>CM077571.1:33304950-38104950 GCA_039657325.1 Stephania cephalantha
TGTTTTTTACCGCACAACATTCACTTCCATAAAGAATAGTAGGCCTAATTGTTGTTCTCTAAAATTCTCTTTAGCTTGGTAGTGATATTTCGATCTCATCACTTGTTGCAATCATTTTTTTCATGCAATTTGAATTCATGTAACGTCATTCTCGATATTACCATCATTTTGTTTGATTGATTCTAGATATCTAAATTGATTCACCTTGGGAACTTCTACTTTCCTTTTTTATCACTTCATCATTTTGATGCCTAGTATTTCTAAACTCATATTAAATGGCGATCTGGTCTTAGATTTAAGGTTTAGTATTTATTAGTTTCTATTTTATTATTGAAAGTGTCTATGCTTATCATTTAGTAGGAATTATTAGTAGTTTTCTAATTAGAAGTAGTTTCTATTTTTGTAGTTACTATCTTGTAGGTATTAATTAGTAGGAAGTTTCTATATTTATTTTAAGTATGTTTTTTATTAAATAGAAGTTGCTATTTATTATTGCAAAGTGCATGTACAAGTATTAGCTGGAATCAATAATGCAAGCAAAATTTTAGTGAAAAGGAACCAAAGGAGGAATTGAAGTATGGAAAGTCACCGGGACTCATACATCTTTTCAATTACCTATTCTATCTCTCTCAATCTCTTCTGCTATTTTCTTATTTTTTCCCTATCAACATAGGTTGGAGCACTGCAAATTCAATTGTTGTCCTAGGCAGTGACTGAGTCTTTGCACCAAGAGTTCATAACAAAATGTATATTGAAATTCGTCCTAATCAACTTGAATCTTTTATATTCTAATGTATTGTCCAAATTCTAACTTTGTATTCACGTCATCTCTTGTTTAGTCCCTGGAAGACAATATCCTATGCAAATAACATACTTCCATCGTATACCCTCTTGAATATGCCTAGTTCATTTATTCATAGGTGTAAGCAAATGACATACACCATGGTATATCTGCTGAATATAACATACATTGTGGTATATCCGCTGAGCTTAAGATCTTATCTTGATGTAGTCTATTGAAACGTAATCTCTAGGAACCATATGATATGTTTTTTCTAAATTTACAAATATCATATAAAAGATCCTTTCACTTCTATATATTTTTTAAACAATCTTCTTATTAGGAAAATTGCCTCCATAGTGAACCTTCTGGCATTTGAAGCTCAAATTGATTCTCACGACCTTGTTGTTCTATACTTTGGTTATTTATGGAGTTATCCTCTCCTAAAGTTTCATTGCTTGTCATTGGCTCTATTGATCTGAATGTTCCTTTTCTTTCAAAATATTTAAATGGCGGTCACTTTTTTAGTTTTGTATATGTCATGTTACCTCTTTCTTTTATACTTCATTTGTTGTTTATAATCTATTTTTTAGTGTTTTTTGCTCTTCCTTTTCCCAATTTCTTTTAGTTTTTTCTTGCATATATATTCAATCCTAGGCTTAGTATTATTTATTATCAATTTTGTTTTTTCAAATTTTCACTTGTTTTATTAGTTTCATTGCAGTTGTTAATTGGCGAACACATTTGAAATTTCAGAAGAAGTAAAATTGTCTCGTAGAAGCTTAAAGACCTCATAAGGAAACTTTTATGCAATGTGGAGCAAAGGCTAGGTACTAGAGGAGCTCATGAAATAAGGGTTAGCAAAAGACATCAATTTTCTTTGATTCTTGGGTTTATGAGTTTGCAAAATTCTTGGGTGTTTGACAAGACTTTCTACCAAATAGGCTCACGCGTGGTTTGAAGGTGTCTGTGGGACAAATTGTATCAAATGGAAGATTTTGCATTTATACCTCAGAAGTTAATGATGAATTGGACACACAAAATTTTGAGAAGTTTGAGGAGGTACTCGATTGTGTTCTTACGTTTAGTTGTTATTTATTTAAGCTTCTTGGCATATAATCGACTCGCACCCATTGAAAGACATTGGTAGCATTTTTTTGGCAGGACAACAACAACAACAACAACAACAGTCTCTGTCTCAAATTAGTTGGTATCAGCTACATAGATTAAACGCTTCCACATAACTCAACTCAATGCAGTTGATGTTGTACTTTGTTAATCTTTTTTAATCCTTCAAAATGAATGCAATGGGAAATAGGTTCTTAATCCTTCAGAATATACGTGGGGGACATGGGGGGTCTAAACATGCACTTTGTATATATTTTTATTTTCTTAAGAAATTGGAATTCTCCATCCATGTGTTAAATTTATGTGAATGCACATAACATAGGGGCTGCAGGATTGGCTAATGGCAAGGGCCCAAAGGGTTACTTGCCAAGGCCTCCACCACAAGGAAGGCCCCGAATTTAGGTTATGCATAGCCTTAGGGTGCACACGGATTGGATCCAATCTAATTATTGCGTCCAGATCCATTTATATTGCTAATTCGACTTGATCCAATTTACTAAATGGGGATTACCTTTGGATCAAGTTATGCGAATTGAAAATTATAAAATTAATATTCATAAAACTACAAATTAATATTTAAAATAAAAAACTATGCAAATCCTTATCGGTAAAAAGAAATTTATAGTTGCCAAAACATCTCTGGTGAGATAGATAAGGTATTATTTACCAAAAGGAAATTTAGGGAGTCCATTGGTTCGACTCCAACTAAAGTAAAAAATATGATTAGTAAGAAAAATGGTGAATACTAGTTTGCGCCGGCTATGTGCATCCCACAAAAACGCTACGGGCAAGCCACAAAATTTTTGTACTCCTTTTCAAATTTGCCCCTAAATGAAATGACCTCTTTAGTCCCCTCAACTCCCACAATCACTCACATGCTCCTCTATCTCTCTCACCTTTGTACACCCCACAAGAATCGATCCTTCGTCTCTCGGCATTGATCCCTTCGACCACCGAGCCACGCGAAGATCGATTGAAATCAACACTTAGGCCTCGTGCTCTCGTTTGTTCCGATGACTTCGAAAATCTATTTTTTTTCGAATTGAGAGATGTGGGGCACCACTTCTAAACACAAGGGATTATAGGAAATTTTTTTAGGGGGTGCCCTTACAAATCGGTTGGTTGCACTCATCCCGTAGCTTGCCTTTAGTGTTTTGTAAGCCGCACATAGCGAGGACCCTACTAGTTTTTATTCAAACATATTAGTTTTAACATTTTCTATATTTATTTGACATGATAGCTTAAAATGTGTATTTGAATATAAAAGATTTAATGAACACCCTATACATAAAGGGGGAGTTGGGTAATTATATGTATACATATATCTATAACTATATTAAAAGCACAAATATCAACTTGTTAGGAAATGCCACTTTTGCCCTTATCTAATAATAATATTTATTAATTAGAATCGGTTCCTTTATTTAAGCAAAAATAGAATATGTCATAATCGAAGGCGTAATTAAACGTATATTAATTAGAATCATTCCTAATTGTAGCTTTGTAGGTGTTTGAGTTGTAATAGAACTTTGTGTAATTAAACTTATATTAATTAGATGAGTTCCATCATAACTATGTAATTCAATTTATATTAATTAATTAGAATCGGTCTCGCGCCAATCGTAAACCTTAAAAATTTCCCAATTAGATTTATCGGTCCTAATAATTGAACTTATATTAATTAGAATATATCAATCCTAATTGAAGGTGTTCAAGTCATTATTGAAAGGTAAAAGGGGGCTAATAGTCGCTTTGCACACCCTTTATTTAAATTTATTTGTTTTTGTCTTATCATATAGCACATGCTTATCTAATGTTTTATTAGTATATATATATATATATATATATATATATATATATATATATATATATATATACATGTTATTTTGATTACTTGATTGGCTATGTATACTTCCATGTCCCATGTAGGCATAATCGGTAGTTTCTAATGCATGATGGATTCAAGTCTGAAAATTTATAATAGATGAATTTTGATTACGAGAGAGAATTCAATTCTATCATTTTTTTTTTTTTTTTTGATAAGAAAGTGATAAGATCGATGCCTCAACAAGTAATGCAAAACTGAAAATAAACAAGACAAACCACAACACAAGATCTTGTTTACACAGTTCGGACCTCCCGTCCTACGTCTGCGGGGCCACGCCTAGGTGTAAGATCCACTAAGAGAATGAGTTACAAAGTTACACAAAGCTCCTGACTAGTGATCCCTTACCAAGCTTTGACACACTCCTCACTTCCTTTACAACGATACTACACTATTACCAAAGGTCCCCTTGGTGTCCGAGATCCCCTCGGCTCACAAGTCAAGTCCCCTTGACACGTTTGTAAGAAAAAAAGATCGAACTAGTATTCGTCTATCGCAAGATCGACTTTCGGTCTCCAAAGAAGGGACAAAAACCAACACATGAATATATAAAGAAAACATACAATACATTTTGAAATTCTTTCCCGGTATGTCTTCGATCATCGTTTGACAGATCTTCCCTTTCATTCATTCTCACAAGGAAGATTCGCTAGTTGTAATTGGAAATATATTCGAAAATATCCCAATTGTTTATTACTGCCCGTTGTAGAATATTCTTCACATATGTCAATATCCTCGCATATCTTTCAAGATTACTACTTGTGCCACGGAGACAACATCTTTGTTGGCACAAAACTGAAATACAGTTACGCATATTTTACCCACTAGTTATTATTGATCACACTATGTTTACTTACCATATCAAAGGTGTGCAAATAATGACAATCAACTTTGAGGTTCGAACTCCCGACCTCATACCCAAGTAACCCATACCAAACCATCAAAGTCTATCAGTTTAAATATGCTATCAATATCAATCTTCATGAGTACATGGATAGATGTGCTTATCTAATTAATATAGCAAACAAACAACGACAACGACAACAACAACAACAACAACAACAACAACAACAACAACATAGCCTCAATCCCAAATTAATTGGGGTTGGCTACATGGATCAAACTCTTCCATTGTGCTCGATTAAGTGCAATAGATTGTGAGCTTTCCACAACATTCAAATCCCTCCTAATTAATGCGTTCCAAGTTAACTTTGGTCTATCTCTACCTCGTCGAATTTCTTCAGTTTCTATTGAGTCAAGTTTTGCAGTGGGGCATTTATAGGCCGTCTTTGCAGGTGACCAAACCACCGCAACCGCCTTCATCCATATAGCATTCATAAATTTATTTGCTATTAGAGTTTTTTAGATGAAATTTGCCAATCGATTTGAAGTCCAATCCTATGGGATATTGGAGTTAGGGTTGGAGTTGATAATCGAAGAGCTAAGAAGAATTGCTTTTTATATACCATTATATATTCTTTAAAAATCTAATAATAAATTTATATTGAAGTTCGTGCGAAGCACGTTCATGAAACTAGTATATATATAATATATCTATGTATGTATATCTTAGCCACAAAAATAGTAGAAAAGAAATATGATTTTTAGTTCACTCTCAGCATGCGCCATTCCAACTCAACAAGTAAGCCCCGACTTGCTCGACACGTGTTTTACCCATTGACAAAAACTCACACTCTTTCCCGTCCCTTCCATCAATTCTCAACATTTTTTTTTTCTATTAAAAAAGAGAACTCTCTACTATTACTCTCTTCCCTCCCTGGCTCTCTCACATACAAAAAACTCTCTCAAATCTATATGTTCTATGATTCTATCAACTCTCTTATACACAACAACGTATTCTCACATCTCGATTTATTCTCTTTCTCAAACGTCTTTCGTCGTACATCTTGCAAGTTTGTGACGCAAGCATGTCCGTTTCTCTGCATTTTTTGATATTTTCATAAATGATACACCTAATCTCTATGATGCAAGCAATATGTTATTGATGTATTTCATTCTCTTTAAAATTCTTCATCCTGAATTAAACTGGAATGGACAGTGATTGGGTGACAAAGTTTGATAAATACATATGCGACATTGTTGGTAGCGTTCTTTGGAGAACATCTAGATGTGCGCACACACATCAAGATGCACTAGTCGAAGCACTCTAACAATCACTTAGCCAATTTATGCAACAAACTATTGTCCCAATCAATTTCTAATATGAATGTTCCACTAAGAAAGAACTATAAGGCCTATCAGGAATAAAATCTTCTTTGCAGAATTCTATTAGAAATTGAGGGTGGCATGTGCCTTTTGCCTGTGACATATACATCCATTATATAATTGAATGACATGAGTCATTCCCTGTAGCTAACATGTTTCCCTAGGACTGGTTTAGGGATGTCGAAGTGCACCAACAATTTTCTTGTACCTATTCCCTAGTGTAGGCATTGTACTGTAGCAAGAACAACGTACTAACTAGGCATATTCAAGATGATATCCATGGTGTAGGCTATTTCCGGGATATTGTTATAGTAGATGAAACAAATGATAAAATAAATACAAAATTAGAAATTTGGAGGAATACATACGAGTCTAAAGGCTTTAAGTGGAGTAGGAGTAAAGCCGAATACGTACATTATTAGTTCATGAATAGTAGAGTAGGTAATAGAATAGTAAAGTTATGGAACATAGAGGTTCTTAAGATGGACAGTCATAGATATTTAGGTTTAATCATACAAGAAGATGGTCATATTGAGGATGAAGTTAAATGTGTAATTCATGTTGGATGAAAGAAAATGGAAGAGTGCAACTACAAGTTTCATATGTGATCAAAATATCCTGTTAAAGTAAAAGGAAAAATTCTACATGATTGCGATTAGGCTAGCTATGCTTTTTGCAAGTGAATCTTTGGGTGTTAAAAAATCAATTCTTATATAGAATTGGTGTAGCAAAAATGAAGATGCTTCTGTATATGTGGTGTAACTCATGAAACTATAATAAGAAATACAAATATTTGAAGAAAAGTTGTGTAGCATGAATCACCTCACAAAAATTAACGAAGGACGGTATGGTGTTTGGATACATAAAAAATTCAAAGTAACTTGGTGGTTTGGATGTGTTAATTATGCTAGTGTTAAAATGGCCTATTCCTCTTCTTAGAATTGCCATTTATTGTTAATTAGACTTCTCTCGCTACCCGACACGTCTATTGATGTTTGATGTAAAGGTTCAAATCTCTAAATTGATTTTCTCATTTAAATCGCTATTTTGTGTGTCAAATACACGCGCGTGTGTGGAAACCAACAAATAGACTCCAACATGAGTTGAACCGGGACCTTCCCTAACCTTACCTTTTAGCGTGCGATGCCTCAACCATCTCTCTAGATATGTTTTGGGCAGTAATTGGTGTTATTCTTGCTGTTTTTGTATTTGTGCATCAATTATTTTATTTTCTAATATGCTACCACGTGCTCGCCGTCTTAACATTCTCATTTCTACAGTATCATTTATTTTACTAACATGTTCTCTTATTGCCTGACTTCTAGTTGCATAGAATGTCTCCTAATTTTTTGTTTTCTTGGTAGTTAATGTCTCCCAATTTTAGAATACCTGTAACTGTTGAGAATACTGTAAGTTGAATAATGCTATCATTAGAACTACTGTAATTCTATCATGCTTGTGTTAAAGCTATTGTAAGCCAAAAAGCTATTATCAAAAAAAAAAAAAAAAAAAAAAAAAAAAAAAAATTGTATCCACGTTCAGTCATTTATTTTTTCTAATTGTACAATAGTGAAACTATGACTACTTCAAAAAGTCTCCATCTTCTTACTTAATGTTTTACGTATGTACAAATATCTTTGTTACTTTAAAATTGTGTCCTGCTTTCTCAAGTCAGACTGCTAGAGTTTCAACCAGTAGTCCCTTTTCACCATACTCATTTACAAACATTTTCTATGTGAACTATATCATGATCTTGACATTGGAGGTAGAAGTCTTGAGATAATTTATCGTACAATCTTTGTAGTGCTTATTAAGCCTGTGATCCTGCATTGGGCTGTGGTAATTTCAAATTTAATAAAGATCAAGAAGGTTGGAAATGCATCAGGAAACCCTTGCAACCAATCAACATAAAAGAATGATTAATGGAGCAGGCTGGAAAACATCAATCTTATGTGTGATAGTGATTAAGCGTAATGCAAGTTGAAAGCTTTAGCAACTTCTTATAAGAGAGAGGAATCATGACGTCATTCGTGCATTCGAAGAAGATTGTTGGGGAAAGTATTAACTCGAATTACTTGTTTTATTTTATACATGAGTTGTGTCTGCTCTTCATCCAAATGCTAAATCTTTTCATTTTTACGTTTCTTATCGCCATACTCCAGTGCATAGTTTTTTTGTTGTTGTTGTTGTTTTTTTTTTTTCTGCTAAATTTAATTTTATCTCTTGGATGCAGTCAGAGCCCTTAATGCAGACTTCATCAAAACCTAGTGCATGGAAAAAGTAGGTCAAATACTCAACCATCATTATTTTTGGTGCAATTTACTGATTTGATTGTGCTTATTTATTTTTTATTCATTTATGGTAATAATGATTTAAATTTCAGCCGTTGTGCCTTTATAAGGACAGTTGTACTTGTTTGCTTGCTATTTTTTAACTGTGTTCATTGTCGTCGAGGGTAAGTATGTGTTTATGATAAGTGTTACGACGTTCAGTCTTAAATTTGTTTTTCTGGAAAGTATGCTTTTCATGTTAGCAGCACACATTCTACCAATATATACAGTGGACATATGCTGCTTAGATTTAAAGTTTTCTCATGTGAACATGAGTTACATAACATGTCCATACTTTTTATTATTCATTAAGTAAGAACTTGGAGAAGTCCATAACCTATTTATACTAGAGGTACAAATTAACTCATAAAATTGACAACCATTTAAAGTGATTTAGAATATTTAATAAAAAAATAGTGGAAACTGGAAAGAGTTATCAAACTTCTATTGTTGATGTATAGCTTAGGAATCAAGATCTCGTAGTTTATGATTGCAGCATGTTTTAACTTTTTCTTAACTTGTGATTAAGGTATCCAATCACTGTCAGGTACATGATCGATACGATTTCATAATTATTTTTTTGTGGTGCTCATTTCGTCATTGATTATTTAGTTATATATAAAGGTGTAGTCTTCTTCCATGGTGTTTCTTAAGTTCACTGCATGTTAATCAATTGTGTATGATTTAGATTTCGTCGTCTGTATTTTTTTTATTCCACACATGTTGTCCAAATCAAGTTGATTTTGATCCAAGTGTTCTCAAGTTCACTGCATCTTCAATCTATCCTAGTTTCTCAGTGAACTTCTTATCCCTCATGTTTGGTATCTTTTCTCCGTTAGATTATAATGATTATCATTCACTTATAATCTACCAGCAAATGAGGGTAAAATTATGTTGAAATCTTAAAGGAAGAAGAGTGATAAAAAAGTGTAAAAAGTTTCCTTTAGAACCATCGAAAAGATACTTTATATTGATTGTTAATATACCACCCAGCAGGGGTGGTGGAGTGGTAAGAACTTGGCATGTAGATTTCTTCAAGAGGAGGAGGTTGTGTGTTCGAGCCCTTGCATCAACAATGAAACCATTTCTTGGTAGACTCTCCCAGTCAATAAGTTTGGTGGGACCGACTCGACCCCATGGGATTAGTCATACCCAAAAGGGTGCAGATACCCATGGTCATGAAAAAAATATTGATTGTTAATATCATTTTCATTGGCTATTTGTGACTGAAAGGCCATGGCTTAAAAATTGGAAACATGCTCTCTACAAAAATCACGGGTAAGGTTGCTGATCGTCGCAAAGTCGGGAGTCTTTGGCACTAAGGAATGACCTTTCAAATAAAAAGTTGAAATTTGTGTTTAGGTCTAATAAGAATATGAAATTTAGGATTTAGGTCCATTTCATAAAGTATTTGTGTTTGGGGCAGTCTCTTTACATGCAAAAGGTACTTATAGGCTGCACAGGTCAAATCAAGTGAAGGAAGCAATAAATTCAATGTGTACGATTTCCTTGATGCCTTTGTGTATAGAAAACTTGGTTGACCATTGGTATACCATTGAATACCCATTGACATTGGTTACAAAATATAACTTTTCTCAACGCATTCTTGTAAGACACGTCCTTAAAAACCATTAACTTCCCGACGATGTGGTAATGCTTTGCGGTAGGTTGATGGATGATCGTGGTTACTCACTCAACACCTCCAACGTCGCTCTCGTTGAACTGGTTTAACTAGTAGTTCTAGTTATTTGGTAAGCTCTGGTGTTCTTTGTGGTAACACATTGCTTTGTAGGTCAATATTTCTGAGACAAAAAATGAAAATACGAGAAAGTGGTTGTTCAATTGCCCTTATGATAAAAAAATAATAATTAATTTATTGGATTATATTTGCATACATTTCTCTCTCTCTCTCTCTCTCTCTCTCTCTCTCTCTCTCTCTCTCTCTATAAAT
This sequence comes from Stephania cephalantha, assembly GCA_039657325.1. Lineage (NCBI taxonomy): Eukaryota > Viridiplantae > Streptophyta > Magnoliopsida > Ranunculales > Menispermaceae > Stephania > Stephania cephalantha. Next base: position 33,315,252 of record CM077571.1, read on the forward strand.
AAAATTATTAATACAAACTTCAATCTCCATCACCAAGTGCAATGTAATGCGTCGCAAAAAGTTCTATGGAAAGGTTCCTCTCGAGAGAAGAAAGTAGTTCTTCGGTGGTGGGCGAGATTCACGTGGTTGGCCGGTGGTGACCCAACAACCGAGTGGGTAAACCAAAGGTGCTTGGTATAGGATGAATCACCATTCAAGTGGTTTTTTTTCTATGGTTGGTCATTGGTGACCCAAGTGCACATTTCACTTATCTTAGGAGACCTAATACTCAAAAACTTCAAATAAATATATTAAAGGCTTAATGATTAAAATTGTACACTAACGTTTCCTCAACCACAACAAATTATCTTCTCTACCAGCTAACTATATCACCCTCTCACTTAGCCCACCAAAAAAAGAAATCCCATCCAACATCACCACCACCATCAACAACAAAAACAAGAACAAGAAAAAGAAACCTTATTTTATTTCCCATTTCTCACTTTCCTTCTTTTTTTAGTCACGCTACCGCACAAAGAAGAAGATTAAAGTAGAGAAAATAGAGAGTCATCAAATGCAATTGATGCATCATCTTCATCTCTTCAACTCCTCTCTTGATCTCTCATAGATCAGACCCAACCTCTCACCGCCAACAATGGAGAAAACCTGCAACTGGAAACCCCAAAGTCGCCAGGAAACTCCAAGGCTTTTGGGGATCTCACCCAAAAGCCTTGAAATCCTCCCGAAAACCTCTCAGAAATAATCCCCAATTCCTCCCTCTCGATCCACAACCACCAACATCAAAAGGGTCACCCGGATCGACCTTGTTGGATCTTGTCACCGGGGATGGTTCCCCCATCGATTCCAACTTTCCCACACTCATTTCGACCCGTTGTCAGAAGTCGCCGCAGAGGCCTTGTTGCCGGAGTACGAGATGGTTGTGAATCTTGTGATGTTGGAGAACTTCAAGGAGGAATGGAGATCAAGAATGATGGTGTAGGTGGTGTTGACAATGATGGGTGGTCTTCCTTTTGGGGGTTTAGAAAGTGAGTGCCGTAGAGATGATGGGTCGATTCGGGGGATTGAAGGAGATGGGCAGCAACAATGACTTGGATTAGATGAGGGGATGCCGAGGACATGGAAAGGGGTTGGGAGAGGCACAAGAGAGAGAGACTGCAAGAGAGTTGGGTTGGATGGAGTGACTAATGGTGAATGGTGATGATGTATGTAGATGAGAGAAAGGTGATGGAAACCGAGACGAAGAAGAGTTTCAATGATAAAGAGGTCCATGCATGAGGATGAGACCGATAAAGATTGTGAAGGCATAGATGGGTTTTGGGGTGTTGAGCATAGAGAGATGAGTTCATTTTTGGCGATTTCGGTAGAGTAAGGGCATTTTAGGATTTTCATTTGCAACAAACCTTAAAATCGATTGATGTGAACCCAAGAGTACTTTGTAAAGTACAACCTAGTTGACGTGAATCATTTTGGACCCGAACACAAATAGTTTGTGAAATGGACCTAATAGCACATTTGTTTGTCCCGGGAGACCCAATACCCAAAAACTTCTAAAATATAATTTTATACGTTGACTTGCATACAAAGACAAGCCGACATTGTAGTCGGCCTCTCTAGCCTCCTCTACATGAGGTTTTTATGAAATGCAAGCCTCGTCTAAGCCATATTTGGCAATGATGTTCCTATGAAAGAACTTCCGAAGCTTAATGAAATTAAATATGAATTCTAGGCCTTTCAACATCCCAAAAGACATGAGCTCTAAGAGGATTTAATGAAGCTCCTTTATTTTGAGCCAAAATAATGCTATTTGATGGTCGACGAACCTCATTAGTTTTTCTCTTAGATTAGGCCAAACTTAACCGAACCACCATGATCCCACGGTTCCCACCTCAAAAGCTCTCCAAACATATTTTGTGTTTAATCAATAAAGGAGCATAATTGATTGAATGGAAATTCTTTTGCACCAAAACCAATTGTATAAATAAATTCTTTCATGGAGAATGTGACAATGGTTAATTTGCTTTGGTGCCTTATCCATTGAAATAATTTCAAAAAAGATTAGGAATGAGCCTCATCTGTATCGGTCTCATTACTTATTTCTATAACATGGGTGTTATAAAACTCCTTCAAGACCTCCATCGAATCTTTCACTGTATCCCATATTTTTCCATAACAAAAAGCAATGAACAACCATCTAGGCTCTGTTTCTTATGGTCTCTGCTATCAAAAATAGCTTCCTTGAGTTCCTCCATCTGAAATGGTATCTCAAGCTATTCCATATCACTGCGAGTAATTGGATATCACCCCAAGCCTTGAAAAATTATAGTTCCGCAATTGGTTTCACCTTACTTGAACCTTTCTTTAACCTCTATTGTGGTTGAAGATGATGAAAGAACATCATATTGGAGTCTTCTCCAACCAGCTCACTGCATGTTGAGTTTAGCCGACTTCTTCAGCTCAATCATATCTCTATTGGACCTCCCGCTCCTCCATTTTATCTAGGATTTGAATCCTGACCCTAATTCCACTTGTCTAAGAGAACCTTCTTGTATCCCTGCTTATCTCCTATCACAAGCTTGCTTTGATGATCCCAAGTTCTTCATTGACTTGTAAGATTTAAAACTGCCTCTTGATTGCGTTGGCTACTAGTTCTCCATTTTAGACTTTAAATTTTGTGATTTAGGCGCACAATCTCTCTATAGAAAGAGGTAGAGCCCATTTACTGGATTTTTGTGTCCAAAAAAGGCTTTATGCAAGGTATACCATTATATGAAAAGGTTTTATTGGTGGAGATTTAAATGAGCATGTGGGGCAAGTAATGATGGTTTCGAGAGAGTTCATGAAGGTTTTGGTTTCTGTAATAGAAATGAAGAAGGAGAATCAATCTTAGAATTTGCTTCAACATACGATCTTGTCTTAGTCAATACTAGTTTTAGGAAAAGGGAGTCGCACATGATTACTTTTAGTAGTGGTCTTAACAAGAGTCAAATAGATTTTCTTTTAACAAGAAAAATAGATAGAAAAATATGTAGAGATTGCAAAGTAATACTGGTGAAGCGCTTACTACCCAAGATAAGTTAGTAGTACTTGATATTAAGCTAAAATGACGACTTAATTGGAATATAAGGGACAAGGACCCTAATAAAGTGGTGAAACCTAAAAATGGTAAACAGTAGAGGTAATAAAAGAAAATGTTTGGAATCTTGATTTAGATGCTAATACAAGGTGGCTAGAAATGAGTAGTTGCATAAAAAGAGTAGCATCAAATGTGTTACGTATATTTAAAGGCTTGAGACCACCAATGAAGGAAATATGGTGGTGGAACGAGGATGTCCAAAGAGCAATTAAGATTGAAAGAGAGATGTATAGGAAAATACCTAAGTGTCGTGGTGGAGATGCGTACAACCAATATAGAGAAGCTAGAAAACAAGTTAAAAAAGTAGTTAGTTAAGCTAAAACAAATTTCATGGAAGATCTATGTAGAAGGTTAGGTAATAGAGATGGCGAAAAATATATTTATAGGCTAGCTAAATTAAGAGATAAAAAGAAACAAGACTTTAGTCATGTAAGATGTATTGAGGACGAAAATCAAAATGTTTTAATGCGCGAAGATGATATTAAGGAGAGATGGAGAAGTTACTTCGATAGTTTATTTAATGATGACCAAGTTGATATCATAGATTTATAGTAGATAAAAACTCACACCAAGAAAGAAATGTAAACTATACACGCAGTATTAGAATTCCGAAAGTTAAAGAGGCATTGAAAAGGATGAAAATAGGGAAAACATGTGGCCCATATGAAATACCTATAGAAGTTTGGAAATGCTTAGAAGAAATTGGATTGACTTGGTGAACAAAACTTTTCAACAAGATTTTAAAATCAAAACGGACGCCAATGGATTGGAGAAGAAGCACGCTTGTACCAATCTTTAAAAACAAAAGAGACATTCAAAGTTGTTCAAATTACCGTGGAATTGAACTTATGAGTCATACTATGAAACTTTGGGTGAGGATAATTGACAATAGGCTAAGAAAAGAAACAACAATATCGAGAAATCCATTTGGCTTCATGCCTGGAGATCAATTATGGAGGCGATTTTCCTTGTAAGAAGATTTTTGAAAAAATATAGAGAAAAGAAAAAAATCTTCATATGTTATTCGTAGATTTAAAAAAAACATATGATATGGTTCCTAGAGATGTTCTTTGGTGGGTTCTAGAAAGAAAAGGAGTGCATGCTAGATACATAGACACTATTAAGTATATATATGAGGGAGTAGTAATGAGTATAAAGACATTTGGAGGAACTATAAAAGAATTTTCCATTTGATAGGACTACATTAAGGATCGGCTTTAAGCCCATCTCTTTACTGTAGTTATGGATGAACTAGCTAGGCATATTCAAGAGGATATACCATGGTGTATGTTATTTGTAGGCGATATTGTCTTAGTGGACGAAACAAAAGATGCAGTGAATACGAAATTAGAACTTTGGAGAAATACATTAGAATCTAAAGGCTTTAAGTTGAGTACGACGAAGACCGAATACATGCACTGTAAGTTTAGAAATACTAGACATCGAGATGATGGAGTGGTAAAATTAGGGGTAGAAGTTCCTAAGTTGAACAACTTTAAATTCCTAGGATTAATTATACAAAGTGATGGTAATATTGAGAATAATGTCACACATATAATTCAAGCTGGATGGAAGAAATGATGAGGTGCAACAGAGGTGATTTGTGATCGAAATGTTCCTACTAAGTTAAAAGAAAAATTTTATAGGATCGTAATTAGGCCAGCTATGCTCTATGGAAGTGAATGTTTGGCGGTAAAGCAACAACAATTACTTAAAACGAATGTAGCAGAAATGAGGATGCTCAGGTGGATGTGTGGTAAAACTCGTAAAGATAGGATAAGAAATATAAAAATTCAAAGATAAGTAGGAGTAGCACCAATTGACATAGATTTGGAAAGGGCGGTTGCGGTGGTTTGGTCACTTGCAAACGCGGCCTACAAATGCCCCCACTAGAAAACTTGACTACATAGAAACCGAAGAAATTCGACGAGGAAATGGTAGACCAAAGTTAACATGGGACACATTAATTAGGAGGGATTCGGATGGTTTGGAAAGCTCACCATCAATTGCACTTAATCAAGCACAATGAAATAATATGATCCATGTAGCCGACCCCAATTAATTTGGGGCTGAGGCTATGTTGTTGTTGTTGTCCAAAAAAATTTGGACTATGGTTAGAGGCAATCTAAGGAAGGGCATCCTGAAATTTTGTGACGACACCCAACTGCTAATGATTCATTATGGTAATGGTTGCTCATCTCAGTTGCAACTAAGTGTTAGTGTGCAAGATTCCAAAATTGGATCAATCCCATATTTTTGTTTCTCTTTTTCTTTTCATGGTTTTAACTTTGAGGTCCCAAGTACCCCGGACTAATAGTCATGGGAGGCAACTCACTAGCAGTCAACAAAGAAAAGGTGCAATGTTTTTTGGGAGAAAAAGCATATGAATAAGGTCTTATTCATCCATGAGTTTTTTGTCTCAGTTTGGTACTAAACTGTGACCAAAGTCTCTGCCACAATTTTGATCTTATATCTGATGGATTTTGGTTCTTCAGTTTCCTATGAAGGATTTATATGATGTTAATATCATTGGTTCACTTGCAAACTTCCATACGCTATTCGCTTGGAGGAGGCCTCAGCATTTATCCCAGTTTTTTTTTTTTTTTTTTTTTTTTGAAGAAATGGAAATTTCATTAATAATTTATGGCTTTCAATACATTCAATGGAATAGGACGAGGCATAGAACCAATCACCTTGGCAAATTAATTCGCTAATCCTAATTATTCAAATGAACATTCAACTGTCATAAAGTTGACTTTTGAGAACTGCGACTGTAATAATGGAACAGTTTGGCAATCAGTGGTTGTTCTCTTGACAAATGTCTGGAACATGTAAACACATGGATACATTACTCGATTTATAACCAAAAATAAAACTTTCGATAAGGAAAGTAATCACATAACTTCCAACGAGGGAAGACAATATAAAGCTTCCAACATGGGAAGAAAATAACTACCTAAGAAATAAAATCTAGTGACAAGTAACAACCCCATAAACGCAAATCCACGCACGACCTTTGAGAAGGATTCAGACGTAGAGAAATGATTGTTGCCAATAGTAAATCCGATGAGCGCAACGAGGATGAAGCTGATCATCTCGTCGGATCTGAATAGATTTGAAGCTTATTTGATAAATACGGAATAAGAAAAGCTAATTAGAACCACCACAGATTAAAAGCATAGATTAGCGGTGGTTCAAAAGGTAGAAACATATGGGAGAACCAAGGAAGGGAAAAGTAAGGTTCAGAGAGCCGCATTTAACCCAGTTGGATTTAAGTTTTCAAGGGAAGAGAGCTTTTGTTTTGGTAATAAACAAAGCCGCATTTATCCCTCTGAAAATGCACTTTCAACTAAGATCAAGTTATCTCTGGTTTTTTTCGTTCTAGTAATTCAGTAGAAGCAGGATTGAGTTGATAGTCCAATTCATGACTTGAGAATTTTTATTTTTATTTTTATTTTTTAAATTCTCTCTGAATTTATAAAAGTCAAATTCTGTAGTATTTAAGAAAATCTGATTCCCCATTATTGGTCAACTCAAAATTCTCTTTGCCAACTTTTATTGGTTGCTCTTTGTCTTGATATATTGGACCAAACATTAGGTGTTGCCTGACCAATTCTGAGGTTGATTGAGGTGGTTCGATGCTTTCCTTTTGTAGCTAATGTTTTAAGTGCAGGAATTTACATCATGGTCGTGATATTTTATGGTATATTATATTCTACATATTTAGGGAGGATTTGAGGATAACGGGAAACCTGCTTTTAAATCTTTTACCAAATGCAGCCTAATTTTTTCGTAGGTTTTTTCGGTGACCACTAGCAATTTATCATTATATTGTTTTACTTGATTCCCCTATGATCAAGGATCGAAACTTTGGTTTCGCCTTATAATTCGCCCTTTGATAATCGGAATTAATTTGGAGAAGTTTAATTCAACGTGGAGAATTTTGGTAAAAATTCGCCAACTTAGAGAAGTTTAAGAAATTTTTATTAAATGGTAAATAAACTAAAACTCATTTTATGGGATGTCAAAACAAGCACAATTATGCATTTATATTTAAAGTTTACAATTTAATGGTTTTAAGTCAATTTTATTGGCACGAGTCATGCATATTGTGTATGGTAGATCACTTTTTAGTAATAATAATTACACTTAATTTGATTATCTAACCATTTATTAATTGCACATTCTCATAAGTAAAATTAAAATTATGAAACGTGCTTTTTTTATATGGGTCAGTATTTAAAGCAAAAGAAAATATCCATTTTTTGACATTATGCATCGATTGAAAAAACTATAAAGCGTGGTAGAGATGCGTGTGCAAAAGTGAATCTCGATGCATACATTGAATCCTAATGCAAAGTCAAGGGATCACATGATTGGTGTCGAGATGTGTGTACAAAAGTGAGCCACTCTCAAATTCTCAATAACCCCTAAATGCCACCATCAATTACAACCCTCAACCCTTTCGTATCCTACACACTTATTTGATTTGTTTTACCGAATGTTTGCAAATTTCTCTTTGTTTTTAGCAATCCATATCAATTTATATCAATGTTGTCGATTTTGAACATAAACTTCGAGAAGTTTTGTAATTTTTAAAGTACCCGTGAACTTCGTTTCGATCCCTTCAACTTCGATAAACTTCGCCTAAACTTCGCTAATTTTATTGAATTTTCATTCCTTGCCTATGATACGTAAAAGATAATCTTCGTCATTTTACTATTACCAATATTTCTTACTTTATCGGACTTTCACAAGACTGATATAGTGCTTCTACCTTGGCTTGTTGCAGATGCTTCCATCAAAGGATGTGAATTTTGTGGGCTACACGTATAAAAACTTTGAAATAGTCAATGACCAGGATATGCCTGGAATTGGTATCTTTCCCTCTCTAAAAAACTAATGGAAGTTTTACAGCCACCAATTTGTTCTCAACCAATCAACTGAATACTTTTTTTTTTTTTTTGACTTATCAACTGAATACTTTGTTTAATTTGATACAGCGGAGTTGAGGAAAAAAACGAATAAACCAAAAAGGCCATCAATCAAGTCATTATTTGGTGAGCATACTAATTATTCTACCGCCTAAATTCTCTTCTTTGCTAAAATAAGTTTTTTTTTTTTTTTTTTTTTTTTTTTTTTTTTTTTTTTCTAATTTGTCTTTTTCATTAATGGTTCCACAGACCAAGCTTGCGCTCCGGAACAGTCTAACCAAAGCTTTCTTAATCCATTGCCAACTCAGTATGAAGAATCTGAAAGCCCTGAGCCATCACCATTCCGAAATCGACCACCACTCTATCAACAGAAGCCTCCACAGAGGTAAAAGACTGAAACCTGTATAAGCAATTGTTCATATTGAACGCATACACATAGGACAAGAAGAAGTCGGTGAAAGCGAGTGATACATATAGAGAACCTGGAAATTATCTTTACAACCATCCGATTGTGAGCAGTGTGAACTCTTCATTCATTTATTATCCTCTTTACCCCTCTTGTTTAATTGCATCGCAAGACATTGTTTCCTAAACTGATTTTCCATTATCACTCTTAACTTCAGTCAAAAAAATAGATTTAACACCTAAAGGCTGTTTGTCTATTCATGCAATTGTTATGGTTAGAGTCCTACATGATCTAGATCCTCCCATCCTGCCATGGCTAGAATTTGGCGTAAGCATCCGAGTATGGTTTGCTGGCAATCTAGTACTTGATTCCTTTCATAGTTCAACATGTGAGTAGGCGCCGTCTCTTTTTTAATTTACTCTGTTAACAATACAATACATCACAAAAATGTAATATTTGTTCTATGCTGTTTTGTATGTATCATGTGTATATATTGTGCCATAATTTTACATCATGAATGATATGATTGGAAATGGTTCATTGGGAGCAAATGTGGCAAGAAAATGCATGCAAGTTGTTTGATGCTGGAAGAAAAAACAAGTTACTTTTTTTGTTTATTTCTTTTGCCATTGCTGCGGCTGCTGAAATGACTCGAAAACATGGTGAGTGACTCGAAAAATGGATTCACTGTTGAAATAGTAAGGTGGGATGACTTTACGTCTACCCTTGATGTACTTAATGAATTAAAAAATGAATTCCATTTTTACCAAAAAAAAAAGGAATTCCATGTGAAATAAACATCAAGAGAATTAAATCAGTCCGCTATTCAAGAGAATGAGCTTAAAATATTGTTATGGTACTAATTATGTAATTTATTATTCTTATTCCAACTCTTGCTGCAACAAACAGTTCAAGCTTCTTTATATGAGCGCTCAAAAGCCACTCAGTATGTGTCCAACAAAGTTGTTTCAAGTTAGCTGAAGAACAAGGGGTTGATAAAAAAATAAATAATTTTTTTTTTTTCCAAATCTAGAACAAATTTGAGATTTTTCAAATATATCACAAACTTTACCCTTTTTTATTTGCAAATCTATCACAATCCTTTTTTTGATTTTAACATCATGAAATATAAAAACCCGCAAGAAAAAGACTCTAAGCACATGCCTTGGAATGTTCTCTTATTTTTTATTGCTTAGTGATATAATTATGTGTATATATGTGAGCTCAATTTTTTCAAATTTTGATAATAAACATAAACTTTTGTTTGTAATTCATTAGATTCATGGTCGCACAACCACTCAAGCTCGATCAAGCCGCACTTTCTTAATTTCAAATTCATGAAGCGCATCATGGTTCAAAATATGTCTCTTCCTCTAGAGTTTATATGAAGTTGAAGAAAGCATGAGATCTCCTTTTTGAGTCATCTAGATCCTTAGTTATGTAGAATGATCTAGGACAATAATGGTCAAAATGAGATGAAATAAATTCATCAAAATGTGGTAAAGTGTCACAAAATTGAAGCAAATATAAGGTTTGTGATAGATTTGCAAAAAAAGGTAAAGTTTGTGATATATTTAAAAATATCAAAGTTTGTTCTACACTTAATCGAGCACAATGGAAAAGTTTGATCCATGTAGCCGACCGCAGTTAATTTGGGACTGAGGCTATGTTGTTGTTGTTGTTGTGTCGTATCAAGGTTTGTTCTAGATTTGCAAAAAATCCAATAGTAACCCAAAAGACAATTATTGAACGCAATATTCGCTAAATAAATTTTGATATTAGTTGCCTTCTCTGAGCACATGATAAAGTCGCTCCTGCTAATCACGCTCGATCAAATCTTTGCATCTCGTAAGTGTTCCTAAAGTAAACACACAACAACAAACAACAAGAAAGATGGTGAGGTGGTGAAATACGTTCACTCTAAACACAACATCAAATGACAAGTCATTGGAAGAAATTTATTCTCAATTTATTTGTCTGATGTCGATCGACTCAAAGATTAATTTATGGAGCTTCAAGAATATCGAATTAGAGCAAGATGCAGAATTATGTTTCAGATTTCATTGGGCGAGATATTACAAGAGTTTGTTGGAGATCTCTCTTTTGAAGATGCAATGATCAAGCAATAATACTATGATTTCAAATACTATTTTTTGAAAAAAAAACATTTGGAAAAGCTTTATAATGTAATGTCCATCTAATTCCACAAGCTAAAGGGAATGAACAATCATGATCTCAAATATGTTTATATCACTTCTCTTCCAAGTAGCTCCAATGAGAAGTCAACATGATTATTGCAGAGAAAGATATCACGACATTACTCGATAGATATACCAAATGACACTCTTGCGCTGGACAAAATTTGTGAGCAACATAATTCTTTATAGAATTCAACAAAAATCGAAAGATTATCTTTTTTGCATGCAAAATGCCATTCCATAATATATGATGCAAGAAGATGGAGTATCAATGTAGTGGCGGATCTCCTTTCGAGAAGAAGAAATCTAGAAATTTTAAAGACAACCAAATCTAGAATAGAAAGTCGAAGAAAAATTTCTAAGTGAAATACTTCAAGAAAAAGAAGGTATCTCATAATAAAGGAGATAGATGCTTCATTTGTGGAAAGAAATGACATTTTGCTAAACAATGTCCTGAAAAATAAAAAAGATCACAGAACATGATGCAAATAGATCCAAGATCAATATCCGTTTCATTCGATGATGATCTTGAGTCTATCTTCTCTAAAAAGATGAACCTTCCACACATTATTTGAAGTGTAAATCAATTCTTCACCTTAGACTATTCTAGTGAAGAAGAATCCTCTAAAGACTCGGTTATGATGGTACAAGCATCAAATCAAGTATAATTAGCTGCACCAACACCTTATGTGTCCATCCACATAACCCCTAATAAATATGATTTCCTAATCTCGGTGGTTGCATATATGGATACAGGAACATCCAAACCATCATGAGTCCTCAAATCCTACCCCCTCAACCATGGAAGGAACATCACTAAATTTTTAGACCTACAAATGATCAAGTTTTTTAGACAAAACTGATCACAAATAGAAAGATTGCTATCAAGTTCTTTTAAGATTGTTTGGTCTAAATGAAGGTTATTGGGTCAAATCTACCTGACAAGGAAATTCTGATAGGCATGGATGTCTATTCACAAACACGAAGTCTCAGAATCCTCCCATATGGCATTAGGCACAAAGCCCAGTACAAACCATTCTCCAGGGTTCATAAGTTCTTTCAACTCCACTTGAAGAACCTTCTTCATAGTCGTTTTAGGAATGACCGAAAAAAACTTGTGCGGAATCTCATGCCACCTTTGAACATCCACACCCATTATGAAAAAATCCAGAATTCTTCATCTGACTCCCTTTCAAGAATGAATATATCAAAACCAAAGCAATTCACGTAGGAATGGAGCCATCTGATCTAAAGCTTGCTCGAGAATAATGCCAACGACTAGTACAACAAGGGCTGATTGAATCAACAACATCAGATTGGGCGTGCCAGACATTTTATGTTAAAAAGAGGTCTGAAGTCAAGAGAGGAAAAAAATGACTTGTCATTGATTATAAGACTCTAAATTTATTCCTTACAGACAACAAGTTCCCTTTTCCAAAGATTGACACTCAGATAGCTCTCTTTCGAGGTGCACATATTTTTAGCAAATTTGATCTTAAAGCAGGATTTTGGCAAATTGGAATTCATCCAAAGGATCTATTGGAGACAACATTCTCAGTATTCCCAATGCCCAATATCGTGGATAGTTATGCTTGATAAGTCGCCAATTGTGCTATATTTTAGTGTGATATTACTATGAATTCCAAAAACTTATCTCCATTTATACTTAACCTTTGTTTTTTTGTATTTTCGTGATAAATATAGGCTATTTGAATAAAAAAAGAATTGATTTCCCATAAAACTCCAAATCAAAAAGCTTGACATAGGCTCCACACCTTCCCGCCTCCATGTGACTTGAATCGCCAAAGAATCGTTGGACCAAACTTGACCTGAGATAAGAGGAAACTCATTGAATACGTTGTATATGAAGCTTTGTGAAGATCCAGGAGAAAAATGAAGTTCAAATTCCAAGGGGAAGGCCAACGCCTTCACAGTGCCTTTGAGATGTACACAAGGCGTTGACATGGTGCTGGACACGAGTGTGGACATAATCGAAGGAAAACATAGCATCGTAGTGCCTTATCAGCTATTTCCAGCGCCTTAGAGTTTTGCACGAATGGCGTTGGATTAAGATTGATAGTTTCATATTTTGCGGATTCGCAAGATTCGTGATTAGATTACCTCTTATCATACTTCTATTATAAATAGAAAACTCTAGAACGACTTTAATTGCTTCTCTTCCATTTCTTTTTGTTCTTAGATCAAAACACTCCAAGGAGAGAGAAAACTTCGTTTAGGTTTTATTAATAAGTTTTTATTTTTTTGCATTGTTTTCTATGTCAATTAGTGGCTAAGTTCCACGTTCTGGACTAATGTGATTGAGTTCTAGGGATTTAAGGATTCGAAAGGTTTTGTGCTTTTAGTTCTAATATTGTTTAATTCTAGATTTCGTATTCCCGATAACATTATTTTTTTAAAGCTTAAAAGTTTTTTCTTTCTCGTGGTGTGAGTGCACATACACTCTAGTTTGGGTAAAAGCTATCGCTAGTGATCTTACCGTCGCTTCGGTAAAGGGGATCACGTTAGGTGGCAAGTAGGGCCTTGTCTATTGGCAATCAATGTGCCTTTATGTCGTTGAGATATGAGAAGGGTAGAGGCATATTGTAATATCCACATGATAGGTGGAAGAATTTAACGGTAGTTACTACTAATGGTAGGTCTTCTCACGGAGTTTAATGTAGCTAGTTCATTGAAAATCTATGGTATATCTGAAAATCTTGCGGTCTAGTTAGTATATGGTTGTATCGCACTTCCTTCTACTAACATGAGGATAACGAGGTGGCGAGAGTCACTATAAGCCTATTAATGAAAATTAGTACCGGAACAAAATTTTAAAACCGATGAACGAATCCAATCCTTTGAATTTCAATTCAAGTTGTATTCTAGAGTTTTATATTTATTGATTTTCGTTTTCTAAGTAATTGAGTTTATTTTCTTTGCATTTAATTCTTAGTGTAGTTAATTGTTTATAAGAAACTCCATTTTCATTTAATCTAAAAAGGAACATCCCAATCCCTATGAGTTTGACGACTTACTTACCTCATTACAAATCTACTAGTAATCGGTGAATTCGAGACTATTATTGGTTCTTTCGACATGGCATACCAGATTTTGGCGCCGTTGCTGGGGTTTAGTGCTAATTTGTTTTCTTTTTAGTTTAGTTTAGTTTTGTATTATTTTTTGGTTGCAGGTCACCGATGTTCACTTTTCGCAGATAATTTAGTTTCACTTGATCCATAAGTCGACTTGACGTATAGAAAGAGGAACATGGATAACAAAAGGAGGGAAAGATCCCATGTGATTATGGATTTAAATGGAAGAGATGAGAATCTTCCAATTGCACAGATGTTGACGAACAACCTATAGAATGCAAGGCAGAAAGAGAGCTCACATTTAGGGAGGCGAACTAACACCGTGGAGGGTCATTACCCTTATGTATCGAGTATCCAGCTACTGTCGATAAGTTCGAGCTTAAATCAGGGTTGATGCATTAGTACCTGATTTTCATGGAAAAGAGAATAAGGATCCTTATAATTTCTCATAGAATTTGAGATGGTGGTAGTAGGCATGAAACTTGCTATAGTTGATGTTGACTTAGTGAGACTAAAGACATTTCTCTTTTGTCTCAAAGATGCTGCACAAGATTAGTTATTTCACTTACCGGCTGGTTCTATTAGAAACTGGAATGAGCTACATTAGAAATTTCAAGACGATTACATGCCAGCCATGAGGATTACTAAGCTTAGGAGGCAGATATCTCACATTGTTATGAAAAATGATAAATCGTTGTCACAGTATTGGAAATGGTTCAAGAGATTGTGCAGAGTGTGTCCAAAACATAGTCTCAATGAGAAGTCTTTGATGGAAAGCTTCTATGAAGGTCTGACTTATAATGAAAAGAAACTGCTCGATACAATGTGCAGTAGGAGCCTGCAGATATCACACCTACAGAGGCTAGGATGTACATTGAGAAAGTAGCTAATCAAGCCAAGCAATATGGTCCAACTAGTTAAGAAGAACATCAACATCTTCAGGGGGAAGCCAATTTGAGAGTGATATGTCAGAACTCAAATCTATGATGAAACAAATGTTGGTCGTGACCGAGATAGGGAAAGATTGTGGTATAAGTTCGAGAGCCAAATCATTTCAAAGACTAATGTCCCTAACTTTTTGAGGATATTGGAGAAGTCAAGACGACATGCCAATTTCTCGCCACAGATAGTACATGTTGTGGCCCCAAATCCCGAAGCAACCGTGGGCACCACCATGACACTTCACTCGTCACCAATCCCCGCCACATCATGGCTTGCTTATCTATGATGCCTCACAACCTAACTGATTTCTTACACGTTTTACGATAAACCCTAGCTTAGCTAATTATTTTTCATGTAATAGTTAGTGATTTAATTAGTCGCTTAGTCAATTTATCAAATTATAATACAATTTTACAGCATAAATCTTTAAATACATAAGTATTTTATGTATATTATCACAATTCCTAAGTAGTAGAAAACTTGGCAAAATGATACCATGTATATAATAAAAGCGAAATAAGTACAACAAAAGATCCATATACATATATTCAAAGTTATATAATCCTCAAAACCCAACAAAAGTAAATATATACATAATGTAGTCAAACACAAGTTGGTGTAGAAACAATTCTCGAGGTAATTTCCTAAACCTCCTTTCCCTTACTCGTCGAAGGATATGCACTTGGTCATCCCAACAAAAAAGATGACGAGTACAAGTGAATAAATTCCCATAAGAAAACCACCGAGTATTTAACAATAGAAAAGCCAATAATAATGTTAAATAAACATGCTGAAATAAACAGCAATCTATGTAAGGTCATCGCATGCGTAAATAACACCAATGAAAATCAAATGATTGTGTCACGCATAGTAGACTAAACTATACTTCGGATTCCCTCTCCATGATCCTTCTAGTGGGCGTGCCCAACTGGCCCATCACCTGGTAGTCTCAGTGGTCAGCGTAGACCCACGACGCATCGACACATGTACCGATAAAGTAGCTCGGGTCTTCATTCATCGAGGACTCCTGATACACATGTTATAGTCTAGCGTACTAGAGTCCGTACAACACAACACTGAATAAAACCCGACGGCAAGCAAAAGCACCAACCATTAAACCAAACCAAAGCAATGATAAAACATGAAAATGAATAGCAAAGAAATAGTAGAAAGAAAAATTTAAAATATTTAAATACTCAAGATGTGTTTCTTAAGGGACTTACGCACCTCAAATCGCACTTCGAAGTCCCGAAAATATCCGATCCGACCCCCAATATGCCCTCGACTATTGCATTATAGTCCCCGAGTCTCTTGGAATCAATTTCAAGTGTTTTAGATTGATTCTTGGTATTTAAAGTTAAGTGTGTATGTCAAGTCTTCAAAACAACCTCTAAAGACTAATAAAGTTCAAGTCATGTGTTGCAACACATGAAAACATTTGAATCTCAAAAACTTCTTACGAAAAAAGTTGTTGGTCTCTGTCTTAGCTTTATAAAAAGGTTTGGTTTGCAAAACTAACGAAAAATATATCAAAACTCTACCAAAACAACTCAAATTTAAAACAAATCCGACCAACAAGATTGTAAAAATCATTTCTCCCAATATATAGTTTCAAAAGTTGTGATTTTGGTCTTAAGTCATCTAATATACCCAACAATAACATACTAAAAGATCAGCCCAATCCGATAAGTATTGAGGAGGTATACCTTTGCAAAGTAAAGCAATTTTTTCATGAATATAATTGGTTCTACTAGCAAGTTTGGCTTAATTCTTTTGAAACCAAAGTTATATGACATGTATATGATTCATCTTCAACCTTAGAAAAACATGAAGTTAGCAAACCAAAATCATTCAACATCTCTTGATCATGCATAGAAACATTTTTATTGGAATCAAAACAAATGAGTAGTAGTAGTCGTTTCCTATTGTTTAAATCCTTTTTAGTTTGATCCTCCAAGCTTAGGTACTCTTGAAGTCCTAAAAATTCAGCATATTCTAGCTCTTTTTGTAAAACATTTTGGATTTTCCTTCTCTTGTTTGCATGAAAATCAAAGTTTGTCATTTATATACTTAGATTAGCAACTTGATTAGTTAAGCAAATCCTTAATTTGACTAAGTTAAATACTAGGACATGCATCCTCAATCAATGCCACTTGTCCCATAGGAAGAATGCAGTCTCCGCTCACTAGTTACTATTTATCGTAGAACTCCAACACATCTTCATCATCTCCACATAAATCAATGGTCTCCAATTTGTTTGTCCAAACTATAGTCCCATTAATCCATATCAACTAAATTTACATAGACACTTAAATTCATGTGGTTAGTGTATTTAGTATCATCGTTGAAACATTAGTGGTCCCACTAACCCCCGATTGCTCACACCCTATGCTCGCGTCCTGACAAGCATCTTGAGGAGGCATTTATTAGTGTACCTGACAAATATGAGCTAGGCTAACGTTTATTAATTCATCTTAACCCATAATTATCATAGTTATGGTCATTTATTCAAGTTATATTGTCTACCCTTAGTGTTCCTGTACTACACGTACCCGCTACCTCCGTCGATATGCTTTACGAGCTGTTTATCCATCAAACAGTCTCACACGGTATGACAATATAAATACACACAAGCGATGAGTTACGCAATAAATAATAATTACCATTGCAATTATGCAACCAACAGATAAAAATAACGATTTATGCCCAGTCAGGTGTGTCCTAGCCTATCCGAGGCGTCTACTAGCGTCCGAGTATGAAATTAAACAAAATAACAACATCAATAAATATTGGGCTGTTACAACTCTTCACAACTAAGGGAAATTTCATTCTGAGATTTAAGGTAAATGATATCTTATATCACGTGACTATTAGGGTAATCTAACGACCTAAATGAACTTGGTACTAGGTTTTTTTTTTTTTTTGGAATCTCAGATGTAACTATCTCATTTGTCTTTCCAACTCAACAGTGGCAGATTACCTAACGACACCATTGCTAGTCTCTTTACGGAAAGTATGTTGTGGTGGAATAATAGACGACACACCTGCTTGTCGTTTCACCGGGAGGAAGATGGGACAAAACAACCAATGATTCCACTCTCTCCCATTCCTCCATTATTCTCTTCGTGTGCGGGTTTAATTTGGGTGGAACAACTGACGGCGCGAACTCAACCTTGAACACCACTAGACCATACTTCAGTATGTTGGGATCCTTCTAGTGGGCTTCTTGAACCCCTTCCACTGGTCCATCACCCTACGTTGTGTCTTCACATGTCTAGCTAAGAATCAAAATACGTATACACATAATTGAAAGAAATAACTAACAAATTGAGTCAAATAAGTTTAACCGTAATTACTAATCTATGTACCCTGAGCATATTGTTGGGCTTTACCTAACCTAACTCGCCATACAGGTGCACAAACTCTTGGTGTCGTTACCACATATCTCACCGATCTAAGTGGATAGTCCCTCCAAATACTACATCGAAAACACCTATCCTAAGACCCCTATGCTCAACCTCTTTAGTCTTGAGTCTCGTTTCTTGATGTGGCACTCGAAGTCTTTGGTGCTACACAAGCTTTATCTCAGTAACGACACATTACTTTAAGCGGTGATTAATATTAATCAAAGTTCTAATTAACCCGAGTTAGGCTCGTTGTTAAGCTCGTTTTGTCTCAATTAGCGTGTGCGTAGATTTGTATGTCGTTTGGTGTTTGTATGAATTGTAGTAGTATTTATTGAAATTAATTGAATTAATTGGCGTACAATTGAATAATTGTAAAATTATGAGATGCCTAATACTGTGTGTGGGTCAAGGGTGATGCACACGAGTCGTGGGGTAACGTGCACACCCGAGTAAACTCGTTGGTGCACACATCAAAGTCATAGGCGTGTTAATATAGGCTTATATATTTATATACAAATTGTATATATAAATATATATTGAAAATAAAAATATAATTAATATTTGGTGGGCGCCTAGTGATACTCGGGTCGAGGGTGATACGTGTGGGACGTACAATAGTGTACGGCCCGAGGGTGGTCGTTGGCACGCACATCAAATTTATAGGTGAGGAAATACGAAGTTATGTATATATATTTATATATATAGTTATATATAAATATATATAAATGAATCCTAAAGTTTAGATCAAAGAAAACTATATATTGGATTTGTCTCGAGATACGCGTAACATTAGAATTGAGGAAGTAAATGAGTTAAACGATTTGGCGGCTGACATTATGATGCCTCGAGATGCATGCAACTACATCTCAAGGAAAACAATGTGATTTTAATTCCATTCTTTGGATCGTCCTCGAGATTCATGCGTACGAATCTCGAGAAAAGTTTTATTTTAACCAAACTTAAGTCGATCAAGAGGAATGGGTTGGTTGATAACTACAAGATCGGCCTCAAGATACGTAACACGTATATCGAGAAAGATCACAATAAGAAGTGAAACATTAGATCTGACTCGAGGTTCGTGCAACATGATCTCGAGAAAAATTCTTATTTATCTTCTTCAACAGACCGCCTCCTTTATGATGAATCAAAATCGAGAAGAGAAAGAGAGAGAAACCGAGAGATTGAGGGAGAAAGGTCGAGGATCGAGAAAGGAGGAGAGATCGATAACAATGGAGGCGATGATGGTGAGGGTAAGTTGTGTAGTGTTATTAACTTGTTGTTGTTGGCGTTGCTTGGTGTTGATGTTGTTGGTGTTCTGTTAATGGAGATGAAGTTGGGATGATTTGGGAAGGAAAAAGGAGATGCGATCATAGGGTTTGGCCAAGCCAAACCCCGTATTTAAAAAATAGAAAAAAAGGGAAAAAGAGAAAAATATTGGAAAATAGGAGAAAAATTCTAGAAAAATAAGGAAAAATCCCAAAAAATAATATTTTGACCAAATAAATAGAAATTGATAAATTTCTATAAAAAATGAAGAATTCGAGATTCGTGAGAGACTTTATACTAGGATATTTTTACCTCAAAAACGTTAAATGGTCTGATTGACCTAAAAAGTGGCAAATTAGTTTCGATTCAAATGAGACCGGTTTACGATTCTAATTAATAAGTATTAGACGAAAATTAATGGCAATTGATGTATTTTAGGTTCTTGATCGACGAGGAAAGGTTTATGGATCTCGGAGTCATGTAAATCGGTAAAAATAGGAAAGCTCTCACGATGTAAGTGGGACTTGTATTCTTATCAACTATGCAACGTACTTAGTATTTTTAATTCTTATAGCATTATAGATCGGAATGGGGCAATGTACCATGACTTGCCTTGAACTTGTTTTTTTTTATTAAATTTCCCGAAAAGAGGTACAACAGCGACTCGTACTTAGAGAGACGATGGAAGTGTTGAATCATTACCAAGACTTTCCTTATAGAAACCTTGAGGTACTCGATTGTTGCTTTCCTAATTGAGTTGGTAGCTACTACGCCTCGATACACCACATAAATCACACGTCGGCCAATGTGTGAGTTTTCGTGGATCGTAACCCGAGGTAAAGGGAGTTTACAACTCGTTTTAGAATGAAAATACAAGTCACGTGTATAGTTGCAATTGACCTTTGAACTTGCATTTCGTTTTCTATTGTTATATCATTTCAATGCCTAAATAGATATGTTTTAGATTCATATTGCTATTCATTTATTCATTGATATTACTTGAGAATTGATACGCTTACGAGCATCACTTACCGAGCAAGTTGGAGCGCTCATTCCTCAATTAACATATCAGTTAATGACGTGTGCTTCGACTCAGAACGAAGAAGATTATGAGTTTATAGTCTTCTCTACTATGAATTGAATTCCCAACTGTTTATATATTGTATTGAATTACTATTTTTTAATAAATAGGGTTGGGATATGATTTTAATACCGAGGATTATGTTGGTTTTTTTGTAAATCATATGTTTTATCGAAAAAGTTTTAATTCCGCCGCATTTTCAATTATTTATTCGATATACGATATATTGTTATTGTGATTATCGTGTATCAAGGACTACTGATCATACTTTAATAGAGTTCTTCGGTGTACCGAGGCTTAATTAGGGTTTCAGGTCGTGTATGGCTTTAATTGCGATAGGCGATGCTACAGTTGGTATCAGAGCCAGGTTTATAGAGCAAGCTTCCCTATTCTTGATTTGTTTGAGAATCAATAATAACTCGATATAGTTTAGTGTCAAAACCTCGAATTCATTACCCAAATCTAAATAAAAGTCTAGGTTCACCGATTTGAGATTGGTTCTCAAGTTATTGATAACCCAAAACTTTATAAATGGTGTTTGTCGATGTTTTCGTGGGTAATGAAAGATAAAAGATCGAGTAATGTTATGTATTGTAATGTATTATATATATGCGATAGATATACATGTAATGTATTTCCTATACACTATCGTGAAGGTCTTATCTCCCATCTTTATCTTGGAATCCAATGAATATATGGTGAGGTTCTTGGGAAACCTGGACTTCATGGATGTTATACTAAGGAAAGATTGTGGAAACATTATACAATGATAAATTATTGAGGATTATGGTTTTTTATTTTTCTTGGAAACTGAATCCCAATGATGCAAGAAAGACATCGAAGTCTTATGAAGACAAAAGTAAATTATTTTCCTAGTAAATAGTCTATACTGGTCTTTATTTTCATTGTTATTGTGTGATTAATGATAGTCACTGAACTATTGGACCTGGACTTTGAGACATATATTAGGAGAATGGATGTTAATAAGGAAGTGATTTCAAGTGATACTCAAATGTGACGGTTCACTTTGAGTAACTAATATTCTAGTATTGGAATTACTTGAACAAACGTAAAAGTTTATAGTTTTGTTGCGGTTTAACTGCACTCACTAATAGAATGACAAAAGAAAAGAGTGATGTTGTGGTGGATCCACACATAGAAAAAAGAAAGTAAGAGAGAAGTTAAGATTTAGAAACTTGTAAGAATGTGTATAGTCTGGGTTAGAACATGGTAGTGAGCTAGTGAGATGTCATAATCTGATCATTTGACTAGTATAGTCTAAATTGGGGAGAATGAGTTGTCAATGAATCGAGGATTTTGAGAATCCAAAAAATACTTTACGATACTGGGAATAAATAAGTGAGCAGTATATCAAGAGGTTGGTATTAACTACTACTTTTAACAGAAAATTGTGTAAACTTGTAAATTTTTACGAATGATGATTTGTAGAAATAAACTTATCACTCGAGATTCAAATAGTTCAAAATCGTTTTAGAATAGTTATAAGTCCATGAAGAGAATTCAAGCTTGATGAATGAGAATTGTGATTCCACAAGTTTCAAGAAGTTTGTTTATCGACTTTTTAGAATTTTGGCACAATTTGAATTGAAACTCATCAATTACTTGATTTTTGATGTCAAACCAATGATTAATTACATTTTTACTTAGTGTAATAAGGGAATTGTATGAGTTTGAGAACTCAATTCGAGTGATGAATCAAATTAAACTAAATTATGGATGAAATTCATTGCCCAGAAATGACAACTCATTTGGTTTATTACATGAAACCAGTTGTTCTCAAGAGTTTGTTGAGATATGGTTTTCATTAAATTAAGATCAGATCAGAACATATGGAAATGAAGTTAGGCAATGGCCTAATCATGTTGAAAATCATGGTGGAAACCAGAAAACTCACTAAAGCTCATGCAAGTTGTTCATAAATGGAAAATATAAAGTTGTTGGACTCTATTGGAATAAGATTATCATTGTGTTATCAATAATAATATAAAAAGGGTTGAAGACTTAATAAAGACATAAGCAATATCGCAGAGTTATGTGAACTTTAATGATAAATTGGTTTATGCCCAAAAGATTGTAAGTGCAAGTACTAAGTTTCAAACATAAGCTACTCGGATATGAGTTAAATGTGAATTGCGATTAATGGATTTGACCAGATTGAGACAAGTAGAGGATTGTCTTACATTCAACACAAAATCGAAAAAATAGTACTATTTTGGAATGATTGAATGAGATAACACACCAATATTTGTATAAGTTGTTTGTATGTTCAACTAACTTAAAAATGAAACTTAGATGAGTCATAAATAACGCAAGGATGCCTTGCGAAGAATTGAAATGTAGTTGACTACAATAATTGATTGTTTATACCAAAACATGGAAAAATGTTAAAGGTTTAGCCTAATACTTTCCTTCGTAGTTGTGTGATGACACAACGAAGCAAGAGATTATAGTTTATACTATTGTATAGTTTAAGGAATTTTGAGAAGATCTATTATGAAATAATTTTTTCGGTAGTCATACCAAACAATTTAAGGCATCACTTGTAGAGTAAAAACTTATGATGTATTTCAAACAATGAATGAAATGAATTGCAAAGATAAATCCTCAAGTTGAGAATTAAGATTAAAAAATATGGGCGTAGATCCCAATTTATTTATGAATCCATTGAATTGAATAGGTTGTGTAAGTCCATTCATTCATCGTAGGGTTTGAAATGCGATATATCTATGTGAATGGATTTTGGAGAGTCTTTTAGTTATCCATAAGATTAGAGAATCTTAGAGGAAACATATAAGATAGATGAAAAATATGAAAACCAAAGAGTTGGTGCAATATGATTTGAGGATCTTCAAGCTATCATAGTTTGAAGAGTATAGTTGTCAAAGTAAAAAAAAATTCAAACTAGGGACAACGTCCCCGGTTTCGAATGGGGAAGGGGATGCACACGTACGGCCGTGCAAATGCACCCCCGCTTGAGTCGGGCCAAGGGTTTGGGCCAGGCTCGACCTTTAGTGCGAGCCAGTGCCCCGCGCCTTGGCCAGTGGTCGGTCGACTTGTTAGGGTCGACCCGACCCAACAAAAAGAAAATTAAGGTGAAGTAAGTAACCTAAATTCATGAATATAATGAATTTACTCGAGAAATCACCCATACAAAGTGATTGATGTAATCAATACTTTGAATAGAGAAAAGAACTGGAATTATAATTATTATATGACCTTCTTAGTAGTATCTCGTAAGAGAAATGTGTAATAAGGATGATGACTTATAAAGTCTTCCTAAGACATCATCAATCGTGTTATTGGAATTGATAATTATAGATCAGTTCTTTGAATCTTAGATTAGAGCTAAGTCAAGTGTTTGATTAACTAGGTGATAAGGTGATTATGAAGTCTAATGGGAATAACTTGATACGCCTGGATTTGGCTATCAAGGATTAATATTCTGATTAGACAGTCTAGAGAAATTGTGTTCGACGCGTTAGATTCTAAAATGAAATTCTAGTTTGGGATGGATTATCGGCAAAAATTACTTCGATGATCAAATGGATCTCTTTATATTAGTTATACATGCAATGTCATATCCTATTGATGTATACGAGAAGATTATGGATTGTCTGAGGTGATGATATATGTTATTAAATTTATAAAGAGATATGAGAGTTAATTTGAGACTAAATAATGAAAAAAACTCAAAGGGTTAAGTAAATTCTTATCTACATTTGATGGTAGCAAGATAACATAACTGGGAGTTATGTAATGAAATTAACTAGATATTGGCGTTAACACAATGATGTATGAGTTGTAGTTGATAGATTGATCAAGTCTGTAGAAGAGTCAGTGAGATTATGCAATTCTGGTAACGGATTAAGCAAGATATATGTATTTGGAGATGTGAGATGATATGGTGTTTCAGGATTTGATTCCCTGGACAAAGATCCGAGACTTGCTTCCATTGGTGGAAGAAGTTATTGATATAGCTGAAAACTATTCTCAATCTCAGTACATGATATGTTCTTTGTATTGACGAAGAAAGCGCTGCTTATCCTAGTTCTTAAGAATAAATATTTTGAGCTTGTGTCTCATAATGTTTAACCACTGAAAGAAAAAAACTCCTTTGTGTAAGCTCATTAATAATAAAGGTAATCAGGTGGATTACATCGTTGAATGATAACACTGAATATGCTCAATATTATTATATGTTGATGTACAAAACTAAGATTGGAGGTATAAATTTTATGAAAAATGAGATAATTAAGAGCTACACAGAGAGGGCATGGCAGACTAGGTGATTTATAACTACAACTGTTAAAAAAATGTTGAGGAGATAAGCATCATAGATTGTTGGACATTTTAAAAGATAATTATGTTTGTGCTTTTGAAAGTCTCATCTATGAATGGGTTTTGTAGATTTGAATTATAGTAAAGTAGTTTTAAAATGAAAAGAAGAGATAATCGAGGAACGAGAGTTATAAATTGAAGAGCAATTTCCATTTCTCTTCTAACTATTAGTAACTTGTATGTTTCCTTTAATTTCGAGGACGAAATTGTCTTAAATTAGGGAGACCGTAACGATCCGTTACCTTAAGCGAGTGATTAATATTAATCCGAGTTCTAATTAACCCGAGTTAAGGTCATGGTTAAGCTCGGCTTGGCTCGATTGGCGTGTGCGTGGATTTTGGTGTCGTTTGGTGTGTGTATGGATTGTAGTAGTATTTATTGAAATTAATTTAATTAATTGGCATAAAATTGAATAATTTAAAAATTATGGGATGTCTAATATCGCGTGTGGGTAAAAAGTGACATACACGAGTCATGAGGTAACGTGCACGCATGAGTGAACTTGTTGGTGCGCACGAAAAAGTCATAGGCGTGTTAATATAAGCTTACATATACTTATATATAAATCATATATATATAAATATATATTGAAAATAAATAAATAATTAATAATTGGTGGGTACCTAATGATACACCGGGTCGAGGGTAACATGCGTGGGACGTATAATAGTGTGTATGCCCGAGAGTGGTCGTTGCGAGCATCGAACTTATAGGCGCGAACTACGAAGTTATATATATATATTTATGTATATAGCATTATATAAATATATATAAATGAGTCATAAAGTTTAGATCAAATAAAACTATACATTAGATTCGCCTCGAGATAGGCGTAGAGTGAGAATCGAGGAAGTAAAAGAGTTAAACGATTTGGTAGTTGGCATTATGAGAATGCATGCAACTACATCTCAAGGAAAATCAATGTGATTTTAATCCATTCTTTGGATCGTCCTTGAAATTCGTGCATACAAATCTCGAGAAAATTTTTATTTTAACCAAACTTAAGTCGGTCAAGAGGAATGGGTTAGTTGATAGCCACAAGATCGGCCTCAAGATACGTAGCACATATCTCGAGAAAGATCAAAATAAGAAAGTGAAACATTAGATATGCTTCAAGATTTGCGCAACATGAATCTCGAGGAAAATTCTTATTTATCTTCTTCAACAGACCACCTCCTTTGTGATGAATTGAAATTGAAAAGAGAAAGAGAGAGAAACTGAGAGATTGAGGGAGAATGGTCAAGGACTGAGAAAGGAGGAGAGATCGACAACAACGGAGGCGATGATGGTGAGGTTAAGTTATGTGGTGTTGTTAACTTCTTGTTGTTGGCGTTGATGTTATTGGTGTTGTGTTAATGGAGATGAAGTTGGGATGATTTGGGAAGGAAGAAGGAGATGCAGGGAGAAAGGAAAAAGGAGATGCAGGGGAGTGATCTCCTTGCTAGTTCGATCATGGGGTTTGGCTTGATCTCCATGCTAGTTCGATCATGGGGTTTGTCCAAGCAAAACCCCAGATTTTTATAAGAAAATAGAAAAAAGGGGAAAAAGAGAACAATGCGGGAAAATAAGAGAAAAATTCTAGAAAAAGATGGAAAAATAACATTTTGACCAAATAAATGGAAAAATCTCGAAAAATAACATTATGATGAGCGAATCAGACTGGAGTTATGATGGAAGTGTTGGATCATTACCAACACTTTACCTCAGAAACCTTGAAGTACCCGATTGTCGCTTTCCTAATTGAGTTAGTAGCTACACTATGCCTGGATACACTAGAGAAATCACCCGTCGGGAAACGTGTGACTTTCAGTGGATCATAATTCAGGGTAACGGGAGTTTACAACTCAGTTTTAAAATGAAAATACAAGTCACATGTACAATTGCAATTGACCTTTAACCTTGCATTCCGTTATCTATTGTTATATCATTTTAAAGCCTTAATATATATGTTTTGTATTAATATTTCTATTCATTTATTCATTGATATTAGTTGATAATTGATACACTTACAAGCATCACTTACTAAGTAAGTTGAAGCGCTCATTCCCCAATTAACATTTTCAGGTTAATGATGTGCGCTTCGACTCAGGATCGGAGAAGATAAGGAGTTTATAGTCTTATCTACGGTGAATTGAATTCCCTGTTGTTTATATATTGTATTGAATTACTATTTTTTAATAAACAGGGTTGGGATATGATTTTAATACCGAGGTTTATGCTAATTTTTTGTATATTGTATGTTTTATCGAAAATTTTTTAATTCCGCTACGTTTTCAATTATTTATTAGATATACAATATATTGTAATTGTAATTATCAGGTATGAAGGAGCTATAAGGTTACTTTAATTGAGTCCGTTTGGTGTACCGGGGCTTAATTAGGGTTTCAGGCTGGGTATCGCTCTAATTGGGATAGGGGATGCAACATTATTTGTCAGATCATCGTCCCTAAGGCCTTGAACTTGTTGTATGTCCTCTTTGTCATCCTGATCTCTCTACCTCTTCGGCCTAGAGATCAGCTCTAAGTGTCCCTCAACAACTGTAGATGTGTGTCGGCTTTGGTCAGTTGATAGGTCTCATGCGCTAGGACCCTATCATAGATGTTTTAAAGTGTGCGAGCCCTTGTTGACAGAGATAGGCGTTGGAAATTACTAGGTACTCGAACCTCTTCATGTACAATACTATTGTCATGCTACCCTGTCTCAAATGTAAGAACTCCTCCCTCAGCTTTAGCTGAATCTTGATCAAAATGTACTTATCTGCACCTTATTCCTTTCAGTCCTCGTACTCCATTCGATCGACACCACTTTGTTGAAGGTATGTGTGTTGTTGCACAAGTCAAAATACTCTTGTATGTTGAGCATTCTTGAATAACTTGACGCGTAATTCTAAAACAATTATGCTTTGAGGTAGTGTATCACATCGCGTGAGTCGTCCAAACGTCTGATAAGATCTGATCGCGCGTCCATGTTGATCAAATAGTGTGTATCTGATCATCTTTCGTATACGTGTATATAATATATATATAAAATCAAAACATAACACGTATATAATTCATAACGCTACCCAACTCAAGTTGCTTAGGATTCTAAGTCAGGATTTTCGGGTTTCCACATCTAATGTTTGTTTGTTAAGTTTTATTCTCTTAATATTAAAACTTCTTCCTAGGATACATCTACCTTGCTTTGATACCAAAGTGTGGTGGCCCCAAATCCCGAAACAACCTTGGGCACCGCCATGTCACACCACGCGTCACCAAGTCCTACCACGTCATGGCCTGCTTATCTATAATGTTGTGCGACCTAACTAAATTCTTACACGTTTTACGATAAACCCCAGCTTAGCTTATTATTTGTCATTTAATTATTAGTGATTTAATTAGCCAGTTAGTCAATTTATCAAATTATAATACAATTCTACAACGAAAGTCTTCAAATATATAAGAATTTTACGTATATTATCTTAATTCCTAAGTAGTGGAAAACTTGACAAAATGATACCATTTATATAACAAATACTAAATAAGTACAATAAGAGATTCATATACATGTATTCAGTGTTCTAAAGTCCCCAAAACTTAAAAAAGTAAATAAATATGTACTATAGTCAAACACAAGCTAGTGTTGAAACAATTCTCGAGAGGTAATTGCCTAAAACCAGCTTGCCCTTGCTCGTCGAAGGATCGGCACTCGGTCATCCCAATAAAAACAGATGATGACGAGTCCATTGAGTAAACTCTCAAAAGAAAACCATTGAACATTTAACACTAGAGAGGCCAATAATAATGTTAAATAAACATGCTGAAATAAATAGACAACTGTAAGGTCATCGCATGCGTAAATAACACCAATGAAAACCAAATGATTATGTCACGTGTAGCAGACTAAACAATACTTCAGATTCCCTCCCCATGATTCCTCTAGTAGGCACACCCAACTGGCCCATCAATTGGTCCTCTCGGTGGCCGACGTAGACCCACGACGCACCAACACATGTACTGAAAAAGTAGCTCGGGTCGTCAATCACCGAGGATTCCTGATACACATGCTATAGTCTAGTATATTAGAGCCCGTACAACACAACACCGAATAAAACCTGACAGTGACCAAAACTACCGACCGTTAAATCAAACCAAAGCATTGATAGCACATGGAAATGAGTAGCAAAGAAACAGTTGATAGAACAATTGAAATAGTTAAATACTCAAAATATGTTTCTGAAGGGATCAACGCTCCTCAAATCGCACTCAGGAGTCCCAAAAATACCCGATCCGAACCAAATATGCCCCCGACCAGCGCACTATAGTCCTCAAGTCCCTTGGAATCAATCTCAAGTGTTTTAGATTTATTATAGGTATTTAAAGTTAAGTGTGTAGGTAAAGTCTTCAAAACAACCCCTAAAGACCGATAAAGTTTCAATTTTGGTCATATGTTGTACTTGCATTTTTAGGAATGAAAACGGTCGAATTTCAAAAACTTTCCAGGAGAAAAGTTGTTGGTCTCTATCTTAGCTTTTCGAAAAGTTTTGGTTTGCAAAATTTTGATTTAAAACGAAAAAAATATCAAAATTCTACCAAAATAGCTCAAATTTAAAACAAATTCGCCTAGCAAGATTGTAAAACTCATTTATTCCAATATATAGTTCCAAAAGTCATGATGTTTGGCCATAAGTCATTTAACATACCCAACAATAATATACTAAAAGATCAGCCCAATCCGATTATGCCCTTGCAAAGTTTGGCTAGTTTTTCATGAATATAATTGGTTCTACTAGCAAGTTTGGCTTAATTCTTTTGAAACCAAAGTTATATGACATGTATATGATTCATCTTCAACCTTAGAAAAAACATGAAATCAGCAAACCAAAACCATTAAACACCTCTTGGTCATGCATGGAAACATCTTTATAAGAATCACAACAAATGAGAAGTAGAAGTCGTTACCTATTGTTTAAATAATTTGTAGTTTGTTCCTTCAAGCTTAGGTACTCTTGAAGTCCCAAAAATTCAGCACATTCTACCTCCTTTTGCCCTAAAAAATTTTGGATTTTCCTTCTCTTGTTTGCATGAAAATCAAAGTTTGTCTTTTATATACTTAGATTAGCAACTTGATTAATTAAGCAAATCCTTAATTTGACTAAGTTAATTACTAGGACATGTGTCCTCACTGAAAGCCACTGTCCCACATGAAGAATGCATGTCTCCACTCATTAGTTACTATTTATCCTAGGAACACCATTACTCGTGTACCCGACCAATATGAGCTAGACTAAAATTTAATTTATTCATTTTAACCCATAATTATCATAGTTATGGTCATTTATTCAAGTTATCTTTCTAGCCTCGGTGTTCCGTACTACGCCAACCTGTAACTCGCATTGACACGCTTTACGAGGCTTTATCTATTACGCCTCACACGGTATGACAAATATAAATACACACATATGATGAGTTATGCAATAAATAATAATTAACATTGCAATTATGCAACCAACAGACAAAAAAAGTAATGATATATGCCTAGTCAGGTGTGTCATAGCCTATCTGAGGTGTCTACGTGGGCCTGGGCTGGCGTTTGAGTATGAAATTAAACGAAATAACGACATCAATAAATATTGGTCCGTTATAGTATGGGCAGCTAAGTAACTACTATGGAGAGAAGGATAAGAATCCCAACTTCAACTATGCAGCCTGGAATCCCAACTATTAGAACTTTTTGCCTAGAGGAAAATCAATGCCAGTAGCTCCTCAGAATCAACAACCCCATCCACATGGTCTACTTTGGAATGAATGATGAAACATTTAATTTTGTTTTAGCTGTAATATGAAGTTACGACTGAGGCCTTAATTAAATAATTGTAGGCTAGGAAATTAGATATATCAGCTCAGATAGGCCAAGTTGACAATCGAGGAAAGTTACCATCACAACCTGGTTAGAACCCTAATGCACATGTGAATGAAACTTCACATATCAATGCCATTTCAGTGGTTGAAACTACGACAAAGCTTGAGATAGGAATTACTAAAGCGGAGGAACAGGAGAAACCATAGAACAACTCAAGCAAAGGATGGATGAATACCATCAAGCACAAAGTACCATTCCCTCAAAGGTTGTATCCGGAAAGGTTTGCAAACATGTTCAAGGATCGCAAACAATTTGATGTCCAAAAAGAAGAAGCTATGAACACTAAGGAAGTAGTCAAGAAAGTTAAACAAGTGAAACCACAAATCGAGTTCCTGCGAACCCTTTGAAATTGCAAGATTGTTGGAAGAAGAGGAAAAGAACTTCTATGCAGGCAACACAGACTTACCAAAAAAATGTGTGTTATTTTTAGTGTTTCTTGCATTGTAGGAGATACGCATATAGAGAAAGCTATGTTTGATCTAAGAGCGTCTATTAACATCATTTCATTATTAGTTTTCTCGTCAACGCATGACCAAGTTTTGAAACATTCTGAAAACATCATTCATTTAACGGACAAATCTTCAATCCAACTAGTCGGGATGTTGGAAGACGTGAATGTTCGCGTCAAAAATTTGGACTTCATATGCTTGTCCAATCATGCCTCTCATGTTGTGCTAAGTCGGCCATTCATGAAAACGGCCAAAGCAAAGATAGACGTATTTGGTGGTTCAATTTCATTAGAACATGATAGTAGGGTCATTTATTTTTTTATTCTGACTATTTGGACTTATCTACTAATGTTTCCACCATTTACATAGTTTTGTCTTCTTCGATAGCGACTCGCAAGATTCTATAGAAAACCTTTTTAGATGACTTGACAAAGATATGCAAAAAGGAACAAGAAACGAATAGGAAAAAGTAGGGAAATAAAGAAAAAATACCCGATTGTTGGGCATTGATGTAGGAAAACAAGCTTCGAAGATATCTACTATGAAATTAGAGTCGAACCACCGGACAATATCCTTGTATCATGCAAAGTTGAGCATAAAAGAGGAATTATGAGTTGTCAAGCGATGGGAGAAAATTAAACCATTAGGCGGAGATGTTATTAAGTCGCCAATTAAAATAATTGACTTGGACTATGGATAGTCCAAGATCGTGGTAATGTCGGGCCATCGATGTTAAATACGGTGTTCCATGGGAGGCGACCCATATTTATTTTTTGCGAATTTAATTTGTTTAAGTTTCAATAAATTTTTAGTTTGAATAAATTGTTCTAGGTTAAATTAGCAAGTTGAATAAAGTGTGATAGAAATTAATGAGTCTCTTTATTCTCTTTGATTTTTGCAGAGATCTTATAATGAATATTGAGAACAAGGATTGTTTTGTGTGCATCGAAGTCCAAAAGACTTTTGGAGATGTAATTCAAGGCAGGCATGATTTAAATTGATGCATTTGCATTATATCATATGCATACAAAGGGAAATACATAATGAATAATAAGAATATAAAATTTTGGGGATGAATTCGATTTTTAAGGTCAACGATTTCCAAACGCCGTGTGTCAACACGTAGGAGCCATATGCAAAAAAAACCTAAATCCAAACCAATGATGTGCCAACGATGTCAGAGTATATGTAAAGCGCTGCCACAATACTATAGGGTAACATAGGAAATTTTGCGTAATTTCTAGCAAATTTTTAATGCCTCGCCAAAGATGTGACGTTTGAACGTATGGCGCATAAACGAGTTTTAATTTTTTAGATCTCAGCAGAACCCCATTTTCTTCCCTAAAAACCACACCCTAGCACCTCCACAACACTGTCACACCCTAAAACCTACTTCCAACCACTAAATCCATTGTTTTGAATCTTCAATCTCATTCTTTTTTTTTCTCCATCAAGTAGAGATCATTTAGAGCCGTGAAACTGAGTGATCGGTAAGCACCTCGATGAAGCCGCGACTTGGGAGTTGTAACAATTCGAGCTCCCAAGGTTCTATTAGGCCAAGAAAGCTCCATTTAGCTCTTGGGAACTCATTCCCAAGTTGGTAATGTCCTGAAACTTCCTATTTTATGTGAATTTAATCGGGGTGTTCTTCGGTCAATTTGGGCAAAATGTTTGTTCTAAGAGTCAATTTGGTCCCAACAATCATATGGCTTTTGATTGTGAGAGTATTTAGAGTGGTTTGGTCGGTTTTCTTTTTATTTTTGATTAAATTTGAAAATCTCAAGTTTTGATAAAACGCATGTCTTTGGAAAATTTGGAATTTCAAGTTGACTTTTTGATTTTGAATGATCCAATGACTTTAAATTGATCAATGTAATGTGAATTAAGTTTGGGGGAATGTGCGGGGTGTTATTATCAAAATTTGAATTCTAAAGTTTAAATTTTTTATTGAAAATTCGTTGACGTCATCAACACTTTGGTTTAAATTCAATTTGGGGATGATTGTGCAATTGTATGTAAGTGATGAATTTATTGAAATCTTGTTTCTATTAATTTGGATTGATTAGAACTTTTATATGATTTCGAGACTTTGAAAATGATTTTTCGCCGAATTTCCTCTAAACATTGATTGAATTGGATTTCGAAAGCCATATGCAATTTTGTGCAAACATTTGTGTTTGAATCAATATTTTTGTGATTGTTGAGTGTTATGGGATGATGTGCTCGTTATTGTTGTGCTATGAACTTCATTCATGTTATTGTGTTTGTTGCTATCTTATTGTGTGTTATGAATAGAGTAGAGTGCAAGTGGTTTCGCGAGGTCCTAACCGGAGGACGAGTGGTTGATTACTTTGCCACTTAGGACTAGAACCCACCACCTAATACACACAGCCTTATGATGAGTTCTTATTTGTTAATGATAAGGCCTAGATGAGATTTAACAGTGATTTGAATAAGAAAAAGAGGAAACCTTTAGGCCGAAAGGAGGTTTAGTATAAGAAACTCCAAATATTAGAGGAGAGTGACATCGATCATCCTTGAGTGAGGATGAGAGTCTTTCACTAAAAACTACGAAGCCTTAGTCGAGCACCCCCATAACCGATCATATTTAGGGATATGAGTAGTTGGTTCGGGAGTTTATGCGAGTGGACACGTAACCAGACTAGGAGAGAGTGTGAGGGTGAAAGATGTGATGGTTAGCTACAATCCCAAGGCCATTAACACATATTGTTGCCTACCTACTTTTGATTACTTAGGAGGGTCAGAATTCCCACACCCGAGATATTTTTTCGAGTTTAATTTCCCCTATCAGACTGTCCAAGCAGCACTGACTTGTTTCCCTTATCACGATTAGGTCTATTCCACTTCTCAATACCCTAAGCATCTGACTAAGACCTATTTTAGGAAGAAACTTAAGGCACGATCTTACTTTGTCGATGCTTCTCTTTACCCCACCACTCAGCATGACAAGGTGACACGACCCAGATGTGCATTTCTATATCATATTTGGGCTTGTGTCGATCGTATTGATGTGGGGCATATTATTCACGAGGTTAACAAAAAGAGGATGACCACAATGAATAACGAGAGTCTGGCCTTTCATATCCTTATTACTGACCTATCCCGTTAGGCAGGAGTCCCTTTCACCAGTTTAGAGTTCAATATCCCACCCTAATTGACCATACACGATAATGATATATTTGGATTTGATAAAATAGAGGAGGTAGATTCAGAAGGTGAGGACGATAGAGCATATGAGAAAGCACGATCAAGAACATGAATGCAGCAGCAACAAGAAACTCAGACGAGGAGAGCTACAAGAAGGAGGAGAGGACCACCTTCTTCTACACCACCACTAGAGGGAGTACCAAGACATATGTATAATAAGGAGAGGGTTCTCTCGTAATCGAGAGGAGATTAGTCGTTTCTTATGTTATGGGCAGATGGGGCACCAGCAAGTCTATAATCACACTAACGAGCCAGCTCCCTCGATTCTGGACAGTCCGTTCATCATGCTTTCGGGCTACCAGGTTTACCAAGCTCACGAGGAGTATGAAGTCACTTCTAACTCACATTCTTCACAGAGAGTGCAAACTCCTTACCAGACTTCGGAGTAGAGCGAGTAACATCATGGCATCATTTAAAAAGTTGATTTTCTTAACTCTGCATGTATTAGAGAGAGGAACTGAGAAACTTGACACTAATTCAATTTTATAATATATTTGGAGGATATACAATATGATAATGATGTAATTTTGTAATATCACTACAAAGCGCATCATTTTCATACATTTTTCATCTTTTAATCTATTTATTTTGTTTCATTCCACTTCATTCCATTTTCTTATCTTTCATTATTATATTTCACTTATTCTTTTGGAATGTGTATAGGTTGTCCTACTTTCTTGAACCTTGAGGATAGGTTCAGGATAAGTTTAGGGGTATGCAGCTATGCAGGTTGATGAAATGCATGAATCAACCTTATGTAAAGGAGTTATGATAAAATTTTAACAATTTTCAGAATTTTTCACGATTTCTGACGAAATATAGGTAATACGGTTTCATTTCATTTTAAAGATCGATGTTTTGGTAGGTTGGTTACACACTTCCATACTTGTTAATTATTATTTTTTGTTTTTCCATCCGTTGTTTTGAGCTTAAACGAATTCCCAATTCTAGTTTATGATAATGGTGGACAATTTGAGAATTCAAATGTAAATTGTTGTTGTCATGAATGGATAAGATCTTAAGTAGAGTTTAGGTGAAAAACATATTCTTGTGATTGGTTTACCGTACCAAGTCTACACCAAAGAATGCTAGTGTGGAGTCTAGGACAAGAGTCTACAAATTCCAAGTTAGGTTTGCAATCCATTTACAACAGAGTAATAACTTAAGAATAAGTTTAGAGGAAGACATAGGCCTTGTTTATTTAAAGCTCTTAGCCTTTAACCCACCTAATAAGTTATCCTTAGTTAACCCAATTGCGCCAACATAACCTAACTCTTTCATCACCTATCATGAAACCTATAAACCATCAGCCTATAATCTCTTAACTAGTTGGAAATGTAGCCTTAAACTTGAAATTATTAAAAAAAACATGAAAAAGAAGAAGGAGAAAAGAAAAAGATTATGAGAGTGAAATATTATTTATATACCCCAAACAAGGGGAAATTGATCTTGATGAAAATCCAATCAATCAAGTCATGATTAGAGAGTTCCACCTAAAAATGGCATCCATAGGAATGGATCAGGGAGTTGTGTACTTAGAAAAATGAGTGACCCATCTAAAACGATATCCATAGAAAATAAAGTAGGGAGCTGAATGATCAGAAAAAGATGATGACTACACAATGTGAAAAGAAAAATTAAGTAAATGCAGTGTAAATCATTTCATGTTCTCTAAAAATCTTTTGACAAGTCTAAGTCTAAAGTTTTTCAACGTTTTGAACCCATTAATTACTTTTCTTTGTCAACCAACCCTATCGTTATAATCCCAAAAGAAAGTCCTATTGACTCCAAATAATATTTTGAATGTGTAAGTGAAATGGTTGTATAAGTTCTATTTATGGAATCTTAGTATTGAATGCTCTATTTAGAGATCGTTAGTTTTTAGCTTATTAAAAGTTTTGAGGCAACTTGTGATTAATTGATGGTTTTAGTCTTGACGAAACCTAGTGTTTTGTAGAGTATTCTTTGGGAAAGTAGCAAGAATAACTTAAATTAAAGTAATAAGTCGAATCACTTACGAGTTACCAAGAGCTTAACCTCTTTAATGCATCCAAGTATGAACACCGGCTAAGATAATACCAGAACCAATTCACCAAAAATCGAGGATTTTAGTAATGGCTAAACTCGTTGCTAAACCACGATATTTTTTGTCATTAATTTAATCAGCATTGGATTAGCGACAGGCTGTGATTAGTGTCAAAAACCCTCGTCGCTGATTACTCAATGATAGAATATATCATATGTTGTTGATTTAGCAACGACCTTTCCCGTTGCTTAACGTCGCTTACAGTGTTCATTGTCCCGTCACTTCTGAGTGACAGACCACCATCAGTCGCTATGCAACGATAGCATAACGACATATTATATCGATTCTATTGCTCACCTATCGCTAATTTGTCATTGTTTAGCGACAGATGAGCAACATAATTTATGTTTGACTGATTCCCTCGATTCTGTTTGTAAACATTGTCAGATTAACGACATACAAAACTGGTTCCATCGCTAATTTGTTGGTGATATTTTTGGATTTGCTTTAAAAAACATTTTCCAAACAAGTGTACTAATAAGTAACACTTCATTATAAACAAAAACTAAAGAAGAGTGATATTTCATAACAAAAAAACTTTGAAAGTTAATGACAAAATATCCAAAAAAAGATATGGAAAGCTAAGTCATAAGGGTGATCATCTAGGCCATCATCGTAATCATCATTCTCGTCACCATCATCACCTCATGCCCAAGATCTATCAAATGTTGAGGAGTGGTCGAGTGAGGCGTGGCTTTGAGGAGGTGGGGTGTAGCGACCCTTGTTCGAATAAAGGAATCGTTCAACTTTGAAACACATATTAAGCTCCGATAAATCAGTTGGACTCAACACATACCGAAGCTTAGCAATTGTACACGATAACACAACCTATATATCTCGAGAAAACCGATATCGATAAAGTAAACGACAACCAAAGACTTATATATCAAGGTATTCAAAAATAGGTTTACAAACCACAAAAATATAAAACATATCTGGTCCAATCCCTATGATAATACATACAATAACGTATCAAAATATCGAACATTAATATATACAATACCGTGTCCTCATACATACAATGGAAAAACACCTACATGCCTAAGCGTTGCTATTTCCATGGTCCTGTGCGCTCGCCGAGTTACCTAAGATTGTTGAAAAGATAAGTGAGCACTCAACAAGCTTGGTAAATGAAATTTCACTTAGGCCATCGATTCTCTACTGTTACATTATTTGCACTAACTAAATGAACAATAGTAACTATAACAGGGAATAACAAATACCATATAAAAATATATATAACGATATGCATTTTATCAATTCATTAGCTATTGTTAATTTGTAAAAGTGATAATCTTTATTATGTATCTTTCTTGAGTACAAACCAGTTATTTATATAGGTAACAGTTATAACCACAATATCTTTTGGTTACAATCAAATGATCTCAATTTTTAACATCGAGTCATAACACCCTCCCTTAAACTCAAGATGGGTTTGTCAAAACCAACTTGAGTATGCTAAACAAATCAGTGGAGTATGAAGGCGACAACACAAAAAAAATTCAAGTGAACAATGGCAAAAAATAGAAATAGGGTCTATTGCAGAGGAAATTAATCAATGACAACCCACAGAGCAGAAACATATATATGTCGTAACCCACGACATACAAGCAGATGATCAACTTATGAGGAAATCTAGAGTGGACATGCACGCGGGTAGAGCAGTTCATAAATGATCACAGATTGAACAGATGAACAAATGGTCTTGAGATGGCTACAAAGGCAGATGCAGACACGGTGCATGTACAAATGAAAGTCTTGAGGAAGCCTATTAAAGTCATGAACTTCTTATTCTTCTTCTACTTTTCTTAAATAAAATTAAGAAAAATAGCACAAGATGACTGAATTATAAGGAGGCATGACTTGGGTGATGCAAGCACGGATGGATGGTGATAGCATATCTGCTGGGTGCATGACAACAGTAAAGCACGAGATGCACAAGTTAGCCTGGTACATGGTGACAAATGATGATGAAAGGGTGCTTGACAATAGTGATGGCGGACTACGGAACATATGCATTAGTAGCCATTGAACAAAGAAGTGACAATGCTCCTCCACGGGCTGATAAGAGACGAAACCCAGGCAAGAGAAGAGCATATAAGGGGATCGCATAAAATATAGAGGCACATAACACCTAAACACTGATATGACAACAAAAGGTTACACCACGAAGTGGTCAATCGACTTTCTTCAACCAACCCAAAATTAGGGACCTAGATATACCATGTTTATTTCTAAAATAGATAATCTTTATTGAGTATCTTTCTTGAGTACGAACCACCTATTTATATGGGTAACAATTACAACCACAATATCTTTTGGTTACAATGGAATGATCTCAAATTTTAACATCAAATCTTAAAGACTATTTTATTAGTAATCATTTTAGAGATGTTTAGAAAACAAGGACAGATAGCTATCTAATGTGAGAATACCAAAATCTAACCCATACGGTGGCCATCATGTAGTCCAGATAGTGTATTCGGGTGTAAGATAGTTCTCCACCGTCCTAGTGAAATCTCAATCATTTTGTAAAACCCTGGCCTAAGACTCAAATGCAAAATTACATTGGACGATGAATCCACTGCCGAAAAATCAGTGGAAATTAGTCATAGACCTATCTCGGTGACTCACATACCATTTTAATAAAAAATCAAATTCTAGTATAGAGCCCCCAAACTTAGTGCATAATCTGTATGAAACTAGATATAACAATAAACATGGCATAAGAGCTAAACTAAGTGAATTCTCGCTTACCTTGATCGCACTTCCTACTTTCCCGACTTTTTCAAAGTCACGAACCTCTCGATTTGGCTTGGAGCCTTCAGATTTAAACTAGTTAATTGGTTTCAGTTCCTAGTCCATTTGTGGTGTTTAAGAACCTGTAAACTCGAGAAACCAACTACAAGAATGCAATTTTGGGCATGGCACGATGCTGCTTAAACAAGGCATCACATTCGACACGCTGCCAAAGAAGGGCGGCTCACGACCTCTTAAGGTTGCACTACTGCTATCATATGATAAAAGTAGTCTTACCTCTCCAAACCCCTCCAAACCTTCTATAAGTATCCTGAATGTCACAAAAATGTGTATAATACCAGTATAAACTAGGGGTGGGCCACCACCAAACCGCGACCAAACCGAGGGTTTGCGGTTTGGTCATTTTGCAAACCACCACCAAACCGTGAACCACCAAAACAGCAACCAAACCGAACCGCGGTTTGCGCGGTTTGGTCGGTTTGGTTTCGCGGTTTTTCTTGTTACATGTTTTCCAAAAAAAAAAAAAAAAAATGGTGAGAGGCGGCAGTGAGAGATCACTGGTAGGAGATGGTGATGGTGACTAGTGGGAAGCGGTAGAAACGACGACTAGTGGAAGGCACCAAGGGATGGCCTCAACTGGTGGAGGCGAATATGTTTAGGATCTTGAGATGGAGATGAAAAAATGAAACGGTTGTTGTTTATATTGGTTAAGGTTAAGTTGTTTATCTTGGTTAAGGTTTTAAAATGTGAATTAAATAAATTTACTAAATTACCCTCGATTTGGTTTGGTGAACCGCAATTTTTCAGAATTGAAAACCACCACCAAACCGCGATTTTGTGGTTTTCAAGTTTTTCCAACCGCTCCCAAACCGCGAGTTTTAAAAATCAAACCAAACCATACGGTTTGGGCGGTTTTAGGGAAACCGATGCCCACCCCTAGTATAAACCACTCAACAACATTAAGAATCATTTAAACATGAGTTCAAGCCTCAAAATAATCTCATTATAACTTAAAAACATGAAATACAATTGTGATGGACAATAAATGACCTTGTTTTTGTATCATTAATGGGTTCTAACAAATTGATGAGTCATTATTTATGCACTCTTTCGTAACTGTTTTGCTATGTAAATCAAGTCCAAAGTCGTGTTTTATCACTTTATATGTTTACTTTGGAGATTTACAAGGTATTTGAGTGTTTGTGCGGGAATTAGACAAATCTGGGAAATAAGTCAAAGTTCGATAAAAAACCAGTAGGGTTGACGCCCCCAAAAGGAACTGACGGTGTCATGGAGAAACCACGGTGCCAAGGAGGGCGTTAAGGTAGCGCCAAGATTAGAAATTGAAACTCCAGGCTGACTTTCTATTCAAGACATACTATATTATTCTACGCTACCATCCGACACGGTCCCTTAATAACCACAACGTCACTAACGGTGCCAGATTCGTAGAATAGAAGGTTTGCAATTTTTAGGAGGTTCTTATTTCCCAGGCTTTCCTATTCTTGTACTCATGCTCACCTATATAAAGGATGGACATCTACGAACAAAAACACATTTTAATTAAGAGTGATTTAGGAGCATAACAAGGTAGAGTAACCATGTCTGGCTAGGTTCTCTAATACATAGGTCGGGGATGAAGCTCTCTGCCAGTAGTAGGTTTGTTTTCATGTCTTGTTGAGGTTTTCTTTAATAATAGTGTTTTGTTTCAGTTCTCTATGTTCATGTCATGGTTTTTCACAATGTCTCAATGGTAGGTAAGAGTTCTTATATTCATTGCAAATCTCTAGTCGTAAACTCATTGACCTACTATCAATCGGGTTGAGACCGTGATACCAATCGGGTTGAGAAATGGAAACAATTTTAAAACTCATCTTTCAAAACCATTGATGCAAGACATGGAAACAACATAGGGCTAGATTGTGGATTACTATACTTAGGTATGCATTATTATTTGTATGTTTCAATTATTTAATTTCTTGCTTAGTAGACCTTTAGGATAAAACTCTTTCCAAAACCCTCCAGTTTACTTTTCTATTTGTTGAACTCGGTTGACCGAATCCTATGGATTCGACCCCGTGCTTGCCTCTACTACATTCCAAGAATATTGGTAACCTTATACGGGTTATATTTGACATGTGCGACACGTGATCACAAACCCATTAAACTCAATAAATACCTCAACTACTTCACTAAAGTTGTCCTACCCATATACTTAATCTCATTGAATCAATTAGAAAGATTAAAAGAAAGCTCGAGAAAGTTCACTAACTAGAGATGAAACTCTTGGACAATTGAAAGATCACCTCTCGAGGGTTGTAGAACAACCTTCCAAACCTTTCTTCTCTCTCCCCTATCTCTCTCATTTGATAGTTGTGTGTGGACAAAAACGAAACATGAGACTAATCTCAAGTTTACTTAGTTTTTAAGTCTTGATCTTTATCAAGATACACATTACATGATTTCGATGCCGATCTTTGTGGTGTGTACACTACCATCCTAATCCACCTCTCTTGCTTGACACCTAGCCCTTCTACAAGCACCATATATATATCCTCATCATGATCTTGTACACGTATCTCAATGTGAATCTTGCGTCTATGTGCTTCAAATGACACCAAGTGCTAACATGAGACACATCACCACATGCATGCATATCTCGAGGCCTATATAGTGGTTCATGATTCTTTATAGATTGAACTTTAGTATCTTTGGTTTTAATTTGTTTTGACACACCAAACAACACATAAACGCGCGTGCACGTTAATATATACAAGCCAGGTTTAAGCGCGAGCCTAAGTCGAGTTAATTAGCATTCAGATTAGTGATAATCATTA
This sequence comes from Stephania cephalantha, assembly GCA_039657325.1. NCBI lineage: Eukaryota > Viridiplantae > Streptophyta > Magnoliopsida > Ranunculales > Menispermaceae > Stephania > Stephania cephalantha. Next base: position 33,357,331 of record CM077571.1, read on the forward strand.
GGTTGATGACACGAGTCATTATATTCTTCCTAACTTATGAAACTTCGTCATGGAAATTTAAGGAACTTAAAACTCACTTGTAGTCTCAAAGAAAAAGGAGAGTTACTCCCTCATAAAAGATTCCCGCTCCTATGTTAGTTTCTTATCCTTGCGGAACTGCCATTTACCTTAACCATGGGAATCTCTTTGGTTCTCAACTTTTAAATCTTTCGATCAAGAATCTCAATCAACTATTCATCTGACAACTTAATGATTAGAAAATGTTTTATGATATTTCTTATGGTTTTTTTGAATATAAAGGACAATATTACAGAAGGTTTTCTCCTGTTTATATGATTTGATGTAATATTAAGGAAGATTGATGAAATGACAAGAACTTGACTAAGTGTACAAAAAGCCCAACAATTTACTAGCAAAGTCGAGAATGTACTAAAAATGCCAAGTAAATTAGCGACAAAAATTCCCAAAGAAAGTCAAAAGATTTGAAGTAACATTGCTTGATTGAATCACGAGATCACATAGAAGAATTGTAAAAGGAGCCTATCCATTTTACAAGCGATTTATGTATAAACTCAAAATCACTAACAACATGCTAAGGTCGGTGATGCGTTTTATAGTTAAGGATTAGGAATTTGAGTTAATTAGGATTTGTACTAGCCTAAAACTATAAATATAAGGTTAGGGACTCGAAATAAACACACCATTCTTATTATATACACGCTCATTATTGTTTGAAAAAATTGTTTTGGTGAACTCATTATTGTGAGTCAAAGTTATTAAAGAGGTATATTTCATTAATGTCTTTTAATTATTTTATGATGTTTTGCATGAATATATGTCGGTAGTTTTATAGTCCAAACCAAGGATGAACTAAACCAATTTCATATCATAGTTTATGATGTTATGATCTTAATCTATTAAATAGAATTGTAATCTTAAATTCTTTAATTTAATTGGTTGTTTTCTTTAATTACAATCCATGATGATTGATATTCTCTCGTAGTGGCCAATATGTTAGTGATTAATAAAACCTAAATCTAGTTAGATAATTTACATCTTTAATTGTATGAAACGTTTACGTAAGTATTAACTAAGACCATCACGGGTAATTATTTTGGTTTGAGAAGTCTTAAGTGGATTTAAGATTTAAGTTGTAGAGGCTCGAAATTTTGAGGTCCTAGTCATGCCCATTTACGAGACCGTGACATGGAGATCAGTTCAACGTGACATTCTTGATCAAACCCGAGACGTTGACTCAGAAATAGTACGTTAAATATTTGTGTGATATTCTGCATATCATTATTTGATAAGTGTGTTGTATGATTAAATTTGTTTGTATCGTTAATTTCACGAGTGCGAGTTAGCCTCGGCATACGTGAAGTGTGACGCGAGTTGTATGATTGAGGGCGAGTGTGCACAGCGTTTGTCGATAAGATTGATAAGAGAACGAAAGCTTAAGTTAATTGCCGAATTCAAGTTAAACTAGGAGAGTAAGTCGAGATTTTGTGACCGCGCGATTTTATCGAAAAACGTGTTGAGGCCGACGAAGAATGCAAAAGAAAGTAAAAAAGTGAGTGATTTATTAATAAGTCGGGATTTCTAGCAAGTAAAGTTTAGTGAGGTAAAAAGAGTGAGAGATATTGTATTGTTGAGTATGGCTTAAAAGTTGGTGTGGACCAAAGGGTGGTGAAACACATCACATTATAATGTGAACATGAAAAATCAACACTACACCCACAATCAATCTTTCCATGCTTGACATCTCACCGCAAGTCTAATCACTCTATCTCATATTTAAAACACAAACATTTTTTCTCTCTCTTTCTCTCTTACATTTTCCACACGCTCTCTCTCATCTCCAAAAACAACTCTCTTACATACCTCCCCTACCACCTCTCGTTGACTCTCTCTCTCTCTCTATCTCTCACGTGCTCTTCTTCCGCACTTCACAAAACCACTATTTCTCATCTCATCACTCGGCCTCCCTCCCATAACACTAGACCTCACCTCATCACTCAAAACCTCATAACTTTCGGTCTCTATCTCTTGGCACCTTCGACACCCTTGGCTCCCTCATGGCTCAGACCACCATTACTCGTCTACGACTCTCCATTAACTAAGGTAAGTTGTTTTGGCATGTTTCTTGAAGAAGATGTGGTTGGCTTAATGTATACGTGGTGGGCTTAGTGTGTGTGTGCCTTAGGGTATGTCCATGGTGAGTATGCCTCAAGATTTTTGTATGTTTGGATCTATTTTGGGATCCGTGCCGAGATGTTAGATGTAGATGATTACCTCGAGATTCGTACCATAGTTTTGGGGATATAGATGGGACCATCTTGGGGTTCATAATGATGGTTTGGATATGGATGTGTGCATTGGGATGCGTGCTAAAACTGAATGCATCTTAAGACAACATCAAGATGTGTGATATTTTTAAAAAATGTAAACAAGTGTCTCGAGATGCGTGTTAAATGCCATGAGTGATCTAAGACACCATCAAGATACATGTAATCACATCAGATTATTAAGGATGGCATTCAAATGCACATTGACTTTAGGTGATCGAGAGACACAATCATTCACTTTTTCTCTCTCTATCATTCGCTTTCTCTCTCTCGTGTTGGCTCTGCTCATCCTTAAAATCCATCTATTCCAGACCGTCTTATCCAAAGATATCCTCATCCTAAATGGCGGGCAAGGGAGGGATGTCAAATCAGAGACTGTGGACAGGAACTCCAACTGGTTGACACATGTCAATGATGAGTAGAGGAAATGCAAATCTCTCATTCTTCTTCATCTCCATCCTCTCTCTGATAACCTCGAACATAAATCTCCCAATATCGATGTGTCCAACACGTGCCCACATATGATAAAGCATCATACATCGGGGTCGTGTCACGTCACCATGCTGTGTGGAGGGGTAGGGAGATGCATCAATGAAGTAGGTCCGCGCCTTTAGAGCTTTCCTAAAGCCTTAACCAAATTCTTAAGCTGCTGGGAAGAATGAGAGTAGGTCCAGTCATGGTGTGGGAAACAAGTGAGCGCCGCCCTAACATTCGCGAAAGGGTAGTGAAAGGCATGGGTATAGCGTAGGTGAGGGATATAAGAAAATCCCTAAGTCCTCAAAAGAGGTAGGCCGTAGTAGGCATTAATGGCCTAGGTGCTATAATCAACCTAGACTTCTTGGACTTGGACACTCAAGCTACGATGGGTAGCGTGTCTATTTACGTAGAACTCGCAAACTAACTCCTCACATCCATGTATTACGTTTGGGTCATGGGGTGGTCTGGTTATTGCCTAGTAATGCTTGGTAATGAACTCCCAACCCCTCTATCTAATAATGGATGTCACTCTCCTCTCATATTTGGGAGTTGCTATCCCAAATCCCCTTTTAGCTAAGGGTTTCATATTCTTAATGTGGAGGCCACTCTCGTACCTCTTTGCAGCTACCTCACTAAAAAACCTAAGCTGATCAAAAGGGTGGGGAGTTCTAGGTGGATGGGCTCTAGGTATAAAAGGTGGTAATCGATAACCTCTCCTATATTTAAGTCCTGCAAATTCATTGCACTCCTCTCTCTCCATAGCACAGATAATAAACAATATAACAAACAAAAAACCCTGCAAAGAGTCCAATCATTAAATTATGAGCAAATCAGTCCATAACATGCGATAAACCAAATAACATGGAGTTCAAAATGAAAAAGTTTGCTCATAATGACTTCGCACATTAGAATTCCAATGCGAATAAAATTTTAAGAAATTTTGATAAGAAACCATTTTCAAAGTCTCCAAATCACACAAAGTCTCAAATCAACATAGATATGTCGAACTGGCATTCCAATCAGTCTGTTAATACAATTTACATGTAATATCAAAAATCCCAAAATATGATTAATTCAAAGTGTCGACGGTGTCAACGAGTTTTCAAGAAAACCAAATTTAGGAAATTAAATTTTGTTTGGTAAACATTCTTGCATTTTCCCCAAAACTTAATCCATGCGATATTGATTAATTCAAATCCATTAAAACAATCAAAATCGAAAATTGGATCCAAAATCCAAAATTTTCCAAAAAACATAGTCTTGCATTCGAAAAAAAAATCGAAATTTTCAAAATCGATAAAAAACAACAAATAATCTGACCAAATCACTCCAAATAACCTTATAAACAAAAGCCCTATGGTTCTACGGACCAATTTAACTCATAGAACACACATTTGTGCCCAAATAAGCCAAAGAACACCAGATAAGAAATTAAAAAATTAAGGTGAAATCAGGGCGTTACAATTTGGGATTGAGTTCCTAAGAGCTGAAAGGAGCTTTCTCAGCCTAGTAGATGCCTTAGGAGATCGAAAAAACCAAACTCCGATCTTGCGGCTTCATCACGGTGCTCACCAAACTCGTAGTTTCGTGGATCAAAATGATCTCCACTTGATGGAGAATAAAAAATGAGTAAAATTGTGGCTTGGAATTGGTAGATTTGGGGGGGTTGGAAGTGAGTTTTCAAGGGTTGGGGGCGGTGGTAAATAGCTTGGATTTAAGTGAGGATGATGACAATAGGGTTCTACCTTTTAAAAAAAACTCGATTTTGAGCTCAACTTCATATGTTCAAATGTGACAGCGCTGCAAAATAGCTGGCAAATTGCTGGGGATTTCGAATTTTTCCCAAAATAATTCATGGCACCTTGTTAGCGTCTTATGTTCACACTGACATTGCTAGCAAATCGCTGGATCTAAAAATGGAAAAAGCTATTTGACTTTGACCATAGCCTCAGTCCCAAATTGGAATATTCTCCAGCGTCACCACATCGATTTAGGTATAACCTTCATGGCGCTGTGAAATCATTGGTCTCGAAAAACAAATTAATCCCCACAAAATTACTAGTGTGTGCACCTCTCTGTGTATGCGAATGATGCATCAAATTAAAGTGTATGTGCCTTGAATTACTCCGTCAAAAGTCGTTATGACTTAAGTGCGTGCAAAACATTCTACAAATCTTCAAACAATAAACAGGTCTTTGAAAAATTTGGAGGTATTAGACACATATCAACAAATTCAATTCAAAGTCAACTTTAATTCTTCTAATTGAAGTAACCCAAAATAACTTATTAAAATCCACAGTTTATTCCAATTCAAACTAATTAAACCAAGTTCAAATAACTAAATGTGGGCTACCTTTCACGAAGTGCCATTGTTTAACGTCGATGTCTCGACGTTACCACGTATTAGACTAATTAAAGTCCAAGTCGATCACATAAATAGGTGGCTTCTTTTCCTTGGTTGGCGGTGTAGACACCTTCGAATGCTTGATGATTCCCTGCTCCTCCTTCATGCACAACCTGCCATTGCTATAGAGCACTGTTCTGTTACCAATTCTAATGTGGCATTCTTATTCTAGACATCAATGTTTGCTTTGGCTGTGTAGAGGAATGACATCCCAAACAATATAGTGTTGATGTTACAAAGTCCTTCATCGATGACTGAGAAGTCCACCAGAAACTGTAGCTCTCCAAGTCTCATGGGTACCTTCCTTACAACTCCATAGATCTTGGTGGGTTCACCCTTTGCTAGAAAAGCAACCTTGTATGGGGTTTGCTCAATGATTTCCAACTTAGCCGTCTGTAGAACTTTCATGGAAACGATGTTCCTGAATGCTCCCGCATCAATAATCATAGAGTGCACCCATCAGGTCCGCTTCCCTAATAACACATTAGATATGAATGGATGCTGGTGGCTCTGACTTCTGCTATGTGTTGTAGATCTCCTTAGGTTGGTAATTCTATGTTAACACCCAAAATTTATGTACTCTGTCTCTTTTTCCTGCCTTTTTCTTTTCTTTTCTTGCTGTCTTTTGCTCTTATTCTTTAAATGATCTATGAAAAATTCTATGCTATCTTCCGAATCATCATCGGTTGGGGATGAAATTACATATATAGTGGAAACATAAGAGGGTAAGTTCAAAGAGTCTGGAACATCTCAATGAACTACCCTATCATCATGCTCAATTGAAATATTACCACTAAATACATCAATTTTTGCTTTGGCCATTTTTGTAAAAGTCCACCCTTAGACAACCGAAGTATGTGAGGATACTGAAGTATCATCCATGTCAATGACATGAAAATAAGTAGGAAAGTCTAGGTCTTTGCCGCGAATAGTCACGTCTTCCAACATACCTATCGATTGGATTGAAGATCCGTTCGCCAAATGGATGGTTATGTTGGAACATTTTAAAACATGATCATGCATGGATAAGAAAATAGACAATGACATGATGTTTATGGATGCACCTAAGTCAAACATCACCTTTTTTACATGCAAATCCCATATTGTGTAAGAAATAAAAAAATATACCTGGATCACAACATTTATGTGGTGTGTCTATGTTTCATGCCAGGATACTCTCATCTTCCTATCCAAAAAGTCATGTGATGTAGAAAGGTTTGCAAGATTCTTTGACTTTTGGCTGGATTTTTTTTTCTTTTCTTTCAACTCTTTCTTGGCTACCACGCGTTCCTCGGTTTAATCCTTGATAATGAACATATACCTCTCCAGATACAATCTCTAAGGAAATGGTGCCCTGTGAATGATGTTATTGATCCATCCTCCTCGCTTTGTACTCTATTTAGCTTCCTCTATCATAGAAATGTGTTGACATGTGAAATAACATTCACTTGCACGAAACGGTTTGAGACTAGCTGGGATAACAACTTTCTTTAGTTACTTGCTTGGCCTATTTGAGCTGAAATGTTAGATAACCTTGCCTGCAACTCCTTGGTCAAAGAGTCAGTCTTAGCCTCACACTGTCCCTGTGATAGGATCAACTTCTTCATCATCCCCTCTAGGGTGGGTCCCTATGGATGATGTTGTTGGCAATGTGGTGCTTTGGCAATGGTTGTCCTCTAGGCATAAAATTCTGGTAATTCTAATTCCTGGCAGCATAGCTGAAGTTAGGATTTTCGTCCCTCCCTCCAAAAGTTACTTTGCTGCCTAAATTGCTATGCTGGTGGTCCTGGAAACTGCCTTCACCTTCATAGTATACTCGCGGAGTTGAGGATACTCGTTTGTAAAGTGACTTGGTTCGGAGCAAATACCGCAAGCTTTTGCTTTGCCATTCTTTACCATCATCTGTTTAACCATAGACTTGAGTTCTGATAACTCATTCTCTAGTGTACTCTGCCCTGAAGATACCATATCTTCTCATATCTCGCTAGTCAATCCATACTGCTTAGCTTAGTTGGCTACCTTTTCTGTGTAACCCCTAGCCACAGTCGATGTAATATCAGATAGAATCACCTTGCACACTTTATCTATAAGCTTATTCTCATTGTATGTGAGCCCTTCGTAGAATCTTTATATGAAAGACTACTCACTGAGACCATGCGAAGGAGCACAATCTTTTAAATCTCTCCCAATATTATGATAGCGACTCATCCTCCTTCATAATATTATGGGCATCTTCCTCTTGAGCTGAGTGATCCTTCTGGCTGGCATATATTTATCCTAGAACTTATGATGTAGCTTTTTTGAATTCTGATGGAACCTGTTGGTAAGTGGAATAACTAGTCCTATGTAGCATCCTTGAGACATAAAGGAAACGCCTTCAGTCCCACTAGATCAACATCATCAATTGTAGCAGGCTTCATGCCTACTACCACCATCTTAAACTCTATGAGGAACTTTAGAAGATCCTCATTTATTTTCCCATGAAAGTCAGGCAATCAATGTATCAACCCTGAGAAACAATTGGATGATCGTAAGGAACCAATGAATCTACAGAAGTGAACGTTTGTGACCTGCAACCACAAAATAAAAAAAACCAAAAAGAAAACAATTATCATTAATCCCCGACAAGGGTGCCAAAATTTGATGCCGCATTGTTCAGCACCAAAAATAGTCTCATTTTCATCGACTACAATTTATTTGTAGTGAGGCAATTATGAGGTCGATCCCACAGGGATTGGGATATTCTTTTTTAGGTTTAAGGAAAAATAGGGTTTTGAAAACAAAATTAAAAAAGCAAATCAAATGGATACAAATTAAAACACTTAAAACTAAAATCAATAAATAAAGACTCTAGACCAAGGCAAGAATTGACATTTTAGGGAACTGATTCGATCTTCATTTTATCAAATGTTTGTCTTATTACTGATTCTTATAGATAGGCTTATAGTGACTCACGTCACCTCGTTCTCCTCATGTCAATGTAGGGAACGTGCGACACAATCACATACTAACTAGACTTGCAAAGCCACCGGATATGCCATAAGCTTTCAACAAACTAACAGCAATTGCACTATTTGAGAACACTTATCTTCAGTTGTAACTAGCGTCGAATTGTCCAACTGTCACGAGTTGAAATTACAATACACTGCTACCCATCTCATATCTTAAATACACATGAACACACCGGTTGCCAACAAATAAGGCACCACTCACCACCTAATATAATCCTCCTTACCGAGCGGCGATAGGGTCAATGGTAACAGTTTGTAACAATAATCGCCATACACGTGCACTTACACAACAAAAAAGAATGAACTGACAGTTTAAAACTGTAATAAAAAACCACAGAATAACAATGGAAATAAGCACATAAACTTCACGAATCTATGCATCCCTATAACCCAAATAGCTTGGCCTAGAATGTGGAAAATAGCCACTAATAACCGTAAATACAAATCTGAGATTTATTAAATATATAAACTTACAAAGAGTCTCCACATAAAACTTCAAAAGAAAAACCTAGAACCAAAGCTTCCTCTCTAAAACTCTCTATGAAATTCAAAATCTAAAATTGTCGGTGTCTGGAACTTTCATTTTTTTTTTCGTTTTGAGGTCTCATATATAGTCGGAGTATGATAAAATTGTATCTAAACTGAAATATTTGAGAAACAACAAAATTAAAACCAACAATATTCGGATCTTCCGAGCGCCACATGTACACATGTACCAAATGTTAAATAGCTGAGAAATCTCTACAAGAACACTGCGTTGCTATGTTTTTGTTTGATTTCATTCCGAATGAAGCCCAGCAATATGCCAATACCTTATGTACATGCAAAAATCGCTATGAAGGTGCTGGGGGTTTTCTCGAGATACGAGCTTCATTTTTCTCCTAGGTTTCACCATGCTTTTCCTGAAATGTTTTCAATGCGCTTCCTTCAATACAGTCATGTTTGATCCAACAATTTCTTTGCAATTTAGCCTTATGTTGAGAACTCTGCCAAGGTGTTATGCCTATTTTTAGCCTTTTGACTAAATTTATGTGGAAATCACTTTTTCTTACAATAGCCAATTTTTTACCTGAAAATAGAAAAATAATGATTTAACAATATAAATGATGATAAAAGTTATGAAATCAGTGGTAACATAACCCTAAAATAAATCACAAATGACCACTTATAAGGCATATCAATGAAAATATACAAAATCTTCTTGCTCAGCATCCTCTATGCATAAACTTTCTATTGAACGACATAACTTTCGGGCTTAAGTTTGGCTTTATTCACCTCTTGCCCACCTTCCATGGCATGGAAGGTGAAGACCCGATGACATTCTTAAAAGAGTTTCAAAAAGTTGCTAGTCTATAAAACCCCCTTGAGCGGAAGAGAATGCTGTAAAGTTTAGGGCTTTCCCATTTTACTTAAAGGATAAGGCCAAACAATAGCCCTTTTATCTCCGCCCTGATTGCATTAACTCATGACACGACATGATAAATGTGTTCCTCCAAAAATATTTCCCTGAGGATAAGGTAGCCCAATTCATTTATAAGATATGTAGTTTAAGATGAAGATTGGTGAGTCTTTTGGTGATTATTTGGACCGCCATAAATGCCTAATTGCCAATTGCAAAAATTATGGTTAATCCGATAGGGCCCTTGTTCGGTTCTTCTATATCGGCATGTCCCCCCCTTAGAGAGGCATACAAATGATAGTGTTTATGGTGGTCACATTCATGACAAAACCCTTGCGCAAATGAAGCAACTCCACAAGGACATAGCGCAACAATCTCGATTATACAGGGATATTGGTGTTGATGCGCGCTGAACTCGTTCAATTGGAGCTAAACTAGCTCTGCCGACAAGAAAATTATTCAGTTGACTTCCCTGATAGAACGTCTTCTGAGAAATGGCTAAGCGCATGTTAAAGCTTGTGGATTCTGCTCAGCCACAAGCCATGCAATTGATAAATGTCCGACTCACTTTGAGCACCATCAGCAAGTCAGTGTCTTAGGTAACCAATTCCAAGGGTAAACCTGATTGCCCTTAAAAAATACCTATAATCAATCAACGGTGAGGAACAACCATAACTTCAGTTCTGGACCTTGAAACCAGAAGTACTCATCTTTTATCCCCATAAGACAATCGTTGCCTAAACCAGTGATTACTCATTTCTCACTAGAGGACATGATTAAAACTCTAGCGACTTAATAGAGCCGATTTTCTAGAAACATCAACCAGTTCAGGTGAACACTAAGAAAGTCATCATGACACAAATGCCGCATCCAAACCCTAGAGGTCAAGGTGGGCCAAATTGCACAATAATTGGGAAGATTTCAAGAAAGGGGGGAAATTGCCTTTGCAACCTTACCTGAATCCAAATATGGGTACTAACACGTCAGGCGCGCAAGTGAACAATATTGTTTACGATATTGCCATCTCAGAGAACGAGGTCTACAAAACCATTACCCTAGGAAAAACTAAATTAGATGACCAACCCAAACCCCAGGGAAGTCTCAAACAACATCCTGATTAAATGTGTTGATTTAGGTGTAGTAGGTATCCCTTGCACAATAGGAGGAATCTATTTGGAAAATGTATTGCTTGATTTAAGAGTATGAATTAACCTAATGTCATCAAATTTATATAAATCTATAGAGATTGGTGAGTTGATCGAGACGAAGACTCAAATTCATGTCGTTTATGGCAAGGAGATCACTTCAAAAGGAGTAATCCAAAATTAATGGTACATGAAACGAATTTCAAATTCCGTACAGACTTTCACGTCATCGACATGAATGAGTCACATAAGTCCACGCCATTTTCAATTCTTTTTGGTAGGCTCTTTATGCGAACATGCAGAGCAAACATTGACTTAGTAAAGGGTTATGTGCCCATTGAGCATAAAGGAAGAGTAATCAGTTCTAAATTCCATATATCTTGAATTCTTCGATTGACACTTTATTTGCTTGTTCCACTATTATTCTGAACAGGATGTTTATGGACACATATGCATTGATTAAGGATGCCACGAGAGAGATCGAGTTAGAGATAGTCCCAAGAGAAAAGCCACCAAAAAGAGGTACGCGTATCAGTACCTGGCCTCTACAGAATCTTCAACTCGCCAAACGAGGGACCAAATGCATAAAAATGGATGATAGCGAGGAGAAAAGGACTGTACCCCCTAACATAGTGCACTACTAGTTCCTATCAGACAAAAACCCTAGGATGATCGTGCTCCCATGCAAGATCGGATACAAAAGGTTCCCCTTGGGTGGTATGTGACACGAGTGCTACTATCAACGTAATATCATCCAAAGTCTTCAACCTATGTGGATTATGTATCATAAGTGATGCTGAGACCAACGTAATATATCTAAATAGGATGATGGAGAAAGCCAGAGGGATGGCCCATTATCTATTCGTCAGCATAGGATATTTCGTGTTCGTGCGACGTCTTTGTAGTTAATGGAAGTAATACACAATGTGAAACATTTCTTTTGGGATTACCATTCTTAGCGACAACTGGAGCATTGATGGAAGTGAAGTTAAAGTACATTAGCATCCGGATAGGGAAGAGGACAAAGCCCTTCCAGGATAGAAGTAGGATCTTACAAGAGAAAGAGGGATTCTTCGCAAGATTCTGCGTACCGGTAATTGAATTCATTGATCTGGGTCTCGACTAGGGGCGAGGTAAATTTGTCGAGCGAGGTAAATTTGTCGAGCCAATGACATTAAATAAAAGCGCCACAGGGAGGTAGCCCATGAACAATTTTGTAGTTAGTAATCAGTTTAAATATTTGTTTTCTTTATTTCCCTAACCGTGCATGAAGTATTGTACTAAATTCTATATATATATATATATATATATATTTCATCTATTTCCATCATTACTTTTATGTTTGGCATGCCCAGCTTATTTTGAACCTTGAAGACAAGGTGCAGAACAAGTTAGGGGGTGTTTAGGTGAGTGGACCTTTGGACAAAAATCATTGGTTGAAGACACACAGACACAAGTATAAGCTTTACATTTTTTTACTTGCAACTTCAGTGGAATCGTGGTGGTAGTTCTTCCCTTTCTTCCCATTTCTTATCTTCTACTTCTTTTATTACTTAGAAAGTAGTACAATAATGCATGCATGTTTTGGGTAGTTTAGTATATTTACTATTTTACAGAGTCTTACCTACAAGCGAAACTTTTTCAATGTTTTTGAGTAAAAACTTGGTCAAATTGTTTGCCTTCAGACTTAGAAGAAATAGAAGAGCTTGTACACCTTCTTGACAACATAAATAGAAACTTGGAGTAAGGATGAGTCATAACTTGAGACCAAAGTAGGTAGGTGGTTGAATTCTTTTTATGGGAATATTCGAGCTCTTTAGGAATTTGAAGCTAGGACTAATCCACTTGTAATATAATTGTTAAAAACTTAACACTTGTAAGAGGAAGAAGAGGGATCATTTACGATAACAAAAATATATGGGCTTGATGATTCTATGTTGGAAAACTAACTTAACTTTAGCAAGAGTAAGAAGTTCTAACAGGAGATTTCTCATAAATATGGAGAGTCCCATAAGTTCCACAGGAAATGGAGCAGGGAAATTGATGATTGGAGAAATAATGGAAAATCAGTATCCACAAGAAATGGAGAAGGGACCGTAGGAAAAAACAATATAGAGGGAGAAAGTGAGGATCTTTAGATGAATAAAAGGCGAAAGTTTATAAAAAGAAACTCCAATTAAGAAATAATGAATTAGCTCAAGTGCTCGTAGCTAGGTTAAGTATGTTCTTCCAATGCCATGTACAAAATAATAGCCTTCCATTAAATAAGCCATATGGATTCTTAAAGGTGTGAAAATCTATAAATAAGCAAAAAATGGTGATAAAGTTCATTTAAAAGAATCCATTTAATAAAAGGATCAATTTGGATCTACTGCTCTGATGAAGAGACCAAGAAAACTTATAAGTAAGTTGAGGGTTATGGTTTGTAAATGCCTTGAGTTTTTAAAAAGTGTTGTCTTAAAAGTTGACCATGTTTGACCAGCCTTCGAAAATTCCAAGTCTCGTGTTAAACAGATTGACCAAGTTTCGATTATAAGGACTCCATTGTATTGTAATGTAGGTATAAAGTGTTAGAAAAGCATCCATAAATTTTGTTACAATGTATTTAGTCGTTGTGGTGAGATAACCCTTTGCTCAGGACGTGCAAAGTTCTAAGTTTGGGAGCATTTGATTAGTCATTATTTGTGCACAATTTTCATAGGTGTTTTGCTATGTAAATCAAGTCTAAAGTCATGTTTTATGGCTATATATGCTTACTTTAGAGATTTACAAGGTATTTGAGTGTTTCTGAGTGAATAAGACAAATTTGGAAAAAAAAGTCAATGTTTAGTCGAAAATCAGCAGGCTTGACGCCTCTAGAATTAAGAAACGTCGCTAATGAAGACCAATGGCGCCAAGCAAGGCATCATGAAAGAATAACTGACGACGTCAAAAATAAACTGATGGCGTCAACTCTACAAGGACGTCACCAACGACGGTGCCAAGTTTAGAAATAGAAGTTTCTGACTGACTTGAAGACCAAGACTTTCTATATCTTTCCATGATGCCACCCGACGTCATCCCCACATAATATGGTGCCAGTGACAATGCTAGAATTGCAGTATAGAAGTTTTGTACTTTTCTTAGAAGGTTCTTATTTCTCGAGCTTTCTTATTCTTGTACCCAAGCTGAACTATATAAAGGAGGGATCTTTATGAAAGAAATATATTGTATTTAGAGTGATTTAAGAGTATAGCAAGGTAGAGTAACCATGTCCAGCTAGGTTATTCAATATCTAGGTCAGGGATTAAGCTCTTTAGCTAATATTAGGTTGTTTTCTATGTCTTGTTGAGGTTTTCTACAATAATAGCATTTTGTTTCAGTTCTTTATATTTGTGTTTCTGTTTTTAACGATGTCTTAATGGTAGTTTAGATTTTATATATTCATGGAAAATCTCTAGGGGTAAAACGACTGAGCTGATATCAATAAGGTTGAGTTCATGATACCAACCAAGTTGAGAAGTGGCAATCACCTAAAGCAAGAAACCTGACACACTTGTTGTTCCAGATGAGCAACATCAAGAACTTGGTTAAATCTTAAGAACGGTTGCTTAAATTTATTTGGGGTAGGTGTTCCCCCATAGCTTTTAATGTCGCTCACGTGCTAAATCTTGAGAACGGTAGCTCAAGGTTGTACAGTGGATTAAGAAAAGTATTTAGATAGCGGCTGCCCTATGAATCAATAATAGGGGACTAGGGTGTTGGTGACCCCAATGCCTATAGCCTATTTAATGAAATTGTTTTAAAACCCATCTTTTGAAGTCCATGATACAAGACATGGAAACAACATAGGGCTAGATTGTGGATTCCTAGTCTCAAGTATATTACTCTCTAATTTACAACTTACTTACTTTCTTGTTTAGTTGAATTTTAGATAAAACTCTTTCAAAAACCCCCTAATTTACTTTTCTGTTTGTTGAACTCAGTTTGATTGAATCCTATGGATTCGACCCCGTTATTGCCTCCACTAAATCCCACCAAGATTGGTGACCTATTACGGGTTATATTTGACACGCATGATACGTGATTATCGATGCCATCTAAAAACTCAAAGTAATTTTTCTTCCTCCAATTCTGTCAAAGCCATAGAAATAATAACCAGATACGTTGAATCTTCTCCTAAGTAAGCATATCTCAAATGCCCAGGCAAAGGCTTTAACTCCTTTGTTGATTCAATAACATCAATTTCCTCTTATGTTTCTAGTTTCTTAAAACCTTTATGAAATTTTGGGGGTCCTATTGATGATAGGGCATTGAGTGCCTCCTAAGGTTCACCCTGAACTGTAGAACTTTCTACTATGCTTTGAACTAGATAGTGCTCTAGCAGGTGTTAAGATGTGTATTCCCTAGCTATCTATGAAACACAATCTGACACTAGATCTTTGACTTCAATACATTTACAATGCTCTCTCTTCACTTGGAAATTAGAAGGCTTTGTAGATAATTGAACATAACTTCCTCATCATTTACTCGTAACCTTAATTCTCCTTCTTAAACATCTATTAAAGCTCATGCTGTTGCTAGAAATGGTCTCCATAAAACTAATGGTACCTCTGCACCTTCATCCATATCTAGTACCACAAAATCAAGGAGAAAAATGAAAATATCTGTTTTTTACCAATAAATCTTCAATCACTCCTTTTGGAAAAGTCACTGATCGATCTGCTAATTACAAAGTCATGTTAGTTGGCTTCACTTCTCCTAATCCTATCTTCTTAAAAACTGATAAGGCCATCAAATTTATGCTATCTCCCAAGTCACATAAGACCTTAGCAAAGAAATGTATTCCTATAGTGCATGAAATGGAAAAGCTTCTTGGGTCCTCCAACTTTTGATGTATCTTCCTTTGTAAAGTACCACTGCATTCCTATGTGAAGTTTACTATTTCACATTCTTCCAATTGCACATTCCTTGCCATTCTATCTTTCTAAAGTTTTGTATAATTGGGCATATGTTCCAATGCATTAGCGATAGGGATGTTTATGTGTACTTTCAAGAACATCTCTATAAAGTTCTTGAACTATTCTTGACCTTTCTGCTTCTTAAATAGCTAAGGATATGGTAGTGGTGAATTGAAAAATGGTGAATTATCAGGAAATGTCACTCTCCCTGGTACTAAATCTTTTTTTTTTCCTTTCTCTCCTTACCTTCTTTTGAGCCAATTCTAATTGTTCTGTTGGTGCAACTTCTTTTTTTATTACTTATATCATTTTCCACGTGTTTTGAATCTTTTTGGTGCTGCTCGTCAATTTGCTTCTTTGTGTCATTTGTTATATCATTTGGTTGCACTGGATCATTAGTTGTTTTTCTACTTCTTAATTGGATTGCATTTATGTTCATAATATTCGTGCTTTGTGTTATTTGGAAATTGCCCTCCCTACCTCGAATTCAAAGCAATTGCTAGCTTACCATGTTGTCTCTCCAAGGTCATAATGGATTGGGCACTTTCATCATCCATCCGCTTAGGAGTTTGCTTTACATTTTCCATCACTTTCTCATTCCTCACATGACATTCTCTATTGTTGATGTCAATGGCTTCAAAGAATCTCTCAAATGACTTTAATGAAGTCATTTCTTTACTTTGGCCTAGCTTCCCTTATTAAACTTGTTGATGAAAACCTGGTGGTAACTTCAGTGCATTATCAGGATTTCCATAAGAAAAGTTCGAATTGTTGGATCCTTGATAAAATCTTTGAGGAGCCATTACTCTTGGCCTGATGTTATTTCCATAGTTCTAATTGTTCATGAAGTTGGCATATTCGAACTCCATTCCTTATTGCATGTCCAACGGACTAATCACCATTGCTAGGTGATTAACAAGTTTTTGTATTGCTCGCACTTGTGGACTTGATTGTCCCATTTGTAGCTTCGCCATTTAACTAATCAAGTTTGATATTTGCGCCATGATCACTGCTTATGAATCAATCTCATATAGTCATGTTGGCTTTCTCACTATCGAACGAGTTCCTAGTGTAGAATTAAGGGACATAAGATCTACAAAATCTAATGCTCCATCTTCATCCTTTATTAGTAGAGAAACCACCTGAAGCAACATCCACTTATATCATTGTGCTATGATTCAGTCCATAGTAGAAGATTTGAAGTTGTGCCCATTTCACATATTCATGTCCTAGACATCTTCTCATTATTTCTTTGAATCTTTCCCAAGCGTCACTAAGAGACTCAATATCATCTTGATTGAATTAGTTGATTTTCAATTTCCTTTACCTGATTCTCACTAGGGGAAAGAACTTTTCTTGGAATCTTTCATTGATATCCACTAATGAAGTCAAGCTCCCTACATTGTCCTTAAAACTATGATTTGGCTTTTCATCCAATAAGAATGGGAAAGGTCTCGTCCTGATTACTTCCTTTATAAATCCAGTAATGTGAACAGCTTCACACTTCTCTAGAAAGTTTTCCACATGTGCAACTGGATCCTCGTTTGCTAGCCCATTGAATAGGCTATTATGCACCATGTTGATGAGGTACAATCTCAATTCTAATTCTGTTGTGTTGGTAGGAAGCCTCATTACTCCATTGTATGTCTCTTGAATTTCCAGTTTGGAGTAGTCTCGAAGTCGTCTTTGTCCCCATGCTTTGCCTTGCACTACTAGATCACCTTCCGGTTGATTATTCCCTCGGCCCTGATTTTGGATCTGGTTCTCCGCTTGATCATCCACCATCTTTGTTTCTTTCTTCTTGTTTCCTTTGTTGGTTCTTTACATTTTCGGATTGTAAGGTACTAAGTCCTTATCACCTTGATTACTCATGCCTGTATTGTTCCCTGATAAAGAAAACGCAAAAAATCAAATGTAGATTTCAAACTTGAAACTAAAACCATTTTTTGTATAAACTTAAAAGTAAATTGCTGAAAATAGAATCTTAACAATTGTGTAAACTAAACTAAACTAGTGTGTGGCCACCTATTCTGGGCAACGACTCCAAAAACTTGATCGTAATTGCAAGTATAACAATTCAATTGTAGTAATAATATGATCAACAAAGGTTGATTACGAATATCGTTCCTCTGAAAAAGGTTTATCTGGACATAAGTCACTCAATTGAGTTCACTAAATTGATAAGGTCTCTTTTTAATTGACTTAAACTAAACTACTCTATTTTATCAAATCAATGTAAATTAACTTGTATTCTTATTTAAAGAAAACTCTTAGTTCACAACTTCACCTAGGTAATAAATTAATATGCTTTCCATATCTCACTTCCTTCATCATTAGTATGTGTTTGCAATGTTTAATTAGCATAGACAGATTTCTTTAATACTCACTTGAACCTATTATCGTGGTAAAAATGATTCTAATGCGCAAACTAGAACTCCACCTGTCAGTGTGAATAATGTAAGTCTTACATAACATTAGCTTCCAAATCTTTAGATTCATAAAAACTTACATTTACTATCCGTGCCTCTGCAACTAACAATCTATCGATGTTATATGTTTTACGGTTGTATTGTTCATATCCACCTTAAAAGCTCCAATGGCTATGGTAACTCCTAAAACCTCTACTTAACAAACATGTGATCAAGATGTTCATAACATTACGCGTAGAATCAATACCAATTCTAACTATTGCACTTTTTAACATTATAGTCCGACCATACTTCCTTTAGCATATCATTCATACTATAGGATCCATTGATTCATAAGATAAATAAACTACTCACTCCTTATTGAAATCTGCACACAAATCATGGTATTCATTGCAATCAAAGACTAAATAAAAAAACTTCAATTAAATCAAAGAACAATACCGGATAATAACAAGTGGAGTCTTCAATGTCTTCTCCTTCAAAACTCTTCTCAATTCTCAAATTTATTCTAATTTATAGTAGTGGCTCATAAACTATGAAATTCTATGATATTGGGTGTGTTTACCACATACCTATTTATACTCCTAAGAATCCTAAGAATACAACTTGAAACCCTAATCAACAATTCCAAACGAACTAGAATTACAAAACTTTCTATTTTTATTTTCCAAACCTATTTGTAAGTGATCCACGCTCCTTGTGTAAATGCACAACACCTCTACATCATCAACTTTATGTGTTGAGTTTCTCCTCATAGTAGGCTCGGTGCTCCCTGTGTACTTACCCGACATAATATGTGTTACACCACAGCTCTGCCACTGTGTCAAGTGCACTGCATCTCATTTCTTGTTTCCAAGCCTTCTGCCTTGCCCATGTCTTGTACTCATTTCCCACAGTGTCAAGTATGTATGCCACGATGTCAAATGTGGTTTATCTCTTTTCTCCAAATATCATCATGAAATCACTCCTTTATCTCTTTTATACCTTATAGACCTGAAAGCACATATTCAATTAATTAGAGGACATTCTGGGATATTTAGTCCAATTATACATCTTAACTAGTATTGTATATAAGTCTTATTAAACACTTATCACTTTACTAAAAACTTTATACCTTCTTTGCAAAACAATGGAGTCCTTGTAATCGAAATTTAGTCAATATGTTTAACAAGAGACTTGGAATTTTTGAAGGTTGGTCAAACATTGTCACCATTCAAGAGAACACTTTTGCATAACTCGAAGCATTTAAAAACCATAACCTTCAACTTACTCATAGGTATTCAGGTTTTTCATCAAAACAGTAAATCCAAATTGATCTCCTTATTAAATGGATTCTCTTAAATGGATTTTATCACCATTTCTCGCTTATTTGTTGATTTTTACACCTTTAAGAGTCCATATGGATTATTTAAAGGTAGGCTATTATTTGGTTCATGGCATTGAAAAAACTCACTTAACCTAGCTACAAGTACTCGAGGTAAATCTTTATTTCTTTATAAGAGTTTCTTTTTATGAACTTTTGACTTTTATTCATCTAGAGATCCTCACTTTCTCCCTCTTTATGGGTTTTTTTGTACGGTCCTTGCTCTATTTCATATGGATATCGATTTTTCATTATTTTCAAACCTTAAAGTTCTCTGCTCTATTTCCTACGAAACTTGTGGGACACACTGCTTTTTTATTAGAAATCTCCTGTTAGCACTTCTTACTTTCGCTGAAGTCAAGTTAGTTCTACAATATAAAATCATCAAACCCAAATCTTATTATATTAAATAAGCCTACTTCTTCCTCTTACAAGTGCTAGATTTTTAACAACTATATTAGTCATAGTTTCAGAATTCTGCAGATTTTGAATTTTCCTGCAAAGTTAATTCGAACACCGACCTACTTTAATCCCAAGTTATAACTCATCCCTACTTCAACTTTCTATTAATATTGTAAAGTAGGTATAAAACCTAATCTACTTCTTCCGATTCTGAAGGTAAATAATTTGACCAAGTTTTTACTCCAAAAATTGAAAACAAAGTTTTACTCTTAGGTAAGACTCTATAAAATAGTAAATATACTAAACTATCTATTCTAACTCATGTACGCAAGTCGTATTAGTAAAATAAGATGGACAGAAAAAAGGGAAGAATGCCAACATGGTTCATGTGTAGTTGCAAAATTGAAGAATTTAACTCTTATACCTGCAAATCTTCATCTGAAAAGTCTGTATGTCAGTTCCTACCCCCAAACTTATTATGAACCTTATCCTCAAGGTTCAAATTAAGTCATGGAATCCACGCAACAAAATAAGAGAAGAGTGGTGAAAAAAACATGGATAAATAAATAAGAAGATGATACAAACTCATGCATTATATATATAACATAATAAAAGTCTCCAAGAACTAGTGAATTAAAAAAATCTCTCATTTGTAGGTGACTACAGAAAAAATAAAAAAATGATCATAGCAAAACCAAGAACTAATAAGTAAAGGAGTTAACTTTCCTACCGAATCTTACGAGTTTGAAGTCTTTCGACTAAGGGTGAAATCTACAAGATGGTGGAATGAAGTCTAGGTTTTATGTCTACTTAAAGACCTGCCACTGATGTGGCAATTTAAGTTGGATGATGTCCCAACCAAGTCTGAAAACACCTAAAATCCTAATGATATGTTAACTCCCTAAAAATGCTCAAATTATCCCAAAAACAAATGTAATCCAAAGCCAAATCAGATGAAACTCGGGGTGCTCCAATGCCTTCGGTGCTCATCAGACATTCATATCACCTGCAAATATCTAAGAAATGGAAGTTAGGGTTTATTAAACATATATAAAAAAATAAAAAACTAAACCAAAATCGAAATAAAAGAAATAAAGATGCGCAGTCTACCAACAAGCGCCTTTCTTTTCAGTCTTTAGCTAGACTTAGATGTATGCGTCCAAGGTGATGATATCCTTTCTGATCAGATCTCAAGTGGTTCTCATCTACACATCTCCATAAAGAGAGTGAGTAACCTCGAACTACAAGGTCAACGGTGAAAGATTCTCATCAACTTTCGGAACTTGGCTACCGTCCTGCGTCTTCAACCTAAGTTTGTCATGCAATAGTTGGTTAGAAACATGCACTTCAAATAAGATGGATTTATTAGTAAGGTGATTCATGCTATTGAAAATAGTAAATTTTACAATCTCCCTTTCAAACCCTAAAAACAAAGTACCCTTGAAGACATCGATTTTGGTTCGATCAGTCTAAAGAAAAGGTCGACATTTGAAAATCGAGGGTAATTAATGAGAAGGTTCATCCCCATGTCTACCACATAAAAGTCTGTAGGAAAGACTAATTCTTGGACTTTTATTAAGCCATCCTTTAAGACCCCAATTGGGTGTATAATGGACCTATCAATAAGATGGGTAACAACCTGTATGTGTTTCAATGGACCTTCATACAAGGATTCAAACAAAGACAGAGACATAACATTAATGGACAAACACAAATCACACAAGGTATTCTCAATAAAAGTGTCAAATATCTTGCATGTAATAGCAAACATGCCAAGGTCTTGGCATTTAGGGGGTATTTCTTTTTCTGGATTAGAGTTGAGACGCACTCCCCAAACTTTCCTTTTCTTTATTCAAAAACTTATCTTTCGATACTTTTTCGGGCTCTAGTTCTCCCACCACTTCGTGCTCCTTTTTGATCTCTAAATCTTGCTTTACAGGCTGGTGTTGAGGACTATCCATCACTTTCTCACTCTTTTCCAATTGTTTGTACCTTTTTGGGTAAAGTTTTTGTGGAAAAAGGGCCCTAATTTTTATCTTGGATTGTCATCTCATTAACGAGTCCCATCTTGTCAGGTAGCCTTTAATGTTCACTTTTATCAGCCTTAGGATCCTTCGACTCAGTCGCGCTCCACATTGATATAGCATTCACATGTTCCCTCGAGTTTGGGATTGATTGTGACGTCAACTTCCCTTGTTCTTCAATGCGCTCTAATTGTAGGGCGAGTTGCCTTACAGGAGCCTTGAGATTTTTAATGCTCGCAACGTGACTCGCAGTATAATCAATTTTAAATTGGGCTAAGTCTTTAGATAGTCTATCTTAACTAGAGACGAGTGTCATAACTATCTCTTTTAAAGACCCTGAATTCAGGGTGGGCTGGGACTCTTGAGGAAGAGGTTGTCCATTCAGAACATATTGGATATAGTTCTGGTTCTGAGGTCCATAGCTTTGATACGGTCTTTTGATGGCATGCTTATACGTGTTGCTGAAACTATTGTCGTATTGATTCCTCGATGGTCCTTAGAATGCACCGCATATAGCTTTTGCATCTTCATCCTCGAACAAGGTGGGGCAAGAATCTATGGAATGGTCGGTGGCTGAGCAGAAACCGTAAGCTTTAACTTTGGCTTTTCTAGAGGTAAGGAATCTATCCATGAGATCGGTGAGTTTGTCAAGCTTGATATTAGTTTGATTTAACTGTACTCTATCAAAAATATTTCGTGAAGGTCCCTCTTCCTTGTCGTCAATCTAATGACTTGATTGATTTGCTATAGACTCATACAAATTAAACATCTCTTTTGTTGTCTAACATCTATAATCGCCTCTACAAACATTGTAAATCATATGTTTCTTATGGGACGTAAGTCCCATGTAGACGAAATGAACAAAAGAGAGGTGAATTTGGCCATGTTGGGGACATTTGACAAGTAAGCGTATGTAATGGCCCGAATAATCATCGAAGGATTCACCCTGTTTCATTTTAATGCAGCTTATATCCATAGTGAGTTTGGCATGTCTAGATTCAGGGATGAATTCCTTCAGGAATTCAGAAATCATATTTCGTTCCAATTAGTGATGGAATCAGGGGTAGGTAGAAGAGCTAGTCTTTGGCTTTATCCTTAAGGCAAAAAAGAAAAGCAGAAAGTTTAACTTCGTCTTCAATGACTCTAGGGGGAATCATTATCCTACACTTAGTATCAGATTCTTTAATGAAGGTCAACGAATCCTCATGATCCATTCCATGAACAATGGGAAAAAGGTTTATAAAGCAAGATTTAAGCTCAAAATTGCCCCTATAAGATTGGAATGTAATGCAGTGTGGTTGATGATCTAGGAGATCCAAAATCTCATCATTCGCCATCCTTATAGTAATGTGATGATCGGCTTGAGGTTGTGCACATGCCCTCTAAGGGGCAGGGTCAACCATTCTATGATTGAGTGGTTGAAATGAAGTCATAAGAGGCCTTTGTTGCACCACCGGTATGTGTGGAATTTCATGTGCCGGAAATTGTTGGAGAGAAACAACTTGGTGTTCCTGCCTCTCAAGTGGTGAAGTTCCATCTTGGTCAGCCATTGGAGGGAATTGCTCGTCGCTTTGATGAACTCTTGAGGATTAGTTCCTCTACCATGTTTTTTTTGAGTTCCGATGGAAAGTCTTTTTGATATCTAGATGCAAAGGGAGTAGATACCAGGTGACCTTCAATCTACGAAGACTTTTGAGCATAAAAGTGAACTCACGAAAAGGAAAAAGAAAAACCTAAGTAAAAAAGTACTTGGTCCTCGGAAATAGCGCCAAAATATTACGTTCACTGAATACGTCAAAAATATAATCCTAATGAGATTACCAAGTACCACAAGTACTGCAGTAGTGGCACGCACGGGGTCGATCCACGAAGACCAAGGTTTCTAACTTAGAGTAACAAACCAGAAAGTGAACCGGTGGATTTGAAAACGATGGGAGTGAACTAATGAGAACTAAGGAATATAAAAATGCTGGTGTAAGAAAGAAGATCAAAAGAGGAAACAACCTAGGCTTTCGGTTTCTCTAACATCATATAATGATAGATAAGGTGCATTAGTCTTCAATCCATACAAAGATATGTAATTCAATTATATTTCAGTGTAGCTATTAACCCAATAACGTATGCGGTTTCTTGCACTTCTTATTCACGATAGTCAAGGTATGACAATTACTACTTCCCTAATAAAACACACTACTTGGGACTTACTTGACTTCGGTTTAATGCGTTGATAGCATATGGCTTTGTGAAGGCACTGCACCTAGATAATTAAATCACACAAGTACGGACGCTTCCAATTTAGCTTATTTTCCTAAGGGACTTAACTGGTTCCAAAAGGGGATAACCAATCAGTAGGGTTAATCATTACTTAAATGAGTCTATTGCACAAGTATGGATGCTTCAACTTAATAACTAAGGGTAGTGAATATATTATTCTTGTAAAGGCCATTCACAAAAAAATAAATCTAACCCTATATTCAAATCAGTGCCATAGGAAATATAATATAAAAGAACAAGAGAATATATATTAGAGAGATCTCACAATGAATCCATGAAACCAACA
Source organism: Stephania cephalantha (assembly GCA_039657325.1). Lineage (NCBI taxonomy): Eukaryota > Viridiplantae > Streptophyta > Magnoliopsida > Ranunculales > Menispermaceae > Stephania > Stephania cephalantha. Next base: position 33,381,830 of record CM077571.1, read on the forward strand.
ACTTGTTCATTCGCCCCCGGCCTAGATGCGCAAAGTTTTGCTGGACATGAAGATGGAAAACCTTAAGTTCTTCAATTTATTTCTCTACTCCTAAATCACTATAATACCATCTCCTTTCGTTCATTGAGGTCCCTCCTTTATATAGGTGAGCCTGGGTACAGGAATAGGAAAGCCTGAGAAATAAGAACCTTATAAAAATTACAAAACTTAGATTTTACGACTTTGGCGCCATTACTTGTGTTGCTATTATAGGGGAACGGCGCCAGGTCATGCCGTGGCAACATATGGTAAGTCTTGAACATAAAGTTGGTCTGAAACTTCTATTTTTGGTAATGGCACCGTCAGTGGTGCCGACCCTTGTAAGTTGTGGCGCCATTGGTTCATTTCTAGTGTAGTCTAGTCTTCTAGCCTAATGCCTTAGGTGATGTCATGGCTTTTCTTTTGGCGTTGTATATATACTTTGGGGGCGTCATGTCTGCTAAACTTCTTTTGATAGTTGACTTCTTTCTCGGATTTATCTAATTCACAAACAAATACTCAAAATACCTTGTAAATCTTGAAATTAAACATATAGAGCCATAAAACACGACTTTGGACTTCATTTACATAGCAAAACACCTATAAAAAGAGGGCATAAATAATGATTCATCAACCATGTTTGTTACGCATCTCATAGCAAACACTTGGTGTTACCTAATCACTTAATCTCATGCTTACCAAATGTCCACCTCCCTCCTGTTGTGACAAGTCACCACGAAAATGCCAAGATTGTATTCCTACAAGAAAAACGACATTTGGGGATGGGAATTCTCATGGCTCAATACCAATTTCCTGTCATTAAAGGATTTTAGCAACGAAAAAATCCTTTCATGGCCATACCTTATAGACTATGAGAGTAAAAGTATTTAATTACGGGATTGGGTCCCGTGATTAGAATTTTGTAGAGATCTAACCATTCCCTTCATTAGATCACCTTTATAGGAATTCCCCTAACTGCATAAAATTTCCTATCTTTAAAAAAGTAAAAACAAACACATAATTCCTTATTTATTGCATTGTTCTCCCGTCACTAAATGTCATTTTTCTTGACATTTGCATTTTTGTGAACTTCAAAAACAACCACAAGAAATATTGCCATCATTAAAGTCGCCTGCTATCAATTTTTCATATTTCATTTTATTTTGTGACAAAAGTCACAAATTTCTTCATTTGTACATGTGACACACTTATAAAATGGGTACTAAGAATATATAATTATGAACATAATAAAGCAAAACTATTTTATTTTCAAAAAATCCAATGTATTACAGAAACATTTATTCCATCTCACAAGAAACTAAATTTAATCAACCTGGAAAATATGCTCTTACAATAGCAAACATGAATCTTCATTAAATTTAAGTGGACTTCAAAGGTTCTTATGGGAGCTCCTTTTACACAACTCATTGTCCTCCATTTATTTTTTCTAGGATGGAAACTCAATTCAATGTTAACTCCACCAAAAGTTTTTGAGGGCCGCTATGGGCACCCCACTAATTAGTAACCCTCTTGTTGAGGGCACAAAGGCATTTACCAAGGGCACCCAAAATATGAAGCCGAAATCTCCAAAATACCCCTCATTCAAAATAGAGGCACCCCACCATGCTCTTGTTGAAACGAAGGACGTTCTTCGAACCGTTAATTTTTGCTTGATCCATTGCAAGCAACCTTCGAACCCCGGATTTGTCTTCGTTTCTCTCCTCTGTCGTAGACGCTTGTTGCTGTGTTATTCAAGTTTGGAGGCTCATCCATTTGTTGAATTTCGTCTCCACATTAGGGCTCGGTTTTAGGTTTTCGATCTCGCACACAAGGCGTTAATTCGATCGATTGAAGGTACGTTGATAGTCTAATTAAGTTGCATTTGGTATAGTATATGTTATTTTTGTGTAGTTTGTATTCAATGGATTGTTATTTGCAAACTCGTGGTTCTCAGCCACACAGGCCAGAAATAGCTTATACAGTCTCGGCCAAGCATGGCCGAGACATAGGACAAGTGTGTGGGAACCCTCATACACATTAGTAGCCGAGCTTAAACTCGGCCATTGTTAGCCGAGATTATTCTTATGTGTTATTGTTTTAGGTAGCGTAACGCTGCAATTGCTCTCGGTCACCACATCACGAGAGTAATTCAGAGTGTATAGGTGATTTCATTTCGGTGATGTACAACCGAGAATGAAATTGTTTTCTCGGTTGTCCATTACCGAGACTAATTGTGTTATCTCGGTCACGCGTCACCGAAATTCTAATTGTTTTCTCAAACCTGCTTGACCGAGACTATAGAAATGGAAGATTTTGTTCTTATTTTTTTGAATTATACTTATGTTTCTGCTCCAGGCGCTTACATGTTGTAGTCTTATCAGATATGGCTTGTTCGAAAACCCAGGTGACTAGAAGGAGGTTGGTGTTGAGGTGTCGAGGGGTAACCGTGGGCGAGGCGGCCGGAGACCCTCGACTGCATCTTATCGGAAAGAGAAAGAGAAGGTAGATGTGAAGGGAAAGGGAAAGATTGCTGAAAATCGTGCAAAGAATTTTCAATTGCACGATGAGGGTTCCAACATTGACACTAGTCGACAAAATGATCTTCTAGTTGCCTGAGGCGAAGATGAGGCTCATGCATCAGAGTCTAGTAGTAGTGACTCATCAGCACCGACAGACACCACAAGTACTGATCGTAATGTGGGTGGGAGTACTAGTGCTGGAGGTGGCCATAATGAAGGAGAGTCACAAGGGCATTTGGAAATGTGTGCTCCTTTTCCCGGTGGTCTTTTAGATGGATCATTGCTGAAGAGCTTTAAAGATCATGTCGCATTAGCGATTTGGAGCGATGAGGTATATAAAGTTTCATTGAATGGAGTACTTACAAACTTAGGGTTTTCATATAGCTGATGAAATGTTTTTTGTTGTCACAGGATCGTCCGATACTCTAGTGTATCAATCACGGTGCTCAGATCTAAGAATGGGACTTACAGTCGTGCCACCCTGACACAGAGGGCCTTCAGAGGATTATTCAGCGGTCTGGGTTGAATACGCTGATAGACTGCTCATACCGCAAGGCTAACAAGGAGGTTATATCTACCTTTGTGGAGCGGTGGCAGCCGGAGACGAACACATTTCACCTACCATTCGGTGAAATGTCGATCTCCTTGGAGGATGTGAGCATTCTCCTGAAGATTCCTGTGACGGGCAAAGTGGTTGCAGTTGAGAACTTTGCGAGGTACACCGAGGAATCTCGCTCGGATGCGATTAAACTGGTGTCCAAACTACTTGGGGTTAGCATTGAAGATGCTGAGGATGAAGTGAACATCAGCAAGGGGCTCACAGTGCGAAAATGTTGGTTGAAGAGTCGATGGTGCCCCAAAGCTGGTTCGAGGAACACAACTTATCCCCCTGTAGAATGCACAGCCCGGGCGTACTTGTTGTACCTACTTTCTTGCACCCTTTTGCAGATAAGAGTGGATCTCGGGTATCTATTACGTTGTTGAAGCTTCTAGAAGATTTGGACGACGTGGGAAAGTATGCATGGGGTGCAGCTGCATTAGCCAACTTGTACCGACACTTGGGGTCTGCCACCAGAGTACAAATATCTCAGATTGTCGGCTACCTCACATTACTTGAGGTTTATTATTAAACCAACTTACATTGTTTTCTGAATAATTAGTATTACTTTTTGCATTTTCCCACTAACTAACGTTGTATGTATTTGCAGGGATGGGTGTACGACCATTTCAAACTTGGGCTCGCCACACCCAATGCAAAATACATGGACTACGTGCAACCTCGTGTCTGTAGATGGATTCAAAAGCACGAGACCGTGATGAATATTGACAAGGTTGGGTCGATTAGGAGAACGTTGGACAGGTTGCGGCCAAGTGAGGTGAGTTACTTAGCCAATCTTGTTGGTAAATATTAAATTTAGTTTATGGTTACTAATTATGGTTGTCTATGTTTGATTAGGTCACTTGGGACCCTTATGTTAATTACAGGGATAATGGAGTTGTGCACGCGATGGCCTTTTATAGTGGCACATTGAAGTACATGGATGTGGTGGATCCCTACCATCCGGAGAGGATTCTGAGACAGTTTGGCCACGTGCAATCTATACTAGATCCTCCGTACCGCCCATTGGAAGCACATCGAGGCCTATCTGCACTCAAATACTCTGTCAAGTATGGGTTCCAACAAGACAATTGGGAACGTTGGCGTAACCATTTGTTGGCCCCCGAAGTTCGTGGTGACAAGGCAGAGTTCGAGTTTTTGGCTACACCGGACTATCTACCTTGGTTCCTTAAAGTTTCTCACCTAGTGATCACCAACCCGAGCTTTGAAGATGAAGACACGGTTGCCACAACCATCACTGACAATGAGCTATTGGAGATATTGAATGTGTTATAAGTATTATGTAGAAGTTTTTGCCATTTCTTGAAAACCCGTAATTTTTTACATTAACATATTTATTTTTGTTTTCATCAGCGTAATAGGCGTGCGTTGGACACGACATTACGATGGATGGACTCCCAGCCGGAGTTGTGTACGTTAGAGTGTGCGAGGAAAATGGCGACTGACGTCGTCAATTTCCTTTCGGGAAGGAGTTTCGGTCCTACCACCACCATTACCACTCCCACCACCGCAACCGACACCACCGCCACCGCCACTGACACATCAGCCCCTACCCAAGCAGGCCCTATGCAGTCCCAGCACGATAGCACTTCTACACATTCCACTCCGGCTAATGCTCCACCGCCAACAGTCGATGCTGGCCCCCCAAAGAGAATGCATGGCAAGGAATACAGGAGAAAGAATTTGAACAAGCCACAGCAATGAGGGAACTTGTATAATGTTGAATTATGAAACTTTTAATGTTTTAGTTTTTGTTGGATTAAGGAACTTGTAGAATGTTGTTTGAATGTTGGACTTGTTAGAATGTTGAATGGCGGATTATGGAACTTGTTGTGTTTTTCATTAAATATTTGACTGTTGTCTATGTTTTGGTGCTATTGTTAGTATTGAGATTTGTTTTCAATAATTCTTGTTTACATACATGTTCATTTTGTGATCAAGAAAAGAGTCTCGGTTCTTCAGAGACGAGACCGTGATGAAATTATAGGTGCCACACAACCGAAACATTCCAAAAACTCTCGGGTATGTACCTTTGAGAGCTTTCTATGAGCCTCGTTGACTTCTATCCGAGAGTAAAGTAGACAACGAAATTTGGTAATGTCTCGGTTAGATGCGAACGAAAATATCCATCACAGATCGGTTAGTTGGTAACGAAAATAATGCCATAATATCGGTTCTAGCATACCGTGAGGAGACCTAATTGCATGAATTATTATATTCTCGGTATGTGGTTACCGAGACCATGGTGAAATTATCGGCTGTGTCATGCCGTGACCTAGTAGTCTCAGAAAGGTATCGACCATAACCCACCGCAACTACGCTAATAAACTCGAAAGTGTCTCGGTTATGCATGAACAAAACTAAATGTTTAGTTTCGCTTTGGAGGAACCGAGAATGGTCCAGCTAGGTCGTGCACGGGTCAACGAGTCGTATCTGTAAACCAACATATTACATAGCGAAACACTTCTCTCGAGAGTGTCATACCGAGAATGTTGGATAATTTTCGGTTATCGAATGCCGAAACGTATGCGTGAGTCACGGACCGGCTTGGCCGAGAGTTAATTTTTGCACAATTACAAACCATAACATATCAATATTACCTAACCGAGAAGCATACACTTAAAAACTTTTATAACAATTAACTTTGATACATATTTATTGAACACAAAGATTCTAGACACATTGAAGTCTACACATCAAAACTTTAAACGTTAAACACGATTATTTATAACTAAGGTGAAGCTAAATCTACTACGGAAAGCGTGCCTTCTTCAAAAGTTACAACTGGCACGATTTCTCGAATTACGAATTCATCACGCCAACCTTTAGCGCACTCAGCATACCTTTCCCACGATGGATATAATTATGGCAGCGGTGCATTCACAATCAACTTCACCTGTCAAATTCAAAGTAGAACAAAAATCTATTATCATATGATCAGAAGATGAAAAAACACAATTCACAAAAATTGTACAAACTTACCCTAACCCAATGGATATTCCTATCATTAATCATGACAATGATAATTCGACTATGTAACGATGACGGTGGGACATTATGCAGAGGAAGAAATGTCGAGCAACTACCATGCGAGAGGTTTACTAGAATGACATTAAAGGCCGTTGATATTAACAACCCCATGTCTGGAAGTGTCAACCATTCGTCAAAAGAGGCACCAACATGATTATCCGGACAATGCACAGCAATCTTGACCTTCTCGTAACTCGTTCCAAGCACTTCCCGCCAAAGGTTTTCATACCCAATTATCTCATCAAACATCCTTCTACGTACTATCTTCCAACCATCGACATCGTGAAGTCCAAGCCCGGAGGCAACACACCGATATCCACAATTACCATTGCCTATCACATCAATAGTGCCTCAACATATGGCAACCAATCCGGTTCTATGCAATGAGAATAACCAATCTTAGATACACTTTGGGTCTGCCGACATGTACGACGTATTTTATGCCCCACTTTATTTTTCTTTTTTCTCGAACTAGAAGCCTCTTCTGTCGATAGTACGTACTCAAATCCGCTAGGCAATCTTGTCGTCGAAGTATCGTCTTCATCGTGTTTCCTCTATTCAACAAACTTCCAATTGAAGACCCCGGTGTCCTTCCCTTTGTCTTTATTTTTGTAAGTGGCACAACTTCCGGTGTAGATGAAGGTTGACTAATCTCCCTAAGCTGTTGAATAATCCTGATGCGATCGTCCTCATCAGTGCAAGCATGAAACTTTTGCAACACTCTTTCAATCTCATCATTCACATTGTACCCAGACCGATCCACAGGATTCTTTGGTATCATACTCAACTTTCGCCAGTACACATGAATGTCCTCGAGAGGGATGGGTGAACCAGCAAATTTATGAAAGTTTAGCTCGTGTGCACAAGGAAGACCATGCGTGGTACGTATCTCAACCACAACGAGTAGAGTCATGTCCAACATCCTCTCCACGTTCGAATTCATCTCTAATTAACTTAAGCGCCCTTTGAGAGACATAACCAAGCAATCGACGATAAAACCCATAAAAATATTCATGTTGCACCACATTCGTAATGAGCTCAAATGATGCCTTGATGTTGTTATGTTGGATCCTAAGAAGACCATCAACCACTCTCCACAAAGTTTCAAAATTTGTCTGACTGTTGCCAAGATGTAGCTTCAGAGTGGAATGCGCATAATCAACCCTCTGTGTCGTTGTTTCCCCAAAGTGCATAATTCGATCTGTCCATGCCGATACAAATTTCTCCTTGTAGATCTTCACCCATGTGTTGTCCAAGTAATCAGTAAGACCCTTCACATGATCGAACTCACAACGCAATTCATTCATCCTAAGTTCTAATAAGGCCTCCGACTTATCATACAACACACTCGTCCACCTATCCATGAAACGAGCGAAGCCTTCGTTATTCCCAAACATCTTCTTAGTCTTGGCCAATACTACTTTGTTGATGTGCCAAGAGCAAGGAAGGTGAGACGATGATGGAAATACTTCTTCGATGGCACTAATAAGGCCTAACTCCCGATCCGTAACAAACATGTCAGGTTTAGGCCACCCCTCCAATATGGATCTCAATATCTCAAGTGCCCGAACATAATTTGCATGAGTCTCCAATGATATGAAAGCAAACCCAACTGAGAACGTCAAATGCGTTTAAGTGATGCCAACAATCTCCAATAACGACATTCGATACCTATTTGTTTTGTAAGTGCAATCCATCAAAAGAACCGATGAGAAACACCGTAGCAACTTGATTGAATCAGGATGTGACCAACATAAATCAGTGACGATATTCGTATCGGGATGCTTCCTATGCCACGACATCCACTTATTCTTCTCCAATATGTGCAATAGTTGTTGCATTTGAGTCCTCCCACCCGCATCCTCAATTCGAAATTTTTGTCGTGCATTATATATTGTTCGCATTGTCGATACATTTTTAATATCTCTTTGCTTCAACGTATTGAGGATATCTCTTGGCTTCACATTACCCTTAGTCATCTGCACCACAACCACCGGCTCACCCTTATCCAATCTTCCTGCAAATGAGTGGCCGTCCAAGTTTTTGGCGGGGTCGTGATTGTGCCTCCCACAGATGACAGTGACATACCACAAAGAATCAACATTTTCCTTGATGTTAATAAGGAATGGGCATCCACATTTCTTTGTACCAGTTTGAGTCCTCCCCGTTTCCTCTTCTTCTTCAGTTCTTGGTGTCAAAGCAAGTTTTGCCGCTTTACCTTTCCCTACTCTTTGTGACATTCCCCTATATGGACCGGACCTCTCACACTCAAGTTTGACCCTTCCCCTGCGCTTAATCCATCCGGTATCAGAGTGCTTCGTTACTAACACAAACTTGTTCTCACGACCAATCATTTGAAGCCATGAAATAGCCGATTCTTTAGATGGGAATGGCCTACAAGGAGTAAACGCATCCTTGTAGTTTGGAAATAAAATTGAAACCGGCATTACCCGCAATACATACATTGTAACATTACGACTCAACCAAAATGCGCAGCAAATGCACAACAAATTCACCAAAAAACCCAAAAAACCAATTTTTCGGTAGTACAAGTCTGCGACTATAAACAAATTTTCGTTCAATGGCAACCGAGACTTACGAAATAGTCTCGGTCGTTTTATACCGAGACTATACAATTTGTTTCGGTCACATCATGATCGTGAACTACGCATAAGTCTCGGTGGATTTTGACCGAGACTTATCTATAAGTCTCGGTCCTGCGAGGCCGAAACAATCGCGCCCGTGCAACTTCGACTAAAAATATGAAAAACCAAAAAAAAAAAAAAACGCAATTAATTTCAACAAATACCTCTTCTTGTACCTCCTCTTGCACTATTGCAGTACATTCGTCCATTTTATAGTGGAAACAAGTTCGGAATGGTCGAATTTACCAAACCCTACATTGACAAACCAAATCATCAATTTCACTGTTTTGAACAAAAAAACAGTTCATTCAAATCTTGATATGGTTGTAAAACAGTGTTACCTCGCTATCGGATGATGTGAAGACGCAAGAATCGACACACACCCGTCAAATAAATACGTGGCTTTAGGTTAGATATGGGAGACCAATGTAGTGGGGTGCCCCAAAATTTGTTTGAAAATGGGTTGTGAGATTGGAGAGAGTTTATATGAAGGTGCAATAGAGTCATTTACATCAAAGTGTAATTTAGAGGGGAGAATGACAAAAAAATGGGTGCCTTCATTAATTGGTGGGGTGCCCATAGCAGCCCTCAAGTTTTTCCCTGCTAAGAAAATAAAACAAATTTGCCCTCAAATATTTCAAAATAAAATTTTGGATTGCTTGAAAAAATACATATTCACACCCATCATAATCTTTCACTGAAGCCAACCAAAAAATAGGTGTGATCTATAAAAAGAAACTCACTGGCCAACAATTTTCAAGTGATGTAGAGATGGAAACGCTGACAAAGCTGGAGAGAGTGCAATATTGTCCATTTTGTCAATATTATAGAGGTATAACTTCCTCAGGAGAGCCCTAACAACATTGATAGAAAGCATTAAAAAAAACTAATGAAAGTCAAAAGAAATCCCAAATTTATATGAAGTATGTGGATAGTTTCAAGCATACCCATTATAACCAAGAATGAATTTTGAGGCTTACACACAAAAAGTTCGAAATTACAAGTACAATAAAATTTCCTTTCAGATAATCATTTGTTAGTTCTTATTATTTTGATTTCCATCACTTGCTCACTTTTGCATATTGTTGCAAATCAGTAGAAACATGTACATAAAAGTAAACAAAAAATTATATCTTTTTAGTGCAACACAACGAAAAATTAACCAGTGAACATCTTAACAGAAACAAATAGTCAATGCAAGCAATCAGAGAGTTGAAACTTAGAAAGATTCACAAAAAAAGTAAAAAAAAAAAAAGTTCCACCTCCAGATCTACAAACAATCAAAGAGTCCAACATTAATTCTCTTGATATTTTAACAATTCAAATATTAATAAACGCTACATATACTAAATTAAGTGAATTAATTTCTTACCAATCCAGTAGGAGGAAGAAAGCAATGTCTGTCATTGTCACCTCTATATTCATTCTCTAAAAACATATCAAAGAACAAACATAATCTGTACAAAAAAACACAAACACAAAAATGACATACAAAATAATATATATTTATCAAAAGATAGTTCTAATCGATATGAAGATCGTACGGATGTACGAGACAGAAAAAGTTTCATGAAACAATCTATATACTCAAATATGCTAATTAAACTATTAAAAAATAATATATCAAATAAAATATTATTTGACTAAATGACGTATCATGCTATTCTCTCTACAAAATAAAAAATCCTAATAGAAAAATGATTAACAAGTAACTTTTTGTACAAAACACTTAATATAGAAAAGTTCAATAATATAAGAATACTAAAAATTGTACCTAAAGTATAAGAAAAAATTACAAATTGATATTAAGCATCAACCTACAACAAATAACAGTCATGCAAATTTTAGTATTAGCGAATGATTTGCAAATACAACTAACTATAAAGAAATGATACCAAGTTAGACTCTTCATTAGAAGTCGAAGGAGCAATAGATAATGATGAAACCACACCTAATAGCAGGGTGAATTGGATGTATAGAGAAAGTTATCGCCTTTTTAAAACCATTCAATGAATAACGTTGTTGAACAAGAACACAAGCAATAAATATCAACACAATGCAACGATAAAGGAGGTAGAGGAGATGGAAATGAGACACAAGATTTTTAGTGTTTCAATCCAACCGATCTACATCCACTACCTAACCTCCCCGGTTAGAATTTTCAGCCCTACTTATATTACTAACGAGTGTTATAACCTAAGCTTACAAGACTGGAATGCCTAATTACAAATAAGATTTCCCCTATCCTCAACTAGGGTTTTTACCTAGCCTCAAATAGGTCTTCCCTTGACTTATATCCCAGTAAGTTTTACAATCATCAACTTACAACAGTAATTGAATAATACTATAAAAACTGGCTTTACAAAGTAAAGCGACAATAAGTACAATTACTCACAAGCCTCATAGAGCCCGACAACTCTTATGCATGTAAGTATAAATATAAATATGGCTATCATTTTTCAACAATTTCAATCAAGAAACCGATCAAATAAATTCAATAAAAATGAGTGGTTTCAAAGCCGATGAACAAGTGGTTTTTGTTGGGGCATGTGCTATAGGTCAATCTTATGAACATTATTATTTTTTGTTAGTAGAATAAAGGATTTCATTTGATGTTCATTATTATAATCAGTTTAAATGCTTACATTATAATAGGATCCATGGATGTTTAATGAAACATCCTAAATGTCCATAGTTGATCATTATACTTGGAACTATAACAAATTAAGACTAGTGTGAGTCTTGATTGATGGTCATGTGATGATCATGATTATAAGGATATGAATGAAGGTCATGACTACATATTATGGAACAAGGTACTGGACCGACCTGCTATGAGAACACCACATGGATTAGGTCATAGGTGTTACTCATGAATCTGCAGGATTCAGTCGAACTAAGTTTAACGAACAGAAAAGTAAATCAGGGGGAGAGGGTTTGAAAAAGTTTTATCTAAAAGCCTACTAAACAAGAAATGAAAATATTTGAAAAACAAAAAATAAAGGCATACCTAAGTTTAGGAATCATCAATTTAGCCCTGTTGTTTTTTCATGTCTTGTATCATTGACTTTAAAAGGTGGGTTTCAAAATAGTTTTCCCTATATAGGCTATAGGTGTTGGGGTCACCAACACCCTAGTCCCCTTATTCTCGATAGATATGGAAACTGCTCTCTAAATACTTTTTTTACTCCACAGTACAACCTTAGGCAACCGCTCTCAAGATTTAGCACGTGAGTAACATTTATAGCTCTGTAGGAACACCTACCCCTACACAACTTTGAGCAACTGCTGTCATGATTAATCCTAGTCCTCAATGTTACTCACCTATAACAATAAGTGTGTTAGGTTTCTTGCTCTAGGTGATTACCACTTCTTTACCTAGTTGGTATCACAAACTCAACGTGATTGATAACAGGTCAATGGGCTTTACGCCTAGAGATTTGCAATGAATATACAAACACTAAACTACCATTGAGACATCGTTAAAAACAACAACACAAAGATAAAGAACAGAAACAAAACATTTTTTATTATAGAAAATATCAACAAGACATAAAAAACAACCTACTACTTTTTAGAGAGCTTCATCCCCGACCTAGGTATCAAAGAACCTAGCCAGACATGGCCACTTTACCTTCCTCTACTCCTAAATAACTCTGAATACAATATATTGTCATTCATAGAGGTGCCTCCTTTGTATAAGTGTGTCTGGGTATAAGAATAGCAACTATAAGGAATAAGAACTTTTAAAAAGTCCTAGAACTTCTATTTTGCGATGTTGGTGCCGTCCATGGCACTGTGGTTATGTCGGTACGACACCAGGTAGAAATGTGAATATATATGGAAAGTCTTAGGTAGAAAGTCGATCTAAAACTTCTATTTTTGAGTCTAGCACCATTGGTGACGTCGTCCATTCAAGTTGTGTTCAAGATTGACGTCGTGTTGATCCATCCTGACGACTAGATGGTGCCACTTCTAATCTACTAGCGCCATTCCTTCATTTGCATGGCATCAACCTAGCTGTTGGTTTGACCAATAGTTGACTTCTTTCCAGGGATTGTCCAATTCACGAAGCTCAAATACCTTGTAAATATCCAAAGTAAACATATCGAGCCATAAAACCAGACTTTGAGTTTGATTTATATAGTAAAACACCTATGAAAAAGTGCATAAATAAAGATTCATCAAATACCCCCACATATAGAACTTTGCACCTCTCGAGAAAAGGGTTATCTGACTATAATGACTAAACATACAGAGACAAAATTGAGTGATGCTTTCCTAAAGACCTTATACCTACTTTGCAAAACAATTGAGTTCTTTCAATCCAAACATGGACAATTTGTTTAACAAGAGACTTAGAGTTTTCGAAGGCTGATCAAACATGGTCACCTTTCTAAGACAACATTCTTTCAACGCTTGAAGCATTTAAAAACCATAGCTTTCATTTTACTTATAGGTTTTTTAGGTACCTTCATTAGAATAGTAAATCCAAGTTGATCTCTTTATTAGACGAATTCTTTTAAACTGACTTTATCATCACCTTTTGTTTATTTACAAATCTTCACACCTTTAAGTGTACTTATGGCTTATTTAAAGTTAGGCTATTATTTGGTTTATGGCATTGGAAAGACTTACTTAATCTAGCTACAAGCACTTGAGCTAATTCTTTACTTTTGTATTGTATTTTATTTTTTATGAAGTCTCGCCTTTCATACAACTAGAGATCCTCAATTTCTTCCTTTATATGTATTTTTTTGGAAGGTCCCTAGTTCATTTTCTTTGGATATCGATTTTGCAATTTTTTCCAACCATTGAGTTCCCTACTACATATCCTGTGAAACTTTTGGGACTCTCTAATTTTTTTAGAAACCTCCTTTTAGAACTTCTCACTTTTGCTAAAGTTAAGTTAGTTATCCAATGTAGTATCATCAAGCCCATATCATAGTGAATAAGTGTACTTATTCCTCTTACAAATGCTATATCTTTAACGATTATACTCTAAGTGGGTTAGTCCTAGTTTCATAATCTTAGTGATATCAAATTTTCCTGTAGAGTAAATTTGACCACCTACCTACTTTGGGCTCAAGTCATGACTTGTTCATACTCCAACTATTTATTAATGTTGTCAAGTAGGTGTAAAAGCTCTTCTACTTCTTTTAAGTCTGAAGTCAAACAGTTTGACCAAGTTTTTACTCCAAGAATCGAAAGCAAAGTTTCAGTAGTAGGTAAGACTATAAAATGATGAATACACTAGCTAACACATGCATGTGTTATTGTACTAATTTCTAAGTGATGAAAGAAGTCGGAGATAAGGAATGAGATGAATGTAGAGAAATACCACCATTATTCCACTGAAATTGCATGTAAATTGATAAAAAATATCACTCTTATATCAGCAGGTCATCACCCAATTATTTTGTCCAACGGTCCACTTACCTAAACACCCCCAAACTTATTTTGAACCTTGTCCTCAAGGCTCAAAACAAGCTAGGCAAACCAAACCTAAAAGAAATGGTGGAAATAGATGAATATATATAATTTAGTACAATACTTCATACATGGTTAGGAAAAATAGAAAAATAAAATAAAACCGATTACTAACTACAAAATTGTTCATGGGCTACCTCTCTGTAGTGTTTTTGTTGAATGTCGTTAGCTCTACGAATATACCTGTTACTTACCATAATATGGTTCCTGAAGTGTCTCATCATCTATGTGTTGCCGTGGGAGATCTTCATAATATGGCTTTTGCCTATGCCCATTCACTTTAAATGTATGGCCATTTTTCAGGTTTTGGATCTCCACAACTTCATGATCATGTACTATGAGTACCACGTATGATCCCATCCATCTTGATCGCAACTTTCCTACAAAAATGTTAAGTACTTTTTGTTCTACATGAAACACTTTTCGAGAGATGTTTCGATCATGGGATTTTTTTGTATTTTCTTTGTAGATAAGAGCATTTTCGTATGCGTCGTGTCATATAGCTTCCAACTCTTGCATGTCCAATTTCCTTTTCACCCCTGCTTCATCAAGTTGCATATTGAGCTTTCTGATGGCCCAATAAGACTTGTGCTCCAATTAAACCGAAAAATGACAAGCTTTTCCAAAAACAAGACGATAGTGACATCCCAATTGGTGTTTTGTACACTATTCGTTATGCCCAGATGACACTATCTAGTCGAGTGCTCATTTCTTTTTGAGAGGGATTCCCTATCTTTTCTTGTATAAAATTAATTTCCTTATTGGAAATTTGTGCTTGGCAATTGGTTTTTGGGTGGTATGCTATTAAAGTCCTATAAGTGACAATATATTTCCATAAGAGGCTTTCATCCGTCCTATTGTAGAAATGAGTTCCCTCTCACTTATTAGGGCTGGTGGTGTTCCAAAAGTGGTGAAGATCCTAGATTTCAAGAATTCGCAAACCATCTTTGCATCATTTGTGCGCGTAGCTTTGGCTTCCACCTATTTGGACACATAATCCACTGCAAGAATGATGTAAAAATTCCAAAAAGATGCTAGAAAGGGTCCCATGAAATCAATCCCCATATATGAAAGATTTGACATACATGTAGTAGGGTAAGTGAAATCTGGTCTTTATGGCTGAGATTACCCGATTTTTGGGAGCCAGGAAAAGATTTAGTAAACATGTATGAATCATGAATAGTAGAGGGCCAATAAAACCCACTTTTCAAAACTTTTCGAGCTGTACGTCGTGGTCCAAAATGCCCACCACAAGCATAAGAATGACATAATGCCAATGTAGATTGGCTTTATGCGTGGGACACATATCTTAGTATTATATGATTAGTGCAAAACTTTCATAGATATTGATCATCCCACATGTAATGATGTGCATCATTCCTAAGCATTTTTTTTGTGCCCTAGTGAGATGTGGAAAAAACATGCCGATTATAATGAAGTTTACCAAATCTGCATACCACGGAACATCATTCATTACTGAATAAATGTATTCATCAGGAAACTCATCCTTTAGGGGGATGGGTGGTTCGCATCCTTTCTCGTTCCTACTAAGATGATCTACAAATAGGTTCTCCACACCGTTTTTGTCATTCAACATAATGTCAATGACACATTTGAAGCATGTAATAATTGTTAGACTGAATGGTTAGTCACTTATACTCCATCTGGGATTTTAATGGTAACAAACAATATGAAAGGATTCTAACAAGTTTGCTATGTGATTACATATTACCATACTTGGTTAGGAAACACAAGTTCAAAAGAAAAATTGAATTCTCACAAGCTCAAGTGAAATGTAGTCGGTAAAGTTCAAGATTCGGATTATAAAAGGAAACAAGGACTGGAAAGCTTACACTACAAGTTGTACAAATTATGTAAGGTATATAAGTCCAATTATGCAAGCTAAATGCATTAGTTTCATGCATACCATGCTTTTTCATGTTTTCCAAAGTTTCAAGTATCGACTTTAGTACCAACTAAGTTTCATAACTTGAAATGATCTTAAATTGTTTTGTGTTGTGAAAAACCATTCTTACACATGCATTGAATTTCGAAAACTAATATGATTGGTTTTGAAAGCACCAAACTCAATTTTGAATGGTTTTTGAAAAGAAAGAAAAGTATTTGCAGAAAGCCCCTACATGTTTCATGAAAATGGGATTTCCAATTTTTGGGATTTGTGAAATTATCAGGGCTGTCCAAACGGGTCCAATGACTCATACAAAACATGTTCATTATGTTTCCAGAGGTTTGATTGAGTCGTAAGTGTGTTAGGGAGTTGCTAACATCAAACCAGAACTTACTTAGTTTCCTGTCCTTGTTGGATAGAGCGTTACTTCTAGTTAGCGCGCTAACCAGGCTTTGGATAGCTTTTATAAAAAGATTACAACTTTTGCTTTATTTTGAATCAATGATTGAATATGGGCCTTTGGATCAAGATAATGACCATAAACTGTTAAAAAGGCTTAGAAGCCATTAACAAACCACTTAGAACATTCTTTTATCCTGTCAAGTTCAAAAACTCAAAAGTGACTAAGTTTTCACATAAAAAGTCTTGATTTTTTTGTTCAACCACTTGGAATCTATTGAGGCTACCCAATCATCCTTGGAACTGTTGTGACTGTGGTGTTCTAAGGCTTGCAGCCACGTTTCTATAACTTATTTGATTCTCACTCATTTGGGGTTGTAAGAAAGTTTGATTTCCTAGCTTGTTTGTGCTTAAACTAAATCTTTTGTTGATCTGTGGAAATCATCTATTATGTTCTTGAACACATTTCTCTTGGGTTTTCCACTTAAACTTGATTTGATAAACCCTAGGACTGATTTGAACAAGAGTTAGGGGTTAAACTTGATTTTTATCAAACTACTTATTTGTTGGATTTAAAAGCAGATTTACTATAATCAATTTGGTTTAATCGATTTCTTGTTTAAGATTTGCGCAAAATCAATGACACACTTATACATCTCATTCATATTCATACTTGCATGCATTAGAGTTGTTAGGCTCTGGTGGCTTGCTTGTAATTGAACTTATTGTTGCTTTACTTTGTAAAGTTGAACTTCCTTATATTAATATATTTCTTGTATGTGGCTGTTGTAAGACTTAGTGGGATCTAAGTTAAGGGAAGACCTAGTTGAGGCTAGGCATAGACCCTAGTTGAGGATAGATGGGAAGTCCTAATTTATGATTAGGCATTCTAGGCTTGTACGATTTGGTTGGAACACTTATCATTAATATAAGTGGGAGTTTGAAAATCTTAATTGGGGAGGTTAGGTAGTGGATGTAGATCGGTTGGCTGAAACAACTATAAATCTTGTTTCTCTTTTCCATCTCCTCTACCCCCTTCACCATTGCATTGCATTTATAATTGTTGATTGCGGTGCATAGAACATCATTGATCATTGAAAGTTTTTAAAAGGAAATAACCTCTCGATACACCTAATTCACCTCCCTCTTTGGTGTGATTTCAATTGGTATCAGAGTGGGTTACTGCTCATAGTATTACTAACGTATATTTGAGTGTTTTTGTGAAAGGATGCTAACTCTAGATCCGGCTCACCTCAGGGAAGGCAACTCATCGAGTTGACCTCCGTACTTTGATGGAACAAACTATGTTCATTGGAAAGTGAGGATGAAGTTCTACATTAGAGCACAAAGTAGAATTTTATGGGATTCAATCGAAAAAGGCATACTCCACCGAAAAAGCCTCTGAAGGACTACACCATCGAAGAGACAAGGATTAAGCTCTCAAATGATCACGCTATGAATCATTTGTTTTGTGCACTAAGTGAGAACGAGTTCGACCAGGTTACTGCATGCCAAATGGCCAAGGAAGTTTGGGAGAAGCTTGAAGTACACTATGAGGGTATAATTCAAGTGAAGAAGACTAAATATGCCATCACTTGGTTCGCAAAGCTCTGTGAAACTTTCTGAGTTGGCTCCGATGAAGAAGACTCAATTAATTGAGGATCCTTGAGGAGCACTGTGAAACTTTATGAGTTGGCTCCGATGAAGACATAACCACTGCCATCACTTGGTTCGCAAAGCTCTTGACTGGGAAGAAATGTTGGAAAGAATTATGATCAAGAGACTTCAGTGTACGAGTTCCTTAGAGGCTTTCCTAAGGAATGGGATGCAAAGAAATATGCCATCCTATCGATGCAAACCCTTGGAGACTACACCTTTGATGCTCTATATGGAGAGATAACGGTTCGTGAACTTGAACTAAAAGACCGAGCTATATTGGAAGCACTTGGTGGTGGTACAAAGACCTCAAGAAATGAGATTGCTTTGAATACAAATAGGCCCCCAGCTCTATCGGTTGAGATCATTGAAGATGAAAAATCTAGTGATGACAATGATCTTAAGGAGGAAGTAGTATGCTCTTAAGAAAGCTCAACGAGGCCATGTATAAGCGCGACAAGTAAAAGAAGTTCAAGAGTGGAAGCAAAGGAGGAAAGTCAAGTGAGACCATTTGCTTTGGGTGTCGCAAACCGGGCCACATCAAGGCCGATTGCAAGTTCAAGAAGGTCTTAGAGAAGAGGAAAGGCAAGAAGAGCTTCAAGGAAACATGAGATGATTCATGTTCATTAAGCTCTGACTCCGAGTCAAAAACGAGAAGGCTATACTTTGTCTAATGAAACAAAGTGAGGTAAATTCAAATGCTTTAAGTTCTGATGATGTTGATGATTTGGATGATGTGCCTAGTATTGACGAGCTTAGGAAAGAATTGGAAAAATAGGACAAGAAGACCAAACAACTAAAAAGAGCTTGACCATAGCTATTTGTGAGATTGAGTAACAAAATGAGAGTATTAGTGACCTCCAAAGTGACTTGAATGAAGTGCTAAATGAGAGAGATGCCTTAGTCAAGGAAGTAGAGGACTTACTAACACATTGACCATGTTCACTAATGGGAGATATATGTTTGACATGATATTGGGAGCATAACGACGTGCACTCAACAAGAGTGGCATAGGATTTGGAGCAAATCTATTGAGCTACAAGAAATTGTTAAATGATGCCCATAAATGCTCAAAATGTAATAGGTCTCATATGGTTGGGAAATGTGTCTTGTAAAAGACCAACATGGGTAGATTAGCATGGGTAGCTATAGACACTTATGGTACTAACTTTGTCAGACCCAAAACTTTTTGGGTACCAAAATCTAGTATTTTTACATTGGGTAGGATGCGAGGAAGAGCACCTCATGGTACTTGGATAGTTGGTACTCAAGACACATGACTGGAGATGCAAGTCAATTCATTGAACTAAAGCGGCATGATGGTGGAAAGGTCACATTTGGAGACCACAACAAAGGAAATGTCATAGGGCTTGGTATCGTGGGTAACGATTCTTTTTCAATCTCGAATGTTTATCTTGTTGATGGGTTGAAACATAACTTGTTTAGAATCAGATAATTGTGTGACAAAGCTTTCCATGTCATGTTCGAATCATCAAATTTTATTGTTAGGAATGAGAGGTATGAAATCTTGTTCATTACATATAGATATAAGAATGTTTATGCCATTAATTTTGATGAGATGCATATGCAAAACGTTTCATGTTTGAGTGCTCAAAATGAATGTGATGCATGGTTGTGGCACTGTAGACTATGATATTCTAGTATGAAAAACTTGTCAAAATTGACTAAGCATGATTTAGTAAAGGTTCTCCCCAAATACACATACAAGAAAGACAAGGAATGTGAACCTTGTATTTTTGGCAAACAAGTGAAATCATCATTCAAAACGAAAGTAGCTAGTGATTCGACTAGAGCCTTAGAACTCATCCGCATGGATTTGTTCAGACATACCCAAACACAATGTCTAGGGGGAAAATCATATTGCTTTGTTATTCTTGATGCTTTCACTAGATACACATGGGTGCACTTTCTAGCACATAAGCATGTGAGGTGTCTGTGAAATTTTTTGCATTTGTTGAAAATGAGAAAGGGTACAAAATTACCATCATTTGGAGTGAAAGGGGTGGTGAGTTTATCAATAAGAACTTAGAGGAGTTTTGTGCTAGACAAGGGTATAAACACCAATTATTATCTCCTAGGACACCACAACAAAATGGTGTAGTTGAAAGGAAGAATATGACTCTCCAAGAAATGTGTAGGACTATGCTTAATAAGTATAACATAGCTAAGCACTTTTTGGCCAAAGCCATTAACACGTCATGTTATATTTTAAATAGGGTAAACATCTGGAAGCAAGTGAAAAAGACACCTTATGAACAATGGAATGGACGAAATCTTAACAATAGTTATTTTAAAGTGTTCGGTTGCACTTGCCATGTTCTAAATGATAAGGGTCGTTTGGAAAAGTTTGACCCAAAGTCAAATGTATGCACCTTTCTAGGGTATTCCATGCATGGTAAGGCATATAGAGTGTTTAATAGATCTACCAAGACCATAGAAGAGTCAATCCATGTCAAATTTAATGAGATAGATACTAAAGTGCAAATGTTGTACACCTTGGAGAAAATGAGACTTGATGATGATGATGATATCAATCAAGCTCAAATATCCAATGGTAAAGAAGTAGAAGTGAGAACGGAAACCAAACCTAGAGTACCTAAGAACTAAAGACTTCTTTTAGGACATCCTCCTCAACAAATTGTAGGTGATGCAAACAAAAGGATAACCACTAGATCATCACTAAACCGAGATGATCGGCATATAGCATTTGTATCACAAACCGAGCCCACTAAGATAAATGATGCCTTAGGTGATGAGTTTTGGATCATAGCCATGTAAGAGGAACTAGGACACTTTGTTAGGAATAAGGTATGGACACTAGTGCCTAGACCTAAAGACCATACTATCATAGGCACCAAATCGGTCTTTAGGAATAACAAGATTGAAAAGGGTGAGATAGTGAGAAATAAGGCTAGGTTGGTTACATAAGGCTATAATCAAGAAGAAGGCATTGATTATAAAGAATCCTTTGCACCGGTAGCAAGAGTAGAAGCAATTTGAATATTGCTTGCTTATGCTTGCTATAATAGGTTCCTACTATGCCAAATGGATGTTAAAAGTGCATTCTTAAATGGCTTCATTAATGAAGAGGTATATGTAGAACAACCACTGGGTTTTGAATACCATGCTTATCCAAGTCATGTTTATCTTCTTCAAAAGGCCTTATACAAATTGATACAAGCTCCTAGAGCTTGGTATGATAAGCTAAGTGCATTTCTACTTGACAAAGGGTTCAAGAAAGGAACACTACCACATTGATCGTTTTGATCAAAAAATGTGATATGCCTCTTTTTCAAATTTATGTTGATGACATCATCTTTGGTTCAACTAATATATGTTTATGTGATGATTTTTTATCGTTGATGACCAATAAATTTGAAATGAGCATGATGGGTGAACTAACAAACTTTTTAGGTTTCCTAATTATGCAATCCAAGTACGAGATTTTCATAAATCAAGTGAAGTATATGAGGGACATGGTAAAGAAATTCAAATTTGGAAATTTGAAGGCATATTACACTCCTAGTAGTTTCACCGTTAAAATGGACAAAGACCAATTAGGAAAGCCAAAAGATCTTAAGATATATCATGGCATGATAGAAAGCCTACTTTACTTGACCGCTAGTAGACCCGATATTATGTTTAGTGTGTGTCTATGTGCTAGGTTCCAATCAGAGCAAAATGAATCACACTTGAAATGTGTTAAGCATATATTTCATTACTTAAGTGGGACATAAGACTTTGAATTGTGGTTCATCAAAGCCAAATGTTTTGATCTTAGTAGTTTTGTTGATTTTGACTATGCGAGGAGTCTAATTGATAGGAAAAGCACCTCAGAATTTTGTCATTAGCTAGAAAACTCACTAATATCGTGGTTTAGCAAAAAGCAAAACTTAGTTGCTTTGTCCACCGCAGAAGCCAAATATGTGGCTGACGGAATCTGTTATGCTCATGTCTTGTACATGAAGCAACAACTTGAGGATTATGAAATCCAAGTTGGTTGTGCTGAACTCTATTGTGACAACACAAGTGCAATCAACATATCCAAAAATCTGGTGTTACAGTCACGAACCAAACACATTGAGATTAGGCACCATTTTCTTCGAGATCATGTCCAAAAGGGTGATGTTAAACTGATTCATATGTCCATGGAGGACTAACTAGCTGATATTTTCACTAAGCCATTGCCTAGAGACCAATTTTCCAAGATTCAGCAATAATTATGCATGATTCGTGAATCCGACCTTCTAAGCATGATCTAGCTCATCCAAACCATTTTATATGATGTTAGTGAGGTGTCCAAGGAGTATGAGATGAATCCATTTTGTCCTTTAAAATTCTAAAAATATTTGACACTAAATTCGAGAGAGCAATTAGCACGTTATGTGTAACCAAGTAGCGCAATAGGTATATTTGGCTAGCGCGCTAACCTATCCACCTAGCGCGCTAGTTAGTATGTCCCATGAACTACTTTTCCACCTCATTAGTGCGCTAATGACCTGCTTAGTGCGCTAACTTCTCTCAGGTCAACCTCGTATAAATAGGTTTTCAAGATCGAAAACACCATTTTTCATCTCTTGCACCCAACCGAGCCTCTTCATTCACAATCAGTCTCCATTTGGTATTTCCAGTCTTATAGGGTTACAAATTTGTGAAAAATCTAGAACTAGAAAGGAAACACAATGAAAATGATGCCTCTTTTGCTTTTGATACTATACTTCTTATTGAACCCAATGTTTCGCTCCCTGTCCCGCTCCCACGTCATCTTCCAGTCATCCCTCCTTTTGTCGGATTGTTGAATCGTTATTTAGTAGTGACTCTGAGTCTTCAGCTCCATCGTTAAGTTATTCTCAATCCACCACCCATCGCGAGACTAGGTCCTTTAGTCACCAAAACGACATGTCAGCCATCGTCCGGCCAATCCTCCTCAAAATGAGGGCGTTTCCAGTCCAAGAATGACGGTGCTTTAGGGTCCAAGTCCGTGCTTGAGGTGGTTAGCTCGAGGCTATCGGACACCAAAAATCCTAAAGCCCGCCCATTATCGATTTCAAAATTTTGGACGAAGCACACCTCCCAATGCGTGAGGTGCTTGCCAAATCTGGGTGGGTGTCCTTTTGCCAATATAAGGATTCATATAATGCTCCATTGGTTTGAGTCTTCTACTCAAACCTAGTAATCACAAATGATTACGTCCTTCAGTCAATGGTCGGTGGTCGTTTCGTCACGATCACATCGGAAAGTCTTGCTCAGCTCTTTGATCTTCATATACACCGTCCTACAATTACTCTCGCGTGTAAGATCCGTGAGTGGTCATTTGATCGCCTCGAGGTCCTTAATTCCATTACACGATTTGAAAGGGGAATCACTGTGTATCCTTCCAGTGTCATCGATACCGACTTCAAACTTGTGCCCCATCTCGTTGCACAAAATCCTTCATAAGGTCATCCTCCCCCGTGGTGGTAATAAGAACTACGTCACACTCATCGATATGTATGTCCTCGAGGCTCTTGTCCGCGAGATTCCCATTAATGTGCCACACATCATGATTGCCTACATGACGTCCACGTCAAGCTCGGGTTGTCACCTCCCATATGCGCACATCATCACCTCCTATATTGAGTCGGCACATGTAGATCTTAGTCTAGAAAGTCGTCCACTCTTTGCATATGACACCGTCGACATGGCCACTTTGAAGGCCATGAAATATCATTACATTCGTATTGAGCGACGATGGATACATAAAGAGGACATCCCTGACGGTGAGCACTACAAGGGATACGAGTCTCCATATGAGATTGATCATCCTGTGGACTTCGACGAGGGCTACTACCTAGACTATAACTTCTTGTACCTATATGTCGATGATGGCGATGATGAGGTTCAGCCAGACCACCATACTTACCAGCCTCTACAACCTGCGCATCATCATCGGCACCCACAACAGTAGCCTCCACTGTATCCATCATATTTAAGTTTTGCTCCTTCTCCAGATATGTCTCCTTCAACGACTTACATCTCTGCCCAGTTGGCCACATGCACGACTACATGACGAGGACATTCACGACCATCGACACCTGCTTAATCTTCAGCGTGTTAGTGTTTGACGTATCGAGGGACATCTCCTGCTAGCCAGCCTAGCGAGAAACGATTGTGCTTCTGGCTCTGCCCGTCGGACTTTATCTCATTAGGAGGAATGGCTACAAGTAGCTTGATAGGGGGAGCATTAATCTCTTTTATGTTAGTTATCTTGTATATATACATCCATATTTTTGCTTACTATGTTTAGTTACGTACATTTTGTATTTTTATGGATGTGCCATGACTATGTTAGTCTTTTTCATATAGTAATTAATATTATGGATGTTCCTTTTGCGTATACCTGAGTTATACTGTTCTTTGTTATATTACCATACCTGTGGATTGCTCGTTTTCACTCTCCTTGTTTGCACTTCTATATATGCATGTTGCAAGGGGGAGTTTTATGCATACTTTTTTATGTTATCAAAAGGGGGAGAAAATTCATGGTTTGAACTTGAGATTATAAACTTGATATGTCATGATAGTTACCCAATAAATCTCTTTTATATGTCAAGTTCATGTTGTTTGTTATCATCAAAAAGGGGGAAATTGTTGGACTAAATGGTTAGTCACTTATACTCCACCTAGGATTTTGATGGCAACAAACAATGTGATAGGATTATAACAAGTTTTCTAAGTGTTATTAGAATACCAAACTTGGTTAGGAATCACAAGTTCAAAAGGAAAATAGAATTCTCACACGCTCAAGTAAAATTTAGCCAGTAAAGTTCAAGATTCGGCTCACATAGGGAAACAAGGACAGGAAAGCTCACAACACAAGTTGTACAAATTATGTAAGGTATATAAGTCCAATTATGCAAGCCAAATGCATTAGTTTCATGCATACCATGTTTTTCCACATTTTCCAAAGTTTTAAGTATTGGCTTTAGTACCAACTAAGTTTCATAACTTGAAATGATATGATATTGTTTTGTGTTGTAAAAACTAGTTTTTACACATGCATTGAATTTGAAAAACTACCGTGATTGGTTTTGAAATTACCAAACTCAATTTTGAATGGTTTTTGAAAAGAAAAAAAAATATTTGCAGAAAAGCCTTTACATGTTTCATGAAACTGGGATTTCCAATTTTCGAGATTTGTAAAATCATCCAAGCCGTCCAACCGGGCCCAATGACTCATACTAAACATGTTCATTATGTTTCCAAAGGTTTAGTTGAGTTGTAAGTATGTTAGGGAGTCGCTAATGTGGGATCAGAAATTATTTAGTTTATGGTCCCTGCTGGTTAGTGCACTAATGGGACTTATTAGCGTGCTAATTGTAGGCAACGCGCTAATGATGTCACCTAGTGCGCTAACCAGGCTCTTGACAGCTTTTTTCAAAAGCTTACAACTTTTGCTTTTTTTTTTTGAATCAATGATTGATTTTGGGCCCTTGGATCAAGTAAATGGCCATGAACTATTAAAAAGGCTTGGAAGCCCTTAACAAACCACTTATAACATTCTTTTATCCTCTCAAGCTCAAAACTCTCAAGTGACCAAGTTTTCACATCAAAAGTCTTAAATTTTGTGTTCAACCACTTGGAATCTTTTGAGGCTATTGAATCAACCTCAGAGCTAGTGTGACTGAGGTGTTCTAAATCTTGCAACCACTTCTCCGGAACTGATTTGATTCTCACTCATTTTGGGTTGTAAGAAAGTTTTATTTCCTAGCTTATTTGTGCTTAAACTGCATCTTTCGTTTTCCTTGGTACGTGGAAATCATTTATTGTGTTCTTGAACACATTTGTCTTGGGTTTTGCACTTAAACTTGATTTTATAAACTGTAGGACGGATTTGAACAAGAGTTAGGGCTTAAACTTGATTTTTATCAAACTATTTGTTCATTGGATTTGAAACCGAATTTAATATCATCGATTTGGTTTAATCGGTTTCTTATTTGAGATTTGTGCAAAATTAGTGACGCGCTTATACATCTCATTCATATTTTTACTTGCATGCATTAGAGTTGTTAGGCTCTAGGTAGCTTGCTTGTAATTGAACTTGTTGCCGCTTTACTTTGTAAAGTTGAACTTCATTATATTAATCTATTTCTTATCATTGAAAACTATTGGATAAAATGCAATAAAATAAAAATATGATAGCATTAACACTTTATGAAAATCATACCTAACCTAAACAAAATATTAACCAGAATAAGTCAATTATTAAATAATTTAGAATACAATCACCTAGAACATCCACTCGAAAAATTTGTCCTATAGATTAATCCTAGTTACTACTTCAATGTAATTGTTGTCAATAATTTTAGTAGAATGAGAATTAAAATATCACAATACATATTCATGACTATACATGCAATACAAGAATCTTTAGTTGTAATATGCAAAAACAACTTGTTAAAACCGTGATTGACGTTATTGAATAATATAGAAAGAACTATTAAAATAAAAATATCATAAAAGACTTACAGCCAAAGTGTAGCACTACTGTGATTCATTTGAACCGAACCGGTCTAATTAGGGGTCAAAACCTCCTCATAAAAAAAAAATTCGAGAAATTCAGAAAAATCCCAAAAAAAGGGAAAAAAATCAAAAAAATTATATTTTTGGGCCAAATCAATATAAATTATAGTTTTCTATGAAAAATGTGAATTTTGGATTCTTTCATGACTTTATACTTGGGTTTTTACCTCGTAAAACGTAAAATGGTCCTATTGACCTTAAAAGTGGCAATGGGTTGTGTATTCGAGTGGGACTTGAACTGGGGGCTTTAGACTTTAGAGTAGTTGTATGACATGTAGAACACCTAAATTAACTAAAATGAATTCTTTTGGAGACTCGAATAATATGGAAAGGTTAAGAAAGCTCGACACAGGTAAATGGGACTCATATTCTTATCAATCATGCTTCGTAAACTATTGTATTTAGTACATATAGTATTATGAACTGGGATTGGGGCAACATACTATGA
Source organism: Stephania cephalantha (assembly GCA_039657325.1). Lineage (NCBI taxonomy): Eukaryota > Viridiplantae > Streptophyta > Magnoliopsida > Ranunculales > Menispermaceae > Stephania > Stephania cephalantha. The sequence goes on from CM077571.1 coordinate 33,409,146, forward strand.
TTTGACTATTTTATATGTGGAAAATCTTGGAAATAGTCGATAAGGTGGACCGGGTTTGATGATTGAAAAGGTATGGGAGATGGATTCAACCCTTTGTCCTAATGAATAGAAAAGGTTTGCTTGAAAATGGATTCTGCCTATTTATCCTATGTTAGCTAGAGTTTTACCTTAAGCGTCGTTGTCCATTTCGAGTTAGTAGCTTAGTCAAGCTTGAATAAAACAACATAATCCCTTGTCGCCTAACATGCGGATTATGTGGTTGTATTCTCGAGTGACTGAGAGTATGAATTCGTAATTAAAGTCAAATTTACAAGTCACGAGTATAGTTGCAGTTAACTTTTGAACTTACATTCCGTTATATATTGTTATATCATTTTTAATGTTTGAATAGATATGTTTTTGATTCATATTGTTATTCATCAGTTCAAAGATAGTAGTTGATAATTGATATGTTTTCGAGCATCACTTACTAAGCAAGTTGGAGCGCTCTTTCCCCAATTAACATTTCAGGCTATCGAAGTGCGCTTCGATTGAGGAATAGAGAAAATTAGGAGTTTATAGTCTTCTCTACGTTGAATTGATTTTCCCATTGTTTATATATAGTATTGAATTACTGTTTTGTAAAAAACAGAGTTGGGATATAGTTTTATGACCAAACTTTATGCCGATTCTTGTATATCTTGTATTTTATCGAAAAAATTTTAAATTCCGTTGCGTTTTGTTTTTAATTATTATTCGATTATCAAGATATACATGTTGTGTTTATTAGGTATTAAGAGGAGGCTGCTAGCTCTAGTTAAGTCTGGCTGGTGTACTAGGGCTTAATTAAGGTTTCAGGTGGGTATCGCCCTAATCGATAATCGGGATATGGGATGCTACATGCATCCTCTCTCTAATAACAAAGTGAATATATATGAATACATCAATATGAGCCTTGCAAGTCTATATGTGTCAAGACGCATCTCACTAAGTCCTGACTTAACCTAATTACTCTAATTAGGCACTTGAAAGTCAGTAATTAGACATATTTTATAGTGTAATTTCGGTTGATTTTAGATATAAATGATGATATTACATTAGGTATTCTCTTGTTTTTGTCATTTTAGGATTTAATTAGGAAAATGATGAAATGGGAGAAAAAGAGGAAGGAGAGCAAAATAGTCAACTAAAGATCAGTGCCAATAATTAGCCAGCGATGTGAAAATACAATAGGAATCACTATCTAAATCGACAGCAGAGAAGAGTCACCGAATCATTAGTGAATTTGGAATTACGTTAGAAATCGGTAACTGAATCGATGGAGCATGGAGACTAATTTTTTGTGATTAACTTAGCGATTTGTGAACATAATGGAATCGCTGACAAATTGCTAAGGTCGATTATGAATTATTTAGATTATTACAAATAATATGAGTTTATCTATGATATGTATCAACCCTAGGGCTTCAAAATCAAGCGCTACCTACCTCTCCCACAATCTCTTTTTATCTTTTATTAGTTGTAAATTAGTTTATGTTTGAAGCTATGCTAGAGCTTTGATTTATTTCATTAAGAGGTAGTTGTTTAATTATGTATTTTAATTATATTATTGTGTTATTTATTTCTAGCATGAGTGAGTAGTTTATTAATCTAAACAAACTCTAGACATGTATATACTTTGGATCGCTATATAGTTATAATTAAGGAATCATGAACTTAATGCTTTATTTCTCGTCATAAACAAAAGTCACGAGTTAAATAAGTTGTTTTTGCGTATTCCAACTAGTAAGGATTAATATTGCATTCATAGTTGCAAATATGTATTATAGTATTTTGATTCTGAATGTATGTATATGATTATTGACAACACTTATAGACATGATTCTGATTAATATTTGATTAATATTTGATTTAGATTAGACATGATTTTCATTTAGTGTTAAAGCTATTGTATTTCTATTTTATTGCGTTTTATCTTATAGGTATGTTTACAATGATAAGGATATGTCTTATTTTCCATTAAATATAGGAAAATCGATGGTTTGCTAAAGACTATCAATCTATTATGAATTAGGATTTAATAATTTCAAGATTCCATGTGATATGATTATAACTAGGTTGTGAAGTGAAGTTATATTCTAGTGTTTGAATGCAATCCAAGTATATTACATTGTTTAGTGGGGGTCTGTTTAGATGTTTGTTTAGATATTTACATTATATTGAATTTGAGTTTTGTTTGATTAATTTTACATTGAGTTGTTTGAATTAGTTTAGTTAGTTTGGTTAATTAAGTTAGTAGTTATAGTTTTCAGTTATTTGATATTTTAATTCCTGTTTAATTAGATTAACTAAATTAAGAAAAACAAGACAAAAAATTTACGTTCTTTAGAAGTTTGTGAAATCCCCATGGAGACGATATCCCATTTACCACTACTACAAATAATAGAAAATATGAGAAAATATTGTGCACGCTCAACACGTGTCAATTATTGGCATTGTTGTCGTTGATTTTTACATAATTTCTGAGGATTTTAGACGTATATGGTCTACACACTTCGTCGCTCTAATTCTACATGATCTTTACATCCATTTATCCTGAAATAGATAAAAAAATTATTGGAAGTTTAAAACAACAACTTTTGAAAAATTTAGGTAATAGGATGGAAGATAACAACAATAATATTAATAAAAATGTCATTAATAATACTAGTGATAATAGAGAACCCACTTTTAGATAAGCAAATCAAAATGTTACAACATATGAGCCTATGTGCTTAGCACGCCCTGGTGGATTTTTTGAATTTGAACTTACATCTAGATTTATTATTCTCTTACCTAACTACTTTGGTAAAGACAATGAAGACCCACATAAACTCATAAGAAAGTATCAACATAAAGTGTAAGGGATGAAACTTAAAGAAGGTACTTTAGAACTAGTCAAACTTAAAGCTTTTCATTTTGCATTAAAAGATCAAGCACAAGATTGGTTGTTCTAACTCCCCCAAGATTCAATATTTACATGGAATCAAATGTTAATAGCTTTCCTACATGAATATATGTCAGCTAAACAAATTAGTTCCTGTAGAAAGCAAATCACAGTTGCAAAGATGAAAGATGATGAAAATCTTAATGAATTCTAAAATAGATTCAAAAGATTAATTTCTTCTTGTCCACAACATGCATATACTCAAAAACCTTTATAAGAATACTTTTATGAAGGACTCAATCACTTTGAACAAAGGTTATTAGACATAGTATGTAGTAGATCATTATTTGAAACAACATCTACTTTAGCGATAGAAGCAATTAATAAAATTGTAAAACAATATAAGCAATATAGTGAAAAATTGAATCCTCAAGAAAAAAACTTAGTTGATAATAGAAGAAATAATGCGTTTGATGATAAAATTGATGAATTATTTAAAATGTTTAAGAAGTTAATTAATGATAGATCTAATCAAGTAAAAGCTTGTGGATTCTGTAATGAGGTTACATATCCTACGAATGCATGTCCTACTCTACAGGAAGAGAATACTGAAAATGTTAATGCAATGATGAATAAATTTTTTGGTCTTCCAAGAAATCAATATAATAGCAATACTTATTATCCTGGAAGACAAAACCCATATATTAGTTATGGTCCTCAAAATCAAAATTATAATACTTATAGACCAAGAGCTCAGATGCAATTTGCACGTGATCAACAACCTCAACAAAATGTTCAATATACGTATCCAAATTTAGAGCAAATCTTGCCTAATCTTATGAACCAAAGTCATCAAAACTTTACACAGATTTTTCAAAATAAGATTAAGACTAATACTACTATTAATGAACTGAAAAATCAGTTAAGCCAAATGACTTTATAAATAAATTGGTTAAGTACTTAACAAAGTAATAAGCTAAAGTACCTACTCAAGCTACTGTTTCTCCTACTAATCAAACACAAGTTAATGCTTTACTCAGTGATGAGAAAGATGCACTTGTGACTAGAAAACACTTAAACAAAGTAATAAATAGAAAACACATAAGACTATGAAGAAGAAGAAGAAATGATGGCTAATGTCATTCCTACTAGAGAATGGATGACTCAACAATTGAAATAAATACCTTTTCCTGAAAGGCTATACCCATGGTATTTAGCCAAAGTTGAAGCATATGAATTTTTTTTTATACTAAAGTCTGAAATAATTGTTAAGGATGAAAATGATAAGATTTTTGATAATTTGAATGAACATATTTATTCATATTCTACCGTTCCACAATGATTAGCTGATGCTAGGAAGGAAGAAAACAATAAATACATTCTTAATGCATTTAGGAAAGTAGAAATCAATAAACCATTGATGGACTCAATTATGGAATTTTCTAATTACAATGAGGTTTTGAAAGAATTATCTGAATTAAAGGATAATTTTTTAGAAGAATCTAAAGAAAACTTAGGACAAAAGGATTTCGCTTTAATTAAAAAGAAAATACTTGAAAAATGTTTCGATCCAGGAATGTTTAGAGTACCTATCACATTATGAAATTCTTTTATATATTTTGCTATGTCTGATCTTGGAGCATCAATTAATGTTATGACACTTAAACTATATGAATCATTGAAAATAGGTTCATTGACTAATACACCTATTTATATTACCTTAGCTGACACCATAGTTATTAAACCTCATAGTTTACTAGGAGATGTTTTAGTAAAAGTAAATGACTTAGTATTTCCAACTGACTTCTATGTCATGGAAATGGGAGACTCAATATCATTTAATTCTCCGCCTATACTTTTAGGATGACCATTTCTAAAAATGGCTAAAACAAAGTTAGATATCTTTGAATGAACAATGTCTATAGAATTTGAAAGCAAAATTGTCACGTTTCATTTCTATGACGAAGATGTCTATGATAATTATGATGAACCTAATATTGAACAAACTAATGATAATGAGTCTTTAGAATTGAATCATCATAATTTAAAAGTCTGAAGTATATGCTATTAATGCAATAACAATGGAAGATGAAAATGTTATGACAAGGAATAAACGAGTTGAAGATAATTCAAATGAAAAGTCAATAACTAAAGAATGGAGGGTTAAGTAACAAAACAATGTTGCGAATGATCTTAAAATGGAGGATTTTAAAGCTACGAAGAATAAGAAGAAGAAAAAAAAGAATCTAGCAATCGTCAAGCTCAATGATCCATGAGATATATACATAAACATAAAAGTTAAATGGGCTTGGTATTTTAAAGCTATTTGTGATACATGTTCTAGAGCAAACTACATGCCAATTCATTTCTTTCTTGTTCAACTGAAGTTGGATGTAATTGCTTCTAAAAAAGTTATTTTACCAAGCGATTATTCAATGAAACCAATAGGAGCGGTTACAAATGTACCAGTTCAAATTGACAAGTACATTATTTCCATAGACTTTTTGGCTATGCCACACTTCATCAATGAAGATTCTCCAATAATCTTAGAACGACCTTTCTTAGCTACTTTGCACGCTGTCATGGATACTTTGAACAAGACAATCACATTTAGGGTGCATGGCTGAGCACTCACTTTCTGGAATGGAACTAGAGTGGACAATCCTACATTTAAATTTATAGAACTAGTTTGGAGCTGAGTGGTTCAGTCGAGCCAATGACAGTAAACAAAAGCGCTCAATGGGAGGCAGCCCATACTCTATATTTACTAGTTTTAATATTAGAATTAGTTAGTTATTTTTATATTCTCTTAACTTTTGACTCTTATAATAGGGATATTTTAGGAATTTAATTCCGAAATAATTTTATGCAAGGGGATTGAAAGGGCCAATTTCTTTAAGTATTATATTGTCTTTATACATTAGTTTTATGTTGGTTGGTTATTTATAGTAATAAATTATTATTTAGTACAAATCATTGTCAAATTCTGATAATTTTGAATAATTCTAACTTTTTATTGGACATATATGGGATAAATTTATGGGAAAACCAATTAAATTGAACAAACAATTAAAATTGGCCGGCGATTTCCCAGCGATTCTAGTTTGTACTGGAAGTCGCTGAGAAAATTGACAACTATCTGAATAAATTTTAGTGTAATTTCAGGTCAACAATTTGTCAGCGATTTTCACTTATAACTAGCTTTCGCTGAACTAATCATTGAGCCACCGAGTCTCATTTTTAGTGATGTTGGCAGCAATTTCCCAGCGAATCCACTTAAACCCTGATTCACTGAGAACGAATATGAGTTTCCAAAAATAGAAATCTAAAATCGGCACATTTATCTATTTTACACTCACAAACCACTGCAATATTTTGATCAAGAGACCAATTTTCGACTAGATTTAACCTTCCAAAGCTAGATTTTAGTGTATTTAAGTGATTCCCACCTTAATCTTCATACATTCAACCCAAGATTTGGTGAGTTTTGAGAGTGTATAGCCAACAAGGGCTTGAGCAAAGGGAATTCCAAGTTGGAGCTTAAAGGAGTGTTCTAGAGGAGTCTTAGAATACCAATATTGAAAGACTCACTTTCAAGAAGGCAATCAATGAAAACCTTAACTTTTTATCGATTATATTTTCGAATTTTCATCAATTTTTGGATTTTTATTAGATTAGAAGCTAACTTTTGAGATTTTTACTCTAAATTGGTTTTGATGTTGAATGTTTTTAATTATAATATTAGTATGGCAGTGGTGTGATAATTTGTTCATTGATATCAAATTTTTGAAATATTTTTAGTATACGGCGAATGGTTTGAATTTTATACGCAAACTAATTTGAGACTAAGTTTCAAATTAGTTTGGGGGTTTTTATGTTTGTCTATCTCATGATTTGAATTGCTTACGAATAATTGTTTTTGTTATCATTGATGTTTTATCAATAAATTTCATATGAATATCAAACTCTTAATTTATAAATGACTTTTTCCAATAAATTTCTCCTTATTTGATAGATAATTTGAATTTTACCAAATACTTTTCTGACAATTTAGTTTTAAATGGTTTTTCAAGTTTATTTTTTTACTTGTTCTTAGTCAAATAGCTGGAAGTGGAAAGGGTTGAAATTTGAGGGAGGAGAAAGGAAAGGGGAAGATAGTGGAGAAACCCAAGGATAAATCTAACGCTACCCCAATAAAATCTACGTCAATTTCTTTCAACACACCTATGATTAGACCACAAAGAGAGCCTACTCTATCTTTATCGTTTTAGCTATAATTCCAACATGAGGATGAGGAGGAGGAAGTAGAACATGAGATACATACGGGGGCGAAAAATTATGTTCTTAAGAAAGAAAATTTTATCAATGAGAAGGACTTTACATAATTCAAGAATGATTTAGTGAATGAAAGGAAGTCGATATCGGAAAGGGGATTCAATGTGAAGAATGAATTGAAATATAAGCCTAGGATCTTGGATATCAATGAGGTGAGAAACTGGGGATTATTAACTAGGGACTATAACCATTTAGACCTTGACAATGTTCCTAGTGAGAAAGGATGCGATATTTTGGTGAGAGAGTACTATGCAAATGCCTATGGAAGTGATAGTAAGACAGAGTCACTAGTTTGAGGAAGAACATTGGATTATTTCGCTGTAAGAATTAACGGGTATTTTGGTTTACCATAGTTTGGCAATTCATGATGATAGATTCAATTTAGATATGTAGGGGTACCCGAAGCACATACCTATCGAATTCCTTACTATGATCATGAAAACATGGTGTTATTTCATAAATGCCAGCTTAAAACCAAGTTTGCAGTATTATAAGATCGTGAACTACAAAGCCACCATGCTGTACACCACATTGTCATGGCACTGAGATATTTGGATGTTAGCAAGACTATTTTTGAATTGATAAGAAGTTCCATCAAAATGAAGAAGAATGATAGGTCCATTTCCTTTGATGATCACAATTTTTTGTAGAGTAGATCAACTAAATATGGTAAGACTTAAGATAGATGTTTCACCAAAGAAGACCATCACGGATGAAGTTATAGAGAAATGAAAAAATTGATGGTTATGAAGACTCTAAAGAGGAGAGAGAGAAGGTTGAGATAACCAGAAGAGAGACAAAGCAAAGAAAATAAATTAGAGATGACACGAGGAGAGTTTTGAAAAATATGTAGAGAGCTAGAAATGATCTGAATGTGGAGCAATTTGGAAGGAATTACAATGGACTTTACATGGAAGGGACAGAGTGTCACGAACCAAATTCCTAATCTTAATTTAATTCCTTAATCAAGATCATTGACCCGTGGCTTAAGACCCGCATCAAGATATGTGCACTGATCGAGGCATGGGGCAGAGGTATATGTTAGATTTGTTGTGATGTATGCTTAGTGTATTGTATGTGTGAGACTACTAAGTCACTACTACTTATGTATAGATGTCGAAACATAAGTGGAGATGCACCTCGAGATGCGTGGGGGCATGGGATCGGGGTAAATAGTGATGTGATAAGTTAAGATGAAGTTGTTATGGCTAAAATAGCTAATTAGATATGGCTATAATCTGATTTACATTAAAGGTAACCTAAGTTTGCTAAATAAAACATTAGTCATTGATATTCCTCGAGATACATGTGGACACATCACAAGACCAATTGAGTTGCAATTGGTGTTATCAAGGAATAGTTAGTGGAGAGTTAGTGGATGTAAGTCAAGATGTGGGCCATTAGATTGAATGAGATCAAGTGCTAAAATTATAACTCACTTATATATATATATATAAGATTGAATGAGATCAACATGCAAATTCATTTCATTTGATCAAAACAAGGAGGAAATGAGATTCGAAGAAAGAGATCAAAGTTATTGAAGGATTTTGGTTAGTTTGTGAGGAATTAATCAAGATTGGTGATCTACAACTAGGTAAGCTAGTTTACACTATCAATGTGTAAAAGTTTGTTAAAAAACTAAGAGTTTTACTTTAGTTCTGGTTTTGCATAATTTCAGAGGGTAAGTGAATCATTTTCGAAATTGGTTGATAGATTTGGATTCCTTGCAAAAACCTAATAAATTTTCCATCAAGAAAATCTAGATTTCGATTTGAATTGACAAGGTTATGGCATTTTGAAGTTGTAGGTGCATTGATGGATTTTTGGGAAACACTATTATTTAGGGTTTCAACACCTAAGTCCTATAAATTTCTAGTAAATTGGTGATGATCAAGCTTGATTTAGGTGTATTTGAGGTGTATGGATCATTAGAATGCAAAGTTAAACTTTAAGTAAAGTTCACAGGCTTAACGTCGTGGCGACGCCGTGGGTGCATAATGATTGGTGCCACTACAGCACCAAGACCTGAGTTGTTTGGCAAAGGTTCAGTGGACACGGCGCTGTCATGACGCCGTACCACTAAACACATGGCACCACCATGACGCCGTGACCATCTAGTGTGATACAATGGTGATGTCGTGGCAGCACTATGACTTTTGTACACACGGTGCCCCTACAACGCCAAACACTGGGTAAATTTTTTAATAAAAGTTTGGAGTTTTTCCTTATTGTTTTAATCCAAGTTTAATGGTTTCTATAAGTCCTAAAGCACCCAAATTAACCTCAAGAAACTAAGGAGGAGACTCAAGAGATTGTTGGTGAGATACGGGGTGTCAAGAGGCTAGATTAACCTAAGAACTTTGGGCGTGGATTATGAGTAAACTGACGAGATATTTATTTCTATTTCTTTCCTACTATGTTTTTCATTTACATTCATTTGGATTGATTTATCTATTGTACTTTAGATGTCATGAATTTGTTGTTCATTCTCATTTTCATGAGTTTGTTATCATGACATTGTCTATTGTTTAATTGGTTTCATTGATTCCAAATCACGTGCTATGTCGTTTTTTATTTTGGTGGAATTCAGTTCAATGAAATAGCATGCTATTAGGTAGGTCATCTATGGTAATTAAAATCTATTTTCATTTGTGCATTAGTTTTGCAGATGCATTATTGGATTCATATACTGTGTCATTTCTTGAGTTATGAAAGTAGTTCTTATATCTATTGGGTTTTAGGGTTCATACACAATGAAAAATTCAAAACCATTTTTGACAAAACCCCAATAGGATCGAAAATAAGTTCTGTTAAATTAGATCTACAGAAGTAAACCATACCTTAATCCGTGATTTCCTAATCTGATTGTTCAAATTCAAAGACGTTCAAGTGCACGTCATTTATCGAAAATCCACACACGAACGAAGACCATAATTTGGAGTTCTAGCCTTTAGAGAGATAGAAAACATTTTTCTTTTCTCTTCCAAAATTCAGAGAACTCGAAATTCGCAAAAACGAAAAATTTATTTCTTTTTAAGGTTTCAACCTCTATTTATGTGTAGATAAGCTTACTTAAAAAACCTATTCGTAATACAACTATTATATTTAGGCAATTCAAGCAAATTACACATATGCCCCTATTAATAAGTTATCATATAACAAATTGTAAGGGGTTTAATGTCATCAATTTTATCATATAAAATTCATTACTCTGGACAAATTGAAATTGCACAAAGTCATTCTTTGTGTGCGACTCAATAGGTTCATGTGACGTTGGCTGTGAACTAAAACCATTTTGGTACACAAGTCATAAGCGGTATTTAACAAGGCATTATGAATATCCAAGTAGCATGAATATCAAAATCGATACAACGTAATGAATAACATATATCTTATTTTTTTATTGTGCGATATCCTTTGATTAAACATAAGGCATGGAAAGTCACCCTTAATGTTCAATCATACTATTCTTGATCTTTAAGTAAACTGAGATCATTCAAGTTACATTGATCATATCAATTCACTTGGACTTTGCCATTTAATAATCTACCATGTCGAGGGTCCCACTGATATATTTCTCTATACGAGAGGGAAAATCCTATCTTGATTACACACCTTTACATATTACTCACATGGTAATCAGTCACAATCTTCATAATTGTCCAGTTAAACATAACGTTTGATTGTGTCAAATTACCATGCTCCTCATATTGAAGTCTATGGTAGTCTGAAGTCGAAGGACTAAATGATATATCTATCATGAGTTACACATATGACTTAATCCATGTGGTCTTCTCATAGCAGGTCGGTCCAGTATCTTGTTCCCTAAGAAGTACTCATGATCTCAATTCGTATCCCTATACGCATAATCATCACATGACCATCAATCATGATTCACACTAGTCTTAATTCATATTGTTCCTAGTATAATGACTGACTAGGGTCATTTTGGATATTCCAACAAATACTCATGGATCTTAATATAAGTGAAACATGCAATCACTTATAATAAAATAGCAAATGAAAACCTCAATTTATTAACTAAAATTATAAGATAAACAATGTTTGTAGATTGACCTAGGGCACATGCCCCAATATCTCCCACTTGCGCTAAGGCTAATAGTTCATGTATCTAATACCTAATGACCTAACATGACCATCATGTTTCACTTTTGGAAAAGTCTTCGTCAAATGATCTGCAATATTTTCTTCTATAGGAACTCTTCAAATCTTTACGTCTCCCCTCTTAATGATTTCTCAAATGAGATGAAAACATTTAAGTATATGTTTGGATCAGTGGTGTGATCTTGTTCTTTGGCCTGTGCTATCACCCCGTTGTTGTCTCAATACAAGCAAACTTGGTTAGCTATACTTGGAACCACACCAAGTTCAGAGATGAACTTTTTTATCTAAACTGCCTACTTAGCTACATCGAATGCTGCAATGTACTCAGTTTCTATTATATAATCTACCATTGTTTCTTGCTTTGAACTTTTCCAACTCACTGCACCTCCATTCAAAGTAAACACATATCTAGATTGTGATCTGAAGTCTTTTATATCAGTTTGAAAACTTGCATCCGTGTAACCATTTACAATAAGCTCAGCTTTTAGACTTCCACATACCAAGTTTACTTCTTTAGTTATTCTCAAGTACTTAAGAATGTTCTTTAGTGCTATCCAGTGACTTTCATCGAGATCAGATTGATATCTGCTTGTTGCACTCAAAACATATGATACATTAGGTTGGGTGTATAACATGGCATACATGACAGATCTAATAGCTGATGCATATGGTATCATACTCATATGCTTTGGTTCATTATTAGTCTTCGAACATTAAGTCTTGCTATAAGACATTGGCAACGAACCTCTTTTAGAGTCTTGCATAATGAACCTATTCAGTACCTTGTATATATAATCAATGTGACTTAGACCGATCAACCTTTTAAATTTATCCCTATAGATCTTAATCCCAAGGATTTAGGTTGCATCTTCTAAGTCCTTCATTGAGAATCACTTCCCTAACTAAGACTTGACACTCTGCAAGGTTGGGATGTTATTTTCAATGAGTAATATATCTTCAACATATAGTATCAAAGAAACTACCATGCTCCCACTGACCTTCTTGTATACACAAGGCTCATCTTCATTTTTAATGAAACCAAATTCCTTAATTGCTTCATCAAAATGAAGATTCCAACTTCGAGAAGCTTGCTTTAATCCATAGATAGATATTTGAAGCTTGCACACCTTCCTAGAAATATCAGAATTAACAAACCCTTCAAGCTGTATCATATACACGTCCTAAAGTAACTTTCCATTAATAAAAGTTGTTTTGACATCCATTTGTCATATCTCAAATTCATAATATGCGGCTATGACAATTAGAATTCTAATGGGTTTAATCATGTCTACAGGAGAATAAGTCTCATCATAATCAACACCTTGAGCCTGTCTGAAACATTTTGCTCTTAGCCGTGCTTTAAAAGTATACACATTGCCATCCATGTCTATTTTCTTCTTGAAAACCCATTAACATCCAATGGTCTTACCACCTTTAAGTAGATCAACCAGGTTCTAAACTTGGTTATCGTACATGGATTGCATCTTAGAATTTATGGTACTAAGCCATTTATCTGCCTTAGGGCTATACATAACCTCTTGATAAGTATTAGGCTCATTTTGATCCATAAGCAACACCTCACTACTATCGATAATAAGAAATCTAAATTTCTCAAGCTGATATCTTACCCTATCTGACTGACCTACACGAGCATTGTAATACTTGTAGAGGTTCAACTAGTTCAAGACTTTGTCGATCTCCCACTGGCGGTTGAGTGTTTATTTGCGGTTCTTGAACTTCTTTGAGACTTACTTTATTCCCAATGTCATCTTTTGAAGTAAATTATTTTCCCATAAAGAGACCATTCAGAGTAAGAAATGTTTTGTTCTTAGTGGGATTATAAAAATAGTTTCCTCTAGTTTCTTTAGAATAACCAACAAATACACACTTGGTAGATTTGCCTGATAATTTTTTGAGATTTATCATCGTACAAAAAGCTTATTGCCCCAAATATTAAGGAAATACAAACTTAGTCTTTTCCCAAACCACATCTCTTGTGAATTAACTGATTTAAAAGGAACACAATTTATTGTAAACGTAGTAGTTTCTAAAGTATAACCGCAAAAGGAAATGCGAAGATTTGCATGACTCATCATAGATCAAACCATATCCAATAAAGTATGATTTCTCTTCTCAGAAACATCATTCAATTGTGGAGTTGCTGGATGAGTTAACTATGAGACAATCCCACAATTTTTAAAATGATCATCAAACCCTTGGCTCAAATATTCACCACCTCGATATGATCAAAGTGCTTTAATAGTTTTACTAAGTTGATTTTGTACTTCATTCTAAAATGTTCAAAACATCTCAAAAGATTCACCTTTACATTTTATGAGATGCACATAACCATATATGCTAAAATTATCTGTGAAAGTAATGAAGTACTGATAACCACCTCTGGCCATTGTATGTACTAGACTCAATAAATCACTTGCCATTTCACTGTGTCCAGTAAAGGGACTATTTTTCATCTTGACCAGTAAACAAGATATACATATTTCATATGATTTAAACCAAATGAATCTAAAAGTCCATCTTTATGGAGTTTAGAAATACGTATCTCATTTATGTGGCCAAGACGACAATGTCAAATGTAGATTTAACTCAAATCATTTGACTAGAATCTCTTTGTATTTACGTTAAGAATAGGAGTATATATGGACCTCTTCATGTTTAGAAAATAAAGACTATAATACAAATCAACATTCACATAGAAAACGACTTTAAAAGAAATGGAGCATTTATTATTCACAATAATGAAATTAAAACCATCATAATCTAAACATGAAACTGAAATGATATTTCTACTCAAGGTAGAGACATAATAAAAATTATTTAAAACTAAAACAAGTCCACTAGGTAAAACTAACTCAAAACATCTTACAGCCAACGCAACAACATTTGCCCCATTTCCAACTCATAAGATGACTTCTCATTTCTTTAGCTTTCTACTCTTTGTGATACACTACACATTAATACAAATTTGAGATCCACATTCGGTATCCAATACCTTGGAATCACTAGTACACAAGTTAACTTCAATAACGAAATTACTTGAAGCAGTAGTCGCACTACTCTTTTTTTTTCTTTAAATCTTCAAGATAGAGCTTGCAATTTTTGAACCAACACCCAGGTGCATGGAAAAAATTATAATTTCTTTTTATTTTCTTTTTCCTTTTGGGTCTGTAGTAGTAGAAGCAGCCTTTGGCTGGACTTGTTCAATAGGCTTTTGACACTCACAAAAGCCTTGACAACTTTAGCCTTACCTTTACCCTTTTTCCTTAAAGCCTTTCATTTCTGAACCATCAACAAATTAGCAATGAGTTTCTTAACATTCTACTCAGCAGTTTTAATCATAAAATCCAACTCTGAGATAGACTTCTCCATGTTTTTCATGTTATAGTTCATCATGAATTATGAATAACTATTAGGTAATAAATTCAAGATCAAATCTGTAGCCAACTCTTGGCTTATGGGAAATCCAAGTCTGTTAAGATGATCAATATAGCATTTTTTTTTCAAAACATAAGGACTACTTGACTCCCTTTAAATCAATAACCCTCCTAAAAAGTGCTATGTTAATTTAAGAAACTAAAATCCATGTTTCACCTAATTCCAAGATAGCTAAGGCATGACACTTTGAATTAGATTATTTAGGTAGGTACCAATTACCAATTACATCATATGTAACTTTTAGTTATTTTTATGAGATTATGACATCTTATGTCTTAGTATGTTTTATCTCATCTAGTGCCTAAAGCTCAAAACCGTTTTGATAGCTTTATCAAGTCTAACCATTTCAAACAATAGAGTAACTATTACTCAACTTGCCTCACCAAGATAACACAATACACTACTGCGAAGGCAGACCCATATTGATGTGATCGAAGCCCTGACAAGTGTTTGAGAATGGATGGTACTTGTCTTAAAATTTGGAAAAGGGATTTCTATTTGTTTTTTGATCATAATTTAAATGAGGTAAATATCATATATTACAATGCATGTACAATCACTAAACAAGTTAGGGAATTTTACTAATATTGAATATTATACGAATTTCCTTGCTTTAGGAATAGTTAGCCATGGTCCTGCTGGCCGATCAGCGGGCAATTTTAAACAAAGAATTTCAGTTCCAAAAAATGAAAATCGCCTAAAATCTTCCATTATTTTGGTCAATCCAATCGACAAAACTTTCCCTTATTTTAATTTCAAAAATTGTTAATTACAACATTTTTAATTAATTCAGGCCCATCTCTAACTTGATATCTTATAATAATCCAATTAGAATTTAAGACACTTTGAATCTTTATCCATTACGAATTTCTTATATATCTCACTTATCTTATAGGATTTGTAATTCTTATTCGATTACAAGTTTATCTTCAATCTAATAGAAATATACTAACAGATAACAATGAGATATATGATTAAAACCAATTTCAATTCTTATTCATACAAAACAAGCAATTGAATCAAAAAATGAAATATTAATCATGCAATCAACACCTAAATCATATTAGCCTAATCATGATTTCTATCATGGAGACATGCATAATTATTGAACAAAAATAAAACATGTATTCAACATCACAATCACACTAACCTAAACATGACTACTACCATGAACATACAAAATTTGCATTGTTCAATGTTAAAAATATGTGTTAATTGAAATATTATAAATATGAATACTACCATTGAATCAAATCGTGTGTACGTGTCAATATACATGAATTAATGACATGCTTTAAAACCAATTCTTGATAACAATTATCACAGAACCTATGTATGTACCTCATATATACATTAATTGAAATCATGTTTTCACACGTATATATATACATCATAGAAAACACGGAAACTTTTAATAGAAGCGAGCTTATAGCTTTGATACCACTATTGGGTTTTGGGGATCATATACAGTAGAAAAGTCAAAACAAATTTAGACAAAACACCAACAGGATCTAAAATAAGTTCCATTAAACTAGAGCTACAAAAGTAAACCCTACCTTAATCCATGATTTCCTTCTCTGATTGTCTGATTTCTAAGTCGTTGAAGTGTGCGTCCTCTATCAGAAATCCACACACGAACAAAGACTACAATTTGGAGTGCTAGCCCCAAGAGAGATAGAAAACGTTTTGTTTTCTTTCCTAAAATCCAGAGAACTCAAAATTTGCAAAAACGAAAAATCTTATTTTGTTTTAGGGTTCCAAAATCTTTTTATATGTGTAGATAAGTTTACTTAAAAAACCTATTCGTAATACAACTATTGTATTTAGGCAATTCAAGCAAATTACACATACACCCCTATTAATAAGTTATCATATAACAAATCATAAGGGCTTTTATGTTATGAATTTTATCATATAAAATTCATTACTTTAGACCAATTGAAATCGTACAAAGCCATTCTTTGTTTGCGACCCAATATGTTCATGCGACGTTGGCAGTTACCATAACCATTTTGGTACACAAGTCATAATTTGTCTTTAGCAAGACATTATGACTACCCAAATACCATGAATATCAAAATTGATATCACCTAATGAATAACATATATCATATCATTTTGTCATGCGATATCCTTTGATTAAATATAAGGCATGGAAAGTCACCGTTAATGTTCAATCGTACAAGTCTCGATCTTTAGGTAGGCTAAAAACATTCAAGTGACATCGATCATATCAATTCATTTGGACTTGGCCATCTAACAGTCAAACATATCTAGGGATCCACTAATATCTCTCTCTATAAGAGAGGGACAAATTCAATCTTAATCACACACCTTCACATATTATTCACATGGTAACTAATCGCAATTTTTATAATCGTCCGGTTAAAGACGATATTTGATTATGTCAAATTACCATGCTCCTAATACTGAAGCCTATGGTAATCTCAAGTTGAAAGAGTAAATGATATACCTATCATGAGTCGTACCTATAACTTAATCCATGTTGTATTCTCATAGCGGGTCGATCCAGCATCATGTTCCCTAACAAGTACTCATGATCTCGATTTGTATCCCTATACACATAATCATCACACGACCATCAATCAAGATCCACACTAGTCTTAATTCATTATAGTTCATTGTATAATGAACGACTAGGGACATTTATGATATTTCAACAAATACCCATGGATCTTACTATAAGACCAACATGCAATCACTTATAATAAAACAACAAATGAAAATCTCAAATTTATAAACTTAAATTATAAGATAAACAATGTTTATAAATTGTCCTAGGGCATATGCACCAATATTATCTAGAACCATGATATGATAGAGAAGTGCGCGGACACACAGGGTCACTAGATTCTCGGGTTTGTCGAGATCCCACCACTAGCTTGTGCAACACACGGGGTATGGGACCTGAGGTTGTTGATAAGTATACATCATATGTGAAGGGCACTTATGAGTATTTATTAATC
Source organism: Stephania cephalantha (assembly GCA_039657325.1). Taxonomy (NCBI): domain Eukaryota; kingdom Viridiplantae; phylum Streptophyta; class Magnoliopsida; order Ranunculales; family Menispermaceae; genus Stephania; species Stephania cephalantha. Next base: position 33,426,956 of record CM077571.1, read on the forward strand.
TAATGGGCATTTATGTGGATGTGAAGGCATTCATGAGGTTATTTACGCCATAAATAGTAGATTGAGGCTGACGTAATGTTACTCACGGCTAACTGACCCTAGATCATTACTGCTTAACCAAGTGTCAGTTTCATACTATTTAACTGAAGTATCTTGTAGCATTATTCTTTTTCAGCATAGTTATTATTGTTATGCTTTCAGATACTTGTTGTATATTTAGATATGTGGATGAGTGTCTCTCAGTGTTACTTTCTACTTTTTTGTACTCATTGTCTTTTTATGATGGTGGGTGCAGATCCATCGGGTAGTAGATCAAGCAAGGACAAGATCGATGACTACCTCTGAGCCTTTGGAGTGCAACGACCTCTAATTTTGTAGGATCTGGTTTTATTGTATAACTTATATATGTGTCTTTATACTTTTGGTGGATCTATACTATGGGTTGTGAGATAGTTACCTGACTAGACACATATTGATATATTATTATCGGTGTTTGTTATATATATATATATATATATATGCATGTGATCTTTGTTTCCCTGGTTTTTCCACATATTTAGAATTTATATTAGTTGCTTCCACTAATTTATTAAGTGTTCCTCTAAATAAGGTTAAGTTATAGAAATTTTTCTTAACTCGAATTCTGAAATAATAAACAATAATAAGAATTAGGTGATGCTTATTAGGAAAGTAGCTAATGAGGAGAGAGTATTGGAGAGGCTGACTAATACATTGGTAAATCCTACGTGGTGGAGGTTAGGGCTTAATGACAGTATTAGGTGGGCGGTGCCCTATAATTTGAGAAGGGGTCGTCACAATTTGTATGAGAGCCAACGTTTTTAATAAGCAACGTAGAAACTTGAATAAAACAAAAATTTTAGATGTGGAAACTAGATGATCCTTACCTAGAAACCATTAGTTAGGAATTGAGTGAAAGTGAGTTAGGGATTTCTTAAATGTACATGTGATATATATATATATATATATATAATGATATATAATTTGAGAAGGGGTCGTCACACGGTTGTATGAGAGCCAACATTTTTAATAAGCGTTGAATAAAACAAAAATTTTATACCTAGAAACCATTAGTTAGGAATTGAGTGAAAGTATGTATATATATATATATATATATATATACGTTATCTATGTAGTAGCTGATTCGCGTTCGCTATCAACTTGCAGACACCGATGGCTGATTCACAGATAGTAGAGATGCAGGTGGTAGTGGTAGTCAGCCTCCTATTCCATCTGCTGAGGATTATCACAGGGCTTTCTGACCGAGTTGCACCTTAGGGACATCAGTTAGCATACTTTGTTTCCATGATGATAGCAAGTTTTGCTCAACCAACATAGACACCGACCCCTACTACTACTACTACTACTACTACTACTACTACTACTACTACTACTACTACTACTACTACTACTACTACTACTACTACTACTACTACTACTACTAATACTACTACTACTATTAATACATTATTGTCATTAGAGCTTCCTACTATGACACCAACAGCTCCAGTTGTACATACCATATCAATAGTGACAGTACCAGCAGCAAAAAGATAGTTGATACGCCATCTCCCACTCCTACATCTTCTAGTATGTCACCAGAGGTTCAGTTGCTTAAGGATTTCATTAGACTGGAGGCAATTTATTTTTACTGACAGCTAGTCACAAGTCAATAATTAGACATGTTTTATAGTGTAATTTAGGTTGATTTTAGATATAAATGATGATATTACACTAGGTATTCTATTGTTTTGTGATATTTGGATTTAATTAGGAAAATGAAGAAATGGAAGAAAAAGTGGAAGAAGAGCAAAACGGTCAACTGTAGAGAAGTCCAGCGACTAGCCAATAATAAAAAATGCACTAGGAATCGCCACCTAAATCGGTAGCAAAGAAGTACCAGTGAATCCTCAGCGAATTTGGACAATATAGTAGAAATTGTCAGCTGAATTGGTAGAGCACAGAGAGCCACTTTTCAGTGATTAACTTAGTGATTTGTTTACAACTTCGGAATTGTTGACAAATCACCTGAGGTTGGTTACATGTTTTTTCGATTAGTATGAAGAATTTGAGTTTATCTATGATATGTATAACTTAGGAGACTATAAATATAACCTTAGTGTTTCAAATTTAGCATCCTCTCTAAGTCCTCTATTAGTAATAAGTTTAGTTTTATTGAGTTTACGTTTGAAGCTACATTGGAGCTTTGATTTATTTAAGAGGTATTTATTTATTTAATTATGTCATTTAATTTTATTATTGTGTTATTTATTTCTAGTATGAGTGAGTAGTTTATTAGTTTAAAGAAATACATGTATATACTTTAGATTTCTATAAAGTTATAATTAAGGAATCATGAAATTAATGCTTTAAATCTATTCATACACATCAATCATAGATTTAATAAGTTGTTTTTGCGTATCACAACTAATGAAGATTGATATTGCATGCATAGTTTCAAATATGTATTGTTGTATTTTTATTATGAATCTATGCCTATGATTATTGACAACAATTATAAAAGTAGTAACTAAGATTAATCTATAGGGCTAATTCCCGAGTGGATGTTCTAGGTGATTATGTTCTAAGTTATTTATTAATTAGCATATTCTGGTTTATATTTGACTTAGATTAGGCATGATTTTCATTGAGTGTTAATGCTATCGTATTTCTATGATATTTTGTTTTATCCAATAGTTAGATTTACAATGATGAGAATATGGCTTTTCCATTGAATATAGGAAAATCGGTGGCTATCAAACTATTATGAATTAGGAATTAATGATTCAAAGATTTCATATGGTATGATTATAACTATGTTATTTTATAGTGTTTGAGTGCAATCCAAGTATATAACATTGTTTACTGGGGGTTTGTTTAGATATTTATATTATATTCAATTTGAATATTGCTTAATTTAGTTTGCATTGAATTGTTTGAATTAGTTTAGTTAATTTGGTTAATTAAGTTAGTAGTTATAGTTTTTAGTTATTTTGTATTTTAATTCTCGTTTAATTAGATTAACTAAATTAAGAAAAACAAGAAAAAAACTTCTTTCCTTAGAAGTTTGCAAAGTCTCTGTAGACACGATATCCATTACCACTACTATAAATAATAGGAAAATATCGAAAACTATTGGGCACGCTCAACAAGTGTTAATTTTTGGCGCCGTTGCCGGGGATTAAATAATTTCTTAGTATTTTAGATGATGTATGTTCTAAACACTTCATCGTGTTAATTCTACAGGATTTTTACATCCGTTTCAGCTTGAAATAGATAGAACTTTTAATCGAGGTTTTAGACAAAAAAAGACTAAGAGAAAATTTGGCTAATAGGATGGAGGATAACAACAATGATATTAATGATATTGTCATTAATAATAATAATGATAATAGAGTTATCAATAATAATAACAACAATGATAGAGAACTCACTATTAGAAAAACAAATCAATATGTTACAGCATATGAGCCTGTGTGCATATCATACCTCGATGAATTTCTTAAATTTGAATTTTTATACAAATTTATTAGTGCCTTACCTAACTTTTATGGTAAAGATAATGAAGACCCATAGAAATTAATAAGGGAGTATCAACATAAAGTTAATGGGATGAAATCAAAAGAAGGTACCTTAAAACAAGTCAAACTCTTAAAACTTTTTCTTTTGGATTGAAAGACCAATCACAAGACTGGTTGTTCTATTTCCCACAATATTCAATAACTACATGGACTCAAATGTTAAAAGTTTTCCTAGATGAATATATGCCTGCTAGAAAAGCAAATCAATCACTTTGAACATTATGCCTGCTAGAAAAGCAAATTTTGGGACAGATTTCAAAGATTAATTTCTTTTTATCCACAATATGGATATACTCAAAGAGCTTTATTATATTATTTTTAGGAAGGACTCAATCACTTTGAACAAAGGTTATTAGACACAATATGTGGTGGATCTTTATTTGAAACAACACCAACTTTAGCAAAAAAAAAAACAATTTATAAAATTGCAAAATAATTTAAGCAATATGGTGAAAAGGTTGAATCCTTAAGAAATAAACCTTAAGAAGTTAATAATAGAAGAAATAATGCGTCTGATGATAAAATTAATGAATTATCTAAGATGGTTAAGCTATTAATTAATGATAGAACTAATTAAGTTAAAGCTTTTGGATTCTATAATAAAGCTACACATCTTACGGATGCGTGTCTTACTCTACATGAAGAAAATACTGAAGAGGTTAATGCTATGATGAACTAATTTTCTGGTCCCTCGAGAAATAAATATAATAACAATACTTATTATCCTAGAAGACCAAACCCAAATCTCAATTCTAGTCCTCAAAATCAAAATTATAATACTTATAAACCAGGAGCTTAGATGCAATCTGCACCTAATCAGCAACCTCAAAAAAATGCTCAACCTAAAAATCCAAATTTAGAGCAAATCCTACATAATTTTATGAACGAAAGTCATCAAATCTTTACTTAGATATCTCAAAATCAGATTAAGATTTATACGACTATTAGTGAACTGAAAAATCAATTAAGTCGAATGAATTTACAAATAAATAGGTTAAGTACTTAACAGAGTAATCAAGATAAAACACTTACTCAAGCTACTGTTGCTCCAACTAATCAAACACAAGTTAATGCTTTATTCAGTTATGAGAAAGACACACCTATAACTGGAAAGAAACTTAAATAGAGTAATAAAAAGAAAGCACATAAAACTAGTGAAGGAAAAGAATAAGAAGAAATGATGGCTAATGTCATTCGTACTAGAGAATGGATGGGTGAACAATTGAAATATACTCATTTTCCTGAAAATCTATACCCATGGTATTTAGCCATTGTTGAATCATATGAAAAAACTTTACAAAAGTGACATGTGTCGAGAGTGCATAACAATTTTTCGTATTTTACTATTAACTTGTAGTAGTGGTAAATGAGATATCTTCTCCACAGTGATTTTGCAAATTAAAGGAAAGTATTTTATTTTTCTTATTTTTATTAATTTAATTAATCTAAATAAATGGGAATTAAAAAATTAAATAACTAAAAACTATGATTACTAACTTACATAATCCAACTAACTAAACTAATTCAAACAATTCAAATGCAAACTAACTTACACAATATTCAAACTCAATTCAATACAAATAAACAAACATCTAAACAAACCGTCACTAAACAATATAATATATTTGGATCGTTTTCAAATACTAGAACATAATATCACTTTACTCTATAGTTATAATCATAATATCCGTGGAATCTTGGAATCATTAAATCTTACTTCATAATAGGTTGATAGCTTTTAGCCAACCACATATTTTCCTAAATTCAATGGAAATACCACATTTTTATCATTGTAAATCTACCCATTGGATAAAATGCAACATTGTAGAAATGCGATAACATTACACTCATTAAAAATCATGCATAATCTAAGCCAATATTAACCAGAGCCACATAATAAACAACTTAGAACACAATCACCTAGAACATCTACTTGGGAAATGCCCTATAGATTAATCCAAGATACTACTTTTATAATTGTTGTCAATAACTTTAGAAATAGAATCAGAATCATAATAACACATAACACATTTGCAACTATGCATGTAATAGTAATCTCCTTTAGTTGTAATACGTAAAAACAACTTGTTAAATCCGTGATTGGCGTGTATGAATAGATTTAAAGCATTAAGTTCATGATTCCTTAATTATAACTATCTAGCCATCCAAGATATTTTATATGTCTAGGGTTTGTTTAGTTTGATAGAGTACTCACTCATCTTGGAAATAAACAATGCATAAATATAATTAAAAGACATAATAAATAAATAAATACCTTAATATAAATCAAAGCTCCAATTTATCCTTAAACATAGACAATAAAACTAACTTAGAGCATGAGGAAAGCAAAATGAAAGAGTTATTTCAAAGCTTTCTAGCATTTTTTTTATAGTCTCCCTATATATACATATCTTAGATAAACTCAAAATTTTCATATTAATCTAAAAAACATGTAATGGACCTAACGATTTGTCAGCGATTCCTAACTTATACATAAATCATTAAGCAAAGCATTGAGTTTATCTCTTAGTGCTCTACTAATTTAGCTAGCAATTTCTAGTTCACTCTCCAATTCATTGTCGATTCGCTGGCCTTTTTCAACTGTTAATTTAGACGACAATTCCTATTGTTATTCCAAATCGCTAGCTAATTGCAGGTGTAGTTTTTCAGGGGTCTGTTTCGCTCTTATTTCTCTTTTATTCCATTTCTTCATTATCCTATTTAAAACCTGAAATCACAAAACAAGAGAATGCCTTGTGTAATATCATCATTAAAACCAACGTAAATTAAATTATAAAATGTGTCTAATTATTGACTTGTTAAAAAGTCTGAATTAATTGATAAGGATAAAAATGATAAGATTTCAGATGATTTGAATGAAGATATGTATTCATATTCTACTGTTCCACAATGATTAGGTGATGCTAGGGCGGAAAAAACAATGAAGACATTATTGAAGCGTTAAGGAAAATAGAAATCAATAAACCATTGACATAATCAATTATGCAATTTTCTAATTATGATGTAGTTTTGAAAAAATTCTCTGAATCAAAGAATAAATTTTTAGAAGAATCTAAAGAAAACTTAGGACAAAAGTTGTCTACTTTAATTAAAAAGAAAATACCTAAGAAATGTTCTGATCCTGGAATGTTTGGAATTCCTATTACAATATGAACTTCTTTTATAGATTTTGCTATGTGTGATCCTGGAGCATCAATTAATGTTATGTCACTTAAATTATTTAAGTCATTAAATATAGGTTCATTGACTAACACACCTATTAATCTAACCTTAGCTGACAACACAATTATTAAACCTTAAGGTTTACTAAAAGGTCCTGGTGTAAGTAAATGACTTAGTATTTCCAACTGATTTCTATGTCCTTGAAATGGGAGACTCAGTATCATCTAAATCTCTGCTTATACTTTTAGGAAGACAATTTCTTAAAACTGCTAAAACAAAGATATAAGAAGGAACAATGTCTATAGAATTTGAAAACAAAATTGTCGCCTTTCATTTTAATGATGAAAATGTCTATGATAATTATGATGAATTTAATAATGAAAAAACAAATGATAATAAAATTTTAAAATTAAATCGTCATGAAGCTGAAGTATATGTTATTAATGCAATAACAATGGAAAACGAAAATGCTATGCCAAAGAATAAGCAAGTCAAAGACACTTCAAATCAAAATACAATAACCCAAGAATGGAGGGTTAAACAATCGAACAATGTCGCGAACGATCTTAAAAGGGAGGAATTTAAAGCTACAAAGAATAAGAAAAAGAAAAAGAAGAATTTAGCATTTGTTAAGCTCGATGATATAGGAGATTTATACATAAACTTAAAAGTCAAATGGGCTTGATATTTTAAAGCTATATATGATACAGGTTCTAGAGCAAACTACATGCCATTTCACTTCTTTCTTCATACTCAATTGGAGTTGGATGTACTTGTTTCTAAAAAAGCTATTTTACCAAATGATTATTCAGTGAAATCAATAGGAGTGGTTACTAATGTACTAGTTCAAATTGACGAGTACATTATTCCCACAGAATTTTTGGTTATGCTACACTTCATCAATGAAGATCCTCCATTAATCATAGGACAACCTTTCTTAGCCACTTCGTAAGATGTCATGGATACTCTAAAAAGACAATCACTTTTAGAGTGCAAGGCCGAGCAATCACATTCTATAACGGTACTAGAATGGACAATCCTACACTTAAGTTTATAAAATCAGTTTAGAACTACGTGGTTCAGTTGAGCCAACGATAGTAAATAAAAGCGCTTTATTAGACGTAGCCTATACTCTATCTTTACTTTCAATTTTATTATTTGTATTTGTTAGTTGTTTTTGTATTCTCTCAACTTTTGACTCTTATAACTAAGATATTTTAAGAATTTAATTCAGGAATAATTTCACGTAAAGGGGGTTAATCGAGCCAACTTTTTTCCGTATTATAATATGTTTATGCATTAATTTTTATGTTGGTTATTCATAGTAATAAGATTATTGTTTAGTGCAAATCATAGTTAATTTCTGATAATTTTGAATAATTCTACTTTTTATTGGCCATATATTAGATAATTATATGGAAAAATTGATTAAATTGAAAAAATAGTTAAAATATGGTGGCGATTTCCAGCAATTCCTGTTTATATTAGAATTCACAAAGAAAATTTGCAGCAGAAAGCATAATTTTTAGTGTAATTTGAAGGTCAACGATTTGTCACTTATTTGGACTTATAACTAGGATTCGCTGAAGTAATCACCGAGCTACTAAGGCTCGTTTTCAGTGATTTTGATCAATAGATCAATTTTTGTCTAAATTTAACATTCCAAATCTAGATTTTAGTGTATATAAGTGATTCCCACCAAGATCTCATTAGATTCAACCCAAAATTTGGTGATTTTTGAGAATGTAAAGCCACCTAGGGCTTGAGCAAGGAGAATTCAAATTAGAGCTTGTAAAAGTGTTCTAGTGGAGTCTTAGAATTCCAATCTTAAAATAATCACTTTTAAGAAGGAAATCAACGAAAACCCTAACTTTTTATTATTTAAATTTTTGGTTTTTCATCAATTTTGGGTTTTTATTAGGTTAGAAGTTAAATCTTGAAGTTTTTATTCTAAAATGGTTTTAATATCAAATGTTTTCAATTATAATATTAGTATGGGAGTGGCGTGATAATTTGTTTATTGCTATCAAATTTTTGAACTATTTTTTAGTATATGGAGAATGGATCGAATTTTATATGCAAACTAATTTGAGACTAAGTTTCAAACGAGTTTGGGGTTTTTGTGTTTGCCTATCGCATGATTTGAATTACTTATGAACAATTATTTTTCTCAATGATGTTTTATCAATATATTTTATATGAATTTCAAACTCTTAATTTATAAATGGTTTTTTCAATGAATTTCTTCTTTTAGATAGATAAGTTGAATTTTACTGAATAATTTTCTGACAAATTTGGTTTTAAATGGTTTTACAGGTTCATTCTTTTACTTGTACTTATTCAAATGGTCGAAAATTGAAAGAATAGAGGTTCGAGGGGGAGAAAGGAAAGGGGAAGTTAATAGAGAAAACAAAGAATAAATCTAAAGTTTCCCAAACTCAACCCACATCAATTTCTTTTAACATTCCTAGGGTTAGACCATAAAAGAGCCTACTCCACTTTTATCATTTAGTTATCATTTTGAGGAAGAGTATGAGGATGAGGATCAGGAAGTAGGATAGGAGATACAGATGGGGGTGAGAAATTATGTTCTTTAGAAGGAAAACATTATCAATGAGAAGGCTTTCACAAAATTTAAAAATGATTTAGTGAAAGATAGGAAGTTAATCCCAGAGAGGGGATTCAATGTGATGAAGGATTTTAAATACAGACTCAGGATCGTAGATATCATTAAGGTAAGGAACAGAGGATTGTTGACTAGGGACTATAACCACTTAGACCATGAGGATGTTCCTAGTGAGAGGGATTATGATATTTTGGTGAAAGAGTTTTACACAAACGCCTATGGAAATGATAGGAAAACTGAGTCACGAGTTAGAGGAAGAATAGTGGATTATTCTGCTGCAAGAATAAATCAATATTTTGATTTACCGAAACTTCACCAAAAATAAAATGATGAGTACCTAAAACCTAAATATGCGATTAAGTACCACCGAGACAATTACCGGAGGTTTAGAGGCAATCCTTGGTGATGGACTCATTTTTGATATGGAGGGATACCTAATACACATAACCACCAAATTTGTAGACTAAAGCTTGGTGTTATTTCATCAATGCCAGCTTACAACCGAGCGTGCAATATTATGAGATAGTGAACTACAAAGTCGCCTTACTTTGCGGCATTGTCATGAGATTAAGATATTTGGATGTTGGCAAAATCATCTACGAGTCAATAAGGAGTGCCATCACTACAAAAAAGAATGATGGACTATATTTTCATTTGATCATAGCTTTTTGTAAGGCAGATCAAGTAAACATGGCAGAGCTTGAAATGGATGTTCTACTGAAGAAGACCATTACGGATGAATTTATTGAGAGATATGGAAAAATTAACTATTATGAAGACACCAAAGATGAGAGAGAGAAGGCTGAGATAGCCATAAGAGAGACATAGAAGAGAAGAAAAATCAGAGATGACACGAGGAGAATTTTAGAAGAAGTTTCGAAAGCTAAAAATGATCTAAATGTAGAGCAACCTACTGGGGATTATGATGGATTGTACATGGAAGAGTTGGAGTTGGCCTTTATGGGTACAATTCTACAAAATCAAATACAACTCTAAGGAGTTAAGAACTGGTGTTCAAGAACTAGAGGGCCTTAGCAAGAAGCACTCATAAGATGGAGAGAACGATGTCTAGAAGAAATAGAAGACAAGAATGCGCAAAAGGTTTTTGTTTCGTCTACACCGATGAGGCTATCGATTAATAGTAGTCTTAATGTTCCAATACTACCAGGTCAGAACTACCACATCTATGACCCCGTTGCAAGTTACCAGTCCTAGAGGATTGATCCAAGTGGAAGATGATGACGATGAGACTTCCGAATGACGACATTGATTTCCTTATTCTATTTATCTTCTTTGTCTCTGAGAGCTATTTTGTGGGGTCTTACTTGTATCTGTTGTGTTATATTTTATGATATGTGGTGAAATATTGTTTTGATTTGTGATTGGTGATGATGTGACTTCATGTGTTACATTTTATAAAGTGCTTTGGTGTTTCATTCGATGCTGCATTTGTTACATTGGTGATGTTTATTCCAATTTTTAATGGACTCCGTTTGATAAAATTTATATAATGAGTTTATTCTTATATTGAGGTCCAATTTATGATTATATTAATTCCTTTATCTTCACGAGGTATATTTTTTATTGGTAACACGAATTCATTTTAAAACCTTGAGGACAAGTTTTGGAATGAGTTTGGGGGTATTTTAGGTGAAGTATGACATTGATAGCAAATAAAGCAAGGAAATGAAAGAAAGGTAGAAAATAAGTCAAGAATTGATGTAAAGTTCAAACTTTTGATCCCATATTCAAGTAAGTTGATGAAAATTTTCAAATTTCTTTTGAATTCAAGTAACTATGAATTTCATTTTTCTTTAGTTTTATTTATGAAAAAGACTAATAATGAAAATTAATATATAATAGATTTTTGAATGGAAGTGATATTCTTATTACCCAAGTGAATTCTATGATATAAGGAATTAATTTTATACCTATTTTGATTAACTTTACTAGTTAATGTATACATTTAATTGAATGCCTTATGTTAGTCATGAGAATGGGTAGAAGATCAAAATAATAATGCAAGATGAACAAGATAAATTTCTAAGAATCTTGTAATAAAAAGCTATTGATTGAGTATTTTTATAGTACATATATATAGAAAGCTATTATGCCACAATTGAAAGAAGAAATGAGTTAGAAATAGATGTACTGGCCTTGGTATTGAACTTTAAGTTGTAAAGTGCGTTGCATTGGGTGGTTGAGTTATCATTAAGGGATGTTTCATTTTGTAAATATATTATATTCTATCATAACTTTCATTTACTTGTGGGTAATATGTTTCCATTTAAAAATCACTTCTATTTTAAAAATTTTATTATAGAAAGTTAAGATGAATGAGATTGAAATTAGTTTATAAAAAAATGAAAAGAGAATGTGTTTGAGATTACTCTTTTGCTCGGGATAGCAAAGTGCTGAGTTTGGGGTATTTGACAAGTCAATTATTAAACATGTTTTATAGTGTAATTTAGGTTGATTTTAGATATAAATGAAGATATTACATTAGGTATTCTCTTGTTTTTGTAATTTCAAGATTTAATTAAGAAAATGAAGAAATAGAAAAAAAGGAAGAAGAGCAAAACAATCAACTATAGAAAAAGTCCAGCGATTAGCCAACGATACAGGAATGTACTGGGAATCGCCACCTAAATTGGTAGCAGAGAAGTGCCAACGAGTCTTCAGCGAATCAGGAAATATACTAAAAATCGCCGGTTGAATAGGCTGGGCACCGAGAGCTCATTTCCAGTGATTAACTCAACGATTTGTTTACAACTTAGGAATCACTGACAAATCACTGAGGTCGGTTTTAGATTAGTATGAAGGATTTGAGATTATCTATAATATGTATAACTTAGGAGACAATAAGTAGGACCTTAGGGCTTCGAATTTAGCATCCTCTCTAAGTCGTCTATTAGTAATAAGTTTAGTTTTGTTGAGTTTATATTTGAAGCTACATTGAAGCTTTGATTTATTTAAGAGGTATTTATTTATTTATATGTCTTTTAATTATATTATTGTGTTATTTATTTCCAATATGAGTGAGTAGTTTATTCATATAAACAAACAATAGATATGTATATACTTTGGATTGCTATATAGTTATAATTAAGGAATCATGAACTTAATGCTTTAAATCTATTCATACACATCAATTACAGATTTAATAAGTAGTTTTTGCGTATTACAACTAATGAATATTGATATTGCATGCATAGTTGTAGATATGTATTGTGGTATTTTGATTTTGAATCTATGTCTATGATTATTGACAACAATTATAAAAGTAGTTACTAGGATTAATGTATAGGGCTTATTCCCGAGTGGATGTTCTAGGTGATTATGTTCTAAATTATTTACTAATAAGCATATTCTGATTTATATTTTATTTAGATTAGACTTGATTCTCATTGAGTGCTAATGCTATCGTATTTCTATGATATTGTGTTTTATCCAATAGATAGATTTACAATGATAAGAATGTGACTTTTCTATTGAATATAGGAAAATCGGTGGCTGGCTAAAGGCTATAAATCTTTTATAAATTAGTATTTAATGATTCTTAGATTCTACATGATATGATTATAAGTATGTTATGAAGTGATGCTATGTTATAGTGTTTGAATGCAATCCAAATATATTAAATTGTTAGGTGGGGTTTATTTAGATATTTAAATTATATTGAATTTGAATATTGTTTAATTTAGTTTGCATTGAATTGTTTGAATTAGTTTAATTAATTTGGTTAATTAAGTAATTAGTTGTAGTTTTTAGTTATTTGGTATTTTAATTCTCGTTTAATTAGATTAACTAAATTAAGAAAAAAAAATGAAAAAAACACTTTCCTTAAAAGTTTGCAAAATCCATGTGGAGATGATATTCCATTTAATACTACTACTACAAATAATAGAAAAATATGAAAAATTATTGTGCACGCTCGATACGTGTCACCGAGACTTTTATGCGATCGGTTCAGGTGTCAGGATCTTAGGTAAGATGTATGAGTGTGCACTTTCTTATGAGGCATTATTTAAGTATAATTGTAGATGGGAAATTGTTGAGACCAACGTTGTCATCTGATGAGGTCACGGAGCTTGAGTGAAGAAGGCAGAGGGGCAAGGAATAAAGGATATATGAGAGAGGTTCTCAGGGATCGGGGACAGCCACATCAGATGTGCTCTACGTATCATACCTTACTCCACTGCAGAGTATAGTTATTAGACGTCCTTTTCCACACTAGTTTGACCTACATTACTAGCTCATACTTTACCTGCTCTTCCTGCACCACCAATGTCACATCAGCAACAGGGTAGTAGAAGTTGATGCAGAGGTAGAGGCGAGATGGTTCCCGACAAGGGCAAAGATAGGCACAAGCCCAGGTCAGCGCAGGCCGATTACTTTTTATAGATGTGGTTTGGTTAGACATTTTTGAGAGATTGTCCACACTCGACAGTCGTATTCCCATCACAGAGTCGAGAGGGAGTGGACATGATAACATAACCATATGTTGATGCCATACGAGGTCTTATTGATGGTACGATTTCTATTTGTTGTAGAGATTTATGTCTTGTTTGGTTCGAGTTCTATAGTATCTTTCATTTCTGGTCACATGATCGGCATCAAAAGGTTGACACCGGTTAGAGTTAGTGTACATTTATTTTTTAGTACCGAAGTGGAGGATAACGTTTAACCTAATTGTCTTGTTGAGAGATGTCTAGTAGAGATAGGCAGGGTATAGTTAATTGCAGACTTTAGAGTGCTTGAGTTTTTAGATTTTGACGCGTTGATAGGGATGGATTGGCTAGCAACATATCACACTCATATCGACTGTTTCAGCAAGACAGTGATATTTGAGATCCCAATGCGTTCGATGTTCACATACAGTGGTAGTACACCAAGGGTCGAGGGCATGAGAGGTCAACTTTTGACTAGTGGAGAAATGAAGACTCTGGTATCACTGTATACAGTAGTAGAGAGTCAGGGACCTAGACTCGAGGATATTTTGGTTGTGAGCGAGTTTCCAGACGTGTTTTTTAAGGATTTACCTGCTTTACCATTACCCAGTGAGATAGATTTTATCATTGAGTTGATATCAGGCACCAAACATATTTCTATACCAATGTACTACATGGCTCTTAAAGAGTTGGAGGAGTTGATGAGTCAGCTTTAGGATTTGGGACAGAAGGGATTCATCACACCTTCTATGTCGCCAAAGGGAGCACTCGTCCTGTTTGTAAAGATGAAGGATGATACTTTAAGACTGTGTATCGACTATAAAAAGTTGAACAAGGTCACAGTCAGAAACAAGTATCTACTACCGTGCATTGATGATTTATTTGATCTGCTAAGAGAAGCAAAGTTTTTCTACAAGACAGACATGCAATTAGGGCATCATCAACTTAAAATTAGGGATGAGGATAGGTCCAAGACATCGTTCAACACGAGATATGGACACTATCAATTTACAGTCATATCGTTTGGTTTGATTAACGCTCCTGCCATATTTATAGATTTGATGCATCAGGTGATGATACCGTTTCTTGACCGCTTTGGATAGTTTTCATTGATGATATATTGATTTATTCGAGGACTTGATAGAATCGTGAGCAGCACCTTAAAAAGAAGTTGCAGACTTGAAGGAAGCACAGACTCTACGCCAAGTTCATTAAATGTGAATTTTGGCTATCAGAGGTCAAAGTTTTAGGTCAAGTTGTTGAAGCAGCAGGAGTTGTAGTGGATCCGACCAAGATTCAAGCTATTATGGATTGGTCGGCACCAACATCAGTTATAGCGATTAGGAGTTTTCTAGGGTTAACAAGGTATTACTATAGGTTCATGAAGGATTTCTCGAAGATCACTTCATCAATTACCAAATTGACTTAGAAGGACGCCGTATTTGATTGGTCTGAGGAGTGTAAGCAAGCATTTACTCAGCTGAAGAGGTTATTGGCCATCGCACTAGTGTTGGTATTGCCAAAGGATGGACATGGATTCCTGGTATATATAAATGCTTCTCATACGAGTTTAGGTTGTGTATTGATGCATGATAGGGGTACGGTGGCTTATGCGTCAAGACAGCTGAAGATACATAAAAAGAACTATCTTACTCATGATTTAGAGTTAGCAATGGTGGTGTTTGCTCTAAAGATTTGGAGACATTATCAGTGTGGAGAAAGATTCACACTCTACACCAAACATAAGATTCTGAAGTGTCTCTTCATACAGAAAGAGCTGAACATGAGACATCGCATATGGTTAAAGTTTATGAAGGACTACAACTTTCCCCTAAAGTATCACCCAGGAAAAGCTAACGTAGTTGCAGATGCACTGAGTAGGATACGGACTGAAGTCCGCGGTTGTCAGATGTCATATGACGCACGATTATGGATTACTCGAGGAAGCGGTGATGATGAGTTACTCAAATATTCCTACAGACACTCGGGTGATGATATGTGCATCGATGAGGCTATAGATAGTGCCTACACAAAAAGTCTTAAAGGGTCAGAGAGCCGACATCTTCTACCCGAGATTCGGTGAGTTAGTCCAGAGTACTGATTGTATTAATTGGACAAAGACGACAGATTAATGTATGAGATTCATAGGCAGATAATGGATATCATTAGTGGCAAAGCTGAGAGATGAGATTCTTCAAGATTCACACCGTTCCCAGTTCACTTTTCATCCACGTAGGACTAAGATGTACCATGACATGAGGAGACATTTCTGGTGGCTTGGGATGAAGGCAGACATATTGGAGTTCATCAAGAACTGTGGGTTTTGCCAGCAAGTGAAGGCTGAGCATCATAGATGTAGAGGATTACTACAACCACTTCCCATTTCGCAAAGGAAGTGGGAAGACATAGCCATGAACTTTATTGGAGGATTGTCAGTGATTGTAGGATGACACGATATAGTTAGTGGCTCCATTTGAGGCTTTATATGGCAGACCATGTCGATCGCCATCATGTTAGGCTAATCCAGAGTACTGAGAGTTAGTGGGGCCTGAGATTTTTGTTGATTACACAGAGAAGGTATGACAAATTTTTCGGAGGCTTAAAAGGGCTCAGGGTAGGCAAAAAAGTATACAAAAATGTATCGTTGCAATCTCACGTACATCTAGGGAGCGTTTGTGTATTTGAAGGTTTATCCTTAGAAAGATATTCACGGATTTAGTTTCAAAGGCAATTTAGCACTGAGATTCATTGAGCCTTTCAAAATAAAGAAACGGGTCAAGAAGGTTGCTTATGAGCTAGAGTTACCTCCATAGATGTGAGGGATTCATCCAGTCACTAAAAAAAAAAAAAATACCAACGAAACTTAATAACAGAATCAATTTCGTTGCAATTTAGCAATGGAATAGAGACGAATTCGCAACGGATAGAAAATATAATATTTTGTAACAGATTAGCGACGGAATAGCAATGGAATTGTAGCAACGAAAACAATTCCGCCGCTATTCTGTTGCTAAACTTGGGGATAAAATTTTCTCCCAAACCATTTCGTTGCTATTCCGTTGGTAAAGTTGGCGCTCAAGTTCCCTCCAAATTAACCCGTCACTATTCCATTGTTAACGTTGGTGCTCACATTTCCCGCCTAATATTCTGTTGCTATTCCGTCGCTAATGAGTAGCGACAAATTAGCTTCAGAATGGGGTACACACGTGGCAACATAAGTACAAACGAAATAGCAACGAAATACGTGGGTAATTTAAATTAGCAACGGAATTAGTTATTATGTTCCTAGTCCGTTGGTAAATCAAATTAGCAACGGAATAAATTATTCCTAACTGATGAGGTTACATATCTTCGTGAGGGGCAGTGAAGGACCGATGAGACGATGAGCCACCTCTTGACTTTTTTGAGGCAACAAAACCTTTGAGTAGATTTTGGTGATCTCGGGGCTAGCACTTCTCAGGCCTCACCTCATCAGACCCCACCTGTCGATGCCCCGCCTTCTATGACCCCGCCATCTATGGCCCCACCACGAGGTACGAAAGATCACAATGATTATGGAGGGGACGAGCATTTTCAGGACTTCTTTGCACAGGACGATGACGACTTAGATCGTTCTTAATCATTATGTAGCTTGGTAGTCATTTGTTTAGGAACGTTATTATGAATTTTGTAAACTATTGTCATTTATTATGAAATCTCTACTTTTGCCAATTTATTTAAATTTTGTATTATTTTTCCAAAAAATTTAAAATGATAATTATTTATTTAATATTATTTTTACTAGGTAGCAACGAATTACCAACGGAATTTGATATTCCGTTACTAATCCGTTGCTAAATAGCATTCCGTTGCTAATCCGTTGCTATTTAGAAACGGATTAGCAACGGAAATTATTAAACTAATAATTTAATTTTTTAAAAATTTATATAATGCCCTGTTGCTAATCCGTTGATTAGCAACAGATTAGCAATTGAACATCAAATTGTTTTGCTAATCTGTTGGTATTTAGCAACAGATTACCTTCAGAATTTAATGTTCCGTTGCTAATCCGTTGCTAAATACCAACGAATTAGCAACAAAATATTTATAAACAATATCAAATTAATGATTTTTTCGGTGCTAATCCATTGCTAAATAGCAACGGATTAGCAACGAAAATAGTCTGTCGCAATCAAACAACAAACTAGAAAACAATTTTTGCGATTTTTAGCAACGGAATATTCCGTTGCTAAGTTAGCGACGGTTTAAAAATTCCGTTACTAAACAGTTAGCGAATATGGTTTTAGCAACGGACAAAATTCCATAGCTAATCCGTTGCTAAATAGATTAGCAACGAAAAAACAGGGCGTTAGAAACGAAAAATTCCGTTGCTAAATTGGCTATTTTTTGTAGTGAGTCTTCCATATTTCTATGCTTCAACTACCTAAGTTGATGGCAAGCATATGACTAACGATTGACTTGAGTTACACTGTCTTTA
The DNA here is from genome assembly GCA_039657325.1 of Stephania cephalantha. Classification (NCBI taxonomy): domain Eukaryota; kingdom Viridiplantae; phylum Streptophyta; class Magnoliopsida; order Ranunculales; family Menispermaceae; genus Stephania; species Stephania cephalantha. The sequence continues at coordinate 33,445,292 of CM077571.1, forward strand.
GTGAGGATGTTACTTACGAGGAACAGCCAGTATAGATCCTAGACTCGAATGTACATCAGTTGAGAGGCAAATATATCCCAAAGGTATTAGTCAATTTGTAATTCCATGGTGACTTAAAACTCATTTGGGAGCGGGAAGACTATATGCGTGATATGTTTTCATACTTTTTTGAGTCAGGTATAACTTTAACTTGAAGTTTAATTTTGAGGAAGAAATTTCCATTAGTTGGAAAGATTTGTCATGGCCTAAATTCTTAATCCTTGTTTGACTCCTTAATCTGGATCATTGACCTGTGATGTGGGATCCGCATCGAGATATATGCAGTGATTGAGGCATGTGGCTGATATATATGTTAGATTTGTTGTGATGTATACCTACTGTATTGTATGTGTAGACTACTAAGCCACTCCAACTTGCATATAGATGTCGAGATGTAAGTAGTGATGTGCCTCAAGATGCATGCCAACGTAGGATCGGGGTAGAGAGTGATGTGGTAAGTTAAGATTAAGTTATTATGGCTTAAATAGCTAATTAGATGTGCTTATAATTTGATTTACATTAAAGGTAACCTAAGTTAGCTAAATAAAATATTATTCATCGATATTCCTAGAGATACGTGTGGACACATTACAAGACCAATTGAGTTGCAATTAGTGTTATCAAGGAATAGTTAGTGGAGAGTTAGTAGATGTAAATCAAGATGTGGGCCATTAGATTGATCAAGAGATTTGTGATGTAAATGAGATCAAGAACTAAAAATCCAACTCACTTTATATATATAAGATTGAATGAGATCAACATGCAAATTCATTTCATTTAATTAATGCATAGAGGAAAGGAGATTTGAAGAAGGAGATCAAAAATTATGAAAAATTTTGGTGAATTCGCCAGGGATTAATCAAGATTGAAGTGATCTACAAGTAGGTAAGCCAGTTTACACTAGCAATTTGTAAAAGTTTGTTAAAAAACTTAGAGTTGTACTTCAGTTCTGGTTTTTGCTTAATCTTAAAGGGCAAATGAAATTATTTTCGAAATTGGTTGATTAATTTGGATTCCTTATGAAAAACCAACGAATTTGCTATTAAGAAAATCTGGATCTCGATTTGAATTGACAATGTCATGGTATTTTGAAGTTGTAATTGCTTTGATAAGTTTTTAGGAAAAATAATGATTTTGGGTTTTAACACCTAAGTCCTGTAAAATTCAGGTAAATTGGTGATGATCAAGCTTGATTTTATGTGTATTTGAGGTGTATAGATCATTAGAATGCAAGGTTGAACTGTAAGTAAAGTGTACATGCTTGACGCCGTGGCGATGCTGTGGGTACATAATGCACGCTGCCGCTACAATACCAAGAACTGAGTTGTGTGGCAAAGGCTGAGTGGAAACGGCGCCACCATGGTGCCATGCCAATAAACACATGGCTCCGTGTCCATCTAGTGTAATACAAAAGTGACTCCGTAGCAGCGCCTTGACTTTTGTATACATGGCGCCACCACAACGCAAAACATTATAAATTTTGTAAATTTTCTAATAAAAGTTTAGGGGTTTTCTAATTGGTTTAATCCATTTTTGATGGTTTGCATAAAACCTAAAACACCCTAATTAACCTCGAAAAACTAAGGAGGAGTCTCGAGAGGTTGTTGGTGAGATACGGAGTGTTGGGAGGCCGGATTAACCTAAGAACTTTGCGTGGATTATGAGTAAACTAATTGAGATATTTATTTCCATTTATTTCCTACTATGCTTTTCATTTATAGTCATTTGGACTGATTTACCTATTTTACTCTAGATGCCATGACTTTATTGTTCTATCCCATTTTCATGAGTTTGTTATCATAACATTGTCTATTGTTTAATTGGTTTCATTGATTCCAAATCATGTGCTATGTCATTTTTGTTTGTGATGGAATTTAGTTAAATGAAATACCATGCGATTAGATATGTGATCTATGGTATTGAAAATCTATTTTCATTTATGCATTAGTTATGCAAATACATTATTGGATTCCTAAACCGTCATTTCTTGAGTTGTGAACGTAGTTCTTGTATCTAGGACCATAATATGATAGAGATGTGCACAACACACGGGGTCACTAGATTATCGGGGTTGTAAGGATCTCACTAATAGCTTGTGCACATGGGGTATGGGACCCGAGGTTGTTGAAAAGTATACATTACATGTGAGGAGCTCTTGTGAGTATTTATTTATTTGATGGGAATTTATGAAGGTGTAAAGGCATTCATGAGGTTATTTACGCCTTAAATAGTGGAATAAGGCTGACGTGATGTAACTCACGGTCAAATGGCCCTAGATCATTACTGCTTAACCAAGTATCGATTTCATATTATTTAACTGAAGTATCTTATAGCATGATTCTTTTCAGCATGGTTGTTATTATTATGCTTTCTAATACTTGTTGTATATTTTTAAATGTGGATAAATGTCACTCAGTGTTACTTTCTACTTTCCGGTACACACCATCCTTTTTATGACGGTGGGTGCAAATCCATCAGGTAGCAGATTGGGCAAGGAAAAGATCGATGACTACCTCTAAGCCTTTGGAGTGCAGCTACCTCCGATTTTGTAGGTTTTGGTTTTGTTATATGACTTATATATGTCCTTATACTTTTGGGGGATGTATGCTTTGGGTTATGAGATAGTTACTCGACTAGACACATGTTGATATATTATTATCAATGTTTTGTTATATATATGCATGTGATCTTTCTTTTTTACCTGGTTTTTACGCATACTTAGGATTTATATTAGTTGTTTCCGCTTATTTAATAAGTCTTCCACTAAAAAAGGTTAAGTTATAGAAATTTTAATTAACTCTAAAATGTGAAATAATAACGATAATGTGAATTGGGTAATGCTTATTAGGAAAGTAGCTAATGAGGATAGAGTATTTGAAAGGTTGATTAATACATTGTTAAGTCCTACATGGTGGAGGTTAGGGCTTAATGATAGGATTAGGCTTGGCGGTGCGTTAATTTAAGAAGTGGTCATCGTACAGAGTTGGCCTTTATGGGTACAATTATGCTTAATCAAATGACAACTCTAAGGAATCAAGAACTAGTATTCGAGAATGTGAAGGCCTTAACAAGGAGCATTCACAAGATGTAGTGAATAATGTCTAGAAGACTTAAGCAACAAGGAGGCATAGAGTTTCCTGTACCATTTAACAAATGAGGCTACCGATTAATAATATTCTTAATGTTCAACTAATGTCAGGTCAGGACTACCACCTCTATGACCCTGCAGTGAGTTACCAATCTCAGAGGATTGATCTAGTGAAGGATGATGATGATGCGACTTCCAGACAATGACATTGATTTATTTACTCTATTTATCTTCTTTGTCTTTGAGTGATATTATTTGAGGTCTTACATGTAACTCTGGTGATATACTTTTTGATCTATGATGGTGATACACTTTATTTGATCTGTGCTTAGTGATGTGATACATTTTATAAAATGCTTTAGTCATACATTTGATGCTACATTTAATATACATTAGCGTGGCTTATTCTAATTTTTATCCACTTTGTTTGATGAAATTTATATATTGAGTTTATTCTTATATTGATTATCCAATTTATGATTGTATCAATTTGTTTATACATCACGAGGTATATTGTTTTGATGGAAACTCAACTTAATTTTGTAACCTTGAAGACAAGGTTGGAATGCGTTTGGAGGTATTTTAGGTGAAGTATGACAAAGATAGCAAATAAAACAAAGAAAGGAAAGAAAGGTAGAAGACAAGTTCAAAATCGATGCAAAGTTCAAATTTTTTATTCAAGTAAATTGATGAAATTTTTCAAATTTCTTCCAAATTCAAGTAAGTATGAATTTCGTTTTACTTTATTTTTAGTTAGGAAAAGAATGATAATGAATATGAATATATAATTGATTTTGAATGGAAGTGATATTTTTATTACCTAAGTGAATTATATGATAGAAGGAATCAATTTTTATACCCTTTTTAATTAACTTTACTAGTTGATATATACACTGAATTGAATGCTTTATGTTAGTCATGAGAATGGGTAGAAGATCGAAACAATAATACAAGTTGAACAAGACAAATTTTCTAAGAATCTTGTGATACAGAGGCTATTGATTAAGTATTTTTATAGTATACATATAGAAAATTTTAAAGTCATAATTGAAAGAAAAAATGGGTTAGAAACTGATGAATTTATATAAGTTAGAAAAATATTTTCTTCAACTTTAATGGATAGTGAGAAGTGTTAAAAAGAGTTTACAAATATATAGAGAGTCCTATAAATTTCATAGGAAATGGAGCAAATAATCTATAGTGGGAAACTGTGAGAATGTTCATATGAAATTGAGCAGGGACTCAAAAGGAAAAAAACTATAATAAAGAGAACAAATAATTAGGATGAAGTAGGAAAAATGAGAGATGAAAAAGATGGATATTCTTATACTCTTAAAAGAAAAGATTTAGCTCGAGTGCTTCAAGCCAGGGTTGAATGAAGTATTTCTCAATCTAACATTTTTTAAACAATATATTCATTAGTATCTTGGTAAATTTGCTATTGATTTTAATTGTGGTGCTATTATAAAGTATTTTTCTAAAAATTAAGATTAATCTAGTGGTTGTAAGATTCTATACTAGTAATCGTAAACTTGATGCTTGTCAGTGTTGATTTAGAAAACCTATATTATATACAGATCTTGGTATTGAACTTTAAATTCTAAAGGGTGTTGCATTGAGTAGTTGAGTTATCATTAAGGGATGTTTTGTTTTGTCTAAATTATTCTATTCTATCGTAACTTTTATTTACTTGTGGGTAATATATCTCCATTTGAAGATCACTTCTATTTAAAACTTTTATTATTTAAGTTAAGATGAATTAGATTGAGTTCAGCTTATAAATGAAAAAAATATATGATTAAGAGTATTCCTTTGCTCGGGATAGCAAAGTTTTGAGTTTGGGGTATTTGACAAGTCAATAATTAAATATATTTTATAGTGTATTTTTGGTTAAATTTAGATATAAGTGATTATATTACACTTGGCATCCTCTTGTTTTTGTGATTAGAGGATTTAATTAGGAAAAAATAAGATATGGAAGAAAAAGAGGAAGAAGAGCAAAACAATCAAGTGCTTGATCAATGCCAGAGATTAGCCATCGATGTAAAAACACAGTAGGAATCTCTGTCTAAATCGACAACAGAGAAGAACTAGCGAATCATCAATGAATTGAGAATTATACAAGAAATTGCCAACTGAATCGGTGGAGCATAGAGACTAATTTCTATTGATTAACCCAACGATTTGTGAACATAATGGAATCGCTGACAAATTGCTGAGGTTGCTTACAAGTCTTTTAGATTACTATGAATAATTTTAGTTTTTCTATGATATATATAACTTAGGAAACTATGAATAGGACCCCAAAGCTTCGAAATTAAGTGCTACATACCACTCCGACAATCTTTTTTAGTCTTTTATTATTAGTAAGTTAATTTATGTTTGAAGCTACATTAGAGCTTTGATTTATCTCATTAAGAGGTATTTATCTAATTATGTCTTTTAATTATATTATTGTGTTGTTTATTTTCATCATGAGCAAGTAGTTTACTAATCTAAACAAACCCTAGACATGTATATCCTTTGAATTGTTATATAGTTATAGTTAAGAAATCATGAACTAAATGGTTTAAATCTCATCATACACAACAATCGCAGTTTTAATAAGTTGTTTTTGTGTATTACAACTAATAAGGATCAATATTGCATGCATATTTGCAAGTATGTATTGTGATATTTTGATTATGAATCTATGTCTATGATTATTGACAACAATTATAGAAGTAGTAACTAGTACCAGTCTATAGGGCAGTATACTCGAGTAGATGTTTTAAGTGATTCTGTTTTAATTTATTTATTAATTGACATATTTTGATTAATATTTGACTTAGATTAAGCATGATTTCATTGAGTGTTAATGCTATTATATTTCTATTTTATTGAGTTTCATCCAATAGGTAGATTTACAATGATAAGGATATGGCTTATTTTCCATTGAATATAAGAAGATCGATGGTTTGCTAAAGGCTATCAACCTATTATGAATTAGGATTTAATGATTCCAAGATTCCATATGATATGATTATAACTAGGTTGTGAAATGAAGTTATATTCTAGTATTTGAATGCAATCCAAGTATATTACATTGTTTAGTGAGGGTTTGTTTAGATGTTTACATTATATTGAATTTAAATTTTATTTCATTAATTTTGCATTGAATTGTTTGAATTAATTTAGTTAGTGTGGTTAATTAAGTTAGTAGTTATGGTTTTCGGTTATTTGGTATTTTAATTCCCCTTTAATTAGATTAACTAAATTAAGAAAACAAGACAAAAAAATATTTTCCTTAGAAGTTTGCAAAATTCATGTGGAGACGATATCCCATTTACAACTACTACAAATAATAGAAAAATATGAGCAACTATTGTGCACGCTCGACACGTGGCAACACCTAAACTGAACAATCAACTTTGAACCTCAAAATAATTTTCATTTCAATTCTTTATAATGATTCAAAACTAAATTTAGATCCTCAATAAACGTTAGTTCCTTATTTATTTAATTAACAAATTAGGAAATCATACGGAATAGCTTCCATATTTTATAAAAAATCAGACAACACCTCCCCTAGTAGTGGACTGTCGAAAAAGTTCACTTAATAGGCATCAGAATTGGAGAGAGGCTTAAAAGGACTCACAACTCTGCGAAGTTCACAATATAATATCAAATTAAATTCTTAAATTTAACTTCAAGTATCCATTACCTTACTTATAGCTTACAACCCAAAAAACTAATTAAATTTCTCCACAATATCATTCCAAGCATTCAACAAATTCGAAAAGCTGTATTCTTCGTGACTGGTAATTCTTACACTGAACAATCTCCCACTGTCCATATGCATGAAGAAAAAAGTTATGTTTCTAACCATGATCGTTTCGGGCTTAAACAACCCTAAACATCAAATCGACGTTTTCCTTCAACCATTGGTGAAGGAACTGCAAGAATTATGGCATAATGGAGTGTTAACTTATAATGTCTCAACGAGAACGAGTCTTTAGATGCGAGCTGCTTTAATGTGGACTGCAAGCAACTTCCTTGCTTATAACATGTTATCTGGTTGGAATATGTTTAGGGGTGCTTTCATGTATTGAGGATCATTTATAGTTGGTATGTTCGGAATTGTGCAAGACGAGAAGTATAACAGTTACATTTTTTTACATATTATGTGGGATTGATGGTATGCTTGTGTATCTTCACTTATTCTTTCCTCTTTTATATCACATTTCCACCTATTTCATTATTTTTGTTCATGCCCCATCTATTTATAACATGTTATATAGTAGTTTATTTATGTCTATGGTAATTTTTGTGACCGCATATGTGTTCATGCATAGTATAGTTCACGGTTAGGATCATCTAGTTGAGTTTAGAGTCGCCCAAAACCTTGTTGAGTGCCTTTCGTTGCAGATGAGTTACTTAAGCAACTTATGAGACTTGAACTTTGTTGAAAACTAGGAGAAACACTCATTCTAGAACTTTGTTCAACATTGTTGAGATTGCATATTTAGGGAGCTAGTACGAGGTTGAGACTTTGTGCTAGATACCAAAGAGAGCAGGTGGTCTTAACCTTACAAGTGGAAAAGTCAGATTTCTAGGGTGTTAGAACAAGGGTGTAACCCGCTTGAGGCGAAATCCCATAAATGAAACACTTTGAGGGGAAAATGTAGGCCATTTATGGATTTAACCGTTAGCCTTAAGCCTACCCAAAATTTTATAGCTAGTAAGCTCATTTGAGCCAATTTAAACCTTACTTTCTTGAATACCTATCATTAAACCCCTAACCGTTAGCCTTACATCCTTTTATCTAGTTGGAAAGTTTGGTTAACCATAGCGAAAGTGTGAAAGAGCAAGTTTTAAAATGAAATGTACAAAAACCCAAGTTTGGGGGTGTTCTTGAGTGAAATAAATTCTTATTGACTTCAAAGAAAAGAAAAGTGAATTAGGCTTTGAATTCAATGAAAAAATTCAATTATCTTAAGACAAAGAATTATAAAAGAAAGATCCAAATTGAAGAATCAGTGGTTGGAAAAAGAGAAGAATACAAATGGATAGTGTTATGTTTATCAATGTGAACTCCTTGTATGCGTTAGCTCTGAGTGCTTATAGTGAGGTTGATTTGATCTTTTTGAACATTTACATTTTCCTTATATCCTTTCCTTGGCACACTACCCCAGACCCATTACAACATACTTTAAAGACCTATTGAGCCCTAACTATGCTAAATCTACATTAGTGGAGAGCATGGTTGCGTTTCTCGCCTATGGTACCCTCTTGAGCGTTGAAGCACTAATTTTCTTTTAGAAATTGTAAACTTGCGTGCTTAAGTGTATAGGCCCAGAAAACTTTTGAGTAGTGGACGATCTTTGTCTTGACTGAGTCTAGTTTTTTGAAGTGTGATTTCTATTGATGTTTGAACTCCGTTTCTAGAAAAATCTTAACTCCGAATATCTTTAAGGGAATGGTTGATTCAAAGGGCATTGGAATCAAAGGAAACTCCACTAAAGTTGGAATTGGGTATAGAGTGGGTTAGTTGTTATTTAGCTAATGAAGTTATTAGGAGCCTAGTTTGTTTAGTAGCAGGGTGTGTTGTCATGCATTTCTTTACTCGAGACGTGCAAAGTCTAAGTTTGGGGGTGTTTGATAAACGTACAATTAGACATTATAATATATAGTGTTTGGTGTGATTTTGAACCATAAATCTCTATTTAGTGGGAACAATCTCTCATTTGTGTGATTTACTGGTGTTAGGACTCAAAATGAAGAATTGATGTGAATATTAGAAGAATTGGTTAGGCGATCAAAAGAAAAAAGAAAGCATAATTCTAGGCCGTGGCTCAAGTTGTATATCCAGGCCGTGGTATGGAATCTAAGATTCAAGGCCTCATTTTCAAGTTTTTCAATAAAAAACAGTGATCCAGGCTGCCACTCAAGTTGTATATCTAGGCCGTGGCTCAGGTTGTATGAATTCACCCTATAGCTTGACACATGGCATAACCCATTGCCTACAATTGGAAACCCAATTTTTAGTCTGAATTTTAAGGAATTTCGTTTAGGAAGAGATTTCTTATGTTTTATATAAATAGAAACTCGAGATTTCATTCTTCCCAACTTTTGTTTACGAAAGAACATCAAGAATTTGAGGTTTTCCATCATCATGTCTAGCTAATCTCCATCAATCTAGACCGGAGGTGGATCCAACAACTCTTTTGGCATCAAACCTATGTGAGATCTAATTCAATTTAATTTAATTGCTTTTCTTTACTATTTTATTCTCTTTCGTATTGCTTGATTAATTACGGTTAAACTTTTATTTAAACCTTGATTTATTGTTAGTGAGTCGTACGCATCCGCACTTATGTAAGATGACCACATAAGTGGCAATTGACCATACCAATTGATTCAACCCTTTAGGGACCTTTCAAGTACCTTAGGGATCTAGCCTAAATCGGAATCACTAGCGATCTGGTTGTCTTGTGTAGTGCCTTCACAAAGTCCCATGCAATCAACGCATAAAACCCAATTCGCGTGAGTCTATGGTTGTGTGTTTGGTTAAGGAAATAGTCATTATCGCACATTGACTATTGAGAATAGGAAAAGCGACGCATACGTTACCAGTGTCAATAGCTACTCTACAATACCTTTGAATTGCATGCTTTATATTGATCGACGACCATAGGTTGATTGTACCAAATTGAGGAAGTTTGTGATATAGAGGGTCTAGGTTACTCTTCTAGATTAATTTCTTTACAAAATACTTTTATTCCCTATTTGTGGTAAAATCTTGAAAACAACCTTTTCAAATCCCCTAATTTACTTTCTTGTTTACAAGCCTAAGTTAGAAACCTTAGTTTTCGTGGATCGACCTCGTGCTTGCCACTACTTTGCAATACTTATGGTACTTGGTAATCTTTTCGGGATTATATATCTTGACGCATTTAACACGTGTCGGGTCATAAGGCACTAAATGACTAGGGTCCGAATTCTCTAAATATTCTTCCTCATCGATGACAATGGAGATTGTTCTCTAAGCTCGCCCTCTCAAATCTAGGTTCTCTAATACTAACCCCGTAGGTGTAATATTCATTAGGTTGCTCGCATACTTCGCTTGGGTTTTGCTTGCACTACCCCTTCCCTTTATCTTGCTTACTACTCCTACCTCTTCTTCTACCTCCCCTATCCATAGAACTACTCAACTATGATGACATAGATAAATTGAAATCTCGTATTTAAAAATTTAAAACTATTAAGGTAAGAAAAACAAGTTTTTGAAAAGGTTTTTATCATTGAATCTCGAAAGAGATGAAAATAGTACATTTAAAATAATTTTATCGACATATTCCTATCATAAATATGTATATATTGGAAAAAAATTTAGAAATTCCCAAACTCATTTGAAAACCCATATTCTAATTGAAGATTTGTATCTAAACCCATTTTCAAAAATAATTTTACAATACAAATTCAAAAACACATTCGTCGAAAACATCATGAAAATCGATTTTGTTCAAAACATTGAAATTAAAAGGATGCTAGAATATCGATTTATTACCTTCTTGAGAGTGAATCCCTCAAGTAATATGCTCTACTAGCTCCCTAGACTCCCTCTCTATGCTTCGATTCGAAAAACACCCACTTAAGCCCTAACTTGGTTGTATGAACTTGAATTTGAAATTTCTAGGGTCGAATCACTTCTAAACAAGGTGGGATACACTTAAACAAGCTATAATTCAAGTTTTGAAGAGTATAATCAAGACAAAATAAATTAATCAATTGAATGGGTGCAAGGATTGTAGGTGTGAAAAGGTTTATTGGGTTGGCAATTTGGGGTTCTATTTTTAAAAACTCAGACTCTTCCTCATCGAATCGTAAATTAAGTGGATTTGTTGACAAATCGCCAGTTGAATCACTGAAAATCGGTCTCGATGGTCCATTGACTAGCCCAAATGATTTCCCGCATTTTCTTGAATCACCGACAAATCACTTAATCATTTTTACACAAGAAAATCATGTCAACCGCCGCCGATTTCCTAACGATTTCCAGTGTTATTTGGTATTGCTAGGAAATTGCTGACTTATTTTCTGCTATTTTTTCAATATATCAAATATTTTACTAATTTATCAAACATATTTTTCATATTTAAGGTAGAATTGATAATTATTCAACAAGAAATATTCTAAAATGAAATTTTGATTTGTAATCTGGAAATATTATACTACTAAATAACTAATTTATTACTTAAAATAATCAATGAAAGATATAGTTCAACTGAAAAAACTCGATCATCCCGTATCAATTGGAAATATCCCAAAAGAAAGTTAAAAAGAGAGAAAATAAATATTCTAACTATCGTAAATCTATTAATATGGAAAGACATTGGCTCGATCAACCTCCTTATATGAAATTATTTCGGAATTATATTCCTAAAATATTTCCATTATAAGTCAAAAGTTGAGAGAATATAAAAACAACTAACTAATCATAATACTAAAACCGAAAGTAAAGATAAAGTATGGGCAAATTTCCTCCCATAGAGGGCTTTTGTTTATAGTCATTTTGCTCGATCTAATAGATGAGATCACTCATTGTTCACCTTGAGCGAGTCAAACTGACCATCAACCGATTCTTCATCATTCTTGACATCTTCAGATTCTTTATGATTTTCAGCATCTGCATAAGGTTCTTCGGGATAAACATTACAGTAGTAATTTTCCCCTTCATAGTCATCGCCATAATTATCATCATTGAAGTAATTATCAATATCGTAACCATCCCAAGACATATACAAGCATTTCCCTTCATAATCAGTAACGATAAATTTTTCTATATTGAGAACAACTCTATTTTTCTTTAGGAAAGCTCGTCCCATCATTATCACATCATCCTTTTCAATCAGGTACCACCAAGAAGTTGGTGAGATAATTGAACCGTCCCTCTTGTCTTGGCACATTCATCTACATTCCTAATGGAAAGATCTTATCACCATTTGCTTTATTGATGACAAAAGGTGGTATAAAATCAATCCTCAACTTGGCTTTTCTCGCACCATTGTTCCAATAAGATATTCATATCACTCATATATCTAGTAGAACACCAAGAAAACTAACTTCATTGATCATCACGTAGTGGAAGTTTTTACTTTGGATCATCTTTGTAAATTTCAATCTGATGTCCTAGATCTTGAAGCTTAAATTGCTCATCAATAAATTCTTCTTTCGCTTGGTTGCTTCTTTGCTTGTTGTTGCACTTTAGGTTGTGGCTATTCGTGTTGTTGCTTCTTTGATTTTTTTCTTACTTCGCGAATTTTTATACATCCAGTGTAATTGTTTCATTCTTAATGGTTTCACTCGAGTTGATGTAAACATTGAAATTTTCTTCATTACGTAATGGATTTTGTTTCTCAGGTACAAGATTGACGATCTCCATATCATGTTCAACAAAAATTTCATAATAAGGTTTAAATCTATTGACCGTTTACTTTAAATATTTTTCCTGTTCGAAGCTTTCTATTTCTACTGTGCCATGAGGTAATAAGTTTATAGCCATAAAAGGTCCTATCCATCTTGAACGGAGTTTTTCGGGAAATAATTTAAGTCTTGAACAAAATAATAGAACTTTATCTCTTGAGAATTTTTAGGAACTAATTTCTTATCACGAAATACTTTGGTTTTATCTTTATAAAAATTGATGCATTTTCATAAGCGTCATTCCTAAGTTCTTCTAATTCATGAAGAATTAACTTACATTGGTTTCTTGCTTCATCATAACTCATGTTACATGTTTTTATTGCCTAATAGGCTTTATGTTCTAGTTATACTGGTAAATGACATGCTTTTCCAAATACTAACCTATAAAGTATCATACCTATGTATGTCTTCAATGCTGTTCTATAAGCCTATAATGCATCTTCTAATCTAATATTCTAATACTTACGTGTTGGACAAACTGTTTTTTCCAGTATTGACTTAATTTCTCAATTTAAAGTTTAAGCTTGTCAAATAGTTTGTGAGTGATATGCAACAAATGTCCTATGTGTGGCGTTTTATTTAGCAAGTAGATTAGCAACTAATCGATTACAAAAATGTGTACCTCTATCACTAATAAGTGCTCTAGGTGCTCCAAAAATTATAAAAATCTTTGATCTAAGAAAATTAACCACTATTTTTGAATTATTAGTTTTAATAGCTTTTGCTTCTGCCCACTTAGACATATAATTTACAACATGTAAAATATAAACATAACCATTTGATGGTGGAAAAGGTCCAATGAAATATATACCCCATACATCAAACACTTCACATAAGAGAATAGGAGGAGGTAAAGGCATTTGATTTCTATGTACTAAATTTCCAGTTCATTGGAAATTTAGACAAGATTTTGTATAAAGACAACAATCACGAAATAGAGTTGACCAAAAGAATATGGAATCTTAAATTTTATGAGCAATTCTATGTGGACCAAGATGTCCTCTACAGGTTATGTATGGCAATGAGATATAATTGATTGTACTTCCGATCGTGGTATACATTTCCTAATTATTTGGTCGGTACTAAATTTCCATAAATAGGGATCATCCCATAAATAATGTTTAGAATTCTTTTTAGTTTTATTCTTTTGAGCACTCATCAAATAAGGTGATAACCTATTTGTGGTAAGATAATTAACTATCTCAAAGATACCATAGGCAATCAATTTTTATACTATACAAATATTCATAAGGAAATTCATCCCTTAATGGTATGGTGGTTCTCCATTTTTTAACCAACTTAAATGATATGCTACTACATTTATGGCTTATTTCTTATCTTTTATAGTAAGGTCGAATTCTTGCGAAGTAATATCCATCTTATTAGTGTTGGTTGAGCATCTTGTTTTATCATTAAGTATCGAATGCTTTGCATGATCTAAATAAACTATTACTTTTGTTTCTAATAAATAAGGTCTAAATTTTTCTTAGGCAAACACTACCGCTAAAAAGTTCCTTTCCAAAAGAGTGGTATAGTTCTTTTGGGCTATATCTACTATGCTAGAAGCATAATATATACCGTGAGAATCTTTTCCTACTTGGTAACCTAAAAAAGCTCCAAATGCATAGTTACTTGAATCACACATTATTTCCAAGGGTAACAACCAATCTAGTTATTTAATCATACATGTGGTTGTTAAAGAATCCTTTAATTTATCAAATGCTATCTCACAATCATTGGTAAATTCAAAAGGAACGTCTTTTTGTAAAATTTTGCATAAAGTTGTGTTATTTTAGAAAAATCTTTCACAAATCTTCTATAAAATCATGCATGGCCATGAAATGAATGTATTTCTTACACCAAAGTAGGGTAAGGTAATGTTTTGATTACTTCAACTTTTACTGGATCTACCTTTATTCCTTTATGTGACATTATAAGTCCAAATATAAGTCCTTGATCTACCACGAAATGGCATTTTTTATAATTAATACTAAATTCTTTTATATGCGTATCTTAAGCACTTTAGTTAAATTAACTAAACATTCATCGAAAGAATTACCATATATAGTAAAATTATCCATGAAGACTTCAACAAAAGTTTCCACATAATCAGAGAAAATACTAACCATACTTTGGGAAAGTTGTGGGTGCATTAAATAAACGAAAAGGCCTATGTCTATAAGCAAATGTACCAAAGGGGCAAGTAAAACTTATTTTTTCCTGATCTTCTGGTGCTATAAGAGAGGATAATGGCCCTTCCTAGTTAAGGCATTGAACTTCATATAATCTATACATACCCTCCAACCATTTTGGATTCTAGTTGGTACTAACTCTCCATGCTCATATGATATTATCGTAATTACTGTCTTTTTAAGAACTACTTGTACTGGGCGTGCCCAATTGCTATCAGCTATTGGAAATATCATTCATGTATCTAATAATTTTAATATTTCAGCTTTTACTATGTCATCCATAAGTGTTTATTTAGACTTATATATAGGTTTAGTTTGACAATATATTTAGTATATATATCTATAAATGAGCTTTAATTAATGGTGTTTATGCATTTTTTAGGTAATTAAGGTGTAAAGAAAGAAAACGAGCAAAAACGAGAAGAAATGGAGCTAAATCCTATTTAAGAGTGGTTGGTGTCAGGGCATGCAAGGGTGGAGCGGCGAAGAACGTTAGGGATAACATGGAGAACATAGGCACGGCGTGGGAGAGAATACAAGTGAAGAAGATCAAAACAGAAGGCTTAGCGTCGTGGAGCCAAAAGGGACGGCGCCCGAGATGTAAGGCATAGGGCCGAGGACACTGAATTAAGGAAATAGACACACAGGAGGTGGCCTTGTGGCGGCGCTGTAGCTGAACACACACGACGCTGGGTTTAAGTGATAGCGCCGGAATAGAATAAATTAGAAAGTTAGAGTTCTATTTTGAGTTAAATTGTAAAGTATGGTTTTTAATTATTATTAGAAAGTATAAATAGATGTTAGGACATGGTAAACTAAAAGGATATCAACCATTAGCCACCATTAGAGTATTTTAGCATAGATTTTTCTTAAGTTTAAGTATTAAGATGATTTGTGGAAAGAAGACATTGAAGACTCACTTGTGGTGATTCATGTATTGTGTTATTGATTTATTTGAAGTATTTCAATTTATCTTTTATTTTAATGAATACCACTATGTGTATGCTTGTTTCAATGATGTGTGAGTAGTCTATTAATCTTAAAGATCAATGGATCCTATGGTATGAATGTTATGCTAAGAATATGAGTAGAGATTAAATATAAAAGTGCAATGGGTAGAATTTATATTGATTATGAGCGTAACGCTATAGAGATCTTGATCACATGTTTATTGATAATAGGTTTTAGAAGTTATCATAGCCATTGAAGATTTTAAGCTGGACATGAATGGTACAGACGTAAAATACACAACATCAAGCGATAATTGTTGATTAGGGAAGCACGGATAGTAAACTTAATTGGTTATGAATCTAAAGATTTGGAAAATTAAAGCAAAGTGGAGCTTAAGTTATTCACACCGAAAGGTGGAGTTCTAGTTTGCACATTAGAATCTTTTATGTCACGGTAGTGAGTTTAAGTGGATTTGAAGGAAATTTGTCTATTTTAATTAGGCATTGCACACAACATTATAAAGATTATAAAGTGGTTGAAAAGCATAGTATTTCATTACCTAAGTGAAGTTATGAACTAAGATAGTTCTAGTTTGCACATTAAAATCTTTTCCGTCATGGCAGTGGGTTAAAGTGGCTTTGAAGGAGATTTGTCTATTCTAAGCACACAATATGATAAAGACGATAAAGTGGTTGAAAAGCATGATATTACATTACCTAGGTAAAGTTGCGAACTAAGATAGTTCTAGTTTGCACATTAGAATCTTTTCTGTCATGGTAGTGAGTTTAAGTGGATTTGAAGGAAATTTGTCTATTCTAATTAGGCATTGCATACAACATGATAAATATGATAAAGTGGTTGAAAAGCATAGTATTTCATTACCTAGGTGAAGTTGTGAACTAAGATAGTTTTAATATAAGAATTTAAGTAAATTGCATTGATTTGTTAGATTAGTTAGTTTAGTTATAAAACCATTTAAAAAGGGTTTCCTTAGTAATAGATTCATTGTAGCTAAGTACATAGTGAGTGCATGACAATATTCGTAGTCAATGTTAGTCGAGTACATCATTACTACAATCGAGTCGTTATACTTGCGGTCGAGGTCAAGTTTTTAGCACTCTTGTCGAGTATAGGTAGCCACTTAGTATTATTTAGTTAGTTTGAAAAGTTGCTAAGTTTTATTTTAAGTAATTTACTTTCAAGTTTATAAAAAAAATAAAAAGGCTTTAGTTTCGAGTTTGACTTTCTGCACTTGATCTTTGGTGTTTTCTTTTAAGGGATAACTAGTGCATACGTAGCAAGGGAAAGAAGGACCTAGTACCTTACGAACTTGAGATTGACAGAACCAACAAAGGAAAGAAAAAGAAAGGAATTAAGATGGCTTAGGATCAACCAAGAAACCAACAACAGGGCAGCGAGAATAACTAACCCGCAGGTGATCTGGTAGTGCAGGATAGAGTGCAAGGACAAAGAAGCATTCTTGACTACTTCAAGCCAGAAGTTTAGGAGACTTACAACAGAGTAATGAGGCTTCCAGCTAACACCACCGTGTTCGAGCTGAGATCATCTCTGATAAACATGGTACATAATAGCTTGTTCAACGGGCTAGCCAATGAAGATCCAGTTGCACATGTTGAGAATTTCTTAGAGAAGTGCGACACCGTGCACATTACTAGAGTTACAAAAGAGGTGATTAGGATGAGACTCTTTCCATTCTCATTGGGTGAAAAAGCCAAATCCTAGTTCCAAGGACTAAACGCAGGAGTATGACCTTGTGGGTGGAAATCAATCAAATATTTCTTGAGAAGTTCTTTCCCCCAGTGAAAGTCAGTAAGTGCAAGCTAGACATCAACCAATTCAAGCAAGAAGATGTTGAGTCTCTTAGCGAGACTTAGGAAAGATTCAAAGAAATACTGAAGAAATGTCCGGGACATAGATAAGTGAAATGGGCCAAACTCCAGATTTTCTACTATGGAATGAACCATAGCACGGGAACATTAGCAGATACTGCAGGAAGTGGTTCTCTACTAACCAAGGATGATGATGGTGCATTGGATCTCCTTGATCTCATGTCTCAAAACTCTATAGACGATACTCATTCCACATTGAGGAAACCAGCAGGGGTATATGAGATTGATTCGCAAGCTGCAATTATGGCACAATTATTAAATCTGAGCAATCAAATGACAAAGCTTCAAATGGGACAACAAGCTCACAAGTGCGGGTAATACAATAACCCATTAATCACCAAGGCATGGTGGTTAACTAAAAGGACATACAACAAGGAATGGAGTATGAGGACATCAATTTTATGAGTAACAAAGGATACGAATACAACTTCAGGCCGAGAGGAATGGCTCCTCAAAGGTTTTATCAAGGATACAACAATAATAACCCAAACTTCTCGTATAGGAATCCTGATAATGCAATGAAGTTACATCAAGGCTTTGATAAAAAAAGTCCAATAGGGGAAGCTTGGACATAGTGAAGAGATTACTTCATTGAAGTCAATTGAGAAGTACTTGCAAGCTATAGACATGAGCAATAGGGAACACCATGAGAAGCACGAGAAATAGATGGAAGGAGTGAATAAGCCATGAAAAGGTTATATGATTAGAGATCATAATCCATCATGAATTTAGAGAGAGATTGATAGTTGGACATTGCTTTGAACTCAATGAAAGAATGATAGTTTCCAAACAACACTGTCACCAACCCTAAAGAGAACGTTATTGCTATTCACATGACGAGCTCTACGGCAATGAGTGAGCTAAGATAAGAGCATGTGATGAACAAGCTAGAAACAGTCAACACTTTGGCTATGAGAAAACATGAAGAGATACATAAGTGCGGAATGGAAGTAAGGAAAGATGTACTTGAAGGAGTCCCGCAACAAAGAATCAATGCCTTAAAGAGTGACAAGAAGGGAAAGAAACAATGGAAGGCTACGCAAAAAGTCAAAGGACCTTTTGAAGAAGCACCAAAAGGCAATGTCATCAAGGTAGTTCCAAGAAAATTGAAACTGAAGTTTAAGTACATCCTGAGACTTCAACCAATCAAAAGTAAAAGTTCAGGAGAAATTTACATACCAATAAGCATTGAAGGGCATCGATTTAGAAATGTCTTATATGACATGGGAGCCTCAGTCAATGTCATGCCACTAATGAACATGTTGCTCACTGATTTGAAAATCAATTGCCCCGATCCGACAAATTTGCAAGTAGTTGATAGCAAGTTGATACCAACTATAGGAATAGTATTGAAAGTGCATGTGAAAGTAAGTAGATTCACATTCATCACGGATTTTGAAGTTACGAATCACAATATGGATGATGAAGTGTCTATAATAATTGGGCGACCATTATTGAACACTACCAATGCAGACTTATAGACACGATAAAAGAAGATCACGATATGTATGTAGGCGATGATGCAGAGAAAGTTATCTTTATTGATGGTAAAGAAGCACATCTTAATGGGAATGACATTATAATCTCTGATTTACAATTAGAGTATCTTGATTTATACTCGGATTAAACGAGTGAAAAGGTGTCATGCTAATACGTTAATTAAACGCTATTGAACGATAACACAGGGGTTTTTATTTAAGTTTTTAAGTTTCAAATAGTAGTTAGTTATTTAGCTTAATAAGTACAATCAACTCGTTTTAGTTCTAACTTTCAAAAATTTGTGTCGAATGCGCAGAAAAACTATTTGTCGAGTGATAATTCATCGGAATGGAACTGTCTTGCAATTCTCATTAAAAAAGGTAAAAGAGCAAAGGAGTTCAAGCAACAAAGGTGAGGTACACGAGCAAATCACGAGTAAGTTTTTATGAAATTTTTATATTTACATGGATTTAATGTGATTATGACATCTTGTGTAAGCGATACACAAAGTCAGAGAAGTGTCAAAGAGGAATAGAAAAAAATATATGAAACATGTGGGAAGACTTTTTTACAGTGTGGCTATAAGCCACGACGCCATGGGTATTAGTTACTGCGCCAACATGGCACCGAGGAGAGTAAAGAAGTACATGACAACGTCATCGATGCTTGTCATGGCACTGTTCCTATTAAGGCACAACTCTAGTGTCGATGGGGGTCTTAAAACCCCTTTGTTCACCACTTTCTTCACACTTGCATCAACACCCCATTACAACCACCAAGTGTACATCCCTCTAGAGTCAAAGTCTGATCAATTCTAAGTATGATAAGAGAGTTCCTAGTGGTTTAAAGTGAAAAAAGCATTTGCATTATGGATTTGCACAAGGTTGAAAGCTAGAACATGAATTTAGGAGTTTGACTTCAAAAGAGTTAGGGTTCTAGTTTGTTAGAGAACTAAGATGACTTGGATTGATAAAGACTTGGAGGAGTGTTCTACACCAGAAATTAGTCTAGCATTGAGGTAAAAGTTACAATTTTATTAGTTATGCTTTGAATTTTGAAAGTTTTTGATGAAATTGCATGAATAGTGGTTTTGAGGTTGCTGAGGATAAGGATTTGCAAGTTGTGTGAATATTGAGCATAATGTTACCCATGGAGAATTACTCTATGTTTTTTACATTATTTTGCATATGAATGATCCATGTGATATGAATTGCGATTTTTAGGTCATTTTAAGATTGGAATTACTAGCTGCACTTGTTGTGTTGTTGCTTGAATCGAAAGAATGCCGAGAAAAAAAAAATAAAGTTAGCCAAGTTAAAACAAATAAATTTGAGGCATCAACCTCAAGAGATCCCACATAAGGAGTTCATTTTTTAGAGAGGAATAAATTTGCCGACCAAATATGACATACAAGTGAATAGCTTCATTAGGCGACAAAATTGTGAGCATTTCGGTCAAGATTATAGAGAGAAAAATTTAAAGGAGTGAGTAGAATTATGTACAAATTTTATGCTAATGCGAAGTTCACTAGGAAGAATGAGCCGAATGGTGAAAGGGATGTTTGTCCCCTTTAATGAGCGTGAAATAAATATTATCTATGGATTAGAGCACTTGAATGGAGTTGGAGTCGAACCAAGTTTTTTGGATGATCTATATTAGAAACCTTATAACCTATACCCATTTAGAGCCATAGAAAGAACATTGGTTGTCCAAGGACAACCTAGCTAGGTAATGGGAGCTGAGATTATGTAAAAACACATCAATAAGGATAATGTTAAGAAAGTCTATCGAATGTGGCAACATTTCCTTATTGCATCGCTATACCCCACCACTCAGTAGGGAGATATCAACAAGCCAAAGGCAACTTGTTTATAAGACATCACAAAGAAAGGAGAGATTGATGTATGCACAATCATCAACACCAATCTGAGGGTGTCCATCATGTCAAAAAGAGGCAACAAATTGTTGTTTCCTATAATGATCACTCAGTTGTGTTTGAGGGCCGGAGTGCGATTGAGAAATGATGAAGAATTTGATATTGAGGTCCAAGCAACCATGGATGAGGCGTTCATGCTTACACTGAAATCAACACCTAGTTATCAAGAATAAAAACAGGAATGAGAAAGAGCCGAGGGAGCTAGACATGAAGCCGAGTTGTTGGCTAAACAAAAAGAGGAGAACGCAACAACAACAATAGAGTTAGCACAAGAATTGGATGATTAAGGGTATGGAGAAGAGGAGGAGCAACCACAACATGAATTTGCTGAGGGCTGCGAGATTGTAAACCTATTGGTTGGAGAGCAAGAGTTAGATGGTCCTAAAGTCTTTCCATCACCTCCCCCACTACAGCTACCAGAATCGCCACTAGAGGACTTGACTCCATAGCAGTAGAGGTCATGTATTGCTGAGATGAGGAGACAGTGCCGAGAGGCGGAGTATAAAGCAGCTGTGTTACGATACGAGCAGGATATGCAGAAGAGAGAGCAAGACCGATGAAATGGGCAACAGAGCTTCACGGTGTTTGTCGATCGTCGGAGAGACATAACTAGGTTTGAGAGAATCAGATGGATGATGTTAGGTTTTGGGGTTCACACGCAGCGAAAAATTAAAAATAATTTTGAAAAAAAACCAACAGAATCGAAAATAACTTCCACTAAACTAGATCTACAAAAGTAAACCATACCTTAATCCGTTATTTCCTTCTCTAATTGTTTGATTTCAAGACGTTCAAGTACGTGTCCTCTATTAGAAATTCACACATAAATGGCGACCACAATTTGAAGTGCTAGCCCCAAGAGAGATTGAAAATAGCAAAAACTAAATCTTATTCGTTTTTAAGGTTTCAACCTTTATTTATATGTGTAGATAAGCTTACTCAAAAAACCTATTTGTAATACAATTATTGTATTTAGGCAATTCAAGCAAATTACATAAATGCCCTTATTAATAAGTTATCATATACCAAATCATAAGGGCTTTTATGTCATGAGTTTTATCATATAAAATTCATTACTCTTAAACAATGAAAATTGCACAAAGCCATTCTTTGAGTACGACCCAATGTGTTCATGCAACGTTGATAGTGAACCAAAAACCATTTTGGTACACAAGTCATAAGCGGTTTCTAGCAAGGCATTATGACTAGCCAAGTAGCATGAATATCAACGTCGATACAACCTAATTAATAAAAAATATCATATCCTTTTGTCGTGCGATATCTTTTGATTAAACTTAAGGCATGGAAAGTCACCTTTAATTATCGGTCAGCTAGAAATTACATTGAATTTAGGGAAAGAAGGACAATTCCCAAGCAGCACAATCATGAATCCCGAGAAAAATGTAAGTCCTACAAGTGGTGACCAAGCTAGAAAAAGTGAATACTATGGCAATCAAGAGAGTTTGGGAGTTTAAAAGTGTGAAGACACCATCAACAGACGCGAGAATTGAAGAACTTGAAGGGCAAAGATCAACACGTGAGAAGTAAAAACAATGGAAAGAAACAATGGATGGCTAAGCAACTTAATGAACAAGCCTCTATTAAGTCATTCAAAGAAAATTTGATCAAGGTGGAACCAAAGAAAGTGGAACCCAAGTTGAAGTTCTGACCAAGACTCCAACAAATCAAAAAGGAAGATCCAAGAATTATAGGCATCCCCATCAACATTAATGGAATAATATTATATGATGTGCTATGTGATTTGGGAGCTTCCATAAACGTGATGCAACTTTGTTTCATATTAAGGCGGATTTGAAGATTAACTTTCTAGAGGAAACACAAATTGCAAGTGGTAAATGGTAATTTGGTACCAACGATATGGCGTATCCGAATGTACACGCAAAAGTGGAGAGATTCACATTCATCACGATTTTGAAGTCATGGCACATAAATTGATGGATGATGTATCTATGGTAATTGGACGACCATTCTTGACCACGACAAATGCAATCATGGAAATTGAAAAGTGAAACATCACCATGAGCAATGACACCAATGAGGAAAGTGCGAAGGTTATTTTTTGGAAGGAAAAGAAGTCCATCCTAACGCGCGAGACATCATCATCTCATACTTGAAGATGGAGTTAATCGATTTAGACTCGGATTAAAATGAGTGAAATGGTGTCTGGCTAAGGATGTTAAATGAAGCGATACTGGGAAGGTATATATGCAAATGTTTTAGTAAGTATTTTTTCAAGTTTTAACAAGTCTTGTGCTAAATGTGTAGAAAAGACCATTTCTTAGGTGACGTTCCATCAGAATTAAGGAGTCTCAACATACTAAGCAACGAGCATAAATGAGCAAAGAGTTAGAGTGGTAAAGGTCAGGTAAATCGACATAACGGGTATGTTTTTATGAAATTTTTATATACCCAGGGTATTTCACGTTGTCCTAACGTCTTATTTAGTAATATACAGCGCCGAGATAGTACCAATTGGGAGTTCGATGAAAAATCTAAAAAGTATTGAAAAAGATAGTTTCACATCGTTTGCATTAACACATGGCGCTGTGAGCCAACACAGGCGACACTATGACATCACCGATCTGATAAAGAATTCAACCTCTTAATATACTCGAGGTCGTGCCCATGCTATGGTGGCATCATGCCTTATAATGGATGACATCGATGTCGAAGAGAGTTTTTAATACCCTTTCCAACTAAAATCAACACACTTGAGCCTTATTCCAACCACCACCAATCGAGCATAAACCCCTCTAGAACTCTAGTTTGAGTGATTTTGAGAGAGAAATGAGTGTTCTTAATGATTAAGAGTGAAGAGTGAAGTCACATTGTTGTTGAGCCTAAGTTAGAAAGCTAGGGCATCGATTTTGAAAAGTGAACCAAAAGTGCAATATGGTAGAAATTAGTGAGCAAAGTGGGAAGGCTTTGATTGATAGAAAGCTTGGAGAATTATTCTACACCGAAAGGTAGTCTGACATTGAGGTACAATTTTAAATTTCATTGTTTGTGTTTTAAATTTTGATATTAGATAAGAAATTGGATTGGATTGTGAAATTTTAGCTTTTGGGTAGGAATTTGAAGTTGATTGTGTGTTTAGAGCACAATATGGATTATTGTGGATTATTGTATGTTCTTTTGAATTAATTGGCATATGAATGACCATTATGAATGAAATTTTGATTATAGATGATTTCAAGACCCGTTGTTGTTTTGTTGTGGTTGTTGTGAGTTTTTGAGAGAATGGCAAAAACAAGGAGGCAAGCAAGTCAAGTTAGTCAAGTTAGGGTTAATGACAATGAGGCATCAACCTCGGGAGCACAAAATGAGGATGCCCCGAGGCCATTTAGATTGAAGTTCTATATCAGTGCGGAGGCAAAAAATAAATATGAAACTATAGAGAATAGAGATTTCATATGCGAGAAAGGCATAAACCTCCCAACCAATTATGATATTAGAGTAAACAATTTCATTAGGCAATGTCGATTGGAACTATTTATGCAAGACTATAGGGAGAATAAGATCATGGAGTGCGTGGGATTGTGTATGAGTTCTATGCTAATGCCAAGTTCATAAAAAAAACATAATAAGGATGAGAGGAGTAAATATCCCATTTAATGAGCATTACATATACAACTTTATGAGTTAGATTACTTGAATAAGAATGGAGACCCACATACTTTCCCAATTGATTTATATGTGAAACCCTATAACCTATAAATTTTTAAAACCATAGAGAGAGCATTAGTTGTCCCAGGACAAAGGGCATGGATAATGGGAGCTGAGAATGTGCCAAAATACATTAATAAGGGGAGTGTACGTAATGTTTATAGAATGTGGAAACATTTTATGATTGCTTCATTATACTCGACTACTCGCAGAGGGTGAGATAACAAAACCTAAGGTCGCTTGTTTATATGAGAGGGAGTCAATCTTGACTGAGAGGGACAACAAGTTGTTTCCAAAGAATGGGAGGATAAATGTAAGGTAAATCATTTACAAGAATTAGGGGGAGTCAATTTTGACTAATAGGGACAACAAGTTGTTGTTTCCAACCCTCATAAGCCAGATGTGCTTGAAGGCTGAAATGAGATTTATCCAAGATGAAAAACTTGATATAAAAGCCCATATAGTAATTGATGAGGAGTTTAGGTTGACTTTGAAACTACCCAATGGATACAAGGACTCTGAAGATAATAGAGTGATAGCATAGAGGGATAGACTTGTTGTCGAGTTGTTAGCCAAGGAAGTTAAGGATCAAGCAACAATAGAAGCAGCAGCAGCGAAGTTCGCCCAATAGATAACAAAATAAGGATATGGAGAGGACGAGGATAACTAGTAAGGATTTTCTGAGAGCTACGAGTTTGTAGACCATTTGATAGGAGAGCAGGACTTGAATGGTCCATAGTTTTTCCACCACCACCTCTACTACCATAGGCACCTATACCACCACCACAGGATTTGACTCCATGATAGTAGAGGCTGTGGATTACTGAAATGAGGAGGAAGTACAAAGAGGATGAGCTCAATATTATGAAGCTATGTTGAGATATCAACAAGATAAGCATAGAACGATTTAAGACAGACTGAATGGATTAAGAAATTTCATGCTATTTGCAGATCATCAAAGGGATGTAGCAAGATATTAGAGCAGAAGACTAAGAAATAGGTCTATTCGATTTCTAGAGGCACTGAACTACGTGTTTGATCCTAAAGTGGTACATAACAGAAGAATGGAGTATTATTTAACACCATCTTTTGCTGGAGCTGATGATGCGTCGTCCTAGAGGTTGAGTCTTAGGATTTTTCTAGATCTTGGGGAGATGAAAGTGGTCACGTGTCGTGCGTGCCAAATATAACCCGCAATCGAGTTACCAACCACAAGGGTGTAGTAGTGGTAAATACGTGGTCAAATCTACAGGACTTGAGTTTTACTCCAAGTTAACTAAAAATGGGGTGTTTTCAGAAAGTTCAATGAAATAATTAACAAGACTAGCACAAATAAAAAGTTCGCAAAAATAATATCAATGAGAAGAAATCACCTGAGTCTACGGTTCCACAAGCAAGAATCAAGATCCAATGGCATTTAATGGTCCACAATCGTCTCAAAAAGTTATTAATTCAATTTCTCCTAGATTAGCTATGGAACATCGACGTCCGCCAGAAATTCCTAGTTCCCCTAATCTCGATAGCTAGGACGTCCACCACTAACTATTTCCTTAATCAATGTATAACCCTAGACATCCGCCAATCGGGTTTAACACACTAACCGCAGTAATATGGATTTGTAGGAACACTAATCCTAAATAACAAGATCGCGTCCGCTCCCGGTTTAACCTAGATTCAATTATTGCACACTCAAGAACCGAAAGGGTTTTACGGCAAACGGGTGAGTGTTTGTTACTTTATTGGTCCAAAAGCACAATTACACGGATACTAATAGTCCAAATAACTATAGGTTGTCCACCTAAAAGCATGCACTGGACACACACTCCCTAGATCTAAACCATATACTTTAAAATCAACAACAATGAAATAGGAGAAATTAAATCAAATTAAATAAAAATCATAGATCTCACATAGTATTTGCCATGAATCATGAATCCCACTTGTTTCCCCTTCGACCTAGGCGAAGATTGGACTAGCCGGACATCATCTCTACAATCTCCAAGTATGAAAAGTTGTATGTGGCGGCACCAATGTGTTCTCCCCGTATGAAAATCCTAGTCCCTAATATGAAAAACCACAAAAAATTGCTCTCTGGAGGTGAGAGAAACTAATTTTAGGGGGTCTCCTAACACGTGCGCTGAGGAGCATCTAGGGACTGTTTTTGGGGTGAAAATGGCTTCTCTCCACGTGTCCGCAGCGCATTGGTTGAAAGTGCTCCCGCGCTGACGTGTCACTCTCCTATTGGCTGGAAATATTGTGATGATGAGCTTGTGGCCAACCGGATGAAGACACGTGGCGCGAGGAAGAGAGCTGGTTCGTTTGGTTCGCGGTTCGTGCACTGGGCGACTGTACTAGTGTGTATCTCGAGAAAGATCAACAACACTGCTGAACGAGGAGAGCTTGTTGTTTGTTGTGTGGTGATTTGTTGATGCCGACGTGACATCATGTGATTAGTGGAGCTGGTTGTGATGACGCCGTAGGTTGGGTAAGCGGGCGCCACGTGGCGGACAAAGAGGCGGAGTAAAACTTGCACAGAATCAGCCAAATTCTTGGAGCATGTGCAGACGCGCATCCCGAGGACAAAACGATGGAGGCTGAAGCGAGAAAATCTGATTTTGTTGTGATGTGATGATTGAGACGCCATGTGGCGACGTCTGATTGGTGGAGTAAATGGAAACTCTAACGTGGCGACTGGCTATTGGTGGAAAGCATGTTGTTTCGCACAATTTTGTGCGAAGATGTGCATAACCTCGGTTCGCCACGTGTCCCAGGCTGGCCATTGGCACGCTGCCACGTGGCAGGTATTACTTGGTCTACTGTCTCTCATTCTACCCACCGTGTAACACGTAACTCGAGGCAAACTGTCCGACATTCGATCATTACGAGTAAATACTCCATTTTGAGTATTTTCCGCCATGAATTCAACCGCGCACTCCGTTTCACCTGAAAACGACCAAAAAATATAATTAAATATATATTTTAGATACTTTGCATAGTTAAATATACTAAAATAAACTACTAAAAGCATATAAAAACCAACTTATCATAAAGATACTTTAAAACTGATTATTTTTATTTTGGGATATTTGATACTTTAGTAGTTAGTTAAGCTTTATTTTTTATGCATTTTTATGTTTATTATTTTGTAGTTACCAAATTATATTATATATGTTTGTGTTGTTTAACATTTTCATATGTAAGGCTTATTTTTAAACCTGGATGACAAGGTTTGGTTTAAGTTTGAGGGCATCAACACTATGGATAGTGGGAATAAATGATGAATTTAGGATAAACACCGCAGTATGATCGTAAAATCTTATTTTTTGAAGCGATTAAAGAGGAAGAATGTTAGTGTATTTTGTTAAATTCTTTTTCATTTACTTATTATTTAGATGTGTATTGGTAGTATAGATTAGGTTATATATAGAGTAATAATAAATGAATAAAAAAACTATTTGCAAAGTTCATGCCCTTAATTGTGGACGAGTAAGAATACAAGTATTTTGTTGATATGAAACATAAAAGAATGTTAATAGTTTTGAAGAAAATAAGAATTGTAGCAAATAACAAAAAATTTCATGATTAGAAACCTAGAGTTAGGGAAGACCATGAAGTTCAAACCAAAGTAAGAAGAATACCAGAGCACTTCTTATGGAAAATGTTAGATCTATAAGAAATTCTATATTACGTATGAATCTTACTTAAGTATAAAGTAAATAAAGACTTAATAGGGGAAGAGATAAGCATGGTGTTTGATGAAAAGTTGGAATCAAATCTTGCTTAATATAAAGTGAAAATAAGAAGTGCTAACAAGAGTTTCAAATAAAAAACAATGAGTCCCACAAGTTCTATAGGAAAAGGAATAGAGAACTTGATGGTTGGAAAAAGCGAGAAAACTGGGAATCTAAAGGAAAAGGAGCAAGGACCGTACAACTTAAAAATAATAAGGAGAAAAGAATATATATATATAAAGAAATAGATGTAGAAGTAAAATAAAAAACTCTTCTAATAAAAAGATTTAGCTCGAGTATAAGTAACTTATTTAAGTTTTCCTTCAAACTATTTGAAGTCCTATAGACTCTTGAGGTATTAAAGTCTAAAAAAATAGTATGATCTATGCTTATTTGTGAATTCTTGAGCTTAAGGAGAAATCAAAAGGTTGTACACTTGTTGCTTGAGTCTTGAGGGGAAGTAAACTTGTGAGTAGTGATGGTTTTAATTGTGAACTACTTTTGAGTTTCGAAAGTAAATTATAGTTGTTGTTAAAGCGATGTTTTAAAAGTATTAAATTTTATGAAGAAAAACTCTTGAGTAGATTATTAACATGAAACTTATTTAAATTAAAGGATACCCCATGAACTATGTATAATAAGTAAGATACTATAAGTAGTATTTATATGCGTTCTTAGTATAATACACTTTTGCTCGGGATGTGCAAAATCCCTAAGTTTGGGGGGTATTTGATAAGTAGTTAATTAGACTTATATATAGGATTAGTTTAGTTACATAATTGGTCTAAATATCATGAAATGAGCTCTAATTGAGGCATTTATGTGTTTTCAGGTCTAAAAGGCATAAAAGAGACAAAGGAAGGATTCCATGATAAAAAGAGAAGAAAAAGCACAAAAAATAGTTGACGTTGTGGAGAAGAAATTTGACGCTGAGGAAATGAACACAAAGCGTGGAGATAATGTAGAGATCAAAGAATGGAGTCCAGACAACTTGATGATGTGCATATATATTTAGCATTGTGGGCTTAAGACAGACTGCACAAAGAAGTTGCATAGGCAGCTTCAAGTCCACTGAAAGGAAAAATACACAAGAAAAGTTGGTGCAATTACTTAACACAGACAATGTTGATCATTTACAGACAACGCTAAGAAAGAAAAATAGAAGTTTTGGACTTCTATTTTGTTTGGAATTGTTATTTAGGGTTTCTAATTTTACTTTTAGTAGTCTAAGAAGTATTAATAGGTATTAGAATGTGGCAGACATATCAATTACCATAGCATAACATAGTTCACTTTAGTTTTGAGTTATAGAGAGTTTTATTTGAGTATTGAGAAGAGTTTATGAAGGATATACATTGCAGACTCCAATTGTTTTGATTTTGTACTATTCCCTGATTTAATTAAAGTTTTATTTGATTTAATCTCTAATTGCAATGAATACCAGGATTTGTGTGTTTTTGATGATGATGATGTGCGAGTAGTCTATTCATCTTAGGGATTAATGGTTCGATATGAATACTATGTAAAGTTATGTATCGATTATAATGTTTTACATGTGTAATCGTAAGAAAACACATATTTAGGGCATCTGACTGGCCTAGATTACCTTAATCCCTTGATAATCTAGCAACCTTAAACTCATAATCAATAAATAACCAATATAAATATCTCGTGATAATCAAATATAATACTTCATCTCAACCATAAATGATTCTAAAGTAAATCTTACACCTTAAAGTTCGTTTTGATTAATTAAATAATCCTCAAAACGCGACCTTCAAAAAATCTTCAATAAAACTCGACCTTCAAAAAATCTTCAACAAAACCTGCTTAGCTTGGTGAAAATGTAGAAGGACTCACAATCCTTCTCATAATAATACATGTTGAATCAACTTAATATATATTCATTCTAACCTGATTTAAAATATCAAAATCCTTAAATCACATTACCTTAGCTTCACAATTTTCCTAATCCGTCCAAAAATTGTTACATCCATTCCAAAAGAAACCTTAACCACACACGAACCCAACATCCCATTTATAATATATATTATATAAAAAACAATACATACATTGAGAGAAATGAACTGATGAAATCGCAAAGAATCTTAGACCTTTCCTTTTCCTTTGTCATCGCTCAAACTTGTTATTACTTAATTACAAAACTCAATAATGTCAGATAAGTAAGTCCTACACTATCCAGTACACCTATAATAATGAAATGCATTGTATTCAAAGAACTTAAATGAACAATAATATTGCAAGGAATAATAAATACACATATATGCAATCCATCTCGTTTCTATTGACTTACCACAATCAGATGACGTCTTCCAAAAGTAGCAGGTAAATAGTAGTAAATATTCATCAGTTTGAGAAGAAGTCCCTCAAGAAGGCGTGCCCTCGACTCTCCATGTAGTATGATCCTAGCCAACATCACAACCTCTCCTAAACAAGTGTCTAAAACGATCAGTGACTCCAGTCATATAGCACCACCGTATTCATCTTACCGTACATATATCCAATGAAAATAATAGGATCCCCAAAGGCCTCATTCCTCTCATTTCCATAAATGCATGACTAATAAATATGCAATGATAAACTGTGCATGCAATTATATTCGAGAAATACTCATACAATGTAAAAGTTACCATGGGATTTACTTAACCTTATAAACTCAACACCAAAATTCTCTTGCACACTGAGTCAGTAAGCTAGTCTACACAGGGTTCCAATTGTGTTCCTACAACTAATTAGTAAGTTTAATAAGTTTCTATAACAGTTCTATATTTTTTTTAATTAACTGTAATTTAATTGACACAATCGCATCCCAAAACCCCTAAAATATTTCAAAATAAATTCTCTGATGCCCGGATTTCATTTTTGACTCAAAATTATTATTCGACATTGAAAATTACGATGTGTAGGCTTAAATATAATTTTTCCAATTTATTATATATTTATTGGTCTTGTCACAACAGAAAACCTCGAAATCACTCCAAATCATATCTTCAGAAGTCCGAATCCAAATTTCAACTCCAAATTGTGGTTTGAAATCGAAAATTAACCTAAACTAGGCTTTAAAACAATTATCACAATTTTGAACATTTTGGGTATCGTAACACGAATTACGAGGCAAACCCCCGATATAAATCCTCGAGAAAATTCCAAAATTCTCGATTTTCATAAAAATCCCCGATATCCATTAATTTGTCCAAAATCCCATTTTTCATCATTTTCCCTAATTTCTAACATTTTATTTAAATTTTTCCAATTTTTTTATAAGGAGGGGTTTGACCCATAAATCGACCGGTCCGACCCAGCTGAACCGAACCTAGTTCGATCCATTTTAGGGGATCAAAACCCCCATCGTCTTCTTCCTCATGCAGACAGCCTCTCCTTTGTTCTGCTATATTTTTTAAAAAACATTTGGGGTGCCCATTGGGGTTGGGAAGGGAGCTCACAACTCCCCCCACCATCTTCCCCTTTCTTCTTGTTCTTTTTTCTCCCCCCTCTTTCTTCTTTCTCCCTCTCAATTTTATTAATTTTTATTAATTTTTTTCTTTTCAATGGATCAATCCTCTCATCCTCTATAATCTTACATAATATCGATCAACAAACAATAATAAACTTATCTTCAATTCGAGATTTAAGAATAAAACAGTCCCCTAATGATTTTCAATCCTTATAATCAAAATGTTTGATTTTCCATTACACTCACCTTTCACTCTCTTTCATCTACGCCACCACCAGTCAAAAGTCACGACCCTCTTCAAGTCGATCCCAATTGAAACCTTGACAAGGGAGAGATAGAAAGAAAAATAGAGAGACAAAGAGAAGAGGGAGAGAAAAATAAGTGAAGTGATGAGAGTGAAGATGATGAACATTTACAAACCCCCTAGATCGATTTCGATTTGCAATAAAGGGGTGATAAATGACCTATTTTCCCCTCGATTTCTATCTTTCCATGTACAAACTCAGTGCCCTTATAGGTAATTTGCCATTTTCCTATTTATTTCATGATTATCTCTTTATTTTTATGTCCAAATTAAACCATGAAAAATACCCCAATTCGACCAAAAATTGGAGAATTTACCAAAGCACTCCAAAACTCTTGAAAAACTTATTTGGCATTCAAATCGAGGTGTGAGGCCCATGCCAACTCGTTAAGTTTATTTAAATGTACAAATTAGAGTTTTTAAACTTAATTACAAATATTTTTTGTGAAATTCGAAATGATAGTTTAGGTCAATATTTTAACTTTCTCGTGACTTATTTCGACACATATCTCAAGATAAAACCCTGTAAATTACCAATTTAGAAGTTTCGAGATTTGATAGCAATGATTATAATTTTTATTTGATTCTATGCGTAATGTTATGAACATCTTGATCACATGTTCATTGATTAGACATTTTAAAAGTTACCATAGCCTTCGAGCTTTTAAGCCGAATATGAACAATACAATCGTAAAATATATAACATCGATAAATAGCTGTTGATAAGAGAGACATGGATAGTAAAATTAATTGTTTATGAGTCTAAAGATTTGGTACTTAACGCTTTGTGAGACTTATGTTATTCACACCGATAGGTGGAGTTCTAGTTTGCACAATATGATCATTTTCACCACAATAGTGGATTGAAGTGAATATTAAGGAAATTTGTGTATTCTAATTATGCATTGCACACACATAAGAAAGATGAAGGAAGTTTATTTGGGAAGCATAGTAACTCATTACCTGGTTAAAGTTGTGAACTAAGAGTTTTCTCAATTTAAGAATACAACTTAATTTATATTGTTTTTCTTAAATAGATTACTTTTAGTTTAAATTGAACAAAATGTGAACTTCTTAACAATATAGTGAACTTGACTAAATAACTTTGTCCATATACACTTTTCCTAGAGGAACGATACCCGTAATCAACCTTTGTTGATCACATTATTACTATAATTGAACCGTCATACTTCCGATTAAGATCAAGTTTTTGGCGTCGTTGCCAGGGATATGTAGCCATAATTAGTTTAGTTTACGTAATTGTTAAGAATTTTATTTTCAAAAATTAAATTTTAAGATTATAAAAAAATATAGAAAGAGTTTGAGTTTCTAGTTTGATAGTATACACTTGGTCTTTTCTTGCGTTTTCTTTTCTCAGGGAACATGTAGTGCATGCATAGTCAAGGTGATAAGGACTTAGCGCCTTATGACTCAAAAATTGACAAAAAAAGCAAAGGTAACAACAAAAGAAAAAAGAAGAAAGGGACAAAGATGGGGGATAATCAAGTGCGAAACCAGAACCAAAATCTGGGCCGAGGGAAAAATCAACTCGAAGGTGATCTAGTAATGTAAGACAAAGAAAGCGAACAAAGTTGTCTGCATAATTACTTCAAATTGAAAGTGGAAAAGACATACAATGGAATGATAAGGCTTCCAGTCGACACCTCTACATTTGAGTTGAGACCATCTCTAATAAACATGGTGCATAATATCCTAATCAATTGGTTAGCAAGCGAGGATCTAGTTGCACATGTGGAGAACTTTCGGGAGAAATGTGATATTGTTCACATTATAGGAGTTAAGAAGGAAGTAATTCGGATGAGGTTTTTCCCATTCTCATTGGGTGGAAAAGCCAAATCCTAGTTTCAATGATTAAATGCAGGAAGCATGAATTTATGGGAGGATATGAATGAGAGATTCTTAGATAAATTATTTCCCCATTGAAAGTTAGTGAAAGGAAATTGGAGATAAACATCTTCTAGCTAGATGATATCGAGTCTCTTGGTGAGGCATGGGAGAGATTGAAGGAGATGCTGAGAAGATGTCCAGGACATGGATATGTTAAATGGGCACCATTGCAAATATTCTACTATGGAATGAATCATAGAATAAGAACATTAGTGGATCCCGCAACAGGTGGTTCTCTACAAACTAAGACTGAAGATGTAGCACTATATCTTCTAGATCTTATGTCCTGAAATTCCATTGTAGGAACTCATTTCATAGTTAAAAAGTGACCAAGAGTTTTTGAGGTTGATTCACACACAACAATCATGGCACAATTATCTAACTTGAGTAGACAGATGGCAAAGCTACAAATGGGACAATCAAGTCCACAAGTGCAAGCAATTCAATAAGCTACTAATCACCTACCAATGGTACTTAAGGCATTGGATAGGCAACAAGGGATGAAGTTTAAAGATGTCAACTTCTTGAATAATCAGAATTACTGAAACAAATTCAGGCAGGCAGGAATGGTTCCTTAAAGATATTATCAAGGATACAACAACCTGAGCTTTTCATATGGAAACCTTGACAATGCATTCAAGCTACCTCATGGTTTTTATCAACAAGTCCAGCAAGAGAAGCTAGGCCAAAGTGAAGAAATGACTTCATTGAAGTCAATTGAGATGTTCTTAAAAGCCATTGACATCCATAAAAGAAAACATAGTGAGAGGAATGAGAAATTGATGTAGAATGTGAACCAAACTATTAAGCAAATGGATGATGAAAGAAACCATTCCATTAAGAATTTGGAGAGACAAATCAGTCAACTAACAATTGCATTGAATTCAAAAAAAAGATGGACAATTTCCAAGCAACATAATCACGAATCCTAAGGAGAATGTAAGTTCTATATAAGTGGTGACAAAGCAAAAAAAAAGTGAATATGGTAGCAGTCAAGATAGTTGGGGAGTCTAAACGTCTGAAGACCCCATCAACAAAAGTAAGAAATGAAGAACATGAAGGGCTAAAGCAACAAAAGATTAACACCATGAGAAGTAAAAACAATGGAAATAAACAATGGATGGCTAAGCAATCTAACAAAGGAGAGTCTGTTGAATCACAAAGAAAATCTGATCAAGGTGGCACCAAAGAAGGTGAAACCCAAGTTCAAATTCATACCAAGACTCTAACCAATTAAAAAAAAGATCCAGGAGATATAGGCATCCCATCAACATTAATGGAAGAATATTCTAGGATGTGTTATGTGATGCCACTTCATTTCATGTTAGAGGCAGATTTAAAGATTAACTTTCCAGAGGGAACACAGTTCACAAGTGGTAGACGGTAATTTAGTACTAACGATAGGGCTTATCTTGAATATGCTCGTCAAAGTGGAGATATGCACATTCATCGCTGATTTTGAAGTCATTTACCATAATTGATGGATGATGTATCAATTGGACTTAGACAACCATTATAGACTATGGCAAATGCTATCATGGAAATTGAAAAGAGAAAGATCACCATGAGCATTGATACCAATGAGGAAAAAGTGATGGTTATTTTTATGGAAAGAAAAGCATTACATCCGAACGGGTGAGACGTTATCATCCCGAACTTGAAGATGGAGTTACTCAATTTAGACTCAGACTAAAACGAGCAAAAAGACATTTGGCCAAGGACGTTAAATAAATTTAAGCTCTCAGGACACTCGACGTCATGCCCATGTTGTGGTGGCATCGTGCCCTATGGATGGCGTTGATGTCGAAGAAAGTTTCTATTACCCTTTCCAACCGAAATTAACACACTTGAACCCAATTCCAAATACCACCAACCGAGCATAAATCCCTCTAGAACCCTACTTAGAGTGATTTTGAGTTAGAAAAAGTGTTCTTAGTGATTAAGAGTGAAGTCACATTATGGTTTTCCACAAGTTGGAAAGCTAGGGCATCGATTCTAAAAAGTGAACCTAGAGAGCAATAGGGTAGAAATTAGTGAGAAAATTGAGAGTCCTTCGATTGATTGAGACTTGGATAAGTATTCTACACCAGAAAGTAGTCCGACATTGAGGTAAAATTTTAATTTTAGAGATTATGTTTTGAATTTTGATATTAGAGATGAAATTGGATTGGATTGTGGAATTTTAGATTTTTAGATAGGAATTTGAAGTTGTGTGTGTTTAGAGCATAATGGGATTATTTTGGATTAATGCATGTTCTTTTGAATTAATTTGCATGTGAATGAACTTTTGATTGTAGGTGATTGGAAGACCCTTGTTGATTTGTTATGGTTGTTGTGAGTTTTTAAGAGAGAATGGCAAAAACATGGAGGCAAGCAAGTAAAGTTAATGAAGTTAAGGCTAATGACAATGAGGCATTAATGTTCGGACCTCAAAATGAGGCAAGCTAGTGAAGTCAAGTTGTTGTTTCCAATCTTTATAACCCGATGATGCTTGAAGGTGAAGTGAAATTTATCCAAGATGTAGAATTTGATATAGAAACCCAAGCAGTAATTATAAGGAGTTTATGTTGAATTTGAAATCATCCGATGGATATAAGGACTATGACGACGAGAGAGCGAAAGCATATAGGGATTGACTTGATGCCAAGTTGTTAGCCAAGGAAGCCAAGGATCAAGCAGCAACAGAAAGAGCCGCTGCAGTATTTGCCCAAGAGATGAGGAATAAAGGATATGGAGAGGTGGAGGATAACCAGTAAGGATTTCCTGAGGGCTACGACTTTGTAGACCATTTGATAAGAGAGCAAGACTTGGATAGTCCTAAAAATTTTCCACTACCACCTCCACCACCACAGGCACCTATACCACTACCATAGGATTTGACTCCATGACAACATATGTTGTGGATTATTGAAATTAGGAGGTAGTATAGAGAGGATAAAGCTTAAGATCATGAAGCTATGTTGATATATGAGCAAGATAGGTAGAGAATGATTCAAGACATACTAAATGGATAGTGAAATTTTATCCTATTTGCATATCATTTGTAGGGATTTAGCGAGATATCAGAGGAGTAGAGGTAGAAGACCTACTGACCGGTCTATCAAATATCTAGAGGCACCCAACTACGTGTTTGATCATGAAGTGGCGCATAACAGAAGAGTGGAGCGTCCATTAACACCATCTTTTGCTGGAGCTTAACATGATGATGCTGACGATGCACAATCCTAGAGGTAGAGTCTTAGAATTTCTCTAGATCTTAGGGAGATGAGAGAAACTTTAATATTGATTATTTTTAATTTAGGATATTTGACACTTTGGTAGTTAGTTAAGCTTTATTTTTATGCATTTTTATGTTTATCATTATGTAGTTACCAAATTATATTATATATGTTTGTGTTGTTCAGTGTTTTTATATTTAAGGCTTATTTTTAAATCTTGAGGATAAGGTTTAGTTTAAGTTTGGGGCATTAACACTATGGATAGTGGTAAGAAAGGATGAATTAAGGATAAACACTGTTGGTATGATCGTAAAATCTTATTTTTGAAGTAGTTAAGTAGAAAAACTGGTAATGTATTTTGTTTAATTCTTTTTCATTAACTTATTATTTAAATGTGTATATGTTGTATAGATTAGGTTATATATGGAGCAGTAATAAATGAATAATTTTTTTTTTTACAGAGCTCATGCCTTTAATTGAGGACGAGTAAGAATACAAGCATCTTATTGATATGAAACTCAAGAGAATGTTATTACATTTGAAGAAAATAAGAATTGTAGCAAACATCAATATAATTTCATGATTAGAAATCTTGAGTTGCGGAGGACCATGAACTTGAAACAAAAGCAAGAAGAATACCAAAACATTTCTTCTGGAAAAATTTAGATATCTAAAGAATTCTGCAATAAGTATAAATCTTACTAAATTATGAAGTAAATAAAGACTTAGGACTAAAAGGGGAAGAGATAGACATGGTGTTTAATGAAAAGTTGGAATTAGAACTTGCTTAAGAAAAGTGAGAAGTGCTAACAAGAGTTTTAAATAAATAATAGAGAGTCATACAAGTTCTATAGGAAAAGGAGCAGAGAACTTGAAGGTTGGAAAAGTGAGTAAACCGGAATCCAAAGGAAAAGCAATAGGGACCGTACAACTTAAAAAATATAAGGAGAAAAGAAAAAAGATATATATATATATATATATATATATGAAAAAAAGAAAGGCAGAAGCCAAATAAAAAGATTTAGCTTGAGTACAAGTAACTTAGTAGAGTTAATTTTTCCTTCTAACTAAATGAAGTCCTACTGACTCTTGAAGTATTAAAATATACAAAAATAGTATGATCTATGCTTATTTGTGAATTCTTGAGCTTAATGAGAAATCCTGAGGTTGTACACTAGTTGCTTCAATGTTCAGGTAAAGTAAACTTGTGAGTAGTGATGGTCTTGGTTGTGAACTACTTTTAAGTTTTGAACGTGAATTATAATTGTTGTTAAAGCTACATGTTTTAAAAGTATTTGTTTTTATGAAGAAAATCTCTTGAGTGGATTATTAACTTGAAACTTATTTAAATTAAAGGATATTATATGACTATGTAAAATGAGTAAGATACTATAATTATTATTAATATGCGTTCTTAGTAGAATACACTTTTGCTCGGGACGTGCAAAGTCCTAAGTTTGGGTGTATTTAAAAAAATGTTACGTAGGCTTATTTGTAAGACTAGTTTAGTTACATAGTTGGTTTAAATAACCTTAAATGAGCTAATTATTCATGGTGATTATGTGTTTTTAGGTTTACAAGGCATAAAAGACACAAAGGAAGGATTTTATGATAAAAAAGAGTAGAAAAATCACAAAACCAGAGTTGACGTCTTGGAGAAGACATTTGACGATGTGGAAATGAACACAAGGATTGAAGAATAGGGTTCGAGTATCCTAGCGTTATGCATATATACTTTGCACTGTATGGTTAACACATACGCCGTCGAGCAGTTATATAGGCGGGGCCAAGTCCATTGAAAGGAAAATACATAGGAAAAGTTAGCGCATACACTTTACACAGACAAAGTGGATCACTTACAAAGAGCGCTAAGACAGAAAAATAGAAAGTTTTAGACTTCTATTTCATTTAAAATTGTTATTTAGAATTTCTAAATGTACTTTTAGGAGTCTAAGGAGTATTAATAGGTATTAGGACGTGGCAAACATATCAATTACCATAGCATAACATAGTTTCCATTAGTTTTGAGTTATAGAGAGTTTTATTTAAGTATTGAGAAACATTTTTAAGGTGATACATTGAAGACTCCGACTGTGGTTATTCGGTATTGTTCCTTGATTTGATTAAAGTTTTATTTGATTTAATCTCTGATTGCAATGAATACCATGATTTGTGTGTTTTTAATGATAACGAGTGAGTACTCTATTTATCATACGCATCAATGGATCCTATGGTTTGAATACTATGCAAAGTTATGAATCGATTATAATGTTTTAGATGTGCAATAATTAGAATTTTTGTTTGATTCTATGCGTAATGCTATGAACATCTTGATCATATATTGATTGATGAGAGGTTTTAGAAATTACCATGGCCTTGGAGCTTTTAAGTTGGATATGAACAACACAATCGTAAAATATATAACATCAATAAATAGTTGTTCATTAGGGAAACATGGATAATAAACTTAATTATTCATGAGTCTAAAAATTTGGTACTTACTGCTTTGTGAGACTTACGTCATTCACACCGATCGGTGGAGTTCTAGTTTGCACATTTGGATCTTTTACACCATTATAGTGGGTTAAGTGAATATTGAGGAAATATGTTTATTCTAATTACACATTGCACAAACATAAGAAAGATGAAGGAAGTTGATATATGAAGCATATTAATACATTACCGAAGTGAAGTTGTGAACTAATAGTTTTCTCAATATAAGAATACAACTTAATTTACCTTTTTTATAGGATAGATTTAAATTGAACAAAAAAAGACCTTAACATTATAGTAAACTTGACTAACTAACTGAGTCCATATACACCTTTCCTACATGAACGATATATGTAATCAACCTTTGTTGATCATATCATTACTACAATTGAACCGTTATACTTGCGGTTACGATCAACCATATAGAACTTACAAATAACATAACATATATAATTGAA
Source organism: Stephania cephalantha (assembly GCA_039657325.1). NCBI lineage: Eukaryota > Viridiplantae > Streptophyta > Magnoliopsida > Ranunculales > Menispermaceae > Stephania > Stephania cephalantha. The sequence continues at coordinate 33,485,626 of CM077571.1, forward strand.
GGTTAAATTTTTCCAAACTCACCGCACTTCCCAACTAGGACTCTAAGTTAGGATCATAAGATTTTCAAACTAAGTTTAATTGTGTCCTAATTCTAAGTTCATATTTTAATTGAGGTGTGGGTAATCAAGAGTTATGGTAGAAGCATGTGGCTCTGATACCAACAACGACGACCCCTAGCTTACGAATTGGACCTCGCCCAGCCTAAGCCTATGTGGACTCCGGTCAACCTCCGCAAAGTCAACGCTAGCCTAGTCAGCCTCTTTTCCAATTTATGTGTTCATTTGTTGCTTATTAAGTTCGTTGCTTAATCTAAACAAGTCTTAATATATTGTAGCAGAAGTTAACAATATCAAGTGATTTAAACAAGATTCTGGACATGTCCTCGATGAAGAAATCCTCCATAATATAGATCTCATGCATATATTAGGTGAGAAATAGTGTGGAACAATTACTATATACATATATCATATATCTCACTACCCTTTATCACCTCAGTGTTCAAGAAAATAAGAACATAGCACAAATACATAAGAAACATCGAAATAGATCCTACACAATATCAAGAGTAGAGGCAACTCTATGGGAAGTTCAGAGGGAAGTTGATAAGTGATTATTTATAAGTATATAGAGCTAATTTATTAGCATAGTTAGTATAAATATCCCGAATGAGTGCTAATTCATGGTATTATTGCAATTTCAGGGAATTAAGGTATATTAGAAGAAATCAAGTATTAACGAGAATTAATTGAGCAAAAACCCACAAAATTAGAGTTGGTGCCATGGGAAAATGTATTGACGTCGTAAAAAGGCAAGGCACAACATGGGAATGAAAGGCACGACGTGGGAGAGAAGATGAAATGAAGAAAACCAATTTTGGTTATCTGGCGCAATAACGGTGTCGTGGCTAACAAGGGATAGCACCGGGACATAAAGCAGATGGCGCGGAGGCTCTAGGAGCTCAAAATCACACAATGAAGTTGTGGCTCAATGGCAGCGCCTTGACTTAACACACATGGCGCTGGGCATTAATGACAGCGCCAACTTTGCTGAAATTAGAAAGTGAAGCTCTAATTCGGATTAAATTGTAATTTAGGGTTTCTAATTGTTGTTAGGGAGTCTAAATAGGTATTAGGACGTAGTAAACGAAGGAGAGCCACTACTTAGAATGAGATTAGCCTCCATTAGAGTAATTTAGTATTGAATTTAAGTATTAAGGAGTTTTTGTTGAAGAAACATTGAAGAGTCCACGTTTGCTATCAATATTTGGTTTCATTGATTAATTCAAAGTAATATTTATATTCATCTTTGTTTTGCAATGAATTCTATATTGAATTGTGATGTGTGTGTTTTAATGATGTGCGAGTTGTCTATTTATCATAGGGATCAATTGATCCTATGGTATGAATGCTATGCTTTGAAATAAGAATAAAAAATGCAAATGAAAAGTGCAATGGTTAGAATTTGTATTGATTCTGAGTGTAATGCTTTAGAAATCTTGATCACATGTTTAATGAACTTAGGCTTTAAGTGTTATCATAGCCATTGAAGCTTCTAATTCGAATATGAACGGTACAACCGTAAAATACACAACATCGAGAAATAGTTGTTGATTATGGAGGCGCATATAGTAAACTTAGTTGGTTATGAATCTATTGATTCGAGACGTAAAGCAATGTGAAACTTACATTATTCATATCAATAGGTGGAGTTCTAGTTTGCACATTAGAATCTTCTCCGTAATGACAGTGGGCTGAAGTGGATTTGAAGGAAATCTGTTTATTCTAATTAAGTATTGCACACAACATATTGAGATGTAAACATGAATAAAAAGCATAGTATTAAATTACCTAGGAGAAGTTGTGAAATAAGATATCCTTAATATAAGAGTTCAACTAAAGTTTAAAGTGATTTGTTGGAATAGTTTAGTTTAGATATAAAATCAATTAAAAGAGAATCCCTTAGCAATAGTTCAAGTAAAGTAGGTGATATGCAACTAGTGCAAAAACCTTTCTTTAAGGAAATTTATGTGATTAACGTAAGTTGATTGCACTATTACTAAGAGCGAGTCGTTAAACCTGCGGTGCGTGTCAAGTTTTTAGCACCGTTGCCGGGGATAGGTAGCCATTAGTATTACTTAGTTAGTTTGAATGGTTGCTAAGTTTTATTTTCAGTTTATAAAAATAAAAATAAAACTAGGCTTAGTTTTCAGTTTGACTTTCCGCACTAGATCTTTTTTTGTTTTCTTTTTTGGGATACTTAGTGCATGCGTAGCAAGGGAGAGAATGACCTAGTGCCTTATGATTTGGAGATTGAGAGAAAAACCAAACAAAAGAAAAAAAAAAGAAGTCAATACAGATGAGGAGCAAGCTTGAAACCAACATGAGGGCCGCGAGAATAACCAGCCCATAGGTGATTCGGTAATGTAGGAGAGAGCGCGAGGAGAAAGACGCCTTTGTGACTAATTCAAGCTAGAAGTTCAGGAGACATACTACAGAGTTATGAGGCTTCTAGCCAACACCACCGAGTTCGAGCTACGACCATTTCTTATCAATATGGTGCAAAATAGTCTATTCAGCTTGCTATCCGATGAAGATCTAGTTGCAAATGTTGAGAATGTTTTGGAGAAGTGCGATACCGAGAACATAACCGAAGTTACGAAAGAGGTGATTAGGATGCGACTTTTCCCATTCTTACTAGATGGAAAAGCCAAACTCTGGTTCCAAGGGCTGAATGCAGGGAGTTTGAATTTATGGTCAGAAATCAATGAAAGATTTCTAGAAAAGTTCTTTCCCCCAATAAAATTCAACAAAAGAAACTTGAGATTAATCAGTTCAAGCAAGAAGATTCCAAGTCTCTTGACAAGGCTTAGGAAGGATTTAAAGAGATGCTGAGGAGATGTCTGGGATACAGATACGTGAAATAGGCACAACTCAAGATTTTTTACTATGGGATGAACCACAATACAAGAACGCTAGTAGATGCTGCATAAGGTGGCTCTCTACTTACTAAGGATGAGGATGGAGCATTAGATCTCCTTGATCTTATGTCTCAAACTTTTACCACCGGTGTTCGTTCCACAGTTAGAAAATCTAAAAGCTTCTACAAAATTGACTCGCAAGCTGCAATTATGGCCTAACTATCAAATTAGAGCAATCGGATGGCAAAACTTTAGATGGGATGGATGGAACACCAAGGTCCACAAGTAGCATAACAACCCATGAATCACCAATGCATGTTGGTTAGCCAAATAGACATACAATAGGGAATGGAACATGAAGACATTAACTTCATAAACAACCAAGCTACGGGAACAACTTCATACCAAGGTAGTGGCTCCTAAATAGTTTTATCAAGGATACAACAAAAACAACCCCAACTTCTCATATGGAAATCCTGATAATGCACTGAAGTTACCTCAAGGCCTCGAACAACAAGTCCACCAGGCGATATTGGGGCAGAGCGAAGAGTAAATTGAGAAGTATTTGCAAGCCATGGAAGTGAGAGATAGGGAGTGACATGAGAAGCACGAGAAAGAATTGGAAGGAATAAGGAAAGGCACGAAAAGGATGGATAATGAGCAATTATAATCCATAAAAAACCTAAAGAGACAAATTGGTCAGTTTGTGATAGCCTTGAACTCGCGGAAGGAAAGACAGTTTCCTAGCAACACTGTCACCAATCCAAAAGAGAACGTAATGTCATTCACATTATGGGCACTATAGCAACAAAGGAGCCAAGACAAGACCAATTAATGTACAAGCATGAAGAGATGCATGAGCACGGAACGGAAGTAAGGCAAGATGATCTTGATGGTTTCCATAAGCAAATAATTATTGCCTTGAAGAAAAATAAGGGGAAGCAACAATGGAAGGCCAAGAAAAAAAATGAAGAACCCCCCGAAGAAGTCCCTTAAGGTAATGACGATTGGTTCCAAAGAAATTAGCACCAAAGCTCGAGTTCATCTCACCACTTCAACCGATCAAAAAAAGAGATCCTAGAGATATAAGCATACCAATAAACATTGATGGGCACCAGCTCCCGAAATGTCCAATGTGATACGGAGCCTCGGTCAATTTCATGCCACCGATGGACATGATTCATGCAGGCTTGAAGTTCAATTTTCCGGATACCACGAATTTGCAAGTAGCACACGATAATTTGATACCTACAATGGGGAGAGTTTTGAATGTGCATGTGAAAAGTAGATAGATTAACATTCATGTGGATTTTAAAGTCATGAACTATAACATTGACGATGACGTATCTATGATACTTGGACAACCATTCTTAAACACGACTAAAGCAAGTTTGGACGTGAGAGAAAGGAAGATCTCGATGAGTATCAACGAGGGCAATGATATTGAGATGGTTGTCTTTGTCGATGGTGAAGAAATACATATGAACGAGAATGATATCATAATCTCTGATTTGTAGATGAAGCTTCTCGATTTAGGCTCGGACTAAATGAGTGAAAAGGTGTCAGGCTAATGATGTTAAATTAAGTGCTACTGGGAGGCAACCCAGGGGTTTTAAATTTCAAGTTTTTGAATTTTTATTAGTAGTTAGTTTTGTAATTTAATAATTACAATTCACGAGTTTTAGTTCTAAATTTCATAAAGGTTTTGTCGAATGTGCAAGAAATACCGTTTGCCGGGTGATGATTCATCAGAATAGAAATGTCTCGAGAACTCACTAAAAGAGTAAAAGGGAGCGAAGGAGTTCAAAGCGGTGAAGGTAAGGTGCATGGGCAAATCGAAGGTAAAATTTATTAATTTTTATATTATCATGGATTTTATCCAGTCATGGCACCTTGTGTGAGTTGTACACAAAGTCGGAGGAGTGCCAGAGGAGAATTGGAGAAAAAATCATACGCGAAGATGTGGGCAAATGAGCCGACGACGTGGGTATAAGCCATGGCGCCGAGGTGGCAGTAAGCTAAAAAATTAAAATTTTCTCACAGTGTCGTTGACACAGTGGTGGTGTTGTCATAGCGTCGAGGTCGAAACAAGTTAAACCTATTTTTCACACCATTCTCCACACTTGCACTTAAAACCTACAAAAACCCCCATAATACACCCCACTAGAGCCAAAGTTTGATCATTTTCAAGTTAAATTAGTGAGTTCCTAGTGATTTAGAGTGAAGATACAAACACATTGTGGTTTTGCAAAAGTGGAAAAGCTAGGGCTTAGATTTTTGAAATTTGATTCCAAGGAGATCTAGGGTTCTAGTTGGTAAGAAAAATTAGAGGGTTTGGATTGGAAATGACTTGGAGGAGTGATCTACACTGGATATTAATCAAGCATTGAGGTACATTTACAATTTCATCTAGTTATGCATTAAAATCTGAAAATTATGATGATATTATAAGAAATTATGGATTTGAGGTTGTAGTATAGGTTTTGCAAGATTATGTGAATGTGAGCATTAATATTACCTATGGAGACTTAGTTGATATCTTTATATTATTTGGTGTATGCTAGATCCATGTTATATGAATTTTGATTTTTAAGTGATTTGAAGACCAAGTTGCATTACAATTTTGTTAGTTGCTTGAAATTTGAAGGAAATGGCAAGAAAAAGGAAACAAGTTAGCCAAACAAGAGCAAATGACTTTGAGGCATCTACCTTTAGGAACCTCAATGACGAAGAGCCTAGACCTTTTAAATTCAAATATTTCATTTGTAAAGAGGCTAGGGACCGATACGAGAAAATTTTACGTAGGGAGTTCATTTAGGAAAGATGAATAAATTTGACGGCCAAATACGATAAAAGAGTGAACAATTTCATAAGGTGTCGAAATTGGGAGCAACTCACTCAAGACTATAGGGAAAATAAAGTTAAGGAGTGACTGAGATTGTTTTTGACTTCTATGCTAATGCGAAGTTCACGGCTAAGGATGAACCAGTGATAGTGAGAGGGGTTTTAGTTCCCTTCAATAGACATGAGATCAATAATTTCTATGGGTTGGAAAAATTAAGCTCGTTTGAATCCACACTAAGCTTCTCAGCTGGGTTATATGAGAAGCTCTATAACCTATACCCATTTAGAGCCATAAAAGATTCAATGGTTGTCCTAGGACAACAAGGATGGATGATGGGAGCTGAAAATGTGCCGAAGCACATTAAGAAGGGGAGCATTAGAAAGGTTTAAAGAATGTGGCAACATTTTCTTGTTGCATCGATATACCCCACCTCTCAGCAAGGTGAACAACAAGCCGAAAACGGCTTGTCTTTATGAGATGATGCAATCAGGAAAATCAATATTGAGGAGATCATACACACCAGTCTGAGGGAGTCCATCATATCCGAAAGGGACAACAAATTGTTGTTTCCTATTTTAATGAATAAGATGTGCTTAAAGGCCGGAGTAAGAATGAGAGACGATGAAGAATTTGACATAAATGCTAACAAACCATAGATGAAGCTTTCATGCATATGTTGAAACCACCACCTATTTATCAAGACTCTTAGGAGGAGAGAGAGGGCTAAGGGAGCTAGACATGAGGCCGAGTTGTTGGCCGAAAGGCAAGAGGATCAAGTAGCAGTAGAAGCAGCAACAATAAAAGTAGCCCAAGTGCTACAAGATGAAGAGAATGAATAAGAAGAGGAGCAACGACAACAAGGATTTACTGATGGCTATGAGTTTGTAGACTCAAAGATTTGAGAGTAGTAGGACTTGGACAGTCCTGAAGTCTTTCCACCACTTCATCCACCATGGGCACCTATACCACCACCTGAGGATTTGACTCCAAAATAGTAGTGGATGTGAAAATCAAAGATGAGGAGATAATAATAAGAGGATAGGGCGTAATACTAGGCAGCCATGCTTAGATATGGGCAGGATATGGAGAGGAGAAAGCACTGCAAATGGAAAGGGCAGCAAAATTTCATGTTGATGTTGATCATTACAGAGCCATAGCAAGATATGGAGGAGAAAATGGTTAGAGCAGGATGGTGGAGTGTCCATTTACACCATCGCAGGCTCGAGATGATGATGCGGATGATTTTGATGACGTGTAGTCTTAAAGTCAGTGTTGTAGTGTTCCCTCATACCTGGGGAGTTGAGAGTGCTTTTGATGCTATTAATACATTTTTCACATTTGGGATATTTTGTTTAATATTAGTTATTTCAATATTAATGTTTAGTTTAGTTTATTATAACTTGTGTTATTTCATATGTTTGTGTTTTAGTGTCTTCTTTTTTCAGGCTTACTTTTAATCCTTGAGGACAAGGTTTAGTTTAAGTTTGGGGGCATCAACACTACACCACACTATGGGAAGTGGTAAGATAGGCTAAGAAATAAAGATAAACACTGAAGGTATGATTGTTCAAAATTTTAATTTGAAGCAGTTAAGGAGGAAACTATGGTAGTGTATAAATTTTTCGTTTTATTTACTATATGAATGTTTAAGTACTATAGATTAGGTTATACATAGTATTATGTAATGAATAATTAGTTCATTTGCATGTTCATGCCTTTAATTGCGAATGAGTAAATCACAAGTATCTTGTTTATATGAAACTTAAGAGAATAATTTGAATTTTTGATGAAAAAGAAACAACGTGAATGTAGCAAACAACAATGTCTATTCATGATTAGAAACCTAAAGTTAGGGAAGACCTTGAACTTGAAACAAAAGCAAGAAATTATAATACTTCTTGTGGAAAAAGTTTGATCTATCGGATTCTATAATAAGTGTGAATCTTACTTGCAATTACAAAGCAAAGAAAGACTTAGTGCAAAGAAGGGAAGAAATAGGCATTGTATAATAGAAGAAGGAGTTAACTTACTTGATTTAGTGAAAGTGATAAGTGCTAACAAGAGTTTTAGAATAAAGAGAAAAAAATGAGAGAATCCCACAAATTCAATAGGAAATGGAGCAGAGAACTTGATGGTTGAAAAGAGTAAGGAAGAATAAGTCTATAGGAAAAGGAGCAGAGACTATTAAATAAAAATTAAAAGAAGAATACAAGACATGAGAAAGAAAATAAAGAAAAGAGGGCGGAAGTAAACTAAGACTTTTCAAATAAAAGATTTAGAGTGCGAGTAGCTAGTTAAGTTTCCATTCCAACTATGTAAAAGTCATATAGACTCATGAAGTGCCAAATTCTATAAAGAGTCTAATTCATGGTATAAATATATTCAAATAAGATCTAATTCATAATATTATTGCATTTTTCAGGGAATTAAGATGTATTAGAAGAAATCAAAGAAAAATGAGAAGAAACGGAGCAAAAACCTATAAATCAGAGCTGGCGCCGTGGGAGCTTGTATTGACGCTATGGGAAGATAAGGGACAACATTGGGATGAAAGGCACGACGTGGGAGAGAAGAAAAAAATGAAGAAAACCAACTCGAGAGATCCGCGCAGTGGCGGCACCATGGTTAACAAGGGACGGCACCGAGACACAAAAAGGACGGCGCTGAGGCTCCAGGAGCACAAAATCACACAATGAAGCTATCACACGATGGTGGCATCGTGACTTAACATACACAGCGCCGAGGCATTAATGATAGCGCCAACTTCGCAGAAATTAGAAAGTGAACGTCTAATTCAGGTTAAAATGTAATTTATGGTTTTTAATTATTATTAGGGAGTATAAATAGGTATTAGGACATGGTAAACGAATGAGAGCCACCACATAGAATGAGATTATAGTAATTTAGTATTGAGTTTGATTATTAAAGAGTTTTTGTTGAAGAAACGTTGAAGACTCCACGTTTGCAATCAATATTTGGTTTCACTGATTTGTTCAAGGTTATATTTATATTCATCTCTATTTTGCAATGAGTTCTATATTGAATTTTGATGTGTGTTTTCAATAATGTGTGAGTAGTTTATTTATCTTAGGGGTCAATTGATCCTATGGTATGAATGCTATGCTTTGAAATAGGAATAAAAAGTGATAATGAAAAGTGCATTGTTTAGAATTTGTATTGATTCTTAGCGTAATGCTTTAGACAACTTGATCACATATTTAATGAAATTAGGCTTTAAGAGTTATCATTGCCATTGAATCTTCTAATCCGGACATGAAAGACACAATTTTAAAATACACAATATCGAAACATAGTTGTTGATTAGGGAGGCGCGGATAGTAACTTAGATTGTTATGAATCCAATGATTTGAGACTCAAAGCAATGTAGGACTTACGTTATTCACACCGATAAGTGAAGTTCTATTTTGCACATTAGAATCTTCTCCATCATGACAAGGGTTAAAGTGGATTTAAAGAAATCTCTCTATTCTAGTTAGGCATTGTACACAACATACTAAGATGTAAACATGAATACAAAGCATAGTATTAAATCACCTAGGTAAAGTTGTGAACTAAGATATCCTTAATATAAGAGTTCAACTAAAGTTAAAAGTGATTTGTTAGAATAGTTTAGTTTAGATATACAACTAGTGATTTGTTAAAAGAGAACACCTTAGCAATATTTCAAGTTATGTAGGTGATATACAACTAGTGCAAAAACCTTTCCCTAAGGACGATATTCATGATCAACGTAAGTTGATTGCACTATTAATACAAGTGAGTCGTTATACTTGCGGCACACATGACGAAGTCACCGATATCCGGCTCATAGACTATGCTTGTGACATCTCGTCACGACTGCACTGATCACCCGATTCGATCGATCGAAGGCCCAAACCCGATTCGACCCGGTGACGCGGTCGTGCTCTATGGTAGTGTACTATTAGTAGTAAAATAATATTTTTGGTGTGTATGTAATATTCAATCATAAATACACATGTGACACAAGACAAGGCAAGGCGTGGGTTTCGCCTCGGGATACATGTTGGGCAAGAAATACATGACTTAGGCTAGTATCAAGATCTTTTACTAACTTGATTTAATTTGGCCTAAGTGGTGTATTAAAAATCATTAATATGCCTATGGTTTAATTATAAATATAGTGAAATTCAATGGCAACTTTTAAATTTGTGAAATTAGAATTGTATATAATTAATTTAAAAGGGCATGGACATAATGGGAAATGTCTTATGATATGTGTAGATGGACCAATAGAAAATAAGGTGCATGTTAGGTGTCATGCAAAAAAGGACAAGTGGTAGTTTGATTTTGACTTAGCCAAATGTGACGAGTTAAATGTGAGTCTTTGATTCACCTAAATATTTGTAAGTGGGGTGAGATTTAAAGTCAAGGACTATATAAGTTTCATGGTCACTTGTTCAATATGCAAAATAAACTCTAACACCATTAGAGAGCTTGTGAGAATATTAAGAGATCAAAGAAGTTGTAGAAAATCTTGTATTTGCTGTTGGGATTTTTGAAGATCCAAGAAGGTTGATGCAAGAGAGTATGAATCTATTTTGGTGGAGCTCATAAAATGAAATGTGAAAACTCCATTAAAGCTCTTGATATGTTTTCTTCAACAAATCTCTATAAATAGTATGTTCCAAGTTTTTGTTATTGATGAGTTTTGGTACATGTGGGTTCATAAGAGTAGATTGAGCCTTAATTAGTGAAAATCCCTTTTAGGGATCATTGAGGAGATTTTTATGATTGTTGAGTTGTGTTACGTAAAGAAGAAGTTGAATAGTAACTTTACTTAATGGTGATTGGATATTTATTGGATAAAATTTAAGTATAAATGATTACATGATGATGTTGGAAATCAATAATGGACCGAGTTTGAGGTGATTTGAATATTCTTATACTCAAGAATTGAAAGCTTTAGAGTTGCATAAAATTTATTCTATGCAGTTTGAGCAGACTCAAAAGAAGATAAATTTCTAATGTGCCCGATGATATTAAAATTGCTATAAATTTTGAGCTTGCTCAATAGAAATAAGACTGTTATGGATTTTGAGCTTCCTTATTTGGATTAAGACTGTTTGACTTAGTTTGATTTTACTCAAAGTTCAAATGTTAGTATTTTAAAGCATGACTGTTATTATTTAGTGCATACTAAATGTTATAATTAAGTAGACTCAAAGATAGCTTGAAGCAACCTCAATAAAAGCAGTTAGCTAAACTATTATTACTCAAAAGTATTCAAATAAGATCCTAACACACCTAAACTAATACAAAACAATACAAGGAACCGAGAGAACTAGTGTCGTATATCACACGCGTGGTTTGAGGTGAGTGGTGGCCTAAATGCACGGCGCTGTGACGGTAAAACTTAAAGATTTAATAAAACTTTTGGGGTTTTCTCGAGATAGGTGCACGGAGTTGTGGGGGTTTTAGGACCTCAATTTACGTACTAAAGCCGACGTAAATGGCTAGGGCTTAACAATGACTTGGCGTGGACATTAGCACGCACCAGAAAGTACGAGACACGCGATCGAGCTTCGGCGTGCCACATGTAAGATTTGTGAACACAGAGAATTTATAAACTATAATACATATCGTACTAAAATTGCATAGCTCGATGTGCTTCGCATCATAACTACCTATGGCCATGCGTCTAGACATTTGGGCCATTAGGAGCCATCTCTGAATACTAGATGAGGCGCCTAAGGTTAAGGGTCTCCCCATCCGGCGTGTCGAACGGCTTCGAGGGATGACTATATGATGATCTTCTACCCTCCAGTCAGTACGGCACTAGGAGGATGTTTTCTGCCCACCGCCCTTTTCTACGACTGGGTTAGAGTATGTTGGTGTCGCTCAGGTTCACAAAGTCACGTGACGGGACCTCTCCTAATCATCCATGATGAACGCTACCGAGATTCAGGCTAGGTCCATGTATATGAGGTTTTTTTGAACCGCCTGTTCATACTAGAAAAGGATTGAATCATGTTTAATTCCTGCAATTTACTTTTATTATTCCTTGTCGAATTATATTATGTTGTAACTTTTATAAAACCCTATTATTCACTTACTTGGGGCCTTTGGAACCCAGATCCACTCCTCCGAAGATCAAGGGAAGGGCAAGGCGCACCAAAGAGATGACGACTTCATATTACCTTGATTTTCACTGTAGGAGTGATCTCTTTTGTGTATTTATTTTGTTTTATATATCGAACTTATATTTTTGTTCATTTATGGATTATTGGTTACTTTTGGACATGTTCCTCGACTTGGATTTATGGTACTGATGATATGATATGTGTTTTCCATACTTATGTTCCTGTGTACTTTCCAGTATCTTATTATATGTTCACCAAATTTCGCACACACTTGAATTTTACTTAATGGTAAAAAGAATGTACCAGTAGGTCTGGAACATCTTTATGGTTGATGGCGTGACTAGACGCCTTAAGAGACGGTTCAGGCTGGTCAGAACTCCGGTTCACAATACAGGTGCTGACTTTACTTCTTGAGGAACTTGCCATTGTCACCAGCGATTAAGACAGTTCTAGTAAGTAAATCCAACAGAAATTCAACAATATTTCATGATAACAAAATATCTATAAATTATGCGAGAAACGATAAGAAATGTAAATAAAGTAGTAAAAATGCATGATAGATAGAATAGAATAATCAACGATAGATACCAGTGATTTAACCAACTACCACTAGTTAGACGTAGACCCGAGTCTCCTAGGGAACCTAATGTTTTTTATTGGACCAAGTGTCTGAGTTTATAGGCCTAAAAGAGATATAACAATGATAAAAATGTGAAGGAGAAGAAACCATTGGCCGATAGGAGGTTTAAGATAGAAAATCTAAAGTATGAGAATAGAGTTGCCTCTATCATACGAGAGAGGGGGTGGGAGTTCCTCACTAGGGGCTACAAGACTCTTACTCGGTAACACCACGACCCAAACTTGATATACGGAAGTGAGGAGTTGGTTCGTGATTTTTATGATGATGGACACGCGACCAACCATTGCTAAGGTGTGATGGTGAGAGGGACAGTGATTGACTATAGCCTTAAAACTATTAACACATACTATGGCATGCCTACTTTCGATGACTTGGGAGGTGAGGATATCCCACATTATAGGTATTCCAGTGAGATCCACTTCCCCTATCATAAGTTAAGGAAGCTCTTATTTGCTTTCATGAGCATTGTTGGGCCTATGCAACCAATGACTTCCCTAATCTCATCATTAATATCTATTTCAGGAAGACTGAAGGTCTTGTCTTATTTTGTCGATGCATCTCTCAATTCCTCTACTAAATATGGTGAAGTCACACGACCCCTCTGTGCGATGATCTACCCCATTAAACTTGATTAGGTGACTAATTAAATATTTTTAGATTTTAATTGGAATTTAGGAATCCAAGGTGGGACCTACGCATGCATAAATAGATCATAAGTTAAAATATTATTTTTGTGTGTCATGTGCCTAGTTTGTGTACTATACTATATTCGCCGCAAAATAGGGCAAGTAAAGGTTTAGACGCGTTGTGCGAGTGTTTCAGAGGGCGTTGGTATTTTTTCGATTTTACGTGAAATTGAGGTATTATTTCGGGGATAAATTGTAAGTTAAAAGGGGTGTAAAGTAATAAAAATAAAAAAGAAAAGTGTATAATTTACTAAAAGGGCAACCTAAGATGTATGGGAAAAAGATAAGTTTGGAGGGCATATTGGTTAATTTGCCTAAACCAAAACCAATTTTTACTATGTGAAATGAAGTGGGTTTTTATTTAAACCTGTACCCTTCATGTCGATATCTCTAAATTCTCTCTTTCTCTCTATGCTCTCTGTCTCCCTCGATTCTCACAACATTCAGGCTCTTTAGCAACGAAATTAAAAATGGAACAACATCGGAATCTAAAACGCTCGATACTAAATTTTAGAAACAGTATTCCCATTTTGTTTCTAAATTTAGCAACCGATTATTTGTTGTTGTTCGTTGCTAAAAGAACGAACGATTTTCTCCCTAATAGAAACAAATTTAGTGATGGATAGTATTTTGTTTATAATGTCGTTTGTAATTAGCAACCGATTTCGAAACAAAATTGAGGTTTTATGTTTTTGCTTTCTGTCTCTAATTAGTTTCTATTTTTAAATGATTTTTTTAAATAAATCTATATTTAACGAAATAAAGAGAGCAGAATTAAAGAAAAAATGGATTTAGGAATTAATAAATTTAACCGAATTACAAAATGAATTTCAAAAAACATGAATTCAGAATTTAACCCAACATTGTAGTCCAAAAAAAATAATTTACAAAAACATGATCAAACCTAATAATAAAGATAGACAACATTCAACGACTTTATATATTACAAAATAAAAAATAAAATAAAATATGAGACTTGGCCATCTAAATAATTGTTGGAAAGATCAAGAGTGTGAAGCTTTAATTGAAAGTCTACAATCTCCTGTGACATATGATATGTAATGTTGTTCTTCCACAAGAGCCTTAATTAAAACACACAAGAAAACAATTGCTCATTAAATCTATCATTATATAAAATACAAATTTGTGACTAAAAAAATAAAATAAAATACATCATAAATTATATCCTTACCCTTGGTAGTTTAGTTAAGTACTTTGTACTTGGAGAGAGAGTATGTATGAGATAAGTCAAGAGTCCTCCTCATGACCATGTCATTAAAGTAATAAGCTTCATAAAGGACTCTCTAAAGAAGTCTCTATATTATTTAACATACTACTTCAAATTCAAAAGCACTCATTTAAGAAAAAACAAATTTCATCATAAGTTCTCTTCTACATTTAGATCAAACTACGTACAAAGAAAAAGAAAATACCTTCCTTTATAGAGACGAGGAGTTGAGACCTTTCACAATTATGTGAAAATACCTAAAAATGAACACAAGTACACTCATGCACTCAACTTAGAAATTCATATTTGTTTTTATAACCAAGTAATAAAGGGTAATAATTTATAATGTAGTGATTAACGTACACCAAGAAAGATCTTCATCAAAAGTTCATTATGATACATAGAACAAAAGTGAGAAACAAAAAAAATAAAAGAAAAAATGCCCCTTTTGAAACAACAAAAAGCCCAAACCCAACTTGCAATATGCCACGAGAAAGCACAAATGTGTGCATAAAGGAGCACTAACATGCTAGATAGGGAAAATACCAGCCAACCATGCCCAATGCAACAAATCGAATAAAGAATAGGTGCCCACATTTCGAAACCCCGTGACCTTTGTTGGTGGAAGGAACATTTTTAAAAATTGTTACTAAAGCAATGGAACAATAGGGCATGTATATATAATGGCAACAACAATGAATCTAAAGTGATTAAATGATTCCTAAAAGTACTTGGTGACACGTGTCGAGCGTACACAATAATTTTTTATATTTTCCCATTATTTGTAGAAGTGGTAAATGACACTCGACTCCACATGGATTTTTTCAAATCTCAAAGGAAAGTATTTTTTATTTTTATTAGCTTAGTTAATCTAATTAAACGGGAATTAAAATACTAAATAACTAAAATCTATAAATACTAACTTAATTAACCAAATTAACTAACTTAATCTAAACAATTCAATGCAAACTAAGTTAAACAATATTCAAACTCAATATAAATATAAATATAAATATAAATATAAATATCTTAAACAAGCATCTAAACAAACCCCCACTGAACAATGTAATATACTTGGATTACTTTCAAACATTATAACATAATATAACTACTATAGTTATAATCATAACACATAGAATCTTCAAATCATTAAATCCTAATTCATAATAGGTTAATAGCCTTTAGCCAGTCATTGATTTTTCCAAATTCAATGGAAATGCCACATTTTTATCATTGTAAATCTACCCTTTGGATAAAATGGAACACCATAGAAATACGATAGCATTGCACTCAATGAAAATTATGCCTAATCTAAGCCAATAGTAATTGTAGCCGCTTAATAAATAACTTAGAACATAATCAACTAGAACATCCACTAGGGGAAAGCCCTATAGATTAATCCTAGTTACTACTTCTATAATTATTGTCAATAATTAAGGACATAGATTCATAAACAAAATCCCACAATACACATTTGCAACTATGCATGCACTATTAATCTTCTTTAGTTGCAATACGCAAAACATCTTGTTAAATCCGTGATTGACATGTATGAATATATTTAAAGCATTAAGTTCATGATTTCTTATAACTATCTAGCAATCCAAAGTATATACATGTCTAAGGTTTGTTTAGATTGATAGACTACTCACTCAAGCTAGAATTAAACAATGCAAATATATAATTAAAATACAATGAATAAATAAATCACTTAAAATAAATCAAAGCACCAATGTATCCTCAAACATCAACTAGAAATATAAAATAGACAATAGAAATAATGTAGAGCAAAAAGAAGAGAGAGTTATTTTGAAGCTTTCTGGCCCTTTTTATAGTCTCCCTTCATATACATATCCTAGATAAACTCAAATTCTTCATATTAATCTAAAAAACCCATAACTAACCTCAGGGATTTATCAGTAATTTCTAAGTTGTACACAAATCACTGATTTAATCACTAGAAATGGCTCTCAGTGCTCCACCAATTCAGTTGGCGATTTCTGGTTAATTCTTTAATTTGATGTGGATTCGCTGGCACTTTCTTGTTGTCGTTAGGTGGCGATTTCTAGTATAATCACTAATCGCTGGCTAATCGTTGGACTTCTTTTCTAGTTGACTATTTTACTTTTCTTTATTTTTTCTTTCATATCTTAATTTTCCTATTTAAATCCTGAATCAAGAAACAAGAGAACCTAGTGTAATATCATATATATAATTAACCTAAATTTCACTATAAAATTTGTCTAATTATTAACTTGTCAAATACGTCAAAACTCAGCACTTTGCTATCCCGAGCAAAGGAATATTTTAAATCATATTCTTTTTTCATTCGTTATAAAATGATTTCAATATAATTCATCTTAACTTTAAATATTATAAATTTTAAAATAGAAGTGATTTACATATGAAAACCTATTACCTCACAAGTAAATGAAAGTTAAGATATAATAGAATGATTTAGATAAAATAAAACATCCCTTAATGATAACTCAACCACCCAATGCAACATCCTTTATAACTTAAAGTTCATTATCAAGGTCAACACACAATATATGTTTTCTCAATCTCCACCGACAAACATCAAGATCATGATAACTAGAATAAAGTCTCAAAACACAAAAAAACCACTAGATTAATCTTAATTTTCTGAAAATACTTTATAATCGTACCACAATTAAAATCAATAGGAATTTTGCAAAATACTAACGAATATATCATTCAAAACATGTTAGATTAAGAAATACTTCAATCAACTCTAGCTTCAAGTACTCGAGTTAAATCTTTTTGTTCTAAGAGTTTTTGAACATCCATCTTTTTCATCACTCATTTTCTTTTCTACTTCATTCTAATTATTTATTTTAACATATTTCTTTTGATTTTGATTTTTTAGTCCCTGCTCCATGTCCTTTGGACATTCTCTCATTTTTCCCACAATAGATTCCATGCACCATTTTCATTAGAATCTATAGGACTCTATATAAATATATATTTGTAAACTCTTTTTAACACTTCTGATTATCCACTAAAATTGAAGAAAATATTCTTTCTAACTTATAGAAATTCATCGGTTTCTAACCCATTTCTTCTTTTAATTATGGCATAATAACTTTCTATATATATATATACTATAAAAATATTTAATCAATAGTTTTTGTATGACAAGATTCTTAGAAGTCTGTCTTGTTCATCTTGCACTATACTTTTTATCTTCTACCCATTATTATGACTAATACAAAGTATTCAATTTAGCGTACACATCAATTAATAAAGTTAATAAAAAAGGGTGTAAAATTGATTCTTTCTATCATAATACTCACTTGGGGAATAAAAATATCGCTTCAATTAAAAAATCTATTCATTTTCATTATCATTCTACTCCTAAATAAAAAATAAAAATAAAAGGAAAATGAAATTCATACTTACTTGAGTTTGAAAGAAATTTGAATAATTTCGTCAACTTACTTGAATATCATTTGAACTTTTCGGATCGCTTCCGAATTTTTCTTCCACCTTTCTTATCTTTTCCTTGCTTTCTTTGCTACCTTTGTCATACTTCATCTAAAATACCCCCAAACTCATTCTAAACCTTGTCCTTAAGGTTTAAAAATGAATTATGATTTGAACATAAGAAACATACCATGTGAAGTATAAAAGAAATGATGCAATAATAAATTTGACAATCAATATACGAATAAACTCAATGTAGAGTTATACTAAGATAGAGTGCGTAAAAATTATATGAATAAAATTACCATTATGTATTAAATGTATCAAATTTCATACAAAACACCGAATAAAATTTATCACAAAATATACCATCAAAAACACAGAGTATCATCACTAAGCACAAAGTATATCACTAAGACTGAGTTATATAGAATAGCTCAAAAATATTACTCGTAGAGACAGAGAAAATAAATAGAATAAGGAAACCAATATCGTCGTTAGGAAGTCGCACCGTCATCGTCCTCCACCGCATCAATCATCTCTGGGACTGGTAACTTATAATAGGGTCGTAGAGGCGTTATTCTTGACTAGGCAAAGTGTTGGAACATCAAGATTATTGTTAAGTAGAAATCTCATCTATGTAGACTGTGACAGAACCTCTCCTCAACGTTTTTTTCTCTCTGACATTGTACGTTCCATCCCGTGGATGCTCCTTGCTAAGGCTCTCTCGATTCTTGAACACCTCGATCTTGATTACGAAGAGTGGTCATCTGATTGTGCAAAATTGCACCCATGAAGGCCAACTCCGACTGTTCAATTTATAGTCTGTCATAATCCCTAGCACGTTGCTCCACGTTCGGATCATTTCTAGGTTCCGACATCTCCTCAAGAATTCTCCTCATGTCATCTCTGATTTTTCCTACTCTACTCAGTTTCTTTTTTGCCTATCTTAGTACTTTCTCTCTCACCCTCTTTGTCTTCATAACCATTAACTTTTCCATATTCTCTATAACCTCATTAGTGATGGTCTTCTCAAGTAACACATCCATGTCAAGCCCTGCCATGTTTACCTGAAGCCCTGCCATGTTTACCTGATTTGCTCTATAAAAGTCTACAATCATCAAAGGAAAAAATAGTCCATTATTATTTTTAGTGGTGATGATACTCTTAATTGATTCATAAATAATTTTGCCAACATCTAAGTATCATAATCCCATGAAGATGTGGTAAAGTAGGGCAGCCTTATAGTTAACTGTCTCATTGAATTGCAGGCTCGGCTATAAGCTAGCGTTGATGAAATAACACCAAGCTTTAGTGATTTTCGTAAAAACTTTGGTGTTATGTCCTTGGGGTACCCCTCCATATAAAAAACAAATCCATCTCCATTGATTGCCTCTAAACCTCCCTTAATTGTCTCTGGTGGGGTATTGGTACTTAATTCCATATTCGGGTTTACTTTGTACTCAACGTTTTGTTTTTGATGAAATATGGTAAACCAAAATATTGATTTGTTCTTGCAAATGCGAATAATCCATTGTCCTACCTTGAACTCGAGCCACGGCCTTACTCTCACTTCCATATGCATTGACATAAAACTCTTTCACCAAGATATCGCAACCCTTCTCACTAGGAACATCCTCTAAGTCTGGGTGGTTATAATCCCTAGTCTATAATCCTCGGCCCAAGTCTTAATGATATCCCGAGTCCTAGGCCTAAACTCCTATTCATTTTTCATATAAAATCCCCTCTCTCGAGATCAACTTCCAATCCTTCACTATACTATTCCTAAATTTTTCATAGGCCTTCTCATTGACAAAATTATCTTTCATAAGAACGTAATTTCTCTCCCTCCTCGCATCTCTTGTTCAACTTCCTCTCTCGTCCTCCTCCTCTTCCATATAATCATCCTCAATGTAGAAACTAATTGAAGAACGTGGAGTCGGTTCTCTTTATAGTCTAATTATAGGTGTGTTGAAAAAGATTGATGTGGATTGGATTTAGAAAACTTTTAGTTTAGTTTTTGTCTTCTTTACTAACTTTACTTTCCTTTTCTCTTCTCTTTAACCTCTACCCTTTCTACCTCCAAACCATTTGGGTTAGTATAAGTAAAAGAATGAACCTGTAAAACCATTTAAAATCAAATTTGTTGGAATAGTGTTTGGTAAAATTCAACTTATATATCGAGAAGGAGAGATTCATCGAAAAATCATTTATAAATTGAGAGTTTGAAATTTATATGAAATTTATCGATAAAAAATAATTAAGAAAAACAAACTTTCTATAAAATTCAAATCGACGATAACTATTAAAAAAAACCCAAACTCATTTGAAACTTAGTCTCAAATTGGCTTGCGTATAAAATTTGATCCACACGCCTTATACAAAAAATGATTCAAAAATTCGATAGTAATAAACAAATCATCACATCACCCCGTACTAGTATTATAATAGAAATCATTTGATATCAAAAAAAATTAGAGTAAAAATTTTGAAATTAAGCTTCTAACCTATTAACAATCTAAAATTAATGAAAAACCAAAAATTTAATCTACAAGAGATTAAGGTTTTTCGTGGAGTACCTTCTTAAAAGTGATTCTTCTAAATATGAAACTCAAAACTCTTCTCTAGAGCACTCCTCCAAGCTCCAATTCGAACTCTCTTACTCAAGCCCTATGTGGCTTTACACTCTCAAAACTCACCAAATCTTTGGTTGAATGTGTGAGGATTGAGGTGAAAATCACATAAATACTCTAAAATTAAGCTTTTGAATGTTGAATCTAGTAAAAATTTTGTCTTTTCATCGAAAGGTTGCAATGGTTTGTGAGTTTGAAGGGTTTAAATGTGGCTATTTGGGATTTCAAATTTTAAAAAGCTCAAATTCATTCTCAGCAAATCATTGTTTAAGTGGATTTGCTAAGAAATTGCTAACAAAATCATTGAAAATGAGCCTTAGTGGCTTAGCGAATTATTTATCAAGTTTTAGTTATAAGCTTAAATCGGTGAGGAATTGCTGACTCAAAATTACATTGAAAACTTTGCATACTGCTGCCGATTTTTTCAAAGATTTTCGCTCAAACTAATATCGCTGAAAATCGCTATCCTATTTTTATTTTTTCCAATTAAATTGATTTTCCCATTTAATTTTTCAAAATTTTCAAAATTTAACTATAATATGTATGAAATGATAATTTCATTATTATAAATAGCTAATTAACATAAAACAAATGCATAATATAATATAAAAATAAATTGGCTCGATCATTACATGAAACTATTATTGGATTAAATTCCTAAAATATCCCCATTATAAGAGTCAAAAGTTGAGAGAATATGAAAACAACTTACTAATCCTAACACTAAAACTGGAAATAAAGATGGAGTATGGACTGCTTCCCATAAAGCGCATTTGTTTATTGTCCTTGGCTCGACTGAACTACACAGTTCTAAACTAATTCTATAAACCTAAGTGTAGGACTTTCCACTCTTGTGCCATTCAGGAAAGTGATTTCTCGGCCATGCACTCCAAAAGAAATTGTCTTGTTGAGAGTATCCATGACAACTTGCAAAGTAGCTAAGAAAAGTCGTCTTAAAATTAATGGAGGATCTTAGTTGATGAAGTGTGGCATAACATAAAAAGTTTGTGGGAATAATGTACTTGTCGATTGAACTTGTACATTAGTAACCACACCTATTGGTTTTACCGAATAACCGTTTGGTAAAGTAACGTTTTCAAAAGCAAGTACATCCAATTCTAGTTGAATGTGAAGAAAAAAATGAATTGGAATTTAGTTTGCTCTAGAACCTGTATCACAAATAGATTTAAAATACTAAGCCCATTTCACCTTTATGTTTATATATGTATATATATCTCCTAAATCATCGAGCTTGAAAATTGCTCAATTCTTCTTATTTTTCTTCTTTTTGTTCGTAGATTTGAATTCCTCCATATTATTATTAATCGCAACATTGTTTAGTTTCTTAACCCACCATTCTCGAGTTATTGTCTTTTGATTTGAAGTATCTTCAACATGCTTATTCTTGGAAATAACATTTTCATCTTCCATTGTTACTACATTAATAACATATACTTCAGTTTTATGATTATTTAGTTTTAAAGATTCATTATCATTAGTTTGTTCATTATCAAATTCATCAGAATTTCCATAGATATCTTCATCATTAAAACAGAAAGGGACAATCTTGTTTTCAAATTCTATAGACATTGTTCCTGCAAAGATAGCTAACATTGTTATAGCTGTTTTAAGAAATGGTATTCCTAAAAGTATAGGTGGGTACTTGGATGATATTGAGTCTCCCATTTTCATGACATAAGTCAGCTGAAAATACTAAGTCATTTACTTTGACTAAGTAATCTTCAAATAAACCATAAGGTTTGATAATTGTGTAATGAGCTAAGGTAAGATTAATAGGTGTATTAGTCAACAAACCTGTTTTTAATGGCTCTTATAGTTTAAGTGACATAAAATTTATTGATGCTCTAAGATTACACATAGCTAAATCTATAAAAGAAGTCCCTATTGTGATAGGAATTTCAAACATTCTTATATTGGAACATTTTTTAGGTATTTTCTTTTTAATTAAAGTAGACACTTTTTGTCCTAAGTTTTCCTTAGATTCTTCTAAAATTTTATCCTTCGGTTTAGAGAATTATTTTAAAACTTCATCATAATTAGAAAATTGCATAATTGATTCCATCAATGGTTTATTGATTTCTATTTTCCTAAACACTTCAAGAATGTCTTCATTATTTTTTTCCTTCCTAGCATCAAGTACTCGTTATAGAATAGTAAAATATGAGCACATATCTTCATTCAAATTATCATAAATCTAATCATTTTATTCAGACTTTTGTAAAGATTTTTCATATGTTTCAACTCTGGTTACATACCATGGAAATAGCCATCCAAAAAAAAGAGCAATATTGGCTTGAGTTGGTGCTTTAGCTTGACTACTCTATTGAGTACTTAACCTACTCATTTGTAAATTCATTTGACTTAACTTAGTTTTCAGTTCATTAATAGTAGTATCAATCTTAATCTGATTTTGAGAAATCTGTGTAAAGTTTTGATGACTTTGACTCATAAAGTTATGCAGGACTTGCTCTGAATTGGGTTTCATGGGTTCAATATTTTATTTAGGTTGTTGATTAGGTGCAGGCTGTAGCAGAGCTTTGGTCTATAAGTATTATAAATCTGATTTTCAAGACCATAACTAAAATTTTAATCTAGTTTTCAAGGATAATAAGTATTATTATTATTATTATATTTATTTCTTGGGGGACCAGAAAACTTATTCATCATTGCATTAACCTCTTCAGTATTTTCTTCATGTAGCGTAGGACACGCATCCGTAGGATGTGTAACCTCATTACAAAACCCACAAGCCTTAACTAGATTAGATATATTATTAACTAACAGCTTAACCATCTTAGATAATTCATCTTTGCAACTATGATTTGTTTTCTATCAGAACTAATTTTTCTAGCAGGCATATATTGATCTAGGAAAGCTTTTAACATTTGAGTCCATATAGTTATTGAATCTTATAGGAGGTAGAACAACCTATATTGTGCTTGATCTTTCAATGCAGAAGGGAAAGCCTTAAGTTTGACTTATTCTAAAGTACCTTCTTTCAGTTTCATTCCATTAAATTTATGTTGATACTCCATTATGAATTTTTGTGGGTATTCATTATTTTTACCATAAAACTTAGGTAAGGCACTAAAAAATCCAGATCTAAGTTTAAATTTTGGAAATCCATCGGGGTATGCTATGCACAGTCTTATATGTTGTAACATTTTGATTTGCTTGTCTAAAAGTGAGTTCTCAATTATTATTGTAATTATTGATGACTCTGTTATCATTATAAATATTATTATTAATGATATTTTCATTAACATAATTATTTTTGTATTCCATCCTATCAGCTGAATTTTCTCTAAGTTGTTGTCTTAAACTTTGATTAAAAGTTTTATCTATTTCAGGATCAAACAGATGTAAAGATCCAGTTGGATTGAAATGACGAAGTGTATAGACCATACAACATCTAAAATCCTTACAAATTATTTAAAAATCACCGACAATAGTGCCAAAAATTGACCCGTGTCAAGCATTGACTTTGCTGTATTTTCCTATTATTTGTAGTAGTGGTAAATGGGATATCGTCTATAAATGGATTTTTTCAAATATCAAAGGAAAGTATTTTTTTTCTTGTTTTATTAACTTAGTTAATCTAATAAAATGAGAATTTTAATACTAAATAACTAAAATCTATAAATATTAAATTAACAAACAGAATTAACTAACTTAATCTAAACAATTCTATGCAAACTAGATCAAACGATACTCAAACTTGAAAAGTCAATAATTAGACACATTTTATAATGTAATTTAAGTTGATTTTAGGCATAAATGATGATATTACTGAAGGTATTCTTTTTTTTTTGATTTCAGGTTTTAAATAAGAAAATGAAGAGATGGAATAAAAGAGAAAGAAAAGCAAAATAGTTAATTGGAAAAATACACCAAATAATAGCTAGCTTAATTGGAATAACACTAGGAATCGCCATATAAATCAATAGCAGAAGAAAGCCAAATAATCCACAAAGTGAATTTGAGAATGAACTATAAATCGCTAGTTTAATCAAATGGAGCACTAAGAACTAAACTCAATGATTTGCTTAGTGATTTGTGTATAAGCTAGGAATAGCCGAGAAATCGCTTGAGGTCGCTTATGAGTTATTTAAACTCAATGATTTGCTTAGTGATTAGTATGAAGAATTTAAGTTTATCTATGATATGTAGACGTAAAGAGACTATAAAAATGCCAAAGAGCTTCAAATAACTCTCCTACTTCTCTTCTTTTTCTTTTAACTTTTTCCTTTTGCTCTAGGTTAGTTTTATGGTTTACGTTTAAAGATACTTTGGAGGTTTTATTTAAATTAAAGTATTTATTCATTCGTTATGTCTTTTAATTTTATTTACGCGTTGTTTATTTCCAAAGATGAATGAGTTATCTATTAATCTAAATAAACCCTAGACAATATAGTATATTTTGGATTGCTAGATAGTTATAATTAAGGAATAATGTACTTAATGCTTTAAATATATTCATACACGTCAATCACGAATAAACAAGTTGTTTTTGCATATTACAACTAAAGGAGATTAGTATTGCATGCATAATTACAAATGTGTTATATGGTATTAAGATTCTAAATCTATGTCTATAGTAATTGACAATAATTATAGAATTAGTAACTAGGATTAACCTATAGGGCATTTCCCGAGTGGATGTTCTAGGTGATTGTGTTCTAAGTTCTTTATTTTGCGGCTTAGGTAATATTGTCTTAGATTAGGCATGATTTTCATTGAACTTAATGCTATTGTATTTCTATGGTGTGACATTTTATCCAATGGGTAGATTTACAATGATAATAATGTAGCATTTCCATTGAATTAAGGAAAATTAGTGGTCAAGCTAATGGCTATCAACCTATTATGAAATGGAGATTAATGGCTTCAAGATTCCAGGTTTTATGATTACAACTAAAGTATGAAGTGATATTATATTCCAAAGTTGTTTGAGAGTAATCCAAATATATTATATTGTTTAGTGAGGTTTTTTTAGATGTTTGTTTATTTATATTGAATTGAATTTGAATAATATTTAATTTCAATTCCCATTTAACTAGATTAATTAAGTTAATAAAAACAAGAAAAAATTACTTTCCTTTGAGATTTTGAAAATCCGTGTGGAGACGATATCCCATTTATCACTACTACAAGTTAATAGTAAAATACATGAAAATATTGTACACGCTCGACACGTGTCGCTTTTTGGCGCAAATTGCCAGGTATGTTTAGATGATTTTTAAAGGACTTTAGACGTTGTATGGTCTACACACTTCACTCGTGTTAACTCAACAGATCTTTCCATCTATTTGATCCCGAAATTGATAGAAATTTTAATTAGAGTTTAAGACAACGACAACTCAAGGAAGATTTAGTTAATAAGATGGAGAACAACAATAATGGTATTAATGACAATATCATTAATAATAACAATGATAATAGCGTTATCAATAATAATAAAGAACTCCCTTTTGGACAAACGAATCAAAATGTTACAAAGATATGTAGATCTATTAAATTTGAACATAAATCTAGATTTATTAGTGCCTTACCTAAATTTGAAGACCTACATAAATTTATAAGGGAGTATCAACTTAAAGTTAATGGGATGAAACTAAAAGAATGTACTTTAGAACAAGTCAAACTTAAGGCTTTTCCATTTGCATTGAAAGATCACACACAAGACTGGTTGTTCTATCTCCCACAAGACTCGATAACTACATGGACTCAAATGTTAGAAGCTTTCCTAGATGAATATATTCCTGCTAGAAAAATTAGTTCCTATTGAAAGCAGATCACAGTTGCTAAGATGAAAAATGATGAAAAATTTAATGAATTTTGGGATAGATTTCAAAAACTAATTTCTTCTTTTCCACAACATGGATATACTCAAAGAGCTTTATTTGAATATTTTATGAAGGACTCAATCACTTTGAACAAAGACTACTGGACACAATATGCAGTGGATCTTTATTTGAAACAACACCTACTTTAGCGAAAAAAGCTATTAGTAAAATGGCAAAACAATCTAAAGAATATGGTGAAAAGGTTGAATACTTTAGAAAGAAACTCTATGAAGTGGATATGTAAGAAGAATAATTCAACCGACAATAAAATTGATAAATTATCGAAGTTGGTTAAACTATTAGTTAATGATAGATCTAATGAAGTTAAGGCTTACTTGATTCGCAATGTGGTTACACATCCTACGATGTGTATCCTACTCTACAGATGAAAATATTGAAGAGGTTAATGCAATGATGAATCAGTTTTCTGGTCCCCCTAGAAAGCAATATACTAATAATAGTTATTATCCTCGAAGATCGAATCCAAATCTTAGCTATAGTTCTCATAATCGAAATTATAACACTTATAGACCAAAAGCTCATATATAACATGTACCTAATCAACAAATTTCAAAAAACACTCTATTTATGGATCCAAATTTAGATCAAATACTGCACAACCTTATGAGTCAAAGTCCTTAAAATTCTACACTGATTTCTCATAACCAAATTAAGAAAGTTACTACCATTAATGAACTGAAAATATCAATTAAGTCAAATGAATTTGCAAAGAAATAGGTTAATTACTCAACAGAGTAGTCAAGCTAAAGTACCTACTCAGACCAGTGTTGCTCCCACTAATCAAGCACAAGTAAATGTTATATTTAAAGATAAGAAAGAAACAACTATAATTGGTAAGTCACCTTAACAAAGTAATAAAAAAGGTTCAAAAAACTATTGAAGAAGATGAAGAAGAAGGAGAAGAAGAAGAAATGATGGCTAATGTCATTTGTACTAGAGAATGGATGGTTGAACAATTGAAACATGCACCTTTTCCTGAAGGTTGTACCCATAGTATTTACCCAGAGTTGAAGCATATGAAAAATCATTACAAAATTCTAAATTACTTGATAAGGATAAAAATGATTAGATTTTTGATAATTTAAATGAAAACGTGTGTTCATATTTTACCGTTCCACAGCGATTAGCTGATGTTAGGAAGAAATCAATGAAGACATTCTTGAATCATTTAGAAAAATAGAAATAAATGATAAATTAATGGAATCAATTATGCAGATTTCTAATTATGATGAAGTTTTGAAAGAATTCTTTGAATCAAAAAATTACATTTTTAGAAGAATCTAAAGAAAACTTGTGTCAAAAAGTGTCTGCTTTAATTAAAAAGAAAATACTTAAGAAATGTTCTGACCCAGGGATGTTTGGAATCCCTATCACAATATGAAATTCTTTAATAGATTTTTTTATGTGTGATCTTGGAGCTTCAATAAAACTTATGTCACTCAAGTTATATGAATCAATAAAAATAGGTCCATTGACCAATACACCTATTGACCTTACTTTAGCTGACAATAATGTTATTAAACATTACGATTTACTAGAAGATGTTTTAGTCAAAGTTGAAGACTTAATATCTCCCACTGATATCTATGTCATGGAAATGAGAGACTCAATATCAGCTAAGTTCTCATTTAACTATTAGGAAGACTATTCTTTAAAACAGCTAAAACGAAGCTAGATATCTTTGAATGGACAATGTCTATGTAGTCTGAAAATAAAATTGCCACTTTTAACTTGAATGATGAATATATCTACAAAAATCAGATGAATTTGATAATGAACAAACAAAAGATAATGAAATTTTAGGATTAAATCATCATGAAGTTCTGAAATATATGCTATTAATGTTGTAACCACTAAGATGGAAATGCTAAGACCACGAACAAGCAAGGTGAAGATACTTCTAATCAATAGACAATAACTTAAGAATAGAGGGTTAAGCAATCAAACAATGTTCATAATAATAACATGGATGAATTTAAACCTACGAAAAATAAGAAAAAGAAAAAAAAAAGAAACCAACAATTGTCAAGCTCGATGATCCAGGAGATATACACATAAACATAAAGGTCAAATGTGCTTGGCACTTTAATGCTATATGTGATACGGGTTCTAGAGCAAACTCCATGTCGATTCATTTTTTCCTTTACACTCAATTAGAATTAGATGTACTTGTTTTCGAAAAAGTTGCCCTACTAAAAGGTTATTCAGTAAAACCAATAGGTTTGATTACTAATGTACCTGTTCAAATTGACAAGTATATTATTCCCACATGTTTTTTATTTATGCCACATTTCATAAAGGAATATATTTCATTAATTTTAGGACGACCTTTTCTAGCCACTTCGTAAGTTGTCATGGATACTCTAAACAAGACGATTATTTTTCGAGTGCATGGCCGAGCAATCACTTTTTGGAATTGCACAAGAGTGGATAATCCTACACTTAAGTTCATAGAACCAAATTTCTACAATTGCGTGGTTCAACGATCCAACGATAGTAAACAGAAGTGCTTTATAGGAGCCAGCCCATACTTTATCTTCATTTTTCGTTTTAGTATTAAGATTAATTAGTAGTTTTTATATTCTCTTAACTTTAGGCTCTTATAATAGGGATATTTTAGGAATTCAATTCCAGAATAGTTTCATGTAAGGGGTTGATCGAGCCAATTTATTTCCGTACTATATTGTTTTATGCATTAGGTTTATGTTAGTTAGTTATTTATGGCAATAAAATAAATTATTTAATACATATCTTAGTCAAATTTTGGAATTTTGAGTATTTCTACCTTTATTAATATATATACATATGTGAAAATTAATTGGGAGAATAGATTTAATTGGAAAAATAGTAAGATTAAGCTAGCAATTTCCCAAAGATTCCAGTTTGTACTAGAAATCGCTGGATAAATCGATAGCAGTTTGCAAAATTTTCAGTGTAAATTCCAAGTTAGCGATTTCTTACCTAATCACGTTTACAACTAGAAATCGCTAGACAAATCGCTGAGCCACTGAGGCTCAATGCCAACAATTTTATTAGCGAATCCACTTAAACCTTAATCCCTTGCTCAACCATTCACACTCACAAACCATTGTAACCCGTCAATCCAAAGACCATTTTGCCTTGATTCCACATTTAAATGATTCCTACCTTAATCTTCACATATTCAACCCAAAAACATGGTGAGTTTTGATAGTGTAGAGCCACCTTGGGCTTGAGCAAGGGAGTTCGAATTGAGCTTGGGAGAGTTCTAGAGAAGCAATCTTGAGTTCATACTTAAAAGAATCACTTTCAAGAAGGTAATCAACTAAAACTCTAACCTCCTATAGATTAAATCTTTGGTTTTTAGTCTATTTTGGATTGGTTATTAGGATAAGAACTCAATTTCAAAATTTTTATTTTAAAATGGTTTTAATATCGAATGATTTCTATTATACTAATAGTATGAGAGTGAAGTAATGATTCGTTTATTACTATCGAATTCTCAAACTATTTTCATATATGGCGAGTAGATTGAATTTTTTATGGAAACTAATTTGAGATTAAGTTTCAAATGAGTTTGGTTGTTTTTTGTGAATATTCATCGATTGGCTTGAATTACTTACAAAGCTTACTTTTCCCAAAGCTATTTTACCAACAATTATCATATAAATTTCAAAATCTCAATTTCAAAATGCTTTTCCCGATGATTTCTCACTCTCGATAGATACGTTGAATTTTACCAAAAACGTTTTCGAAAAATTTAGTTTTTAATGGTTTTACAGGTTCATTCTTTTAGTTACACTATTCCAAATAGGTGGGGGAGGAAAGGGTAGAGGTTTAAGAGAGGAGAAATGGAAGGGAAACTTAGTAGAAAAAATAAAAATAAAATCAAAAGTTTCCTAAAATCCAACCCACATCAATATCTTTCAACACACCTAAGGTTAAATTGCAAAGAGAACCTCTTCATTTAGTCACAATACTGAGGATGATTATGTGGATGAGGAGGAAGTGGAGGAAGTTTAACAAGAGATACTGATGGGGGAGAAAAACTATGAATTGAGGAAAATAAATTTGTCAATGAAAAGGACTATGAAAAATTTAGGAATGATGTAATTAAGGATAAAAAGTTGATTCTGAATAGAGGATTGAATGTGAAAAAATGAATTGAAGTATAGGCTTAGGATCCTAGATATCATAGAGACAAGAAATTGTGGTTTATTGACTAGGGATTATAATCACCTAGATCTAGAGGATGTCCCTAGTAAATGGGGTTGTAAAGCTTTAGTGTGAGAATTTTACGCCAATGCATATGAAAGTGAAGGTAAGACTCAGACCTGAGTTAAATGGAGGACAATGAACTACTCTGGGGTAAGAATAAATCGATATTTTGGATTACCGGATTTTCACCAAAAATAAAATTACGAGTCCCAATCCAAGTATGGAATTAAATACCATTTCCCCACCAAGACAAAAAGGGAGGTTTAGATGCAATCCATGGCGATGGATTTATTTTTTATACGGAGGGGTATCCCAAGCACATAACCACAAATTTTTTTTGGAAGATCACAAAGCTTGATGATATTTCATCAATGCCAGCTTAAAGCTGAGCCTGTAATACTACGAAATAGTGATTTACAAGGTCACCCTACTTTACCACATTGTCATGGGGTTAAGATACTTGGATATTGGCAAAATGATTTATGAATCCATTAGGAGTGCCATCACCACCAAGAAGAATGATGGGCTACTTTTCCCTTGATGATTATGACCTTTTGTAGGATAGACCAAGTAAACATGATAGACCATGAATTGGATGTTTTATCGGAGAAGACCATTACTAATGAGAATATAGAGTGATATGGTAGAGTGAATGGTTATGAAGACATAGAGGATGAGAGAGATAACCGAGATAACCAAAAGAGAAATCGAGCAAAGAAGAAAAATCAAAGGCAACATGAGGAGAATCTCTAAGAGATGTCTGAAGCTAGAAATGATTTGAAGGTAAAGCAACCTACTAGGGATTATGAAGGATTATACATAGAAGAATTGGAGTTGGCTTTCATGGGTGCAATCTTACGCAATCAAATGACAACTCTCTGAAATCAAGATCTGGTATTCAAGAACCAAAGAGCCTTAGCAAGGAGCGTCCAAAGAATGAAGCGTACAATGTCCAAGAGAAACATACATCTAGGAGGCACATCAGTTTTTATATCGTCTACATAGATAAGTTTACCACTTAAGAGTAATTTTGATGTTTCGACCTTGTCAGGTCAGGAATACCACCTCTACGACCTTACTGTAAGCTACCAGTCCCAAAGGATTGACCTAGTGGAGGATGACGATGATGCGACTTCCGAACGCCGACATTAATTTTCTTCTTCTATTTATTTTTTCTGCCTTTGAGTGATGTTGTGAGATTTCTCTATGTAATTCTGGTAGTGATGACATATTTTGTGTTTCGTGGTTATATACTTTGTGTTTATGATGATATACTTTGTGATAAACTCTATTCAATGCTTAGGTATGATATTTGTTTCACTTCTAATAAAATGATGATGTTTATTCATTAAATTTTTATGCACTCTGTCTTATTATAATTAATTTAATTTCTTGATTTGTCATATTTATTTTTATTCTATCAATTCTTTTGTACTTCACGTGGTATGATTGTTATGATGAAAATCAAACTTCGATTTTAAACCTTAAGCATATGGTTTAGAATGAGTTTGTGGATATTTTACGTGAAGTATGGAATTGACGGTAATGAAAGGAAAGAAAGGTGGAAGAAAAGTTCAAAATTACTTTTAATCCGATATTCAAGTAAGTTGATTTAAAATTTTTAAAATTTCTTCTCAAATCAAGTAAGTATAAATTTTATTTTTCTTTATTTTTAGTTAGGAAAATCATGAAAATGAATATATGTAATAGATTTTGAATGGAAGTAATGTTTTGGTACCCAAGTGAATTTTACGATAGAAGAAATTAATTTTATACCCTTTTTAATTAACTTTTCTACTTGATGTGAACACTAAATTGAATGTCTTTTGTTAGACATGATAATGGGTAGAAGATCGAAATAATATTGCAATATAAACAAGATAGATTTCTATGAATCTTATGATACAAAAGTTATTGATTAAGTATTTTTACAACATTATATATAAAAGCTATTAAGCCATAATTGAAAAAAGAAATAGGTTAGAAACCGATGAATTTATAGAAGTTAGAAATAATACTCTTTAATTTTAGTGGACAGTGAGAAGTGTTAACAAGAGTTTATAAAATAAATATATAGAGAATCCTATAGATTCCAAAGGAAATGGAGTATGGAATCTATAGTGGTAAAAATGTGAGAATGTTCAAAGGAAATGGGGCAGGGACTTAAAAGTAAAAGAAATATGTTAAATAATAACAACAACAACAACAACAACAACAACAACAATAATAATAATAATCATTAGAATATAGTAGAAGAAAAAAAATGAAAGACAAAAATGGACGTTCTTAAACTCTTCAAATAAAAAAATTTAACTCGAGTACTTGAAACTAGAGTTGAATAAAGTATTTCTTAATCTAACATGTTTTAAATGACATATTCATTAGTATATTGGCAATATTCCTATTGATTTTGATTGTGGTGCTATTATAAAGTATTTTTTAAAGCTAAGATTGATCTAGTGGTTTTTGTGTTTTGAGATTCTATATCATAAGCTTAATTCTTGCCAAATGGAGATTGAGAAAACCTATGTTGTGCACTAGCCATGGCAATGAACTTTAAATTCTAAAGAAGTGCTACATTAGGTGGTTGTGTTATCACTAATAGATGTTTTGTTTTGTCTAAATCATTATATTTTATCATAACTTTCATTTACTTGTGGGTGATATATTTCCATTTGAAAATCACTTCTATTTTAAAATTTATATTATTTGAAGTTAAGATGAATTAGATTGAAACCAGTTTATAAAGAATGAAAAGAGAATATTTTTTAGAGTATTTCTTTGCTTGGGACAACAAAGTTCTGAGTCTGTGGGTATTTAACAAGTAAATAATTAGACACATTTTATAGTGTAATTTAGGTTGATTTTAGGCATAAATGATTATATTACACTAGGTATTCTCATTTTTTTTTTGATTTCGTGTTTTAAATAGAAAAATGAAGAAAAGGAAGAAAAGTAAAACAGTCAACTAGAAAAATACACTAGCGATTAGCCAATGATTTGGAATAACACTAGAATCTCCATATAAATCAACAAAGAAAAGAAGGCCAAAGAAATTCGAGAATGAACTATAAATTGCCACTAAATTGGTGGAGCACGAAGAGCTAAATTCAATTATTTGCTCACCGATTTATATTAAAGTTAGGAACCATTGAGAAATCGCTGAGGTTAGTTACGGGTTTCTTAGATTAGTATGAAGAATTTGAGTTTATCTATGATATGTATACTTAGGAGAGTATAAAAAGGTCGAGAGCTTCAAATAACTCTCCTACTTCTCTCTTTTTGCTTTTAACTTTTTCCTTTTGGTATTGGTTAGTTTTATTGTCTATGTTTGAAGATACTTTGGAGCTTTGATTTTTATTAAGGTATTTATTCATTCATTATGTCTTTTAATTATATTTATGCGTTGTTTATTTCCAAGATGTGTGAATAGTCTATCAATCTAAACAAGCCTTAGACAATGTAGCATATTTTGGATTACTAGATAGTTATAATTAAGGAATCTTGTATTTAATGCTTTAAATCTATTCATACACGTCAACCATGGAATTAACAAGATATTTTTTGCATATTACAACTAAAGAAGATTAGTATTGCATGCATAGTTGCAAATGTGTTATGTGGTATTAAGATTATGAATTTATGTTTATAGTTATTGACAAAATTATAGAATTAGTAACTATGATTAATTTATAGGGGATTTTCTGAGTGGATGTTCTAGGTGATTGTATTCTAAGTTGTTTATTATGCAGCTTCAATAATAATGGCTTAGATTATGCATGATTTTCATTGAACTTAATGCTATCATATTTATATGGTGTTGCTTTATCCATTCTTTAGATTTACAATGATAAGAATGCGCATTTCAATTTAGTTAAAAAAATTGATTGTCCGGCAAAGGCTATTAATCTATAATGAAATAGGTTTAATCATTCCAAGATTCCATGTCTTATGATTATAACTAAAATATGAAGTGATTATATTTTTGTGTTTGAGAGTAATCCAAATATATTATATTATTTAGTGGGTGTTTTTTTAGATGTGATAAGTCGGTATTTATATGGTTTTAGTAGTCTATTTTAATATATTTAATATGGAAAGTCTCTAAAATATATATATCTAATTATATTTATTTCTCGCTTTCAAGTGAAACAGAAAGTGCGGGTTGAATCCGGGCAAAAAATATGCTAAATTGTGTATTTATATGCAGTATTTTAACTACTAGGGATTTTTCTCGAAATACGGATTGCAAGTTAGTTAATAGGTACTACCATGCCAAATAACGCAGGAGAGTAACACGTTTAGGTCACTGTGCAGCGACAGCCATTTATGAAGCCTCGAGATGCGTGCATCATAGTCTCCCACAAGTACGCACAGCTCGTGCGAGTTGCTTTCCTCCTAGCTGGCTCCACGTGGCAGCGACACATTCGTTCAGCTCGTCTACATAAATCTTCTCTTCTCATTCCAGCAGTAGTGAGATGTATTTCGGGATCCGCGCTATGCACTTTCCCACATTTTTAGTCCAGTTTTGTGCGAGCTTCACCACCGCCAAGCTGCTGCATTGTGTCAGCTTCTCCTATGCCAGCACGTCACCAGCAGCTGCTTCCACCTATAAGCTGGTGCCACGTCAACTTGAACCTGCAAACTCCACAAATCTGCGTCTGACACGTGTCCCAAGCTAGTTGATAAATCGATATTTATATATATTTAGTACTTTATATTAAAATATTTAAATAAAGAATGTCTCTAAAATATATATTTAATTATATTTATCGGCCGCTTTCAAAAGTGCTAAACTGAGTGCACAAGCTGACTTCGCAAAAAAATACTCAAAATTGAGTATTCACATGCAATGATCAGATGCCGAAAAATTTGCCTCAAGTTACGTGCTGCGCAGTGGGTAGAATAAGAGGCAGCAGACCAAATAACGCAGGGGAGTGACACAATCAAGTCACTTGGAAACACAGTCACCCACAAAAATGTACAAAGTCGTGCCTTCCTTCACTCCAGCGCCACGTGGCAAAGGCCATTTCAACCAGCACATCACTTCAGCTCTCCACCAATCTGATGCAGCCACATGGCGTCAGTAAGTCATCAAGCTTTTTTTAAATTACAACCAAGCTTGGTGCAATTCAGAAACAAAAAGAAAGCTTTCTTGACAAGTCCTAACAAAGTAAATCTTGACTCGACTTGGATAACTCAACCTAAAACGTTCGCCATACAAAGTTTAGATTCATTTGCTCCAAGAGAAAAAGAAAAATCGATGAAATCCCATCCCAATTTAATCACATCATGCATCGCACCACCTGTTAAAAATGCTTGATGAAGATCATAACTTTGTGATTTACCTTACCTATTTCTAATATAAGTGGACAATATTCTTGACAATAATTTCTCTCATCGTCTCAGCTGCTCTCGATCATCCTCGGGATCTATGCTGGTGCACTCTCCCAGATTTTCGGATGGCTTTGTGCGAGTTTCTTCACCGCCTCCTTTGCTGCCACGTGTCGAGCCCTCACACACACACAACATCACCAGCAGCAAATCCAGCCTATCAGCTCGTGCCACGTCAGCGGTCTTCAGCGCTCTCCACCACTAATTCGCTGCTGCCACGTGGCAGAACCAGTTGAAAAAGCCCAAAATAGCTCTCGAATGCTCCTCTCACAAGCACGAGTCACGAGACCAACCCCAAAATTAATTTCTCTTACCTCCCAGACAAAATTTGAGTATTTTTATATATAAGGAACCTAGGTATTACATTTCGAACACCGACTATTATATTTTTAACATCGACTTCTCTCGACGACGATGTCCGACTAATTAAACTTTGCCTAGGTCAGACGGGAAACAAGTTGGGATCATGGATTCATGACATATATTTTGTGAGATCTTTTATTTTATTATTTATTTTGATTTAATTTCTCCTATTTCATTGTTGTTGATTTTAAGGAATATGGTTTAGATCTAGGGTATGTATGTGGCCAGTGCATGCTTTTAGGTGGACAACCTATAGTTATTTGGACTGATTGTATCCGTAATTGTACTTTTAGACCAATAAAGTGACGAAAACTCACTCGTTTGCCGTAAAACCCTTTCTGCTTTTGAGCGTGCAACAAATGAATCTAGGTTAAACTAAGTTTGATGCGATCCGAAAGCGATGCGATCCTGCTTATTTAGGATTAGTGTTCCCACAAACCCATATTATTGCGATTAGTGTGTTAAACCCGATTGGCGGATGTCTAAGGTAATGCATTAATTAGGGAAGTAGTTAGTGGCAGACATCCTCGCTATCGAGATTAGGGGAATGAGGAATTTTTGGCCAATGTCGATTTTCTACAAGCTAATCTAGGAGAACCTAAATTAATAACTTTTTGGGAATGAGTGAAGACCATGATTTGCCATTGAATCTTGATCCTGATTGGTGGAACTGTGGACCTAAGTGTTACCTTGGTGATTAATTAATTGTTTTGAAAGTTATTTTAAATTTTTTATTTATTTAGTTTAGTTAGATTAGTTATTTAAATTTATTTATTTTAAAACCTGTGATTTTTCCTTTTCGTTGTTTTTAACCTTAGAAAGATTACCAATATCTCGTGGATCGACCCATTTGCCACTATTCTACAAAATAGTTGGTTTATGAATTTTGTTTTATTGACGTGTTCTATAAGCGCGTCACTTGCAAAGCAAGCCCAAAGAGCCTCTAGATGTTCCTCGGCACAAGACGTGTCATTTTATACCCATGAAAATTACTTTCTCTCACCTCCGTAGAAGAATTCTTAGTAGTTTTTCATATTAGGACTTGAGGGTATTATAAGGTATTGACTTCTATTGTTTTTGGATCGCCAGAGGCGCCGAGACCATGTTCGGCTAAACAAATCCTTGCCTAGGCCTGAGGCTAAACAAGTCGGGATTATTGATTCATGGCATAACTTGTGAGATATATCATTTTTATTATTTGATTTAATTTAATTTTTTCTATTTTATTGTTGTTGATTTTCATGAATATGGTTTAAATCTTGGCTATGTATATGGCCATTGCATGCTTTTAGGTGGAAATCTATAGTCAATTGGACCAATTGTATCCTTAATTGTACTTTTGGACCAAGAAAAGTGAAACATTCACCCAATTGCCGTCAAAACTTTTCGCTTCTCGAGTGTGCATCAATTGAATCTTGGTTAAACCTAAGTGATGCGATTTGGTTATCTAGGATTAGTATTCTCACTGATCTTTATTATTGCGCTAGTGTGCTAAATCCTATTGGCAAATGTCTAGAGTTATGCATTAATTAGGGAAGTAGTTAGTAGCGATGTCCTAGCTACCGAGATTATGGGAATTAGGAATTGTCAAGCGTATGTCGATTTTCCATAGCTAATCTAGAGGATTTGAATTAATAATATTTTGGGAAAGATTGAAGACCATGATATGCCATTGAATCTTCATTCTCGTCTCTGTGGAACCGTAGACCTATGTGTTTTCTTTCATTGAGATAATTCCCGAAATTTTGGATTTTTTGTTAGTTTTAATTAATTGTTTCCCCAAACTTTTTAAAACCATCCATTTTTAGTTAACTCGAGTAAAACTCAAGTCCTATGGATTCGACCATGTATTTACCACTACTACACCCTTATGGGATTGGTAACTCGAGTACGGTTATATTAGGCACGCTTGACACGTGAACAAATTTTGGCGCCGCTGCTGTGGACTTAGTCCTTTACTCGAGCTTAGTTTTCTTTTTCTTTTATTATTTTATTTTATTTTATTTTATTTTATTTTATTTTTTTTTACGTTGTATCTAGTCCCTTGTTATTTACATTTTTGCAGGTAATTCCATAATGGCATCAAATACCCACAATTATGGTCGATTCGAAGACTCATACTATCATGGTATGAATGGGATAGCTATATCACATAATGAACATCAATTTTTTAACATAAATTCTTTAGTGCAACAGGTCGAGGTTTGCGAAATTTGTGAAGATTATCCTCATTCCACATATGACTGTCCATATTATCCAAAGTATGAGAATTATCACTATTCTAGCTATGCATCGCCACAACCCAACTTCTTTGGGCTTATGTCAAGTCCATAGATTCCTTAGCATGAAGAGAGGTCTATACAAGACATGATGAATGACTTGATCTTCAGATAACTACCTTTTCAACAAAGTCATCAATAATGTCATGAAGAGAATCAACAGTTTCAACAAAGCACCTCCTTGGATGATATGATGAAGCAATTGATAGATGATCAACAACGGTTTCATGAAGAGCTTTAACAATCTTCGTGTGAGTTTCTAAGCTTGCAGAAACTTGGACACTCAACTTATTCAATTGAATGCCACACTTCGTAATATGATCGATGAGAAAGAGTTGTGTAGTACACAACCAATTTCTTACCCATAAGAGAATGCGAGTGTTGACACATCGAGGAATGTTGAGGTGAATAATGTTACACAGGTGGAGGACTATTGGAACGAAATAGCTGAAGGACTTGCGGTCTTTCAAATTGAGCCATAAATTGTCATTGCACAAGATGAAGAGCAAGAAAATGAGATGAAAATTGAAGTCATTTCAGAAAGGCCTGAGGAGCCGCTGAAAGAGAGTAAGGAAGACCAACCTTTGGTGTTGGTGACACCACCCACCCTCCCATGCATATTTGTTAAACCTTACAAGGGGGTGGAAGTAAAGGAGCGTTCATAGATTTTCTACACTGCCGACACCTTTGTGTTGGATGATCATGATGCAACAGATTCTTTTGTGTTAGAAGTCCTGAATGAGCTCCCAATTCTGTAGGAAGGCGTGCATATTGCATTGCCCAAAGTTATAGATGCACCATTTGTTGTTGATATCTAGAAAGGAGAGGGCATCACATGATAAATCATGTCAAGTCTAGCCAAAGACTTAAAAGAAATGCGCTCGTTGGGAGGCAAATTTCACTTTGTTTTTTATTTCACTTTTATTTGTTACATTTATTTCAGTTTTAGTTTAGTTTTAGTTTTAGTTTTTTTATGTTTAATAAATTTCTAACTTGGTCTCTTGGATTTTTGCAGGTGTTATGTTTGATGAGTACTAGAAGCACTGGAGCACCCCTTGAGTTTTGCTAGGTTTGACTATGGATTATATTTTTTTGGAGTAATTTGAGCATTTTTTTGGGAATTAACATATTACTAGTGTTTTAGGTGTTTTGAGACTTGGTTGGGACATATCCAACTTAAGTCGCCGCTTTAGTGGTGGGTTTTTTAGTAGACTTAAAACCCTAGACTTCACTCCATTATCTTGTTGATTTCACCCTTAGTTGAAAGACTTCGGGCTCGCAAGATTTGGTAGGAATTATTTGAGTTAACTCCTATGTTCACTAGTTCTTGCTCTTGTTATGATTATTCTTTCATAGTTTCCTTAATTACCTAGAAATGAGAAACTTCGTGCATTCACTAGTTTTTGGAGATTTTTGTTATGCATGCATTT
Source organism: Stephania cephalantha (assembly GCA_039657325.1). Classification (NCBI taxonomy): domain Eukaryota; kingdom Viridiplantae; phylum Streptophyta; class Magnoliopsida; order Ranunculales; family Menispermaceae; genus Stephania; species Stephania cephalantha. The sequence goes on from CM077571.1 coordinate 33,525,696, forward strand.
GTATCATCTTCTTATTTATTTTATCCATGTTCTTTTTTACCACTATTTTTTCTTGTTGCATAGATTCATTGATTGTTTTGAACCTTGAGGACAAGGTTCATAATAAGTTTGGGGGTACTTTAGGATTTGTGGATCGAGTTGGATGGATTTTTGTGCGAAAAACCGCAGTGAGATCGTTTAAATTTTTTCAATTATATGCAATTGTCTGATGGTAATGATGGTGTTTAATATATCTTATTCTTTCATTTCATCCTTTCCTTTTCCCTCCATACTTTTCTTTCTCATTTCACTAGGATATGATACACTTTCATGCATGTATTTAGTATAGTTTTCATTTTTTATATTGTTTAGAGTCACCCAATATTTTGTTTCATGCCTTTGGTTGTGGATGAGTACACTATGATTGCTTTTTTTACTTGAAACTTAGGAAAAACTAGGAGAAACACTCACTCAAGCCCGTAGCCCAGCATTTTTATGATTTCATGATTATGGAATTCATATGATGGTTAAGCCTTGTGCTAGATACCAAAATGGGCAGACGGTCAAAATTATGCAATTGATAATATTTTAACCCACATTGGGGAATTTGCTTAATAATAGTGGAAGTGAGAAAGGCTAACATGAGTTTTCTTAATATAAAGTGTCCCATAGTTTTCCACAGGAAATGGAGTAGGGAATCTTGTGGTAGGAAAAAGTGAGAAAAGGGGTCCACATGAAATGGAGCAGGGACCGTATTACTTGAAAAAAATGTGGAGAAAAAATAGAGAATATAAATGAATAAAAGCGAAAGCCTATGAAAACTCCTCAAATAAAAAGATTTAGCTCGAGTGCTTATAACTAGATTAATTGAGATTGTAAACTTGTGTGCTTGAATGTATAGACCAAAATAATTCGCAAGTAGTTGATGGCTTTTGTCTTGATCGAGTCTATGTCTTTAATGTGTTATCTTAATTGTGTTTGGGTTACGAGTCTTGACATATCAAAACTCCAAAATTTCTTGAGCGGCTCTTTCACTTGGCGACTATGTAAACCAGAGGAACTCAATGAATTTTGAATTGGTTATATTGTTAGTTTAGTTAGGTTCATAACTATATTAGGAGTCTAGTTTATTTTGTGTTGTCATCTACACTTTAGCTCGGGACGTGCAAAGTCTTAGGTTTGGGGGTATTTGATAAGTCAGTATTTATAGGGTTTTAGTATTCTATTTTAATATATTTAATATGGAAAATCTCTAAAATATATATCTAATTATATTTATTTCTCATTTTCAGTGTGAAACTGAGTGCATGGTTGAATCCGGGGCAAAAAATATACGAAATGGTGTATTTATATGCACTGTTTTAGCTACCAGGGGATTTGTATTGAAACACGCATTGCATAGTTTGTTAATAGGTGACAGCATGCCAAATAACGCAGGAGAGTAACACGTTTAGGTCACTGTGCAACGACAACTCTTGATCAAACCTCGGGATGCGTGCATCACAGTCTACCACAAGCACACACAGCTCGTGCGAGTTGCTTTCCTCCTAGCTGGCGCCACGTAGTAGCGGCCCATTCGTCCAGCGCGTCCACATAAATCTTCTCTTCTCATTTTAGCAGCAGTGAGATGTGCCTCAGGATCCGCGCTGTGCACTCTCCTACATTTTTGGTTGAGTTTTGTGCGAGCCTCACCACCGCCAAGCTGCTTCCACGTGTCATCTTCTCCTACGCCAGCACTTCGCCAACAGCTTGTTCCAGCAATAAGCTGCTGCCACGTCAACTTGAACCAACAAACTCCACTAATCCGCGTTTGACACGTGTCCCAGTCCCTGTAAAGCAAACCTTGCAGCCCCTAGATGCTCCTCGGCACACGTGTCATTCTATACCCATGAAAATTACTTTCTCACTCTTCCAGAGATGAATTTTTAATAGTTTTTCATATTAGGACTTGAGAGTATTATTAGGTATCGACTTCTATCGTTTTTGGAACGCCAGAGGCGCTCGAGAAAATGTTCAGCTAAACAAATCCTTGCCTAGGTCTGAGGCTAAACAAGTCGATTCTTGATTCATGACATAACTTGTGAGATCTATTATTTTATTATTTGATTAATTTAATTTCTTCTATTTTATTGTTGTTGATTTTCATGAATATTGTTTAAATATAAGGTATGTATATGGTCATTGCATGCTTTTAGGTGGAAAATCTATAGTCAATTGGACCAATTGTATCCATAATTATACTTTTGGACCAATAAAAGTGACAAACATTCACCTGATTGCCGTCAAAACCTTTCTTTTGAGTGTGCAACAATTGAATCTAGGTTAAATCGAAAGCGGACGCGATTCGGTTATCTAGGATTAGTATTCACATGGATCTTTATTATTGCGGTTAGTGTGTTAAATATTATTGCGATGTCTAGGGTTATGCATTAATTAGGGGAATTAGGAATTTCTCAAGATGTCCTAGCCACCGAGATTAGGGGAATTAGGAATTTTTGGCGATGTCGATTTTCCATAGCTAAACTAGGAGGATTGGAATTAATAATCTTTTGAGAAAGATTGAAGACCATGATATGCCATTGAATCTTGATTATGTCTTTTGGAACCGTAGACCTAGGTGTTTTCTTTCATTGAGATCATTCTTGCTAGTTTTAATTAATTGTTTCCTCAAACTTCTTTAAACCCCCATTTTTAGTTAACTTATAGTAAAACTCAAGTCATGTGGAATCGACCCCGTACTTACCACTACTACACCCTTATGGGATTAGTAACTTGAGTACAAAGTTATATTTGGCATGCACGACACGTGAATAAGATGCTTGTTTATTTATATTGAATTGAATTTGAATATTTTTTAATTTAGTTTGAATTTGATTTGTTTTGATTAATTTAGTTAGTTTGGTTATGTAAGTTAGTAATCATAATTATTAGTTATTTAATATGTCAATTCTTATTTAACTAGATTAATTAAGTTAATAAAAATAAGAGAGAAATTACTGTCCTTTGAGATTTCGAAAATACCTATGGAGACGATATCCTATTTATCGCTACTACAAGTTAATAGTAAAATATGAAAAATTATTGGGCACGCTCGACACGTGTCGAGACTCAATATAAATGTAAATATCTTAAACAAGCATCTTAACAAAACCCCACTAAACAATATAATATACTTGGATTGGTTTCAAATACTAGAACATAACATCACTTCATACTATAGTTATAATCATAACACATGGAGTCTTGGAATATTTAAATCCTAATTCATAGTAGGATAATAGCCTTTAGCCAGCCATCGATTTTCCCAAATTCCATGGAAATGCCACATTCTTATGATTGTAAATCTACCGATTAGATAAAATGCAACACTGTAGAAATACGATTACATTACACTTAATGAAAATCATGCCTAATCTAAGCCAATATTAACTGTAGCTGCACAATAAAAAATTTAGAACATAATCACCTATAACATCCATTTGGGAAAAGCCTTATAGATTAATCCTGGTTACTACTTCTATAATTGTTATCAATAACTAAAGACATAGGTTCAGAATCAAAATACCACAATACACATTTGCAACTATGCATGCAATATTAATTTTCTTTAGTTGTAATAAGCAAAAAGAACTTGTTAAATCCGTGATTGACGTGTACGAATAGATTTAAAGCATTAAGTTCATGATTTCTTAATTATAACTATGTAGCAATCCAAAGTACATACATTATATGGTTTGTTTAGATTGATAGACTACTCACTCATGCTGAAAATAAACAATGCAAATATAAAATTAAAAGATATAATGAATAAATAAATACTTTAAGAAAATCAAAGTTGCAATGTATCTTCAAACATCAACTAGAAATATAGGATAGAAAATAGAAATAATGTAGAGCAAAAAGAAAAGAGTTATTTCGAAGCTCTCTGGCATTTTTATAGTCTCCCTATGTATGCATACCCTAGATAAACTCAAATTCTTCTTATTAATTTAAAAAACCCATAATTGACCTCAGCGATTTGTCACTGATTCCTAAGTTCTACACAAATCGCTGAGTAAAAAAAATGCCACTCATGAAAAAAAAAGGTCTAACCTTGTTGTTGTGTATGACCCATATCTCTAGCAAGCTCCACCTGAGACCACCTAAACAAAGGCTATGGAACACCCACAGTAATCCCACTCATGAAAAAAAAAAGGAAGTTAGATTGAAAAAATGGAACATAAAGGTTAGGGGAAACCTAAACAAATTAATAAAATAAAAAATAAGTTTCGCAGAGTGAAAGACAAAATAAAATCGAGAACGCTTATTTGTACAAAACAAAGAATGAAGTTAGATAGACAATTGAAACAATTGAGAAGAGGTTATGTACATACCTTGCAATATATTATTAAACACATAATAGCCTCAGTATGTATTAAGTTGCAAGGAGAACCAATTGAGTAAAACTCCTCTTATCGTTACCTGTCAAATACTATGATTCACTGTTCTACATGTGTAATTCTTTCTCTAACAAAACAAGCATTGTATTAACTGTAAGTAACTCCACAAAATGTGTAGTTGACTTGCAAAATATGGCAATATTCATGAACGAAAGCATTCCCAACCCATTTCCACTTAAAGTCAAACACCACACAAAGTCAAACACCACACAGAATCCCAAAAAATACAAAATGTTAATATCCATGGCAACTAATGTCTACCAAGTCCATGACGTCCGCATATCGCTGATATCTCTCTTGATGGTGACATTAGTTTCGAACAACCAGGGTTGGCACTTGCGGGATATGTACATCCTTAAGCTTCGCAAAATGATCTTGCATTTTGTTCCTCGAATACTCCAAATCACATTGATATCTCTCTTGATCAGCCTCTCGATTTTGTTGATGACGAGCTTCCATTTCATGCATCGTTTTCTATTGACTCTCCCTGTCTTCATCTCACCTTGCATCTAACACACCAACGGTGCTTAAAGCTCCTCGTACTCTTCCTACAATGCCTCGCCATCCTCAACTCTATATGACGGTCTCCTAGATGACCTGATAGGTAAGCTACAGTAGTAAGAAATTGATGCCTAACAGCCAAAACCGTAAACTTGACCTTTTAGGTCATGTTTGCTCATTGCCTTGTACAAAATCTTGTCATCAACAATCGGTGGCTCCTGAAACTCTGGATCTCAATGTGAAAGGGCCAAATTACGTAATCTAACAAAGTTATCCTGCCCGAATGTAACAATATGCTAAGAAAGTAGTGAATTTGTTAATTCTATACAAAAACAAACATAGCCTTAATCCCAAAATAATTGGGGATTATAATTAATTAGGGGAATTTATTAATTCTACCAATCATTTAAATTTGATTTATTAAATATTACTTACATAAACTATCTTCGATCTCTTATCAAAACATGTAGGGCCATCTTTATCCATGTGAGTATTAAAGTACAACTCAGTACCAGCGGGAGGTCGATCAATATCCTTAACCTACAACATAGAAAACAAATGCTTATATGAATGTAAACATAATTATCTATTAACTTGTTTTTTTAGTAAAATTGTGCAAGTCAAATAAAGTAGTCGCTGAGTTAGAACTTACCATTTTTTTGTGATGCAGATGGTATGTTCTCGAAACACCAGTGTGTCTTGATATGCCAGTACTAGGCCCTCGTTTCTCAAATTTTCATTTATGCACAAATTTTTCCAACTTTTCCTCAAACTTAGGGGTCGAGCGTTGTACCAGAGAATTATTACATATCTTTTGAGTGAGATAGCCACGACGTGAGGTCAAATTTTGATAAATGTCATGAAGGATCTTTGAGTACCTCTTCACAACGGCTTCATAAATCTTGGTCCCCTCTGACTTACGATACGTAAAATGCTCTTGAAAATAGTTGAATTACAAGATTAGTTGAAATATTCAACGTCAACTCTTGAATTTGTACATGTACTACAAAGATACTTACTGTAATACCCTCCAGATAAATATTCTTGATGTCTTTAAGCGCATTTTGCCATTGGTACACGTCGATGTGCATAAGTCGCTTGAAGATACGTCTCAACTCTCGAGAGTTTGTCGAATGGGTCCAACCTGTAATTCACAAGTTCGTAATGTAAGTCAGTTGATTATAGATAACAAAAAACTAAAACTAATATAGTACAAACATTCTCGTTATTCTCAATAGTGACAAATATCTTGACTATATCTCACTGCTTCCCCTTCTTCACCCCTACAACCTCGTGCATCCCTACATTTAGGGGAGATGACACAGGCGATGAGATGGTATGTGCTGATGAACTAGGCAATGGTATCATAAAGAGAGAAGATGTTGCCGAAGGAGATGAGGTGCCATGTGGATATGGTGAAAGATATTGCCTAGTGGGCAACTGAGTGCTAAGATGATAGAGCGAGGTACTGCGAAATTGCACTCTAGGTGACAAGTCAATAATTAGACATGCTTTGTAGTTTAATTTAAGTTGACTTCAGATATAGATGATAATATTACACTAGGTATTCTCTTGTTTTTTTTTTTAATTTTAGGATTTAATTCAAAAAAGTGAAGAAATGGAATAAAAGAAGAAGAAAAGCAAAATAACCAATTGGAGAAGAGGTCCCAGAATACGGTTACACAGAAATCGCCACCAAAATTAGCAAATGAGAAGAGCCGATGAATCATAAGCAAATTAGGAAATAAACTAGGAATTTCCAGATGAATCAATGGAGCACATAGAGCTAAATCTAGTGATTAAATCAACGATTTGTGTACAAAATGGAATCATTGACAAATCGCTGAGGTCGGTGACGAGTTTTTTAGATTAGAACAAGGAAGTTGAGTTTATCTATGATATATATACTTAGGGAAACTATATATAATACCTTAAGGCTTCAAAATTGCTCTCTCTCTCTCTCTCTCTCTCTCTCTCTCTTCGAGCCCTTTATTAGTTTTTATTAGTTTTAAAGTCTTTTCACTTAAGTTCATTATTTATTACTTTTGAAGACTCTTTGGAGATTCAATAAAGGTATTTTACATTGATGTCTTTTATTTATTCATTAATTGCAATGTTTATTACTAATATGTGTGAGTAGTTTATTATTCTAAACAATACTCTAGACATGATTGTAAAATCTTAATTGTTTTAGTCATAATATGGAATTTGTGTGCTTACTGCTTTAAACCAATCACACACATTAATCAAGGATTTAATAAGTTGTTTTGGCATATTACACTAATGATTCTTTGTATTGAGTGCATAGTGGTGAATATGTTTTTGAGTGTAGAGTATCTAATCTATTTCTATGATTATTGGGTACAATTATAGAACTAGTAACTAGGATTAATCAATAGGGCCATATTACTCGAGTGGATGTTCTAGGTGATTGTATTCTAAGTTATTTAATGACTAACATAATTCTGGTTTTCATTTGATTTCGATTGGTTACGACTTTTACTGACTTTTAACCCTATTGTATTTCTAGTTTCTTGCGTTTTATCCAATGAGTAGATTTATAAGGATAAGAATATGGCTTATTTTCATTGAATATAGGGAAGTCGATAGTTTGCTAAATGAAAAGTCAATAATTAGACACATTTTATAGTCTAATTAAAGTTGATTTTTGGCATAAATGTTGATATTACACTAGGTATTTTCTTGTTTTTTTATTTCAGGTTTTAAATAAGAAAATGAAGAAATAGAATAAAAGAGAAAGAAAAGTAAAATAGTCAACTCGAAAACTACACCAAGAATAGCCAAATGATTTGACATAACACTAGGAATCGCCATATGAGTCAAGAATGTAAGAAGGACAAATAATCGATAGCTTAATCGTAGAATGAACTTGGAATAGTTAGTTAAATCGGCGAGCACTAAGAGCTAAACTCATTTACTCAACGATTTGCGTATATGTGAGGAATCGCTTACAAATTGCCGAGGTTGGTGACGATCTTTTTAGATTAGTATGAGGGATTTGTATTTATCTAGGATATGTATTCCTATGAGAACTATATATAGGACCGTAGAGCTTCAAATAACTCTCTCCAATTAATCTTTAACAACTCATTATTTTATTCTCTTTTATTAAGTTCTATATGTGAAGCTACATTGGAGCATTGATTTAAAGGTATTTATTTAATTAATTATGTCTTTTAATTACATATTTGCATTGTTTATTTCCAAATTTTAAGTGAGTAGTCTATCAATCTAAGCAACTCTAAGCATGCAATATACATTGGATTATTACATAGTTATAATTGTGGAATCACGTACTTAATGTTTTTAATCGATTCATACATGTCAATCACGGATAAAATAAGTTTTTTTTCATATTACAACTAGTAATTCTCTATGTTAAGTGCATAGTGGCAAATGTGTTACTCAATATAGAGTATTCAATTGTGTCTATAGTTATTGACAACAATTATAGAAATAGTAACTAGGATTAATCTATAGGGCGTTTCCCGAGTGGATGTCTTAGGTGATTGTGTTCTAAGTTGTTTGTTATGCGGCTTCGGTAATATTGGCATAGATTAGGCATGATTTTCATTGAACTTAACGCTATCGTATTTATATGGTTTTGCTTTATCCAATAGGTAGACTTACAATGATAAAAATGAGGCATTTTCATTGAATGTAAGAAAATCTATGGGTCAAAAAAGCTATCAACCTATTATGAATTATGATTTAATGATTCCAAAATTCTATATAAAATAATTATAGCTATATTATGAAGTGATGTTATGTTTTAGAGTTTGAAAATAATCCGAGTATATTATGATGTTTAGAGGGGGTTTGTTTAGATGATTGTTAGATATCCCATTTGATTAAAGTAATTAAATTAAAACAAGTTAAATCGATAAAACTTTAGGATAGCTTAAATTCTAAAGAGATTTGAAAAATCTCTCATGGAGATGATATCCCATTTGCCACTACTACAAGTTAATAGTAAAAATAGGGAAAATTATTGTGCATGCTCAACACGTGTCAATTTTTTTTCGTTGTTATCGGGATTTTAAAAATAATCTCTTGAAACCTTCTTGTTGAAAATGGCGTAATGAAGATGCTCAAAAATTTATTAGAGAGTTCGTACATAAAGTAACCACGTTAAAATCTAAAGATATAGAAATAGATTATGTTAAATTAAAAGCTTTTCCTATTGTATTGAAAGGCTAAGCTTTAGATTGGTTATTTACCTTCCTAAAAATTTCACAACCAACTGGTTAGATATGGTACAGGTCTTTCTTGATCAATATGTCTCAGCAAAACAAATTAGTTTAGATAGACAAAAAGTTACTAATGCTAGAATGGAAACTGGTGAAAGTTTTTTATGAATTTTGTGTTAGGTATAAAAGATTGATCTTACTATGTCCAATGCATGGATTTACAGACAAAACTTTAATGCAATTTTTGCTCGATAAAACAACAACTTTAGCAAGAGAAGCTATAAATACAATGGCTAAGCAATCAAAGCAATTTGGTGAGAAGAGTGAACCGTTCAAAGATAATCTAAGTAACATGTATAGGACATATAAAACACTTGATGATAAGATAGACGAGCTAAAAGCCATGGTTGAATTATTAATAAAACATGGATCAAGCACAGGAAAATCTTGTAATGAATTAAGCCATTCTAATGATGGATATCCTTTAAAACAACAAACCAAAATAGAATAAGCTAATGCTATAATGAACTAATATGATGGGTTTGTTGATCCTAATTATAACTTCAACAATAATGCAAATTACCCACAATCTAATATTGGTAATCATATCAACAACCAGAGTTATCAAAGATATAAAAGATTGAATAATTTAGAAAGAGAAAAATATCAAATAATTAAAATATTACAAATTGACATGACCAAAGTTAAAAACTAATTGAGTCAAATGACAACATAGATGAGTGAATTTGTAAATCAAAAGATATTACCATCTCAACCTTATTATACTATATATGAAAAACACCAGCTATAACATTAAAAAGTGGTAAGCAGATGGATGAACCTAAAATGTCAGACCAATTAGTTTCTAGAAAAGAAATAGAACCATAACTAGAAAAATAAATTAAAGTAACAAGTAACAAAACTCTCAACGAAAAGGGTAATAAACCTAATGAAGATAAACTAGCTAATATGAAACCACCATTCCCTTACCATTAAGATAACAAAAATGCTAAGAAATTACAGGAAGAAAATTAAATATATGATACATTAAATAAAGTAGTAGTTAATATAACCTTATTTGAAGTCATTCAAAATGTACCTAAGTATCGAAATTTATAGAAAATTTATGCAAGAATAAGATTAAGGCTAATGAAAAGGTGAGTCTAAGAGAACACATATCAAGATTGATCCAAAAGAAGTTACCTCCTAAATGTTCAAATCCTAGAATGTTTTTCATTCCATGTATGATTGAGAACATATGAATTTCTAAAGCAATGTGTGATCTAGGAGCCTCTATAAATGTTATGCCTTTATCTATCTATTTACAAATGACAGACGTACAATTGAAAGAAATTGGTATAATCGTACAATTAGCGATAGATCTATTGTTAAACTAGTAGGGTTACTCAAGATGTGCTAGTCAAAGTTAATGATTTGATCTTCCCAACAAATTTCTATGTCTTAGATATGAAAGAAGATAAATTCTCTAATAGGACTTCTCTAATCTTAGGATGACCGTTTTTGAAAACAACTAAAGCAAATATCGATGTTTCAAATGGAGCATTAACAATGCATGTAGATGATGATGCAAAGAAATTTAATATATACGACGCAATGAAATACCCAATGGATATTTCTTCCATATACACATTAGATTTGATAGATCCTTTAATAGACAAATCCTTAAGAAAAGATAAAATAGATAAACTAGAACTAGCAATCGAAGATTTAGAAGAAGATGAGGATTGTAATGAGGAAGCAAAAGAGATAATAAGTATTTTAGAATCATATAATGAACTACCAGAACTTACTTATTAACTAGACTTATCTAGATCTCATTCAAAACTTCTACCGTTTATAGTTAAAGCCCCTGAATTGGATCTAAAACCTTACCATACCATTTGAAATATGTTTATTTAGGGGACTATGAGAAACTGATAATAATAATTTCTAACAAATTAACTAGTCCAGAAGAAAATAAGCTGATAAATGTATTGAAAGAACTTAAATGAGCAATAGGATATACCATAGCTGATATCAAAAGAATAAGTCCGGCTACGTTCATGCATAGGATAAACCTAGAAACTGATACCAAAGCTTCTAGGCAGCCTTAACATAGAGTTAACCCCTATGATGGATGTAGTAAAAGTATAAATATTAAAAAAATTAGATGCAGGAATGATATTTCCAATAGCTGATAGCAATTGGGTAAGCCCAGTCCAAGTAGTCCCTAAAAAGACATGAATTACAATGATAACAAATGAATATGGAGAATTAAAACCAACTAGAATCCAAAATGGTTGGGGGGTATGTATAGATTATAGAAAGCTAAATGCCTAAAGTAGGAAAGACCACTATCTACTCCTATTTATAGACTAGATGTTAGAAGGATTAGCTGGAAAAACACATTACTATTGTCTAGATGGTTATTCAAGATTTCACCAAATACTTGTAGCCCTAAAAGATCAGAAAAACTACTTTTACTTGCCCCTTCGGTATGTTTACTTACAGACGTATAATCTTTTGTTTATGTAACGAACCTGCAACATTTCAAAGTTGTATGGTTAGTATTTTTTTGATTATGTGGAGAATTTCATTGAATTTCTTATGGATGCTTTCATCATTTATGGTAATTCTTTTGATGAGTGTCTAGTTAATTTAACTAAAGTACTTAAAAGATGCATTTAAAAGAATTTAGTACTAAACTATGAAAAAAGTCATTTCAAGGATTAATATTATGACATATAGTGTCACATAAAGGAATAGAAATACACCCTGCAAAAATAAAAGTAATCAAAACGTTACCTTACCCTATCATGGTAAGAGAGATACGCTCATTTCGTGGACATACATGATTCTATAGAAGATTTGTAAACGATTTTTCAAAAATTACACAATCATTATGCAAATTTTACAAAAAGACATTCCTTATAAATTTACTAATGAGTGCAAGATATCATTTGATAATTTAAATGATTCTTTAACAACTACACCTATTATTAAATCACTATTGATCGTTACCCTTTGAAATTATGCTAATGCAAGTAACTATGCAAATGAGTCGCTTTAGGTCAAAAAGTGGGGAAAGAATCCCATGTTATATATTATGCCTCCAGGACACTAGAAGCCTAACAGAATTACACCACTACTGAAAAAGAACTCTTAGCGGTAGTATTTTCTTTAGAAGATTTTAGACCGTATCTATTAGGAACAAAAGTAATAGTTTATTCAGATCATGCAGCTTAACAATATTTAATGACAAAACAAGATTCAATGCCAAGACTAATAAGATAGATACTACTCCTACAAGAATTTGACCTTACTATAAAAAATAAGAAAGGGGCCAAAAATCTATTAGCATACCACTTACGTAGGTTAGAGAATAAAGAACCACCCATACCACTGACGGATGAACTTCTAGATGAATACTTATATAATATGCATACTGAAGACCCTTGGTATGCCAATATAGTTAATCATCTTACTATCAATAGGTCATCACCTTACTTATCGAGAGCCTAAAAGAATAAAATTTAAAAGGAATCTAAACAATATTTATGGGATGAGCCCTACTTATGAGAGTTTTGCACCAACCAAATAATTAGGAGATGCATATCACATTTAGAAGTACAATCAATTATATCTTATTGTCACACTTATGCATGTGGAGGACATTTCGGCCCGTGTAGAACTGCCCGTAAAATCTTAGATTCTGGATTCTTTAGGCCCACTTTATTTCACGATTGTTTTATTTATATAAAATCTTGTCCAAAATGCCAATGAACTGGAAAATTAGGACATAGAAATCAAATATGCTTAGCCCCTGTTTTATTTTATGAAGTGTTTGATGTATGGGGCGTAGATTTCATGGGACCTTTTCCACCATCAAATGGCTATGTTTATATCTTACTTGCTTTAGATTATGTGTCTAAGTGGGTAGAAGAAAAAGCTACTAGGATTAATTTTTAAAAATAGTGATTGATTTCCTTAGGTAAAAAATCTTTACAGTTTTTGGAGCACCTAGAGTACTTATAAGTGATAGAGGTTCACATTTTTTTAATCGATTACTTGTTAATCTACTTGCTAAGTACAACGTCAAACATAGGACATCTACTGCATATCACCCACAAACAAGTGGACAAGTCGAAACGTCAAATAGAGAAATTAAGTTAATACTAGAAAAAAATAATTAGTCTAACACGTAAGGATTGGAGTCTTAGACTCGGAAGACGATTATTTGCATATAGAACAACATTCAAGACACCCATAGGTATGACACCTTATAGGTTAGTATTTGGAAAAGCATGTCATTTACCAAATAAACTAGAACATAAAGCCTATTGGGCAATAAAAACATGCAACATGAATTATAAAGAAGCAAGAAACTAACATAAGTTGAGTCTTCAAGAATTAGAAGAAATCAGGAATAACGCATATGAAAATGCGTCAATTTATAAAGATAAAACTAAAGCATTTCATGTTAAGAAATTAATTCTTAAGAATCTTCAACTAGGAGATAAAGTTCTACTTTTTTGTTCAAAACTTAAATTATTTCCAAGAAACTCCGATCGAGATGGACGGAACTTATCTCGATTCTCAATTTACTACCTCATGTTGCAAAGTGGAAGTAGAAAGCTTAGAAACAATACAAATGTTTAAAGTAAATGGTCATAGTTTAAAACCTAATTATGAAAATTTTGTTGAAAAGGATATGAAAATCATCAATGTCGAGACTGACCAACAAAGTCAGGAAAGTAATGAAATGGAGTTCAATGTTTGCATCTATATGAGTGAAATCATTAAGAATGAAACCATTACATCATGGATGTATAAGAAACCGTGCAATAAAAAGAAGAAGAAATAAAAAAGCAACAATCTGAAGTGCACCAACAAAAAGAGAAGCAACCGGCGGAAGAAAAACCTAATGATGAGCGACTAAGGCTTTAAGATTTTGGACATATGTTCGAAATTCACAAAGATGATCCAAGGAAACTATTCCTCAACATAATGATCAATGACGTCAGCTTCCCTAGCATTGGTAAGATCTTACCGTAACATTGGTTTAGAAAAGCCAAGTTGATGATTGATTTTATACCACATTTTATTGTCCACAAAGCAAATGGTGATAAGATCTTTCTACTAGGAATGTCCATGAATGTGCCAAGATTTAGTAGGACGATTCAAGTACCTTACCAACTTCTTGTTAGTACCAAATGATTGGGAAAAATGATGTGATATTGATGGGACGTACTTTTCTTAAGACGATTAGAGCTATTCTCGATGGAAAACAACATAAAGTCACACTTAAGATGGGAAACGATGACATGTATCTTCAGGATGGTTACGAGATGGACAATTACGTCAATGAAGACAACTATGATGATGAGTATGAAGGAAAGGCTTCCTATCGCGATGAATACCTGGAAGGACGTTATGTAGATATTGAGATTGATCAGGAAGCTGAAGACATCAAGTATTATGAAGACTCAATTGATGGTTAGTTTGACTCGCTCAAACTGTACGATGAGTAATCTTATCCACAAAGTCGAGAAAATGAACTATAAACAACAGAGCTCAGTGGGAAACAGCCTATACTTTATCTATTCTCTCAGCTTTAATAATATGATTAGTTAGTTGTTTTTCTATTCTCTCAACTTCTGACTTTTATAATGGGAGTATTTTAAGATTACTATTCTGAAAAAAAATTCATGTAAGGGGGTTGATCAAGCCAATGTCTTTCCATTTATTATAATTAGGATAGTTAAGCATATTTATTTATCACTTGAATCTAATTTGTTTTTAACTATTTTATGTAATAAAGTGTTTATTTAGTATGTTACTCCCTAAATAAAAGTCCAAATTCATTGTTACAATACCTCTTATTGAATACAGATAATTATACCTTAATTATGATTGTTATTGTGTGATAATTAATCAAATATAGAATATATTGGAAAAATAGCAGTAAATGACTTAGCGATTTCCTAGTGATATTAATTAAGACTGGGAACTGCAAGGTAAATCGCCAGCAGTTTGCAGGTTCTTACGAGAAAATTGACTCAATGATTTGTCAGCTATTTTGGTTTTATACTAGGATTTGGTGAACTAATCACTGAATCATTGAGACCAATTTTCACCGATTTCACTAGCGATTTGTCAGTGATTTCACTTAAACCCCGATTTGCTAAGCATGAATACGAGTTTTTAAAAATAGAACCATAAATTGCCAACAATAAACCTTTTCACAACTAAAACCCTCGCACCCATTCATTTGAATTAAAGCCTCTTAAGTCCATCCCACCATGATTAAAAGCACTTCAACCCTATAAATTTCAAATCCAAGTTCATACACCCAACCTAGGGCTTGGTAAGTGTTTTGTCTGAAATTAGAGCATGGAGAGCGGAACTAGAAGAACTAGTAGAGCATTTTACTTGAGAGGTTCACTCTCAAGAACGTAATGAATCAATACTCTACAAGCCTTTTGATTTCGATACCTTGAACAAAAATCAATTTTTGATAAAATTTCAAACTTATGTATTTTTTAGGTTTTTTTTAAGAAATTATTTTTTATAATGGTTTTTATGCACAATTTCAATTCGAATATGGGTTTTCAAATGAGTTTGCTAGTTTCTAGGAATATTTCCAATATATACATACTTATAAAAGGGACATGTCGATACAAATATTTTATACGAATCACTTTCAACTCTTTTGAATTTTACATTAAAACCTTTACATAAATTGTTTTCTTTACCTTATTATTATGAAATTTCAAGGACATGATTTCAATTTACCTATTTCATCATTGTTGAATTATCATATGGCGGGACAAGGTAGAGGAAGACGTAGAGGTAGTAAACAAGATAAAGGAAAATTTGTAGTGCAACTCAAACAAAAGCAGAAGTATGCGGGCCACCTAAAGAATATAATACCTATAAGGATTAGCATTAGAGAACCTAGATCTAGGAAGGCTGAACTTAGAGAACAATCTCCATTACCGTCTGATGAAGAAAAATATTTTGAGAACCCATACCCTAGTCACTTGGTGCCTTATGACCCTTCTTTATTTATGAGACCTAAAGCTCATATTAGGTATTATAGTGATAACAAGAGAGTCATCATTCCTGGGAGAGGATTCAATATTCAAAATGTGAGCAAGTATGAGGATATAATTGTTAGCATCATCGTAATAGGGATGGAATAGTCTTCAACGAGACTATATAGAAAAGAAAGAAAGGGGATGTTCAAATATTGTACGTCAATTTTATGCTAATGGACATGTTAGTAGAGAATGGGACAAAGTAGTCGTTAAAGGGAAAATAATCAATATTTCACCTGTAAGGTTGAATAGATTTTTTGGCCTTCCACAAAATAGACAAAACGAAGGACAACTACCCAAATGTCAAGTATGAAGATAAGGAATCCTACTCCTTTCAAATAATCCAAGATGTGTTAAAGAGACCTCTAGAGATGGGATTTGCGCTTGATAGCGAAGGTCATCCGAAATTTATTGAAACCACATATTTTATGAAGATTACGAAGAGTTGGAGTTATATTATAGACGCGTGTATTTACCCAACAAAGAAACACTTCAAAGTGAAGAACCACGTAACCGCTTTATTGTACCATATAGTGATGAAAAGGGTTATATTGTTGTTGAAAAAATTATACATGATTCTATAAAGTTTGCTATGTAGACTACAAAAAATTAAAGATTACCATTCCCAATTTTAATCATTGAATTGTGTAGGAAAGCCGGGGTGGGTTTCGATATCGTATTAGATGTATTACCCAATAGAATCATAAGTAATGGAAGAGTACAACAAATGAAGGAGGTGATTGGATACAATGACTTAAAGGATGAACGTAAATCATTTAGTGCAATAAATGCAAGGGAAACAAGGAAGTGAAGCACCACTGAAAGTAGAAGGAAAACAAGAGAAGACGCACAGAGAGTGGCTAGTGTAATGGTTGGAGTAAACATACTAATATTCCTACAAGCTTGGCACCATCTTTATCATGGCCTAGTAGAAGAGGATTTTCTTAAACTATATTTTCTTCATTAATGTGTACCCAAATGAATATTCATCGCAATGAAGAAATGATAGCGGCAAATGAGAGAACTCTACAGCGCTACCATTCTATGTCTGAGAGAAGACATGGTAGTCGTTTGTAGGATTTGAGAATGAGCGTTGACATACCATCTCTATAGTTGCAACTTCCAACTGGGACCTACAACCCAGTTGATATCTATGTATCTCAACCTTCAGAGCTCTAATGGTGGCTTAGGTGGAGAAAAGAATCTCAAATCAAGGGAGAACTCAAGTGTAGGTAAAGCACTCAATTCTCATCTTATCTATAAGCTTTCTTAAATCTTTAATGGTGGGTTATCTCTATTTTGTGGTTTGTTGGCCTATAATGGTGGAAAAAGTGGTGTTGGAAAACCACCACCAAGGAGATAGGGTATTAGTGTTCCACGAGTCTAATTTAGCTTAAAAACTTCATTTGTGCAGAGATTTGATCAAATTTGAGAGATTAGGAGAGAAACAGTTGCCATGACGCGTTAGAGAACCCTAAAAGTGGGGCAACGCCGCTAGAAAAAAGATGGAAGTGACTCGTCGCCGTTGCTAGAGGGAGGGCAACAGAGCACCGCAGCCACTGCCAAATAGTGGTAGATCTCAAACCATTCGGCCCCTTGATCGAAACCAAGGGCCAGTAAAGCCCCTACACAAGAACCACCTATTTTGCCTCAAAACCAAAACCAAGGGCCGGACTGGTCCTTTAATTGGATTCCAGGGGTAAGACTAGCGCATGAACCTGGTTTAATGAGGTAATTGCCCTTGATTAAAAAAAAATATATATATAAATATTAAATTAATAAAATAAAAAGAAAAAGAATCATTGTAGCTTGGGCCACTCAATAAGGACACACTCTCGTGCCCTCGATGGTAAAGTTGGGAGGGTCCCACCCCTCGACCCACGTGTTGGGCGATGGGGCCCGCAGGACCCACACTAGTGGGCCTAAAAGTAAATTTAAAATGGAAATTGAACTAAAAATATGACTTGTATATTTATATGATGTGTCTTAAATTATGTATATTTGCGAGGCGGTTACATCGAGTCTTGAACGTTCAAGAATCATGAGTGGATATCATAGTAAGTCAAGGTAAGTGAGGACCTTGCTCAGGGCTTATCAAATATGACATGATATTAATTATTTTAGGTCTCATGTTTTGAATTGGGGACTTGGATTATGGGTTGCATCATGCTATTGGCTTGAATCTACATATCTTTGGAATGTGAATGCACTTGTTTTCCTTCATATGATATTTATTTCCCCGGAATGTTTCTATAGTCCCAACCAGGGGCCTTATTAGGAAGTAATTCTATCAAATGCCCTAGGAGGTTTGTGGTGCCACCGAAGGTGTTACTATTTAATGCCCCAAGATATTTATGGAGTTTTCCACCGAGGGTTTAACTTGTCTAATTGAATTCATAAGCATATCACTTAAAGACATGAGTTGGAGTTGCCTTCTCTTGTACTTTGGTGATAGAGCGACGTGCATCAGTGATGGCTTTGGAAAAGCCTACAGTTGGTTTGATGAGACTAGTGAGAGGACATATAAGACATGTATGTCATTTAGTTGTTGCCATCACCTCGAGGCTAGGGGAATCGGTCATTGTCACGGCCCAAATCTATAAACCTCGTTTTAATTCCTTAATCAAGATCATCGACCCTTGACGTGGGACCTACATTGTGATACGTGCACCGACCGAGGCACGTGGCCGAGGTATATCGTATTTTTGTATTGATGTGTGCCTAGTGGTATGTATTGTGTAGACTTACTAAGTCGGTTTGTACAGTTGTAGGCGTCGAGACGAGAGCGGGGACACGCCTCGAGTAGCGTGCGAGCCGGGGAACCGAGTAGTTAGCATTTTGGTAAGTCTTATTTAATACTAATATGAAATAAGGAATTACTTATAAGCCTATGGTTGTGTTTGTTGATGTAAATCAATTAAAGGCCTATAGTTGAGTAAATTAAATGGAAAGCATAGGATTGGTCTAGAGATACACATTAGCACATCTAGGAACTAGGTGAGTAATGAAATGGTGTCACTTGAGGTTGAGATAGTGGGAGTTAGTGGGATATATGACAAAGGTGGACCATTAGATATTCCTAGGGATACATAAATCCAGGAAGATTAAGTGCTAGGAAGGAACATCATTTTAATATATATTATTAGTGATCAAACAACATGCAAATCAAATCACTCATTTATTTTTGCTGGAGAAGAAGAAGGAATTGTTGGAGAGGAGTGAATCATCAAGGTGTTGAAGGAATCCATGAGAGTTGGTGAGAAATTCTCAAGCTAGGGTGCTACATCAACTAGATAAACATCTTTTTAGTTGAAATTAGAACAAGTTTTGGTATTAGGCTAATTTCAGATGATAGATGATTGAGCATTTGCAATTAATTTATATATTTGGACTCCTTATTTCAAGCTGATAATCCAGATATATTGAAGTTCTTAATTCGGTTTTGAAATCATAAAGATTTGAATTTTTGAAGTTGCAACACCAAAACTAGAATTCTGCATGTTGTATTAGGAATCAACCTGGGTAATTTGGTCATAATCTGCCCAATTTAGATACGAATTGATCCAAACTAGTGGAATTTGAAAGCTTTTTTAAAGTGGAATAACTTTGCTTAACTGAAGGTATTTTGATTCAAGTTTTTTTATGTCCAAACATGCTCTACAAATAGGTACTGGAATTAAAAAAGAAAGTTTTTAAACTAAACTTGTTAAGGAAATAACTCCCTAACTACTTATTCAAATGAGCGGATCTTTTATTATGTTTTATTTGGATATATTTTCTGCCTTGTGACCAAAAATCACATTTTTACGAACTATAGATTGGGAGAAATAGATTTTCCAAGTCCACTGGTCGGATTAAATTCCAATTAGACCTATGTTTAGTAAAATCAAGATATCTCTTTCATTTTAAATGAGAATTTTGCAAACTAAACCTTTCTGGAAAGCTAAGAGAGAGACCAACAATAATTGTATTGATGGATGATTTTGATATTTTGACCAATTCATGCCTAAAAATTGCTTTAAAGTGTAGGACTGAAATTGAAACTTAATTTAGTCTTTAGGGGCTGATTTAGGAAGATTAATTTAAAGTCTATTGAACCAATTTGAATACACAATAAACACCACTAAATTGAGCTTAAACCCACTATACTTGAACTAATGAGACACCAAACTCATGAACCTAGGAAAAGGTTACTGGAGAGCGAATACAAGATTTGAGTATCGGATGCCAAGAAAGCTAGACTTTACTTTGTTGTTGTGAGTATACCCAATGGCAATTTTACTTGGCATTTCAATTCTATTAATTGTTGTCCTTGCATAGTCCTTTTGACTATTTTTCCTTTGTATTCTTATATCATGTGTTCTTTGTGTCTATGCTCACTTGATGAGTCTAGTTTGCATGATATCCATTCATTTGATTTGATTCATTGATTCTATCCCATGCTATGTCTATTCTTGTTGTTTTAAATGTGAAATGAATGATAAATAGCATGCTATTAGGCTAGTGAATACCTTATAAATTTTTAAGTGGACTTGTATTCCTTATTTGTTTAGATGTGTAGATGTGCCTATGCCTTGACAATCCATACTTGTTATTTCTTGAAATTTAAAAAGTAGTTTTCGCATTTAGGTCCCGTACTCGATCGAGGTGTGCGCGACTCACTGGTTAGAGTCCCTGGGGATGCTCGCACATGTTACTTGACACTATATGACACTCGAGTTTGAGTCCCCGAGGTGGTCTATACACCGGGTTAGAGTCCCCGGTAACACTTGGGTTAGAGTCCCTTGTGCTATATGATTATTGAGTCTGAGTGACATGTTTCACCGCCGACTGCACCTAAAGCACCACTACTTAGCCTAGTGTCGCATCACTTGTTTAACTCGGTATTTACTCGCATATGGTTTATTTTCCAGCTTTTCCATTTATATGCCTTTAAATACCATTTGAATATTTGCAAATTAAACTTGTCATCTGGGATTACCGTTTTATTCTTGTACTCACCGTCCTTTTTATGACTTGCAGGTGTGCAGAGTCGTCACCAAAGGTCCTGGCAAAGAGAAGATCGACGATTATCCCTGAGCCCGCAGCGCGTCACTACATCGATTGTAGGTCTTCTTTTGATATTTTGATTGTATATGTTATATGTCTTTCAGATACTATTCGGGGTTGTATATCGGGTTGAGCGTTAGTTCCCCGACTTGACTTAGACTATTTTACTGTTTCAATGCATTTTGAGGACTTTATATATGTGATGTCATTTCCTGGTTTTCCACACTTAGGATTTTATAAATGGCTTCCGCATAAGTTACAAATTGCTTCCGCATAATCAATAAGACTTCCGTTAATTAATTAATTTAATAAAAAGTTTTAATTAACTCTAAATTTATAAACTGGTAGGACTAGTGTATTACTTATCCTGAACACGAGAAAAGAGGCGTATAGGTTGTAAAGGCCGACTAATACGTAGTTAAGTCCTACGTGGATATGATTAGGGCTTAATTAAGGGATTAGGTCGGCGTGCCCTGATTAGGAGAGGAGCCGTCACAAAGCTGGTATCGTAGCTTAGGTATTAGAACCTTAGGGATAAATAAGAAAAACGCGAACTCGTATAAAACACAAACCTTAGAAGTGGAAACCGATGATCCTTGCCTAGGAACTATTTTGTTGGGAATTGAGTGAAGGTGAGATGGGGATTTCTTATATGTACGTGTTAGTTTCTATATGTATATATATGCGTTATGCCACGTAGTAGCCGATTCGCGTTCGCTATCCACTTGAAGACACCGACGGGGGGACTCGCGCGAGGCCGGAGACACGGAGCTAGCGGCACCGCCTCCCACCGTATTAGTTGACAATTTTTTTGAGGATGTCCGACCGCACGATCGTCAGAGCGACGATCGCCGATTTCATCGCTTACATGCTCTGGCGCAGAGACCGCATTGGTTTCGACCGCCCCCTATCACCACAAACCTACTACTACAAAGACCCGACCACGAGACTCAAGACTACGAGTGTTTTGCTTGTATCTTGTAGAGAGATGGAGACTCTAGGTAGCGTTGTACGCAATAGCGAGAGTCGTGGACCCGACTAGAGGAGATACCGATTGTTCAAGACTTCCCGTATGTTTTCCCGCAGGATTTACCCGGATTACCGCCACCGCGAGAGCTAGACTTCATCATCGACCTAGTACGGCATCGCCGATCGCGATACCGCCATACCCCATGGCTTTGAGGGAGTTAGAGGAGTTGAGGACTCAACTTAAGGATTTAGGGGAGAAGGGGTTCATCACACCTTCGATGTCATCGCGAGGAACGCCGCTCTATTTGTGATGCGTAAGATGGGCAAGATGAGACTATACATCGACAACAAATGCAACAACAGAGTGACAATAAACAAGTACCTACTTCCGCGAATAGACGATTTATTTGATCAGCTGAGAGGAGCACAATTTTTCTCCAAGATAGACCTGAGATCTGGGTATCATCAGCTTAGGATAAGGGATGAGGATAGGTCCAAGACATCATTCAGCACCAGATACGGACACTACCAGCTCACTGGCCATGCCATTCGGCCGACCAACGCCCCGCCGTATTCATGGATTTGATGCACCGAGTACTTAGACCATATCTCGATCGCTTCATGATAGTCTTCATCGACGACATCTTGATAT
This sequence comes from Stephania cephalantha, assembly GCA_039657325.1. Lineage (NCBI taxonomy): Eukaryota > Viridiplantae > Streptophyta > Magnoliopsida > Ranunculales > Menispermaceae > Stephania > Stephania cephalantha. The sequence continues at coordinate 33,548,596 of CM077571.1, forward strand.
ACTCGAGGACATGTGAGGATTACGAGTAGCACCTCAAAGAGACGTTGCAGTACATTGAGGGAACACCGACTTTTCGCTAAGTTCAGCAATTATGAATTCTGGCTTGCAGAGGTCAAGGTCTTGGGGCACATTATTGGAGCAGCAGGGATTGCAGCAGATCCGGCCAAGATTCAGATATCATGGATTAGTTGGCACCGACATCGCATCGGAGATCAGAGCTTTCAAGTTAGCAGATATTACCGTAGACTTGTGAAGGATTTCTCAAGATCGCTTCACCGATGACGAGGCCGACACGTAAAGATGTTGCTTATGAGTGGACCGAGAAGTGCGATGCCGCATTTACTCGCTGAAGAGGTCATTAACTACCGCGCCATTGTTAGTATCGCCAGTAGGCCGGACAGGGATTTCTAGTGTACACAGATGCTTCTCATACGGTCTAGGTTGTGTGTTGATGCAGTGGCAATGCGTGTCGTGGCATACGCATCGAGACAAGCTTAAAATACATGAGAAGAACTACCCCACGCACGATCTAGAGTCGGCAATGTTGTATTTGCGCCGAAGACTTGGAGACACCTTCGTATGGAGAGAGATTCACACTCTTCACTCGATCACAAGAGTCCGAAATATCTCTTCACACGTAAAGAGTTGAACATGAGACAGCGCAGATGGTTGGAGTTCTTAAAGGACTATGACTTTTCCTTAGAGTATCACCCAGGAAAAGCGAACGTACTCGCAGATGCGCTGAGTAGGAGACCGAGTAGAGATGCTGAGGTGGTTAGATGTCACATGATGCATGAGTATGGATTACTCGAGGCAGCGGCGACAACATGTCAGACATAGGTTCCTACCGATACTTTGGTGATGATTTGTTCACAGATGAGACTACAGACCGTGCCTACAAGCAAGTGTCAAAGGGTCAGAGGACCGACCGATTGTACTCGAGATTCAGCGAGTTAGCGCAGAGTGCAGAGTGTACAGATTGGGCAGAGACGACAGATCAATGTCTGAGATACCGGGGCAGGTTTTGGATACCAGAGGTACCGAAGCTAAGAGATGATATCCTTCAGGAGTCGCACCGTTCCAGATTTACCGTACATCCAAGCAGGACTAAGATATACCACGACATGAGGAGACATTTCTAGTGGTCTGGGATGAAGGCAGACGTGTCTAGATTCATTAGGAACTGTGGTATCTGTCAGCAAGTGAAGTTCTAGCATCGCAGACCCGGGGGATTACTACGGCCGTTTCCCATTCCTCGATGGAAGTGGGAAGACATCTCTATGGATTTTTTCAGAGGATTGCCGAGGACCGCGAGGAGACATGATTCAATCTGGGTTATAGTTGACAGACTGACAAAGTCCGCTAATTTCTCGCTGGGCATCGCATTACACGTTCAATCACCCCGAGCGCATCGTTCGAGAGAGAGATTATCAGCCGCACGGGTACCATTAACGATCACGTCGATCGAGATGCTACATATACGTCCAGTGATGTGGCGAGTATGCAAGAGCAAGACGGTATACGCGCCTACAGCTCAAGATTTACTTTCCACCCTCGACTGACGGCAGATCGGGAGATTGATTTAGTCCTCGAGACATGTTACGGCATGCGTGTTGGAGTTTGGCGATCTCGGGCGAGTACATACCGTTGTGTGAGTTCGCTTATAACAACAAGCTATCGTGCTAGCATTGAGATGGCGCCATTTGAGGCTTTGTATGGCGTACCGTGTCGCTCGCCATCGTGTTGGCCGAGCTGAGGACCGGAGTTAGTGAGACTCGAAATTGTTGTTGACCACACGAAAAGGTCAAACTGATCCGTCAGAGACTCAGAGGAGCACAGGAGAGACATAAGAGATATGCAGATAAATATCGCGGTGATCTCACGTATTCCGAGGGAGCCTTTGTCTATTTAAAGGTTTCCCCTCGTAAGGGTCTTCAAAGATTTGGGGTGAAAGGCAAGCTTGCACCGAGGTACATCGGCCTTTCATGATTAAGAAACGGGTCGGGAAAGTGGCATACGAGCATCCATCCAAGGTTCCACATTTCGATGCTTCGACTAGCCGAGTCGAAGGCGTGCGCGTGCAACCTACAGCTGACTTGAGTCGATCGACTCCGAGCGAGGACATCTCTTACGAGGAACAACCCATTCGCATCCTAGATCTAAGGTACAACAAGCAGAGGAACAAGTCCATCCCGAAGGTACTCGACAAGTACCGCTCCACGATGACACGAACTCACTGGGAGCGGGAGGACTACATGCGAGATAGATTCCCGTACTGTATGAGTCGTAGAACCGTAACTTAAACCTAATTTCGAGGACGAAATTTTCATTTCGTTGGGAATATTTGTCACGCCCAAATCTCTAAACCCCGTTTTAATTCCTTAATCAGATCATCGACCCTTGACGTGGGACCTACATTGTGATACGTGCACCGACCGAGGCACGTGTGGCCGAGGTATATCGTATTTTTGTATTGATGTGTGCCTATGTATGTATCGTGTAAACTTACTAAGTTGGTTTGTACAGACAAAGTAGCGCGAGACGAGAGCGGGGACACGCCGAGTAGCGTGCGAGCCGGGAACCGAGTAGTTAGCATTTTGGTAAGTCTTATTTAATACTAATATGAAATAAGGAATTACTTATAAGCCTATGGTTGTGTTTGTTAATGTAAATCAATTAAAGGCCTATAGTTGAGTAAATTAAATGGAAAGCATAGATTGGTCTAGAGATACACATTAGCACATCTAGGAACTAGGTGAGTAATGAAATGGTGTCACTTGAGGTTGAGATAGTGGGAGTTAGTGGGATATATGACAAAGGTGGACCATTAGATATTCCTAGGGATACATAAATCCACGAAGATTAAGGGCTAGGAAGGAACATCATTTTAATATATTATTAGTGATCAAACAACATGCAAACCAAATCACTCATTTATTTTTGCTGGAAAAGAAGAAGGAATTGTTGGAGAGGAGTGAATCATCAAGGTGTTGAAGGAATCCATGAGAGTTGGTGAGAAATTCTCAAGCTAGGGTGCTACATCAACTAGGTAAACATCTTTTTAGTTGAAATTAGAACAAGTTTTGGTATTTGGCTAATTTCAGATAATAGATGATTGAGTATATGCAATTAATTTATATATTTAGACTCCTCATTTCAAGCTGATAATCCAGATATATTGAAGTTCTTAATTCGGTTTTGAAATCATAAAGATATTAATTTTTGAAGTTGCAACACCAAAACTAGAATTCTGCATGTTGTATTAGGAATCAACCTGGGTAATTTGGTCATAATCTGCCCATTTTAGATCCAAATTGATCCAAACTAGTGGAATTTGAAAGCTTTTTTAAAGTGGAATAACTTTGCTTAACTGAAGGTATTTTGATTCAAGTTTTTTTATGTCCAAACATGCTCTACAAATAGGTACTGGAATTAAAAAAGAAAGTTTTTAAACTAAACTTGTTAAGGGAATAACTCCCTAACTACTTATTCAAATGAGCTGATCTTTTATTATGTTTTATTTGGATATATTTTCTGCCTTGTGACCAAAAATCACATTTTTACGAACTATAGATTGGGAGAAATAGATTTTCCAAGTCCGCTGGTCCGATTAAATTCCAATTAGACCTATGTTTAGTAAAATCATGATATCTCTTTCATTTTAAATTAGAATTTTGGAAACTAAACCTTTCTGGAAAGCTAAGAGAGAGACCAACAATAATTGTATTGATGGATGATTTTGATATTTTGACCAATTCATGCCTAAAAATTGCTTTAAAGTGTAGGACTGAAATTGAAACTTAATTTAGACTTTAGGGGCTGATTTATGAAGATTAATTTAAAGTCTATTGAACCAATTTGAATACACAATAAACACCACTAAATTGAGCTTAAACCCTCTATACTTGAACTAATGAGACAACAAACTCATGAACCTAGGAAAAGGGTACTGGATAGCGAATACAAGATTTGAGTATCGGATGCCAAGAAAGCTAGGACTTTACTTTGTTGTTGTGAGTATACCCAATGGCAATTTTACTTGGCATTTCAATTCTATTAATTGTTGTCCTTGCATAGTCCTTTTGACTATTTTTCCTTTGTATTCTTATATCATGTGTTCTTTGTGTCTATGCTCACTTGATGAGTCTAGTTTGCATGATATCCATTCATTTGATTTGATTCATTGATTCTATCCCATGCTATGTCTATTCTTGTTGTTTTTAATGTGAAATGAATGATAAATAGCATGCTATTAGGCTAGTGAATACCTTATAAATTTTTAAGTGGACTTGTATTCCTTATTTGTTTAGATGTGTAGATGTCCTATGCCTCGACAATCCATACTTGGTATTTCTTGAAATTTAAAAAGTAGTTTTCGCATTTAGGTCCCGTACTCGATCGAGGTGTGCGCGACTCACGGGTTAGAGTCCCCGGGGATGTCGGACATGTTACTTGACACTATATGACAATCGGGGTTGAGTCCCCGAGGTGGTATATACACCGGGGTTAGAGTCCCCGGTAACACTTGGGTTAGAGTCCCTCAGTGTTATATGATTATTGAGTCTGAGTGACATGTTTCACCGCCGACCGACCTAAATCACCACTACTTAGCCTAGTGTCGTATCACTTGTTTAACTCTGGTATTTACTCGCATATGGTTTATTTTCCAGTTTTTCCATTTATATGCCTTTAAATACCATTTGAATATTTGCAAATTAAACTTGTCATCGGGGATTACTGTTTTATTCTTGTACTCACCGTCCTTTCTATGACGGTGGGTGCAGAGCCGTCTACCAACAGGCCGGGCAAAGAGAAGATCGACGATTATCCCTTAGCCCGCGGCGCATCACTACATCGATTGTAGGTCTTCTTTTGGTATTTTGATTGTATATGTTATATGTCTTTCAGATACTATTCGGGGTTGTATATCGGGTTGAGCGTTAGTTCCCCGACTTGACTTAAACTATTTTACTATTTCAATGCATTTTGAGGACTTTATATATGTGATGTCATTTCCTGGTTTTCCACACTTAGGATTTTATAAATGGCTTCCGCATAAGTTACAAATTGCTTCCGCATAATCAATAAGACTTCCGTTAATTAATTAATTTAATAAAAAGTTTTAATTAACTCTAAATTTATAAACTGGTAGACTAGTGTATTACTTATCCCGAACACGAGAAAAGAGGCGTCTAGGTTGTAAAGGCCGACTAATAAGTAGTTAAGTCATGCGTGGATATGATTAGGGCTTAATTAAGGGATTAGGCCGGCGCCGCCTTAGATTAGGAGAGGAGTCACACAATGGTATCGTAGCTTATGTATTAGAACCTTAGGGATAAATAAGAAAAACACGAACTCGTATAAAACACAAACCTTAGAAGTGGAAACCGATGATCCTTGCCTAGGAACTATTTTGTTGGAATTGAGTGAAGGTGAGATGGGGATTTCTTATATGTACGTGTTAGTTTCTATATGTATATATATGCGTTATGCCACGTAGACTACGTAGTAGCTGATTCGCGTCGCTATCCACTTGAAGACACCGACGGGGATTCGCTGAGGCCGGAGACACCGAGCTAGCGGCACCGCCTCCCACCGTATTAGTTGACAATTTTTTTGAGGATGTCCGACTGCACGACCGCTCAGAGCGAGAGATCGCCGATTTCATCGCTACATGTCGGCACGTATGACGCACCGGTTTCGACCGCCCCCGTCACCACAAATACTACTACAAAGACTCCCCGACCACGAGACTTAGCACTACGAGAGTTCACTTGCATCTAGTAGAGAGATGGAGACTCTAGGTAGCGTTGTACGCAGTAGCGGAGAGTTAGGGACCCAGACTAGAGGAGATACCGATTGTTCAAGACTTCCCAGATGTTTTCCCATAGGATTTACCTGGATTACCGCCACCGCGAGAGCTAGACTTCATCATCGACCTAGTACCGGGTATCAGGCTGATCGCGATACCGCCATACCCCATGGCTTCGAGGGAGTTAGAGGAGTTGATGACTCAACTTAAGGATTTGGGGGAGAAAGGGTTCATCACATCTTCGATGTCATCGTGAGGAGCGCCAGTTCTATTTGTGAAGCAGAAGGATGGCAGTATGAGACTATACATCGACAACAGGCAGCTGAACAGAGTGACTCTCAGAAACAAGTACCTACTTCCGCGAATAGACGATTTATTTGATTAGCTGAGAGGAGCACAATTTTTCTCCAAGATAGACCTGAGATCGGTGTATCACCAGCTTAGGATAAGGGATGAGGATAGGTCCAAGACAGCATTCAGCACCAGATACGGACACTACCAGTTCACGGTCATGCCATCGGGCTGACCAACGCCCCCGCCGTATTCATGGATTTGATGCACCGAGTACTTAGACCATATCTCGATCGCTTCATGATAGTCTTCATCGACGACATCGATATACTCGAGGACGTGAGGATTACGAGTAGCATCTCAAAGAGACGTTGCAGACATTGAGGGAACACCGACTTTTCGCTAAGTTCAGCAATTATGAATTCTGGCTTGCAGAGGTCAAGGTCTTGGGGCACATTATTGGAGCAGCAGGGATTGCAGCAGATCCGACCAAAATTCAGAATATCATGGATTAGTTGGCACCGACATTAGTACCGGAGATCAGGAGCTTTCTGGGGTTAGCAGGATATTACTGTAGATTTGTGAAGGATTTCTCGAAGATCGCTTCATCGATGACGAGGCTGACATAGAAAGATGTTGCTTATGAGTGGACTGAGAAGTGCGATGCTGCATTTACTCAGTTGAATAGGTCATTAACTACCGCGCCATTGTTAGTACTACCAGAGGCTGGACATGGATTTCTAGTGTACACTGATGCTTCTCATACGGGTCTAGGTTGTGTGTTGATGCAGGGCAGCGGTGTCGTGGCATACGCATCGAGATAGTTAAAGATACATGAGAAGAACTACCCCACGCACGATCTAGAGTTGGCAGCGGTTGTATTTGCGCTGAAGACTTGGAGACACCTTCTGTATGGAGAGAGATTCACACTCTTCACTGATCACAAGAGTTTGAAATATCTCTTCACACAGAAAGAGTTGAACATGAGACAGCGCAGATGGTTGGAGTTCTTAAAGGACTATGACTTTTCCTTAGAGTATCACCCAGGAAAAGCGAACGTAGTCGCAGATGCGCTGAGTAGGAGACCGAGTAGAGATGCTGAGGTGGTTAGATGTCACATGATGCATGAGTATTGATTACTCGAGGCAGCGACGACAGCATGTCAGACATAGGTTCCTACCGATACTTTGGTGATGATTTGTTCACAGATGAGACTACAGACCGTGTCTACAAGCAAGTGTCAGATTGTCAGAGGACCGACCGATTGTACTCGAGATTCAGCGAGTTAGCGCAGAGTGCAGAGTGTACAGATTGGGCAGAGACGACAGATCAATGTCTGAGATACCGGGGCAGGTTTTGGATACCAGAGGTACCGGAAGCTAAGAGATGATATCCTTCAGGAGTCGCACCGTTCCAGATTTACCGTACATCCAAGCAGGACTAAGATATACCACGACATGAGGAGACATTTCTAGTGGCCTGGGATGAAGGCAGACGTGTCTAGATTCATTAGGAACTGTGGTATCTGTCAGCAAGTGAAGTTCGAGCATCGCAGACCCGGGGGATTACTACGGCCGTTTCCCATTCCTCGATGGAAGTGGGAAGACATCTCTATGGATTTTTTCAGAGGATTGCCGAGGACCGCGAGGAGACATGATTCAATCTGGGTTATAGTTGATAGACTGACAAAGTCTGCTAATTTCTCGCAAAGGGCATCGCATTACACGTTCGATCACCGAGCGTATCGTTCGAGAGAGAGATTATCAGCCGCACGGGGTACCATTAACGATCACGTCGATCGAGATGCTACGTATACGTCCAGGATGTGGCGAGTATGCAAGAGCAAGACGGTATACGCCTACAGTTCAGTACGGCTTTCCACCCTCAGACGGACGGGCAGACTGAGAGATTGATTTAGGTTCTCGAGGACATGTTGCGGGCATGCGTGTTGGAGTTTGGCGATCTTGGGCGAGTACCTACCGTTGTGTGAGTTCGCTTATAACAACAGCTATCGCTAGCATTGAGATGACGCCATTTGAGGCTTTGTATGGCGACCGTGTCGCTCGCCATCGTGTTGGGCTGAGCCAGAGGACCGAGAGTTAGTGAGGCCTGAAATTGTTGTTGACCACACGAAAAAGGTCAAACTAATCCGTCAGAGACTCAGAGGAGCACAGGAGAGACAAAAGAGATATGCAGATTAGTATCGCGGTGATCTCGCGTATTCCGAGGGAGCCTTTGTCTATTTAAAGGTTTCCCCTCGTAAGGGTCTTCAAAGATTTGGGGTGAAAGGCAAGCTTGCACCGAGGTACATCGGGCCTTTCATGATAAAGAAACGGCTCGGGAAAGTGGCATACGAGCTTGAATTGCTTCCACGATGTCGTGGGTCCATCCAAGTGTTCCACATTTCGTTGCTTTCGACTAGCCGAGTCGAAGGCAGGCGTGCGACCTACAGTTGACTTGAGTCAGATCGACCTGAGCGAGGACATCTCTTACGAGGAACAACCCATTCAGATCCTAGATCTAAGGTACAAAGAAGCTTGAGGGGCAAGTCCATCCCGAAGGTGCTCGTCAAGTGGAAGTTATACGATGACACGGAACTCACTTGGGAGCGGGAGAAGTACATGCGAGATAGATTCCCGTACCTGTATGAGTCAGGTAAAACCGTAACTTAAACCTAATTTCGAGGACGAAATTTTCATTTTGTTGGAAATATTTGTCACGACCCAAATCTCTAAACCCCGTTTTAATTCCTTAATCAGGATCATCGACCCTTGACGTGGGATGCTGATAGAAATCCGAGAGATAATTAAGACAACCAAGAAATCGATGTAATTGATTTTTATCAATTAACTTGTCAGGAAATTTGTCAGCAAAACTGATTACTCTGTTAATAGGAGTAATAGTTTGATGAGAAATTTTGAAACCTAAAAAGGTAACATCAAGTTGAAAGAGATGCAATTTCTTCTGAGAGAGCACAAGGCCATTTTTAATGATCAGAGATTGGAAAGTATGTAAATGTTTCCAATGTAGATCAATAGATGAAGAGAAGACCAATATATCATCAATATATACTAAAATATATTCATGATATGGGTTGAAAATATCATTCATAATTTTTTGAAATTCGTAAGGAGCATTCTTTAAACCAAAAGGCATAACATTCCATTGATATTGGCCAAATGGAGTATTAAATGCGCTTTTATATCTACGATGGATGAACTTGTATTTGCCAAAATCCAGATTTGAGATCAAATTTGGAAAAGACAACAAATTGCGTTGTTGCTTTAATAAGATCATTCTTATTTGGCAAAGGATATCGAATTGTTTTTAAAACCATATTTAAAGGTTTATAATTGATAACAAGTCGAGGAACACCTTGTTCAAGTTCAGGAGCATTTTCAACATAGAATGTTGTGCAACTCCAAGGAGATTGAGATGGAGTAATTAGTTTTTTCTTAAGCAAATCTTTAATTTCATTTTGACAAAGATCTCGTAAACGAGAATTCATTTGCGAAGGATTTGCTTTAGTAGGAATTTTAGATTCATCAAATTCGGGAATATAAGGAAGAGAAACAATATGACGTTTTCTTTCCCAAAATGCCGAAGGTATATCAGAACAACATTGTTCTTGAAGATGAACCTTAAATGTTTCTAATTTAGCTTTAAATGAAGAAGATTGTAAAATATGATCTGTTTTAAGAAGATGAATTTCATTTCTTAAAAAGGATATATGCTTTTGTTTGAAATCAATTTGATTGATAATCTGATTTAAATAGGAATCAACAGGAGGTTGAATAAAAGAAAAGAAAATTTCTTTATTCATCAATTTGGTCGAAATACCTTGAGATGAAACATTGAAAGGTTGAATATGTTGAAGAAATGGAGTTCCTAGCAACATATCATGATTCAAACCTTTTATAATGATAAAAGAAGTCTAATACATACAGATTGATGACAAATATGTGCCATGGAAATTTTAGTTTTTATTTTTGTTTGTTTACCATCGGCAACCGAGATTTGATTATCAAGAGATTCACAAGATCGTAAATGGACAAGTCCTTCACGTATACAATTTAAATCAAGACTGAGTCTATCAAGGCATTACATTTACAATGAAAATCTTTTATTGTAAATGTGATTTGAACAAACCATCGCTGATGAGTAACACGAGTAATCGATTCAACGAAAATATTATTCGATCAAATTCGTAAATTGATACATTATCAAAAGTTTCAAGATTAGAAACTCTATTAGTTAATGTACTAATTTCATATTTGAGTTGATTAATCTCACTTTGAAGAGATTGAATTGTGGGTTGATGAGGTTTTTGATTCACAACCTTCATCGACTCGAAAATGTATATTTCGTAGGATCTAAATTTAATTGTTTTTTAAATTTTTGTTGCTTTTTCTCAAGCAAAGGGGATTCATAGATATTGTCCTCGATTGGGTTCAAATTTGAATGAGGATGAACCAATTCAAGAAATATTTATATTTCGTAGAAGGATTTGTTATCTCGCTTCACCAATAGAAAGAATTAATTCTTCATGAGCAAGCTTAAGACATTGATCTCTCGTAGAGGAAGATGTATTAAGGATATTGTTTGTACAATGACAAACATCGATTAAGAAGATGAATCGACTTTGCGTCTTGATTAACATTGTGAATTTTTCTTTTAAAATCCTTCATATGACATTTATTAGCATAATGTCCAGGTTTACCACAAGTAAAACATACATTTTTCTTTTTAAAAGATGGATGAGATTTTTTGGAAGATTTAAAATACGATTTAGATTTTTTAGATCGTTTGGGTTTAGCATAAAACTGATTTTTAGGAAATCGTTTAATACGATTAAACCTAGTTTTTGCTAAAGGAGTAAAATCAAAATCATGACCAAAGTCATAACAGAAATTACCAAGATCTCTTTTTAATGAATTCTTTTCTTTTTGTAATTGGCGTTTAAGACGCATATCATTACAAATAGAAATAACACATTTTTGAACATATTGACAGACATCACCATATGATAATACAGTCCAATTCATTGAACCATTGTTTTGATCTTTGATATATTCTTTGACTTTTGCAGCAAAGAAAGATGGCAAACCAAAGAATAAATCTTTCTTTCCAAATTCGTATCATGTTGTTCACCAACAGATATAATTTGGAAAAGAAGATATCCTTGTACCAAATATAATCACTAAGGGTACGACATCTTAGATTTTGTAATTGATCAAGAAGTTTTTCATTCAAAGATTCAAGTGTACCAACAAAGTGCCACACAATATTTGCCGTAAGAGTATCAACAACATTAGATTTTGGTTTTCCTCGACGATCAAGGATAACATTATGTTGAGAGTCTTTCTCAACAGATTCAAGTTTATTCTTTTAGCTTGATCGTAAAGAACATATTGCCACCAACCATATAATTGTCCAAGAAACCTAAGTAATGGCTAAGACAATTTGTTCTTCAGATGGTCATGCATATTGCAAGCTTTTGCATAAGTTTGCATTTTGAGAATGACATCCAAAATATGATATTCGATAAACCATCAATATTCCAATCATAGAGAGTAGATCCATCAAATTTTTGATTCTTTGGAACCTTTTCTTCTATAACCATATCAAATAGGAGATGGTCTTGTATAATATTGTTTTTGTAATGGAAATCTATTCTTAAATCTTTTCGCTCAATACGATTGACGTAAAAATGATCAAGATATATTGGAAGATTGAGCGACGTAAAGAGTCACCAAGCGTAATCATCTCGAGTCACAGATTCATTCTAACTTGATCAAGATTAGCAATAAGAGGACCTTTATCATTTGTTTTGGATATAGGTTGAGATGAACTAGATGGAGTATTCGAAATATTTAGCCGAGCTAATTGCTTAGTTAATATTTCAAGAAATTCATTTGAAACTTTATTTTGTTTCGCAAATGATGTTAATGGAGCAGATGAAGAAGGATGAAAAGCCTTCTTAATAATTGGCTGTGCTGTGGATGCGCTAGGCACATTATTTTTGTGTGCTTGAGCAATAACAGCTGTAGACAAAGAAGATAAATACAAATTTGTCCAATTATTTTGTTCTATAATATGAGAAACATCTTTTGATGTAGCAACACCAAGATCAAGAATAAAAGCTTTAAACAAGGTAGCTTTAATATCTTCCTTAATTTGAATGGGTGCTAAAGGAGGATGAGTTTGTTTATATTTTTTCCTAAGTATCTTCCCAAATGGTATTTATTTGAATTGAGAGTTTAGGACATTTTTGAGATATCCAATCAAAAAATGGAATATTAATTTGATTAGTTTTAACATAATCAAAATATTTTTCTCTAAAAATCGCTTGATTTTTGAAAGATATAAGTTTACAAAATATAGGTTTAAAAGGATGAGTTAAAAACTCTTGTTTTAAAACATTATAATCCATTTTAAATTCAGGAGGCGTTTCTTCTTCAACAAGAGAAACTACATTAATATGATAATCAGCAAAATCATTAATACTGACATTATCATCAGGAGTTGTATTAGGATTAGCATATATGGGATAAGCAACACCGACTACTCTCGGAGGAGGAGGAGGAGGCATTGTTTCATCCGAAACATTAAATGAACTTGGTTCAGCATATTGTTTAGATTTTGATGAGAATGAGGTAGATGTGGATGTTGATGTAGATGCTCGAGGAGCAAAGATAATATCAACATTACCATCATCATGAGTGACAATTTGATTAATTGTTTGAGACACTTGTCTCTTTTGACATTCTTCTTGATTTGTATCTTTAATTGTCCATTGCTGAGGAATGGAGACATCTTTCCATTTGATTAGTTGAGTACGATCAACTGTATTGTTCTTGATGTTTGTCAAGAAAAGAGTGGATGTTCCAAAGATGCATACTTGTATAAGCAACATCGGGAACAATCGATTTCATTAATTTATAAAATACACGGTACACCACCGCAACATTGGAAATGATTCCTTTCATATCAAATCCTTTGGTGTAAATACTAAGAACATGAGATTCACATGCTAATTCATCATGAATATTAAATGTGAAATTCGAAAGCAATTGAAGTAAATTGGTCCTTCAGACAAACTTCCTTCAATCAATCCTAAAAGGGAGTCAAGAAACTTTTTATGGCGTTTATCTCGTACAGAGACTAACACATATGTATCAAGTCTTAGTGAAACTAGTGGCTTGATTGCAACTTGAACTAAGCCAACATGGCAAAATGCATGAGATTCGCGATATTTCTGAATTTTTTCAGGAGAGATGAGATAAATCTCTTGTCCTTCATTGTAAATTGGTAAAGTGTCTTCTTCCAATTTAACAATAAAATCTTGAGATTTAGCAAAAGATCCTTTATTGTAAACCGAAGTGGGTTTAACATGAGGAAGATTCCAATTTCAAGAGATTGATCAATATTCGAATATGTGATTTCGTAAATATTTTTCAAATCAAGTTTATCTACCCGTTTAGGTAAACTTTTAGATGCAAGTGCTAAGATTCGTAAGATGATCCTATTTCTAGTTTTATCTGAGATGATTTAAATGATAGTGCTCGTGATAATTTTTTACGAAAATTACTCATAGTTTTGAAAATAGGTTTTTCACACTTGGTCAACGAATCACTGCTCGACTTACGCCCTTCTGCGAGACTTACAACGCGACTAGGAAAGCGATCAAAAACCACCGATGCAAAACCACGAACAACAACGGAAAACTTAATCTCGAGCGATATCAAACAAATCAACAGAGATAAAATGAAATAAGAACACGAATGAAACTGATGGCATAGCAATAAAAAGTATACATGAACTGATAGAGAATACTTACAGAGATAGGCGTATCAACGTCCTTAAGATTTGGAGCACAAATGGCTCTGATACCAATTGTTCGTCCGACGACGAAATGATAGCGAAAATTGGGAATACAAATGTAATTGTAACGTGGTTTAATGAAGATTGGAGATGTAGTAGAGGAAAGATAATAAAATTTATAGAAATCTATTTTTATTGATAGATAGGTGACCAAGTACAAAGAGAGGAGTAAACAAGAGAAAGCTTTTAACTTAATCTCAAACTCGATTCTAAAACTCGATTACCAATTCGATATCTAAAACTGAAAACCAAATTCGCTATCTATAGACGCATTGCCGATGAAAAGGCAATCCTACAAACGACCCTTCGAAAAAGAAAAAGGTCAAGTGACCTTTCAAAAAAGCAAAAGACAAAGCACTTTATGAATAGTGCTTGACTCTTCAAAAAAGTAAATAGTAAAGGACAAAGCACTGTAGCAATAGTGCTTGACTCTTTAAAAAAGTAAAAGCTAATGTACAGTACTTAACCTTTCGAAAAAGCAAAAGCTACACTGTAGCACTGATTGCTTTGACAAAAGTAAAGATTCGTTGACAGAGGCTAGTCATTAAAGCTAGTAGCAATAATGCTAGGAAGTATGTACTTGAAAAGATGGGCGGCTTGGGCCAGAGTGCTGGACACGTCCAGGGAGCATGGGCTTGAACAACATTAAATGGCATGGGCCATGAATTGATGAGTCCATCGATGATGCCAGATACAATAGAAACAAATGGGAAAGGAATTAAGGAATTCCCAAAGTGATTCATGAACATATTCAGAAAATTATTAATAGTTGGAAAATGGAGATAAATTCGATAATAGGTTTTCCCAAAAGATACCAAAGGGTTAGAGAGGCTGAATTTCTTCATTTGTCCACAAGAAATTCACATTGCAGGAAAAATATTCAAAGAACATCTAGGCGAATGAGAGTGCCAAACAATTTCAACGCCATTGGGAAATAGTTGGGGATAGATGGTATCAATCAATGGTTGCTGGATACCAGGTATCAAGATAAGATCCGTAAATTCGTCATTTAAGATAGATTCATCAACTTTTGAATAGCTAGTCATAATTCTGTATCAGAAATAGCATAAATGTGATCATCAGATACGGAACGAGTTGATGAAGTAGATTCAATGTGATCGAGACGATCATTCATAGCCTGTTGCATATCATGCAGAGATTTATGCATATCATGCATTTGTTTTAATTGATCAAAGATAGCTTGAGTAACATCGGGATTAATTGCTGATGAAGTCGTGGCAGATTCAACTTGTGGTTTTGATTTTGTAACCACATCTTTAAAACTTGATGAAATAGATGGAAACTCACTGAGTATTGGAGGAGCAGTTGGTTTGGTGATAAAAACACAATTGAATTTATCCCACCATTTGCAATAAATGTCTTGAGCTAAATAGGTAAAAGATCCAAAATTATTTTTTGTTACTTCATGGGTGGCATACTGCCATTTGAGTATCCAAGGGATGGAATACCGATGCATGAACTGTAACAAAGATAAATCTAATTTTTCATAAGCTTGCAACACAGTTGCTGGGAAAATATCAGTAGATGGTCCAAACTTTGTCCACCAGTCGGTCATAAACCATTGTGGTAGAGGAAGCTTGCTCGTCTTCACAAATGTTATATACCATGAATGTCTAGTTGCAGGGTCTTGGTAAAATAAAATATTTCGCCAAGCATCAATATAGTCTTTGTAATTGAGAAATACAACAGGTTTGTCATTAGCAATAGTCATTTGTTGATATTGAAAAGGACTATGTGTTAATGATTTATTCAGAGAACACCATTCTGTTGAAGATAAAACCTTTTGAATTCGAAATTTAGAGTAAGAGATTTCAGTCGAGTTTTCTCTTATAAAATGCTCAAATTGTACAGATTTGGTATGAACAAGGATAGACTCATAAAGGGTCATATTGGTGTGAGGACGAGAGGGTAAATAGTTGAGGCCTGGAGGCATGAATAAATTGACTTGGGTTTCAAGTGGTTTATTCAAAAATTGGTTCTCAAGAATGAGAAGGAGATGATGATGAGTTAAAAGATATTCAGAATGAGATTCAGGTTCAGATAAAGGTTTGAAGCGATTCCTCGCTTGAGATTTGCCTATCTGTAAACAATTGATAGATTTAGAAGTAAGAAATTCACGAGATAAGAAATCAGGTAAAGAATTGTCAGAACCTTTAATATATTCAATATCAAAGTCAAATATACTTAAAATTGCTTGCCAACGAGCAAATATTTGTTTTGAAACCAAATTCTTTACATCTTTGAAAAGAATTTCTATTGCAGATTTGCAATCAACACGAATCAAAAACTTTTGATTTAAAATATCAGATTGAAATTTCTGAACACAAAGTACGATTGCTAAAACTTCTTTTTTAACAGTCGAGTAATCGAGTTGGGTTTTATTGGTTTTATTCCATAGTTTAGAAGTAAAGCAAACAAGTTGCTCATCCTTCCCGGGGGGTTTTTGAAGGGGAATTCCGCCAAAACCAATATCAGAAGCATCAAATTGAATAATTTTAAAATAGTGAGGCTGTGCCAGATGAAGACATGGTAAGGTTTTAACCTTTTATTTAATTAATTGAATAGCTTTGGTATGATCTGTAGTCCAAATGAATTTGGAATCTGATTTTAACAAAGCTTGCAACAGTTTTCTATCAACAGCAGCATACTTCATGTTAATTTTGAAAAATTAACATGAAAGGAATTACCTAAACAATTGGTATCAGAGCCATTTGTGCTCCAAATCTTAAGGACGTTGATACGCCTATCTCTCGTAAGTATTCTATATCACTTCATGTATACTTTTTATTGCTATGCCATCGCTTTCATTCGTGTTCTTATTTCATTTTATCTCTCGTTGATTTGTTTGATATCGCCGAGATTAAGTTTTCCGTTGTTGTTCGTGGTTTTGCATCTATGGTGGTTTTTGATCGCTTTCCTAGTCGCGTTGTAAGTCTCGCAGAAGGGCGTAAGTCGAGCAGTGATTCGTTGACCAAGTGTGAAAACCTATTTTCAAAACTATGAGTAATTTTCGTAAAAAATTATCACGAGCACTATCATTAAAATCATCTCCGATAAAACTAGAAATAGGATCATCTTCTGAATCTTCTGGCACTGCATCTAAAAGTTTACCTAAACAGGTAGATAAACTTAATTTGAAAAATATTTCTGAAATCACATATTCTAATATTGATCAATCTCTTCGTAATTGGAATTTGCCTCATGTTAAACTTACTTCGGTTTACAATAAAGGATATTTTGCTAAATCTCAAGATTTTATTGTTAAATTGGAAGAAGACACTTTACCAATTTACAATGAAGGACAAGAGATTTATCTCATCTCTCCTGAAAAAATTCAGAAATATCGCGAATCTCATACATTTTGCCATGTTGGCTTAGTTCAAGTTGCAATCAAGCCACTAGTTTCACTAGGACTTGATACATCTGTGTTAGTCTCTGTACGAGATAAACGCCATAAAAAATTTCTTGACTCCCTTTTAGGATTGATTGAAGGAAGTTTGTCTGAAGGACCAATTTACTTCAATTGCTTTCCGAATTTCACATTTAATATTCATGATGAATTAGCATGTGAATCTCATGTTCTTAGTATTTACACCAAAGGATTTGATATGAAAGGAATCATTTCCAATGTTGCGGTGGTGTACCGTGTATTTTATAAATTAATGAAATCGATTGTTCCCGATGTTGCTTATACAAGTATGCATTCTTGAACTTCCACTCTTTTCTTGACAAACATCAAGAACAATACAGTTGATCGTACTCAACTAATCAAATGGAAAGATGTCTCCATTCCTCAAAGAATGGACAATTAAAGATACGAATCAAGAAGAATGTCAAAAGAGACAAGTGTCTCAAACAATTAATCAAATTGTCACTCATGATGATGGTAATGTTGATATTATCTTTGCTCCTCGAGCATCTACATCAACATCCACATCTACCTCATTCTCATCAAAATCTAAACAATATGCTGAACCAAGTTCATCTAATGTTTCGGATGAAACAATGCCTCCTCCTCCTCCTCCGAGAGTAGTCGGTGTTGCTTATCCTGTATATGCTAATCCTAATACAACTCCTGATGATAATGTCAGTATTAATGATTTTGCTGATTTCCATATTAATGTTGTTTCTCTTGTTGAAGAAGAAACGCCTCCTGAATTTAAAATGGATTATGATGTTTTAAAACAAGAGTTTTTAACTCATCCTTTTAAACCTATATTTTGTAAACTCATATCTTTCAAAAATCAAGCGATTTTTAGAGAAAAATATTTTGATTATGTTAAAACTAATCAAATTAATATTCCATTTTTTGACTGGATATCTCAAAAATGTCATAAACTCTCAATTCAAATAAATACCATTTGGGAAGATACTTCCGGAAAAATATAAACAAACTCATCCTCCTTTAGCACCCATTCAAATTAAGGAAGATATTAAAGCTACTCCGTTTAAAGCTTTTATTCCCGATCTTGGTGTTGCTACATCAAAATATGTTTCTCATATTATAGAACAAAATAATTGGACAAATTTGTATTTATCTTCTTTGTCTACAAATGTTATTGCTCAAGCACACAAAAATAATGTGCCTAGCGCATCCACAAGACAAATAATTATTAAGAAGGCTTTTCATCCTTCTTCATCTCGCTCCATTAACATCATTTGCGAAACAAAATAAAGTTTCAAATGAATTTCTTGAAATATTAACTAAGCAATTAGCTCAACTAAATATTTCAATACTCCATCTAGTTCATCTCAACCTATATCCAAAACAAAGGATAAAGGTCCTCTTATTGCTAATCTTGATCAAGTTCGTAATGAATCATTGACTCGATGATTCTCGCTTTCAAGACTCTTTCTGTCGCTTCAATCTTCCAATATATCTTCTGATCATTTTTCTCAATCGTATTGAACGAAAAAGATTTAAGAATAGATTTCCATTACAAAAGCAATATTATACAAGACCATCTCCTCATTGATATGGTTATAGAAGAAAAGGTTCCAAAGAATCAAAAATTAGACGATCTACTCTCTATGATTGGAATATTGATGGTTTATCTCAATATCATATTTTGGATGTCATTCTCAAAATGCAAACTTATGCAAAAGCTTGCAATATGCATGACCATCCTCAAGAACAAATTGTCTTAGCCATTACTTCCTAGCTTTATCGACAATTATATGGTTGGTGGCGATGTTCTTTCTGATCAAGCTAAAAAGAATATTCTTGAATCCGCTGAGAAAGACTCTCAACATAATGTTATATTTGATCGTCAAGGAAAACCAAAATCTAATGTCATTGATACTCTTACGACAAATATTGTGTGGCATTTTGTTGGCACACTTGAATCTTTGAATGAAAAACTTACTGATCAATTACAAAATCTAAGATGTCGTACCTCTTCGCTGATTATCGCTGGTACAAAGACATATTCTTTTCAAAATTATATCTCGCTGACCAACAACATGATACTTTAATTTCTCGAAAGAAAGATTTGTTGCTTGGTTTGCCATCTTTCTTTGCTGCAAAAGTCAAAGAATATATCAAAGATCAAAACAATGGTTCAATGAATTGGACTGAATTATCATATGGTGATGTCACCCAATATGTTCAAAAATGTGCTATTTCTATTTGTAATGATATGCGTCTTAAACTCCAATTACTTAAAAGAAAAGAATTCATTAAAAATAGATCTTGATAATTTCTGTTATGACTTTGGTCATGATTTTGATTTTACTCCTTTAGCAAAAACTAGATTTAATCGTACTAAACGATTTCCTAAAAATCAGTTTTATGCTAAACCCAAACGATCTAAAAAATCTAAATCTTATTTTAAATCTTCAAAAAATCTCACCATCTTTTAAAAAGAAAAATGTCTCTGCTTTACTTGTGGTAAACCTGGACATTATGCTAATAAATGTCATATGAAGGATTTTAAAAGAAAAATTCACAATGTTAATCAAGACGCAAAGTCCGATTCATCTTCAATCTCGATGTTTGTCATTGACAAACAATATCCTTAATACATCTTCCTCTACAGAGATCAATGTTTTAACCGCTCATGAAGAATTAATTCTTTCTATTGGTGAGCAGATAATCGATCCTTCTCTCGAAATATAAATATTTCACCGAATTGGTTCATCCTCATTCAAATTTAACCCAATCGGGACAATATCTCTCGAATCCCCTTTGCTTGAGAAAAGCAACAAAAATTTAAAAAACAATTAAATTTAGATCCTACGAAATATACATTTTCGAGTCCGATGAAGGTTGTGAATCAAAAACCTCATCAACCCACAATTCAATCTCTTCAAACTGAGATTAATCAACTCAAATCTGAAATTAGTACGTTAACTAATAGAGTTTCGAATCTTGAAACTTTTGATAATGTATCAATTTCTGAATTTGATCCTAATAATATTTTCGTTGAATCAGTAACTCGTGTTATGCATCAACGATGGTTTGTTCAAATCACATTTACAATAAAAGATTTTTATTGTAAATGTAATGCACTGATAGACTCAGGTGCTGATTTAAATTGTATACGTGAAGGACTTGTCCCTTTACGATACTGTGAATCTACTGATAATCAAATCTCAGTTGCCAATGGTAAACAAACAAAAATAAAAACTAAAATTTCTATGGCACATATTTGTCATCAATCTGTATGTATTCCCAATTTCCGCTATCATTTCGTCGTCGGACGAACAATTGTACAGAGACTAACACAGATGTATCAAGTCCTAGTGAAACTAGTGGCTTGATTGCAACTTGAACTAAGCCAACATAGCAAAATGTATAAGATTCGCGATATTTCTGAATTTTTTCAGGAGAGATGAGATAAATCTCTTGTCCTTCATTGTAAATTGGTAAAGTGTCTTCTTCCAATTTAACAATAAAATCTTGAGATTTAGCAAAAGATCCTTTATTGTAAACCGAAGTTGGTTTAACATGAGGTAAATTCCAATTACGAAGAGATTGATCAATATTGGAATATGTGATTTCAGAAATATTTTTCAAATCAAGTTTATCTACCTGTTTAGGTAAACTTTTAGATGCAAAGCGTAAGATTCATAAGATGATCCTATTTCTAGTTTTATCGGAGATGATTTAAATGATAGTGCTCGTGATAATTTTTTACGAAAATTACTCATAGTTTTGAAAATAGGTTTTTCACACTTGGTCAACGAATCACTGCTCGACTTACGCCCTTCTGCGAGACTTACAACGCGACTAGGAAAGCGATCAAAAACCACCGATGCAAAACCACGAACAACAACGGAAAACTTAATCTCGAGCGATATCAAACAAATCAATAGAGATAAAATGAAATAAGATCACGAATGAAACTGATGGCATAGCAATAAAAAGTATACATGAACTGATAGAGAATACTTACAGAGATAGGCGTATCAACGTCCTTAAGATTTGGAGCACAAATGGCTCTGATACCAATTGCTCGTCCGACGACGAAATGATAGCGGAAATTGGGAATACAGATGTAATTGTAACGAGGTTTAACAAAGATTGGAGATGTAGTTGCGGAAAGATAGTAAAATTTATAGAAATCTATTTTTATTGATAGATAGGTGATCAAGTACAAGAGAGGAGTAATCAAGAGAAAGCTTAACTTCTATCTCTTAACTCGATTCCAAACTCGATATCTAAAACTAAAAACTAAACTTCTATTTATAGACGCATTGCCGATGAAAAGGCAATCCTACAAACGACCCTTCGAAAAAGCAAAGGTCAAGTGACCTTTCAAAAAGCAAAAGACAAAGCACTTTATGAATAGTGCTTGACTCTTCAAAAAGTAAATAGTAAAGGACAAAGAATCGTAGCAATAGTGCTTGACTTTTCAAAAAAGTAAAAGCTAATGTACAGTACTTAACCTTTCGAAAAAGCAAAAGCTACACTGTAGCACTGATTGCTTTGACAAAAGTAATGATTCGTTGGCAAAGGCTAGTCATTAAAGCTAGTAGCAATAATGCTAGGAAGTCTCAGTACTTGAAAAGATAGGCGCTTGGGCCGAGTGCTGACACGTCCAGGGAGCATGGGCTTGAACAACATTAAATGGCATGGGCCATGAATTAATGAGTCCATCGATGATGCCAGATACAATAGAAACAAATAGGGAAGGAATTAAGAAATTCCCGAAGTGATTCATGAACATATTCAGGAAAATGGTGAATAGTTGGCAAATGCATGTAAATTCGGATGATAGGTAAGATACCAAAGGGTTGTGAGAAGCTGAATTTCTTCAGTTGTCCACAAGAAATTCACATTGAAGGGAAAAATATTCAAAGAACATCTAGGCGAATGAGAGTGCCAAACAATTTCAACGCCATTGGGAAATAGTTGGGGATAGATGGTATCAATCAATGGTTGCTGGATACCAGGTATCAAGATAAGATCCGTAAATTCGTCATTTAAGATAGATTCAGCAACTTCTGAATAGCTAGTCATGAATGAGTTTTAGAGCTTCAAGCTCAAACAGGTGAATTGTTAAGATAACGACAATGGAACCGAAGGGGATCCATACGGAGAATCCTCCAAAGGTTAAAATGCATATAAGTTGGATACCGATAAAAATCGGGATAATGGGTAACGACATAAATGATTGGTTTCTGCAATAGATGCCATAATGTGAGAAGCAGATTGGCATCTTCATAAGTCCAAAGGAGCGTGCTGCATGTGAAAATATATAATTGATATCTGGTGTTTGAGCTATTTAGCAAAATCTCAACACCGTTACTGATTAATTCAGCATGGATGATATCAATCATAGGATCACGAATCGCTGGATGATTGAGAGCACGGGCTAAAGTCCGCATTATGATGACCAACTGTCGGAATATGTTATGATGCTGACTCAACCTGTAGAAATTGTTATCAAATTGTTCCTGCATGGTTAGAAAGTTTGTAAAGTAAGAGATTTCATTCAAGTTTTCTCTTGTTAACTGATCAAATTGTATAAATTTGGTAAGAACAAGTATTGACGTATAAAGGGTCATATTGGTGTGAGGACGAGAGGGTAAATAGTTGAGGCCCGGAGGCATGAATAAATTGACTTGAGTTTCAAGTGGTTTATTCAAAATTTGGTTCTCAAGAATGAGAAGGAGATGACGATGAGTTAAAAGATATTCAGAATGAAATTCAGGTTTAGATAAAGGTTTGAAGCGATTCCTCGCTTGAGATTTGCCTTTATCCATGATCTGTAAACAATTGATAGATTTAGCAAGAAGAAATTCACGAGATAAGAAATCAGTAAAGAATTGTCGAACCTTTAATATATTCAATATCAAAGTCAAATATACTTAAAATTGCTTGCCAACGAGCAAATATTTATTTTGAAACCAAATTCTTTACATCTTTGAAAAGAATTTTTTTTGCAGACTTGCAATCAACACGAATCAAAAACTTTTGATTTAAAATATCAGATTGAAATTTCTGAACACAAAGCACGATTGCTAAAACTTCTTTTTTAACAGTCGAGTAATCGAGTTGGGTTTTATTCCATAGTTTAGAAGTAAAGCAAACAAGTGGCTCATCCTTCCCGGGGGTTTTTGAAGGAGAATTCGCAAAACCAAAATCAAAGCATCGATTGAATAATTTTAAAATAGTGAGGTCGATATGAAGACAGGTAAGGTTTTAACCTTTTGTTTAATTAATTGAATAACTTTTGTATGATCGAGTCCAAATGAATTTGGAATCAGATTTAAACAAAGCTTGCAACAGTTTTCTATCAACAGCAACATTTTGATAGAAATCTGAAAGATAGTTAAGACAACCAAGAAATCGCTGTAATTGATTTTTATCAATTAACTTGTCAGGAAATTTGTCAGCAAAACTGATTACTCTGTTAATAGGAGTAATAGTTTGATGAGAAATTTTGAAACCTAAAAAGGTAACATCAAGTTGAAAGAGATGCAATTTCTTCTGAGAGAGCACAAGGCCATTTTTAATGATCAGAGATTGGAAAGTATGTAAATGTTTCCAATGTTGATCAACAGATGAAGAGAAGACTAATATATCATCAATATATACTAAAATATATTCATGATATGGATTGAAAATATCATTCATAATTTTTTGAAATTCAGAAGGAGCATTCTTTAAACCAAAAGGCATAACATTCCATTGATATTGGCCAAATGGAGTATTAAATGCGCTTTTATATCTACGATGGATGAACTTGTATTTGCCAAAATCCGATTTGAGATCAAATTTGGAAAAGACAACAAATTGCGTTGTTGCTTTAATAAGATCATTCTTATTTGGCAAAGGATATCGAATTGTTTTTAAAACCATATTTAAAGGTTTATAATTGATAACAAGTCGAGGAACACCTCGTTCAAGTTCAGGAGCATTTTCAACATAGAATGCTGTGCAACTCCAAGGAGATTGAGATGGAGTAATTAGTTTTTTCTTAAGTAAATCCTTAATTTCATTCTGACAAAGATCTCGTAAACGAGAATTCATTTGAGAAGGATTTGCTTTAGTAGGAATTTTAGATTCATCAAATTCGGGAATATAAGGAAGAGAAACAATATGACGTTTTCTTTCCCAAAATGCCGAAGGTATATCAGAACAACATTGTTCTTGAAGATGAACCTTAAATGTTTCTAATTTAGCTTTAAATGAAGAAGATTGTAAAATCTGATCTGTTTTAAGAAGATGAATTTCATTTCTTAAAAATGATATATGCTTTTGTTTGAAATCAATTTGATTGATAATCTGATTTAAATAGGAATCAACAGGAGGTTGAATAAAAGAAAAAAAAATTTCTTTATTCATCAATTTGGTCGAAATACCTTGAGATGAAACATTGAAAGGTTGAATAGGTTGAAATAGGATCATCTTCTGAATCTTCTGGCACTGCATCTAAAAGTTTACCTAAACAGGTAGATAAACTTGATTTGAAAAATATTTCTGAAATCACATATTCCAATATTGATCAATCTCTTCGTAATTGGAATTTACCTCATGTTAAACCAACTTCGGTTTACAATAAAGGATCTTTTGCTAAATCTCAAGATTTTATTGTTAAATTGGAAGAAGACACTTTACCAATTTACAATGAAGGACAAGAGATTTATCTCATCTCTCCTGAAAAAATTCTGAAATATCGCGAATCTCATACATTTTGCCATGTTGGCATAGTTCAAGTTGCAATCAAGCCACTAGTTTCACTAGGACTTGATACATCTGTGTTAGTCTCTGTACGAGATAAACGCCATAAAAAATTTCTTGACTCCCTTTTAGGATTGATTGAAGGAAGTTTGTCTGAAGGACCAATTTACTTCAATTGCTTTCCGAATTTCACATTTAATATTCATGATGAATTAGCATGTGAATCTCATGTTCTTAGTATTTACACCAAAGGATTTGATATGAAAGGAATCATTTCCAATGTTGCGGTGGTGTACCGTGTATTTTATAAATTAATGAAATCGTTTGTTCCCGATGTTGCTTATACAAGTATGCAAACTGGAACATCCACTCTTTTCTTGACAAACATCAAGAACAATACAGTTGATCGTACTCAACTAATCAAATGGAAAGATGTCTCCATTCCTCAGCAATGGACAATTAAAGATACAAATCAAGAAGAATGTCAAAAGAGACAAGTGTCTCAAACAATTAATCAAATTGTCACTCATGATGATGGTAATGTTGATATTATCTTTGCTCCTCGAGCATCTACATCAACATCCACATCTACCTCATTCTCATCAAAATCTAAACAATATGCTTGAACCAAGTTCATCTAATGTTTCTGATGAAACAATGCCTCCTCCTCCTCCTCCGAGAGTAGTCGGTGTTGCTTATCCCGTATATGCTAATCCTAATACAACTCCCGATGATAATGTCAAGATTAATGATTTTGTTGATTATCATATTAATGTTGTTTCTCTTGTTGAAGAAGAAACGCCTCCTGAATTTAAAATGGATTATGATGTTTTAAAACAAGAGTTTTTAACTCATCCTTTTAAACCTATATTTTGTAAACTCATATCTTTCAAAAATCAAGCGATTTTTAGAGAAAAATATTTTGATTATGTTAAAACTAATCAAATTAATATTCCATTTTTTGACTGGATATCTCAAAAATGTCCTAAACTCTCAATTCAAATAAATACCATTTGGGAAGATACTTCCGGGAAAAAATATAAACAAACTCATCCTCCTTTAGCACCCATTCAAATTAAGGAAGATATTAAAGCTACTCCGTTTAAAGCTTTTATTCCTGATCTTGGTGTTGCTACATCAAAAGATGTTTCTCATATTATAGAACAAAATAATTGGACAAATTTGTATTTATCTTCTTTGTCTACAGCTGTTGTTGCTCAAGCACACAAAAATAATGTGCCTAGCGCATCCATAGCACAGCCAATTATTAAGAAGGCTTTTCATCCTTCTTCATCTCGCTCCATTAACATCATTTGCGAAACAAAATAAAGTTTCAAATGAATTTCTTGAAATATTAACTAAGCAATTAGCTCACTAAATATTTCGAATACTCCATCTAGTTCATCTCAACCTATATCCAAAACAAAGGATAAAGGTCCTCTTATTGCTAATCTTGATCAAGTTCGAATGAATCTGCCGACTCGAGATGATTCTCGCTCAGCTGACTCTTTCGTCGCTCAATCTTCCAATATATCTTCTGATCATTTTTCTGTCAATCGTATTGAACGAAAAAGATTTAAGAATAGACTTCCATTACAAAAACAATATTATACAAGACCATCTCCTGCTGATATGGTTATAGAAGAAAAGGTTCCAAAGAATCAAAAATTTGATGGATCTACTCTCTATGATTGGAATATTGATGGTTTATCTGAATATCATATTTTGGATGTCATTCTCAAAATGCAAACTTATGCAAAAGCTTGCAATATGCATGACCATCTTGAAGAACAAATTGTCTTAGACATTACTTCCGGTTTTACTGGACAATTATATGGTTGGTGGCAAGATGTTCTTTCTTTACGATCAAGCTAAAAAGAATATTCTTGAATCCGCTAAGCGAAAGACTCTCAACATAATGTTATCCTTGATCGTCAAGGAAAACCAAAATCTAATGCTGTTGATACTCTTACGACAAATATTGTGTGGCATTTTGTTGGCACACTTGAATCTTTGAATGAAAAACTTACTGATCAATTACAAAATCTAAGATATCGTACCCTCAGTGATTATCGCTGGTACAAAGACATATTCTTTTCAAAATTATATCTGTTGACCGAACAACATGATACGAATTTCTGGAAAGAAAGATTTGTTGCTGGTTTGCCATCTTTCTTTGCTGCAAAAGTCAAAGAATATATCAAAGATCAAAACAATGGTTCAATGAATTGGACTGAATTATCATATGGTGATGTCACCCAATATGTACAAAAATGTGTATTTCTATTTGTAATGATATGCGTATTAAACGCCAATTACAAAAAGAAAAGAATTCTTTGAAAAGAGATCTTGGTAATTTCATTATGACTTTGGTCATGATTTTGATTTTACTCCTTTAGCAAAAACTAGGTTTAATCGTATTAAACGATTTCCTAAAAATCAGCTTTTATGCTAAACCCAAACGATCTAAAAAATCTAAATCTTATTTTAAATCTTCGAAAAATCTCACCATCTTTTAAAAAGAAAAATGTCTGCTTTACTTGTGGTAAACCTGACATTATGCTAATAAATGTCATATGAAGGATTTTAAAAGAAAAATTCACAATGTTAATCAAGACGCAAAGTCTGATTCATCTTCAATCGATGTTTGTCATTGTACAAACAATATCCTTAATACATCTTCCTCTACAGAGATCAATGTTTTAACGCTCATGAAGAATTAATTCTTTCTATTGGTGAGCAGATAATCTGATCCTTCTCTCAAATATAAATATTTCATCAATTGGTTCATCCTCATTCAAATTTAACCCAATCAGACAATATCTCTCAATCCCCTTTGCTTGAGAAAAGCAACAAAAATTTAAAAAACAATTAAATTTAGATCCTACGAAATATACATTTTCGAGTCTGATGAAGGTTGTGAATCAAAAACCTCATCAACCCACAATTCAATCTCTTCAAACTGAGATTAATCAACTCAAATCTGAAATTAGTACATTAACTAATAGAGTTTCGAATCTTGAAACTTTTGATAATATATCAATTTCTGAATTTGATCCTAATAATATTTTCGTTGAATCAGTAACTCGTGTTATGCATCAACGATGGTTTGTTCAAATCACATTTACAATAAAAGATTTTCATTGTAAATGTAATGCACTGATAGACTCAGGTGCTGATTTAAATTGTATACGTGAAGGACTTGTCCCTTTACGATACTGTGAATCTACTGATAATCAAATCTCAGTTGCCAATGGAAAACAAACAAAAATAAAAACTAAAATTTCTATGGCACATATTTGTCATCAATCTGTATGTATTCCGACTTCTTTTTTAATTATAAAAGGTCTGAATCATGATATGTTGCTAGGAACTCCATTTCTTCAACATATTCAACCTTTCTCTGTGTCATCTAAAGGTATTTCTACCAAATTGATGAATAAAGAAATTTTCTTTTCTTTTATTCAACCGCCTGTTGATCACTATTTAAATCAAATTATAAATCAAATTGATTTTAAACAAAAGCATATATCGTTTTTAAGAAATGAAATTCATCTTCTTAAAACTGATCAAATTTTACAATCTTCTGCTTTTAAAATCAAATTAGAAAATTTTAAATCTCATCTTCAAGAACAATGTTGTTCTGACGTTCCTTCAGCTTTTTGGGAAAGAAAACGTCATATCGTTTCTCTTCCTTATATTGCTGATTTTGATGAATCTAAAATTCCTACTAAATCAAATCCTTCTCAAATGAATTCTCGTTTACGAGATCTTTGTCAGAATGAAATTAAGGATTTACTTAAGAAAAAACTAATTACTCCATCTCAATCTCCTTGGAGTTGCACAACATTCTACGTTGAAAATGCTCCTGAACTTGAACGAGGTGTTCCTCGACTTGTTATCAATTATAAACCTTTAAATATGGTTTTAAAAACAATTCGATATCCTTTGCCAAATAAGAATGATCTTATTAAAGCAACAACGCAAGCTGTTGTCTTTTCCAAATTTGATCTCAAATCTGGATTTTGGCAAATACAAGTTCATCCATCTGACCGATATAAAACAACATTTAATACTCCATTTGGCCAATATCAATGGAATGTTATGCCTTTTGGTTTAAAGAATGCTCCTTCTGAATTTCAAAAAATTATGAATGATATTTTCAATCCATATCATGAATATATTTTAGTATATATTGATGATATATTGGTCTTCTCTTCATCTATTGATCTACATTGGAAACATTTACATACTTTCCAATCTCTGATCATTAAAAATGGCCTTGTGCTCTCCCAAAAGAAATTGCATCTCTTTCAACTTGATGTTACCTTTTTAGGTTTCAAAATTTCTCATCAAACTATTACTCCTGTTAACAGAGTAATCAGTTTTGCTGACAAATTTCCTGACAAGTTAATTGATAAAAATCAATTACAACGATTTCTTGGTTGTCTTAATTATCTTTCGGATTTATATCAGAATGTTGCTGTTGATAGAAAACTGTTGCAAGCTTTGTTAAAATCTGATTCCAAATTCATTTGGACTCCTGATCATACCAAAGCTATTCAATTAATTAAACAAAAGGTTAAAACCTTACCCTGTCTTCATCTGGCACAGCCTCACTATTTTAAAATTATTCAATCTGATGCTTCTGATATTGGTTTTGGCGGAATTCTCCTTCAAAAACCCCCCGGGAAGGATGAGCAACTTGTTTGCTTTACTTTTAACCTATGGATTGTTTGCTTTACTTCTAACCTATGGAATAAAACACAACTCGATTATTCGACTGTTAAAAAAGAAGTTTTAGCAATCGTACTTTGTGTTCATAAATTTCAATCTTATATTTTAAATCAAAAGTTTTTGATTCGTGTTGATTGCAAATCTGCAAAAGAAATTCTTTTCAAAGATGTAAAGAATTTGGTTTCAAAACAAATATTTGCTCGTTGGCAAGCAATTTTAAGTATATTTGACTTTGATATTGAATATATTAAAGGTTCTGACAATTCTTTACCTGATTTCTTATCTCGTGAATTTCTTACTGCTAAATCTATCAATTGTTTACAGATCATGGATAAAGGCAAATCTCAAGCGAGGAATCGCTTCAAACCTTTATCTGAACCTGAATTTCATTCTGAATATCTTTTAACTCATCGTCATCTCCTTCTCATTCTTGAGAACCAATTTTTGAATAAACCACTTGAAACCCAAGTCAATTTATTCATGCCTCCAGGCCTCAACTATTTACCCTCTCGTCCTCACACCAATATGACCCTTTATACGTTAATACTTGTTCTTACCAAATTTATACAATTTGATCAGTTAACAAGAGACAACTTGAATGAAATCTCTTACTTTACAAACTTTCTAACCATGCAGGAACAATTTGATAACAATTTCTACAGGTTGAGTCAGCATCATAACATATTCCGACAGTTGGTCATCATAATGCGGACTTTAGCCCGTGCTCTCAATCATCCAACGATTCGTGATCCTATGATTGATATCATCCATGCTGAATTAATCGGTAATGGTGTTGAGATTTTGCTAAATAGCTCAAACACCAGATATCAATTATATATTTTCACATGCAAAGACGCTCCTTTGGACTTATGAAGATGCCAATCTGCTTCTCACATTATGGCATCTATTGCGTAAAACCAATCATTTATGTCGTTACCCATTATCCCGATTTTTATCGGTATCCAACTTATATGCATTTTAACCTTTGGAGGATTCTCCGTATGGATCCCCTTCGGTTCCATTGTCGTTATCTTAACAATTCACCTGTTTGAGCTTGAAGCTCTAAAACTCATTCATGACTAGCTATTCAGAAGTTGCTGAATCTATCTTAAATGACGAATTTACGGATCTTATCTTGATACCTGGTATCCAGCAACCATTGATTGATACCATCTATCCCCAACTATTTCCCAATGGCGTTGAAATTGTTTGGCACTCTCATTCGGATGTTCTTTGAATATTTTTCCCTGCAATGTGAATTTCTTGTGGACAACTGAAGAAATTCAGCTCCTCACTACTCTTTGGTATCTTTTGGGAAAACCTATCATCCGAATTTACATGCATTTGCCAACTATTCACCATTTTCCTGAATATGTTCATGAATCACTTTGGGAATTTCTTAATTCCTTCCCCATCTGTTTCTATTGTATCTGGCATTATCAATGGACTCATCAATTCATGGCCCATGCCATTTAATGTTGTTCAAGCCCATGCCCTCGACGTGTCCAAAGACTCACGCCCAAGCCGCCCATCTTTTCAAGTACTGAGACTTCCTAGCATTATTGCTACTAGCTTTAATGACTAGCCTCTGCCAACGAATCTTTACTTTTGTCAAAGCAATCAGTGCTACAGTGTAGCTTTTGCTTTTTCGAAAGGTTAAGTACTGTACATTAGCTTTTACTTTTTTGAAGAGTCAAGCACTATTGCTACAGTGCTTTGTCCTTTACTATTTACTTTTTCGAAGAGTCAAGCACTATTCATAAAGTGCTTTGTCTTTTGCTTTTTTGAAAGGTCACTTGACCTTTGCTTTTTCGAAGGGTCGTTTGTAGGATTGCCTTTTCATCGGCAATGCGTCTATAAATAGAAGTTTAGTTTTCAGTTTTAGAAATCGAGTTTGGAATCGAGTTAAGAGATAGAAGTTAAGCTTTCTCTTGATTACTCCTCTCTTGTACTTGATCACCTATCTATCAATAAAAATAGATTTCTATAAATTTTACTATCTTTCTCTTGATAGCGGAAATTGGGAATACAGATGTAATTGTAACGAGGTTTAACAAAGATTGGAGATGTAGTTGCGGAAAGATAGTAAAATTTATAGAAACCTATTTTTATTGATAGATAGGTGATCAAGTACAAAGAGAGGAATAAACAAGAGAAAGCTTAACTTCTATCTCTTAACTCGATTCCAAACTCGATACTCGATATCTAAAACTGAAAACTAAACTTCTATTTATAGACGCATTGCCGATGAAAAGGGAATCCTACAAACGACCCTTCGAAAAAGCAAAGGTCAAGTGACCTTTCAAAAAAGCAAAAGACAAAGCACTTTATGAATAGTGCTTGACTCTTCAAAAGTAAATAGTAAAGGACAAAGCACCGTAGCAATAGTGCTTGACTCTTCAAAAAGTAAAAGCTAATGTACAAGATTTAACCTTTCAAAAAGCAAAAGCTACACTCGTAGCACCGATTGCTTTGACAAAAGTAAAGATTCGTTGGCAGAGGCTAGTCATTAAAGCTAGTAGCAATAATGCTAGGAAGTCTCGTACTTGAAAAGATGGGCGGCTTGGGCCAGAGTGCTGGACAAGTCCAGGGAGCATGGGCTTGAACAACATTAGATGGCATGGGCCTTGAATTGATGAGTCCATCGATGATGCCATATACAATAGAAACAAATGGGAAAGGAATTAAGGAATTCCCAAAGTGATTCATGAACATATTCAGGAAAATTATTAATAGTTGGAAAATGGAGATAAATTCCGTAAATTCTTCATTCAAGATAGATTCGGCAACTTCTGAATAGCTAGTCATAATTCTGTATCAGAAATAGCATAAATGTGATCATCAGATACGGAACGAGTTGATGAAGTAGATTCAATGTGATCGAGACGATCATTCATAGCCTGTTGCATATCATGCATAGATTTATGCATATCATGCATTTGTTTTAATTGATCAAAGATAGCTTGAGTAACATCGGGATTAATTGCTGATGAAGTCGTGGCAGATTCAACTTGAGGTTTTGGTTTTGTAACCACATCTTTAAAACTTGATGAAAGAGATGGAAACTCACTGAGTTTTGGGGGTGCAATTGGTTTGGTGATAAAAACACAATTGAATTTATCCCACCATTTGCAGTAAATGTCTTGAGCTAAATAGGTAAAAGATCCGAGATTATTTTTTGTTACTTCATGGGTGGCATATTGCCATTTGAGTATCCAAGGGATTGAATACCGATGCATGAACTGTAACAAGGATAACTTTGATTTTTCAAATGCTTGCAACACAATTGCTGGGAAAATATCAGTTGACGGTCCAAACTTTGTCCACCACCGGTCATAAACCATTGAGGTAGAGGCAAATTTGAGAGTCTTCGAAATGTTATATACCATGAATGTCTAGTTGCAGGGTCTTGGTAAAATAAAATATTTCGCCAAGCATCAATATAGTCTTTGTAATTGAGAAATACAGCAGGTTTGTCATTAGCAATAGTCATTTGTTGATATTGAAAAGGACTATTTGTTAATGATTTATTCAGAGAACACCATTCTGTTGAAGATAAAACCTTTTGAATTCGAAATTTAGAGTAAGAGATTTCAGTCGAGTTTTCTCTTATAAAATGCTCAAATTGTACAGATTTGGTATGAACAAGGATAGACTCATAAAGGGTCATATTGGTGTGAGGACGAGAGGGTAAATAGTTGAGGCTCGGAGGCATGAATAAATTGACTTGGGTTTCAAGTGGTTTATTCAAAAATTGGTTCTCAAGAATGAGAAGGAGATGACGATGAGTTAAAAGATATTCGAATGAGATTCAGTTTAGATAATGGTTTGAAGCGATTCCTCGCTTGAGATTTGCCTTTATCCATGATCTCGTAAACAATTGATAGATTTAGCAAGAAGAAATTCACGAGATAAGAAATCGTGTAAAGAATTGTCGAACCTTTAATATATTCAATATCAAAGTCAAATATACTTAAAATTGCTTGCCAACGAGCAAATATTTGTTTTGAAACCAAATTCTTTACATCTTTGAAAAGAATTTCTTTTGCAGACTTGCAATCAACACGAATCAAAAACTTTTGATTTAAAATATCATATTGAAATTTCTGAACACAAAGCACGATTGCTAAAACTTCTTTTTTAACAGTCGAGTAATCGAGTTGGGTTTTATTTTATTCCATAGTTTAGAAGTAAAGCAAACAAGTTGCTCATCCTTCCAGGGGGTTTTTGAAGGAGAATTCCGCCAAAACCAATATCGAAGCATCGATTGAATAATTTTAAAATAGTGAGGTCATGCGATGAAGACAGGTAAGGTGTTAACCTTTTGTTTAATTAATTGAATAGCTTTGGTATGATCAGAGTCCAAATGAATTTGGAATCAGATTTTAACAAAGCTTGCAACATGCTTTTCTATCAATAAGCAAAGATTTTGATAGAAATCAAAGATAGTTAAGACAACCAAGAAATCGCCGTAATTGATTTTTATCAATTAACTTGTCGTGAAATTTGTCAAGAAACTTATTATTCTCGTTAATAGGAGTAACAGTTTGATGAGAAATTTTGAAACCTAAAAAGGTAACATCAAGTTGAAAGAGATGCAATTTCTTCCGAGAGAGCACAAGGCCATTTTTAATGATCGAGATTGGAAAGTATGTAAATGTTTCCAATGTTGATCAACAGATGAAGAGAAGACTAATATATCATCAATATATACTAAAATATATTCATGATATGGATTGAAAATATCATTCATAATTTTTTGAAATTCCGAAGGAGCATTCTTTAAACCAAAAGGCATAACAATCCATTGATATTGGCCAAATGGAGTATTAAATGCGCTTTTATATCTATCGATGGATGGATGAACTTGTATTTGCCAAAATCCAGATTTGAGATCAAATTTGGAAAAGACAACAGCTTGCGTTGTTGCTTTAATAAGATCATTCTTATTTGGCAAAGGATATCGAATTGTTTTTAAAACCATATTTAAAGGTTTATAATTGATAACAAGTCGAGGAACACCTCGTTCAAGTTCAGGAGCATTTTCAACATAGAATGTTGTGCAACTCCAAGGAGATTGAGATGGAGTAATTAGTTTTTTCTTAAGTAAATCCTTAATTTCATTCTGACAAAGATCTCGTAAACGAGAATTCATTTGAGAAGGATTTGCTTTAGTAGGAATTTTAGATTCATCAAAATCAACAATATAAGGAAGAGAAATGATATGACGTTTTCTTTCCCAAAAAGCTGAAGGAATGTCAAAACAACATTGTTCTTGAATATGAGATTTAAAATTTTCTAATTTAGCTTTAAATGAAGAAGATTGTAAAATCTGATCTGTTTTAAGAAGATGAATTTCATTTCTTAAAAAGGATATATGCTTTTGTTTGAAATCAATTTGATTGATAATCTGATTTAAATAGGAATCAACAGGAGGTTGAATAAAAGAAAAGAAAATTTCTTTATTCATCAATTTGGTCGAAATACCTTGAGATGAAACATTGAAAGGTTGAATATGTTGAAGAAATGGAGTTCCTAGCAACATATCATGATTCAAACCTTTTATAATGATAAAAGAAGTCGGAATACATACAGATTGATGACAAATATGTGCCATGGAAATTTTAGTTTTTATTTTTTTTTGTTTACCATTGGCAACTGAGATTTGATTATCAGTAGATTCACAGTATCGTAAAGGGACAAGTCCTTCACGTATACAATTTAAATCAGCACCTGAGTCTATCAGTGCATTACATTTACAATGAAAATCTTTTATTGTAAATGTGATTTGAACAAACCATCGTTGATGAGTAACACGAGTTACTTGATTCAACGAAAATATTATTAGGATCAAATTCGAAATTGATACATTATCAAAAGTTTCAAGATTCAAACTCTATTAGTTAATGTACTAATTTCAGATTTGAGTTGATTAATCTCAGCTTTGAAGAGATTGAATTGTGGGTTGATGAGGTTTTTGATTCACAACCTTCATCGACTCGAAAATGTATATTTCGTAGTAGATCTAAATTTAATTGTTTTTTAAATTTTTGTTGCTTTTTCTCAAGCAAAGGGGATTCAGAGATATTGTCCTGATTGGGTTCAAATTTGAATGAGGATGAACCAATTCATGAAATATTTATATTTCGTAGAAGGATCGCTTATCTCGCTCACCAATAGAAAGAATTAATTCTTCATGAGCAAGCTTAAAACATTGATCTCTCAGTAGAGGAAGATGTATTAAGGATATTGTTTGTACAATGACAAACATCGATTCGTAAGATGAATCGACTTTGCGTCTTGATTAACATTGTGAATTTTTCTTGTAAAATCCTTCATATGACATTTATTAGCATAATGTCCAGGTTTACCACAAGTAAAACAGACATTTTTCTTTTTAAAAGATGGCTAAGATTTTTTCGAAGATTTAAAATAAGATTTAGATTTTTTAGATCGTTTGGGTTTAGCATAAAACTGATTTTTAGGAAATCGTTTAGTACGATTAAATCTAGTTTTTGCTAAAGGAGTAAAATCAAAATCATGACCAAAGTCATAACAGAAATTACCAAGATCTCTTTTCAAAGAATTCTTTTCTTTTTGTAATTGGCGTTTAATACGCATATCATTACAAATAGAAATAGCACATTTTTGAACATATTGGGTGACATCACCATATTATAATTCAGTCCAATTCATTGAACCATTGTTTTGATCTTTGATATATTCTTTGACTTTTGCAGCAAAGAAAGATGGCAAACCAAAGAATAAATCTTTCTTTCCGAAATTCGATCAAGTTGTTCACCAATGAGATATAATTTTGAAAAGAATATGTCTTTGTACCAAATGATAATCACCGAGGGTACGACATCTTAGATTTTGTAATTGATCAAGTAAGTTTTTCATTCAAAGATTCAAGTGTGCCAACAAAATGCCACACAATATTTGTCGTAAGAGTATCAACAAGATTAGATTTTGGTTTTCCTTGACGATCAAGGATAACATTATGTTGAGAGTCTTTCTCAACGGATTCAAGAATATTCTTTTTAGCTTGATCGAAAGAACATACCGCCACCAACCATATAATTGTCCAAGAAACCTAAGTAATGGCTAAGACAATTTGTTCTTCAGATGGTCATGCATATTGCAAGCTTTTGCATAAGTTTGCATTTTGAGAATGACATCCAAAATATGATATTCGATAAACCATCAATATTCCAATCATAGAGAGTAGATCCATCAAATTTTTGATTCTTTGGAACCTTTTCTTCTATAACCATATCAAATAGGAGATGGTCTTGTATAATATTGTTTTTGTAATGGAAATCTATTCTTAAATCTTTTTCGTTCAATACGATTGATAAAAAATGATCAAGATATATTGGAAGATTGAGAGACGAGAAGAGTCATCGAAGCATAATCATCTCGAGTCAAGATTCATTCTAACTTGATCAAGATTAGCAATAAGAGGACCTTTATCCTTTGTTTTGGATATAGGTTGAGATGAACTAGTTGGAGTATTCGAAATATTTAGCTGAGCTAATTGCTTAGTTAATATTTCAAGAAATTCATTTGAAACTTTATTTTGTTTCGCAAATGATGTTAATGGAGCAGATGAAGAAGGATGAAAAGCCTTCTTAATAATTGGTCATGTCTTTGTGGATGCGCTAGGCACATTATTTTTGTGTGCTTGAGCAATAACAAATTGTAGACAAAGAAGATAAATACAAATTTGTCCAATTATTTTGTTCTATAATATGAGAAACATCTTTTGATGTAGCAACACCAAGATCGAATAAAAGCTTTAAACGAAGTAGCTTTAATATCTTCCTTAATTTGAATGGGTGCTAAAGGAGGATGAGTTTGTTTATATTTTTTCCTAAGTATCTTCCCAAATGGTATTTATTTGAATTGAGAGTTTAGGACATTTTTGAGATATCCAAATAAAAAATGGAATATTAATTTGATTAGTTTTAACCTAATCAAAATATTTTTCTCTAAAAATCGCTTGATTTTTGAAAGATATGAGTTTACAAAATATAGGTTTAAAAGGATGAGTTAAAAACTCTTGTTTTAAAACATCATAATCCATTTTAAATTCAGGAGGTGTTTCTTCTTCAACAAGAGAAACTACATTAATATGATAATCAGCAAAATCATTAATACTGACATTATCATCAGGCGTTGTCTTAGGATTAGCATATACAGGATAAGCAACACCGACTACTCTCGGAGGAGGAGGAGGCATTGTTTCATCTGAAACATTAGATGAACTTGGTTCAGCATATTGTTTAGATTTTGATGAGAATGAGGTAGATGTGGATGTTGATGTAGATGCTCGAGGAGCAAAGCGTTTATCTCGTACAGAGACTAAAACAGATGTATCAAGTCCTAGTGAAACTAGTGGCTTGATTGCAACTTGAACTAAGCCAACATGGCAAAATGTATGAGATTCGCGATATTTCTGAATTTTTTCAGGAGAGATGAGATAAATCTCTTGTCCTTCATTGTAAATTGGTAAAGTGTCTTCTTCCAATTTAACAATAAAATCTTGAGATTTAGCAAAAGATCCTTTATTGTAAACCGAAGTTGGTTTAACATGAGGTAAATTCCAATTACGAAGAGATTGATCAATATTGGAATATGTGATTTCGAAATATTTTTCAAATCAAGTTTATCTACTGTTTAGGTAAACTTTTAGATGCAAAGTGCGTAAGATTCGAAGATGATCCTATTTCTAGTTTTATCGGAGATGATTTAAATGATAGTGCTCGTGATAATTTTTTACGAAAATTACTCATAGTTTTGAAAATAGGTTTTTCACACTTGGTCAACGAATCACTGCTCGACTTACGCCCTTCTGCGAGACTTACAACGCGACTAGGAAAGCGATCAAAAACCACCGATGCAAAACCACGAACAACAACGGAAAACTTAATCTCGAGCGATATCAAACAAATCAACAGAGATAAAATGAAATAAGAACACGAATGAAACTGATGGCATAGCAATAAAAAGTATACATGAACTGATAGAGAATACTTACAGAGATAGGCGTATCAACGTCCTTAAGATTTGGAGCACAAATGGCTTTGATACCAATTGTTCTTGATGTTTGTCAAGAAAAGAGTGGATGTTCCAGTATGCATACTTGTATAAGCAACATCGGGAACAATCGATTTCATTAATTTATAAAATACACGGTACACCACCGCAACATTGGAAATGATTCCTTTCATATCAAATCCTTTGGTGTAAATACTAAGAACATGAGATTCACATGCTAATTCATCATGAATATTAAATGTGAAATTCGGAAAGCAATTGAAGTAAATTGGTCCTTCAGACAAACTTCCTTCAATCAATCCTAAAAGGGAGTCAAGAAATTTTTTAAAATTTTAATTTCTTAAGTAAATCCTTAATTTCAATTGTTCGTCCGACGACGAAATGATAGCGAAAATTGGGAATACAAATGATGTAATTGTAACGAGGTTTAACAAAGATTGGAGATGTAGTTGCGGAAAGATAGTAAAATTTATAGAAATCTATTTTTATTGATAGATAGGTGATCAAGTACAAGAGAGGAGTAATCAAGAGAAAGCTTAACTTCTATCTCTTAACTCGATTCCAAACTCGATACTCGATATCTAAAACTGAAAACTAAACTTCTATTTATAGACGCATTGCCGATGAAAAAGCAATCCTACAAACGACCCTTCGAAAAAGCAAAGGTCAAGTGACCTTTCGAAAAAGCAAAAGACAAAGCACTTTATGAATAGTGCTTGACTCTTCAAAAAGTAAATAGTAAAGGACAAAGCACTTTGTAGAAATAGTGCTTGACTCTTCAAAAAGTAAAAGCTATGTACATAGACATAACCTTTCGAAAAAGCAAAAGCTACACCGTAGCACCGATTGCTTTGACAAAAGTAAAGATTCGTTGGCAGAGGCTAGTCATTAAAGCTAGTAGCAATAATGCTAGGAAGTCTGTACTTGAAAAGATGGGCGGCTTGGGCCAGAGTGCTGGACAAGTCCAGGGAGCATGGGCTTGAACAACATTAGATGGCATGGGCCATGAATTGATGAGTCCATCGATGATGCCAGATACAATAGAAACAAATGGGAAAGGAATTAAGGAATTCCCAAAGTGATTCATGAACATATTCAGGAAAATTATTAATAGTTGGAAAATGGAGATAAATTCGGATAATAGGTTTTCCCAAAAGATACCAAAGGGTTGTGAGAAGCTGAATTTCTTCAGTTGTCCACAAGAAATTCACATTGCAGGGAAAAATATTCAAAGAACATCCGAATGAGAGTGCCAAACAATTTCAACGCCATTGGGAAATAGTTGGGGATAGATGGTATCAATCAATGGTTGTTGGATACCAGGTATCAAGATAAAATCCGTAAATTCTTCATTCAAGATAGGTTCAGCAACTTCTGAATAGCTAGTCATAATTCTGTATCAGAAATAGCATAAATGTTCTCATCAGAAACAGATCGATTTGATGACGTAGATTCAATATGATCAAGACGATCATTCATAGCTTTTTGCATATCATGCAGAGATTTATGCATATCATGCATTTGTTTTAATTGATCAAAGATAGCCTGAGTAACATCTGGATTAATTGTGATGAAGTCGTGGCATTTCAACTTGAGGTTTTGGTTTTGTAACCACATCTTTAAAACTTGATGAAAGAGATGGAAACTCACCGAGTTTTGGGGTGCGATAGGTTTAGTGATAAAAACACAATTGAATTTATCCCACCATTTGCAAAATGTCTTGAGCTAAATAGGTAAAAGATCCGAGATTATTTTTTGTTACTTCATGGGTGGCATATTGCCATTTGAGTATCCAAGGGATTGAATACTTGATGCATGAACTGTAACAAGGATAACTTTGATTTTTCAAATGCTTGCAACACGATTCTTTGGGAAAATATCAGCTTGACGGTCCAAACTTTGTCCACCAATCGGTCATAAACCATTGAGGTAGAGGCACTTGAGAGTCTTCGAAATATTATATACCATGAATGTCTAGTTGCGGGGTCTTGGTAAAATAAAATATTTCGCCAAGCATCAATATAGTCTTTGTAATTGAGAAATACAAGAGTTTGTCATTAGCAATAGTCATTTGTTGATATTGAAAGACTATGTGTTAATGATTTATTCAGAGAACACCATTCTCATTGAAGATGAAACCTTTTGAATTCGAAATTTAGAGTAAGAGATTTCATCGAGTTTTCTCTTATAAAATGCTCAAATTGTACAGATTTGGTATGAACAAGGATAGACTCATAAAGGGTCATATTGGTGTGAGGACGAGAGGGTAAATGGTTGAGGCCTGGAGGCATGAATAAATTGACTTGGGTTTCAAGTGGTTTATTCAAAAATTGGTTCTCAAGAATGAGAAGGAGATGACGATGAGTTAAAAGATATTCAGAATGAGATTCAGGTTTAGATAAAGGTTTGAAGCGATTCCTCGCTCGAGATTTGCCTTTATCCATGATCTGTAAACAATTGATAGATTTAGCAGTAAGAAATTCACGAGATAAGAAATCGTGTAAAGAATTGTCGAACCTTTAATATATTCAATATCAAAGTCAAATATACTTAAAATTGCTTGCCAACGAGCAAATATTTGTTTTGAAACCAAATTCTTTACATCTTTGAAAAGAATTTCTTTTGCAGACTTGCAATCAACACGAATCAAAAACTTTTGATTTAAAATATCAGATTGAAATTTCTGAACACAAAGCACGATTGCTAAAACTTCTTTTTTAACAGTCGAGTAATCGAGTTGGGTTTTAATTCATAGTTTAGAAGTAAAGCAAACAAGTTGCTCATCCTTCCCGGGGGGTTTTTGAAGGAGAATTCCGCCAAAACCAATATCAGAAGCATCAGATTGAATAATTTTAAAATAGTGAGGCTGTGCCAGATGAAGACAGGGTAAGGTTTTATCCTTTTGTTTAATTAATTGAATAGCTTTGGTATGATCAGGAGTCCAAATGAATTTGGAATCAGATTTTAACAAAGCTTGCAACAGTTTTCTATCAACAGCAGCATTTTGATAGAAATCTGAAAGATAGTTAAGACAACCAAGAAATCGCTGTAATTGATTTTTATCAATTAACTTGTCAGGAAATTTGTCAACAAAACTGATTACTCTGTTAATAGGAGTAATAGTTTGATGAGAAATTTTGAAACCTAAAAAGGTAACATCAAGTTGAAAGAGATGCAATTTCTTCTGAGAGAGCACAAGGCCATTTTTAATGATCAGAGATTGGAAAGTATGTAAATGTTTCCAATGTTGATCAACAGATGAAGAGAAGACTAATATATCATCAATATATACTAAAATATATTCATGATATGGATTGAAAATATCATTCATAATTTTTTGAAATTCAGAAGGAGCATTCTTTAAACCAAAAGGCATAACATTCCATTGATATTGGCCAAATGGAGTATTAAATGCGCTTTATATCTATCGATGATGGATGAACTTGTATTTGCCAAAATCCGATTTGAGATCAAATTTGAAAAAGACAACAGCTTGCGTTGTTGCTTTAATAAGATCATTCTTATTTGGCAAAGGATATCGAATTGTTTTTAAAACCATATTTAAAGGTTTATAATTGATAACAAGTCGAGGAACACCTCGTTCAAGTTCATGAGCATTTTCAACATAGAATGCTGTGCAACTCCAAGGAGATTGAGATGGAGTAATTAGTTTTTTCTTAAGTAAATCCTTAATTTCATTCGTAAAAGTTTACCTAAAAGTTATAATTGGTATCGAGCCATTTGTGCTCCAAATCTTAAGGACGTTGATACGCCTATCTCGTTAGTATTCTCTATCGCTTCATGTATACTTTTTATTGCTATGCCATCGTTTCATTCGTGTTCTTATTTCATTTTATCTCTCGTTGATTTGTTTGATATCGCTCGAGATTAAGTTTTCCGTTGTTGTTCGTGGTTTTGCATCGGTGGTTTTTGATCGCTTTCCTAGTCGCGTTGTAAGTCTCGCAGAAGGGCGTAAGTCGAGCAGTGATTCGTTGACCAAGTGTGAAAAACCTATTTTCAAAACTATGAGTAATTTTCGTAAAAAATTATCACGAGCACTATCATTTAAATCATCCCCGATAAAACTAGAAATAGGATCATCTTCTGAATCTTCTGGCACTGCAACTAAAAGTTTACCTAAACAGGTAGATAAACTTGATTTGAAAAATATTTCTGAAATCACATATTCCAATATTGATCAATCTCTTCGTAATTGGAATTTACCTCATGTTAAACCAACTTCGGTTTACAATAAAGGATCTTTTGCTAAATCTCAAGATTTTATTGTTAAATTGGAAGAGGACACTTTACCAATTTACAATGAAGGACAAGAGATTTATCTCATCTCTCCCGAAAAATTCGAAATATCGCGAATCTCATACATTTTGCCATGTTGGCTTAGTTCAAGTTGCAATCAAGCCACTAGTTTCACTAGGATTTGATACATCTGTGTTAGTCTCTGTACGAGATAAACGCTTTGCTCCTCGAGCATCTACATCAACATCCACATCTACCTCATTCTCATCAAAATCTAAACAATATGCTGAACCAAGTTCATCTAATGTTTCGGATGAAACAATGCCTCCTCCTCCTCCTCCGAGAGTAGTCGGTGTTGCTTATCCTGTATATGCTAATCCTAATACAACTCCTGATGATAATGTCAGTATTAATG
Organism: Stephania cephalantha; assembly: GCA_039657325.1. NCBI lineage: Eukaryota > Viridiplantae > Streptophyta > Magnoliopsida > Ranunculales > Menispermaceae > Stephania > Stephania cephalantha. The sequence goes on from CM077571.1 coordinate 33,592,207, forward strand.
ATTTTGCTGATTATCATATTAATGTTGTTTCTCTTGTTGAAGAAGAAACGCCTCCTGAATTTAAAATGGATTATGATGTTTTAAAACAAGAGTTTTTAACTCATCCTTTTAAACCTATATTTTGTAAACTTATATCTTTCAAAAATCAAGCGATTTTTAGAGAAAAATATTTTGATTATGTTAAAACTAATCAAATTAATATTCCATTTTTTGACTGGATATCTCAAAAATGTCCTAAACTCTCAATTCAAATAAATACCATTTGGGAAGATACTTCCGGGAAAAAATATAAACAAACTCATCCTCCTTTAGCTCCCATTCAAGTAAAGGAAGATATTAAAGCTACTCCGTTTAAAGCTTTTATTCCTGATCTTGGTGTTGCTACATCAAAAGATGTTTCTCATATTATAGAACAAAATAATTGGACAAATTTGTATTTATCTTCGTTATCTACAGCTGTTATTGCTCAAGCACAGAAAAATAATGTGCCTAGCGCATCCACAGCACAGCCAATTATTAAGAAGGCTTTTCATCCTTCTTCATCTGCTCCATTAACATCATTTGCGAAACAAAATAAAGTTTCAAATGAATTTCTTGAAATATTAACTAAGCAATTAGCTCAGCTAAATATTTCGAATACTCCATCTAGTTCATCTCAACCTATATCCAAAACAAAGGATAAAGGTCCTCTTATTGCTAATCTTGATCAAGTTCAGAATGAATCTGCTGACTCAGATGATTCTGCTTCAGTGACTCTTTCTGTCGCTCAATCTTCCAATATATCTTCTGATCATTTTTCTGTCAATCGTATTGAACGAAAAAGATTTAAGAATAGATTTCCATTACAAAAACAATATTATACAAGACCATCTCCTGCTGATATGGTTATAGAAGAAAAGGTTCCAAAGAATCAAAAATTTGATGGATCTACTCTCTATGATTGGAATATTGATGGTTTATCTGAATATCATATTTTGGATGTCATTCTCAAAATGCAAACTTATGCAAAAGCTTGCAATATGCATGACCATCCTGAAGAACAAATTGTCTTAGCCATTACTTCCGGTTTTACTGGACAATTATATGGTTGGTGGCGGTATGTTCTTTCTGATCAAGCTAAAAAGAATATTCTTGAATCCGTTGAGAAAGACTCTCAACATAATGTTATCCTTGATCGTCAAGGAAAACCAAAATCAAATGCTGTTGATACTCTTACGGCAAATATTGTGTGGCATTTTGTTGGCACACTTGAATCTTTGAATGAAAAACTTACTGATCAATTACAAAATCTAAGATGTCGTACCCTCAGTGATTATCGCTGGTACAAAGACATATTCTTTTCAAAATTATATATGTTGACTGAACAACATGATACGAATTTCTGGAAAGAAAGATTTGTTGCTGGTTTGCCATCTTTCTTTGCTGCAAAAGTCAAAGAATATATCAAAGATCAAAATAATGGTTCAATGAATTGGACTGAATTATCATATGGTGATGTCTGTCAATATGTTCAAAAATGTGCTATTTCTATTTGTAATGATATGCGTCTTAAACGCCAATTACAAAAAGAAAAGAATTCATTAAAAAGAGATCTTGGTAATTTCTGTTATGACTTTGGTCATGATTTTGATTTTACTCAATTTAGCAAAAACTAGATTTAATCGTACTAAACGATTTCCTAAAAATCAGTTTTATGCTAAACCCAAACGATCTAAAAAATCTAAATCTTATTTTAAATCTTCTAAAAAATCTCATCCATCTTTTAAAAGAAAAAATGTGTGTTTTACTTGTGGTAAACCTGGACATTATGCTAATAAATGTCATATGAAGGATTTTAAAAGAAAAATTCACAATGTTAATCAAGACGCAAAGTCTGATTCATCTTCTGAATCTGATGTTTGTCATTGTACAAACAATATTCTTAATACATCTTCCTCTACAGAGATCAATGTTTTAACTGCTCATGAAGAATTAATTATTTCTATTGGTGAGCAGATAACTGATCCTTCTCTGAAATATAAATATTTCACTGAATTGGTTCATCCTCATTCAGCTGAACCCAATCAGGACAATATCTCTGAATCCCCTTTGCTTGAGAAAAAGCAACAAAAATTTAAAAAACAATTAAATTTAGATCCTACGAAATATACATTTTCGAGTCTGATGAAGGTTGTGAATCAAAAACCTCATCAACCCACAATTCAATCTCTTCAAACTGAGATTAATCAACTCAAATCTGAAATTAGTACATTAACTAATAGAGTTTCTAATCTTGAAACTTTTGATAATGTATCAATTTCTGAATTTGATCCTAATAATATTTTCGTTGAATCAAGAACTCGTGTTACTCATCAACGATGGTTTGTTCAAATCACATTTACAATAAAAGATTTTCATTGTAAATGTAATGCACCGATAGACCTCAGTGCTTGATTTAAATTGTATAATTGAAGGACTTGTCCCTTTACGATATTGTGAATCTACCGATAATCAAATCTCGGTTTTGCCAATGGAAAACAAACAAAAATAAAAACTAAAATTTCCATGGCACATATTTGTCATCAATCTGTATGTATTCCGACTTCTTTTATCATTATAAAAGTTTTGAATCATGATATGTTGCTAGGAACTCCATTTCTTCAACATATTCAACCTTTCAATGTTTCATCTCAAGGTATTTCGACCAAATTGATGAATAAAGAAATTTTCTTTTCTTTTATTCAACCTCCTGTTGATTCCTATTTAAATCAGATTATCAATCAAATTGATTTCAAACAAAAGCATATATCCTTTTTAAGAAATGAAATTAATCTTCTTAAAACATATCAGATTTTACAATCTTCTTCATTTAAAGCTAAATTAGAAAATTTTAAATCTCATCTTCAAGAACAATGTTGTTCTGACATTCCTTCAGCTTTTTGGGAAAGAAAACGTCATATCGTTTCTCTTCCTTATATTGCTGATTTTGATGAATCTAAAATTCCTACTAAAGCAAATCATTCTCAAATGAATTCTCGTTTACGAGATCTTGGTCAGAATGAAATTAAGGATTTACTTAAGAAAAAACTAATTACTCCATCTCAATCTCCTTGGAGTTGCACAACATTCTATGTTGAAAATGCTCCTGAACTTGAACGAGGTGTTCCTCGACTTGTTATCAATTATAAACCTTTAAATATGGTTTTAAAAACAATTCGATATCCTTTGCCAAATAAGAATGATCTTATTAAAGCAACAACGCAAGCTGTTGTCTTTTCCAAATTTGATCTCAAATCTGGATTTTGGCAAATACAAGTTCATCCATCTGACCGATATAAAACTGCATTTAATACTCCATTTGGCCAATATCAATGGAATGTTATGCCTTTTGGTTTAAAGAATGCTCCTTCGGAATTTCAAAAAATTATGAATGATATTTTCAATCCATATCATGAATATATTTTAGTATATATTGATGATATATTGGTCTTCTCTTCATCTATTGATCTACATTGGAAACATTTACATACTTTCCAATCTCTGATCATTAAAAATGGCCTTGTGCTCTCTCAGAAGAAATTGCATCTCTTTCAACTTGATGTTACCTTTTTAGGTTTCAAAATTTCTCATCAAACTATTACTCCTATTAACAGAGTAATCAGTTTTGCTGACAAATTTCCTGAAATAGGATCATCTTCTGAATCTTCTGGCACTGCATCTAAAAGTTTACCTAAACAGGTAGATAAACTTGATTTGAAAAATATTTCTGAAATAAGGGTATACTTAGAGATGTGGAAGTTAAAATTGGAAAATCTAGTTTATTATTAGATTTCATTATTCTGGATCATATACTAGAAGATGATGCAAGTATTACATAAGGAGAACCTTTCCTAATAACTACTAATGCATCACTTGACGTAGCTCAAGGAACTATCAAAATAATAGTTGGGAATGAGGAGATTATTTTTAAATATGGTATAGAAGAACAACTTCTTAATTTAGAACCAGATTAGGACTGCATGGTTCAATAAAGCTGACGATAGTAAATAAAAGCACTCTATTGGAGGCACCCCATAATCTATCTTTAATTTATGTTTTAGTATTAGAATTAGTTAGTTGTTTTTATATTTTCTCTACTTTTGTCTTTTATTTTGCGAATATTTTAGGAATTTCGATTCCGAAATAATTTAATGTTAGGGGGATTGATCGAGCCAATGTCTTTTCGTATTATATTGTCTTTATGAATTATATATTCATTGGCTATTTCATTAATAAAGTAATGGAATTATTGTTTAGTGCATATCATAATCAAATTCTGATCATTTTTGAAAATTCTACCTTATTATTGATGTTTAGATGTGAAATATGTGAAAGACGATCAATTAAATTGAAAAAAATAGTCAAACATATCCGTCGAATTCTCAGCAACATGAATTAATACTGGGAATCGCTTGTAAAATCAATAATAGATTGTAGAATTTAGTGAAAAATTCAAGTTAGCGATTCAACAACAAATCCACCTTATAACTGAAAATTGCTGAGCAAATCGGTGGGTTATAGAGCATTTTTTCACTGATTTAGGTAGCGAATGGTCAGCGATTTCACTGAAACTAATGATTTGCAGGGTCATAATTCGAATTTTCATAGTCAAACCCCAAATTGCAAAACACTTAACTCATTTCATATACAAAACCATTGCAACACATTGGATTAGAAAACCAAAATGTTGTATAGATTAAACCTTCCTAACTTAGATTATAGTATGATTACGTGATTCATTTGTTAGACCTCGCCTAATTAAGGCATCTGACTTACCTATATTACTTTTATTTCTTTGATAATCTTGCAGCCTTAATCTCACTATCAATAAATAATTAAAATTATGTTTGAAGTAATCATCAAATATAATACTTTATCAACTCTAAAGGATTCTAAAAGTAAATCTCAAACATCAAGATTCCGTAAGATTTATTAAATAAACCGTAATATTTCCGTAAAAAATTTTCAACAACACCTTCTCTGTTTCTAAGCCTACATCGGAAAACCCAGCCTTAAAAAATTCTTCAACAAAATCTACTCAACTTGGTGCAAATGCCGAAGGACTCACAATCCACCCATAACAATATATATTGCATTAACAAAAATTATTTATTCATTCTCACCTATTTCAGGTTTTCAAAATTCTTAAACCATTATTACCTTAGCTCCACTGCATTCCAATCCATCCCAAAACCATTTCAATAATTTCAAAAAAGATCCTAACCCCGCATGAACCTAAAAAAATATTTATACTATATATTATACTAAAAAATAATACATACATAGAGAGAAAGGAACTGAGCAAGTCACAAACAGTCCGAAAGCTTACTTTTTCCCTTGTCGCCGCCGCTAAAACCTGTTATTACCTAATTATAAAAATTTGATAATGTCAGATAAGTGAATCCTACACTATTTAGTACACCTGTAGTAATCAAATGCATAATAAAAGGAATTAATTGAGCAATATATTTCAATGAATTTAAATACAACCATGAAACCATCTCATTTCTGTTATCCGACCACATTCAGATGGCGTCTTCTAAAAGTGGTAAGTAAACATTAATAAGGACTCATGCCTAGACAGGATAACCAAATGAGTCTCGTTCCTCGAATCTATGAGAGTATGATTTAGTTCTATATGATCCCATGATAACTACGTGATGCAAAGTATTAGTGACTTAAGCCCCTGAAGCTCAATATAGTTCTACCATGGACATACAGACAGGTAGACACTATACATTTCTACCTTGTATACACAGTGAGGTAGATACTATATAGTTCTACCATGTACATACAATCATGTAGACATTATAAGAAGACTCGAATCGACCCTATCCTCCCCACCCATGTATGCAGGTACAACAAATAATGCAATATCAAGGATCAATGTAATATATACGAAATTATAATTATAGAATGTACATGTTACTATGGAATTTATTTAACCTTACAAATGCGATATCGAGATTCCCTTGTACTCGAAGTTGGTAAGCTAGTCCACATAAATTTCCAATTATGGTCTTATGATTAATTTAAAATCCGGTAATATTCAGAAACCATTCCAATGGTTTTTCTAATTAGTTGCAGTTTAATTGACCCAATTGCGTCCCAATACTATCAAAACGAATTCTCCGATGCCATAATTTCAATTTTGACTAAAATTTATTGTTCGGCATCAAAAATTACATTTTCTAGGCTTAAATTTAGTTTTTTTTCAATTTATCATGTATTTATTGGTTCCAACTCAACCTGAAAACCACGAAATAACTCCAAATCTTATCCTCAGATGTCCAGATCCCAATTTTAAACCCTAAATTGTTGTTTGGATGAAAAAACTAACCTAGATTTTGCTTTTAAATAATTTTTTTAATTTCATACATTTTCATGTATTGTAACACGCATTACGAGGAAACTCGATATAAATCCTCGAGAAAATTTGAAATCTTAATTTTTCATAGAAATACACAATTTCAATTTATTTAGTCCAAAATATTATTTTTTTTATTTTTTTTCTAATTTTTTGGTAATTTTTTTTATTTTCTACATTTTCTTTCTTTTTATAATTGGGGATTGACCACTAAACCGGACGTGATTCGGTCCGGTCTAGGGATCAAACCCCATATTCATTATCATCTTTTGTTATGTGTTTCCATGAAATCAATCATTTTCTTAACTTTGTTGGGGTTGGGCTTCCAACCACAACCCCCGGTTGGATCTTTGTAAAGGTAATCTTCCCCTGCCATCGTCTTCCTCAGACGAACTACCATGGCGGTTCGTCCGAGCCTTCCACCCCAACTTAACAACACATAACAACGACAAGAGCAACAACACAAAAGCAACAACAACAACCAACAAAACTTACCATGGCTTTTGATCTCCACCCCACCACAGTTTTGAGATCCCTCTCTCGTTAGAACCATCTCTATCTCGGTGTCTTTCTCACTCGACTTCAAAACAACAGAGACGATGTGTATGATTTGAAAGATATATATTAGACTTTCTCGAGATTTGCATCACACAAATCTCAAGGTAAATCTGATGTTCCTTTTCGTTATATACTTTTTATAATCCTCAAGATACATGCTATGTATCTCGAGGTCGATCAAGTGGCTATAAACTAACACATCACCTCAACCGAATTAAATGAGATAAGTATAATTCTTCTTGCTGTTCCCATGCACGAATCTCGAGGATGATCCAAATGAAAGGAAATAAAATCACATTCCTCAATGTGACAACAAATTTTGACACATGCCTACACGTATATATTACTTTCCTTGAGATGGGATGACACGCATCTCAAGGCATGGATACACCTTTCTCAATAACAAAAGTACAACCATTCTTCCTCGATGCTCTTGCTACGCATATCTCGAGGTAAATCCAATGTATACTTTTATTTGAATTAAACTATAGGATTCATTTATATATATTTATATATAGAAACTATATTACATATATATGAAAATATATATACTCACCTATGTATTTTCGCGGCTATAAATTCGTCACGCACACAAACAACAATCCTCGGGTATGCACCCTATTGCATATCCCACATGTGTCACCCTCGACCTCGCGTGTCACTAAGCGTTTCAAAACTATCAAACAACCCGTCTCGTAAGCAAATTGAGGCGTGGGACCCACATTGACTCGTTAAGTCCCTTTACACTTTAAAATTTGACTTTTTAATCTTAATTATAAATACTTTTCTTGAAATCTGAAACAAATGTTTGGGTCGACCTTTTAACTTTCACGGAACTCATTTCAACATGTTTCTCGCGATAAAACCTTGCAAAATTTCAAGTTTACTCATTTAGCATGAATTTTGCAAAATAACATAATATACATAGTACACAACATTAAGCACACATCACACAATAATAAAAATTACCCATAAATCTCAATTCATCGATCCCTAGCTCCTAACTAGTAGCTTAAACTATAATTAGGATTCATTAATCTCGTATTAGCTGTAATTTTTAGTTTAAAATTTTTGAGATTTCACATCACTCTTAAATTTTGAATCGTTAAATGCAAAACAAATTGAGTTTGAGAATGAATATTTATGTTTTAAACTATTAGGGCTTTAATAGGGAATTTGAAATAATATAATAGAAAGTGAATACAAAGATTCTTAATATACATGGAAAATTTGTGGAAATTATGATGATTTATTACACATTTGGTTTGATTATGAGTTTAAAATGGGTTTGGGAATATTTTAGAAGAACTTGAATTCGATTAGACAGTGATGTTTGATAACTTGGAATTGTAATCTGTGTGATACTATGAAAATTCTTTTTGTTTAATGGTGATGATGCTTGAATATTATATTTATCATTTAACTTTTTTTTTGCAAGAAGTTTACTCATATATTCAAGTGTTATTTACATTAGTTTTACCCAAATATGTTTATCCTTTATAATGTATATTTGTTTTGTTGGGAACCCGACTTAATTTTTAAACCTTGAGGACAAGGTTGGGAATGAGTTTATGGGTATTTTAGGTGAAGCATAGCAATAGCAATAGCAAGGAAAGAAAGGAAGGTAGAAGATAAGTTTAGAATTGATCTAAAGTTCAAAAATCTTGATCATATATTCAAGTGAGTTGATAAAAATTTTCAAATTTTTTCTGAATTCAAGTAAGTAAGAATTTAATTTTTCTTTATTTTTAGTTAGGAAAAGAATGAAAATATGTATATATACAATAGATTTTGAATGGAAGTGATATTTTAATTACCTAAGTGAATTCTATGATAGAAAAATCAATTTTTATACCCTTTTCATGAACTTTACTAGTTGATGTATGCAATAGATAGTTTAAAGGTATTAATTGCTTTGTGTTAGTGATGAGAATGGGTAGAAGATTGAAACAATAGTGCAAGATTTACAAGTCTGATCTCTATGAATCTTGTGATACAAAGGCTATTGATTAAGTATTTTATTGCATATATATAGAAGATTATTATGCCATAATTGAAAGAAGAAGTGGGTCGGAAACCAATGAATTTCTATAAGTTAGAAAGAATACTTTCTTCAACTTTAGTGGATATTAAGAAGCGCTAACAAGAGCTTACAAATATATAGAGAGTCTCATAGATTCCATAGGAAATGGAGCATGGAATCTATAGTGGGAAAAATGTGAGAATGGAGACAGAAAATGGAGTAGGGACTCAAAAGTCAAGTGAAAAAATGTATAAAAAAATAAAAAAAATTTATTTAGGATGAAGTAGAAAAAAATGAAAGATGAGAAAAGCAGATGTTCTTAAACTCTTCAATTAAAAGATTTAGCTCAAGAACTTGAAGCTAGGGTTGAATGAAGTATTTCTTATCCATACACATTTTAAACGATATATTCATTGGTATCTTAGCAAAATTCCTATTGATTTTTTTATTTATTATGGTGCTATTATAAAGTATTTTGATTAATCTTGTGGTTTTTGTGTTTTGATATTTTACACTAGTCATCCTAAGCTTGATGCTTGTTAATAGAGATTCAAAAAACCTATATTATGTACTAGCCTTAGTATTGATTGAACTTTATGTTTAAAGGGGTATTGCATTGGGTGGTTGAGTTATCATTAAGGGATGGTTTATTTGTTCTAAATCATTATATTATATCATAACTTCTATTTACTTGAGGGGTAATATGTTTATATTTGAATATAACTTCTATTTAAAACTTCTATTATTAAAAGTTAAGATGAAGTAGATTGAAATCAATATATAAAGAATGAAAAGAGAATATGATTGAGAGTATTCCTTTGCTCGGGACAGCAAAGTGCTGAGTTTGAGGTATTTGACAAGTTAATAATTAGACATATTTTATAGTGTGATTGAGGTTGATTTTAGATAAAAATGATGATATTACATTGGGTATTTTTTGTTTTTGTGATTTCAAGATTTAATATTGAAAAGTGAAGAAATGGAAGAAAATGAGAATAAAAGTGAAGAACTTGGTTAAGTGCAGGAAAAAGTGCAGCAAAAGGTGCATCGCAGTGTAGTAAAAAGCCAGCGATTTCACAGCGAATCCAAAATGCACATGATTCGCTGGCTGAATCGGTGAAGTACATAAATATTTATTTAGAGTTTTTCTTAGCGATTTGAGCACAAAGTGGATTTGCTAAGGATTTATTGGGTTTGGTCATGAGTTTTTTAGATAAAAACAAGGAAGTTGAGTTTATTTATAGTATGTATGCATTGGGAAACTATAAATAAGACCCTATGGCTTCGAGATTAAGTGTCCTTTTTTAGCCATTATTAGTTTTAAAGTCTTTTAATTAGCTTTTAGTTTAGTTCATTGTTCATTAATTTTGGAAACTTTTTGGAGATTCAAAACTTATTTAATAGAGGTATTTTACATTAATGTCTTTCAATTATTTGTTTATTGCGATGTTTATTATTAATATGTTTGAGTAGTTCGTTAATCTAAGAAAAAACTCTAAACAAGAATTAAATCAAATTGCATGTTGATTATAATCATGAAAGACAGTGCTTAATGCTATAAAGCTCTTCGTACACAAAAATCACAATTTTAATAAATTGTTTTTACGTATTACAACTAACGAATTTTCGTATTGAGTGCATAGTAAACAATATGTTTCTTAGTATATGGTATCTAAATCTAAGTCTATGATTATTGACAACAATTATTGAAGTAGTAACTAGAATTAATCTATAGTGCCAAATTACTTGAGTGGATGTTATAGGTGATTGTGTTCTAAGTTATTTATTAACTAGCATATTCTAGTTTTTTATTTGGTTTAGATTAAGCATGATTTTCATGGAGTTTTAATGCTATTGTAATCTCTAGTTTATTGCGTTTATCCAATAAGTAGAATTACAATTATAAGAATATGACTTTTTTCCATTGAATATAAAAAATTGGTGGTTGGCTAAAGGCTATCAACCTATTATGATATTGGATTAATGAACTAAGGAATCCATGATATAATTATAACTAGTATGCTATGTTTGTTAAGTTACGTTAAGTTTGAATGTTCAGAGGCAATTCGGTTTAATTTCGTTGTTTAAGAGGTTTTATTTAGATGTTTATCTTATATTGGTTACTTGATTTGAATTGTGTTAGTTTAGTTAATTTAATCAAGTTAATTTATTTATATTGTTTAATTAGATAGAGATCGATTCCCATTTTAATTAAATTAATTAAAGTAATTAAAAAATAATAAAACCCACTTTCTTGAGAAATTTGCAAAATCCATGTAGAGATGATATCTTGCTTATCACTAGTACAAGTTACAAATATACGAGAAATTTACTACGCACGCTTGACACATGTGAATGCATGATCATCATATGACCATCAATCAAGATTCACACTAGTCTTAATTCATTATAGTTCATAGTATAATGATCGATTAGGGACATTTAAGATATTTCAACAAATACCTATGGACCTTCTTTTAAGGTAAACATGCAATAACTTATATTAAAACAACAAACAAAAACCTATATTTTTATTAACTAAAATTATAAGATAAACAATTTTTGTAGATTGACCTAAGGCACATGCCCTAACAACTTTGACTTCACATTTCAATATCATTCGGGAAAAGCGAATGTTATGGTAGATTCTTTGAGTTGTGTGAGGAAGGAACGGAGGATGTGGATATGATGATGACCATGGAGTATATATTAATCGAGGAGGTCTCAATGATGTGTATGCATGAGTTACCTATGGGAGAGCTCGATGTTCCAGGTTCCTTTGTACGAGTTGAGATGAGAGCAAAGCCAGAGGCTATTTCCAAAGTTATAGACTGTAAGAGAGCTGATGCAGGATATGGCAAGTACAGATCATAGGCTCACATTGAAGAATCTAAGTATTGGAAGCTTTCAGAAGACGTAGCATTGAGATTCATGGATAAGCTATGGATACTACCACATGCACAGTTGCGAGTGGATTTACTTCGAGAAGCTCATCGATCACGCTATACTATTCATCTAGGGAGCACCAAGATGTACATGAAATGGAAAGAATGTATTAGTGGTTGGTGATGATATCAGATATTGCTAAGTATATGTATGAATGTCTGACTTGTAAGCAAGGGAAAACAGATCATCAAAAGCCTGGAGGGATGTTGCAACCCTTACCTATTCCAGAGTGGAAATGGGAACATATAGCCATGCATTCATGAACGTCTTGCTGATGACACGGAATAAGCACGATGCAGTTTGGGAGATTGTAAATCATTTGACTAAGTCTGCGCACTTCATTCTTATTTCCATGGGGGATCCATTGGACAAGCTGAGCGACAAATATATTGATGAGTTCTTGAGGCTACATGGTGTACGGGTGTTTATTATTTGGGATTGAGATCCACAGTTTACCTCCAAGTTTTAAAATGGTTTACAAACCCGAATGGGAACCAGGCTCATATTCAAGACTGAATTTCATCCTTAGTAAGATGGCCAAACAAGAATTATTCAGATTTTGGAGGATATGGTTAAGGCTTGCATGTTGGATTTCTCTAGAAATCAGGTGGACTACTTACCATTATGCGAGTTTGCCTACAACAATAGTTTTGAAGCAAGTCTTGGTATGGTACCATTCAAGGCACTGTATAGAAGGCCTTGCAGGTCTTTAGTATGTTAGGCAGAGGTTGATGACACGGTGGTCAGAGATTGTTCATGATCACACCGAGAGGATTAAGTAGAGTAGGCAACTGCCACGAACTATATAAGATAGACAAAAGAGCATGCTGATAAGGATCATCGTGAAGTTTACATCAAGAAGAACGACTATCTATTGCTTAAAGTTTCAATGATGAAGGGACAGTACAGATTTGGGCTGAAAATGAAGTTTGCTCCAAGGTACATTGAACCATTTGAAGTGATCGAACAAGTTTGTCCAGTTGCCTAGAAGTTAGCTTTGCCACCTAAATTAGCGAGAGTTCACAACGTGTTTCATGTATCCATATTGCGGAAGACGCCGACTCAGCATACACCATCTATTGATTGGAGTCAGGTTGAATTAAAAGAAGATATGTTGTGTGATGAGAAACCAATTCAGATTCATGACATAAAGGTTTACAAGTTCCGCAACAAAAAGATCCCATTAATGAAAGTGCGACAATTTCATGGAGATAAAAAGCTATCTTGGGAGCGGGAGGATAATATGGCGAAACACTTTTCAGATCTCTTCGAATCTTAAGGTACTACTTAAAGTTTTGGGGACCAAACTTCCTAAAATTGAGAATATTGTAACGCCCTAAATCTCAATTTGCATAATTAGTCCCTTTATCAAAGTAATTTGGTAGATATACATGGTATGTAAGAAATGGTGTGAATAATTTGTGTACTATATACTATTTAGTTGACATAGGTGGGAATATAAGCTTAAGTAAATGGAAATAAGCCTAAGGACTTGTAAAATAAATATAACAAAAAAAAGACAAATTGATAACTAAACACACATAAGGGTATTTATGTAAAATACAATGAAGGATAGATTTCAAGTGGACTCTAGGATCATCCTAGTACTTAAACCCATCAAGATGAGATGTAGGGTTGTGATTGGTCAACATAACCCTAATTTTATTAACTATGTAATTAAACCAAAACTAGGGCTTAAAGCCACTTTTGGTTTGAAATCGATACATCGAGAAATCGAGGAAAAACCCTAGAACAATTTTTTGGTGGATTTGGTTGAGGAGAGGGAACTCTCATCAAAATCTCATAAAGCAAGATAAATAATCGCCTCATTTTCTCTAATTCCATCTACTTGATTCGCATATTCAATTTAAGATAAATACTCGCCTCATCTTCTCTAATTCCATCTATTTGATCTGCATATTCAATTTAAGGTTAAAATCATCATTTTTTTTTTGGGTTGTAAGATGGAATTTGAACCCCTTATATTTTGATTCATGATTTGAGTCATCTACATCTCATCTTCTTTGGTTTATTGAATTAGAGTTGCAAAATCTATGTGTTAATAGTGGATTTGTGGTATGGATGCATTCATTAATTAAATGGGTACGATCTCGTGGTTTCAAACAAGTTGTTCTGTACTGTTTTGATCGAATTTGGACCCTTATGGGTCGGCGTGAGTTATTGTGGGGATTTGCAATTTGGATTCAGATAAGAAATCTTGAATTCGTGTCAAAGTCGCGCCAGTGCCTTGCTTATAGGCAGTAGGGCACTAGCCACGACGTTGCATGAGCATTCGGAGAAGTCGATCCAGCGATTCCCCATCGCTGTGGCGTGTAACATACGACGCTGGCATATTGCTATGAACAATTTGTGGTTTTTCAATTCGAAGCCAGCTATTTCACCCTATCGCCTTTATGGTAAACCTTCGATACTAGGAGGGCGCTGGACATTTTTCGTGAAGGTGTGATATTGATTCGAAAAGGTTTTTACATTGTTTTTAAGATACTAATACATCTTGAGTAAACTTATGTCAAACAAAACATATGAATAACACATACATGAACCTATACCAATGTACACACAAGGAAAACCGGATAGGAACTTCCATGTTCGGATTGGATTGGATAGGATAGCATTGCTTCGAGGTAAGTGGTGGGTTTGCTTTATCTTCAATCATGCCATGCAATTAATTATGCTAGGATACACGTTATTGAATGGTTGATCTCTTACTTGGAATTAAATTGAATATAACTTATTGTTTCTACTTTAATCTTATCCTTTTGAGCTCTCTATTTATGAATGGTCGTTGAATTGATATTTTTCAAATGAATAATTGTAATGGTACCTCAGGGTGGAGTGCCGACGGCCAAAAGTCATCTCCCTCCGCTATTATACGATACCTTCAAAAGCTAATATTGGCAGGTAGAATCATAATGATGTTTAGGCACCAATCTATTGAGGCATGATCATATTTTGATACCTTTGAAGCTAGCTGGTTGTCGCATCACAAACTTTATATCAGGCTTCCACTTCGTTGAATCTATGGTATTCATGCTATCATTGTTATCTTATTGACTATCTTGTTCAGGTTTTGCTTGTTGTATCTTGCATTATATATTACGCTTGTTTACATATTCTTTTCGTGCCCGGAATGATAGTAGGATTGGTCAATAACCTTATTCAAGGTAGTTATTACTAATTAGGTATTACTTGGATGATTGAGAGTAAAGCAGGCTTATGCTTTACAGAGCCCGTTGAAATATTGCTCAACCCACTACTTTTCCCCTCCTTGTACCTTAGTTGCTGCTTAAGATGGAGGAAAGAGCAAGGTCATAGCATAAAAGCTATTTTCTTGTTTGCAAGGTTGTTTAGTTATATTTTTTTTTTGGAACTTATTATGTAATAAACATGGGATTTTACCTTGGGTAGACTTTATGAAACCCATAACCTAGTTGTTTAACTTTGTAACACTTTCTATTTTAATTCCGCACCAATAGACTCAAAGGACTTTTATTATACAGTTATTATATGTTTTTAGTAGTCTATATGCAGATTGTCTTGTAGTATTTTTGTAGGTTAAGGCTTACTAGATCATCGCCTGACTCGCCATCTCGAGGGGTTCGGCGATGGTTTAGGCCATGCGACTGTGGTCGTAGGAATTGGGGTCATTACACCTTAAGAAAAAGATTTTTTATTTTTAATTTAATTTAATAAAAACTTGAATTTACACTAACATTTTTTAAATATAAAAATCGATTAAACTAATTAAACTAACACAATTTAAAGTAACTAAATTCAAAGCAATTCAATTCAATGAAACACAATTATAAATAAACATCTAAATAAACCTCCAAAATAAGGAAACATCAATCCATTTTGCATCCAAACAAGTTACTTCAATCACATAGTCATGAACATACTTATAAAGTATCATAAATCATTAAAAACTAATCATAAGTAAGCAAATAGCCTTTAGCCAACTATTTGTTTTCCACGTTCTAGTTTTATTGAGCCAACCCCTTTGAATGTACAAAGACATTCACTTCACGCAATAAATCCGCATTACAATTTATGAAAATTTTAAACTACTAAATGTAACATCTTAGGAAAGCCACTTCAACATCAGATTAAGATTTCAAATTCACCTAAGACATTAAAACCACAATACCTTTCAAACAATCCTATTTACTACTTTAAATTAGATAATGAATCAAAACATCACGATACATATTGGCCACTATGCACATAACACTTAGATTCATGATTGCAATCTATAAATAACAATCTATAAAATCAATGAATTAAAGAATATGATTGGTTTAAAGCATTAAACACAAAATCATCATATCATGACTACATTGCAAAATGGATCTAGTTCATGTTAGGAGTTTTGTTTAGATTATCTAACTACTCACTCATGATAATAAATAATACCATAACATTAGAATTAAAATACATAATTAAAAATACATTAATGATAACTTGAATCTTTAATCTTCTTCAAAAGAAAATAGAAACAATAATGATTGGCCTCTAAACTAAAGCAGAAAAGTAAAACTATCAAAAGGCTCTTAATTTCGTAGTCTAGGGTTTATATTTATAGTATATTAGGTAATATATTGTGACGACCCCTTCTCAAATTAGGGCACCGCTCGGCCTAATCCCTTTATTAAGCCCTAATCTCCCCATATAGGACTTAACAAGGAATTAGTCAGCCTTTTCAACAATCTTATTAATTACCATTTTTTATTAGTTTTCAAATAGATATAAATATATACATATCCTATGTAAATTCTTAAATAAGAGTTAATTAAAATTTACTAACTTAAAAGTTGTGCAGCAGAAGTCTTAACTAATTAACTAGCGGAAGCTTATAATATGTAGCCTAACCTTTGTGGAAATACTAGGAAACAAAGATCACATGTATATATAATGAAACGGTGATATATAACATCACGTGTCCGGTCAAGGTACTACTCACTCAATGCATAATATATAACCCAAAAAGTATAGCATATACATATAAAAATAATACATCAAAAATCAAACCTACAAAATCTGGTGTAGCAGTGCTCCACTGGCTCAGAGGTAGTCCCCGATCTTCTCTTTGACTGGCCTGCTACTCGGTGGGTCTGCACCCACTGTCACAAACTAGACGATGAGTACTTGAAAATAGAAAGTAATACTGAGAGACATTTGTTCACATTCCTAATTATGCAACAAGTATCAAGAAGCATAATAATAATAATAATAAAATCTATGCTGAAAGAATATCATGCAAAGAGATAGTTTAGTTAAACAAATGAAACTTACACTAGGCTAAGTAGTAATGATCTACGGTCGGTCGGTCGTGATCTTCATCACATCAGCCTTTCCACTATATAAGGATGGAGTTATGCATACATCTCTGTGAAGGACTTACTTACACGGTACAATATGCCTTTATAATTATCCCAAATGTAAGTCGCTGGGATGTATACTTGCCAACAACCCCGAGTCTTACAACTCATGATGTCACCCAAGTTATGTTTGCCAACAACCCCGAGTTTTATACCTCATGTGCTGCGCAAGATAGTGGAGAAATCCTGATCACCCTGGAAAGTCTAGTGACCCCCGTATGTCAACTGGATTTCTATCATAAAATGACCCTAGATACAAGAACCACTTTCATATTCAAAAAAAACAACAAGGTATTGGAACCCAACAAGTACAATTGCATAACTAATGTACAAAGGATATAGCTTCATAATACTATATAGAAACTACCTAATAGCATGCTATTTCATTGACCACCAGTAAAAGTAGTCAATAAGGACATAGCACATGAATTGGAGTCAATGAAATAATTTTATCAACAAATTATGCCATGAAACAACTTCATGTAATGAGAATGAATAACAAGTCATGGCACACGAAGTACAAATGCAATTCAGTCCAAATGACTAGAAATGAACATATGAATAGGAATGAAATGTAATGAAATCTCTCAATCAGTTTACTTACTTACCACGCAATTTCCTATGCTACTCCGACGTCTCAATGCCTCGACACTCGTATTTGAATCTCGGAAATACTTCCCTAAGCTCCTGACATCATATCATATGTTTTTTAGTGTGATTGGACCCTTACTTAGCATATTAGACTCTTGTGTAGTGTTTAAGGACTTCTTGAAACTTGCAGATTCTTATGCTGCCAAAGCATGTAGCGCACTAATGACCTGTGTAGCACACCAATGACCAACATAATGCGCTACCTATCGTGCATAACGCGTTATGTGTTGCAGAACCCAGAGTTCTAAGATCAGAATTCTGAGTTTTCTCAACACATAGGCTATGTTGATGCCTTGAGAAACCTCATACACACCTCTAGAGTTCCAAGACACCATTCACAAAATCAGACAACAACCCATAGCATCAAATACATGAATTCATGGAGTTGAGCTATGTTAATGGAGTCAAGAAGTTACCTAGCTTAATAAGTACAAGCTGAATTGGTCTCTCTTTGACCAACTCCACTGTTTTAGCTTATCTTCACCTTCTCTAGCAGCTCCTCCTTCTCCAGCAACCTTTCTTCTCGATGAAGAAATCAAAATGAGAGTGTGAGGTGTTTAAGTTGATCAAATTCTTTATATACATGAATTGGATATGGTTGAATGATAGCCCTTGATCATATAGTGCACACGTATCTCGAGACTTAACAAGTGAACCTCCTACTCACACATGTCCCACTAGTTCATGCTTAAGTGACACCAAACAATTACTCAATTAATGTTGAAGCATGTCAACTCGTGTCTCGAGAAATATCAAGTGGCTTATGTTTTAACTTACTAACTTTGGTATTTTAATACCAAATCAACCATAGCTTATTTAATTCACTTATAAATCCAACATAAAGCTTACACCAACTTACCTTATCACTCTCTACCTCGGTCCCATGCCGGCATGCATATCGAGATGAGTCCCTATTCACATCTCGACACCTATCAACACGTAAGCGTGACTTAGTAGTCTACACATATACAATACACTAAGCACACATCGCCAAAAATATAACATTTACCTCGGCCACCTAGCCTTAGTAATGACATGTATTTCGTTGTAGGTCCCACGTCAGGGGGTCATTTGATCTTGATTAACAAATTAAACTAATATTAGCTATTTGGGCCGTGACAATTCTTTCCAACTAATGGAAATTTCGTCCTCAAAATTAAACTTATCCTAAAACTATACCTAACTCAAAGAGGTACGAAAATCTATCGTGCATATAGTCTTCCCGTTCCCAAGTGAGTTATGTGTCTTCATGAAATTGCAACTTGACTAACACTTTTGGGATAGACTTGCCTTTTAATTGCTGTACCTGCCCGTCTAGGATTTGTAATGCCTCTTCATATGATATATCCTCACTCAAGTCAATCTGACTTAAGTCCACTGTCAGTCTCTCGCCTGCCTTCGACTTGACTAGTCGAAACATAGAAATATAAAACACTGGATGAATCCCCGACATATGTGGAGGTAAATCCAGTTCATAAGCAACCTTTTCGACCCGTTTCTTGATTTTGAAAGCTCGATAAATCTTGGTGCTGATTTTCCTTTCAAACCAAATCTATGAAGACCCTTACGAGGAGAAACCTTTAAATACACTAAAGCTCTCTCGTCATACGTGACAATGTTGCGATACATGTCTACATACTTCTTTTGCCTCTCTTGGGCTCCTTTACGCCTCTAGCAAATCTGTCGTACCTTCTCTATGTGATCCACAACAATTTCAAGCTCTATAATGTCCCGGTCCTCTGGCTCAGCCCAACAAGATGGTGAACGACATGGTCTTCCATATAATGCTTCAAATGGCGCCATCTCAATCCTAGCGTGATAACTGTTATTGTATGCAAACTCATACAATGGTAGTTACTCCTCCCAAGATCTGCCTAACTAATGTACAAGCCCAGAGCATATCCACGAGAGTTTGAATCAACCTCTCACTCTGCCCATTAGTCGAGGGTGAAAGGTCATCTTGAATTGTAGGCACGTACCATACTTGCTCACCCGCATACTCCGCCACATCCTGGACGAATACATAACATCTCTATCTGACGTAATAGTCAATGGTACCCCATGCAGCCTAATAATATCTTTCTCGAATAATAAACTCAAATGGTCAAATGTGTAATGAGCTACAACTGGTATGAAATGTGTAGATTTCGTCAATCTTTCCACAATCACCCAGATGGAATCGTGTCAATGGACAGTCCTTGGCAATCCTCTAACAAAGTCCATGGCAATATCTTCCCACTTCCAACGTGGAAGGGGAAGCGGCTGCAACAATCCTCCAGGTCTATGATGCTCCGCCTTCACCTGTTGGAAAATTCCACAGTTCTTGATAAACTGCGATACATCCGCTTTCATCCCAGGCCACCAAAAATGTCTCTTCATGTCACTGTACATTTTGGTCCTTCCTGGATGAACGGTGAACTGGAAACTGTGTGATTTCCGAAGAATCTCATCTCTCAACTCTGCCACTATCAACATCCATGATTTGCCTCTATATTTGAGACACTGATCCGCCGTATCAGTCCGGTCAGTACAATCCGTACTTTGGGCTAACTCACTAAATCTAGGTTATAGAATGTCAGCTCTCTAACCCTTTGACACTCTTTGAGTAGACATTGTCTGAAGCCTTATTTGTGCACAAATCATCACCCGAGTGTCGGTAGGAATATCTGACCGAGTCATCATCGCTGCTGTCTCGAGTAGTCCATACTCGTGTGTCATATGGCATCTAACGATCTCGACGTCTCCCGTCGGTATTCTACTCAGTGCATCTGCAACTACATTAGCTTTTCCTAGATGATATTCTAGAGAAAAGTCTTTGTCTTTCACAAATTACAACCATCGGCGCTGTCTCATGTTCAGCTTTTTCTGTGTGAAGAGGTATTTCATACTTTTATGATTAATATAGAGTGTGAACCTCTCACCATACAGATGATGTCTCCATATCTTCAAAGCAAACACTACCGCTGCCAACTCTAAGTCATGAGTTAGATAATTCTTCTCATGTATCTTTTATTGTCTTGAAGCACAGGCCACCATGCCTCTATCCTGCATCAACACATAACCTAAACCCGTATGAGAAGCTTTTGTGTATACTAAAAACCCCTGTCCACCTTCTAGCAATATCAGCACTGGTGCAGTAGCCAACAATCTTTTCAATTGAGTAAATGCCTCCTCGCATTCCTCAGACCAATGAAACCTGACGTCTTTTTTGGTTAATCATGTCATAAGTGAAGCGATCATGAAAAAAACCTTCACGAACCTTCAGTAATATTCTACTAACCCTAGAAAACTATTGATCTCCGTAACTGACATCGGTGCATGCCAATCCATAATAGCGTGAATCTTAGCTGGATCTACAGCAATGCCTACTGCTCCAACAACACGTCCCAAAAATTTGACCTTTGACAACCAAAATTCACACTTACTGAATTTGGCGTAAAGTCTATACTGCCTCAAAGTCTGCAACGTCTCCCTAAGGGGATGCTCGTGATCATCTCCAGTCCTCAAATATATCAATAAATCATCAATGAAAACAATCACGAAACAGTCAAGAAATGCTTTCATCACCCGGTGCATTAGATCCATAAACATGGTAGGAGCTTTAGTAAAAGCAAATGGCATGACTGTGAACTGATAGTGTCCATATCTCGTGCAAAACGCTGTCATGAACATATCTTCATCCTTGATTCTAAGTTGATGATACCCTTATCGTAGGTCTATCTTGGAGAAATATTGCGCTCCTCTCAGCTGATCAAATAAATCATCAACTCGTGGTAAGGGATACTTGTTTCTGACAATGACCATATTTAACTGTCTATAATCGATACATAGTCTCAAAGTACCATCCTTCTTCTCCACAAATAGGACTGGTGCTCCCCATGTTGACATAGAAGGTGTGATGAATCCCTTCTCTCCCAAATGCTGCAACTAACTTCTCAACTCCTCCAACTCTCGTGGAGCTATGCGGTACGGTGCTATAGAAATCGGTCTAGCGCCTAGTACCAACTCAATAATTAAATCTATCTCTCTTGATGGTGGTAAACCAGGTAAGTCTTCCGGAAACATGTCCGGAAACTCACATATAATCGGTATCTCTACAAGTCTAGGTCCTTGACTCTCTACTATGGTGTATAACGACACCAGAGTCTCCATCTCTCCACTGGTCGCAAGTCGACCTCGAGTGCCCTCGGCTCTCGGTGTACTACCACTATACGTGAACATCGGACGCCCTTAGATCTCAAATATCACTATCTTACTGAAATAGTCGATATGAGCGTGATAGGCTGCTAGCCAATCCAACCCTAACAATACATCGAAGTTTAAGAACTTGAGCACCCTAACCCTGCCTATCTATACTGAACATCTCTCAACAATACAATTAGGGTAAACTCTATCACTGGCTGGAGTACTCAAAATCAAATGTACGCCAACTCTAACCAGTGTCAACCTTAAAATGTCTAACATGCGACCAACAACGAAAGATACTGTAGAACTTGAATCAATCAAAACATATAACTGTCTGCCATAAATAGAAACCATACCCTCAATAAGTCTTCGTGTGGCATCTTCATCAGGCTATGCAACCATATGTACGCCCTCTTGACTCTGTGATGGTATAACGGTTGGTGGCTGTGGATAATCTCAAATCACGTGTACTACCTGACCATACCTATAACATGTGATAGGTCTACGCTGACCCTGAACCCGATCATGGGCCTCGTGTGTCTCTCCTCTGTCGAGAACTATCTCATCCTCTACCCCTATCTCTACCTCGGCCTCTACCACCCTACTTTGCTGCGACGTGGCGTTGGTGGTGCTAGTAGAGTGGCAAATTAGTAGTAGTAGGAGCTGGCAATGCAGGTCTAACTAATGGTGGTAAGGGAGGTCTACCAACAATGGTCTGTAAAGGCGTAGGAGATGACACATATGGTACAACTGCTGTAGATATCCCTACACCCTGGGAACCTCTATCCCATCTCCTCTGTCCTTTACTCATTTATCTCCTCTTCTCATACTTCACAACTTGAACGGGTGTCAACACTGGTACTAATGGTGCCCCATTAGTAACTTTGCCTGAATAATAAATCTCATGAGAGAGTGCACGCTCGTAAGTCTCTCCTAATGTCCTGGCACCTGAACTGACAACATAAAATCTAATATCTAGCCTCAGTCCATCTCCAAAATGATACACATCATCAAAATCCTCTCTCACTAAATCTCCGGCGAACTGCCTCATATAGCCATATCTATCTCTATAGTTCATCGCTAACTCGTTAGCTAGGGATCTCAGGTTCATGAACTCCTTCCTCACTGCAGGTGGAAAGTACTGCTAATAAAGCTTCCTCTTGAAGGCATCCCAAAACTCAAACTCTCCCTCGGAAGCAATCATCGCACGCCACCAAACATTGGCAACTCGCTGTAGAGTGTACAATGAAATCTCAGCTCGCAGTCTATCCTTGATCCTCAAGACTCTATGTAACTTCTCCTGAAACAAAACCCACTTCTCGATCTTCTCAAAGTCTCGCTGACCATTAAAGTAAATTGGCTTCAGTCTGATGAAATCCTTCTCCAACTGGACATCTACCTACGAGCTAGAAGATGGAGGTGTAAAAGACGGTGCAAAAATTGTCTCTATGGCTGGAGCTGTTATAACTAGTACAGTCTGCACTACTGACACTGCTATCGGTAATGTGGATGTAGTCGTAGTAATAGGGATTGGTGTCTGTTCTGGTGGAGTGAAACGTGCAGTCATCATAGTGATGAACTCTGCTAACTGCTGCCCCAGAGTAGCTACTCGATCATATTGCCTCTAAAAGTCATCTGCTGATGGTAAAGAAGGCTGACTACCATTGGCTTCTGTAACCCCGCTATCGCGTGAATCCGCCATCGGTGTCTGCAAGTTGAAAGCGATCGCGAATCAGCTACAACGTAGATAACATATATATACATATAAAAAAATTAACATGTACATATAAGACATCCCTAACTCACTTTCACTTACTTAGCAACTAATGGTTTCTAAGCAAGGATCATCAAGTTTTCCACAACTAAGATTTCTATTTTTCTAATTTTAAATTTTTATTTGTTACTTATTGGAAAAGCTGAATCTTTGGAAACACACTTTAGCTTTGGTATCACCTTGTGGAATGACTATTTTCCACAATCCTAATGTTGATAAACTTAGGTTCTATAACCTAGGTTTTTATAAACATATGCTCTGATACCAACTGTGACGACCCCTTCTCAAATTAGGGCACCGTCCGGCCTAATCCCGTTATTAAGCCCTAATCTCACCATATAGGACTTAACAAGGAATTAGTCAGCCTTTTCAACAATCTTATTACTTACCAACTTTTTTATTAGTTTTCAAATAGATTAAACATATACCTATCCTATGTAATTCTTAAATAAGAGTTAATTAAAATTTACTACCTTAAAATTTATGCAGCGGAAGTTGTTGTGTTTTTGGGTTCATACTCAGCGGAAATTACAAAACAATTCGGACAAAAAACCCCGACAGGATCCGAATCTAATTCCATTAAAAACGTTTAAACCATGAAAACTTAATCATACCTCGGTCGCAATATACCTTTCTGAAGGTTGATCGATCTCTAAGGCGCTGCTAACGACGAACGCCTCTACCAAGGCGATCCACACAGAACGGCGGCGAGATTCGAAGTGCTAGCTTCGACAGAATACCAAACCTTTTTGTTTCTCTCCAAAATGATCCAGAGTATACCAGAAAACCCTAATTCGTTTCTGAAACATAAATAAAGTTTCAGACCTTAATCATTTCATTCGTGTGTTCTAACTTAAAGCGTCTATTTATACAACCCTCATATATAAACGGTTAAGTAAATTACACATATACCCCTACTTAAAGAAGTATAAGTGTAATACACCACAAGGACGTTTCAGTCATGAATTTTATCAAATAAAATTCATTTTTCTGAACCATCTTAAAATCTCGTAAAACCATTCTTAGTGTGCGACCCAGTAGGCTCATACAACGTTGGCAGTGTACCAAAACACATTTTGGTATACAAGTCATAAGCGGGCTCTGGCAAGACATTATGACTACCCAAGTTGTACGAATATCAAATCGATACAACCTAATCAATAGTGTATATAACATTATTTTTCACACGATATCCTTTTGATCAAACATAAGGCATGGAATTGTCATCCAACATGTTCAATCGTAGTAGTCTCGATCTCTAGGTAGACTGAAAACATCCAAGTGACATTGATCAATATCAATTCACTTAGACTAGGCCTTTTAACAGTCTAACACATCGATGGATCCACTGGATATCTCTCTTTATATGAGAGGCACAAATTCTATCTCGATTACACAACTTCATCACATTGCTCACAAAGTAACCAATCACAACCTTTATAATTGTCCGGTTAAAGACAACGTTTGATTGTGTCAAATCACTGTGTTCCTAATGTTGACGTCTCTAGTAATCTCAAGTCAGAGGACTGAAAAATATACCTATCATGAGAAACAACTATGACTTAATCCATGTGATGTTCTCATAGCGGGTCGGTCCAGTACTTTGTTCCCTAACAAGTACTCGTGATCTTGATTCGTATCCCTATACGTATAATCATCATATGATCATCAATCAAGACTCACACTAGTCTTAATTCATTATAGTTCCCAGTATAATGATCGACTATGGACATTTAGGATATTTCTGTAAATACCCATGGATCTTATTACAATGGAAACATGCAAATTAATTATAATAAACAACAAATGAAATCATTTATTTTATTAACTAAAAGTATTCATAAAGACAGTTAATGGATTGACCTAGGGCACAAGCCCCAACATCTCCCACTTGTACTAGGGCCAATCATACATGCATCTAATGCCTAATGATCTAACATGACCATCATGTTTTGCTTGTGGAAGAGCTTTTGTCAATGGATCCGCAACGTTGTCTTCAGTAGGTACTCCGCAAATCTTCACATCTCCCCTCTCAATAATTTCTCTGATGAGATGAAAATGCATGAGTATATGTTTGGATCTGTGGTGTGATCTAGGTTCTTTGGCCTGTGCTATTGCCCCGTTATTATCACAATACAAACAAACAGGGTTAGCAATACTTGGAACCACACCTAGTTCAGAAATGAACTTTTTGATCCAAATCGCCTCCTTTCTTTGCATCGACGGACGCTGCAATATACTCGAAACTTCATTTGTAGAATCTCGCCACGATCTATTGCTTCGAACTTTTCCACTTTACTCGCACCCCTTTCAAAGTAAACACATCCAGATCGCGATCTAAAATCATGTATATCGCTTTGAAAACTTACATCTCGTGTAACCATTTACAACTAGATCATTTTCAAAACCTCCATAGACCAAGAACACTTCTTTAGTCCTTCTTAAGTATTTAAGAATGTTCTTTACTGCTATCAAGTGACTCTCACTAGGATTTGACTGATATCTGCTTGTAGTGCTCAAAGCATATGATACATCAGGTCGAGTGCATAGCATGGCATACATGATAGATCCAATAGCTGATGCATATGGAATCTTATTCATACGGTCTCGCTCATCATTTGTCTTAGGACATTGAATCTTGCTGAAACTTATGCCATAAGACATTGGCAGAATCCTCTTTTAGAGTCTTGCTAAGCCGAACCTATTCAGCACCTTGTCTATGTAAGCACTCTGACTTAGACCGATTAGCCTCTTAGATCTATCCCTATAGATCCTTATCCCTAGGATATAGGCTGCATCTCCTAAGTCTTTCATTGAGAAACACTTCCCTAACCAAGACTTGACATTCTGCAATGTTGGGATGTCATTTCCAATGAGTAATATATCATCAACATATAGTACCAGAAAAACAACTACACTCCCACTAACCTTCTTGTATACACAAGGCTCATCTTCGTTCTTAATAACACCAAAATCCTTGATTGCTTCATCAAAACGAAGATTCCAACTCCGAGAAGCTTGCTTTAATCCATAAATGGATCTTTGAAGCTTGCATACCATCCTAGAATTCTCAGGATGTACAAAACCTTCAGGTTGTGTCATATACACGTCCTCAAGCAGCTTTCCATTAAGAAATTATGTTTTTACATCCATTTGCCATATCCCATAGTCATAATATGCAACAATGGCAATTATAATTCTTATAGATTTAAGCATGGCTACTGGCGAAAAAGTTTCATCATAATCAACACCTTGAGTCTACCTAAAACCTTTTGCTACAAGTCTTGCTTTAAAAGTATGCACTTTGCCATCCATGTCAGTTTTCTTCTTGAAAAACCATTTACATCCAATGGTCTTACCACCTTCAGGTAAATCAACCAAGTTCCAAACTTGGTTATCATACATGGATTGCATCTCAGAGTTCATGGCACTTAGCCATTTATATGAGTCTGGTCCAGACATAGCCTCCTGATAAGTGGTGGGCTCATTTTGATCCATAAGCAACACATCACGACTATCGCAATGAGAAATCCGAATCTCTCTCGGCTCATGTTGTACCCTACCGTATTTACTTGGGCCTTGTGTCACTTGTGGAGGTTCAATCGGTTCGAACGTTGTTGAACTTCCAGTAGCGGTTCAGTGTTTATCTGTGATTCTTGAACTTCTTCAAGATTTATTTCTCTCCCACTAGTGTCTTTTGAAATAAACTGTTTTTCCATAAAGGCACCATACCGAGCAACAAACACTTTGTTCTCGGCGGGATTATAAAAGTAATATCCTTTTGTTTCCTTAGGATACCCCACAAATAAACACTTGTCAGATTTAGGTGCTAGTTTTTCTGAGACTTGTCGCTTTACGTAAGCCTCACAACCCCAAATCTTAAGGAAAGTCAAACTACGTCTCTTCCCGTACCATATCTCATATGGTGTTTTATCAACCGCTTTAGAGGAACTCGATTTAGAGTGAAAGCTGCTGTTTGTAATGCATAACCCCAAAAGGATAATGGAAGATCTGCATGACTCATCATAGATCGAACCATATCTAATAAGGTTCGATTTCTCCTTTCAGAAACTCCATTCCATTGTGGAGTTGCTGGTGGAGTCAATTGGGAGACAATCCCACAATTTCTAAGATGATCATCAAATTCTTGACTCAAATATTCACCACCTCGATCTGACCGAAGTGTTTTGATAGTTTTACCAAATTCATTCTGCACTTCATTTTGAAACGTTCGAAACATCTCAAATAATTCAGCTTTATGTTTCATAAGACATAACCATATTTGTTGAAATCATCAGTAAATGTAATGAAGTACTGATAACCTCCTCTAGCCATTGTGTTTATAGGACCGCATACATCAGTATGTATTAGACCCAAAAATCACTTGCCCTTTCACTGTGTCCAGTAAAGGGACTTTTAGTCATCTTGCCTAGTAAACAAGATACGCACGTTTCATATGTTTCTAAATCAAATGAATCTAGAAGTCCATCTTTATGAAGCTTCGTTATGCGTTTCTCATTTATGTGCCCGAGACGACAATGCCAAAGATAGGTTTGATTCAAATCATTTGACTTGAATCTCTTTGTATTTATGTTAAAGACTGGAGTATCAGTGGACATTTTCATGCTTAGAATATAAAGACCATCACACAAATCAGCATTTGCATAAAATATGCCTTTACGAGAAATGGAACATCTATTATTCGCAATAATAAAATCAAAACCATCCATATCCAAGCATGAAACAAAAACAATATTTTTGCTCAAGGCAGGCACAAAATAACAATTATTTAAAGTTAAAATAAGTCCACTAGGTAAGACTAAGTCATATGATACAACGGCCAGGGCATCAACTCTTGCTCCATTCCCTACGCGGAGGATGACTTCTCATTTCTTCAACTTTCTACTTCTGGTGAGTCCCTGCACATTTATACAAATGTGAGATCCACATCCAATATCTAATACCCAGGAATAACTAGTAGATAAATTAATTTCAATAACATAAATACATGTAGTGGTAGTCGCACTACCCTTTTTCTTCTTTAGATCATCCAGATAGAGTTTGCAATTTCTGAACCAATGTCCAGGTGCATGGCAGAAATGAAAATTTCCTTCCTTTTCTTTTAGGTGTTTTGAAGCAGGAACAGGCTGGGGCTTGACTTGTTCCACAGGCTTTGCGACAGGTGCAGCAGCAGCCTTGGCAACTATAGCCTTGCCTTGGCCTTTCTTCTTCATTCCCTTTCCCTTTTGGACTATCAACACATTACTAGAGGGTTTCTTGATATTTTGTTCAGCAGTTTTGAGCATCAAATGCAACTCTTAAATTGATTTCTCCATATTATTCATATTGTAGTTCATCACAAATTGTGAGTAACTCTCTAGTAATGAATTCAGGATCAAATTCGTAGCTAACTCTTGGCTTATGGGAAATCTGAGTCTATCAAGCTAGTCAACATAGACCTTCATCTTCAGAACATGAGGACTAACTGACGCACCCTCAGTCATCTTGCAAGAATGTAGGTTCTTGACTGTCTCGAACCTTTCTTGCCTAGCTTGCTGTTGGAACATTTCCTTCAACGTTACAGCCATGTCGTAGACTTCCATTAGTTTCATGTCCTTCTGAAGTTCTGGAACCATAGTTGCCGGCATAATACATGCAACATCGGTAGAATCGTTGACATGCTTATTATGCACATCCTTCACAACTTTCGTAGCATTGGATGGTGGGTCCTCAGGGATTGGAGCATCCAGGACATACAACTTGCGTTCATGCTTGAGAACAATTCTCAAGTTTCTGAACCAGTCAAGAAAGTTAGTCCCAGATAGCTTATCCTTCTCAAGGATGGATCGCAGTGACAGGGGATTATTGTTACTTGAAGAGGCCATTGATCTACAATAAAGATTATGCAAAGTTTATTTTAGTATAGAGGAATAGACTCCCACTAAATTAACAACCCTCCTAAAACATACTGTTTATTTAGGGGACTAAAATCCATATTTCACCTAATTCTATGACAGCTATGGCATAAAACACAGAACTATATTATTTAGGTAGGTAACAGTTACCAATTACATCTTATGTAATTTTAGATACTTTTATGAGATATGGGACATCTTATGTCTTATCATGTTTTTTATCTCATCATGTGCCTAAAGCTCAAAACTATTTTGATAGCTTTATTAATTCGGACCATTTTAAACATTTAGGTAACTCTTACCCAACTTGTCTCACCAAGATAACACAATACACCCAGCTATGGCTGAAACTATATTAGTGTGATCGAGGCCTTGACAAGTGTTTAAAATGGATGGCACGAGACTTAAAATTTAATAGATGAATTTTATTCAGTTTTAGTGATTTTATGTAAACAATGAAATATCATATATTTTATTGATTTGTTCAATCACTAAACAATTTGGAAATTTTTATATTGTTCACTAATAAAAGAATTTTCGTGCGCTAGGATTAGTTAGATCAGCGGTCTCGCGCACGTCAATGAATAAGTGGTTCCATTGATCGGTAATGGACGGGAATGAATGAAAAGCTGTGCAGCGCCCGTTTTTTTTTTTTTTTTAGGAGACGAATGTCAATTCCGAAAATTAAAATTCGCTATAGAAAATCATATTTTTTCGCTTATTTTATTATCCTAAATTAACCCCTTAATTTATCCGAAATTAAGTCAATTAAAATATTTTAATTAACCCGGGCCCACATCTAACTAATCATCTTATCCTAATCCAATTAGGACTTAAGATATTTGAATCCTAGCATATCACCAATAACAAAATTCTCGATATTTATCTCCTATCCAATAGGGATAACGAAACCGATTTTGCTTATATCTCCTAATCTAATTTGTTATCTATCTCTTATCAAATAGAAATTTCATAACATAATAGATATAACGAGATAAATAAATAATTTCGAAAAATAATTATTTGCAATTTCAGTCCTCATCCAAATAATCACAAACATGTAATTGAATCATGAACTACTATCCCAATCGAACCTAATCATATTAGTTTTGAATTAATATTAAGACTTATACAATTTAAGAAACTTAAAACAATGTAACCCAAATATGCATACTGAATTACAGAGATTTCATCCATGCATCAATACACGAAAAATAAAGATTATACCTAATGGTGTCATGGATCACAAAACACGAAATTCAATTTATTAAAATTATTCGAATTAACCTAACATGGTTACTAGCATGTACGGAACTGATTTCAATTAAATCACGAATATTTGTATCATATACACAAAACATGATAATAAATCTCACAAAAAACTTATGTATATCACATATACATCAACTATTAACATGCTTTCAATCATATATCATAAATATATCAGAAGAAAACATGCAATGAATTTAATGGAATCGAACTCGAAGGCTCTGATACCACCGTTGTGTTTTGGGGTTCATACGCAGCGGAAATTACAAAACAATTTTGACAAAAAACCACAACAGGATCCGAATCTAATTCCATTAAAAACGTTTAAACCATGAAAACTTAATCATACCTCGGTCGCATTATACCTTTCTGAAGGTTGATCGATCTCTAAGGCGCTGCCAACGACGAACGCCCTCTACCAGCAGTCCACATACGAACGACGGTCGAGATTCGAAGTGCTAGCTTCGAGAGAATACCAAACTTTTTGTTGCTCTCCAAACCGATCCAGAGCGTGCCAGAAAACCCTAATTCATTTCTGAAACGAAAATAGAGTTTCGGCCCTTAATCATTTCATTCGTGTGTTCTAACTTAAAGCGTCTATTTATACAACCCTTGTATATAGACGGCTAAGTAAATTACACATATACCCCTACTTAAAGAAGTATAAGTGTAATACACCACAAGGACGTTTCTGTCATGAATTTTATCATATAAAATTCATTTTTCTTAACCATCTTAAAATCTCGCAAAACCATTCTTAGTGTGCGACCTAATAGGCTCATACAACGTTGGCAGTGTACCAAAACACATTTTGGTATACAAGTCATAAGCGACCTCTAGCAAGACATTATGACTACCCAAGTTGTACGAATATCAAATCGATACAACCTAATCAATAGTGTATATAAAATCATTTTGTCACACGATATCCTTTTGATCAAACATAAGACATGGAATTGTCATCCAACATATTCAATCGTACTAGTCTCGATCTCTAGGTAGACTGAAAACATCCAAGTGACATTGATCAATATCAATTCACTTAGACTAGGCCTTTTAACAGTCTAACAAATCGAGGGATCCACTGGATATCTCTCTTTATATAAGAGGGACAAATTCTATCTCGATTACACAACTTCATCACATTGCTCACACAGTAACCAATCACAACCTTTATAATAGTCCGGTTAAAGACAACGTTTGATTGTGTCAAATCACTGTGTTCCTAATGTTGACGTCTCCGGTAATCTCAAGTCAGAGGACTGAAAAATATACCTATCATGAGAAACAACTATGACTTAATCCATGTGATGTTCTCATAGCGGGTCAGTCCATTACTTTGTTCCCTAACAAGTATTCGTGATCTTGATTCGTATCCCTATACGTATAATCATCATATGATCATCAATCAAGACTCACACTAGTCTTAATTCATTATAGTTCCCAATATAATGATCGACTAGGGACATTTATGATATTTTTGTAAATACCCATGGATCTTATTATAATGTAAACATGCAAATTAATTATAATAAACAGCAAATGAAATCCTCTATTTTATTAACTAAAAGTATTCATAAAGACAGTTTAATGGATTGACCTAGGGCACAAGCCCCAACAGAAGTCTTAACTAATTAACTAGCATAAGGTTATAATATGTCGCCTAACCTTTGTGGAAAAACAAAGAAACAAAGATCACATATATATAATGAAACGGCGATATATAACATCATGTGTCTGGTCAAGGTATTACACTCTCAACCCATATTATATAACCCTAAAAGTATGCCATATACATATACAAATAATACATCAAAATCAAAGCTACAAAATCTTGTATAGCAGTGCTCCACTGGCTCAGAGGTAGTCTCCGATCTTCTCTTTGCCTAGCCTGCTACTCGATGGATCTGCACCCACCGTCACAAACTAGACAGTGAGTACTTGAAAATAGAAAGTAATACTGAGAGACATTTGTTTACATTCCCAATTATGCAAAAAGTCTCAAGAAGCATAATAATAATAGTAACTATGATGAAAGAATATCATGCAAAGAGCTACTTTACTTAGACAAATGAAACTGACATTAGGCTAAGTAGTAATGATTTAGGGCCAGTCGACCGTGATCTTCATCACATCAGCCTTTCCACAATATAAGGATGGAGTTGTGCTCTACATCTCTGTGAAGGTCATACTTACACAATACAATACGCCTTTATAATTTTCCCAAATGTCAGTCACTGGGATGTATACTTGCCAACAACCTGGAGTCTTACAACTCATGATGTCACCCAAGTTATGCTTGCCAACAACCCCGAGTCTCATACCCCGTGTGCTGCGCAAGATAGTGGAGAAATCCCGATCACCCTGGAAAGTCTAATGACCCGTATGTCAATCGGATTTCTATCATAAAATGACCCTAGATACAAGAACCACTTTTATATTAAAAAAACAACACGGTATTGGAACCCAACAAGTACAATTGCATAACTAATGCACAAAGGATATAGATTCACAACATTATATAGAAACTACCTAATAGCATGCTATTTCACTGACCACCAGTAATAACAGTCAATAATGGCATAGCACATGAATTGGAGTCAATGAAATAATTTTATCAACAAATTATGCCATGAAACAACTTCATGTAATGAGAATGAATAACAAGTCATGGCACACGAAGTACAAATGCAATTCAGTCCAAATGACTAGAAATGAACATATGAATAGGAATGAAATGTAAAGAAATCTCTCAATCAGTTTACTTACTTACCACACAATTTCCTATGATACCTTGGCCTCCTAATGCCTCGAAACTTGTATTTGAATCTCCAACATACTTCCTTAAGTTCCTAACATCATATCATATGTTTTTGAGTGTGTTTGGACCCTTACTTAGCATATTAGACACTTATGTAGTGTTTAAAGACTTCTTGAAACTTGCAGATTTTTATTCTGCCATAGCATGTAGCGCGCTAATGACCATGTGTAGTGCGCTAATGACCAATATAGCGCGCTACCTATCGTGCATAGCGCGCTATGTGTTGCAGAGCGTAGAATTCTAAAATCAAAATTCCAAGTTTTCTCAACACATAGGCTATGTTGATGCCTTGAGAACCCTCATACACACCTCTAGAGTTTGAAGAGACCATTCACAACATCAAACAACAACCCATAGCATCAAATACATGAATTCATGGAATTTAGCTATGTTAATGTAGTCAAGAAGTTACCTAGCTTGATAAGTACTAGCTTAACTTGGTCTCTCCTTCACCAACTCCACTGTTATTGATGATCTTCACTTTCTCCAGCCGCTCCTCCTTCTCCAACAACTTTCTTCTCGATAAAGAAATTGAAATGAGAGGGTGTGAGGTGCATGAGTTGATTGAATGCTTTATACACTTGAATCTTATATGGTTGAATGATAACCCTTGATCATATAGTGCACACGTATCACGTGACTTATCTAGTGGACCTCCTATTCACACATGTCCCACTAGTTCATGCATAAGTGACACCAAACAATAACTCAATTAATGTTGAAGCATGTCGACTCGTGTCTCGAGACATACCAAGTGGCTTATGTTTTAACTTACTAACTTTGGTATTTTAATACCGAATCAACCAAAGCGCATTTAATTCACTTATAAAACCAACATAAAGCTTACACCAACTTACCAAATCAACCATAGCCCATTTAATTCACTTATAAAACTAACATAAAGCTTATACCAACTTACCTTATCACTCTCTACCTCGGTCCCACGCCGGCATGCATATCGAGATGAGTCCCTATTCACATCTCGACACCTATCAACACGTAAGCGTGACTTAGCAGTCTACACATATACAATAAACTAAGAACACATCAACAAAAATGTAACATTTACCTTGGCCACCTAGCCTCAGCAACGACACGTATCTCGCTCACGGGTCATTAGATCCTGATTAACAAATTAAACTAAGATTAGTTATTTGGGCCGTGACATACATATGCAAAATCAACAGAAAATATTTTTTGTAATTTAAAATCCCCAAAATCGTCACCACTGATTCCCTAATGATTATTGTTTAAGTGGAATCGCTAGGTAACTCCTTGGAATAGATGTATTTGTTTTTACAGATCTGAGTAGCGATTATGGTGCATAGGAATTGCTAGGAAATCGCTAGGAAATCAATGGGCTTGAAATTCAATTTTTCCTTGATTCCTTGTTGATGATTCTTTGCGCAATCTTTCCATTTGGTCAATTCCTTCATAATCTTCACTTTTTTCTCCATTTCTTCATATATTAAAATAATCACCTGAAATATATAAAAAAAAAGAAAATTTCGTGTAATATAGTCTTTTACATATAAAATCATCTTAAAATTTACTTTAAAAAATGTCTAATTATTGACTTATCGTTATTCTTGTCTGTAGAAATCCTTGCATTTTCATATGCATCATTCCTAATCTCTTCTAGTTCCTGAATATCCAACCAATGCTCAGTGCCAAGTTCATTGTGATTCATAATACAATGCTTTACATCCCAAAAACCTTTCTGTTTTAATTCTACCAGGAAATGACAAGCTTGTCTGAAATGCAATTAATATAAAGATAGCTCAATCAGTGTTTTGAATGCTATTTGGTAGCACATAGTGCATCTTCAAGGAGCCGACTCTTGTATTTTCTTGATGATTGAACAATTTTATATAAGATCGATTTTATCTCTCTATTACAGACCTTGACTTGGCTACTTGTTTGAAGGTTAAGCGCCACATGTTTAGAGAGTGACATTGTATTTCCTCTGCAGAGAATCGACAATCCTCTTACAGAAGTGGGTTCCTCTGTCGCTTAAGATTGAGCATGGAGCTTTGAAGCTTAAAAAGAATCTTAATTTGAGGAAATGGTCCTTTTAAGTCAATGCCCATAACGGTAAAAAATCTAATAAACGAGGATTTTAGACAACATTTGATCATTAGGCCTAAAAGATCCACATATATGACGGTAAGGACATGTTTTGGTGATGACATAGGCATCAATGGAAAAGGTAAGGCAATACAAACCACATTCTATAACATTCCTAGTCGTGTGGCATCTATCGAAATGGCCACCACACGCATATGAATGGCAATGGAACAAAATAGATTATGTTTTCACTAGAGGAACTCATCTACTAACCATTATGTGTTGGAGAATTTCTAGAAATAGGGATCATCCCAGTTAGTGCTTTGAATCATACATCAATTTTTGTTTTTGTGCACGTGTAAAATGAGGTGGTAGCTTCTTAGCAACCAAGTAGTTGACTAGGTGAACAAACCATTGGATTTTGGAGACCACTACATAGGTGTGTTCATTAAAGAACTCCTCGAACAATGTTGTTAGTGGTTCTCATATTTCAAGATAACTTAGATGGTCTGGTACTAAATCCTCGACAATAATCTAGTCCTTAATTGTAAGATTGAACACATGAAGTAGAACTATCCATCTTATAAATATGATTTTAGTCACTTTCTTTGCTATTAGGTATCTTAAAATAGCATGGTCTAAGTATAAAATTACTTTGGTGCTTAAAAGGTAAAACATAAGCTTCTCGAGTGAAAGACAAGCGCAAGTAATTCCTTTCAAGTACTAGTGTAGTTCATTTATGCGACTTCTAATGTTTTGGACGCATAATATGTGACATGATAATCTCTCCAGAATTTTTGATCTAACAATTATCTAATAGCATATGTGCTCACCTCACAATTTACCTCAAAAGCAATGTCCAATCAAGTGATCACAAGATAGGTGTAGAAGTAAGTATGACTTTCAAGGCTTTGAACGCTCGATTGCTTTTGTCATTAAAGATTAATGGAATGTCTTTTTGGAGTAAATGCACATAGGTTGGGTTATATTGGAAATTTTTTTGATGAATTTCCAATAAAAGTCTGCTTGACATAAAAATGCTCGAACATCTCTCACAGTTGTTGGCTAAGGCAAGGTACCAATGATGTCAACTTTAGGCAAATCAAACTCTAAGCATCTAGATGAAACAATATGACCCAAAATGATCCTTTGTTCTACTATAAATTGGCATTTCTAGTAGTTGAGAATGAGATTGTTTTTAATGCATTAAGATAACCCTTTAATTAAATTATTGAGACAACTGTCTAATGAATCTCTTTAAATGATGAAATCATCCTTGAAGACTTCGATAAAGTTCTTGACAAGTTTAAAGAATATACTTATGATGCACCGTTGAAATGTTATAGGTGAATTGTATTGCAAAAATTGTAATGACCCGTTACCTTATGTTGGTGATTATTGATAACCTGAATCCTAATTAACCTGAATTAGGCTCATGGTTGAGCCCGATGTACCTCGATTAGCGAGTGTGTGGGTTTGTACATTGTTTGATATTGGTGTGGTATGTTTAGTAAACTTTTAGGTTATTTGAAATATATATATATAAGCCTATAGTTGAGGAATAAATAATTAATTAATAAATTACTGGTACCCAGTACGACAAGGGGGTCGTGAAATGAATGTGCACACCCGAAAATATTTGTAGGCATGTCCAGTGAATTTGTTGGAGATAAAATACACAAGATATATATATATATATATATATATATAAAATTGATATACATATATATATATATATAACTATAAGTTTGATTTAATCATTATGTATCTTTGGATCGCCTCGAGATGGGAAAAAGTGAAAAATCTTGTTAAGATGTGTGTCACTTTAGGTTGTATCACTTTAATACAATAACCATTTGATTTGGCTCGAAATAGCATGATGCGTTTCTAGAGGAAAATCCATAGATATAAATTAAAATCAACTCACACTTATCACTGTTTCATCGATCAAGGGAGGAGAAGCAGCTGAGGGTTTGATCAGTGAAGAGGAAGGATCCAGGAGTGGAGTTTAAGTGATTCAAAGTGATCGAGGGAGATAAAACTATTGTTGATTCACGATTCATCACAACTAGTAAGTCAAGTTTGGTCTGGAGTTGAATTCGTGAATTAATGATGAATTCTCTATCAATTATGGTAGTGAATGATTGAAAATGGTGTAAGACCTCCTTAAAGGTCTTCCCTAATTTAGTGGGGATGTTTTAGATGTTAGTATGGAGAGTTGATGATCGAATAGGGGCTATTGCCATGTTCTCTGTTGGAACGCTTAGTGAAGGAGTGCACTCCCTGTAACACATAAGCATGTTCCCCGTAATTGCGAAGTCTGCTCCCATCAAGAACTATTAAGAACCCAGTTGGTGGAGCGCGCATGTAAGCCCTCTCGTCATTAGGACGACTGATCGGCCTAAATTACATTAATCCCTAGATAATCTAATCAGCCTATAATATTATTAATTTTGACCTCAAAACAATTTTTATTTCAATCCTTAATAAGAATCTAAAACTAAATTTATAACCTCAATGAAACTCAATTCATGATTTGTTCGATTGGAGCAAATTAGGAAATATTTTAGATTATTTTCTGTATTTTGTACAAAATTTGGCAGCGCTTCCCATAAAATGAGCCTGTCGGAAAACTTTCACCTAATTGACAAAAGAATTAGGAAGAAGCCTAGAAGGACTCACAACTCCCAGCGGTTCACAATAAATATCAAGTTCAAATTTATAAACTAACTTAGAGTCTCTAATAGCTTCATCACAACTTTACAAACCCCACATACCTCAAAACTAAAACATAAACCTCTCAATGTGTTTTAAACTAACTTAGGAGACTCTCATAACTATTAAACGAAACTTCACATTCTACAATCACCCAAAGAATCCCAAAATAATATATATAAACAATTTAAAACAAGAATTTACTTTAAATTTTGAAAACAATCACCATAATATTCGAGTCTTGTCCATTCGTCCTTGTCTTTATATAGAATTTGACATCATCAAAAACAACTTGAAGATGCCAGGTAAGTAACCATCTACACTGATTTGTACTCCTGCAATTGTTAGTCTGATACATGGAGATATATAATGGCTTTTCCAAATAATCTATAAGACATTTTCGTCTACATAACATGCAATCCACTCTATTTCTCTCTCTTAACCTTAATTAGATGTTGACTTCCAAAAATAGTACAAAGATAGTATTAAGATATCATGAAATGTAGAGATACCTTATCGACATTTGACTTCAGAACTAGTCTCACTAGCCGATGTTTGAGGTAGGATTGAAATCTAGTTTCAAGCAAACCAAACTCCAAAACAACCTTATCCCTCTCACTCTCTCCATGCATGCAAGACCAAAAATGATGAAATGTAATGCAGACTATAATGTAATTACTGGTACAAAGATATTCAACAAATAGTAATGTTTAATTTTCGGGGTCCCGAAATGTTAGATCACTTTGAAAATGGTTAAAATAGCTTCTCTGCATATCCAATTATATTATGAATCAAGCTTCTAGTTAAACAATCAACTTTGTGGAATATCCAATAAGCTTATTTTATTTCATATTTCATGCCTTAAATCTTGTTTATGCATCAATACATAGCAAGACCTAGCCTATCTTGCTTTTTATAACACCATTTTCATTTTTAAATGATAACAATTACACAAACTGTTGATAATTCTTTCCTTATCCACCAGAATCTTTAATACACATACCAGTTTGATTTCTCATCACTGACCATTCCTTATTAGAGTTGTCGATCGATCAATTCTTAGACTATCATCAGTCTAAATATAAGTGATGCAAATAATATTTGAGCATTACATTAGATACAAAGTAGAGTTGCGTGTCTATCTTATCCATCACCATTCCAGCGTTTCTCAATAGAAACCTGGAATTACATAAATCATCCTATTACTATAGAGCTCTAATTACATTTGTCATCCCATGAGATTAGATCTCGAATTGACAATCTGATAAAAAAATAAAACCAAACACATCGTGCAACTCTCACTCATTCTTTAAATGTCTACTCACAGAATTATTTATGTTGTGGGTTAGAAAGCAATGAAAAAAATTCTTACTCGTCAGCCAATTCACTTAGCTTTCCCTTTGAATGTTTTGAAAATTAACAACTTTTTTAAGTTTGTCAAACCATTATTTATCCCAAAGTTAATAATGAACCTCGTTACATTTACATAACTGCCAAACTATTTCAGATTGCCTTGATCACTACTCCGGTTTTCACTATTTTTCTAATTTTCAAAATTTCACATCATATCACGTCTTAATCACTTTGTTTGTTAGACTTCTTTAATTACTTGAATAGAGACAATTATATTTATCTAGAGTAGATATACGCATTTAAATAGAGATATCGATATATTTCATGACTATACTCTCATAGTATAACTTATAACTTGTATCTCACTTAGCCTCTACTCAATACATTTCTAACTTCTCTTAAGTACAATAGAAGAATACTTAATCATTCGAACATATCATGTCAGATATATTGTCTTCTATTCAATATTTTGAACCAATACAGATAATACTTACTAACTGAGCTGTAAGTTGTACATCTCTTTTTATTTCATTTGCATCTTCACCGTCATTCATGTATCTTACATCAACTTAAATTTAAAATAATATCATGGTTCTATCAAACTTATACTTTGATATCGAAGTCTTATCAAAACTCGTTTACTTGAAATTTCCATTTTCATATTGGTGTGAGAATTTGTTAAACATTTATATGTCTATACTTAAGCTTCCAATTGACTCTGACAAAACTTCATATACTCTTATATCAGACCTCACAAATTCATTCGATTATTCAAAGATGGGTGGGGCCTCACACCAATCTTTTATGTTGTGAATTAATCATGATTACGATAAAGAGTCTAGTCAGATACATTTTTTTTGTCAATCTTAGCTATTCTCAATGATTACTCATTCTTAGTCCTCTTGCAAACTTATCACAACTTTTTCTCATTACCTAAATCACTTACACCTCCTTGATCTTGACTTATAAATGCAATTTTATATCTATTCTCTTTTCGACAATATAGCTAGGGATGGTGAGACTTCTTATAGTCATTCAATAAATCAAAGACTTCCTTAATTGTTTCCATTAGTCTCAGATTTCTTGACTTTTCTTTTTCTTAAAAAGAATTTTGGTATTTTCAAGAAACTGTGTAAGATATCAAAGTATCTTACTATTCATCGACTAAAATTTTAATGATTTCATCTTCACATTTTAGTTCAACTGAAGAAATAGAAGAATTTGATTTTTCAATACCTCGATTAACTTAAAGATAAATCAAACTCTTAAAGGATGCTATTTCAATCCTTTAAGTCTTAATATTGGAAATTCTTACGATATAGGAGTTCAAACTAAACTCTTATACATATCACTTGCTGATATTCAATCAGTACGTCTATCTATTCATTTATTATATTTTAGGCAGTAGTGACAGGCATAGTAACTTAACTTCGTTACGAGTGACTATTAGGTATTTTGAATTTTAAAATACATCACTTTTTTAATATTTAATAGCTAATCCAAGTTATTATTATACCACTTCCCCAACACCTTAACTTTTAATATGTTGATCTTTTCACTACACCTTTCATTTTCAAGTTATAATTTCATAGATCTTTGTTTTATAACAATAACTAATCTAGTATGAACAAATATTATTTAATACTCATGTTTTCCATTTGTTTTATCATTTCCTTATTTGACTCACATAACCACTATACTCAACATCGCTTATGAATAGTAACTTGAGTGATAAATAATCAAAAATTTTATGACTTCTATTTAGAAGTTGTTTGATTGTTTTAAACTATGGTCGTATTTCACTTTTCACTTAGTGTTTTATTTCGAAATGAGACAATACTTTACTTCAATGTATTTTATTATCATAGAAATCGACTTGGACAACTTGACTAGTTCTATCATAATCCCATTATGATTTCAAAGTCAAGATTCAATTAGTTCAATCAATTTATATTTTCTAAAACCACGTGTCTTCTTTTTACTTTATTTTGAGACTTTTTGAAAAGTAACTCTTAATTGGTTATGAATATAACCAATATTTTGTAGAATAGGTCTTACCGAATTCAATTGGTATTAACCTCACTCTAAAATCCACGATATCCATATCTTTTGCTTCCCATAAGTCTCAATTTCATATTATGTTTTCCAAGCTTTTCTCAATCATTTGAGACTTAATTTACGTCTATTTTTGGCACTTTCCAGAGCGTTTCACAATTGTAATAGTTTGATAATTTCATTTTAAAGGACTTCATGTTCAATACTTACGTACCTAAATCATTTGGATTTCCCTTTTTAACCTATTTCTTATTTGTTTCATAACTGATACTTTGATAAGTTATATTGGTATCAAACTATTTACAATGCCTTTATGAATTCGGACTTCGCAAGTCTATTTCACATACAATCACTCTCAGTTTCGTTTCATAAGTCTATTATATCTTTTATCATTTGTTTCTATTTAACTCGTTACATCTCACGAGTTAAGTATCAAACACACAAGGAGAATCAAACTTCTATCACATATCTGGCAATTATATATATAATTACATAACAAGCATAACAAAATAACCAAATATCCCAGCTCATAGTCACTTACAACTAAACGCGCTCAATCCTACTTTGTTTCTCAACCAAACTTTTTCTCAAATGAGCCAAACCTAGGCTTTAATACCAATTTTGCCAGCCTCCTCGTGATTAGGACGACTCACTGTCCTAGATTACCTTAATCCCCTGATAATCTAGTCAACCTATCAATTTTATTATATTTGATCTCAAAATAATTTTTATTCTAATCCCTAATAAGTCCCTAAAACTAAATTTGTAAGCTCAATGAAACTCAATTCATGATTTGTTCAATTAGATCAAATTAGGAAATCATAGAGTTTATTCTCCATCTTTTGTAAAAAATTTGGCGGCACTTCCCCTAAAAGGGGCCTACCGAAAAGCTTTCACCTAATAGACATCAAAATTGGCAAGATGCCTAGGACTCGCAACTTCCCGCAATTCACAATATATGTAAAGTTCAAATTTATAAATTAATTTAGAGTCACTAAAATCTTAACCACAACTTTACAATCCTAAATAGACCAAAACTGAAACATAAACCTGTTAACGTATTTTAAACTAACTAAGGATACTCTCATAACCATTAAATGAAACTTCATTTCCTACACTCACCCCAAAATCCCAAAACAATATATATAAACAATTTAAATAAAGAATTTTCTTTAAATTTTGAAAATAATCACCATAATCTTCAAGTCTTGTCTATTTGTCCCTTGTCTTCATATAGAATATGACATCATCAAAAACAACTTGAAGATGTCAGGTAAGTAA
The DNA here is from genome assembly GCA_039657325.1 of Stephania cephalantha. Classification (NCBI taxonomy): domain Eukaryota; kingdom Viridiplantae; phylum Streptophyta; class Magnoliopsida; order Ranunculales; family Menispermaceae; genus Stephania; species Stephania cephalantha. Next base: position 33,635,604 of record CM077571.1, read on the forward strand.
ACAACTACACTGATCTATACTCATGCAATTGTTAGTCTGATACATGGAGATATGTAATTGCATTTTCAAATAATCAATAAGATATACGTGTCACTATGACTTGCAATCCACTTTGTTTTTGTCTCATAACTATAATTAGATGTCAACTCGCCAAAAATAGTACGAATATAATATTAAGAGATTATGAAATGTAGAGATAACTTATTGGTGTTTAACTAGGGATCTAGTAAGAGTAGTCAGAGTTTGACGAAGGATTGAAATCTAATTTTGAGCAAACAAGACTCCGAAATAAGCTTATCCCCCTCATTCTCTCCATGCATGCATGACCAAGTATGATGAAATGTAATGTAGACTATGATGCAATTACATGTAAAAAGATAATTAACAAATAGTAAAGATTAATGCAGGGTTTAATTACAACCAACCAAACTTTGAGGTTACTTTTCAGGGTTACCGGAGTGTCAGATCATCTTAAAAATGGTAACAATAGCTTCCTTGAATACCCAATTATATGATGAGTTAAGCTTTAAGTGAAATCGAATCATTAAAGCCAATGAAAATTGTGGCCAAAGTACGCGTAATTGAGAATAGTTTCTAAAAATATTAATTTATAGAACTGTTTCAACGTGCTTTCAACTAGCCAACTTGAGGTAACTTTTTATCCCTTAAAACCTCAAAATTTGTGATGGTGACCTGAAAAGAACTTGCAGTATCCGAGAAAACTCAAATCGTATCACCGACGGAGAAGTTATGAATTTTCAAGTATGGCATATCAACTACGCAAACTTTGTTTATTCGGAAATGAAAAATTTCTCCAAATAAATATTTTCACAATCTAATCCTCAAAACTCGAAAACAAACACCAAAAAACCAATCGATACCAACATCAAAATATTTTTACAGTCCATGGAGTCAATTTGGATTAAAATCGATAATCAATTCATCAAGAAACCCAATGTAAATCAATATCAATTATAAAAACATCTAAAAGATATTTATCAACTAAATCACATTATTTGAATTCATCAAAACCCTAAACCACATTAATGGAATTTATTCCGAATCGGTCCATATCGACCTCATGCATTAATTTTCATCAATTCGTACCAATTTCTATCAAAACCTCACAAAAGAAATCGAAGAATCGTGATAATTCAAATTGAATTATGGAAAAAACCTTGATTTGAGAATTTACCAAATTCGAAGTCGAATACCTCATCTTCGCCGCATAAACTTTGCTTGAATTGACCGTATCGTGATGCTCCAATTTAATGCGGAACAAAACCCGGAGAAATTCAGATGTCGAGAGCTCGCAGCATGAAAAACCAAATCTTGAGGGTTTTGTTCATTCTCTCAGTTGATAAAATGAAACGAATTCATTTCTTTCTTTTTTTATCATTATATATATAAACTCTCAGCTGCTTATCAGCAGCTTAATTTTTTTATTTATTAATTGCCAAAATCCCTATTTTGACGTGCTTTATCTTCCGATGCTCGTTTTGGATACGATTTTTCACCAAATTGAGCCAACTTCTCAGCAAAGAGTCCAACTTCACAAAATATGCATAACATTGTTTTGGTCTTACCAAAAACCTAAAATTCTTAATTTTGTCCACGACATACTGAACCCTTATGGACCAATTCGCTTGCCATATTAAATCAAACTTACACCAATTTAGACCCAATCCTAATCTCGACCACCGCCAATCGACATAAAGCTCAAGGTAAGGCTTTGCACCAACTTTGTTCTCATTTTTAGTACCACCGATCCTGACTTGCACACAAACTGAGACAAAATCTTCACTTGATACTTGACACTTGATTTGTGAGTTTTTCAAGCAACCATTTTTTTTTTATTTGTGCACTTCAGACTTGCACTTACAATCCCAATTAATACTCTAATTTCAACAAAATTAGAGAAAGTTCTCAACGCGCTCTGATACACACGGACACCGCATGTCATGAAACAACTCGAATGGTCTAACTCGTGCCACGTTTCATTACATGACTCTGACAGGGACTTTATATGACGTGGCGTAATTGGTCAACCCTCGAGAGTCGACACTAAGGTATATTATTTGTGTATGGTGTGCGAAGTATTTATTTTATACTTAAAAATGTCGAATTTCAGTTAATTATTGGTTTGATTGCGTCGAATACGAGTAAGGTTCGATGGTCGGTATGCATGTATATTAAGGGTACCCGGGTACGAGTAGGCAATAAGATTGGACAAAAATAGTTGTAGGACTATAATGCTCTTTGATTAAGAGAATAACCTAAGTTGGAATTCTTGTTTAGATTACCACATTATTATACCATTACAATGCCATCTAAGTAACTTATGATTATAGTGTAGAAATGAAATAAAGCATATGATGTACCTCGAGAGGCGTACAATGGAAGATTGAAATTAAAGTAGAATTCTACTTCATTCATATTAAGGAACAAATAATAAATTCAAAGGCCTATGGTATGCTTGGTAAATATGTTAAAAAATTAGGTCACTTAATATATTTAAATATCTTGGTTGCATAGAAAATACATGGAAGAACAAAGGGTAAAATTGTCATTTTACACTTTTTAAGACACTTGGCATATGTAGAAATGACATGGAGAGCTTTGATTTAGACTTAATTAAGTTATGATGATCTTATTCATGCAAGCTACTTCTTCATCATACTCTCGTTTCCGTAATCATACTTGCATCCCTTTTAATTACTCAACAACACACACATATATGTATATTGATCAACTAAATTCATGCATGGCTTCCTTAAATGTTTAAGGTTAATCATAATTAAAGGCTACAACTCATTGTTGGGTTGGCCTAAATGTATTGGAACCTTGATATGAATATGGCAAAGAAGAGTGAAAATAATAATTATAATAATAAGGTAATAAAAGAAATGGTGCATAGATGGATGGCATATTCATTAGCTAAGATTAAAATAATAAAAATAATAACAAATGATAATATTCCTAAAATAAGTTTGTAGAGATCTATTGATGCATTAAGTGGTTATATATATTTATATATCATACATGCATATATATATATATATATATATGTATCTATAAGACATAAGGTGCATTTGTATGACCTTGCCTACACCTATATATATATAATATAAGAATAATAAAGTAAAGAAAATCATACTATGGACTAAAATTACACTTAATAGAGGATTAATAAGACAAATGGACTATAACATGATATAAATTGATCAAGATGATTACCAGGGACTTGACATACTAGTTTTATTGTCGGGATTGGTTTGGGAAGCGTGTTGGAGCCGCGAGAGTGCGTGTATTAGCGTGATCTGAGGTACGTAAAACCAACTAAGAAAGGTACAGTAATTCAATGAGATTCAAATTTTATTGTTATTGCACTATCTTACCTTTATTGAAATTCCTACTCCAATATGAGTGTCCAAGGGCCAAGTGAGTCAGGAAGTTGTCTCTTATATAGTGTTTGCCAGTTAGCTACCGGAGTCATGACCACGATTCAATGATTGTTTGGTCGGAAGAAATGTGTTTTATCCGGACACTATTGATATCCCTCATTCGCGACGGTCTACTATAGCGGTGCACGGTTGGACCCGCACTAGGTGGTCTTGGACTACTTGGGCAATTCTCTATTGCTTCTTCCGACACTCATTTCTTGTTGTACCTCCATTGTCCACCTTATTATCATGTATTCCTTTAGCTTTCTTTCTATCAAAGCATGAAATTTAGACTACTTTATTTATTTTGAAGTATTGTTTAGGTCCTACTGGCTTTTACTTATTGGACTCATCATTCTTGTGTTTGAATGATTGTAGATCCGTAGTCGAGCAAGGGCAAGGCGCCGATACTAGGCGATCTACTCTGAAGACATTGGAGCGGCAGTCCCTTACTCACTTTTATATGATTTTTATTTTTTTGTATTACTTATATATGTCATTTTATCACACTTGGGATATTTATTTGGGGTTGAGAGATGCTTATGACTTGTATATCGCTTTTACAAACACTCTAAACTTGTCACTTGAAATACAGGCTTGTTTATATATAGTGTTCAACACATAGGTTGTTCAAATCCTTTACTTTATTGTTGAGTTATTTTAATTATTAATTCTTTCTGCTAACTTTTAAAACTCGTAAAATATTAATAACTTAACTTAAGATTCCAAATTAATTGATAATGGTAGATTGGAAGGTTGACTAAGCTTGCATTGACCTCCAGGAAATTGACTCAGGGCTCTACATAGGCTTAGGCGGGGTGAGGCCCAGTTTGTGGGGAACTGGGGCTGCCACAATTGGTATCAGAGCCTAAAGCTTAACACTTATCTCTTGAACAACCGACAACCAGCATAAGATACAAATTTATAGTAGAGTTAGGACACGGTTGACCTTAGAGTGGAAGCTTATGATTATTACTTAGAGTCTTAACTGGGAAGTGAGGAGAGTTGGGGAAGTTAAAATCTGAATTATATATGTTATTTGTTGTATTGTACTATACTATATACCGGTAGCTATGGGAGCTGATTAAGAATCGCAAATTCCATTTAAAGATAGAGATGGCCGATTAGCCAAGGACCGGTAGCAAGGGTGGTAACTTGGATCGGCAATACATCAGAGTACTTAAGCTGAAGTACTTTACACTCACAATTCGGAGGAAAAAATGGCCTATTATCGAAAATAGAAGGTGAGATAGGCATAATAGAGTTGTGGTGACGCTTTAGAGGGCATACGAGCAGAGTTTAGCCCAAAAGACTTACCTTCATACGCGTCCCACCGAGGATAGTGTATCACTGATATAGATATTGTCAGCAAAGGGCTAAGGCCGGGGTCAGAGATATGGGCACTACTAGTTCACTGTCATACTTTTTCGAGTGACGAATGCCTCGGGGATAATCATAGATCTGATGCACCAAGTATTAAGGGATTATTTGGATAGATTCGTGATAGTGTTTGTCGACGACATTCTCATCATTTTTAGAACTCCTAAGGATCATGAGGGACACCTCCGGATAGTCCTAAAGACTTTAAAGGAGTAGAGACTGTACGCTAAATTCAGTAAGTAAGAGTTTTATGTCACAAAGGTCAGATATTATGGGCAGTTTTTTGCGCCAGCGGAGTGTCACTGGACAACGCCAAGATTAAAGTAGTGATTGATTGACCTACACAGACATCAGTGATAGACATCTACAGTTTTCTAAGCTTAGCAGGCTATTACAGACGACTTGTTTAGGATTTTTCCATAATTTTCGTGCCGATGACACAGTTGACGAAGGAGGACAGATTTCAGCAGAATGATAGTTGTGATTAGGCTTTCTAGACTCTGAAGGAACGACTAACTACCGCGCTGCTATTGGTTTTACTAGAGTCAGAAAAGGGTTTTGAGGTGAACATCAATGCTTCTAAGGTCAGTTTGGGCTGTGTCTTGATGCAGGATAGTAAAATGATAACTTACGCATCCTGACAGCTGAAAATTCATGAGAAAAACTACTTTACTCATGACTTAAAGTTAGCAGCACTGGTCTTTGCACTAAATATTTGGCGCCATTACCTCTATGGAGAGAGAGTCACATTTTTTACTGACCACAAGATATTAAAGTACCTCTTCACTCAGAAAGAGTTACAAATGAGAAAAAAACGTTGGCTAGAGTTCCTAAAGGATTATGATTTCTCATTGGAGTAGCACCTAAATAAAGCCAATGTAGCGGTATATGCTTTGAGAAAGAAGAGATCGGACGCAGTCATTGTGAGATGTCATATGACACATGAATATGCATTACTCAAGGTAGCTGACACAAATTGCTCAACAGATATTCTAGCTGCTATTGAGGCAGCGATTTGTGTTCAAATGAGGACTCAGATAGTGTAAATTGAGAGTGTAGTTCAGGATCAATTGGCAGATGAGCAATACCAGAGGTTTAGTGAGTTCTCTTAAGGTCTTGATCATTCGGATTGGAGTCGGTCGATGGACTCATGCCAGAGATTTAGGGAGAGACTATAGATTTCATCAGTTACTGAAATACGAGATCAGATACATTAGGAAGCTCACCACTCACATTTTATGGTTCATCCGAGTCGGACCAAGATGTATACAAATTGTGACATCTCTTCTGGTGGCCAAGGATGAAGACCGATATTAGTGACTACGTTCGAACGTGCGAGATATGCTAGTAAGTTAGGCTGAGCATTAGAGACCCGAAGGATTACTATAACCACTTCCCATTCCTAGATGAAAGTGGGAGCATATTGCTCTAGATTTTTTCAGTGGCTTATCTCGAACTCAACGCGATCATGATAATATCAAGGTGATTGTGGATAGATTGACTTACTCTACGCAGTTCATACTGATCTCTACTACACATCGAGTCGATAGGTTGGCGAATTTGTATGAGCGAGAAATAGTCCAACTTCACGGAGTTTCGTTATCGATTGTGTCTAACAGGGGGCCATAGTTTACATCACAGATTTGGTAGGGCATGCACACATAGTTTGGCTCACAGTTGGATATGAGTACAGCCTACCATCTAAAAATTGATGGACAGTCAGAGTGACCGATCCAAGTGTTTGAGGACATGTTAAGGATGTGTGTACTAGAGTATGGTGGTTCATGGGAGGAGTATTTTCATCTGTGTGAGTTTGCTTACAATAACAATTATCAAGCCAATATTTGAATGGCATAGTTCGAGGCACTCTACGACAAGTCGTGCAGATCTCAATCATATCAGGTAGAGCCCAAGGATGTGGCAGCTATTGGGTAAGAGATTATAGTGGATCGTAAAGAAAAGATACGACAAATCAGACTACATCTGAAGGGTGTGCAGGAGAGACACAAGAAATACTACGATAAGTACCATGGCGAGTTAGAGTATGATGAGGGATCATATGTTTATTTGAAGGAATCGCCTCTAAAGGGTGACAAGAGATTTGAAATCAAAGGAAAGCTTGCACCTAGGTTCATTGGTGCATTCATGATTAAGAAAATTGTTAGTAAGGTTGCATACGAGTAGGAGCTACCGCCTCTAAAGGGTGACAAGTTAGCTGGGATCCACCATGTATTTCATTTATCGATGCTTAGACTGGAAATGTCGGGAGGAGGAAGGCGATTGATGATAGATTTGAGCCAGATAGACTTGAGCAAGGACATCACCTACGAGGTGCAGTTGATCCTGATACTGGACTGTAAGGTAAAGGTATTGAGAAATACACAGATCCCATCAGTCCTCGTCAAATGGCAAAGATCATGGGAACGAGGAACTAACTTTGGAGTTGAAGTCCTATATCCACGAGCACTTCCCTAACTTATTTTGATTTCAATAAGTTCTACTTTAAGTTATTTCAATTTCGAGTAAGAAATTATTATTAATTTGGAACGCGGTAACGACCCGAATAATCTAACTCGTGCCACGTGTCACCACAGGACTCGACGGGGACTTTATTTAACGTGGCGTAATTAGTCAACCTTCAGGAGTTAACATTGAGGTATATTATTTGTGTATAGTGTGTGTAATATTTATTTTATAATAAAAAATGTCATATTTCAGTTAAATATTGGTCCAATTACATCGAAATACGAGTAAGGTTTGATGGTTGGTATGCGTATATATTATGGGTTGCTGGGTACACATAGGTGATAAGATAGCACAAAATAGTTGTAGGAATACACTGCTATTTGATTAAGAGAATAACCTAAGTTGGGATTTTTATTTAGATTACCTCAATAGTACACCATTACAATCCACATGTACGTAACTTACGATTATAGTGTGGAAATGAAGTAAGACATATGATGTACCTCGAGAGGCGTACTATGAAAGATTGAAATTAATGTAAAACTCTCCTCCAGTCATATTAAGGAACTAATTAAATTCAAAAGCTTATGATATGCTTGGTACATATATTGAAAAATAAGGTCACTTAATCTATGTAAATGTCTTGGTTACATGGAAAATACATTGATAAACTAAGGGCAAAATTTTCATTTTAGACTTTTTAGGACACTTGGAATATGTAGAAATGAGACGGAGAGCTTTGATTTTGACTTAATTAATCCATCACAAATGAATTTCAAATTAATGTATAAAGGGGTAGAAGTCATTAGGGGTTTAACTCAAATTCACTTCTAAGAGCTTTAAAGAGGAAATTGGAAGAAATTCCACCATTAATAGAGCTGGAGAAAGTTTGAAGACAACAAGGAGTTAAAAATTCAACTGGTCTCAAGGCATGTTCTACATCTTCTCCTTAATACTTTCTCCTATTCGAATTCTTATCCATGCTTTTGTGTCCTATTGATTTGTTTCTTTTTTTATGATGATCTTTTCATGCAAGCTACTTCTTCTTCATACTCCCATTTCCCTAATCTTGTTTGCATCCCCTTTAATTAATAAACAATACACACATGCATATTAATCAACTAAATTTATGCATGGCTTCATCAAGCACTACAAAAAATGGCTATTTAGAAACGGAATTAGCAACGGAATTGAGTTCCGTTTCTAAAAAAAATAGTTTGAGACAGAATTGAGACGGACTAATTCAGAGACGAAATAGAGAGAGATTAGAGACAGAAATAGAGACGAAATTGAGACGGAATTAAATTCCGTCTCAAAAAAATGGTGCAAACTTTTCCACCAAAACTTTAATTTTTGACAACCGTCCGTTACGTCTCGAGATTCGTGCGTGCTTCGATCTCGATGATTCAAAAATGGGGACCAACCACAACTCTCACCAAAATCTCTCTCTCTCTCTCTCTCTCAACTCTCTTTCTCTCTCAACGCTCTCTGCCTAAACGCTCAACCCTAAACGCTCTCTGCCTTCTCTCTCTAACCGGTCTCTGCTCTCACCATCACCGCTCTCTGCGCCCGGTCACCGCTCTCACCGCTCACCGCTCACCGATCTCTCGCTCCTCTCCGCTCTCTCTCCGATCCCCGCTCTCTGCTCTCTCTCTGCTCATTGATCGATCGATCCATCGCTCTCGCCTCTCGCTCGATGTGTTACTCACCGCTCCCATCACCGCCTCTCGCTCTCTCTCGTGCATAGGCCGATCTTTGTTCGTTCTCTCTCTCTCTCACCTCTCTCACCGCTCACCGAAGCTTCCCGGTTCTCCTCTCTCACCGATGCTTCCTAGTTCTCCCTCTCTCACCGCTCTCTCTCTACCGTAATCTCTCTCCCTAGCCTAAACTTTCTACGTCGCTACGATTGGGGCTGCTGGCGGCTCTGCCGTCGCCGAGGCCTAAACTATTTGTCGTCGCTGCGATTGGGGCTTCCGTCGGCTCTGCCGTCGCCGTCTGCCGGAGATTGGAGCCTCCGAAGCCCTTATCCGTTGCCCTTTCTCCTTTAAAATACCAGAGTTGGGAATGGAAGTCCTCTCTCCATTTTTCTTCATTGTCTTCTTTATTTGTTCAAAATCTTTCTCCGTGTTTGCGTTTTGTAGGTTCTCCGAAGGTGTTATTAAATACGGGTGGAATGCATTACCTGTGAGAGCGTGATGGGTTGAAAAATTACATATCAGAAGTCATAGTGCAGGTATAGGGATTTCTTATCATTAATTTATTTACATTAATTTATCAAAAAAAATTATTTGCATTAAGGACTTTCTTGCGAAACAATATTTTCCATAACGAATTTGTTTGTCATTTCTTATGCTTTGTCTCATAGCTCTAAAGCAATGAAGCTTCATTTAGACGGAACGCCTTTATGTCAACAAACTCAACGTGATTTTGGTTCGGTTATTCTCTCTCGCTTCTACTTGCTTAGTCTCGCGCTTGGAAACTTGGGATGGTTATCTTTGAGATTTTTTTTTTTTTTTTTTTTAAGAGAGAAAGGAGCAAGCTCCCGAAAGTTATATTAACTCAAAAATTATGTTCACCAAGGCTATTCATTCACGCTTCGCATTTTGCGACATATTTGCCTTGTTGTGGTTTGCGAAGGTTGTTCTTTTGCTTCGCTTTAGGGAATTCTATGACATGCGGTATGTGAAAATGTTTACCGTCTTCATGGTTCAATTACAGGTAGCCTTTTTTTTTTTTAGCAGCATGTTTAAATAATTATAACTTTTAGCCTTTGCTCAAACTTCCTTTACTTAACCAATTGCTCATTTGGTTATTTATTTATTCCATCATGCTCATTTTGTGTATGTATTGATGCTTATATTTATTCCATCATTCTCATTTTGTGTATGTATTCATGCTTATAGAGCATTCTTCCACCCGACACAAATATTCCCGATGCTTTTACCAATGGTTCAGGGGAAGAGCAAGTGAATGCGTCACTTTTTTATGCGGAACAATTTACAGTCGCTACTACTATACTTGTTTTTATGAAGGGATCATCTTTTAAGACGTTTCTGTTTTTATTGTTTCTGCGAGCATTTATTCGAGAATCGCTCTTTTTTTCACTTCATTTTTCAAGGCAAGCCTCTAAATCTCATGCCTTTGGTCATTACATTTTTAGCAAACATTAAATCATATCTCATACATTTAACAAATTTGGTAGATTTTAAGGGTAGTTTTTTTTTTTTTTTTTTTGGTTTACAATTGTGGTGTAGTTATTGTGTAACTCGAATAACTGGGTTTGTTGTGGGGGAAATGTTGTCATGTGATGAAGAAAACTATTTTATTGTGCGTTCTTATAATCTTTTATGCTACCTTCAATGTGGGCAAATAATCTTGATTACGTTTGCTTTGCTTACGTGCATAAAGGCTTGGGGCAACCAATTGTCAATCGGTTACGAGTATTAGTTTCACATCTGCAGAGGCCCACATTCGTGTACTTGAATCCACCGCCGAGAATAGGGCAGCTCTTCTAATGGGACTGGAATATCGTATCGGCATTTCTTATGTCGAGGATACGAGAGGTTTTCAAGGTCCGGTTGCTCGTCATTGATATTGTTTGGTTCCCTCGCTATATAATGATTAAAGGTTGTGATTGAATATTATCAACCGTTCCTTTTCTCACTTTTTTCGCTTTTTGCCATGTAAATGATTCTTGCCTCTATGAATTCCACATTTATGGATAAGGAAAGAAGATATATTTTTTTTTCTGGATAATAGCATCGACAATGAATTTACCGGTACCAGGGAATGGTTGTGAAGCGTTGACGTTTTTTAAATATGATAATTTTCATGCAGTATATTTGTTTTTTGGGTGAGTAGATTCTGTGGTTCAATTTATGTACACGGAAATAAATTGGAGTCTTATTAATACTTGCATATATTGTTTCCCTTAGCAGAGAATATGCTTCATATGCGTGGTTCTAAGTACTGAGTATGAATGTAACTGCAATAGAATTTCTATGGGATTGGGCAAAACGATAATCAAGGATCAGAAATTTAACTTCACATCAAATATATTAAATCGGGGTGGAATGAAGATGTTTAATCCCAACTAGTTTTGGATTGAGGCTTTGTTGTTGTAGAAATTCAACAAAATTTGTTTAGTTATCACATTTTAACTCGTGGAGTGTTACTGTCTTATCTTATAACATGCTTGCAACTCTTAAAGCTCGACAACGACACGATAGTTTGTCAAATAATATTGGCAACACACTTAGACTGCTCTAGAATGCTATTGAAAAATGATTATTTTTGGGTGGGTTTTTTTTGTGTACTTGTGCTATTATATTTGCGTCTATGGGAGCAATTGTTTATTCAATTTCCACGGTTATCTTTCTTCTTATTTAGTTTGGTTTCAATTATTGTCTTGATTGTCATTTCATGATTGTATACGAGACTGTCATTATTTCTTTACCGATGATCCTTGACTTCTTTTGGTGGATTTTTTTGAGAGTTTTTTTTTCTTTTTTTTTGGTAGTTACATAAACAAGAAAAAAACATCTTTCTTACCTTAAGTTTTATATTTGAGGACCTTTTTTTTGCCATCACTTCATGTTCTCACTTTGGATCACTCCAAAAGATACTTTTATTTTCATTATTATTGTTTCTTCTAAAAGTGCTAATTGACATTGAATAATATTGTGCGAAACTATGTATATTTATTGTAGTGTTTTGTGCTTTTCTGTTGGTTGTGCAGTAGTGTTTGGGGTCGACTACATTGATGAAACTCTTCCGTTGTGCATGTGCTCGATTTAGTGCAATTGATGGTGTGCTCCATTTTCATGCTTTACAATTTTGTATTTTATATGATATGTTGTTTGGTTGTGAAGGAATTTCTCCTTTCTTTTTTTCATTTAGAAGTTTATTTTATTTAAATTTTGCTGCCTTCTCAACTTAATTGATAAATGTAAGATTTGCACTATTTCTTAAGTACGATTCATATGGAGGTTGCGAAATTATTCAACTTAATTGATAAATGTAAGATTTGCCTTCTCAACTTTATTTTTTTTTACTTATCTCTTCATTTTGCTGCCTTCTCAACTTAATGCTACTATTATATTGTTAACAAAATATTGTTGATCCATGCGAGCTAAGCTCCAAAGGAGACGTCGGAGCCGACCAGACTACACCGGACCAAAGGTGGATGATGAGCGGTGTACTACAAGGTGGCGGGTGACTGTCCCAAAGGATGTGTCTACGATCTCGTGTCGTTATGGAGAAAGAAGAGAGATACGTAGATCTCGATGCTAGCACATCCCAGTGCTAGCACAACGAGGATGGGCAACTTTATGATACTTAGGTATTTTTATGGTTGTTGTAGAACAATGAGAATTGTAGTTTTTTTTATGGATATTTAGGTATCTTAAACATTTATTATACTTGACTACGTTTCGTGAATATATAAATCTTTTTTAATATCGAATTTTATGTTTTTTTCTCATTTGAATCTTTGTTGTTGATATATATTGTTGATTTGTGTATGTATGTCAAATTTTGCTTTTTTGGGGGATGTTAGCACCCCCAAGGAGTTGTTGGAGGGGGTGCAGGCGATGGAGAGGTCCTATGGTTGTATTTTCCGGTTTAGATGTTATGGAGAACCAATTGGATTAAGCTTGGGTTGAAAAACTAAACAAAGCGGAATTGAGACGGATTAGCAACAGAATTCAAATATTCCGTTGCTATTCCGTCTCTAATTTACAAGGCATAGCTACATAAATCAGCAACGGATCAGAGACGGAATTCATACATTCCGTCTCTGATCCGTCTCTGATCCGTTGCTAATCAGAGACGAAATAGAGACGGAATTCATGCATTCCGTCTCTGATCCGTCTCTGATTAGCAACGGATCAGAGACGGAATTTTTTGATTTCGTCTCTGTTCCGTCTCTGATTAGCAACGGATCAGAGACGAAATACAATAATTCCGTCTCGATCCGTTGCTAATCGAGAGGATCGAGACGAATGCATTAATTCCGTCTCGTTCGTCTTTGATTAGCAACGGATCGAGAGACGAAATGCAATTACAATTGTACCATTTAGAAAAATTTTCATTTCTCGTTCGTCTCTGTTCGTTTCTAAATTCGTCTCTAATCCGTCTCTAATCGAAACGGAAACACATTTCCGTTCTTTGATTGAATCAACGTCGACGATTTTAGAGACGGAATAAATTCCGTCTCTGTTCCGTTGCAGATTTGGATTAGAGACGGAATTTATGCAAATCAGAGACGGAAATTTCCATTTCTGATCTGCTGTTTTTTTTGTAGTGAAGTGCTTAAGGGTAATCCAAATTAATGGCTAGAACTCATTGTTTGGTTGGACTAAATGTATTGAAACCTTTACATGAATATGTCTAAAAAGAATGACGATAAAAATTATAATAATAATGTGCATTAATAAAAGAAATGGTGCATAGATTGTAGGTATATTCATTAGTTAAGATTAAATTTTTAAGAATTGAAAATTTGAGTACAACATTGAGTTAGCTAATAACTTATGTATTAATTAGAAATACTTAAGTACCTCAGTCAAATAAATAAAGTAAGCTAATTTTGTTTATCTAATATGCCTTAGTTGTAAAATAAAGACAATTATGCCCAAAGACAAATGAATTAATTTACCTGTATAAATTAATGACTTTTAATAAATTAATGAAATAATTACAGTTGAATCATTTAAATAATTAGAGGGCTTGAATTTAATTGAAATAAAAAGCCTCAGTTGATTTTAAGACAAAAATGGGTATATAAGCTGTTTTGATGTCCCTAAGTAAGCTAGTCAAAGAGGATTTTTATGTGACCAAAGATTAACCTAGTGTTAAAATAATAATAATAATAATAATAATAATAATAATAATAATAATAATAATAATAATAATAATAATAATAATAATAATAATAAATGATAAGATTTCTTAAATAAGTTTTTAGAGATCCTTTGATGCATTAAATAGTTATTATATTTATATATCATACATACCTACATATATCTATATAGATGTATGTATAATACATTAGGTATATATGTATAACCTTGCCTACACCTTTATATTATATAAGAATAATAATGTATAGGGTTTAGGGTTTAGGGTTTAGGGTTTAGGGTTTAGGGCAGAATTATACTTAAAAGAGGATTAGTAAGACAAACAAACTCTAACACATTATAAACTAATAGAAATGATTACCCAAGACTTACCATACCAGCTTAAGTGTCTGGATTGGTTTGGAGAGCGTGTAAGAGCCGCGAGAGTACGTCTATTAGCGTTATCTGAGGTATGTAAATCTAGAAAGAAAATGTACAGTAATTCAATGAGCTTCGAATTTATTTGCTATTGCACTATCTTATTTTTCTTGGAATCCGTGCTCCAATATGAGTGTCCGATGGCCAAGTGAGTCAAGAAGTTGTATCTGATGGAGTGGTTGCCGGTTAGCTACCTGAGCCATTGCCTCGATTCACAGGATTGTTTGATCAGGATGCATTGTGCTTTATTCAAGGCACCATTAATATCCTTCATTTGTGATGGTCGAGGTACAACAGACACTGCCGCGTCTTAGGACCCGAGTCTGCTTGGCATAGTCGCGCCTCTATGCCCTCAACCTTATAGCACCTACACTCGGTGGTCTTAGACTTCTCGAGCACCACTTTATTGCTTCTTTTGACACTCATTTCTCATTGTACATTCATTTTTCAGTCTTATTATCATGCATTCCATATAGCTTTCTTTCTATCTGCTTTAATTTTAGACTATTTTATTTATTTTGAAGTACTATTTAGATCCTATTGGCTTTTACTCACTAGACTAATCATTTTTGTGTTTGAATGAGTGTAGATCCGTAGTCGAGCAAGGGCAAGGCGCCAATATTAGGCGATCTACTCTTAAGACATCAGAGCAGCCCACCCTTACTCACTTTTGTAGGTTTTTGTTTTTTGTATTACTTATTTATGTCATTTTATCACACTTGGGATACTTATTTGGGGTTAAGAGATGCTTATGACTTGTATATCACTTTTGCAGACACTCAACATTTTTCACTTTATATGCAAGCTTGTTTATATATACAGGGCTCAACACATAGGTTGTCTGACTCTTTATTTTTATACATGTTGAGTCATTTCAGTTATCAATTGCTTCCACTAACTTGTAAATTATGCAAAATACTAACTACTCAACTTAAAATTATGAATTCACTTATATTAATGGATAGGAAGGTTGACTAGGCTTGCTTCAACCTTGGCAAGGCTGACTCGGGGGTCCACGTAGGCTTAAGTTGGCCAAGACCTAGTTTGTGGGGAACTGGCGCCATCACATCTAAGCCTTAACTTGACCCTATTTCACGTCGAATAGATTATAATGCACCAATTTAATATTTAAACTTATAATCTCTGGTCCATAATGTGTGGGTCCCACCTTGGATACTTAAATCCCAAATTAAATATGAAAATACCTTAATTAGCATCCTAATCAAGCTTATAAAATTCTCAGGTGTCACACGCCCCACCAAATGAAGGATCACGATTCCACCTTAGAGAACAACAATTATGTTGAGTTTTACTTGGTAATTTATGAGGACTTAACGAATTGGTTTAGGGTTTTTAATTGTAAAGTATTAGACATGTAATGATCTCAAGTGGTTAGTGATTGGTTCTCAAACACTAGGAAAGATCAAGTGACATGAAAAGTTAGGAAATTGGAAATGAAACCTAAGTGAGGTAAGTACGAATTCGCTTATTTATCAATGTTCCCTATATATTTTGGTATATGTAGTTCATATAGTATGGACTTGAATGGGAACTATGTACACTATGATAATTTTAAATAAAATAAAAAATAGTGTCTCGTATGATCATTGAAAATAAACCCTGGAGTTGATAATAGGTTGTGTAGGATATAGGTTTGGTTCTCGGCCTATATGTTAAATCCTACTCAGCTAAATAGGTTGCGTGGATTACACATTCACTAGAGGGTTTATGGTAAAACCATTGAACATTAATGGATTTGCTAGACGGTGCATCGACCAATGTGGTGGTCTATAAATTGCATTAATGGTATCAATGGGTAATCAACCCTTGTTCCACAAATGATATGGGAATCACTATAGCCATTGACTTTATGAATTGCATCCATTTATCTATTGGATTGTATGCTTTCCTGTCATTGCCCAAATAGCTCATCTAAGTTTAATTTGTCAATCAGGATCAAATGACCAGTGACGTAGGACCCACAGCGAGATAAGTGTCATTACTTAGGCTAGGTAGCCGAGGTAAATGTTATATTTTTGGTGATGTGTGCTTAGTTGTATTGTATATGTGTAGACAATTAATTCACACTTACATGTTGATAGATGTCGAGATGTGAATAGGGACTCACCTCGATATACGCGTCGACATGGGACAGAGGTAGAGAGTGATAAGGTAAGTTGGGGTAAGCTTTATGTTGGTTTTACAAGTGAATTAAATGGACTATGCTTGATTTGATATTAAAATACCAAATTTAGTAAGTTAAAACATAGGCCACTTGATGTGTCTCGAGACACGAGTTGACATGTTCAACACCAATTGAGTTATTGTTTGGTGTCACTTAAAAATGAACTAGTGGGACATGTGTGTTTAGGAGGTCCATTGGTTAAGTCTCGAGATACGTGTGCACTATGTGATCAAGGGCTATCATTCAACCATATCCAATTCAAGTATATAATTCAAGTACATAAGCTAGATCAACTTAAGCACCTCTCAAACTCTCATTTCCATTTCTTCATCGTGAAGCAAGGCTGCTGGAGTTAAGAACTATTGGAGGAGGAAGAAGACAACATGGAACTAGTGGAATTGGTGAAGGAGTGACCAAGTTAGCTAGTGATTATCAAATTAGGTAACTTCTCTACTCCATTAATATAACTCAATTTTAATGAATTCATGTATTTGATGCTATGGGCTGTTTTATGTTGTAAATTGTTTCTTGGAACTCTAGAGGGGTGTATCTTTGGTTCCCAAGGCATCAAAGATAGCCTAAGTGTTGAGAAAACTTGGAATTCGATTGTAGAATTATGTGTTCTACAACACAAAGCGTGCTATCCAGGGATAGGTAGCGCTATGTTTGTCATTAGCGCTACACAGGGGTCATCGTGCGGGTACATGCTATGGCGAAGATAAAAATCTCAAGTCTCAAGAAGTCCTTAAACACTACATAAGAGTCTAATATGCTAAGTAAGGGTCCAAAAACACTAAAAAACATATAATATGTTGCCAGGAACTTAGGGAAGTATTTCGGAGATTCAAATATGAGTTTCGAGGCGTTGGGAGGCCGGAGTAGCGTAGGAAATTGCGTGGTATGTAAGTAAACTGATTGAGAGATTTATTTACATTTCATTCCTTTTCATATGTTTATTTTCAATCATTTGGACTGAATTGCCTTTTGTACTTCATGTGCCATGGCTTGTTGTTCATTCTCATTACATGAGGTTGTTTCATGGCTTAGTTTTTTGATAAAATTATATCATTGACTCCAATTCATGTGCTAAGTCATTATTGACTATTATTACATGTGGTCAATGAAATAGCATGCTATTAGGTAGTTTCTATATAGTGTTGTGAATCTATATCCTTTGTGCACTATTTATGCAATTGTACTTGTTGTATTCCAATACTGTGTTGTTCTTTGAATATGAAAGTGGTTCTTGTATCTATGGTCATTATATGATAGAAATCTGGTTGACATACAAGGCTCACTAGATTTTTCAGGGTGATCGGGATTTCTCCACTATCTTGCACAACACACGGGGTATGCGACTCGGTGTTGATGGAAAGCATAAATTGGGTAACTTCATGAGTTGTAAGACACGGGGTTGTTGGCAAGTATACATCTCAGTGACTGATATTTGGGATAATTATAAAGGCTTATTGTACGGTGTAAGTACGGCCTTCACAGAGATGTAGAGCACAGCTCCATCCTTATATAATGGAAAAGCTGATGTAATGAAGATCACGGTCGACCGCCCCTAGATCATTACTACTTAGCATAATGTCAGTTTCATTTTGTTTAACTCAAGTATCTCTTTGCATGATATTCTTTCAACATAGTTGCTTTATTATTATTATGCTTTTTTATACTTGTTGCATAATTAGGAATGTGAACAAATGTCCCTCAGTATTACTTTCTATTTTCAAGTACTCACCATCTAGTTTGTGATTGTGGGTGTAGATCCACGTAGCAAGACAGGCAAAGAGAAGATCGACGACTACTTTTGAGCCAGTGGAGCACTGCTACACCATATTTTGTATGTTTGATTTTTGAAGTATTATTTTTATATGTATATGGTATACTTTTTATGTTATATATTATGGGTTGATTGAGTATTACCTTGACCAAACACATGATGTTATATATCATCGTTTCATTATATATATGCATGTTATCTTTATTTCTTGGTTTTTCCACAAAGGTTAGGCTACATGTTTATAAGCTTCCGCTAGTTAATTAGTTAAGATTTCCGTTGCATAACTTTTAAGTTAGTAAATTTTAATTAACTTTGATTTATGAATTTACATAGGATAGGTATATGTTTATATCTATTTGAAAACTAAATAATTGGTAAGTAATAAGGTTGTTGAAAAGGCTGACTAATTCCTTGTTCGGTCCTATATGGTGAGACTACGGCTTAATAACAGGATTAGGACGGACGGTGCCCTAATTTGAGAAGGAGTCGTCTTAGTTTGTATCAGAGCCTATGTTTATAAAAATCTAGGTTACAGAACCTAATATTATCAACATTAAGATTATGGAAAATAGGCATTCCACAAGGTGATACCAAAGCTACGATGTGTAGCCAAAGACTCATCTTTTCCAATAAGTAACAATTAAAAACTAAAAATTAGAAAAATAGAAATCTTATTTGTGGGAACTGAGTGAAATTGAGTTGGGGATGTTTTATATGTACATGTAAATTTTTTTATATGTATATATGCGTTATCTACGTAGTAGCTAATTCGCGATCGCTATTAACTTGCAGACACCTATGGCGGATTCAAGCGATAGAGGGAATGCAGGTGCGAGTTGCAGCCAGCCTTCTTTACAATCAGCAGATGACTTTCAGAGTCTATCTAATCGAGTAGCAGCTCAGGGGCTGTAGTTAGCTGAGTTCATCGCTATCATGACTGCACGTTTCCCTCCACCAGCACAGACAACAGTCCCTGCTACTTCGACTACATCCGCACTACTGCCAGTAGTGCTAATAGTGCAAACTATACTAGTTATAGCAGATCCAGTCATAGAGATAGTTTTTACATCGTCTTTTACACCTTAATCTTCTTGCTCGTCGGCAGATGTCCAGGTTGTCAAAGACTTCATCAGACTGAAGCCAGCCTACTTTGATGGTCAGCGAGACATTGAGAAGATCAAGAAGTGGGTTTTGTCTCAGGAGAAGTTGCATAGAGTCTTGAGGATTGAGGATAGACTCCGAGCTAAGATTTCATCGTACACTCTACAACGAGATGCTGATGTTTGGTGGCATGCGATGATAGCTTCCAAGGGAGAGTTTGAGTCTTGGGATGCCTTCAAGAGGAAGTTTTATCAGCATTACTTCCCACCTGCAGTGATGAAGTGGTTGAGGAAGGAGTTCATGAACCTGAGACGGGGAGGTGACGAGTCTGTGATGGGGTATAGAGACAGATATGGCTAGTTGAGGCAGTTAGCTGGAGATTTAGTGAGAGAGGATTCTGATGATGTGTATCGTTTTGGAGATGGACTGAGGCTAGATATTGGATTTTATTTGGTCGGTTCAGGTGCTAGGACATTAAGGGAAATTTACGAGCGTGCACTCTCTCACTGACAGAGTTGTCGATGGGACACCGCTAGTACCAGCGTTGACACCTGACGGGGTTGCGGGGTATAAGAGGAGGAGATAGAATCTTAAAGGATCGAGGAGATGGGATAGAGTGTGACATCCCCTATCTCGATGATGGAAAATGCCCGGCCTGAAACCCTAATTAAGCCAACTAACCCTGTAGACTTAACTAGAGCCAGCAGCCTCTCCATCCATACCTGATAAACTCAACCTGTATATTCATATCGAATTTAAAATATCAAAGTAATACGCAGCGGAAAATTTCAAAACTTTTCGATATAACTGAGTATAAGGAAATATAGAGTTTATGATAACTCAAAACCATTTAAAATCATCCCAACCCTGTTTATATACATCAAAATAACTCATCAGAGATATATATATATATACACAAGTAGGTCATTACATTGCAGAGAAGACTCGAGACTCCTAGATCTTCTCTTTCCCTTTCACTGAAGTGCTGGGTTGCGCACCTGAAATGTTTAAAAGGGATGAGCACTCCAACTAGCTCAGTAAATACAGATTCACAGTATGCATCAATATTCCATATAATATTCAAAGGAGACATGCAATAACAACATGATCCAACAATTACTAACAAGGATATGGAAAGCATATAAACCAATATATAAACAAATGCAAAGCAAAGATTATGGACTAGTATACTGTTATACCCATTTAAATAGTAAAACTAGAGCTGATTACCCACCGACGCCATTAATGCGATTGCTAGACTAACATATTAACCGATATGCTGTCTAGCTAATCCATTAAGGCCCAATGGTTCTATCCCAAGCTCCCTAGTGTCAAGGTAACCCACACAACCTCTAAACTGAGTAGGAACTTACATATAGGCTGGGAAAACTAACCCATCTCCAGTAAAACCTTTTCTCAGTTTCAGGAACTTACGACACTGAATTATCATAAACACCGTTTTTCTTTTTATTGAATACCATCACAGCATACCTAATCTCCCAGTTCATTTCTACCATCTATATGAGCTAAAAATACTAAATAGCCAGGCAACATTGATAAATAAGTGAATTACTTACCTCATCTACGTCCACTCCCAATTTCCTAACTTTTCGGGTCTCTAACTCTTCCCCAGTTAATCAACACCTATCATAGAACAATCATAATAAATATAGGTCTAATATACTCTATGATAAACTATTAAGAACTCCTAAATCAGTCCCTAAGCTCCTCATTCACCATTCATAAGAAAAACAACACTTTTGCTGTTCTGGGCATGGATTAGCGCGCTAATACGCAGGATTAGAGCGCTAATTCCTGCCTGTACTGCATGTTCTTCAAATTTTATGCCCCTAGCGCTAATCTTCTCGATCTAGCGCGCTAATCGCGTTAGACCAGACAACAAAGAAGCAGTATCGTCTGCAACTCCAATCCTACCAAAACACATCCAAATCGATACCAACATCCACAAATTCATTCCCAATAGCTTAGAAACATCATGCCAACTCACTCCCTTGCTAATCGAAGTACTGCGATCTTAACCCTAAGCCTAACTAGGGTTAATTACCATTTGGGTTAGTACTAATCACCAGCTTAAGGCAACGGGTCGTTACATAAAGGTTCCCAGGGTGCAGGGATATCTACAGCAGTTGTACCATATGTATCATCTCCTACGCCTTTACAGACCATTATTGGTAGACCTCCCTTACCATAACCAGTTAGACCTGCATTACCAGCTCCCACTTCTACTACTACTACTACTACTACTACTACTACTACTACTTAGTCAACTCTACTAACATCACCAGCGCCACGTCAATAGCAGCAGGTTGGTAGAGGCCAAGGTAGAGGTAGAGGACGAGATAGTTCCATACAGTGTAGAAACACGCACGGCCTAGGATAAGATTCGGGTCGGTGTAGACCTATCACATGTTATATGTGTGGTCGGTAGGACACGTGATTCGAGATTGTCCACACCAAAGAATCGTGATTCCACCACAGAGTCAAAAGGTGTACATATGGTTGCATAGCCTAATGCGGATGCCACTTGGAGACTCATTGGGGGTATTGTTTCCATTTGTGGTTGAGAGTCATATGTTTTGTTTGATTCTCGTTCTATAATATCTTTCATTGTTGGTCGTATATTAGGCATCTTAGGGTTGATACCGCTTAGAGTTGACGTACATTTGATTTTAAGTACTGCATCTTGCTTTGGGGGGTAGAATTTACCCTAATTGTCTTATTGAGAAATTTCCAGTACAGATAGGCGGGGTAGAACTACCTGCAGACTTCGTGGTGCTCGAGTTCTTAGACTTCTATGCATTGTTAGGGATTGATTGGCTCAGCAAGTGTATCACGCTCATATCGATTTGTTTCAATAAGACAATTATATTTGAGATCCCAAAGCGTCGATGTTTACGTATAGTGGTAGTATATCAAGAGCCGAGGGCACTTAAAGTCGACTTGCGACTAGTGCAGAGATGGAGAATCTGGTGTCGTACTACAACATCGTAAAAAGTCAAGGACCTAGACTTGCAGATATACCGGTTGTGTGTGAGTTTCCAGACGTTTTTTCGAAAGACTTACCTAAGTTACCACTACAGAGAGCGACAAACTTCATTATTATGTTGGTACCAGGCACTAGACCAACTTCTATACCACTGTACCCCATGGCTCCATGAGAGTTGGAGGAGATGAGTAGTCAGTTGCAGGATTTAGGAGAGAAACGATTCATCACACCTTTTATGTCACCATGGGGATCACCATTCCTATTTGTGAAGAAGAAGGATGGTATTTTGAAACCGTGTATCGATTATAGACATTTGAACATGATCACAATCGAAACAAGTATCCCTTACCACGAATCGACGATTTATTTTACTCACCAAAGGAGTGCGATTTATCCAAGATAGACATGCAATTAGGGTATCATTAGCTTACGATCATGGATGAGGATAGGTCCAAGACGACATTCGGTACGAGATATAGACACTATCAATTTACAGCTTATGTCGTTTGGTTTGTCTAATGCTCCCGCCATGTTTATGGATCTAATGAATCGGGTGATGAAACTATTTCTTGATCAAGCTTTCTTGATTATTTTCATTGATGATAAATTTATGTACTCAAGAACTCGAGAAGATCATGAGCAACACCTCAAGGAGACGTTGCAGACTTTGAGGGAGAATAGATTTTATGCCAAATTCAGTAAGTGTGAATTTTTATTGTCAGAGGTCAAATGTTTGGGGCATGTTGTTGGAGCAGCAGGCATTACTGTAGATCCAGCCAAGATTCAGGCTATTATGGATTAGCCAGCGCTGATATCAGCTACAGAGATCAGGAGTTTTCTGGGATTAGCAGGATATTACCGAAGGTTCGTGAAGGATTTTTCGAAGATCACTTCACCGATGACACGATTAACCCAGAAAGACGCCATGTTTCATTGGTATGAGGAATGAGAGGAAGCATTTACTCAATGGAAGAGATTGTTGACTACTGCACTAGTGCTGGTATTGCCAGAGGCTGGACAGGGATTCTTGGTATACATAGATGCTTCTCATACGGGTCTAGGTTGTGTGTTGATGCAGGATAGAGGCATGATGGCCTATGCATCAAGACAGCTGAAGATACATGAGAAGAACTAGCCAACTCATGACTTAGAGTTGGCAGTGGTAATGTTTGCTTTGAAGTTTTAAAGACATCATCTGTATGGAGAGAGGTTTACACTCTATACTGATCATAGGAGTTTGAAATACCTCTTACATAGAAAGAGCTAAACATGAGACAACGCCGATGGTTGGAGTTTCTGAAAGACTACGACTTTTCTCTGGATTATCATCCAGCAAAAGCTAATGTAGTTGCAGACGCACTGAGTCGAATAACGACGGGGGATGCCAAGATTGTTAGATGCCATATAACACATGAGTATGGACTACTCGAGGCAGCGACAATAATGACTCAGTCAGATATTCCTACTGACACTCAGGTGATGATTTGTGCATGGATGAGGCTTCAGATAGTGTCTACTCAGAGAGTGGTAGAGGGACAGAGAGTCGACATCTTATATCCGAGATTCAATGAGTTAGCCCGAGACCCGATTGTACCGACTAAACTAAGACGAAGGATCGGTGTCTCAAATTTAAAGGCGATTGTCGATACCGGTTGTGGTAGAGCTAAGAGATGAGATTCTTTAGGAATCACACTGTTCCCGGTTCAGTGTTCATCCAAGTAGGACCAAGATGTACCATGACACGAAGAGACATTTTTGGTGGCCTAGGATGAAAGCGGACATATTAGAGTTTATCAGGAACTGTGGGATCTGCTAACAGGTGAAGACCGAGCATCTTAGACCTGGACGATTATTAAAGGCGCTTCCTATTCCAAGATGGAAGTAGGAAGATATTGCCATGGACTTTGTAGGATTACCGAGGACTGTCCATTGACACGATTCCATCTGGGCTATTGTGGACATATTGACAAAATTTGCACATTTCATACCAGGTTTAGCTCATTACATATTTGACCAGTTGAGTGTATTATTCGAGAGAGAGATTATTTGGCTGCATGGGGTACCATTGACTATTACGTCATATAGAGATGTTATGTATATGTCTAGGATGTGGCGGAGTATGCAAGAGTAGTATGGTACGCTCCTACAATTTAGCATAGCCTTTCCCCTCAGACTAATGGGCAGACTGAGAGGTTGATTCAGAGTCTCGAGGATATGCTCATGGCTTGTGTACTTAAGTTTGTCGAATCCTGGGAGAAGTACCAACCATTGTGTGAGTTTGCATACAACAAAAGTTATCAAGCTAGCATTGAAATGGCACCATTTGAAGCATTATATGGCAGACCATGTCGCTCACCATCTTGTTGGGCTGAGCTAGAGGACTGGGACATTATAGGGCCTAAAATTGTTGTCGATCACACAGAGAAGGTACGAAAGATTCGTTAGAGGCTATAGGAGCCCAGGAGAGGCAAAAGAAGTATGGAGACACGTATCGCAGTGATCTCATGTAAGACAAGGGAGCTTTAGTGTATCTAAATGTTTCTCCTTGTAAGGGTCTTCATACATTTGGTTTGAAAGGAAACTTAGCACCGAGATTTATCGGCCTTTCAAGATCAAGAAGAGGGTCGAAAGTTTGCTTATGAGCTGGACTTTCCTCCACAGATGTCTCAGATTCGTCCAATGTTTCATATTTATATTCTTCGTCTAGACAAGTCGAAGGCAGGCAAGAGACCTATAGAGGACTTGAGTGAGGATATATCATATGAAAAGCAAACCGGTAGAAAGAGCCTAGATAGGAGGGTACAACAGTTAAGAGGCAAGTCTATCTCGAAAATATTAGTCAAGAAGTTAGCTTTCATGAAGACTCGTAACTCAATTTGGAATAAGAAGACTATATGCACAATAGATTTTCGTACCCTTTCAAGTTAGTTATAGTTTTAGGTTAATTTTAATTTCGAGGACGAAATTTTCATTAGTTGGGAAGTATTGTCATGGCCCAAATAGTTAATCTTAGTTTAATTTGGTAATCAGGATCAAATGACCCGTGACGTGGGACCCGCAGCGAGATACGTGTCAAAACTGAGGCTAGGTGGCCGAGGAAAATGTTATATTTTTGGTGATGTGTGCTTAGTGTATTGTATATGTGTAGACTACTAAGTCACGCTTAAGTGTTGATAGGTGCGAGATGTGAATAGGGACTTTCCTCGATATGCGTGTCAGCATGGGATCGAAGTAGAGAGTGATAAGGTAAGTTTGTGTAAGCTTTATGGTTGTTTTAAAGTAAATTAAATGGGCTATTGTTGATTTGGTATTAAAATACCTAGGTAAGTTAAAACATAAGCCACTTGATATGTCTCGAGACACGAGTTGACATGCTTCAACACCAATTGAGTTATTGTTTGGTTTCACTTAAGAAAGAACTAGAAGGACATGTGTGTTTAGGAGGTCCACTGGTTAAGTCTCGAGATACGTGTGCACTATGTGATCAAGAGCTATCATTCATCTCTACCCAATTCAAGCATATAAGCTTGATCAACTTAAGCACCTCTCATACTCTCATTTCCATTTCTTCATCGTGAAGCAAGGCTGTTGGAGTAAAGAATTGTTGAGGAGGAAGAAGACAGTAAGGAACCAGTGGAATTGGTAAAGGAGAGACTAAGTTAGCTATTGATCATCAAGTTAGGTAACTTCTCTACTACATTAACATAGCTCAATTTCATGAATTCATGTATTCGATGCTATGGGTTGTTGTTTTATGTTATAAATGGTGTCTTAGAGCTCTAGAGGTATGTCGGAGGGTTCCCAAGGCATCTTCATAGCCTATGTGTTGAGAAGACTCGAAATTATGATTGCATAATTCTTGGTTCTGGAACACATTGCGCGCTATACAGGATAGGTAACGCTCTATGTTGGTCATTAGCGTGCTACACATGGTCATTAGCGCGGTACATGCTATGGCAGCATCAAAATCTTAAAGTCTGAAGAAGCCCTTAAACACTACACAAGAGTCTAATATGCTAAGTAAGGGTCCAAACACACTAAAAAACTTATGATGTAATGTCAGGAACTTAAGGAAGTATTTCAGAGATTTAAATACGAGTTTCGAGGCATTGGGAGGCTGGAGTAGAATAGGAAAATACGTGGTATGTAAGTAAACTGATTGAGAGATTTATGTACATTTCATTCCTATTCATATATTCCTTTCCAGTCATTTGGACTGAATTGCCTTTGTATTTCCTGTGCCAAGTCTTGTTGTTCATTCTCATTAAATGAGGTTGTTTCATGGCATAGTTTGTAAATAAAATGATTTCCTTGACTCCAATTCATGTACTATGTCAATATTGACTATTATTGCTGGTGTTCAATGAAATAACATGCTATTAGGTAGTTTCAATATAGTGTTGTGAATTCTTATCCTTTGTGCCCTAGTTATACAATTGTACTTATTGGATTCCAATACCGTGTTGTTCTTTGAATATGAAAGTGGTTCTTGTATCTAGAGCCATTTTATGATAGAAATCCGGTTGACATACGGAGGCAATAGACTTTCCAGGGTGATCAGGATTTCTCCACTATCTTGGGCAACACATGTTGTATGGGACTCGGGTTGTTAGCAAGCATTACTTGGGTAACTTCACGAGTTGTAAGACTCGAGGTTGTTGGCAAATATACATCCCAGTAATAGACATTTGGGATAGTTATAAAGGCGTATTGTACCATGTAAGTACGACCTGCACAGAGATGTAGAGCACAGCTCCATCCATATATAGTGGAAAGGTTGATGTAATAAAGATCACGGCCGACCACCCTAGATCATTACTACTTAGCCTAGTGTCAGTTTCATTTTGTTTAACTAAAGTATCTCTTTGCATGATGTTCTTTCACCATAGTTGTTATTATTATTATTATGCTTTTGATAGTTGTTGCATAATTGAGAATGTGAACAAATGTCTCTCAGTATTAATTTCTATTTTCAAGTACTCACCGTCTAGTTTGTGATGGTGGATGCAGATCCATCGAGTAGCAGGCCAGGCAAAGAGAAGATTGACGACTACCTTTGAGCCAGTGGAGCATTGCTACCCTAGATTTTTTAGGTTTGATTTTTGAAGTATTATATATATATATATATATATATATATATATATATATATGGTATACTTTTGGAGTTATATATTATGGGTTGAGTGAGTAGTACCTTGACAAGACACATGATGTTATATATCGCCATTTCATTAGATATATGCATGTGATCTTTATTTCTTGGTTTTTCCACAAAGGTTAGGCTACATGTTTATAAGCTTTCGCTAGTTAATTAGTTAAGATTTCTCCTGCATAACTTTTAAGTTAGTAAATTTTAATTAACTCTGATTTATAAATTTACATAGGATAGGTATATGTTTATATCTATTTGAAAACTAAATAATTGGTAAGTAATAAGGTTATTGAAAAGGCTGACTAATTCCTTGTTAGGTCCTATATGGTGAGACTAGGGCTTAATAACGGGATTAGGCCGGGCGGTTCCCTAATTTGAGAAGAGGTCGTCACATTTCCATAATCGCGTTAGTTATAAATTGTTCATATTGTTATTGCATATTACTCTTAATTTGTATATGGAAGGTAGATTGTTTTGTGAATCCTTACTTACTAAGCTAGTTGGAACGCTCGCCTCAAATTAACATTTTTTGTTCTCAATTCGGTGCTTTAACTAAAGGGGAAAAGAAGGATTAAGATTAATTTCTATCTTCTCTATGGTGTGATGAGCCTTCTTGTATATATATATATACTATTTGAATTACATTATTGTAATAGAACAAGGTTGGGAGGTTTTGTAAATGAGTTTTACTTTTGATAAACTTCGACTTTATGTATATCGTTTATATTATGGAAAAAGTCT
Source organism: Stephania cephalantha (assembly GCA_039657325.1). Taxonomy (NCBI): domain Eukaryota; kingdom Viridiplantae; phylum Streptophyta; class Magnoliopsida; order Ranunculales; family Menispermaceae; genus Stephania; species Stephania cephalantha. Next base: position 33,664,142 of record CM077571.1, read on the forward strand.
TAATTTTTTGTTACGTATACTTTGATACATATTTTGATATCGATATATAGTTTGAGTTTATCAGGTACGTAAGGAGAGGATTATGGCTCTAGTTAATTCTGGTTACTGTACTGGGTTTAATTTGGGTTTGAGTCATGGTTTTGCCTTAATCAGGATAAGGGATGCTACACAACTGGCATGCATTTTTTAAAAAAAGTTCATAAAGGATAGGTGAAAGTGGTAACAAATATGGAGTATATCATTCCAACTATTACTCATGATTCTTGGGTACTACTTGAACTAGGTTGACCCATTCGCTAACAGATATGGAGTATATCATTCCAGTGTCGAGAAGTTTAAGAATCTCCTTCTTGAAAACATCTATCATAGGTGTCAATCACCTTTGCGCTTGTCTTGAGGGCTTACTATATTCTTTCATGTGTATTATGTGCTTCTGTGCATAGAAATGGAAAGATTTAATCACTTAATGTCAGCTAGTGTCCATCCCATAACTTCTTTATGTTACTTAAAGATACACACTAGTTTGTCCTCTTCTAGTTTTGACAAATTGTTTGCAATTATTATTGGAAGAGTTTCATTGTCATCTAAGTATGAATACTTTGGGTGATCTAGAAGCTTCTTTAGTCCTGATTGAGTTGTATTTTAAAAACGATGGTAGAAGCTTACATTTTAACGTCGTTTGTTCTACCAAGGATAGAAGTTTATGATGAAGTTGAGAAGATTTTGATTCCATTAGAACATCATCATGTTCAGTGTTGAGTGTGCATTTGGAATCCCTGGCATCAGGGGTCAAGCTATGGTGAATAGCAGTTTTATGTGCATCCCCTAGAGACTGTTCCAAAATGTTTTATATGAGAGGATCTATCGAGTCCATGGTGCATAAATATGACACATCGGCCATAAATTTAAAGGTATATGATAAGTCGTTATTTATAGGTTTTTGGTACTTTATTTTAGTATATTTAAATATAAAAGTCTCTAAAATATATATTTAATTATACTTATTGGACATTTTCAGTTGAAACAGAGTTCGCGGTTGAATCTGGGGCGGAAAAATTCTCAAAATGAAGTATTTATGTGCAGTGATCAGATACTAGATGATGATTGCCTCGAGTTACGTGTTGCGCGGGGTAAAATAGGAGATAACAATTAAGCACGTCATTGCAGTTCGTTCAATCAATTAGAAGCCGACATGTCAGTTGCCTACATCTCCTCCACTAATCACCTGATGCCACGTCACCACCAGCACATCATCACAACATGTCCAACATTTCTCCTCGCATAGCTGCTCTTCGATTTCCTCGGGATGCGCGTAAGCGCCGTCTCCCTGAAATTTGTACAAATCATGTGAATTCACCACCGCCTCCAGGCTGCCACGTGGTGCGCTCTCAACCACCCGAGACGTCATCAGCAGGGGTCTTCTCCAATTAGACGACGCCACGTGGCGTGCGGCAGACCAAACACCCAATCCGCTGCGGACACGTGTCTTGACTCCAAATTTGAATGCCCAACAACCACCATATGGTCCTCGACGCACGTGTTACTTGACCAACCCACAAAATTAGTTTATCTCACCTCCCGGGACCAATTTTTAGTAGTGTTATATATTAAGAACTTAGGTTTTATTTTTTTGAACAACGACTATTATATTTTTAGCATCGAATTCTCTCGACAATGGCCTAGGTCGGCAAGGAATTCATGGCATATTATGTGAGGTCTTTTATTTTATTATTTAATTTAGTTTAAATTCTCCTATTTCAATGTTGTTGCTTTTAAGGAATATGGTTTAAATCTAGGGTGTGTATGTGGCCAGTGCATGCTTTTAGGGGGACAACCTATAGTTATTTGGATAATTAGTATTAGTGTAATTGTGGTTTTGGACCAATAAAGTGACGACACTCACCAGTTTGCCGTCAAACCCTTTCGGTTCTTGAGTGTGCAACAATTGAATCTAGGTTAAATCGGAAGTGGATGCGATCCAGTTATTTAGGATTAGTGTTCCTACAGATCCATATTACTACAATTAGTGTGTTAAACCTAATTGGAAGATGTCTAGGGTTATGCATTAATTAGGGAAGTAGTTAGTGGCGGACGTCTTGGCTATCGAGATTAGGGGAATGAGGAATTTCTAGCGGATGTCGATTTTTCTATAGCTAATCTAGGAGAATTTAAATTAATAACTTTTTGGGAAAGATTGAAGGCCGTGATTGCCATTAAATCATGATTCTGATTTGTCGAACTGTAGACCTAGGTGTTACTTAGGTGTCATTAATTGTTTTCAAAGTTATTTTAGTTATTTTATTTATTTAGTTTATTTTAGATTAGTTAGTTAAATTAATTATTTAAAACCCCGATTTTCCCTTTTTGTTATTTTTAACCTTAGAAAGACCACCAATCTCTGTGGGATCGACCTTTTCCACTATTCTACAAAATAGTTTGTTTATGCAACTTTATTTTATTGACGCATTCAGCGCGAGTCAATTTTTGGCGCCGTTGTCGGGGATTGGTTTTCTTTCTTTGGTGTTTTTATCTATTTATTATTATTATTATTATTATTAATATTATTATTATTATTATTATTATTATTTATTCATTTTAATAAATTGGAGCACCCCGAGAGTTTTGTTAGGTTTGATTATGGATTATATCTTTTTTTAGCATAACGTGAGCATTTTTTTAGGAATTAACATGTTTTTAGGATTTTAGGTGTTTTGAGACTTGGTTGGGAGATATCCAACTTAAGTTGCCGCATTAGTTGCAGGTCTTTGAGTAGATCCAAAACCCTAGACTTCATTCCATCATCTTGTTGATTTCACCCTTAGTTGAAAGACTTCGGGCTCGCAAGACTTGATTGGATTCTTTTGAGTTAACTCCTATGTTTACTAGTTCTTGCTCTTGTTATGATTGCTCTTTTATAGTTTTCTTAGTCACCTACACATGAGAGATTTTGTGCGTTCACTAGTTTTTAGAGATTTTTTGTCATGCATGCATTTGTATCTTCTTCTTATCCATGGTCTTCTTCACCATTTATATGCATTTCTTGACTTGTTTTGAACTTTGAGGACAAGGTTCGGAATAAGTTTGGGGGTATTTTAGCGATTGTGGATTGATTCGGATGGATTCTTTGCGAAAGACCGCAGGCGAGATTGTTTATTTTTATGCGGTTATATGCGGTTGCCGGATGATAATGGTGGTGTTTTATGTCATTTCTTTCATTTCTTGTCTCTTCATATTTCTCTCTCATTTCACTAGGATTTGATACACTTTCATGCATATATATATATATATATATATATTATATGTTTTTATTTTTTTATTGCTTATAGAGTCACCCAAAACTTTGTTTCATGCCTTTGGTTGTGGATGAGTACATTACAGTCGCCTTTTTGACTTGAAACTTAGGGAAAATTAGTAGAAACACTCAATCGAGTCCGCAACTCAGCATTTTTATGATTTCATAATTAGGGACTTAGTTGATGGTTAAGCTTTGTGCTAGATAACGAAAGTGATTAGAGGATCAGACTTATGCAAGTGATATTATTTTAACCCATATTTGGGAATTTGCTTGATTTATAGTGGAAGTGAGAAGGGCTAACATGAGTTTCCTTAATATAGAGAGTCCTACAAGTTTCCACAGGAAATGGAGCAGGGAAACTTGTGGTGAGAAAAAGTGAGAAAATTGGTCCATAGGAAATGGAGCAGGGACTGTATTAATTGAAAAAGTTTTGGAGAAAAAAATGAGAAAAAAAGAATAAAAAATAAATAAAGGCGGAAGTTGTGAAACTTCTCAAATAAAAGATTTAGTTTGAGTGCTTTCACTAGATTAAGTGAGAATTTTAAACTTGCGTACTTGAAAGTATAGACCAAGAAAACTCGTGAGTAGTTGATGGTCTTTGTCTTGACCAGGTCTATGTCTTCAAACTGGGATCTCAATTGTATTTGGGGTTGCGAGTCTTGACATATCATAACTCCAAAATTTCTTGAGTGGCTTGTTAACTTGGTGACTATGTAAACAAAATGAACTCCATGAATTTGAGTCGGGTATAGGATTAGTTGAGTCATTGCATTATTATATTAGGAGTCTAGTTTAGTTTGTGTTGTCATTTACACCTTTACTTGAGACGTGCAAAGTCTTAAGTTTGGGGGAATTTGATAAGTCAGTATTTATAGATATTTAATAGTTTATTTTAGTATATTTAATGTGAAAAGTCTCTAAAATATATATTTAATTAAATTTATTGGTCATTTTCATGTGAAATGGAGTGCGCGGTTGGATCCGGGGCGGAAAAATACTCAAAATGGTGTATTTATATGCAGTGATAAGATATTAGATGATTTGCCTCGAATTATGTGTTGTGCGGGGTAGAATAGGAGATAACAATCAAGCATGTCATTGCAGTTCATTCAACCAATTAGAAGCCGACAAGTCAGCTGCCTACATCTCCTCCACCAATCACCAGATGCCACATCACCACCAGCACATAATCACAGCATGTCTAACATTTCTCCTCACACAACTGCTCTTCTATTTCCTCAGGATGCGCGTAAGCATCATTTCCTGTAGACCAAACGCCCAATTGACCGCAGACACGTGTCCTGACTCCAAATTTGATTGCCAAGTAACCACCAGATGCTCCTCGGCACACGTATTACGAGACCAACCCACAAAATTAGTTTCTCTTACCTCCCATGACAAATTTTTAGTAGTTGTATATATTAGGAACTTAGGTTTTATTTTTTTGAACACCGACTATTATATTTTTAGCATCAACTTCTCTCGACGATGGCCTAGGTCGGCGGGGAAACAAGTCTGGATTATGGATTCATGGCATATTATGTGAGATCTTTTATTTTGTTATTTGATTTAGTTTAAATTCTCCTATTTCATTGTTGTTGCTTTTAAGGAATATGGTTTAGATCTAGGGTGTGTATGTGACCAGTGCATGCTTTTAGGGGGACAACTTATAGTTATATGGACCATTAGTATATGTGCAATTGTGCTTTTGGACCAATAAAGTGATGAACACTCACCCGTTTGCCGTCAAACCCTTTCAGTTCTTGAGTGTGCAACAATTAAATCTAGGTTAAATCATAAGCGGATGCGATCCGGAAGTAGATGCAATCCGGTTATTTACGATTAGTGTTCCCACAGATCCATATTACTGCGGTTAGTGTGTTAAACCTGATTGGCGGATGTCTAGGGTTATGCATTAATTAGGGAAGTAGTTAGTGGCGGACGTCCTGACTATCGAGATTAGGGGGAATGAGGAATTTCTGGCGGATGTCGATTTTCTATAGCTAATCAAGGAGAATTTAAATTAATAACTTTTTGAGAAAGATTGAAGGCCGTGATTGCCATTGAATCATGATTCTGATTTGTGAAACTGTAGACCTAGGTGTTACTTAAGTGTTCATTAATTGTTTTCAAAGTTATTTTAGTTATTTATTTACTTAGTTTATTTTAGATTAGTTAGTTAAATTATTTATTTAAAACCCCTGATTTTCCTTTTTTGTTATTTTTAAGTTTAGAAAGACCACCAATCTCAATGGAAACTTTGTTTTATTGACGAGTTCGGCGTGCATCAGTATCATAAATATTGAACTATACGACTTCACCATCAAATTCCATGGTTAATGATATGTAAGCTACGTCAATCTTTGCTTATGTCTTCTTCATGAAACGACGCCCTAATTGGATGGACGAACATTGGGAAATGGTTCTACTTTCATGTCTTAAACTAAGAAATCACAAACAAAAACCAACTCATTCACTCTCACCAACACATCTTCTAGGACTCTAACTGGAATTACAATAGACCTATCTTCTAACTGAATCACTATTCCTTTGTGTGTGAATGGTTCAACTTTTAGAGACACATCAACATATAAGGGCATGACATTTATAGAAGCTCCTGAATCTTATATTGCTTTTGAGAAAAATGAGTTATTACTGGTGATAGGTATGGAAAACATGCCAGGATCTATACTATAATGACCAGAAAACTCAAAATACCTACATTGATGGTATTTTGGTAATTTTCCAATTTTGTTTGTGTTTGACATTATTAATTCCAGTATTATAATTATTATAGAGGAGTTTGTAAATTTACAAACTTTAGGATGTTTTTGTAAAGTTATTGGAAATTGAATAAAAACTTAACGTTATTAAATCATAATTAAAATCATTAGGTTGGATGGGCCTTAGGGAGCATAAATCTTGAGGCACATCAAGTGGTGGAGAGTTATGCTACTAAACAAAGTCTAAGTATAAAAGCATATGTTGTAACCCTAGCCCCCATTTGAGTCAAAATACAATATTAAGAAAGTAAATTGTAGGAGAGTTCAAGGTGGTGATTGGGGTTGGATTTGGTGATCAACACAAGGTAGGCTTGGATTTTTGTAAGCATACATTTTACCTCATCTCTAAATTTCTCCATTTTGTGATTTCCATGGTTAAATAGAGCTTTTGTCCCCTTTAATGGTGGCTAATGGTGAGATTAGGATACCACCACCAATTGACGGTGTTTTCGCGCCCCAATATTCCCAATATGTATCGAAAACCCCTCTTTTGAAGATTTAGAGAAAAAATCCAAGTTGACGGTCAACATCGCTAAAGAGAGGGCCGCTGGTAACCTCCACCGCTACCCTGTAATGGGGCCTCCATTAAGGGGCTTTAAGATGAAGCTCGAAGATAAGGGTGGCCCATTGGCCACCCCACCCCCTCCCCCCAACGCTTAGGTGCACTAAGGCTACACCCTCGGCTAACCTGAGCGTTGGACTGAGGCATAGGTCGCTTCTGCATAGTGCCCATGTGGGGGACAGGTTGGCCATAAGACCCAAACCAAGGACCAGTTCGGTCCCTCGACTGGCAGCCTAGGTCCAGACTGGCCCCTATAGGGGCCATTTTGTCCCTAAACTAATATATATAATATATATAATAATAAATAATAAATAAAATAAAAATAGCCCTTGTAGCCTTTACTATTTGATGGGGCACACCACCTTCCTTAAGGAAGAATAGGGCAGGCCCCACCTCTCAATCGTCGCATCGGTCAATGAGGGACCCGCGATATCCATACTAGTGGGCCCCCAAATTCAATTGTTTTATAAATTAATTCGCAAAATTAATTGAACGTTCATGTTGATGTGATGTGTATTGATTGTCTAGATTCAGGAGAAGATTTCTAAAGAGCTCTGAGTGCGGGAAATGGGATTGGGATTTATGCGCTGAGTCTTTTTTAGTGAGGAGCTTGCTCAAATCTCAAAACATGGCATGCTATTAGATATTTTTAGGTCTCACGATTTTAATTCGAGACATGGGTTATAGGTTGTTACTTATATTGAGATGAATGTGACTATTCATGTGTTGTGAGTGTGTTGCGCTTTGCTCATGTTATCTTTGCATCAATTACTTGTTCCTCACCACTATTTAACTATTGCGTGGTTCTCTCGACCATGGTCCTTGGTATTGACTCTAACAGAATTGCATGGTCATTGCCACCACTTGAGTATCATATATGGTCGACGACATTACTTAAATTATACCATGAGATCGATACATAAGATTGGTGCACACATCGATAAAAGCTTTGGAGGAACCTACTGTGGAAATGATAGGTTAAGTTAGGTTCATAATAAAGGCCTTTATGTCGACTAATGGTTTGCATCACCTCGAGAGTAGGGAAATTGGTCGCCGGATTCTTTTCAATAACTTGTACAAATTGAATTGATGCCAACTTATGAAATTATTATGCTTTTATGATATCGCTTTTAAATCACCTTTTCATGATGATTTGATTTACAAAGGCTTTTACGTTCCATAATGGATGCTTTATGAGTCATGACTAACGCTATTCGTGAAATACTCTCTTTCTCTTTATTTATTTTCAGTTCTTGTCATGCTCGCATGATTAGTAGGTACTACTTGTATGTTTGATGGTTGAGCAGGTTTACCGCATTACTGAGCTCTATTGGTTCTTTTAGGTCAACTCACTTACTCGTCAAGTCCATCTTCATCGACACCAGTGCAGGATAAAGGAAAGGCGATAGCGTAGAGCCATGCCTTTGATGTGAACTTTGCATATTATTTATATTATTGGTATTTAAAACATCTAAAAAAAAGTTATGTTTAAGTGTTTAATGGATAGATTGTAATCCTTGAGACTTGTTGGCTTAGTACCTTTGTAGTATGATGGTGTAATTACCTTGGGATACTTGAACACCTTGTATAGAATTATTATTTGATATATGAAACATTTTATTTTTAAAATTCTGCAATTATTGTTTTATACGTATAGTTATGTGGTTATGCGTGTTATTTTAGGCAAGCAAAACCATTTACTCAGGCCTAGTTTGGGTATTGGGCATGGGTGGCGGTCTGGGTCGGGTGACCCAACCCTTGGTCAAGTGAGGGTACCATATGCCAGAAATGCAATCGGACTTTCCAGTAATGTAGATATAGCACCAATAGGAGTCAATAGGACTTTCGCATAGGTAATAATGGGGCCGAGGTGGTGTACCAAGGAAAAGGTGTAAAGGATTGCGAATTTTGAAAAAGTTCAGGCCAACTTGACTATAAGCACTAAAAGCATACAAAAAGAAGTCCATATGAATAACCATTACACTCAAATACATGTTCCACCCCTTTTCCAACCACCACTTTTATTTTGGATTTATTTTGATGAATTTCATTTTTTTCTAATGATTCAGAGCACAATTCCTTTTTTTTCCTTCGAAATTGGTGGGAAATTGTTTCACTCAAAAATAACCCTCAAACTTGAGGTTTTATATATATCACTCCAAAACAAGCTCTTTCACACTTTCGTTACACTAGACCTAAACTTCCTAACTAGCGAAAGGATATAAGGCTAATGGTTAGGGTTTGATGATAGGTGATGAAGAAAATCCAGTTTAAATTGGCTCAAAATGGGCTAACTTGTGATAAGATGCTAGGCAGGCCTTTAGTCAAGAGTTTGATTTCAAAAATGGCTTTAATCATTCTGCTAAAGGTGATTGAATCATGGGATTTCACCTTCATCAAACTACACCCTCGTTATAGCACCATAGAAATCTCAATTTTTCCACTCGCACGCAGCATCGTCGCCCTTTTGGTATCTAGCACAAAGCCTAGACTTCATACTAGTTCCCTAATATGTAATCTCAACAATACCAGGTAACGCTCCGGATCGAGTGTTTCTCCTTGTGTTCAAAAATTTTCAAGTCTCAAAAGTGAATTAAAAGAACTCATGTGATAACCGAACCTCGATGGGCCGGACCATCCATCCTAAACAATCGCCGAACCACTCGAGATAACCCCGCAATTCGAGCGATGATCTAGTAAGCCTTAACCTCATGAAAACAAACCAAGACATTCTACAAAATATAACCAAGGCTAAAATGTGCGGAAATAAAAGCATTTTAGAGTGTAAGAATTATGGAATTAATAGTAAAAATCTTACGAGCAATTTAACACATAAGCTAAAACAAGTTCTGTGCATTTAAACATCTACCCATATGAAATCCCCTCTTTATTATATAAACATCTCAAAAACAAATAGATAAATAATACTCAAACCAATACGTTGGAAAAAGATCTCATACGCTACGACTTTACACTTTCCTTTATCTTGAGCAAAGCAATTGAGGTACCTAGAGGAGAAAATAGTTGTGTAAGCAATATTTTATTAGTCTAAGTAAAGCTGAAGCATGCTCGACCATCAATCATCCAAATAATAAATATTTTATTTAGAACTAGATTCCTTTGTGACGACCCAAACCCTAGTGGACTCCGGATCTGCTTCTACCTAAAGCATCACCGAATCCCTCGAGATAACCTAACGAGTCCAAAGTGATGAGCTATTAAGTCTTAACCTTTAGAAAATCAACCAAGACATTCTTCAAATTGGCCTAAGGCTAATAAGTGCAAAAATAAGAAGCCTTTAATTTCTAACAATATGAAGAATCGATATTAGAAGTCTCACAAACAGTTAAACATAACCTAAGACAAAGTTCTGTTGGTTTAAATATTTACCCATATGAAATCCCTTTTTTATTACATAAACATCTTAAAAACAAGATAGATAAATATTAATCCAAATAACTCCTAATATATATTAGTCGGATTTCCACATTTTAGTACATGAGACCCATTATCATTTTTCTGGAATTAAAGAATAACAGAACCAAACATAATAATATAAAACAAGATAAGAGAAGCAATAATGCCAACATGATAAACTTGAAACAAGCATACTCAATGAAGATCCATGAATGCCTTATAGTCAAACAAAATGGAAAATTGATATTTCTATAAACGTGATTCGAACACCTACATAATACATAAGAGAATCTCGAAAAGCTTCCAAGGACATCAAGGCATCAATTATGATATCTCGATATGTGTGCCGCAACTATAACGGCTAGCTTGTTGTAATAGTGCAAACAACTTACGTTGACCACGGATATCGTCCTCAAGGAAAGATTTTTGCTTGGTTAATTAGCTATTTATACTTGAACTATTGCTAAGGAAATCCCCTTTTAATTAGTTTTATACTAACTAAACTAATCTAACAAAGCAATGTAAACTTTATTGTAACTCTTATATTAAGGATATCTTAGTTCACAACTTCACCTAAGTAATTTAGTACTATGCCTTCCAACCACTTTCACATCTCAATATGTTGTGTGCAATGCCTAATTAGAATAGACAGATTTTCTTCAGATCCACTTTAATCCACCGGTATGACGGAAAATATTCTAATTGTGCAAACTATAATCTCACCTATCGGTGTGCTTTAAGTCCTAAATCATTGGATTCATAACCAACTTTGTTTACTATCCGTGCCTCCCTAATCAACAACTATCGCACGATGTTGTATGTTTTATGGTTGTACCGCTCATATCTAGATTAAAAGCTTCAATGGCCATGTGTTACGACCCTCCCCTTAATCTAGGGCATCGCCTCGACCTAATCCCATTATTAACCCATATTTCTAGCCACGTAGAACCTAACAACGTATTAGTCAGCCTTTTTAATAAATCTTACACCATTCTCATTCAAATGAAGTCTTGACAATTATGCGAAAGTCATTCATATAAAACCTAAGCGTGGAAACCGTAAAACAACGATCACAAGAATATATAATAAAACGGCGATAACTATAATATCTACATGTTTCTCGACAAGTATACTATCTCTCATCCCACACATACAACACCAAAAGTATATAGAAGACGTTATAAGTTGTACAACAAAATAAAAAACCTAAGAAATCAAAAATAATCATTGATACACAAATCCATTACCAAGCAATGTAACATTAATAAACTATTCAAAAATATACCAATCATAAATTGTGTACCAAACACATTAGCCTAGTAATTACCGATTGATTACATAGACCTTGGCTATTGATCGATAGACCTTGGTAGTAATTTATTTAGCACGACATATCGACCTCATGTAATAGGTCCGCATGCATAGCACTTCGGTATTACATTTGTTGGTCGGTGCTTATCTCACATGACCTAAATTTCTAATCCTAGTTTAATCTCTTAATCAGATCAAACAACTCGTGACGTGGGACCCGCAATGCAGAGATACGTGTCGTAAATCGAGGCTAGGTGGCCGAGGTAAATGTTATATTTGTTATGGTGTATGCCTAGTGTATTATATATGTGTACACTACTAAGTCATTTCTACTTACGTATAGGTGTCAAGGCATGAGCGGAGGCGCACCTTGATATGCATACCGGGGTGGGATCGAGTTAGAGAGCAATGTGGTGAGTTGGTATAAGCTTTATAGTGCTTTCATAAGTGATATAAATGGGGCTATGGTTGGTTATGTATTAATACACTTAAGTTACTGAGTTAAAACAATAGCCACTTGACATTTCTTGAGACACGTGTTGGCACATCTCAACACAAAGTGAGTCACTCATTGGTGTCACTTGGCATGAGTTAGTGGGACATATGTTAGTAGGTGAACCATTAGATAAGTCTCGAGATACGTGTGCACATTAGGATCAACGGCTATTAATCAACCATATCCAATTCATGACTATACAACTTTTAGTCAACATAAGAAACTCAACTTTTTCATTTTGAATTCTTAAGTGAGAAGCAAAGCTTTTAATGAATAGAGTAGCTAGAGGAGGAAAAAGAACAACAAATTTAGTGATTTGGTGAAGAACTCAAGCTAAGCTAGTGTATTTGATGATATGTGTTGTTGTTTTATGTTGGTAATGATGTCTCGGAACTTGGGAAGTATATATGGAGGTGTCCAAGGCATTAGCATAGCCTGTGTGCGGAGAAAACTCAAAATTCTGTTTGCATAATTCTAGGTTCTCAACACATAACGTGCTATGTAGGATAGTTAGTGCGCTACGTCGGCCATTAGCGCGCTACATGCTATGACTACATAAAAAAATTCAGCAAGTCTCAAGAGGTCCTTAAACACTATAAATGAGTCTAAATGCTAAGTAAAGGTCCAAACACATTCAAAAACATATGATATGATGTCGGGAACCTAGGGAAGTATTTCGAGGATTCAAATACAAGTTTCGAGGTGTTGGGAGGCCGGAGTAGCATAGGAAATTGCGTCGATTGTAACTAAACTGATTGATATATTTATTTACATTTCATTCATATTCATATGTTCATTTTCAGTTATTTGGACATAATTGCCTTTGTACTCCATATGTCATGACTTGTTGTTCATTATCATTACATGAGGTTGCTTTCATGGTATAGTTTGTTGATAAAATGATTTCATTGACTCCAATTCATGTGCTGTCATTATTGATTGTTAATAATCGTGGTCATTGAAATAGCATGCTATTAGGTAGGTGTTACATAGTATTGTAATCCATTTCTTTTGTGCATTAGATATGCAATTGCTTTATTTGATTCTCAAACTATGTTGTTTATTGAAATATGAAAGTGGTTCTTGTATCTAGGGTCATTACATTATAGAGGTTCGTCGGACATACGGAGGTCACTAGACTTCCATGGTGATCCGGATCTCTCCACTATCTTGCGCAACACATAATGAATGAGTCTCGGGGTTGTTGGCAAGCATAACTTGCGTAGCACACGGGGTATGGAACCTGAGGTTGCTGGCAAGTATAAATCGCAGGTGACTGGCACTAGCAAAAGTTTATTAAAGCAAGAGCAATGCTCAGACCTTCACATTGATGTAGAGCTCAGCTCCATCTTCATATAGTGGAAAGGCTGATGTGATGAAGATCACGGGCGACTGGTTCTAGATCATTACTACTTAGCATAGTGTCAGTTTGATGTTGTTTAACTGAAGTATTTCTTTGCATGTTCTCTTTTCAACATAGTTGCAATTATCATGCTTTTAGATACTTGTTGCATACTTGGGAATGTGAAAAAATGTCACTTAGTATTACTTTCTACTTTCTTGTACTCACCGTCTAGTTTGTGACGGTGGTTGCAGGTCCATCGAGTAGCAGACCGGGCAAAGAGAAGATCAGCGACTACCTCTGAGCCAGTGGAGCACTGCTACACCAGATTTTGTAGGTTTGATTTTTGATGTATTATTTTTATATGTATATGGTATACTTTTAGAGTTATATGTTATGGGTTGAGTGAGTAGTACCTTGACCAGACGCATGATGTTTTATATCGCCGTTTCATTATATATATATATATAAATGCATGTGACCTTTATTCCCCGGTTTTTCCACAATAGTTAGGCATTATGTTATAAGCTTCCGCTAGTTAGTTCGTACTTCATTTGAATAACATTTTAAATAAGTAAAAATTTTAATTAACTTAGATTTATGAATGGACATAGGATATGTATAGGTTTATAATCATTTGAAAAAAAATATATAATAATAATTGGTAAGTAATAGGGTTTTAGAATAGTTGGTTAATTCCTTGTTAGGTCTTATATGGTGAGATTACGGGATTAGTCCGAGCGGTGCCCTAATTTGATAAAGGGTTGTAACTTTATCATTAGGCATTCTCTTTATTAGTTTTGAAATACGCCATATCGACCTCATGTAACAGTTTGCACAGATAGTACTTCGATATTACCCTTATTGATCGCCGCTTAATAATTTCATACATTGGCCTAGATATTATGCTTCCTGAAATAGCTTATGTATCCAATCCTTGTTTGTTTTGAAACACGATTTATCGACCTCAAGTAATAGGTCCGCACACATAGTCCATCGTATTACCCTTATTGGTCAATGCTTATATATATCATCAACCTTGTATGGTAGGCTAGTGACACTAACTAGTCAGCTATACCGACATCCTTGAGTCCCATACCCCTTGTACCGCGTATACCCCAAACTATATCACGAAACCATAACACATTCTAATTTAACTACAATACACACAATCAAGTAAACACACAAGTCATGGCATAAGAATTTGAGCAAGTATAATAATATAAACAACTGTCATCAATCAGCGATATCAAGACATAAAATCAAAAGAAATATCCCAATCAGTGTACTTACCTCTACGACAATTTCCTAGCTAATCCAACCTCTTAATACCTCAAAACACATACCCAAACCTCCGAAACTCTTCCTTAGGCTCCTGGTACCATAAGACTTGTTTTACAATGTGTTTAGACCATTAGTTAGGGTGTTAAACTTGTTTAAGGTATTTAAGTTCTAGTTAGGAAATTGCAAATTTTGTGCTGTCAGAGCACCTAGCGCCTTGGGTGGAATCTTTAGCGCGCTAGTCAACCTGATTAACACCCTACATGCGGGTAGTGTGCTAGCAATCACACTTAGCGCGCTAATTGTAAGAAAACCCCGAATTATACAATTTGAATTCTGAGCTTTCTCCACTCATGGCTAACTCCTACACCTTGGGATCTCTTGTACTAGATGTCCAGAGACCCCAAAACACCTAAAATAATAGCCATACCAAAATTATATCACAAATTCATTAACTAATCTTAATGCTAATAGTGTAGCTAAGCTTACCAAGTTGCTGAATACTCCTAGCTCGATCAACACCTTCAAATCCCCAAATCATCTTCATCACCTTTCTAACCTTCTCTGGTATCCTTCCCACTTTGCTTAACTTCTATGCTAATGAATGGAAATGAAATGATTTTCATGAGTTGATCTATTCAATCATAAATATGTATAGATAAGGTTGAAATATGGCCATTAATCTTAATATATAGACGCAGCTCAAGGTTGAGCTAACATCCCACCACTTGCCACAATTCCACTAACTCTTCATTAACTCCTCCTTCGTAACTCCAATTGCAACTCAATTGGTCTCTTGATGTTTTAACACGTATCTCGAGGAACATCAAGTGGTTATTGTTTTAACTTGCTAACTTAGGTACATTTAATGTAAATTAACCATAACCTTATCAAATTTAACTATTTCCGCCACATCAACTTAAATAAGCTAGCCGCATCACTCTCTACCCCGGTCCCTCACTGAAATGCATTACGGGGCATGTCCACATCTTGACCTAAATATACTAGTAGGAGTGACTTACTATGTCTATACATATACAATGCACCAAGCATACATCCACAAAAAATATATTACTTGGTCTTCAAGCCGAATGTTGGGTTCTTGTACCCGCTCTCGAGCCACGTCACGGCCGGTGATCCTTAGTTACGGACCAAATCCATTAGTAGAAATTTAGGTCATTACAATCTTATTGACTAATACAAATTTTGTACCCAAAATTTACTTATTCCCAATTCTTATCCTTAATTTCTTTCATTTTATTATTGTAGTTACCTTAGCCAATACTTTAATTGATATAAGAGACTCATGAAATCTCCCACCTTCAATCAACCAACTCCTCCAAGAATTTGTTTTGTTCTTCACCTAGTTACATACCTTTTATATGTTGAAGAGAGGTGGAGAGGAAGAAAACTTGGAGTGAGGTGAGGAATGAGTGATGATCCTCACTTTGAGGGTATTAGGTGTGTATGTGACATGTTCCCACTTGCTTCTCATTAGACACCAAATTTTTAGTCTTGTTCAATTACCTTCGGTTACTCGGTGTCCCGCACTCGTAACGCATAACGAGGCGCGCCATAATTGCCAACTTCTATCAATTGGCCTAGACTGTGGGTTTATAATTTGTATTTTGTCACATTTAATTAATTTGATTAATCAAATTATTTTTTCGACCTAGCGTACCCACATTTCACTCGCTCAGTACCCGTATTGACACGTTTCTCGAGGCGAACACCCGTTACACTATCTCGCTCGATTCAATGATATAAATACACACATGCGATGCTAGGTAAATAATTTGATATACGACATCGCAAATAGGCAAACAATCACGCAATATCACTATTTACCTAGTCAGGCGTGCCCTGACCTATCTGCGGCATCCACGCGGATCTGAGCTGGCGTCCAAGTCTGAAAATAAACAATAATAATGACGTAATTAAAATTTGGGCCGTTATAGTTATCATCGTTTTGTTTTCTATATATCTATGATCGCCATTTTTCCCGATTTCCATACACTTAGGATTTATAGTATTTGCTTCCAATAAACTTTGAAGACTTCAAATAAAAAATTTATAAGTTGTAAAAGTTTTATTTGGAATGACAAATAAAAAAATTTGAGTAATGCTTATCTTGAACGTTAATATCGAGGTTAAAAAGATTGAAGGGTCGACTAATACGTCGTTAGGTCCTACATGATTGAGAATAAGGCTTACTATTGGGATTAGGCGGGCGGTGCCCTAGATTAAGGGAGGGGTCATCACAAGCAGGTGTATCAAAGCCAATATTATCGTAAGCAATGCACTAACTTGGATAAAATACAAACCCTAGTGTGGAAACTAGACCATCCTAGCCTAGAAACGATTAGTCTTGAAGTAAGCGAAAGTGAGCTAGGGATTCTTAGTTGTACATGTTAGTTTCAAAATGTATATATACACGCTATCTACATAGTGGGTGATATCGCGTTCGCTACCAACTTGCAAAAACCCCGATGGATGATTCATGCGATAGCGCCGATGCAAAGTGCCAATGGTAGTTAGCCTTCTACTTTTGCAAAAGATCTATAGAGGATATGTGATTAGGTATCTACTCAAGGAAAACAGCTTGATTGACTTCATCATCATGATAAAGGCTTGTTTTGCCCACCTAAGCAAAAATATTGGCCCTCACAACTACTACTACGCCTACGCTACTTGTGCTAGAGCTTTCTATTACAAAGACCAAATGTCCTAGTAGTACAAAATCTTCCTATTATGACAATACTAGCGGCGGAGACATTGGAGATAATACAATCTCTTACGCTCACATCTTCAAGCACATATGTCGAGGTTCATTTGGTGAAAGACTTTGTTGGGGGAAGCCAACTTATTTTGATGCACATAGAGATTTTGAGAAATAGATAAAAGAGTGTTCTCTAATGAAAAGCTTCATAAGATACTAAATATTGAGGATAGGTTATGTGTTGAGATCTCATCATACACATTGCAGAGAGACATCAATGTTTGGTGGTGTGCGACCATAAGGACTAATGGATATTTGGAAACTTGGGATGCATTCAAGAAGAAGTTCTATCAATAGTACTTCCCACCTGCGGTGATGAAAATGTTGAGGAAGTAGTTTATGAACCTGAGAGAAGGATCCGATGAGTCGGTGATGAGCTAAAGAGATAGAAATGGCTACTTGGGGCAGTTTGCTAGGGACTTAGTGAGGGATGACTCAGAGGATATATACCACTTCGGAGATGGACTAAAGCCAAACATTAGGTATCATATGGTATGTATAAGCACGAGGACACTCACTGAGATATATGAGTGTGCAATTTCTCAAGAGACTTAGGGATAAAGGAGATGGGACGACTTTAGATCCATCAATGTTAACCGATCACCTTGCGAGTATGAGATGAGGAAGCCAAAGGCCAAGGGATAAAGGAGATGGGACATAAGTTCTCAGGGATCAAGGGCAGCCACATCTTACACACCAGCTTATGCCCTACACATCCTATTGTGCTCTAGTAAAGAGTGTAGTGGGCAAACCTCACTTGCCCCTCTCGATCAACCAAAGCATTACTAGCTCTCGCTATGCCAATTCTTCACCTCCACTAGCCGAACAATAGAAGTAGCAAGTTGGTAGAGTTCGAGGCGAGGCAAAGGCGAGGCCGAGATGGTTCCCTACTAGAACAAAGATAGCCACAAGACATGCACATGTTCGGCACTAGATTTGCACGGGCTTATCACTTACTTCGTGTATGGATTGTTTGGGAATATGGTGATGAATTGCTCGTAGTTGGCAGCATCAGCCTACCTACAACATGAACCCAAAAGGAGTTCATATAATACCTTAATGAGATGTAGATGCCACAAGAAGTCTTATTGGGGGAACGGTTAGCATTTGCGGTAGAGTTTATAGTTAGGTTTTAATTCGAGTTCTACTATATCATTTATTGTTGGTTGCACACTATACATCCTTGCGTCGACACCTAAGCTTATGGTTAGCATGCATTTGATGTTGAGTTACGCAACATGGGATAAGGTTTACCCTAATAGTGTTGTTGATGGATGTCCAAGTAGAGATAGACATGGTAAAGTTACATGAAGAATTTAGGGTTATCGAATTTTTAAATATTGACGCGTTGTTAGGGATGGTTTGGCTAGCGGCTTTCACACTCATATCTACCATTTCAATAAGATAGTAATATTTGAGATCTCAGGGTGTCCGCTTTTCACTTGTAGAGGTAGTTCACATAGAGCTAATGGCATGAGAGGTAGACTTAAGACTAGAGGAGAGATTAAGACTCTATTCGCATTATACACATTACCAGAGACTCATGGACCCATACTGGAGGAAATAACAATAGTATGCAAGTTTCCAAATGGGTTTCTCGAGGACTTACCTAGTTTACCACTAGCGAGAGAGATACACTTCATCATTGAGGTGGTACCATGCACATAGGCTATTTTTATACCGCCGAACCGCATGACTCCTAGAACATAAAATTTTGTAATAAAGGATTCGTCACCTCTTCCATGTCGCAATGGGGAGCGCCATCCTTTTGTGAATAAAAAGGAAGGAACTTTGAGACTCTATATTGATTATATACAATTGAACTAGGTCACACTCAAAAAAAGTATCCATTATTGTGCATTGATGATTTGTTTGATCAGCTGAGATGACAACAGTTTTATTCCAAGATAGACCTGCGATCAAGGAGTCATCTACATAGTATCAGGGATGAGGATAGGTCCAAGACAGCTTTCAGCACTAGATATGGACACTATCAGTTCCCGGTCACGCCATTTAGGCTGACCAACGCCCTTGCCATGTTTATGGATTTAATGCATAGGATGATGAGACTATTTATTTACTGCTTCGTGAAAGTTTTCTTAGATGATATATTGATATATTCATGGACTTGAGATGATCACGACCAAGACCTCAGGGAGACGTTGCAGATTTTGAGGGAGCACAGACTCTGCGCCAAGTACATCAATTATGAATTTATGCTTTAGAGGTCAAGTTTTTAGGTAACGTTGTTGGGGCACAAGGGATTGCAGTGGATCAGACCAAGATTCATGCTATTATGGATTGGCCGACACTAACTTCTAGAAACCCTCTACTTGATCCGCCATTAGATTCTCGAAATTAAAGGTGAGAAATAAGACCATTAGGGTAACATTCAGAGAAGCCAATGAAATCATATATATACAACAAATAACAATAAGTGCAACAAATAACGTATAATAACATTTTCATTTTCCCCTAAAATCTCGATGAAAATCGTTTATCGGACCCTAAGCTTATTCATAAATCGACACAACTTAGAGTTAGTTACCCTAGGTTTTCGATACCAAGTTATATTTGAGCCAATAACCTTAAACTTTGATACCAAATCGTATCTCAGGTTATAACTTGTTTCCAAGTCTATGGTCATTCTCTAAACTAGGCTCTAATACAAAATGGTATCTGAGCAAATAACCTTAGGCTCTAAGTAGGCTCGATACCAAGCTTTAGCTTCCTCTATCCCAATTAAAGTGATACTTGCCCCAAACCCTAATCAAACCCTACTTACCAAGCCAAAATTAGATAAAGCTAGTAGCCTCTCCTTTTTTACTTGATAAATGCGACCCGCATATCAATATTGAATTAAGAATTTAAAATATACACAAAGAAAAAAATTAAAATTTTTTCAATAATTAAAACGTCATACATAAATAGGGAGTTTATAGAAACCCAAAAATCGATTATAAAACCTTCCAACCTAATTCAATTACAATAAAGTAACTCAAACAATGTGTGTATACATAGAGGAAAGGTATTTACATCGTGGAGAAGAGAATAAAACTCCTTAATTTTCTTTTTTTCCTTCGTTGAAGTGCTAGGCCAAGAACTTGAAATGTTAAATTTTCGGTGAGCGCTTTTATTAGCTCAAGTAAGTAAGGATTTATGATGAGTCTTCATTTATGCACATTCTCATAAATGTTTTTATTGCTCTATATGTTTACTTTGGAGATTGACAGGGTATTTGAGCTTTTTTTCTTGAATTGGACAATTTCGGGAAAAAAGTCAACTATTGGTGAAAGCAGTAGCTGGGCTGACGCCGTGTAGATGAGTTGACGGTGCCAACAAAGAAGCAGCGGTGCCACCAGGGCATTAGGATGGATCAACACATGGTGCCAGTTTTGAACACACGGCGCCAAGATTTGAATAGACAACGTTACCAAAAGTGCCAGACGAAGAAATAAAAGTTTTAGACCAACTTTTTGCCTAAGACTTTCCTTATATCTCTGCATCGCCACCTAGCACCGTACCCACATAACCACGACACCATGGACAATGCCAACATCGCAGAATATAAGTTTCTGGATTTTTTAGAAGGTTCTTATTCCCAGGAGTTGCCATTCTTGTACCCCGACACACCTATATAAATGAGGCACTCTATGAACGATATTATTTTGTATTCATAGTAATTTAGGAGTATAGCATTGTAGAGTAGCCAAGTCCGTGAAAGCGGCATAAGTATAATGGCTCGCTTGTAGTAATAAGGCAATCAACTTACATTAATCACAGATATCATCCCTAGGGAAAGGTTTTTGCAGTAGTTGTATATTACCTACTTAACTTGAACTATAGCTAAGGGATTCACTTCTAATTGATTTTATATTTAAACTAAACTATTCTGACAAATCACTTTAAACTTTAGTTGAACCCTTATATTAGAGATATCTTAGTTCACAACTTTACCAAGGTAATTTAATGCAATGTTTTCAATTCATGTGTACATCTCAATATGTTGTGTGCAATGCCTAATTATAATAGAGAGATTTCATTCAAATATACCAACCGTCGTGATGGATAAGATTCTAATGTGCAAACTAGAACTCCACCTATTAGAGTACATAACGTAAGCTCCACATTACTTTAAGTGTCAAATTATTTGATTCATAACCAACTAACTTTACCAAAGTAATTTTACAGCTTTTACGTTCATGTTTGGATTAAACACGTGATCAAGATGTCTAAAGCATTACACTCGAATCAATACAAATTCTAACAATTGCACTTTTTATTATCACTTTTTTATTCCTATCTCAAAGCATAGCACTCATACCGTAGGATCCATTGATCCCTAAGACAAATAGACTACTCGCATATCATTAAGACACACTTATGAAAATTCAATATAAAATTCTTTGCAAAACAAAGATTAATATATATAACCTTGAATTAATCAATTAAACCAAATATTGATTGCAAACGTGGATTTTTCAATGTATCTCTAACAAAACTCCTTAATACTCGACGCAATGCTAAATTTCTCTAATGGAGGCCAATCGCCTTCTATGTGGTTGGGTCCCTCTTGTTTACCATGTGCTAACCTATTTATACTCCCTAGTAACAATTAAAAACCTTATATTACAATATAACCCTAATTTAAGCTTCACTTTCTAATTTTTACAAAGTTGGCGTTGCCACTAATGCCCCATGTATCCCGGCGCTATCCCTTGTAAGCCACGCGCCCGAATGCGTCTCGAGTTTCGGAGTTGGTTTTCATCATTTCTTCTTCTCTCCCACGCCATTCCTTTCCTCCCCACACCGTGCCTTGTCTTCCTACAAAGGTGTCAATACATGCTCCCATAGCACCAACTCGATTTTGTGGGTTTTTTCGTCGTTTCTTCTCGTTTTTCCTTCATTTCTTCCAATACACCTTAATTTGCTGAAAATGCAATAATACCATGAATTAGCACTCATTTGAGGATATTTATACTAACTATATGTTTCTTCTCGTTTTATCATTAATTACAAGTTTATTTTGTTTCAACACTCAAGTAGCAATATACAATTTCAACATTTCTCATTAGGCTCAAGAATTCACAAATAAGCATACATCAAACTCATCTTTGATAGACTTTAGCACTTCAAGAGTCTATAGGGCCTTTACATAGTTGGAATGAAATCTTAACTTAACTAGCTAACTGCACTCAATTTAAATCTTTTATTTGAAGAGGTTTAGTTTACTTCGCCTTCTTTTCTCTATTTTCTTTCTCATTTCTTTTCTTCTTCTTTTCATTTTTATTTAATAGTCCTTGCTCATTTTCCTATGGACTTATTCTTCCTTACTTTTTCCAACCATCAAGTTCTCTACTCCTTTCCCCGTATAACTTTTCCAATTCTTTAATTTTCCCTTTAATTCTAAAACTCTTGTTCGCAATTCTCACATTCACTAAATCAAGTAAGTTAACTCCAACGTTTAATTTAAAATGCCTATTTCTTCCCCTCTTTGCATTAAGTCTTTCTTTGCTTTGTATTATCAAGTCGATTCACACTTATTATGGGATCCTTATAGATCTCACTTTTTCCACAAGAAGTGTTCTAATTTCTTGCTTTTGTTTCAAGTTCAAGGTCTTCCCTAACTCTAAGTTTCTAATCATAAAATCACATTGTTGTTTGCTACATTTCATTGTTTCTTTTTCTTTAAAAATTTTAAAAAATTCTCTTCGCTTTGTATCAACAAGATACTTGTAGTCTACTCATCCACGATTAAACGCATGAACATGCAAATGAATTACTTATTCATTACATATTACTATATATAACCTAATCTTTATTACTTAAAAACTCATATAATATGTAAAACATAAAATATATACACTACCATACTTTCCACCCTAACTCGCTTCAAATTAAAAAATAAAACGGTCATACCTTTAGTGTTTATCCTTATTTTTCGACTATCTTACTACTTCCCATAATGTGGTGTAGTTTTGATGCCCCAAAACTTAAACCAAACCTTGTCCTCAAGGTTTACAAGTAAGCCCGAAATCAAAGAAACTAAAACACACAAACATATGTAATAACACAAGTTATAATAAACTAAACTAAACATTAAAATTGAAATGACTAAATAGTTTACAAAATATCCCATATGTTTAGAATGTATGAATGGTATCAAAAGCATTCTCAACTCCCCATGTCTAATGGAGTCCTAGAACATAGACTTCAGGATCGCTCATCATCATTCTCATATGCATCATCCCCTCCAAATGCTGATGGTGTCAATGGAAACTCCACTGTCTTGCTCGTACTAAATCCAAATCATACACATATGTTGGTGCTTTACTCGAAAGACTAATAACCTATCGCTTAGTCTCAACCATTAGCTCATCCATTATCTATTTATTACTCGTGATGATCAACAAAATAACATGAAATTGCGATGCCCATCCCGTATGTCTCGCTCTCTCCTCTCCATATCTTGCTCATATCTTAGTATGGCTACATAGTATTGCACCCTATCATCCTAATACTGTCTCCTTATCTCTGCTATCCACATCCTTTGATGCAGAGTCAAATCCTCAAATGGTGGTATGGGTTCCTATAGCGGATGCGGTGGTGGAACGACTTCAGATCGTCCAAGTCCCGTTATACGATCTCCGGTCTACAAACTTGTAGCCCCCATCAAATACCTTATGTTGTTGCTCCCGCGCTTCTTCATTCTCCTCATCTTCTAGCTCCTGGGCTAGTTTTACCGCCATTGCTTCTCTTGTTGTTTGATCTTCTTGCCTCTTGGCCAACAACTTAGCCTCATATCTAGCTCCATCGGCCCTCATCAAATACCTTTTGTTAGCCTCATCAAAGATTCATCAAAGGTTTTTTAGGCATCTATATCACATTTTTCATCATCTCTCATTTTCACTCGGACCATTAAGCACAAATGAGTAATCCAAATAGGAAACAACAATTTGTTGATCATTTCTGACATGATTAACTACTAACTCATAATCTTAAATAACATTTCAATAATATAAATATAAAAACATAATTGGGTGAGTTCTAAAATAAATACTTTAAATCTTCAACCTTCTCCAAAAGCAATGAACAATAAACTAAAATATAAAAATAATAGACAATGGCTCCCATAACAATGGAATTTTGATCTACATACTTAAGGGCAATTATTTTTGAAACCTTAAGGTTGTATTTATAGTGTTTTAGGTAGTAAACATCCCAAACTAACTCAAATTAATCGTGCTTATCTAAAATTCATGAAATCTCTTCCAGTGATTCCTCAATGAATAATGGTTTAAGTGGAATCGCTGAGAACATCTGTAAAATCGAACTACATGTTCCCACTTATTCGACTTCCTATTTTTGGTTTATATAGGAATCCCTGGCGAATCACTAGCCTTGTGATCCATTTTTTTTTTTATTCCTTGTTGATACTTTACATACTCTTTCCACTTGATTGATTCCTTCTTAGTCTTCCCTTCATGTTCTCTCCATTTCTTTGTATAATCCATTTATTATCTGAAATAACAAAAATAAGAGAAAACCTCATGTAATATAGTCTTTTATATCTAAAATCATCCTAAAATGAAATATAAAACATGTCTATTTTCTGCCTTATCAAATACCTTCAAATTCAAGCACTTCGTTTTCTCGAGCAAAGGAATACACTCAATCATATTTTCGTTTATTCTCTCATTTTGATTTATAATTATATACTCTTATTCTTGAACATAAATAATCTTTAAATAGAAACTTATTACTCTCAAAAAAATCACATATATGATAGAATAGAAAGAATTAAAGAACAACCACTTTGTTTAACAATTTAACCTCCTAATCTTGCAATACACCTAAAAATTCAAAGTTAAATCAATCACCAAGGTGAAGGCACTACATAGGTTTTCTCAATCTACACTAACATGCATCACGCTTACGGTAGCTAATATAGAATCGAAAGACACAAAAATCACTAAATCAATTTTATTTTCAAATAATACTTAAAATATCACCATAGTCAAAGTCGATAGTAATTTTTTATTCATTAATAATGATCATTTTATGTTCATTTGTTGGAATAAAAAAATATACTTCACTTAACTAAGGTATAAGTACTCAAGCTAAATCTTTTATTTGAATAGTTTTTCGTAAACTTCTTCCATTTTCTTATGTCTCTTTCTTTCTTGAATTGTATATATATTCATTTCGTTTTTCTTTAAATTGTAATCTTACGGTTCCATGCTCAATTTCCTTTGGAATCCTTTATTTTTTCTCCTTATAGGAATTCATTCTCTTTTTTCCCACCACTAGATTTCATGCTCCATTTCCTTTGAAATCTATAGGTCTCCCTATTTTTTTCTTATAAAAACTCTTGTTAGCTCTTGTCACTTTCACTATAGTCAAGGAAGTACTCTTTTCCAACTTAGTAAAGTTTATTGGCTAATTTCTATTTTTCTCCTAAATTGTGGCATAATTCTTTTCATAATATATAACAAGATTTTAACAAATCCGTCTTTTTTATCTTGAACTATTGTTTCGATCTTTTACACTTTATAATTTCTAATACAAAGCAATCAATTCCCTCGGAACTCCTCTAGCGTATACATAATATAGGTGAAGTCAAATATGGCGTAACAATTCTTTTTCATCATTAAATTCCTATTTTTATGGGTAGTAAAAATATATCCCTTCCATTTTAATCAAAATTATATTCAATTTTTATTTTTCTAACTAAATTAAAGTAAAATGAAAAGGAAAAGTTTTTACCTATATCGTGAAAAAATTTGAAAAATTTAGAATATTCAACTATATTCTACCTCTTGTTTCTTTCTAACTTCGCATCTTCATACTTCACTTCACGTAATACCTCCAATCTTATTCCAAACCTTGTTCTCAAAGGTTAAAAACTAAGTCGAGTTTCCAACAAAAATAAAAATACCTCGGGAAGCATAAACGAATAAATAAATAAATAAATGAAGAATGAATTGTATAAGTAAATGAAAACATGATGATAAATTTATACATTTCAAAGTAATGTATATTAAAAAATCAGCATATCAAACCTAACCATTGTATCAAATGTTAACATATCAAAGCAATTGTATCATAGTAGCACATATACCACTTCATAACAATCAAAATATTACAAACATAGACCTCATAACATAACACTCGTAAATAAATTACATTGAGAAGAATAAAAATTCAGAATCGCCATCCCGACGTCTCATCATCACCATCATCGCTATGATCATGCTATTGAGATTAGAATATCATTGTAGGATCATAAAAGTTGTAATCCACTCCCGCTATTGGGTTCTCTACTAAAAATACTCCTTGGTGGGGTATTCTCAATTAGGTTAGTGAAATTTTAATTTTAGCTCCTCCACTTTGCATGCTTCTGGTCTTGCCTACCTCAGATCCATAGATGCTTCTTGCAATCTCATGTTGGTTTTCAAACATGAACTCTTGATGTCATAGAGTTATCACTTGGTTGTGCTAGATTGACATCCTCATGGCCATTTCTATCTCATCCGCATACGTGCCATTGAAGACTCTTTAGGTGGCTCTGGGCTCTAGTTCGTTTGCTCATTATACATGACATTCTCGCATTTCTTTTATATTTCTTCAATTTTCTCCTCGTATTATCCTTCTCTCCATGGTCACTTGATAAGTACTTGAATTAGACTTATAAATAAGACTAGGTTAGTTTGATAATTAGTCCTAATATCTAGAACGAGCTAAAATTTATGGTATTTTTGTATTTTCAGGTCTATAAGGCATAAAAGAAAGAAAAGAGTGAGTTCATAATGAAATAAGTAGAAAAAGCACAAAATCACATGTGATGCCTTGAAGGAAATAGTTTACTCCATTTAGTATGAGCACAAGGCATGGAGAACGCCTAGAGATCAAAGGAAGAGATGTAGGAGAATTGACGCAAAGGCATGCAATGGAGACGCTATGAAGTTCACACAAATGACGTCGAGCTGTTGTATAGGCGGCTCTAACTCCACCGAAAGAAGAAAAACACATTAAAAGCTAGTGTTGTGGCGGTATCACTTTACACAAGGAACGTAGATCACTTACAAATAGCTCAAGGACAGAAAAATATAATGATTTGGAGTTTTAGTTCTTTTTGAATTGTTAATTAGGGTTTCTAATTATACGCTTAGGAGTCTTAGGAGTATAAATAGATAATTAAAAATTGGTAAATTGAAGACCTATAATGGAATATCTTAGTTTACATAACATTTGACTATTGAGAAGAGCTTTTGAATGAGAACATTGAAGACTCCAATCGTGGTGATTCGGCATTATTCTTTGATATAATTAAAGTTTAATTGATATAATCTCTGATTGCAATGAATATTGTGAATTATGTGTTTTAGATGTTGATAAGTGAGTAGTCTATTATCTTAGAGACCAATGGATCTTATGCTAGAAAACACTATGCAAGAAGTATGAATTGATTATAATGTTTATATTTGATTCTACGAGTAGTGCTATGAACATCTTGATCACATGTTTGTTGATTAGGGTTTTTAGAAGTTACCATGGCCTTTGGAAGTTTTAAGCAGGATATGAACAACACAACCGTAAAATGTATAATATCGATAGATAGTTTTTGATTAAGGAGACATGGATAGTAAAATTAAATGTTTATGAGTCAAAAGATTTACTACATAATGCTATGAGAGACTTATGTTTTTCACATTGATAGGATGAGTTCTAGTTTATACATTAGGATCTTTTTCACCACAACAAGTGTAGCTTGAAATGTATATTAAGGAGGAAGTATGATATGAGAAGCATAGTAATTATTCACCCCTATAGGTGGAGTTTTACATTAAATGAAAACAAAAGAGAAATTCTTAGCAATATAGTGAATTTGACAAAGCATTTGTCTCCAAATACACATTTCCTAGAGGAATGATATTTATAATCGACCTTTGTTGATCCTATTATTACTACAATTAAATTGTTATCCTTGAAGTTAAGATCAAGGTTTTGGCATCATTTTCGAGGATTGGTAGCCACGTAATTTTACTTTGCTTAGTTGTTAAGAATTGCGCTTTAAGGTAATTTATAATTTTAGTTTAAAGGTTATTGACCCTACCGCACTTGATCTACTTTCTTTTCTTTTGTATTTAAGGGATATAAAGAATGTATGACTATCATGTTAAGGAATTAAATAGTAAATCCTTCATAAAACCTCTAGGTTCGTTTATCAAAGTGAAGTTGTTCGAGACAATACCACATACCAAGCACAACTAATCGCGAGTGGTTTAGCATGGACGGGATATAAACAACCATATTATAACCCGTATGGATTTACAAGAGTGGTGGGAAGATAAGAGCATTGCATCCAATACAAGGAAAAGAGTCATGACATGATTATCAAGGCATTTACAACCCTCACATTCAATATGTTTATTAACCATCATGGAGTTCTCATGACAACCTGCAACCACAACAAGATCAAGTGATGGATGAACAATTGTCTATTACTTCACTAGAGCAAATGATAAGAAAGATAGCTTAGCAAACCGAGAATGATCTCAAGAAGTATGAGGAAAGATAAGAGGTTTTTGCATTACCATTTAACATGAAAGAGAACAAGAAGACCATGCTTTCTTGAATTTGGAAAAGAATTTAGAGCAAATTGCAATATTCTCAAATTCAAAACAAGAGGTTGTGATTAAGTCCAAGGAGAATCAATTCAAGATGTTACTAAAAAAAGAAACATGTCCTAAGCATATGAAGAAATAAAGAAGCCAAATTAAGAGGATTGCAAGATTATTGATACTTCAAAGCAATATGTTTCATTTGACCATATGAGTGAGGAGATTAATATTGAGGATATTATGCAACATGATAGTGGTGTTGATCTAGAGAAGTTTGAAGTAATAATGAAAGACGAAAGCAAGAAAACTTAAAATTGCACAATACAAAGTTTGTGGAAGGGAAAATCAATTTTGTTGTATCAATGAAATTATTTCAATGAGAATTGCAGGATCAATGGAATGGTGAGAAAATTGGGATCTTTGCAGATATGTATGAGAAGATTACAAAGACGGTCCCTTATGAAAAGATATGGCAAGGCGTGCCAAATTATATAAATATTATTAAAGATAGGGTAGCTTGCTAGAAAATGATTAGGGATATGAAGAACTTCACAAGGATACATCTTTGAAGTAACTATGGTGCATCATTGTGATCATTTGAGAACCATGGTGCATAAGTCTAAGCTAAGGACGTTAAATGCAAATTAGCTATTGGGAGGTAGCTCGAGAGGTTTTTAATTTTTGTTGTGAAATTTTTATTTTTTATTTTTCATTAGATTGATCAATCAAAACGTTTTAGTAAGTATTTTTTTATTTTAAAAATTTTATGCTAAGTGTGTATGGAAAAACCATTGGCCAGTGTATTTTCATCGAATGGAGGAATATTAACAGACTCAACAAAGAGTGTAAACAAGCAAAGGAATTAGAGTGCTATAGCTTTGGTAAGTTGACAAATCAAGGGTAAGTTTTTATGAAATATTTATAAACAGAGTATTTCACACCGTCCGAAGCCTTATGTAGTTATACAAAACACCGAAGGAGTGCCAATAGAGAGTGAATGAAAAAACTTGCAATTTCAAAAGGACGTGTGACAACACAGTGGCGCTAGGTCATGTCTTGACGACTCGAGAACATTAGTGCTCACAGTGGACTCGACGTCATGCCCATGCTGTGGTGGTGCCATGCCCTATAAAGGATGGCGTTGAAGTTGAAGAGGTTTTTCGAAACCCTTCTAAACCAAAATTTACATAC
The DNA here is from genome assembly GCA_039657325.1 of Stephania cephalantha. Taxonomy (NCBI): domain Eukaryota; kingdom Viridiplantae; phylum Streptophyta; class Magnoliopsida; order Ranunculales; family Menispermaceae; genus Stephania; species Stephania cephalantha. The sequence goes on from CM077571.1 coordinate 33,694,223, forward strand.
TTGCAACCAATTCAAAATACAACCAATAATGCATACTTCCTCTTAGAACCCCAGTTTGAATAATTTGATGTGGGATAAGAGTACACCTATTGATCAAGAGTAAACAGAGAAGTCAAATTGTGGATTTGCACATAAGAGGGGAGCTAGGGCATCAATTTCGAGAAGTGATGCAAAGGAGCAATATGATTGTGGTTAGTGAGTTAAGTGAGAGAGATTTGATTAATAGAAGCTTGGAGAAGTAATCTCCACCAGACTGTAGTCCGACAATGAGGTAAACCTTCAATTTCATTTGTTATTCTTAGAATGTTTGATATTATAGATGAAATTGAATGGATTGTGGAAATTAGGTCTTTGGAAAGCAATTTGAAGTTTTGTGGATTTAGAGCATTAATGTGGCTTATTGTGGATTAGTGTATGTCCTTTTAAATTAATTGACATGTGAATGACCCTTGTGAATGAAGTTTTGATTATAGCTTATTTGTAGACCCGTTGTTGATTTGTAATGGTTGTTGTGAATTTTTGATAGAATGTCAAAAATAAGGAGGCAATCAAGTTAAGGCTAATGACGATGAGTCATCAACTTAGAGAGCACTAAAAGAAAATGCCCCGAGACCATTCAAAATCAAAGTTCTATATTAGTGCGGAGGTGAAAAAGAGATATGAATTTATAGAGAATAGAAATTACATGTGCGAGAAAGGCATAAACCTCCTGCCAAGTATGATAAGAGAGTCGACAATTTCACTAGGTAATGGGGTTGGGAGCAATTCACCCAAGACTAAAGGGAGAACAACTTTTATAGAGTGCACGATATTGTTTATGAATTCTATGCCAATGCCAACTTCACAAAGAATGGTGATCCAAAGAAGGTTGAGAGGAGTAAATGTCCCATTTAATGACCACTTCATAAACGATATCTAAGGGCTAGAACACTTGAGCATGAATAGAAATCCACGTACCTTCCCAAGTGATTTATATGACAGACCCTATACCCTATATAATTTTTGAACCAAGGAGAGAGCATTAGTTGCTCCATGACAAAGGGGATGGATAATGGGAGCTAAGAATGTGCCAAAGCACATTAAGAAGAGGAGTGTAAGGAAAGTGTATAGAATGTGCCATCATTTTATGGCAACCTTCATTATACTTGACTACTTAACAATGTAAGATAAATTTACCTAAAGCGACATATTTTTATGAGATTACAAAGAATAAGTTAATCAATGTAGGGGAAACCATTTATAAGAATTTGAGGAAGTTAATCTCGATCGAGAGAGACAACAAGTTGTTGTTTCCATCATCATAACCAAGATGTGCTTGATGGTTCGAGTGAGATTCACTTATGATGAAGAGTTTGATATAGACGCCCAAACAGAAATAGATGAAGAGTTTATGTTGACTTTGAAATCACCCACTAGATACAAGGACCCTAAATATGATAGAGATCGTAGAGAGGGATAGACTTCATGTCGAGCAAATAGCCTAGGCGACAAGGATGTAGCACCAATAGAAGCAGCACTAGCGGCGTTTGCCTAGAAGATGATGACCGAATGATTTGGCGAGGGCTACGAGTTTGTGGACCTTTGAAAGGAGAACAAAATTTGGATTGTCCATAAGTTTTTCCATCACCTCAACCACCACAATCTCTCGATACCACCACCCGAGGATTTGACTCCACGACAAAGATAGGCCGTAGATTGCTCGATGCACAAAAATTATAAAGAGGATAGGGCACAATATCATGAAGCTATGTAAGGAATTGAGCAATATAGGCGAGAAGGATTCAGACCAACTAAATGGATAGAAGAATTTCATGTTACTTGCAGATCATCAAATGGACATACCTAAATAAGAGAAGAGCATAAGGTGAGACCTATTGAAAGGTCTATCAGATTTTTAGAGGCACCTAACTACGTGTTTGATCCTGAAGTAGTGAAGAATAGAAGAGTGGAGCGTTCTATGACACTATCTTTTGTAGGAGCTGATAATGATGCATAGTCCAAGAGTGTGGGTCTTAGGATTTCTCTAAATCTTAGGGAGATGAAAGATACTTTAATACTAATTATTTTTAATTTGGGATGCTTGACACTTTAATAGTTATTTATTCATATGCAATTATCAAATAATATTATATATGTTTGAGAGAAAAGTGTTTTTATATTTCCAAATTTTGTAAGACCTTTAGTACTAGTTTTAGTTTAAGTTTGGGGGCATCAACACTATGGGAAATGGTTAGAAATGATGAATTAAGGACAAATAATGCAGGTATAATGGTAAAATTTTGTTTTTGAAGCAGCTTAAAGAGGAAAGAATGCAAATATATTTTCTTTAATTCTTTTTAATTTACTTATTATTTAAATGTGTATAGGTAGTATAGATTAGGTTATATGTAGTAGTATAATAATAAATGAATAAATCATTTGCAAAGTTCACGCCATTTTAATTTACTTATTATTTAAATGTTGTCATTTTTGAAGAAAATAAGAATTGTATTAAGCAACCGTCTAAGTTCATTACTAGAAACTTAGAGTTAGAGAGAACCTTGAACTTGAATAAAAGCAAGAAGAATCTTGAGCACTTCTTGTGGAAAAAAGTTAGATCCCTAAAGAATTCTATAATAAGTATGAATTTTTCTTGAGAACAAAGTAAATGAAGACTAAGAAATAAAAAGGGAAGAGATAGGCGTGGGGTTTAATGAAAATTTGAAACTAAAACTTAATAAAAGTGAAAGTGAGAAGTGCTAGCAAGTGTTTTAAAAATAATTAGAGAGTCCGACAAGTTCTACAGAAAAGGAGTAGAAAACTTGATTATTGGAAAAAGTGAGAAAAAATAAATCCAAAAGAAAAAAAGCAAGGATCATACAACTTAAAAATATATGTAGAAAAAAGATATATACAAAGAAAGAAGGGCGAAATTCAAATAAAAACTCTTTAGTTGAAATGATTTACCTCGAGTACAAGTAACTTAGTTAAGTCTTCCTCCAACTATATAAAGTCCTATGGACTCTTGAAGTACTAAAGTCTACAAAAATCACGAGATTGTACACTTTCTGCTTGAGGATCGATTAGAAATAAACATGTGAGTAATGATGGTAATGGTTGTGAAATACTTTTGCATTTCGAAAGTGAATTATGTGTTGTTAATGTTACGTGTTTTGAAAGTCTTAGTTCTTATAAAGAAAAACTCTTGAGTGAATTATTAAATTTAAAACTTATTTGAATTAATGGATACTCCATGAACTATGTAAATTGAGTAAAGACTATAAGTAGTATTAGTATGCGTATTAAGTAGAATATTGTTTTGCTCGAGAAATGCTATTTCCTAAGTTTAAGGGTATTTGATAAGTACTTAATTAGACTTACATATATGTCACGACCTAAATTTTAACTTCATTTATTATTGGTAATCGGGATCCTGACCCATGACGTGGAACCCACACCGTGACATATTGACCGAGGAGAGAGGGCCGAGGTATATATTAGATTTGTTGTGGTGTATGCCTAGTGTATTGTATGTGTAGACGATTAAGTCACTCTTACTTGTGTATAGGTGTCAAGATGTGAGTGGTGACGTACCTCGATTTGCGAGTCGACATGGGACCAAGGTAGAGATTTATGGGGTAAGCATAATTTGAGTTAAATGTAATTCTATAGTTGCTTTAATGTGGCTATGGTTAGTATATAATTAATGTGCCTAAGTTAGTTGATTTATTTAAATGGCCACATGATGCGCATCGAGACACGTATTGGGACATATAGAGACAAAATGAGTTACAATTGTTGTCACTTAGGATTAGTTAGTGGAGAGGTAGTGGGACATGTGTTTCAACATATACCATTAGTTTTGCCTTGGGATACGTGTGTGAAAATGGATGTGTGGCTATGTTTTAACCATATCCATTCACACACACACACACACACACACACACATATGTTAAAACTTAAAAGCTAAGTTTTCTCATTTTATCAACTTAACAAGCAAGAAAACTTGTTGAAGTGATCAAGGAGGAGGAGAAAGTTGGAGAAGTTAGTAAATTTAGTGAAGAAGATCAAGTTAGGTGGTGTGTTCAACAAATAGGTAACATGCATACACTAGTTTATTTAGTTCAACTTGACGAATTCATGAATTTGATGTTGTTGGATGTTACTTTGTGTTATGGTTGGTGTTAGGGAACTCTAATAGTGTGTATGAGGGTTCCCTATGCATTAACATAGCCTATGTGTAGAGAAAACTCGAATCTTGATTGTAGAATTTTGGGTTTTACTTGCACATAGCGTGCTAGGTTTAACATCTAGCATGCAAATATTGATTAGCACGCTAGATAAGACGTGGTAGCGCGCTAAGTTAGAAATTAGCGCGCTAAGTTAGAAATTAGCGCGCTAACTTTAGAATTAGCGTTCTAATTTTCATGACAAAGACAAAAAAAAAAGTCACAATTTTCCAAATATCCAAAACACTATAACAAAGACTAAAAGTTAAGTAAGGGTTTAAACACATCCAAAAACATGTTATATGATATCGGGAACCTAGGAAAAGGGTACTGGGGAGTGAATACAAGATTTGGAGTATCGGGAGGCCAGAAAGCGAGGACTTTACTTTGTTGTTGTGAGTATACCCGTTGATTATTCATTTACAGCTTCATTTCTAGTTTATACTTATTGGTTATAGTCTATATTGACTATGTCCAGCTTTTGTATTCTCATATCATGGACTTATTGGTTATTCCTCACTTGTTGAGTTTAGTTTCCATGATATTTAATAAATTGAATTCTTTTGAATCCATTCATGGGCTATGTCATTTCTTGCTTGTTTATAGTGGATGTAGTGTAAATAGCATGCTATTAGGAGTTGAGAAATTATGATTGGTTTTATTGATTTGCATTCTTTGGTAACTTTGTGCTTTATAGCATAGCCAGCTTCTTGAATTCCTTTATGAGTCATATTCTTGGAATTATAAAGTAGTTATAGAATCTAGAGTCCATTACAATAGAGTTTGAGCGACACACGGGGTTAGAGTCCCTGGGATGTTTCAAGACTTGCCAATATGATGAGGCACACGGGTTAGACTCCCTAGGGTTGCTCATATATGGGGTTAAAGTCCATGATGATTCCTGGGGTTAGAGACCCCGATGCCACTCGGGGTTAGAGTCCCCGGTGAGGATTAGGCCCGTGCGACACCACACACGTCCTATAGTGGTTAAGGCTTCACCGACGTAGGTCAAGGCCGACCGGATCTAGATCATAACTATTTAGCCTTGTGTCGGTTTCATTTGTTTAATTGTGGTATTTCTTAGCATGAATGTGGTACTTGTCTTTCTTGTTTAACTTATGCTTTTAAGTACCATTTAGTTTGATTTGAAAATGTAAATAAATCGGTCAACGGCGATTATTGTTACTTTTTGTACTCACCGTCCTTTTTATGATGGTGGGTGCAATGCCGTCGACGAGCAGGCCGGATAAGGAGAAGATTGGCGACTACCTCTTAGCTAGCAGCATACCCGTGCTTCGACATTTTGTAGGTTTTGGTATTCCATGTATTATGTACTTATGTTTTTAATATTTTGGGGGTTGTATTTCGAGATGAGTGTTTAGCTACATGACTTATGATGACCATCACACCGTTTATATTCGCCACTTTGTTATATATGCAAGTGATCATGGTTTCCTGTTTCCACAAATTTAGGATTTATTATAATTGCTTCGGATAATATTTTAAGTCTTCCGCTATAACTAATAAACTATATAAAGTTTTAAATTACTCGAAATATATAATATGATGATAGGTGTGTTACTTATTTTGAACATGAGAATGGAGGCGATTTTGATAGAAAGTGCTGACCAATACATAGTTAAGTCCTGTGGGATTAGGATTTGGGCTTAATTACGGGATTAGGCTGGGCGGTGCCCTGGATTAGAGAAGGGTCGTCACAATATAGGACTAGTTTAAGTGTATAATTGCTCTAAATATCCTGGAATAAGCTCTAATTGGTTATATTTATGTGCTTTCAGGTCTACAAGACATAAAAGAGACAAAGGAGTGATTTCATAATGAAATTATGAGAGAAAGCACAAAACCACAAGTTAAGCAATGGAGGAAATAGTTGACGCCATGGAGAATGAGCACAAGGCTTATACAAGGCGCGAAGATCAAACGAAGAGACGCAGGAGAGTTGACGATGTGTATGCAATGATGGCGATGTGGGGTTTACACATAAGGCGCTAGGTAGTTGTACAAGTGGCTTTGAGTCCATTGAAAAGAGAAAAACACATGAAAAGCTAGCACTCCGGTTGTCTTTGTTACTTTACACAAATAGCGTGGATCACTTACATACAAAGTGTCGAGATTTAAAAATTGAATGTTTTGGAATTCATGCTTGTTTGGAACAAATAAATGAGGTTTCTAATTATACTTGAAGGAGTCTTAGGAGTACAAATAGGTATTAGAACATGGTAAATAGAACACTTACAATAGAAAAGTACAGTTTACATTAGATTTGACTATTGAGAAGAGCATTTGAAGGAGATACATTGCATACTCCAATTAGGGTGATTATGTAATGTTCCTTGATTTAATTAAGTTTATTTGATTTAATCTTTGATTGCAATTTATACCATGAATTGTGTGTTTTTGATGATGATGAGTTACTAGTCTATTTACTTAGAAACCAATGAGTCCTATTGTATGAATAATATGCAAGACATGAGAATTGATTATAATGTTTATAAGTGCAATGGTTATAATTTGTGTATGATTCTATGCTTAATGCTGTGAACATCTTAATCACATGTTTGTTAATGACGGGTTTTAGAAGTTACCATGGCCATTAGAGCTTTTAAGCCTGGATATGAACAACATAGCCATAAAATATATACTACCTATAGATATATGTTGATTATGAAGACATAGATAGTAAACTTAAGTGTTTATGAGTCGAAAGACTTAATACTTAATGCTTTGTGAGACTTTTTTTATTCATACTGATTGGTGGAGTTCTAGTTTACACATTAGGATCTTCGGGACCCAGGACACTCGGGTTGAAGTGAATACTAAGGAAATTTGCCTTTTCCAATTATGCATTGCACACACAAAAGAAAGATGAAGGATGTATGATATGGGAAGCATAGTAATTCGTTACCAAGTTGAAGTTGTGAACTAAAAGTTTTCTCAATATTAGGATACAACTTGATTTCAATTACTTTTATAGAATAGATTAGTTTTAGTTTAAATCGTAACAAAAGTGGCCTTCTTAACAATATAGTGAATTTGACTAAGCATTAATGACCATATACACCTTTCCTAGAATGATATCCATAATCAACCATTGTCGATCACATTATTAGTACAATTGAACCGTTATACTTGCGGTTATGATCATCACTCTCCTTTATATTTTATTTCCATCACTTTCCTCTTTCGAATAAACATATCAAGGCACCTTCTTGGTGCTTTGAATGACTCCTTAGGTGATAGTCTTATCGGGAAAAAAAAAAACATAACTCTAAACCTATCATTGGAACTTGGTCTTCCTTGCAAAACTCCATTATCATAAAGGGAAAAGGAAATCCTTATTTTTATTTGTGGTCATGACATTACTAATCGATTCATAGATTATCTTGCAAACATAAATATAGCCAATCCATTGAATTATGTGGTACAAAAGAGCCGCCCTATAGTTCGTTATGTCATAGTGTTGTAAACTAGGTTATAGGCTCGCATTTAAGAAAAGGTTCCAAGCTTTGGTGGTTTTGCTAAAGTATTTAGCTTGGAAGTGTTTTCAGCGTTGTAATCCCAAGTTAACAATCCCCAGTTCCTTTCCCTTAGTATATTTAAGATCCTAGGCCCAAACTTATCTTCATTTTTCACGTTAAAACCCTTCTTTGGTATTATTTTTCAATTCTTCCTTATGTCGCTCTGCATCCTAGCAATCACTTTGGAATTGATGAGGTTGTGGGCATATAATGGGATACTAGGTATCTCCCGAATCTCTTCCTCTCCCTCCTACACAATGTTAAAACTTAAAGGTGGAAAATATTCTCTTGGTACTCCAATTCATAGGTTAGTTATGAAAATCCCGTTGGCCGTATTGTTGTCGTATAGCTTTAGATTTTTGCTTGGGTTTCTCGACTAATTATGCCTACCATCTCTACTCGAGAGCTTCTACCTCTACCTCCTCTAGCCATTGTTTCAAATTTCAAAACTCATAAGTCGAAAAAGTAAAGAACCTTGAAAATGATAAGAACAACGTTATTGGACATAATTTGGTAAAACTCAAGACTTTATTTTGAAAAGAAAAAACCATTCAAAAAGCTAGCTTGAAATTTATTGTAAATCTTAAATAAAATTGGAAACGAAGTGTTTAATTAAATAATGCACATGAATACAACAAATAATTTTGAAATTATTGAATTTGTAAATCCACGATCAATGTCATCACAATTCCAACTCTATCGGAATTAATAAAACCATTTATGTAAGACAATTGAATGAATTCTAAAAAGTCAATTTTGAAAAGCATTGAAAATTCGTGAAAATCACTCGAATCAAAAATTTGTTAAATTACAGAGCGAAGGTGTGACGACACCTTCTCAAATTAGGGCACCGCCTGACTTAATCTTGTTATTAAGCCCTAGTCTCACCATATAGGACCTAAGGAATTAGTAGCCTTTCAATAACCTTATTACTTACCAATTATTTAGTTTTCAAATAGATATAAACATATACCTATCCTATTTAAATTCTTAAATCGTAGTTAATTAAAATTTACTAACTTAAAAGTTATGCAAATGAAGTCTTAACTAATTAACTAGCGGAAGCTTATAAACATGTAACCTAACCTTTGTGGAAAAACCAGAAAATAAAGATCACATGCATATATATAATGAAACGGTGATATATAACATCATTTCTCTAGTCAAGTACCTATCGCTCAACCCATAATATATATCCCCAAAAGTACATCATATATATATAAATAATACATCAAAAATCAAACCAACAAAATCTGGTGTAGCAGTTGCTTTCATTGGCTCGAGGTAGTCGCCGATCTTCTCTTTGCACTGGCTCGCTACTCAATGGATCTCGCACCCACCGTCACAAACTAGATGGTGAGTACTTGAAAATAGAAAGTAATACTAAGAGACATTTTTTCACATTCCCAATTATTCAACAAGTATCAAAAAGCATAATAATAGCAACTATGCTTGAAAGAATATCATGCAAAGCGATACTTTAGTTAAACAAATGAAATCGACACTAGGTAAAGTAGTAATGATCTAGGGCAAGTCGCCATGATCTTCATCACATCAGCCTTTCCACTATATAAGGATGGAGTTGTGCTCTACATCTAATACGCCTTTATAATTATCCCAAATGTCAGTCACTAGGATGTATACTTGCCAACAACCCCGAGTCTTACAACTTGTGAAGTTATGCTTGCCAGCAACCTGGAGTCCCATACCCCGTGTGCTACGCAAAATAGTGGAGAAATCCCGATCAACCTGGAAATTCTAGTGACCCCGTATGTTAGATGGATTTCTATCATAAAATGACCCTAGATACAACCACTTTCATATTCAAAGAACAACACGGTATTGGAATCCAACAAATACAATTGCATAACTAATGCACAAAAATATAGATTCACAACACTATGTAAAACTACCTCATAGCATGTTATTTCACTGACCACCAATAATAACAATCAATAATAACATAGCACATGAATTGGAGTCAATGAAATCATTTTATCAACAAACTATGCCATGAAACAACCTTATGAAATGAGAATGAACAACAAGTCATGGCACATGAAGTACAAAGGCAATTGAGTCCAAATGACTGGAAATGAACATATGAATAGGAATGAAATGTAAAGATCAAAAAATTTACTTACATACCACGCAAATGTCAACTCGTGTCTCGAGACATCAAGTGGCTTATGTTTTAACTTACTAACTTTGGCATTTTAATACCAAATCAACCATATCCCATTTAATTCATTTATAAAACTAACATAAAGTTTACACCAACTTACCTTATCACTATCTACCTTAGTCCCACACCAACACGTATATCAAGCTGAGTCCCTACTCACATCACAACACCTATCAACACGTAAGTGTGACTTAGTAGTCTACACGTATACAATACACTAAGCACACATCACCACAAATATAGCATTTATCTAGGCCATCTCGCCTCAGTAATGACACGTATCTCACTGTAGGTCCCACGTCACGGGTCATTTGATTCTGATTAACGAATTAAACTAAGATTAGCTATTTGGGCCATGACAGAAGGTTGAGTTAATTACCTCCTAAGAGTGAATCTCTCAAGATTTAACCTTTCGAACTCCTCTAGACCGTCTTTCCATGCTCTAAGTCAATATTTTCTAAAACCCTAGTTTTGGCCCAACCATTCCAAAATTGAAGATTTTGGTTTGAATGAGATAAGGTTGAGGTGAAACTCACTTAAATGATATGATATTACGCTTAGGATGGTTGAATCTACGCAAAAATTGGAATTTTTGTGAAAGGTGCAACAGTTTGTTAGTGTGTTTGAGTTGGTGTGTGGCGATTTTGAGGTTTTGTTCTTACAAACTAAAAACTGCGCCCCACGATTCGTGTGTCACTGGAATCACTGGGAAATTGCTAGTTGTATAAGTGGAATCAAAGTTTCTGTTTCCAACAATTTGAGCAGCTATTCACTTACGTGGCGAATCATTGCCAATTATTTAGACTACAAAATTGCGCTCACTCTCCAGTGTACTACTATCGATATTGCGAACAACTCCCACTCTTATTGCAAATCACAAGAAAATCGCTCATCCTTATTTTTTATTTTCTCAATTTGTTCTTTATTTATTACTTATATATCGTTCATTAAAACTTAAATTGAGGTAGAATTTACTAAAATTTTGAAAGTTTTAGTGGGACATGTAAAAAATTAAACATTTTTATTAAATAAATAAATAAATAAACATATAAACAAGCAAGTAAATAATACAATTTGCATTAAGTCCATATAAGCAAAAATGACTCAATTACTCCCCCTTAATTGAAATTACCCCCGTGTTTGACTTCGGAAAATATTTCCAATTCAAGAGTCAAAAAGTGAGAGATAAAAACATATTAAACTAAACTAAACTAAATTCCTAATAAGATATAAACATAGAAATAAACATAGAATATGGTCTGCATTCCATAAAGCGCTTTTTTATTATCGCTGGCTCGACTTAAACTTTTTAGAATTTTGTTGTCGTAGGCCCGACTTAACCTTTTGATAATTAGTTTGGATCTCTTAACATTAATTTAGGATTATCCACTCTAGTACCAGTCCAAAAAGTGAGTGCGTGGCCATTAATTGTCAAAGTGATTGTTCTATTCAGAATATACATTATAGCATTTGTAGGGGCTAAGAAAGGCCATCCTAAAATTAATGACGAATTTTTATTGATAACGTATGGTATTATCAAGTAGTTCGTGGGTACACTATTGTTCTCCACTTGAAGTGGCACATTCGTGACCACTCCTATTGGTTGAATTGAAGTTCTATCCGGTAAAGGGAATCGTTCAGAAGAAAGTGAATTCAACTCTAATTGAGTAAATAGAAAGAAATGTATGGGCATGAGATTTGCATTAAAGTTCGTATGACACTAATCTATGAAGTATCTGGCCCATTTTTTTATATGCAAATGTATACCTCCAGGATCATTAAGCTTTATGGGGCTGAAATTCGGCCTTTTCTTTTTGTTATTCTATTTAGATCTGGGAACTTTTGGTGTGCTAATGCTTTTACCATTCTTCAATTGCTTAACTCTTCATTCATGAGTTGCTTTCTTTTCATTCAATGTGAAGTTGTTTGAGAAAATACCACATACCAAACATAACCAATCACGAGTGGTTTGGGATGGACGGGATATAAACAACCATATTATAACCTCTGTGGATTTACAAGATTTATGGGAAGTCAAGAGCATTGCGCCTACATACAAGGAAAATAGTAATAGCATGATTAGCAAGGCATTTACAACCCTCGCATTCAAAATGTCTATCAATCATAATTGAGTTCTCTTGACAATCGACAATACCAACAAGATTAAGTGAAGGATGAACAATCGTCTATTACTTCACTAGAGCAAATGTTAAGAAAAATGGCTTAGCAGAGTGAGATAGATCTCAAGAAGTTTGAGGAAAGATAAGAGATTTCCACATAATCATTTAACATGAAAGAGGAAGAAGATCATGCTTTCTTAAATTTGGAAAGAATTTAGAGCGAATTGTAATATTTGTAAATTCAAGACAAGAGGTTGCGATTTAATCTAAGGAGAACCAATTTAAGATATTACTAAGCAAAAAAACATGTCATGAAGCATATGAAGAAATAGAGAAGCCAAATGAAGAGGATTGTAACTTTATTGATAGTTCAAAGCAATATGATTCACTTGACCATTTTAGATAGGAGATTCATATTGAGGATATTATGGAACATGATAGTGGTGTTGATCTAGAGAAGTTTGAAATATTAATGAAAGACGAAAGTAGTGAAAATTTAAGATCACACAATACAAAGTTTGTGCAAAGGACAATCAATTTTCTTGTATCAATGAAACCATTTCTACATGAAATGCTAGATCAATAGAATGGTGAGAAAATTAGGATCTTTAGGAATATGTATGGAAGATTACAAGGACAATCCCTTATAAAAAGACATGGCAAGGCGTGCCAAATTATATTTTAAAAACTTTGTGCTAAATGTGTTGGGAAAGACCATTTGTAGGGTGGATTTTCATCGGAATGAAGGAATATCAACAGACTCAATAAAGAGCATAAATGAGCAAAGGAGTTAGAGTGGCATAGGTCTGGTAAATTGACAAATCACGGGTAAGTTTTTATAAAAATTTTAAATACAGGGTATTTCATACTGTCTCGACAGCTTGTGTAACTATATACAACACCGAAGGGGTGCCAATAATGAGTGAATGGAAAATTTTGAAAATTATTGAGAAGGACTAATTGACGCTCTTTGTATTAACACACAACTCATTGAGCCAACGCAGGCGACGCTTGGACATCGCTGTAGTTCAAGCAAGAACATAAGCGAGTAGCAATGTTTGCTTAAAAGATAAGGAGTAAAGGATATTGATAGGAGGAGGATAACCAACAAGGATTTGCTAAGGGCTACGTTTGTAGACTTTTATAGGAGAGCAGGATTTGGATGGTCCTTAAGTTTTTCCACCACCTTCACCACCACAAGCACCAATACCACCACGTGAGGATTTGACTCCAAGATAGTAGAGGCTGTGGATTGTTGAGATGCATAGACATTATAGAGAGGATAGGGCATAATATCATGTAACTTTGAGAAGAATTGAGCAATATAGGCAGAGAAGGAATCAAGACCAATTGAACGGACAGTTGAATTTCATGTTATTTGTGGATCAGCAAAGAAACCTACTAAAAGGTATATCAGATTTTCAGAGGCACCAAACTACATTTTTAATCCTGAAGTGGCGCAAAATAGAAGAGAAGAGCTTCTTATGACACCATATTTAACTAGAGTGATGATGATGCACGATCCTAGAGTCTGGTCTTAGGATTTCTCTAGATCTTAGTGAGATGAGATATACTTTAGTACTGATTATTTTTATTTTGGGTTATTTGACACTTAAGTGGTTATTTATTCTTATGTTTTATTATGTTTAGTATTAAGCAGATATCAAATAATATTATATATATGTGAGATTAGTGTTCTTATATTTTAAACATGTTTTTAAACCTTGATAACAAGGTTTAGTTTATGTTTGGGGGCATCAACACTATGGGAAGTGTGCTCGAAATTTTTTTTTGAAGCAGTTAAAGAGAAAAGAATTGTATTGTACTTTGTTTAATTCTTTTTTTAATTTACTTATTATTTAATTGTGTATAGGTAGTATAGATTAGGTTATATATAGTTGTATAGTAATAAATGAATAAATTATTTGCAAAGTTCATGCCATTTTAATTTATTATTATTAAAATGTTATCATTTTCGCAGAAAATAAGAATTGTAGCAACCAACGGTCTAATTTCATGATTAGAAATGTAGAGTTAGGAAAGACCATGAACTTGAACCAAAGCAAAAAGAATCAATAACACTTCTTGTGGAAAAAGTTAGATCTCTAAAAAATTCTATAATAAGTATGAATCTTTTTGAACTACAACGTAAATGAAGACTTAGTACTAAAAGGGAAAGAGATAGGCATGGTGTTTAATAAAAAGTTGGAATTAAAACTTGCTTAATCAAAGTGAAAGTGAGAAGTGCTAACAATAGTTTTAAATAAAAATTAGAGACTCCTACAATTTCAACAAGAAAATGAGCAGAGAACTTGATTGTTCGAAAAAGCGAAAAAATGAAATCCAAAAGAAAAGGAGTATGGACCATACAACTAAAAAATATAAGTACAAAAGAAAAGATATATACAAAGAAAGAAAGGCGAAAGTGCAATTAAAAATCTTCAAAAGAAATGATTTAGCTCAAGTAGAAGTAAATTAGTTGAGTTAGGTTTTCTTTCCAATTACATGAAGTCCTATGGACTTGAAGTATTAAAGTCTACAAAAATAGTATGATCTATGTTTATTTGTGAATTCGTGAGCATAATGAGAAATCATGAGATTGTATACTTGCTGCTTTATTATCGACGAGAAATAAACATGTAAGTAATGATGGTCTTGGTTGTAAACTACTTTTACGTTTCAAAATTAAATTTTATGTGTTGTTAAAGCTACGTGTTTTGAAAGTTTTAGTTTTTATAAATAAAAAATCTTTGGTAGATTATTAAACTTGAAACTTTTTTGAATTAATGGACACTCCATGAACTATGTAAATTGAGTAAAGACCATAAGTAGTATTAGTATGCGTATTTAGTAGCATATACTTTTGCTCTAGACATTTTAAATTCTAAGTTTGGGGGTATTTGAAAAGTACTTAATTAGACTTATATATAGGACTAGTTTAGTTGTATAATTAGTCTAAATATCACAAAATAAGCTCTAATCGATGGTATTTAAGTGCTTTCAGGACTACAAGGCATAAAAGAGACAAAATAGTGATTTCATGATGAAATTGTGAGAAAAACACGAAACCACAAGTTACGCCATGGAGGAAATAGTTGACACTGTAGAGAATGAGCACAAGTCATGGACAAGGTGTGGAGATATAAGGAAGAGATGCAGGAAAGTTGATGTGCATGCAGTGGTGGCGCGCCAGGTAATTGTACAAGCGAGGCCGAGTCCATTGAAATGAGAAAAACATAAGAAAGGCTGGCGGTGTGGTGGCGGTGTCAATTTACATAAATAGCATAGATCACTTACAGACAGCGTCGGAACTAAAAAATAGAATGTTTTGGAATTCAAGTTCATTTGGGATTCTTAATTAGGGTTTCTAATTGTACTTGTAGGAGCCTTAGGATTCTAAAGAGGTATTAGAACGTGTTAAACATAACACTAACAATAGAATAGCATAATTTACATTAGATTTGAATATTGAGAAAAGCTTTTGAAGGAGATACATTGAATACTCCAATTATGGTGATTTAGTAATGTTTTCTTATTTAATTAAGTTTATTTGATTTAATCCTTGATTGCAATTTGCACCATGAATTGTGTGTTTTAATTATGATGAGTGAGCACTTTATTTATCTTAGGGATTAATTGTTCCTATGGTATGAACACTATGCAAGACGTATGAATTAATTATAGTGTTAAGAAGTGCAATGGTTAGATTTTATGTTCGATTATATGCTTAATGCTATGAACATATTAATCACATG
This sequence comes from Stephania cephalantha, assembly GCA_039657325.1. NCBI lineage: Eukaryota > Viridiplantae > Streptophyta > Magnoliopsida > Ranunculales > Menispermaceae > Stephania > Stephania cephalantha. The sequence goes on from CM077571.1 coordinate 33,710,030, forward strand.
TTATTTGATGAGGGGTGTTAGAAGTTACCATGTCCATTAGAGCTTTTAAGCCAGATATGAACAACACAAATTTTAAATATATACTACCGATAATTAGTAGTTGATTATGGAGACATGGATAAGAAACTTAATTGTTTATGAGTCAAAAGATTTAGTACATAATGCTATGTGAGACTTTCGTTATTCATACTGGTAGGTGGAGTTCTAGTTTGCACATTAGGATCTTTTTCACCAAGATAGTGGATTGGAGTGAATAGTAAGGAAATCTGTCTTTTAGAATTATGCATTTCACACCCATAGGAAAGATGAAAGATGTATGATATGGGAAACATATTAATTCATTACCAAGGTGAAGTTGTGAACTAAGAGTTTTCTCAATATAAGGATACAACTTGATTTAAATTGTTTTTTAGAATACATTTGTTTTAGTTTAAATTATACCAAAAAATGCCTTCTTAACAATATTGTGAATTTGACTAAGCATTTATGTCCATATAAACCTTTCTCAAATGTACGATATCCGTAATCATCCACTGTTGATCACATTTTTACTACAATTGAAACGTTATAGTTGCGATTACAATCATCACTCTCCTTTTTATTTAATTTCTCTCCCTTTCCTCTTCCAGATCAACCTAGCATGACACCTTCTTGGTGCTTTGAATGACTCTGTAAGAGATGGTCATATCGGGAAAAAACATCTAACTCTAAACCTCTCATTGGAACTTAGTCTTGCTTGTAAAACTCCGATATCATAAAGGGAAAAGGCAATCCTTCATTTTCCTTTGTGGTCATGGAATTCCTAATCGATTCATAGATTATCTTGCGAACATCAATATGGCTGATCCATTGAACTATGTGCTACAAAAGAGCTACAATATAGTTCATTATGTCATAGTGTTGTAAACTATGCTGTAGTCTCACATTTAAGAAAAGGCTCCAAGCTTTGGTGGTTTTGCTAATATATTTGGCTTGAATGTGTTTTGGGAACCAGTCTTTATAAAAAAGGAATCCAACCCTTAGAATAGCTTTTAAACTGTTTCTAATGGTCTTGTGGGGTACTCTATGTCTATACATATATTTTGGTTTTGGGTACTCAATATATTTTTCTAACGTGTATTTCCCGTAAACCATAATTCCGATTTATTCTTGCAAGTAAGTAGTCCATTTGTATTCCTTTGACTATGGCTAATGTTTTATTTTCATTTCTGTGCCCATTCGCATAAAACTCTCTTACTAATATTTCACAACCCATTTCAACTGAGGACTCGTGTCATTACCTGGGTTGTAATCCCTAGTTAACAAGCCTCAGTTCCACTCCCTTTTTATGTTTAAGATCCTAAGCCCATACTTAGCTTCATCTTTCACGTTAAAACCCCTCTATAGTATTATATATCTATTCTTGCTTATGTCAATCTCCATTCTAGCAATCTCTTTGGCATTCATGAGGTTGTGGGCATAGAATGGGAAACTAGGTGTGTCCTGAAACTCTTCCTCTCCTTCCTACACATCGTTAAAACTTAAACGTGGAGAAAGTTCTCTTGGTTCTCTAATTCAGAGGATAGTTATCAAAATCCCTATTGGCCTAATTGGTGTCGGTAGAGCATTGGAATTTTTCTTTGGTTTCTCTACTAATTGTACCTTCTATCTCCTCTCGAGAACTTCTACCTTTATCACCTCTTGCCATTGTTTCAAATTTCAAAATTCATAAGTTCAAAAACAAAGGAAACATGTAAATGATAAAAACAACGTTGTTGGAAATAGTTTGGTAAAATTTAAGTCTTTATTTTAAAAAAGAAAAAAATCCATTTGGGAAAGCTAACTTGAAATTTATTGTAAATTTTAAATAAAATTGGCATTGAAGTGGTAAATTAAATATAAATTCTAAAAATCTATTTTCTAACTATTGTAAAGCAATTGTGCAATAAAATTTAGGCTATTCGGAAACATTGCATCTTAAATTGAATTAAAACCATAACCAAACCCCCAAACTCAATTTAAACTCGCTTTTTTAAACCAATTGCAAATGCTTGTAAATATAGCAAATAGTTTTTAAATTATTGAATTCATAAATCCACGATCAATGCCATCACAATTCCTAGTCTATTAGAATTAATAAAACAATTTATGCAAGACAATTTAACTAATTCTGAAAAGTCAATATCAAAATGCATTGAAAAACTCGCGAAAATCCCTTAAATAAAAAATTTGTTAAAGTACAGAGCTATGGTTGATGTAATTACCTTCTAGAGAGTGAATCTCTTTAAATTCAAGCTCTTGAACTCCTCTAGACCGTCCTTCTATGCTCTAAGTCAAAATTTTGTAAAACCCTAGTTTTTGAACAACATTCTCAGAATTGAAATTTTTTATTTCAATTAGACTAGGTTGAGGTGAGACTCAATTAAATAATATGGTATCAATCTAAGCAAAAAATAGGGAATTTATTGAAAAGGTGAAACAATTTGTTAGTGTGTTTGAGTTGGTGTGTGGTGATTTTGAGGTTTTGTTTTTAAAAAACTAAGAACTATGCCCAGTGATTCGTCAATAAGTAGAATCGCAGGGAAATTGTTAGCTGTATCAGTGGAATCGAAAATCATGTTGCCACCGATTTGAGTAGCGATTCCCTTATGTGGCGAATTGTTGTGGATTCTTCAGACTCCAAAATTGCACTAAATTTTCATTTGTACTCCTGATTTTGCCAGCGACTCAAAATGTGTTCGTAAATTGCAAGAAAATTGCTAGGCTTTATTTTTTTGTTTTCTCAATTTGCTCCTTAATAAACTTAAATATCATTCAATAAAACTTATATTGAGGTAGAATTAACTAAAATTTTGAAAGTTTCAGTGGGACCTTTAAGTAACAAAACACTTTCATGAAATAAATAAATAAATCAACATATAAATAAACAAGTAAATAATACAACTTGCATAAAGGCCATATAAGCAAAAACAACTCGATTACTCCCCCTTTATTGAAATTACCCCGGAGTTTAAGTTCAAAAAATATTTCCAATTTTAGAGTCAAAAAGTGAGAGATAAAAACATATTACACTAAAAACTGAATTCCTTATAAGATTAATTAAACATAGAATATTGACTGCCTTACATAAAGCGCTTTTGTTTGTTGTTGTTGGCTCGACTTGACCTTTTAAGAATCACTTTGGATCTCTAAACTTGAATTAAGATTATCCACTCTAGTGTCGTTCCAAAAAGTGAGTAGTCCGCAATTAATTGTCAAAGTTATTGTTCTATTCATAATATTCATAATAGCATTTGTAGGGGCTAAAAAAGCCATCCTAAAATTATTGGTGGATTTTCATTGATAAAGTGTGGTATTACCAAGAAGTCTTTGGGTATGTTTTTTTTGTCCACTTCAACAAGCAAAATTGTGACCACTAGCACAATTGTGACCACTCGAGTTGGTTGATTTGAAGTTTCATCCAGTAAAGAGAATCGTTCAGAAGCAAGTGAATTCAACTCCAATTGAGTATGTAAGAAGAAGTGTATGGGTATGAGATTCGCGTTAGAGTTCGTATGACACTGAGCTATGTAGTATCTAGCCCATTTGTTTATAATATGCAAAAGTATACCTCTAGGATCATGAAGATTTATAGGACTTAAATTCAGCCTTTATTTTCTTATTGTATTTAGATCTAGAATCTTTCAGCTTGTTTATACATTTACCATTCTTCGATTGCTTAACTCTTCATTCATAAGTTGCTTTCTTTTCATTTGAAGTGTTTTCGAGTGAATCTTTCCTTAGGATCCCTGTATCAGTTTCCATTGTTACTATCTTAATTCCATAAATTTCATCATTAAATTTATCATAATAGTTAAAGTCTAAGAATTCATTATCTTTTATTTTATTGTCAAATAATTCATCATATTCCTCATAAGTATCAAAGTTGTGTTCGTTATTAATCTTGAATTTGCAATTTTATCTTCAAATTTCCATGGACATTGTTCCTTTAGAAATATCTAATTTAGTTTTACATGTCTTTATAAAAAAGCTACCTAATAGTGTATGCAAAGGATTGGGTGATGTTGAATCCCCCATTTTCATGACATAAAAATGAGCTGGAAATAATAAACCATATACTTGCACTAAGGTATCTTCCAATAATTTATATGGTTTAATAATGGTATTGTGTGCTAAAGTAACATTAATAGGCCTATTAGTTAACAATCATTTTTTCAATGATTCATAAAGTGTTAGTGACATAACATTAATTGATGCTCAGTGATCACACATAGCAAATACAATAGAAGAATTACTTAAGGTAATGGGTTTGACAAACATTCCCGGGTCGGAGTGTTTCTCAAGCATTATCATTAAGTATGATGTCTTTTGTTCTAGATTTTCATTAATTTCTAATTTCTTAAATCGTTTAGATTTGTCTTCTTTAGGTTTTTCCCATATAGCATTTACTAATCGTTACAGAATGGTAGAATTAGAATGCATATCTTCATTTGATTCATAAATGGTTAACTAGTTTAGAATTTTGTAAATATTTTTCATAGGCTTCCACTTTGGCTAAGTACGATAAGTATGGCCTTTCGGGAAAAGGTATGTGTTTTAGCTTCTTTTGTTTGATTACTTAACTTGTTAATTTATATATTCATTTGGCCTAATTGGTTTTTCAGCTTGTTAATAGACCTATCGGTTTTATTTTGATTTTGAGAAATTTGAGTTAAGTTTTGATGACTTTAGGTCATAAAGTTATGTAATATATGTTCTAAATTTTGTTGCGTAGGTTGGATATTTTTTTTGTGGTTGTTGCATTGACGTAGTTTTGTGTTGATGCACCCAATATATAAATGGTATAGTTTTGATTTTGGGCACAGTAGTTAAGGTTTGAGTTTTTTAATTATTGTTGTTATATTGATTCTACAAGAACTAAAATAATGGTTCATAACCGTGCTGACTTCGTTATTATTATCTTGTAGAAAAGTAGGACACACACGTGTTGGATGTGTAATATCATTTCAAAATCCACATGGTTTAACTTGAGTTGATTTACCTTTTAGTAGTAATTTACCAAGTTAGATAATTCTTCAACTTTTTTCATGGAATCAATTATTTGTTTTATTATTAACTTCATAAACCTTCTTTCTTGATATATCAGTCTTTTCACCATATTTTTTAGATTGTTTAGCCATCTTGTTGATATCTTCTCTTGTTAAAGTTAGTGTAACATCGAATAATGATCCACCACATAAGGTATCTAGTAATCTTTGTTCAAAGTGACTTAGTCCTTCATAGAAGTATTCTAGTAAAACTGTTTTTGTATATCCATGTTGTGGACAAGATGAAATTAATTTTTGAAATATATCTCAAACTTCATAAAAATTCTCATCACCATTCAATTTCACAACTGTGATTTGTTTTCTACAAGTACTAATTTTTCTTGCAGGCTTTTATTGATCAAGGAAAGCTTCCAACATTTGAGCCCATGTGATTATCAAACCTTTAGCAGGATAAAACAATTAATCTTATGCTTGATCTTTCAATACAAAAGAAAAAGCTTGAAGTTTGACTTGTTCTAACTTGTAGTCTTTTTATTTTATCCCCTTAACTCTATGTTGATATTCCCATATATATTTTTGTGGGTCTTCATTGTCCTTACTATAGAAGTTAGGTAGAGCACTAATGAATCCATATCTAAGTTCAAATTTGGGAAATCCCTTAGGATCGACAATACACATTGGCCCTCTATTATCTTTATTATTATTAATATTAAAGTTACTATTACCTTCCATTGTGGTAGTTTGGTGTTCTTTACGTTGTTGAAGTCTTATATTAAGATTAAATGTCTTATCTATATCACGATCAAACAGATGTAAGGATACTGTAGAATTAGAACGACAAAGTGGATAGATCCTACAACGTCTAAAACTCCTAAGAAATTATATTTGAATCCCCAGCAACGGCTCCAAAAATTGACACGTTACAGGTGTAAATTAAATTCGCCACCTAAATTATACTCTTAATATTTTTTAGTAGTGATAAGTGGGAATCGTCTCCACGTGGGTTTATCAAACTTCTAAAGAAAAAAGGACATTTAATAGTTTTTTATTATTTACTTTAATTTTATTAAAACATTAATTAAACTTACTAATAATTAACTAAACTAATTATATTAACTCTAAGTTAACTATTACAATTCTATGTCAATATCAATGAAACAAATTCAATCCAATTTTATGTAAATGAATATCTCAACAAATATCCAGAACTATGAAACATAAACCAATTTTCCATTCCAAACATGTAACTTAAAACAATATAATTAGGAGCATACTTTATAAAGCATATTAAATCATTAAGTTCTAATCATAAATAAATAAATAGACTTTAGCCTGCCATTTGTTCTCTTTATACCAATGGAAAAGCCACATTTTTATTATTTTATCAAGCTAACCCCATTATTTACACAACCACATTAACTTCCCGCTATAAAAACGCATTACACTTTATGAAACTTCGAACTACGAAATCTAATACCTTCGAAAAGCCACTTTAACATCAGATTTAGATCTCAAATTCACCTATGATATTTAAACGGTTTGTGTTTCAAACAATCCTAGTTACAATTTCAAATCAGATATAGAAACCAAATATCACAGCATACATTCTAGACTATGCACGCAATACCTAGATGCATGATCAAAATCAATAGATAATAACCTATTAAATCAGTGAATCAAAGAATACAATTAAGTTTAAAGCATTAAATACATATTCATCCCATCATAACTACATAGCAAAATGAATCTAGTTCAAGTTCAGACATTGTTCAGATCAATTAAGTACTCACACATATTCATCAATAACATTGGAATGATATAAATAAAAATAATAATTGAATGACCTATGAAATAAATACTTTAAATCTTCAATCTTCTTCAAAAGTAATAAACAATAAACTAAAATATGAAAATAATAGAAAATGGCACCAAGATCAATGGAATTTTTATCTACGTACTCAAGGGCAACTATTTTCAAAACCCTATGGTTGTATTTATAGTGTTATAGGCAATTATTTCTTTCTCTCAACACATAATAATTCTAGATGACTCTATCCGCAATCTTATTGGAAAGTTTCATCCTTATCAAAGAATTTATTTTCAACTCACAAATTCATAGTGTGTGCATATATATTTTATGTATCACGTATATTATAAATTTCAAGAAATTTCATGCCTCAAAAACTTATTGGTCATCCCGTTACGTTTCATCCTTAATGGATACCTATCGTGTACCTAACCATGGTCCCTTTCGTTCTTCATTACACCATTCAAAAAATATTTATAGAATTAGATTAAGTTATTGATTTCTCGTGGTTACAACTACTTTTCCCAAGCTGCAATAATTCCAGACAGCTTCATTTGAAAACCTTTTTAGAAAATCATATATATTTAATTCCATTATAGACATAAACTTTCTTTTAGGTATACTCTAACACTTCTAATTGTTGTACCATACACGCTACACATGTGAATTATTTTAAGGATCGATCTTACTGTTAGGGTTCCTAATTTTACTTGTTCACCTATCGTCTACTTAATTAAGATGAAATTTACAAGGTACTAACTTTTTAGGTCTTAATAACATAATTGATCAATCATAATTAAATTACAGTGTCTTTTAATTGATCAATCAAACTTAGTAGGAACATTTCGATCACAATCACTCATGTTGCAATCCACTATTTTTTCATAGAATTCAAGCGGGATGGAAGAAATGGTGGAGTGCAATATGAGTGATTTGTGATCAAAATGTTCCTACTAAGTTAAGAGAAAAATTTTATATGACCGCAATTAGGCCAGCTATGCTCTATGAAAATGAATGTTGGCTGGTAAAGCACCAACAATTACATAAAATGAACATAGCATAAATGAGGATGATTAGGTGGATGTGTGGTAAAACTTGTAAAGATAGAATAAGAAATATAGAAATTCAAAGACAAGTAGGAGTGGCACCAATTGATACAAAGATTAGAGAAGGGCGGTTGCAGTGGTTTGGTCACCTGCAAAGACGGCCTACAAATACCCCCAATAGAAAACTTGACTTAATAGAAACTATAGAAATTCGACGAGGTAGGGGTAGACCAAAATAAACATGAGATGCATTAATTAGGAGGGATTTGAATGGTGTGGAAAGCCCACCATCAATTGCACTTAATTAAGCACAATGGAAAAGTTAGGACTGAGGCTATGTTGTTGTTGTTTTTGTTGTTTTCTTTTAACTTTACAACAGTCAAACCATATCTACTATGTGTTAGTTACACCAAGACTAAACCTTAGATTGGGATTTCCAATTTTAACAACACACCCATCAATTATTTGATTAATTATTTACATTCCACTTATACCAGATTGGTCAAACACTTTAGAAATGCAATTCAAACATCATGGGCAATTTCAATCATTTTTTCCCTCGATCGAAATCTCGAGTTTTCGTTAAAAATCATTTTATCCAAATCATATTTTGCTCATTTCCATTTGAAATATAATCCGAAATCTTTCTTGCATTTTCAAACTAATGCAAAAGCTCGTCAATTTAAATTTGTTCGACAATAGCTTAATGAGTAATCGTATATCTATATAAACTTTGTGTTCCATTAAGAAAAGGTGATTTAAGTACAAACACATATTTTAAACCATCATTAGGCCAAAATCATTTAAATTCGATTAAAATCTTTCATGTAACATGAGTTGAGTTTCAATTGTCTTAAAATCAATTATATGTCTCCTTGAGATTTTAAAGTAACTGTAAATTCATTTCGCATATACATAAACATAAATCATAACACCAATTCGATATTCATAAAAATTATTTCATTTCATTCTTAACACATTAAGAAAAATAAAAGCTCCTTATTAACATGTTATTCATGCATTCAAATTTGTCACTAGACTAGTAGGCCTTACCTTATGAAATTTCTAATCAAACTTGATCGGTAATAACTCGACATTTCATAGAAGACATCTTCGAATATTTCATAAGAATTATTATCATAGTAAAAAATATGCTCGATGAAAACAACGAAATTAAATTGTAGTAATGACATTCAAACCAAATACAATTCGATATTTTATATCTTTGTTTATTTTTTCAGTGAATAGAAAATCATGGGACTTAGAATTTTAATGTTTAGCTTTTAAACTTGGCTTCCCAGCCATTAAAGCTAAATTTTTAATGTTGAAGACTATATTTCATCATCCTACTTGTATTATATTTTTTTTGAATGGTGTCAAAAATCCTCACCCATTTTATAGGGTAACTAACGTTAAAGATTCAATGCTTCATTATTTTCTATTATTTGAATTTAACCCACTTGGTTCACTTTTCCTCATACCCAAATATAATTGTTTGACGACCCCTTCTTAAATTAGGGCACCGCCTGGCCTAATCCCGTTATTAAGCCCTAATCTCACCATATAGGACATAACAAGGGACTAGTCAGCCTATTACAATACCATTTACCTACTTATTATTCATTATTTGTTTTGAATATAAACCTATACTTATCCTATGTCAATTCATAAATCAGAGTTAATTAAATTGTTGTTTACTTAAAAGTTTATTAAGCGAAAGTCTGAACAATCTAGCGGAAGCTTATAACATGAGTCCTATCAATTGTGGAAAAATTAGGGAATAAAGATCACGTGCATATATAAGATGAAACGACGATACATAATATCATGTGTCTGGTCAAGATACTACTCACTTAACCCATAACATACAACCCCAAAAGTATATCATATACATAAAAAAGTAATACATCAAAAATAAGAACCAACAAAATCGGGTGTAGCAGAGCTCCACTGGCACAGAGGTAGTCGCCGATCTTCTCTTTGCCCGGTCTGCTACTCGATGGATCTCCACCCACGGTCACAACTAGACGGTGAGTACAGGAAAATAGAAAGTAATATTGAGAGACATTTGTTCACATTCTCAATTATACAATAAGTATAAAAAAGCAAGATAATAGCAACTATGCTGAAAAGAGTACATGCAAATAGACACTTCAGCTAAACAACATGAAATTGACACATGGCTAAGTAGTAATGATCTAGGGTCGGTTGGTCGTGATCATCATCACATCATCCGTTTCCAATATACGAGGATGGAGCTGAGCTCTACATCAATGTGAAGGTTTGAGCAGTGCACTTGCCTTTATAACCTTTTGCTGGTGCCAGAGTCACCTGTGATAGATACTTGCCAACAACCCCGAGACTCATTTCCCGTGTGCCGTGCAAGATAGTGGAGAGATCCTGATCACCTTGGAAGTCTAGTGACCCCGTAAGTCCGATGGACCACTATAATGTAATGACCCTAGATACAAGAACCCCTTTCATATTTCAAGAAATAACATGGTTTGAGAACTCAATAAAGCAACTGCATATCTAATGCACAAAGGAAGTAGATTACAATACTATGTAACACCTACCTAATAGCATGCTATTTCACTGACCACTTGTATTAACAACCAACAATGACATTTCACATGATTTGGAGTCAATAAAATCATTTAATCGACAAATTATACCATGAAAGCAACCTCATGTAACGAGAAAGAACAATAAGTCATGGCATATTTAATACAAAGGTAAACCAGTCCAAATGACTAGAAATGAACATGTAAAAAGGAATGAAATGTAAATAAATATCTCAATCAATTTACTTATAATCCAAGCAATTTCCTAAACTACTCCGGTCTCTCAACACCTCAAAACTCATAGTTGAATCTCTAGAAAACTTCTCTAGTTTCTTGATATCAAACTAGTCTAAATAAGTTGGGTTTAAGTCAGGTCCAATGGATTTATGAACTTTAACCTAAAACAACCCTTTAAGACTAAATAATACTGAAATATTAGTCATATATTGCATCGAGATTTTAGGCATGAAATCATCCAAATATCAAAATCTTCCACCAGTACAAATATTGTTTGTCTCTATCTTAGCTTTCCAAAAAGGTTTAGTTTTCAAAATTCCAATTTAAAACGAAAGAAATATCATATTTCTATTAAACATAGCTCTGATTGAAAACTAACCCGACCAGCAGACTTATAAAATCTATTTCTCCCAAAATATACTTCCAAAAAAAGTGATTCTTGGTCACAAGGCAGCAACCTTATCCAATAAAAACATACTAAAAGATCAGCTCATTTGGATAAGTACGTAGGGTGTTATGCCGTTAATAATTTTAGTTTTAAAAATCTTCTACTGCATTTCAACACCTACTTGTAGAGCCCTTTTGGACATGAAAACATTTGAATTACAATATCTCTAGTACGCAGAGTTGTTCCCCTTTGAGTAAACTTTCAAATGCCACCCTAATACAACATGCAGAAATTCAGTTTTGGTCTTACAATTTCAAAAATTCATATCTTTATGATTTCAAAATCAAATTAAGAACTTTAATATAGCTTGATTATAAGCTTGAAATGAGAAATTCAAATATATAAACCAATTGCAAAATCTTAATCATCTAGCATCTAAATTCGACCAAAAACCAGAACGGGTTTCAAGTAAATAGGGAGATATCTACCTAGTTTGATGAACACCTAGCTTAACTTGATCTCTCCTTCACCAAAACCACTTTGGTTGCTGGTCTTCTTCTTCCTCCAACCCTTCTCCTTCTGTCTAGTAAGTTTCCTTCTTAATTAAGCAAATGAAATGAAGTTGACTTGGTTGTATGAGTTTATTACTAGCTTTATAAAGTAAGTGGATGTGGTTGATTAATAACCATTGATCTCATTGTACACACGTGTCTCGAGGCTCATCTAGTGATACACCTATTAACACATGTCCCACCAACTCATGCTATGTGACACCAATATGTAATTCCATTGATGTTGAGATGAGTCAATACGTGTCTCGATGAAAATCAAGTGACTATTGTTTTAACTTACTAACTTAGCTTCATTTAGTGTATAATCAACCATAGCCATGTATAAATCACTATAAAACCTATATGTAATCCTACGCCAGCTTACCATATCACTCTTTACCTCGATCCCATGTTGGCACTCAACTCAAGGCGCATTCCCACACACGTATCGACACTTATACGTGAGTAGAAAAAGTTAGTAGTCTACACATATACAATACACTAGGCATACACCACAAAAAATATAACATATACCTCGGCCATCTCGCATCGCTTATGACACATCTCATTGCGGGTCCCACGTCACGGGTCGCTTAATCCGAATTAAGGAGTTAAACTCAAATTAGAAACTTGGGCCGTGACAATTCTTCCCAACTAATGGAAATTCGTCCTTGAAATTAAACTTGAGTTTAACTTATACCTGACTCGAAAAGGTACGGAAACATATCTTGCATATAGTCATCCTATTCCTAAGCAAGTTTCGATTCTCCATGGAACTGCCACTTGAGAAACACCTTCAGGATATACTTTCTTCTCAATTGCTGTATTCTTTGATCTAGGATCTGTACAGGCTGCTCCTCATAAGATATGTCCTCGCTCAGATCAATCTGACTTAAGCCAACTGTCGGTCTCTCGCCTGCCTTTAAATTTGTTAGTCGAAGCATGGATATATGAAATACTGGATGAATACTCGACATATGTGGAGGTAAATCCAGTTCATAAGCAACCTTGCCGACCCATTGTTTGATCTTGAAATTCCTGATGAATTTCGGTGCTAACTTGCCTTTAAGACCAAATATGTGAAAACCCTTTCGAGGAGAAACCTTTAGATACACCGAGACTCCCTCGTCATACGTGAGATCGTTGCAATATGTGTATGCATACCCCGGTCCTCTGGCTCTGCCCAACAAGATGGTGAGTGACACGGGATGCCATATAAAGCATCAAATGGTGCCATCTCAGTGCTTGCCTGATAACTGTAGCTGTATGCAAACTCACGCAACGATAAGTACTCCTCCCATGATCCGTCAAACTCAAGTACACAAGCCCTTAGCATATCCTCAAGAGTCTGAATCAACCTCTCAGTCTGCCCTTCAGTCTGAGGGTGAAAAGCTGTACTAAATTGTAGGCATGTACCATACTGCTCCTACATACTTCGCCACATCCTGGACTTATACATAGCATCTCTGTCTAACGTAATAGTGAATGGTACTCCATGCAGCCTAATAATCTCTCTCTCAAACAATAAACTAAACTTGTCAAATGTGTAATAAGCTCTAACAAAATCCATGGTTATGTCTTCCCACTTCCATTATGGAATGGGAAGCGGCTGTAACAATTTTCTAGGTCTACGATGCTTTGCCTTCGCCTGTTGGCAAATCCCACAGTTCCTCATAAACTCCGATACGTCCGTTTTCATCCTAGGCCACCAAAAATGTCACTTCATTTCATGGTACATTTTGGTCATAACTGGATGAACAGTGAACAGGGAACAGTGTGAATCCTGAAGAATCTCATCTAGTCAGTACACTCAGTACTCTGGGCCAACTCAGTGAATCTTAGGTATAAAATGTCGCCTATCTGTCCCTCTAATACTCTCTTAGTAGATATTGTCAGAAGCCTCATTTGTGTACAAATCATCACCCGATTATCGATTGGAATATTTGACTGCGTCATCATTGCTGCTGCCTCGAGTAAGCCATAGTCATGTGTCATATGGCATCTAACAACTTCGGCATCTCCAACCGACATTCTACTCAGTGCATCAACAACTACATTAACTTTACCTGGGTTATATTCCAAAGAAAAATTGTAGTCCTTCAGAAATTTCAACCACCGGTATTGTCTCATGTTAACCTATTTTTGTGTGAAGAGGTATTTCAAACTCTTATGATCAGTATAGAGTGTGAACCTCTTTCCATACAGATGATGTCTCCATATCTTCAAAGCAAACACTACCACCGCCAACTCTAAGTCATTAGTTGGATAGTATTTCTCAAGTATCTTTAGCTGTCTAGATGCATAAGCTACTATGCCTCTATCTTGCATCAACATACAACCTAGACCTGTATAAGAAGCTTTCTAGCCTCTGGCAATATCAACACTGGTGCGGTAGTCAACAATCTCTTTAGCTGAGCAAATGTCTCCCTTGCATTCCTCAGAACAATCAAACATGACGTCTTTCTAGATCAATCTACCCATCGGTGTAGCGATCTTCGAGAAATCCTTCACGAACCTACGGTAATATCCTACTAACCCCAGAAAACTCCTGACCTCCGTAACTGACGTCGGCATAGGCCAATCCATAATAGCCTAATCTTAGCTGGATCTAAAGCAATACCTGGTGCTCCAACAATATGTCCCAAAAACCTGACTTCTGATAGCTAAATCAACCATAGCTATGTATAAATCATAGGGGTGGGCATCAGTTTCCCTAAAACCGCCAAAACCGCCCAAACCGCCCAAACCGTATGGTTTGGTCTGGTTTTTAAAACTCGCGGTTTGGGGGCGGTTTGAAAAACTTGAAAATCGCAAACTCGCAGTTTGGTGGTGGTTTTCAATTCTGAAAAACCGCGGTTCACCAAACCAAACCGAGGGTAATTTAGTAAATTTATTTAATTCACATTTTAAAACCTTAACCAATATAAACAACTTAACCTTAATCAATATAAACAACAGCCGTTTCATTTTTTCATCTCCATCTCAAGATCCTAAACATATTCACCTCCACCAGTTGAGGCCATCCGTTGCCGCCTTCCACTAGCCGTCGTCACTGCCGCTTCCCACCATCGTCGCCGCCACGTACCAGCCATCATCACCGCCGCCTACCAGCCATCGTCGCCGCCGCCTCTCACCAGTTGCCTCCTTCCACCGCGCCACTCGACGCCTCCCACCTCCCACCACCGCCACCTCCTCTCAACACCGCCTCCCACCGCGTCCCACCGCCACCTCATCTCACCACCACCTCCTAGGCTCCTACAGTTATACGCCTCCTCCACTGCTTCCCATCGATCACCTCTTCTCACAGTTGCCTCCCACCACCGCCTCACGCAGTTCCATGCCTCCCATCGCCATCTCCTACCAGTGATCTCTCACCGCCGCCTCCCACCACTTTTTTTTTTTTTGGAAAACAAGTTACAAGAAAAACAGCGAAAACCAAACCGACAAAACCGCGCAAACCGCGGTCGATTTGGTTGCGGTTTTGGTGGTTCGCGGTTTGGTGGTGGTTTGCAAAATGAAAACCACCAAAGCACGGTTTGCCCACCCCTAATAAATCACTATAAAAGCTATATATAATCCTACGGCAACTTACCATATCAGTCTCTACCTCGATCCCACACCGACACTCAACTCGAGGCGCATTCCCACACATGTATCGACACCTATACGTAAGTAGAAATGACTTAGTAGTATACACATATACAATACACTAGGCATACACCACAACAAATATAACATATACCTCAGCCATCTCACCTCGGTTATGACACATATCTCATTGTGGGTCCCACGTCACGGGTCACTTGATCCTAATTAAGGAGTTAAACTCAAATTAGAAACTTGGGCCGTGACAAATTGTTTCTCACACACTCAACACAATGTGATTGCCATTCATTGAATCCCTGACTGCCTTTAGGGAACACCACTTTCTTATAGGATTTTTCTTGAAGTGTAAGTACATTACCACTTCCCTTTTTCATATTTACCTTTATGTTTCATTATTATTTCGTGTTTGCAACTCTTGCTTACGCTACATTACTTCCAGTCTTAGGTTTATAGTAGTTACCATGAATTTCATCTCGTCTCGAGCTCCTTAAATAAAGATATCCATTCTTGACTTCTTGGTGAGTCCTTGAGCATTGACACCTTATCAGGACTCTGTCAACCCGCCCTTATACATTGCTGACATATTCTCGTATTCGTTTCGATTACCATCTATCATCTTAGTCATTTGGCACTTAGTCTTAGTTCGCCAATGTACATCATCAATCTTCTAAAAACTCGGTCCTTTTCAAGACCATATGAACTTCCACCTCGAATACTCATTATGCACCGTGAGAAGTTCAAGAGGTTAATTCCAAAAACTTAACACAAGGGACCTGTTAAACTGACATGTGTCTAATGTGCTTAATAATTTCTTGTATTTTCATATTATTTGTTGTAGTGGTAAATAGGATATTGTCTCTACAGAGATTTTGCAAATATCTTTAGAACTAAGGCAGCCCATAAGTTTTATTAGATTTAAATTGCTTTAATTAAACTAATCTAATTAAAATGGGAATTAAACACTATTAATCTAAAAACAAAACAATCGGTCAATTAAAATAATTAAACTATAAATAATTTAAATTCAATAAACTAATCTAATGCAATTCAAACAAACAATCAAGAAATCAATATAAATTAAATATCCAAACAATACATCTTATACAATGATATGTAAACTATCATATCTTGACATTTTCATTAAAGAAATCAAATCATCATATTCATATAATGATCCTAAATCTTTAAATTCTAGTCACAATAGGTTGATAGCCTTTAGCAAACTATCGACTTTCTTATATTCAATCGAAATAAGCCAAATCCTTATCATTTTAACTTTACTTATTGGATAAAACACAATAAACTAGAAATTACATAAGCAATAAAACTGAATAAATGTCATACCTAATCCAAACTAAATAAAACTAGAATTATGCTAGTTATTAAATAACCTAGAACACAATCACTTAGATCATCCACTCGGGTAAATTTGCCCTATAGATTTATCCTGGTTACTACTTCTATAATTTTTGTCAATAATAATAGACATTGATTTGGATACCTTATACTAATAAACATATTGGCCACTATGCACTCACTACAAAGAATCATTAGTTGTAATACGTAGAAATAACTTATTAAAACTGTAATTGACGTGTATAATTGGTTTACAATCAAGTCTAGAGTATTGTTTAGAATAATAAACATTGCAATTAACAAATAATTGAAAGACATTAATATATAATACCTTTCTTAAATCTCCAAAGAGACTCTAAAAGTATGAACAATGAACTAAACTAAAACATAATTGAAAAGACTCTAAAACAAATAAAGACTAATAGAGGGCTTAAAGAGATTGCTAGTTTTGAAGCCTTAAAGTCCTATTAATAGTTTCCTTGAAGGTACATATCATAGATAAACTCAAATTTCTTATTCTTAACTATGAAACTAGTTACCGACTTCAACGATTCAAATATTGCAAACAAATTGTTGAGTTGATAGCTAGAAATAGCTCTCTATGCTTCGCCAATTGATCTGGCGACTCCTAGTGTAAAATCCAATTCGTTGTTGAATTTTTGTCTCTTCTCTGCTGCCGATTTAGGTGGCAATTCCTATGTAATCTCATAGCATTGAGAAAACACTGGACCCGTTCTTTAGTGAACGGTTTTCCTCTTCTTCCTATTTTTTTTCCATTTCTTCATTTTTCCTAATTAAATCCGAAAATCACCAAACAGGAGAATAACTAGTGTAATATCATTATTTATATAAAATTAACCTAAATTCTACAATAAAACATGTATGATTATCGACTTGTCAAATACCGCCAAACTTAGCACTTAGCCAACCAAAGCAAATGAATACTCTCAATAATATTCTCTTTTCCTTTTTTTGATTTTTAACTAGGAAACATTATACTTCTAACTAAATACTTTTATAAAAGATAAATATAGTTCAATTGAAACTCAACTCGATCATCCCCCTTCTCAATTGGAAATATCCCAAAAGAAAGTTAAAAGGAGATAGAAAATAAATATTCTCGCTATCCTAAATCTACTAATACAGAATGACATTGGTTCGATTAACCCCATTATATGAAATTATTCCGAAATTATATTCATAAAAGATCCCCATTATAAGAGTCAAAAGTTGAGAGAATATAAAAACAACTAACTAATCCTAGTGCTAAAATCAGAATTAAGGATAGAGTATGGCCTCCTATAGAGCAACTTTGTTGTTTATAGTCATTAGCTCGAGTTGAAAGATGAGATCACTCATCTTACGACTTTGAAGCGAGTCAAACTTACCATCAACCAATTCTTATCATGCTTGAAATCTTCAGCTTCTTTATCATTCTCATCATCCGCATAACGTCCTTTGATAGGTCCGCTAAACTCGCGGAAGTTGTCATCTTTAAGGTAATCATCACGATAATGATTCTCCCCTCTATAGCCATCATCATAATTATCAACATTGATGTAATCGTCCATTTCGTAACCATCCTGAAGACAAATATAAACAATTCCCATCCTAAGCGTAGCTGTGATGTAATCGTCCATTTTGTCCATTTCGCCCGGCCTAATCCCGTTATTGAGCCCTACACTCACTATATAGGACCTAACAAGGAATTAGTCAGCCTTTCTAAGACCCTATTACTTACCAATTATTATTATATATTTCTTAAATGATTATAAACCTATACTTATCCTATGTGAATTCATAAATCAGAGTTAATTAATAAACTTTACTAATTTAAAATTTTATTTAATGGAAGTCTGAACTAACTAGCGGATGCTTATAACATAATGCCTAACAAATGTGGAAAAACCAAGGAATAAAGGCCAAATGCATATATATAATGAAATGGTGATATATAACATCATGTGTCTAGTACAGTTACCACTCACTCAACCCATAATATATAACCCCATAGGTATACTATATACATATAAAAATAATACATCAAAAATCAAACCTACAAAATCTGGTGGAGTAGTGCTCCACTGGCTCAAAGGTAGTCGCCGATCTTCTCTTTGTCCTGTGTGCTACTCGATGGATCTGCACCAACCGTCACAAACTAGACGGTTAGTACAGGAAAGTAAAAAGTAATACTGAGAGACATTTGTTCACATTCCCAATTATGCAACAAGTATCTAAAAGCATGATAATACAACTATGCAGTAAAGAGAACATGCATAAAGGTACTTCTGCTAAACAATATAAAACTGACACATGGCTAAGTAGTAATGATCTAGGGCATGTCGACCGTGATTTCATCACATCAGCCTTTCATATGAGGATGGAGTTGAGCTCTAAATCAATGTGAAGGCCTGAGCATTGCTCTTGCTTTAATAAACTTTTGCTTGTGTCAGTCACCTGCGATATATACTTGCCAACATCCCCGGGTCCCATACCCTGTGTGCTACGCAAGTTATAATTGCCAATAACCCCGAGACTCATTTCCCGTGTGCTGCGCAAGATAGTGGAAAGATCTTGATCACCCTGGAAGTTTAGTTACCCCCGTATGTCCCACGAACCTCCATAATGTAATGACCCTAGATAAAAGAACCACATTCATATTTCAAGAAACAACTTGGTTTGAGAATCCAATAAAGCAATTGCATATCTAATTCACTAAGGAAAGGGATTACAATACTATGCAACACTTACCTAATAGCATGCTATTTCACTGACTACATGTATTAACAATCAATAATGACATAGCACATGAATTGGATTCAATGAAATCATTTGATCACAAATTATACCATGAAAGCAACCTCAAGTAATGAGAAAGAACAAAAAGTCATGGCATATTGAATACAAAGGTAAATCAGTCCAAATGACTGGAAATGAACATTAAAGGCGTATTGTATCGTGTAAGTACAACCTTTCACAGAGATGCAGAGCAAAGCTTCATCCTCATAAAGTGGAAAACCTGATGTGATGAAGATCACGGCCGACCGGCCCTAGATCATTTCTGCTTAGCCTAGTGTCAGGTTCAATTTGTTTAACTAAAGTATCTAAGGCATGATATTCTTTCAGCATAGTTGCTATTATTATTATTATTATTATTATTATTATTATTATTATTATTATTATTATTATTATTATTATTATTATTATTATGATTATGATGATGATGATTATTATTATTATTATTATTATTATGCTTCTTGATACTTGTTGCATAATTGGGAATGTGAACAAATTTCTCTCAGTTTACTTTCTATTTTCAAGTACTCACCATCTAGTTTGTGATGGTGGGTGCAGATCTATTGGGTAGTAGGCAAGGCAAAGAGAAGATCGGCGACTACCTTTGAGCCAGGGGAGCACTGCTAAACCAGATTTTGTAGGTTTGATTTCTTATGTATTATTTTATATGTATATGATATACTTTTGGGGTTATATATTATGGGTTGAGTGAGTAGTACCTTGACCAGACACATGATGTTATATATCACCGTTTCATTATATATATGCATGTGACCTTTATTCCTTGGTTTTTTCACAATTGTTAGGCATTATGTTATATAAGCTTCTGCAAGTTAATTAGTTAAGACTTCCGCTGCATAAATTTTACGTAAGTAAATTTTAATTAACTCTGATTTATTAATTCACATAGGATAGGTATATGTTTATATCTATTTGAAAACTAATAAAAAAGTTGGTAAGTAATAAGATTGTTGGAAAGGCTGACTAATTCCTTGCTAGGTTCTATGTGGTGAGATTAGGGCTTAACAAGGGGATTAGGTCAAGGCGGTGCCCTAATTTGAGAAGGGGACATCACATACTCTCCTCACTCTAGCAAGCTTTGCTTCTCACTTAAGAATTCAAAATGAAAGAGTTGAGTTGCTTGTGTTGAACAAAAGCTTTGTATTCATGAATTGGATAAGGTTAATTGATAGCCCTTGATCTAAATGTACACAAATACTTCGAGACTTATCTAATGGTTCACCTACTAACACATGTCCCACTAACTCATGCAAAGTGACAACAATGAGTGACTCAATTTGTGTTGAGATGTGCTAACACGTGTCTCGAGAAATGTCAAGTGGCTATTGTTTTAACTACCTAACTTAAGTGTATTAATACATAACCAACCATAGCCCCATTTATCTCACTTATGAAACCACTATAAAGCTTATACCAACTCACAACGTTGCTCTCTAACTCGGTCCCACGCCGGTATGCATATCAAGGCGCGTCTCCGCTCATGCCTCAACACCTATACGTAAATAGAAATGACTTAGTAGTCTACACATATACAATACACTAGGCATACATCATAACAAATATAACGTTTACCTCGGCCACCAAGCCTCGGTTACAACATGTATCTCGCTGTGGGTCCCACGTCATGGGTTGTTTGATCCTATTTAAGATATTAAACTAGGATTAGAAATTTGGGCCATGACAATTCTTCACAACTAATGGAAATTTTGTCCTTGAAATTGAACTTAACCTAAAGTTATACCTGACTCGAAGAGGTACGAAAACTTATTTTGCATATAGTCTTCCCGTTCCCAAGTGAGTTCTAAATCTCCATGGAACTGCCACTTGACTAACACATTCGATATAGACTTGCCCCTCAACTGTTGTACCCTCCGATCTAGGACATGTACGGGCTGCTCATCATAAGATATGACCTCACTCACATCAATATAACTCAAGTCAACTATCGCTCTCTCGCCTGCTTTCGACTTGGCTAGTCGAAGCATAAAAATATGAAACACTTGATGAATCCCCGACATCTGTGGAGGTAAATCCCGCTCATAAGCAACTTTTCCGACCCGTTCCTTGATCTTAAAAGGATCGATGAATCTCAGAGCTAACTTGCCTTTTCAGACCAAATCTGTGAAAACCCTTCCAAGAAGAAACCTTTAGATACACCAAGGCTCCCTCGTGATACGTGAGATCATTGCGATATGTGTATGCATACTTCTTTTACCTCTCTTGGGCTCCTTAAAGCCTCTAGCTAATATGTCGTACCTTCTCGGTGTGATCAACAACAATATCAGGCCCTACAATGTCCTGGTCCTCTGGCTCAGCCCAATAAGATGGTGAGCGACACGGTCTACCATATAATGCCTCAAATAGCGCCATCTCAATGCTAGTATGATAACTGTTGTTGTATGCAAACTCACCCAACAGTAGGTACTCCTCCCATGATTCACCAAAATCAAGTACACAAGCCCTAAGCATATCCTCAAGAATCAGAATCAACCTCTCAGTCTGCCCATCAGTTTGAGGGTGAAAAGTTGTGCTAAATTGTATGCGCAAACCATACTGCTCTTGCATACTCTACCACATCTTGTACGTATACGTAGCATCTCGATCTGACGTAGTAGTTAATGGTACCACATGCAGCCTAATAATCTCTCTCTCGAACAATACACCCAACTGGTCAAATGTGTATTGAGCTGCAACTGGTATGAAATGGGCTGATTTCGTCAATCTTTCCACAATCACCCAGATGGAATCGTGTCGACGGATAGTCCTCAGCAATCCTCTAACAAAATCCATGGCTATGTCTTCCCACTTCCATCGTTGAATGGGAAGCAGCTGTAACAATCTTCCAAGTCTTCGATGTTGTTTCTTCACCTGTTGAAAGATCCCACAGTTCTTGATAAACTCTGATATGTCCGTTTTCATCCCAAGCCACCAAAAATGTCTCTTCATGTCATGGTATATTTTGGTCCTACCTGGATGAACAGTGAACCGGGAACGGTGTGAATCCTGAAAAATCTCATATTTCAGCTCTTCTATTGCCGATATCCACAATCTGCCTTTGAATCTCAAACAATGGTCTGTCATCTCTGCCAGGCAGTACACTATGTACTAAGGGCCAACTCACTGAATCTCGAGTATAAAATGTCGGCTCTATGTCCCTCTAATACTCTATGAGTAGACACTATCTGAAGCCTCATCTGTGCAAAATCATCACCCGAGTATCGGTAGGAATATCAGACTGCGTCATCATTGTCGCTGCCTCGAGTAATCCACACTCATATGTCATATGGCATCTAAAAACTTTGGCATCTCCAACCGGCATCCTACTTAGTGCATCAACAACTAGGTTCACTTTTCCTTGGTGATACTCCAGAGAAAAGTCGTAGTCCTTTAGAAATTCCAACCACCAGCGTTGTATCACGTTAAGCTCTTTCTGTGTGAAGAGGTATTTCAAAATCTTATCATTAGTATAGAGTGTGAACCTCTCTCCATACAGATGATGTCTCCATATCTTCAAAGCAAACACTACCGCCGCCAACTCTAAGTTATGAGTGGGATAATTTTTCTCATTTATATTCAGTTGTCTAGATGCATATGCTACCGTGCCTCTATCCTACATCAACACACAACCTAGACCTGTATGAGAATCATCTGTATATACAAGGACTCCTTGTCCAACCTCTGATAATATCAACACTGCTGCAACAGTCAAAAATCTCTTTAGCTGAGCAAATGGTTCCTCGCATTCCTTAGACCAATCAAACTTGACATCTTTCTGGGTCAATCTGGTCATTGGTGAAACGATCTTCCAAAAATCCTTCATGAACC
This sequence comes from Stephania cephalantha, assembly GCA_039657325.1. Lineage (NCBI taxonomy): Eukaryota > Viridiplantae > Streptophyta > Magnoliopsida > Ranunculales > Menispermaceae > Stephania > Stephania cephalantha. The sequence continues at coordinate 33,733,254 of CM077571.1, forward strand.
TGCAGTAGTATCCTGCTTACCCCCAAAAACTCTTGATCTCCGTAACTGATGTCGGCACTGGCAAATCCATAATAGCCTGAATCTTAGCTGGATTGACAGCAACACCTGCTGCTCCAACGACATGTCCCAAAAATTTGACTTCTGACAGTCAAAACTCACCCTTGTTGAACTTGGCATAGAGTCGATGCTCCCTCAAAGTCTGTAACGTCTCTCTAAGGTACTGCTCGTGATCTTCAAGAGTCCTCGAATATATAAATATATCATCGTTGAAAACTATCACAAAACGGTCAAGAAATGACCTTATCACTTGATGCATCAATTCTATAAACATGGCAGGAGCATTCGTCAAACCCTACGGCATAACTTTAAATGCATAGTGTCTATATCTCATATTGAATAACGTCTTGGACCTATCCTCATCCCTGATCATAAGGTGATGATACCCTAATCGCAGGTCTATCTTGGAGAAATATTATGCTCCTCTCAACATATCAAATAAGTCGTCAATCCGTGGTAAGGGATACTTGTTTCAGACTGTGACCCTATTCAACTATCTATAATCAATACATATCCTCAAAGTACCATCCTTCTTTTACGCAAACAAGACTGGTGCTCCTCATGGTGACATAGAAGCTGTGTTGAATCTATTCTCTCCCAAATCCTGCAACTGACTCCTAAACTCCTCCAACTCTCTCAAAGCCATGCGTTATGGTGGTATAGATATAGTTCTAGTGTCTGGTACCAACTCAAGGATAAAATCTATCTCTCTCGGTGGTGGTAAACCAGGTAAGTCTTACGAAAACACGGCCGAAAACTTGCACACAACCTAAATTTCCTCAAGTCTGGGTCCCTGACTCTCTACTATGTTGTATAATGACACCAGAGTCTCCATCTCTCCACTAGTCGCAACTCAACCTCTAATGTCCTCGGTTCTTAGTGTCGCTAGTCAACATCGAACGCCCTGGGATATTAAATAGCATTGTCTTACTGAAATAGTCGATATGAGCGTGATACGTTGCTAATCAATCCATCCCTAACAATGCGTCAAACTCTAAAAACTTGAGAACCCTGAAGTCTACAAGTAACTCTACCCCGCCTATCTTTACTGGACATCTGTCAACAAGACAATTAGGGTAGAGTCTATCCTCGGCTGCAGTACTCAAAATCAAATGTACGCTAAATCTAGCTGGTGTTAACCCTAAAATGCCTATCATGCGACCAGAAATGAAAGATATTGTAGAACCAGAATCCAACAAAACATATATCTGTCTACCACAAAAGGAGCCCATACCCTCAATAAGTCTCTGTATGGCATCTGCATCGGGCTGTGCTATAATGTTTACACCTTCTCAACTCAACGGTGGAAACACGGCTGCTGTCTATGGACAATCTCTAATTCGGTGCCCAACTTGACCACACCTATAACAAGTGATTGGTTTATGCTGACCCTGAACCTGATTCAGGGCCTGTTCATGTCTCTGACCTTGTTGGGAACTATTTCAACCTGTACCTCTAACCCTGCCTTAGCCTCTGCCACCATCTGCTGCTGACATGGTGCTGGTGGTGCTGGTAGAGCTGGCAAAGTAGTAGTAGGAGTTGGTATTGCAGGTCTAAATAGTGGTGGCACGGGAGGTCTACCAACCATAGTCTGCAATGGTGCAGGGGATGATTCAAAGGGTACAACTAATGTAGATGTCCCTGACCCTAGGGAACCTCTATCCCATATCCTCGTTCCTTTGCCCCTCTGTCTCCTCCTTTCATACTCTGTAACCTGATCGGGTGTCAATGCTGATACTAACAGTGTCCCATCGACAACTCTGCCCAAATAGTATGTCTCATGAGAGGTTACATGCTCATAAATCTCCCCCAATGTCTTGGCACCTTAACTGACCACATAAAATCCAATATCTGGTCTCAGTCCATCTCCAAAATGGTACACATCATTCGAATCCTCTCTCAGTAGATCCCCAGCAAACTACTTCAAATAGCCATATCTATCTCTATAGCTCATCACTGACTCATCAGCTCCCTGTCTCAGGTTCACGAATTCCTTTCTCAACCATTTCATCATTGTAGGTGGGAAGTACTACTGGTAAAACTTCATCTTGAAGGCATCCCATGACTCAACTCTCCCTCAGAAGCTATTGTCGCACGCCACCATACATCAGTAACTCTTTGTAGAGTATACGACGAAATCTCAGCTCGGAGTCTATCTTTTATTCTCAAAGACTCTTTGTAACTTATCCTCAGACAGTACCCACTTCTTTCTCGATCTTCTCAAAGTCTTACCGACCATCAAAGTAGACTGGCCTTAGTATGATAAAGTCCTTCACCATGTGAACCTCTTCTATCAAGCTAGAAGATGGAGGTGTGAAAGATGGTGTTAAAACTGTCTCTGCGACTGGAGGTGTCACTGACGGTATAGTCTATACTATTTGCACTTTAGTCGGTACCGTGGGAGTAGTCATAATAGGGGCTGGTGTCTCTGCCGATGGAGCGAAACGTGAGGTCATCATGCCAATGAACTCCGTTAACTGCTGTCCCTGACCAGCAGCTACTCGATCATATGGCCTTTGAAAATCATTAACTGATGGTATAGAAGGTTGGCTGCCACTTGCACCTGCATCCTCGCTATCGCGTGAATCCACCATCAGTATCTACAAGTTGATAGTGAATGATAATCAGCTACTACGTAAATACGTATATACGAATATTAAAAACTAACATGTACAAATAAAACATCCCCATCGCACTTTCATTCACTTTCCAACTAATGGTTTCTAGGCAAGGATCATCTGGTTTTTCACAAGTAAGATTTATGTTTTATTGTTTTTTAAAAAAACTTATTTGTTATTTATCGGAAAGGTTAGGCCTTTTGCTACAAATTGTAGCTTTGGTATCACATTGTGGAATGGCTATTTTCCATAATCCTAAGCTCTATAAACATAGGCTCTCCTAAGCTTTATAAACATAGAATATGATACCACATGTGCCTATGATATCCCAACTTTGGACAATTCCATAAACTGTCCATAATATTCTAGAACTTAGTCTTTGATACAAACTGTGACGACCCCTTCTCAAATTAGGGCACTGCCCGGCCTAATCCCGTTATTAAGCCATAATCTCACCATATAGAACTCAACAAGGAATTAGTCAGCCTTTCTAAAACCCTAGTACTTACCAATTATTATTATATATTTTTTTAAATGATTATAAAACTATACCTATTCTATGTCCATTCATAAATCAGAGTTAATTAAAAATTTTACTTATTTAAAATTTTCTTAAGCGAAAGTCTGAACTAACTAGTGGAAGCTTATAACATAATGCCTAACAAATGTGGAAAAACCAGGAAATAAATGTCAAATGCATATATATATATATATATGAAACGGCGATATATAACATCATGTGTCTGGTCAAGGTACCACTCATTCAACCCATAATATATAACCCCAAAAGTATATTATACACATATAAAAATAATACATCAAAAATAAAACCTACAAAATCAAGTTTAGCAGTGCTCCATTGGTTCAAATGTAGTGGCCAATCTTCTCTTTTCCCAGTCAGCTACTCGATGGATCTGCACCCACTATCACAAACTAGACGGTGAGTACAGGAAAGTAGAAAGTAATGCTGAGAGACATTTGTTCACATTCTAATTATGCAACAAGTATCTAAAAGCATGATAATAGCAACTATGCAGTAAAGAGAACATGCAAAGAGATACTTCAACTAAACGACATGAAACTTACACATGGCTAAGTAGTAATGATCTAGGGCTGGTCGGACGTGATCTTCATCACAGCACCCTTTCCACTATATGAGGATGGAGGTGAGCTCTACCTCAATGAGAAGGTTTGAGCATTGCTCTTGCCTTAATAAACTTTCTCTGGTGCCAGTCACTTGCGATATATACTTGCCAACATCCCTGGGTTCCATACCCTATGTGCTACGCAAGTGAAGCTTGCCAACAACCCCGAGGCTCATTTCCCGTGTGCTGCGCAACATAATGGAGAGATCCCGATCATCCTGGAAATCTAGTGACCCTGTATGTCCGATAGACCTCTATAATGTAATGACCCTTGATACAATAACCACTTTCATATTTCAAGAAACAACATGGTTTGAGAATCCAATAAAGCAATTGCATATCTAATGCACAAAATAACTGGATTACAATACTATGTAACACCTACCTAAAAGCATGCTATTTCACTGACCACATGTATTAACAATTAATAATGACATAGCACATGAATTGGAGTCAATGAAATCATTTGATCGACAAACTAAACCATGAAAGCAACCTCATGTAATGAGAAAGAACAACAATTCGTGGCATATTGAATACAAAGGTAAATTAGTCCAAATGACTGGAAATTGGAATGAAATGTAAATAAATATCTCAATCAGTTTACTTAAAATCCACGCAATTTCCTATTCTACTCCGGCCTCCCAGCACCTCGAAACTAGTATTTGAATCCTCAGAATAATTCCCTAGGTTCTTGACATCATATCATATGTTTTTGAGTGTGTTTGGACCTTTACTTAGCATATTAGACTCATTTATAGTGTTTAAGGACCTCTTGAGACTTGCTGAATTTTTTACTCTGTCATATCATGTAGCATGCTAATGACCCTGTGTAGCGCGCTAATGACCGACGTAGCACGCTACCTATCCTACATAGCGCGCTGTGTTACAGAACTCAGAATTATGTAAACAAAATTTTGTGTTTTCTCCACACATAGGCTATGCTAATGCCTTGAACACCTCCATACACACTTCCCAAGTTCCAAGACTTCATTACCAACATAAAACAACAACTCATGTAATCAAATACAAGAATTCATTGAATTGAGCTATGTTTATGGTGTAGAAAAGTTACCTAACTTGATGTACACTAGCTTAGCTTGAGTTCTTCTTCACCAAGTCACTAAATTTGTTGCTCTTCTTCCTCCTCTAGCTACTCTTTTCACTCCACTAAGCTTTGCTTCTCACTTAAGAATTCAAAATGAAAGAGTTGAGTTGCTTGTGTTGACCAAAAGCTATATAGTTATGAATTGGATATGGTTGATTGATAGCCCTTGATCCTAATGTGCACACGTATCTTGAGACTTATCTAATAGTCCACCTACTAACACATGTCCCTGGGACGGCCCCTTCTCTAATCCAGGGCACCGCCCGGCCTTATCCTGTAACTAAGCCCAAATCCTATTTCCACAGGACTTAACTACGTATTAGTTAGTCTTTCTATCCAATTCTCCTCCATTCGCTTGTTCAGAATATGTAACACACCTTTCATCATATTATTAGGTTTTAGAGTAATTTAAAAATTCATATAGTTTATTAGTTATAGCGAAAGACATGACATTTTATGCAGAAACAATTATAATAAATCCTAAATGTGTGGAAACCAAGAAACCATGATCACATGCATATATAACAAAGTGGCGAATATAAACAGTGTGATGGTCATCATTAGTCATGTAGCTAAACACTCATCCTAATATACAACCCCAACAAATATTAAAAACGTAAGTACATAATACATGGAATCCCAAAACCTACAAAATGTCGAAGCACAGGTATGTCGCTAGCTTAGAGGTAGTCTCGCCAATCTTTTCCTTGCCCAGCCTGCTCGTCGACGGCACTGCACCTACCGTCATAAAAAGGACGTTGAGTACAAAAAGTAATAGTAATCCCCGTTGACCAATTTATTCACATTTCCAAATCAAACTAAATGGTATTTAAAAGTATAAGTTAAACAGGAAAGACAAGTACCACATTCATGTTATGAAATATCACAGTTAAACAAATGAAACTGACAAAAAGCTAAATAATTATGATCTAAATCCGGTCGGCCGTGACCTACGTAAGTGAAGCCTTAACCACTATAGGATGTGCGTGGTGTCGCACAATCTAATCCTCTCTAGGGACTCTAACCCCAGTGGCATCAGGGACTCAACCCCCCGGAATCATCAGGGACTCTAACATTGTATATGAGCAACCCTAGGGACTCTAACCCCGTGTGCCTAATCATAGTGGAGAGTGCCGACATCCCTAGGAACTTTAACCCCGTGTGTCGCTCAGCTCTAGTGCAATGGACTCTAGATTCTATAACTACTTTATAATTCTAAGAATATGACTCATAAAGGAATTCAAGAATTGGTTATGCTATAAAGCACAAAATTACCGAAGAATGCAAATCCATAAAACCAATCATAATTTCTCAACTCCTAATAGCATGCTATTTACACTACATCTACAATAAACAACAAGAAATGACATAGCACATGAATGGATTCAATAGAATTCAATTTATCGAAACACCATGGAAACTAAACTCAACAAATGAGGAATAACCAATAAGTCCATGATATGAGAATACAAAGCTGGACATAATCAATATAGACTATAACAAAAAAGTATAAACTGGAAATGAACTGTAAATAAACAATCAACGGGTATACTCACAACAACAAAGTAAAGTCCTAACTTTACTGGCCTCCCGATACTCTTAATCTTGTATTCGCTCTCCCGTACCCTTTTCTTAGGTTCTTTATATCATATAACATGTTTTTGGATGTGTTTAGACCTTTACTTAAGGTTTTAGACTTTGTTATAGTGTTGTGGAGATTTTGGAAAATTGTTGATTTTTTGTGTTGTCATGGAAAATTAGCACACTAATTCTAAAATTAGCGCACTAATTTCTAACTTTGCAGGCTACCACGCCTTATCTAGCACGCTAATCAATATTAGCGTGGTAGATGTAAAACCTAGCGCGCTATGTGCTGTAAAACCCATAATTTTGCAATCAGAATTCTGAGTTTTCTCTACACATAGGCTATGTTAATGATAGGGAACCCTCATACACACTATTAGAGTTCCCTAACATCAACCACAACACAAAGTAACAACCAACAACATCAAATTCATGAACTCATCAAGTTGAACTAAATAAACTAATGTATGCAATTACCTAGTTGATATTTATAACACCTAACTTAATCCTCCTCACCAAAGCTTCTAATCTCCAACTTCTTCTTCCTCCTTGATACTCCAGCAAGCTTTCTTCTTGTCTTCTGGATCACTCCAACAAGTTATCTTGCTTGTTTAGTTGATGAAATGAGAAAACTTAGCTTTCAAGTTTTCATTCAACATATATATATATGTGAATGGATATGGTTAAACCATAGCCACACATCCATTTTTACATTCATATCCCGAGGCATAACTAATGGCATATGTTGAAACACATGTCCCACTACCTCTCCACTTACTAATCCTAAGTGCAACAATTGTAACTCATTTTGTCTTTATATGTGTCAATACATGTCTCGATGCGCATCATGTGGCTATTTAATTAACTCTACTAACTTAGGCTCATTAATTCCATATCAGATCTAACCACATAAAAGCTATTATAGAATTACATTTAACTCAAATTAAGCTTACCCCATAAATCCTTACCTTGGTCCCACGTCGACTCGAAAATCGAGGTACATCTCCACTCACATCTCGACACCTATACACGAGTAGGAGTGACTTAACAGTGTACACATATACAATACACTAGGCATACACCACAACAAATCTAATATATACCTTGGCCTTTTAGCCTCGGTCAATAGAAATATCACGATGTGGGTCCCACGTCACGGGTCGGTGATCCTGATTACCAAAAATAAATGAGATTAGAAATTTAGGCCGTGATAGTCCCACTAACTCATGCCAAGTGACACCAATGAGTGACTCAATTTGTGTTGAGATGTGCCAACACGTGTCTCGAGAAAATGTCAAGTGGCTATTGTTTTAACTTACAAACTTAAGTGTATTAATACATAACCAACCATAGCCTCATTTATATCACTTATGAAAGCACTATAAAGCTTATACCAACTCGCCACATTACTCTTTAACTCGGTCCCACACCGGTATGCATATCAAGGCGTGTCTTCGCTCATGCCTCAACACCTATACGTAAATAGAAATGACTTAGTAGTCTTAACATATACAACACACTAGGCATACATCATAACAAATATAACATTTACCTCGGCCACCTAGCCTCAATTATGACACGTATCTCGCTGCGGGTCCCACGTCACGGGTCGTTTGATCCTGATTAAGTGATTAAACTAGGATTATAAATCTGGGTCATGACAGTAACTATACGTTGTTCTATATCGAGGACACCTCCCGCCTTCTAGAGAAAAGTTCGTCACATCAATATCATCTCATCCTCGTCAATCTTTGGTACCGCCAAGAAGTTTTTGTGATACTTGAACCGTCCCACTTGCACTAGCACATTCATCGACATTCCTAGTTGAAATATCTTATCACCTTTTTCTTTATTGAGAACCAAAGGTGTCTTAAAATCAATCTTCAACTTGGCCTTTATGCACCATTGTTTCGGTAAGATATTCATATCAGATCTTATGTCAAGTAGAACATCAGGAAAACTGACATCATTTATCAGTGCATGGAGGAAGAATGTCCTTGGATCATCTTTTAAAATTTCAATATGATGTTATAGATTATGATGCTTTAGTTGCTCATCAGTAAATTCTTTTTCTTTCGGTTGCTTCCCTGCTTGTTGTTGCACTTCATGTTGCGACTCTTCGATTGCTGCTTATTTGAGTTCTTCTTATAGTGTGGCTTTTTGTACATCTAGAGTTGACTTGTTTCATCCGTAATAGTTTCACTCCCATTGATGAAAACATTGAACTTCTTTTCATTACATTGCGAACTTTGTTTCTCAAGCAGAGATTGATGATCTCCATATCCTGTTCAACAAATTTTTCATAATAATGTTTTAACCTATGATCGTTTACTTTAAATATTTTTCCTATTTCGAAGCTTTCTAGATCTATTGCGCCAAGAGGCAATAAATTTATAACCATAAAAGATCCATACATCTTGAATGGATTTTTTTAGGAAATAATTGAAGTCTTGAACAAAAGAGTAGTTCTTTGTCTCCTACTTGAAAATATTTATGAACTAGTTTCTTATCATGAAATGACGTGGTTTTATATTTATAAATTGATCCATTTTCATAAGCGTCATTTGCACATTCTTCTAATTCTTGAAGACTCAACTTACATTGGTTTCCTGCTTTTTCATAATTCATGTTACACACTTTTATTAGCCAATAGGTTTTATGTTCTAGTTCTACTGGTAAATGACATGCCCTAAATACTAACGTATAAGGTGTCATACTTAGGGGTATGTTAAAAGTTATTCTATAGGCCCATAATGCATCTTCTAATCTAAGACTCCAATCCTTACATGTTGGACTAACAGTTTTCCAGTATTGACTTAATTTCTCTATTTAATGTCTCGGCTTGTCCATAAGTTTGTAGATGATATGCGGTAGATTTCCTATGTGTGACGTACTTAGCAAGTAGATTAGCAACTAATCGATTACAAAAATTTGAACCTCTATCACTAATAAGTGTTATAGGTGCTCCAAAAACATTTTAAATCTTTGATCTAAAGAAATTAACAACTATTTTTGAATCATTAGATTTAGTAGCTTTTGCTTCTACCCACTTAGACACATAAACTAGAGCAAGTAAAATATAAAAATAACCATTCAATTGTGGAAAATGTCCCATGAAATCTATACCCCATACATCAAACACTTCAAAAAAAAGAGTAGGAAGTAAAGGCATTTGATTTCAACGTCCTAAGTTTCTAGTTCATTGGCAATTCGGACAAGATTTTGTATAAAGAAAATAATCATGAAATGGAATGGGCAAAAAGAATCTGAAATCTAAAATTTTATGGGTAGTTCTGCGTGGACCAAAATGTCATCCACTGGCATAAGTATGGCAATGTGATATATTTAAATGTACTTTCGACTGTGGTATACATCTCCTAATTATTTGGTCGGTACAAAATTTCCATAAATAGGGATCATCCCTTAAATAATGTTTACAATCTTTTAATTTTGTTCTTTTGTGCTATCGTAAAATAAGGTGATAACATATTAGTGGTGAGATAATTAACTATATTAGCATACGAATGACCATCAGCCTTTATACTAAACAAATGTTCATTCGGATGCTCCTCCGTTAATTGTATAGGTGGTTCTCCATTTTCTAACCTACTTAAATAATCTGCTATTAGCATTTCGGCTCTTTTCATATCTTTTTTAGAAAGGTTGAATTCCTATAGTAGTAATATCCATCTTATAAGTCTTAGTTTGTAATCTTGTTTTGCCATCAAGTATCGCAATGCAGCGTGGTCTGAATAAAGTATCACTTTTGTTCCTAATAAATATGGTCTAAATTTTTCTAAGACAAACACTACCGCTAAAAGTATCTTTTCAGTAGCGGTATGGTTTTGTTGGGCTAGATCTAATGTCCTTGAAGCATAATATATAACATGAGAATAATTTTCTACTTTTTGACCTGAAATAGCTCCAACTGCATAGTTACTTGTATCACACATTATTTCAAAGGTAACGACCAATTTGTCAATTTAATTATAGGTGCGGTTGTTAAAGAATTCTTTAATTTATTAAACTATATCTAGCAATCATTGGTAAATTTAAACAGAATGTCTATTATAATAGTTTGCATAAAGGTTGTGGTACTTTAGAAAATTCTTTCACAAATTTTCTATAAAATCCTGCATGGAAAATAAATGAATGTATTTTTTTATTGTGGCATGTGCCCTAGGTTAATCTACAAACATTATTTATCTTAAAATTTTGGTTAATCAAAATGAGGTTTTCATTTGCCGTTTTATTATAAGTGATTAAATGTTTAACTTATAGTAAGATCCATGGGTATTATGTTCAAATATCCTAAATGTCCCTAGTTGTCATATTACTAGAAACTATAATGAATTAAGACTAGTGTGAATCTTGATCAATGGTCATGTAATGATCATGCGTATAGTGATACGAATCGAGATCATGAATATTTGTTAGGGAACAAGGTACTAGACCGACCCGCTATGAGAACACTACATGGATTAAGTCATAGGTTTTACTTATGATTGATATATAATTTAGTCCTTCGACTTGAGATTACCAAAGACTTCAATATTAGGATCATGGTAATTTGGCACAATCAAACGTTGTCTTTAACCAAAAGATTATAAAGATTGTTATTGGTTACCATGTGAATAATATGTGAAGGTGTGTAATCAAGATAAAATTTGTCACTCTCATTTAGACAGTAATATTAGTGCATCCCTCGATATGATAGACTGATAATGGCCAAGTCCATGTGAATTGATATGATCAATGATACTTGAATGTTTTCAATTTACCTAAAAATCACGAATAGTATGATTGAACATTAAGGGTGACTTTCCATGCCTAATTTTTAATCAAAGTATATTACACGAAAAACGAATATCATAAATGTTATTTATTAGGTGGTATCAATTTTGATATTCATGCTACTCGGGTAATCATAATGTCTTGCTAATGACCGCTTATGACTTGTGTACCAAAATAGTTTTTGTTCATTGCCAATGTCGCATGAACCTATTGAGTCGCACACAAAGAATGGCTTTGCGCAATATTAGTTGGCCCACAGTAATGAATTTTCTATGATAAAATTCATGACATCAAAATCCTTAGAATTTTTTTATGATAACTTATTAATAAGGGTGTCTGTGTAATTTGCTTAAACTGCATAAATACATTAGTTGTATTACGAATATGATTTTAAGTGAGAGATTATCTACACATACAAATAGAGGTTGAAATCCTAAAATGAAATAGGATATTAGTTTTTGCGAATTTCGAGTTCTCTGGATTTTAAGAGAGAAAGAAAAATGTTTTCAATCTCTCTTGGGGATAACACTCTAATTTGTGGTCACCATTCGAGTGTGGATTTCTGATAGATGACGTAAACTTTAATGTCTTGGAAATCAAACAATCATACAATAAAATCATGGTTTAAGTTATGGCTTTTGTAGATCTATTTTAATGGAACTTATTTTCGATCCTATTGGGGTTTTTCAAAATTTATTTTTAATTTTTCATTTGCGTATGAACTCCAAAACCCAACATTGGTATCAGAGCCATAGGCTCAATTCTATTAAACGTTTTAATTAAATACATGAGTTTATAACTTTCTTTTAAAACCAATTCTTGGTAACAATTATCTCAGAACTTTTATGCACATCATATATATACAATAATCAAGATCATGTTTTCACTGATGTATATATGATATATGTGTGAAAAGATGATCTTGATTAATGTATATATGTGATGTGCATATAAGTTATGTGATAATTGTTACCAAGAATTTGTTTTAAAAGCATGTTATTAATTCAGGTATTTAATACATACACATGATTTGATCCAATGATAGAATTCATGTTTAGAATATTTCGATTAACATATATTTTAATATGGAACAATGCAAAATTTTATATATTCACATTGTAGAAATCATGTTTATGTTAATGTGATTCTTGTGTTGGATACATAGATTGTTTTGTTCAATAATTATGAATGTCTCAAAGATAGAAATCATGATTAGGTTAATTTGATTAATTTAATATGATTTTGGTGTTGAATGCATGATTAATATTTCATTTCTTAATTCAATTGCTTGCTTTGTATGAATAATAATTGAAATTGATTTTGATCATATATCTCATTATTCCTATTAGATAGGACATAAACTTGTAATCGGATAAGAATTACAAATCCTATAAAATTGGTGAGATATATAACAAATTCCTAATTGTAAAAGGATTCAAAGTATCTTAAATTCTAATTGGATTAGGATAAGATATCAAGTTAGTGTTAGGCCTGAGTTAATCAAAAAAACCGTTTTATTTAATATTTTCAGAATTAAAATAAGGAGAAGTTTTGGTCAATTGGATTGACTAAAATAATGAGAAAATTTTAGTGATTATCAAATTTCGAAACAGGAATTCCTTGTCTAAAAAAGAAATTGGGTCGCTGTCCCCCTGTACCCTCGTCTGTTGATCGGCCAACAAAAACACTGCCCATTGACTGGTCAGCGGGACCGACGAGAATTATTCGTAGTGCAAGGAAATTCGTATGATTGTCATTATTAGTAAAATTTTTTAAATTGTTTATTGATTGTACATGCATTGTAAAATATAATATCTATCTTGTTTCATTTACGATCACTAAAACAAATAAAAAAATCCAAATTCATAATTTTAAGACAAGTGTCGTTCATTCTCAAACACTTGTTAAGTCGTTGATCACATCAATATGGGGCTGCCTCCGCATAGTGTATTGCGTTATCTTGGATAGGCAAGTTGATTAATGGTTACTCGACTGTAAGAAATTGTTAGACTTGATAAAGCTATCAAAATGGTTTAACGCTTTAGGCACTAAATGAGATAAAACATGGTAAGACATAAAATGTCATAATCTCATAAAAACAACTAAAAGTTACATATGATGTATTTAGAAATTGGTACCTACCAAAATAACCTAATTCAAAGTGTCATGCCTAAAATTTGTTTTGGAATTAAGTGAAACATAGATTTTAGTCCCTTAAATTAACATCGTGTTTTAAGGAGGGTTGTTAATTTAGTGGGAGTCTATTCATCTATACTAAATTGCAATTTTGCATAATCTTTGTTGTAGATCTATGGCCCTTTTGAATCACACCAATCCCTTATCACTGCAATCCATTTTTAAGAAGGATAAGTGGTATGCGACAAACTTTCTTGACTTGCTCAAAAACTTGAGAATTGTTCTTAAGCATAAATACAAGGTATATGTTCTGGATAACCCTATTCTTGAGGAACCACCAGCCAATGGTTTAAGAGCTGTGAAGGATGCACATACTAAACATGTAAATGACTCAACTAATGTTGCATGCATTATGTTGGCAACCATGGTTGCTGAACATCACAAGGACATGAAACACATAGAAGCGTACGACATGGCTACGATGCTGAAGGAAACGTTCCAACAGCAGGCTAGGCAGGAAAGGTTCGAGACAATCAAGAACCTTCATTCTTGCAAAATGGCTGGGGGTAAGTAAGTTAGTCCTCGTGTTCTGAAAATGAATGGCTATATTGACCATCTTGACAGACTTAAGTTTCCTATAGGCCTAAAGTTGGCTACGGTTTGATCCTGAATTCATTGCTTGATAGTTATTCACAATTTGTGATGAAGTATAACATGAATAACATATGGAATTCTATCTCAGAGTTGCATTTGATGCTTAAAACTGTTGAGCATAATGTCAAGAAACCCATTGCTAATGTGTAAATGGTTTAAAAAAAAAGTCTTTGAAGAAGAAGGCTAAAGGCAAGGCTGACATTGCCAAGGCCGTTGTGACTCTCACAAAGCTTGTAGAACAAGTGAAGCCTCCAGCAGCTTCTATTTCACAGTCCCAGAAAAAAAGTAAAAAACAGGAAATTGTCATTTCTGTCATGCACCAAGGCATTGGTTCATAAATTGCAAGTTCTAACTTGAAGATCTAAAGAAAAAGAAGAGTAGTACGACTACTGTTTCAGGTATTTATGTTATGGAAGTTAACTTATTTACTACTGGTTACTGGGCATTAGATACCGGATGCGGATCCCACATTTGTATTAATATGCAGGGTCTCACTAAAAGTAGAATGCTAAAGAAAGGAGAAGTCATCTTACGAGTTGGGAATAGAGCAAAGCTTACTGCGTTGGCTATAGAATGCTATAAGTTAATTTTACCTAGTCGACTTGTTTTAGTCTTAAGTAATTATTATTATGTCCTTGCCTTGAGCAGAAACATCATTTTAGTTTCATGTTTGGATTTGGATGGTTTTAATTTTATCATTGAAAATTATAAATGCTTCATTTCTAATAAAGACATTTTCTATGCGAATGTTGATTTGTGTTATGTTCTTCATATTCTAAACATGAAAAGGTCCATAAATATTCCTATATTTAAAGTAAATACAAAGAGATTCAAGTCAAATGACATGAGTCAAACCTACCTTTGGCATTTTCATCTTAGCCACATAAATATGAAACGCATTTCTAAACTCCATAGAGATGAACTTTTAGATTCATTTGATTCTGAATCATATGAAACATGTGTATCATGTTTACTAGTTAAGATGACAAAAAGTCCCTTTACTGGACACAATGAAAGAGAAAGTGATTTATTAGGTTTAATACATACTGATGTATGCGGTCCTATAAACACAATGGCTAGAGGTGGTTATCAATACTTCATTACTTTCATTAATGATTTCAACAGATATGATTACGTGTATCTCATGAAACATGAAGGTGAATCTTTTGAGATGTTTTGAACATTTCGAATGAAGTGCAAAATAAACTTGGTAAAACTATTAAAGCACTTCGATCAGATCGAGGTCGTGGATATTTAAGCCAAGAGTTTGATGATCATCGTAGAAACTGTGGGATTGTCTTACAGTTAACTCCTCCAGTAACTCCACAATGGAATGGTGTTTCTTAGAGGAAAAATCAGACTTTATTAGGTACGGTTTGATATATTATGAGTCATGCATATCTTCCTATTTCCTTTTGGGGTTACGCCTTGGAAACTGCAGCATTTAAACTTAATCGTGTTCTTTCTAAAGTGATTGATAAAACATCATTTGGGATGTGATTTAGGCAAAATAAAGTTTGTATTTCCTTAAGATTTCGAGGTGTAAGGTTTTTGTACGACGACAAATCTCAGAAAAATTATCAGCCAAATCTACCAAGTGTGTATTTGTTGGTTATCGTAAAGAAACTAGATGATACTACTTTTATAAACGCACTGAGAACATTGTTTATTGCTCATAATGGTGTCTTTATGGAAAAAGAGTATTTCAAGAGACAACAATGGGACTAAAGTAAGTCTTGAAGAAGTTCAAGAACGACAAATAAACACTCTACTGCCAGGAGGAAATCAATAAAGTCTTAAACTAGTTGAACCTCCACAAGTATCACAAAGTCCTCGTAGGTCTGATAGGGAGACTAAGAGCTTTGGATTTCTTATTATTGATAGAAGTGAGGTGTTTCTTATGGACCAAAATGAACCTACTACTTATCAGGAGGCTATGTCTAGCCCTGATGTTGATAAATGGCTTAGTGCCATGAATTATGAGATGCAATCCATGTTTGATAACCTAGTTTGAAACCTGGTTAATTTACCTAAAGGTTGTAAGACCATTAGATAAAAAATGGGTTTTCAAAAAGAAAACTGACATGGATGGCAATGTGCATACTTATAAAGCACGGCTAGTAGGGAAAGGTGTCATATAGACTCAAGGTGTTGATTATGATAAGTCTTTTTCTCATGTAGCTATGCTTAAATCCATTAGAATTCTAATTGTCATAGTCGCATATTTTGACTATAAGATATGGAAAATGGATGTCAAAACAGCTTTTCTAAGTGGAAAGTTACTTGACCACATGTATATGATACATGCTTAAGGGTTTGTTCATCCGAAGAATTCTAGGAAGGTGTGCAAGCTTCAAAGATCCATTTATGGATTAAAGCATGCTTCTTGGAGTTGGAATCTTCGTTTAGATGAAGCAGTTAAATAGTTTGGTTTCACTAAAAAGAAAGATGAGCCTTGTGTATACAAGAAGGTCAATGGAAGCATGGTTGTTTTTTTGGTACTATATGTTGATGATAACTCATTTGAAATGACATCCCAACCTTGCAAAGTGTCAAGTCTTGGTTAAGGTAGTGTTTCTAATTAAAGGACTTTGGAGATGCAGCCTACATCTTTAGGTTTAAGATCTATAGGGCTAGATCAAAATGCTAATCGGTCTAAGTCAAAGTGCTTACATTTAGAAGGTACTAAATAGGTTCAGTATGCAAGACTCTAAAAGTGGGTCGTTGCCAATGTCTCATGGTATAAGTCTCAACAAGACTCAATGTCCTAAGACTAATGATGAGCGAGAATGAATGAATACAATTCTATATGCATAAGCTATTGGATCTATTATATATGCCATGTTATGCACTCGACCAGATGTATCATATGCTTTGAGCGCGACAAGCAGATATCAATCTGATCCTGATGAGAGTCACTGAATAGCAGCAAAGAACATTCTTGAGTACTTGAGAAGGACTAAAGAAGTGTTCTTAGTCTGAGGAAGTTTGGAAGACAAGCTTTTACATAGATGCAAGTTTTCAAACTGATATAGATGTCTTCTTATCATAGTCTAGATATAAGTTTACTTTAAAGACAGTGGGTTGGAAAAGTTCAAAACAAGACACTATGGCAGATTTTACAACCGAAGATTAGTATATTGCAGCGTTCGATGTAGCTAAGGAGGCAGTTTGGATCAAAAAGTTCATCTCTAAACATGGTGTGATTTCAAGGTTAGCTAATCACATTTGCTTGTATCGTGACAACAATGGGGTGATAGCACAAGCCAATGAACCAAGATCACACCACCGATCGACACATATGATTAGACATTTTTATCGCATTCAAAAAATCATTGAGAGGGGAAATGTAAAGATTTGTAGAGTTCCTACAAAAGACAATGTTGCAGATCCTTTGATGAAGGCTCTTCCACAAGCGAAACTTGATGGTCATGTTACGTCATTAGGTATTAGATACATGAATGATTAGACCTAGTTCAAGTGGGAGATGTTAGGGCATGTGCCCTAGGTCAATCTACAAACATTATTTATCTTATAATTTTAGTTAATCTAATTGAGGTTTTCATTTGCTGTTTTATTATAAGTGATTGCATGTTTACCCTATTGTATGATCCATGGGTATTTTTTAAAATATCAAAAATGTCCCAATTCAGTCATTATACTGGGAACTATAATATATTAAGACTAGTGGAATCTTTATTGATGGCCATGTGATGATCACGTGTATATGGATATGAATCGAGATCATGTATACTTGTTAGGGAACAAGGTACTGGACCGATCCGCTATGAGAACAACACATGGATTAAGTCATAGGTGTTACTCATGATAGGTATATCATTTAGCCATTCGATTTGAGATTACCATAGACTTCAATATTAGGAGCATGATAATTTTACACAATCAAACATTTTCTTTAACCGAACAATTATAAAGATAATGATTGGTTACCTTGTGAATAACATGTGTAGGAGTTTAATCAACATAAAATCTTTCACTCTCGTATAGGGAGAGATATCAGTGGATCCCTCGATATGATAAACTTATACTGGCCAAGTCCATATGAATTGATATGATCAATATCACTTGGATGTTTTCAATTTACCAAAATATCGAGACTAGTATGATTGAACATTAAGGTGAATTTTCATGTCTTATGTTTAATCAAAGGATATCACATGACAAAAGGATATGATATATGTTATTCATTAGTTTGTATCGATTTTGATATTCATGCTACTTGGGTAGTTTTAATGCCTTACTATAGACCGCTTATGACTTGTGTGCCAAAATGATTTTGATTCCCTGCCAATGTGGCATGAACCTATTGGGTCGGGCATAAAGAATGACTTTGTGCAATTTCAATTGGTCTAGAGTAATAAAAGACATAAAAACCCATACAATTTGTTATATGATAACTTATTAATAAAGGCGTGTGTGTAATTTGCTTAAACTGCGTAAATACAATAGTTGTATTACGAATAAGATTTTAAGTGAGGGCTTATCTACACATATAAATAGATGTTGGAACCCTAAAACGAAATAAGATTTTTGTTTTTGCAAATTTTGAGTACAATGAATTTTCGTAAAGAAAGAATAACGTTTTCAATCTCTCTTGAGGCTGGCACTCCAAACTATGGTCATCGTTCTTGTGTGGATTTCTTATAGAGGATGCGCACTTGAACGTCTTAGAAATCGAACAATCAGAGAAGAAAATCACGGATTAAGTTAAGGTTTACTTTTGTTGTTCTAGTTTAATAGACCTTATTTTCAATTCTGTTGGGGTTTTTCAAATTTAGTTTTTAATCTTCCTCTGCATATGAACGCCAAAATCCAACATTTTTCTCACCGTAGTAGGGTATGTTAACGTTTTGATTATTTGAGTTATTACTGGATCAACAACTATTCCTTTATGCACTTTAGTTAAAGTAACGAAACATTCATTAAAAGAATTATCATAAATAGTACAATTATCCATGAAGACTACAATAAGATTTTTCACATAATCAACAAAAATACTAACCATACACCTTTGAAAAGTTTCAGGTACATTACATAAACCAACATGCATGCTTCTATAAGTAAATGTTCTAAATGGGCAAGAAATCTCAGCTTTTGCTACGTCTATCATAGGCGTGTTTAATCTACATTGACCTTGTTTAGAAGCTTTTTTGTTAGTTTCAAGATTTATCTTACGCATACACGTAGCTTGACTTATTCCTTCTATATCTGCTATGGTCCATCCTATTGCTCCTTTATATTCTTTCGGTGCATTTAGTAATCTATCATTTTCTAAACTTGTCAATTTATTAGAAATTATCACTGGTACAATATTATAGTCCCCTAGATAAACATATTTCAAATGATTTGGTAAAGATTTTAAATCTAGTTCTAGGCCTTTAAGTATAAAAGGTAAATTTTTTGAATGAGATCTAGATAAGTCTAGGTAATAAGTAAGTTTGAGTTAGTCATAGTATGAGTACAAAGTACTTATTATCTCTTTTGTTTCCACATCTCTATCATCATCTTCCACTAAATCTTCTATTACCTATTCTAATTTATCTATTATTGGGTCTATCATATCTATTGTGCATAACGAAGAGACATCCATTGGGTATTTCATTGCGTCATATATATTAAAACTCACTTTATAGTCATCTACTTCCATTTTTAATGTTCCATTTGAAACATCAGTCTTCGCTTTTCTTGTTTTCAAAAATGATATTCCTAAAATTAGAGAAGTTCTATCAGTGAAATTATCTTCTTTTATGTCTAACACATAGATATCTCCTAGGAAGACTAAATTATTAACCCTAACCAATACATCTTCTAGTAACCCTATCGGTTGAACAGTGGATCTCTCTACTAATTGTACCACTATACTAGTTTCTACTAAATGTGCATCCATTATTCGCAAATAAATAGATAAAGGCATAACGTTTATGGAGGCACCCAGGTCACGCAGTGCTTTAGAAATCCCTATATTTTCAATTGTACGTGGAACGAAAAACATTCCAAGTTTAGAACATTTAAGAGGTAATTCTTCTGAATTAGTGTTGATACCTGTTCTTTTAGATTTACCTTTTCATTAGCTTTAATCTTATTAGTGCATAAAATTTTTATAAATTTTTGATACTTAGTTGCATTTTGAATAACATCAAGCAAAGGTATACTAACTACTACTTTTTTTAATGTATCAGATTTTTTTCTTCTTGCGATTTCATAGCATTTTTGTTGAGGGAATGATGGTTTTATATTAATCGGTCAATCTTTGTCAAGTTCATCATCCTTTTTGTTGGGAATGCTATTACTTGTTACTTCAATTTCTTTCTTTAATTCTACTTCTATTTCTTTTCTAGAAATTAATTAGTCTGGCATTTTAGGTTCATCCATCTGCTTAGCACTTCTTAATGTTATGGCTGGTGCTTTTTCCTATACAATAGGATAAGGTTGAGATGGTCATTTCCCTTGGTATACAAAATCAGTTATTTATGTATTCATATGACTCAATTAGTTTTTCAACTCGGTTATTTCCTTTTGTTATGTTTCAATTATTTGATCATTTTCACATTCGAAATTATTTGATGTTTTGTACCTTTAATAACCCTGATTGTTAATATAATTACCTACATTTACCTTTAAGTAATTCTTAGAAATATTTAAGTTATAAATGGGATAAACATGTCCATCATACTAGTTCATTATAGCATTAGCTTCTTCTATTTTGGTTTGTCAAGTTTCAAAGGTCTTTCATCATTAGAATGACTTAATTCATTAAAATAAACACAAGGTTTTACTTTGGTTGATCTATCATTTAGCAATAATTCAACCATGGCTTTTACCACATCTATCTTATCGTTTGGTGTCTTAAATGTGCTTCTATTCATTTAACATAAATTTTATTTAGTTAATTCACTCTTCTGACCATATTGCGTAGATTGGTTAGCCATTTTATTTATAGCTTCTCTAGCGAAAGGTTGTGTTGTATCGAGCAAAGACCCTGCACATACTGTGTCTAAGAATCTTTGTTTTAAGTTATTTAATCTTCAATAAAAATATTGCATTAACGTTTTTCAGTAAATCCATGTATTGGATATAATGAAATCAATCTTTGATACCTATCCCAAAATTCATCGTAAGTTTTTCCAATTTCTATCCTAGCATCAATAATTTTTTTTTCTACATAAACGAATTTGCCTTGCTTGGACATATTGATCTAGAAAGACTTGCAGCAACTCTAACCAATTAGTTATGGGATTTTGATGGAGGTAAAATAACCAATCTAAAGCTTGGCCTTTTAATGCAGAAGGAAAAGCTTTGAATTTAACATAATGTATTTCTATATCCTTTGGTTTTAATGTGCTTAATAAACTTTGAGCATCTTCATTATCTTCATTATAGAAACACGTTAAAGAATTTATGAATCTGAACTTCAATTTGAATTTAGGGAATTCTGTTGTGAAAGGTATATCATAACCTGTTACATTCCTATTAGATTGCCTAAAATTTAGTTTTTCCTCATCTTCAGCCATACTATATGATATTCAACAAGAAGGTTTCCAAGAGATTATTTCAAAAGTTCCCGTCAACGACGCCAAAAATTGACACATGGCGAGCGTGCACAATAATTTTTCATATTTTCCTATTATATGTAATGGTGGTAAATGAGATATCATCTCCATAGGGATTTTGCAAATCTCTTCAAAACTAAGGCTAACTTAAAGTTTTATTAGATATAATTTGCGTTAATTTTTCTAATCTAATTAAAACGGGAATTACACACTATTAATCAAAAAACAAAACAATCAACTAATTAAAATAATTAAACTATAAAAAACTTAAATTCAATAAACTAATCTAATGCAATTCAAATAAACAATCAACAAATCAATATAAATTAAGTGTCTAAATAATACATCTTAGACAATCATATGTAGACTGTCATATCTGGACATTTTCATTAAAACATAGTTATAATCAAATCATCATTTTTATATGATGATCCTAAATCATTAAACTCTAATTACAATAAGTTTATAGCCTTTAGCAAACTATCAAATTTCTAATATTCAATGGAAATATGCCATATCCTTATCCTTGTAACGCTACTAGTTAGATAAAACACAATAAACTAGAAATTATGATAGCATTAACACTCAGTAAAAGTCATATCTAATTCAAACTAAATAAAAACCAATATTATTCTAGTCCTTAAATAACATATAACGGAATCACCTAAAACATCAACTCGGGTAATTTTCCCCTATAGATTAATCATAGTTACTACTTCTATAGTTGTTGTCATTAATCATAGACATAAATTTAGATACCATATACTAAGAAACATATTGGCCAATATGCACTCAATACAAGGAATCATTAGTTGTAATATGCAAATACAACTTATTAAAACTGCGATTTAATGTGTATGATTGATTTAAAGCATTAAACATATAAATTCTATATTATGACTAAATTAATGAACGATTTACAATTGTGTCCACAATATTATTTAGAGTAATAAACTAATCATACATATTAATAATAAACATTGCAATAAACAAATAATTGAAAGACATTAATGTAAAATACCTCTCGTGAATCTCCAAAGAGTCTTTAAAAGTATTGAACAATAAACTAAACTAAAACCTAGTTGAAAAGACTTTAAAACTAATAAAGACTAATAAAGGGCTAGGAGAGAGTACTAATTTTGAAGCCCTAAAGTCTTGTTTATAGTTTCCCTAAGTGTGCATATCATAGATAAACTCAAATTCCTTGTCCTTACCAAAAAAACTTGTCATCGGCGGCAATTTGTCGGTGATTCCAATATTGTGCACAAATTGTTGAGTTAATAACTGGAAATAGCTCTCTTTGCTCCACCGACTCATCTCGCGGTTACTATTGTAAACTCCAGTTCGTTGCTGATTCGCTGGCTCTTCTCTGCTACTGATTTAGGTGGCGATTCCTATGTAATCTCATATCACTAAGAAATCGCTTAACTTGTTCTCTAGTTGATTGTTTTGCTCTTCTTCCTCTTTTTCTTCTATTTCTTCATTTTTCTGAATTAAATCATGAAATCACAAAAACAAGAGAATATCTAGTGTAATATCATCATTTATATCTAAAACCAGCCTAAATTACACTATAAAACATGTATGATTATTGAATTTCCCTAAACGAACAACATATTTAACGATATAGATATTACATATACAAGCAAATAGCATCATAACTTATACTTGTTTATTTTTAGATCCTTTTCCCACCTTAAGCTTGGTCACTTGTGCATATTAAGTCAATGCAAACGATAAGCCTATGCAGGTAATTACATTACTAAACCATGACTAACCTTTCTTATGTTCAAAAGCTTGCTAATCCTTAAGGTGACTTCAATTAGATAATATTTGCGATTTTTTAAACTACGTCCTATACCCAATTTTAGGATTGGACTACAATTTTCCCTCTAAGTTCTATTACCTAAGAATAGAAAAATCATACTGGGGAGGGTTTAAAATTTTCAAAATGAGGCTAAGTATGGGCCTAGAATTCTGAACATAATAAGGGAACGGAATTGGAATTGTTAACTAGAGACTATTATGCTGATAATAAAACAAGGTCCTCGGTAGAAATGGGTTGTAAAAAACTAGTGAGTTAGTTTTATGCGAATGTGCGTGAACAAAAGTTTAAAAATATAAACCACAAATCTGTGCAGACATTTACATTCACACTAAAAACCCTCACACCCTTCGACTATGAAATCAAAATAGTGTCTAATTTAACCATTCAAAGCATTATTATAGCTTATTTAATTAATTCCCACCACGATTAGGAGTACTGTATGGTTTAAATAATTTAAGTTTTGATAAATTTTTAATTTTTGAATGAATTTAAAATCATTCATGGTTTTTAAAATTCTTTGGTTTATGAATGATTACTATGTGATTTAAAATTGAAAGGGTGGTGGTAAAAGCTGATTAACTAATTTTCGGATAATTTAGAGAAATACTTGAAACTTAAACACAAAGTGAGATTTTAAACCGAATTGAAAATAATGAAGGTTATGTTTGATTCAACAGTGTTAAGAAAATGAGTTTGGGGGTGTATTTTTTTAGAAGAGTTTAACTTATTGCAAGATAAGTTCTTGTTATGAGATGATGATGCTTAGGACTTATTATTGTCATGATTTCCTTGTTTATGAAAATTTATTCATATGATAAAGTGTTCATTAATATTATTATTTTACTTATTCTTCACGAGGTATATTTGTTTTTTGGAATCTAGCTTTAATTTTAAATGTTGAGGACAAGGTTTGGAGTGCGTTTGGGGGTATTAGGTAAAGTCGATTATAAAGAAGCAAAGTATGGAACACTCGACAGGTATAATCTATCTATTTTTCAAAGTTGACTGAATTTTTCAAATTTTTCACAATACAAGTAATATTTTTTCATTTCATTTAATTTTATTTAGTTAGAAATATGAATATAATATGGATTTAAATGGAAGTGATATATTTATATAGCCCATGAAAATAGAAATCTTATGATGGAAAGGAATTTTTATGCCCTATTTGACTTAACCTAGAATGTATGTATACTACTGGAGTTTAGAGTGGATTAATTACTTAGTGTAAGACATTATAATGGGTAGAAGATCGAAAGGATAGTTTAAGAGAACAAGATAGATTTCTAAGATTCTTATTATACATAAATTATTGATAAATATTTTATGTATATGTATTGAAAACAGTTTATGTCACAATTAAAGAGAAAAAAGAAAATAGCCAATAAACTTTACTTAGTTGGAAATAGCACTTTTTTCTTTTATAGTGAAAGTGACAAGAGTTAAAAATATTTTTTAAATAAAAAAAAGAATCATAGATTCCAAAGGAAATGGAGCAAGGAATCTAGTGGTAGGAAAAATATGAGAGGAATAATTCTTATAAAAATTAAATAAAAGATTCCAAAGAAAATGGAGCAGGGAATCGTAGGAATATAAGATAAAGAAGAAAATGAATATATAATTGAAGAACAAAGA
Organism: Stephania cephalantha; assembly: GCA_039657325.1. Lineage (NCBI taxonomy): Eukaryota > Viridiplantae > Streptophyta > Magnoliopsida > Ranunculales > Menispermaceae > Stephania > Stephania cephalantha. Next base: position 33,758,384 of record CM077571.1, read on the forward strand.
AAGTGTGATATAAAAAAATGGAAGGATGTATATGAAAATTCTTCAAATAAAAGATTTAGCTCGAGTTCTTATAGCAAAGTTAAGTGAAGTATATCTTTTTATTCCAACAAATGAATATGAAATGATGATTATTCGGGAATGAAAATTTCTATCAACTTTCATAGTGCTTATATTTTAAGTATTGTTTGAAAAATGAGATTGATTTAGTGATTTTGTGTCTTGAGATTTTGTATTATTTATCGTAAGCTTGATGCTTGTCAGTGGAGATTGAGAAAACCTATGTGGTGCCTTGACCTTGGTGATTGGCTTAACTTTGAATTGTAAGGTGTGTTGCATAATTAGGATGTTGAAATGTCAAATAAAGGTGTTGTTCTTTAGTTCTTTTTATTCTATCATGATTCTTATTTTTATGAAAGTACTGTGTTTTTATATTTAAGATCATTTTTTTTAAGAATAAGAGTATATATTTATGAAATCAAAACGAGGGAAGAAAAGAGAATATGATCGAAGTATTCCTTTGCTCGTGATGTCAAAGTGCTGAGTTTGGAGTATTTTACAAGTCAATAATTAGACATGTTTTATAATTTAATAATTAGACATGTTTTATTATTCATTTTTGTTATTTCAGTTAATAAATTGAGAATATGAAGAAATGAAGGAAAAGGAAAGATTATGAAAGAAATAATTAAGTGTAAAGAGTATGCAAAGAATCATCACCAAGGAATTAATGAAGAACTAGGTTATTACACTAGCAATTTCTAGTGATTCCCAGGGGTACAGAATCGCCAGCTAAATTGGTGAAAACACATACTTCATAATTATGAATTTTTCCAGTGATTCCACTTACACATGAATTTTTAAGGAATCACTGGAGGAAATTTCATGAATTTATGATAACCACTAATAGCTTGAGTTAGTTTAGGATGTTTACTACCTAAAACACTATGAATAAGAACCATAATGTTACGAAATTAATTGCCCAAAAACCTTAGAAGCTGTTGATTGCTCTTGGACCATTTGTTTGTTGCTTCCATATTTACTAGTTTCATAAAGTTTTAGTTTAGATTTATTATTTATTGCTTTTCATTCCTTTTAAAGATTTAAGTATTCAATTAAGAAGTATTTCTATTTATGTCTTGTCTTTACTTTATTGCAATGTTGTTTAAGATTATGAGTGAGTACTTATTTAATATAAACAAAGTCCAAACGTAAACTAGATCCATTTTGCTATGTAGTTATGATGAGATGAATATGTGTTTAATGTTTTAAACTTAATTTTATTCTTTGACTCACGAATTTAATAGATTATTATCAATTGATTTTAATCATTAACTGGGCATTGCATGCATAGTTGCAAATGTGTATTGTGAAATTTGGATTCATTATCTAACTTTAAGTACTAACTAGGATTCTTTGAAAGGAAAACACCGTTTAGATGTCCTTGGTGGATTTGAGATATAAATCTAATGTTAAAATGACTTTCTAAAAGTATTAGTTTTATTAGTTCGAGGTTTTTATAAAGTGTTGTGTGAAGATAATGTCTTTGTGTAAGTAAAGGGGTTAGCCCAAAAAAATTAGAACATGGCTTTTCCACCGATATAAGAAGAACAAATGGCTTGCTAAAAGTTGTTTACCTACTTATAATTAGAGTTTAATGATCTATCATGCTTTATAAAGTATACTCATAACTATATTGATTGTAGTGACATGTTTGGAATGCAAAATAGATAAATGTTTCATTGTTCTTAGTATTTGTTTAGTTATTTATTATTGAATTGAATTTATGTGAATGTTAGTGAGTTTGATTTGTGTTAATTAAGTTAATTATTAATTAGTAATTATTGAGAAAAGGAAAAAAAATAAAAACGTTTTGACTGAAAAAGTTACACAATCTCTATGGAGACAATACCCACTTTTCACTATTGCAAACTTAAAAGTACACAAAGGTAGGAAATTTATTATACATGCTCGACACGTGTCACACACCCAACGAAACAAGGCTCAACCTGACAAATAAGAGATGGGCAATGAACTTTAGGAAGAAGTCGATGGAGGGAGTGGGCAAGAAGAAGAAAATGAAGAGGGAGTTGTGAGCCCTACAAAGTAATGAACCAAACAATTAGTGATTGATAGTAAAGAGGCAATCGAAAGGAAATAGAAGAAACCTCTGTTTTGTTTCAATGGACTAGAGAGGTGAAGGGGATGATCCCCTAATTTGGGCCAAACCGAGATCCGCTCAGCTTATAGCTGAACCAAGCCCGATTCAGGGATCAAACCCCCTCCCTTTAAATCGAAGATATGTAATTTTGAATAACAAAAAAATACTTGAAAAATAGTTAAAATTTTGAAAAATGGGATGTTGGCCAAATTAATAAAATTTTCTTTCTATATAAAAAATGAAAAATTTAACACTTTCACAAAAACTTTTTATCTGGGGTTTTTCTTCGTAAAGCGTAATTAAGGCCAACCGAACCAAAAAGGCCAAATTAGATTCCAAATACCATAAAAATTGGTTTTTGAGGAAAATTAACGACATAATATTATAGTTGGGAATCTAATTATGGAATTGAGGTTTCTAGGAATATTTGAGTTTTATTTTAACGTACTTATCGGGGTTTTAAGGAGTTTTCAACACCGGCATGACTTGAAAATTATGCAAAATGTAGAAAAATTGTACAATTGAGTCAAGAATCATAAATTATGGATTTTTTAGATTCAGTAGGATTTTCGAAACAAGGGAATTCGGGGAACGTGCGAGCGATGACTCGTTTAACCAACTTGTTTTGGCTTGATTTTAAATAAACACTATTTCTTGCTTTTTATATAAATAAGATTAATATTTTGCATGGTGAGGGAGTGAAACTCTTGATTATGCATAGATGGCATCCGGATAGAGTTGTCCCTGCTTTGGTTGTAAGATTATGATTTCTCTACTCCAGACTAGACGTACTGCAGGCAGCTGAGGCGGGTAATGTCCACTCCGCGATAACATGCATTGAACTCAGAGTATCAATCTAAGATCATCGTAAAAGGGCCCACTCATTATGAGTTTAGAATAGGGAATGGGGGATCCATGTTTCATATTCATTTAGTATTTCATTTGCAGTGCAATATTCAACTTTTCTTGTTATTACCTGTTATATGAAGCAAGATAGATGTTTTAAGTATCTGGCACTGTTTATTTTGTGCATATTGGTGTTTGGCATTCTTGAATGCTTTGTCAGGTTCTTAGGGTTTAGAGGATCGAAAAGGAATTTGGAAGCTAAAAGAATTTCGCTGAGGATTTCTTTTCCCTTTGCATGTAATTATTGTTTATATTAATTGTTTGGGTTTTTAGGGTGAGTGTATGACATGAATCACATGAGAAATAGCTTGAGAAGTTCATGATTTGTTGTGAAATAGGTTTGAAACATAAATGTTGGGTTTTGCAGCGGCAAACTCAAATTTTTTTTTGAAAAACCCTAATAAGATCTAAAATAAGTTCTATTAAACTACATCTACAAAAGAAGACCATACCGTAATACATCATTTCCTTTTCTTATTGTTCGATCTCCAAGACGTTTAAGTGCGCCCCTATCAAAAATCCACACACAAACAGTGACCATAATTTTGAGTGCTAGCCCTAAAAGAGATTTGAAAACATTTTTCTTTCCCTCAAAAATCTTGAAACTCAAAAATAGCAAAAACCGAAATTTTTTTTTCATTTTTGGAGTTCAACCTTTATTTATATGTGTAGATACGCTTACTTAAAAAACCTATTTGTAATGCAACTATTATATTTAGAAATTCAAGCGAATTACATATATATATATATATATATATATATATATATATCCCTACTAAACAGTTGTTAGATAACAAATCATAATGGCTTTTATTTCATGAATTTTATCATATGAATTTTATCATATGAAATTCTAAGCATTATCTAGCAAGGCATTATAACTACCAAAGTAGCATGAATATCAAAATCAATACAACCTAATGAATAACATATATTATATCCTTTTGTCGTGCGATATCATTTGATTAAACATAAGGCATGGAAAGTCTCCCTTAATGTTCAATCATACTAGTCTCGATCTTTAGGTAATTTGAAGAAATCCAAGTGACATTGTTAATATCAATTCACTAAGGCTTGGCCATTTAACAGTCTAACATATCGAGGGATCCATTGATATCTCATCAATACAAGAGGGACAACTTCTATCTTGATTACACACCTTCACATATTATTCACATGGTAACCAATCACAATCTTTATAATCGACTGGTTAACGACAACGTTTGATTTTGTCCAGTTACCATGCTCATAATATTGAAGTCTAAGGTAATCTCAAGTCGAAGAACTAAATGATATACCTATCATGAGTAACACCTATGACTTTAATCCATGTATAGTTCTCATAGTGGGTCAATCCAGTACCTTGTTCCCTAAGAAGTACTCATGATCTCGATTAATATCCCAATACGCATGATCATCACATGACCATCAATTAAGATTCACATTAGTCTATATTCATTATGGTTCCCAATAAAATTATTGACTAGGGAAATTTAGAATATTTCAACAAATACACATGGAAATTATTACAAAGTATACATGCAATCACTTATAACATAATAGCAGAGGAAAACCTCTATTTTATTCACTAAAATTGTAAGATAAATATTGTTTGTAGATTGACCTAGGGCATATGCCCCAACATCTCCCACTTGCACTTTGGCTAATCATTCATGTATCTAATACCTAATGACCTAACATGACCATCATGTTTTGCTTGTGGAAAAACCTTCGTCAAAGGATCTGCAACATTGTCTTATGTTGGAACCTTGTAAATCTTCACATATCCCCTCTAAACGATTTCTCGAATGAGATGAAAACATCTAAATATATGTTTAGATCAGTGGTGTGATTTTGGTTCCTTGGCCTGTGTTATCGCCATGTTGTTGTCACAATACAAACAAACATGGTTAGCTATACTTGAAAACACACCAAGTTAAGAGATGAACTTTTTGATCCAAACCGCCTCTTTAGTTGCATCAGATGCTGCAATATACTCAGCTTCTGTGGTTGAATATGCCACAATTTCTCGCTTCGAACTTTTCCAGCTCACGGCCCCTCCATTCAAAGTAAACATATATCCACACTACGATTTAAAGTCATATATATCAGTTTTAAAACTTGCATCTGTGTAACCATTTAGAACAAGCTCGTCTTCTAAATTTTCATAGACCAATAACACTTCTTTAGTCCTTCTCAAGTACTTAAAAATGTTTTTTACTATTATCCAGTGGCTCTCACTGGGATCAGACTGATATCTGTTTGATGCGCTCAAAGCATATGATATATCAAGTCGGGTGTATAACATGTCATACATGATAGATCCAATAGCTGACGCATATAGAATTGTATTCATGCTCTCTCGATCATCATTAGTCATGAACATTGAGTCTTGATGAGACTTATAACATGATACATTGGCAACGACCCTTTTTTAGAGTATTTCATAATGAACATATTCATGACCTTGTAAATATAAGCACTCTGACTTAGACAGATCAACCTTTTGATTTGTCCCTATAAATTTTAATTCCAAGGATGTAGGCTACTTCTCCTAAGTCCTTCATTGAGAAACACTTCCCTAACCAAAACTTGACACTCTACAAGGTTGTGATGTCATTTCCAATAGGTAATAATATCCTTAACATATAGTACTAGGAAAACAACCATGCTCCCACTGACCTTCTTTTATTCACAAAGCTCATCTTCATTTTTATTGATACCAAATTACTTAATTGCTTCATTAAAATGAAGATTCCAACTACAAGACACTTGCTTTAATCCATAAATAGATCTTTAAAGCTTGCACAAATTCCTAGAATTCTCGGGATGAACAAACCCTTCAGGCTATATCATATACACGTCGTCAAGTAAATTTCAATTTGGAAAATTCATTTCGACATCCATTTGCCATATCTCATAATCATAATATGTGGCTATGGCAATTAGAATTCTAAGGGATTTAAGCATGGCTACAGGAGAAAAAATCTAATCATAATCAACAGCTTAAGTCTGTCTGAAACCTTTTGCAAGTAGCCTTGCATTCTAATTGTGCACATTGCCATCCATGTCACTTTATTCTTGAAAACCCATTTACATCAAATGGTCTTACCACTTTCAGGTAAATTAACCAGCTTTCAAACTTGGTTATCGTACATGGATTTCATATCAAAATTCATGGCCTTAAGCCATTTATCAACCTCAGCGTTAGACACAACCTCCTGATAAGTAGTAGGCCCATCTTGATCTATAAGCAACACCTCACTACTATCAGTAATAAGAAATCTAAATCTCTTACGCTGATGTCTTACCCTATCAGACATATGTGTTCCTTTTGATACTTGTGGAGGTTTAACTAGTAGAAGACTTTGTTGATCTCCCACTAGCGGTTGAGTGTTTATTTGTGGTTCTTGAACTACTTCAAGACTTACTTTATTCGCATTGTTGTCTTTTGAAATAAACTCTTCTCCATAAAGACACAATTATGAGCAACAAACACTTTGTTCTCAGTGGGATTATAAAAGTAGTACCCCTAGTTACATTAGGATAATCAACAAATACACACTTAGTAGATTTTGCTGATAATTTTTCTTAAATTTGTTGTTGAATGAAAACCTCACAGCCCCTAATCTTAAGGAAAGAAAAACTTGTTCTTTTCCCAAATCACATCTCATATGGTGTTTATCAACCGCTTTAGAAGGAACACGACTCAATGTAAACGCAGCAAACCTAAGGCATAACCCCAAAAGGAAATAGGAAGATATGCATGACTCATCATAGAGCGAACCATATCCAGTATAGTTCGATTTCTCTTCTTAGAAACACCATTCTACTGAGGAGTTGCTAGAGGAGTTAACTGTGAGACAATCGTTCAGTTTCTAAGATGATCATCAAACTCTTGGCTCAAATACACTTTTATATTTCATGAGACACATACAACTAAATCAACTATAATTATCAATGAAAGTAATGAAGTACTAATAACCACCTATAGCTATTGCGTTTATGGAACTGTTTTCATCATTATGTATTGGACACAACAAATAACTTGTTATTTCATTGTGGTTAGTAAAGGGACTCTTTGCAACCTTGCCTAGTAAACAAGAGACACATGTTTCATATGATTCAAAATCAAATGAATCTAAAAGTGCATCTTTGTGGATTGTAGTAATGCAATTCTCATTTATGTGGCCAAGACGATAATGCTAAGGATAGGTTTGAGTCAAATCGTTTGACTTGAATCTCTTTGTATTTACATTAAAAAGGTGTATCTATGGAATTTTTCATGTTTAAAATATAAAAACCATCACACAAATTCGCACTCGCACATAAAACGTCTTTACGAGAAATGGAGCATTTATTATTCGTAATAAAGAAATTAAAACCATCCAAATCCAAACATGAAAGTGAAATGATGTTTCTACTCAAGGCAGTGACATAATAATAATTATTTATTACTAAAACACGTCTAATAGGTAAAATGAACTCATAGCATCCTACAGCCAACGCAGCGACCTTTGCTCTATTTCCAACTCGTAAGATGACTTCTCCTTTCTTAAGCTTTCTACTTTTAATGGGACCCTGCACATTAGTATAAATGTGAGATCTGTGACAACCATCCCTCAACCTAGGGTAGGGTCGCTCGGCCCAAACCATGACCCAAGCCCCATACCTGAACTAGGCCTAAGTAACGGATTGGCATGCCTAATTCAACTTGCAGAATAATCATAAGACAATATGGAAATAAAAATTTTGGAATAAAATATAAAACAAATCCATATGTCTACCAAAGGACTGCAATTGGGTTTTCGTTTTGTGCAACCACATAGGTTCATCTAAAGGCACCTAGATAACTCGACTACAAGGGAAATATTGTTCAAACTACCCAAAAAACATATTTTAAAATATAACGCAAGTTTAATAGTTTCAAAAACGAATATATAGATAATACAATACAAGGCTCACATTAAGAGATAATACTTTAAGCTATCGCCTCTCCCTTTTTTGTTATAGCACCGATGTAGATACCGAGGTGTAAGTGGGGTGAGTTAAAGATCCTATGGAGCTCGATAAGAGATAAGACTCACCCAAACACTAAATATGCAAGTATTACTTATAAAGCGAAACAATTCTACACATGAAGTAGTAAACCGAATTGTAAAGCATTTAATGAAAAGCTATGAAGCCGTGATTCTAGTTCGTAAAAAGGGGTGTAAATAAGTTTCAAGTCCAGTATTACTTAAAGGTAGATTCATAATTCAATAAGCAAGAAAGCGAGCATTCTTTTGAAAACACATCATGAAAGAGAATTCGCAATTTGTAAATAAATTCCATTTATTCATGCAACGGGGTCCAACAAGAGATTTACCATAAGAAATAGTAATAAATACAAGTCATTGCTCCATTCAATGCATTCTAGCTAATAGTATGAATCTAGTGACAAAAACGCTCACCCTCGAGGTGATGTGAGCCGTCACAATGGCCATTGTGACATCCATCTAGTTCCATCGAAGCAATAGTAAGTGTTTCCAAGCCATCACCGATTGTGACCACTTGTTAACTTGATATTTCGCGGTACACACCACTTACTTTTTTTTTTTTAATTCCATAGATAAACATATTCATACCATTAACTAAATGCAACCCCAAAGTCTTTCGATATAAATGTGATATTTCTATTTATCTAATATTCAAGCCATATTTAATGCATGAGCGAAGCTCCCCACTTACCTGTACTTTGGGTGCCTAGAATCACTCTTTACATGCTCGAGGCCTGATGTAAACGTCGCGCATCACTAGACAATAAATACAACATATGAATGCATAATTTAATACCAGGTTATTTATTCTTTATTTCATATGTGTTTTGGGACTCACTAGTGTAAGTCTCGTGGTCATTTGTATTCTGAGACCTTCGTCGAGATCCAGTGTAGTGTGTCAAGGGTGGGACCTTTTGCTGAGTTCCCCCCGGGAAGCGCGAACGCGCTCTCAGTGAAGCTATTGAGGGGCTTGGGTTCCAGCCCCTCGCAATCCTTGTGGCAGTTTGGCCCCTGGTCAAACTGGTCAAAGGGTCTGTTGACCCCTGGTCAACTCGGTACAGGGGTTGACTTACCCCTTGACCAATCATCGGTGGGGAGCATGCGCTCCCCCTGGTGGTCGTGGAAGGGGGCACAAGCTTGCCCTTGTCCCGCCTCTACTACCCCTTGGCCAGTTGTAGCTGAGAGGGGGGAGACTCCATCGAGGGGAGGGTGGCTATGCCACCCTTCCCATTCGATCTGTGGGGGGAGGACGCTATGGCAGCGCCCCTTTCCCACCCAAGCTTGACAACGGCGGTGTCACCGCTCCCCTTGCCGATGACACCATCTCTCTCCTCCTAGGGTACCCTTGGCACCAAAAACTGAGGAGAGAGTGAGAGTGAGAGAGAGAGAGAGTACCTTCCTTAGGTCTAGGAACATCCCATCCTCATCATCTCCATCATCTAGGTCTTCCATTTTTTTATTTAGGGCTTGTAGATCAAGTTGAGGTGGTTAGGGTTGTTTATTTTGTTTTATATTAGAGTAGAACCAATTTAGGGTTCACACAATTACTAGTTTTCCCCACGGGCGGGTTTTCAAGAATTCGAGTCATTACAATATCCCCAATTTTAAGAATTTTTGTCCTCGAAAGTAAAAGTACTATATATGCGTAGCTCGACGTGTCTATTTGTAACCATATCTTTTATGACCCTTTTTTTACTGATGCAAATCCGCATCTCTGATATCTAATTGTACCATACGTGAAATAAAATCTTACTCTTAACTCTAACTTCTCCATAGTATCATTTCCATCCCATAAGCTAACATTCACAAGGCACGTGTCGTATAGGTCTCAATAGAGTCATTATACCTTAGCTACCTGCCAAGTCCTTGTATCATCACGCATTTCTGGTTATTCTTTTGTAATCTCCACTGAAGTCGCTACGTGCACAAAAATCGTCCAACCAACAAGTAAAGATAACCATACTGAGATGTGATCTGGTGCCTATTTGTGTTGAGAATATCTCTGCGTATCAGGTAGCAAATCCATACTGCCAACTGGTAGTAGGAACATGGATAGCTGTCTGCTATAATATGAACAGTAGCACACCATCACGGTTACATATATCAATTAACGACTCATCATGTCCTTGCGACTTATCTGTGGAAGCTATAAATGAGCAGTCATAGTATTTCTTTTGGAATTATACCTTAACAACATCATTGTTTTACACGTTTATCGACGTTCATTTGTGTAGGTTCTTAATTCAATTCAACTCTTAATTAACAACCCACCTTGTAACTCTTCTGTCACTTTTAATCATTTACTTACACAGCAAGCTTCCACTCTTGGTAAGCTATGGAACAATCATCAACTAAATCGCTACCTAAGCATCTTTCAACAATCATTTATATGCACTTTATTACATTGAAATTTTTGCCATACCAAGGTCTCCTATCGTAATCATTCAAATTTCTGAAGACTTGTCACATCGCGTCTTCGTACAAATTAACTCTCACGATCCTGGATGGACGTTTTAAATTCTTTTGACTTAGTCAAGGTTCACATTTATTGCGCAATCGTCTATTATCGTCCTCCTAAGCTAACTCTTAGCACTTATAGTTTATTTAGAACTTCTCTCACTGAGAAATTATTGGTGGTTTAACTTTTATGTCGTTTCTTATGAATATATAACCCAAGTCTCGAGTTTTGTCATTAAGAACTCATAACCCACTATGATCTAATTATTTTAAGTTCATAATTCACCATTAACGTTTCAATTTATTACTCGTATGCGTTACTACTGCTGCACTTTTTTTTTATTTGTTCTTTGGATATTTCAAAATAAATGTACACGACTGTGTACTTAGTACTTAGATGAGCGTAACTTGAATGTCATGCCATTTAAAACTTTGAACCAAGGGTACCTCGACTTCCAAATTATATGCGCTCACAAATTTTGCTTTCATCCGAAGAAATGTTCGAGTTTACTTCACCAACATAATCGGTTATGGTTTTGAACTCTTATATTGTCAGTAATTAAGGTGTCAACCTTTAAAATTCTCGTGTCTCTCACCAGTTGTCAATATCCTCAACACTTGGTCATTTTTGTACACCTATCGTTTTCAAATTTAGGTTGCATTTCATATTCTCTTATACCGTTCGGTTAGGATTTTCACTTTGAAATTTACACTAAATACTCAAGCTCTCAAGTGCTAGCAAAACTTTGTTTAAAAATTCATAAAGGTGTCAGATTTAGAAGATCTCATCTTTAGCTAGAGATACATGTTTCATAACTTGCTTAAGATATCTTTTTATCCTTCCTAGTTATCGTATTATTCGTGTTACACAATATGAACTTTATTGAGAGTCGATCATAGCTTAGGATCCCTAATTTTAAATTGTCAACCTATCATTGATTCGATCCCTTATCCTTCCCAAACTGTCTAGTTTAGTAGTCAGGGTTTTTACAGTAACGTTCACTCTTATCAATAAATTTCGGGTTACTCTTCACAAGCAATTATTATGATTTCTCGTGACGTCACCGTTTCAATTTGAAATTTTAAGTTCATGAACAGGGTATTCCCTTGCAAATCCTATGACTATGAAAAGCTATCATAGTTAATGTTTTCTCTCTTAGGCTCATAATGTTTTTTTCTCTTTTTTCATACCACCTATTAACTTATTTGTTTCCCCACAGGTCGATCCTATTTTAGGATCCCCAATTTTAATAATCGACTCATATTGACTTAGGTTAGGTGACATTAGTTACATTATTTATTCCTCGACATTATTTTCATTCAACTACCATTACAATCATGTTAGGTTCCACTTTGACTCAATAGTCGTTGTTTCACATTTTCATTACCGAAAAATCATACCAACGATAATCTTGTAGCTAGGCATCCCCAATTTTAATGATTCATCTATCATTGGATTTATTACGACATCATTAACATTGATGTACACCATTCAAATTGTACAAATTTTGAGTCAAATAAATAGTTTTGAGGAATTTCTTAATTTTTTCAATTATGGTACCGTCAGTGCATGCCTCGCATTCATTTTGAAAACGATCTATCAAATTTTGGTATCCCCAATTTTACGAGACAATTCATTTCTAATTAAGTAAGAACAATTTATATTATCTTAACCTCATGTCCAGAGTTCTTTCAACATTTACAAATTTCTACTTGGCAACACGATCCTCACACATGACAATCTTTTCAAATACATCCCACGACTGTGGATCCTCAATTTCTATACTCACCTTATTGATAGTTGGTTTAAATTTAAGTTTCTTTTGTACATAATCGATCAAAACTCGAGAGACATGATTTAATTATCAAAAGTAAACTTTGAATCTGAGCTTTTCCAAAATTATGTGTTTTCATCAAAAACCATATTTCAAGAATCGAGTTAAAACTCATTTTCGTAGGAAAAATCTAAATCAATCCTCGGGTTTCGTATGACTTTAAATGTCTTTTCAAATCAATTGGGTTAATGTGACTTAAAAGCACATCAATGTTTTTATTTCCACAATAAGATAATCACTTAGGCCCAAAGCTATAATTAAGTCAAAACACTCTTTCATACAACCCGAACTGGGTCTAACATTTTATAAGACCAATCATTCAAGAAATCGCAACCCTGCTTATCGAATCAAAGTAAAACAGATTTTGTAAACACCAAAATGAAGTTACGACAAGAAATCTTTGAAATGCACATGAGTCTATTCACTTAATTTTTAAAACAACAAGAAAAATAATTCACTTAAGAAATAGAGTATTATCAATGGACCCACCGTTGTAATATCCACTTAGTACCAATGATATTCACATAGTAGGTCGTGGTACAAGCTCTGATACATCCTGTCTAACAAACTCATTGAGTTCCTCATGCATAGCATTCACACAATATTCATCCATTAAAGCCTTCTTGAGATTTTTAGGCTCAATATAAGATGTAAACCATGCAAAATGAACCATATTCTTGTAATCAACACGAGGAATATCTCTGGTTTGCACTGGATCAATTACTAAGCCAATAATTTGCTCAATTTGATGTTCTTTTAGCATTCTTGACCATGGAGCAGCAGATGAAGAACAAGGTACTATAGTGGAAGGTGATTTTGGAATATCATCTTCATCACTAGGTGAAGTACAAATATTTGAATCAGATGGTTTAGCAGTAGGCTGAGTAATAGGTGTTGTGCTAATAGGTGTTGGCAGCACATCATCGTCATCATTTCGAAAGGACAATTGTTTTGTTCTTGCACAATCATCAACCATAACCTTAATAGATTTCATCACAGTCATAGTTCGCTTATTGTAGACTCAATAAGCTTTACAATTCTTAGAATGTCCAATAATATTCAAATAATACATTTGGAATAAAACCTTCATAGGTGATCTTAATCATTTAAAAGGAAACAGGTACAACCAAAAACATGAACATGTTTAAGAAATGGTTTTCTCCCTTTCCAGATTTCATACGGAGTTTTTGTAGTTAGTGGTCTGAAATAAACTCTGTTGATTATATAGGTAGTAGTGTTTACTGCTTCTCCCCGAAGACTCATAAGCAGGTTTTTTGCAGCTAGCATGATCCTTATCATCACCTAAATTGTTCAATTTTTCCTTTCAAGAACACCATTTTGTCGTGTTGTCTTAGGAGCAGTAAATTCTTGCATAATTCCAAATTTAGCACAGTAATCAGCTAATACTTATTTACATACCTTTTTCCATGATCACTACGAATTCAGTCAATTGATACATCCTCAATTCAGATGTTGAACAGTTAACTTCTTAAACTCATAAACATTTCTGCTTTATCATGAATGAAACGATTTCATATAAATCTCGTGTAGTAATCAACAATGACAAAAACATACTTCTTTCTCACAAGACTTTTAACTTGCATTGGACAAAACAAGCTCACGAGTGGTAATTCTAACACACTGGTGGTTAGTTTGTCTCATAGGCGAGCATGTGAAACTGAACGTTGTTTACCCTTTTGATATGGCTCACAAATAGAATCAGGCTTAAAGAATAGTTTAAGAATACCTCCTACAGCATCATGAGAGAGTGATGTTTGAACTTGCTTGAAATTAAGATTACATACTCTTTATTAGTTAGAGAAAAGGGTTGCATATAGCTTGCAGCTTGTGAGGAGATACGTAATGTTAAAGCAACATAAAACAATTGTGTAATGTCCGGTTTCTTTACAAGGTTAATTTTTTTTCTTCATTGATTATTTAAAAATGATTTTTAGTGATGTTGAAAAATAGTTCTTGATAAAATAGTTGACTTATACTAATCAGGTAAGATTTCAACCCATCACATGTAGAACTACTTTGAGATTAAGCAGTTCCACAACATTAAGAGTTTTTTTTCCAACGATCTTGCATTTCTTTCCGTCACCAAACGTAACAAAACCTTGCTTAAACTATTCATAATTTTTAAGAAAGCTTTTGTTATCAGTCATGTGTTTGGAATAGCCACTATCAAATACGATAACTTAGTCGTAGTTGCTTAGAGTTGCAGATACGCTATCATAACCTTATGAGATTTAACACTCCAAACCTTCTTAGATGTTTTCTTCTTCGGAAGTGTACTCTATTCTTTAAGCATCTGATAGCATCATAGTCGATTATGACCAAAAATGCCATAATAATTACAGGTAGGAGGAGGTTTTTTGTCAGAAACAGTAGTCACCTTCTTAGATATTATTGATTACCTTACAATTGACCAAGAAAATAAGAGTATAGGCAGATCCCTCATTTTAGCCAAAACCTTGCTTAACTTGCAATTATTGACCAATTTGCAGCATTGTATTTAATTTCTGAGAAGCAGAATGTGATTTTGCAATAACATCCTCAGAATAAAAAGAGCTTTCTTCACTATCAAGATTTTAACTTTATGATAAGTGATTATTTATTCATATATATAGGGTTAATCTAGTCGTATAGTAAGTATTATTATCCTCAAATGAGCTCTAAAACATGGTATTATTGCATTTTTAGGGAATCAGGGTGTAAAGGAAGGAATTGAGAAAAAATGGAAAGAAACGGAGTAAAAACCAACAAAACACACTTGACGCTGTGAGCGTAGGTGTTGACGCTATGGGCATATAAGGCACTATGTAGGAAAGAAAGGCATGGCGTGGGAGAGAAGAAAAATTGAAGAAACCCAACTCTGAAAGCCCGGTGCAGTGGCGGAGTTGTGGAGCATAAAGGACGGCGCCAAGCAAGTTAGGGATAGTGACGAGACATCAGGAGCTCGAAAAAAACACTGTCGACATAGTGGGCTAAAGGGCACGGCGCTGGGGCAGTACGTGATAGCTCCAAGCACGGAGGAAATAGAAAGTAGAGTTTTAATTTGAGTTTAATTGTAAAGTAGGGTTTCTAACTGTTATTAAGAAGTATAAATAGGTATTAGGATGTGGTAAACTCACCAAATACAAACTATTAGCAACCATTAGAGAAATTTAGCATAAGTTTTATAATGAGTATGAATATTAAGGATTTTATGTGAAGAAAACATTGAAGACTTCACTTTTGCAATTCAAGTTTGGTTTAGTTGATTAAATTGAAGTTAATATTTATATTCATCTCAGATTTGCAATGATTTCCATAATGAATTCTTTTATGTGTGTTTCAATGGAGTGTGAATAGTCTATTTATTACAGGAATCAATGGATCATATGGTATTAATGTTGTGCTTTGAATATGAATAAAAAGTGATAATAAAAAGTGCAATGGTTTGAATTTGTATTGATTCTGAGTGTAATGCTTTTGACATTTTGCCACATGATTAATAAACCTAGGCTTTAGAAGTTATCATGGTCATAGAAGCTTTTTAATCTGGACTTGAATGGTACAACTGTAAAATACACAACATCGAGAGATAGTTGTTGATTAGGGAGGCACTGATATTAAACTTAGTTGCATTTGAATCCAATGATTTGGTACTTAAAGCAATGTGGTGCTTATGTTATTCACACAGATAGATGGAGTTCTAGATTTCACATTAGAATCTTCTTCGTCACGAAAGTGGGTTGAAGTGGATTTGAAGAAAATCTGTTTATTCTAATTAGGCATTGCGCATAACATATGTAGTTGTAAAAATAAATACAAAGCATAGTATTAAATTTCCTAGGGGAAGTTGTGATCTAATATATCCTTAATACAAGTGTTCAAGTAAAGTAAAAATTGATTCGTTAGAGTAATTTAGTTTAGTATAAAACAAATTAAAAGTGAATCCCCAAGCAATAGTTTGAGTTAAATATGTATTTAACAACTAGTGCAAAAACCTTTCCCTGTGGACGATATCCGTAGTCAATGTCAATTGATTACACTATTACTATAAGAGAGCAGTTATACTTGCGGCACCCACATCAAGTTTTTGGAGCTGTTGCTGAGGATAGGTAGCCATTAGTATTATTTAGTTAGTTTGAATAGTTCCTAATTTTTATTTTCAAAACTTTAATTTTCAGTTCATAAAAAAAATCAAAAAAATAAGCTTAAGTTCTAGTTTGACTTTACGCACTTTATCATTTTTTGTTTTCTTTTCAGGGATACTTTATGCATGTGTGTAGTAAGGGAGAGAAGGACCTAGTGCCTTACAACAAGGAGATAGAAAGAACCAACAAAGGAAAGAAAAAACAAAGAGTTAAGATGGTCGCGGAGCAAGCTAGAAACCAACCATAGGGCGACGGGAATAACCAATGCACAAGTGATCTGGTAATGCAAGAGAGAGTGCGAGGACATAGATGCCTTCATGACTACTTCAAGGGAGAAATTCAGGAGACTTACAACGGAGAGATGAGGCTTCCATTCAATACCACTGAGTTCAAATTGAGACCGTCTCTAATAAACATGGTACAAAATAGTCTGTTCAACGGGTTATCCAATGAAGATCCAGTCACGCATGTTGAGAATTTCTTGGAGAAGTACGACATCGTGCACATCATTGAAGTTACGAAAGTGGTGATCAGGATGCGACTTTTTCCATTCTCATTGAATGGAAACGCCAAATCCTGGTTCCAAGGACTGAATGCACAGAGTATGACTTCACGGGCAAAAATCAATGAAAGAGTTCTTGACAAATTCCTTCCCCTAGTGAAGGTCGGCAAAAGGAAACTAGATATTAACCAATTCAAGCAAGAAGAGATTGAATCTCTTAGTGTGGCTTGATAAAGATTCAAAGAGATATTGAGGAAATGTTCGGGATACTGATATGTAAAATGGGCACAACTCCAGATTTCTACTATGGGATAAACCACATCACAAGAACGCTAATAGATGTCACATCAGGTGGCTCTCTACTTTCCAACGATGAGGATGGAGCATTGGATCTCCTTGATTTATGTGTCAAAATTCTACCGCTAGTACTCATTCCACAATCAAGAAATCTTTAAGTGTCTATGAAATTGACTCGCAAGCGGCAATTATGGTATAGCTATCAAATCTAAGCAGTTAAATGGCAAATCTTTAGATGGAACATCAAGGTCCACAAGTAGCACATCAATCCATTAAGCACCAAGGCATGGTGGTTAACCCAATGAACGCACAACAGGGAATGGAGTATGAAGACATCAACTTTATGAATGCCAAGGCTACGGGAAGAACTTCAGGACAATAAGAATGACTCCTCAATGGTTTTATCAAGGATACAACAACAACTCGAACTTCTCATATGAAAATTCTGATAATGCACTGAAGTTACCTCAAGTGTTTGAACACCAAGTCCAACAGGAGAAGCTGGGGCAGAGCGAAGAGAAGACTTCATTGAAGTCAATTGAGAAGTATTTGCAATCCATGGACATGAGAAATAGGGAGCGCCATGAGAAACAAGAGAAAAAGATAGAATAAGTGAAGCAAGCTGTGAATAGGATGCATAATGAAAAATTACAATCCATCAAGAACAAATAAAAACAAATTGGTAAGCTTACTAGTGCTGGGAATCATAAAATGAAGAACTGTTTTTGAGTAACAATATTAGCAAACACATGGCAAATGCACATGTAGTCAAGTTAAGGAGTTGCTAAAAAATCAATGATCCAGTGCGGCTAAGAGATATAATAGAAGGCACAAGGAAGCAAATCGATGAGCAGTAACTAGAAGATGCAGACCACCTGGATAATGACACCTGTACCAAAAAAGAAGTTATATCAGCCGAAAAATCAAAATTGACATGAACGAAAATGGAGAGGAGATAAGCCTAAAAAAGATGTGGTACCAAGGAAAGTCACATTTCCCAATAATCCACCACTAATAAATCCACCCTTACCTTATCCTCAACGGTTCAAGAAATGGAAAGGTTAGGGACAGTTACAGAAATTTGCTTCAATGTTTAAGAAGTTGCACATAAATATCCAATTCACATGTGTTGGAACGGATGCTGAATTACACAAAAATATTGAAGGACATAATGGCAAAAAGGTGCGACTAGAAGATTACGTAACAGTAAATTTGACTGAAGAGTGTAGTGCAATCCTACAAAGGTTAGTCTAGTCGTATATTTAGTATAAATATCCGGGAATAAGTTGAAAGATCCGGGATATTTATACTAAATATCCAGGATATAAATTTGACATATTTAGAGCTCATTTAAGTTGAAAGATCCGGGAATAAGTGATTATTTATATGTATAAATAAGGTTAGTCTAGTCGTATATTTAGTATAAATATCCTTAAATGAGCTCTAAATCATGGTATTATTGCATTTTCAGGGAATTAAGGTGTAAAGGAAGTAATTGAGGAAAAATGGGAAGAAATGGAGTAAAAACCCATAAAAACACATTTGGCGTTGTAGCTATTAGTGTTGATGATGTTGGCAAACAAGGCAGAGCATGAGAATGAAAGTCACGGAGTGTGAGAGAAGAAAATGTGAAAAAAACAAACTCTGGAGGTCTGGCGCAGTGGCAGCGCTATGGAGCAAAAGCGATGGTGCCAAGCAAGCTTGGGACTTCGCTGAGACACCACGAGCACAAAAATAAGGAATGTAGTGGTGGCACAATGGTTGTGCTGTGGGCTGAAGGGCACAACACGGTGGTAGTAAGCAAGACACGCAGGAAATAGAAAGTAGAGTTTTAATTCTAGTTAAATTGTAAAGTAGGGTTTCTAATTGTTTTTAAGGAGTATAAATAGGTATTAGGACGTGGTAAACTCACCACATACCAACTATTAGCCACAATTAGAGTAATTTAGCATAGGTTTTACATTGAGTTTGAATACTAAAGAGTTTATGTGAAGAAAACAATGAAGACTTCATGTTTGCAACTTACGTTTGGTTTCGTTGATTAAACTAAAGGTAATATTTATATTCATCTATGAGTCCTCATCTAACCAAAAATCACTGCCTTAGCTGCCGAAATCTCTGCTAAGAAATTTTGTCGGCCGCCTCGAGTAACACTTTCTTGTGTATCATATGACATCTTACAATCTTTGCATCCGACCCCTCCTGCTCAAAGCATCCCCCACTACATTAGCCTTCCTTGGTGGTACTCCAATGAAAAATCATAATCTTTCTGAAAAATCATAATCTTTCTGGAACTCCAACAATCTTCTCTGGGTGAAGAGGTATTATAGACTCTTGTGATCTGTGTATAGAGTGAACCTCTCACCATACAAGTAATGACGCAAGAACATCAGTGCAAATACCATAGCTGCTAGCTCTAATTCATGCATTGGGTAGTTCTTGTCATGAATCTTAAGTTTTCAGGATGCGTAAGCTATCACTCTACTGTCCTTCATTAAAACATACCCCAAACCAACCTTGGAAGCATCAGTGTCCACATCGAAGCCCTTCCCCATCTCTGTTAGCACTAACACCGACGTTGTAGTCCATCATTCCTTCAAAGTCCCGAATGCCTACTGTCATTCTATTGGAAATTGAATTCTTTCTTTGTCAACTATGTCATCAGCGCGGCAATCCTAGAGAAATCCTACACAAAATGCTGGTAATATCTTGCCAATTCTAAAAAGCTGCGAATGTTTGTTACTGATTTGGTGTAGGCTAATCAATCATAAATCTAATCTTGGCGTGGTCCATTCACACTCTGCTATCACCAACAATATGTCCTAGAAATTCGAATTCTATAAGCCAGAAATTGCACTTGTTGAATTTGGCATACAATCAATGCTCCCTTAGTGTATGCAATATTGTCTTGAGGTGTCCCTCGTGATCTTCATGAGTCCTAGAATAGATAAAAATGTCGTTGGTGAACACTATAACGAATCAACCTAAATCATCTCTAAATACTCGATGCATCATATCCATGAACATCGCCGGAGCATTGTCAGCCCAAAGGGCATGATAGTGAACTAGAAATGCCCATATCGCGTGTGGACACTAGTCTTATCTCTATCCTCATCTCTAATCCTAAGCTGGTGGTAGTCGGATGTAAGTCAATCTTGGAGAACCACTGTGCTCCTATGTCGACACCTTCTCAAATTAGGGCACCGCCCAGCCTAATCCTATTATTAAGCCCTAATCTCACCATATAGGATCTACCAAGGAATTAGTCAGCCTTTCTAAAACCCTATTACTTACCATTAGTATTATATATATATTAAGTGATTATAAACTTATACCTATCCTATGTGCATTCATAAATCAGAGTTAATTAAAAATCTTACTTATTTAAAATTTAATTCAGCGGAAGTCTGAACTAACTTTTGGAAATTTATAACATAATGCCTAACAATTGTGGAAAAAACTAGGGAATAAAGGTCACATGCATATATATAATTAACCGGCGATATATAACATCATGTGTCTGGTCTAGGTACTACTCACTCAACACATAATATATAACCCCAAAAGTATACCATATACATATAAAAATAATAAATCAAAAATCAAACCAACAAAATATAGTGTAGCAATGCTCCACTAGCTTAGAGGTAGTCGGCGATCTTTCTTTGCCTGGTCTGCTACTGGATGGATCTGCACCCACCGTCACAAACTAGATGGTGAGTATAGGAAAGTAGAAAGTAATGCTGAGAGACATTTGTTCACATTCCCAATTATGCAACAAGTATCTAAAGGCATGATAAAAGCAACTATGCAGTAAAGAGAACATGCAAAGAGATACTTCAGCTAAACAACATGAAACAAACACATGGCTTAGTAGTAATGATCTAGGGTCGGTCGGCCGAGATCTTCATCACATAAGCCTTTCCACTATATGAGGATGGAGCTGAGCTTTACATCAATGTGAAGTTCTAAGCAGTACTCTAGCCTATATAACCTTTCGTTGTTGGCAGTCACCTGCGATATATATTTGCCAACAACCCCGGGTCCCATACCCCATGTGCTATGCAAGTTATGCTTGCTAACAACCCCGATACTCATTTCTCGTTTGCTGAGCAAGATAGTGAAGAGATCCCGATCACCCTGCAAGTCTAGTGACCCCGTATGTTCGACGTACCTCTATAATGTAATGACCATAGATACAAGAATCACTTTCATATTTCAAGGAACAACTTGGTTTGATAATCCAATAAAGCAATTCCATATCTAATGCACAAAGGAAATGGATTACAATATTATTTAACACCTAGCTAATAGCATGCTATTTCAATGACCACATCTAATGAGAATGAACAACAAGTCATGGCATATGGAGTACAAAGGCAATTTAGTCCAAATAACTGAAAATGAGCATATGGAAAAGAATGAAATGTAAATAAATATCTCAATCAGTTAACTTACAATCCATGCAATGTCCTATGCTACTTTGGCCTCCCAACACCTTAAAACTCGTATTTGAATCCCCGGGATACTTCCCTAGGTTCCTGACATCATATCATATGTTTTTGAATGTGTTTGGACCTTTACTTAGCATATTAGACTAATTTATAGTGTTTAAGGACCTCTTAAGATTTTTTGATATTTTTATGTTGTCATAGCATGTAGCGCGCTAATGACCCTGTGTAGCGCGCTAATGACCGACGTAGCGCACTACCTATCCCACAGAGCGCGCTGTGTTACATAACCCAAAATTCTGCAAACATAATTCTGAGTTTTCTCCACATATAGGCTATGCTAATACCTTGAACACCTCGATATAAACTTCCCAAGTTCCAAGAGATGATTACTAACATAAAACAGTAACACATATAACCAAATACATGAATTCATTGAATTGATCTATGTTTATGGTGTAGAAAATTTACCTAGATGTACACTAGCTTAGCTTGAGTTCTTCTTCACCAAATCACTAAATTTGTTGTCCTTTTCCTCTTGCAGCTACTCTCTTCACTCCAGCAAGCTTTGCTTCTCACTTAAGAATTCAAAATGAAAGAGTTTAATACTTGTGTTGACCAAAAGGTTTATAGTCATGAATTGGATAAGGTTGATTGATAGCCCTTAATCCTAATGTGCACATGTATCTTGAGACTTATCTAATGGTTCACCTACTAGCACATGTCCCACTAACTCATGCCAAGTGACACTAATGAGTGACTCAATTCGTGTAAAGATGTGCCAACGCGTGTCTCGAGAAATGTTAAGTGGCTATTGTTTTAACATACTAACATAAGTGTATTTATACATAACCAACCATAGCTCCATTTATATCAGTTATAAAAGCACTATAAAGCTTATACCAACACACCACATTGCTCTCTAACTCGGTCCCACGCCGATATCCATATCATGGCGCGTCTTCGCTCATTCATCGAATAAATATACGTAAGTAGAAATGACTTAGTAGTATACACATATTCAATACACTAGGCATACACCATAACAAATATAACATTTACCTCGGCTACCTAGCCTCGGATACGACACGTATCTCGTTGCGAGCCCCATGTCACGGGTCGTTTGATCCTGATTAAGAGATAAAACAAGTCATCTATGCGAGGAGGTGGGTACTTGTTCGTCAAGGTGACTCTGTTCAGCATTTTATAGTCTATCCAGAGTCGTAAACTGTCATCCTTTTTCTGGACGAACAATATTTGCACGCCCATAGTGACATACACGGGTAAACGAATCCTAATCTTAACATCTCATCATGCTGGGTCCCCAACTCCTCGAGCTTTCTCGATGCCATCCTATACGATGGAATCGATATCAGTTTGGTCTCTGGGACCAAGTCTATAATGGAGTCAATCTCTCTCGTTCGGGGTAATTAAGGTATATCATCAAGAAAAACGTCCAAAAACTCACAGGCAATTAGAACCTCCTCAATCATGGTCTCAACTCTCCCAGCCTTACTCATGACGCTAGCCAAAGTCTCAACATCAATACTCATGGCCACTCTACCCCTGGTAATCGGTAATGTAGTCGAAGTCCCCTAGAAGCTGAACTCTACCCATTCAGGAAGCCAAAATGTAACAACCTTGCTGAAACACTTCAGCTTTGCATTGTATGTGGCAAACCAATCGATGCCTAGTAAGGCATCAAACTCTAGAAACTCAAATACCCTCAAGTTTACGGGCACCCTCAAGTCTCAAGCATTTCCTAATCCTCTATCTCAACTAAGTAGTCAACACATAGTAACCTCTATTCATGTCCCTGGCCATATCTCTGACTCTACCTCTGGTCTTGTCCTGACCTCTGCCTCTACCTCCGCTATCTGTCCGCTGATACTACCACTGAGGTATCGACTGTGCCAATTGAAGCGGTAGGCTAGCGTAGGTACGTGCTGGCACAGAAGGTACAGGCGTTGTTCGCGCTGAGTGTGATGGTGGTGCAACATAACCTACACTTTGAGTCCTAGCATATCTCTGCCTGAACGGTTGATGCCCCCTAATGACTCTCAATAGCCCCTCCATGAAATAGTGTGTCTGATTAACATCTGCGTCAGCTATACCCTTAGCATACTCCAACAGCTACAAATACCTGTCCATTTAATGCATTACCGACTCCCGAGTGTACTGTAAGATGCTAAGAAACTCGGCCCTCTTCGGCTTTAGGACGGAAAGCGAAAAGTACTTCTAATTACACCGCCTCTTGAATCTCGCCAATCCTTGGGCTTACCCAGTGTAGCCACCATACTGCACCCATGCATTGGCCTCTCCAAACATCTGCCCTGATGATATACTTGGTCTCATGTGCTTAGGTGTGGCCAAAATGTCTTATATTTTCTCATGGCTCTTCACAAATCTCGCCTGCGACTCAAGATTAGTGCCCCCGTAGAACTCAACTGGTTTATATCTCTTGAATTCTCTCGAATATCTCGCCCCAGCTACCGCCTCCGTACTAGTTTTTGTAGGCTTAGCTGTCGTTTCAAGCATATTAGGGGTGTAAGTAGTATTTCTATGTGTGAACCGGCACTATCTCAGCTATCAAGGGTCATGTTGGTACGATGGGAGCTGCAGGAGTGGCATGTACTGTAGGCGCACTCCCTTTAGGAGCAAGGGACACTGCTGTAGTAACTGGCAATGGTGATGGTGCAGCCTGTGCCCTCAATAGCTTGAGGAAATCGTCAAGCTGATGGTTGTGAGATGCGACCAACTGAGACATCTCATCTAGCCTCCATAGTCCATTAGAGCTAGCACCGCTATCGCTGGCCTCGAGCAGATCAGCCATCGCGATCTGCAAAGAATGCAAATTTTTGATCAGTTTATAGCTACCGATAACAATATAGTACAATACGACAAATAACATATATATAATTCAAGTTTTAATTTTCCCAACTCGCATCTCTTCCCAACTAAGACTCCAAATAAGGATCATAAGGTTCCACTTTAAGTTCCAACCGTGTCCTCTATTCTTAATTTTGTGTCTTATGCTTGTTTTGGGTTAATCAAGAGCTAAGCGTAAAACCTTATGCTCTCATATCAACTGTGACAACGCAAGTTCCACACAAACTAGGCCCTATCAGGGCCAAGCCTACATCGACCTCTGAGTCAGTCTCTACGAGGTCAACGCAAGCTTAGTCTTCCAATCATTATTAGTTAATTTGAAATTTTAAGTTGGGGTATTAATATTTTGCAAGTTTTAAATGTTAGCGGAAGCAATTAACAATTAAAATAACTCAACAATAAAGTAAAGGAGTTGGACAACCTTTACGTGGAACCCTGTATATATATCAAACCCGTATTTCAAGTAATAAGTGTAAGTCGGTGCAAAAGTCATATACAAGTTATATATGTCTCTAAAACTTCAGAAAGTATCCCAAGTATGATAACACAACATATAAATGTAGTACAAACAGCCAAAAACCTACAAAAAGTGAGTAATGGTGGGTCGCTTCCATGTCCTCAGAGTAGATCGCCCAGTACCGGTGTTAGGTCTCGTCTCACTATGTCCTGACTTAGCCTAACTCCCCTAATTAGGTATCTAATCCATTCAATTAAGTTCAACTTGAAAATGATTAATGATTTTATTTCAATCCTTAATAACGTTCCAAAGCTAAATTCATATCCTCATTCAAACTCAACTGATGATTTGTTTAATCAGAGCAAATATCCATATTTTGTAAAAATTTCAGTAGCACCTCCCCTAAAAATGGTCTGTTGGAAAACTTTCACCTAATAGATAGTAGAGTTGGGGAGAGGGCTAAAAGGACTCACAACTTCCATAGTTCATAACATATATTAAATTTAAAAATTAAGTACTAACTTATATATTTGATACCTTAGTTACAACTTTATAATCCTAAAATAAGTCAAATTTGAATCATAAACCTCTTATCTTACTTCAAACTATAATAAGAGACTCTTATAACCTTTTCAAAAGTATTTCATGACCTACACTAACCCCAAAGCGCAAAGCAATATATATAAAGTGATTACAACAAGAAAATTAAACTTTTAAACATAAAAATATTCACCGAAGATCCACGAGCTTTGTTTGTTCTTTCCCGTGGTCACACATAACTTGAAATCATTGAAAACGACTCGATGATTTCAGGTAAGTAAACTCCTACATTGCTCTGTAATCCTACAAATGTTAGTTTGAATAAATTGAGAATTGCATTTTCGAATAACAAGAATGGAACCCTCATTTCCTATTCTAAGCTCGTAACAAGCTGGCCCTGTCATAGCCCAAGTTTCTAATTTAAGCTTAACTCCTTAATTAGGATCAAGTGACCTGTGAAGTGGGACCCGCAATGAGATATGTGTCATAACTGAGGTGAGATGGCCGAGGTATATGTTATATTTGTTGTGGTGTATGCCTAGTGTATTGTATATGTGTAGACTACTAAGTCATTTCTACTAACGTGTAGCTGTCGATATGTGTGTGGGAATGCGCCTCGAGTTGAGTGTCGGCATGGGATCGAGGTAGATAGTGATATAATAAGTTGGCGTAGGATTATATATAGCTTTTATAGTGATTTATACATGGCTATGGTTGATTATACACTTAATGAAGCTAAGTTAATATGTTAAAATAATAGCCACTTGATTTTCATCGAGACACGTATTGACTCATCTCAACATCAATGAAGTTACATATTGGTGTCACATAGCATGAGCTCGTGGGACATGTGTTAATAGGTGTATCACTAGATGAGCCTCGAGACATGTGTTTACAATGAGATCAATGGTTATTAATCAACCACATCCACTGACTATATAAAGCTAGTAATCAACTCATACAACCAAGTTAACTTTATTTCATTTGCTTAATTGAGAAGGAAACTTGCTGGAGAGAAGGAGAAGGGTTGGAGGAAGAAGAGACCAGGAACAAAAGTGGGTTTGGTGAAGGAGAGATCAAGTTAAGCTAGGTGTTCATCAAACTAGGTACATATCTCCTTATTTGCTTGAAACCTGTTCTGGTTTTTAATCGAATTCAGAGGTTAGATGATTAAGATTTTGCAATTGGTTTATATATTTGGATTCCTCATTTCAAGCTGATAATCCAAATATATTAAAGTTCTTCATTTGGTTTTGAAATCATAAAGAACAAAAGTTTTGAAGTTGTAAGACCAAAACTGAATTTCTGCATGTTGTATTAGGGATTAGTCTATGTAATTTGGTCATAACGTGCTCATGTTATATCCAAATCGACGCAAACCAATGGCATTTCAAAGCATACTCAAAGGGGAACAACTTTGGTTAGCTAGAGATGTTGTAATTCAAGTGTTTTCATGTCCAAAAGTGCTCTACAAGTAGGTGTTGAAATGCGGTAGAAGATTTTTGAAACTAAAATTATTAATGGCATAACTCCTTACCAACTTATCCAAATGAGCTGATCTTTAAGTATGTTTTTTATTGGGTATGATTGCTGCCTTTTGAATAAAAATCACATTTTTTGGAATTATATATTGGAAGAAATAGATTTTCTAAATCCGCTGGTCAGATTAGGTTTCAATTAGAGCTATGTTTAGTAGAAATACGATATTTCATTCATTTTATACTGGAATTTTGAAAACTAAATGTTTTTTGATATTTGGACAATTTCATGCCTAAAATCGCACTTCAATGTAAGACTAAAATTTCAGTATTGTTTAGTCTTAAAGGGATGTTTTGGGTTAAAGTATCTAAACCCATTGGACCTAACTTAAACCCAACTTATTTGGATTAGTTTAATATCAGGAAACTAGAGAAGTGTTTCAGGGATTCAAATATGAGTTTCGAGGTGTTGGGAGACCGAAGTAGCTTAAGAAATTGCGTGGATTGTGAGTAAACTGATTGAAATATTTATTTACATTTCATAACTATTTACATGTTCATCTCCAGACATTTGGACTGATTTACCTTTGCATTCAATATGCCATGACTTGTTGTTCCTTCTATGTATGAGCTTGCTTTCATGATATAATTTGTCCATCAAATGATTTCATTAACTCCTAATCATGTGGAATGTCATTCTTGATTGTTAATATATGTGGTAAGTGAAATATCACGCTATTAGGAAGGTGTTACATAGTATTGTAATCTATTTCCTTTGTGCATTAGATATGCAGTTGCTTTATTAAATTCTAAAACCATGTTATTTCTTGAAATATGAAAGTGGTCTTGTATCTAGGGTCATTACATTATAGAGGTCCGTTGGACATACGGGGTCACTAGACTTCCAAGGTGATCGAGATCTCTCCAGTATCTTGCGCAGCACATGGGAAATGGGTCTCGAGGTTATTGGAAAGTATATATCGCGGGTGACTAGCACCAACAAAATTTATAAAGGCAAGAGAACTGCTCAGACCTTCACATTGATGTAGAGCACAGCTCCATCCTCATGTAGTGGAAAGGGTTGATGGGATGAAGATCACGACTGACCGACCCTAGTGTTGGGTTTTGGGGTTCATACGCAGCGGAGATTACAAAACAGTTTTGACAAAAACCCCAACAGGATCCGAATCTAATTCCATTAAAACGTTTAAACCATGAAAAACTTAATCATACCTCAATCGCAATATACCTTTCAGAAGGTTGATCGATCTCTAAGGCGCTGCCAACGACGAACGCCCTCTATCAGCAGTCCACACACGAACGGCGGCCGAGATTTGAAGTGCTAGCTTCGAGAGAATACCAAACCTTTTTGTTTCTCTCCAAAACGATCCAGAGCATACCAAAAACCCTAAGTCGTTTCTAAAACGAAAATAGAGTTTCGACCTTTTTTCTTTTGTACCTGTGTTCTAACTTAAAGCGTCTATTTATACAACCCTTGTATATAGACGGTTAAGTAAATTACACATATACCCTTACTTAAAGAAGTATAAGTGTAATACACCACAAGGACGTTTCCGTCATGAATTTTATCATATAAAATTCATTTTTCTGAACCATTTTAAAATCTCACAAAACCATTCTTAGTGTGCGACCCGGTAGGCTCATACAACGTTGGCAGTGTACCAAAACACATTTTGGTATACAAGTCATAAGCAGTCTCTAGCAAGACATTATAACTACCCAAGTTGTACGAATATCAAATCGATACAACCTAATCAATAGTGTATATAACAACCTTTTGTCACACGATATCCTTTAGATCAAACATAAGGCATGGAATTGTCATCCAACATATTCAATCGTACTAGTCTCGATCTCTAGGTAGACTGAAAACATCCAAGTGACATTGATCAATATCAATTCACTTAGACTAGGCCTTTTAACAGTCTAACACATCGAGGGATCCACTAGATATCTCTTTTTATATGAGAGGGACAAATTCTATCTCGATTACACAACTTCATCACATTGCACACACATTAACCAATCACAACCTTTATAATCGTCCGGTTAAAGACAACGTTTGATTGTGTCAAATTACTGTGTTCCTAATGTTGAAGTCTCTGGCAATCTCAAGTCGAGGACTGAAAAATATACCTATCATGAGAAACAACTATGACTTAATCCATGTGATGTTCTCATAGCAGGTCGGTCCAGTACTTTGTTCCCTAACAAGTACTCGTGATCTTGATTCGTATCCCTATACGTATAATCATCATATGATCATCAATCAAGACTCACACTAGTCTTAATTCATTATAGTTCTCAGTATAATGATCGACTAGGGACATTTAGGATATTTATGTAAATACCCATGGATCCTATTATAATGTAAACATGCAAATTAATTATAATAAACAGCAAATGAAATCCTCTATTTTATTAACTAAAAGTATTCATAAAGACAGTTAATGGATTGACCTAGGGCACTTGCCCCATCACCTAGATCATTACTACTTAGCCTAGCGTCAGTTTCATGTTGTTTAACTGAAGTATCTCTTTGCATGTTCTCTTTTCAGCATAGTTGCTATTATCATGCGTTTAGATACTTGTTACATATTTGGGAATGTGAACAAACGTCTCTCAACATTACTTTCTACTTTCCGATATTCACCGTCGAGTTGTGACGGTGGGTGCAGATCCATCGAGTTGCAGAACGGGCAAAAAGAAGATCGACGACTACCTATGAGCCAGTGGAGCATTGCTACACCCGATTTTGTAGGTTCTGATTTATGATGTATTACTTTTATATGTATATGATATACTTTAAGGGTTGTATATTATGGGTTGAGTGAGTAGTACCTTGACCAGACACATGATATTATATATCGCAGTTTAATCATATAAATACATGTGATCTTTATTCCCTGATTTTTCAACAATTGTTAAGCCTCATGTTATAAGCTTCCGCTAGATTGTTAAGACTTTTGCTGAATAAACTTTCAATCAAACAAAATTTCAATTAACTCCGATTTATGGATTGACATAGGATAAGTATAGGATTATATTCAAAACAAATAATAAATAATAAGTAGGTAAATTATTTTGAGATAGGCTGACTAGTCCCTTGTTAGGTCCTATATGGAGAGATTAGGGCTTAGTAACGGGATTAGATTATGGAATATAGTTATTCTACAATGTGATACCAAAGCTAAAATTTGTAGCAAAAGGCCTAAACTTTCCAATAAATAACAAATAAAAATTTAACGATAAAACAAAAATCTTAGATGTGAAAAATCGGATGATTATTGCCTAGAAACTATTAGTTGGGAAGTGAGTGAAAGTGATATGGGGATGTCTTATATGTATATGTTAGTTTTGCATATTTATATATGCGTTATTTACGTAGTAACTAATTTGCAAACATTGTCAACTTGAAGAGCAGATGGCAAATCGATGCAAAATCAGATATTGAAGTCGCTTTGATAGTACAGACTGTTTTGGTAGTGACAACACCAGCTATAGAGACAGTTGATACACCGTCTCCCACGCGTACATCTTTCAGCACCACAAGCGCCACATCAGCAACAACAGGGTGGTCGAGGTCGAGGCAAAGGTATAAGTAGACATCGATATGATTTCTAACAAGGGCAGAGATAGGAACAGGCCCAAGATCATGTTCAGGGACAACATAGACCAGTCACTTATTTTAGGTGTGGTCTGGTTGGGCACGTGATTCGAGAGTGTCCATAGCAAACAACCATGTTTCCACCTCAGAGTGGAGAGGGTGTACACATAGTAGCACATCACAATGCGGATGCCATACGGAGACTCATTGAGGGTATGGTTTCTATTTGTGGTAGAGAGTTAAATGTTTTGTTTGAATCAGGTTCTACAATATCTTTCATTTCTGGTGGCATGATAGGCATCTTAGGGTTGACACCGATTAGAGTTAGAGTACATTTGATTTTAAGTACTGCAATCGGGGATAGGGTGTACACTAATTGTCTTATAGAGGGATGTTTAGTAAAGATAGGTGGGGTAGAGTTACCTGTGGACTTTAGAGTGCTTGAGTTTTAAGATTTCGACGCGTTGCAACGGATGGATTGGCT
Source organism: Stephania cephalantha (assembly GCA_039657325.1). NCBI lineage: Eukaryota > Viridiplantae > Streptophyta > Magnoliopsida > Ranunculales > Menispermaceae > Stephania > Stephania cephalantha. The sequence continues at coordinate 33,789,650 of CM077571.1, forward strand.
AGCATCGTATCACATTCATATCGAATGTTTCAGTAAGACAGTAACTTGAGTCTAGAGGTCACTAGAGGTCGAATTGCGACTAGTGGAGAGATGGAGACTCTAATATCATTATATGCCATAGCAAAGATTCAGGGACCCAGAGTAGAAGAGACTCCAGTTGTATACGAGTTTCCTGACGTATTTTCGAAGGACTTGCCTGGTTTACCACCACCGAGAGAGATATTTTCATTATTGAGTTGGTACTAGGGTACAAAACCTATATCTATGCCACCGTACCGCATAGCTCCACGAGAGTTGGAGGACTTGAGGAGTCAATTGTAGGATTTGGGACAAAAGGGAGCACCGATCTTGTTTGTGAAGAAGAAGGACGGTACTTTGAGACTGTGTATCGATTATAGACAGTTGAACAAGTTCGCAATCAAGACCAAGTATCCATTACCACGGATTGATGACTTATTTGATCAACTGAGAGGAGCGCAATTTTTCTCCAAAATAGACCTGAGATCAGGGTATCATCAGCTTAGGATAAGGGATGAAGATAGGTCCAAGACGGTGTTTACCATGAGATATAGATACTATCAGTTTATAGTCATGACGTTTGGTTTGACTAACGGCCATGTTTTGGATTTGATGCACCGAGTCATAAGACCATTTCTTGACCGTTTCGTGATAGTTTTCATCAATGATATATTGATATATTCGAGGACTCGAGAAGATCACGAGCAGCACATTAGAGAGAAGTTGCAGACCTTGAGGGAGCATCGACTCTATGCCAAGTTCAACAAGTGTCAATTTTGGCTGTTAGAAGTCAACTTTTTGGGACATGTTATCGGAGCAGAAGGCATTGCTGTAGATCCAGCCAAGATTCAGGCTATTATGGATTGGCCAGTGCCGACGTCAATTACGGAGATCAAGAGTTTTCTGGGGTTAGCAAGATGTTACCGCAGCTTTGTGAAGGTTTCTCGAAGATGGCTTCACCGATGACCTGATTGACCCATAAAGACGTCAAGTTTGATTGGTCTGAGGAATGTGAGGAGGCATTTGCTCAGCTGAAGAGATTTTTGACTACTGCACCAATGTTGATATTGCCAAAGGCTAGACAGGGATTCCTGGTATATACAGATGCTTCTCATATTATTATAGGTTGTGTGTTGATGCAGGATAGAGACACGGTAGCTTATGCATCTAGATAACTGAAGATACATGAGAAAACTATCCCACTCATGAATTAGAGTTGGCGGCGGTAGTGTTTGCTTTGAAGATATGGAGACATCATTTGTATGGAGAGAGGTTCACACTCTATAATGATCATAAGAGTTTGAAATACCTCTTCACACAGAAAGAGCCTAAAATTAGACAACGCCGATGGTTGGAATTTCTGAAATATTACGACTTTTCTCTAGAATATTACCTAGGAAAAGCTAACGTAGTTGCTGATGCATTGAGTAGGATGTCAGTTGGAGATGCAGAAGTTGTTAGATGCCATATAACACATGAGTATGGATTACTCGAGGCAGCGGCAATGATGACGCAGTCAGATATTTCTACCGATAATCGGGTGATGATTTGTGCACAGATGAGGCTTCATACAATGTCTACTCAAAGAGTATTAGATGAACAGTGAGCCGAAATCTTATACCCGAGATTCAATGAGTTGGCCAACAGTACTGAGTGTACTGACTGGATAGAGATGACAGACCATTGTTTGAGATTCAAAGGCAGATTGTGGATATTTGAAGTGGTAGAGCTAATAGATGAGATTCTTCAGGATTCACATCGTTCCCGGTTCACTGTTCATCCAGGTAGGACTAAAATGTACCATGACATAAAGAGACATTTTTGGTGGTCTGGGATGAAAGCGGACATATCGGAGTATATCAAGAACTGTGGGATTTGCTAACAGGTGAAGGCAGAGCATCGTAGACCTAGAGGATTGTTACAGCCGCCTCCCATTCCATGATGGAAATGGAAAGACATAGCCGTAGATTTTGTTAGAGGATTGCCGAGGACTGCTCATCGACACGATTCCATTTGGGTGATTGTGGACAGATTGACGAAATCTGCGCATTTCATACCAGGTACAGCTCGTTACACATTTGACCAGTTAGGTGTATTGTTCGAGATAGAGTTTAATAGGCTGCATGAGGTACTATTGACTACTATAGACAGAGATACTATGTATAAGTCCAGGATGTGGCAGAGCATGCAAGAGCAGTATGGTACACGCCTAAAGTTTAGCACAACTTTTCACCCTCTAACTGATGGGCTGACTGAGAGTTTGATTCAGACTCTCGAGGATATGCTTAGGGCTTGAGTACTTGAGTTTGGCAGATCATGGGAGGAGTACTTAACGTTGTGTGAGTTTGCATACAACAACGGTTATCAGGATAACATTGAGATAGCACCATTTGAGGCTTTATATGGTAGACCGTGTCGCTCACAATCTTGTTGGGCTGAGCCAGAGGACTGGGACATTATAGGGCTTGAAATTGTTGTTGATCACACCGCGAAGGTACGACAGACTCACTAGAGTTTTAAACAAGCCCAGGAGAGGCAAAAGAAGTATGCAGCACATATCGCAGCTATTTCATGTATGACGAGGGAGCCTTGGTGTATCTTAAGGTTTCTCCTCGGAAGGGTTTTTAGAGATTTGGTCTGAAAGGCGAGATAACATCGAGATTCATCGGGTTTTCGAGATCAAACGGTGGGTCGATAAGGTTGCTTATGAGCTTGATTTACCTCCACAGATGTCGGGTATTCATCTAGTGTTTCATATACCCATGCTTCGACTAGCCAATTCGAAGGTAGGTGAGAGACCGATAGTTGACTTGAGTCAGATTGATCTGAGTGAGGACATATCTTATGAGGAGCAGCCTTTATAGATCCTAGACCGGAGGATACAACAGTTGAGAGGCAAGCCTATCCGGAAGGTGTTAGTCAAATGGCAGTTCCATGGAGACTCGGAACTCATTTGCGAACGGGAAGACTATATGCGAGAAAGATTTCAGTACCTTTTCGAGTAAGGTATAACTTTAACTCAAGTTTAATTTTGAGATATGTGTCATAACCGAGGCGAGATGGCTGAGGTATATGATATATTTGTTGTGGTGTATGCCTTGTGTATTATATATAAGTAGCCTACTAAGTCATTTTTACTTACGTATAGCTGTCGATACGTGTGTGGGAATGCGCTCGAGTTGAGTGGCAGTATGGGATCGAGGTAGAGAGTGATATGGTAAGTTGTCGTAGGATTATATATAGCTTTTATAGTGATTTACACAAGGTTATGGTCGATTATACACTTAATGAAGCTAAGTTAGTAAGTTCAAACAATAACCACTTGATTTTCATCGAGACACGTATTTACTCATCTCAACATCAATGGAGTTACATATTAATGTCGCATAGCATGAGTTAGTGGGACATGTGTTAATAGGTGCATCACTAGATGAGCCTCGAGACAAGTGTGTACAATGACATCAATGGTTATTAATCAACCCCATCCACTTACTTTATAAAGCTAGTAATCAACTCATAGAACCAAGTCAACTTAATTTTATTTGCTTAATTGAGAAGGAAACTTGCTGGAGAGAAGGAGAAGGGTTGGAGGAAGAAGAAGACCAGCAACCAATGTGGGTTTGGTGAAGGAGAGATCAAGTTAAGCTAGGTGTTCATCAAACTAGGTACATATCTCCCTATTTACTCAAAGAGAAACAACTTTGATTAACTAGAGATGATGTAATTCAAATGTTTTCATGTCGAAAAGTGCTATACAATTAGGTGCTAAAATGCGGTAGAAAAGTTGTAAAACTAAAATTGTTAAAGGCATAACTCCCTACATACTTGTCCAAATAAGCTGATCTTTTAGTATATTGTTATTGGGTAAAGTTGCTGCCTTGTGACCGATAATCACATTTTTTAGAAACTTATATTGAGAGAAATAGATTTTCTAAGTCCGCTGGTCGAATTATATCTCAATTAGAGCTATGTTTAGTAGAAATATGATGTTTCTTTCATTTTATATGGGGATTTTGAAAACTAAACCTTTTTGGAAAGCCAAGATAGAGACCAAACAATCTTTGTATAGTGGAAGATCTCGATATTTGGACAATTTCATGCCTAAAATTGCGCTGCAATATAAGACTAAAATCTCAGTGTTGTTTAGTCTTAAACGGTTGTTTTTGGTTAAAGTTCCTAAACCCATTGGACCTAAGTTAAACCCAACTTATTTGGATTAGTTTGATATCAGGAAACTAGATAAGTGTTTTGGAGATTCAAATACAAGTTTCGAGGTGTTGGGAGACCGGAGTAGCTTAGGAAATTGCGTGGATTGTAAGTAAACTGATTGAGATATTTATTTACATTTCATTCCTATTTATATGTTCATTTCCAGTCATTTGGACTGATTTACCTTTATATTCAATATGCCATGACTTGTTGTTCTTTCTCATTACATGAGGTTGCTTTCATGGTATAATTTGTCGATCGAATGATTTCATTGACTCCAAATCATGTGCAATGTCATTGTTGATTGTTAATATATGTGGTCAGTTAAATAGCATGCTATTAGGTAAGTGTTGCATAGTATTGTCATCTATTTCCTTTGTGCATTTGATATGCAGTTGTTTTATTGAATTCTCAAACCATGTTATTTCTTGAAATATGAAAGTGGTTCTTGTATCTAGAGTTATTACATTATAGTGGTCCGTCGGACATACGGGGTCACTAGACTTCGAGGGTGATCAAGATCTCTCCACTATCTTGCGCATTACACGTAAAATGGGTCCTGAGGTTGTTGGCAAGTATATATCGCAAGTGACTGGCACCAACAAAAGGTTATAAAGGAAAGAGCACTGCTCAGACCTTCTTAATGATGTTGAGCTCAGCTCTATCCTCAAATAGTGGAAAAGGATGATGTGATGAAGATCACGGCCGACCGACCCTAGATCATTACTATTTAGCCTAGTGTCAATTTCATGTTGTTTAACTAAAGTATCTGTTTGCATGTTCTCTTTTCAGCATAGTTGCTATTATCATGCTTTTAGATACTTGTTGCATATTTGAGAATGTCAACAAATGTCTCTCAGTATTACTTTCTAATTTCCTGTACTCACTGTGTAGTTGTGACGATGGGTGCAGATTCATCCTGTCGCATACCAGGCAAAGAGAAGATCGGTGACTACCTCTAAGCAAGTGGAGCATTGCTACACCCTATTTTGTAGGTTCTGATTTTTTATGTATTACTTTTATTTGTATATGATATACGTTTTAGGTTGTATATTATGGGTTGAGTTAGTAGTACCTTGACTAGACACATGATATTATATATCGTTGTTTCATCATATATATGCATGTGATCTTTATTCCTTGATTTTTCCACAATTGTAAGGACTCACGGTATAAGCTTCCGCTAGATTGTTAAGACTTCTGATGAATAAACTTTTAAGTAAACAAAATTTTAATTAACTCTGATTTATGAATTGACATAGGATAAGTATAGGTTTATATTCAAAACAAATAATAATTAATAAGTAGGTAAATGGTTTTGAGATAGGCTGACTAGTCCCTTGTTAGGTCCTATATGGTGAGATTATGGCTTAATAACAGAATTAGGCCTGGCGGTGCCCTAATTTAAGAAGGGTTCGTCACAGGCCCACTCACGATGAACCTAGAATAGTCATATGAGTTCAATGCATGCTACTCCGGAGTCAACATTACCTGCCTTAGACGCCTGCAATACGTTTAGTATGGAATGGAGCACCTCACACTCTTACGACCGAATCCGGGGCAACTCTATCCTTGTTATGCCACGTATGCATAATCAAGAATGATGCGAAATGCAATGCAGACTAAACATATATGCAGGTACATAAATAATTGCATAAATAATAAAGACCACTGTAAGTTTTACTTACAGTCCAACCAACTCAAAGTTGGTCACGAAGCCTCACACAATGTTTCCCGGCTTTCATGTACTTCCGCAAGTTCTATTAAGTCATAAAACTTCAAATTTATATTTCAAGTTCCAAAGGCATTCGAATCCCCTAACAAGCTTTAATGACTATGTAAAATCTCCAAAAACACCTAAACATTGCATTTCAATGTTTATATGAGTCTCCCATTAATATTCAAAGTAAAAACTACCCTTAAATATGCCTATAACAATTATTCAAATTACAGGTAGTGTAGATTTTTCAATAGCGAGACCTTATGTTCAACATTAAATTTCGACCTCTAAACCACTGCATTTTACTACAGGATATACCAAGATTCAAGCGAACCTATTCGCAAGTATTTTGCACCACTTTTTCATCACGAAAATAAATGATTCTATGTTTGTACATTTCCATTGTGTAAAATACAATTAAAAGGGTTAAAATGACCTTAACCCCATATAATTGGGATGTCGTTTGATACCTCAACTTATGGACCCAACTTGCTACCTTGCAAACAGTTTTTATACGCATCCAAATTTTGGGACTTTTGAGCAATTCAAAACTAAGGTTCTACCTCCTATTCGAATTTCAAAAACTTTACACACATTTACCCAACCTTAAAACGGAAAATCTCCTATAAAATTAGGTTATTTGGAGTACCAATCCACAAAAGATCATCAACAAATATAAGGAATTGAAGAAATTAACCATACCTGACTTTTCATATCTCAACAGAGCTCAAAAATTGATTGTCATGATTTTCGCTTCAACAAATTAATTGAAACAATCCCAATTTAGACATATTCACTTCCAAATCGATGAAACACATTGAAACATATCCAATCCTTTGAATTATGTCAATCACCATCACAAAAACAACAATTTATTGTCATTAATTGAATCTATGATAAAATCCTTCCCCTTGACCTAGTTGAAAACCACCTACAGCGTTCTTCATTTTTCAATGAAGTAGGGAGAGAGACTTTGGAGCAATGATGAAAAGAGAGTTGGGAGCGAACACACTTGATAGCCTGAGTGTGAGAGAAGAGCACAGTGATTTCGGTTAGGAGAAGAGGATGAAAATGGGGAAGAACCCCCCCCCCCCCCGTTTCGTTTCATTTAAATAACCAATTTACCCTTTTACCCCTCCAATTTTATCTTTTTCAATAAAACAAAATGCTCTTTTAGGTCTTTTGCCGTTTTCTAATTAATTTCGTGATTATCTCTTATTTTTAGGCCCCAATTAAGCCTCGAAAAATACCCCAATTTTTCCAAAATTAGAGAAAATTAATCAACCCGCTCCGAAACACGTCGAGACCACGTCCACACATCTACTTAACCTTATTTGACGACGAAATAGTGTATAATACATCAAATAAGTAAGTGACACACAAAAATAATATTTAATTTATAGTCGCCAATCCGTCGCACATGAGTCCCACCTCAGATACATAAAATTCCAATTAAAATATGAAATTACTTGATAAGTCACGTAATCGAGTTTATGAAATTCTCGGATTTCATATCAGGTGTCTTGCCCTTGCTCGACAATGAATTTGCACTCATTCAAAGACAAGAATGATAAGTCCAGTAAGTAAAAGCCAGTAGGATGTAAACAATACTTCAAAATAAATAAAGAAGTCCAAAAGTCATGCGGATAGAAAGAAAGCTATAAGGAATGCATGATAATAAGACTGCAAAATGAAAGTACAACGAGAAATGAGTGTCAAAAGAAGCAATAGAGAAGTGCCCAAGTAGTCCAAGACCACCGAGTGCGGGTGCCACATGGTCGGGGTCATAGAGTTGTGGCGACGCCAATCAGACTCGGGTCTTAGGATGTTGAAGCGCCTGTTGTACCTTGACCGTCACGAATGAGGGATATCAACGGTGGCCCAAGTAAAACACATCTCATCCTGACCAAAAAATCCAGTGAATCAAGGTCACGGCTCTGGTAGATAGTCGGCAACCACTCCATCAGAGACACCTTCTTGACTCACTTGGGCCTCAGACGCTCATATTGGAGTACATTTCCTTGCTAGTAATAAAAAATATAAAGCTCAATGATCTACTGTACATTTCCTTGCTAGTTTTACTTACCTTGAATCACTCTAACATGCACTCTTGCAGCTCTGACATGCGTCCCAATCAACTCCCCGACGCCCGACTCTAGCTAGTTAGGTATATGGTGTCCATTTTGATTGGTTATGTACATGTTAGAGTCAATAAGTTGTATTTACCATCATTGTTGCTAATGCAGTTTAACTGTAGTCTAACTTGCACATTTGTAATTTTACACTTGGTGTTCTTAGTATTTGGCTATTAGGATTCTTATTGTGTGAGCAATGTAAATTGACATATTGGTGCGAAGCAATCCCATTTTGTGACCTACATATCAATTCAAGTCAATTTGGGGTATAATGGTTCCTTTTATACATTTCAAGTCCTCATTATGCACTTAACTTGGCCAAAAGTATCCGAACTTGTTTAACATTGTTCAGCACACTTTATTAATTTTATTGGGTATTATTGAACTAATTAGAATCATTAAAACTCAATTCAATTTGATACGCAACACTAGTTTACAAAATAGTCCCTCAGGGACCTTTAAATAAATATGTAATAGTTAATTTTCCTTCAACTAGAAAAATGGCTTAAGATTAAATTGAAATTTCTAAAATTCTTGCGGTCGATTCCATGAAATCCAATTACTTGAAATCAAGGTTTTCAAGTAATAAAATCTCATTAATCTTACTAATAACTAAATTTGAGACTTTAATTAAAACTTTAAGTCCCTATTTGTAAATATAAATCTCTTTCGGAAGCATTGCTTGAACACTAAGTTAGACACGCCGAAAAATCATGAAACCTGGTGGACAACTTCACTATGAGATAATAATGCATTCTTAAAATTTGGGTTTAATTCCAACATCATTTGATACCCGAAACACCTCAAGTCAAAAATTAGCTCATTAAGTAGGTAAATTTTGCCTATTCCAAAACCCATTTGCAAAACTACTCAAAACACCTCTAAAAATTACGTAACTCTGTGGACAACTTCTCTAAGATATAAGAATTTGATCTAGAGATTCTCATTAAGTTTTAGCATCGTTTGATGCTTAGAATGCACTGAAACAAAATTTTGTTTAATAGGAAATCGCCTTTTCCTATTTCAAAAACCATTTTTGAAAACTATTCAAATCTCATTAGTATCGCTTGAAAATTTTGGGGAACCAAATTTTAGCATGTTAGTGCTCTCTGTAAACATTGATAATTTTTAGGCAAGTGTAGACCCCTAAAATTTAGTTTAAAATCTATTCAAAATTGTCCCTTTTTTGACTTGATTTTGTCAGACACTTGAGATGCAATTTAACAAAATTGTCTCTAACTTCCATGACCCTTTATATATCATGAATGAGTCTCATAAGATTCAATTAAATCATGGACGATAAAGCCTTAAACAAATTATCAAATTAATACATGTATTCATTAACCATTTTCATTTATCAACACAACTATGCATCAATTTTAATCGCATTATTCCAATCCATCTTCAATTATGTCAAGCATTATAAACCCAAGTGAAAACATTTTTGAGGGGGGATAAAACTTGCTTTCAACAATCAAATTACATAGAAATCTAGCCTCATACTTGCATGAAATCAAAACCCCAAATTTATAGTTCTTGAACATCAAAGCATGATTTTTCTCCCTAAATTTTCTACACCATCAGTTGGGTCTTTTAAGGGACTTTACATTTGTACCATTTAAGATTAAACTCTCTATAAAAAGTAGAAAACAAACCTTTTAAAAATTCAGCCCACACTTATTCAAGAGAAATACAAATTTAACTAATCAACCTAGGAGATAAGTGCAATGATGCTTACCTAGGGTTTGCTTTTCAACAACTCTAGAATATCTAGGTTGAATTGATGTTTAATTCCCCTCTCTGGATCTTAAATTCTCCACAAATCTCAACAAGCTCACCTTCTTCTCTCTCCCGTTCACTTGTTCTTGATGGCTGAATTTTTTTTTCTTTGGAAATGAAATAGAAATTCAACTAAGTATCCCTTTATATAGTCTTAGTTATTAGTTGTAGCCCCTTACATAAGTTTTATTTCCACTAATGGTATACATGTATAGTTTAGGACTTGTATTCATATGTAGTATACCATGTATTCATACGAGCCCTATTCTAAGTCCTCACCATTTATGTTATTTTGGTTCATACACTTCTAACTTAGGCTTATTTTCTCTATTTATCCATAGCTTGATGTCATACCTTAACATTTGATTTCAAGTGACTTGTCTAATGTTCGTAATTAATTACAACTGCATATTTAGACTAAGTCCTTACCTATTTCGGCTACTTGATGTCATCATGCATCTCGAGGCGCCTCGGTCCATTTTCGATCTATTTGTGTTTTATTCGACTTGGGTCAACTTTATTATTAAATTAGTTTCGAATTTGTTGTATATAAATTGATAATATGTGCCTATCCAAGCTATCCCATTCAAAGAAGTCCCTTACCCACATCACACACATCTTGAGGTATTCCTAACTCGCATTTCGATGAAATCGGACCATCAACTAATTTAAAATTGATATTTTTGGTTGCAAATTAGATACTACATACACCAAACAGAAATAATGTACCTCGGTGTCGACTCCGAGGGTTAACTAAGTATACCACATCAGATAAAGTCCCCGTTAGAGTCCTGCGATGACATATGGCACGAGTTAGAGTATTTGGGTCATGACAAGCCTTTTAAGAAGTGCTAGGCTTTAAACATATTCATCTCATAAGTTTGTAGAGAACCCAATACTTTGTAAAAAGACATTTTAGTAATATCACAACACTCTTCGATTTCAGTAATCTTGGAGTCAAGTCGTGAAGGAAGAGCATGAATAGCCATCGCACTAACTGCATGTCAATATACTTTTCTCCAAGTTAAAATCTCCAAGTTAAAAAGCTTGATTGGCAATGTCTCATAAATGATCATTGAAATAGGCAATATTTTGATCCTATTTCATCTGAAGACGATATAGCATATAACTTAATTGTTGAGACTTAGAAGTTTTGACGAGATTCATACCTATAAAGATTTTCTTAAGAACATCCCATGCTTTCTTTATAGTAGTGCAATTTGCGATCAATTTGAAGTGTTAAGCATCAACAGTACTGAAGATAGAATTCATTGCCTTATGGTTGGCAACCTTCTCCTTTTTCTCAGCTTCTGTACATAGAGATGCATGTTTTGGAATACCTTTCCCATCTGTATTTGGTTGCGTAGGAGCAGTGTATTTTATCTTCAATAATTCTCCAAAGATTTCATCAATGGTAGAGACAAAGTGAACAATGCGAACCTTCCAATAAGCATAGTTGGTTCCTTCCAGTAATAGCTCAGATACCACTGTTAATGTGAAAGCCCCAAATTCCAGACCGCCTTGCTACCTGCCTCGTCGCATCCCACGTAAACTAGCCTTGCCACGTCAAGGCCCGTTTCTCCTTGACGCCTCGCGACTTAATGAGTTGCTTACACCTTTCCAGCTAACCCTAGTTACATTAACTAACTTTTACATAAGCATTAATAACTCAGTTAGCCAGTTACTCAATTTATTAAGTTATATTCTAATTTTACAGCCGAAGTCTTTTAATGAGTAACTTATGCAATATTTAACAATCCTAAGTAGTGGAAAATCTGTCAGAAAGAAATCATGTATATATCAAGGCGACATAAGTATAACAAAAGTCCCATACATGTAATCAGTGTTCTAAGGTCTCCAAAACCCAACAAAAGTAAAATAAATACATACTAATATCACATACGAGCTGGCTCCACATTCTTAGAGGTAGTCGCCCAGTACCTCCTTGCCCTTGCCCTTGCTCTTTGAAGGATCTGCACTAAGTCACCCAACAAATACAGTGACGAATCTAGTGAGTAAAATCCTGAGAGAAGTCCACACAATATTCATGAAATAAAGCTGACAAACTACGAGACATGCGAATATAACACCTGGCAACAGTACGTCATATTCCCATGAATGCAGGCAACATACGACAAGCAAAAACAGTAGCGTAAAATAAATAAGCAGCAAGTACCAACTAAACCAGCTAAAAAAATAAAGCATTAATCAGTGACATCCATATAATCATGAGAAAACCCTGACCTACACCAGTCGGTGATCGGTAAATCGAATAAGAATCACGTATACACTTACAGGGCTTACAGTGACTAAACCCCAACTTCAGTTACCGGATGAACCCCTCCAGATGCTATTTCAAGTCAAGGGGACACCCTAAATCCCTTCTGACAGTCCTAGATATATTCTACTACCATCGACACGAGCACTAAACATAAGTAACCTGTGCAAGTGATTAGCCACAACCAATATATAGGCAAACCAGAACAGGAGAGAAACAACATGTGTACCTACCAGCAGTCACACATGAAATGCAATATCGATAAATCAAAACCATGAATTCTGTGAAGCATTCTCAATGGGTTTACGTACCATAATCCGCACCTCGACTTCCCCGAACTCCCATATTCGACCCGACTAGCTCCCCGATACCCGAGCTACAATCCCTTAACTCCCAGAAGTCCAATTTTACATGTTTAGTATGTTTGTAGGTGTTTGGGATATGTATTAAGTCAAAAGTCTCAAAACAGCCCTTTATGTTCAGTTTCTGTTTGTTGTTAGCACGCTATGTAAATAGCGTAGCGCTATATGTGATGGTAGCGCGCTATGGACAGGATGTAGCGCGCTACTGTTCTTCATCCTGAAGAATAGTTGGAAACCCAGAACGATTAGTGTGCTAACCGTTCCAGGTAGCGCGCTTTGTGGCCTTTGGGACAGAATTCTCAAGTCGAGAATTTTGTATTTCCACTCCAATTTGGCTACCTAAACCTTGTTTATACCCTCTCTATATCAATTAACTCTAAAACAGTAACTAAAATAACCTCAGAAAAACCATTTTGCATCAAATTGATCAAAATCCCACAAAATGGGTTTAAATGAAAGAGTAGATGATGGAGAAGATGATTACCTTGGTTTGAATCCTCAAATTGACTTCTAAAGTGGTCGAATTCCAGCTTGAATTCTCGTCCAAATCTCAGTTTTATTTGATCATTGCATTGATTTGTAAGTGAGTTGAGTAAAAATTCCACTAACTTGGTTGGAATCAAATGTGCGTACGTATCCCGAGGATTATCTTGTGGTCTCATTTCATGCTGTCCCACACCACTGCATGACTCTAATAGTACACTTCTATCCCAGATTATCTCATTATGATCATCTTGAGGTTTATTTAGTGTCCACATAATTTACCTCAAACTATAGGCTTTCATTTATTTGATTTATGAACCTTACTTAAAGTCTTATCAAACCATATGGTTAGTGTTTTACTTTTCAAAAATAACCAACTTGTGGTCTAACTGACCTTCGGCTACCCGATACCCGTTGCCTCGCGTCTCGACGTGCACTCAGAGGCACGCCATGGCCTATTATTTTAATTTGAATTTACTTGGCCTATGGTCACATTACCCATTTTAATCGATTAACTAGTCATCTTAACGTCAATTAGTCGAGTTTCCTAGTGTACCCGTAGTTCGCCCACTCAATACCAGTGTTAACACGCCTTTCGAGGTGAACACTCGTCACACAAACTTGCCCGATATCAACATACACACATGCGATGCAATATAATAATAATAATTTTAAACACCATATATACCCAACCACCATCAATAAATAACATATTTCCTCGATTCTCGTGGTCGAGCCAATCGAGTTATCCACGTAATGCCCAAATTACGAGCGTTAATTTCTGAGATTAATGCTAATCCTAGTCTAATTAATTTAGGTCGTTACAGTTAAAGACTTGGAAACAAGAGGAATTGAGGAGATTAATGAATCAATGATTACCAAATAAAAGCACATTAAAGTTAATCAAGAATCAATATAACAGTAAGACATGAATGTCTTCCTCTGCTTAGGCTAGACCTAAACAATCACTTAATCAAATTGATAACGTGTACGACCACTATAATGATCTCTCGTTATCATAAAACTCAATTAATGAACGATGATCCACACAATGATGATATTAGGTATTTTTAGACTAAATATATCTACTCTTTCTAGAATTTTAGTCCTAAATAAAATACAACTCTAAATACCTATTCGGTCTCCAATTATGATTTCTGTTGGAATCATCCAACGTTCAACAGCTAAGTCTTCTATTCCTTAAAAATTCTTGACTCATCGATTCCATAAAGTTCTTATGACCTTTATGCACCTTTCATTCAGATTTGTAGTTATAATCCATCTCGAAGATCTCTCCTTGTAGTATGAAACTTCTTCTCTGTTGTAGACAAATACTGACAATTGCTATGTTACAGTATCCAACGCTTTTTCAATTTTTGCTTCGACTTCAGTTTTGTCTTCTTTTTCTACTCTAAACTTGATAGTGTAGTCTTCATTATAATTGTATTATATTACTATATTGCATCTACACTCGGACATCTTGCTAAGTCAGGCTTCCATCTTCATTGCAACATTTACCTAACTATCTTATCTAATGTTTTGACAATATTATACTAACAAAGATAGACCGACCTAAACACAGTAAACTAGGGCTAACATAAGGTTGCAAAGAATTGTGCACTTGATAAAGATTTAAAAACAAACTAAATTTGAAAAACTATGTATAATTCAACTAAATGAGTTCCCAATTAAGTTTTTATCTCGGGATTACATAAATAATATCCGGGTTACAACTCGGGGCTCGTAAGGGGTCTTTTCGAGTGTTCTTAACCTTATGTGGGTCATTTTGTGAAACTTTAACTTAGATTGAACCAAGTAAGACAATTAGAGGATTGAGTTGCATAAACTAACCTAAAGCAAGTTTGTAGAAACCCTTACATAATTAGACTTGACCCAAAATGATACCAGGGATCTAGTGGATTAGTATTTGGTGTTTGGAGCTACTCTTGGTAATGTGTGGGTACCGCAAAAGCTGATTTTCTCGTAGATTGTGGTAAATATACCTAGTAGAGAATTAGTTTAAATTCTTTTCATATTATTGAGTTTATTTCTTGTTATTTCATTTACTTGGACTTTATTAAATATCTTTGATTGTCTAAGGCTTGATTGTGTCAAGAAGGTACTCTTGGGATTGGTGCTAGGATGACAAACGTGACCTCACCTCGAGTATTCGATTTAGGTAGTAGACATGGGATGCTCCCAACTACAACGAACTGAACCTTATGACATGAATAATCGTGGTTCTAGGAATCAAGTATTGGCACGTGCTCTCGATGAATTCGGACCACTTAAATGCCTTCCTTTAACTCCTCTGCACTCTTTACCATTGTTGTTTCTTTCAAGTCCATTTATCATGCAGCTTTATTTACTTTTCAGTCATTTAAATTCTCATTATACTTATACCTATTTATATAAATTTATGAATTATAATTTAGACTCTATTGAATTTACTCACTAAAATTATCTTCTTTGGTGATAATTGTTGATCCACTAATGATCTAGGGCAAAGAGCCGATGGTTGGTGACTTAATCTGATGACTTTACGAGGAGCTTCTCCTCTTGCATATTCATCGGTTTTGCGCTTTTGTATTGTACTTCTACATATGTTGTTTTGATAACTATTGGGGATCTTTTAGGATCCAAACGATAGTGGTACATGAGTATACATGATTTTTGTCTTACTATCACCATATATATGCATGTTATCATTATTTTGCAGGGTTCCACACCATTAGGATGTATGACTTTATATCTTTGAATTGTTTAGATATGTTTTAGTTTTGATTTTGCTGTGAAACTATTAAAACATGCAAGTCACACTAATTCAACTTTAAATAACCAAATTATTGATAATAATAAAAATAGAGGTTAACCTTGTATGCAATTAACTTGTGAGGGTTGACTCAGTAAACTACGTAGCTTTAGGGCGAGTAAGGCTCAGTTTGTAGGAACTAGTGGTGTCACATTCGTACGCGCGGGTAACTGATGGGTCAAGGTTTTGATGGCGAACCTGGGTTAAACTTGTATTTTATATTTTATTTAAGTTAAGTACTTTAAGTTTCTAATAAAGGTAAATAACCAAGTTTGAATGGTGATCAAAGGAATTTAATTTTCCCCCATAACATTAAGACTTTATGTGAAATTAAATTATATATACCTAAGTTTAATGGGAAGGAAAAGTTAAGACTAGCCAAAGTGATATTAAAAAAGGGCTAACTCGAGCAAATTTGCCTCAATAAATAATCGAAACTAGGAAAAAAGAATGAGACCAAACTAATCTCATGAAAATCTCGTCTTTACATTGAGAAATTAACAAAGCTATATTTTTATGAAAATTGATGTAGTGCGATTGCCTAAGCCTATATAATTAAACAATTACCTAAGTTCTATACATGGGCCTTAGTGACATTATTTGGCAATAGATGTACATGGAGGACTAAGAAATATGTGAGGAGTTGATCTAAAGGCTTGAGGTTAAGTTGAGAAACTATTTATGGGCACTTAGTGCTCTACATGTAAAGAGATTGGGAGAGCATTAGAGGTTAAAAAAGAGTGTTAAGGTGATGAAATGAAAGGATTAAAGTCCAAAGAAGAAGTGGAATAAGGCAAATACACTAGGAAATCAAAGACCCCAACCTATTGAAAGCAATCATTTCCTTTTCTTCATGACTCAAGTAATGCAAAAGATGGAGTTTGCCTCATCAAATCTTTTTTCAAACTTTGGTGAGGTTTTCATCTCTTACTTGAAGGTTTTTTGAATTTAAAGTTGTGTGGCTTCAATGCATATGTTTGAGCAATGCTTGTTTCCTACAAAATTCATGTTATTTTGGTACAAATTTGGGATTTTATAGTCCAAGGAAAATGTATACTTTTTATTTTCCAAATGAGGTCAAAGCCTTTTTTCATGTTCTATTAATATTTCAAGTGTTTTTAAGTTTTGATAAGATTGGGCTTTTCATTGGTGTTCAAGTGTTGAAAGTTCATATATGAGCTCATCTAGTTCGTTAATGTTAAGGATGAATGCATTTTTAAATTGATGTAAAATGATGGGTTATCGGAATGTGGAGTACGTTCTCGTTGTTGTCTAACTTTATTCAAATGTGGAGTAAGTTCTCGTTGTGGTCTAACTCTAGGAGTATTAATTGAAACTCCTATTGGCCTAATTGCTGGAGGTGGAACTTTAGATTTGGTTATGGGTTCACTATCATTGGTGCCTTTCTTTTCACCTCTTTTGGACCTCTACCTATTCCACTTCGGGCCATCCATCAAGTCACACAAGTCTAAATAAAAATTGAAACCTATAAATAATTCAAAACCATTTGTCGGAAACAATTTGATAGAATTCAAAATAACTCTACTTAATCAAGGAGAAATTCATTTGAAAAGTTAGTTTGAAAGTCATTCGAAAACTAAAATAAATGAATTAGCATCAGAGTTTTAACTCATTATAAACTTTTATTTGGATTTTCAAATCTTTCATAAGAGGAAAAAATCTTGCAAAAATTTCAAGCGTTTCTAAAAAAAACACAATTTTAAACTCAATTTTAAACAAAATGCATGGAAAAATCTTTGAATCGATCAATACAAACATTGCAAGAGTTTTGCTTTGTGAACTAAGAATAATTGTATTCCTTATTTTTATCCTATTGAAATCAATAAAATCAATTATCAATAGTAGTAAAGTAAATTTCAATAAACAATTCTCGGAATCATTTCTACATGAAAGATTTCAAAAAAATCAACATAAACAAAAAATTCTCAATTTAAAAGGCTAGGGTTTATCCTTGATTACCTTCTTGAAAGTTAATCCCTCAAGTTATAAACTTCTGCACTCCTCTAATTCTCGTTTCCAAGCTTCTACTCGAACTTCCTTGCTTAGGCCCTAGTATGGCTTTACACACTCAAACTTGATCTCTTTTACATTGAAGGAAGCATAATTGAGGTGGGAATCACCTAAATACACTAAAATTTAGCTTAGAAAGCTAGAATCTATGTAAAAATGTGGTCTTTGAATCGAGTGGGTGCAATGGTTAGTGTGTACGAATTGAGTTATGTATGGTTGAATTAGGATTTTGTTTTTAAAACTTAGATTTGGGTTTAGCGAATCAACGTATTAAATGGATACGCTGGTGATTCGCTATATAAATCGGTGAAAATAAGGTTATGTGCCTCACTGATTGACCCAACAAATCCCAGTTATAGGATCGATTCACTACTAAATCGCTACACTTGAGTTTTACTAAAAATTTCTACTCACTGTTACCTATTTTCCCAATGATTTAAAGTATAAATTAACATTGCTCTTGATTCGATGGATAATATATATTGTTTTATATAATTAAATTAATAATTATCATATATGTCACCTATAATAATCATTATAAAGGTAGAATGCACTAAAAATTAAACAAATTTTAGTAGGATCTGTAATTAAATAATATTTTTATTATTTTATTGATTAAATAAATAGACAAAAAGCTTAAATTGCATAAGTGACATAACAACTCGATCATCCACTCCCCCGTCATTTAAAGCTACTATGGAGTTTAAATTCCAAAAAATATTTTTAAAAGGAGAATCAAAAGGTGAGAGATGAAAAACATAATATATTAATAAAGTGGAAATAAAGATAGAATATGAGCTGCCTCCCATGGAGCTCTTTCATTTATTGTCATTGGCTCGACTGAACCATTCCAATACTAAACCAAATCTATATAGTGAATTTAGGATTGTCCACTCTAGAGCCATTCCTGAAAGCAATCGCTTGACTATTCACTCTTAAAATGATTATTTTATTCAAGATACCCATGATAATTAGAGAACAGGCTAAGAAAAGGAGCCCTAAAGTTAATGGAAGATCTTCATTGACAAAGTGTGTCTTAACCAAAAAGTTTGTGAAGAAAATATATTTTTCTACTTGAACTAGTACATTCGTAACCACCCTTATTGGTTTAATTGAAGAACCATTTGGAGAAGGAACTCGTTATGAATCAAGTTCACACAACTCTAACTGAGTATGTAGAAAGAAGTGTATTGGCATGAGATTTGCATTAGAATTCGTATCACAATGAGCTTTATAGTACCAAGCCCATTTGATTTTTATATTCAAATTGACATCTCCCAGATCATTCAGCTTCACAAGACCTAAACTTAGCCTTTACTTTTTCTTATTCTTCTTTACTTTAAAATCTTCTTCATTATTTATACTCTTCAATTCTCTGGTTTTTTAACTCTCCATACCTGAGTTACTTTCTATTCATTTGATTTTGTCTTCAACTTGTTCTTTCTTCAAAACATCGTTTTCAGTTTCCATTGTTGCTGCATTTATTGCATACATATAAGCGCATATATTATCATAATGATTTAACTCGAAGGAATCATTATCATAAATTTCATTATCAAGTTATTCAATAGAATCATCGTAATTATCTTCATCTTTGAATTTGAATGTGATAATTTTGTCTTAAATTCCATAGAATCGTATCTTCAAATATATTTAACTTAGTTTTAGATGTTTTAAAAAAAGATCTACCTAATAATATTGGTGGATAGTTAATTGTTATTTAATCTACCATTTCCATCATATAAAAGTCAGTTGAAAACACTAAATTATTTACTTTCACTAAAACGTCTTCTAATAATTCGTATGGTTTAGTAACTATCTATCTACTAAAGTAAGATTAATGTGTATTATTGAACGATCCTATTTTTAGTAATTCATATAATTTAAATATCACATTAATTGATGCGCTGAGGTCAAATATAGCAAATTCAATAGAAGTTCCTAATGTAATATGTATTTCAATATTCATGGATCGGAACATATCTCAAGTATTTTCTTTTTATATTAAAGCTGACATCTTTTGACCTAAGTTTTCCTTAGATTCCTCTAATCAATAATCTTTACATTCAAAGAATTATTTCAAATCTTCATCATAATTCGGTAGTTGCTTAATCGATTCCATCAATGGTTTATTAATTTCTTATTTTGTATATGATTCAAAAATGTCTTCATTAATTTCTTCATTCTTAGCATCCGCTAATCGTTGTGGAACAAGAGAAATATAATACATTTATTCATTCAATTTATCAGGAATCTTATCATTTTTCACTTTATTAACTATTTCATAAGTTTGTAAAGACTTTTAATATATTGTAAATCTTTATCATTTAATTTCTCAGGAGTCATATCAATTCCTTCTTTCCATTACTAATTTGTTTCCTATCTAAACTAATATTGCATGCTAGAAGGTATTGATCTAAAAAGTCTAGTAACATTTCAGTCCTTGTGGTTATGCGATTTTGAGGAAATTAGAATAGCTAATCTTAAGCTTGACTTCTTAAAGAAGAAGGGAAAGCTTTTAGCTTAATATATTGTAACTCTATATCCTTGGTTTGTATCACACTTACTTTATGTGCGTATTTCCAAATAAATTGTTAAGGACCTTTGTCATCTTCATCATGAAAGAAAGCTAAAGAATTAATAAATTCATATTTTAATTCAAAATCGGGAAACTACACAGGAAATGCAATACACATATGTTTGTAAGCTGACATTTCAATTGGCTTGCCTAAAAATAAGTTCTTGCTCATCTTCTGCCATATTGTACGACAAACAACAAGAAAAAATCTCAAGAAATTATTTTTAAAATCCTCGGCAACGAAGAAAAAAATCGACACGTGTCGCGCATTGACAAATCAGTTGGATCGACTACATAGGGATTTTGCAAACTTCCTAAAAAAAGGATTATACAAGGGTAGAACATCTATCAAAGCTCCATGCATCATCTTCCATATCCAACACTACAAAATCATTTACTCGTAACCATAATTCCCCATCTAGAACATCTATCAAAGCTCGTGTTGTTGCTAGAAATAGTCTTCCTAAAATTAATTGTCCCTATGCATCATCTTCCATATCCAAAATTACAAAATCAAAGGGAAAATTGAACTTATCCAATTTTACAAATACATCATCAATTTGTCCTTTTTGATAAGTCATTGATCCATTCGCTAATTGTAAAGTCATGTTGGTCAGCTTAACTTCTCCTAAACCTAGCTTCTAAAATACTGATAAGGCATGAAATTTATGCATGCACCTAAGTCACATAAAACCTTATCAAATAAATGTACTCTTAGAGTTCTAGGAATGGAAAAGCTTCTTGTGTCCTTCAATTTTTTAGGAAACTTCCTTTGTAAAATAGCAATGCATTCTTCTGTCAAGTTTACCATTTTATATTCTTCCAATCGCATTTTCCTTGCCATAAGGACTTCCAAGACTTTGTATAATTTGGCATCTGTTCCAAGGCATTAGTGAACAAGGATGTTTATGTATAGCTTCTTAAACATCACTACTATAAACTTCTTGAACTGTCTTGATCTTTTTGCTTCTTGAATCGCTAAGGATTTGGTAGTGCTAGATTGCCAGGAAATATTACTCTCCCTGGTACCATATCTTTTTTTTTGTCTTTCTCCCCCTCACTTCCTTTAAGCCAATTTTGATTCTCCTATTGGTGCAACTTCTTTTTGATTACTCATGCCATTTTCCACGTGTTCTGAATCCTTTCGGTGCAGCTCATTAATTTGTTTCATTGTGTCATATGATGTATCTTTTGGTTGCAGGTCATTGGTTGTTTTTTCACTTCTTTAATGGACTGCATTTACGTTCTGCATAGGATTCATGATTGTGTTACTTGGAAATCGCCTTTCCTTCATTGAATTCAAAGCAATTGCTAGCTGATGGATCTATTTCTCTAGGTTCTAAATGGCTTGTGTTCTTTCATCATCCATCCACTTAAGAGTTTGTTTACCATTTTCCATCTCTTTCTCATTCCTCTCACGACGTTCCCTACTCTCAATTGACTTTAATGAAGTCATTTTATCACTTTGGCCTAGCTTCCTTGTTGGACTTGTTGATCGAACACTGGAGGTAGCTTCAGGTGCATTATCTGGATTTCCATATGAGAAGTTTAGGTTGTTGTATCCTTCATTGTGTCTTGGAGGACCCTTTCCACTTGGCTTGAAGTTTTTTCTATAATTCACGGTTGTTCATGAAGTTGACTTCTTCAAACTATAATTCTTGTTGCATGTCCAATGGATTAACCTTCATTGCTAGGTGATTAAGTGGTTGCTAATTTTCTTACACTTGCAGACTTGATTGTCCCATTTTTAGCTTCACCATCTGAGTAGTCAGGTTTGATAGTTGAGGCATGATCGCTGCTTGTGAATCAATCCCATATACTCCTGCTGGCTTTCCTATTATGAAACAAATTCTTGCTGTAGAATCCTCGGACATAAAATCTAGAAGATCTAATGATCCATCTTCATCATTGGTTAGTAAGGAACCAC
Organism: Stephania cephalantha; assembly: GCA_039657325.1. Lineage (NCBI taxonomy): Eukaryota > Viridiplantae > Streptophyta > Magnoliopsida > Ranunculales > Menispermaceae > Stephania > Stephania cephalantha. Next base: position 33,811,982 of record CM077571.1, read on the forward strand.
CTGCTGCAGCATCCACTAATGTTCTTTCGCTATGATTCATTTCATAGTAGGAGATTTGTAAATGTGCCCACTTTACAAATCCATATCCTAGACATCTTCTCAGCATCTTTTTGAATCTATTCCAAGCCTCACCAAGAGACTCAATATCATCTTCCAAGAATTGGTGCATTTCAAATTGCATTTCACTGTCTTTCACTAGGCAAGAACTTGTCTAGGAATCTTTCATTGATATCCGCCCATGAAGTCATACTCTCTGCATATAGTCCTTAGAACCAAGATTTGACTTTTTCACCCAATAATAATGGGTAAAGTCTCATCTTGATTACTTGCTTTATAACTCTAGTAATGTGAACAGTGTCACACTTCTCCCAAAAATTCTTCACATGTCCAACTAGGTATTCATTTGCTAGCCCGTTGAATAGGCTATTCTATTCCATGTTGATGAGAGACGTTCTCATCTCAAACTTAGGGTTGATTATTCTATCAGCCCTTATTTTGCTTCCAGGTCCACATTTAATCATTCGCCATCTTCATTCCTTTCTTCTTATTTCCCTTATTGGTTCTATCAATCTCCGGATTATTAGGCACTAAGGCCTCATCACCTTGACTACGCATGCACAAACTGATCCCGAACAAAGAAAGCACAAAAGATCAAGTGTAGATTGTCAAATTCAATAATAAAACTTTTTTAAAATTTTGTATTTTGTATAAACATGAAAGTAAGTTACTGAAAATAAAATCTTAACAATTGTCTAAATTAAACTAAACTAGTGTGTGGCTATCTATCCCCATCATAGGCACCAAGAACTTGATCTCGAAACCGCAAGTATAGCGGTTCAATTGTTGTGATAATATGATCAACAGAGGTTGATTACTAGTATCATCATCTGGGAAAGGTTTATATGGACACATTTCACTTAGCTGAGTTCACTCTATCATTAAGAAAGTCTATTCTTAATTGATTTAACTACACTACTATATTCTATAAAACAATGTAAATAAACTTGTACTCTTATATTGAGAAGACTCTTAGTTCACTACTTTACCTAAATAATGAATTACTAAGCTTTCATATCTCACTTCCTCCATCTCTATTATGTGTGTGCAATGCTCAATTAGAATAGACAGATTTCCTTTATATCCACTTCAAACTACTGTCGTGGTAGAAAAGATCCTAATGTGCAATCTAGAACACCACCTGTCTATGTGAATAACGTATTTCAGACGTAGCATTAAGATCCAAATCTTTAGACTTGTAAACACTTAAGTTTACTATCCATGCTCTCTTAATCAATAACTATCTATCGATGTTATATATATTACGGTTGTATTGTTCACATACGGCTTAAAATCTCCAATAGCTATAGTAACTCCTACAACCTCTAATCAACAAATACGTGATCAAGACGTTCTTAGCATTATGTATTGAATCAATACAAATTCTAACCATTGCACTTTTGAATCATTATAATCCATTCATACTTCCTTTAGCATAGCATTCATACCATAGGATCCATTGATCCCTAAGATAAATAAACTACTTCCTCATCATTGAAATCAACGCACAAATCATGGAATTGATTGCAATCAAAGTTTAAATAAAATAACATAAATTAAATCCAAGAAACAATACCGAGTAACCCCAAGTGAATTCTTCAATGTCTTCTCTTTCTAAAATCTACTCAGTATTAAAAAATAATGTAAACTATGATATTCTATGGTGGTCTCTGCTAATTGGTGATAATGTATATGATTACCACGTTCTAATACCTATTTATACCCTAACAAATGATAAGAATAGAATTAGAAACAATAATTAACAATTCCAAACGAACTAGAACTCCAGAACTTTCTACATTTATTTCCCTGCGTTGTCAGTAAGTGATCCACGTCGTCTATGTAAAGCCACAGCTCCACCACAACTTCCACCTTTGCGTGTGAGATTTTCCTCAAAATAGGCTTGGCGCCCAGTGTGTAGTTACCCAGCACCATGTTTGTAACCCCACAATGTCACCACTAAGTTACATGTATTACTTATCTTCCTTCATCTCTAAGCCTTATCAATGCCTTGCCCACGCCTTGCACTCTCTTCCCGCGACGTCACTGGTGTAAGCCACAACTTCAAGTGTACTTTTGTGCTTTTTCTCCTCATTTCATCATGAAATCACTCCTTTGTCTCATTTATATCTTGTAAACCTGAAAACACATAAATCCCATCAATTAGAGCTTATTCCAGGAAATTTAGTCTAATTATACATCTAAACTAGTCCTATACATAAGTCTAAATTAACACTTATCACTGCATAAACTAGAAGACTTAGAGAACAAAACAAAAGCAAAAAAAAAAGTTAAACTTAATTTTGAACCAAATCTCCAGCAACGGCGTCAAAACATGATCGCGTGTCGCACGTGTCGAATTTAATATATAAATGGTTGTCAATCGTACTAGAATGTATTAGAGGTAAGCACGGGCTTGAATCCATAGGATTTAGTCAAACTGAGTTCAACAAATAGAAAAGTAAATCTTGGGAAGGGGGATGGTTTGAAAGTGTTTTATTGAAAATATCTACTAAAAAAGAAAGTAAATAATTGAAACTTGTAAATAGTAAAGTATACCTAAGTCTAGGAATCCACGATATAGCCTTATGTGATTTTCATATCTTGCGTCGTTGTTTTTGAAAGATAGGTTTTACAACAGTTTCCTTATATAAGCTATAGATGTTGGGGTCACTAATAACGTAGTTCCTATCACAGCCCAAATAGCTAATTTTAGTATAATTTATTAATCAGGATCAAATGACCCGTGACGTGGGACTCGTAGTGAGATATGTGTAATTACTTAGGCTAGGTGGCTGAGGTAAATGTTATATTTGCAATGATGTGTGCCTAGTGTATTGTATATGGGTAGACTACTAAATCACGCTTACGTGTTGATAGGTGTTGAGATGTGAATAGGGACTCGCCTTGATATGCGTGTTGGCGTGGGACCGAGGTAGAGAGTGATAAGGTAAGTTGGTGTAAGCTTTATGTTGGTTTTATAAGTGAATTAAATGGGCTATGGTTGATTTGGTATTAAAATACCAAAGTTAGTAAGTTAAAACATAGGCCACTTGATATGTCTTGAGACACGAGTTGACATGCTTCAACATTACTTGAGTTATTGTTTGGTGTCACTTAAGCATGAACTAGTGGGACGTGTGAGTAAGAGGTCCACTAGTTAAGTCTCGAGATTCATATGCACTATATGATCAAGGGCAATCATTCAACCATATCCAATTCATGTATATAAAGCATTTGATCAACTCAAGCACTTACACTCTATCATTTCGATTTCTTCATTGAGAAGAAAGGTTGCTAGAGAAAGAGGAGCTGCTAGAAAAGGTGAAGATCACCAAAAATAGTGGAGTTGGTGAAGGAGAGACCAAGTTCAGCTAGTACTCATTAAATTAGGTATCATCTCTACTCCATTAACATAGCTCAATTTCATGAATTCATGTATTTGATGCTATGGGTTGCTTTTTTATGTTGTAAATGGTGTCTTGGAACTCTAGAGGTGTGTATAAGGGTTCACAAGGCATTAGCATAGCCAATGTGTTGAGAAAACTCTGAATTCTGATAGCAAAATTCTGGGTTCTGCAACACATAGCGCGCTATGCAGGACAGGTAGGGCGCTATGTTGGTCATTAGCGCGCTACATGCCTATGGCAGCATAAAAATATGCAAGTTTCAAGAAGTCCTTAAACACTACACAAGAGCTTAATATGTTAAGGGTCCAAACACACTAAAAAACATATGATATGGCGTCCGGAACTTAGGGAAGTATATCAAAGATTCTAATACGAGTATGGAGGCATTGGGAGGCTGGAGTAGCATATGAAATTGCGTGGTATGTAAGTAAATTGATTGAGAGATTTCTTTACATTTCATTAATATGTTCATTTCCATTCATTTCGACTGAATTTTCTTTGTACTTCATGTGCCATGACTTGTTTATTCTCTTTACATGAGGTTGTTTCATGGCATAGTTTATTGATAAAATGATTTCATTGACTCCAACTCATGTGCAATGTCATTATTGACTGTTATTACTGGTGTTCAGTGAAATAGCATCCTATTAGGTAGTTTCTATACAGTGTTGTGAATCTATATCCTTTGCGCATTAGTTATGCAATTGTACTTGTTGGATTCCAATACCATGTTTTTCTTTGAATATGAAAGTGGTTCTTGTGTCTAGGTTCATTTTATGATAGAAATCCGGTTGACATACGAGGGTCACTAGACTTTCCAGGGTGATCGGGTTTTTTCCACCATCTTGCGCAACACACGAGGTATAGGACTCGGAGTTGTTGGCAAGAATAAGTTGGGTGACATCACGAGTTGTAAGACTCGGGGTTGTTGGCAAGTATACATCCCAGTGACTTGACATTTTGGATAATTATAAAGGCATATTGTACCATCAAAGTACAACCTTCGCAGAGATATAGAGCACAACTCCATCCTTATATAGTGGAAAGGCTGATGTGATGAAGATCACGGCCGACCGGCCCTAGATCATTACTATTTAGTCTAGTGTCAGTTTCATTTTGTTTAACTAAAGTATCTCTTTGCATGATATTCTTTTAGCGTAGTTGCTATTATTATTATGCTTCTTGATACTTGTTGCATAATTGGGAATGTGAACAAATGTCTCTCAATATTACTTTCTATTTTTTAAGTACTCACCATCTAGTTTGTGACAGTGGGTGCAGATCCATAGAGTAGCAGACCGGGCAAAAAGAAGATCGACGACTACCTCTAAGCTAATGGAGCACTGCTACACCAGATATTGTAGGTTTTGCTTTTGATAATAACTTTTAGATGTATACGATATTCTTTTGGGGTTTATATGTTATGGGCTGAGTGATAGGTACCTTGACTAGACACATGATGTTATATACTGTCGTTTCATTATATATATATATATATATATATATGCATGTGATCTTTATTTCTTGGTTTTTCCACAAAGGTTAGGCTACATATTATAAGCTTCCGCTAGTTAATTAGTTAAGACTTCCGCTACATAACTTTTAAGTTAACAAATTTTAATTAACTTTGATTTATGAATTTACATAGGATAGGTATATGTTTATATCTATTTGAAAACTAAATAATTGGTAAGTAGTAAGGTTGTTGAAAAGGCTGACTAATTTGTTGTTAGGTCCTATATGGTGAGAATAAGGCTTAATAACGGGATTAGGTCGGGCCGTGCCCTAATTTGAGATGGGGTCGTCACAGTTACCTTATTCTCTAAAGATAGGGGAACCGCTCTCCAAATATTTCCCTTACTCCACTGTACAACCTTAGGCAACTAATCTCAGGATTTAGCACGTGAGCAGCATTAACAACTCTGTGGGAGCATCTACCCCTAAATAACCTTGAACAACTGCTCTCAAGATTTACCCTAGTTCTCCATAATACTCACCTAGAACAACAAGTGTTTCAGGTTCCTTGTTCTAGGTGATTTCCACTTCTCAACAAAGTTGGTATCACGAACTCTACCTGATTGATAACATGTCAATAGGTTTATGTCTAGAGATTTGCAATAAATATACGAACTTTAAAATACCATTGACACATCAATAAAAACCATAACATAAAGATAAATAACTAAAACAAGACACTATTATTAAAGAAAAACTCAACACGACATGAAAAACAAACTTACTACTAGCAAGAGAGCTTAATCCTCGATTGAGGTATTAAAGAACCAAGCCAGACATGGCTACTTTATCTTGATCTACTCTTAAATCACTCTGAATCACATGTGTTTTCGTCAATAGAGGTCCCTTAATTATATAGTTGAGCATGGGTAGAAGAATAAGAAAAGCCAGAGAAATAAGAACTTTCTAATAATTGCAAAACTTCTATTCTGCGAGTCTGGCGCGATCCATGGCGCCGTGGTTATGTGGGAACGACACCAGATCATGGAGTGCTAATATATAGCATGTCTTGATCAGAATGTTGGTCCTAAACTTCTATTTCTAAACTTGGCGCCGTCGGTGGCGCCGTCCCTTGTAAGATTTGATGTCGTTAGTTCATTTCTAATGTTGTGCTTTCCTCTGCCCTAACATCTTGCGTGACTCCACAAGTCTTTAACATCTTGCGTGACTCCTCACAAGTCTTTACATGCTCATCTTGTTCATTTTCAGGGTGTCAATCTTGTCCTCTTTTAATAAAAAGTCATTCCTTGCATTATGTCGGTTGTTCTGCCTTGCATCCTGTGCAACTGGAAGATTTAGATCTCTTCCGTTTAGATCCATAGTCACATGCGATCTTTCCCTTCTTTTGCTATTCATGTTCGTCTTTCTATATGTCCAGTCAACTTCAACCTCAGTTGGAACCAAATCATCTGCAAAAAGTGAACGTATGTGACTTGCAATAATAAAACAAAATAAAACCAAATAAAACAAAAATAATAAGAAAACAAATTATTACCAATCCCAAGCAATGATGCCAAAAATTGGTTTGCCTGGTCGATGGAACCAATAATAGTCTCAAATTCACTAACTACCTTAGATTTGTAGTGAGGTAAGTACGAGAAAAATGCCCACAAGGATTAAGATGTTCTTTTTTAGCTTATACAAAAAAGGAATTTCTTGAAAACAAAACTAAACCATACTAGAAATTAATTTCGTAGATAATTGTGTCATCCCCTATCAAGACGGCGATATCTAGCCTGAAACCCTTATTAAGCCATGGTATGGGTTTTGGTTTTTTATTTTTGACTTTGCTACAGATCAGCGACAAAATCATGTATGTCGCTGATCTGTAGCAGATCTGTCACGACATTTACTCGTATCTCAATGTTCATCATATTGGCGGGAAATGTATGGCGAGAGAAATCAGCGACAGATCTGTGACAACATACAATGTCACAATGTTTTGTCACAAATCTGTCACTGAATAGTTGCTTTTGGGTCAACCGAGTCAAACGGACTGTCTGATGCACAACTGTTGCTGATTTGTTGCTGTTTAGCAACATATTCTTTCTGTCACAATTTTTTGATGTTATTCCACCATGTTCTTGTAGTGGTACACAAGTAAAACTTAACTTGAGCCAGTAGCCTCTCTTTCACATCTGATAAATACAACCTGTACATTGATGTTGAAAAGTAAACTGAAGTATACGCAGCGAAAAATTTAAACTTTTTTGATAATACATTCGATATACATAAATCTGGAGTTTATCAAAACTCAAAACTCATTTGTAAAAACTTCTCACCCTCTTATATCATAACAATGTAACTCAAAACATAATATATATACAAGGAAGATTCATCAAATCATATAGAAGATAATAAAACACCTATAACTTCTCCTTTCCTTTAGCTAAAGTGCCTGCGTGTAAACCTGAATGTTAAGGGGAGTGAGAGATCCAACTTACTCAATAAGCGATGCTCATAAACACATCAATTATCAATTAATATCAATAAGTCAATGAATAGTAATATGAATTTAAAACATATCTAATCAGGCAATGAAATTAATATAAACAATAATAGACTGAATGCAAATCCATTTGTTAATATGCAATTGTACTCATAATTCGTAATTTGCATTTGATTACGGATCCATACTCTCCAATCACTCGAGAATACAACCACAAAATCCATATGTTTGCCGACAAAGGATTCTACAAGTTTATTCCAGCTTGACTGAACTACCAACGCTAATGACGACTAAGGTAAAACTCTCGGTAACTAACGATAAAATGGCGCAATCGATTTCCTTGCTAACCAATCCATTTAGTAGGAAAAACGGCGGGATTCATTTCCTATAATACCTTTTCAATCCTTAGTCCCGATCAGCCTTATATACCATTTTCGTGTTTCACCACGTATAAAAACAGTTGAATTAAAGAGCGTTGCCCCCAATCTCAGTCAATAATGTTATATGAACTAAATATACTAATTTATGATGCATAATTCATAAGAGTACGAGTCCCAATTACCTTCATTAATGTTTGTCACAATTTCCTAACTTTTCTGTCACTCAACCTTTCCCAATGTACCAAAACCTATCTTAAACCATTAGAGGTTACTATAAGTCTGTTACACTAAATTTAAACCCCAAAGTTAGTCCATAAAACATTGGGAAATAACAATCAAAACTCTACAAAATTGTAGTTTTTTGAGGTTGGAGGGTGGTCCCTCATTTGGTGGGGCACGGTCCACCAAGTGTGTTTCTGATAATTCATGAAAGGAGCGCGGACCTCTAATTCGGGGAGCGCACTCCATCCTTCACTGTCTCAATAGTGAATAGAGCAGGAGCTCTTATTCAATCCACCAAACTCAACTACATCATCAATACACTCCCCACAACATCAGGGAGGACCTCTAATGAGGTTTAAACTCATTTCCAACATTTCATAACAACAATTCACATAGAAATCATCACCTACCTTTGAATTGAACTTCCAAAACTAAAATTGAACTTACCACAGTAATAATCTCTAGATTACAATGATTTGATCACTTCAAATCAACTCGAATCAATCTTAATTATAAACCGTTAATGCTCAAACCCTCGATTATTTTAACTCTTTCTCTCGATCGAATAGTGAAGATAATTTCAAAGTTTCTTATTTATATATATGGATTTTCCTTGATATCACATCATGCTATCTCGAAGCTGATCAAGTGAGCATTGTGCTAAAGTAACACATCCCATTCTAACACAGATCTTAACACAATCATCACTTCTACTCATCATAAGGTGATCCAATGATCCATATAATCAAACATATAGTTTTAATTATATATTTCTATATCAATTATATATATCTCGTGTATTTTCTCTCCAATAAATTCACTAGACATGCTTACGACTGCTCTCAACTTTTCACATTCATTTCACGACCCCCCCTTTGGACTTAGTGTACCGAAAATTTATTATTTAATTATTTATTTCCAATTATAGATTTGTAACTAAATTCTTTTTTATACTACAACCTAAGATTCAATAAACATTCCATACAATAATAATAAATCATACAAACCCATTCACGCGCTAATTGAGGTACACCAAACTTAGCAACAAGCCTAAATGTCAGCATACGTACCGTGAACCGATAATCTGACCGACCCAAACCTTCTCCTGAGGCATTTGGGCACACCATTGACCCCAAAAGACAATCCAGACCCCGCGTGTCCATTTTTTTTTAGAATTAAGTGCAATTCAAGTGTGTGCGGAATTTGGTGAACATATAATAAAAATATTGTAAAGTAAATGGGAACCTAATTAGGAAAAACACCGATCATATCATCACTACGGGAAATCCAAGTCCAAGAACATGTCCAAAAATATCCCATAATCCTTGTATAAAAAAGTAAGTTCAGTATACAAAACAAAATATATATACACAAAAAATCAATCCTAAAGTGTAAATTAGAGCAATCTGAAGTCATCGTCTCACTGGTGCGCCTTGCCCTTCCCTCGATCACTATAGGATGGATTTGGGTTCTAAAAAGCACCTAGTAAGTGAACTATTGAATTTTATAAAAGTTACAGCATAATGTAATTCGACAACGAATAATAAAAGTAAATGGTAGGAATTTAAACATGATTCAATCTTTTTCTACTATGAGCATGCAATTCTCATGAACCCCATATGCAAGGACCTAGCCAGAATCCCGTCAGCCTAGCGGCATTCAGCATCGACTATCAGGGGATCCCGTCAAGAGAATTTATGAACTCGAGTGGCACCGACGTACTCTAACTGCGTCGTAGGAAAGGCCAAAGGGCAGAAACCTCCTCCAATAGCCACACTAGATGGAGGGTAGAAGATCGTTGTATAATCATCCCTCGAAGCCACCCGACTGGACGTAGGGGGAGACTCTTCATCGTGGAAGCTCCCTCATCTAATTCATGGAGACGCCTCATATAGGTCCTTATGTCTATATGCATGGCCACATATAATCATGATGAAATGTATATCTAACTTACGCGATCATACTATGATACGTAATAAAGTTTATGAATTCCCAGTGTTCATAAACCTCGCGAGTTGGGTGGCGAGCTCGATCACGTGTCTCATACTTCATGGTGCGTGTCGATGTCCTCGTCAAGTCATTGTCAAGCCCTAGCCACATACATTGGTGTTAGTGCATAAATCGTGGCACCAATCCTTTGGAACCCCGTGCACATGTCTCGAGAAAACCCCAAAGTTTTATTAAATTTTTAAGTTTTTTCTTTCACGGCGCTGAGCATTTTGCCCACCACTCACCTCAAACATCTCGTTCGATACTCGACACTAGTTCTCTCGGTTCCTAGTATCGTTTTGTATTAGTTTGAGTGTGTTAGGATCATTTTTGAATACTTATGAGTAATTATAGTTTAGCAAGGTGCTTTTATTGAGGTTGCTTCAAGCTATCTTTGAGTTTGCTCAATTCTACCATTTATTATGTTCTAAATAATAGCATTCATCATGCTTTAAAATACAAAAAATTTAAACTTTGAGCAAACTCTAATTAAGTCAAATAGTCTTAATCCAAATAAGCAAGCTCGAAAATCATAATAGTTTTATTTGTAATGAGCAAGTTCAAAACTTATAACAGTCTTAATATCATCGAGCACATTAGAAATTCATCATTTTTTTATTTTGCTCAAAGTTTCACAATGAATTTTGTGCAACTCTTAAGCTTTCAATTCTTGAGTGTAAAATTTTAAAATTACCTCAAACTCAGTCCATTGACTTAATAACAACTTCATTAAGTTCCAACATCATCATGCAATCTTTTATACTCAATTTACATGCAATAAATATCCAATTACCATTAAGTAAAGTTACAATTCATCATTTTCTTCACATAACACATCTTATCAATCATAAAAATCTCCACAATGATCCCATTAAGGGATTTTCACTAAATAAGGGTTGATCTACTCTTATGAGCCCACATGTACCAAAACTCATCAATAAAAATAACATGGAACATAATTTTTGTAGAGATTTGATGTAGAAACATACCAAGACCATTAATGGAGTTGTGTCTTTTCGTTTTATGAGCTCCACTAACTAAGATTCACACTCTTTAGTATCAGCCTTCTTGGATCTTCTAAAATTCTAACAACGAATGCAAGATTTTTCTACATCTTCTTTGATCTCCAAAATTTTCTCTCGAGCTCTTTAATGGTGTTGGAGGTTATTTTACATGTTGAACAAGAAATCATGAAACTTATATAGTCCTTTGACTTTAGATCTCACCACACTCACAAATCTTTAGATAAGTCAAAGGCTCAGCCATTACATTGCACTAGTCAAAAAAGAACTACCACTTGTCCCTTTTTGCATGGCACATAACATGCACCTTATTTTCTATTGGTCCACCGACACATGTCACAAGACATTTTCCATTTTGTCCATGGCCTTTTAAATTAATTACAAGCAAGTCTAATTTCGCAAATTTAAATGTTGCCCATGAATTTCATTTTATCTACAAACAAACCATAGGCATATTAATCAAGTTTAGTACACCACTTAAGCCAAATTAAATCAAGTTAATATTAGATCACGATACTAGCCTACGTTTTATATTTCCCATCCAACATGTATCCCAAGGCGAAACCCATGCCTCGCATTGCCTTTGTGTCACTTGTGTTTTAATAATTATTTAATTATTTATGAAAAAAAAAACACACACACCAAAAAATATTATTTTATTTTATATGGTACACTATCGTCAAGCACAACCGCGTCGCCCGGTCAAACTTAGTTCAGGCCTCCGATCTGGCAGGATTGGGCCGAGTCTAGTGTGGTCGGTGATGGGATGTCACAATCTTCCCAACCTAGAGGATTTCGTCTTCGAGTTTAAATTATATCTGAATCAAACAACTCGGGAATGTTCTCTCGCATGTAGGTCTCGCGCGTCCACGTGAACTTTTGGTCGGCGAGGAACTCTCTTTGCCTCAGGGTCTGCACTATCTGGTTAAAAATCTTAATCGGTCGCTCCTCGTAAGTTGTGTCTGGTCTGACAACCAATCTGCCTCAGTCCACTATATCTCGTGTCGTACCCTCACATCTCCTCAACCTAGAAACGTGAAACATTGGGTGTACCCCTGACACCTATGACGACAATGCCAATCAGTAGGAAACCTTCACAAGTCTCTCTGTGATCTCAAATGGCCCTGTTTAACGTAGTGCGAGCATCCCCCCGAATCCAAATCTCTGGTGTCCCTTCATAGGCGACACCTTTAGGTATGCAAAGTCCCATTCTCGAACTTAACTGCTCAATGTTCCAGATTGGCATATCTCTCTTGCCGATCTTGGGCTGTTCGTAATCTTTGATGAATCAGCCTCACTTTCTCTGCGTGATCTTATACTACCTCAAGCCCTACTGCCACTGTATCAGCCACATCAGCCCAACATGATGGTGTCCTACTCGGCCTGCCGTATAAAGCCTCAAATGGCGCCATCCTGATGCTCCACTAATAACTATTATTGTAAGAAATTCACACAGGTGTACCTGTGATGCCCGAACTTGTGTACACAAGCCTGTAACATGTCTTCCAAAATCAGGATCAGCCTCTTTGATTGTCCATCTGTCTGTGGGTGATAAGCCATACTGAGGTGAATCCGAGTGCCGGGCTGATCCTGCATACCCTGCCATAACCTTGATGTATACCGAGGAACCCTATTTGACACTATGCTCATTGACGCCCAATGTAACCCAATTATCTCCCGCTCAAAAATCTAGCTCAACGTGGTGAACGAGTCGGAGAGTCTAATCAGTAAGAAGTGTGCTGCCTTTATCAATCTATCGACGATAACCCATATTGTATTAGGGCTCCTCGGAGTAGTCGGTAATCCTATCACCATGTCCGTCACAATATGCTCCCACTTCCACTAATGAATGGGTAATGGCTGGAGTGTTCTCCGAGTCTCCGAAATTCAGCCATAACTTGCTGGCATATCTCTCATCTCCTGATATATCGAAATATATATGCCTTCATGCTCGGCCACCAGTACAATCATCATACAGCCTGGTACATCTTATACACACATCACAAGTGCGGCCTCTAACAAACCAAACTCTAGTCGAATCTGCGGTGCTAACTGTCTCCGGCTCAAGGCATCTACAATAATGTTTGCCTTTCCATGGTGGTACTCGATCGTGAAGTCCTAGTCTTTCAACAATTCGAGCCACCTATATTGTCTCATATTCAACTTAGTCTGTGTAACAAAATACTTATAACCTTGGTGATCCGTGAACAACTTAAATTTCTATCCGTAGAGATAGTGTCTCCATGCTAACACAAGGTCATGGATGGGGTAGTTCTTCTCGTGCACCTTCAGATGGTGAAAGGCATAGGCGACCTCCTTGCCCTCTTGCGTTAATACTAATCCAAGTCCCGTCCTCGAAGCTTTGATCTAGACTGTTAACTCTTTGCCATCCTCTGGTAATACCAACACTGGTGTCGTAAGCAATCTCTTCTTCAGCTCTCCGAAGGTATCCTCACACTACTCGGTCCAATCAGACTTGGCGTCCTTCCTAGTCAAAGAAGTCATGGTCGCAGATATCTTAGAGAAATTCTGAATGAACCTACCATAGTAGCCCGTCAATTCAAGGAAACTTCAAACCTCTGTCGATGTAGTAGGCACAGGCTTGTCAACAATTGCTCTGACCTTCTCTGGATCTACTAAAATCTTGTCGTCCCCAACTACATGACCCAAATATCAGACTCGGTCCATCTAAAACTCAAACTTGCTAAACTTTGCATATAGTCTATGTTCGCGCAAAGTTTGCAAGGTGATCCCAAAGTGACGCTCGTGGTCCTTAGCTGTCCGTGAGTAGATGAGTATGTCATCAATGAACACTATCACGAACTGATCTAAGTATTCTCTGAACACTAGATACATCAAGTCCATAAACGCAGCTATGGCATTCGTGACCCTGAATGGCATCATTGTGAACTAGAAAGACCCGTATATCATGAGGAATGCAGTTTTCTCAATGTCCTCATGTCACGGCCCGAGTTTCTAATCTCATTTATTGTTGGTAATCAGGATCACCGACCCGTGACGTGGGACCCACACCATGATATGTCTATTGACCGAGATTCAGAGGTTTGGAGTGAAAGGTAAGCTTGCACCAAGATTCATCGGGCTTTTCATGCGTAAGAAACGGGTAGGAAAAGTTGCATACGAGCTTGAGTTACCTCCATAGATGTCAGGGATTCATCTAGCATTTCATATCTCCATGCTTCGATTAGCTGAATCGAGACCAAGTGATCGACCGACTATGGATTTGAGTCAAATAGACCTGAGTGATGATATTACGTATGAGGAGCAGCATATTCAAATCGTGGACCAAGGGGTACAACAGTTGAGGAACAAGTCTATCCCAAAGGTTCTAGTCAAGTGGCACTTCCATGATGATACGAAACTCACTTGGGAGCGGGAAAACTATATGATGGATAGATTTGCGTACCTCTTCGAGTCAGGTACTAACCAAACCTAAATTTTAATTTCAAGGATGAAATTGTCATTAGTTTGGAAGAATTGTCACGGCCCAAATTTCTAATCTCATTTATTATAGGTAGTCGGATCACTGACCCGTGACGTGGGACCCACACCGTGATATGTCTATTGACCAAGGCGAGAAGGCCAAGGTATATATTAGTTTTGTTGTGGTGTATGCCTGGTGTATTGATGAAGTCCAAGAATTAGCTTGCAAATTCTTGACAGGATAATGATGAAGTCCAATCTTGACAGGATAATGATGAAGTCCAAGAATTAGTTTGCAAATTCTTGGAAAAATATGAAAAGATATGGCAGGATGGCATTTTGGTAATTTCGGTGAAGTTCGGGCGCTTGAGTTTCGGCGTTCCGGGGGTATGGGTTGATTGGAAACGGCGTGGAGATCACGGGTCACTGCCATGCCGTGACTACGACGTTTTTCGGCAAAATTCCATCGTTTCGCCCTCCGAAACGACACTTTTGCTATTTTAGGAAAGTTTTGTTTAGCTTATAACTTTCATTAGGAATTTCCGTTTTTATTGTCGTTTGCGGCATTTGTTTCTATTTTTCGTCTAGTTTCCAGTTTATGGCTTTTTGGACTTTTTACTATTTTTGGCAAATTTTAGGGTTTCGCTATTTAAGCGACCTATTGGATGTAATTCGCAGTTTTTTGCTTGAATAAAAGAATTTTCGAACTTTGGCTTAAGTTCTGACCTAGATCGAGTTGTTCGTGGATTCGTTCAACTGGTTTAGAAGATCTCCGCTGCGTCAGTTGGTATCGAGCACAACCGCGTGATTGGAGAAATCATGCCGCCGAAGAGGAACCAAGACGTATCGAGGAGGTGTATGACCGTGACAATCTGAATCGACAAATTGGCCAAATAATTGACCAACGCATGGGCGCGGTGGTAGAACAATTAACTGTCAGAATCGATCAGTTGTTGGGTCAGAATATGGATCGTGTCCGTAACCATCGAGGGAACCCGTTGGTGATGAACCATGGGAGATTCTTCTACCGAAGGGGAGGATGAGTATGTTGAGGCACCGAGGAGGCACTACAGTCGCGTGCGATTGAGGATGATCGCGGCGGTGGGAGTGCAGGATGAAGACGGAGGTCCCGAATTCCATGGCACCCTTCAACCGGAAGAATTCTTGGGTACCGGTGGCGTCGATTGAAGAAGTCCTAGAATTCAAATGTGTGCCCGAAGACAAGCGTGTGCAACTGGTTGCACTCGACAGATTCCGCAACAGGGCAATGGCTTGGTGGCAACAACGAAGTTGATGCGGAATAGGAATGGAAAGGCGAAGATCACCACGTGGGAGAAAATGAAAAAACACTTACGGGTTGAGTTCTTGCCTTACAACTTCCAACGCCTTATGTATCGAGGTTGCGAGAATCGAGACAGGGGCAAAGTCGATAGATGATTACACTACGAGTTTTATCGATTAGTCGCTAGAAACGAATCGCATGAGACTAACGACCAATTGGTGGCGCGGTATATTGGTGGACCGAGGGTGCGAGATCCAAGATGTCGTCAACATGTTTGATCCAGCTTCCTTATCTCGCAACGCACCGGCGAGCATTGTTGGTGGAGAAACAACACCGTCGGGGTGTGAGTAATGCTTCCGATAATGTTAGTGTTGGGACAACCAATACGGGAGGTAATACCACTGCAATTAACCCTGCTAGTAGCACGAACAGACCTAACACTAGTGGGATTAAATGTTTCGGTTGTGGCGAAGTTGGTCACAAGAAGTCAAAATGTAAAGGGAAGAAGACTCTCTTTATTGAGAATGAAGAGGAAGACGCAGGGGAAGAGGCCAACATCACTGCAGAACCAACCTTTGATACTTCTGACAACACAGAAGAGGAGATCGTGACTGGAGACGTGGGTACTTGCCTTGGTTGTGAAGCGTTCTTGTATGACTCCTAGAGCTATTGTTGATGATGAGTGGGCTGCGAATAACATCTTTCGGTCAAGTGCACCATCTTAGGCAAGGTGTGCGGTTCATGATTGATGCAGCGATTGCGAGAATATCGTCTCGATTGAAGCGGTTCGAAGTTGGGCCTTGCAACCGAACAACACCCCAGCCCTACAAGGAGGGCCGCTAAGGGCACCCCACCGTTTAATGAGGGCACCCAAAGTATTTATAAAAATTCCAAAAGAAAACTGGAAAATACCATTTTGCCCTTGTATATATAGTGATTCAAACCCCACAAATCATTTTGACAAAGAAAAAAGGCACCCCACCACAAGGTTGAACCATAAAGCCACATTGCGTTTGGCGAGCGTTGATCGATTCTTACGGATTGACATCATCCGAACGAGAGGTAACAATGTTTGACAACTATATGATGGCTTTTTAGAATCGTTTAGTTGTGTAAAGCGTGAAAATGATGATTTGTTTGTCAACGTAGGGTTTGGTAATTTCTTCAAATCCGAACTTGTTTCCACTATATAATGGAGGATTGTACTGCTTCAGTGCAAGAGGAGGTCGTACTTGAGGTAATTTTGCAAATTTATTGTGTTTTTTTTGCGGTTATCCGAAGTTTACGTCTCGGGGTGCGCGATTGTTTCGGCCTCGCAGGACCGATGTATAGTAATGTCTCGGTCATAGAGGACCGAGAGGTTTCACGCAGTCACGGTATGGTACGACCGAAGTCTTGAGTAACTCTCGGTCGTACGTGAGCGAGACTCGAATAAAGTATGGGACTGTACAACCAAGAGAACTTTGTTTTTTGGGGTGTTATGGTGATTGTCTTTGTACATTTTGGTTGATTATAATGTTACACTTTGTTTGTATTGCGGTAATGCCGGTATCTAGTAATTTTCCGGACTACAAGGACACTTTTACACCTTGTAAGCCATTCCCCTCTCGAGAAGCGGCTATTTCATGGCTTCAAATGATAGGCCGGGAGAACAAGTTTGTGTTAGTAACGAAGCGCTCGGATGCCGGGGCATTAAGCGGAGGGGAAGGGTGAAACTTGCTGTGAGAGTGTCCGGACATATAGGGGACCGGCTCGAGAGAGTAGGGAAGGGGAAAGCGGCCAAAATTTTAAAGAAATCAAGAAATGATGAAAAGGTGAGGACTCCAACCGGTACGAAGAAATGTGGATGCCCTTTCCTTATTAACGTAAAGGAAAATGCGACTCCTTATGGTATGTCAACATTATATGTGGGAGGCACAATCACGACACCGCAGGAAGATTGGATAAGGGGAGCGGGAAGTTGAGGATGCGGGTGGGAGGACTGAAATTTAGCAGCTCAGGGAGATTAGTCCACCTTCGTCTTTTGTGGAGTGCGAGCAGGAAGTTGAGGATGCGGGTGGGAGGACACCGGGGTCTCCAATCGGAGGCAAGGCAGTGTGGAAGAGAAAACAAGTTGAGTCCTCCCACTCCACAAAAGAGGCATCCACTTCTAGGCAGAAGAAAGGCAAGGTTGTTCCACAAATGCGTCGTGTCAGTCGACGCACGCAAAGTGGATCTAACATGGCTTATGGTCATTGCTTAGAACCGGATTGGTTGCCACATGTTGAGGGCATTATCGATGTGGTTTCCGATGGAAATTGTGGATATCGGTGTATAGCCTCTGGGCTTCGACTTGCCGATGTAGACGGGTGGAGGATTGTGCGTAGAATGATGTACGATGAGATTATCGGGTATGAAGACCTTTGGCGGGAAGTGCTTGGCTCGAGTTTCGAGATTGTCAAGAATGCGGTGCATTGCCCAGAGAAGCAAGTGGGGGCATCTTTCAAAGAATGGTTGACACTTCCAGACATGGGATTGTTAGTATCCACCGCATTCAATGTCATTCTCGTCAACCTTTCGCATGGGAGTGCCTCCACATTCCTACCTCTACGTAGTGCTCCACCGTCGTCATTGCACAACAGACTTATCATTGCAATGACAAATGAAAGGAATATCCATTGGGTTAGGGTAAGTTCTATGATTTTTTGTGAATTGTTTTGTTTCCCCCTTAATCGGGTTTGTGACAATATCTTATATGTTCTACTGTTCACTTTGACAGGTGAAGTTGCGTGTGAATGCACCGTTGCCATCCTTATATCCATCGTGGGATCGGTACGTTGAGGATGCGCCAAAGGTTGGCGAGATGGATTCGTATTTCGAGACATCGCGCCCATTACAACTCGCGATGAAGCCACCATACTGTTGTAGATTTAGATACACCGTAGTGTAAAGCTTGTACCTAGAAACCTTGATGGCTAAACATTTAGAAATTTTGCCGAGTTACTTCGAATGTTCTATGGATATACAAATGTTGTCTTTGTATTTTGATTGTTGTTTACTTATGGATGGACACTTGTAGAGTCGGTTTGAATGTTACGGAGATTTATAATTAATTAAGTTTCGGTGCAAATTGTCGTGCTTTGGATTTTCAATATTGTATAGTTAGTTTGACATACCACAAAAAAAATTTACAAAAAGTAATGTTCAAATTCATCCATTTCTGATGTCTCGGTCAAGCAGTTTCGTGAAACAACCCATATTTTCGGTCACCCATGACCGACGAGGAGTCCAATATTTTGGCAGTGTACAACCGAGTCCAATAGAAAGTTCTCGGTTGTACACCACCGAGATGGATTGACCATTTCAATTCGCCTTACTCTCGTCCTATGACGACCGAGCCTACTGAGACCCTCTCGGAAGTGTACAACCGAGAGTAGGAGGAAATTTTCGGTTGTACACCACCGACGCCAAATTACCTATCACTAATTGTAGCTCTCGTCATGTCGCGGCCGAGATAACTGAAGTATTCTCGGCCATGCGTAACCGAGACGCTGTTAACTCTTACGGTCTTCGTGGACGAGACTGCGATTTCCCAAACATATTAGCTTCGTCTCGGCCATGCTTGGCCGAGACAGATTGACACGATCTCGGCTTTGTGTGGCGAGAACCACGATTTCCCAATTTTTTTACAATTGAACAAACCGCCACACACACATTACAACTACTCTACCAAATGTAACTTAATTCGACGCTCTTCAACCGAGCCCTAATTGGAGACGAAATCGGCTCACACCCCCGACCCTACAAATCTACAAAAACTCGTACAACGAAGGAGAAACACACGGCGAGGGACGGAGAACACGATTTCGGGATTCCTCTCACAGGTCGGTTCAAAACAAATGGATTCTTCCACAAGGAGTTCGGTGAAGGTGGTGGTGGGGGTGGTGGGGTGCGACGGGATTTCCACGAGGGGTATTTTCAGTATTTCTAGTCTAATTTTTGGGTGCCCCAGGTAAATCGGTTTGTGCCCACATTATCTGGGTGCCCTCATTAAACGGTGGGGTGCCCTTAGCGGCCCTCCCTACAAGCTAGATTGGCTGAAGAAGGGTGGTGAGGTGAAGGTGTCGAAGCGCGCCTTGGTGACTTTTTCTATTGGTGCTAACTTCAAGGATTCAGTCTGGTGTGATGTTGTGGCTATGGATGCTTGCCACTTGTTACTGGGACGTCCTTGGCAGTTTGATAGGGGAGTTGTGCATGATGGTAGAACCAATAAATACACCCTTATATTCAAGGGAGTGAAGATTGTGCTAGTACCCGCCAAGGATCCTGAGGAAGTTCAAATTACTAAAGAATCTAGCGACTTCTTTGTCTTTGCCAAGATTTGAAGATGAATTACAGATTACGAGGTAGTTTACATCTTGATGGGAAAGGAGGTATATAGAGATGTTGATGTTCCTAGAGCCGCAACCGCAAATACAATGTCCCACCAAGCACCTTTTAGGAATATGCTCTTCTACGACCCTCCCGAACAGGGAAAACTATGATCGCTAGAGAGCTTGCGCGTAAATGGGTTTGGATTATGCGTTGATGATGGTGGAGATGTAGCGCCACTGGGAGCACAAGTTGTGACTAAGATACACCGGTTGTTTGATCGGGCTAAGAAGTCTCGAGAGGGCTTGTTGCTTTTTAGTGATGAAGCGAGATGCATTTTTGTGCGAGCGTAACAATACATACATGAGCGAAGCCCAGCGAAGTGCACTTAATGCCCTCCTTTTCCGCACAGGTGACCAATCCAAAGACATTGTTCTCGCTCTTGCCACTAATCGTTCGGGCGATCTTGACTCTGCTGTTGCTTGGCCGCATTGACGAGGAGGTCCCGGAATTCCCCCTCCCTAGAGAAGACGAACGTTTCAAGCTACTGAAGCTCTATCTCGACAAGTACAACAAATTGTCAGTTCGGAAGATTGGTCCTGTGGAGGTTCTTGATAAAATTAATCCTAATGCTTATAGATTGAAGTTGTCAAGTCACATTCGCACTGCTGATGTATTTAATGTCAAACATCTTGTTCCCTATTATGGGGATACGTCTGATGATGACAATTCGAGGGCGAATTATGTCCACCCTGGGGAGAATGATGAAGTCCAAGAATTAGCTTGCAAATTCTTGACAGGATAATGATGAAGTCCAATCTTGACAGGATAATGATGAAGTCCAAGAATTAGTTTGCAAATTCTTGGAAAAATATGAAAAGATATGGCAGGATGACATTTTGGTAATTTCGGTGAAGTTCGGGCGTTTGAGTTTCGGCGTTCCGGGGGCATGGGTTGATTGGAAACGGCGTGGAGATCACGGATCACTTGCTTGTGCCTTGACTACGACGTTTTTCGGCAAAATTCCATCGTTTCGCCCTCCGAAACGACACTTTTGCTATTTTAGGAAAGTTTTGTTTAGCTTATAACTTTCATTAGGAATTTCCATTTTTATTGTCGTTTGCGGCATTTGTTTCTATTTTTCGTCTAGTTTCCAGTTTATGGCTTTTTGTACTTTTTACTATTTTTGGCAAATTTTAGGGTTTCGCTATTTAAGCGACCTATTGGATGTAATTCGCGAGTTTTTTGCTTGAATAAAAGAATTTTCGAACTTTGGCTTAAGTTCGACCTAGATCGAGTTGTTCGTGGATTGGTTCAACTGGTTTAGAAGATCTCCGCCGCGTCGGTTGGTATCGAGCACAACTTCAGCGTGATTGGAGAAATCATGCCGCCAAAGAGGAACCAAGCGACGTATCGAGGAGGTGTATGACCGTGACAATCGAATCGACAAATTGGCCAAATAATTGACCAACGCATGGGCGCGGTGGTAGAACAATTAACCGTCGGGAATCGATCGGTTGTTGGGTCGAAATATGGATCGTGTCCGTAACCATCGAGGGGAACCCGTTGGTGATGAACCAGTAGGAGATTCTTCTACCGAAGGGGAGGATGAGTATGTTGAGGCACCGAGGAGGCACTACAGGTCGCGTGCAGTTGAGGATGATCGCAGGCGGTGGGAGTCTGGGATGAAGACGGAGGTCCCAGAATTCCATGGCACCCTTCAACCGGAAGAATTCTTGGACTGGCTGGCGTCAGTTGAAGAAGTCCTAGAATTCAAATGTGTGCCCGAAGACAAGCGTGTGCAACTGGTTGCGACCAGATTCCGCAACAGGGCAATGGCTTGGTGGCAACAACAGAAGTTGATGCGGAATAGGAATGGAAAGGCGAAGATCACCACGTGGGAGAAAATGAAAAAACACTTACGGGTTGAGTTCTTGCCTTACAACTTCCAACGCCTTATGTATCAGAGGTTGCAGAATCTGAGACAAGGGGCAAAGTCGATAGATGATTACACTACGAGTTTTATCGATTAGTCGCTAGAAACGAGGCGCATGAGACTAACGACCAATTGGTGGCGCGGTATATTGGTGGATCGAGGGTGCGAGATCCAAGATGTCGTCAACATGTTTGATCCAGCTTCCTTATCTGCGGCGCACCAATGGCGAGCATTGTTGGTGGAGAAACAACACCGTCGGGGTGTGAGTAATGCTTCCGATAATGTTAGTGTTGGGACAACCAATACGGAGGTAATACCACCGCAATTAACCACTGCTAGTAGCACGAACGGACCTAACACTAGTGGGATTAAATGTTTAGGTTGTGGCGAAGTTGGTCACAAGAAGTCAAAATGTAAAGGGAAGAAGACTCTCTTTATTGAGAATGAAGAGGAAGACGCAGGGGAAGAGGCCAACATCATCTGCAGAACCAACCTTTGATACTTCGACAACACGAAGAGAGATCGTGGATTTGAGACGTGGAGTACTTGCCTTGGTTGTGAAGCGTTCTTGTATGACTCCTAGAGCTATTGTTGATGATGAGTGGTGCGGAATAACATCTTTCGGTCCAAGTGCACCATCTTAGGCAAGGTGTGCGGGTTCATGATTGATGCGAGCGATTGCGAGAATATCGTCTCGATTGAGGGCCGCTAAGGGCACCCCACCGTTTAATGAGGGCACCCAAAGTATTTGTAAAAATTCCAGCAAAGCTGGAAAAGACCATTTTGCCCTTGTATATATAGTGATTCAAACCCCACAAATCATTTTGACAAAGAAAAAAGGCACCCCACCACAAGGTTGAACCATAAAGCCACATTGCGTTTGGCGGCGTTGATCGATTCTTGCGGATTGACATCATCCGACGACGAGGTAACAATGTTTGACAACCATATGATGGTTTTTTAGAAGCTGTTTAGTTGTGTAAAGCTGTGAAAATGATGATTTGTTTGTCAACGTAGGGTTTGGTAATTTCTTCAAATCCGAACTTGTTTCCACTATATAATGGAGGATTATCTTGCTTCGGTGCAAGAGGAGGTCGTACTTGAGGTAATTTTGCAAATTTATTGTGTTTTTTTTTGCGGTTATCAGAAGTTTACGTGCGGGTGCGCGATTGTTTCGGCCTCGCATGGGGCCCGAGATGTATAGTAATGTCTCGGTCATAGAGGGCCAGAGAGGTTTCACGCAGTCACGGTATGGTACGGCCAGAAGTCTTGAGTAACTCTCGGTCGTACGTGAGCGAGACTACGAATAAAGTATCGGACTGTACAATGAGAACTTTGTTTTTTGGGGTGTTATGGTGATTGTGTTGTACATTTTGGTTGATTATAATGTTACACTTTTTTGTATTGCGGGTAATGCGGTATCTAGTAATTTTCAGGACTACAAGGACACTTTTACACCTTGTAAGCCATTCCCCTCTCGAGAAGCGGCTATTTCATGGCTTCAAATGATAGGCGGGAGAACAAGTTTGTGTTAGTAACGAAGCGCTCGGATGCCGGGGCATTAAGCGGAGGGAAGGGTGAAACTTGCATGTGAGAGGTGCAGGACATATAGGGGACGCTCGAGAGAGTAGGGAAGGGGAAAGCGGCCAAAATTTTAAAGAAATCAAGAAATGATGAAAAGGCGAGGACTCCAAGCGAGTACGAAGAAATGTGGATGCCCTTTCCTTATTAACGTAAAGGAAAATGCGACTCCTTATGGTATGTCAGCTTGTTATATGTGGGAGGCACAATCACGACACCGCGGGAAGATTGGATAAGGGGAGCGGGAAGTTGAGGATGCGGGTGGGAGGACGAAATTCGGCGGCTCGGGAGATTAGTCCACGCCGTCTTTTGTGGAGTGCGAGCGGGAAGTTGAGGATGCGGGTGGGAGGACACGGGGTCTCCAATCGGAGGCAAGGCAGTGTGGAAGAGAAAACAAGTTGAGTCCTCCCACTCCACAAAAGAGGCCTCCACTTCTAGGCAGAAGAAAGGCAAGGTTGTTCCACAAATGCGTCGTGTCAGTCGACGCACGCAAAGTGGATCTAACATGGCTTATGGTCATTGCTTAGAACCGGATTGGTTGCCACATGTTGAGGGCATTATCGATGTGGTTTCGATGGAAATTGTGGATATCGGTGTATAGCCTCTGGGCTTCGACTTGCCGATGTAGACGGGTGGAGGATTGTGCGTAGAAGGATGTACGATGAGATTATCGGGTATGAAGACCTTTGGCGGGAAGTGCTTGGCTCGAGTTTCGAGACTGTCAAGAATGCGGTGCATTGCCCAGAGAAGCAAGTGGGGGCATCTTTCAAAGAATGGTTGACACTTCCAGACATGGGATTGTTAGTATCCACCGCATTCAATGTCATTCTCGTCAACCTCTCGCATGGGAGTGCCTCCACATTCCTACCTCTACGTAGTGCTCCACCGTCGTCATTGCACAACAGACTTATCATTGCAATGACAAATGAAAGGAATATCCATTGGGTTAGGGTAAGTTCTATGATTTTTTGTGAATTGTTTTGTTTCCCCCTTAATCGGGTTTGTGACAATATCTTCTATGTTCTATTGTTCACTTTGACAGGTGAAGTTGCGTGTGAATGCATCGTTGCCATCCTTATATCCATCGTGGGATCGGTACGTTGAGGACTGCGCCAAAGGTTGGCGAGATGGATTCGTATTTCGAGACATCGCGCCCATTACAACTGCTGATGAAGCCACCATACACATTTGTAGATTTAGATACACCGTAGTGTAAAGCTTGTACCTAGAAACCTTGATGGCTAAACATTTAGAAATTTTGCCGTTACTTCGAATGTTCTATGGATATACAAATGTTGTCTTGTATTTTGATTGTTGTTTACTTATGGATGGACACTTGTAGAGTCGGTTTGAATGTTACGGAGATTTATAATTAATTAAGTTTCGGTGCAAATTGTCGTCTTTGGATTTTCAATATTGTATAGTTAGTTTGACATACCACAAAAAAAAATTTACAAAAAGTAATGTTCAAATTCATCCATTTCGATGTCTCGGTCAAGCGAGGTTCGTGAAACAACCCATATTTTCGGTCACCCATGACCAGACGAGGAGTCCATATATCGGCGGTGTACACCAGAGTCCAATAGAAAGTTCTCGGTTGTACACCACCGAGATGGATTGACCATTTCAATTCGCCTTACTCTCGTCCTATGACGGCCAGGAGCCTGCGAGACCTCTCGGAAGTGTACAACCGAGAGTAGGAGGAAATTCTCGGTTGTACACCACCAGACGCCACATTACCTATCACTAATTGTAGCTCTCGTCATGTCGCGGCCGAGATAAGCGAAGTATTCTCGGCCATGCGTAAATGGCAGAGACGCTGTTAACTCTTCGGTCTTCGTGGCGAGGCTGCGAGTTCCCAAACATATTAGCTTACATCTCGGCCATGCTTGGCGAGCACGATTGACACGATCTCGGCTGTGTGTGCGAGAACCACGATTTCCCAATTTTTTTACAATTGAACAAACCGCCACACACACATTACAACTACTCTACCAAATGTAACTTAATTCGACGCTCTTCAAGAGCCCTAATTTGGAGACGAAATCGGCTCACACCCCCGGCCCCTACAAAGCTGAAAACTCGTACAACGAAGGAGAAACACACGGCGAGGGACGGAGAACACGATTTCGGGATTCCTCTCACTTTGGTCGGTTCAAAACAAATGGATTCTTCCACAAGGAGTTCGGTGAAGGTGGTGGTGGGGGTGGTGGGGTGCGGCGGGATTTCCACGAGGGGTATTTCGGTATTTCTAGTCTAATTTTTGGGTGCCCCGGGTAAATTGGTTTGTGCCCACATTATCTGGGTGCCTTCATGAAAAGGTGGGGTGCCCTTAGCGGCCCTCCGAAGGATCCGGAGGAAGTTCACCTACTAAAGAATCTAGCGACTTCTTGTCTTTGCCAAGATTTGAAGATGAATTACAGGGATTCGAGGTAGTTTACATCTTGATGGGAAAGGAGGTATATAGAGATGTTGATGTTCCTAGAGCCGCAATCGCAAATACAATGTCCCACCAAGCACCTTTTAGGAATATGCTCTTCTACGACCCTCCCGGAACAGGGGAAAACTATGATCGCTAGAGAGCTTGCGCGTAAATCGGTTTGGATTATGCGTTGATGACTAGTGGAGATGTAGCGCCCTTTGGGAGCACAAGTTGTGACTAAGATACACCGTTGTTTGACCGGGCTAAGAAGTCTCGAGAGGGGCTTGTTGCTTTTTAGTGATGAAGCGAGATGCATTTTTGTGCGAGCGTAACAATACATACATGAGCGAAGCCCAAATAAGTGCACTTAATGCCCTCCTTTTCCGCACAGTGACCAATCCAAAGACATTGTTCTCGCTCTTGCCACTAATCGTTCGGGCGATCTTGACTCTCTTTGTTGCGACCGCATTGACGAGGTCCTGGAATTCCCCTCCCTAGAGAAGACGAACGTTTCAAGCTCACCGAAGCTCTATCTCGACAAGTACAACAAATTGTCGGTTCGGAAGATTGGTCTGTGGAGGTTCTTGATAAAATTAATCCTAATGCTTATAGATTGAAGTTGTCAAGTCACATTCGCACTTCTTGATGTATTTAATGTTAAACATCTTGTTCCCTATTATGGGGATACGTCGATGATGACAATTCGAGGGCGAATTATGTCCACCCTGGGAGAATGATGAAGTCCAAAAATTAGCTTGCAAATTCTTGACAGGGATAATGATGAAGTCCAATCTTGACAGGATAATGATGAAGTCCAAGAATTAGTTTGCAAATTCTTGGAAAAATATGAAAAGATATGGCGGGATGACATTTTGGTAATTTCGGTGAAGTTCGGGCGTTTGAGTTTCAGCGTTACGGGGCATGGGTTGATTGGAAACGGCGTGGAGATCACGGATCACCTTCTTGTGCCTTGACTACGACGTTTTTCGGCAAAATTCCATCGTTTCGCCCTCCGAAACGACACTTTTGCTATTTTAGGAAAGTTTTGTTTAGCTTATAACTTTCATTAGGAATTTCCATTTTTATTGTCGTTTGCGGCATTTGTTTCTATTTTTCGTCTAGTTTCCAGCTTTATGGCTTTTTGTACTTTTTACTATTTTTGGCAAATTTTAGGGTTTCGCTATTTAAGCGACCTATTGGATGTAATTCGCAGCTTTTTTTTGCTTGAATAAAAGAATTTTCGAACTTTGGCTTAAGTTCGACCTAGATCGAGTTGTTCGTGGATTGGTTCAACTGGTTTAGAAGATCTCATTGCGTCGGTTGGTATCGAGCACAACTTCGGCGTGATTGGAGAAATCATGCCGCCGAAGAGGAACCAACGAGCGTATCGAGGAGGTGTATGACCGTGACAATCTGAATCGACAAATTGGCCAAATAATTGACCAACGCATGGGCGCGGTGGTAGAACAATTAACTGTCAGAATCGATCAGTTGTTGGGTCAGAATATGGATCGTGTCCGTAACCATCGAGGGAACCCGTTGGTGATGAACCAGTAGGAGATTCTTCTACCGAAGGGGAGGATGAGTATGTTGAGGCACCGAGGAGGCACTACAGGTCGCGTGCAGTTGAGGATGATCGCAGGCGGTGGGAGTCTGGGATGAAGACGGAGGTCCCAGAATTCCATGGCACCCTTCAACCGGAAGAATTCTTGGGTGGTGACGTCGATTGAAGAAGTCCTAGAATTCAAATGTGTGCCCGAAGACAAGCGTGTGCAACCGGTTGCGACAGATTCCGCAACAGGGCAATGGCTTGGTGGCAACAACGAAGTTGATGCGGAATAGGAATGGAAAGGCGAAGATCACCACGTGGGAGAAAATGAAAAAACACTTACGGGTTGAGTTCTTGCCTTACAACTTCCAACGCCTTATGTATCGAGGGTTGCGTAGAATCGAGACAAGGGGCAAAGTCGATAGATGATTACACTACTTGAGTTTTATCGCTTAGTCGCTAGAAACGAACGCATGAGACTAACGACCAATTGGTGGCGCGGTATATTGGTGGACCGAGGGTGCGAGATCCAAGATGTCGTCAACATGTTTGATCCGAACTTCCTTATCTGCAGCGCACCGGCGAGCATTGTTGGTGGAGAAACAACACCGTCGGGGTGTGAGTAATGCTTCCAAAGTAATGTTAGTGTTGGGACAACCAATACTTTGGAGGTAATACCACCGCAATTAACCCCGCTAGTAGCACGAATGGACCTAACACTAGTGGGATTAAATGTTTAGGTTGTGGCGAAGTTGGTCACAAGAAGTCAAAATGTAAAGGGAAGAAGACTCTCTTTATTGAGAATGAAGAGGAAGACGCAGGGGAAGAGGCCAACATCACTGCAGAACCAACCTTTGATACTTCTGACAACACAGAAGAGGAGATCGTGACTGGAGACGTGGGTACTGCCTTGGTTGTGAAGCGTTCTTGTATGACTCCTAGAGCTATTGTTGATGATGAGTGGCTGCGGAATAACATCTTTCAGTCCAAGTGCACCATCTTAGGCAAGGTGTGCAGGTTCATGATTGATGCAGGCAGTTGCGAGAATATCGTCTCAGTTGAAGCGGTTCAGAAGTTGGGCCTTGCAACTGAACAACACCCCAAGCCCTACAAGGAGGGCCGCTAAGGGCACCCCACCGTATAATGAGGGCACCCAAAGTATTTATAAAAATTCCAGCAAAACTGGAAAATACCATTTTGCCCTTGTATATATAGTGATTCAAACCCCACAAATCATTTTGACAAAGAAAAAAAGGCACCCCACCACAAGGTTGAACCATAAAGCCACATTGCGTTTGGCGAGCGTTGATCGATTCTTACGGATTGACATCATCCGACAGCGAGGTAACAATGTTTGACAACTATATGATGGCTTTTTAGAACTGTTTAGTTGTGTAAAACTGTGAAAATGATGATTTGTTTGTCAACGTAGGGTTTGGTAATTTCTTCAAATCCGAACTTGTTTCCACTATATAATGGAGGATTGTCTTGCTTCAAAGGCAAGAGGAGGTCGTACTTGAGGTAATTTTGCAAATTTATTGTGTTTTTTTTGCGGTTATCCGAAGTTTCGTCTCGGGTGCGCGATTGTTTCGGCCTCGCGGGACCGAGATGTATAGTAATGTCTCGGTCATAGAGGACCGAGAGGTTTCACGCAGTCACGGTATGGTACGACCGAGAGTCTTGAGTAACTCTCCTGGTCGTACGTGAGCGAGACTCGAATAAAGTATGGGACCCGTACAACCGAGAACTTTGTTTTTTGGGGTGTTATGGTGATTGTCTTTGTACATTTTGGTTGATTATAATGTTACACTGTTTGTATTGCAGGTAATGCCGGTATCTAGTAATTTTCCAGACTACAAGGACACTTTTACACCTTGTAAGCCATTCCCCTCTCGAGAAGCAGCTATTTCATGGCTTCAAATGATAGGCCGGGAGAACAAGTTTGTGTTAGTAACGAAGCGCTCGGATGCCCGGGGCATTAAGCGGAGGGGAAGGGTGAAACTTGCTGTGAGAGGTCCGGGACATATAGGGGACTGGCTCCAGAGAGTAGGGAAGGGGAAAGCGGCCAAAATTTTAAAGAAATCAAGAAATGATGAAAAGGTGAGGACTCCAACTGGTACGAAGAAATGTGGATGCCCTTTCCTTATTAACGTAAAGGAAAATGCTGACTCCTTATGGTATGTCACTGTTATATGTGG
This sequence comes from Stephania cephalantha, assembly GCA_039657325.1. NCBI lineage: Eukaryota > Viridiplantae > Streptophyta > Magnoliopsida > Ranunculales > Menispermaceae > Stephania > Stephania cephalantha. The sequence continues at coordinate 33,841,788 of CM077571.1, forward strand.
GAGGCACAATCACGACACCGCAGGAAGATTGGATAAGGGGGAGCAGGAAGTTGAGGATGCGGGTGGGAGGACTGAAATTCGGTAGCTCGGGGAGATTAGTCCACCTTCGTCTTTTGTGGAGTGCGAGCAGGAAGTTGAGGATGCGGGTGGGAGGACACCGGGGTCTCCAATCGGAGGCAAGGCAAGTGTGGAAGAGAAAACAAGTTGAGTCCTCCCACTCCACAAAAGAGGCCTCCACTTCTAGGCGAAAGAAAGGCAAGGTTGTTCCACAAATACGTCGTGTCGGTCGACGCACGCAAAGTGGATCTAACATGGCTTATGGTCATTGCTTAGAACCGGATTGGTTGCCACATGTTGAGGGCATTATCGATGTGGTTTCCGATGGAAATTGTGGATATCGGTGTATAGCCTCGGGCTTCGACTTGCCGATGTAGACGGGTGGAGGATTGTGCGTAGAATGATGTACGATGAGATTATCGGGTATGAAGACCTTTGGCGGGAAGTGCTTGGCTCGAGTTTCGAGATTGTCAAGAATGCGGTGCATTGCCCAGAGAAGCAAGTGGGGGCATCTTTCAAAGAATGGTTGACACTTCCAGACATGGGATTGTTAGTATCCACCGCATTCAATGTCATTCTCGTCAACCTTTCGCATGGGAGTGCCTCCACATTCCTACCTCTACGTAGTGCTCCACCGTCGTCATTGCACAACAGACTTATCATTGCAATGACAAATGAAAGGAATATCCATTGGGTTAGGGTAAGTTCTATGATTTTTTGTGAATTGTTTTGTTTCCCCCTTAATCGGGTTTGTGACAATATCTTCTATGTTCTACTGTTCACTTTGACAGTGAAGTTGCGTGTGAATGCACCGTTGCCATCCTTATATCCATCGTGGGATCGGTACGTTGAGGACTGCGCCAAAGGTTGGCGAGATGGATTCGTATTTCGAGACATCGCGCCCATTGCAACTGCTGATGAAGCCACCATACCTGTTGTAGATTTAGATACACCGTAGTGTAAAGCTTGTACCTAGAAACCTTGATGGCTAAACATTTAGAAATTTTGCCAGTTACTTCGAATGTTCTATGGATATACAAATGTTGTGCTGTATTTTGATTGTTGTTTACTTATGGATGGACACTTGTAGAGTCAGTTTGAATGTTACGGAGATTTATAATTAATTAAGTTTCGGTGCAAATTGTCGTGCTGGATTTTCAATATTGTATAGTTAGTTTGACATACCACAAAAAAAATTTACAAAAAGTAATGTTCAAATTCATCCATTTCTGATGTCTCGGTCAAGCAGGTTTCGTGAAACAACCCATATTTTCGGTCACCCATGACCGACGAGGAGTCCAATATTTTGGCAGTGTACAACCGAGTCCAATAGAAAGTTCTCGGTTGTACACCACCGAGATGGATTGACCATTTCAATTCGCCTTACTCTCGTCCTATGACGACCGAGCCTACTGAGACCCTCTCGGAAGTGTACAACCGAGAGTAGGAGGAAATTTTCGGTTGTACACCACCGACGCCAAATTACCTATCACTAATTGTAGCTCTCGTCATGTCGCGGCCGAGATAACTGAAGTATTCTCGGCCATGCGTAACCGAGACGCTGTTAACTCTTACGGTCTTCGTGGACGAGACTGCGATTTCCCAAACATATTAGCTTCTGTCTCGGCCATGCTTGGCCGAGACAGTTGACACAGTCTCTGGCCTGTGTGGCCGAGAACCACGATTTCCCAATTTTTTTACAATTGAACAAACCGCCACACACACATTACAACTACTCTACCAAATGTAACTTAATTCGATGCTCTTCAACCGAGCCCTAATTTGGAGACGAAATCGGCTCACACCCCCGACCCTACAAACTGCAAAACTCGTACAACGAAGGAGAAACACACGGCGAGGGACGGAGAACACGATTTCGGGGATTCCTCTCACTGGTCGGTTCAAAACAAATGGATTCTTCCACAAGGAGTTCGGTGAAGGTGGTGGTGGGGGTGGTGGGGTGCAGCGGGATTTCCACGAGGGGTATTTTCGGTATTTCTAGTCTAATTTTTGGGTGCCCTAGGTAAATCGGTTTGTGCCCACATTATCTGGGTGCCCTCATTAAACGGTGGGGTGCCCTTAGCGGCCCTCCCTACAAGCTAGATTGGCTGAAGAAGGGTGGTGAGGTGAAGGTGTCGAAGCGCGCCTTGGTGACTTTTTCTATTGGTGCTAACTTCAAGGATTCAGTCTGGTGTGATGTTGTGGCTATGGATGCTTGCCACTTGTTACTGGGACGTCCTTGGCAGTTTGATAGGGGAGTTGTGCATGATGGTAGAACCAATAAATACACCCTTATATTCAAGGGAGTGAAGATTGTGCTAGTACCCGCCAAGGATCCGGAGGAAGTTCAGCCTACTAAAGAATCTAGCAGCTTGCTGTCTTTGCCAAGATTTGAAGATGAATTACAGGATTCTGAGGTAGTTTACATCTTGATGGGAAAGGAGGTATATAGAGATGTTGATGTTCCTAGAGCTGCAACTGCAAATACAATGTCCCACCAAGCACCTTTTAGGAATATGCTCTTCTACGACCCTCCTGGAACAGGGAAAACTATGACTGCTAGAGAGCTTGCGCGTAAATCTGGTTTGGATTATGCGTTGATGACTGGTGGAGATGTAGCGCCACTGGGAGCACAAGCTGTGACTAAGATACACCAGTTGTTTGACTGGGCTAAGAAGTCTCAGAGGGGCTTGTTGCTTTTTAGTGATGAAGCAGATGCATTTTTGTGCGAGCGTAACAATACATACATGAGCGAAGCCCAGCGAAGTGCACTTAATGCCCTCCTTTTCCGCACAGGTGACCAATCCAAAGACATTGTTCTCGCTCTTGCCACTAATCGTTCGGGCGATCTTGACTCTCATTCTTGTTGTTGACCGCATTGACGAGGTCCTGGAATTCCCCCTCCCTAGAGAAGACGAACGTTTCAAGCTACTGAAGCTCTATCTCGACAAGTACAACAAATTGTCAGTTCGGAAGATTGGTCCTGTGGAGGTTCTTGATAAAATTAATCCTAATGCTTATAGATTGAAGTTGTCAAGTCACATTCGCACTAACGATGTATTTAATGTTAAACATCTTGTTCCCTATTATGGGGATACGTCGATGATGACAATTCGAGGGCGAATTATGTCCACCCTGGGAGAATGATGAAGTCCAAAAATTAGCTTGCAAATTCTTGACAGGGATAATGATGAAGTCCAATCTTGACAGATAATGATGAATTCCAAGAATTAGTTTGCAAATTCTTGGAAAAATATGAAAAGATATGGCAGGATGACATTTTGGTAATTTCGGTGAAGTTCGGGCGTTTGAGTTTCAGCGTTCTGGGGGCATGGGTTGATTGGAAACGGCGTGGAGATCACGGATCACTGTTGTGCCGTGACTACGACGTTTTTCGGCAAAATTCCATCGTTTCGCCCTCCGAAACGACACTTTTGCTATTTTAGGAAAGTTTTGTTTAGCTTATAACTTTCATTAGGAATTTCCATTTTTATTGTCGTTTGCGGCATTTGTTTCTATTTTTCGTCTAGTTTCCAGTTTATGGCTTTTTGTACTTTTTACTATTTTTGGCAAATTTTAGGGTTTCGCTATTTAAGCGACCTATTGGATGTAATTCGCAGTTTTTTTGCTTGAATAAAAGAATTTTCGAACTTTGGCTTAAGTTCTGACCTAGATCGAGTTGTTCGTGGATTCGTTTAACTGGTTTAGAAGATCTCCGCTGCGTCATGTATTGTATATGTGTAGACTATTAAGTCATTTCTACTTGTGTATAAGTGTCAAGATGTGAGTGGGGACGTACCTTAAGTTGCGTGTCGACGTGGGACCGAGGTAGAGATTTATGGGGTAAGCTTAATTTGAGTTAAATGTTACTCTATAATAGCTTTAATGTGGTTAGATTTGAAATGGAATTAATGAGCCTAAGTTAGTGGAGTTAATTAAATAGCCACATGATGTGCATTGAGACATGCATTGACAAATTTAGAGACTAAATGAGTTAGCTTTTAGTGGTACATGCGTTTCAACATATACCATTAGTTATGCCTCGGGATACGTGTGTGAAAATGGAAGTGTGGCTATGGTTTAACCATATCCATTCGCATATATGTATGTTGAATCAAAACTTAAAAGCTAAGTTTTCTCAATTTATCAACTTAACAAGCAAGAAAACTTGCTGAAGTGATCACGGAAGAGAAGAAAGTTGGAGAAGTTAGAGAATTTAGTGAAGATCAAGTTAGGTGGTGTGTTCAACAAATAGGTAACTTGCATACACTAGTTTATTTAGTTCTACTTGATGAATTCATGAATTTGATGTTGTTGGTTGTTACATTGTGATGTGGTTGATGTTAGGGAACTCTAATAGTGTGTATGAAGGTTCCCTATGCATTAACATAGCCTATGTGTAGAGAAAACTTGAAATTCTGATTGCAGAATTTTGGATTTTACTGCACATAGCGCTCTTGGTTTAAAATCTAGCGCGCTAATATTGATTAGCGCGATAGATAAGCCGTGGTAGCGAGCTAATTTTAGAATTAGCGTGCTAATTTCCGTGACCGCACAAAATAATTCGCAATTTTCCAAAATTCTCAAAACACTATAACAAAGTCTAAAACCTTAAATAAAGTTTTAAACACATCCAAAATCATGTTATATGATATCAAGAACCTAGGAAAAGGGTGCGGGAGAGCGAAATAAGATTTGGAGTATCAGGAGGCAAGTAAAGTTAGGACTTTACTTTGTTGTTGTGAGTATACCCGTTGACTGTTTATTTACAATTCATTTTCAATTTATACTTGTTTGTTATAGTCTATATTGACTATGTCCAGCTTTGTATTCTCATATCATGTACTCATTGGTTATTCCTCACTTGTTTAGTTTAGTTTCCATGATATTTCGATAAATTGAATTATTTTGAATCTATTCATGTGCTATGTCATTTATTGATGTTTATAGTGGATGTAGTGAAATAGCACACTATTAGGAGTTGAGGAATTATGATTGGTTTTATTGATTTGCATTCTTTGGTAACATTGTGCTTTATAGCATAGCCAATACTTGAATTCCTTTATGAGTCATATTCTTGGAATTATAAAGTAGTTATAGAATCTAGAGTCAATTGCACAAGAGCTGAGCGGCACACGGGGTTATAGTTCCTGGGGATCTCGGCACTCACCACTATGATGAGGCACATGTGGTTAGAGTCCTTGGGGTCGCTCATATACGGGGTAAGAGTCTCATATGATTTTGGGGGTTAATGTCCCTAATGCCACTAGGGTTAGAGTCCCTGGTAACGATTAGACTGTGCGACACCATGCACGTCCTATATTGGTTAAGGCTTCACTGAAGTAGGTCACGGCCGACCGGATCTAGATCATAACTATTTAACCTTGTGTTAGTTTCATTTGTTTAACTGTGGTATTTCTTAGCATGAATGTGGTACTTGTCTTTCTTGTTTAACTTATTCTTTTAAATACCATTTAATTTGATTTGGAAATGTGAATACATTGGTCAACAGGGATTATTGTACTTTTGTACTCACTGTCCTTTTTATGACAGTAGGTGTAGTGCCGTCGACGAGCAAGCTGGGCAAGGAGAAGATTGGCGACTACCTATGAGCTAGCGGCATACCTGTGCTTCGACATTTGGTAGGTTTTGGTATTCCATGTATTTTGCACTTATGTTTTTAATATGTTTTGGGGTTGTATATCGGGATGAGTGTTTAGCTACATGACTTAGGATGACCATCACACTGTTTATATTCGTCATTTTGTTATATATGCATGTGATCATGGTTTCCTGGTTTCCACACATTTAGGATTTATTCTAATTGCTTCCGCATAATATGTTAAGTCTTCCGCTATAACTAATATACTATATAAAGTTTTAAATTACTCTGAAATCTAATAATATGATGATAGGTGTGTTACTTATTCTGAACATGAGAATGGAGGAGATTTGGATAGAAAGGCTGACTAATATGTAGTTAAGTCATGTGGGATTAGGATTTGGTCTTAATTACGGGATTAGGTCGGGCGGTGCCCTTGATTAAAGAAGGGGTTGTCACACCTCATCCCTAACACGCAACTGATGGTAGCCTGATCTCAAATCGATCTTCGAGAAATGTCGGGCACCACTCAACTGGTCGAACAAGTCATCAATTCGAGGTAGCGGGTACTTATTCCAGATTGTGAACTTGTATGGAGGTAACCAAGATATCGTTCGAAAACATGTCATAAAAGTCTTGTATCACCTGAATGTCCTCAATCCTCTACTCGGATCCCAAAGTTCTTTAAAGTCTCGCGTGGTCCTCAATCTCCCTGTACGTCCTAACTCAGCCTCTAGTACTTCCTTCTGGTGGCAGTCCACCTGAGCGTGGTATGCTGCAAACCAGACCGTACCTAAGAGTGCGTCAAACTCAAAGAACTCGAGTACCTCAAGGTAAATAGGTAAATCATAAACCTCAACAACCATTATGCACCTCTCACAGACAAGGTTAGGGTAAACTCTATCTCCCACGACTTAAGTAAGTATTAAATATCTAATCGCTCTCACTGGTGATAACCCTAACGTGTCTACCATGCCTCTTGATATGAATAAGATCCTGGACCTTGAATCTATGAGTGTGTGCATGCTTTGTCGATAAATAGAAATAATACCCGCGATCTACTCTCTTATAGCCTGACTGCCCGTCATCGCCACAACAAGCACTTGCTCAGTATGACTCGCTGGCTGCACTTTGTACATTAATGTCGAGCACTCATTACTGAAATGTCCTGCTTGACCATAACCCCAACAAGTAATATTCGTTCTGCTCTAAGAACATCGAACCCTGGACTGTGATGGTGCGTGAGTCAGAGTCAGAGTCTACCTCGGCCCTGTGTCACGGCCCCTATCCGACTGCCTCTGCCCTTGATCAAACCTCGGAACTGGTGGTCCACTCTACCTTGGTGCAAATGACTACCGAACTAAAATTGTTTATTCCGGAGTGCTCAATCCTGGCATGTCATCACAGGACCTCTTAGAGTATTCTTGTCTCTTGTTTCCCTAACCACTAGACCTTTTCCTCGAGTATATACTCGAGGATCCTTTTAGATCGGTGTCACCTTGATGTCCTCATTTTGAACTCCTATTTCAACTCAAAATTAATAGCTCTATGTACGAGATCCTTGAACACAGTTATACCCAATGAACTCAAGCTCTAACTAGTTTCATGGCTCAGACACGTAACAATCATTGCAAGTAGTCATCTGGTGTTAATGGATCTCCAGCCATGAATGATAGTATAGAGTACTAATCGGCGAACTCAGATACAGGCATGTCTCCATGCCTCACTGCGAAAAACTTGTCTCTTCCTACTCCTCATCGCAGGAGTAAAGAAGTTCCCAGAGAATAGTTGTCGAAAAGTCATCTAATTCTGAACTGGGCCTTCTCTGGCATATATGGTTGCCACCACTCGTTAGGAGTTATGTAAATGGATGATAACTCAATGTGACAATCCTTGTTCGTAAATATCGAATGATGAATCTTTTCTTGGTTGCGGACCCACTGCTCCGCCTTCTCCCCATCTTTATCTCCGTAGAACTTTAAAGTCTTACAATTGTCAAAGCTCTTTCGGAAACGACTGAGTTTAACCGCCTTGCATTTAGTCATGTTCGGCTATACTACTGGAGTATCTATTGGTGCGGTAGAAGTTGTACTACTACTACGAGCTCTACTTTGGGACCGTTTGTGTCATCACATCGCTTGAAACCACTAGAACATGTGCTTTGGTGTCTGCAAAGATAATCTCTAGTCGTGCCGCCAATTGGTCTACAAGACGTGCTACCACCGTAGTCAATCCTTTCATAACAGCGATGTTGCCTTAAGGCCTCTTAGGACATCTGCTGATGCATTATCACCTCGAGCATTTCACGTATGATATCGTCAATGACATTAGAAGAGGAAGAAGGCACCATCTCTCATGAAGCTGACGAATCTTGCCCATTTAGATCCAGGATACGAAATATATCACTACTGTACGTAGATAATGATCGAGTGTCAGCACATTATATTTTTCCATTTTATATATTATACATTCAACATTAATATATTACGTTAAAATAGTCAATCGACTACAATTCCCAATTCTCCCCAACTTATTCTTAAACTCTTGTTTCCCACTTTTCTAAGTTATCGTGAATCAAATTATTTGAGTTTTTTAGTTTTCCTTTAAGTCCTAGACTTTTCATTAACATAGTCTATAATACTAAAATTGTCGGCATCCGTACCGTGAACCAGCGTTCTGGCCAGCCCAAACCATCTCTTGAGGCGTTTGGTCACACCATCGCCAAAAGACTTTCCAGGCCCGCTCAACCATTTTTTTACAATTAAGTTAAATTCAAGTGTGTGCGGAATTCGAAGAACATATAATAAAATACTGGAAAATAAATGGGAACCTAAGTAGGAAAAAACATGTCATATCATCAGTACCGCAATTCCAAGTCAAGGAACATTTCCAAAATCATCCCATAATCCATACATAAATAAAAGTAAGTTTGGCATATAAAACAAAATATATGTATACACAAAACAAAACAAATTCGACAGTGAATACCAGGGCAATCTAAAGTCATCGTCTCACTAGTGCGCCTTGCCGTTCTCTCGATCACTAAGGATGGACCTAGGTTCCAAAAGGCCCCCAGTAAGTGAACAACATGGTTTTATAAGAGTTACAGCATAATGTAATTTGACAAGGAATAATACAAGTAAATGGCATGAATTTAAACATGATTCAAACTTTTTCTAGTATGAACAAACAGCTCCCATGAACCCCATATGCAAGGGCGTAACCTGAATCCTGTCAGCCCTGCAGCGTATAACATTGACGGTCAGGGGAGGTTCGGTCACGTGAATTTGTGAACCTGAGCAGTACCGGCATACTCTAACTTTGTTGCAGAAAAGACCGAAGGATGGAAACCTCCTCCAACTGCCACACTCGCTGAAGGGTAGAAGATCGTCGTATAGTCATCCCTCGAAGTTGCCCTACTGGCCAAAGGGGGAGTGTCTTCGCCATCGAAGCTGCCCCATTTAATTCTCAGAGACGAATCCTATAGGTCCTTATGTCTATATGCATGGCCACAGATAATCTTGAGGTAATGCACACCTAACTTATGTGATCATAATATGATGCGTAATAAAGTTTCTAAATTCCCAGTGTTCACAAACCTCACGTGTGGCATGCCAAAGCCCGACCGCACGTCTCATACCTCGTGGTACATGCTGATGTCCTCACTTGTCATCGTCGAGCCCTAGCCACATACGTCAGCGTTGGTGCATAAATTGAGGCCCCAAAACCCCTGGAACCCCGTGCCAGTGTCTTGAGAAAACCCCCCAAGTCTTCTTAATTTTTTTATTTTTCTATCATGGCGTCATGCGTTTAGGCCACCACTTGCCTCAAACTGCACGTTTGATACTCAACACTAGTTCTCTCGGTTCCTAGTATCGTTTTGTATTAGTTTGGGTATATTAGGATCTTATTTGAATACTTGTGAGTAATTATACTTTAGCTCACTTCTTTTTTATTGAGGTTGTTTGAAGCTATCTTTGAGTCTGCACAATTCTAACATTTAGTATGCTATAAATAATAGCGTTTATCATTCTTTAAAATACTAACATTTGATCTTTGAGCAAACTCAAACTAAGTCAAACAGCCTACGAGTATTCTCAAGTGTCCACATTCATTTCACGACCCACTCGTCGCATTTAGTGTACCAAAAATTTATTGTTTAACTATTTAATTCCTATTATAAGCTTGTATTAATTTCCTTTTTATACTACAACCTATAAATGCATTAAACATTTCATTCAAACACAAATCATCACAAAATGCACACATACGCTAATTGAGATTCACCAAACATAACCCCAAGCCTAACTCCGATTTATTAGGATTCGAGTTAACACTAATCACTAGCTTAAGGTAACATGTTGTTAGAATACTGATCGCCAGGGGCAGAGTAGCTACGAGCAGGTGATTAAGACGCTTGCTAGTGTTATGAATACATAAAAGTGAACAAAGGTTTAGATTGAAAAGGTGCCAATAGTATGTGCGTTCACTGATGTGTTTCCAAAGGATCTACTAGAATTGCTACCGCCAGGAGATGTTGACTTCGTCATTGACTTGATCTAACATACAAAGCCAATATCGATCCCGCCGTACAAGGTGGCTTTTAAGCACCTACGGGAGTTGAGGACTCAACTAGAGTAGTTGTCCCAACTAGGTTTCATTGAACTGTGTATGTCGTTGGAGCATGCTAAACTTTTATATGAAGAAGAAGGTCGATAATTCAATACTATTTATTGACTATCGATTGCTAAACCGAGTAATGGTGATGAATAAGTAACCACTCCCACAAATAGAAGATCTTCTTGACTAGTTTAGGGGGATCATAGTGGTTCTTAAATGTTGACCTGAGATCAAGCTATCACGAGTAAAGGATCGGGGCTGAGGATAGAGTGAAAACAACTTTTAGAGTGAGATACGACAACTATTAGTTTACCTCTGCGGTTCTGGCTAACTAACGCCCCAGCTATAGTTATGGATCTCATGCACTAAATATTGAGGGCATACTTGTATAGACTTGTAATTGTGTTCATCGATGATATTCTCATCTATTCCAAGACCAGTGAGGATTATGAGGGACATCTTCGTGTCGTAGTGCTAACTTTCATAAAGCACATGTTTTAGGCCAAATTTAATAAGTGTGAATTTTGTCTTATATAGGTCAGATTTCAGGGTCATGTTATTGGTGCCAATGGAGTGTTACCATACCTCACTTAGGTTATACTGGTGAATGATTGGCCTACACTGGCTTAAAAAGAGACATCCGCAACTTTCTGGGCCTAGCAAGGTATTATTGTCAATTTGTACAGAACTTCACCAAGATTGCAGCATTGATGATTTTACTAACGAAGAAAGATGTCACGTTCAAGTAGGATTACAAGTGTGAAGACTCTTTTAGTGCCCTGAAGCAAATATTGATAGCTAAGCAAGTGTTAGTATTCCTGAGTTTGGGAAGGTTTGGTAGTATATATAGATGCTTCGAAGACTGGCTTGGGTTTTTTTTTCAGATGCATGATGGGATTTTTATTGCATGTTCATCTAGACAGCATAAAATTAATTAAAATAACCACCCTACACAAGACTTGGAGTTGGCAGCTGTAGTCTTTACCTTGAACATTTGGTGGCATTATATCTATGGAGATAGGCTCACTCTGTACATTGATAATAAGAGTTTGAAATACATGTTCTCCAAGAAGGAACTGAAAATGAGATAGAGACGTTGGTTGGAGTTCTTGAAGGATTATGATTTCCCATAGAACTAACATCCAAGGAAGGCTAACATGGTCGAAGATGCCTTGACTAGGAAAGGATCAAACGTAGAGGTTGTAAATTGTCACATGACACACGATTACACATTACTCGAGGATGGTAACATGATATGTTCAGGAGAGACTTCGGCTACTATAGAGGCATTGATATGTGGACTAATAAGGACTTAAATCATTTCTTTTCTGAGTATACTCGTGGGTCAACAGGCAGACAAGCAACATCAGTTGTTCTGTGATATGGCTTAGAGTTCTGATCTTACATATTGGAATATGTCGACAAACTCATTCCAATGTTTCCGACGACAACTTTGAATTCCATTAGTGGTTGAGATTCGTAAAGAGACACATGAGGAGGCTCAATGTTTAGGTTTCATAGTGCATCTTGATCGGACCAAAATGTACGCAAACATGCAACATTATTCTAGTGACCGGGGATAAAGGCAAATTTTTTTGGAATATATTAAAGCGTGTGGGATATGGCCGCGAGTTAAGGATGATCATCGGAGACCTAGAAGATTGCTATACCTAATTCCTACTCATCATGACCCATCTAACTAATTCCCGACTTATCCTAATTCTCGTAATGAAAAACCTAATCCATTTGATTAACTTTGACCTCGAGATATTTTTCATTTCAATCCTAATAGTGCTCCAAAATTGAATTTCAGATTCTCAATGAAACTAAATTCTTGTTTTACTTAATTAGAGCAAAATAGGAAATCATATGGATGATCTTCCGTATTTTATAAAAGTTTTTGCAGCACCTCCCCTAATAGGAATTAAACCTAAACTATAAATGAATATTACAACCAATTGAACCATAAGTAACATCAAACTTTCTTAATCTAGTTCATGAAGCTCTCAAAACCTATCCAGTAGGGTTTGAAGCCCTACACTTGCTCCAAAAATCCCATAACATATATAAACTGATTTACAACTAGAAAGTTAGTACTTTAAATGGAAAAGCATTCACCAAATATCTTCATGCAGTTATGTCCTTCCTTTTCTTCACAAAAACCTGGCATCTTTAAAAACAACTCAAAGATGTTGTGTAAAGTAAACTCCTACATTGACCTGACCTATTGCAAACATTAGTCCAATACATGGCAACGTGTAATTGCATTTTAAAGAAATACAACATTATATATTTCAATATGAAATGCAATCCATCCCATTCCTGATTCCTAAGTATAATAAGATGTCTACTTCCAAAAGTACTATGTAAGTAGTACTAATAAATCGTGAAAATATGGAGTGATCCATCAGATACGTGTTCCTAAGCGCTGGCAGAAATGTGCCAAGCGCACCCCAGTACAAGCCTAGAGCCTAATGTGACCACACTCTAGGCCTAAGGGAATGGCATAGGGAAGTCCGTAGAAATCCATGGCTCCGGTCATAAACCCTGTTACGTGAGTTCGAGACTCTCTCTTAAGTAACATATGCAACACTCTTATGCATGAATGCTTGAACAAGGCGATTGAGATGCATAAGAATTTAAACAAATTGCAGGTATAAATATAACACATTAGTAGTAAAGGTCACTTTTAGGTTTTACTTACATTCAAACCAACTCAAATTTGGTAAAGAAGTCTCACATTTGTTTCACGAATTTCACGTACTTTCGTAAGTCCTATTAAACCACAAATTTGCATTGGAGAATTACAACTCTATTTAAATACTATAAATTCATAATCTAAGTTCCGACAGAATTCAGAACCCGTAACAAATTTTATCGACTATTTAAAGTCACTAAAAGCAACTTCAGACCAATTTTCATGTGTTCGAATTTCAATTAGATTCCTAAAGCATTCTCTAAACTTGCAAACCATATTACTCACCAAACATCTAATAATGAGTAATTCTTTAAGTTCGAAGTGCAAGTTAACATGAGAGCCATTCATGAGAGCAAAGGTCATGTCTTCTTATGTTCAATGGTTTCTAGTGAACACATTAACTTCACCAAACAATGTGGAACTAATCACCAGAACCAATAACAATTACAATGACAGTAACAAAAACCTTATTCCCTCATCCTCCTCATTAATTCATCACTTAGTCCAACAAAATCAAACTCATATATCAATGACATCTACAATAACGACAATAATAACATCATCTCTACTGCAACCCATCTTCTTCTTCACAATACCTCTGATAATTACCCTAATCACACTCCTTTAACTTCACTCCCTTATTGTCATCAATTAATCTATCAACTCCACCTCCCAACCTAAATAACAACAACGACAGTGACAACAAAACCCTAACCTAAAACTCCAATAACATAAACCCTGCCCTGCTATGCCTTATGTAGAGGTGAGAACTCTCCCTGCCTTGCTCACCCCAAGGCAAGCCTGGGCAGTGCCTTGTCACTGCCCAGGGTTGCCCCTGGTACCAAACCTCCACCAGCAACACCTATAACAGTAATCATAGTCCCTCCTTCGTTGTCATCAACAATTAATTACCCTCCCCTACAACCTGAGGTCAAAAACAACAATTCAACACCATCAATCAATCCATTACACACAATCGACAACCAAACTCATTTGACTAACTCAAACTGACTCAAACCTACCTTAACTAGTGACTTCTTCCTTTCTTCTTTATCTTTCTCACCATTACCACCTTGAATCTGTAGGGGCTTGAGGGGAAACTGATAGAGAGAGAACATTCTATAGTGAGAGAGAGCATGAGCAATCGAGAAAAACTTACGAGCAGAGATGATGATTTCGACTTGGGGAGAAGGTAATTGAGGGTATATGCGAAAGATGAGTGCCGGGGAAGAACACTAGAGAGGTGAGGACGATGGGGTGGGTTTAGAAATAAATGCTTTTCCATAGAAACCCATTTTTTGATTTTCTACTTAAACCATGTATCAACTATTTAGAAATTTACATTTTTGCCCTTACTTATACTCAATCCTTCACTGCCTCATGTAGTTAAGTCCTTAATATTCTTTTGCCACTTTTTTATATCGTGTTTATCCTTAATTTTAAATCTAAATCAAACCCCAAAAAAATACCCCAATTTCATTAAAAAATTAAGAAAATTCCCAGCGCGCTATGATTCACATGCACATAACGTCTCAACCTTTACATAATTCTATTTCATGACGAATAGTGTATACTACACCAACTAGGCACTTGGCACGCTAAAAATATTATTTTCAACTTATGATCTCTTGTCTATAATTCGTAGGTCCCACCTCAAATATTCAAATTCCAATTAAAATCCACAAATCCTTAACTAACTTCCTAATCAAGCTAATGAAATTCTCAAATTTCGTAATTCTTCCAAACTAATTAAATATTTCGTTCTCGAAATTTAAACTTACAAGTTAAATGAACCAAAAGAGATGTGAGAAAAATGATTATTCATATATAACTCTTTTTAACCGAACCTGTAAAAATCAATTCCAAGGTGAAATCATTAAGTGGACTCAATCACTCTCTTCGTAATCAACAACTTAGTGGTAGATGTCATAAACATTTCAACTATTTATTTCCAAATCTCTGGTTTAATGAAAAGTAAACTTTTTTACTTTGCCATTCCTCGCATTTTCTGAATTACTAACGAGTGAAAGAATCTACTTTGTGGAATATCTGAATACCTTACTTTACATTTCAAACCTTGAGCCTCATTCAAGCATCAATACAGAAAAAGATCTAGCCTATATACCTTGCTATTCATAAAACCACATTTTAATTCTTAGCTGATAACAATCCCACAAACCGTTGATAATTCTTTCCATATCCACCAATCTCTAGAATACACAAACGAGTTTAATTTCTCATTACCCGTCATCTTAACATTAACATTGTTGGCCAATCAATTCTTAAACTATCATCAGTCTAAAATTATACAATGATAGAAATAATATTTGAGCATGACATTAGATACAAAGTACAGTTGTGTGTCTATCTGATTCATCACTATTCCAGCATTTCTCAGCAAAACCAAGAATTACATAAAGTCAACTCACGTCTATAGATCAAGAATAAAATTTGTCATCCCATAAAAAGAGATTTGAATATAATTCCGATTAGAAAAACAAACATGACATATCTTACAACTCTCACTTATTCTCTCAATGTCTACTCATAATATCACTTAGGTTGAGGACAAGAAAGCAATTACCAATTCCAACTCGCCAGCCAATTCAATTAAATTTTCCTTTGACTGGTTGGAAATTCAACGACTTTTCAAACTTCGTCAGATCATTCTCTATTCAAGAGTTCATAATGAAACACATTTAATTCACTTAACTACCAATCTCTTTCAGATTTCCTTCTTCACTATTTTGGGATTTCACATTTAATGCCTCACTAATTTAATCACATTTATTCCTACTATTTTTCCCATTACTGAGATTTTCTTTTATAAATTGAGTCTATGTCATTAGGCTTTTTTCAAACTTAGCTATTCTAACATTATCTCATTCTTGGTCCCTTTACAAACTTACTGGGACTTTTCTAAACACTATATCACTTACAGTTTCCTAGTTTTGACTAATAATGGAAATATATATCTCTTTCTTTTCGAAAATATAGTTAAGGATAATACGAATTCTTATGATCATTCAATCAATTGAAGTTTTCCTTAGATAATCTATGTTTCTAAATAGAGAAATTTTGCGACTCAAACTGTAAGACTTTTTATCATTGCCTTAATTTGTTTCCATTAGTCTATTGTTTCCTAACTTTTTTTTCTCAAAAAGAAATTTAGTACTTTTAAGGGACCATAAGATATCAAAGTATCTTAGATTTCAACAATTTAATATTCGATGATTTTATCTTTACACTGCAATTCAACTAAATAGATAAAGGAATTTGAATTTCCATTTTTGCAGTCAACTTGATTAGTTAATGTCTTACCAAACTCTTAAAGAATATTATTTCAATCCTTTAAGTCATATTAATAGAAATTCTCTCGATATAGGAGTTCTTACTGACTTCCTATACAACTCACTTACAAATATTCCTTCAATACATTTATCCCTTCATTTATTATATTTTAAGTTGTAGTGATAGACATTATAACTTCATTTCATTAGAAGTTACTATTGGGTACTTTATATTTCATAACACAAGTAATGGCTAATCATAGCTATTTTCATAATATGTTCCCACTCTCAACATATAACATGTTGATCTTATTACTACACCTTTCATTTTCAAGTAAGAGATTTCGTTGATATTTGCTTCGTAACAACACCTAATCCGGTGTAACAAAAGATTACTTCTAATACATTATACATGTATTTTAATTCGTTCAATTAATAATTTTGTTAACCTATAGAACCATTGTAATCATCATCGCTTATAAATAAATAACTTGAGTAATAAACAATCAAAAACATTTCATACTTGTTTTTCTAATTTTTAATTGTTTTAAACCATAGTTTTATTCAAATTTCCCTTTCAGTTTTGATTTGAAAATGAGATAATACTTTGCTTTAAAGTATTTTATTTTTGTAGAAATTGACTCAGGCAAATGAACTGGACGTATCACAATCCCATTTAATTTCAACTTAAAACTCAATTTGTCTAATCAATTTCCATTTTGGAAAACGCATGTCTCCTTTTATTTCATTGAGACTATTTTCTGAAGCAACTAGCACTTGGCTATGAATCAAAAATGTGCTTCATAGAATATGTCTTCCCTAGTAACTAGTTCGACCGGTACTAACCTTATTCTAAAACCCATGATATCCATAACTTGTGTTTTCCATAAGTCTCAATTGCATTTTAATGTTTACTAAACGATTTTCAATCGTTTAAGACTTAATTGGAGTTTGTGCTTACATTTCCTTGAGAGTTTCAGAGTTATAATAGTTCGATATTTTCATTTTTGAAGGACTCCATGTTTACTACTTACATACCTAAATTATTTAGACTTCTTGCTCAACCTATTTCTTATTGGTTTTATAACTGATTATTTCCTCGGTTATATAAGTTTCAAACTACTTACAATACCCTTGTGAATTTAGACTTACTGAGTCTATTTCACTTCCAATCACGCTCAGATTTTTTTCATAAGTCTACTCTCATTTTAATTGTCTGTTCCTAATCTCACTCGTCATATCTCGCGAGTTAAGTATCGAAAAGATCATTAGAATAAAATTCTTATAGTATCTCTACCGATAATATATATTATACAACAAACATATTACAATAATAAAATATTCCCCACCTCACAATCACTTCCCAACTAATCTCGCTAAATCACTTTTTGGTTTTCAACCAAATTTATCCTTAATTGATCAAAACTTAGGCTATGATACCAATTTGTCGAGACCCCTCTCACTAAGTGCTAACTTAGCCTAATTCCTCTAATTTGGCACCTAATCCATTCAATTAGCTTTGACCTCGAATTATTTTTCATTTCAGTCATTATAGGGCTCCAAAACTGAATTTTGGACCAAACGGATTATCTTTAATATTTGATAAAAAAATTTAGGAGCACCTCACCTAAAAGTGGACTGACAAAATATCCACGTAATAGACAACAAAATGGGGAGAGGCCTAAAAAGACTCACAACTCCATACATCTCATAATATATATCAAATTAAATTATTCAACTAGACTTCCAATGTTAAATCCTCATTTACCAATTTACAATCCCAATAGGAATTAAAACTATCCGATAAATGAACATTACATTCTATTGACCCTTAAGGAGCTTCAGATTTTCTTAGTATAGTTCATGATGCTCTCCCAACTTATCCAGGGTGTTTCACGTTCTACACTCACCACACTAACAGCATAACATATATAAACAAATATACAAGCGCCAGTTGAAATGTTCAAAGAGCACCCTGGTACATACCCCTTAAGCCTAAAGTGACCACACTCAAAGCCTTAGGGAATGAGAAGGAGAAAGTCCATCAAAATCTATGACTCTAGTCATAAACCCTATTGCATGAGTTCGAGACTCTTTCTTACCTAACACTAGCAATCACTATAATGCATGAATGCATGAAAAACGCAAATGAAATGCATAATAATTTAAACAAATTATAGGTAAAAAGATAACATAGTAATAGTAAAGGTCATTGTAGGTTTTATTGACAGTCAAACCAACTCAGAGTTGGTAACGAAGCCTCACATCCGTTCCTTAGCTTTCACGTACTTTCTTAAGTCCTATTAAAGCACAAATTTGCATTATAGAGTTACAACTCTATTTAATACTTTAAGTTCAGATTTAAAGTTACAATAGAGTTCAAATACCCTAACAAGTTTTATCGACTATTAAGTGTCTCCAAAAGCAACTTTACACCTCTTTTCTATGTATTTGAATTCCAAGTAGAATTAAAAGTACTCTCTTAACTTGCACACAATTTTACTCACCAAACATATAATTATGACTAATTCTTTAAATTTGAGCCGCAAGCTAACATAAGTGCTATTCGTGAGAGCAAAAAGCCATGTCTTCTTATGATTAATGGGTTCTAGTGAACCCATTAACATCACTAACTAAGTAGAACTGATCATCACTGTTGGAAACTAGTTTGGGACTTGTTAGAAACTAGAGAAGGAAAGTAGAAGATCAAGAACTACTACTACAAAGGAAAAAAAAAAAAAACAAAAGAGTTGGAATGTGAAGTTATTCATTCAAATAGTTGTGTTCTTACGAGTGAAGGAACCCCCTTATATATGCCCTTAGTCATAATGAGCATAAGTATTTGCACAAAGGGTGCAAGTTACACCAAAGTCTAATGTCATACAAGATTACAAGTTACAAGGAGTGAACGTT
Organism: Stephania cephalantha; assembly: GCA_039657325.1. Lineage (NCBI taxonomy): Eukaryota > Viridiplantae > Streptophyta > Magnoliopsida > Ranunculales > Menispermaceae > Stephania > Stephania cephalantha. Next base: position 33,860,968 of record CM077571.1, read on the forward strand.
ACATTCAATGGAAAAGCCATACATGATGTTACAATTCAATGTGGAAGCCATACTTGACAATATGATCATCCACAAGTTTGGTTAAGTGGCCATCCATATTACAACACTCCCCCTTAGATGACAATTGTTGAGATAATGTGCCTTGTTAAGACTTCTACTAAGAAAAACCACGTTGGAAAAAAATCTTGGAAAAGAAAAGAATTACACCGTTCTCATTAATCTTAAGATGGGTATAATATTGTAAGGATTTCCTTATTAAAAAGCTTGCTAGGTAAATCTAGTGGGATAAAGTCATAGCTACAAGAAAAAAAGTGCGATACACTAATCAATAACTCTCCCTCATATGAACATGGGTGAAACTTTTTCCGTTTCTTTGCTTGCAATGCATGTCCTTAAGTTCAAGCAAGCCAATACCATATGTAAGCCTTTTTAAATGTTGTAGCTGCTAAGACTTTTGTGAATAAATCAAGAAGATTATCACTCGACCGAATTTGCTTGACATCGACTTCACCATTCTTTTGAAGTTCATGTGCATAGAAAGATTTGGGCAAAATATGTTTTGTTTTGAACCTTTTATGTATCCTTCACTTAATTGAGGGACACATGATGCGCTATCTTCATATAATGTGGTGGAAGAATCTTTTATTGAAGATAATCCACATGATTTTTGAATATATTCCATCATGTTTGTCAACCATATGCATTCACGACTTTCTTCATGAATTGCAAGTACTTATGAATGGTTGGAGGTAGTAGCAACCATGGTTTGTTTTAGTTATTCCCATGATACAGTTGTATCACCACATGTGAGTACATACCCCGTTTGAGAATGGGCCTTGTGGGGATTAAATAAATATCCAGCATCAGCATAACTTTGGAGATTTAGTTTAACTCCTCTCGAGTAAATATAACACCATTCCAATGGCTTCGAGTGGGTGAAGATTTCTATCTTACAAGTAGGTTGACAACGAAAGCAATGTCAGGTCTTGTGCAATTCGCAAGATACATAAGTGCACCTACCACACTTAAATATGGTACCTCTAGACCAAGTAGCTCTTCATCACTTTCAAGAGGTCGAAATGGATCCTTATCCACTTTAAGTGATCTGACAACCATTGGAGAGCTCAATGGATGTGCCTTGTCCATATAATCTTTTTAATATTTTTTCAATATAATTTGATTTATGGACAAGTACTCCACTTGGAACATTCTTAATTTATAAACCTAGAGAAATTCTTGTTTTTCCAAGTTCTTTCATCTTGAATTCTTTTTTAAGTATTCGGATGTTCTAACGATGTCATCATGGTTTCCCACTATATTCAAATCATCAACATATACATCAATGATCAAAAATCTATTGATGATCTTTTAATGAAAACACATTAGCAAAGTAGACTATTTACATACCATTCTTTAAGTAAATAATCACTAAAGCGTTTGTACCACATTCGTTTGGATTGTTTCAATCTATACAACGACCTTTGTAATTTTATAGAATGCATGTTATGAGGTTTAATTTTATTTCTTCAGATACTTTAAATCCTTTAGGAACTCTCATATATATTACATTGTCTAAAAATCTGTACAGATTATTTGTAACGACATCCATTAGATGCATATCAAGCCCTTGAGAAACTGCAAATCTTATCAAGAATCAAAATGTGATTTCATCTATAACTAGAGAGTATGTTTCCTCATAATCAATGCTAGGCCTCTATGAGAAAGATTGAGCTACAAGTCTTGATTTATACCTTGTAACTTTATTTTTTTATTTCTCTTTCATACAAATACCCATTTATAACCAACACATTTTACGCCATCTAGCATTTGAATAATCGGTCCAAAAACCCCTTCGTTTCTTCAACGAGTCTAGCACTGCTTGGATATTCTCTTGCAATTTTTGCAAATCGCATCTTTTTCGACTTTCATCCACTGATCGTGGTTCTGGATCATCATCATTTTCACATATTTCAAAGGACATGTTAAAAGCAAATATAACATAACGAACATTATTATTTAGATCCAAAATCTTACTTGAGTTCAAATAATTTATTGAGATATAATAATTTTCATCTTTTCCCTTTTTTCTAGAGGTAATTGTTCGTCATTAGAATCAACTTGCTTTGACAAATCATTATTAAAGGATTATTTTGCTTTATCATGAATTTTTATTTTCATTTATTTTTACTCCTTTTTTCCTCTTCTGGGGAATTGTATCATTTGAACCAATTGCTCTTCCACGCTTTAGGTGTTTTGTTGGTTCTTTTGCATTTTGTTGCACATAGACATCAATTCTTGCCTAAGCCTCTACAACTGGAATATGTGATTTTGTTACTCATTTTGCATCAGTAAATGCATCAAGTAATTGATTTGTAGTTTGTTGCAAATGAATGATCTATTCAACTTCGAGTTCACACTGACTTGTGCATGGATCATAATGTGGTAAAGCTGATGCATTCTAAGAAATTTCGCACCATTCTTTTTGAATTGGCTTCTTATCTCTGCCTAATGGTGGTAAAATTGCTTCATCAAAGTGACAATCAAAAAATGTGCAGCAAATAAGTCCCATGTTAGGCGCTTAAGGTATCTTATAATGGACGATGACTTAAATCTAACATAAATTCAAAGTTTTCATTGTGGACCCATCATAGTTTTATTTAGAGGAGGTATGGGAACATACACTGCACAACCAAAAATTGTGAAGTGTGAGATATTTGGTTGCTGACCTAAAATGAGTTGCATGTGCGAATGTTCCTGGTATGCAGTAGGCCTACAACAAATGATAGATGTTGCATAAAGGACTGCATGTCCCCAAACTGAAGTTGGTAACTTAGTTCTCATGATTAAACGTCTAGTTATTAGTTGAATGCGTTTGATCAAAGATTCTGCTAAACCATTTTGAGTATGCACATGTGGAATATAATGTTTAATGGTAATTCTTACAGACATTAAATAGTCTCTAAATGTTTGAGATGGAAATTCTCCTGCATTATCGACACGGATGGTCTTGATTGGGTTGTCAAGGAATTGTGCTCATAACTTAATGATTTGAGCTAAAAGTCGAGCAAATGCAACATTATGGGTCGAAAACAAACAAACATGTTACCACCTAGTCGACGCATCTATAAAAACCATGAAATATATAAATGGTCCACAATGAGGATTAATATGAAACCGCACCCAAGAGGTGGTGAATTGGATGAACCGAGAGGTTATCGCCTTTTTAAACTTTTTAATCAACTAATGAAGCCAAACACCCACACAAGCAATAAGTAACAAGTTAATGCAAAGGTGAAGGAAATAGAAAAGAAGGAAATGAGACACAAGATTTATAGTGGTTCCATCCAATCGATCTACATCCACTACCTAACCTCCCCGGTTAGGATTTTCAAACCCCTACTTTATTAACAATAAATGATACAACCTAAGCTTACAAGCCTAGAGTGCCTAATTGCAAATTAGGTCTTCCCACCTAGCCTCAACTAAGAATTTTTGCCTAGCCTCATCTAGGTCTTCCCTTGCTATAGATCCCACTAAGTCTTACAATCAATAGCTTACAACAAAGATTAATGATTATAATAAAAGTTTTCCTTACAAACTAAAGCAGTAAGAAGTTCAATCCTTACAAGCCTCCAAGATCTAAACCACTCTAATGAATGCAAGTGAGGACACAACTAAGATACCAATGAATTCGGCGAGTATGCGCAAATCTTAGTCAAGAAATCAGCAAATCATATTCAATTAAAAGCAAGCACAATTTCAAATCAAGTGAACAACTGATGTTTTAAAGAGTCAAGATTAAGTGCAACACTTTGTTTAAAAACAATCCAAGGGTTTAAGAGATCATGTTTGAGTGCAAGAACCCAAATCAAATGTGTTTGACAACACTTCAAATATTCCCACAAAAAACTCCAATCAAAGAGTATAGATTAAGCACAAATAGAGAAGGAAATCAAGAGATCTTACCACCCCAAGTATGAGATCCGAAAATCTTATTTGGAGTGTGGATTGTAAGGCTTAAAAATTTCTCTTGTGTTAACTTCTAGAGCTAATCTGTAACAACCCGTTACCTTAAGCTGGTAATTAGTGTTAATCCAAACTCTAATTAACCCGAGTTAGGCTCATGGTTAAGTCCGACGTACCTCGATTAGCTTGTGCGTAGGTTTGTATGATGGTTTGTGTTTGTTTGTAAAGTTTGTGAATTTTATAGGTTGAAGTGTAAAAGAGATTTTATATACAATCCTATAATCAGAAATACGTAAATAAACAATAAATAGCCGGTACACCAAGTGAGATGAGGGGATCGTGCAATGAAGGTACAGACTTGAGAATACTTGTGGTCTTGTCAGATGAATTTATTGGCAGGAAAATAAACGAGGTACATATATTAATATATATTTGATATATAAATATATAAATATATATTGAAACTATAAGTTTAGTTTGAATTGTATAGATCGTCAAATCGCCTCGAAATGAGTGTAAGTGTTGATGGTGTCAACATGTGTGTCATTTTAGGGGTGTCATGTTAGAACATCAACCAATTGATCAGCCTCGAGATAGCAATGCATATCTCGAGAAAACTCCATATATTTAAACTACAACCTTCAAACTTACCCTAATAATTCGATCGAAAGTGAGAGAGCAGCTGAGGGTTTGATGTTTGATCTTGAGGGAATTGATCAGAGGAGTGAATTCAGTAGGATTTGAGGAGATTAAACAACTATAAATCCAAGATCATCATTGTTGCTTAGTTTGGTTTTGATATTTTTGAAGTTCAATTTGATACTGGGTGATGATATCTCAATAAATTTTTATGTTTAATTATTGGAAATTAATTATTACCACAATAAAGGTCTTCCCTGATGTATTTTGGGAGTGTTTGATGTAGTTATAATGGTTTGTGGATAGAACAGTGGCTACTGTCCTGTGTACTGTGTAGACGGTATAGGGTAGAGTGCGCTCCACTTAGCTGAGGAATGTGCTCCCTTCATCAGTTGAGATGAACTTAGCTGATGGAGTGCACTTCACAAAGTGAAGGAGCGCGCTCCCACCCCAGAAAACAACAACTTTACTGCAAATTGGTTAGAATTTCTAGAGGTCCTAGGGACTAAACTAAGGGTTCTAAATATAGGGTAATAAACCTATATTGATCACAAATAGTTTGCGATAGATGTTGGATCACCGGGAAAGCGTGAGTGACTCGGATTGTTAGGGTATTGTTATCGGAAACCCAAACCAAGGTAAGTATAGATTCGCTTATTTATCAAAATTGCCTAGCTCTTATAGTATATGTAGTTCATGTAGTTTATGAACTGATTAGGTGCTATGTATAATTTGATGATTTTAATAAATGGATAACGAGTTTAATGTGATTCCCGAGAGTAAGTTCCTGAAACTGATACCAGGTTATATAGGAAATACGTTACCTTCCCGAACTCTATGTAACTTCCCAAATTTAATATTTCAGGTTCCTAACCTAGCACTTTAGTGAAGAGAAAGGAGAAGATTTAGGAGTTTTTCTTATCTTCTCTTGATGTAATGAGCCTTCCTTTTTATATACACACTATTTAAGTTATTTGGTTGTATATGAACAGGGTTGGGAGGTTTGTAAATGAGGTTTTTGATTTTGATAAACCCTGTATTTATGTATATTGTTTAATTATTGAAAAAGCTTTAATTTCCACTGCGTGTATTTTGTATTATTAATTAGATATCGATATACAAGTTGAGTTTATTAGGTACAAATGGAGAGGCTGCTGCCTCTAGTTAAGTTTAGCTCGATTGTCGGGGCTTAATTAGGGTTTCAGGTCGAGTATCGCCCTAATCGGGATAGGAGATGCTACATAATCAATGGCCTTCAAAGATTCCAAGTTGTTGTGAGCACAAAGTTCACAAATGTGAGTTCAAAACTTCAATGTATGTGTGCGGTAGACCAAAAGTTATTCAATGTGTGTTCATGATGGTTTGTTTGGGTTCTCAAGCCCTAATAAGGAGTTGATGACCGTTATATTGATATAATGGTCCAAAATGATCTCCGAATTAAAATTAAAGGTGAAGATTCGACTTTCCAAAATGTTGTCAGAACTCTGCATAGCGTACTAGGTAGCCTAGATAGCGCTATCTGCATGTAGTACGCTATCCTACTTGGCTAGCGCGCTAGAGAGAGGGCTTCAAAACAATTTAATTTATGGTTTTGTAAATCAACTCCCCAATTGTCCTATGACTCTGCTAAACCTTTGAAAACACTTCACAGATGTTTAGTAGGATCTACAAAACATGTTTGGACATCCCGAATGATATCACAAGCCAAAAATGAAGAATTCTGATTTCACGAAATATGTATGAGCTTATCTACAAATATTTTAGATGAAACTCCAAAAGCTGTCCAAATGAACATCGGCGCATTCAAGAATAATTTCAAATATTTGTACACTTTAAATACAGGCCTTAAAACATGTTTGTTCATTTAAAATCATTTGGAAATTCATGGAATTGTAAATCACAAAATTTATGACTTTAAGTACTTTGAAAACCATGATTCATGTAATTTATGATTCTAATGCATTTGACTTATAGGAATGGAACTTATATACCTTACATAAGTTGTACAATTGATAGATTTGGCTTTTCAGTCCTTGTATCCTTGTATGAGCTGACTCTTGAGCTTGTCCGACTTCGTTTTGACAATTTGACTTGAACTTGTAAAGACTCAACATTAAGCTCAACTTTCCTTCTAAATTAGTGATTCTTAACAAGGGTTGATACTCTAAAGCACTAAACAAACTTGTTAGAATCCTTTCACTTTGTTTATTGCCATCAAAATCACGGGTGGTGTGTAAGTATCAAAACACTTGGTCTAACAGAATAGGTCCACATATGTCTCCTTGAATGCCTTCTAAGAAAATTGGGGATTCCACAATAATTTTACTTGGTGATAGTTTAACTATTAATTTACCTTGAGAACAACTAGCACAATTATGATCAACAACTGAAAGTATTTTATGACGTCTTAACGGATGTCCATGCGAATTAAAAATTATTCTTTGCATCATTGATGATCCTGGATGACCAAGTCGGTCTTGCCATAAAATGAATATGTTTAGATCATTGGTTGTTCTATTTATGACGACATTCATTTTGACATGCCTTGTATGAGTGAAATATAATCCAAAAGATAAAATATGGAGCTTCTCTAAAACGTCATTTTTTCCTATTTGAAACCAATGTACTTTACAAGAATTCTATATTATTTTCATTCATGGTTTCAATATGATATCCATTTTGTCGAATATCTTTATAGTTAAGTAAATTCCTTATGGGTTTTTTGGAGAGTAAAGCATTATCAACATGAATTGTTTGTACCCCTCGGTAACATAATATTTGCTTTTCCAAAGCCATTAATCAAATTAGACTTGCCAGATATTATTTGAACATTAACCTTTGCTAAATCCAAGTTATAGAAATATTCTTTCCTTTTAAGGAGTGTGTGCATTGTTGCACAATCAGCAAGACAAATATCGCTCTTATTTAATTCATGATTTGAATATATGACTTGATAGTCAGTCTATATAGACAACTTTTAATAAATTAGAAAAAAAGACATTTCATTTATAATAAAAAACTAGTACATAGAAATTAGAAAACATAACAAAAAAACTAGCGCATAGAATTAAATAAATTGTAAAGCATTACATATGATAACTAAAAACATCAAGACTAGTTTTTGGATCATCACGAAAACTAGGGACATCTATATGATTGATGTCCGACGAGCCGTCTCTAATATTGAAATTTATCTCAACTTTTTTGCCTTTCTTAATCAAGTAGGCTTTATAAAGATGAATAAAATGCTTAGGCATATGACATGCATTGGCCAAATGGCCTTTGAGACAACACCTGTGACATGGTTGTTCATGATTACGAGCATGACAATTTTAAGCAGTATTCTTTCTTTTTTTCTACACGACGTCATTTATGTTCCATTTGTTTTGGAACAGGTCTCGGCAAAATTTATGATACTATTTGCCACGATCTTTGCCAATCAATCATTTCCCCTTCCCATGTTCATAGTCTTTCTTTCCTAGACTATTTTTATGGTCATTATAAGATGCAACATTTGTTTCATGATTTGAAGTGGAACCAACTGGATGGGAGTTGTCATTGTTCAACAAAAGCTCATTATTTTTTCGGCCACCATAAGACAAGAATTAATTATGAGTACTTTCTAAATTATCGCGCTCGATATTGCTGTTACACCAATAGATTTGAGGCGTGAAAATTAATTAATGTTTTTTCCATCATTGCCTCATCGAATATATTTTCTCCATATAGCCTCAAACGAGAAATAATATTAAACATGGTGGAGTCATAATCATTGACTGTTTTAAAATCTTGTATCATATGACTCAGCTATTCAATTTGAGCTTTTGGAAATGTCGCCATTTTTTGTGATCATATTGCTCTTTCAGGATTAACCACAGGGTGAGAGGATCTCTTATTGTGAGATACTCACTTTTTAAACCTTCATGGAGAAGGTGACAAAGGAATATAAGTGCTTCCGCACGGTCTCGCATTGATGTTTAATGTCTTCCATAATGGTGTCTCTTAAGTCTTTAACTTGAAAGTGTATCTTGGCATCCAGTTGCGAAGACAAATAATTATTGTCAGTGATATCGAGGGCAACATATTCACATTTTTGAAGGTTTACGATAATCAGAGAATATGTAATGAAATTAAAAAATGAGTAAATAGTTTTTTTCTTTTTATATAAAATAGATAATATACAATTAAATATATGTTCAAAACTTGATTATTAATACCCAAAATGTACTACTTGTACGAGTTGGTGGGATAACCTCCAAGTTGCGTGGTGAGATGAAGTCTACTTAAAACCATGCCTCCTCGAACGAGATAACCCGTCTCCCTTTCAATGTTTAGCTTTATCGAGGACAAAACTTATCCATTATCAACCCAAACCAGTGTTATTTGCATTATGAAATCAAGAATAGAACATAGCTAATCTTTTATTGTAAAGAAAGAAAAAAACTATTTATGTCACACTGACTTTTGATTTCTGATGTATAAGATCATCCAAGACACTACTACGGAGCATACTTTCACTGTCGGTGACGTTATAATGCATATTGTATAAATAAATTACATTTTCATAAAAGATGCACGTAACAAAAAAAATAAATCAATCATGATCACATGGAAATAAATTGAACTTATTTAAATTATTAAAAATTATACCTTCGTAGCTCTGTCTTTTAAGCAAGCCTTCTTGAACTTTAAGATCTCCTTTGTGCAATAGCAAGCTCATGCTGGTAACTCCTAAGTAATTTATCACTTACTCAAACAAAATCAAATTCATATATCAACATCTACAACAGCGATAATAACAACTTCATCTCTATTACAACCCATCATTATCTTCACAACCTCTCTAATCATTACCCTCATCTAACTTCCTTAACGACCCTCCCTTATCGTTACCAATTAATCTATCAATTTCTCCTCCCAACCCAAATCACAACAACGATCACATACAACATAACCACAACCTAAAATTCTAAAAAAAACAACCCTGCTCTACTCTGCCTTATGTAGAGGCGAGAACTCTCCTTGCCATGCTTACGGCAAGGCTGCCCTAGTTAGTGCCTTGTTGCTGCCCTATGTTGTCCCTGTTACCAAACTAGTAATATCAACAACTACGACAGTAACCACAGTCGTTCCTTCGTCGTCATCAATAATATATTACCCTTCCCCTACAACCTGAGGCTAACAATAACAATTGAACACCACTAATTAATTCATTACACACAATCGACAACCATACTCATTTAATTAACATAAATTGACTCAAACTCACTTTAACTACTGACTATTTCGTTTTTTCTTTTATCGTGCTCATCATCACCATGGTGAACTTGCATAGAGGGGTTTGTGGGGAAACTCATCGAGAGAGAGAAAGAGAGAGAGAGAGAGAGAGAGAGAGAGAGAGAGAGAGAACATTCGACAACGATATACTACATTAGCTATCGAGAAAAATGTAAGAGCAAAGATGATGATTTCGATTGGGAGAAAACACAAATGAAGGCGGAGGTGAGGGATGAGGGATAGGGAAGAACATACGAGAGGTGAGGACGATAGGGTGGGTTTGGGATAGGGAAGAACATACAAAAGGTGAGGACGAAAGGGTGGGTTTAGGAATGAACGAGTTTCAATGATTTGATATCCCACTTAAACGATGTATCTATGATTTGGGAATCTACATTTTTTCCCTTGTAATTATACTCAAGCCTTCACTACCTCATGTCCTTAATAGTCTTTTGCCATTTATTTCTCTCATGTTCATCCTCAAATTAAAACCTAAATCAAAGCACGAAAAAAATACCGCAATTTCATCAAAAATTGGGGAAGTTCCTAACATGCTCCGATAGACACATACACTACATCTCCACCTTAACTTGACTCTATTTTGCGATGAATAGTGTATAATAAACCAACTAGGCACTAGGCACGCAAAAATAATATTCTTGGCTTATGATCTCTAGGCAATAATGCATGGGTCCCACCTCGAATGTCCAAATTCTAATTAAAATCCAAAAACCCTTAATTAACTTCCTAATCAAGTTTATGAGATTTTTTTATTTCACTGTGGTATGCCTCAGTCTCCACGTGGAGATGACAGTATCAAGGTGATTGTTGATAGGTTGACTAATTCTACGCACTTCTTGGCAATATCTACTATACAAAGAGTTGATAAGTTAAGCAACCTTTATGAGCATGAGATAATCAAACTTCATAGAGTGACGTTGTTGATTGTGTTAGACATGGGACCACGGTTTACCGCACAAATGTTGTAGAGCATACATGCATAGTTGGCACTAGACTTGACATAAGTACAGCGTATCACCCGTAGACGAACGGGCAATCTAAGAGATTGATTCTGTTACTAAAGGATATAATCTTGATTTGTGTACAAAAGTACTAATGATCTAGGGAAGAGTATCTCACTTGTGTAAGTTTGCCTACGATAAAATATTCCAAGCCAGTATTAGGTTGGCATCATTGGAGGCACTCTACCCTAGTCCATTAAAATCACCATCATGTTGGGCTGAGCCTGAGGATGTAGCGGTGATTAGGCCAGGGATTGTTTTGGATGACACAGAGAATATACAACTGATTCGACTATGCCTATAGGGTGTCATGGAAAGACAGAATAAGTATCAGGACAAGTGTGGAGAAGGGCTGGAGTATGTTGTGGGAGCTTACATCTACTTGAAGTTTCCCCTCTAAATGGTCACAAAAGGGTCAGAATCAAAGGGAACCTCAAGCTGAGGTTGATTAGTCCATTCAAGGTTAATTAAAGAGTTAGAACAGATTGCCTAAGAGGTTTTGTTTCCGCCACAGTTGGTGAGTATTCATCCAATCTTCCACATTTCGATGTAGTGATTGGATAAGTCACAAGGAGATAGGCGACCGATAATGGATCTGAGTAAGATAAATATGAGAGAGACATCACAACGAGTAATATTCGTTTCAGATATTATATTGTAAGACTTAGATCTGGAGGAACTAAGTCATCCCGTTAGTCCTAGTCAAGTGGCAGCATCACAAAGACGACGAATTGACATTGAAATTGAAGTCCTACAAGCGCAAGCACTTCCAAGACTTGTTTTAATTCTAGTAATCTCGTTTAAATTTATATTCAATTTTGAGGATGAAATTCTAATTAGTTGGGAAGGTTGTATCAACCCTAAAATTATAACCTATATACCACATAGCATTTCAAGATCATGACCTTGACCTGGCGTGACGTGGCGTACTCGATGAACCCTTTGGAGTCTAAACAGAGGTATTTAATATATATGTTATGTGTGTATTACTTATCTATATATAATGTACAATTTAATTCAGTTTATGTTGATATACTATTGTCATAATCGCGAGTGAAAATTTATCAAAATACATCCACGTTACGAGTGATGAATATTTGTTGGGTCGAGGCATCTAATTAATCGGCTAATTTAGTGGGACAGTTTTAAACAAAAAATATTTATATGGATATTTAATTACTTTTTAAGCTATGAAGTTTAATAAAAACACCTAATTCCCAATTTGATTTTATAGGATTAATACATATAATTGAACACAAATTAATGTGGTGATAACTATCATGACCCATAAGTAGCCTAGAGATCTCAAAAACTGAATTGATCCAATGAAGATTTAGTGGTCATTGACTTTTTTTTAAGGAAGAGTGGTCATTGACTTAGCTGATCTTATGTATAATATAACCTTTTTTTCTCTCTCTCTCTTAAACATGAAAAGTAACTCCATGATTGAAAGAGAATTTACGAAGAGAGTAAAGGAAGAAGATACCTTACTAGAATCCTAAAAAGCTATCTAGAGATCATCATAAGTATAAGTATTAAGAATTGAGAACATAAGCTAGGTATACAAATCTCTATCTTCTTTTATATCTAATTTTTGAAATTTGTCGTTTTGGGTGTGTTTTCAACTATTCTGTAGTTATAGCAATGTTTTCATTCTTACAAAGGATGTTTTGAACACTAGAATCCAAAACAAAAAGGTATTTCTAAATGTTTTTCGTAGGCATGAACTTCAATTCGAGTTTCAAACCAAGTTTCATGTTCATGGATGAGGTTAAATGTTTAAATTTGAATGCATGATGGTGGATGTTTATCTTTGAGGCAAAACCTAAGGGCACTCTCTTGTAGATATTTAAGCCTATTAAAAATAGATTTAGGCTAGCAAGTCGGAGTGCAAGATGGGTTGAAAAACTGATAAGCCAACAATTTGACATGTTTTATAGTAGATTTTAAGATGATTTTAGATGTAAAAGACTATATTACACGGGCTTTTCTCTTGTTTTTGACATTTAGGGTGATAATTAGAATATTTGAAGAAATGAATAAAAAAAGAAAATATGAAGGATTTGACTGAAAGGAAAAATCGCACGACGATTCACCAACTAATTAAGGAAGAACTGGATTTCACACCCACCGATTCCTGATTGATTTGCTATTACAAAGGAATCACTACTCAAATCGATGGAACCCCGAGACTACTTTTCTAAGGATTTACCAAACAATTCCACTTAAACTCGAATAGCTGAGGAATCGTTAGGTTCGATTTCGTGAATATTAGATAACCACAAGAGTCTTTGGTTTTGATTTGATATTTATTACCTAGAATACTATACATATGAAGCCTAGGCTACAAAATCAATTGCCATGCATTGTTCTCGGTGCCATATTCACTAGTTTCATTAAGTTTTAGTTTAGATCTATTCTTCATTAATTTCGATTCCTTTTGAAGATTCAATTATTCAATTAAGACATATTTATTTATGTATTGTATTTATTTTATTGCAATGTTATTTATGATTATGAATGAGTATTTTATTAATTTAAACAAAGAAGGAACATAAACTTGATCCATTTTGCAATGTAGTCATGATGATGATGATTTGTGCTTAATGCTTTAAACCAATTGTATCCCTTAATTCCCTGATTTAATAGATTGTTATTTGTAGATAACAATCATGAACTTTGTATTGCATGCATAGTTGCAAATGTGTCGTTGTATTCTAATTTTGTATCTAGTTTAAAATAGTAACTATGATTATTTGAAAGTTCTATTACCGTTTAGATGTCCTAGGTGAATTTGAGATCTAAATCCAATGTTGTAGTGGCTTTCCAAAGGCATTAGATTAAGTACGTCGAAGTTTTCATAAAGTGTAATGCAATTTTATTGCGTGAAGATAATGTCATTGCGTATTCAAAAGGGTTAGCTCAATAAAATTAGAATGTGGCTTTTGCACCGGTATAAAGAAAAAATGGCTTAATGAGGGTTTTTTACTTACTTATGATTAGAGTTTAATGATCTATCATGCTTTATATAGTATGCCTATGACTGTATGATTGAAGTATGATGTTTGGATGCAAAACATATTCATGTTTCACTGTTTTAACTGTTTTTTAGATATTTATTTATTATTTAATTGAGTTTTTTTGAATGTTATTGACTTTTATTTGTGTGAATTAGGTTAATTATTAATTTTAAATTAATGAACAAAAACAAAAGTAATAAAAACATTTTGACTAAAGATTTGATTTATCTATTCATACCCTTAGTTAAAAAATTTCGGGCTTGCAAGATTTGATGAGATTTTTAAATCAATTTCTTCATTTATCTATTCATACTCTTATTGTGTCATTGTTTCAAAGTTTTTCAAAGCGAAAGTTCAAAAAAATATGTTATTCTCACTTTTTGACTTTAGTAGGAGTTTATTATTTGTATATAATGTTTTTATTCTCTCACTTTATGACTCTTGTATTGGAAATATTTTCGGGATTTAACCTCCAAGGTACATTCAAATGAGGGGGAGTGATCGAGTTTTTTTTTCTATGGCCTTTATGCAAGTTTACATTATTCACTTGCTTGTTTGTTAATTTATTTATTTAACTAGTAAAGTATTTAGTTAGTTACATATCCTTATCAAATTTTCGTATTTTCATTACATTATACCTTTATTTAGTTTCTATGAATGATATATATGTCAATTATGAAATAAATTGGAAAAATAGTAAATTATGGCAAAATTTTGGGTTTGTTGAATCCCAAGCGATTCGGCTAATCAACGCGAATGGATGGTCAGATCAGTGAGTCACTGCACCTCATTCCTATGGATTTACCTAGCAATTTCCCAACGATTCAATTTTACACATGAATCGATGGGCACAAATTAAAGTTTTTATAATACAAACTCCAAATATGCGTACACATTTCTATTAACACTACAAACCCAAACACCCCATTCAACAAGGAAATCATATTAAAGTCTAATTCCACTCTTTAAAGCCTTTTTATAAGTTATTTAATTAATTCCCACCTCGATAAGGATTACTCTATGATTTAATTGGATTGTTTTTGATAAAATTTCCATTCTTGACTGAATTTCAAAGTATTCATGGTTTTTTAAATTTTTGTGGCTAATGAATGATTACTATATGGTTTATATGGTTTTAAAATGAAAGGGTGCTGATTAAAGTTGATCACTCAATTTTTGAATTATTTGGCGAAATACTTGAAATTTTTAACCGAAGTGCGATTTAAATCGAATTTAGATAATGAAGGTCGTGTTTGACTTAGTATTGTTAAGAAAATGAGTTTAAGAGTGTGTTTTATTTTAGAAGACTTAAATTAATCGCTAGATTGGTTCTTGTTATGAGACGATGATATTTAATAACTTATTATTGTCATGATTTATTTGTTTATGGAAAGTTTATTTATATGATAATGTGTTCACTAATTATTATTATTTCATATGGTTTGTTTAAGCTTCACGAGGTATATATGTTGTGTTGAAAACCCAACTGAATTTTTAAACCTTAAAGACAAGGTTTGGAATGAGTTTTGGGGTATTTAAATGAAGTGGAGTCTAAAGAAGCAAAGTATGGGACACTCAAGAGGTAGAATCTATTTATTTATTCAAAGATAACATAAGTTTTCAAATTTTTGAAGATTGACGTAGTATTTCTTAATTTTACTTTATTTAGTTATAAAAATATGAATTTTAATATAATTTCGATATAAATAGAAGTAATGTTTTTTATTGCTCATGAAAATTAAAAACTCTATGATAGAAAGGAATTGTTACAGCCTATTTGACTTTACCTAGGTTTTGTATGCACTAGAGGAGTTTAAAGGGATTGATTACTTTATGTTAGACATTGTAATAGTTAGAAGATGGATATTATAGTCCAAGATAATCAAGGCAAATAGTGCACTAGAGGAGTTTAGAGGGAATCGTTGGGTTTGATTTCGTGAATATTAGATAACCACAAGAGCTTTCGATTTTGTTTTGATATGTACTACCTAGAATACAATATATATGAACCCTATGCTATGAAATCAATTGCCGTTGACTGCTCTTGGGCTAATATTTACTAGTTTTATAAAATTTTAGTTTAAATCATCGGCTCCGACATAGGATGAGGTCAATGGATGCTCCATCCTCATGCTCTGCACCACATCCGAATCAAACACCTATACTGGTGCTGTTGAAAAGTCAAAAGACCTGGTAGTAGGTCTCATCTGTCTGCTCCTCTCTCATCTAGCTAAGTCCCTCTGATGATCCGCAAAAAACATAATGTTCAGTTGTCCGTTCAATTAGTCTCGCTTATATCTCATCAAGGCTTCACGATACTTAGCCCTGTCCTCTTGGTATTGTCTCCTCATCTAAGAAATCCATAGCCTCTACTGCCGTGGAGTCAAGTCCTGTAGTAGTGGTACTGGTGGCTGTGGTGGAGGAGTTGGTGGAAAAATCTCAAGACCATCCAAGTCGTGATCTCCAATAAGTGAGTCTACGAACTCGTAGCTCTCAGCGAATCCCTGTTGTTGGTCTTCCTCCTCTCTATATCCTTCATTTTCAACTTCTTGAGCTAACTTTGTTGTTGCTAGTGTTATTGTTATGTGATCCTCTAACTGTTTGGCAAACAATTCAACCTCAAGTCTATTACCCACGTTTCTTTCCCTCTCATCCTCAAAGTCTTGATAACCAGGTGTTGATTTCAACGTGAGCATAAACGCCTCATCCATGGTTGCTTGGGCCTCAATATCGAATTTTTCATGTCTAATCAATTTCACTACGACCTTCAAGCACATCTGAGTGACAAAAATTGGAAACAACAATTTGTTTTCTCGCTATGATGTAATAGACTCCTTGGATTTTTTGTAGATGATATTGTCAACGTTGACTTCCTGTTCTTCGTGATCTCAAATAAACAAGCCGCCTTTTGCTTGTTCATCTCGACCAGCTGTGTTGTGAGGTATAGGGAAGCAACAAGAAAACGTTGCCACATTCAATATAATTTCCTCACACTCCTCTTCTTGATGTGCTTAGGCACATTCTAAGGTCCTATTAACCAGCCTTATCGTCCTTGTATAACCAATGCTCTATGTGTGGCTATAAAAGGATATGGGTTATAGGGTTTCTCATATAGATTATCTGAGAAACTTTGGTTAGCTTCGCTCTACTCAAGTTCTCCAACCCATAGATACTATTAATTTCACGCTCATTCAAGGGGACAAACACCCTCTCACTTTCATTGGGTCATTCTTCCTAGTATATTTTGGATTGGCATAAAATTCATACACAGTTTCATTCAATCCTCTAACTTCATTATTTCTATAGTCTTGAGTAAAAGGCTCTCAACCTTGTTGCCAAATAAATTTGTTTACTCGTTTATCAAACTTGGCTGGCAGATTAATTCTTCATTTGCAAATGAACTGCCTATGCTCAATCACCTCATATCTATCCTTGGCCTATCTGCTAATGAAGTACTTCAACTTAAATGGCCTAGTTTCCTCTTCATTGGAATCTCTTGACGTTGATGCCTCAAAATCATTTGATCTCACTTCATTCACTTGACTAGTTTGCCTCCCTTTTTTCGGCATTTTTATCTCAAAATCACAAAACTCAACAACAATGCAACTAGCAATACAGATCTTCAAATCACCTAAAATCAAGATTTATAGTACAAGGATCATTCACATGCCAAATAATGCAAAAGACATAAACTAGGCCTCTATAAGTCACAATGATGCTAAATATTCACAAAACTTGACAATCTTATCCAACAACCTCATATCCACAGTTCAAGCTAATTCATTAAAATTTCGCAAGATTTAAAAGCATAAGTAATGAAATTGTAATTTTACCTCAATGCCAGACTATTTTCAGGTGTAGAACACTTCTCAAAGTCTCTATCAATGAAAGCCCTCTCACTTCACTAACAAACAAAATGCCCTAGTGCTCTCTTAAATCAAATCCTTAATTCAATGCCCTAGCTCTCCACCTTGTCCAAATCCACAATGCACTCTCTTCTTTCACTCTAAATCACTAGGAACTATCTTTCCTCACTTAGAACTGATCAATCTCGGGTTCTATAGGATTGTATTCTTGGTTGGTTGTAGTTGGGTTTGGATGCAAATGTGAAAAATATGGTGAAATTGGGGTTTAAAACCCATTCCATGACATTGGCATCGTGCCTTATAAGGCACGCCGCCATGACAGAGCCACGACGGCGTCGACACCTCTAAGAGGTTTTTATGTATACTTGGTTGGCGTTGTGCCTAATACCTATGGCGCCGTGTGTGGAAACACACGGCGTCAACCTGTATGTCCACTAGATTCGCATATTCATTAATTCATATTTGGTGCTCTCCCAACTTTGTGTGTTACCACACAAAGTTTCATGATTGCGGGAAATCCATGTAAATATAAAAACTCCATTAAACTTACCCATGATTCGCCCATGTACCTCACCTTTGCCGCTTCAACTCCTTCGCTCTTTTAAGATATGATAAGTTGGTTTTTATATGCTTTTACTAGGCTATTTTAGTATATTTAATGTGGAAAGATTCCAAAATATAAATTTAATTATATTTATTGGTCATTTTCAGGAAAAACAGAGTGCGCGGTAAGTAATCAGATATCAAACAGTTTGCCTCGAGTTACGCATTGCGCGGTGGGTAGAATAAGAGACAACAGACCAAATGATGCAGGGAGTGACACAGTTGAGTTGAGCTGCTGTTGGATTGCCTCGAGATCTGCATTACACTCTCTCCCACACATTCGCATAATGTGTGCGATTTCTAGCTTGTTGCAACGTGGCAGTCGTTGATTCTCCCAGCTCGTCAAAGCACATCCACGCGGCAGCAACCGATTCGCCCACATGTCGTCAGAGTCCAACTCACCAGCAGTCCTCTAATGCTTCAACTGCCTTAGGATGTGCCTCGTGATGCGCGTCAGCACATTCTCCCACTTTTTCACCAAGTTTTCGAGCGACAAACCATTCTCAAATTGCGACACGTGGCGCCTCCCGATTCGTCCAGCTCCTCCACAGTTAGCTGTCTCGGCTAATCGCCTGCTGCCACGCGTCATATCTTCCAAACAACATCACCAGTAGCAAATCCAGCCTATCAGCTCGCGACACGTCAGCGGTCTTCAGCTCTCTCAACCAATCGCGCGCTGCCACATGTACGAAACCCATTTTCACCCCAAAAACAGTCCCTAAATGCTCCTCGGCGCACATGTTACGAGACCAACCCCCAAAATTAGTTTCTCTCACCTCCAGAGAGCAATTTTTAGTGGTTTTTCATATTAGGAACTAGGGTATTCATACGGGGAGTCGACATTGGAGCCGCCACACACAACTTTTCATACTTGGAGATTGTAAAGATGATGTCCCTAGACCAATCTTCGCCTAGGTTGAAGGGGAAACAAGTGGGATTCATGATTCATGGCAAATACTATGTGAGATCTATGATTTTTATTTAATTTGATTTAATTTCTCCTATTTCATTGTTATTGATTTTAAAGTATATGGTTTAGATCTAGGGTATATATGTGGCAAGTGCATGCTTTTAGGGGGACAACTTATAGTTATTTGGACCATTAGTATCCGTGTAATTGTGCTTTTGGACCAGTAAAGTGACGAACACTCACCCGTTTGCCGTAAAACCCTTTCAGTTCTTGAGTGTGCAACAATTGAATCTAGGTTAGATCGGAAGTGGATGCGATCCGGTTATTAAGGATTAGTGTTCCCACATACCCAAATTATTGTGGTTAGTGTGTTAAACCCGATTGGCGGACGTCTAGGGTTATGCATTAATTATGAAAGTAGTTAGTGGCGGACGTCCTAGCTATCGAGATTAGGGGAATTAGGAATTTTTGGCGGACGTCTATTTTCCATAGCTAATCTAGGAGAAATTGAATTAATAACTTTTTAGAATGATTGAGGACCATTAAATGCCATTGAATCATGATTCGTGCTTGTGGAAGCATAGACTTAGGTGATTTCTCTCATTGATATTATTTTTGTAAGCATTTTATTTGTGCTAGTTTAGTTAATTATTTCCTTGAACTTTCTGAAAACCCCCCATTTTTAGTTAACATGGAGTAAAACTCAAGTCATGTGGATTCGACCCCGTATTTACCACTGCTACACCCTTGTGGTTGGTAACTCGATTGTGGGTTATATTTGGCACGCACGACACGTGACCACATTTTGGCGCCGTCGCCGGGGACTTTGTCCTTACTCTAAGTTTATGTTTCTTTTCTTTTCTTTTTCTTAGATTTATGCTACCACACCTCACTCGATCAAAATCAGCTAGTTTATTGTTACCTTTCAATCCTGAATCGGAGAGAACATTACATTGGCGGATTAGAGAGATCCAACTTAGGTAACAAAAAGACCAAAATCCTCTGAATATGGCTGCAAATCGCCAAATTACCATGGGTCACGCCAATCAAGAGCTTCAAGCTCTTTTGGCGCAACAACCCCTCTGCATCAACTATTCGAATAATGCCGGAGATTTTGAGTTGAGGTCTGGGTTCATTCACCTCCTACCATCCTTTCATGGTGGCAAGAATGAAGATCCCGTTACTTTCCTGAAGGAGTTTCAGACTAACTGCAAGTCAATGAAACCCTCCAATGCGGAGAGGACACGGTTAAGTTCCGATCTTTTCCGTTTTGCCTTACAGACAAAGCCATGGAATGGCTTTTCTACCTTCCACCTGGCTGCATTAACTCTTGGAATGAGATGACAACCGCATTTTTGAATGAATAATTCCCTGAGGATAGAGTTGCTCAGCTCATCAAGGATATATGCAGCATCAAAATGAGTCGGGCGAATCATTTGGTGCATATTGGGATCGCTATAAGCGATTGATTGCTAGTTGCCCGCAGCATGGCCAGTCTGAGAAAGCCATTGCTCGATTCTTCTATGTTGGCATGACGCCCATAAAACGACGCATGATTGATAATGCGTGTGAGGGTCACATTCGAGATAAAACTCCAGCCCAAATGAAGCAACTGTATGAGGACATCCCACAGCAGTCACGCCTTTAAGGTGATCTTGATGCTACAGCTTACCGAAGTCTGAATGCAGGGAGTGTCTCGAGTACCACTGACTAGAAAATTGACAAACTAACCTCCATGATGGAGCGTCTCCTCTCTTGTGGCAAAGTGCAAGTCAAAGCTTGTGGCTTCAGTACTGCCAGAAAATCATGCAACTTATGAATTTCCTACTCTCTTTGAGGACAATCAACAAGCCAATGCCAAGGGTAATCAGTTCCAGGGACCATCTAGAGTCCCATTTGGGAATACATACATTCACGCGACGGCGAGGAATAACCTGAGCTTCAGTTACGGACCTCAAAATCATAACTATCAGACCTTCATCCCGAGAGGTCAACCGTTGCCTACACCCTCCAATAATTCCTCTTCACTTGAGGATATGTTCAAAGCCTTTATGGGTCAACAAAGCTAATTTATAAGTGAAATGGCCCAATTCAAGGCTACTACTGAGAAATCCATCAACGAAATCAAATCAGCAGTCCAAGCTCTTCAGGTTCAAATGGACCAAGTGACACAGTAGAATGGACGTCTCGAGGATAAGGGAAATTTGCCTTCGCAACCTTACCCCAATCCTAACGCAAGTGCTAACGCAGTTACACTCTGAAGTGGTAAAGAGCTGGAGGGACCCAAAAGGAACAATGGGTCATCTGATGCCAAAGACCAGGCAAATGAGGAAGAACACGAGTTAGCAGTGACTCCGTCTATCCCTAAACAGATGGTAACTACTCAGAAGGAAGCACCGTCCACATTCAAGGTCAAAACTCCTTTTCCTCAATGACTCATCTTATATAAGAAAAATGAGGAAGAGAAGGAAATTCTCGAGACCTTTCGGCGAGTGGAAATAAATATTCCACTCCTCTACGCTCAGAAGCAAGTCCCTAGGTACGCAAAGTTTCTTAAGGAACTATGCACTAACAAAGGGAAACTCAAAGGCATCGAAAAAGTCCGAATGGGAGAAACTGTCACGACTATCCTACAAAAGAAGTTGCCTCCTAAATGCAAGGATCTTGGGATGTTCTCAGTACCTTGTGTTATATGTGATGTAAGCATTTATAGGGCTATGTGCGACCTTGGCTCTTCCATTAATGTTATGTCATTGTCTATTTATGAGACATTGCATGCAGGCCCATTAGAGGAGACTTGTATTGTCATTCAATTGCAGACCGTTCAGTTATTAGACCCGTAGGTGTTCTCGAGGACGTTCTAGTCCGAGGACTTCTACGTGGTAGATACGAAGGAGGAGCCATTCCCCAATGCTTCGTCAGTACTCCTTGGACATCTGTTTTTGAAAACGACAAAGACGAAGATAGATGTTGATGATGGATCTCTTACCATGGAGTTTGATGGTGAAGTCATCAAGTTTAACATTTATGACCCAATGCGATACCCCAGTGATGTGTCGTCTGTGGTGTGTAGCATGGACTGTGTGGATCCATTCGTTGAGCAGACCTTGCTCACGAGTGGCGATGACAAAGTTAAAGTAGTGTTAGAGAATCATCTCGACACTACTCATATCCACGAGTGTTCTGACCCTCGACACTGATGTCGAGGATGTTGTTTTAGAGTTGGATTCATTCCAACCCCTACCCCCAACTGTCTATTATTTGGAGTTGCCTACTTCTGACTCCGACCTTTCTCCCTCCTTGGTTAAAGCTCCCACACTTGAGCTGAAGCCATTATCTGAGCACCAAAAGTACATGTTTTTGGGTGAGAATGACACGCTCCCTATGATCATCTCGGCCAAACTTACACATTTGGAGGAAGAGAGGTTCCTTCGAGTACTCCGGGAGTTTAAACAGGCTATTGGGTGGACCATAGCGGATATCAAAGGTTTGAGCCATTCCACTTGCATGCATCATATATATATGGAAGAGGGGTCAAAACCTACGAGAGAAGCCTAGAGGAGGCTCAATCCGCTTATGATGGATGTCGTTAAGAAGGAGATATTGAAGCTCCTTGATGCTGGCATTATTTACCCCATCTCTGATAGTAAATGGGTAAGCCCTTTCCAGAAGGTCCTTAAGAAAAGGGGAGTCACAGTTGTCACTAATTCACATGATGAGTTGGTTCCAACCCACATCCAAAATGGATGGCGAGTATGCATTAACTATAGGAAGCTAAACGCTTCCACTAGGAAGGATCACTTCCCCCTACCATTCATTGATCAGATATTGGAGAGACTAGCCGGTCGTTCTCATTACTGCTGTCTTGATGACTATTTCGATTTTCATCACATACCGGTAGCGCCTGAAGACCAGGAAAATACAACCTTCACTTGTCCGTTTGACACTTTTGCCTATCGGCACATGCCCTTTGGGTGATGCAATGCACCTGCCACCTTTCAAAGGTGCATGGTAAGTATCTTCTCCGATTTTGTTGAGCATTTTTTTGAGGTCTTCATGGATGACTTTACTGTTTACGGTGATTCATTCAATAGTTGTCTCATCAATCTGACAACGGTACTCAACAGGTGTATGGAGAAGAACCTGGTTCTGAACTATGAAAAGTGTCATTTTATGGTAGACCAAGGTCTTATTTTGGGACACATTGTCTCAACTAGGGGCGTAGAGGTAGACCAAACTAAAATTGATGTTATCAAGAAACTTTCCTACCCTATGAACGTGCGGGAGATTAGATCTTTCCTTGGACATGCCGATTTTTATCGTCGTTTTATCAAGGACTTTTTGAAGACACATAACCGCTATGCCATCTACTCCAAAAGGGCGTACCTTTTGAGTTTGATAAGGCATGTAAGAGTGCATTTGATGCACTGAAAGACTCACTTACTAGCACACCAGTGATTCAGGACCCTAATTGGGAGCTTCCATTTGAAATTATGTGTGGTGCTAGTAATCATGCAGTGGATGCAGTCTTAGGACAAAGAGTCGGGAGAGCTTCATATGTAATTTACTATGTTTCTCGTACTCTAGACGCGGCTCAGATGAACTAGACCACTACTGAGAAGGAGCTCCTTGCCGTTATCTTCGCACTTGAGAAGTTTCGGCCTTATCTCTTGGGAACCAAGGTTATCATTTACTCTGATCATGTTGCCTTGAAGTACCTGATGAGTAAAAAGGATGCCAAATCTAGGCTCATTAGATGGATACTCCTACTACAGGAGTTTGACATCACAATCAAAGATAAAAGTGGTGCAGAGAATCTAGTCGCATACCATTTCAGCAGAATTGAGAATGGTGAGAGTCCTACCCCTCTTATGGATGATTTCCCTGACGAGTACTTCTATGCTGTTATGGAAGATCTCTCCTGCTACACTGATTTGGTGAATTATATCACCTATGGCGTGCTATTTCCTAATCTATCGAAGGCTCAAAAAAATAAAGTAAGAGTGATGCTAAGTACTACGTATGGGATGACCCGTACTTATGGAAATTCTGCTCCGATCAGGTTATCAGGCGTTGTGTTCATCAGATTGAGAGTCACTCCATCTTGGGTTTTTGTCATACTTACGCCTGCGGTGGCCACTTCGGTCCCCGTCGGACTGCTAGGAAAGTTCTTGAGAGTGAGTTTTATTGGCCCACTATTTTCCAGTGTCATTTCCATGTTTACATACTCTTTGCAGTGGACTACGTGTCTAAGTGGGTGGAAGCAAAAGCTACATGCACTAACGACTCCAAAGTGGTATTTGAATTCTTCAAGTCGAGGATTTTCACAACATTTGGTACCCTATGTGCCCTGATCAGTGATAGAGGCACTCACTTCTGCAACCGTATGGTTGAAAGTCTTATGAGGAGGTACAATGTCACTCATCGAACGTCTACAGCGTATCATCCCCAAACGAGTGGCCAGGCAGAGGTCTCTCATAGGGAGATCAAATCCATCTTGGAAAGACTACGGTGAATCCTACTCATAAAGATTAGAGTACATATCTTGATGATGCAGTTTGGGCTTACCGAACGGCGTTTAAATGCCAATTCAGATGTCCCCATATCGCCTTGTGTTTGGTAAAGCTTACCACCAGCCAGACGAGCTCGAGCATAAATCCTACTAGGCTGTGAAACAGCTTAATATAAAGCTCGAATGAAGCAGGAAAAGAGAGAAAGCTCACTCTCCAAGAATTGGAGGAAATCAGGAACGACGCGAATGAAAATGCGCGGATTTATAAAGAAAAAACAAAATCGTTCCATGATAGCAATCTCTCTAGGAAATCTTTTCGTGTTGGTCAAAAAGTGCTTTTATTTCGGTCACGTCTTAAGATTTTTACAGGTAAGCTGAGATCGAGGTGGACAGGACCATATGTTATGATTGCAATATATGATCACGGAGCAGTGGAGATTTAGAGTTTGGAGACTGGTAATGCGTTTAAGGTGAACGACCACAGATTGAAGATCTTCTATGAAGACTTCCCGAGACATAATGTGGAGGTCGTCTCACTTGCAACGACAGTCTATACTGATTGACAAACTCAGACCAAGTCGAGCCAATGATTTTAACCAAAAGCGCTCCTGGGAGGCAGCCTAAACTTTGCTAAGTATCAATTGGTTTATTCATTTTCCTATTTTTATCATTATGCATGAAATTGTATCATTTTCTTCATCTTATATCTATCATGTTCTTTCACCATCTTGTTTGTTTTCTATGTGTGGACCTCTGGACTTGTTTTGAATTTTGAGGACAATGTTCAGAATAAGTTTGGGGGTGTTTTTGGGATTGTGGATTGTTTTGGATGGATTCTTTTGCGAAAGACTGCAGGTGAGATCGTTTATATGCGGATATCGCATGGTAATGGTGGTGTTTTATATCATTTCTTCCATTTCTTTCATTTCTAGTCCATTCATATTTCTTTCTCATTTCATTAGGATTTGATACACTTTCATGCATATATGTATTTAGTATATTTTTCATTTTTTAGTTGTTTAGAGTCACCCGAGACTTTGTTCATGCCTTTGGTTATGGATGAGTAAATTACAATTGCCTTTCTTACTTGAAACTTAGAGAAAACTAAGAGTCCGTAGCTCAGCATTTTTATGATTTCATGATTAGGGACTTAGTTGATGGTTAGACTTTGTGTTAGATAAGGAAAAGGAGTAGACTGTCAGACTTATGCAAGTATTGATATTTTGACCCACATTGGAAAATTTGCTTGATTATAGTGAAAGTGAGAAGGGCTAACAAGAGTTTTTCTAAAAATAGAGAGTCCCACAAGTTTCCACAGGAAATGGAGCAGAGAATCTTGTGGTGGAAAAAGTGATAAAAGCGGTCCAGAGGAAATGTAGCAGGGATCATACTACTTGAAAGAAAAATTTGAGGAAAAATAGAGAAAATAAGATGAATAAAGGTGGAAGTAGTGAAAACTCCTCAAATAAAAGATTTAGCTCAAGTGCTTTCACTTGATTAAGTGAGATTTAAAACTTGCATGCTTGAATGTATAGACCAAGAAAACTCGAGATTAGTTGATGGCTTTGTCTTGATCAGATCTATGTCTTTAAAGTGTGATCTTAATTGTGTTTAAGTTGCGAGTCTTGACATATCATAACTCTAAAATTTTCTGAGTTACTTGTTAATTTGGTGGCTATGTAAATCAAAGGGACTCCATGAATTTTGAATCGGGTGAAGGTATAGGTATAGGCATAGGTTAGTTTAGTCTGTTTTGTCATTTACACCTTTGCTCGGGACGTGAAAAGTCTTAAGTTTGGGGGTATTTGATAAGTTTGTTTTTATATGCTTTTAGTAGACTATTTTAGTATATTTAATGAGGAAAGTTTCCAAAATATATATTTAATTATATTTATTGGTCGTTTCAGGTGAAACGGAGTGCGCGGTTGAATTCATGGCAAAAAAATACTCAAAATGGAGTATTAACATGCAGTGATCGGATACCGGACAGTTTGCCTCGAGTTACACATTGTGCGGTGGGTAGAATAATAGACAGCAGACCAAATAACGCAGGGAGTGACACAGTTCTGTCACTTGAGTTGAGCTGCTTTTGGATTGCCTCGAGATCCGCATTACACTCTCTCCCGCACATTTGCACGATGTGTGCGATTTACAGCTCACTGCCACGTGGCAGTTGTTGATTCGCCCAGCACGTCAAAGCATAGCCACGCGGCAGCAACCGATTCGTCAGCGTCCAGCTCACCAGTAGTCTTCTTACGCTTCAGCTGCCTTAGGGTGTGCCTCGAGATGCGCGTCATCACATTCTCCCATTTTTTCACCGAGTTTTCGAGCGACAAACCATTCTCAAGCTGCGACACGTGGTGCCTCCCGATTCGTCAGCTCCTCCACAGTTAGCTGACAAATCTAGCCTATCAGCTCGCGACACGTCAGCGGTCTTCAGCTCTCTTAACCAATCGCGCGCTGCCACGTGTACGAAACACATTTTCACCTCAAAAATAGTCCTTAGATGCTCCTCGGCGAACGTGTTACGAGACCAACCCCCAAAATTAGTTTCTCTCACCTCTAGAGAGCAATTTTTAGTGGTTTTTCATATTAGGAACAAGGGTATTCATACAAGGAGTCGACACTCGAGCTGCCACACACAACTTTTCATACATGGAGACTGTAAAGATGATGTCTGGCTAGACCAATCTTCGCCTAGGTCGAAGGGGAAACAAGTGGGATTCATGATTTATGGCAAATAGTATGTGATATCTATGATTTTTATTTAATTTGATTTAATTTCTCATATTTCATTGTTGTTGATTTTAAAGTATATGGTTTAGATCTAACGTATGTATGTGGCCAGTGCGTGCATTTAGAGGGACAACCTATAGTTATTTGGACCATTAGTATCCGTGTAATTGAGCTTTTGGACCAAGAAAGTGACGAACACTCACCCGTTTACTGTAAAACCCTTTCGGTTCTTGAGTGTGCAACAATGGAATCTAGGTTAAATCAGAAGTGGATGCGATCCGATTATTTAGGATTAGTGTTCCCACATACCTAAATTAATGCGGTTAGTGTGTTAAACCCGATTGACAGATTTCTAGGGTTATACATTAAATAGGGAAGTAGTTAGTGGCAGACGTCCTAGCTATCAAGATTAGGGGAATTAGGAATTTCTGGCGGATGTCGATTCTCCATAGCTAATCTAGGAGAAATTGAATTAATAACTTTTTGGAATGATTGCGGACCATTAAATGCCATTGAATCATGATTCGTGCTTGTGGAACCGCATATTTAGGTGATTTCTTCTCATTGATATTATTTTTGCGAACTTTTTATTTGTGCTAGTTTAGTTAATTATTTCCTTGAACTTTCTGAAAACCACCCATTTTTAGTTAACTTGGAGTAAAATTCAAGTCCAATGGATTTGACCCCGTATTTACCACTACTACACCCTTGTGGTTGATAACTCGATTGCGGGTAATATTTGGCACGCACGACACGTGACTAAGATCTTTACTGAGTTTATCGAGACTTTTCCATTCTGATGAATTTTTACCCAACAAATGGTCTTAACTACACATTTAACACAAATTTCGAATGTTAGAAACTATTACATGTGAATTTTCCTTAAGTAGACTGAATAACTAATTAACTAACTGAAATTTAAAAACTTGAAATTTAAAAACCCCTAGGGTGCCTCCAAGTAGCGCTTAGTTTAACATCATTAGCCGGATGCCTTTTCGCTCATGTAGTAGAGTCTAGATTAGAGATAGTAATTTCATTCCCATTTGAATGTACTTCTTCCCCATCAACAAAGACTATCTTCTATGCATCATTGTCCTCATCGATACTTATTGTGATCTTTTTCTTCCTTGTGTACAAGTTTGCATTAGCGGTATTAAAGAATGGCTGCCCAAGTATCATAGACACATCATCATCCATATTGTGAACCATAACCTCAAAATCTGTGATGACTATGAATATACCCATTTTTACATGGACATTCACGACTCTTCTAAAGGTTTGTATCAACATGCCATCAACTACTTGCAAATTTGTTGTATCGAGACAATTGATCTTCAAATTAACATACAACAAGTCCTTTATTAGAATGACATTGACTAAGGCTTCCATATCACATAGGACATTTTTAAACTGGTACCGATCAATGCTTAATGGTATGCATATTTCTCTGGGATCTCTCATTTTGATTGATTAAAGCCTCGGTATGACTTGAACTTTGGTTCCGGCTTCATTGGAACTGCCTTGATGCTATTTCCTTTCGGTGCTTCTTTAGAAGGTCCTCTATCTTTTTGCTTAGCTTTCCATTGTTTCGTCACCTTCTTGTCATTCTTCAAAGCATTGATTCTTTTTTGCCTGAATCCCTCGAGTTTATCTTGTCTTACTTTTGTTCCATTCTCATGCATCACTTCATGCTTCCTCCTAGCCAATGTGTTGACTTTTTTTCTGGCTTGTACATCACTTTCTCTTATCTTGGCCTATTCTTTGCCATAATGCTAATCATGTTAATAGCACTAACATTCTCCTTGGGATTAGGGATTGTGTTGCTTGAAAAATGTCCTTCCTTCTTTGTGTTCAAGGCAATGGCTAACTGAGCAATCTATCTTTCTATGTTCGTGATGGATTTTGTTCTTCCATCATCCATCCTCTTTAGGGCTTGCTTCACTCTATCCATCACTTTTCATGCTTTTCATGAAGTTTCCTATTGCTCATGTCCATGATGTGCAAGAGTTTCTCAATTGACTTTAATGAAATCATCTATTCGCTCTGCCCTAGCTTCCCTTGTTTGACATTTTAAGCAAAGTCTAGAGGAAAATACAGTGCATTATCAGGATTTCCATACAATAAGTTTGGGTTGTTGTTGTAACCATTATAAAACCTTTGAGCAGACATTCCTCTCGGCCTTAAATGGTTTCCATAGCCTTAGTTGTTCATGAAGTTGATGTCCACAAACTCCATTCCTTGGTGCATATCCATTTGGTTAACCAGAACTTGTGGATTTTGTTGTCCTATTTGAAGCTTCGTCGTTTGATTTCTTAGGTCAGATAGTTGTGCTATAATCATAGTTTTTGAATCAATCTCATATACTACTGGTTTCCTCACTATGCAACTATTACCGACTGTAGAGTTTTGAGACATTAGATCTAGGAGATCCAATGCTAAATCCTCATCCTTGGTTAGTAGACAACCACCTACTGCGACATGTACTAATGTTCTCGTGCTATGGTTCATCCCATAGTAGAAATTCTGAAGTTGTGTCCATTTCATGTATCCATGACTTAGACATCTCCTCAGCATCTCATTGAATCTTTCCCAAGCCTCACAGAGAGACTCGGCATCTTCTTGCTTGAATTGATTTATTTCCAGCATCCTTTCACTGACCTTCATTTGGCTAAAGAACTTGTCCAAAAATCTTTCATTAATTTAACTGACCTACCACTTACCTTCATTTGGCTAAATTCTCATCATAATCACCTCCTTTGTAACCCTGGTAATTTGCACGATGTCGCACTTCTCCGTGAATTCTCTACATGTTCAACTGGATCTTCATTGGCTAGCCTGTTGAAAAAACTATTTTGCATCATGTTGATTAGAGACAGTCTCAATACAATCTCGGTGGTGTTGACTAGAATCCTCATCACTCAGTGGTAGGTCTCCTTAACTACGCATGCACTAGTTATCCTTGAAAAGAAAACACAAAAGATCAAGCACAGAAAGTCAAACATGAAACTTAAGCCATCTATTTTTTTTTCTTTTTGTTTTTGTAAACTTTAAAGTACACTACTTAAAATAAAACAAAAACTTTTCAACTAAGTCTAAGTGTTTGCCTATACCCGACAACGACGCCAAAAACTTGATCGCAACTGCAAGTATAATAGCTCGATTGTAGAAATAGTGTGACCAACTTAGGTTTATTTTGGATAACGTCATAAGGGAAAGGTGTATGCACTCAGGTTGTACATAGCCAAAATAACTAGATTATTAAGGAAATCCTTTTTTAATTGGTTTTGTAATTAACTAATCTAATCTAATAAATCAATGCAAATTACTTTAAATCTTATATTAAGATTATCTTAGTTTACATCCTCACCTAGGTAATGAGATACTATGCTTTTCAACTCACTTTATCGTCCTTATTATGTGAGTTCCATGCCTAATTAGAATAAACAGATATCCTTCAAATCCATTTCAAACCACTGTCGTGACCGAAAAGATTATAATGTGAAAACTATAACTCCACCTATCGGTTTAAGTAATGTAAGCTCCACATTGCTTTAATGTTCCAAATCTTTAGATTCATAATCAATTAAGTTTACTATTCGCGTCTCCTTAATCAACAACTATCGCTCGATGTTGTATATTTCACAGTTGTACCGCCCATATCCAGCTTAAAAGCTTTAATGGCCATGAAAAATTCTAAAATCTAATAGCAAGAAACACGTGATCAAGATATTTTTAGCATTAACCTCAGTCATTACAAACTCTAAACATTGCACTTTTTATCTTTACACTCTATTCATGTTTATAGCAAAGCATTCATACCATAGGATCCATTGATCCCTAAGATTAATAGAGTACTCACACTTCATTATAACAAACATGCACATAGTGGTATTCATTGCAATAAGAGATATAATGAAATAACTTTCTATTAAATCAATAAAAGCAATACCTGAATCACCACACATGACTCTTCAGTGTCTTCTCTCCATAAATCTTCTTAATATTCAAGAATAAAGTAAACTTATGCTAAACTATGTTAATGGTTGCTAATCGATGGTAATTTGTGAGTTTACCATGTTCTCCTATCTATTTATACTTCCTAACATGTTTGAAAACAATCAAAAATCTTAATTGACAATTTAACTCTAAATAGAACTTTGTTTTCCTTTTTCTTCTCTTATCTGCATTGTCACTTAAGCTCCGGCGCTATGTGTACAATACCACGGCGCCACCATTGCACCGATCACTTTGTGTGTAAATTTTCCCTTTAGTGGTCCTTGCATTGTCCCTGTTTGTCCCCGGTGCCATCCCTTGACCTCCTCGATGTCGCCACTGCGCCGACCATTTTGTCTCATTTTAAGAGAATCCAAACAATATAGCAAGCAAGATCAATACAAATATATAGATAAATTCCAATGAATTCCCTAATTATATAAATGAGTTCTATCATAACTAATATTAAGGCATGATTGAGAATAAAAGCAAACCTCACTTACATTGAAGCGTTGCTATCCTATCCAATCCTAGCTAGAAAGTTCCTATTCAGTTCTCCTTGCGTGTACATTAGTATAGGTTCATGTATATATTATTATGTTTTTTTTGAGGTATGTTTAATCTACTCGCATTAATATATTGAAACCAACCGAGAACCGTTATCGAATCAATGTTACGGCAACACCGCGGTGAGAAAGGTTTTTGGGGTTAGTTACCACTACCTTTCTCAACTATTTGCTAGCGTCATACGTTACATGCCACGATGTTGGAAAATCGCTGGATTGACTTCTACAATTTCCCAAGCAGGGTCGTGGTAAGCACCCTACCTCTTGTAAGCGAGACGCAGGGGCGGTGCTTGGCACAAATTTGAAATTCTAGAATCGAGCCCGAATTCCAAATTCTCCAATGGCTCACGCCGACAACCTAAGGTCTAAATCCGATCAAAACAATAATAAACAACTAGTTTGAATCAGCCAGACCATTCTTATTCTATTGAAGAATGTATCCGAACTACAAAATCCACCAATAAAACATAGATTGTTCAAGTCCATTTGAATAAACCAAAGTAGATAAGATAGAGACTACCCAAATCACAAATCAAGGCTTAAGGCTTCATTTTCTATCTTTAAACTTCAAGAGAAAACCATGATTCCATTCGAAATCATGTAAAAGAATCTAAAAGAGAAAATTTAGAGAAAATTAGATAAGTTATCACCTTGCTTTATGAGATCTTGATGAAAGCTCCCTCTCCTCCACCAATTTCACCAAGCAAGTGTTCTAGGGTTTTCTCCTCAAATCCTCATCGTAGTTAATTCAAGGAAAAGTGGATTGAAGCCCTAATTGTTTTTTAAATACTAAGGCAATGGGATTAGGGTTTTATTGACCAAATCAAAACTCCATATCTCATCTTAGTCTCTTTGATGTTCTAGGACAATCCTAAGGTCTTCATTTAGTCCATCCTTAATATGTTATTTACCAAATTGCTCTTTTTCTTTATTTAATTTAGTTTACAATTTCTTTAAGATTATTTTCATTAACTTAGGTTTATACTCCCCCTAAGTCAACTAGATAGTATATAATACACACTTTATTCACACAAATACACGCATACCATGCATATCTACCAAGTTAATCTAAAAAATAAGACAAATTACCATATTTAAAATTAGGGTCTTCACAATTACTCTCGCTCCTAATAAGGCTGATATAACATGAAGAATAACCAATAATATTAAAATTAGGAGATTATAGAAGATTGTGATGATTTAAGGCTAAGAACATGTAGCATCCCTTATCCCGATTTGGGCAATACCCAGCCTGAAAACCTAATTAAGCCCATATTAACGAGCCAGACTTAACTAGAGCCACTAGCCTCTCCTTTTACACCTGACAAACACTACTGTATATTGAATATTGATATAAAACAAATAATAAACATAGCAGAAATTTAAAACTTTTTTGATCATTAAATATGATATACAGTACCAAATCAAACCAGAATAAAACTCGGTTATTTAAAATCTATCATCCCTTGATATTACAAAATTGTAATTCAATACAAATATATAAGACAAGGGAAAATTCATTACATCGAAGAGAAGATCAAGATTCTTAAATCTTCCCTATCCGATAGTCGTAGTGTTCGTCGGTATTCGTAAAATGTTAATTTGGGATGATCATTCCAACTTGCTTAGTAAGTAGGGATTCACAGAGCCATCAACATTCCATATAATAGTCAAGAACATTATGCAATCACAATATGCACCTATGTTAACTAACAAGAATATGAAAAGCATATAATTCAATATATAACGGATGTAAATCAAACTGTCAATGACTATTACAGTGTAAGTCCCCATTTTATTTATAAAACTAAAGTCGATTAACCACTAATGCCATTAATGCGATTGCTAGACCAACATATTGTCTGATGTGCTGTCTAGCCAATCCATTAATGCCCAACAGTTCTATCCGAAACCATCTAGTGAATATGCAACCCACGCAACCTATCTAGTTGATTAGGAGTTACGTATAGACAGGGAGATCAACCCCGCATCCTATACAATCTGGCCTCAGTCTCAGGAGTTACTATCGGGGTTCAAATTAGACATCGTTTTCCGCTTAGTAAAAACATCATGATGTACATAGTCCCCTATTCAGTCCATAAACTACATGAACTACATGTACTGAAATAGCCAGACAAAATTGATAAATAAGCGAATCCATACTTACCTAAGTTTAGGTTTCCGTTCTAAATCCCCTTACTTTCCCGGTGTTCCAAAAGCTTTCACAAACCATTTGTGATCAATATAGGTCTAACACCCTATGTTTAGAGTCCCTAAGTCAGTCCATAAGACCTAAGGAAATTCTAAGTAAAACAGAACACAAGTGTTGTTTTCGAAGGTGGGAGCGCGCTCCCTCACATGGTGAGGTGCGCTTCATCAATTGGGTTCGTCCCAACTGATGAATGGAGCGCGCTCCTCTGCTTGATGGATCGCGCTCCACCACGCACTGCCTCGACAGTGAACAGGGCGGCAACCACTGTTCCATTACCAAATCATCACCATAGCCTCATTTACTATCCCAAATCATCAGGGAGGACCTCTAGTTAGGTAACAAACCTTTTCCAATCATAAACAACAACAATTAACAGAGAAATCACCTAACTATAGAATTGAGCTTGAAACTCAAAACTCAATTCACCAAGATGATGATCTCTGATCCCTCAATTGTTTAAGCTCCTCATCTCCACTGGAAATCACTCTCCTGATCCACTCCTCACCAAATCAGATCATCTAAACCCTCTGTTGCTTAGCTTTTTTACTCTCCAATGATCGATTGATGAAATGATGATAAGATTGATAGTTTTGGATTTATGGATTAAGATTTTTTCTCGAGAGACACATCGCGCTATCTTGAGGTTGATTAAGTGATTGACGAGTTATTATGATACTCCTTAAAGTGGCACAAATTTTAACACCATCAACACTTACGCTTATCTTAAAGCTTATCAAACGATCACATAATTCAAACCTAACTTATAGTTTTAATATATATATATATATTTATATATCAAATATATATAAAAATACATATACTTTGCGTATTTTTCTCACCAATAAATTCACCTGACATGCCTACGAGTGTTCTCGGGTGTGCACATTCATTTCACAACCCCCTTTTTGCATTAGGTGTACCGGCTATTTATTGTATAATTACTTATTTTTCGTTCAAAGGCTTGCATATAAATTCCACTTTATACTACAAACTATAAAATTCATTAAACATTCCAAACAAACACAAACCATCATACAAACCCACGCACACGATAATCGAGGTACGTCGAACTTAACCACGAGTCTAACTCTAGTTAATTAGGATTTGAATTAACACTAATCATCAACTTAAGGTATTAGGTCGTTACAGTCTCCTCAATTTAAAGAAATTTCATCCTCAAAATTAAAGTAAACATATAATTACCTATACTTTCGAAGAGAAATGGATAATACTCCTTCATATAAAACTCTCGCTCCCAAGTTAGTTGCTCATTATTGTGAATTTGTCATTTCACTATAACCAAAGTAATCTCTTTGATTCTCAGCCTCTGAATCTTATAATTAAGTATCTGAATCGACTGCACGTAAAATAAGTCTTCCCGAAAATCGAATTCATTCCAATCAATCCTTGGAGTGAACTGAGTCTCTATTTTGCAAAGCATAGACACTTAGAAGACATTATGAACTCCGGCTCGCTGAGGAGGTAACTCTAACTTGTAATCAATAGGATCAATCCTTTCCTGTACTCTGAACAGCCCAATGTACCTTGGAGCTAGCTTACCTTGCAACCCAAATCTATACAATCTCATCATAGGTCTGACTTTCAATAGGACAAGATTGTCGTTTCAAAACACCAAAAACCTATGATGTTTATTGGCATATCACTTCTATATTAGCTGTGCCGTAGTCAAATGCTAGCGAATCTGTTGAATTCTCTATGTGTAGTTCTAAATTACTCACATAGAGAAATTTATTTCTCCCAGATACTACCAAACTCCAAGACACAAGCTCGAAGCATATCCTCTTCACCAAAATTCACAGCTTAGGCTGCTCATCAGTCTGCGAATGGTATACCGTACTAAGGTTAAGGAAAGTTCCCAGCTGTCTCTACAATTCACTCCACAGTCTAGACGTGAATCTAAGATCTATATCCGAAGTAATCGACACTAGAACTCCATAAAATCTCAACACCTCACGTACGTACACCTCACATAACTAGTCAAAAGGATGTCACATGAAAACTGGCAAGAAATGCACAGACTTTGTCAACCTGTTAACTACAACCTATATAACATCGTGCTTATGCTTAATCAGAGGTAGACCGAAAATAAAATCCATCGATATATGTTCCCACTTCCACTAAAGAATTGGCAGAGAACGCAAAAACCCCTCCGGTTTCCTATGCTGAACCTTAACTTGGAGACATGTTTCGTATCTCTTTACAAACTCACCAATATTAGTCTTCATCACAGGCCACCAATAAATACACTTCATTTCGTGATACATCTTATTGGTACCTAGATGTATAGAGTAAAGAGATCTATGAGATTACCATAGAAACTCCTCCCTCAACTATTCCTAAGCTAGAATCCACAATCTATCCCTGAATCGTAAAGCACCATCATCAGAAACGGATCAATTAGGATGATCTACACTAGTCGTTAATCGCTAACACACTATATAATCTTGATTGGCTTTAAGAAAACCAATCCCCACTGAATCATCTCCAATTCAGTCAAAGTCCGAGCTCAGAAGAGCAGATTAGTTGCTCTTAAATTAGCTCTCTCAGTTGAAAATTTGTAAACTAAACTTACATGAATCATTATCACAGACACTTCCTCCTGAAGTCTGAACTAAGAAGCTCTGATAGCAGCTATATTCTCTCTGTCTGTTCATCTCTTACTCAAAGCATCCTCAACTACATTCTTTCCATTTAATCCGAGTTATAATTACATACTTACAGTTTTTTAACACCTTTCTGTGTAGTTCTAGATTACTCAAGCTCAAATTAACTTGTATCATTAGTTCTAGAGAACTCAAACAGTAAAATATTTCTTCTAGTAACCAACATCTACCAAGTCACAAGCTCATAAATTATATTCTCTAGAACTAAGATCAGTTGCAGATATATTGTGTTAAGATTGAGAAAGGTCTCTCCTAGCTATTATACATTTCTTCCCCACTGGGAAGCATACTTTCGGTTTCTCACCGAAATAATAATACTAGTTCTCCATAACTCTCAACTCTTTCTACACACTTATATCCCGCTTACTCTTCCACGAGAATTGAACCATAATACTAGCGAGAAAAGTATAGACTCTATTAGTCCTACAATTTCAACATCAATAACCTTCAGTTGTCATCACAACTTAGAACCATTATACATTTCTGAGTATGGAATTTCATTCAAATCGGACAAGAATAATATAACCCTCCAGGTTAATATTACTCAGTTTTCACCTGCTTGTATATCTCATATTTCTTTA
The DNA here is from genome assembly GCA_039657325.1 of Stephania cephalantha. NCBI lineage: Eukaryota > Viridiplantae > Streptophyta > Magnoliopsida > Ranunculales > Menispermaceae > Stephania > Stephania cephalantha. The sequence goes on from CM077571.1 coordinate 33,898,555, forward strand.
TAAATTGACACTGGCAGTTTTTCATTCCAGATGACCAATAATTCATTCTTATCATGACTTTAGATTTTGCCTGAATGAATATTCTAAAGAAACCCATGAGATTCTCAAAACATTCTTGCCTCACTTTTTATTTAAGTTCCAAGAACTTTCCTTACATGCTAAATATTCTGATACGAGATTATCCATACAAAATACCAATAAGTAGTGGTTAGTCCTTGACCTACTAGATAATCTCAATCGATTTCTCCAATAATACATCACTCAATTTATCATACTAATCCAGAAAACTCAGCTCATGATGTGCCTGCGCAGGACTTCAATTGTTCATCATTGTATATCTCATTCAACATATATTATTGAGTAACTTTTATAGAAACTATACCCTTTGTCTTTTCCCCATTTAAGACATTATCAACACAATCACCTGAATGAGTGATGTTTCAAAGTGAATTCCTTACATTTAGGAAATTCAAGGTATCAATCTCACCTTCCATTTCTGTCACTCTGATAGTTACAATTTTCAAACTTTTATAGTTTGAAACTCACTATTTCAACCTTTAACTAATCCACCAGTCATTGTACTTCCAGGCAGTCTTTAAATGATTCTTCTAAGATTCTCATTAATCTCTAAGAATGATTAAAAGATTCACAACAACATTTCCTCTTTATTTACAAGTGACACCTTTCCATATTTGGTATAATTACTAAAATTGTTATCTCCAGATTATCAATCTCCCATAGTTCTCACAATTCTCAAACTATACATGTACAAGTTACAATTTTGCTTTCTTGCGTCAACACACATTTTAACCTAAATAAAAAGTCTTAAGATGAACCTCTAACTTCTTCTATAATTCAGGTATCATCAAGCAAACATTGTAGTCAAACTATACTTCAACATTCCTCTAAGGCATCTTTGTATCAAGTTTTAGCTTACAACAATTCTCATACTTGAGTTAAGTGAATAAATTACATAACGATACTAGACATCCCTAGATCAATCATTTGTAATATTCAATTATTTCAAGATTACTTTTCTATTTTACCTTTGTGTGAATATGTGACAATCTCATATTGTCTCATCCCCAGTCAAATCCCTCAATTTTTTGTCATTACAATATGGATTCACACCATAACTGGAATTTGTACTTGATAACAACTTATGAAGTATAATTACATTAGTAGTTTCCAACCTTAAATAGGCTTTTATCACTAACCACTAATTTATATATTGAATAACTTTCATTACTTCCCTACTGGTCTCTATACTAGTATTAATCATACGTTAAAGTGGTCTACCATCTCTGAGTTCCATCCAAAGTCATTCAGTACTCAATTGTTTCATAATTTCTATTCTCCTAACACACATCTCAAGTTCTTAATCCAATAGATACTTCTTCACTGACTATTATTTTTCTAATAATATCAGTGAGAACAAAGACCATTGAAGACAGTTACTCGAATAATGTATTTAATATTTATCTTTGTAAGTTTCCCTTATGTCTTTCCCTTTTCAAACTCCTCAAGGTTAAGGTTCTCTCGAACTCTTACCTTCAATGCTTTCTCACTCATGAGAAATGGATGGACTTCAACCATCTAATCATCATTCAGGAAAAAATATAACTCTTATATCTACAACGTAAATATAATATAACACAACAAATAGCATATATCAGTCTTTTTATCTTTTGGTTGTCCCCTAAAATCATGATAAAAATCATTTATCATACCTTAAGCTTATTCATAACTCGATAAAACTCTCATGTTAATAAACTTAGGTCGTGGTACCAACGTATCACATAGCCTATAACCTTTAACTTCGATACCAAACTGTATCCTAGTTATCACTTATTTCCAAGTAAACTATAATACCACTCGTATCAAAGTTAATTACCTTAAACTTTGGAGTAGGCTTTGACCAGGTCTCCGATACCAAACTATATCAAAGTTATGAAATGTAACAAAGCCCTTAAACTCGGTCCTACGATACTAAATAGTATCGAGTTACCACGTAATTCAAAAGTGAGGAACCTTAGAGTGATAAACCTTGGGCTCTGATACTAGGCTATAGCATCCCCTATCTCGATTAGGGTGATACTCGACTTGAAAACCTAATTTAGCCTAAATTAACTAGCCAGACTTAACTAGATCCAGTAACCTCTCCTCTAACACCTGATAAACACCACTGTATATCGAATATTGATATAAAACAAATAATAAATGCAGCAAAAATTTAAAACTTTTTTTATTATTAAATACGATATATAGTACCCAATAAAATCGTAATAAACCTCTATTATATAAAATCTCTCACCCCTTGTGATATTACAAAACTATAATTCAATACAAATATATAAGAATAAAGGAAGATTTCATTACATTAAAGAGAAGGTCAAGACTCCTAAATCTTTTATATTCAGTATTCGTAGCGCTCGTCGGTATTCTTGAAATGTTAATTTGGGGGAGCGCTCCAACTTTCTTAGTAAGTAAGGATTCACATAGCCATCGACATTCAATATAATAGTTAACAACTTCATACAATAACAATATGCACCAATGTTAACTAACAAGAATATGGAAAACATATAATTCAATATATATAAAGGATGCACATCAAACTGTTAATGACTATTACATTGTGATTCCCATTTTATTTATGAAACTAGGGTCGATTACCCACTGATGCCATTAAAATGATTGGTAGACCAACACGATGGCCGATGTGTTGTCTAACCAATCTATTAATGCCCAATGGTATTATCCGAGACCCTCTAGTGAATATGTAACCTACACAACCTATCTAATTGAGTGGGAGTTACGTATAGACTGGGAGATCAACCCCGCATCCTATACAACCTTGTCTCAGTGTCTTGAGTTACTATCGTGGATCACAATTAGACATTTTTTTCGATTTAGAAAAAACATCACAGTGTATATAGTCCCCCATTCAGTCCATAAACTACATAACTAAATATACTAAAAAAGCCAGGCAACATTGATAAATAAATGAATCCATAGTTACCTCGATTTAGGCTTCCGTTCCAAATTCCCTAACTTTCTGGGCACTCAAGCTTTCCTGGTGTTCCACAACCTATCACAAGCCATTTGTCAATATAGGTCAAATACCCTTTGTTTAGAGCCCCCAAGTCAGTCCCTAAGACCTCATGAAATTCTAAGTAAAACACAATACAGTTGCTATTTTCATGGGTGGCAGTGCGGTCCCTCAGTTGGTGGGGCACGCTCCATCAATTGGGTTCATCCCAACTGATGAAAAGAGCATGCTTGTCTACTCGATGGAGAGCGCTCCACCATGCACTGCCTTGACCAATAGGGCAACAGCCACTGTTCTAGTACCAAATCATCACCATAGCCTCAATTACTCTCCTAAATCATCAAGGAGGACCTCTAGTTAGATAACAAACCTTTTCTAATCATAAAAAACAACAATTAACAGAGAAATCATCACCAAACTATAGAATTGAACTTGAAATTGAAAACTTAACTCACCAAGATGATGATCTTTGATCCTCAATAGTTTAAGCTACTCATCTCCACTTGAAATCACTATGTTGATCCACTCCTCACCAAATCAAATCATCTAAACCCTCAGCTGCTTAGTTCTCTCACTCACGAATGATCGATTGATGAAATGAGGATATGTTTGATAGTTTTGGATTTATTTATATTGATTTTCCTCGAAATACGAATCACGCTTTCTCAAGGCTGGTCAAGTGATTGATGTGTTAAAATGACATTCCTTAAAGTGATACAAATTTTAACACCATCAACACTTACGCTCATCTCGATGCTAGTCAAATGGTTTATATAATTCAAACCAAACTTATAGTTTTAATATATATTTATATATCAAATATATATAAATATTCATATACTTTTCGTATTTTCACAGCAATAAATTCACCAGACATGCCTACGAGCGTTCTCGAGTGTGCATATTCATTTAACGACCCCCTCGTCGCAATCGGGGTACCAGCTATTTATTGTTTAATTACTTATTTTTCGTTTATAGGCTTGTATTCAAATTCCACTTTATACTACAACCTATAAAATTCATTAAACAATCAGAGCAAACACAAATCATCGTAGAAACCCTTGCACACACTAATCGAGGTACGCCAAACTTAACTACGAGCCTAACTCGGGTTAATTAGGATTTGGATTAACATTAATCAGCAGCTTAACATAACAGGTCACTACAAAGCTCACATAAGGTTGAAGGAAGAAGATGATTTTTTATTGTAAACTCCATTTCCATGCCAAAGTCATGCAAAACTTGTATTCTTTACTTCAAAATTGATATGGATGGCCCATAATTGTAATTTCCAGCCCGTTTAGTCTTTTCTTCTCCTCTCTCACCAAAGAACTGACACAAGAGATCTTATGTGAACCACCATACAAATTCAATTTGTCCTTCCTACAATATAAGCGCACACCAATTTTTGGTTTAGCACATTCGTTTCTTTTTTTGTACGTGTTGTGAGTTATCTTATGTGAACCATTATCTTGACTGCTTGCTCATTCCTCGATTGTCATAATATTGAGATATTGGGCCCTTAATTTACTTTTCAATCAAATTTAATGGTTGTTAAATTTCCTATTTTCTCTCTGTCACCGTGGTGACTCAAATAACCACTTATTTAAGTGATGTAACCTGTTTCTCGAGGCATATCAATGTTGTGGACAGTCCCAACTAATTCCCTTACTTTAAAAATATTATTTTAAGTCTTAATGCAACACAATTTTACATCCAGAAGTCCAACTAACAACTTAAAAAACATATGTTACGCCTTAGGTGACCAATACAACGAGAGACTATTGATATTATATACATAATACACATTAATATTCACACAACAAACAATAATACTAACACGAAAATTAAGTATAAGTACTTATTTCTCGCAATCTACACCTTGTTATACGTCGAGCTTGTGTCACCCAGGATTAGAATGACCTCATTGCCCTACACCAAGAGTTTGGGTCATTACAATTAAGAAATTGTGGCCGTGAAATTCTAATTTAGATAGTAGACTTACTCGAGTCTACAAACAGATAAGGGAAGTGGTCCCGCATAAAACTCTCTTGCTCCCTAGACACCTTTCTTCTTATAGATTTGCAATTGAACCTTGACTAGATGGTTTTCTTTAGTTCTCAGCTTATGTATCTTCCGTTCAAGAACCATTAGACGTTGCTCATCATATGACCATTTTTGAAATCTAAGAACCGATGATGCTTGTCAGCATATTTTTTTAGTCAAATTTGAGTTGTTTGCATTCACTATCTGATCTGCGTAATAATATTTATGTGATCTTTGAACAACTCTGTGCCTATCATCACAACATCTCCTACCTCTACTCAACATATAAGGGAGCAATAGGTCCATACAAAGTCTCGAAAGTTGCCATTCCGATATTTGACTGATAATTGTTGCTATATCCAAACTCACCGCTAGATTTGACTATTAGACTACGGATATAAACCGGTGCTAAGATTGAGTCAGGTGCCTAGCAGAACCGCAAGCTCTATGTTAAAGTTTTGGAAACCAAAGGAACTGAGGAGATTAACGAATCAGTGATGAACTAATAAACACACATCAAAATTAAACCCAAAATTGATATCGCAGTAAGACTAGAATATCTTCCTCTACATAGGCTCATCCACAACAATCAATTAATCAAATTCATAATGTGTACAACTAATATAATGATCTCTCGTTCTCACAAAACTCAAGTAAAAAAATGATGATGCATACATTAGCGATCTTGAGTATTTATAGACTCATTCTATTTACCTTATCTAGGAATTCAATCTTAAATGCAATACAACTCAAAAAAATTTCTTGGTCTCTAATTGTAATTCCCATTGGAATCATCCAATGTTTAACAACTCAGTCTACTATTCCTTCAAAAATCTTGACTCGTCGTTTCCCTAAAGTTCTTCAGTCTTTTATGCACCTTTCTCTGGGGTTTTGTATTTGTAATCCATCTCAAAGTTCTCTACTTGCAGTATCGAACTTCGTCACTATTGTAGACTAATACTAACAGTTGCTCTATTTCAATATCCAACTCATATTATATTCCTTATTTGACTTCAGATCTTTCTTTGTCGTCGACTCTAACTTTGATACTATAATCTTCACTTGAATTACATTGTAGTCTTTCTCTTAGTTGTATCTACACTCAAACATCTTGCTTAGTCAGGTTTTCCATCTTGAATGCAGCATCTACCTAACTAACTTAACTCCTATTTTGATAATATATTGCTAATAAGGATAGATCGATCGAAGCGCAGTAAGCTAAGGTCTAACAATCTCCCTCTTTGGCGTAGATTGCTCAAAAACAATAACTAGCAAGATAACCAAATTTTTGAGGAACTTTATAAAATGTACTATTACCGATGGATTAAAGTAACAACATAAAAATTGTAACCCCAAAAAGATCATAGTCACCAGGCAATATGTACAACCATGAAATGCATTTTTTAAATATCAAGTTCATATACTTAAAGTCATAAAATACTAAAAAAACTTAAATTTATAGTCTCTTGCTCACTCCCCTTTTTTTATTAAACAACGTTAAAGAGATGACAGTTGTGTTATAACCATCCACCTCAATCGGTGAAGTTGGGAACCAGCAATGTCCAGCTCTTCTTGTATTGATCACATATGTTCAAATACATCTTCTATGTAGATAGTGAGATAGGCAATGCAATCTAAGAAGTAGTCAAATAGAGGAGGGTGTGGTCTCATCACCCCTGAAGAACTTTGTTTTTACAGAGGTTCATCTTAAGTTAGAATAGAGTCATCTTCAATAGCGTATGTCTGTGTCGTAGTAGCAGTAGTAGGAGTAGAAGGTGCAGTTCAAAGAGAACATGAACCGTAGTGGTTGGCTTGGTTGAAGTGGTAGGAATGGCTTGATTGAATTCATTATCCTCATCCTTAAGGTTAGTAGGAGGATGGACTGACATACTTGGCTCTGATTGTAAATAATCATTATGTGGAGCCAAAATAGTATATTCCGATGTTGCAATAACCGAAGGCAGCTCAATGCCTTCAAGGTTAATAGCAGTCGAGTTCTCAATAGGAGTAGTCTCTGATGTTTCTAGAGACTTTTCCTGTGCTATACATTCATACTAGGAATCTCACTTGATGTTACAACATCGTCGCCATCAGTTCTGTAATTCATCATAAGGGACTTAAGTGTACTCATCCCAACAGTAGTAATAGGAGTAATATCACTTTGATCAATGTTTAACTCAGTAAAATCATCTTGATTATCTCCAATGTCGCAAAACTCAGCAGACGAGGTAACTTCCTCAGTTTGATAAGGAAGTAGAGTAGATGAACTCGCGGCAGGTCGCAGTCTAGTTTGTCCTGTAGCAGCAAGAGGATAATTTTCTGCATTTGCAATTTCCTCTCTTGAAGATTGCACTTTGACGCGTGCCGCAAGTATAATGGCTTGCTTATAGTAATAGTGTAATCAACTTACATTGATCACGGATATCGTCCTCAGGGAATGGTTTTTGCACTAGTTACATACCTATTGAACTTTGAACTATTGCTAAGGAGATCCCTTTTTTTATTTGTTTTAAAACTAACTAAACTACGCTATATAACAAAACAATATAAACTTTACTTTAACTTTTATATTAAGACTATTTTAGTTCACAACTTCACCTAGGCAATGAAATACTATGCTTTTCAACCATTTTTATATCTCATTATGTTGTTCGTAATGCTTAATTAGAATAGACAAATTTTCTTCAATCCACTTTGACCAACTGTCATTACGGAAAAGATTCTAATGTGCAAACTAGAGCTCCACCTATCAGTGTGAATAACGTCAGCTCCACTTTGCTTTAATGTCCCAAATTTTTAGATTCATAACCAATTAAGTTTATTATCGGTGCCCCCTTAATCAATAACTATATATTGATGTTGTGTATTTTACGATTATACCGTTTATATTAAGATTAAAAGCTTCAATGGTCATGATAACTTCTAAAACCTAAGATCAATAAACATGTGATCAAGACGTCTAAAAAATTACACTCAGAATCAATACAAATTTTAATCATTGCACTTTTTCTTTTCGATTTCTACTCATGTTCATAGCATAGATCCATTGATCCCTAAGATTAATAGACTATTCAAACTTCATTGAAACACATATATTACACTTCATAATTGAAATCATTAAAATCAGAGATAAATATTTATATATTACCTTCAATGAAGCCATACATGAATTGCAAAATTGGAGTCTCTAATGTTTTCTCGACACAAACCTTCTTAATACTCAAAATCAAAGTAAACATATACTAAAATATTGTAATGGCTGCTCCTCTATGATATGTTGTGTGTTTACCAAGTCCTAAAATCTATTTATACCTCTTCTTAACCTAATTTACATATTAACTCAAAATAAAACTCTAAATTTCTAATTTCTTCCAATTCGACGATGTCTCTTATCCCTCGACTCTTTGTGTATTGTGCCATGGTACCGCCACTGCGCCGTCTTCTTAGTGCAATTCTTCATCTCCTATGACCTCGGTGCCTTGCCTCAAGTACCCTGCTTCGTCCTTTACTCTCCACGCTGTCGCCACAACGCCAAGCCTACAATCTTGATTCTTCACGTTCCCTTCTCTCCCATGCCGTGCCTAAGTCCTCCACGTTGTGCCTTATACACCCACAACGCCACCATGTGTAGCCACGACGCCAACCACACTTTCATTTATTTTTGCTCCATTTCTTCTCCTTTTTGCTCATTTACTTCCTTTACGTCTTAATTACCTGAAAATGCATAAACACCATTAATTAGAGCTCATTTAGAGTTATTTATACTAAATATAGTAATATACTACTAAACTAACTCCATATATAAGTCTAAATAATCACTTATCAAATACCCCTAAACTTAAGATTTTGCACGTCTCGAGCAAAAGTGTATTTTACTAAGTCTCTTAATAACTAATTCTCGTTCATTTTACATTGTTCGTGGAGTATCCTTTATTTAACTAAGTTTCAAGTTCATAATCAAATCAAGAGTAGTTCTTTATAAAAACTTATATTTTAAGAAAAATAGCTTTAACAACACTTTCGAAACTTCAAAGTAGATTACAACCAAAACCATCACCACTCAAAAGCTTGTTTCACCTCGACACTCAAGTAGCAAGTGTGCAATCTCATGATTTCTCAATAAGCTCGGGAATTCACAAATAAGTATAGATCATACTCATCTTTAATAAACTTTAATACCTCAAAAGTCTATAGGACTTCATAGTTAGAAAGAAAACTTAACTCAACTTGCTACTTGTACTCGAGCTAAATCTTTTATTTGAAGAGTTTTATTTTACTCCCACCTTCTTTTTTATTTTTCTGTCATTTCTTTTCTTCTTCTTCTTTTATTTTTTTTTTGTTTTACGGTCCCGGCTCATTTTCATATAGACTTCATTTTTACTCACTTTTCCAACCATCAAGTTCTTTGCTCAATTTCTTGTAGAACTTATAGGATTCTCTAGTTTTTTATATTTCTAAAACTCTTGTTAGAACTTGTCATTTTCACTAAATTAAGTTAACCCCAACTTTTCCTTTACAATGCCTATTTCTTCATCTCTTTGCACTAAGTCTTTATTCACTTTTTATTATCAAGTAAGATTCACACTTATTATAAACTTCCTTAGAGATCTAACTTTTTCTACAACAAGTGTTCTAGTTTCTTGCTTTTGTCTCAAGTTCAAGGTCTTCTCTTACTCTAGGTTTCTATCATGAAATCATACCATTTTTTGCTACATTTTATTTCTTTTCTTAAAAATTTAAAGCATTCTCTTGAATTTCATATCAGTATGATACTTGTAATCTACTCATCCTCAATTAAAGGCATAAATATGTAAATGAACTACTTATCATTACATAGTACTATATATAACCTAATCTATACTAGCTAAACCCTAAAATAATAAACAAGATGAAAATTTTATACACTACCATGATTTCCATTTTAACTGATTCAAAATAAATTTTAAACGATCATAACTGTAGTGTTTATCTTTATTTATCTACCTATCTACTCAAGGTTGAAAAGTAAGCCTGAAACATGAAAATACTAAAACACAAGTTCATATATAATAACTCAAGTATATATAAGCATAAACTAAACTAAACATAGGATTTTAACAAGTAAATAGTTAACAAAATATCTTAAATGTAAAAGTGAAATGGTATCAATGTAACTCTCATATCCCTAGGTCTAAAAGACTACTCTGGCACTGACATCAGGAATGCGCATAATCATCATCATCATCATCAGCATCATCAGCTCCAGCATAGGATGGTGTGAAAGGATGCTCCAACCTCCTTCTTTGCACCAAATCTGGATCAAACACATATTTCAATACTGCTAGAAAACCAAATGACCTATTAGTAGATCTCATCCGTCTATTCCTCTAATATATATGTCCTTATAATGATAAACAAACAACATAAAATTATGCTACCTACTTCGTCGATCTTCCTCTCTCCTTTATTTATCTTGCTCATAACGTAATAAGGCTTCCTAGTACTAAACCCTATCCTCTCTAAACTGTCTTCGCATTTCAACAATCCACAGCCTCTATTGCCTTGGAGTCATGTCCTTTGGTGGTAGTGTTGGTGCCTATGGTAGAGCCTATGGTAGAGGAGGTAGTGGAAAGACCTCAGGACCATCCAAGTCCTGCTCTCGTAGCCCTCAGCGAGTCCCTAATGTTGTTGCTCCTCTTCTCCATATCTTTCATCTTTAATTCTTGGGCTAACTCTGTTGTTGCTACTACCAAATCCTCTTGCCGTTTGGCCAACAACTATGCCTTAAAGTATAGCTCCATCACCTCTCTCTCCCTCTCTCCCTTTCTTTCCCTTCTCCTCGGAGTCTTGATAACCAGGTGATGATTTTAGTGTGAGCATGAAAGCTTCATCAATGGTTGTTTGGGCCTCAATATTAAATTCATCTTCATTTCTCAATCGCACTCCGACCTTCAAAAACATCTGAATGATCAAGATAGGAAATACAAATTTCTTGTCTCTCTCTAACATGATGGACTTCCTCATATTGTTGTAGATGATCTCGTCGATTCTGATTTCCCTATTGTTTACTATCTCATAAAGATAAGCCATTTTGGCTTGATGATCACACCATGCTTAAAGGTAAGGTATAATGAAGCAATAAGGAAATGTCGCCGCATTCAGTAAACTTTCCTATCACTCCCTTTCTTAATGTGCTTTGGCAAATTCTCAACTACCATGACCTATCCTTGTTGTCCTTGGACAACCAATGCTTTCTCTATGGCTCTAAAAGTGTATAGGTTATAGGATTTCTCATATATCTTATCCGGGAAATTCATACAAAAATAAGTGCTCTAATCCATAGATACTGTTAATTTCTAGTCTATTAAAGGGAAGCGAAATCCCTCTCACCTTCACTGGCTCATCCTTTATAGTGAACTTTGCATTAGCATAATATTTATACACAATCGCACACACTCCTTTAACTTCATTCTTTCTATAGTCTTGAGTGAGTTTCTCCTAATTTTGATGCCTAAAGAAGTTATTCACTCAGTATCATACTTGGCTGGCCAATTTATTCCTCTCTCACAAATGAACTCCTTATGTTGGATATCATCATATCTACCCTTTACCTATCTACTAATGAGAAATCAGGATTTAAATGGCAAGGCTCATTTGTAGAATCTCTTTAGATAGATGCCTCAAAGTCATTTGCTCTAGCTTGGCTGACTTGCTTCCATGCTCTTGCTATTTCTTCAAATTTCACACAACACAAGAACAATGCAACTAGCAACTCGGGTCTTCAATTCACCTAAAAATGAAAATTTATATCACACGGATCATACGCATACTAAATAATGTAAAGACATAAACTAGATCTCCATGGGTAACATTAATGCTCAATATTCACACAACTTGCATTTTCATATCCAAAATCCTGAAATCCATAATTCATACAATTTCATCAAAATTCTCAAACTTCCAAGCATATCTAATGAAATTGTAATTTCTTACCTTAATGCCAGATTAATTTCTGATGTAGAACACTCCTCCAATTCTCTATCAATCAAAGACCACTAAATATTCTAACAAACTAGAACTATAGCTCTTTTTGAATTCAAATCCTCAAATTCAAGCCCTAGCTACCTTTTGCACATCCACAATGCATGTCAGCCCTTTTGTCAACAAGACGACTGACTGGTCTCGATTACCTTAATCCCCTGGTAATCTAGCAGCCTATCCATTCTTTTAACTTTAACCTCAAACAATTTTCATTAAGATCCTTCATAAAGCTCCACAACTAAATTTATATCTTTAACAAAAACCCATTCATGATTTGTTCTATTAAAGAAAATAAGTAAATCATATGGATTATTCTCCATATTTTGTAAATATTTCGGCAGCACCTTCTCTAAAAGCGGTCTACCAAGAAACATTCACCTAATAGACAACATAATTGGGGAGAGTCATAAAAGGTCTAATATTTCCCCATAGTTCATAATATATATCAAAATCAATCTTATAAACTAACTTAAAGTCACCAATAGCTTAATTTTAACTTTACTAATAAAAAATCACAAAAGTTCAAACAAAAACCTTCTCAACTTATTTAATTAAATTAGGAGACTCTCACAATCTTTTAATGAAACTTCACGTCCTACACTCACACTAAAAATCCAAAACAATATATATAAGCAACTTAAAACAAGAATTTACTTTGAAGTTTGAAAACAATCACCACAATCTTCAAGTCTTGTCCACTATTCCTTTGTCTTCATATAGAATCTGACATGATCAAAAACAACTCGAAGATGTCAGGTAAGTGAATTCCTGCATTGATCTGTATTCCTGCAATTGTTAGTCTAATACATTGAGAGATGTAATAGCATTTCTAAATAAACATTAAGATATATACGTTAACAACAACAACAACAACAACAACAACATAGCCTCAGTCCCAAATTAACTGGGGTCGGCTACATGGATCAAAATTTTCCATTGTGCTCGATTAAGTGCAATTGATGGTGAGCTTTTCAAACCTCCCTCCTAATTAATGCATCCCATGTTAACTTTGGTCTGCCCCTACCTCGTCGAATCTCTATAGTTTCTATTGAGTCAAGTTTTCTAGTTGGGGCATTTGTAGGCCGTATTTGCAGGTGACCAAACCACCGCAACCGCCCTTCCCTAATCTTTGTATCAATTGGTGCTACTCCTACTTGTCTTTGAATTTCAAGATATATACGTCAACATGACAAACAATCCACTCTGTTGTTGTCTCCTAATAGAATCAAATGTAGACTACCAAAAATAGTACAGAGACAATATTAAGAGATCATGAAATGTAGAGATAACTTGTCAAGGTTAAACTCCACTAGTCTCACTAGACGGCGTAGAAGAAGGATTGAAACAAAGTTTCAAGCAAACCAGACTCCGAAACAAGCTTATCCCCCTCACTCTCTCTATACGTGCATGACCAAGAATGATAAAAGGCGATGTAGACTATGATAAAATTATAGGTCCAAAAATATTCAATCAGTCGTAAATATCACTGTAGGGTTTACTTACAACTAAGCCAACTTTGAGCTTAAGTTTTGGGGTTCTCAAAGCATTGGATCACCTTGAAAATGGATCTAATAGCTTCCCTGCATACCCAATTATATAATAGGTCAAGCTTCAAGTGAAACCAAATCACGAAACCCAATGAAAATTGTGGCCAAAGTACATGTTAGAACAATTTTCAAAAATATTAATTTATATAACTATTTCAACTTGCTTTCCACTAGCCAACTTGGGGTAGCTTTTTAACCTTTAAAAACTCAATATTTGTCATGATGACTTAAATGGAACTTGTAGTATTCACGTCTCACATTCCATATACTCCAAGAACACTCAAACCGGATCACCAGTAGAGAAGTTATGAATTTTCCAATATGGCCAGTAGGCAAACTTTTTTATTTTGAACTGAAAAACTTCTCCTAATAAATTTTTTTGCTATTAAATCCTCAAAACTCTTCAACAAACAGCATGGAAACCACTCAATACCAACATCAAAATATTTCTATAGCTTGTGGAGTCGAATTCGATAAAAACCAATAATCGAATGATCTAGAAACCCAATGTAAATCAATATCAACTATAAACAAATCTCCAAAATAGTTTTCAATTAAGTCGCATTAGTTCAATTCATCAAAACCCTAACCCACACCAATGGGATTTATCCTAAATTGATCTAAGTCAACCCAGTACATCCATTCACAATGATTTATACCAATTTCCATTAAAACCTAGCAAGAGAAATATAGAAATCGTAAGAATTCAAATTGAATTGTGGAAAATGCCCCGAATTAAGAATTTACCAAATTGCAGGTCGAATACCTCATTTCCATCGTAGAGATAGCTTGAACTGACCGTCTCGCGATGCTCTACAGTTTTGCAGAGAGAAACAGGGCAAAAATTGAACATCGAGAGTTCGCGCTCTTAAAACTTGAGTAGAAACGTTCATGGAACAAACGTTTGAAATGTTCTATAGAAATCAAAACAAAACGTTTTTGATTTGGGTTATTTTTTTATATATTAATATATAAACCCTCAGCTGCTTGTTAGCAGCTTAATTTCTTTTTTATTTATCAATTCCCGAAATCATTATTTTGACCTGCTTTAACTTCCGGCGCTCGTTTTCGATTGGGTCTTTCACCAAATTGAACCAAACTCTCGACAAAACATTTCATCGTTATAAACACATACGTAACACAAATTTCGGTCACACCAAAACCTCGAAAATCTTAAATATGTCCACGACATACTAAACCCTTATTGACCAATTTTCTTGCCATACTAAATTAAACTTACTCCAATTTGGACTCAATCTTAACCTTGACCACCGCCAACCAACATAAAGCTTAAGGTAATGACTTGCACTAACTTCGTTCTCATTTTACAATACCACTTATCCCGACATGCATGTAAAATGAAGCGAACATTTCACTAAGGATTAACACTTGATTTATGAGTTTTTTACGGCAAATAATTTTATTTTCACTCGTGCCCTTCAGACACGCACTTGCAACTCCGATTATGACAAATTGAGGATACACCTCAATACACCCTGACTTGGCGACTAAATAACAATTATTACATCCACTAGGCATGCAACACGTATAGGTAATATTTAAACTTATGATCTCCGGTCCATAACACATAGGTCCCACCTAGGATACTCAATTTCCAATTAAAATACTAAAATACTTAATTAGTCAACTAATCAAGTTTATGAAATTCTTGGATTTCATAATCTTCCTAACTAATTAAAAATTTCGTCCTTGAAATCTAAACTTACAAGTTACTAAACCAAAAGAGATATGAGAAAATGATTCTTTATATACAACTCTTTTAATCAAACTCGTCAAAATCGTTTCCAAGGTGAACCATTAAGTGGACTCTATCACTTTCATTGTATTCAACATCTCGGTGGCATAGATCATAACCATTTCAACTTTTCATTTTCAAACATTTGATTTAATCAAAAGTTATCTCCGTTACTTTCCCAATCCTAGAAATTTATGAAATTCTGACAAGTTAAACAATCAACTTTGTGGAATTATCGATAACCTTACTTCATTTATCATTTTATACCTTGAATCTTATTCAAGTATCAACACATCGCAAGACCTAGCCTAGCTTGCTTTTCAATTTAACCATTTTCATTCGTAATTGAATGTTATTCCACAGGTAGTTGATAATTCTTTTCATATCCACTCAAACTTCGATACACATCCCAGTTTACTTTCTCATCACTAATCATCTTTTTATTAGAAATGTCAATCGATCAATTCATAGACTATCATTAGTCTAAATATAAGTGATGCAAATAATATTTGAACACGACATTAAATACAAAGTAGAGTTGTGTGTCATTTGATCCATCACTACTCCAGCATTTCACAATAGAAACCCGGAATTACACAAGTCATCCCATGACTGTAGATCTTTAATTACATTTGTCATCTAATGAGAGATCTCAAATACAATCTGATCAGAAAATGAAACTTGGCACATCATGCAACTCTCAATCATTCTCTGAATGTCTACTCATAATATTATTTATATTATGGATTAGAAAGCAATTATCTATTTTGATTTGTCGGCCAATTCATTTAACATTCTCTTTGACTAGTTAGAAAAATCACGAATTTTTTTAACTTTGTCAAATCATTATCTATCCCTGAGTTCACCAAGAACCTCATATCATTCAATTACTGAGATCTCCTAGAATCTCATGTCTTAATCACTTACTATTCATTAGACTTCTCTTATTACCTTAATAGAGACAGTTATCCTTAATTTGAGTAGACATACATATTTAAACAGAGATATAGATATATTTCATGATTATACTCTCATAGTATAATTTTTAAACTTGTATCGCATACAAGTTTATAAATATGTTATCTCGTTTTTATTTCTACTCAATTACAGTGAAAGAATATTTAATTCTTCAAATATACCAAGTCAGATACACTGTCCTCTATTCAACATTTTCAACCAATAGGGATAATAAAAACTAACTGAGCAGTAAGTCACACATCTTTTCCATTTCATTTATATCTTCACCATCACATTGGTATTTTACATCAACTCCAACTTAAGATAACATAGTGCTTTAAACTTTACCACTGACTAGTCACTGATATTAGCTGTATATTACTTTGGTTCTACATTTTCATAAGATCCTTGTCAAGATATACTAATCTCCATCAAACTTATAGTTTGACATCCTAAGTCTTATAGGACTCGTTAACATGAACTTTCTTTTTTTTCATATTAATGAGAGAATGACTTGACAATTTAGTTGCCTATGCTTCAGCTTCCAATTGACTCCAATAAAACTTCATAGACACTTTTATTCTGACCATCATCAATACATCCGATTATTCAAAGACAATGGAATGCGTTACACTAGACTTTTATGCTGTGAATGAATTATGATTATAAAATGGAGTTACTTAGACTTTTAGTCATACACAACTTCTCTGGTTTCTGGCCTTGACTATGTTACATTTCCATCAGTCACAATTCATCTCTATGTCTCATTTTATCTTATACATAGAGTACATTCCGTTCGATTTTCTTCAATCTTAGCTATAATCACATTGATCTTAATCTTGGTCCCTTTATAAACTTACCATGTCTTTCGCTTAACAACCAGCCACTTACCGCTCCTTAATCTTGACTGACAAAGGCAATTTATCTTTTTTCTCTTTGGAAATATTACTAGGGATGATGCAACTTCTTATGATCATTCGGTCAATTGAAGTCTTCCTTAGCTATCCATTATTTGGAATAGAGAAATTTTGCGACTTAAATAGTTCTACTGTTTGTCATTACCTTAATTTGTTTCCATTAGTTTCAAATTTGTCGGCTTTTTTCTCCAAAAAAATTCGATATTTTTCAAGAAACTGTGTAAGACAACCCCGATAGCTTGTATTGGGATAACAACGGGGTGATAGCACACGATAAAGAACCAAGATCACACCACTGATCTAAACATATACTTAAAGGTTTTCATCTCATTCGAGAAATCATTGAGAGGGGAGACGTGAAGATTTGCTGAATTCTTACAGAAGACAATGTTGCAGATCCTTTAACGAAGGCTCTTCCACAAGCGAAACATGATGGTCATGTTAGGTCATTAGGTATTAGATATTTGAATGATTGGCCCAAGTGCAAGTGGGAGATGTTGGGGCATGTGCCCTAGGTCAATTTACAAACATTGTTTATCTTATAATTTTAGTTAATAAAATTGAGGTTTTCATTTGTTGTTTTATTATTAGTGATTGCATGTTACCTTATAGTAAGATCCATAGGTATTTGTTGAAATATCTTAAATGTCCCTAGTCGGTCATTATACTGGGAACTATAATGATTTAACACTAGTGTGAATCTTGATTGACTGTCATGTGATGATCATGCATATAAGGATACGAATCGAGATCATGAGTACCTGTTAGGGAACTATGTACTAGGCCGACCAGCTATGAGAACACCACATGAATTAAGTCATAGGTGTTACTCATGATTGGTATATCATTTAGTCATTCGACTTGAGATTACCAAAGACTTCAATATTAGGAGCATGGTAATTTGACACAATCAAACATTGTCTTTAATCGGACAATTATAATGATTGTGATTGGTTACCATGTGAATAATATGTAAAGGTCTGTAATAAAGATAGAATTTGTCATTCACATATAAAGATAGGTAAAATTGTATCCCTCGATATGATAGATTGATAATGGCTAAGTCCATGTGAATTGATATGATCAATATCACTTAGATTTTTCAGTTTACCTAAAGATCGAGACTGGTACTATTGAACATTAAGGATGACTTTTTATGCCTTATGTTTAACCAAAGGATATCAAACGACAAAAGGATATGATATATGTTATTCATTAGGTTGTATCGATTTTGATATTCGTGCTGCTTGTGTAGTTATAATGCCTTGCTAGAGACCACTTATGACTTGTGTACCAAAATGGTTTTGGTTCACTGCTAATCTCGCATGAATCTATTGGGTGGCACACAAAAAATGGCTTTGCGCAATATCAATTGATCCAGAGTAATGAATTTTACATGATAAAATTCATGACATAAAAAACCCTTACAATTTGTTAAATCATAACTTATTAAAATGGACGTGTGTGTAATTTGCTTAAACTGCCTAAATACAATAGTTGTATTATATGAATAGGATTTTAAGTAAGGGCTTATCTACACATATAAATAGAGGTTGAAACCCTAAAAAGAAATATGATTTTTGTTTTTCCAAGTTTCGAGTTCTCTGGATTTTGGGGGAGAAAGAAAAATATTTTCAATGTCTTTTGGCGATAGCAGTCCAAATTATGGTCAGCGTTTCTGTATGAATTTTTGATAGAGGACACACACTTGAACATCTTGGAAATCGAAAAATCAGTGAAGAAAATAATGAATTAAGATATGGTTTACTTTTGTAAATCTTGTTTAATGGATCCTATTTTCGATCCTATTGGGGTTTTTCAAAATTTGTTTTAAATTTGTCGTTATGCATGTGTCAGACCTCACCTAATTAGGGCATTTGACAGGCCTAGATTACCTTAATCCCTTGATAATCTAGTAGCCTTAACTTCTCCATCAATAAACAACTAAGAATGAGATCTTATAATCTTCAGTTATAAAACTTTATTAACCACAAAAGATTTTAAAGTGAATCTTAAACCTTAAGTTTCGTAAAAGTTAATTATATAATCCTTAAAGTTCATTTAGATTGATAACATTATCCTCAAACTTTTGTAAAAGTTTTTCGACAGCATCTCATCTATTTCTAAGCCTACACTAGAAATCTCAGCCTTCAAAAATCTTCAACAAAACCTGCTTAGCTTTGGTGAAAATGCCGAATGACTCACAATCCACCCATAACAAAATATATTGCATCAATTAAATCATATATTCAGTCTAACTTGATATAAAGTATCAAAATTTTTAAACTAGTGTTATCTTAATTCCAAGATGTCTTTAATTCATCTTAAACCCGTTCCAGCCATTCCAAAGGAGATCCTAATCCCACTCGAACCCACAAACCCATTTATATAATATAATATATTCAAAAACCAATACATACATTGAGAAAAGAACTAAGAAAGTCACATACAGTCGGAAAGCATTCCCTTTCCCTTGTTGCAGCTAGACATGTCATTATCCAATTATAAAAATTTGATAATGTTAGATAAGTAAATCCCACAATATCCAGCACACCTGTAATAATCAAATGCATAATAATCCAAGGAATTTAAATGAAGAATATAATCCTATGAATTTAAATACAACCGCAAATCCAACCCCTTTTTGTTATTCGGCCACAATCAGATAATGTTCTTTGAAAGTGGTAAGTAAACAATAATAAGGACTCATGCGCGGGGAGAATAGTCAAATGAGTTTCGTTCCTCTAGACTATGATAGTATGATTTAGTTCAACGTGATCTCATGATAACCACATGATGCAAAGTATCACTGACTCTAGCCCCTCAAGCATAATATAGTGTTCTATAACCACGGTACAGTCTACACTATAAGGAGACTCGAATCGCCTTATCCTCCTAACCCGTGTATGCATATGCAAAAATACAATATCAAGGATCAATGCAATTTATATGAAATTATAATCATACAATGTAACGATTACTTTGGGATTTACTTAACCTTACAAACGCGATATCGCAACTCCCTTGCGCTCTGAGTCGGTAAACTAGTCAATACGGGGCTCCAATCGTGGTCCTACAATTCATTAATATGTCCTGAAGCCTCCACAACAACTTCACTATTTTTCCAATTATTTGCATTTTAATTGACCCAATCGTGTCGCGAAACCCCTAAAATACTTCCAAAATAAATTATCCGACACCTAGATTTCATTTATAACTCAAAATTAATGTTCAACATCGAAAATTACATTGTCTAGGCTTAAATATAAATTTTCAATTTATTATATTTTATTGGTACTCCTCGACCAGAAAACCTCGGAATACCTCCAAATCAACTCCTCAGATGTCCAAATCCCAATTTTGACTCTAAATTTAGGTCCGGAATCGAAAACAAACCTAGACTAGGCTTTAAAATAATTTTCTAAATTTCAGACATTTTCGAGTATTGTAGCATGCTTTACAAGGAAAACCCTTGTATAAATCCACGAGAAAATCTCAAATCCCTCGTTTTCCATAAAAATCCTCAATTTTTAATAATTTTTCAAAAAATTCCAATTTTCATAATTTTTCCAATTTCTAGGGATTTCTTATTCATTTTTCCCGATTAAAAAAAACAAAAAAAAACTCATATTCATTTTTAAATGAGGTGTTTGACCCCTGAACCGAACTCGGTTCGGTCCGGTTTGGGGTTTAAGCCCTTTTCTTCTTTGTTGGGATGAATAGAGGGAGCCTCTGTTTCGTCCCAACAGTTTTTTTTTTTTAAATTAAAACTAAACTCTCCACTTATCAGCCATGGCTGCAACAATAGTTGCTCTTTAAGAAAGTTTTTAAGTCTTAAGAGAGATGTCCATCTTTCATTTTATAAACCTCAATTAACAAACCAACAACCAACAACATCGACACCAACAACCTATAACCACGCAGTAATACACAAACACTCACCTTGGTCTCGACCTCTCCATCTCGATCTCCATCGACTCGGTCTCCCACCGTCTCTCTGCCTTACTCGGTCTCTCTCTTCCCCATCGATTTTGAATTACAATGAATACAATTCTGTTTGCTTTGCAAATTATACATTAAATTTCTTCGATTTGCATCACGCGAATCTCGGGAGAAATCTAACGATTATCATTCTGTAATATAAATTTGCTCTTCCTCGAGATATGTAGAACATATCTCGAGGTCAATATTCAGCTTAAAACAAATTTAATGAGGGAGTGTTGATGTTGGACATACATATTAGGATTTCCTCAAGATTCGCATCGCACGAATCTCGAGGAAAATTTAATGATTCGCTTAATTCTTAATGTATATTGATCTTCCTCCAAATACGTGTTACGTATCTCGAGGTCGATCAAGTGGCTATCAACTACATAAGCACCACCTCTTGATCGACTCACTATGAAATCAATTATTTTGATCTCCTCGAGATACATATTGCGCATCTCGAGGTAGATCAAATGGTTTCATATATAAAACCATACATCACTTGATTCTCCTCGAGAGTGGACAACACGCATCTCGATGAGTGGACAAATTATCTCCAACTGCATGTTCCACCATTCTATTCCTCGACACTCACGCTACACGTGTCTCGAGATGAATCCACGGTATACTTTAATTTAATTAAAGCTATAAGATTGATTTATATATACATATATATATATAAATATATATACACCTATATATTTTCCCGGCTATAAATTCGCCACGCGCGCCAAGTACCAACCTTGGGCGTGCACACTATTGTACATCCCACGCATGTCACCCTCGACCCTGCTTGTCATTAGGCGCCCACCAATTTATTAATTATTTTATTTAATTTTGTGATTATCTCTTCAATATATGTCCAAATTAAATTCCAAAACAATTACAAAAAATTGGAGAAAATTCCCTAATGCGCTTCGAAACTCACAGACACCGCATATACACTCTACTTAATCCTATTTAACATCGAAATAGTGTATAATACATCAAATAGGCACACGACACATAAAAATATTATTAAAATTTATGATCACTGATCCGAAACACGTGGGTTCCACCTCGGATATCTAAATCCTAAATTAAATTTGAAAATACTTAGTCAGCCACCTAATTAAGTTTATAAAATTCTCGGATGTCACATTATGAACCTAAAAACCTGACATCAATGATGTTTTACTAATGAGTTTCATATGAGTTTCAAACTCAGGATTTATAAATGATTTTTTTTCGACGAATTTCTCCTTATTAGATAGATAAGTCGAATGTTGTCGAACACTTTTTCGACAATTTAGTTTTAAAATGTTTTACATGCTTATTCTTTACTTGTACATTTTGAAATGGCCAGAAGGAGTTCAAGGGAGAAGAAAGGAAAGGGGAAGTTAGTAGAGAAACCCAAGGATAAATCCAAGTTTTCCCAATTAGACCCATGGAAATATCTTTAAAAAACCCTAGGATTAGACACAAAGAGAGCCTACTCCACCTTTATCTTTTAGCAATGATTTTGAGGAAGAATATGAGAAGGAGGATGAGGAAATAGAATAAGATAAACCAACGGGAGAGAAGATGTATGTTCTTAGGAATGAAAGTTTTGTCAATGATAAGGCCTTTGCCAAGATTAAGAAAAATATAGTGAAAAACTTGTTCCCGAAAAGGGAATTCAATGTGAAGAATGAGTTGAAATATCACCCTAGGATTTTAAATATCATTGATGCGAGAAACTGGGATTATTGACTAAGGAATATCACCACTTAGACCTTGAGAATGTTCCTAGTGAAAAAAGAGGCAATACTTCAGTGAAAGAGTTTTATGCGAATGCCTATGGAAGTGACAGCAAGACAGAGTCAAGAGTTAAAGGAAGAACATGGGATTATTTTGCTGTGAGAATTAACCGATATTTTGGATTACCGGGTGTACATCAAAAAGAAAAAGATGAATACCTAAAGCCTGAATGCTCGATTAGGCACCATTACCCTACTGAGGAAATTAGGGGGAATAGAGGCAATATGTGATGAACGTTCCCAAATTAGGGCACCGCCCAGCCTAATCCGGTCATTAAGCCGCAATCTCGCCACGTAGGATTTAACAATGAATTAGTCAACCTTTTTCCAATGTCTTTATACTTACAATTTAACTGTTTGAATAAGTATTTTCTTATCTTATATTATTTAATAAATCAGAGTTAATTAAAATGTTATATACTTAAAATTTATTAATTGAAAGTCTTAACAATTTAGTGAAAGCTATTAACATGATACCAAAAAATTTTGGAAAACCAAGAAATAGAATCACTTGCGTATATATATAAATATATAGGAAATGACGATAATATATCATCATTTATCTGGTCAGGGTGCTATCTCTCAACCCATAATAAATACAACCCCAAAAGTATATGAAACGCAGATAAAAGTCATACAACAAAGTTAAAAACCAATAAAATCTGGTGTAGCAGTGCTCTACTATCTCAGTGGTAGTCGTCAATCTTAACTTTGTCTGGTCTCCGACTCAATGGATCTGCAACCAGCGTCATAAAAAAGATGGTGAGTACAGGAATGTAGAAAGTAACACTGAGAGACATTTGTTCACATTTCTAAATATACAAGAAGTATCTGAAAGAATAATAATAGCAACTATGCTTAAAAGAAATCATGATAAAAGATACTACAGTTAAATAAAATGAAACTGACACTAAGCTAAGTAGTAATGATCTAGGGCTGGTCGGCCGTGAGTTACATCACATTAGCCTTTTCCACTATATAAGGATGGAGTTGTCCTCTACATCACTGTTGAAGGTCGGAGCTGAGCTCTACACATTTATAATATTTCACAAGTGCCCGTCACTTGTTATATATGTGCTTGCCAACAACCCCGGGTCCCATACCCCGTGTGCTGTGCAAGATAATGGTAAGATCCAGATCACAACATAAGTCTAGTGACCCATGTGTACTGCGCCATCTCTATCATATCATGGTCCTAGATACAAGAACTACTTTCATTACCCAAGAAATGACATGGTTTGGGAATCCAACAAAGTAATTGCATATCTAATGAACAAAGGAATTTAGAATACAATATCGTCAACACTTACCTAATAGCATGCTATTTCATTTGACTCATTGTCTCAACCATAAAAGATGACAGCACATGATCTAGAGTCAATGATATTTTTCAACAAACAAATAATACCATGATAGCAAACTCATGTAATGAGAAAGAAAACAAGTCATGATATATAGAATATAATAGGCAAATCAGTTCAAATGACTGGAAATGAATAACAAGATAGGAATGAAATGTAAATAAATATCTCAATCAGTTTACTTACAATCTACGCAAATTTCCTAGTTATTCCGGCCTCCCGACCCACAAAACTCATATCCAAACCACTGAGACTCTTCTACAGGTTCCTAATATCATTTAACATGTTTTAGAATGTATTTAGACCTTCAGTTAGGGTATTAGACTCATTTAGAATTTAGGAAATTGCTGATTTTGCACTATTAGAGCACCTAGCGCGCTGGGTAGCCTAACAAGCGAGCTAATGACCTCATTAGCACACTTTCAAGTTTCTCTAGCGCGCTATATGAAGTTAGCGCGCTATGTGCCGGAAAACCCAAAATTTTGCGCTTAGAGTTCTGAGTTATCTCCTCATATAGGCCACTCTGTCACCTTGGGATCTCTATACTACACCTCCAAAGACCCAAGATACCATCAACAACATAATAACAACCACATATCATATATTTCATAAACTTATCAAATTAACTAAGTTATTAGTGTAGAAGAATTACCTAGTTTGATGAACACCTAGCTTTATCAACACCTCCTACACCAAATTCTTCAAATCCTTGTTGATCTCCTCTGGTTCTTTTTCTGCAGCAAGCTTCCTTAATTCCTAAGTTATGCAAATGAAATGGTTTGGTTGCATGTGTTGATCAATTTAATCTTATATATGAAGATAAGATTGATTATCAGTCATTGATCTTCATACATACACGTATCTCGAGACTAATCTAATGGCGTACACCTTGACACATTTCCCACTAACTCTCCACTAATTCCATCTAGCTAACACCAATTTGAAACTCAATTGATTTCTAGATGTGTCAATATGTATCTCGAGAATCATCATATGGCTTCTGTTTTAAATTACTTAGGTACATATAATACATAAATCAACTATAGCAACATTATTTCAACTATATAAGCTACACTAAGCTTAAATAAAGTTACCACATTAATCGCTACCCTAGTCCCACATCGACACCATATTGAGGCACGTCCCCACTTACATCTCGACACATAAACACAAGTATGAATGATTTAATAGTCTACACATATACAATAGACTAGGCATACAATACAACGAATCTAAGATATACCTCGGCCATATCGCCTTGACTATTGCATGTATCTCTATGCGGGTCCCACGTCACAGGTCACTGATCTTGATTAAAGAAATTAGACTAGGATTAGAATTTTGGGTTGTGACAAATCTTCCCAACTAATGGAAATTTTGTCCTCAAAATTAAACTTAGGTTAAAATTTTACCTGACTCGAAAAGGTATAGAAATCTATCTCATATATAGTCTTCCAGCTCCTAAGTAAGTTTCGAGTCTCCGTGGAGCTGCCACTTGACTAACACCTTCGGGATAGACTTGCCTCTCAACTATTGTACCCGTCAGTATAGGATCCGAACTGGCTGCTCCTCATAAGATACATCCTCGCTCAGGTCTATCTGACTTAAGTTAATCATAGGTTGTACGCCTGCCTTCAACTTAAGTAGTCAAAGCATAGAAATATGGAAGACTGGATGATTCCTCGACATCTGTGGAGGTAACTTAAGATTAATCATAACCTTCTCGACCCATCTTCTGATCTTGAAATGCTTGATAAACTTTGGTGCGAACTTGCCTTTCAAACAAAATTAGTGAAGACCCTTATGACGAGAAGCCTTTAAATATACAATGGCTCCCTTATCATTTGTGAGATCGCTGCGATATGTGTCTGCATATTTCTTTTGCCTCTCCTAAGCTCCTTTAAGCATTTGGCAAATATGTCGTACCTTCTCCGTGTGATCAACAACAATTTCAGGTCCTACCGACTCTCGGTCATCTGGCCTAACCCAACAAGATGGCGAGCGACATGATCTACCATATAAAGCCTCAAATGGCGCCATCTCAATGCTAGCTTGATAACTGTTGTTGTATGCAAACTCATACAATAGTAGGCACTGCTCCCAAAATCTACCAAACTCAAGTACACAAGCCTTGAGCATATCCTCGAGAACTTGATTCTACCTCTCAGTCTGCCCATCAGTCTGAGGGTGAAAGGCTGTGCTAAATTACAGGCGCGTACCGTCCTGCTCCTGCATACTCCGCCACATTCTAGACATATACATAGCATCTCTGTCTAATGTGATCATTAATGGTACCCCATGTAGTCTAATAATCTCCCTCTCGAATAATATGCTTAGCTAGTCAAATGTAAGGTGAGTTGCAACTATTAAGAAATGGGCGATTTGTTAATCATCCCACAATCAACCAAATAGAATCGTGTCATCCGGCAAATCCTCGCAATCCCTTGAGTCTATGGCTATGTCTTCCCACTTCCATCATGGAATGCGAAGCGCCGCAATAATCCTCCAGTCTACGATGCTCAGCCTTCACCTGCTGGCAAATCCCACAATTCTTGATGAACTCCTATATGTCCGTTTACATCCCAGGCCACCAAAAATGTCTCTTCATGTCATGGTACATATTGGTTTTACTTGGAAGAACAATTAACCATGAATGGTGTGAATCCTGAAGAATTTCATTTCTTAGCTCTGCCACTGCCGGTATCGACAATTTGCCTCTAAATCTCAAACACTAATCCATCGTCTCCATCCAGTCGGTACAATTAGTACTTTGTGCAAACTCATTGAACCTCGCGTGTAGAATATCAGCTCTCTGACCCTTTGACACTCTCCATGTAGATGCAGTATATAGCCTAATATGTGCACAAATCATAACCCTAGTGTCTGTAGGAATATCTGACTTACTCAACATCGCTGCTGCCTCGAGTGATTTATAATCATGCGTCATATGGCATCTAACAATCTCAGCATCTCCAGTCAGCATCCTACTTAGCGCATCAGGAACTACTTGAGCTTTTCCTGTGTGATATTCCAAAGAAAAGTCGTAATATTTTA
This sequence comes from Stephania cephalantha, assembly GCA_039657325.1. Lineage (NCBI taxonomy): Eukaryota > Viridiplantae > Streptophyta > Magnoliopsida > Ranunculales > Menispermaceae > Stephania > Stephania cephalantha. The sequence continues at coordinate 33,926,030 of CM077571.1, forward strand.
AAAACTCCTACCTTCTGCGCTATTTCATATTCAGCTTTTTCTGTGTAAAGAGGTATTTCAAACTTTTATGATCATTTTAGATTGTGAACCTCTCTCCATACAAACAATTTCTCCATATCTTCAGAGCAAACCCCACTTCTGCCAACTCTAAATTATGAGTAGGATTATTCTTCTCATGTATCTTCAGTTGTCCGGATGCATAAGCTACTGTGTCTCTATCTTGCATCAACACATAACCTAGACTTGTATGAGAAGCATTTATATATGCCAAGAATCCATGTTTAGCCTCTAGCAATATCGGCACTGGTGCAGTAGTCAACAACCACTTCCGCTGTGCAAATGCTTCCTCACATTCCTCAGACCAATCAAATCTGACATCCCTTTGGGTCAATCTCGTAATCCGCAAAGTGATCTTCAAGAATTCCTTCACGAATTTGCGATAATATCCTGCCGACCCCATAAAACTCCTGATCTCCCTAACTGATGTCGGTGCTGGCCAATCTATAGTAGCCTAAATCTTGGTTAGATCTACAGCAATACCTTGCTGCTCCAACAACATGCCCTTAAAAGTTGACCTCTGACAGCCAAAATTCACATTTGCTGAACTTGGCATAAAGTATGTGCTCCCTCAAAGTCTGCAACGTCTCTCTAGGGTGTTGCTCGTGATCCTCTCGAGTCTTCAAATTTATCAATATATCATCAATTAAAACTATCATGAAACGGTCAACAAATGGTCTCGTTACCCGATGCATCAAATCCATAAACATGGCAGGGGCATTAGTCAAACCAAACTGAATAACTGTAAACTAATAGTGTCCATATCTCGTGTTGAACACTGTCTTCGACCAATCCTCATCCCTGATCCTAAGCTGATGATATCCTAATCATAAATCTATCTTAGAGAAAATTGCACTCCTCTCAGCTGATCAAATGAATCATCAATCTGCGTTTATGGATATATGTTCCTAATTGTGACCTTGTTCAATTGTCTATAGTCGATAAACACCCTCAAAGTACCGTCCTTCTTCTTCGCAAACATGATAGGTGCTCCCCGTGGCGACATAGAAGGTGTAATGAATTCCTTTTGTCCCAAATCCAAGAGTTGGCTCCTCAATTCCTCTAACACTCTCGGAGCCATGCGGTACGGTGGTATAGTAATAGGTCTGGTGCCTGGTACCAACTTAATAATAAATTTTATCTCCTTCGGTGGTGGTAAACCATGTAAGTCCTCTGGAAATACGTGTGAAAACTCACATATAACTAGAATCCCTACCTATCTGCTACTGTATACAATGATACCATAGTCTCCATTTCACCACTAATCGCAAGTCGCCTCTAGTGCCTAGGGCTCTCGATGTACTACTCCTATATGTGAACATCGGACGCCCTAAGATCTAAAATATCACTATTTTACTGAAACAGTCGATATGAGCGTGATATGCTGCTAGAACGCGTCGAAATCTAAGAACTTGAGAACCTTAAAGTCTACAAGTAATTTTACCCCGCCCATCTCTATTGCACATCCCTCAACATGACGATTTGAGTAAACCACATCCCCGGCTGTGGTACTTAAAATCGAATATACACTTATTCTTACCAGTATCAACCATAAGATGCCTATCATGCGACCATAAATGAAAGATATCGTAGAACCCAATCAAACAAAACATATAAATCTCTACCACAAATAGAAATTGTACTATTAATGAGTCCTCGTGTGGTATCAGCATCAGGCTGTGCTACCATGTGTACACCCTTTCGACTCTGTGGTGGAATCACGACTACTGGCTATGGACAATCTCTACTCACATGCCCAACCTGACCATACCTAAAGCAAGCAATCGGCCTACAATGACTCTATGTCTGATCTCGGGCTTCTGTCTATCTTTGTCCCTATCAAGAACCATTTTGACCTCTACCTCTACCTCTACTTTGACCTCTACCACCCTGCTACAGCTGACGAGGTGTTGGTGGTGCTAGAAGAGCTGAAAAAGTTGTAGGAGCTGGCAACGCAGGTCTGACTGGTGGTGGCAAGGGAGATCTACTAACTATAATATTAACGGAGTAGGGGTGATACATAAGGTACAACTATAGTGACTATCCCTGATCCTTGACAACCTCTCTCCCATCTCTTTTGTCCCTTGCCCCTTTGTCTCCTATTTTCAAACTCTGTGGTCTAATCCGCTAATAATGTTGGTCCTAATGGTGTCCTATCAGCAACTCTTCTCAGATAGTACATTTTATGAAAAATACATGCTCATAAATCTCACATAAAGTCCCGGTATATATCTGGTCTCAATCCATCTCCAAATTTGTATACATCCTCCAAATCATCTCTCATTAGGTCCCAGCAAACTCTCTCAGATAAATGTAGATTTGTCTCTATAACTCACCTTCAGAAGCTATCATCGCACGCCACCAAACATTGGCGTCTCAGTGCAGTGTATACGACAAAATCTCAGCTCAAAGTCTATCATCAATCCTCAAGACTCTATGTAGCTTCTCTTGAGATAATACTTACTTCTCAATCTTCTCAAAGTCTCGCTGACCATTAAAGTATACTGGCTCCAGTCTGATTGAATCCTTCACCAATTGAACCATTGTCGTCAAGCTAGAAGATGTAGGAGTGAAAGAGGGTTATAAATGTCTGGTGCTATCACTGCCAGTATAGTCTGTACTACCAAAGCATCTATTGTCGGTAATGTGGGAGTAGTAGTAGTAGGGGCTGGTGTCTGTTCCAGTGGAGCAAAATGTGACGTCATCATGGCAATGAACTCCTCTAACTACTGTCCCTGAGCAGCTACTCGGTTGGATAGCCTCTGAAAATCATTAGCTGATAGAATAGGAGGCTGGCTGCTACTAGCACCTGCACCCTCGTTATCTCATGAATCAGCAATCAGAGTCTCTAAGTTGATAGCGAACGCGAATCAGCTACTATGTGAGTAACATATATATATATATATACATATAGAAACTAACATGTACATATAAGAAATCTCCATCTCACTTTCACTCAATTCCCAAATAATGGTTTTAAGGCAAGGAACATCTTTGCTTCCCCATCTAAGATTTTTTGTTTATTTGTTTAAATTTTATATATTACTTCTGGGAAAAGTTGGCCTCCAATACCAACATACAACTTTTGGTATCACATTGTAGAATAACTATATTCCACTACCTAAGCTCTATAAACTTAAGCTTTGTAAACATAGGATTTATAAACCTAGGCTCTAATACCACTTATGACGAACCCTTCTCATATTAGGGCACCGTCTGGCCTAATCCCGTCATTAAGCCCCAATCTCACCACGTATGACTTAACAATGAATTAGCCAACTTTTTCCAATGTCTTTCTACTTACAAATTAACTATTCAAATAAGTATTTTCTTACCTTACGTCAATTGATAAATTAGAGTTAACTAAAATGTTATACACTTAAAATTCATTCAGCGGAAGTCTTAACTATTTAGCATAAGCTTTTAACATGATACCCTTAGAATTGTGGAAAACCAAGAAATAAAGATCACATGCATATATATGTATATATATATATATATATATATATATGAAACGATGATAATATATCATCATGTATTTGGTCAAGGTGCTATCTGTCAACCCATAATATATAAAACCCTAAAAGTACATGAAAGACATATAAAAGTCATACAACAAAGTCAAAAACCTACAAAAATCCGGCGTACTAGTGCTCCATTGGCTCAGAGGTAGTTAACGATCTTCTCTTTGCTTGGTCTGCAACTCGATGGATCTGCACCCACCGTCATAAAACAGACGGTGAGTACAATAAAGTAGAAAGTAGCACTAAAAGAGACATTTATTCACATTTTCAAATATACAAGGAGTATCTGAAAGCATAATAATAGCAACTATGCTGAAAAGAAATCATGCTAAAAGATACTACAGTTAAATAAAATGAAACTGACACTCAGCTAAGTAGTAATGATATAGGGCCGCTCGGCCGTGAGTTACATCACATCAGCCTTTTCCACTATATAAGGATAGAGTTGTGCTCTACATCTCTATTGAAGGTCGGACTGAGCTCTACGTCTCTATAATCTTTCACAAGTGTCAGTCACCTGTAATATATGTGCTTGCCAACAACCTCGGGTCCCATACCCTGTGTGCTGCGCAAGATAATGGTAAGATCCCGATCACCCCGAAAGTCTAGTGACCCTATATACCACGCCATCTATATCATATCATGGTCCTAGATACAAGAACTACTTTCATTACCCAACAAATGACACAAATTTGGGAATCCAACAAAGTAATTGCATATATAATGCACAATGGAATTTAGAATACAATATCATCAACAATTACCTAATAGCATGCTATTTTATTTGACTAATTGTCTCAACCATCAAAAATGACATAACACATGATTTAGAGTCAATGAGACTATTCAACAATCAAATAATACTCTGATAGCAAACTCTTGAAATGAGAAAGGAAACAAGTCATGGTATATAGAGTATAATAGGCAAGTCAGTCCAAATGACTGGAGATGAATAACAAGATAGAAATGAAATGTAAATAAATATCTCAATCAGTTTACTTACAATCCACGCAAATCTCCTAGCTATTCTGGCCTCCCGACACTTCAAAACTCATATCCGAACCCTCAAGACTCTTCTTTAGGTTCCTGATATTATTTGACATGTTTTTCAATGTGTTTAGACCATTAGTTAGGGTATTGGACTCATTTAGAATGTTTAAGTTGAAATAGGAAATTGTTGGTTTTGCATTGTCAGAGCACCCAGCGCTAGGTAGCCTAACAAGTGCGCTAATGACCTTATTAGAGCGGTTTCAAGTTTCTCTTGCACAATAAATGAAGTTAGCGCACTAGCTTATCATACCTAGCGCGTTATGTGTAGGAAAACCCAGAATTCTGCACTTAGAATTATGAGTTCTCTCCTCACATAGGCCACTCCAATACCTTCAGATTTCTTTACTACACCTCCAAAGACCCAAGATACCATCAACAACATAATAATAGCCACATATCATATATTTCATAAATTCATCAAATTATCTAAGTTATTAATGTAGAAGAATTACTTAGTTTGATGAACACCTAGCTTTATCAATACCTCCTACACCAAATTCTCCAAAGGTAGCGGCTATGTGCACCCCACATTTTGATAAGGTCAAACCACTAAATTTTTAGCTCTCCATTTCCCAAAATGCCCTCATTTGAAATGACAATTGTACCCCTTCCCCAAAATGACTTATATGCCCTCATCTTCATCTGACCTTGTGCACCCCATAAAAGTTTCCACCATTTGACTCCGACGAACCCCTCCGACCACCGGCAACCCAAAGTTGCACTATCAGTGGCACCAACATCGTAAAAGTCGATTTCTTCATTGTTCGTGTTCGAAAAAGTTGAATTTGAAATGTTTTGTTATGCACTTTATAGTGTTTGAATAAAATTATGTGTCTTGTTAAGGCATTGTTGGTTTGGGTTGTTTGGTGGATTCTTACCATAAAAAAATGGAGGATGAACGCGTGGAAGTTACGAACATGTAAGATGAAGGGGTATTGATTAAGGTTTTTTGGCATTTTTTTGTTTCGAATCCTAGTTAGTGCCCAGATCTCGCCCTCTTATTTAGCCTCGCAGGGCCGAACAATAGGCATTAGCTCGGTCTCGAGAAACTGATGGAAAAGTTATTGTTCAGTAACATATGATATAACAGAATTCGTTCGATCGGTTAGTGGTGACCGAACAATAAGTGTGCAATCGGTACACGTTAACCGATTAAACTATTTTTAGTATGTTTTTTTCAATTTTTTGTGGTTCTTGATTGAGGGTCTATTTTAATTGTTTGATTCACCATTTCCCAAGGAGATTTGTGTTCTACATCATATGTTGACTACACTATGGAGTTAACTCCCAACACAATATTTGGAAATAGGGCGGAAGCGGTTTAATGGGTTCAAAGTTGAGGATCTAGTAAAGGGTTTGTAATTGTCATGAATAGCTACGATGCAGGGGTGATGGCCATCATCGGGGAATGGTAACGATGGCATGTGAGTGGTCAGGTTCTTATAGGGGTGACGCCCAACGAGTTAGAAAAATGAAAGCAAGTAAAAATATGGTTAAGGACAAAATTGTGATGGATGACAAAGGGAAGGTCTTGAAGGAGACATCTATGGGAAATATGGAACCAAAAAATGTGGTTGACCACTTAAAATAAATATTAAGGAACATGCAGATCTCTTATGGCATATCACGATGGTATGTAGGCACCATAACCACGATATTAAGTGTTACATGGAGGGTCACTCATACGTCGGTCGGTTAGATTCGGAAAAACATGTTGTGTTGGTACAAATGATGGAAGGAAACATTAAGCCGCATGAAATTTTCGACACTTTATCGAAGAGGGATGTAGAAAATCCATCAACTATGCGTACGATATACAATGCCAGACAAAAACACAGGTTTGAAGAGGCTGGAGAGAGACCACAAATGCAACAACTCATGTATTTGCTTGACACACATGCTTATGTATCATGGCATAGGAACATGAGGAAACAGAAGTTGTGACACTTGTTTTGGGTGCATCCCAAATCCATCAAGTTACTGTGAGGTTTTCCATTGGTTTTGTTTATGGATTGCATGTACAAGACCAACATATATCACATGTCTTTGCTAGAGATCATTAGTGCGACATCGACTGGGTAATCCTTTGCTGTGGGTTTTTCGTTTATATCATCAGAGAAAAAGATAACGACATTTGGGCTTTGGAGAATCTCGATAATCTCATGGATGGGTGGTCTAAACCACATGTGATACTTATCGACAAGGAGTTGGGATTAATGAAGGCAATTGAGTCGGTCTTTCCCATGTCGACTCACCTTCTATGTACTTGTCATATTAATCAAGGTGTGGCAGGAAACACGAAAAAATATTTTCTATGTAATGAAGACTTCAACCTTTTCTTGAGTAGGTGGAATGCTTTGACAAGTGTCACCTCACGAAGTTGCGTTCAATAAAAGGATAGAAAATTTGGCCACTGATTATTGTTGTGTACCTGAATTGCTTGAGTATTTTATGGATACACTGGTTAGGGGTTACAAAGAACGCTTTGTTAAAGTGTGAACAAACAAGACATTGCATCTTGTACATGGTACGACCAGTCGAGTTTAAAGTTCACACAATACATTGAAAAAACGTCTTGGGCACTCATGAGAAAACTTTGAGGATTTGTGGCGGGTTATCCATAGTATTGTAGAAGGCCAACATTCTCATATCAAGGCGTCTTTCGAGATGAGATTGAATGTCGTGCAACACGGGTTTGGCAATGCATTATACCATATGTTACAAGGATTTGCGTCGCAATATACGTAGGGATGATTATCGCGGTGTTGCCCCTGAAGAATGGTTAGATTACATTGATAGGGTTGATGATGTTAGGGGAGATGGCAATTGTGGTTACCGAGTTGTTTCAGCCGGCCTTGGACGTAATGAAGATGATGCATTGAAGCAAATCCGCAATGATATGAATTAGAAGATTCATGGCTATCAACATATTTGACGCACAATCCTCGGGGGTAATCACTACGATACTACTATACAATCAATGTAACACTATGATAATACTGAGGACACTCCCTTTTAAAAGTGGATGATAATTCCTGATATAGGACTTGTCATTGCTACATGTTATAATGTCATTGTCTTGTTCCTATCATTGAGTGGTAGTATTATGTTCCTTCCACTTTGAAACACACCACCATCTTCAATAAGTGATAGGGTGGTAGTTGGGATGACACAACTTAATGGCAACCATTTTATGATGGTAAATTGCATCATTTTTCCATCCCTACATTTACTTGATTAATTACTACTATTTAGTTGCTCAACCATATCTATTTTACAAGTGTTATTCAAGGCAGATTCCTTTTCCAATAATTTTCCAGGCTAGCAAAAATATATACAACCAGAGGCGATAGGATAAAGTGAAAACTTGAACATCACAGACCCACTGGGAGTTGTTAATTCTCAAGTCGGGACTCCTATCACAATAGACTTGGGCACACCTTGATGAGGGGTATAGATATTTGATGGATTACACACATTGGTTACATAGACAAGGCGTTTTATGTACATCCTTTACACGACACATCATAGATAAAAGTATAGATGATGTCGTCGTATCGGACTTGCTCTTTTTAATGCACATTCGATTCATGACTTATAGTTAGGTGATAATGAAATATTTTTTGTACATCTGATACATGAATGTAAATTTTTCATACCTCAATGAAATGGATGGAGTTGGAGTTTGGGTGAAATTATTGTTATATGGCAACTATTCGGTCAATCACAATCGAGTAGACTTAGGTACTTCGGTCGTGAATGACCAAATTGTAATTATCTGTTCATCAATCATTTAATCGATAAGACACTACCGCGTAGATACAATAAGTTCGGTTTACACCGACTGATCCGTGTACCATAGTTCGGTATGTATTTACTGACCAATCAAGTAACAAACTATTTACTCGTTCGCTCGGTCTTACATTACCGAGCAAATATATATTATTCGGTGACAGACCACCAAACAGAACACTATATTTCACCTAATCAAACATCCAGACAAACTGAAAATAAGGCACAAGTCAATTCACATTATATTCATCAAATGTACCAAAAATACTATAAAATCTAACGTTATAGACACAATCCAAAACCTTATTAATTCAATTTCGATTCCAATTTCTATTCAAAATGTAACATTAAAACTCACATCTCAAAACTTCATTCATAATTATAAATAAAAAAAGTACACAATAAAAGGGTCTCAAATCATGTTCTTCTTGCCCTTAGTTTCGGAAGGTCTTGTTGTTGCCGCTATTGCCTTCCGCTTAGATGTTGCGAGTTGGGACCGGGTGCCTCTAGATATTATGGTACCCGACGGACCACTCAAACCAATCACCATGAGGTGCTTCAAAGACTCGTCCGCCATTTTCACCGCCTTTGAAGCCCAATCTCCTAATCCGAGCGGCAACGCCTTCTAAGCCATGATGACCTCCAAAGCCCGTAGTACCCGCTACACAAAAAACACAACACCAATCAAATTATTGATAAATTCAAGAAAAACGAAATAGGAAACAAAGAATGTGTCATTTAACTCACATCATATATGTCGTCGTTGTCTTCGGTCCCAACCGTGATCCTTGCTTGATTCTCAACTCTTGGGTGGGAGACGTCTATGAACCACCCCATGTAATATTTGTTCATTGCCCATGGGACGGATGCACGTTGTCCTCTTGATCGTGCTGATTGTACATGATCTTGCCACCTCTCCCATAGCTTGACTTGGAAATTGTACTTCACCACATAGCTTGCAGCCACCTTCCCTCTTTGGGCTCGGGAAGGACTGTATGGAGATGAGGGGATCCTTTATACATGACCCAACTACCTCAAAAATCTGTCTGGGTGATATGGCTCAACAATCTCGAAATATTTGATGGTTCCCGTGTAGAATGCGCGCTTGGCAATATCTTCATTTGTCCTCATACTCGACTACAGGTCCCATGTAACTTAACAAACGAAATGAAAAAAATAAGGAGTTCACAAGTGACCATCTATGAATCAGAAAACCAAATGAACAAACTTGAACACCAAACTAATAGCTAACATGAATGCACATAACTTGTTTAATCGAGTTGTATCAAGTGCTTTACGAAGTCGGTGTACATGATTTATGTTGAGGCCCTGCTCTGATTTCACGATCCACTTGGACACACGGGGGAGGTTCCCAATATAACTTGGGTTCGGGCGTGCTTCATGTAGAAAAACATCAAAGTGGTCGTAGACCCCTTCCTACAAAGGAGCAAACAAAATAATTCATTTCAAGTAAAATTCCCATATTAAACATTAAACCAATTTATGTTGAATGCACCTCTAGTAACGTCAAATACCTAGTAATCAAACATACTTAGACCCTGGTTGCAGATCCCAGTTGTCGATACAAGTAAGCTAAAGCTGCTGCACTCCAAGCATACGTATGGACCTTATCCAAATTATCCACTAGCGGTAGAAATTAAACAGGGACTAACATGTATGTCTTGTCAATGAACAATGTGCACCCAAACAAGTACCAAAAATATGCTCATGCTGTGCATTCCACCACAGGAAACACTTGCCTCTTCTCTTTGCCTTGCTTCGAATGCTTTGGCAAAGCTACCCATTGTGACTTCTGCCATGATTTTAGAACTTTCAGATATTTGTTCAAATGCTTATCTACTTCCTTCTCTGACACTTGAAGTTCCATGCTCACAACCTTAATAGCTTCATCCCTGGACATGCTGGCACAATCTACAACTTTTCCCATCATGAGAGTTTTCAACAGCATTCTGACATCCTCGAGTGTGATGTACATTTCATCGAATGGTAGGTGAAATGTGTTGGTCTATAGCTGCCACCTCTCCGCAATGGCTGATATGAGAGTCTAGTGTGCATTCTTGTATGTGCACTTAGCCGGCACACTCAGTCCAGATGCCTAAATGATGCTCTAAAGCTGAACTTTATCTCGGCAACACTTCGCCAAGTCCCACTACGCCAACTAAGACCCATGATTGATACATCTGAGTAAGGGCCGCTCATAAAAATATCACAAAGTTTAGTACGAGCAATACATATTTGAATGACACAAATATAAGGCAAACATCGATATTCAAGAATTAATCATTTGTTCGGTGAGTCCAGACCGAATGAACTCCTCTTGTTCGGTTATAGGTGACCAGTGAAATTTATTCATTCGGTTGTCTATCACCGAATAGGACGACTTCACTCGATGCCCTGGTGACAGATCGAGTATCGAGAAACAAATACTTAAAAACCCACTAAAATATTTACAATACTTTAATACGTACCTCGTTATTCCATATTGCGACGGTGACATGATTGTTAAACAAAGTCTTATTTTTGGGCCCACCAGGAAAGGGTGTGGATGGGCCATCGTACCGCTTCATGCCTCTTGGTGTTCCCGCCTCGGCCTTACAGCAGTCCTTTGCACCGGCCCTTTATTCCACAACTTCTTCTTCATCATCTTCCTCCTCATCGCATTCTTCTTCTATACTTTCTTATGCATCTTCACTTTCACCTCCTTCCCCAACTTTCTCTCCAAACCTTCTTCCTCATTCGAATCATCATTACCACCTTCATCACTTTCCCTATCTTTATCTTCACTTCCTTCATCTCTTTCTACGTTTTGTCGCTATCACCTTGTTCCCCTCATCACCTTTATCACTTCCTTTTTCACCACTTTCTTTACTTTCTTCTTTACTTTTGTTATCCACTTTCTTTTTTGCTATCTTCGTCGCTAACTTCTTGTTCTTGCACTTCTTCCTTATCTTCTTCAGTTGACTCGATGAAGATTGTTCAACTTAATTGACTTGACTCTTGCAAATTGCCAATTCTTTGCCTCACGACACCGATGCCGGTGCAGTGGAGGCCTCGTTAGGAAAGTCACCAGCCACACTAGCCTTCGCCCGTCTCAACTCCTTCGACTTCCTATAAGATGCGCTTTGAGCTCTCCGGCCAGCACGCGCTCCCTTCATTTCTTGGGCACCGATCTCCTCTCGACTAACAGTGTTATGAGTGCGAGCCATACCTATAATAATGACATAAATATAAGGCTAACAACAATATTCAATAATTACTACAAGAATTGATAAACCAATATCATTATTATTATACTAATTATTTGGGTCGATCAAAGATGACCAAATGGGCTTCCGCTATTCTGTTGGAGTCATTCGAGTCAATAACTTATGCTCGGTTTCATGCAATCGAACAACCAAAATTCAATTGGTCATACGTGACTAACCGAGCCAACACAACATTCAACATATATTAACAATGAAATTGGATCATAAACAACAACAAACACATGTAAAACAACCAAAATAACTCAAAACATTTAGATATTCAATAAACATCCATATTCAATTTAAGGAAACAAATATAAAATGACCAAGTCAAGCTGTCTGACCATACTTTTCATTGATCATCAAATTACATTGCACCAAATCAGACTTAGATCCTTCCTTTTCAAATTGCACTAACGTCATAAATAAATTGCACCAACATGGATTGTTGGTCTATATAGACCAATCGAATTTCATTTACTCGACCACCTTCGACCGATCAGAACAATTTCGTTCGGTCCAGTGTGACCGAACGATCCTCGGCACACCAAAAAAGACAACACGACCATCCAATTCGATCATAAATAACAAAAACACATAGAAAACAACCAAAAACACATACACAACACCTACAATTGCTCAGAATTGAAAAATATGAAGACATATATCCAGATTTAAAGGATAACAACCACTGATTTACGGTTAATTCATCAATCTAATTCAGCTACAACAAAGAATAGATATATAACAACCAAAATTGAACAATAATAACGCGAATTTGAACAAATACACAAAAGCTCACCTTCGAACTAAACGAGTTGATTCAAAAACCTAGAACACAAACTCGACTTCCAAGCAACTCTCGCTGCACGTCCGACGAATGCTTCGAAGGAACACATCGAGGTCGAGTTGATGCAATGCAAAGATGAACTATATACTCCACTGCACTTCAGGCAAATATCGATCGAAACTAGTTGGGTTGCCCTTCTTCCTCGTCTCTTTTCCAAATTCCTTTCGAAATCAAGGTTGGGAGTGCGCAAGGGTATTTTTGGAACTTAGGGTTATTTTTGGGGTGCTCACATCCTTACTAGGGGTGCCCTCAACTAGTGGTTTGCCCATATCAAAATGTGGGGTGCACATAGCCGCACCGTTCTCTAAATCCTTGCTGATCTCCTCTGGTTCTTCTTCTCCAGCAAGCTTCCTTAATTCCTAAGTTATACAAATAAAATGGTTTGGTTGCATGTGTTGATCAATTCAATCTTATTTATAAAGATAAGATTGATTATTATCCATTGATCTTAATGCACATACGTATCTCGTGACTAATCTAATGGCATACACCTTGACACATTTCTTACTAATTCTCCATTAATTCCATCTCGCTAACACCAATTTAAAACTTAATTGGTTTCTAGATGTGTCAACACGTATCTTGAGAATCATCATATTGCTATTGTTTTAAATTACTTAGGTACATTTAATAAAAAATCAACCATAGAAACATTATTTCAACTATATAAGCTACACTAAGCTTAAATAAACTAACCACATCACTCGCTACCCCGGTCCCATGCTGAAACGCATCTCGAGGTGCGTCTCCACTCATGTCTCTACACCTAAACACAAAAAGGAGTGACTTAATAGTTTGCACATATACAATACACTACGCATACATCACAACAAATCTAATATATACCTTAGCCATATCACCTCGATCATTACACGTCCCACGTCTGGGGTCACTGATCCTAATTAAGAAAATTAAACTAGGATTAGGATTTTGGGTCTTGACACAATCCGTGGTGATAGATTCATTTTAGACACGGGAGGGTACCCGAACCACATCACTGTTAGGGCATGTGCCCTAAGTCAATCTACAAACATTGTTTATTTTATAATTTTTGTTAATAAAATTGAGATTTTCATTTGTTGTTTTATTATAAGTGATTGTATGTTTACCTTATAATATGATCAATGAGTATTTGTTGAAATACCCTAAATGTCCATAGTCAATCATTATACAGGGACCTATAATGAATTAAGACTAGTGTGAATCTTGATTGATGGTCATGTGATGATCATGCGTAAATTGTTAGCATGATTACTTGTTAGGGATACAAATTGATAACATGATTACTTGTTAGGGAACAAGGTAATCCGCTATGAAAACACCACATGGATTAAGTCATAGGTGTTACTCATGATAGGTATATCATTTAGTCATTCGACTTAAGATTACCATAAACTTCAATATTTTGTGCATGGTAATTTGACAAAATCAAAAGTTGTCTTTAACCAGACGATTATAAAGATCGTGATTGGTAACAATGTGAATAATATGTGATGGTGTGTAATCATGATAGAATTTGTCCATCTCGTATAGAGAGATATTATTGGATCCCTTGATAAGTTAGACTGTTAAATAGCCAAATCCATGTGAATTGATCTTATCAATGCCACTTGGATGTTTTCAGTCTAACTAAGGATCGAGACTAGTACGATTGAACATTAAGGGTGACTTTCCATGTCTTATGTTTAATCAAAGGATATTGCATGACAAAAGGGTATGATATATGTTATTCATTAGGTTGTATCGATTTTGATATTTATGCTACGTGGGCAATCATAATGCCTTGTAGAGACCGCTTATAACTTGTGTACCAAAATGATTTTTATTCACTGGCAAAGTCTCATGAACCTATTGGGTTGCACACGAAGAATGGCTTTGTGCAATTTCAATTAGTCCAGAGTAATGATTTTTATATGATTCATGACATAAAAGCCCTTACGATTTGGTATATGATAACTTATTAATCAGGGCGTATGTGTAATTTGCTTGGATTGCCAAAATACAATATTTGTATTACGAATAGGTTTTTTAAGTAAGCTTATCTACATATATATATAGAGGTTGAAAGCCTAAAATGAAATAAGATTTTAATTTTACTATTTTCGAGTTCTCTATATTTGGGGGAGAGAAAGAAATGTGTTTCCAATCTGACTTTGGGCTAGCACTCCAAATTGTGGTCATCGTTCATTTGTGGATTTTTAATAGAAAAAGCACACTTTAACGTAATGGAAATCGAATAATCATAGAAGAAAATCTTGGATTAAGGTATGGTTTACTTTTGTAGATCTAATTTAATCAAACTTATATTCAATCATAATGGGGGTTTTTCAATATTTGTTTTGAAATTTTCGCTGTGTATGAACCCCATAACCCAACAGGTGGTATCAGAGCCATAAGCTCGATTCTATTAAATTTTTACATCTTTTCTCTGATATATAATGATATATGTGTGAAAAACATGATCTTGATTGATGTATATATGATGTACATATAGGTTTTGTGATAATTGTTATCAGGAATTGGTTTTAAAACATGTTAATTCTTGTATATTGATATATATACATTATTTGATTCAATGATAGTATTCATGTTTAGAATATTTCGATTAACATGTGTTTGTTAATATTGAACGATGTGAATTTTTTATGTTCATTGTGTAAGTCATGTTTAGTGTGATTCTGGTGTTGAATACATTGTAGAATACATTTTTCGTTTTTGTTCAATAATTATGTATGTCTCCATGATACAAATCATGATTAGATTAATATGATTAATTTACTTTGATTCTCTTGATAAAAGCATAATTAATATTTCATTTCTTAATTCAATTACTTGTTTTGTATGAATAATAATCGAAATTGGTTTTGATCATATATCCCATTGTGGTTATTCATTTGTATATTCCTATTAGATAAAAGATAAACTTGTAATCGACTAAGAATTACAAATCATATAAAATAGGTGAGATATATAAAAAATTCAAATTGGATAAGGATTCAAAGTATCTTAAATTCTAATTAAATTAAGATAAGACATTAAGTTAGAGGTGCGTCAAAGTTAGTTAAAAAAATTTAATTAATATTTTTAAAAATTTTAAAAAGGGGCGATTTTGGTCAATTGAATTAACTAAAATAATGAGAAATTTTAGGCAATTCTCAATTTTTGAAACTTAAATTCGTTGTCTAGTGATTGTACTTGCATTGTAATAGCCAATATTAGTAAAATCTCCTAACTTGTTTAATGATTGTACATGCATTGTAATATATGATATTTACCTCGTTTAAATTATTATCAATAAAACAAATAAAAATCCATTTTCCAGATTTTAAGTCAAGTGTCATCCATTCTCAAACACTTATTAATGCTTTGATCACATCAATATAGGTCTGCTCTCCACAGAGTGTATTGTGTTATCTTGGTGAGGCAAGTTGAGTAACAAGCATTCTTGATTTATTTGAAATGGTTAGACTTGATAAAGCTATCAAAATGGTTTTGGGATTTAGGCACTAGATGAGATAAAACATGTTAAGACATAAGATGTCATAATCTCATAAAAACAACTAAAAGTTACATGATGTAATTGGTAATTGGTACCTACCTAAATAATCTAATTCAAAGTTTCATGCCTTAGATGTCTTGTAATTAAGTGAAACATGGATTTAAGTTCCAATTAGCACAAAGATTTTTAAGAGGGTGGTTAATTTAGTGGGAGTCTATTCCTCTATACTAAAATGAACTTTTGCATAATCTTTGTTTTGGATCTATGGCCTCTTCAAATCACGTTAATCCCTTATCACTATGATACATCCTTTAGAAGGATAAGTTGCCCGGGACAAACTTTCTTTACTGGTTCAGAAACTTGAGAATTGTTCTTAAGCATGAATGCAATTCGTATATCCTGGATAATCTTATTCCTGAGGAACCACCAGCCTACGCTCTAAGAGCCATGAAGGATGCACATACTAAGCATGTCAATGACTCAAGTGATGTGCATGCATTATGTTGGCAACCATGGTTCCTGAACTTTAGAAGGACATGGAACACATGGAGGCATGGCTACGATGCTGAAGGAAATGTTCAAACAGCAAGCAAACCATGAAATTAAGGTTCGAGATAGTCAAGAAATTTCATTCTTGCAAAATAGTTGAGGGTGCATCAGTTAGTCCTCAAGTTCTGAAAATGAAGGGCTATATTGACCATCTTGACAGACTTAGATTTCCCATAAGCCAAGAGTTGGCTACGGATTTGATGTTGAATTCATTGCCTGATAGTTATTCAAAATTTGTGATGAACTATAACATGAATAATATGGAGTAGTCTAAGAGTTGCATTTGATGCTTAAAATAGCAAAGCAAAATGTCAAGAAACCCATTGCTAATGTGTTTATGGTTCTGAAAGGAAAAGATATGAAAAAAGGGCAAACGCAAGGCTAAAGTTGCCAAGGCTATTGTGAATGTCACAAAACTTGTGAAACAAGTCAAGCCTAAGGCTGTTTTACTTCACAGTCCTATAAGGAAAAAGAAAAAGAAGGAAATTTTCAAATCTACCATACACCTGGGTATTGGTTCAGATATTGCAAGCTTTATCTTTAAGATCTACAGAAAGAGAAGAGTAGTGCAACTACTGCTTCAAGTATTTATGTTATTGAAGTTAACTTGTGTACTAGTGATTTCTAGATATTGGATACCGAATGTGGATCTCACATTTGTATTAATGTGCAGGGCATCACCAAAAGTAGAAATCTAAAGAAAGGAGAAGTCATCCTTCGAGTTGGAAATGGAGTACAGGTTGTTGTATTGGCTGTAGGATGCTATGAGTTAATTTTACCTAGTGGACTTGTTTTAGTTTTAAGTAATTGTTATTATGTCACTGCCTTAAGCAGAAACATCATTTCAGTTTCATGTATGAATTTGGGTGGATTAAATTTCATTATTGAGAATAATAAATGCTCCATTTCTCGTAAAGACATTTTCTATGCGAATGTTGATTTGCCTGATGGTATTTATATTCTAAACATAAAAAGGTCCACATATTCTTCTATTTTTAACATAAATACAAAGAGGTTCAAGTCAAATGATTTGAATCAAAACTACCTTTCGCATCGTTTTCTTGGCCACATAAATGAGAAATGCATTTTTAAACTAAATAAAGGTATACTTTTAGATTAATTTGATTTTGGATCATATGAAACATGTGTATCTCGTTTACTAGGCAAGATAACAAAGAGTCCCTTTACTAGACATAGTGAAAACCCAAGCGATTTATTAGGTCTAATACATATTGATGTATGCGGTCTTATAAACACATTGGCTAGAGGTGGTTATTAGTAGTTCATTACTTTCATCGATGATTTCACCAGATATGGTTACGTGTATCTCATGAAACATAAAGGTAAATTTTTGAAATGTTTTGAACATCCCAAAATGAAGTGCAAAATCAACTTAGTAAAACTATTAAAGCACTTCGATCAGATGAGGTGGTGAATATTTGAGCCAAGAGTTTGATGATCATCTTAGAAATTGTGGGATTATCTTACAGTTAACTCATCCAGCAACTCTACAATGGAATGGTGTTTCTGTGAGGCAAAAATTGAACTTTATTGGATATCGTTCGATCTATGATGTGTCATGCAGATATTCCTATTTCTTTTCAGGGCTATGCCTTAGAAACTGCTATGCTTTACACTAATCATGTTCCTTCTAAAGCGCTTGATAGCACACTATATGAGATGTGATTTAGGAAAAGACCAAGTTTGTTTTTCCTTAAGATTGAGGGCTATGAGGTTTTTGTATGACGACAAATCTCAAAAAAATTATCACCAAATCTATCAAGTGTGTATTTGTTGGTTATCCTAAAGAAACTTGAAGATAATACTTTTATAATCCCATTGAGAACAAAGAGTTTGTTGCTCAGAATAGTTTCTTTATGAAAAAAGAGTTTATTTCAGAATACAACAATGGGAATAAAGTAATTCTTGAAGAATTTGAGGAACCACAAATAAACACTCAACTGCTAGTAGGAGATCAACAAAATCTTGAACTAATTGAACCTCCTTAGGTATCACAAGGCCCGCGTAGGTATGACAGGGTAAGACATCAGTTTGAGATATTTTGATTTTCTTATTATCGATAGTAGTGAGGTGTTGCTTATGGATCAAAATGAGCCTACTACTTATCAAGAAGTTGTATCTAGCCCTAATGTACATAAATGGCTTAGTGTCATGAATTCGGAGATACAATCCAAATATGATAACCAAGTATGGGACCTGGTTGATTTACCTGAAGGTGGAAAGACTATCGGATGGAAATGGGTTTTGAAGAAGAAAACCGACATGGATGGCAATTTGCATACTTATAAAGCACAGCTAGTAGCAAAAGGTTGCAGGCATAGTCAAGGTGTTGATTATGATGAGACTTTTTCACATGTAGATATGCTTAAATTCATTAGAATTCTAATTGTCATAGCCTTATATCATGACTATGAGATATGGAAAATAGATGTCAAAATAGCTTTTCTAAATGGAAAGTTACTAGAGGACGTGTATATGATATAGCCTGAAGGGTTTGTTCATCCTGAGAATTCTTTGAAGGTGTTCGAGCTTCAAAGATCCATTTATGGATTAAAGCAAGCTTTTCAGAGTTGGAACCTTCATTTTGATGAAGCAATTAAGGAATTTAGTTTTATTAAAAATGAAGATGAGACTTGTGTATACAAGGTGTGTGCGAGCGTAGTTGTTTTCATGGTACTATATGTTGATGATATATTTCTCATTGGAAATGACATCGTAACCTTGCAAAGTGACAAGTCTTGGTTAGGGAAGTTGTTCTCAATGAAGGACTTATGATGCAGCCTACATCCTTAGGATTAAGATCTATAGAGATATATCTAAAAGGCTGATCGGTCTAAGTCAGAGTGCTTATATAGACAAGTTACTGATTAGGTTCAATATGCAAGACTCTAAAATAGGGTTATTGCCAATGTGACATGGTATAAGTCATAGCAAGATTCAATGTTCGAAGACTAATGATGAGTGAGAGCGCATGAATACGATTCCATATGCATCATCTATTGGATATATCATGTATGCCATGTTATGCACCCGACCTAATGTATCATATGCTTTGAGCAAAACAAGCTAATATCAGTCTAATCCCGATGAGTCACTGGATAGCAGTAAAGAACATTCTTAAGTACTTGAGAAAGACTAAAGAAGTTTTCTTGGTCTATGGAAGTTTGGAAGACGAGCTTGTTGTAAATTGTTACACAGATGCATGTTTTCCAACTGATATAGATGCCTTTAGATCTCAGTCTAAATATGTGTTTACTTTTA
This sequence comes from Stephania cephalantha, assembly GCA_039657325.1. Classification (NCBI taxonomy): domain Eukaryota; kingdom Viridiplantae; phylum Streptophyta; class Magnoliopsida; order Ranunculales; family Menispermaceae; genus Stephania; species Stephania cephalantha. The sequence goes on from CM077571.1 coordinate 33,945,899, forward strand.
ATAGAGGCACAGTGAGCTGGAAAAGTTCGAAGCAAAAAACTATAGCATATTCTACAAATGTGTTTGAGTATATTGCAATTCTAATGCGATTAAGGAGGCGATTTGGATCAAAAAGCTCATTTCCGAAATTAGTGTGGTTTTGAGTATAGTTAACCCTATTTGCTTGTATTGTGAAAACAATGAGGCGATATCATAGGCCGAGGAACTACGATCACACCAATGATCGAAACATATACATATACTTTTTCATCTCATTCGAAAATCATTAAGAGGGGAGGCGTGAAAATTTGCAGAGTTCCTACAAAAGGCAATGTTAAGGATCCTTTAATGAAGGCTCTTCAACAAGCGAAACATGATGGTCATGTTAGGTCATTAGGTATTAGATACACGAATTATTGGCAAGTGGGTGATGTTGGGGCATGTGCCATAGGTCAATCTACAAACATTGTTTATCTTATAATTTTAGTTAATAAAATTGAGGTTTTCATTTGTTGTTTTATTATAAGTGATTTCATGTTTACCTTAAAATATGATCCATGGGTATTTTGAAATACCCTAAATGTCCCTAGTCGATCATTATATTGGGAACTACAATGAATTAAGACTAGTGTGAATCTTAATTGATGGTCATGCGTATAGGAATACGAATCAAGATCATGAGTACTTAATAAGGAACAAGGTACTTGACCGACCCGCTATGAAAACACCACATGCATTAAGTCATAGGCGTTACTCATGATGGGTACATCATTTAGTGCTTGAGCTTGAGATAAACATAGACTTCAATATTATGATCTTGGTAATTTGACACAACCAAACGTTTTCTTTGCCTAGACGAGTATAAATGTTTTGACTGGTTACCATGTGAGTAATATGTGAAGGCGTGTAACCAAGATAGAATTTGTTCCTCTAGTAAAGAGAGAAAGATATCAATGGATCCCTCGATATATTAGACTATTAAATAACTAAGTCCAAGTGAATTGATATGATCAATGCTACTTGGATGTTTTCAGTCTACCTAAAGATCCAGACTAGTACGATTTTGTCACGGCCCAAATTTCTAATCCTAGTTTAATCTCTAAATTAGGATCAAACAACCCGTGACGTGGGACCCGCATCGAGATACGTGTTGTAACCAAGGCTAGGAGGCCGAGGTAAATGTTATTCTTGTTATGGTGTATGCCTAGTGTATTGTATATGTGTAGACTACTAAGTCATTTCTACTTACTTATAGGTGTCGAGGCATGAGCGAAGACACGCCTTGATATGCATACCGACGTGGGACCGAGTTAGAGAACAATGTGGTGAGTTGGTATAAGCTTTATAGTGCTTTCATAAGTGACATAAATGGGTCTATGGTTGGTTATGTATTAATACACTTAGTTAGTAAGTTAGAACAATAGCCACTTGACATTTCTCGAGACACGTGTTGGAACATCTCAACACAAATTGAGTCACTCATTGGGGTCAATTGGCATGAGTTAATGGGACATGTATTAGTAGGTGAACCATTAGATAAGTCTCGAGATACGTGTGCACATTAGGATCAAGAGCTATCAATCAACCATATCCAATTCATGACTATAAAGCTTTTGGTCAATACAGGCAACTCAACTCTTTCATTTTGAATTCTTAAATGAGAAACAAAGCTTGCTGGAGTGAAGAGAGTAGCTGGAGGACAAAGAAGAACAACAAATTTAGTGATTTGGTGATGAAGAACTCAAGCTAAGCTCATGTACATCAAGTTAGGTAACTTTTCTACACCATAAACATAGTTATATTCAATGAATTCATGTATTTGATGATATGTGTTGTTGTTTTATGTTGGTAATGATGTCTTGGAACTTGGGAATTTTTATGGAGTTGTTCAAGGCATTAGCATGGCTTATGTATGGAGAAAACTAAGAATTCTGTTTGCAGAATTCTGGGTTCAGCAACACATAGCGCGCTATGTAGGATAGGTAGCGCGCTACGCTATATGCTATAACAAAGATAAAAAATTCAGCAAGTCTCAAGAGGTCCTTAAATACTATAAATGAGTCTAATATGCTAAGTAAAGGTCCAAACACACTCAAGGACCTAGGGAAATATTCCAGGGATTCAAATACGAGTTTCAAGGTGTTGGGAGGACGGAGTAGCATAGGAAATTGCGTGGATTGTAAGTAAACTGATTGAGATTTTTATTTACATTTCATTCTTATTCATATGTTCATTTTTAGTTATTTGGATTGAATTGCCTTTGTACTCCATATGCCATGACTTGTTGTTCATTCTCATTACATGAGGTTGCTTTCATAGTATAGTTTGTTGATAAAATGATTTCATTGACTCCAATTCATGTGCTATGTCATTATTGATTGTTAATACATGTGGTCGATGAAATTGCATGCTATTAGGTAGGTGTCACATAGTATTGTAATCCATTTCCTTTGTGCATTAGATATGCAACTACTTTATTGGATTCTCAAACCATTTTGTTTCTTGAAATATGAAAGAAGTTCTCGTATATAAGGTCATTACATTATAGAGGTTCGTCGGACACACGGGGGTCACTAGACTTCCAGGGTGATCGGGATCTCTCCACTATCTTGCGCGGCACAGGGGAAATAAGTCCCGAGTTTGTTGGCAAGCATAACTTGCGTAGCACACGAGGTATGGGACCTGGGGATGTTGGCAAGTATATATCGCATGTGACTGGCACCAGCGAAAGTTTATTATGGCAAGAGCAATGGTCAAACCTTCACATTGATGTAGAGCTCAGCTCTTTCCCCATATAGTGGAAAAGGCTGATATGATGAAGATCACGGCCAATCGCCCTAGATCATTAGTAGTTAGCCATGTGTCAGTTTCATGTTGTTTAGCTAAAGTATCTCTTTGCATGTTCTCTTTACTGCATAGTTGCTATTATCATGCTTTTAGATATTTGTTGCATAATTGGGAATGTGAACAAATGTCCCTTAGTATTACTTTCTACTTTCCTGTACTCACCGCCTAGTTTGTGATGGTAGGTGTAGATCCATCAAGTAGCAGATCGGGCAAAGAGAAGATCGGCGACTACCTCTGAGCAAGTGGAGCACTGCTACACCTGATTTTGTTGGTTCTAATTTTTGATGTATCACTTTTATATGTATATGATGTACTTTTGGGGTTATATATTATGGGTTGAGTGAGTAGTACCTTGACCAGACACATGATGTTATATATCGTCATTTCATTATATATATGCATGTGACCTTTATTCCCTAGTTTTTCCACAATTTTTAGGCATTATGTTATAAGCTCCTGCTTGTTAGTTCAGACTTCCGCTGAATAAAATTTTAAATAAGTAAGATTTTTAATTAACTCTGATTTATGAATGGACATAGGATAGGTATAGGTTTATAATCATTTAAAATTTATATATATAATAAATAATTGATAAGTAATAGTGTTTTAGAAAGGCTGACTAATTCCTTGTTATGTCCTATATGGTGAGATTAAGGCTTAATAACGGGATTAGGCTGGGCGGTGCCCTAATTTGAGAAGGGGTCATCACAAATTGAACATTAAGGGTGACTTTTCATGCCTTATGTTTAATCAAAGGATATCGCACGACAAAAATATATAATATATTGTATTCATTAGGTTGTATCGATTTTAATGTTCATGCTATATAAGTAGTCATAATGCCTTGCTAGAGACCACTTATGACTTGTATACCAAAATATTTTTCGTTCATTGCCAACGTCGCATGAACCTATTAGGTCACACACAAAGAATTACTTTGTGCAATTTCAATTGGTCTAGAGTAATGATTTTTATATGTAAAATTCATGACATAAAAACATGATTTGTTACATGATAACTTATAAATAGGGGCGTATGTGTAATTTGCTTGAATTGCATTAATACAATAGTTGTATTATGAATATATTTTTTAAGTAAGCTTATCTACACGTACAAATAAGGGTTGAAACCCTAAAACGAAATAAGATTTTTGTTTTTACTATTTTTGAGCTCTTTTGATTTTGGGAGAGAAAAAAACGTTGTCAATCTCTCTTAGGGCTAGCACTCCAAATTGTGGTCATCGTTCGTGTGTGGATTTCTGATAGAGGACGTGCACTTGTCTTGGAAATCGAATAATTAGTGAAGGAAATCACGGATTATAGTATGGTTTACTTTTTGTAGATCTAGTTTAATAGAACTTGTTTTTTATCCTGTTGAGGTTTTTCAAAATTTGTTTTGAATTGCGTATGAACCCTAAAATCCAACAATCACTACAAAATGTTTTAAGAAGATCACGAAAGCATGGTGTTATTTCATCAACGCTAGCTTACACCCAAGTCTGCAATATTACGAGATCCTAAAATAGAAAGCCACCTTGCTTTACAACATTGTGCAGGGATTACGATATTTAGATATTAGCAATAATATCTATGAATCAATATGGAGTGCCATTATAATGAAGAAGAATGATGGATTCCTTTGATGATCTCGTCTTTTTTAAGAGAAGATCGAGTAAACATAGCAGGACTTGAGATGGACGTTTTACCGGAGAAGACTATCACAGAAGTAGTAATAGATAGTTATGGAAAAATTGATGGATATGAAGACTCTAAAGATGAGAGGGAGAAGGTTGAAATAGATAGAAGAGAAATGGAGCAAAGAAGAAAGGTAAGAGATGAAACGATGAGAGTTTAAGAAGAAATGTCGAGAGCAAAAAATGATCCGAATGTGGAGCAAACTGGTACAAACTTCTATGGATTTTACATGGAGGAGTTAAAGCTAGCCTTTATGGGTTCAATTCTACAAAATCAAATTAGAACTTTGAGGAATCAAAAACTTGTGTTCGAGAACCAGAGGGTCGTAGTGAGGAGCATTCATAGGATGGAGAGGACGTTGTCAAGAAGACATAGAAGATGATGAGGCGCAGAGGTTCATGTACCATACACACAAATGAGGCTGCCGATTTATGATATTTTTGATGACTAGCTACTGCCAGGTCAGGACTACAACATCAATAATCCCGCTGGGAGTTACCAGTCCGAAAGGATTGATCCAATAGAGAATGATGATGATGCGACTTCAAGATGACGACATTGATTTCTTCACTCTACTTTATCTCCTTTGTTTCTAAGTGATAATGTTTAAGGTCTTGCATCTAAATCTAGTGATGATACTATTTGATTAGTGCTAATGATATACTAACGTTGATAATATGCTTGGTGATGTAATTTCATGTGATACATTTAATATGGGGTCATGGTGATACATTTAATGGAGAGGATACATTTGATATACATTGGTGATGATTGTCTATATTTTTAATGCACTCTGTTTGATGCAATTTATATATTGACTTTATATATTGATTATCAAATTTATGATTGTACCAGTTCGTTTATACTTCACGAGGTATATTTGTTTTGTTGGATACCCAACTTAATTTTTTAACCTTGAGGAAAAGGTTTGGAATTAGTTTAAGGTATTTTAGGTGAAGTATGATAATGATAACAAAGAAAGCAAGAAAAGAAAATAAAGGTAGAAATTATGTTCAGAATATATGTAAAGTTCAAACTTTTGATCCGATATTCAAATAAGTTGATAAAATTTTTCAAATTTCTTTCGAATTCAAGTAAGTATAAATTCCATTTTTCTTTATTTTTAGTTAGGAAAAGAATGAAATGAATATATATATATATACAATAGATTTTGAATGGAAGTAATATTTTTATTACCCAAGTGAATTCTATAATAGAAGGAATTAATTTTGATATTCTTTTGATTAGCTTTACTAGTTGATGTATGCACTGGATGAGTTTAGAGGGATTGATTGCCTTGTGTTAGTCATGAGAAAGGGTAGATATTTGAAACAATAGTGCAAGATAAACAATACAGATTTCTAAGAATCTTGTGATACAAAGGCTATTAATTAAGTATTTTTATAGTATATAGAAAGTTATTTTGCCACAATTGAAAAAAGAAATGGTTTATAAACCAATGAATTCTATAAGTAAGAAAGAATACTTTCTTCAATTTCAGTGGACAGTGATAAGTGATAACAAAAGTTTACAAATATATAGAGAGTCATATAGATTCCATAGGAAATGGAGCAGAGAATCTATAGTGGGAAAAACGTGAGAAAATCCACAAGAAACAGAGCAGGGACCTTAAAGTCAAAACCAAAAGAAAATAGATAAATAAATAATAAAGAGAAGAAATAATAATTAGGATGAAGTACGAAAAATAGAGATGAAAATGGCGGATGTTTTAAACTCTTCAAATAAAAGATTTAGCTCGAATGCTTGAAGATAAGGTTGAGTGAAGTATTTCTTACTCTAACATGTTTTAAACGATATATTCATTTGTATTTTGGAAAAATTTCTATTGATTTTGGTTGCAGTGCTATTTATAAAGCATTTTCTAATATTAAGATTAATCTATTAGTTTTTGTGTTTTGAGATTCTACACTAGTCATCGTAAACTTGATGCTTTGTGGAGATTGAGAAAACATATATTGTGTACTGGCCTTGGTATTGATTGAACTTTAAGTTCTTAGGGGTATTGCATTAGGTGGTTGAGATATCATTAAGGGATGGTTCATTTTTCTAAATCATTATATTATATCATTATTTCTATTTACTTTAGAGGTAATATGTTTCTATTTGAAGATCACTTTTATTTTAAAACTTCAATTATTTAAAGCTAAGATGAATTAGATTAAAATTAGTATATAAAGAATGAAAAAAGAATATGATTGAGAGTATTTCTTTGCTCGGAACAGCAAAGTGTTGAGTTTGGGGGTATTTGAAAAGTCAATAATTAGACTTGTTTTATAGTGTAATTTAGGTTAATTTTATATATAAATACTGATAATAAACTAGATATTATCTTGTTTTGTGCTTTCAGGATTTAATTAAAAAAATGATGAAATGGAAGAAAAAGAGGAAGAAGAGCATAACAGTTAACTGTAGAACAGAGCCAACGATTAGCTAGCGAATTGAGATTTATAAAGGAATCATTGGATGAATCGGGGGGCACATAAAGATATTTCAAGTGATTAACACAACAATTTCAGCACAAAGTGGATACTCTGGCCAATCGCTAAGGTCGGTGATGAGTTATTTAAATTACTACGAAGAAATTAATTTTATCTATGATTTGTATAGCTTTGGAAACTACAAATAGGACCATATAACTTCGAAATTAAGAGCCCTTTTTTCTCTTAACAAGTTTATGAGAGTTGTAAGTTAATTTTTATTAACTTTATGTTTTAAGCAACATTGGAGATTTGTTTATTTCATTAAGATGTATTTATTTAACTATGTCAATCAAGAACCCTAGACTTGTATATACTTTGGATTTCTATATAGTTATAATTAAGGAATCATGTACATAATACTTTAAATCTAATCATACACATCAATCACTATATTAATAAGTTGTTTTTGCGTATTACAACTAGTGAGGATTGATATTGAATGCCTAGTTGCAAACATGTATTGTTATATTAGATTTTTTGAATCTATGTCTATGATTAGTGACAACAATTATAGAAGTTGTAACTAGGATTAGTCTATAGGGCCATATTACCTGAGTATATATTTTAGGCGATTGTGTTCTAAGTTAGTTATTGATTGACATATTCTGATTAGTATTTGGTTTAGATTAGGCATGATTTTCATTGAGTTTTAAGGTTGTCGTATTTTTAATTTATTGCATTTTATCCAATAAGTTGATTTACAATAATAAGGATATAGCTTTTTTCATTAAATATAGGAAAATCGATGGCTTGCATAAGGCTATCAACCTATTATGAATAAGGATTTAACTATTCCAAGATTCCATGTGATATAACTATAACAAGGTTATGAGGTAATGTTATGTCGTAGTGTTTGAATGCATTCAAAGCATATTACATTGTTTAGTGGGGGTTTGTTTAGATTTTTGCTTGGATATTTATATAATATTGAATTTGAATCTCGTTTAGTTATGTTTCATTAGAGAATTGTTTGAATTAGTTTAGTTAGTTTGGTTAATTAAGTTAGTAGTTAAAGTTTTTAGTTATTTTTTATTTAAATTCCCGTTTAATTAGTTTAACTAAATTAAGAAAAAAAAAATACTTTCATTAGAAGTTTTCAAAATCCATGTGGAGTCGATATCCCATTTACTACTACTATAAATAAATGGATATTACGGGAAACTATTGTACACATTCGACACGTGTCATGTAACAGCTAGTTTTTATAGCACAATTATATGGAGCAACACTTGCTGTAGTGAAATCCAAGTGGCACTTTCCTGGTCAAACACGAAAGCAGCTCACAGTAAAATGTTAAACACATGAATATCTGCGTGTACGCACATAACTGCCATGTAGCAGTAAGAACCTATGCTAGAAAGGGCAAACGCCAATATCATGGCGCAATATCTTAGAAGTTTTTGTCAAGAGCCTTTTAAAATATATCAGCTAGCTACCTTTTCAGTAGGAACATGTTGAATACTAATTAAACCTCTTTCCACTAGATCCCTGATATAATGATGATGAATATCAATATGCTAAGTTCTAAAGTCTTGAACTGGATTTTTCGAAATAGAAATGGCACTTTTATTATCACACTAAACTGTTAACTGAGATAACGGAATATCATAATCTTTGAGCATATTTTGCATCCATATTAAATGCGTACAACAACTGCCTGCAATAATATATTCGTCTTTAGTAGTAGATAACAAAATGTATTTATGTTTCTTGTTCTTCCAAGGAACAATATTAGAACCCATGTAGTAACATCCACCTATAGCATTCTTTCGATCATTGACATTTCTAGCCCAATCAGCTTCACTATACATGATTAAGTAACTAGCATTGCACTTAGTAAATAGTATACCAAAATCAGTTGTTAAGTGCACATAGCTCACAATCCTTTTTACAGCAACCAAATGAGACTTTTTTGGACTTGCCTGATAGCGAGCACAAGCACCAACACTGAAAGAAATATCTGGTTGCTTGTAGTAAGATATAATAAGCTACCAATCGTGGCTTTATATAATGTAGGATTGACATCAACACCTTTGTCATCCTTATGAATCTTCTCACTGTAACTCATTGGTGTTCAGATAGACTTAATAGTATCTAATTCGAAACATTTATCAAGAGATTTAACATATTTTTTTTGAGATATAAGTATACGGTTTCTAGAATGTATAATTTGAAAACCCAAGAAGTAAATAAGATCTCCAACCATGCTCATCTCAAATTCTTTCCTCATCAATTCAACAAATTCTGAAGCCAGCTTTGCAGATGTAGCCCCAAAAACAATAACATCAACATAAATTTGTGCAACCACAAACTGGTTATTCTATTTTTTGAGAAATAGAGTCTTATCAGTAGACATTCTATTATAAACCTTTTGTAGCAAATAGGTAGTCAAACTTTCATACCAAGCTTACGCAGCTTACTTCAGACCATGAAATGCTCTTTTCAGATGATAGACATCATTAGGTTTATTATAAACCTCATATCCTTTAGGTTGCGCAACATAGAATTCTTCTTGCAAATACCCATTTTGGAAAGCACTTTCAACATCCATTTGTTGTAACTTGAAACCTTTGTTATAAGCAATGGCAAGTAGTAGACGAATAGATTCTAATCTTGCAACTGGAGCAAACGTCTCATCAAAATCAATACCTTCAACTTGTGTATATCCTTGTGCATCCAGTATGGCTTTGTTGCGAACAATAATATCATTCTCATATGTTTTATTGCAGAATATCCACTTATTACCAATTATATTAATATTAGTAGGTCTTGGAACAAGCTCCCACACATCCTAACTGAAAAACTTATTGAGTCCCTCTTGCATATCATTCACCCTATATTCATCAATTAGAGCTTCCTTGAAATTTTTAGGGCAATTTGATATGTAAAACAAGTAAAGCATGCCATGTTCCTGTAGTCAATAGGAGGAATATATGTTGTTTGCACTAAATCATTAACTGGGCCAATAATTTGTTCAATTAGATGATCTTTCAGTATCCTTGACCGTTGAGCAGCAGATGTAAAAGAAGAACCAGGTATTGTAGCAGATGATTTTAGATCATCATCATTATCATCTTCATCATTTGATGGAGTAGTGATATTTGAATTAAATGTTTTGATAGTAGGCTGAGTAATAGTTGATGAGCTAATTGGTGTTGGCAGCTCATCATCATAATCCTTTTGAGAGGACGATTGTTCTATTCTAGCATAGTCATCAACCATAGTCATAGTTCACTTATTGTAGATTCTATAAGCTTTACTATTCTGAGAATATCCAAGAAAAAATTCAACATCACTTTTAGAATCAAATTTTCCCAGGTGATCTCTATCATTCAAAATGAAGCAGGTACTGCCTAAAACATGAAGATGTTCCAGAGAAAGCTTTTTGCCTTTTTAGATTTAATACGGAGTTTTGGTAGTTAGTGGCCTGAAATAAACACTATTGATAATGTAGGTAGCAGTATTTACTGCTTAACCCTAAAGATTTTTAGGCAGATTTTCTCAGCTAGCATGACCCTAGTCATCTCCTAAATTGTGTGATTTTTCCTTTCAACTACACTATAATGTTGTGGTGTCTTAGAAGCAGCAAATTCATGCTTAATCAACAATACAATACAATAATCAGCAAAATGTCGATTTTCAAACTCTCTTCCATGATCACCGCATAGTCGATTAATGGATACATCAACATTCCATTTCTCATTCAAAAGTCGAACCGATAACTTCTTAAACTCATCAAATGATTCTGTTTTATCATGCAACAAATGAATCAAAGTAAACCTTAAGTAGTCATCAACAATAACAAAAACATACTTCTTTCTCCCAAGACTTTCAACGTGCATTGGGCTAAACAAGTCCATATGTAGTAATTCCAACACACATGATGTTAGTATGTCATTGAGGCCAGCGTATGAAAAAAAAAAAAAACCTTATTTACCCCTTTAACATGGCTCACAAATAGAATCTGACTAAGAGGATAGTGTAGGAATACCTCTTACAGCATCATGAGAGAGCAATTTTTGAAGTTGCTTGAAATTAGGATGACCTAGCCTTCTGTGCCAAACCTCTGTATTAGATAGAGAAATAGAGTTGCACATAACTTGCAGCATGGAAGGTGATACGGAATGTTGAAGCAACATATATCAATTGTCTGATGTTCGGATCCCATACATGATGCATTGTCTTTCTTTATTGATTATCTGATAATGATCTTTAGTGGAGATTACAAACAATTCTTGATCACACAGCTGACTTATGATGATTGGATTAGATTTCAACCCATCAACTTATAGAACTCCTTAAAGATAAGGAAGTCTCACAACATTGAGAGTTCATTTACTAGTAACCTTGCCTTTCTTTATGTTACCAAACGTAACAACACCTTCCTTAAATGATTCATACTTCTTAAGAAAGCTTTTGTTACTAGTCATGTGTCTTGAACATCCACTATCGAAATACCATAACTTAGTTGTAGTTGCTAAGAGTTGTAAATGCGTTATCGTTACCTTAGGAGATTTGACTCTACAAACCTTCTTAGATGTTTTATTCTTCTGAAGTGTACTCAAATCTTTAAACATCCGATAGCATCATGGTCAAATATGACCAACAACACCATAATAATGACATGTAGGATGAGGTTTATTGTCAAGAATCTGCAATCACTACTAAATCTTTACGCTTACAGTAACCTTCTGTAGCAGAATCTTTTTGCCTTTGATTTATCAACTCGAGTTTTGCTTTTTTACAGTGTCTTTCAAAAAGATGGTAGGAGTAGTTGCAGATCCCTTATTATAGCGAAGTCCATGTTTAACTTACAAAGATTGACTAGTTTGTAGCATTCTCTTTAATTTTAGAGAACCATAATGGAACTTTGCAGTAACATCCTTAAAATCAGAAAGAGCTTTCTTAAGTATAGAGATTTCAATCTCACATTCTTTTAAAAGTGCATGACAATACCTGTGTTCTCTTTCAAAAGTCTTATATTCCAATTTGACAAAGAAGAACTTCATTTTCAAATCAAAATTTTGATCATAAAAACATGTCCTAGAGAGTCCAATAAGTTGTACAGAAAAGAGCAGAGAACTTGATGGTTGGAAAAAGGAAAAAAATGGAACTCATAGGAAAAGGAGTAGGGACCGTGCAACTAGAAAAATGAGAAAGGAAAAAAAGATAAAAAGATAAAAATAAAGAAAAGAAAAGCAGAAGTTAGATTAAAACTCTTCAAATAAAATATTTACCTCGAGTACAAGTTGCTTAGTTGAGTTAAGTTTTCTTTCCAACTATATTAAGTCTTATGCACTCTTGAAGTACTAAAGTCTACAAAACTAGTATGATCTATGCTTATTTGTGAATTCTTGAGCTTAATGAGAAATCATGAGATTGTACACTTGCTACTTGAATGTCTAGGTGAAATAAACTTGTGAGTAGTGATGGTTTTGGTTGTGGACTAGTTTGGTGTTTCGAAAGTGAATTATATGTGTTGTTAAGGCTACATATTTTTGAAAGTATAATTTTTTGCAAAGAAAAGCTCTTAAGTGGATTATTAACTTCAACTTATTTGAATCAATGGATATTCCATGAACGACGTGAAATAAATATGAACTTAAGTAGTAGTAGTAGTAGTAGTAGTAGTAGTAGTAGTAGTAGTAGTAGTAGTAGTAGTAGTAGTAGTAGTAGTAGTAAAAACACTTAGTAAAATATAACACTTAGTAAAATATATTTTTGCTCGTGACGTGCAAAATCCTAAGTTTGGGGGTATGTAATCAAGATAAAATTTTTCTCTCTCGTATAAATAGGGATATCAGTGGATACGATATGATAGACTGATAATAGCGAAGTCCAAGTTAATTGATATGATCAATGTCACGTGGATGTTTTCAGTCAACCTAATGATTAAGACAAGTACAATTGAACATTAAGGGCTACTTTCCATGCCTTATGTTTTATCACACGACAAAAAGATAAGATATATGTTATTCATTAGGTTATATCAATTTTGATATTCATGCTACTTGGGTAGTAATAATGCATTGCTAGAGATGGCTTATGAGTTGTGTAACAAAATGGTATTGGTTCACTACCAACGTCGCATGAACCTATTAGGTCGCACACAAAGAATGGCTTAGCGCAACTTCAATTGGTCTAGAGTAATAAATTTAATATGATAAATCTATGACATAAAAGCCCTTGCGATTTGTTATATGATAACTTATTAATATGGCGTATGTGTAATTTGCTCAAACTGCCTAAATACGATAGTTGTATTACGAATAGGTTTTTTTAAGTAAGCTTATCTAAACATATAAATAGAGGTAGAAACTCTAAAACGAATGAAGATTTTTGTTTTTGCTATTTTTGAGTTCTCTAGATTTTGGGATAGAAAGAAAAAATGTTTTTCATCTCTCTTGGGGCTAGCACTTCAAATTGTGGTCACCGTTCATTTGTGAATTTTCGATAAAGTATGCGCGCTTGAACGTCTCGAAGATCGAACGATCAGAGAAGAAAATCACAGATTAAGGTATGGTTTAATTTTGTAGTTATAGTTTAATGAAACTTATCTTCAGTCGTGTTGGGGTTTTTCAAAAAAAAACTTGAATTTCCTGCTGCGTATGAACCTTAAAACCCAACATATTTGGTAAGCGATTATTTAGACTTATATATAGCACTAGTTTAGTGGTATATTTGGTATAAATACCCCGAAATAAGCTCCAATAAATGATATTTATGTATTTTCAGGTTTACAAGGTATAACGAAGACAAAAGAGTGATTTCAGGATGAAACGAGGATAAAATGCATAAAACCATATTTGACGATGTAGCTAGTAGGCTTGACACTGTAGGGAATGACTAGGTAGCGTGGAAAAGGCGTGGAGAAGGAATAAGAGAATAAAAGAGGTGCAGTAGTGGCGGCGCAATGGTGGCACCGTGGATATATAGGGACATCGCCGGGGTAGACTACACAAGGCACCGAGCGTACTATGAAACGAAAATGCACACAAAGAGGACGAAGTTATGGCGGCATCGTGGCTTTACACAGACAGTGCCGAATCACTTATGGACAGAGCCGAGCCGTAGAAAATAGAAAGTTTAGAGTTCTAGTTTGTTTGGAATTATCTATTAGGGTTTCTAATTGTTTTCTAAAGTATCTTAGGGGTATCAGTAGGTAGTAGAATGTGGTAAACTCATCAATTGTCATTAAGAGCAACCACTTATCATTGTATAACATAGTTTACTTTGTTCTTGAGTATTTAGAAGAGTTTTGGAGGAGAAGAGATTGAAGACTCATGTGTGGTTATTCGGTATTGTTTTCTTGATTTAATTGAAGTTATTTTGTTTAATCTTCGATTGTAATAAATATCATGATGTGTATGTTGATTTCACTAAAATGCGAGTAGTTCATTAATCTCGAGGATCAATGGATCATATGGTATGAATGTTATGCTAAAGTAGTTTTGAATGGATTATAAAGTATAAAAAATGCAATGGTTAGAATTTGTATTGATTTTAGGCGTAATGCCATGAACATCTTGATAACGTGTTTGTTGATTACAGGTTTTGAGAGTTACCATGGTCATTGGAGCTTTTAAGCCAGTTATGGACGATACAACCGTAATATATATATATATATAAATGTGGAACTTACATTATTCACAGCAATAGGTGGAGTTCTAGTTTGCACATTAGAATATTTTCCATCACGACAATGAGTTGGAAGTGGATTTGAAGGAAATATGTCTATTCTAATTAAGCATTGGCAACACATAATGAAGATGAAAGAAGTGAGTTGAAAAGTATAGTAATTCATTACTTAGGCGAGATTTTGAACTAAGGTCTTCTTAATATAAACGTACAAAGTAATTTATATTATTTCCTTATATTAGAATAGTTTAGCTAAAAACAAATTAAAAGGGATTTTCTTAGCAATAGAGTGAATCTGACTAAGTACACTAGTGCAATACACATTTACTTGAGGACGATATCTATAATCAAAATTAGTTGATCACATTATTACTACAATCTAGCCGTTATACTTGAGGTCATGATCACCTTCTCCACCTTAAAGTTTTACTAATGAATCGGAGGAAGAGGAAGATCAAGGATATCATCAAGTGCTTGCCATTGAACTAGAATGATACACAATCAAGAAATGAAGATAGAGTGCGACCAAAGACACCTCATATAGAGTCATTTTGATTGAGGAATGCCAAAAGTTGTTATACGACCATTCGGCCTAAAGAAGATATCGGAACCAAGTCTTAGGATAAGCGGTAGTGAAACATCGTAGGTAGTCTTTAAGTCAACGATTATAGACTTCGGATTGGTCATCCATTGTAGGATGGTAGGCACTACTCATGGATAATGTATTATCCCGAAGTCGCACCAGTTCCTTCGAAAAAGTGCTCATGAAAAGAAGAACACGATCTGAAATGATGGAACATGGCATGCCATGAAGGCGTAAAATCTCGGCCACAAAAGTTGATGCCAATGAAACCGCAGTGATGTTTGGTCCCAAACCAATAAAATGAGCATGTTTAGAGAGGCGATCTACAACAACCAAGATAGTTGTCTTGCCATTAGAGAGAAGGAAATGAGTTATAAAATCCGTTGCAATTGAATCCCAAACCTTGCCGGGAATGGGTAATGGTTGAAGCAAGCCTTGTGGAGACCTATTAAAAGGTTTAACTTGTTGACATACAAAACAAGCCTTGAAAAATGTGGTTACGATTTGCGTAATTGAGGCCAAAAGAAAACGCATAAGGCTAGTGAACGGGTTCCACCATGTCCGCAAGTTGGGGTGTTGTGAAACTCTTACAATAGTAAGTTTTGAAGGGCGATTGTAAGGGAACAAAAATGCGGCTTTGATGAAGAAGGAGACCCTCGGTTATAAAGCAAAGAACGCCATTGAAGGAAGGCAACTCAGCCATCAAAGCTCGGCTACAATCGGTTTGTCGATAAAAAGTTCTTAAGGCATGTAAGATAGCATTAATTGGCTTGGAAACTCCTTGTAGTGCATGAAGGGCGGTTTAGGGAGCCTAGAAAGTGCATCACCGCACCATTTAGTTGGTCGGGCTTGTTAGAGAGTTTAAAATCGTAACCCAACAGTTTAGTAACCCACTTTTGTTGTTCCGATGTGTGGATCGTTTGTTGCAAAATAGTGCGTAAGCTTTAATGATCCGTATCCACCAATAATTTGCACCTAACAAATATTGACGCCATTTACGAACGGCTTCCTTTAGCGCGTAGAATTCGCGAACATAAGTTTAAGCTTTTTGTAGAGTGGGTCGAATAACCTTGTTGAAGTAGGTAATAGGATGATCATGTAGCGATAAGATGGCACCAATGCCGACACCCGACGCATCGGTATGCACCGTAAAAGGAGAGTTGAAGTCGGGTAGTGTGAGAATAGGTGTAGTCATAAGAGGATTCTTCAACGTAGTGAACGCTAAAGTGGTAGAGTCTCCCAACAAAAGGTGTCCATTTGAAGCAACCGGGTAAGCGGAGCCAATGTAGAAGCAAAATCCTTAACAAATTTTCGATAATATCTAGCGAGATCGAGAAAAGATCAAAGTTGTTTTAATGAATGAGGCTCGGCCAATCACGAACCGCACGAATTTTATCCGGATCCACCGCAACACCACGATAAGAGATCAAGTGACCCAAATAATAGATCTGTGGTAGTCCCAAATGCACACTTAGAATACTTGACGTGCAAATGGTAGACTAGAAGAAGGCTGGCATTGCATCAAGAAAACTTGCACAAACTTGCATAATAAAGGCTTAAAAATATGATTCATAGTGGCATCGAAAAAAGATGGTGCATTGGTCGATCGAATGGCATGACAATAAATTCATAATATCCCTCGTGAGTCCGAAATGCTATTTTGACAATTTCCATAGGATTAATGCGCAATTAGTGATACCCAAAATGGAGATCCAATTTAGAAAATACACGAACACCAAATAATTCATCAATAGTGGGAATTGGAAACTTGTCTTTGATAGTGATGGCATTGAGAGCATGATAGTCTACACAAAAGCGCCACGAACCGTCCTTTTTTAACAAAGAGAACCGGGGATGAAAATGGCTCGTACTTGGTCGGATAGCCCCATCGGCCAACATCTGGGACACAAGATTCTCAATGACATCCTTCTGAAAGTGTGGGTACTGATACGACGGAACATGGATTGGTGAAACAACCGGTGTTAGTGGAATTCGTTGATCAGTTGCTAAAGTAGGAGGCAAAGTGCTAGGCTTCTCAAGACAACTTGGTGATGTAGTAATAAACACCGCAAGTCCGAAGGAAGGGAGGTGTCATCTTTGGAGTGAGTTGAATCCATAAGCCCAGAAATATTTGCAAAAAAGAGGTGAAAATAAAAAGCGGGTGCATTAGAGGACTCAAGACGCTTCACTTGTGATAGTTTGTGAATAGAATACGTTTATTGTGTGTTTTACTTCTCAAGACAACTTGGTGATACAATATTTAGTTTCCTTAACAATTTAGTTTCCTTAACACCCTCATTCAAACTCAAGATGGGTTCGTAGAAATCAACTTGAGTTTGTTAACCAAGACATGAAAGCGACCCGGAAGATGAGCTTTAATTAGTGAAGATATCAGCCGTCTGATTGGAGGAGGAAACAGAAGAGAGCTGAAGAATGCCCCAAACCAGATGGTGACGGACGAAGTGACAATCATTCTCAATATGTTTTGTTCTCTCATGAAAAACATCATTGTGTGCAATTTGGATCGCACTTTGATTGTCACAATGCAGAGTGGTAGCAGAAGCATGTGTAACCCCCATATCTTCAAGTAACCATCGAAGCCAAAGTAATTTAGAGGTAGCATCAGCAAGAGCCCGATACTCAGATTTTGTGCTAGAGCGAGAAGTTACTGTTTGTTTCTTGCTTCGCCAGGATATTAACGAGTTGCCCAATAAGAAATAGTAACCAGTAGTATAATGTCGGTCGGTAGGGTCACCAGCCCAATCTGCATCGGAGTAACCCGATAATACCAATGGAGAGTTATCAGAGAAGTGGAGGCCATGAAATAGAGTACCTTTCACGTATCGAAGGATGCGGAGAACAACAGTGAAGTGAGCAATACGAGGCCTGACATGAACTGACTGACAACATGAACTGCGTAAGCAATGTCCGGACGACTAACAGTAAGATAAACCAAGCTCCCCACAAGTTGACGATATACAGTAGGATCTGAAAGAAGTGTATCATCTGATGGAGTCAGCTTGACATTCGTGTCTAATGGAGTAGATGCAATATTAGTATTTGTGATCACAAAGCGAGAGATCAAATCAGAGGTATATTTCGCTTGTGAAAGATAGTATCCATCAGAAGTAGAAGTGACTTCAAGACCAAGAAAGTAGCTCAAGTTACCCAAGTCCTTCATCTCAAAGTGACTTTTGAGATATTGTTGTAAATCAGAAATCCCAGTTGAGTCGTCCCCGGTGATGATCATGTCATCAACATAAAGTAGGACAAGAACCATGCCCCTGTCAGTTCGTCGAGTAAACAAGGCAGAATCGTGAGGACTGGACTGAAATCCAAATTGTGTAATAGTGGAACTGAACTTGGCAAACCAGGCACAGGGAGCCTGTTTAAGCCGATATAAAAGCACGACGGAGAAGGCAAAATTGTTTTGGAGAGTGAGAATAGCCAGGAGGTGGAGACATATAAACTTCATCTGCAAGATCACCATTCAGAAAGGCATTTTTAACATCCATTTGAAACAAAGGCCAATGTCGAACAGTTGCTACAGCAAGCAAACTTCGAACAAAGGTCAGGCGGGCTACATGGGCAAATGTTTCTTCATAGTCAATGTCATATTCCTGTGTGTAGCCTTTAGCAACCAGTCGAGCCTTATACCGCTCAATAGAGCCATCAGAATGAGTTTTTATCTTGTAAATCCACTTGCATCCAATCGAAGTCTTACCAGAGGGTAGCTCCACTAAGTCCCAAGTATGAGTCTTCTCTAATGCACACAGTTCTTCTGACATTGCTTGCTGCCATAAGGGGTCAGAACTAGCCTCTCGGTAGGAGGAGGGTTCATGTAAATATGAAATAACAGAGAAACAATGATAATCTTTGAGGTAAGGGGAGGTTCAGTTACCCATTCAGATCGACGAGGTGGGACAGGAGTAGGAACATGAATATCAGATGGGACAGATTCGTCGACGACGGGTGCTGGAACGAGATCACGATCATTGAGCTCATCTGGTGTACCTGCAACAGGAGATGGGAAAAGCTCGATAGAGAAGTTAGTGAAAAATGGTTGATGACAGGATAGGGAACTGTCAAACTTGGATAGAGTAGAAAACATGGTAGTTTCCCAAAAAATGACATGTGTGGAGATGCGTAATCTCCTAGAAAGAGGATCCCAACACCTATAGCCCTTATGTTCAATTCCATACCCGAGGAAACAACACAAACGAGCACGCGGTTCAAGTTTAGTATGTTCATGGGGGTTAAGAAGAACGAAACATGCACAACCAAATACCCGAAAATGAGAATAGTCCGGTGGTGTACCATACAATCGTTCAAAGGGAGAGATGTTGTTTAACACTGGTGTAGGAAGTCGATTAATGGTAAAGACACAGTTTAAAGCAGCTTCACCCCAAAACTTTTCAGGACAGGATGCAGAGAGAAGTTGGGCTCGTACAGAATCTAGGATATGTCGATGTTTTCTTTCAAATTCGACCATTTCGTTGAGAGGTATATGGGCAGAACGTTGAATAATGGTACCTTGCGCTTTAAGAAACCGAAGAAGAAACAAATCACGGTATTCTAAAGCATTGTCGATACGAAGAATTTTGATTGTACGTGCAAATTGAGTTTTAATCATGTTAGCAAAATCAATATATGTTTGAGATATTTCGATCGATGCTTTAGAAAATATATCCAAGTGAATCGGAATAATCATCAATGAACGATCTACAAAATATCGATAACCATTCACAGTGGAAGTAGGTGCAGAACCCCAAACATCAGAATGAACTAACCCAAACGGAGTATTATTGATGGACTCACTAACACTGAAAGAATAAGCAGGTTGTTTTGCAAACTGACAATGCACACAATCAAAAGACTCAAATTTAGAAATACCCAATGACCCACTGGAAACAAGCGTACGGAGTTTACTAGCTGATGTATGGCCAAGACGAATGTGCCACTGATAAACTGAGGGGGTGGAAACTGCAGCAGAAATTTGTTTGACAGGCATGTGAAGTGACGTGAGCTCAAATAATCATCCTACTTTGATCCCCGTTCCCAAAATCTGACCCGTTTGAATGTCATGTACCTGACAACCAGTAGGAGAAAATAAAACAGTTAAGCCTTGCTCACATAATTGACCAACGAAAATCAAATTTAGAGTAAGATCATGAACACAGTGGGTGTTTGGGAGAGTTAAACTGGGGTTGGATGTTGTTCCTGAATGGGTAACAGACATGGAGCTACCATTTGCAGTTTGAATGCTTGAAGAATGAAACGAGGGGCTACTATTAGAAAGAACTGACAAATTTGGTGTCATGTGATTACAACACCCTGAATCAAAGAACCAATGGTTACCTAAGGTGACAGATAGGGCAGTGAGTTGGGAAGGTATCACGTGTTTCATGATTGCCTCCAAATCACTTATAGAAAACATCGGAGAGGGGTTTGACCCATCAGAGGCAGCAGCGACAACAGAAGAACCAGTGTGAGATACAGATGCAGATTTAGGTGTGCCTTTGGGGCGAGATCTTTTATTTGGGCAGTTCTGCACTATGTGACCATGTTCATGACAGTATCGGCACTCAATTGTAGGACAATTAACAAACGAATGGCCCATTTTTCTGCAGTTCTTACAAGGGTGGGGGACAGATTTAGGCCATGATTGAGTAGTTGTGAGGGCTATTTTTGACGAAGGGCCAGAGTTGACCAAGCCAAGCCGAGTTTCCTCAAACAAAATCTCTTTTACAGCTGCGTCAAGAGAAGGTAGTGGATCGCGATGCAGGAGGGCCGCACGGACTGATTCGTATTCAGGGCGAAGAGCCATGAGAACTTGGATGAGATGAATGTGGTCTTTGCTAATTTCGGCCTGTTGTAACTAGTTTCAGATTGGTTGAATGAGTGCTAAGAATTCATTGATGGACTGACCAGCTTCTTGTTTCAAGCTGTTCAAAGTGGTGAACAATTGATAATACTGTGCCAAACAAGATGTTTTGTATCTAACAGCCAAAAAATCCCAAATTTCTTTAGCCGTCCCAAAGTCAACAAACTGAATATGAATAGAGGGAGTAGATGTGTTATAGAACCAGGTGATGATCTGATGATTCTTACTATCCCAATCGTCAAGTCGGTCAAGAAATTTGGCTTATGTCTCCGTGGCATCCTTTTCTGGTTTGGGGTTGTCTCCCGTAACGATTCGCCAAAGTTTTCGACCAATTAAAAAACTTTAAATCCGTTGGGACCAAAATGAGTAATTTGTACCATCAAGAATCATGGGAAAAGCTGTGAGACTTCACTTTTCTCCATTGAATAGGGAACTTGTCAGATTGTCGTGTGATCGATTTGGTCTTGCGCGGCGACTAGTTAGCGAGCAAGTGGCGAGTGTACTGAAGCGCGAGCTGGCGGCAAAGCGAGCGGGTATGGTATCCAATGGCCAGCCAGCAGCGCGATCTGTGGGTGTGGGTGTGCGCGCGCAGCGGAAATGGTATGTAGCGCGGCGGCAACGACAGATCAGTGTGTGGCAATGGCAAGGCGACTTGCAGAATTCAAGGACTGAATGTAAGGCGAGCGAATCGGCAGATTTGATGTGTAGCGGCAGTGGTGGAGCTAGTGTGCAACAATGACAAAAGAAGGGTTTGCAGAGGTGGTGGAGCGCAGTGGAGCGACGGCGTCGGAGCGAGTGTGCGATAGCGGTGGAACAGTGCTCGACGACGAGCGACGAAAGCAAAGCGAATGGGCGGCAGACGAGAGCGAGCGAGATCTACAGATAGCGACGGCGGAGCAGCGAGTGCGCGAAGCGATGGCGAGCGCGAGCAGTGTGCGGCAGAGCGGAGTAGGTGTGCTGGCAGCGGTAGATGTGCAGAGGCGGCGGTGGATGCGTCAGACGGACATAGATGCAGGTGTAGTACAGGCGCCTACCGAGGCGTCGCAACAGACGAGACAAAAAAACAAGAGGAAAGACCCACGATTAGGGCTCTGATACCAAGATAGTTTGTGAATAGAATATGTTTATTGTGTGTTTTACTTGTATACACGGTACCGTACATATATACACAGGTCTAGAATACAAGAAAGGAAAGTATAACCACAAAGGAACCTACGAGATATACGGGATACTAGTTTCCTTAACTGCTAGATACAATATTTAGTTTCCTTAACAATTTAGTTTCCTTAACAACTTGTTTAAGAAAGAGCATAGAACAAGTCATAGGTTGAATCCCATAGAGACGGACCAAACCAGAATCAGTTGTGAACTTCATAAACGTTTTGTTATAATCAAAGGTTGTAGGCCCGAACGATGCTATCCATTGGACTCCCAACAGAACATCTGCGCCATAAATAGGAAGGACAAATAGGTCGAGCATGGATGTGTGCGATCCCATGTCGATCATGACCTGCTTGAAAATGCCAGGGCAACCCAACGTGTTACCATTACCAACGATAACCTCCAATTCTTTAGTAGGTTGAATAGGTAGGCCCAAAAATTTGGCGGCCCGAGTTTGCATGAAATTGTGCGTGGATCCGCTATCCACCAGTATAGTAATGGCTCGACTTGCAATGGTCCCTTGAAGCCTGAGAGTCATGGGCTTCGAGCGACCCTCTAATGCATACAAATAGATCTTCGGGGTGTCGTAGGACGGTGTTTCACCAAGGTCGGGAGTAGGCGGGGGCGGAGGAGAGACATCCTCAATCACGGCCAATTCAAGATCCTCATCATTCAAAAGGCACAAAAACTGTTTAGAGCCACATTGATGCCCTGGCGAAAATTTGCCATCACAATTATAGCAAAGACCCTTTTCTCTATGATATGAGCTGCCATTTCTTCCCTAGTGAGACGTTTGATAGGTAAGGAAGGTCGTTTACCCACTTAACCATTAACGTTCTTTTTCGGAGCTGGTACGAACTGAGGAGCCGGAAGGGTGTAAGGAAAAAGTGACTTCACATTCCTCACTGCTTGAGCAGACGAAGGCTTTGGAGAAGTCAATTTGTTATTGATGAGCTTAGACATACCCATAGGCCTCATGAAGTGTGGCAGGTTTGAGCAAAAACAATTCTCATGTGATGTCGTCCTTAAGTCCAGATAGAAAGCAATTGAGAAGATTTGTTGGAGACAAACCCGGACATCTAGTAGACAAAGCAGCAAAATCATGCATATAAGCCTCTAAGGTAGTGGTTTGTTGTAACTTGAAAAGGGTAGCCTCATAGTTTTGAAAGGAAGAAGGACCAAAACGTACTTCCAAGTCGCGAGCAAAAGTGTCCCATGTATGCAATTGTTTCGTGATAAAAATCCAATAGAACCACTGAAGCGCATCGCCCGACATATAGAACAAGGCGATTGTGAGTTTATGTTCTTCCGGAGTCGTATGATATTGGAAGAACCTTTCAATTTGAAATAGCCAATTCAAGGGGTCATCGCCCGTAAACATTGGAATTTTCAACTTGGGTAGACAGAGCTGGGTTAGATGATGTAGTATGGGTGATAGGTCGGTAGGCAGAGTGATAGAACTGGGAAGATGTGCTGAGGAGGTTGATGCGGTCAATGAGGGTGTTACCGTGGTGGAAGTTGCCATTGGAGTAGGCAACAAGGGTGGTGTAATCGGTTGCTTCTCCAAACAAGTGACTGGAAGGTTCATATCTGCAAGATTCTTCTAAATACGTTCAAACATAATGTAATTCTGGGAGAAATTTGTGGCATGTTGTTGGACTGTTTCAATCAGTTTATCAATTTTCTCAGGTAAAGAATCAAATCGGTTGGACTGCTCTTATAACTTGTGAACCAATTCCTCGAGCGCGCGGTAGCGGTTTGCATAACACCGTTCGTCATGAAGAATCAATGAAAGCACCAATGTTGTGATTAGAGAGAAACAGGGAGGGAGTGTGAAGAAAGGGAAGGAGTAATCAAATGAAAATAGGAAGAAGTAGAAAAGAGAACCATTATTTCAATGTTATTACGTCTCTTATTGAATTCATAACTTATATATTGTGAAACTACAAACCCAATTGTAACATAATTGTAAAATATGATAATCACAATAACTAACTACTATCAAAGACTCATCCCAAGTCCATATCCTCAGGTATTATTCTCTAACTAGTTCCCAGTCACAAAATTCGCCAACTTCGCTGGAGCCTTAGGTGCCCAGCTTTCACTCTTTCTGATCTGTCCTTGAACATTACTTCGGTTGTCTCTTTGGTAGTCCCTGTTGTATGGAACACTCACTTGAAACATTTTTCAAGTTCTAACAGTCCCCTGCATCATCATCCCCCTTCAAAATTTTCTCTCGATTTATGTAACCTTATTCTCTAAAAAAATAATTCACTAATCTGTTTCTGCTATTAATTGACAAAAAAATAATTCACTAATCTGACTAACTTGCAAAAATGACAATTTAGTCAAAGATATAATGTAATAAAATAATGAAGAGAGCTATAAAAAAAGTGACTGCGCGCAATTATATACGGGTATATATAGGGTCCCTTTTGGCCTTTCCGAAAGTATTTGTTTCATTAATTTCATCATGGTGACTCTAATATATATGGGCTCCACATGAGCTTAAAATTTCGATTTCTATATTGAAACCTAGCACAAGTTAATTATAATCAAGTCAGTACTGCTGTTTCTGATTTAACAAACTGGAATCTGGAAGTGGTGATGAAGATGATGACCACGTTTGAAAATACATGACCACAGGATCAATTTCTTTCTCCATGATCAGTATCTCATCAATGGAGGGACTTGTCCCTTGAGTCTCAAATGCATTTCCTGTTGAACTGTTCTCTTGTAGTACTCCAAGTTCATATTCCAAGTACTCTAACCAGTTTCCATTGTCAACTTCTTTTCTTGAATCTTCATTAATATTTCCTGATGTTGTTTCTTGGGGGCTTGCCGCTTCTGCTAATGCGGGCTCTTCATTTGATAAAAGGAAGCTTGATTTTCCATCCAAACATTCCAACATGGCTGACTCATCCAATGGATTTTGGAGCAGTTCTTCGAGAGGATCAAATAACTTGTCACATTCTAGCAGTTGTTGATCAGTTATTCGCTCCTCTTGTTGTGCTCCTTGGGGAACAAATTGATTGGGATGAGACACATAAGAACTACATGTTGAGTATGAAGGGCTTGATTCATCTCTAGCATCTTCTAGTGAATATGGATTGCACTTTATTGGTTGGATCCAACCGCCATCAGAAAACAAGTTAGCTACGCTTTCCTTTTGTGTATCAGAGAGCACCATGTATGCTTCCTCTAAAGAGCCGTTGATTGGCTGGTCCTGAATGAATAGCACTTCTTCTTCTTCAATTCCTAGACCCGAATCTACATACCTTCTCTTCAGATGCGAGGTCGATGAAGATGATGAAGACGAAGACTCTGAAATATTATTAGTATCTTGATTGCAAGGATTGGCTGATCCATTAGATTTTAGTCTCTTTTTCAAGTGTGTGTTCCACACATTCTTGATTTCATTATCAGTCCTTCCCGGTAAATGAGACGCGATTAAAGACCATCTACAAAGCAATTAATTAAGCATGTTCAGACCATAAAGTAATTAATATTAATGTATGTGTAAATTTAATTATATTTTAAGATAATGTTTAGAAATTAAATTACTTGTTTCCAAGAGACTCGTGCAGTCTTATAATGGTTTCTTCTTCGTCTCTATTGAAATTTCCGCGTTTAATGTCAGGTTTAAGGTAGTTAATCCATCGCAAACGACAGCTCTTGCCACATCTCAGAAGTCCTGATGAAAGCTCAACAAACAGATTATGTGAGATCCAAGCTAGACATACAATCAATAATTACTCTAGCTTATCAAAAGCTTAATAATTCGTATATCGGTCACTAAGAATTTTTTTTCCTTGAGGAAAAGTTATTAGAAAATTATTAAAATATATGAAAGTAACTACTGAAGGCATATTGGAACAGCAATCATAATCGTGTCAACCACCTTGACATAGCTTACCCAAAATCTGAATTACAACTCTATGTGACAATGCAATACTTATTGGCTTACGTAAGCTGTTCATGCGGCCTTGACTCGTGAATTATGCATCGACATCTCAGTATATTCCTACATCTAAAGACCCACATGGACGGCTCATGGAGTGGATGTGTGTCTTCTAGTCTCACATGCTGGTTGTCATTTTGACTTAAAAATTTTCAGGACAAGGTACCGCAGGAAAAGTAAGGTTTGGCACAATTTAATAACCAAAAAAACACAAAAACTAAACGACTAAATTTTTTGAAATTTTTTTACATGCCGACTAATTTCAGCACTCTAAAGTTTAATCAAATTTCCTCCAAATTATTAAAAAAATTTAAACCTGAGCTTAAATTAATTTTATCATATTTGACAAAAAAAAAAAATCTTATGGGTGAAGCCTATACGAAGGTGTCAAATAATCTGGAAGCAAACGCGACAACCACTGCTATTAAATGGTGTGTATATATACTTGAAATTTTTAATATATATAACAAAAATTTTAACCAAAACCTAAAGCTTAAGTATATACAAAAACCTTAACGGTGTAAATTAGGTCTTAAAGGGGGAATGAAAACATTGTTTTGGTTCGATTTCACTCTGACTTGCAGATGTTGTCCCAATTATGTATTTGGGTGAACTATTGGGGTGGTTCCTCCGTCGAAGGCGTCGTTGTCCCTTCTTAGAGTTGGTGTCGCTTATTAGTGTGCACATTATAGAATTAGTTCCGAGCTTAGTGTGAATATAATATGTATTTGTAATACATTATCTTGCCCCATGTTGACTAGGGAATATCGATACAATCTATTTGACAACAAAAAAGTCACTTTGACAGTGACCACCAATTATCTGTTGTTCTTGTATTAATGTTTCCGATTAATGCTTTAGCTAAAAATATTAAAAATATTTAATTATCATCTTTATTAATTAAATTAATAAAATATTTAGTCCACAAAAAATAATTAAATAAAAAATTCAACGGAAGAAGAAAATGGAGTCTCCATGCATACAAGAGGGACTAGTTTATTGATTATGATGCCAATTACTAGGAATCATTATTACGGCATCACGAGAAGAAAAAGTTCCAAAAGTATATTGAATAAATGTCATAGAGAAAAACAAAGCAATTCATTCTTCATTAGAGGGAATAGTTAGGCATGCTTAATTGCGCGTCTTATATATGCCTTAATTAACCTCATATCTTACATTTTCATTGCTTGAGCTATATATCTATATCATGATCATGGCCATATTTATACTTAATCTTAATATTTTAATTCGACTAGATTTAGTGTAAATAGTTAAATAAATTTGTATCGATTAGTGATCACAAATCTCCCATTATCCAAAAAAAAAAAAAAAAAATAGTGATAACAAATTCTAATATGCTTAACATATAAAAAAAATTTCAACAGTTTTTGCTTTTCATTACTTTTGGTAATTATATGTCTGCGCGCTTGTGCATGTTGGTGGTGTTTGGGGTGGCGGCGCGCTGAATATATGTGTGTATATATATGTGTGTGCGCGCGCTTGTGCATGTTGGTGGTGTTTGCTTTTCATAGCACTTACTGTGCATTTAATGTGTTTTGCATTAAATGCACTACATCAATTACCATTAGATTAAAATCTCATAGTAATCCAATGGTGATATATGTAGTACCCATGACATGAGTATATATTTGAACTCCATTGTAGAAGCACCCTATATGTTATAAGGATCTAGACCCACTTGGGGTATACCTAGTTATATGTAACTATATATATACTTCATTGCTACTAGAATAATTAATTCCGTGTTTTTTCAAATCCTTACAATCTGAACCTCGTACTTAGGATCGACTGATTCCATGAGAGTGGCAACCTAACCCTTAGACCTAGAAAAATCAATTATATATTTAAGGTTGGATGACAAGATTCATCCTATGAGTACCTTTCGGTCGATCATCTCAGCAACTTTACCACCACAACGTATTTCCATTTCCATTTCCATTTCGGTGGCAATACATTTCAACAAATTTTCATTAGTTCAATCTCATCAGATCAAATCAAATAATTCCTCTCTGATGAATTCACGGATAGATGAAAATAAGTACAAGAAATAAAAAGAAAAAAAATTGTCAGTAAAACAGGGAGAAAAAGAGAGAAGATGTTCGAACCTGCTTGTTTGGGGAGAGCACGCCAGTTGCTATGCCCATGTTTCTGAATAAAGAAAATCAGCTTCTGATCCTCTGCAGGAGTCCATGGCCCCCTCTTCAGCCCTGTTTTGTCACAACAAGGCGCCCTGCCTTTTCCCATCTCTCTCTCTCTCCTTAAATTTCTCTCTCTCTAGTACTGACTTGCCTTAAGTTTCTCTCTCTAGTGTCTCTCAATCTGTTTTGCAAAAACCGCTGCGCTTTGCTGCGTGTACATATAATAGATGTACAAAAGCTGATGACACAATCTCAAACAAGGGTCATGCCATTCTTGGATCTATGTAATAAAGAACCACCTAATATAATGATTTAAAATGTATCTGTCTAGTATAGATTCTCTACGATTAATTCCTCTGTTGAGCTTTTCGGCCGATGCATGTTTCTAACGACGCTTTCTATCCAGTGCTCCCATATAAGCGTCCCTTAACGATCAAACTCCGTTTTTAATCAAGCCGATTCCGGCTGATGGGCCCACAGACTTTGACACGTGGAGCGTGCAGGAGGTAAAAAGTTAGGTCGGCGCCACCTCAATGCAGATGACGTCGGTCGTTCCTTGTAGGATATCGAAACATTTAAGAAACACTTTGAAACCAAAAGGGTTGTCCTTGGATGACACCGGCCTCTCAGTCTCCCACCTTAACTAAATGTTTGGAGTTGAAGTCTAGAGAATTATAAAAGACTTTAGAACTCTTAGAGCATCTCCAATATGACCATAGATTGAGGTGAAAATGGATCCACCTATGATATTATTCATATCCAACCTAAAAATGCTCTTCAATGAGATCATGAATTCATAATGTCCATCCTATGTGGCATGAAATAAAAATGGAGAGTGTCTACTACAATATCTACTTTTAGACATTGTGGTAAACTGCCACGTCAGCATTATTAATTTTTTAAAAGTTTTATTTTTTTTCAAGCCTTTATTAATATTATGAAAATTGAAAATAAAAGTGACAACTCATCAATCTATGGTCTAAATTCACATTACTATTGTAGATCATTTTAAGAGGTGAATGTCTATTTAGTGCCACATAGGATAAACATCCTCTCTACATTCATGATGTGACACTAATCCATGGTCTAAATCCATGTTACCATTGGAGATGCTCTTACTTAGGGGGTCTTTGTGATCCAACTTACATTCCTCGAATCAATTATTAATGGTGGCTATATGCCTCGGATATAAATAAAAAAAGATATAAGAAACGCTACTTTGAATCGTTAGATAACCTTGCCATTAGACATACTAAGCTAGACCATGGTTAATAATTTACCATGGATAGGATTAAGTGTGGTTAAACTAACCAACTGTGTCTGAGTTTGTTACAGTTGGAAATGTCTGTTTAGTCCCTGTATGTTGTACTTGTATATACACATCTTGTATTATGTTTTGAAGATGAAGAAGATGATGAGAGTTTACATTTTTGCTCTCTCTCTTCTCATGTGATAGAAGCTTCTGGTTTTCTTGTTTTTTCCTTCTTCATTGTTTCTTGATTTACAGATCAACCTTACTAGGTGTGATCTTCACATGGTATCAGAGCCTCTAATGGCGTCAAGTCATTCACCTTCAACTGGAAGTGGTGAAAGCTCACCAAGCCATGTGATTCCAGATGTGGGTACCATTGCTAAAGCTCTCAATTTCAATTTACCTACAAAATTGGATGAATCAAACTACATTTACTGGAAAGTTCAAGTAAAAGCAGCTATCAAAGCTCTTGGATTGAGTTTCTTGGTTACCGAAGATCGTTTTTCTTCAAACAAGGCATCCTCTTCTTCGGATCAAACATCAAAAGATGATGAGGTATGGAGTGGAGTTGATTCAATGTTAATGGTTTGGCTGTTTTCAAATATAGGCAAAGATGTTATTGGCAATGTCACTGAGTGAGAATCATCTTATGAGATTTGGAATGTTCTTGAGAAATTAAATGCACAAGCATCTATGGCTAGGGCACTTCAGTTGAAACAACAACTGAACAACTTGAAGAAAGGTTCTTCTTCTGTTTCTGAATTTGTGATGAAAATCAAGAACATTGGTCTTGAATTGAAATCAATTGGTCAAGTGATTTATGAGTCTGATCTTATACAATCTATGTTGAATGGTCTAGGACATGAATTTGATTCAGTTGTTGTTGTGATTTCTTCTCAACATAAGGCAATATCACTTTAAGATGCATAGTATTTGTTGATGCTAAATGAAAAACGGATTGTTCAGTTGAATGGTGGATGTAATGTTGATCTTTCATCATTTGTAACTGCAAATATTGTTACTCATACTAGAGATAGGAAATATCAATCTAACAATGGTGGTAATAGAGGAATATCAAATGCTGGTAGAAAAAATGGTGGTTTCAGGGGAGGACGCACTGGTGGAAATAGGGGTGGAAACAAAGGAGGAAATAGAGGACGTTTTGGAATACGTACTGGAAACAAATTTTTTTGTCAAATATGCTACAAACCAGGTCATATGGCACTTCAGTGTTACCAGAGGTTTGATCAAAACTATTATGGTCCAAATTCTGGCAAACCTGGGAATTATGGTGGACAGTTCAAGAAATTTTCTCCCTCTCTACAACTTTCTCAAGGAAGTTTTTTTGGATCACAGTTTCCTGTTCAACAAGCTAATGTTCATCTGGTCCAGGGTATGATTGCTACACCTGAATCTGTTATAGATTCAAACTGGTACATGGACTCAAGAGCTTCATGTCACATGACCTCAGATCCGTCTTCTTTGATGAACAAGACAGATTATACAGGTACTCAACAGGTTACAGTTGGGAATGGTGCTAGGTTACCTATCTCTTATATTGGTACTAGCATTCTACATTCTACTATTCATCATTCTAATAATATTTCTCTCCAACATGTGCTTCATGTTCCTAATCTTGCAAAGAATTTTATTACCATTTCAAAGCTAACTCATGATCACTATGTCATTACTGAGTTTACCTCTGACTCCTTTTGTGTTAAGGACAAGGTCACGAGGAAACCTTTGTTTCAAGGCAAGCTTAAAGATGATCTTTACTGTCTTCCTATTTTCTCAAGTTCCAGTGGTTCACATTCAATTTTCAATAATCAGGCTATTGCAGTTGAAGATTGCACAAGGTGGCATGCCAGACTTGGCCATCCCTCTCATCTTGTTCTTCAAAAAGTCTTACAACAATGTAATTTGACTGTTCCTAACACTTCACAACATTTTTGTGATTCTTGCAAGATTGGTAAAATGCACAAGTTACCATTTCAACACTGTTCTATTACTGCTTCTTCTCCTTTGGAGTTAGTGTATTCAAATCATTGGGGCCCTACACTAATTCTATCTTCTACTGGTTCACGTTACTATGTGGTGTTTGTTGATGCCTTTAGTCGATTTACTTGGTTTTATCCACTCAAACTCAAGTCTGATACACTTGCTGCTTTTCTTCATTTTAAACAATCTGTTGAACTTCAATTAGGCATCAAATTGAAGAGTTTCCAGTCAGATATGGGGCTTGAATTTAAACCAGTAGAAAATTAATGTACTGCTAATGGAATTCATCATCGTTATTCATGTCCTTTCACTCATCAGCAGAATGGTGTGCAAGAGAGAAAACATCGCTCAATTGTAGAGATAGGACTCACACTTCTTGCTCATGCTCACATGCCCTTGTCATTTTGGGAATAGGCCTTTTAGACTTCAATATTTCTTATTAACAGTTTGCATTCTACTGTTCTTCAGTTTCGATGTCCTTATCAAGAGTGTTTTAAGAAAGTTCTAGACTATAGTTTTCTTAAAACATTTGGTTGTTCCTGCTTTCCTAGTCTTACTTCCTATTCCTCTCTGAAGTTTGCATTTCGTTCTTCCAAATGTGTGTTACTTGGCTATAGTCCTCGCCATCATGGATATCGCTGTTTACATCCTTATGGGAAAGTTTATTTGTCCAGAGAGATGTGGTGTTCAATGAAAAAGAGTTTCCTTATACTACTTTTTTTCAGTCCTCTGTGCCATCTCCATCCACCTTTTCCTCTTTTACAATGTCAATTTTGCAGCATGTACTTTGTTTCTTTAGGGTCACCATCGCTCTCCCCAGCTACATTTGGTTCATTATCTCTAAGATCACCAGTTCTCTTAGTTTCATCTCCATCTATACCAGGGTCTTCTACCACTCTATTAGTTGCATTTGTTTCATCTAGCTCTCTAACCCGGCTCCACTTTTCTTCTGTCTCAACTCTCAACTGATGCGATCCCCACCCTGCTTCTCCAGTTAATGTTCACCACATGGTTACAAGGAGTAAAAATGGTATTTTCAGGCCCAAGGCTTTGGTAACTCAGTCTCCTTATGCTCTCTACTGCCCTTGAACCTCAGTATGTCAAGGCTGCTCTTCTTGACTGCAATTGGTACAAAGCTATGGTTGATGAAATTCAGGCTTTTTATAAGAATAGTACTTGGACACTTGTTCCTCCTACTTCCTCCATGAACCCTATTGGTTCTAAATGGGTTTTCAAAGTGAAGACTTCTCCTACTGCTGAGATTCAGAGATACAAGGCTCATTTGGTGGCCAAAGGCTTCCATCAAACTCTTGGTTTGGATTACTTTGACACATTTTCTCCAGTTGTCAAACCTTCTTCTATTCGAGTTTTTTCATCTTGGCAGTCTCTTTTAACTAGCCAATTCATCAGATTGATGTCAACAATGCCTTTTTGAATAGTGATCTCAATGAAGAAGTTTATATGACTAAACCAAATTAACAAAACCTTTCCTCACTATGTTTGCAAGCTGAACAAGGCTCTTTATGGACCAAACAAGCTCCTCGAGCTTGGTTTTCTAAGCTTAGAGTTGCTTTGGTTGGTTGGGGTCTTGTTAACTCCAAATCTGATGTTTCCTTATTTTATAAGTTGTCTGTTGGATCTCTGCTTCTGGTTCTCGTTACATTTTGATAACTGGTTCCAATCAATCTCATGTTCAATAACTGATAACTTGGCTAGATACTCAATTCTCTCTTAAGAATCTTGGTCAAGTGGATTACATCCTGGGTTTTGAGGTGTTTCGAAACTCCTCTGGTTTATATCTTACTCAACACCAAGTACATTCTTGATATTCTTTCCAAGACTGGTATGCAAGATTGCAAGCCTATTTCATCACCCTTTATAGCTGGTCAGAAGTTTACCTTAAAGGATGGTTGTCCTTTTACTAATCCTACATTGTATAGGAGCACTATAGGAGCTTTGCAGTACCTCACATATTCTAGACCTGACATTAGCTTTATTGTTAACAGGCTTAGTCAATTTCTCAAAGCCCCTACAGTGTCACATTGGGTAGCCTATGTAAAAGGGTTATTCGTTATCTTAAGAGCACTTTTCATCATGGTCTTTTGTTCAAGCCTGCTTCTACTCTCTCTTTGGAAGCATTCACGGATGCAGATTGGGCAAGGGACCTTGATGATCGAAGGTCTACCAGTTGATCCTGTTTGTTTCTTGGGGGCAATCTTGTTTCATGGTCTTCTAAGAAGCAATCTGTGGTTGCTCGTTCATCAACTGAAGCTGAGTATCGTGCCTTAGCTCATGGTGTCTCTGATATAATGTGGACTAATGCCTTGCTTGCTGAACTTGGTCTTCCATGTTCTTCTCGGCCTGTTCTATGGTGTGACAACACTGGTGCTAAAGCCTTAGCATCTAATCCACTGTTCCATGCTCGGACTAAACATGTTGAGATTGATGCTCACTTTGTCCGTAAGAAACTTGCAGCTGGTATTTTTGAGCTTCGTTATGTTCTGGAATTTCATCAAACTCCT
Organism: Stephania cephalantha; assembly: GCA_039657325.1. NCBI lineage: Eukaryota > Viridiplantae > Streptophyta > Magnoliopsida > Ranunculales > Menispermaceae > Stephania > Stephania cephalantha. The sequence goes on from CM077571.1 coordinate 33,980,081, forward strand.
TATATATTCACTAAAGTGTTGGAAACTCCAAGATTCTCCTTCTTATGTTCCAAAGTAAACCTTGCTCCTTCTCCCAGGTTTACTTTGAGGGGTGATGTTAGACATACTGAGGTAGAGCATGGTTAATAATTTACCATGGATAGGATTAAGTGTGGTTAATCTAACCAACTGTGTCTGAGTTTGTTACAGTTGAAAATGTCTGTTTAGTCCCTGTATGTTGTACTTGTATGTATACATCTTGTATTCTATTTTGAAGATGAAGAAGATGATGAGAGTTTACATTTTTGGTCTCTCTATTCTCGTGTGATAGAAGCTTCTGGTTTTCTTGTTTTTTCCTTCTTCATTGTTTCTTGATTTACAAATCAACCTCATTAGGTGTGATCATCACACTTGCGATCCTTTCGACCAGAGACATCTAAATAGTGAGTGGGTGGGTGGTCGCAACGCCCCTATACAATCCCTATAGGAACCCCACCCCCGTACGGTCTCGTCCGCCTATTACTCCACACATCCCACAGTCGTCACACCTTTTCTAAAGATTATAAGTGTAATATGTCAAAGCATTAATACATTTGGAGTATCTTGAGTGGATATTTTTACTTGTCGATTACTTATGTACATATTTATATAATGAAATCTAAACAATTTGTTTTATTTTTATGTATTAATTAAGGAACATAAAGAAACAAAAAAAGGAACATAGTTAAGTAACAATTATGTGCAAAAACTATTAAAAAGATTTACAAATCTAAACGGGTCATATGATTGTTGGAAAGGTTTTGAAGATACTTTTACTAAAATTTTACGGAATTGATTAATTTTGATTTGCGATTCAGAAATTATGGCTGAAGTACTCGTTTGATAACAAAAGTTGTATTTAATTACAAAACACCGCCAAAAAATCAAAGGTAAAAAGAAATGAAGGAGTACTAACATTTTTTTGATTCATACATTTGTTACATAATGGGGTCGAGATCTTTTGAACATACAAAGAGATGTGCCCGCTTGCGTTTATGTATGTTGAGAAGATCTGAACTATTACGTGTGTGTGTGTCTATATATATCAAAAGTATGTTAAGCAATTTCCAAGTTAAAAAGTATGTTAATCTCTGGGCTGCGCCGCACATGCATGCGCGAGCCCGTGAATTTCTCTCCGTAAGTACCAATATTGTCTCCAACTTAACCACCTTCAACTCTTAGTTTGAAGTTTTATCACTTATATATTTTTTCATGAAGTTTCATTTATTCAATGTGAGACTATTATTTCGGCCTGCACATCTTAACATTTTTTTTTTATGAGGAGTGGGCAACAAGTCCCGAAGAAAAATTAGAGATTTTTTGTCAAGATGACCCGAGAGAAGTAGCTAGAACAACTAAAGAAAATGCAATTGATATCATGAATTGAGATAAAAGACATGTCATGGTACAAACTAAAAATTACTAAATCATGGGTGTGTGCACATCATGCAAATTGCAAAACCTACATACATTAAGATTAGCAACCATTAACATAGTTTAGCATAATTTTACTTTATTCTTTAGTATTAAGAAGATTTGTAGAGAGAAGACATTGAAGACTTACGTGTGGTGATTCGAGTGGTATTATTTTATTGATTTAATAGGCATTTTTTCATTATATCTCTGATTTCAATAAATACCACTCTGTTCATATTTGTTTCAATAAAGTGTGAGTAGTTTATTAATCTCAGGGATCAATTGATCATATGGTACGAATTCTATGCTATAAACATGAATAGAGTGGAATGAATAAAAAATCCAGTGGTTAGAATTTGTATTGATTCTGAGCGTAATGCTACGAACATATTGGGCCACAGATACCAAATTGATAAGCTATGCCGTACGTGGAAGATTTGAGTCTTCATTTACGGGCCATCTGCTCCTCCATTAAAGCATTGAAATCTAAACGCGAAGATCCATTATCTTCTACAGTGGCCTTTGCATTTGCCCAAGTTCTTTTGCTCGCTTGCTGATCGTTAATGCTTATTCTCCACTACACATCAGTTGATACCATGTATATTTTCATATTGGGCTGGCTTGCACATGCAGGTGTGAGCCCAAGAATCTCTGCCAGCACTGATATTATTCTCAACTTAACCACCCTCAATTCTTGATGTAGGGTTTTAACTCAAAATGCATCGGTAGTAATAGAAGAGAGATCATCACTTATATAATTCATTATAAAGTCTCGCTTAATCAATATTAGTCTATGATTTTAGTCCACACATTTCCAATTACAGTCCACCTTAGATATAAATCCATCCAAGGTTTTTTGACTCGACAAGTCCCATCCGAATGTTGGCTATGATACCATGTAAAATTCTACCGCGGCGGTGCACTTACGTGTGCGAGCCCATGGATCTCCCTTTTCCAGCATCGATGTTGTCCCCAACTTAACAACCTTCAACTATTAGTGATGAGTAAGAAATTATATATTTTTATAGTACATTTTAGGATGATTCTAGATGTAAAAGACTATATTATGTGGGGTTTTTTATTGTTTATATTATTTCAGGTGATAATTTGAATATATGAAGAAATGGAGTAAAAAAAGTAAGATTATGAAGAAATTGACCAAGTGTGAACAATACACAAAGAATCAACAAGGAATTAAGGATCGATGAACTAAAAAACAAGCTAAGCGATTCTCCAAATGATTCCCATATACACTCAAAATCATTGCCCAAATCGGTGAAAGCGGGGAGTTGAATTCTAAGAATTTACTCAAATGACTCCACTTAAACTAAGAATCGCGAGGAATTGTTGGTTACGATTTCAGGGATTTTAGATTATAACAAGGATTTTGAGTCAATTTATGATATGTACTACCTAATATAACATAAATATAAACCTAGAATACGAAATAGGTGCCTTTTAAGTGCTTTTAGAGAGCCTTTTGATAGTTTTACACTTTTGCTTTAGTTTGGGAGATCATTTTATTATTGTTCTAGTGTTTGCTTTTGAAGATCTCCAGTTAATTTGGGACTCAGGCTATGTTGTTGTTGTTGTTGTTGTTGTTTGCTTTTGAAGATTGAAGATTCAAGTTATTATTATGTCTTTTAATTCTTAAGTTATTGTGTTATTTATTATCATGAGTGAGTAGTTTGTTCATCTAAACAAAACACCAAACACGAACTAGATCTATTTTGCAATGTAGTCATGGTATGATGAATGTGTGCTTAATGCTTTAATCTCAATCGTATTCTTTAATTCACTATTTTGATAAATTGTTATGTATGGATTGCAATTATGAATTTAAGTGTTATGTGCACAGTAGCCATGTAATGTTTTGATTCATTATCTAATTTGAAGTAATAACTAGGATTGTTTGAAAAGCTACCGCCGTTTAGATATCCTAGGTGAATTTGAGATCTAAATTTAATGTTGAAGTGGCTTTTCGAAGATGTGAGATTTAGTAGTTCAAAGATTTCATAGAATGTAATGTAGTTTTCTTGCATGAAGTTAATGTCTTTGTGTAAATAAAGAGGTTAGCTCAATGAAATTGGAATGTGGCTTTTCCATTGGTATAAGGAAAACAAATGGCTGGCTAAATGTTGTTTACTTAGTTATGATTAGTGTTTAATGATCTAGGATACTTTAGAAAGTATATTCATGACTATTTGATTAAAGTAACATGTTTGGAATGTAAAATGGATTGAAGTCTTATTATTTAGGAGGTTTGTTTAAATGTTTATTTATATTGTGTTTCGTTTAATTGAATTGCTTTCAATTTAGATACTTGGATTTGTGTTATTTAAGAAAGTTTAGTTAGTTTATTTGATTTTTATTTAAAATAGTATTAGTTTACATTTTGGTTTTTATTAAATTAACTTAAAAATAAAAATAATAAAACTTCTTTTCGTAAGAAATTTGCGAAATCCCTTTAGAGATGACTCACACTAACCACTACTACAAAATATTGATAATATAATACTTTTAGGGAACTTATTGTACACCCTGACACATGTCAATTTTTGACATGGCTGCAGGGGATTTTAAAATAATTTCTTAAGAATCTTTCTCGTTGCATGTCATACTATATGGTAGACATCGAGCAAGAACTTATAATTAGGCAAGCCAATAAAAATATCAGAGCTTATGAGCCTATGTGTATTACTTTTTCCGTCGATTTCCTTGATTTTGAGTTAAAATCGAGACTCATCAATTCTTTATTTCACTTTCAAGGTGAAGGTGATGAAGATCTTCAACAATATAGAGCAAGAAATACATGCATATAATAAGTGTCATAAATCCCAAAAATATAGAGTTAAAGTATGTCAAGCTAAAGGCTTTCCTTTCTTGCTTAAGAGGTCAAGCTCAACATTGGCTATTCTATCTCCCTCAAAATTTCAAAACCACATGGTCTGGAATGTTAGAAACCTTCTTAGATTAATACGTTCCAACATGCGAAATTAGTTTGGATAGGAAATAAATTAGCAATGCTAGGATGGAGACCGATGAGACTTTCGAGAAATATACCAAAAATTAATATCATTATGTCCACAACATAGATTTTCGGAAAAACATTACTTTGTAATTCTTTTACAAAGGATTAAAAAAATTAGAACAAAGATTCCTAGACACGGTATGTGGATGACTTATCTTTATTCCATGTAACACCCACATTAGCAAGAGATACTATTACCGTAATGGCAAAACAATCAAAACAATATTGCGAGATAAACAAATTTTTGACAAACCATTCTTATGAAATCAATAGGAATATAGTCAAGACATCGGATGATAAATTCGATGAACTAAAAAGTATGGTTTAATTATTAGTAAAAGATATGTCGATCTAAAGTAAAATTTGTGTGTTTTGCAACGAGGTTAATCATTTATTTGATGAGTGTCCCTTGCTACAACAAAATCAAATCAAAGTGGTTAACACTATGATGAATCATTACAATAATCCGTATCAACCTACTTATATTTCTAGCAACAACCCAAATTATCTAAAACCAAATATATGTAATGGTGTAGAAAATGGAAATTTTAAAAGATATAGAACACCGCATTAACGATAGAATAATAGCATAAGAAAATTCAAACAAAGTAAAAGACCTAAAAAATTCAAGCCTTACAAGATGATATAGTCGAACTAAAAAATTAATTAAGTCAAATGGCAATGCAAATCAGTCCATGGGTTAAGCAAGACATATTACCGTCTTAACCTTACCTTAGTTCATATGCAAAAGTGATAACTTTAAGAAGCGATAAACAAATGAAAGAACCAAAGATGCCAGAACAACTAGTTCCTCGAAAAGAATTATAGGCTGAATTAGAAAAAGAAATAGAAGTAAAAAATAATAAGGTTCAAAAATAAAATAATCGTGATTTCGAAAAGAATAAACCAAGTATAGTAAGGCCACAATTTCCCCATCATTTGGGAAACAATAGGAATGTCAAGAAATTACAAGAAGAGAAAGAAATCTCAGACACTTTAAGGGAAGTGTTACTAAACATGCCTTTATTCAAAGTCATACAAAATGTACCTAAATATCAAAAGTTTATAAAAGACTCGTGCACTAATAAAACTAAACCTAATGAATGATTAAGCCTAGGAGAACATTTGCCAACCATAATCCAAAAGAAATTACCCCATAAAGGTTCTGACCATGGAATGTTTTTCGTTCTATACAATATAGAAAATATAGGGATATACAAAGCATTATGTGATCTAGGGGCCTCAATCAATGTTATGCCTTTATTAATATATTTTCAAATGACAAACATACCCTTAGAAGATACATGTATAGTAATACAATTAGCAGATAGATTTACCATGCAACCTGTAGGAGTACTAGAGGATGTACTTATTAGGGTTAATGACTTAATTTTTCTGGCCGACTTTTATGTCATAGACATGAAAAAAAGACCACTTTTCTAGTGAAACCTTTCTTATTCTAGGACGCCCAATCTTAAAAATGGCAAAAAGTCAAAATTGATGTTTCTAATGGAACTCTAACAATGGAAGTAGATTACAAAACGGTAAACTTTAACATCCATGATGCAATGAAATATCCTTTATATGTTTCATCGGTATGCCTTTGTAGGCATATTAGATCCTATAATAGATAAAAATTTAAAAACGATAAATCAAATAAGCTTGAAAATGCGACAGAGGATTTAAATTACAGTGATGATATATATGAAGAGTAGTTAATGCTTTAGAATCTTATAATGCACTCCCAGAACTCTCTTAATATATGGATCTACCATTAAACCATTTAAAACTTTTACCCTCTATACTAAAAGCTTCTGACCTAGACTGAAAAGATCTACCAGATCATTTAAAATACACATATTTATAAAGTAACAATGCCTTACAAGCTATAATCTCTAATAAATTATAAATTTTAGAAGAGAAGAAATTAGCAAATGTTCTCAAAGAATTCAAGAAAGCAATAGGATGGACAATAGGCGACATTAAAGGGAATAAGTCCAAAAACATGCTTGTATAGAATTAATCTTGAAACAGACACAAAAACCTCTAGAAAAGCTAATGTTGATTGAATCCACCAATGATGGAAGTGGTAAAGAAAGAAATATTAAAATTACTAGATGCAGGAATGATATTCTCAATATTAGATAGTAATTGGGTCAGCTCGGTACAAGTTATCCCAAAAGCAACGGGGATCACGTTTATGACAAATGAACATGGAGAATTAGTAAAAACTAGAATCCAAAACGGTTGGAGAGTGTGCATAGATTATAGGAAGCTAAACGCAACAACTAGAAAAGACCATTACCCACTTCCGTTTATAGATCAAATGTTAGAAAGACTAGTTGGACGAACCTATTACTGTTGTTTGGATGGATACTCATGATTTCATAAGATTCCTATAGCTTAATATAACTTTTACTTGCCCTTTTCAGTATATTCGCTTATAGGCCTATGCCTTTTGGCTTATGTACGCACCCGCTACATTCCAAAGATGTATGATTAGTATTTTCTCACACTATGTAGAACATTTTATTGAGTTTTTCATGGATATTTTACCGTATACGGTAATCCTTTCGATGAACATTTACTTCATTTAACCAAAGTACTCAAAAGATGTATAGAGAAAAATCTAGTATTGAATTATGAAAAATTTCATTTTATGATAAATAAAGGACTTATATTAGGACACATAGTGTCAACAAAAGGAATAGAAGTAGATCCTATTAAAATCCAAGTTCTAAAACATTACCTTACCCCACTACTGCGAGGGAGGCAAGATCTTTTCTTGGCCTTGCAGGATTCTACAGATGTTTTGTGAAAGACTTTTCCAAAATAACACAACCCTTGTGCAAACTGTTTCAAATAGATGTTACTTTCGAGTTCACACTTAAAATGCAAGTTAGCTTATAATACGTTCCCGTGATAAAGTCACCAGATTGGTCACGACCTTTTGAAACAATTTCTGATGCAACTAACTATGCATTAGGAGTTTTTTTAGTTCAAAAGTTAGGAAATGATTCTCTTGTTTTTTATTATGCATCAAGAACTTTGGATCCTGCCTAACTAAACTATACCAACACAAAACTGAACTCGTAGGAGTCGTGTTTGCATTAGAAAATTTTAGACCATATTTACTAGAAACTAAAGTGATAGTTTACTCAGATCATGTCGCACTAAGATATTTAATGGTAAAGAAATATGCAAAACCAAGATTAATAAGATGAATTTTATTGTAACAAGAATTTGATCTCACTATAAAGGATAAAAAGGCGCTGAAAATTTTGCAGCAGACCATCTAAGTAGACTAGATGGGCATGTTTCTAGTAGCCAAGCCGAAACCTCAAATACAAAAATTAAATCTATTTTAGAGAAGACGATATGTCCAACAATTAAAGAGTGGAGTCTTAATTTATTTGGAAGATTCATTATGAACATATTGAATTGCATTTAAGACACCCATAGGTATGACATCTTATAGGCTAGTTTTCGATAAAACATGTCATTTACCAGTAAAACTAGAACATAAGGAATAGGAGATTGGGAAATGATGCATATGAAAGTGCTTCTATTTATGATAATGCAGGAAAACAACGTAAACTTAGTATCAAAGAGTTAGAAGAATTGGCAAGTGATGCATATGAAAGTGCTTCTATTTATCAAAATAAAACTAAAGCATTTCATGACAATAAATTGAATATTAAGAGTTTTAAAGTAGGATAACAAGTTTTATGTTGTGTTTGATAACACTTATTTTTTACCTTTTACTCATCATGTGCCTTGTTTTATAAGAGATTAAGTAAAATAAGTGTGTTTGGTAAGTTTTTTTTGGAGTTCTTATTTTAAAAAGGCCTTTTAAATAATAAGAGAAAGAATTTCTTGACAAATAAGTTAAATTCTCAGCTTTTTAAATAAATGGAAAATCACATAAGAGGGTAGAGCTTTAGGAGTCAACGATTAATTTTTAATTTCACCATTGCCCACCCTCTCAAAACAAACTATCCTCTTCTTCTCCTCCTCAAGCCCTCATATGTCATGGCCCAAATTCTTAATCTTAGTTTAATTCCTTAATCAAGATCATTGACCCATGACGTGGGATCCGCATCGAAATACGTGCAATGACCAAGGCAATGCGGTCGATGTATATGTTAGATTTGTTCTGCTGTATGCTTATTATATTGCATTTGTGTAGACTACTAAGTCACTCCTAGTTGTATATAGATGTCGAGACGTGAGCGAGGACACGCCTCGAGATGCATGTCATGTGGGACCTGGTAGAGAGTGATGTAGTAAGTTTAATTTTAGTTTGTGTGGCTTAAATAAATAATTTGATGTGGCATATAGTTCAATTTACATTGAATGTAACAAAAGTTAGAAAAAAATATTAGCCATTAATGTTTCTCGAGATATGTGTGGACACATCACCAGGCAAATTGAGTTATGAATTGTGTTAGTAGAGGTAACTTAATGGAGAGTTAATGGGTTCTAGGACACAATGTGAGCCATTATATTAGTATAGAGATGAATATATACATTAAAATCAAGGGCTACAATTTTATCTCACCCTTTATATAATGAGATGGGATAAACATGCATATTATATTTGTTTGATCAAAAGAAGGAAAGGTTGATTGCTGAAGTTCTTTAAGTGTGAATAAAGAGATCAAATTTATCATCACGTGAAGAATCCAAGTTAAGAAAACTACATCCTACACCTAGGTAATTAATTTAATTGTCTTTACATACAATATTTCATGACGAATATGTATTAGATCAAGAGGTTTTTGATTTCAGAACTTTGTGTGGGTTTTGTCAACTATTTTTTGATCAAGTTAAACATATCAATTAAGTTCCTAATTTCAAGTTTTGATTTTATAAAGTTTGTTCAAAGTTTATATTTTCAAGCAATGAAACCGATTTTCGGAAATTCTATTGCGTGAAGGTGTTTATATTCAAAAACCAGTTTTATTTTTGAATTCCACGTTTCGAGCTAATAATCTAGTTATTAAAAAGTTTCCAATTTTGATTTAAAACCAAAAAGTTTTGAATTTTTATAGTTTTATGTATTCTTCACTAATTTTTCTTAAATGCATACTTAAATTGATGATTTGAAGATGTATATATGAAGTGTAAGCTGTTGTTGTTGTTGTGGAGGATGTATTGGATCCTTGGTGGGGGAGAACAACGATCCAAGGCGATGGAGATGGCCATTTGGAGAAGAATACCCATAAATTTGAGAGCAGAACTTCTAGGTTTCCTATACATAGCACACTTGGTGTGCTCGCTAGTGCGCTACCTGCATGTAACACGCTAACGAGTATGAATAGCACGCTAGGGGCTCTCGTGCGTTAGACACAGTCCCTAGCGCACTAGGCCTTCCGGGCATACCTTTTTCTACACTTCATCAATTCAAACTCAAACACCTTAAACAAGCTTAACACCCTAACCAAAAGTCTAAACTCACTCTAAAACATGTGTTATCATACCAGGAGCCTAAGGAATAGTCTCAGGGGTTCGGGTACATGTTTTAAGGTGTCGAGAGGCCAATTAAGTTAGAAAATTTGCATGGATTGTAAGTAAACTGATTGAGATATTTATTTACATTTTTTTCCCTATTATGCTATTCATCTACAATCATTTGGACTGATTTGTCTATTGTACTCTAGATACCATGACTGTTGTTCTATCTCATTTCATGGGTTTGCTATCATGACATTGTTTGAAGTTTGAATGGTTTCATTGACTCAAATCTTCTGCTATGTCATTTTTGGTTGTTAAGGGATTTAGGCAAAGTAAATAGCATGCTATTAAGTAGGTGATCTATGGTATTGTGAATTTATTTTCCCTTGTGCATTAGATATACAATTACATTGGTAGATTCCTAAACCGTGTCATTTCTTGAATTATGAAAGTAGTTCTTATATCTAGGACAATGATATGATAGAGATAGGCGCAGTACACGTGGTCACTAGATTTTCGGGGATGTTGGCATCTCACCACTAGCTTGTATAGCACACGGAGTATGGGACCCGAATTATTAACAAGTATATTTACATGTATGATAGGCATTTTTGAGGATGTAAAGGCATTCATAAGATTTATTATGCCCTAAATAGTTGAATAAGGCCGACGTGATTTAATTCACTACCGACCAAATTAGATCATTACTGCTTAGCCAAATGTGAGTCTTATGTTGTTTAATTAAAGTGTCTTATATCATGATTCTTTTTCAGCATAGTTGCTATTGTTATGTGACACGTGTCGAGCGTGCACAATAGTTTTCGTATTTTCCTATTATGTGTAATAGTGGCAAATGGGATATATCTCCATAGGGATTTTGCAAACTTCTAAAGAAAGTATTTTTTTCTTTTTTTTTTAATTTAGTTAATCAAATTAAACGGGAATTGAAATACTAAATAACTAAAACTATTAACTAATTCAAACAATTCAATGCAAACTTAATTAACCGAAATTCAAATTCAATATAATATAAATATATAAACAAAAATCTAAACAATCCCTACAAAAAAATGTACTGTACTTGGACTGCATTCAAACACTAGAACATAACATCTCTTCATAACCTTGTTATAATCATATCACACAGAATCTCGAAATCATTAAATCCTAATTCATAATAGATTGATAGCATTTTACAAACCATCGATTTTCCTATATTTAAAGAAAAATAAGCCATATTCGTATCATTGCATATCTATCTATTTGATAAAACGCAATAAAATTGAAATTACTATAGCATTAACACTCAATAAAAAGCATGCCTAATCTAAATCAAATATTAATCATAATATGCTAATCAATAAATACTTAGAACACAATCACTGAGAATATCCACTCGGGTAATACGACCCTATAGATTAATCATATTTACTACTTTTATAATTATTGTCAATAATCACAGACATAGATTCAGAATCAAAATATCATAACACATATTTGCAACTATGCATACAATCCTCATTAGTTGTCATGTGTAAAAACAACTTATTAAAATTGTGATTGTTGTGTATAAATAGATTTAAATCATTAAGTACATTATTCCTTAATTATAACTATATAGCAATCCAAAGTATATACATGTCTAGGGTTTGTTTAGATTAATAAACTACTCACTCAAGCCGGAAATAAATAACATAATAATATAATTGAAACACATAATTAAATAAATACCTCTTAATGAAATAATCAAATCTCCAATGTAGCTTCAAACATAAACTCAATATAAACTAACTTATAACTAATAAAAGACTAAGAAGATAAATCAATAGTATGTTGGAGAGAGTAGTTTCGAAGTCATAAGGTCTTATTTATAGTTTCCTAAACTATACATATCATAGATAAACTCAAATTCTTCGTAGTAATGTAAAAAACTTGTAACCATCCTCAGCGATTCCATTTAGTTCACAAATTGCTGAGTTACTCATTGGAATTAACTCTATGTTCTCCATCGATTTACTTGGCGATTCTTAGTGCATTTTCCGATTCGTTTATAATTTGCTGGCTCTTCTCTGCTGCCGATTTAGACAGTGATTCCTAGTGTAATACCTAGTGTTTTGATAAAATCCAGATTTATGTATATCATATATATTATTGAAAAAGATTTTAATTTTCCATTGCATATACATTGATCTATATTTCAATATTGATATACCAGTTAAGTTTACCAGGTAGAGAAGGAGAGGTTGCTAGCTCTAGTCAAGTCTTGCCGGTGTACTGTGGCTTAATTAAGGTTTCAGGTTGGGTATCGCCTTAATTAGGATAGGGGATGCTATAGCTTGATATTAGAGCCTAGTTTTATTAGCTCTGCTACAGCTTGGTATCAGAGCCTAGTTTTATTAGCTCTGTTACATTTTGTACTGAGCCTAGTGTTTCTAGCTCATCTACAGCTTGGTATCTAAGCTTAAGGTTTTACCATTATAAATCAAGAAATAACTCTAATATAATTTGATACCAGAATTTAAGTGAGTTGCTAAACCTAAGTTATTAAATATGATGCACTTTGGTACCATAACCTAAGTTTACTAACTCTGGGAGTTGTCTCGAGTTGTGAATAAACTTAGGGTGTGATAAACAATTTTATCGTTGTTTTAGGAGAAACATAAAATGAAAACATTACTATTCATTATTTACTGCACTTATTGTTATCTATTATATATACATATATGATTTCTCTATTTTCTCCAAATGTTACCCTAATGGTCTTATCTCTCCTTTGATTTCAGAATCTAATGGTTGATCTTGACCTCGGGGTAATCCGAAAAATGAAGCTCAGTGGAAATCTCTAATGGAGCAACAAATGAGAGAGCATATGGAATCTCAGGCAAAAGTAATGGCAATGTTGATGACACATATGGACCACTAGCTCAACAACTTGAGAATCAGCTTGTAGCCAATCTAGAGGTTAGTAAGACTAAGGGAGGAGCTGAGAGTGTAGCAACTCCAACACAACCAGCGATCGCATGGATTTTAGTATCGAAGACAGCTGCAATTATGCCAGTAGCTTTTGAGAAGGCTGCATTTCTTAGAACATGGAAGGAATTCTTGAATTACAATGTTATGAGATTCAATGGCATAATGGAGGATGGGGTAGCTGAGACTTGGATGCTGAAAATGGGGCAATGACTTGTTGCTGTTAATGTTCAGGACCAGTTTAAGGTTAAATTGGTCACATTTCTATTGATTGAATATGCTCGTAAGTGGTAGAATTCTTTAGAGATAGGGGAAGACTATCACTACTTGGCTACAATTTAGAACCATATTCTGCAGGCAATACTTTCAAAAATAACTCAGGAAAAGGAAGAAGCCTAAGTTCAGATAGTTGAAACAGGGGGAGATGTTTGTACAAGAATATAAGCGGAGGTTTACGGAGTTGAGTGAGGTCGCTTTAGAGATGGTGGAATTAGAGGAGAACAAAATAGACATGTTTCTCAGTGGTCTTGCCTAATTCCATAATTCTTAAATTGATAATTATCTCTAATAAGGGATTAATAGATCCTAATTATGGTTTAGGCCGCGAGTCGATAGCTAGGGACTAGTGAAAAGAGATTTAGAGGCAATTTTATTATGGTTTGATGTGTGTCTAGTGTTGTATAGTATATATTATCTTATTTTATGAAATTTAAGTTGATAGAGTAAATTCAAAGTTCATGGGGTTTTATGTCGAGATACGTGTTGTAATGGGTTTATGTAGAATTAAAAGGTTTACTTGAACGTACGTTTCGAGTATCGCAATAAATAATTGTATTTATGTTTAAAAATCTGAATTTGTACATTTAATTAGATTTAACGAGCGCATTGGTAAATTCTTTAATTTTTGAAAAAATCGGGGTATTTTTTGGGGTTTGCCTCATAATGCGTGCTATGATAACCGAAAATATCTAAATTTTTTAAAAATTGTTTTAAAACTAGTCAAGGTTATTTTTCAATGATGAACAATAATTTGGAGTCAAAATTTGGATCAGGACATCTGAGGAGTTAATTTAGAATGATTCTCGGGTTTTTGGGTCCATGCAAGACTAATTAAAATATAATAAATTGGATAAATTGTGAAATTGTTATGGAATCTTATAATAAGTCAATAATTAGACATGGTTTATAATACATTTTAGAATGATTTTAGATTTCAAAAACTATATTACATGGGTTTCTCTCTTGTTTTTGTTATTTTAGGTGATAAATGGAAAATATGAAGAGATGGAGTAAAAAAGGAAGACTATGAAGGTATTAATCAAGTGGAAAGAGTAAGTGACGACCCCTTCTCAAATTAGGGCACCGCCTGGCTTAATCCCGTTACTAAGCCCTAGTCTCACCATATAGGACCTAACAAGGAATTAGTCAACCTTTTCAACAACCTTATTACTTACCAAATATTTAGTTTTCAAAGAGATATAAACATATATACCTATCCTATGTAAATTCATAAATCAGAGTTAATTAAAATTTACTAACTTAAAACTTATGCAGCGAAAGTCTTAACTAATTAACAAGCGGAAGCTTATAATATGTAACCTAACCTTTGTGGAAAAACCAGGAAATAAAGATCACATGCATATATATAACATCATGTCTCTAATCAAGGTATCTATCACTCATCCCATAATATATAACCTCCAAAAGAATATCGTATACATAGAAAAGTAATACATCAAAAGCAAAACCTAAAATATATGGTGTAGCAATGCTCCACTAGCTCAGAGTTAGTTGCCGATCTTCTCTTTGCCCGGCCTGCTACTCGATGGATCTGCACCCACCGTCACAAACTAGACGGTGAGCACTTGAAAATATTAAGTAATACTGAGAGACATTTGTTCACATTCCTAATTATGCAACAAGTATCAAGAAGCATAATAATAATAATAACAACTATGCTGAAAGAATATCATGCAAAGAGATACTTTAGTTAAACAATTTGAAACTGACATTAGGCTAAGTAGTAATGATCTAGGGCCGGTCGGCCGTGATCTTCATTACATCAGCCTTTCCCCTATATAAGGATGGAGCTGCGCTCTACATCTCTGTGAAGGTCGTACTTACACGTTACAATACGCCTTTATAATTATCTCAAATTTCAGTAACTGGAATGTATACTTGCCAACAACTCGAGTCTTACAACGCGTGAAGTCACCCAAGTTATGCTTGCCAACAACCCCGAGTCCCATACCCCGTGTGCTACGCAAGATAGTGGAGAAATCTCGATCACCCTAGAAAGTCTAGTGACCCCTTATGTCAGCCGAATTTCTATCATAAAATGAACCTAGATACAAGAACCACTTTCATATTCAAAGAACAACATGGTATTGGAATCCAACAAATACAATTGCATAACTGGTGCAAAAGGATATAGATTCACAACACTATATAGAAACTACCTAATAGAATGCTATTTCACTGACCACCAGTAATAACAGTCAATAATGACAACACATGAATTGGAATCAATGAAATCATTTTATCAACAAACTATGCCATGAAACAACCTTATGTAAGGAGAATGAAGAACAAGTCATGGCAAATGAAGTACAAAGGCAATTCAATACAAATGACTGGAAATGAACATATGAATAGGAACGAAATGTAAAGAAATCTCTCAATTAGTTTACTTACATACCACGCAATTTCCTATGCTATTCCGGCCTCCCAACACCTCGAAACTCGTATTTGAATCTCCAAAATAATTCCCTAAGTTCCTGAAATCATATAATATGTTTTTGAGTGTGTTTGGACCCTTACTTAGCATATTAGACTCTTGTGTACTGATTAAGGACTTCTTGAGACTTGTAGATTTTATGCTGCCATAGCATGTACCACGCTAATAACCATGTGTAGCACGCTAATGACCAACATAGCGCGCTACCTATCCTGCATAGCACGCTATGTGTTGTAGAACTCAAAATTCTGCAATCATAATTTTGAGTTTTCTAAATAGATAGGCTATGTAGATGCCTTGGGAACCCTCATACAAACTTCTAGAGCTCCAAGACACCATTTACAACATGAAACAACAACCCATAGCATCAAATATATGAATTCATGAAATTGAGCTATGTTAATGGAGTAGAGAAGTTACCTAATTTAATGAGTACTAGCTGAACTTGGTCTCTCCTTCATCAACTCCACAGTTTTTGCAGATCTTCACCTTTTCCAGTAGCTCCTCCTTCTCAAGCAACCTTTCTTCTCGATGAAGAAATCAAAATGATAAAGTGTGAGGTGCTTGAGTTGATCAAATGCTTTATATACATGAATTGGATATGGTTGAATGATAGCCCTTGATCATATAGTGCACACATATCTCGAGACTTAACTAGTGGACCACCTACTCACACATGTCCCACTAGTTCATGCTTAAGTGTCACCAAACAATAACTCAAGTAATGTTGAAGCATGCCAACTCATATCTCGAGACATATCAAGTGGCTTATGTTTTAACTTACTAAATTTGGTATTTTAATACCAAATCAACCATAGCCCATTTAATTCACTTATAAAACCAACATAAAGCTTACACCAACTTACCTTATCACTCTATACCTCGATCCTACGTGGGCACGCATATCGAGATGAGTTTCTACTCACGTCTCGACACCTATCAACACATAAGTGTGACTTAGTAGTCTATACATATACAATACACTAAGCATACATCACCATAAATATAACATTTACCTCGGCCACCTAGCATCGATAATGACACGTATCTCGTCACGGGTCCCACGTCACGGGTCATTTGATCCTGATTTACAAATTAAACTAAGATTAGTTATTTAGGTCATGATAATACTTCCTAACTAATGGAAATTTCGTCCTTGAAATTAAAATTAACCTAAAATTATACCTGACTCGAAAAGGTACGGAAATCTATCGTGCATATAGTCTCCCCATTCCCAAGTAAGTTCCGAGTCTTCACGAAATTTCCACTTGACTAACACTTTCGGGATAGATATGCCCCTTAACTGTTGTACCCTCATGTGTTGGATCTGTACTGGCTGCTCCTCATATGATATATCCTCACTCAAGTAAATCTGACTCAAGTGCACTGTCTGTCTCTCGCGGCGCCTTCGACTTGGCTAGTCGAAGCATAGAAATATGAAACACTGGATGAATCCCTGACATATGTGGAGGTAAATCCAGCTCATAAGCAACCTTTCCGACCCGTTTCTTGATCTTGAAAGGCCCGATAAATCTTAGTGCTAACTTTCCTTTCAAACCAAATTTATGAAGAGAGAAACCTTTAGATACACTAAAGCTCCCTTGTCATATGTGAGATCATTGCGATACATGTATGCATACTTCTTTCATGTCTACATACTTCTTTTGTCTCTCCTGGGCTTCTTTAAGCCGCTGGTGAATCTGTCGTACCTTCTCTGTGTGATCGACAACATTTTCAGGCCCTATAATGTCTTAATCCTCTAGCTCAGTCTAACAAGATGGTGAGCGACATGGTTTGGCGTATAATGCCTCAAATGACACCATTTCAATGCTAGCCTGATAACTATTGTTGTATGCAAACTCACACAACGATAGATACTCCTTTCATGATTCGCCAAACTCAAGTACACAAGCCCTGAACATATCCTTGAGAGTTTGAATCAACCTCTTAGTCTGCCCATCAATCTTAGGGTGAAAAGTTGTGCTAAATTGTAGGCGCGTACCATACTGCTCCTGCATACTCTGCCACATCCTGGACGTATACATAGCATCTCTATCTGACGTAATAGTCAATGGTACCCCATGCAACCTTATTATCTCTCTCTCTCGAATAATACACTCAACTTGTCAAATGTGTAATGAGCTGCAACTGGTATGAAATGTGCAGATTTTGTCAATCTATCCACAATCACCCAGATAGAATTGTGTCGACATATAGTCCTCGGCAATCCTGTAACAAAGTCCATGGCAATATTTTCCCACTTCCATCATTGAATAGGAAGCGGCTGCAATATTTTCCCACTTCCATGGCAATAATACTCCAGGTCTACGATGCTCTACCTTCACTTGTTGGGAGATCCCACAGTTCCTAATAAACTCTGATACGTCCACTTTCATTCCAGGCCACCAAAAATGTCTTTTAATGTCATTGTACATTTTGGTCCTTCTTGGATGAACAGTGAATCGGGAATTGTATGATTTCTGAAGAATCTCATATTTCAACTTTGCCTTTGCCGGTATCCACAATCCGCCTTTAAATATGAGACACTGATATGACGTCTCAGTCTAGTCGGCACAATATGTACTCTGAGCTAACTCACTAAATCTCAGGTATAGAATGTCAGCTCTCTAACCCTCTGACACTATTTAAGTAGACATTGTCTGAAGCCTCATCTGTGCACAAATTATCACCCGAGTGTCGATAGGAATATCTAACCGAGTCATCATCGCCGCTGCCTCGAGTAGTCGATACTCGTGTGTCATATGGCATCTAATAATCTCAGCGTCTCTAGTCGGTATTCTACACAGTGCATTTGCAACTACATTAGCTTTTCCTAGATGATATTCCAGAGAAAATTTGTAGTCTTTCAAAACTTTCAACCATCGGCGCTGTCTCATGTTCAGCTCTTTCTCTGTGAAGAGGTATTTCAAACTTTTATGATCAGTATAGAGTGTGAACCTATCTCCTTACAGATGATGTCTCCATATCTTCAAGGCAAACACTACTACTGCCAACTTTAAGTCATGAGTTAGATAGTTCTTCTCATGTATCTTCCGCTGTCTTGATGCATATGCCACCGTGCCTCTATCCTACATCAACACACAAACTAGATCCGTATGAGAAGCATTTATATATACCAGGAACCCCTGTCTAGCCTCTGGCAATATCAGCACTGGTGTAGTTGTCAACAATCTCTTCAATTGAGTAAATGCCTCCTCGCATTCCTCAGACCAATGAAAGCTGATGTCTTTCTGGGTTAATTGTGTCATCAGTGAAGCGATCTTCGAAAAATCCATCACAAACCGATGGTAATATCCTGCTAACCCCAGAAAACTCTTGATCTTTGTAACTGACGTCAACGCTGGCCAATCCATAATAGCTTGATTCTTAGCTGGATCTATAGCAATGCCTGCTGCTCCAACAACATGTCCCAAAAATTTGACCTCTGACAACCAAAATTCACACTTACTGAATTTGGCGTAAAGTCTATGCTCCCTCAAAGTTTGCAATGTCTTCCTGAGGTGCTGCTCGTGATCCTCTCGAGTCCTCGAGTATATCAATATATCAACTTTGAAAACAATCACAAAACGGTCAAGAAATGGTTTCATCACCCGATGCATTAGATCCATAAACATGGCAGGAGCATTAGTCAAACCAAATGGCATGACTGTGAACTGATAGTGTCCATATCTCATGCTAAATGTTGTCATGAACCTATCTTCATCCTTGATCCTAAGCTGATGATACCCTAATCGCAGGTCTATCTTGGAGAAATAATGCGCTCTTCTTAGCTGATCAAATAAATCATCAATTCGTGGTAAAAGATATTTGTTTCTAACTTTGACCCTGTTCAATTGTCTATAATCGAAACACATTATCAAAGTACCATCCTTCTTCTTCACAAATAGGACTGGTGCTCCCCATGGTGATATAAAAGGTGTGATGAATCTCTTCTCTCCCAAATCCTGCAACTGACTCCTCAACTCCTCCAACTCTCGTGGAGCTATGCGGTACGGTGGTATAGAAATCGGTCTAGTGCCTGGTACCAACTAAATAATGAAATCTATCTCTCTCGATGGTGGTAAACCAGGTAAGTCTTCCAAAAACTCACACACAATCAATATCTCGGCAGGTCTAGGTCCCTGATTCTCTACTATGGTGTATAATGACACCAGAGTCTGCATCTCTCCACTTGTCGCAAGTCAACCTCGAGCGCCCTCGGCTCGTAGTATACTACCACTATATGTAAACATCGGATGCCCTGTGATCTCAAATATCACTGTCTTACTGAAACAGTCGATATGAGCGTGATATGCTGCTAGCCAATCCATCCCTAACAACGAGTCGAAGTCTAAAAACTCGAGCACCCTTAAGTCTGCAGGTAATTCTACCCTGCCTATCTATACTGGACATTTCTCAATAAGATAATTAAGGTAAACTCTATCTCCGTTTAGAGTACTCAAAATCAAATGTACGCCAACTCTTACCAGTGTCAACCCTAAGGTGCCTAACATGCGACTAGCAATGAAAGATACTGTAGAACCTGAATCAAACAAAACATATGACTCTCTACCACAAATAGAAACCATACCCTCAACAAGTCTCCGTGTGGCATCTGCATTAGGCTGTGTAACCATATGTACACCTTCTCGACTCTGTGGTGGAATCACAACTGCTGGCTGTGGATAATCTCGAATCACGTGTCCTACCTAACCACACCTATAATATGTGATAAGTCTATGCTAACCCTTAACCTGATCCTGGGCCTGTGCCTGTCTCTGCACCTGTTTGGAACTATCTCGTCCTCTACCCCTACCTCTACCTCAGCCTCTACCACCCTGGTGCTGCGGACGTGGCGCTGGTGGTGGTGGTAGAGCTGGCAAAGTAGTATTAGTAGGACCTGGCAATGCAGGTCTAATTGGTGGTGGTAAGGGAGGTCTACCAACAATGGTCTACAAAGGCATAGGAGATGATACATATGGTACAACTGTTGTAGGTATCCTTATACCCTGTGACCATCTATCTCATCTCCTCAATCCTTTGCCCTTCTGTCTCCTCCTCTCATAGTCAGGTGTCAATGCTGGTACTAATTGTGTCCCATCGGCAACTCTGCCCTGATAATAGGTCTCATGAGATAGTGCACACTCGTAAATCTCTCCTTATGCCTTGGCACCTGAACCGACCATATAAAATCCAACGTCAAGCCTCAGTCCATCTCTGAAGTTATAAACATCATCAAAATCCTCTCTTACTAAATCTCTGGTGAACTGCCTCAAATAGCCATATCTGTCTCTTTAGCTCATCACTAACTTGTCAGCTCGCTGTCTTAGGTTCATGAACTCCTTCCTCAACCTCTTCATCACAGCAGGTGTGAAGTAATACTGATAAACTTCCTCTAGAAGGCATCCTAAGACTCAAACTTTCCCTCGAAAGCTATCGTCGAATGCTACCAAACATCGGCGTCTCGCTGTAGAGTGCAATTCGAAATCTCAGCTTGGAGTCTATCCTCAATCCTTAAGACTCTATGTAACTTCTCCTGAGACAAAACCCACTTCTCGATCTTCTCAAAGTCTCGCTGACCATCAAATTATACTGGCTTCAGTCTGATGAAATCATTCACCAACTGAACATTTCCCAACGAGTTAGAAGATGGTGTAAAAGAAGGTGTAAAAACTGTCTATATGGCTAGAGCAGCTATAATTGGTATAGTCTGCACTACCAGCACTGCTGTCGGTAATATGGATGTAGTCATAGTAGTAGGGACTGGTGTTTGTGCTGGTGGAGCGAAACGTGCAGTCATCAATGCGATGAACTCAGCGAACTGCTGTCGCTCCTAAGCAGCTACTCGATTAGATAGCCTCTGAAAGTCATCTTCTGATGGTAAAGAAGGTTGGCTAACACTCGCACCTGCATTCGCGCTAGCGCGTGAATCCGCCATCGATGTCTGTAAGTTAATAGCGATCGCGAATCAGCTACTACGTAGATAACGCATATATACATATAAAAAAAATTAACACGTACATATAAGACATCCCCAACTCACTTTCACTCACTTCCTACTAATGGTTTCTAGGCAAGGATCATCTGATTTTCCACAACTAAGATTTCTATTTTTTTAATTTTTAATTTTTATTTGTTACTTATTGGAAAAGCTGAGTCTTTGGCTACACACTGTAGCTTTGGTATCCCCTTGTGGAATGACTATTTTCCACAATCTTAATGTTAATAAACTTAGGTTTTGTAACCTAGTTTTTTATAAACATAGTCTCTGATACCAACTGTGAGGACCCCTTCTCAAATTAGGGCACTGCCCGGCCTAATCCCATTATCAAGCCCTAGTCTCACCATATAGGACCTAACAAGGAATTAGTCAGCCTTTTCAACAACCTTATCACCTACAATTATTTAGTTTTCAAATAGACATAAATATATTCCTATCCTATGTAAATTCATAAATCGGAGTTAATTAAAATTTACTAACTTAAAAGTTATGCAGCGGAAGTTTTAACTAATTAACTAGTGGAAGCTTATAATATGTAGCCTGACCTTTGTGGAAAAACCACGAAATAAAGATCAAATGCATATATATAATGAAACGACGATATATACCATCATGTGTCTAGTTAAGGTACCTATCACTCAGCCCATAATATATAACCTCCAAAAGAATATCGTATACATATCAAAGTAATACATCAAAAGCAAAACCTACAATATCTGGTGTAGCAGTGCTCCACTAGCTCAGAGGTAGTCGTCGATCTTCTCTTTGCCCAGCCTGCTACTCGACGGATCTGCACCCACCGTCACAAACTTGATGGTGAGTACTTGAAAATAGAAAGTAATACTGAGAGACATTTGTACACATTCCTAATTATGCAACAAAAAATAGAAAGTAATACTGAGAGACATTTGTACACATTCCTAATTATGCAACAAGTATCAAGAAGCATAATAATAATAGCAACTACGCTGAAAGAATATCATGCAAAGAGATACATTAGTTAAACAAATTGAAACTGACACTCGGCTAAGTAGTAATGATCTAGGGCCGGTCGGCCGTGATCTTCATTACATCAGCCTTTTCACTATATAAGGATGGAGCTGTGCTCTACATCTTTGTGAAGGTTGTACTTACACAGTACAATACGCCTTTATAATTATCCTAAATGTCAGTCATTGGGATGTATACTTTCCAACAACCCCGAGTCTTACAACTCGTAAAGTCACCCAAGTTATGCTTGCCAACAACCCAAAGTCCCATACCCAGTGAGTGTGCTGCGCAAGATAGTGGAGAAATCCGGATCACCCTGGAAAGTCTAGTCCCGTATGTCAGCCGGATTTCTATCATAAAATGACCCTAGATACAATAATCACTGTCATATTTAAAAAACAACACGATATTGGAATCCAACAAGTATAATTGCATAACTAGTCCACAAAGGATATAGATTCACAACACTATATAGAAACTACCTAATAGCATGTTATTTCATTGACCACCAGTAATAACAATCAATAATGACACAACTCATGAATTAGAGTCAATGAAATCATTTTATCAACAAACTATGCCATGAAACAACCTCATGTAATGAGAATGAACAACAAGTCATGGCACATGAAGTACAAAGGCAATTCTGTCCAAACGACTTGGAAATGAACATATGAGTAGGAATGAAATGTAAAGAAATCTCTCAATCAGTTACTTATATACCACGCAGTTTCCTATGCTACTACGGCCACCCAATGTCTCAAAACTTGTATTTGAATCTCTGTAATACTTCACTAAGTTCCTGACATCATATCATATGTTTTTGAGTGTGTTTAGGCCCTTACTTAGCATATTAGACTCTTGTGTAGTGTTTAAGGACTTCTTGAGACTTGCAGATTTTTATGCTGTAATATCATGTAGCGTAGTAATGACACTGTGTAGCACGCTAATGACCAACACAGCCCGCTACCGATCCTGCATAGCGCTATGTGTTGTAGAAGCCAAAATTTTGCAATCAGAATTTCGAGTTTTCTCAACTCATAGGCTATGCTGATGCCTTGGGCACACCTCTAGAGTTCCAAGACACCATTAACAACATAAAACAGCAACCCATAGCATCAAATACATGAATTCATGAAATTGAGCTATGTTAATGGAGTAGAGAAGTTGCCTAATTTGATGAGTACTAGCTGAACTTGGTCTCTCCTTCACCAACTCCACTATTTTTGCTGATCTTCACCTTCTCCAACAGCTCATTCTCCAGCAACCTTTCTTCTTGATGAAGAAATCGAAATGATAGAGTGTGAGGTGCTTGAGTTGATCAAAAGCTTTATATACATGAATTGGATATGGCTGAATGATAGCCCTTGATCATATAGTGCACACGTATCTCGAGAATTAACTAGTGGACCTCCATCTCACACATGTCCCACTAGTTCATGCTTAAGTGACACCAAACAATAACTCAAGTAATATTGAAGCATGTCAACTCGTTTCTCGAGACATATCAAGTGGCTTATGTTTTAACTTACTAACTTTGGTATTTTAATAGCAAATCAACCATAGCCCATTTAATTCGCTTATTAAACCAACATAAAGCTTACGCTAACTTACCTTATCATTTCTACCGTGGTCCTATGCCGACACGCATATCGAAATGAGTCCCTACTCACGTCTCGACACCTATCAAAATGTAAGTGTGACTTAGTAGTCTACACATATTCAATACACTAAGCACACATCACCACAAATATAACATTTACCTCGGTCACCTAGCCTCGGTAATGACACGTATCTCGCTGCAGATCCCACGTCACGAGTCATTTGATCCTGATTTACAAATTAAACTAAGATTAGCTATTTGGGCCATGACAGAGTATGCGAAGAGTCATCAACAGGTAAAGGAAAAATTGGATTTTAAAGCAAGTGATTTCTCATCGATTCCTATACACCCCAGAATCGCTACTCAAATCAATGGAGATATGAGACTATTTTTCTAAGGATTTTCCCACGAATCTAGATAAACCCGAATCGCTGAGGAATATTTGGATTTTATTTCAAAGAATTTAGATAATGAGATGTTTGAGTTAGTTTGGGATCTTTACTACCTAGAATATTATAAATACGACCGTGGGGTTACGAAATTAGTTGCCTTTGAGTACTTACATCAATATTTCATTGCTCTAGGAGCTATTGTTTATTTTTATTGTTTTATTGTTCATTGCTTTTGGAGAAGACTTTAAGATTTAAAGTATTTATATTATAGGTATTTATCTATGTTTTTGATTTATAATATTGCGATGTTATTTATGATTATGAGTGAGTAGTTTCTTAATCTAAACATAGTCCGAACATGAAATTGAACCGTTTTGCAATGTAATTATGATGAGATGAATATGTGCTTAATGCTTTAAACCAATCATATTATTGGATTCACTGATTTAATAGGTTATTATCTTTAATCATGAATTTCATATTGCATGCATATTCTAGAATATGTATTGTGATATTTGGATTTGTTATTTAGTTCAAAGTGGTAACTAGAAATGTTTTAAAGGTGTTACGGTTTAGATGTACTAGGTGAATTTGAGATCTAAATCTATTTTTGAAGTGGCTTTTAGAAGATGTTAGATTTAGTAGTTTGAAAGTCCTCATAAAGTGTAATGCGATTTTATTACGTAAAGTTAATGTCTTTGTGTATTTAAAAAGGTTAACTCAATAGAATTAGAACGTGGCTTTTCCACCGGTATAAGGAGAATAAATGGCTAGCTAAAAAATGTTTACTTACTTATGATTAGAGTTTAATGATTTTTGATACTTTTTAAAGTATGCTTATAATCATGTGATTGAAGTAACATGTTTAGAATGCAAAACGGATTGGTGTTTCACTGTTCTATTTGTTTGTTTAGATATTTATTGATATTATTGAATTGAATTGAATTGATTTATTATGAATTTGAATTGTGTTAGTTAAGTTAGTATAATCAGTTTAGTAGTTATTGTTATGTTATAGATTGAATTAGTGAGTTTAATTACTATTTTAATTAAACTAATTAATATAAAGTAAAAACAATACAAACCATTAAAAGTCATTTTCTTAGAGAAGTTTGATAAATCCCTATGGAGACGATTAACACTTACCACTACTTTAGAATATTAAAAGTATAATAAAAGATGGAAATTCATTGTACACGCTCGACATGTGTTAATTTTTGGCGCCATTGTCGGGATTTAAATATAATTTTTTAAGAGTTTTAGACATTGTGTGGTCTATCCACTTCTTCATTCTAATTCCATGGGATCTTAACATCCATTTTATTTTGAGGTAGATAGACATTTAATCATGATTTAAAACAACAACAATGTAGAGAACACCAAGCTACCACAATGTAAGCCAAAATTAATTTTAATATTTATAACAATAATGATGATAGAAAACTTACTTTTATGCAAGCTAATTGATAAGTGATTATTAAGAGTTAGATTTAGTATTAGTTTAGTAGTATATGTTGTATAAATATCTCAAATGAGCTCTAATGGACAATATTTATGTATTTTTAGGTATATAAGACATAAATGAGATAAACGGGTGAATTCCCAAAGAAACATAGCTAAAATAGATAAGCTAGAGGTGTGACACTGTGGGAGATGAAGGCATAATGTGGGAAGAAGAAGGCACAACGTAGGATAGCAATGAAGAGAAGAAAATGAGCATGGATGGCCAACGCCAAATGACGACATCGTAAGGTATAAGAGACGACGCCGTGGACGGAGACATGCACGACGCCGAGCCTACAAAATGGAAAATTTGCACGTGAGTGACCAAAGTTGTTACTGCGCCGTGGGTTTGTACACACAGCGCCGAACCACTTATAGACATCATCGAGACTGAAGAAAATATAAAATTTGAGTTTTATTTTCGTGTTAAAATGTTTAGTAGGGTTTTTAATTTTTTCAAATGTTTTTTAGGAGTATAAATCGATATTGGAATTTGGTTAAAACACAAATTACCATATATTATCACCCGTTAGCAATAGTTAATATAGGTTTAGTTTATTCTTGAGTATTAAGAAGATTTGTTGAAAAGAAGACGATGAAGACTCACGTATGATGATTCGGGATTTTTATTTATTTAATTAAATTATTTAATTATATATCTAATTTCAATGAATACTACTATGTGCATGTTTGTTTGAATGAAGTGCGAGTAGTTCATTAATCTTAGAGATCAAAAAATTCTATGTATAAATGTTATGCTATAAATATGAATAGATTGTAAAGATAAAAAGTACAATGGTTAGAATTTGTATTGATTATGAGCGTCATGCACCAAACATCTTGATAATGTTGAGCTTACATTACTCACACTGATAGGTGGAGTTCTAGTTTTCATATTAGAATCATCACAACTGTGGGTTTAAGCGGATTTGAAGGAAATCTGTCTATTCTAATTACGCATTGGACACACATAATAAAGATGATAAAGTGAGTTGAAAACATAGTATTTCATTACCTAGGTAAAGTTGTGATCTAAGATATTCTTAATATAAAGTTAAAGTAATTTGCATTGATTTGTAAGATTACAATAGTTTAGTTTCAAAACGAATTAAAAAATATTTCCTTAGCAATTCAGTAATTTTGACTAGGTAAATACTGAGTGCATACACCTTTCTCTAAAGACGATATCCATATTCAACATAAGTTGGTCACACATTAACTACAATCGAGCTGTTATACTTGCGGGCCACGACCAAATTTTTCTGTTGTTGCTAGGGATAGGTAGCCAATAAGACTTAATTAGTTTTAAAAGTTGGTACGTTTAATTTTAATTACTTTACTTTCAAGTTTATAAAAACAAAAGAAAAAAAATAAAGGGTTTGAGTGTCAAGTTTGACATCTGCACTTGATATTTTTTGTGTTTTCTTTTTAGGGAGGATTAGTGCATGCGTAGGAAAGTAGATAAGGACTTAGTGTTGTATGAAGTTCGAGCCAGAACTTCAAGAGACTTATAACCAAGTGATGAGGCTTCCTGCCAATATAACTAAGTTCGAACTGAGAACATTTACAATCAACATGGTGTAAAATAGCTTGTTCAACAGGCTAGCCAATGAAGATCTAGTTGCACATGTAAAGAGTTTCTTGGAGAAGTGCAACACCATGCACATTACATGAGTTACAAAAGAAGTGATCAGGATGAGACTTTTCCCATTCTTATTGGGTGCAAAAGCTAAATCTTGGTTCCAAGGACATAACGAAGGGAGTATGACCTCATGTGCAGGAATCAATAAAAGATTTCTAGACAAGTTCTTTCCCGGTAAAGGTTAGTGAAAGAAGTCTAGAAATCAATAAATTTAAGCAGGAAGATGCTGAGTCTCTCGACGAGGCTTGGGAAAGATTCAAGGAGATGGTGAGGAGATGTCCAGGACATGGATACGTAAAATGGGCACAACTCCTGATTTTCTATTATGGGATGAACCACAACATAAGAACACTAGTAGATGCTGCAGCAGGTGGTTCTCTACTAACCAAGGATGAGGATGGAGCATTGGATCTCCTAGATCTAATGTCTCACAATTCTATAGCCGGTAATCATTCCAATGTGATGAAACCACTGAGTGTATATGAGATTAATTCTCAAGCTGCGATCATGACACAACTATCCAACTTAAATAATCAAATGACGAAGCTTCAAATGGGACTACAAAGTCCACAAGTGCAGGTGATACAACAACCCATTAATCACAAAGCCATGGTGGTTAATGTAACATACATAGAGCAAGGAATGGAGTATGAGGACATCAACTTCATGAACAATCAAGGCTATGGAAAAAAACATCAGGCTAAGAGGAATGAATCTTCAAAGGTTTTATCAAGGATACAACAACAACCCTTATTTCTCATATAGAAATCCTAATAATGCATTGAAGTTACCTCCAGTCTTCGATCAACGAGTCGAGCAAGGGAAGCTAGGGTAGAGCGAAGGGATGAATTCATTGAAGTCAAATAAGAAATGCTTGTACACCATGGACATAAGCAATAGGAAACTCCATGAGAAACACGACAAAGAAATGGAAAATGTGAAGGAAGCTACGAAGAGAATGGATGATGAGAGATCACAATCCATCAAGAACTTGGAGAGATAGATTGGTCAGTTAGTCATTGCCTTGAACACAAGGGAGGAAGGATAGTTTCCGAGTAACACAATCACAAATCCCAAGGAGGACATTAGTACTATTCACATGATGAGCACTACAATATTGAATGAGCCAAGACAAGAGCAAGTGATGTACAAGCAAGAAAAAGTTAACACTTTTGCTATGAGGAAGCATGAAGTGATGCATGAGAACGGAACAAAAGTGAGGCAAGATGAACTTGAAGTATTCAAGCAACAATAGATTAATGCCTTGAAAAATCATAAGAAGGGGAAGAAACAATGGAGAGCTAAGCAACAAGATAAAAGACCTTTTGAATAAGAACCAAAAGAAAATAGTATCAAGGTGGTTTCAAGGAAAATCAAAACCAAATTTCATGTTCATACTGAGACTTCAACCAATCAAATGGAGAGATCCAGGAGAAATATGCATACAATAAGCAATGATGGGCACCGGTTTATAACTGTCTTATGTGATACGGGATACTTAGTCAATGTCATGCCAATATTGGACATGTTACATGTTGAATTGAAGATCAATTGTCCCGATACAATAAATTTGCAAATAGTGGATGGCAACTTGGTACCAACCATCGAGAAAGTCTTGAATGTGCATGTGAAAGTTGGTAGATTCACATTCATTGTAGATTTTGAGGTTATGAATCATTATATGGATGATGATGTGTCTATGATACTTGGGCGGCCATTCTTGAACACTGCCAATGCAAACATGTACACAAGGAAAAAAATAACAATGAGTATCGAGGAGGATGGTGATGCAGAGAAGATTGTCTTTGTTTATGGGCAAGAAGTACATCCAAAAGGAAACGATATTATCTCCGATCTATAAATGGAGTATCTTGATTTAGACTCAAACTAAACAAGCGAAATGGTGTCGGGCTAATGATGTTAAACTAAGCGATATTGAGAAGCAGCCAAGGGTTTTTAATTTCAAGTGTATTTTTTTAATTTTAGTTAGTCAAGTAGTTAGTTATTTAGTTTAGTTAAGGACAATTCAAAAATTTTAGTTTCTAACTTTTGAGAATTTTCGCTAAATGAGCAAGAAAGTCCATTTGCCAAATGACAATTCATTAGGATGGAAATGTCTCGCCAAACTTAGTAAAGAGCATAAAAGAGCAAAGGATTTATAGCGACAAAGGTGAGGAACATGGGAAAATCACGGGTATGTTTTTATGAAATTAGATATATACATGAATTTCATGTGGTCATGACATCTTGTGTTGTTATACACAAAGTCGGGAAAGTGCCAAATAGGAATTAATGAAAAATATAAGTAAAAAATGTGGACGAATAGGTCGACGTCGTGAGTGTGCATACACGATGTCGTGGGGTACTAGGCACGACACCAGTAGGACACCTACCAATTGCACACAAAACCTTTCAAGACAGCTCGACATCGTCACGACACTATCATGATGCTAGTGTATATGAATGGGGTTTTAAACTCCATTTCATTATGTCATGCACAATTGAAACAAATTCCATTAAACACCAACCGAGCATAGACCCCTCTAGAACCTAAGATTGATAATTTCTAAATGAGAAAAGAGAGTTCCTAGTGATTTGGAGTGGAAGAAGAGAGTGCATTGTGAATTTGCACAAATTGGAGAGCTAGCGCATTGATTTGGGGATTTGATTCAAAAGAGCACTAGGGTTTAAGCATATGAGCAAAGTGATAGGGCTTGAATTGTAGATGCTCGGAGGAGTGTTCTACACAGGAAAACAGTCTGGCATTGAGGTAAATTTACAATTTCATTAGTTATGCTTTGAATTTTTTTAGAGATTTTGATGAAATTGTATGAATAGTGGATATGGGGTTGTTGGATAAGATTTTCAATTTGTGTGAATGTTGGGCATGAATATGACTCATGGAGACCTAGGATATGTTTGTTGAATTATTCTACATGTAAATGATCTTTGTGATATAAAATTTTAATTTTAGGTGACCCGTATTGCATTCTATTATTGTGTGAATTTTGAGAAAAATGTCAACAACACGGAGGCAAACAAGTCAAGGGAGTGAAGTGAGAGCAAATTATTTTGAGGCATCATCGTCAAAAGATCCCAATGAGGAAGAACCTAGGCCATTCAAGTCAAAATACTATATTTGTAGAGAGGCCAAGGATAGATTTGGGGCTATTGAGTATAGGGAGTTCATTTGCAAGAAAGGTATTAATGTGCCGACCAAGTATGATAAATGAAAAAACAACTACATTAGGCAACAAGGTTGGGAACAATTTACTCAAGACTTGTCACAACCCAAATTTCTAATCCTAGTTTAATCTCTTAATAAGGATCAAACGACACATGACGTGGGATCCGCAACGAGATACGTGTTATAACTGAGGCTAGGTGGCAGAGGTAAATGTTATATTTGTTATGGTGTATGCCTAGTGTATTGTATATGTGTAGACTACTAAGTCATTTCTACTTACTTATAGGTGTCGAGGCATGAGCGGAGACGTGCCTTGATATGCATACCGGCGTGGGACCGAGTTAGAGAGCAATGTGGTGAGTTGGTATAAGCTTTATAGTGTTTTCATAAGTGATATAAATGGGGTTATGGTTGGTTATGGATTAATACACTTAAGTTAGTAAGTTAAAACAATAGCCACTTGACATTTCTCGAGACACGTGTTGGCACATCTTAACACAAATTGAGCACTTATTTGTTTCATTTGGCATGAATTAGTGGGACATGTGTTAGTAGGTGAACCATTAGATAAGTCTCGAGATACGTGTGCATATTAGGATCAAGGGCTATCAATCAATCATATCCAATTCATGACTATAAAGCTTTTGGTCAACACAAGCAACTCAACTCTTTCATTTTGAATTCTTAAGTGAGAAGCAAAGCTTGCTGGAGTGAAGAGATTGCTGGAGGAGGAAGAAGAATAGCAAATTTAGTGATTTGGTGAAAAAGAACTCAAGCTAAGCTAGTGTACATCAAGTTAGGTAACTTTTCTAAACCATAAACATAGCCTCAATTCAATGAATTCATGTATTTGATGATATGTGTTGTTGTTTTATGTTGCTAATGATGTCTTGGAACTTTGGAAGTGTGTATAGAGGTGTTCAAGGCATTAGCATAGCCTATGTGTAGAGAAAACTCAGAATTCTGTTTGCAAAATTCTGGGTTTTGCAATATGTAGGATAGGTAGCATGCTACGTTGGTCATTAGCGCGCAATACAGGGTCATTAGCATGCTACATGCTATGATAGCATAAAAAAATCAGCAAGTCTCAAGAGGTCCTTAAATACTATAAATGAGTCTAATATGCTAAGTAAAGGTCCAAACACACTCAAAAACATATGATATGATGTTAGGAACCTAGGAAAGTATTCTGGGGATTCAAATACCAGTTTCAAGGTGTTGGGAGGCTGGAGTAGCATAGGAAATTGCGTGGATTGTAAGTAAACTGATTGAGAAATTTATTTACATTTCATTCCTATTCATATGTTCATTTCCAGTTATTTGGACTGAATTACCTTTGTAATCCATATGCCATGACTTGTTGTTCATTCTCATTACATGAGGTTGCTTTCGTGGTATAGTTTTTTGATAAAATGATTTCATTGACTCCAATTCTTGTGCTATGTCATTATTGATTGTTAATACATGTGGTCAGTGAAATAGCATGCTATTAGGTAGGTGTTACATACTATTGTAATCCATTTCCTTTGTGCATTAGATATGGAATTACTTTATTGGATTCTCAAACCATGTTGTTTCTTGAAATATGAAAGTGGTTCTTGTATCTAGGGTCATTACATTATAGAGGTCCGTCAGACATACGGGGTCACTAGACTTCCAGGGTGATCGGGATCTCTCCACTATCTTGTGCAGCACGCGGGAAATGAGTCCCGGGGTCGTTGGCAAGCATAACTTGTACA
Source organism: Stephania cephalantha (assembly GCA_039657325.1). Taxonomy (NCBI): domain Eukaryota; kingdom Viridiplantae; phylum Streptophyta; class Magnoliopsida; order Ranunculales; family Menispermaceae; genus Stephania; species Stephania cephalantha. Next base: position 34,012,767 of record CM077571.1, read on the forward strand.
ACACACGGGGTATGGGACCCGGGGATGTTGGCTAGTATATATCACAGGTGACTGGCACCAGCGTAAGTTTATTAAGGCAATAGCAATGCTCACACATTCACATTGATGTAGAGCTCAGCTCCATCCTCATATAGTGGAAGGCTGATGAGATGAAGATCATGGCTGACCTGCCCTAGATCATTCTACTTAGCCATGTATCAGTTTCATGTTGTTTAGCTGAAGTATCTCTTTGCATGTTATCTTTACTGCATAGTTGCTACTATCATGCTTTTAGATACTTGTTGCATAATTGTGAATGTGAACAAATGTCTCTCAGTATTACTTTCTACTTTCTTATACTCACCGTCTAGTTTATGACGGTGGGTGCAGATCCATCAAGTAACAGACTGGGCAAAGAGAAGATCGGCGACTACCTCTGAGCCAATGGAACACTGCTACACCAGATTTTGTAGGTTTGATTTTTGATGTATTATTCTTATATGTATATGGTATACTTTTGGGGTTATATATTATGGGTTGAGTGAGTAGTACCTTTACCAGACACATGATGTTATATATCTCCGTTTCATTATATATATGCATGTGACCTTCATTCCCTGGTTTTTCCACAATGTTAGGCATTATGTTATAAGCTTCCGCTAGTTTGTCCACACTTCCGCTGAATAAAATTTTAAATAAGTAAAATTTTTAATTAACTCTGATTTGTGAATGGACATAGGATAGGTATAGGTGTATAATCATTTAAAATATATATAATAATAATTGGTAAGTAATAGGGTTTTTGAAAGGCTGACTAATTCCTTGTTAGGACCTATATTATGAGATTAGGGCTTAATAACGGGATTAGGTCGGGCGGTGCCCTAATTGGTGAAGGGGTCATCACAAGACTATAGGGAGAACAAATTTAAAGGAGTAAGTGAAATTGTGTACGAATTTTACACCAATACAAAGTTTACTAAGAAAGGTGATCCAGTAAATATGAGAGGGATGTTTGTTCCCTTTCATGAGCATGCAATTAAAAATATACATGGATTAGAGAATATGAGTAGTGTTGGAGCCGAACAAAGCTTCCCAGATAATCTATATGAGAAACCCTATAACCTATACCCTTTTAGAGCTAAAAAAAGAGTTATGGTTGTCCAAGGACAACAACGATGGGTTATGCGAGAGCTGAGAATATGCCAAAGCACATTAAGAAGGTAAGCGTGCGGAAAGTCTACAGAATGTAGCAACACTTTCTTGTTGCTTCATTATACCTGACCACTTAGCTGGGGGAGATCGACAAGCCAAAGGCGGCTTGTTTATTTTAGACGAAGTACGAGGATATTAACTTTGGAGAGATCATCTACAAGAATTTAAGGGAGTCCATCATATCGGAGAGAGACAACAAACTATTGTTTTCAATTTAGATCACTCTGTTAAGTTTGAAGGCCGGAGTGCGATTACTTTTGTATAAAGAATTTGATATCAAGGCCCGAGCGACCATAGATGAGGAGTTTATGCTCACATTGAAATAACCACCTTTTACCGAGACAATGAGGATGAGAAAGAGAAAGCCGAGGGCAACTGACTTGAGGACGAGTTGTTGGCCAAGTAGCAAGAAGATCACGCAGCAATAGCTGTAGAAGCAATGGAGTTAGCCAAGGAATTGCAAGACGAAGGATATAAAAATGAGGAGGAGTGACTTTATTGATTCGCTGAGGGCTACAAGGTTGTAGACCTATTTTTAGAAGAGCAAGACTTAGATGGTCCTAAGGTTTTTCCAACACATCCTCCACCACAACCACATGTACCAACACCAAATGACTTGAATCTACAACAACAGAGGCTATGGATTACTGAGATGAGGAGATAATGCCAAGAGGACAAGGCTTCGTATCGTGAAGCCTTGATGATATATGAGCAAGACCAACAGAATAGATAACCGAATTTCATGTTATTTGCATATCATCCGAGGGACATAACTAGATATGAGATGAGCAGACGGATGAGATCGACTAATAGGTGTTTTGGCTTTCCAGCAGCACCGAACAATGGCTTTGATCCAGATGTGGTAGAGAGCAGGAGGGTGAAACGTTACTTGACACCATCCTCTACTGGAGCTGCAGATGCTGCTGATGATGATGTGCAATCTTGTTGTCAAAGTATTAGGATTTCTTTAGACATTGAGGATTTGAGAGATACATTGATACATATTACTTTATATTTGGGATTTTTTGTTACTTTTCTAGTTGTGTACATTCTAAGTTTAGTTTATTTTATTATATCTTGTTATTATTATATGTTTGTGTTTTAGTGTTTTCATGTTTCAAGCTTATTTTAAAACCTTGAGGAAAAGGTTTGGTTTAAGATTGGGGGTATCAACGCAACACTATTGGAAGTGGTAAGAAAGATTGAAATAAGGATAAACACTACAGGTATGATCGTTAAAACTTTATTTTTGAAGCAGTTTAAGAGGAATGCATGGTAGGGTATTTCTATTTTATTTACTTACTATTTGAATATGTTACGGAGTATAGATTACGTTATATATATTAATATGTAATGAATAAGTAATTCATTTGCATGTTCATGCCTTTAATTGAGGATGAGTAAGATACAAGGGTCTTATTTATATGAAACTCAAGATAGTGTTTTTAAATTTTTGAAGAAAATATGAAATGTAGCAACAACGGTATGATTTCATGATTAGAAACCTAGAGTTTGGGAAGACCATGAACTTGAAACATAAACAAGAAGAATACTTGAACACTACTCGTCGAAAAAAGTTAGTTCTCTAAAGAATTCTATAATAAGTGTGAATCTTACTTGATAATAAAAAGTAAATAAAGACTTAGTGTTAAGAGGGAAGAAATATGCAGTGTTGAATGAAGAAGTTGGAGTTAACTTGCATGATAGAGTGAAAGTGAGAAGTGCTAATAAGAATTTTAATAAGAAAAAAACATAGAGAGTCCAACGAATTCTACATGAAAGGTAGTAGAGAACTTGATGGTTGAAAAATGTGAAAAAATACGGAATACGTAGGAAAAGGAGTAGGGACCGTACAATTAGAAAATATAAGGATAAGAAGACAACAAATGAGAGATAAAAATAAAAAAATAAAGGCGAAAGTTAGAATAAAGCTCTTCAAATAAAAGATTTAGCTCGAGTGCTAATAGCTTAATTGAGTTTAGTTGTCTTTCCAACTAGGTTAAGTCCTATAGGCTCTTGAAGTGCTAAAGTCTACAAAAATTAGTATGATCTATGCTTATTTGTATATTAATGACCTTAATGAGAAAAATGCAGGTATAAGATTGTATACTTGTTACTTGAGTGTCGTGATGAAACAAACTTGTGAGTAATGATGGTTTTGGTTGTGATTTACTTTGGTGTTTTGAAAGTAAATTGTATGTGTTGTTAATGCTACATCTTTTGAAAATATAAGTTCTTTAAAAGAAAAACTCTTGAGTGGATTATTAACTTGAACTTAGTTGGATTAAAGGATACTCCATGAACAATGTAAAATGAATATGAACTAGAATAATAGAGTAGTTAGAATACTTAGTAAAATACACTTTTGCTCGGGAAGTGCAAAATCCTAAGTTTGGGGTATTTCATAAGTGATTATTTAGTCTTATATATAGTATTATTTTAGAAGTCTATTTAGTACAAATATCATGAAAGAGCTCTAATTTATGATATTTATCTCTTTTTAGGTATACAAGGCATAAAGGAGCTAAACTGTGAATTTACGTAGAAACGAAGCTAAAATACATAAACAAGAGGTGTAACGCTGTGGGAGATGAAGGCATCGTGTAGGAAGATGAAGGCATAGCATGGGTTATCCAGTAAGAGAAGAAAGTGAGCAAGGATGACCTAAGCAACGGTGCAGCGCTGTGGAGTATAAGGGACATCGTTGGGGATAGAGTGAAGTTCATGTTTTTTTTTAATAGATTTAAAGCATTAAGTTCACGATTCCTTAGTTATAGTTATCTAGCAATCCAAAATATATTACATGTCTAGGGTTTGTTCAGATTGATGAACTACTCACTCAAGCTGGAAATACACAGTGCATAAATATAATTAAAAAGACATAATGAATAAATAAATACCTTAATATAAATCTAAGCTCCAATGTATATTCAAACATCTACTAAAATAGATAATAGAAATAATGTAGAGTAAAAAGAAAGCTAAATGAGAGAGTTATTTCGAAGCTTTATGGCCTTTTTTACAGTCTCCATTATAAATATCTTAGATAAACTCAAATTTTTCATATTAATCTAAAAAACCCGTAACTGAAATCAACGATTTGTCAGCGATTCCTAACTTATACACAACTCGCTGAGCAAATCGTTGAGTTTAGCTCTCAGTGCTCCACTAATTCAGCTGTCGATTTTTAGTTCATTTTCCAATTCGTTGTGGATTTGCTGGCCTTTTTCTGCTGCCGATTGAGGTGGCGATTCCTAGTGTTATTTCAAGTCGCTAGCTAATAACTGGGCTCTATTCCAGTTGACTATTTTGCTCTTCTCTCTTTTTTCTTCCATTTCTTTATTTTCCTTTTTAATACTTGAAATCACAAAAACAAGAGAATAACTAGTGTAATATCATTATTTATATATAAAACCATTCTAAATTTTACTCTAAAATGTGTCTAATTATTAACTTGTCATACACCCCCAAACTCAGTACTTTGTCGTCCCGAGCAATGAAATACTCTCAATCATATTCTCTTTTTATTCTCTATATACTAATTTCAATATAATTCATCTTAAATTTAAATAATAGAGATTTTAAAATAGAAGTGATTTTCAAATAAAAATATATTACCCACAAGTAAATGAAAATTATGATAAAATAGAATGATTTAGACAAAATAAAACATCCCTTAATAATAACTCAACCACCTAATCTTTAGAACTTAAAGTTTATTACCAAGGCCAGTACACAACATAGGTTTTCTCAATCTCTACTAACAAGCATTAAGCTTACGATAACTAATATAAAATTTCAAACTTGTTAGATACCAATAAATATATCGTTTTGCCAAGATACCAATAAATATATCGTTTGAAACTTGTTAGATTAAGAAATTCTTTATTACACTCTAGCTTCAAGTACTCGAGTTAAATTTTTTCTTTGAAGAGTTTAAGAACATCTGTCTTTTTAATCTCTCATTTTCTTTACTTCATTCTAATTGTTTTTTTGGAATCCATAGGACTTTCTATATATTTATAAACTCTTGTTAACACTTCTAACTATCTACTAAAGTCAAAGAAAGTATTCTTTCTCACTTATAGAGTTCCGCTGGTTTCTAACCCATTTCTTTTTTTTTTTATTGTGGTATAATAACTTTCTAAATAAACTATAAAAATACTTAATCAATAGCCTTTGTATCACAAGATTCTTATAAAATTGATTTATTCATCTTGCTCTATTATTTCGATCTTCTACCTATTATCATGACTAACTCAAGGCATTCAATTTAGTGTATACATCAACTAGTAAAGTTAATCTAAAAAGTATAAAAACTGATTCCTTCTATCGTAAAATTCACTTGAGTAATAAAAATATCACTTCAATTCAAAGCCTATTATATATTCATTATCGTTTTTACTAAAAATAAAGTATAATGAAAATCATACATACATGAATTTCGAAGAAATTTGAAAAATTTCGTCAACTTACTTGAATATCAGATTAAAAGTAATTCTAAACATTTCTTCTACTTTTCTTTCCTTTCATTGCCATGAACGCCATACTTCACCTATAATACCCCCAAACTCATTCTAAACATTTTCCTCATGGTTTTAAATTGAAGTATGGTTTTCAACATAACAAACGTATCAGGTGAAGTATAAAAGAATTGATATAATCATAAATGTGACAAACGGGAAATTAATAAAGTTAATTTAAAATTAACATAAGACAGAGTGCATAAAATGGTAATGAATAAACATCACCATTATTTATCAAGTGCATTAAATATCATACCCAAGCACTGAATATAATATATCGCATAGTATACTATCATAAATATAAATTATTGCCAAGAAACACAAAGTTTATCAGCACTACCAGAATTATAAAGAGGAGCTCTCACAATATCATTCAAAGACATAGAAATTAAATACAATAAGGGAATCAATGTTGGCGTCGGGAAGTCGCATTGTCATCATCCTCCACTGGATCAATCCGTTGAGACTGGTAGCTACAGCGGTGTCATAGAGGTTGTATTCCTAACCTGACAATGTCAAAACATCAAGATTACTACTAAGTGGTAATCTCACCGGTGTAGATGGTACAGGAACATTTGCACCTCCTCGATGTTTGCCTCTCCTAGACATTGTATGCTCCATCCTGAGGATGCCCCTTGCTAAGGCACTCTGGTTCTCTAACACCACTTATTGAATATAGAGAGAGGTCATCAGATTGAGCAAAATTGCACCCATAAAAGCCAACTCTGACTCATCCATATATAATCCATCATAATCCTTATTAGGTCGCTCTACATTCGGATCATTTCTAGCATCTGACATCTCATCTAAAATTCTCCTCGTGTCATCTATGATTTCCCTTCTCTACTAGGTTTCTCTTATGGCTACCTCAACCCTTCATTTCTCATCCTTTGTGTATTCATAACCATTTACTCTTCCATATCTTTTTATAACCTCATCACTGATGGTCTCCTCCGGTAAAATATCCATGTCAAGCCTTGCCATGTTCACTTGATCCTCCTATAAAAGGCTATAATTATCAAAAGGAAAGGTAGTCACTCATTCTTTTTAGTGGTGAAGACACTCTTAATCGAATCATAAATGATTTTGCCAATATCCAAGTATCGTAGTCCCATGAAAATGTGGTAAAGTAAAACGGCTTTGTAGTTCACTATCTCGCAGTAATTAAGGCTCAATTGTAAGCTGGCATTGATGAAATAATACCAAGCTTTAGTGGTCTTCCTTAAAAATTTGGTGGTTATGTGCTTGGGTTACCCTTGCATATCAAAAATAAATCCATCTCCATGGATTGCCTCTAAACCTCCCCTTATTATCACTGTGGGTTAATGATATTTAATAGCATATTCGGGTTTCGGGTACTCGTCATTTTGTTTTTGGTGAAAATTTGATAATCCAAATTACCTGCTTATTCTTGCAGCGGAATAATCTACTGGACTCCCTCAAACTCGGGAATGGTCTTACTCTCACTTTCATATGCGTTGGCATAAAACTCTCTCACCAAGACATCATAACCCCGTTCACTAGGAACATCCTCTAAGTCTAGGTGGTTATAATTCCTAGTCATACATCCCCAGTTCCCCGCCTCAATGACATCTAGGATCCTAGGCCTATACATCAATTCGATCTTCACATTAAATCCCCTCTTCAGGATCAACTTCCTATCCTTAATTATGTCATTCCTAAGAATTTTATAGGTCTTCTAATTGACAAAATTTTCATTCCTTAGTTCATAGTTTTTCTTGATCAACATCCTCTATGTCCTCCTTTTCCACATAATCATCCTCGTATTGAAAATAAATGACGATGGAGTAGGCGCTTTTGTGGTCTAATCCGAGGTGTGTTGAAAGATATTGACGTGGTTTGGATTTCGAAAACTTTTGTTTTGGTTCTTGGCTTCCCTAATAATTTTCCTTTCCCTTTTTCCTCTCTTGAGCCTCTACCCTTTCCACCTCCTGCCATTTGGAATAGAGTAACTAAAAGAATGAACTTGTAAAATCATTTAAAACAAAATTTATCATTAAATTGTTTGCTAAAACTCAACTTAACTATCGAGAATAAAAAATCATCGAAAAAATCATTTAGAAATTGAGAATTTCAAATTTATATGAAAGTTGTTGATAAAACAACATTGGAGAAAAAAAACTTTATATGTTATTCAAATCAATCGATAAATTTTCACAAAGATTCCAAAACTCATTTGAAACTTAGTATTAAATTAGTTTGCATATAAAATCTGATCCATTTGCCATATGCGAAAGATGGTTCAAAAATTCAATAGTGATAAACAAATTATCACATCATTCCCATACTTGCATTATGATAGAAATCATTCGATATCAAAATCATTTTATAGTTAAATTTTTGAAATTGAGCGCCTAACTTGATAATCAATCCAAAATCAATGAAAAACCAAAATTTTAATCCATAAGAGGTTAGGGTTTTTTTCGATTGCCTCCTTGAAAGTGATTCTTTCAAGTATGAGACTCAAAGCTCTTCTCTATGACACTCCTCCTTTATCCAATCCGAAGTCCCTTGTTCAAGCTATAGGTGGCTTTTCACTCTAAAAAATCTCCACATTTTTGGTTGAATGTGTGAAGATTAAGGTAGGAATCACTTAAATACACTAAAATTAAGCTTTGAAAGGTTTAATCTAGTCGATAATTGGTCCCTTGATCAAAAGGTTGCAATTCTTTTTAAGTGTGAAGGGTTTAAATGTGAAGATTTGGGGTTTATATTTTTAAAAACTCGAATTTGTTCTTAGCGAATCAAAGAATTGAAGTTATAGGCTCAATGTCTCCCTAATTTGAAAATTGGCAGCAGTACAAAGAGTTTTCAGTGGAAATTCAAGTCAATGACTTCTCGCCGAATCAAGCCTATAACTTCAATTCCCTAGACAAATTGGGGAGACATTGAAGCTCATTTTCAGCAATTTTGTTCTTCGCTAAGAACAAATTCGTCTCAATGTCTCCCCAATTTGTCTAGGGAATTGAAGTTATAGGCTTGATTCGGCGAAAAGTCATTGACTCGAATTTCCACTGAAAACTCTTCGTACTGCTGCCAATTTTCATAGCAATTTCTAGTACAAAGAAAAATAGCTGGGAAATTGGCAGCCTATTTTTAATGTTTTCCAATTAAATTGATTGCCCCATTTAATTATCATATATATATAAATTCAATAAAGGTAGAAATATTCAAAATTTTATGAATCTTAAATATGATATGTAATAAATAATCTGTTTCATTATCATAAATAGCTTATTGACATGAAAACTAATGCATTTAACAATATAGTAAGGAAATAAATTTGCTCGATCAAACCCCCTTACATGAAACTATTCTGAAGTTGAATTCCTAAAATATCTCCATTTTAAGAGTCAAAAGTTGAGAGAATATAAAAACAACTAACTAATTCTAATTCTAATACTAAAACTGAAAATAAAGATAGAGTATGGACTGGCTCCCATAAAGCGCTTTTGTATATTGTTGTTGGCTCGATGAACCGCGTAGTTCTAAACTAAATCCATAAACTTAAGTGTAGGATTGTCCACTCTTGTGCCATTTCAAAAAGTAATTGCTCGGCCATGCACTCGAAAAGTAATTGTCTTGTTTAGAGTATTAATGACAGTTTGCGAAGTGGCTAAGTAGGGTCATCCTAAGATTAATGGAGGATCTTTGTTGATGAAGTGTGGCACAACCAAAAACTCTAAGAGGATATTATAAATGTCGATTGCAACTGGTACATTAGTAACCACATCTACTGATTTTACTGAATAATCGTTTGGTAAAGTAACATTTCGGAAGCAAGTACATCCAGTTCTAATTGTGTGTGAAGGAAAAAACTAATTGGCATGTAGTTTGCTTTAGAGCCCGTATAAGATAGCTTAAAAGTACCAAGCCCATTTGACCTTTATGTTTATATATATCCTGATCATCGAGCCTGACAATTGCTGGATTCTTTTTTTCTTCTTCTTATTTTTCGTAGATTTAGATTTCTCCATGCTATTATTCTCAACTTTATTAACATTGCTCGGTTGCTTAACCCTCCATTCATGGGTTATTGTTTTTTGATTTGAAACTTCTTAACCTTGCTTGTTCATGGGCTTATCATTTCCATCTTCCATTGTTACTACATTAATCGCATATATTTTAGCTTCATGATGATTTAATTCTAAAGATTAATTATCCTTGGTTTGTTCATTATGAGAATTTTCACAGATATCTTCGTCATTGAAGCGAAAAGTGACAATTTCGTTTTCAAATTCCATAGACATTGTTCCTTCAAAGATGTCTAGCTTTGTCTTAGCTGTTTTAAGGAATGGATATCCTAAAATTATAAATGGGGACTTAGCTGAAATCGAGTCTCCCATTTTCATGAAATAGAAGTCAACGAGAAATACTAAGTCATTTACTTTAACTAAGACTTTTTCTAGTAAACCATAGGATTTAATAATGTTGTTGTCAGCTAAAGTTAGATTAATAGGTATATTAGTCAACGAACCTATTTTCAATGACTCATATAACTTGAGTGACATAACATTTATTGATGCTCTAAGATCACATATAGAAAAATCTATTAAACGAGTCCCTATTGTGAAAGGAATTCCAAACATTCCTAGATCGGAACATTTCTCAAGTATTTTCTTTTTAATTAAAGCAGACAATTTTTGTCCTAAGTTTTCTTTAAACTATTCTAAAAGTTTATCCTTTGATTCAGAGAATTCTTTTAAAACTTCATCATAAATAGAAAATTTCATGATTGATTTCATCAATGGTTTATTGATTTCTATTTTTTCAAAATGCTTCAAGAATGTCTTCATTGATTTCTTCCTTCCTAGCATCAGCTAATCGTTGTGGAATGGTAGAATATGAACACATATCTTCACTCAAATTATCAAAGATCTTATCATTTTTATTCTAATCAACTAATTCAAAATTTCGTAAAGATTTTTCATATGCTTCAACTCTGGTTAATTACCATAGGTACAGTCTTCCAGGAAAATGTGTATATTTCAATTTTTTAGACATGATATTCTCTAGTAGGAATGACATTAGCCATCATTTCTTCTTCTTCTTCAATAGTCATATGAACCTTCTTTTTTACTACTTGATATAACATTAACTTGTGCTTGATTAGTATGGGCAACATTGGCTTGAGTAGGTGCTTTAGCTTGACTACTCTGTTGAGTACTAAACCTATTTGTTTGTAAAATTGTTTGACTTAACTGATATTTCAGTTCGTTAATAGTAGTATCAGTCTTAATCTGATTTTAGAAAATCTGTGTAAAGTTTTGATGACTTTGACTCATAAAGTTATACAGGATTTGCTCTAAATTTTGATTTATAAGTCGAGTATTTTGTTTTTTGTTTTTAGCAAAAAATAGGTCGGGTATTTTGTTAAGGCTGCTAATTAAGTGCAGGTTGTATCTGAGCTCTTGGTATATGTGTTATAATTCTGATTTTGATGACCATAACTAAGATTTGGATTCATTCTTCTAAGATAATAAGTATTTTTTTTATATTAATTTCTTAGGGGAACAAAAAATTGATTCATCATCGCATTAACCTTTTAAGTATTTGTTTCATGTAGAGTATGACACATATCTGTAAGGTATGTAGCTTCATTGCAGAATCCACATGCCTTAACTTGATTAGATCTATCATTAACTAACAGCTTAACCATCTTAGATGATTCATCAATTTTATCATCAAATGCATTATTTTTCTTATTATCCACTTCATAAATTTTCTTTCTTGAAGACTCGACCTTTTCACTATATTGCTTAGATTTTATTACTATTTTATTAAGTGTTTCTTTCGCTAAAATAGGTGTAGTCTCAAAAAAAGACCCACCACATACTATCTAATAATCTTGATCCAAAGTGGTTGAGTGTCACGGGCCAAGTTTCTAATTTGAGTTTAACTCCTTAATTAGGATTAAGTGACCCATGACGTGTGACCTGCAATGAGATATGTGTCATAATCGAGGCGAGATGGCCGAGGTTTATGTTATATTTGTTGTGGTGTATGCTTAATGTCTTGTATATGTGTAGACTACTAAGTCATTTCTACTTACGTATAGGTGTCGATACGTGTGTGGGAATACGGCTCGAGTTGAGTGCTGGCGTGAGATCGAGGTAGAGAGTTATATGGTAAGTTGTTCTAGGATTATATAGTGATTTATACATGGCTATGGTTGATTATACACTTAATGGAGCTAAGTTAGTAAGTTAAAACAATAGCCACTTGATTTTCATTGAGACACGTATTGACTCATCTCAACACCAATGGAGTTACATATTGGTGTCATATAGCATGAGTTCGTGGGACATGTGTTAATGTATCACTAGATGAGCCTCAAGACACGTGTGTACAATGAGATCAATGGTTATTAATCAACCACATCCATTTACTAAAGCTAGTAATCAACTCCTACAACCAAGTCAAAATCATTTCATTTGCTTAATTGAGAAGGAAACTTGCTGGAGAGAAGGAGAAGGGTTGGACAGCAACCAAAGTGGGTTTGGTGGAGAGATCAAGTTAAGCTAGGTGTTCATCAAACTAGGTACATATCTCCCTATTTACTTGAAACCCATTCTAGTTTTTGGTTGAGTTCAGAGGCTAGATGATTAAGATTTTGCAATTAGTTTATATATTTGTATTTCTCATTTCAAGCTGATAATCCAGCTATATTAAAGTTCTTAATTTGGTTTTGAAATCATAAAGATATGAATTTTTGAAGTTGTAAGACCAAAACTGAATTTATGTATTTTGTATTAGGGATTAGTCTATGTAATTTGGTTATAACTTGCCCATTTTAGATCCAAATTGACTCAAACCGGTGCAATTTGAAAGCTTACGCAAAGGGGAATAACTTTGCTTAGCTAGAGATGTTGTAATTCAAGTGTTTTCATGTCCAAAAGTGCTCTACAATTAGGTACTGAAATGCAGTAGAAAATTTTTAAAACTAAAATTGTTAAAGGCATAACTCCCAACCTACTTATCCAAATGAGCTGATATTTTAGTATGTTGTTATTGGGTATGGTTGTTGCCTTGTGACCAAAAATCACATTTTTTTTGAAAGTATATATTGGGAGAAATAGATTTTCTAAGTTTGTTGGTCGGGTTAGATTTCAATTAGAGCTATGTTTAGTAGAAAAATGATATTTCTTTCGTTTTAAATCAGAATTTTGAAAACTAAACCTTTTTGAAAAGCTATGATAGAGACCAAAAATCTTTGTACTGGAGAAAGATTTTGATATTTGGACAATTTCATGCCTATAATCGCGCTGCAATATAAGACTAAAATTTCAGTGTCGTTTTGGGTTAAAGTTCCTAAACCCATTGGACCTGACTTAAACCCAACTTATTTAGATTAGTTTGATATATGGAAACTAGGGAAGTGTTCCGAGGATTCAAATACGAGTTTCAAGGTGTTGGGAGACTAGAGTAGCTTAGAAAATTGCGTGGATTGTAAGTAATCTGATTGAGATATTTATTTACATTTCATTCCTATTTATGTGTTCATTTCCAGTCATTTAGACTGATTTACCTTTGTATTCAATATGAAATGACTTGTTGTTCTTTCTCATTACGTGAGGTTGCTTTCATGGTATAATTTGTCGATCAAATGATTTCATTGACTCCAAATCATGTGCAATTTCATTGTTAATTGTTAATATATGTGGCCAGTCAAATAGCATGCTATTAGGTAGGTGTTAAATAATATCGTAATCTATTTTCTTTGTGCATTAGATATGCAGTTGCTTTATTGAATTATCAAACCATGTCGTTTCTTGAAATATGAAAGTGGTACTTGTATCTAGGGTCATTACATTTTAGAGGTCAGTCGGACATATGGGGGTCACTAGACTTCAAGGGTGATCGAGATCTCTCCACTATCTTGCGCAGCACACTGGAAATGAGTCTCGGGGTTGTTGGCAAGTATATATCGCAGGTGACTGGCACTACCAAAAGGTTATAATGGCAAGAGCACTGCTCAGACCTTCACATTTATGTAGAGCTCAGCTTCATCCTCATATAGAGGAAAAGGATGATGTGATGAAGATCATGGCCGACGGACCCTAGATCATTACTACTTAGCCATGTGTCGGTTTCATGTTGTTTAGCTATCTCTTTGCATGTTCTCTTTTCAGTATAGTTGATATTATCATGCATTTTGATACTTGTTGCATAATTGGGAATGTGAACAAATGTCTCTCAGTATTACTTTTTATTTTCATGTACTCGCCGTCTAGTTGTGATGGTGGGTGCAGATCCATCTAGTAGCAGACCGGGCAAAGAGAAGATCGGCGACTACCTCTAAGCCAGTGGAGCACTACTACTCCCGATTTTGTAGGTTCTGATTTTTGATGTATTACTTTTATATGTATATGATATACTTTTGGGGTTGTATATTATGAGTTGAGTAAGTAGTACCTGGACCAAACACATGATATTATATATCACCGTTTCATCATATATATGCACGTGATCTTTATTCCCTAATTTTCCAACAATTGTTAGGTCTCATGTTATAAGCTTACGCTAAATAAACTTTTAAGTAAACAAAATTTTAATTAACTCTGATTTATGAATTAACATAGGATAAGTATATGTTTATATTCAAAACAAATAATAAATAATAAGTTGGTAAACGGTTTTGTGATAGGCTGACTAGTCCCTTGTTAGGTCCTATATGGTGAGATTAGGGCTTAATAAAGGGGTTAGGTAAGGCGGTGCCCTAATTTTAGAATGGGTCATCACATTGAGTCCTTCATAAAAATATTCTAGTAAAGCTCTTTGAGTATATCCATGTTGTGGAAAAGAAAAAAATTAGTTTTTGGAATCTATCCAAAAATTCATCAAACCTTTCATCGTCTTTCATTTGCACAACTGTGATTTGCTTTCTATAGGAACTAATTTTTCTAGCTCGCATATATTCATATAGGAAAGCATCTAACATTTGAGTCTATGTAGTTATCGAATTTTTTGGGAGATAGAACAGCCTGTCTTGTGCTTGATCTTGTTGGGGCATGTGCCCTAACTCAATCCACAAACATTGTTTATCTTATAATTTTAGTTAATAAAATTGAGGTTTTCATTTTCTGTTTTATTATAAGTGATTGCATGTTTACCTTATAGTAAAATCCATGAGTATTTGTTGAAATATCATAAATGTCCCTGGTCGGTCATTATTCTGGGAACTATAATGAATTAAGGCTATTGTGAATCTTGATTGATGGTCATGTGATGATCATGCGTAAAGGGATATGAATCGAGATCATGAGTACTAGTTACAGAACAAGGTATTGGATCGACCCACTATGAGAACACCACATATATTGAGTCATAGGTGTTACTCATGATAGGTATATCATTTATTCCTTCGACTTTTTGATTACCATAAACTTCAACATTAGAAGCATGGTAATTTGACACAATCAAATGTTGTCTTCAACCAGACGATTATAAAGATTGTGACTGGTTACCATGTGAATAATATGTGAAGGTTTGTAATCAAGATAATATTTGTCACTTTCGAATAGAGAGCGATATCAAAGGATCCCTCAATATGATATACTAATAATGGCCAAGTTTATGTGAATTGATATGATCAATGTCACTTGGATGTTTTCAGTTTACCTAAAGATCGAGACTAGTATGATTGAACATTAAGGGTGACTTTTCATGCCTTATATTTAATTAAAGGGTATCGCATGACAAAATGATATGATATATGTTATTCATTAGGTTGCATCGATTTTGATATTCATGCTACTTAGGTAGTCATAATGCCTTGCTAGAGACCGCTAATGACTTGTGTACTAAAATAGTTTTAGTTCACTACCAACGTCGCATGAACTTATTAGGTTGCACACAAAGAATGGCTTTGTGCAATCTCAATTGGTCTAGAGTAATGAGTTTTATATGATAATATTCATGACATAAAAGCCCTTACGATTTGTTATATGATGACTTATTAATAGGGCGTATTTGTAATTTGCTTAAAATGCCTAAATACAAAAGTTGTATTATGAATAGGATTCTAAGTGAGGGCTTATCTACACATATAAATATAGGATGAAACCTTAAAACAAAATAAGATTTTCGTTTTTACTATTTACGAGCTCTCTGGACTTTGGGACAGAGAAGAAAAACGTGTTCTATCTCTCTTGGAGCTAGCACCCCAAATTGTGGTCACCATTCGTGTGCGGATTTTTGATGGAGGACGCGCACTTGAACGTCTTGGAAATCGAACAATCAAAGAAGGAAATCATGGATTAAGGCAAGGTTTACTTTTGTAAATCTATTTTAATAGAACTTATTTTCGATCCTGTTGGAGTTTTTCAAGATTTTTTTGATTTTTTCGCTGCATACGAACCCCCTAAAAAATCCAATAAATCTTTCATTGCAAAAGGAAAAGTCTTGAGTTTGACTTGTTTTAAAGTACGTTCTTTCGATTTCATCCCATTAACTTTTTGTTGATACGCCCTTATAAATTTATGTAGGTCTTCATTGTCTTTACCATATAAGTTAGGTAAGACACTAATAAATCTAGATCTAAATTCTAATTCAGGAAATCCATCGAGGTATGCTATGCACATAGGCTCATATGTTGTAATATTTTGATTTGCGTGCCTAAAAGTGAGTTCTCTATTAATATTAATACTAATATTATTAATATTATTATTTTTATTATTATTTATAACTCTGTTATCATTGTTATTATTAATGACAATCTCATTAATATCATCATTGTTGTCTTCCATCCTATTAGCTAAATTTTCTCGAAGTTGTTGTCTGAAATTCCGATTAAGAGTTCTATCTATTTCAGGATCAAATGGATGTAAAGATCCTATTGAATTAATACGAGGAAGTGTATAGACCATACAACTTCTAGAATCCTTAAAAATTATTTTAAAATCCCCAGCAACGGTGCCAAAATTTGGCATGTGTCGAGCGTGCACAATAATAAATTCCTTGTATATTTATAACTTGTAGTAGTGGTAAGTGGGATATCGTCTCCATAGGGATTTTTTGAACTTCAAAGGAAAGTGTTTTTTCTTTTTTTGTTAATTTAGTTAATATAATTAAACATGAATCAAAATATTAAATAACTAAAAACTATGATTACTAACTTAAATAACCAAACTAACAAAACTAATTTAAACAATTCAAATGCAAACTAAATTAAACAATATTCAATTTGAATTCAATATAAATAAACAAACATCTAAACAAACCCCCCTAAGCAATAAAATATATTTGGATTTCATTCAAACAAGAGAACATACCATTACTTCATATCATATAGTTATAATCATAACACTCGTGGAATCTTGAAATCAATAAATCCTACTTCATAATAGGTTTATAGCGTTTAGCCAGACACCGATTTTCCAAAATTAAATGGAAATGCCACATTCTTATCATTGTAAATCTACCCATTGGATAAAACACCACACCATAGAATTAGAATAACATTATACTCAGTTGAAATCATGCCTAATCTAAGCCAATATTAACCGAAGCCGCATAATAAATAACTTAGAACACAATCACCTAGAACATCCACTCGAGAAATGCCCTATAGATTAATCCTAGTTACTACTTCTATGATTGTGGTCAATAACTATATACATAGATTAAGAATCAAAATATCACATTACATATTGCGCACTATGCATGTAATACAATCTTCATTAGTTGTAATACACAAAAACAACTTGTTAAAATCCGAGATCGACGTGTATTAATAGATTTTAAGCATTAAGTTCATGATTCCTTAATTATAACTATCTAGCATTCCAAAATATATTACATGTCTAGGGTTTGTTTAGATTGATGGATTACTCACTAATGATGGAAATAAATAATGGATAAATAATAATTAAATACCTTAATAAAAATTAAAGTTCCAATTTATAATCAAACATCAACTAAAATAGACAATAGAAACAATATAGACCAAAAGGAAAACTAAAGGAGAGAGTTATTTCGAAGCTCTCTTGCCATTTTATAATCTCCTTATGTATACATATATTAGATAAACTCAAATTCTTCATATTAATCTGAAATACCTGCATTTGAACTCAGCGATTTGCAAGCAATTCCTAACTTAAACATATATCACTGAGAAAATCACTGAGTTTAGCTTTTGGTGCTCCACCGATTGAGGTGACAATTTTTAGTTCATTCGCCAATTAGCTGTGGATTCCCATGCCTTTTCCTGCTACTGATTTAGGTGGCGATTCCACGTGTTATTCCAAATTGCTGGCTAATCGCTGGGCTTCTTTTTCGGTTGATTGTTTTGCTCTTCTTGCTCTTTTATTTCATTTCTTTATTTTCCTTTTTAAAACCTGAAATCACAAAAATAAGAGAATGCCTATTGTAATATCATTATTTATATAAAAACCAACCTAAATTATACAATAAAATATGTCTAATTATTGACTTGTCATACACAAATTAGGCTAACGCGGATTTTGATAAATAGCCCCCGAACTAGAGTACCAAGAGAATCTTCTTCCCCTTTTAGTTTTACCAATGAGTCGGAGGGAGAGGTAGAGATTGATTAGACACCTTGAATATGGTTCTCACTCCAACACCTTATCAATGCTAAAGCTTTTGAAAGGATGAAGAGCGACATAAGTATGAATGGAAGAATCGCACCAGAGAGGGGTTTCAACGTTAAAAATAAAGCTAAGTATGGTCTTGGGAACTTAAACATAATAAGGGAGCAGGACTGGGAACTGTTAAATAAGGACTATTAAGCTAATAATGACGCGTGGTCCTCGATTGAGAAAAACTCGTAACAGACCTTAGTGATTTGTTAGCAATTCCTAACTTATACTCAAATCGGTGAGCAAATCATCGAGTTTAGCTCTTGGTGCTCCACCGATTCAGCTAGTGATTTCTAGTGTTATTCCAAATAGTGGGCTTTTTTTCCAGGTTGATTTGTTTTGGTCTTCTTCTTTTTTTATTCCATTTCTTTATTTTCCTTTTTAAAATCTAAAATCACAAAAACAAGAGAATACCAAGTGTAAAATCATCATTAATATATAAACCTAACTAAAATAACAAAATAAAATATGTCTAATTATTGACTTGTCACACACAAATTAGGCCAACGAGGATTTTAATAAATAAACCCCGAACTAAAGTACCAAGAGAGCCTTCTTCACCTTTAAGTCTTACCAATGAGTCGGAGGGAGAGGAAGAGATAGAGGAGACATCTAGAACTTGATTCTCACCCCAACACCTTATACATGCCAAAGCTTTTGAAAGGATGAAAAGCGCCATAAGTAAGAATAGAAGAATCATACCGGAGGTTTCAATGTTAAAAATAATGTTGGGGAATGTGTCCTAGGTCATTCTGTAAACACTGTTTATCATATAATTTTAGTTAATAAAATAGAGGTTTTCATTAGCTATTTTATTATAAGTGATTTCACGTTTACCTTATAGTGAGATCCAGGGGTATTTATTGAAATATCCTAAATTTCTCTTGTTGGTCATTATACTGAGAACTATAATGAATTAAGACTAGTGTGAATCTTGATGGATGGTCATGTGATGATCATGCGTATAGGGATACGAATCGAGATCATGAGTTATTGTTAGGGAACACTGGACTGACCTACTATGAGAACACCACATGGATTAAGTCATTGGTGTTACTCTTGATAGGTATATCATTAAGTCCTTCGACTTGAGATTACCATAGACTTCAATATTAGGAGCATGGTAATTTGACACAATCAAACGTTGCCTTTAACCGGATGATTATAAAGATTGTGATTGGTTACCTTGTGAATAATATGTGAAGGTGTGTAATCAAGATATAATTTGTTACTCTCATATTGAGAGAGATATTAGTGGATCCCTCGATATGACAGATTGATAATGGCCAAGTCCATGTGAATTGATATGATCAATGTCACTTGGATGTTTTTAGATGACCTAAAGATCGAGACTAGAACGATTGAACATTAAGGGCAACTTTACATGCCTTATGTTTAATCAAAGGATATTACACGACAAAAGGATATGATATATTTTATTCATTAGGCTGTGTCGATTTTGATATTCATACTATTTGGGTAGTCATAATGCCTTGCTAGAGACCGCTTATGACTTATGTACCAAAATAGTTTTGGTTCACTGTCAACGTCGCATGCATGAACCTATTAGGTCTCACATAAAGAATGGCTTTGCGCAATTTAAATTTATCCAGAATAATAAATTTTATATGATATAATTCATGACGTAAATGCCCTTACGATTTGTTATATGATAACTTATTAATAGGGGCGTATGTGTAATTTGCTTAAACTGCTTAAATATAATAGTTTTATTATGAATATGATTTTAAGTAAGGGCTTATCTAGACATATAAATAGAGGTTGAAACCTAAAAAATGGATAAAATTTTTGTTTTTGCTATTTTTGAGTTCTGTTTGGGAAAGAAAGAAAAAGTTTTCTATCTCGCTTGGGGCTAGCACTCCAAATTGTGGTGACAATTTGTGTGTGGATTTTCGATAGAGGACGTGCACTTGAATGTCTTTGTGATCGAACGATTAAAGAAGGAAATCAAGTATTAAGGTATGGTTCACTTTTGTAGATCTAGTTTAATGAAACTTATTTTTCGATCTTGTTGAGGTTTTTCAAAATTGTTTTGAATCTTTCGCTGCGTATGAACCCCAAAACCCAACAAATAAAGCTAAGTATGGGCCCAAGAACTTACAAATAATAAGGGAGCAAACCTGAGAATTGTTAAATAAGGACTATTACGCTAATAACGACGTGGGATCCTCGATTGAAATGGGTTATGATATTCTAGTGAGAGAGTTTTACGCGAATGGGTATGGAGATGAAAATAAGACAGTAGCCGTAGTCCGAGAAAGACTAGTGGACTAATCACCTAAACGAATAAACCAGTATTACGATTTACCGAAAACACAAGTTATAAAAATAAGGATTACCAAAAACTCGAATATGGGTATAGACACGGAGTTCCCCACGAAACCATCAAAAATTGTTTAGAAGTAAGTCTGGGGGATATATTCCTTTTGGAAAAAGACGGGTACCCAAAACACATAAAACTCAAATATTTTAGAAAAGCCACCAAATCTTGGAGCTTTTTCTCAAACGTGAGCCTACAATCAAGTTTACAACACTATGAAATAGTGAACTATTGGGCGGCTCTTTTGTAGCACATAGTTGAAAGGATCGGCTATATTGATGTTGGCAAGATAATCTATGATTTGATTAGGAATGCAATGAAAACTAAGAAAAATAAAGGATTGCCTTTTTCCTTTAATGATAACTGAGTTGTGCAAGCAAGACCGAGTTCCAATAGGAGGTTTGGGTTAGATGCTTTCCCGGATATGACCATCACCGACAAAGTCATTAAAACAAATAAAAAGGTGCTGGGATATGTTGACTCGGAGGAGGAACGGGAGAGAAATGAAAAACACAGATGAGTGACCACGGAGAGTTGAAGAATATATGCAGAGAATTGAAGAAATTTGGAAGAGATGCAGAGTGTCGATTATAATGAAAGAATGAACCAGACCCCCAGACCCACCTGCATAGGATTTTATTGGCATATATGCGAATGAGATGGAAATGTACATGATGGGATCAATTTTGTGGAACCAAATGAGAACTCTGAGAAATTAAGAGTTCATATTTCAGAACCAACCGAGATTAATGGGAGATTCTATGGGTCTGAGCAATGCATGACAAGGACGATGCAAGACATGAGAGGTAACATTCAAATTCCATCTACCCAACTTAGAATGCCTAATTGGGGGATCTTTTTAGAAGATAACCCGCTAACGGGAGTGGATTACAGGTTATATGATCCTACAACGAGCTTCCAATCTCAACAGCGAGATCAAGGGGATGGTGGTGACAATGCAACAACTGGCAACAGTTCTTATATTTTATTCTTCTTTTTGTATCTTTTGCTGAATGTTATTTTGAGAAGTATTTGATTGTAATACTATGATATATTTGAATGTTATGGTATGTGAAACTATGATACATTTGCTCTGGTTTGTAGGCATTTGATACAATGGTTTGATATGTTACTTTAAACTAAATAATGCTTGGAAATACTTCAATTTATCAAATTATCAATTAGTTATGCAATTCTTTCTTATGTAAGTTATTTATTTATTCAATTTATTCATTTATACTTCACGAGGTATTTTTGTTTTGTTGGAATCACGACTTTATTTTCAAACCTTAAGAAAAGGACTGGAATGAGTTTGGGGGTATTAGGAGAAGTAAAGTATGAAGATGTGAGTATGAAAGAAACGAGAGGTAGAATCTAGTTGAACATTGTGGTTTTTTTTTAAATTCTCCACAATACAAGTAATATTTTTTTTCATTTTACTATATTTTAGTTAGGAATATGGAATTGAATATAATTTAGATTTAAATAGAAGTAATATATTTTTATAACCCATGAAAATAGAAACTTTATGATGGAAATGAATTTTTATACCCTATTTAGGGTAACCTAGATTGTGTATACAGTAGAGGAGTTTATAAGGGATTGATTATTATGTGTTAGAAATTATAACGGGTGGAAGATCGAAATAAAAGTGCAAGATAAACAAGAAATATTTCTAAGAATCTTGTTATAAAAAGATTATTGATCAAGTATTATATATAGGAGTTTATGCCACGATTAAAGTGAAATAAAGTAAATTAGCCAATAAAATTTACTTAGTTTGAAAGAATGCTTCCTTAACTATAGTGAAAGTGAGAAGAGCTAACAAGAGTTTTTAAATTAAAAAAATAGAGAGACACACAGATTCCAATGGAAATGGAGTAGGGAACCGTTATAAGACAATCTAAAGAAGAAAATGAATATATAATTGAAGAAGAAAGAAAAAAAGAGATATAGAAAAAATGAACTTTATGAAAAACTCTTCCAATAAAAGATTCAACTAGAGTTCTTATATATAGCTAAGTTAAGTGAAGTATATGTTTTTATTCCAACAAATAAATATGAAATAATTATTATTGGTGAAAAAAAGTTTCTATAGACTTTGATTGTTTTCATTTTTAAAATATTATTTGAAAATGAGATTGATTTAGTGATTTTTTATCTTGAGATTCTATATTAGTTATCGTTAGCTTCATGCTTTTTGGTTTAGATTGAGAAAACCTACATAATGCCTTGACCTTGGTGATTAGTTTAACTTTGAATTCTGAGGTGTATTGCACAATTAGGAGGTTGAGTTGTCAAATAAATGGATTATTCTTTAATTCTTTCTATTCTATCGTGATTCTAATTATTACGAGGGTAATATGTTTCTATTTAAAGATCATTTATGTTTAAGAATAAGTGTATATAATTTTGAAATCAAAATGAGGGAAAGAAAGAGAATATGATTAAGAGTATTCCTTTACTCATGACAACAAAGTGCAGTGTTTGGGGGTATTTGATGAGTCAATAATTAAACATATTTTACAATACATTTTAGGATGATTTTAGTTGTAAAACACTATATTACAATGGGTTTTCTCTTGTTTTTGTTATTTAAGATGATAAATGGAAAATATGAAGAAATAGAGTAAAAAGGGAATATTATGAAGGAATTAATCAAGTGGAAAGAGTATTCAAATAATCATCAACAAGTAAAGAAAAAAATTTGGATTTTAAAGCCAACGATCCTGACCGATTCCTATACACACCATAATTGCTACTCAGATCGGAGGAGCACTAAGACTACTTTTCCAAGGATTTCCCCAGCGATTCAACTTGAACCCGAATCGCTGAGGAATCGCATGGTTCAATTTCAGAGATTTTATATATAAACGGGACGTTTAGGTTACTTTGGAATGTTTACTACCTAAAATACTATAAATACGACCCTAGGGTTGTGCAATCAGTTGTCATTGAGTACTTAGATCAATATTTCATTGCTATAGGTGCCATTGTTTATTTTTATTTGTTATTGCTTTATTTTTCATTGCTTTTAGAGAAGACTTACAGATTTAACGTATTTATTCAAGAGATATTTATCTATGTCTTTTATTTATATCATTGCGATGTTATTTATGATTATTAGTAAGTAGTTTATATATTTAAACAAATTCCAAACATGATCTTGATTCGTTTTGCAATTGTGTTAGGATGAGATGAATATATGCGTAATGCTTTAAACCAATCATGTTCTTTGATTCATTGATTTAATATGTTATAATCTACTGATCGAATGGTGAGTCTTCTCTTGATCGAAGACCCACTGCTCTGCCATCTCCCCTCCTCTATCTCCCTAGAACTTCAGAGTCTTACATTTGTCGAAGCTCTTTCAAAAACGATAGAGCCTAACCACCATGCTCTCAATTGCGGCTGGCCATACTGTTGGACTCTCCGCTAGTGTAGGTATGAGAGGTACTAATACTACGGGTTCGATTGCACCTGTATGTGTCACTGTCACTGCTGGCACCACTAGACCTGTGCTAGCATTCGCGGCATAATCTCTAGTCGTGCCGCCAACTGGTCTACAAGATGTGCTACCACCGCCGTTAATCCTCTCGTATCATTGAAGTTAGCCTCTCTTTGATGCTCGAGAATCTCAAAGCATTACCCAAAGGCCTCTAAGGACGTCTACTGACGCACGATCACCTTACGCATCTCATGTACGATATCGTTAGTAATAGTAGAAAAGGAAGAAGGCGGCATCTCTCGTAGGTCTGACGAATCTCGCCCACTCAAGTCCATGATATAAAATGTATCATGACTGCACGTAGATAATGATCCGAGTGTAAGCGCATTATAATTTTTCATTATATATAATATAGGTTCAAAATTAACATAATACTTCAATATATTCAATCAAATAAATTCCCCAATTCTTCCCATCTTAGTCCTTGACTTGTGTTTCCTATTTTTCTATTTCCTCGTTCAACAAATTATTCGAGTTTTCCAATTTTCCTTCGAGTCTTAGGCTTTTCAATAACCTAGGCTCTAATACTAAAATTGTTAGCACCCGGACCATGAACTGACGGTCTGATTAAACCGAACCATCTCCTAAGGCATGATCACACCATCCACCCCGAAACACATTATAGACCTGCTTGTCCATTCATTTTGCCATTGAGATTATTGTTCTCTAACTTGTAAAAAAATTTCAAATCATTAAGTTACTTTTTCAACAATCAATTAGATTCAAGTAAGTGCGGAATTTGGTGAACATATAACAAAATAATTAAAAGTAAATGGGAACTTAAATGGGGAAAACACCTATCATATCATCAATACCGTATTCCAAAGTCGAGGAAAATGTTCGAAAGTAACCTGTTATCCATACATATTCAAAAATGTAAGTTCGATATATGTTAAAAAATATATACACCAAACAGATCACTTCTACAGTAAAGATCAAGGAAATATGAAGTTCTCGTCTCACTGGTGTGCCTTGCCCTTCCCTCAATCATCGGAGGATGGATCTGGCTTCCAAAAGGCACCCAGTAAATAAATTGCTGGGTTTTATAATATGTTGCAGCATAATGTAATTCGACAAGGAATAATACAAGTGAATTGCATGAATTATACATGATTTAATACTTTTCTAGTATGAATAGGCGGTTCCTAAGAACTTAGCCTTAATCCCATTGGCTTAGCAACGCTTAGCATCGATAATCAGGGGAGGTCCCATCACGCGACTTCGTGAACCAGAGCGGCACCAACGTACTTTAACCCCGTCGTAAGAAAGGCCAGAGGGCGGAAAACATCCTCCAATTGTCGTACTGGCCAGAGGGTAGAAGATCATCGTATAATCGTCCCTCGAATTTGCTTGACTGGCCAGAGAAGGGACTATTCACCATCAAAGGCATCCCATCTAATACTCAAAGATGGTTCCTAATAGTCCAAGTGTGTAGATGCATGGCCACATGTAATTATGATGCGATGCACATATAACTATGCAATTTCTAGTATGATGCGTAGTAAATTTTATAAATTTCAAGTGATCACAAACCTCGCGTGTGGCGTGGCTATGCCAAACCACGCGACTCTAACCTTGTGGTGCGTGCTGATGTCCTTGCCAAGTCTTCGTCGAGCCCTCAAACCTTGCAATATTCTATGTTACATCGGCCACCACTCGCCTCTAATAGCGAGTCTGATACCCGACACTAGTTCTCTCGATTCCTTGTAACGTTTAGTATTAGTTTTGGTGTGTTAGGATCTTATTTGAACACTTGTGTGTTATTATAGTTTAGCTAACTGCTTTCATTGAGGTTGCTTCAAGCTATCTTTGAGTCTGCTCAACTAAAACATTTAATATGTTTTAAATAATAACATTCAACATGCTTTAAAATACTAACATTTAAACTTTGACCCAACTTAAACTAAGTCAAACAATTTTAATCCAAATAAACCAACTAGAAAATCCATAATAATCTTATTTCTATTGAGCAAGCTCAAAACTTATAACAATCTGAATATCATTAAGCACATTAAAAATTTATTCTCTTTTGAGTCTACTCAAACTGTATAGAATGAATTTTACGTAACTCTAACACTTTCAATTCTTAAGTCTAAAAATACTCAAATCACCTAAAAGTTGATCTATCTGACTTCAAAACATCTCCATTGAGTTCCAACATCATCATGCAATCATTTATACTCAAATTTTATGCAATAAGTATCCAATCAACATTAAGTAAAGTTACAATTCATCATCTTCTTCACATAACGCAACCCTACAATCATAAAAATTCTCCACAATGATCTTAACAAGGGGTTTTCACTAATTAAGGGTCGATCTACTGTTATGAACCCACATGTACAAAAACTCATCAATAGCAACAACTTGGAACATAATTTCTCATAGAGATTTGGCAAAGAGAACATAGCATGAGCTTTAATGGAGTTGTTTTCTACTATTCTATGAGCTCCACTAAGTTAGATTTGTACTTTCCAACATCAACCTTCTTGGATTTTCAAATAATTCAACAAGAAAAGCAAGACTTTCTACGACTTCTTTGATCTCCTAATCTTCTCACAAGCTCTCTAATGGTGTTCGAGTTTATTTTCCATGTTGAATACGAGACCATGAAACTTATATAGTCCTTGACTTTAAATCTTACTCCACTCACAAATCTTTAGGTGAATCAAAGACTAAAATTTAACCCATCACATTTCACCAAGTCAAAATAAAACTACCACTTGTCCCTTTTTACATGACTCCTAACATACACCTTATTTTCTATTGGTCAACCTACACATGTCATAGGGCATATTTTCATTTTGTCTATGCCCTTTTAATTTAATTACATGTAAATCTAATTCCACAAATTTAAAAATTGCCCTTGATTTTCACTATATTTGCAATCAAACCATAACATATTAATCAATTTTAATACACCACTTAGGCCAAACTAAATAAAGATAGTAATAGATCATGTATTTTCCACTCAATATGTATCCCGAAGCAAAACCCATGTCACGCCTTGTCTTGTGTCACATGTATATTTTTAATTACTTAATTATTTATAAAATATTACACGCACACAAAAAATATTATTTTATTACTTATGTTACACTATGTCACGCTAGACTGCATCGCCTGGTTGAACTAGGTTCAACCTCCGATCTGGTCGGATAAGGCTGAGTCCAGTCTGGTCGGTGATGAGATGTCACACCTAATCTATTGGAATCAATGAAGTCATTTATTCTAGTTAATATAGTGAATTCTTATAAAACAGTCTCAAAAATCATTGAAAAATTTGCAAAAATCCTTCAAACCAAAAACTAGTGAAAGCAAAGAGCTATGGTTATCGTAATTAACTTCTTGAGAGTGAATCTCTCAAGATATAAGCTATTGAAGTCCTATATATTGAATCTCCAATCTATAAGGTGAAATCCCGTAAACCCAGTTCGGCTCTACATTCCTAAATTTAAAACTTTTTGTGTGAATGGAGCTAGGTTTAGGTAAGAATCACTAAAATACTCTAAAGTTGAGCGTAAAAGGGTTGAATTTATGCAAGAAATTGATTGTATGGGTGAAGGGGTGCAACGGTTTGCGTATTGGAGTGAGTTTGTGTTTGCAGCAGTTTTGGTTTTTATTTTAAAAACTCAAAATCGTTCCCATCAGTTCCTATGTTAAGTAGAAACGCCTTGAAATCACTTGGCTAATTAATGAAAATGAGGTGCAGTGACCCGTTGATTTAAAGAGCGATTTATGTTAAATGACCAAAAAGCACTGGGGATTCGCTAGACCCAAATTTTCACTTAGTTTTCAGGTATCTGACATTGATTTAGATAGCGATTCTCAGTGTTAATTCAAATCGTTGGGGATTCGCCTAGCTTAATTAATTGTTTATCCAATTGTTTTCATAAGAAACATTTATATCATTCATTAAAACTTATAGAAAGGTAGAATTTACTTAATATTTAAAAGTTTGATTAGGTTATATAACTAACTAAATAATTTTTTCAATTGAATTACAAATAAACAAGCAAGTGAATAATGCAAACTTGTATAAAGGCCATATAAACAAAAATAACTCGATTACTCCCCCTTATTTGAAATTAACTCAGAATTTAAATTTTGAAAATATTTCCAAAATAAGGGTAAAAAAAGTGAGAGAATAAAAAACATATTATTCAAAACTAAACTAAATCCCCAATAAAATATAAATAAAAACATAATATGGGTTGCCTCCCATTGAGTGTTGTTGTTTACTATTGTTGGCTCGACTCAACCCTTTTAAAATAAAGATGTATCTCTAAACTTGAATTTAGGATAAGCGACTCTAGTGCCATTCAAAAAAGTGATTGGTCAGCCATTATTCGTCAGAGTGATTACTTTGTTCAGTATATCTATAACAGCTTGAGTAGTGGCTAAGAAAGGTCGTCCTAAAATTAAAGGAGGATATTCATTTGTAAAGTGGGGCATGAACAAAATGTTTATGGGTACGATGTATTTGTCTACTTGAATTGGCACATTTGTGACCACTTCTATTAATTGAATTGAAGTACCATCCGTTAAAGAAACTCATTCTGAAGCCAGTGAATACAACTGCAATTGAGTTTGTAGAAAGAAATGTATGTGCACGAGATTGGCATTAGAACCCGTATCAAACTGAGCTCTTAAGTACCAAGCCCTTTTGATCTCAATGTGTAAATGTATACCTCCAGGATTATTAAGTTTCTCATGACTTAAATCAGGTTTTTCTTATTCTAATTCTTTTTTGATTTAAAATCTCCCGACTTGTTAATATTCTTCTAATTCTTTGACTACTTAACTCTACATTTTTGAGTTACTTTCTTTTCTTTTGAAGTGTTGACAACTTGTTCTTTCTTCAAAATTTCTTTTGTAATTTCCATTGTTACGAGTTTAATTGCATAAATGTTAGCATTAAAATTATCATCTTAGTTTAAGTCTAAAAAATCATGACTATCAATTTCATTATGGAATAACTCATCAACTTCATCATAGTTATGTTTATTAATAATTTCGAATATAAAAATTTTGTCTTCAATTTCAATAAACATTATTCTTTCAGAAATATCTAACTTAGTTCTAGTTGTCTTAAGAAGTGGTCTACCTAATAGTAGTATACGTAAGGGATTGGGTGATAGTGACACTCCTATTTCCATGACATATAAGTCGGCTGGAAATACTAAGTCGTGTACTTGAACTAAAATGTCTTTTAACAATCCATATGGTTTAGTAATAGTATTGTGTACTAAAAAGATTAATAGGCCTATTAGTGAATGATCCTATTTTCTATGATTCATAAAGTTTAAGTGACATTACCTTAATTGATGCTCCGAGATCACGCATAGAAAGCTCAATAGAAGAATTTCCTACTTTGATAAGCATGACAAGCATTCCTGGATAGAAACGTTTCTTAGGCATTTTCTTTAAAGATGACATCTTTTGTCCTAACTTTTCATTAGATTCTTCTAAAAATTTGTCTTCAAACAAAGATAATTCTTTAGTGACGTCATCATGACTTGATTCCATTAAAAGCTTATTAATCTCTATTTTCATAAATGATTTAGAAATGTCTTTTATAGTTTCTTCCTTCCTAGCATTTATTAATCATTGTGGAACATGAGAAATAGAATGCATAGCTTCATTCAATTCATAAATATTATTGATTAATGTGTCTTGGTTAACTAATTTAAAATTTTGTAAACATTTCTCATAAGCTTCAACTCTTGCTAAATACTATGGGAATAGCCTTTCGTGAAAAGGTATGTTTTTCAATTGTTCAGCCATCCATTTTCCAGGAGGAATGATATTTGCCATCATCTCTGCTTCTTCTTCTATTGTTTTCTGTACTTTATGTTTTACTTTACCTCTATTTAGTGTCTTTTCTAATGTGTTTCTTTTTACTTATCACATAATAATGTGTTAACTTGTGCTTGATTAGTAGTATTCTTTGGGTGAGTACATCCTTTAATTTGAATACTTAACTTTTTAATTTGTAGATCCATTTGATTTAATTGATTTCTCAAGTTATTAATAGACATATCGATTTTTATTTGATTTTGAGAAATTTGCGTAAGTTTAAATGACTTTCTGTTAAAAAATTATGTAATTTGGTTCTAAATTTGGTTGCAGTTGAATAGTTTGTTAAGGTTGTTGCATTGCAATAGATTCTATTGGTGCTCTTGGTCTATAAGTGGTATAATTCTAATTTTTTAGACCGTAGCTAAGGTTTGAATTTGGTTTTCCAGTGTAGTAGTTATTGTTGTTATATTGGTTCCTTGGAGGACCAGAATAATGGTTCACAACCGCGTTGACTTTTTTAGTATTATCTTCTTGTAAAGTAAGATAGCATCCGTAAGATGTGTAGCTTCATTTGAAAATCCACATGTTTTCAATTGGTTTGATTTATCTTTTAATATTAATTTAACCAAGTTAGATAATTCTTTAACTTTTTCGTCAAATGTATTACTTTTTATTAGTAACTTCGTATAGTTTCTTTCTTGATATATTAGCTTTTTCACCATATTGTTTATATTGTTTAGCCTTTTTTTTATAGCTTCTTTTGCTAAAGTTGGTGTAATATTGAATAATGATCCACCACAAGCGGTATCTATTAGTCTTTGTTCAAAATGATTAATGCCCTCATAAAAGTATTCTAATAAAGCACTTTTGCTATATCCATGTCGAGGATAAGATGAAATTAATCATTAAAATATATCCCAAAACTCATTAAAACTTTCATTATCTTTCATTTTCACGACAGTGATTTGCCTTCTATAAGTACTAATTTTTCTTGCAGGCTTATATTGATCTAGAAAAGCTTTTAAAATTTGAGCCCATGTAGTTATCGAATCTCAAGGAAGATAAATAACCAATCTTGTGCGTGATTTTTCAATACAAAAGGAAAATCTTTAAGTTTGACTTGTTCTAACATACCGTCATTAGGTTTCATCTCATTGACTTTGTGTTCATATTCCTTTATAAATCTTTGGGGTCTTCATTTGATAAGTTAATAATTAGACATGTTTTATAGAACATTTTAGAATGATTTGAGATGTAAAAGACTAGATTACTCAAAAAATCATCAACGAATCAAGGAAGAACTGGAAACTATTATTGGCGATTCTTGAGCGATTTGACATTTGTACATAAAGTCTCTACCCAAATCAATATAGCACTTAGGTAGAAATCCAAGGATTTTCCTAGCGATTCCACTTAAAACACGAATCACTGAGGAATCGTTGGGTTCGATTTCACAATTTTTAGATAACCTCGAGACGTTTTAGTTTGTGATGTGTAAAACCTAGAATACTATATATACGACCTTTAGTCTACGAATTTAGTCGCCCTTAAATATTTAGATAAATAATTCATTGATGTAGGAGCCATTGTTTATTGTTTTAGTTTATTGCTTTATTGTTCATTTCTTTTGAAGACAATTTGAAGAAGAATTTACTCAGAGGTATTTATCGATGTTTTTTATTTACATTATTACGATGTTATTTATGAATATGAATGAGAAATTTATTGATCGAAACAATGTCTGAACATGAAGTTGATCTGTTTCGCAATGTAGTTATGATGAGGTAATTTTGTGGTTAATGCTTTAAACCAATCGTATTCTTTGATTCATTTATTTAATAGATTATTATTTGCGGATATTAATCAGGAACTTAGTATTGCATGCATAGTGTATAATGTGTATTGTGATATTTGGATTTATTATCTAGTTTAAAGTAGTAACTAGGATTGTTTGAAAAGTCTATTACCATTTAGATATCCTAGGTAAATTTGAGATCTGAGTCTATTATTGAAGTGGCTTTCTAAAGGTATTAGATTTTGGAGTTGGAAGTCTTCATAAAGTATACTGAGGTTTTATTGCCTAAAGTTAGTTTCTTTATATATTCATAGGGTTATCTCAATAAAATTAGAACGTGGCTTCTCCACCGGTATAAAGAGAACTGAAGGCTTGATAAGGGTTGTTTATGTGACGGCCCCACACCTCGAGGCAACTCGAGGCAACTCTAGGCACTGCCATGTCACATCACACGTCACCATGTCTCGCCAAGTCATGGCCTGCTTATCTATGACATCTTGCGACATAACTAGTTGTTTACACGTTTTCAACTAACATTAGCTTAGCCAATTATTCTTCATATAATTACCAACAAATTTGTTTAGCTAGTTAGTTAACCTATCAAGTTTCATTATCATTTTATAGCGGAAGACTTCAAATATATGAGTATCTTATGCAAATTATCAAAATTCCTAAGTAGTGGAAAACTCAGAAATAAAGTACTATCTATATAAGGCAACAAGATAAATAAAAGTAGGTATATATATGTACAGTGTCTCTCATAGTCCCCCGATACCTATAACAAAGCGAAATATATCAAAATATAAACACCTACTAGTAAGTCAAAGACCGTCAATAGAAAGGGATAGTCACCAAGATTCCCCTTTGCCGCTACTTGTAGAAGGATATGCACTCGATCACCCAACAAAAACAGTGACGAGTCCTGTTAGTAAAATTCCAAGAGAAGTCCACACAAAATTCAGCAAAAATTCAAATAAAACTACAAGACATGCAAGTACGCTATCTTTCAACAGAAATACATACTCTCATGAATCTAGAGCAATACCTAAACCAAAAGCAGCAGGTAAATAATCGAAAAACTTAAAAACAGTTACATAACTAAGTAGAAATTTAAACACAAATATCCTGGTGAACCACTCAACCAGTAAATCAGTCACTCCTATACCACGTCTTTTAAAGCCCTAGTGAACCACTCAAATGATAAATCATTTTGTTACACAATAATGACACAACATAACTTGGTGAACCAACTCCACAAGTCTTCAAATAATCCTAAAATGCACACATAAAGCATGGTTATTCAACATGAACGAAAAACAATTAATCATGATAACAACAAAGTAAAACACAGCTCGGGAATCGGAAAAGAAATATTAAAAGCGAAATGAATTATATGAAGCTTTCTCATGTGTTTTACGCACCTTAAATACGCGCTCACACTTCCCCGGAGTCCCGAAAATATCGGATCTAACCCCAATATGCCCCGACTAGCGCACGATAGTCCCTGATTCCTCTTGGATCAATTTTAAGTGTTTTAGACTGATTATAGATATTTCAAGTTAAGTGTGTAGGTCAAGTCTTCAAAACAACTCTTAAAGATTAATAAAGTTTCATTTTCTGACATGTGTTGTAGCACATTTTTTAGCATGCAAACGTTTCAATCTAAAAAACTTTCGAAGAGAGAAGTCTTAGCTTTTTCAAAGGGTTTAGTTCACAAAATTTCGATTTAAAATCAAAATGATATCGAAATTCTACCAAAAGTAGTAATATTTGGTCATAAATCATCTAACATACCTAACAAGAACATACTTAAAGATCTGCCCAATCCAATAAGTATTGAAGGAGTTATGCCCTTGCAACATTTGGCTAATTTTTCATGAATATAATTGGTTCTACTAGCTATTTTGGTTAATTCTTTTGAAACCAAAGTTATATGACATGTATTTGATTGAACTTCAACCTTAGAAAAACATGGAATCAGCAAACCAAAACCATTCAACACCTCTTGGTCATGCATGGAAACATATTTATCGAAAATCGAAACGAATGAGGTGTAGAAGTTATTACCTATTGTTTAATCCTTTGTAGTTTGATCCTCCAAGCTTAGGTACCGTTGATCTTTCAAAAATTCAGCATTCTAGCTCTTTTTACTCTCAAAAATTTTGGATTTTCATTCTCTGGCTTGTATGAAAATCAAAGTTTGTCTTTTATAAACTTAGAGTAGCAACTTGATTAATTAAGCAAATCCTTAATTTGATAAGTTAATTACTAGGACATGTGTCCTCACTCAAAACCATTTCTCCCAAATGAAGAATGCATGTCACCACTCACTAGTTACTATTTATCCTAGGATTCCTACATCTTCATCACCTCCATACAAATCAATGGTCTCCAATTTGTTTGTCCAGACTATAGTCCCATTAATCCATATCAATTAAATTTACAAACTTAGACACTTAAGTTCATGTGGTTAGTGTATTTCGTGTCATTGTTGACACATCAATGGTCCCACTAAACCCCGACTACCTGACATTTTATGCCCACGTCCCGACACGCATCTTAAGGCACGCCATTACTAGTATACCCTACCAGTATGGGTTACACTAAGGTTTATCTATTCATCTTAACCTTTAATTATCAAAGTTATGGTCATTTATTTAAGTAAAATTGTATAGCCTTATTGTTCTGTACTACACCTACTTAATACCCGCGTCGACACGTTTTACGAGGCGAACACCCATCGCATAATCATTTGATTACAACATTTTAGTACACACATGCGATGCAATATGATAATTAAATAGTTTAAACATCGCAATAGAACAACCATCACGCAAAACAACTATTATGGCTAGTTAGACGTATCCTAACCCTTTCCATGATGTCCACTTGGATTTAGGCTGGCGTCCTAGTCCGAAATTTTTGAAGAAACGCTATTAATAAGTCGATATAGATTACTTAAGATTAGTGTTTAATAATCTAGAACACTTTATAAAAGTATGTTTATGACTATATGATTTGAGTTACATGTTTGGATACAAAATGGATTTATGTTTCATTATTCTGGATGTTTGTTTATATATTTATTTATTATTGAATTGAATATATTTAAATATTAGTGAATTTCAATTGTGTTATTTAAGTTAATTGTTTATGAAAGATACTTAAGAAAGTTTCATTAATTTAGTTAATTATTATATTATTATAGATTGAATTAGTTATTTTTAATTTTTGTTTTAATTAAAACTAAATTAATTAAATTAATGTAAAAATAATAATAAAAACCGCTGAAAGACTATTTCCTAGAGAAGTTTGATAAGTCCCTGTGGAGATGATCCCACTTATGACTACTACAAATAAAAAGGATGTACGGGAACCATATTATAAGCGTTCGACATGTGTCAATTTTTTTCGCCATTGATAGGGATTTTCTCCTATTTTATTATGAGATTTAAACATTGTATGTTCTATCCATTTCGTCGTTCAAGTTCCACAGGATCTTTACATCCGTTTAATCTTGAGGTGGATAAGACTTTTAATCGTAATTTAAAACAACAACAACGTAGAGAACATCAAAATACCACAATGGAAACCAATAATAACCTTGTTATTAATAATAATAATGATAACAAAGAACTTACTTTTAGGCAAGCCAATTAAAATATAACTGCTTATGAACCAATGTGTATTGCCTATCTTGAGAGATTTCTTAAATTCAAACTTAGATCTGGACTCATTAGTGCTCTACCTAACTTTATGGTGAATACAATTAAGACCCCCATAAACTAATATGGGAATACCAACATAAAGTCAATGGGATGACACCAAAAGTTTGTATGTTAGATTAAGTCAAACATAAAGCTTTTCTTTTTGTATTGAAAGATCAAACACAAGATTGTTTGTTTTACCTTCCTCAAGATTCGATAACAACATGGGCTCAAATGTTAGAACCTTTCCTAGATCAATATATGCTTGCAAGAAAAATTAGTACTTATAGAAGACAAATCACAGTCGTGGAAATGAAAGACGATGAGGATTTTAATGAATTATTGGAAAGACTTCAAAGATTAATTTCATTTTGTCCACAACATTGATACACCCAAAGAGCTTTATTAGAATACTTTTATGAGGGACTTAGTCATTTTGCACAAAGACTATTAGATATCGTATGTGTTGGATTATTATTAGATGTTACGCCAACTTTAGCAAAAAAAAGCTATAAACAAAATGGATAAGCAATCTAAACAATATGGTGAAAAATCGTCACATCAAGAAAGAAACTTTATGAATTAAATAATAAAAGAAGTAACACATTTGACAAAATAGTTAAAGAATTATTTAACATGGTTAAATTACTTTTAAGAGAAAAATCAAACCAAGTGAAACAATTTGGATTTTGTAATGAAGTTACACATCAAACGGATGCCTTTCCAAAGTTACGAGTAGATAATACCAAAGAAGTCAACGCGGTTATGATCAAATATCTTGTTTCCTAGAAATCAATATAACAACAACAATTATTACATTGGAAAACAAAATTCAAACCTTAGCTACGGTCCATAAAATCAAAACTATACCACCTATAGAACGAGAGCACCAATACAACCTGCACCAATGCAACAAACTCAACAAACTATTCAACCTACGCAACCAAATTTAGAGTGAATATTA
The DNA here is from genome assembly GCA_039657325.1 of Stephania cephalantha. Taxonomy (NCBI): domain Eukaryota; kingdom Viridiplantae; phylum Streptophyta; class Magnoliopsida; order Ranunculales; family Menispermaceae; genus Stephania; species Stephania cephalantha. The sequence goes on from CM077571.1 coordinate 34,049,224, forward strand.
CATAACTTTATGACCCAAAGTCATCAAAACTTTACGCAAATTTTTTAAAAAAATTAAATCTAATACGTCTATTAGCCAGTTAAAAAATAAATTAAATCAAATGAATTTATAAATTAACAAGTTAAGTAATCAAACTAAAGAATCTTCTCAAACTACAAACACTGCTAATCGAGCACAAGTTAACGTTTTATTTTGTGATACTAAACAAGAAACACAAACAAAAAAAAGACGCCAAAAGGAGGTAAAAGGAAACACAAAGTAAATAACACAATGAAAGAAGAAGAAGAATAAGAGATGATGGAAAATGTCATTCTCACTAAAGACTGGATGGTCGATCAATTGAAAGACAACTTTTTTGAAAGGCTATACTCATGGTATTTAGCCCGAGTTAAAGACTATGAAAAAATTTTACAAGATTTTACATTAGTTAATCAAGAGAAATTAGACAATAATATTTATGAATTCAATGAAGACCTACATTCTATTTCAACTATTCCATAATGATTAGCAACTGCTATGAATGAAGAAATTGAAGAAGTCATTTTTTAGTTATTTAAGAAAATAGAAAGTAATGAACTTTTAAAGGAATCAAATCATGATTAGGTTACTCAATAATTCTCTAGAGTTTATCGACAAATTTTTAAAAGAATCTAATGAGAATTTAGGACAAAGGATGTCATCCTTAAAGAGAATACTTGATAAATGTTGCGATCTAGGAAAAATTGTCATACCCATCAACATAGGAAATTCTTCTAATGAATTAGTTGTGTGTGATCTCGGAGCATCAATTAATGTAATGCATTAACAGGGTAATTGCTTATGCTTCTCAGCATTTAAAAACTCACGAGAAGAACTATCATGTTCATGATTTGGAATTAGTGAGTGGAGACACTATTTGTATGGAGAAAGATTCACGCTATATTCAGATTATAAAAGTTTGTTAATGCACTGAGTGGAATGAGTGATGAAACATTGCGAGTTGCTAGTCCGTTGACTTACAAGTATGATTTGCTCAAAAATGTCATCGCTATAATGTTTTCGATGACTCATTATGCTGATGATGAATCGATTTGCGCTCAACTTGGAGAAGAAACTGCTTTTATTTAGAAAGTGATAGAGGGTCAACAAAATGATGTGGATTATGAGAAATTTAGGGGATTTACAAATGACACTAATAAACTAGATTGGGCTAAGTATATGGATCAGAGTTTGAGGCTTAGATGCAGAGTTTGGATTTAATCGGTGGATGTGCTTCGGGAGAGATACTGAGAGAATCTAATCAGTTCAGATATAGCATTCATCTTGGCAAGACCAAAATGTATCAAGATATAAAGCGATTGTACTGGTGACCAAGGATGGAAGCTGATGTAGGTGATTATGTGGGGAGATGTGAGATTTACTAACAGGTTAAGGGCGATCGGCGAAAACTAGAAGGTACGATGCACCCACTTCCCATACCTTTATGGAAATAGGAACATATTACTATGGATCTTGTTACTCATTTGCCTACTTCACAGAGGAAACGTGATGCAATTTGGGTTTTTGTTGATGGACTAATGAAGTTTGCTCATTTTCTTCCTATGTCCATTTTGAATACCCTTACACATTATAGCTTGTAGTATGAGCGAGTGGTTGTTCGATTGTTTGGGTTGTTGTTAATAATAGCTTCTAATCGAGATGCTTGATACACATCAGGGTTGTGGCAGAGCATGTAGGAAAAGTTTGACACTCAGTTACATTTTAGTACTGCATTTCCTCCACATAAGGATGGTCTAACTGAAAGGTTGATCTAGGTGTTGGAGGGCATGCTCAGGAAATGTGTACTGGAATCTTGAGGTTCATTAGAAGAATAAATACCTTTGCGTGAGTTATCTTACATTATGAGTTATTAATCAAGTATCAAGATGGCTTCGTTTTAGGTTATGTAAGAGAGACCTTGTCGTTCTCCATCCTGTTAGGCTAAACCGGGGGATTTGGCGAAGTTGGGGCCATAGATGGTTTGAGATCACTTAGAGGTTGTTCAACAGATTCACTTATGATTGAAAGCGGCTTAGAAAAGGCATAAAAGCTATTATGATCTCTATCACCGGTTTTTGTAAGACAGCTAAGGATATTTGGTTTATAAGAAGTTATCCTCACGCAAAGGCCATTAATTGTTTGGAGTGAAAAGAAAGATCTCTCCCACATTTATAGGACCTTTCAAGGTTGTGGAATAAATCGGTAAGGTTGCGTATGGACTTGCATTACTGCCTCTATTAGGAGGAGTTCATGATGTATTTCACGTGCCTATGCTCAGGCGAAAGGAACCTAATTTGCATCACATAGTACAATGGAACCAGTTCTATTTCAGGGTGATCTATCATATGAAGAGCAACCTATATTGATTGTAGATAGGAAAGTCCAAAAGCTTTGAAATAAAGAAACTCCATTTGTCTTGGATAAGTGGCAATTTCATGGTGACTTGGAGCAAACATGGGAAAGAGAGGTGTATACGAGAGAGCATTTTCCATATTCATTTTAGTTTAGGTAATCAGTTTCAATTTTAATTTTGAGGGCAAAATTTTTATTAGATGGGAAGATTGTCAAATCTCAAATATTTAAATCGATAATTATGGCTAATCTGGGATTAACATATCCTAATTATGGTTTAAGCCTCGAGTCAGGAGCTAGGGACTAATGAAAAGAGATATACATGTAGTTTAATCATTATATAATGTGTGCCTAGTGTTATGAAGTATATAATATTTAATTTTACGAAATTCAAGTTGACCGAGTAAATTCAACGTTCATGGGGTTTTATCTTGAGATATATGTCGAAATGTGTCTTGGTAGAATTAAAATGTTGACCTGAACATTCATTTCAAATTTTGCGAAAAGTAATTGACATGTTGTCCGAGAGTTTTTGAGCGCATTGGTAAAATCTTCAATTTTTGGCAGAATTGGGGTATTTTTTGGGGTTTTGCCTCCTAATCTTCTATGCTACGATACTCGAAAATGTCCAAAGTCTTAAAAATGATTTTAAAGCCTCGTCAACATTGATTTTCGATGACAAACCACAACTTCAAGTTGGAATTTGGATAAGGACATCTGAGGAGTTATTTTAGAGTGATTTCGGGGTTGAGGCAAGACTAATTATAATATAATAAATTGGGAAAATTATAGAATTGTTGTGGAATCTTATTGGACTTATAAATAAATTGTAGGACCACAATTGGAACCCCCCTGTAGACTAGTTTTACCACTCGGAGCGCAAGGAGTTTGCGGTACTGTGTATGTACGGTAAGTAAATCCCATAGTAACCTTTACATTGTATGATTATAAATTTCATATAAATTGAATTGATCCTTGTTATTGCATTATTTGTTGTACACACATACACCGGGTGGATAAGGAAAATTCGAGTATCGTTATATTGTTTATTATACCGTGGTTATAAAGTAGAACACTATATCATGGTTGAGGGGCTAGAGTAACTGATACTTTGCATCACGTGGTTATCATGGTATCACGTTGAAGTAGATCCTACTCCTATAGTTTAGAGGAACGTGATTCGTTTGCTTATCCTCTTAGTGCATGAGTCCATGTAACTGTTTATATATCAATTTTGGAGGACGTCATCTAATGACAGGTTCATTTAATCTCTTAGATTATTATCCATTTGATTATTGCAGGTGTAATGGATAGACTGGGATTTACTTATCTGACACAATCAAATTTTTATAATTGGTTAATGACAGGTTCGAGCAACAACAAAGGAAAGGGAAAACTATCAGACTTTCTGTGACTTACTTTCTTTCGTTCTGTCTATGTATGTATTGTTTTTATATTATATATTTTATAAATGGGTATTCGGGTTCGTATATGCTTAGCATTTCCTTTGGCATGGTTGTAACCGTTTTAAGACGGTTTGGGAATTGTGGAGCTAATGTTGGTTTGATTTGAAGATAAGACTTATTTTGTTTTTTTTTTCAATCAGTTTAGAATGAATATATATTCTGTTGATACATTATATATTGTTATAGTGTGGATTATGAGTCCTTCGAAATTTCCACCAAGCTAAGCAGGTTTTGTTGAACATTTTTTAAATGTCGGGTTTTCTGATTTAGGCTTAGAAACAAAGAAGATGCCAATGAAAAATGTTCACTGAATTTTGAGATAATTTAATCAATATAAACAAACTTTGTGGTTTGAAATTAACTTTAAAATCCATGATGTTTAGTAAAGTTTTATATTTGATGATTACAACAATGAATTAATTTTGTTTACTTTTTGATGTAAGGTTAAGGCAGACTATATTATCATGGGCTTAAGGTAATCTAGGCCAGTAATATGCTCTAATTAGGTAAGGTCTGGCAGGTCCTAACAATAGAATTTGTGTACTAGTTTCCTCTCATACTTGCACTAGCTATGCATTTATTTTTGAAAGTGTGAAGGATATGGAAGCAACGGTATTAGGTTGTCCACCCGGGACAATGATTGTTCTACCATTAACTCCTTACTATCAAGGCAGTCAGAGGGCTCATGAATTGGTCCATATTCAGGAGACTCAATCATTTAGGAGTAAGAGGAGTCGAGACTTTATTATGTAATAGAGGAAGAGGAGTACAACATACCGTTCTTCTTCTTTTGTGGCTCCAGTTCAATCAGTTCCACATGGAACTATTCAAGTTTGTCATGGCCCATCTCAATAAGTCCTGACTTAGCCTAATTACCCTAATTAGACACCCAATCCATCCAATTAACTTAACTTCAAAATAATTTGTATTTTCAATTCTCAATAATGCTCTAAAACTAAATTTATATCCTTAATCAAACTCAATTAATGAATTATTTATTTTGAGCAAATTGGTAAATCATACGGATTATTCTCTGTATTATCTAAAAATTTCGAACACCTCACTGGCAAAGGCTGTGCATTGGAAAACCCACCTAATAGACAACGTAAAGGAGAAGCATAGAAGGACTCACAACTCCCTGAAGTTCACAATATTTATCAATTGAAATTATTTAAACAACCTAAGTTCTTCGATACCTTAATTACTACTTTACAATCCCAAAATAGATAACTACTTAAACATAAACCTCTCAACTTATTTTACACTATCTTAAAAAACTTTCATAGTTTATTAGAGAGTATTTCACATCCTACACTCACCCAAAGCCCAAAAATAATACATATAAACAATTACAACAAGAAAAAATAAACTTTAAATTTGAATAACAATCACCACAATCTTCGAGTGTTTTCCATTCTTTCATTGTCTTCATATGGAACCTGAAATCATAAAAAAACTCGAAGATGTTAGGTAAGTAAACTCCTACCCTTCTCTGTACTATATTGGAAGTCCATGTCTGAGTATAGTTAGGAAACATGAAAAGAGGGATTCATTTTATTATTTAAATTTCTTGTTATTTGGAAATGTAATTACATGTCCCCATTTACAGCATTCGGTGGCAAAACCACTTTTACCAATGGTACATTCAAGAGCTAGAGGTAGAGGAAGGAGTCAAGCTGGTCCCAGACCGAGTAGTTTTGGGCATGTTTTTAAGACAAGTGGAGGATTTTACATACCATGTAAATATGGTATTAGTCTTGTCAGCCATGCCACATTGAAAAGAATTACAGTGTACCTCCAGCTTCTTTAGTAGGATGAATATTGCAGATTAGTCTCACACAATGGCTGAGCGGATCCTGAGTTTTCGATGAGGCTTATGGAAGGAAGGTATTTGAAGCATTTTTTTCCAAGATATGAATGTGTTAATTAATGCTGGTTCTAGAATTTTTTTTTTATTGTCGGTGCAATGATATATGAGTTGAAATTGAATCATGTGAGAGGTAGTACATTGTTGATCTTGAAAACAACAATGAGTAAGGTGGTTTTTCCTAACTTGTTCTGTAACAGATGTGTAGTCAAAATTGGGGAGAATGAACCCCAATTGATCTGAAGGTTAAGAAGTTCCTAGAGTATGTTGCACTTCTAGGGATGGATTGGTTAGCATCATACCATGCTATTATTGACTGTTTTCATAAGCGGGTAAATTTTTAGGATCCTAACCTTTCTGAAATTATAGTCTATAAAAGTTATAATCCATTACGACTTGTAACCTTTGGAAGGGTAACTAGTCCCAGAGATTTAAAGGTTATAGCAGGGGTTGTTACTTTTGATGAGCTTGTTCAAGAACTTAAGATTGGTGAGATAGCAGTGGTTTGTGTATGTTTGAAAGTTTGTTCATATGACTTCCCTATACTTCCAATACCATGTGTCATTTGATTTTATCATTGATCGTATTCCTAGCACCAAACTTATATCTATTCCTCCGAACCGTATGGCACCAAAACATTTGGGTGAGTTGCAGACTCGGCTTAAGGTGTTGTTACAAATATGTTTTATCCATCTTTATTTCAGTGGGGAGCTTTAGTTCTTTTTGTGAAAAAGGATGGAACATTACATATGTGCATCGATTATAGGCAGCTTAACCAGGTAATTATCAGGAGTAAATATCAATTGCCTAGGATCAATGACTTGTTTGATCAGTATAAACGTGCAAGATGTTTCTTGAAGGTTGATTTGAGCTCTGATTATCATCAACTAAGGATCAAGGATGAGGATAGCTTAATGACAACTTTTATTACGAGGTAAGGGCACTTTGAGTTTACAGTGATGCTGTTCGGACTCACTAATGCTCTTACTATGCTAGTAGATTTTATGCACAAGGTGTTCAAACACTATCTTGAACAGTTCATCATAGTGTTTATTGATGATATTAAGATCTATTTGAAGATTCAAAAGGAGCACTCGCACCACCTCAAGGTTACTCTGCAGACTCTAAAGATAAATGGCTTTATGCTAGGTTTAGTGAGTGTGAATTCTAGTATTGAGAGGTCAAATTAATAGAACATGTTGTTAATGATGAGGGCATATTGGTTGATCAAGTGAGGTTAGAGGCAATCGAGGATTGTCCTACTCCTACCACAATATCAGAGATTCATAGTTTTCTGGGGTAAAAGGGTTATTAGAGGCGATTTATTGATTGTTTCACTCGTATCACTCTGCCAATGCCTTGGCTAAAATAGAAGGATTTTTATTTTGATTGGTTTGATGAATGTAAGGCTATTTTCAAGGAATTGAAATGTAGTTTGACTATAATGCATGTTCTTACATTACTTAAATTAGGGAAAGAGTGATTGATATTAATGCTTCTCATTCAGGCTTGGGCTGTGTGCTAATGCAGGAAGGAAGGGTTGTAGCTTGTGCTTCAAGAAAACATAAGATTCATGAAATAAATTATCCAGCTCCATCTTAAGATAGCAATAGTTGTGTTTGCCTTGAAAATCTCGAGGGACTACTTGTATGGTGAGAAATTCACCGTATTTTAAGGATCATAAGAATCTCAAATATATATTTCCTCAGAGTGCATTGAACATGAGGCACCGTAGATGGCTCAAGTTTCTCAAAGATCATGATTCCACTGTGGTTTTACACCTAGCCAAGACAAATGTGGTTGTTGATGCCTTGAGTAGGAGAAGAACATGCAGAGAGAATGTAGCTATTGCTAGTGCTTATCAGTTTAAACTTCCTGATGAAGCTTATGTGATGAAGATTCTTGAAAGTTCAACTAACATATCAACAACTGGGACAGCTAGTTCCAAAGCTACTAATATGTTCTTATGTACTCAAATTCGGGCTGAGCCAGTGATTATTCAACGGGTGGTTGATTGTTAGAAAACTGATCAAGATTATTTAGCGCATCAAAGGTTAATGGGCTAGTGTGGATAAACCTGATTGGTAACTTTCTGGGGATGGTGCGTTACGTTTCAGAGTAGATCATGGATTCCAGTTCAGGATCAGTTGAGGCAAGAGTTGCTACGAGAATCACAAAAATATTTTTACTTTATTCATCCATGTAACACTAAGATGCATCAAGATATGAGGCATATTAATTGGTTGTCTTAGATGAATACTGATATTAATGAGTTTTTCAATAGATGTGATATGTTAACAAGTTAAGTAATGCTGAGCATAGAAAACCTAGAGGGTTGTTGAATTCTCTGACGATTCTTGAGTTGAAATGGTAGCTATATTGATGGATATTGTTTCATATCTACTTCAGAATCAGTGTAAGCACGATGCAATTTGGGTTGTAGTTGGCCGGTTGAGGAATTATGCGCATTTCTTGCCTGTGTCCATACGAGATCATCTTGACAAATTATGTGACATACGTACATGAGGTGTTGAAGTTTCATGGAGTTCCACTGTCAACAACTTCATATAGAGATACGATATTCACGTTTAGGTAGTGGGGTGAATTGCAAAGAAAACTAGGAATTGTTATTAACCTCAGTACTACATATTATCCTCAGATTGATGGGCATACTTTGAATCTAATCTTGGTGCTAGAGGACATGCTTCAAACTTGTGTCTTGGAGTTTGGTGGTAATTGAGAGAATTACTTTCCTTTGTGTGAGTGCTCTAATAATAATATCGATATGGCTAGCATTGGAATGACTCCTTTTGAAGATATGTATGGTCGACCTTTTGTCGTTCACCTACGTGTTGGGAAGAGGCTAGAGATACAATCTTGATTGATGACTACACAGAGAGAATTCAACAAATTTGTCAGCGTTTGAATACGACATAGCTAAACCATAAGAGATACGCCAATAAGCATTATTGGTGTTCGGAGTTATCAAAGAACAATTATGTTTTATTTATAGTCTCACCTACGAGAGGGCAATAAAGATTCGGACTATGAGGTAAGCTAGCTCCAAAATATATTGTGTCGGTCAAAATACAATAAAGATTCCTCCTTAGATAGTTGGAGTTCATAATGTCTTTCATGTGTCTATGGTTCATAAAACGGAGACTCGTTTCACTAAAAGAATTGATTGGAATGAATTTGATCTTAGGGAAGACTTATCTTCTGACGAGCGATTTAGATGAAATGGCAATTTCATGGAGATGAAGAGCTAACCTGAAAGCGTGAATCTTATATGAAAGGGCAGTTTCCTTTTCTCTTCGAAACTATAGTTAAATTTATATTTACTTCAATTTTTAGGACGAAATTTCTTTAAATTTGAGAGACTATACGACCCATTACCTTAAGCTGGTGATTATTGTTAACCATAATCTTATTTTACCTGAGTTAGGCTTGTGGTAAAGTCTGACATACCTCGATTAGCATGTGTGTGAGCTTTATGATGTTTTATGTTGGCGTGGCATGTTTGATGAATTTTATAGGAGTTTAGATTAATTGGGAAACTTATATAATCCTATAAATGGGAAATAAACAACTAATTAATAAATTATTGGTTCACTAAATGCGAAGAAGGGGTCATGAAATGAAAGTGCACGCCGAGAGAAACCCTTGTCGTGTTCGATGAATTTATTGAAAATAAAATACACGGGATATATATTTATATAAAATTGGTATATAAATATATAGAAAATAAAACTATAAGTTTGATTTGATTATTATGGATCATTAGAACACCTCGAGATGAGCAAAAGTGAAATATTATGTTAAGATCTATGTAACGTTATGTTTTGTCACTTTAACACAATATTCACTTGAAGAGAGGAGAAGAGAAAAGAAGCATTTGAAGGTTTAATGTGTGAGGGAGATTGATAAAGAGAGGATATTTGAAGTGATTCGAAGTTATCAAGAGGGATCAAACCACTGTATATCTAGGGATCAAATCATCATAGTTGGTAAGTTTAAGTGTTCTTAAGTTGAATTCGTAAGTAAGTGATGAGTTCTTTGTTAATTGTTGTTGTTAATTATTGAAATAGGTAATGACCACATTAGAGGTCGTCCCTGATGTTGTAGGGAGGTTTTAGTTAATGTTGTTAAGAGTTGGTAATTAAACATGGGCTATTGCCATATTCTCTGTCGAGATGTTTAACAATTTAGCGCGCTCCTTATAGCAGGAACGCGTGCTCCCTTTAAAAGTTTGGTGAACCTAGTTGGTGGACCCCACCAAAATGAGGGAGCGAGCTCGCACTAAAGAAACATAAATATGGTTGATTCTCACTTGGTTATTCTTAGGGGTTTTAGGACTGGGTTAAGGGTTTTAAAGATAGGGTATTAGACCTATATTGACCTCAAATGGTTTTTGATAGGTTCTCAAACACGGGGGAAGTACGAATTACCTGGGAAGTTAGAAAGTTTGTAATGAAACAAAATTGAGGTAAGTGGGACTCGTATTCTTATCAATTATTCTTCATAAATTAATATAGTTAGTTCATATTGCATTATCTAATTGGATTGGGCCAACGTACTATGATTTCACTTTTTTATATGTAGAAAATCCTGGAGATGGTCGGTGTCAGGTGTAAATTTTAATCTTAATTATTCTCGTAATCATGATCACCGACCCATGATGTGGCACCCACATCAAGATACGTGCACTAACCGAGGTATGTGGCCATGGTATATTTTAGTTTTATGTGGTGTATTCCTAGTGTAATGTATTCGTGTAGACTTATTCACTTCTACTTGTATATAGATGTCGAGCAGGGACATGCCTCGAAATGTTTGATAGTGTAGGACTCGGGTAAATAATGACGTGGTAAGTTTTAGTTTAAGTTACTATGGCTTAAACTAGTTAATTCAATGTGCCTATAGTTCAATTTACATAAATGTGGCCTAAGTTAGAAAAATAAAATAATAGGCATTAATGTACCTCGAGATACATGTAGACATCATCATAAGACAAATTGAGCTAAAGTATGTGTTAGAAAGGATGAGGTAATGGGTAAGTTAATGGAGTGTAGGATGGATATAAGCCATTAGAGTTTTCTAGAAATAAGTAGGTGAATCAAGATTAATGGTTACAAATAAATCTAACCATTATATATAAGGACTTAGTGGGGAATCCATGCAAATCATCTTCATTTTAATCAAAGAGGGAAATATAGATCTAGAAAGGAAAACCAACAACTTAGGGAGAAATTCTAATGAATTAGAGGGAGATGATAAAGGCTAAAGAAGCTTACAACTAGGTAAGTCAATTTACACAACTATTTTACAAAGTTATGTCAAAATCTTTAGTTTCGGGTTTCAAGTTTGAAATCAATTATAGTTTTGGGTTTCAAGTTTGAAATTGGTTTATATATTTGGATTCCTCATCTCAAGGTGATAATCAAGCTTATAAGAAGTTCTTAATTTGGTTTTGAAATAAAAAAAAAGTTATGAATTTTTAATTGGTAAAGTAAAATTGGAAATTCTGCATGTTGTTGCCATGAGCCGATCTATGTATATTGGTCTAAACTTCCACATATTAAATCTTAATGGACCCATTTTGTTCCTATTTTAAAGCTAACTCAATGGGGAACAAATTTCTTTGACTGAAATATTTTGAAATTTGAATGTTTTTATGTCTAAAATCCTTTACAAAGTTGACAAAGAACCTCAAATTTATAGGTTCACAGTTTTCCTAATGTCTCGTTGTTTTGAGCATAACTCCCTCATCTATTATTGGATTGAGCTCATCTCTTAGTGTGATGTTCTAGGATATGTTTGTAGGCTTCAATAAAAAATCACGAGTTTTCAAGCTATGGTTTAGGAGAAATGAATTTTTTAAAGTTACTAGTCAAAAATTAAAACTGTTTTAAGCCATTGTAGTAAAATTTTCATTTCTCCTTCGATTTTTATTGAAATTGCGTAAACCTTATAGTTCTAGAAAGCTTTGAAATAGCTTTAAAAATACCTTTTTCTACTACAATACATAGTTTTAACGTTTTGGTAATTGAAATCAACTCACAAGTTGTTGCACAAGAACTGTCTTTATATTAGTAAAGTAGATTTTGAAATAACCAAATTATTAATGGGTTTGATTTTAAAAATTGTAAATTACAACGATTTAAACCAACTCTAATAGTTTGTACAAGTCCTAAACCATCGTAATTAACCTCAGGAAATTAGAGGAGAGTTTTGGGAGTTCGAGTACACGTTATGGAGTATTGGTAAGCCAAATTAGCCCAGGAACTTTGCGTGCTATGCAAGTAAATCTTTTGAGGTTCTTTTCAACATTTCACTTTCGATATGTCATTGTTCTACGTTCTATTTTGACTAGTATATGCCTTCAGATCTGATATCATGAACTCTGGTTGATTATACTTGCTTATTAAGTTATTTGATCATAATATTGTTCCTTGAATTGACTCATTGGCTCTACTCCTATGCATTGCAATTTTGGATGTTTATGATTTGAGTTATGAGTTGAATAGCATGCTATTAGGATAGACGTGTTATTCAATTGGTTATGGACTTGTACTCTTATTTGCAATGCTTTTGACATCAATTACCTTATTATAGTTTGTATTGAGTTTTTCTTATGAATGTAAAGTGGTCCTAGTATCTAGGGTCCATCGCGCTATATTGAGATAAGTTGCACAAGGGGTTAGAGTCCCCTGGGGTTGTTGGTACTCGCTACTATTATGGCGTGACACACATGGTTAAAGTCCCTAGTGTTGTCGGCAAACGGTTATTAAACTATGCGATAATACGCACGTCCTTTTTAAGTGGCATTAAAGGCTGAAGTGATGTAGCTCACAGTCGACTGGACCTAGATCATCATTGCTTACTCTAATGTTAGTTTCACTTGTTTAGCTTTTGTATTTACTGGTTTATTTCAATTTCAGCAATTCTTTGCTATCTTTATGCTTTTAAATACCTTTTGTACATTTCGAAATGTAAATGAGAATCTCCAAATGTTAGTTTCTACTTTACTGTACTCACCATCTTTTATATGACAGTGGGTGCAGATCCGACGACTAGTAGGCACGACAAGGAGAAGATTGGTGACTACCTCTAAGCATGTGGCGTGCATTCAGTATTGACATTATAGGTTTTTGATGTTTTGTAGTATTACGTACTTTATGTCTTTTAGAAACATTTGGATTGTATATATGTCAGCGTTAGTTCCCCAACCTGACACATGTTTATTACATTGGTCATCACCATTTTGATATATATACATGGGATCGTGCTTTCCTTGTTTTTCACACTTAGGATTGTATTTAATTACTTCCGCTAAATCATTAGGATTTCCGCTATTTTAATAATTGTTTAAGATTTTTTATTTACTTTGAAAATTTATAGGAATAAGAGTTGTGTGTTGTTTATCATAAACATGTGTATTCCGGAGAATAGGACTAAAGTTGACTTATACATTGTTAAGTCCTAAGTGGCTGAGATTAGAGCATAATAATGGGATTAGGCTGGGCGATACCCTAGGTTAGAGAAGGGGCCTTCATAGTCAGTATCAGAGCAAAATTCTCGATAAACAAACAATCGAATTTGAACACAAACTTTAGCTATGGAAACCAAACAATCCTTGCCCAGAAACCATTAGTTGGAAAGTAAGTGAGAGTAAGTTGGGGAATTGTTATATTTATATCTTAGTAGAAGTATGTGTAGTATCTATATATGATACTTATGTAGTAACTTATTCGCACTTGTTGTCAATATGAAGACATCGATGGCTGATGCACGTAACGGTGGAGACACCGGAGGTAGCAGTACTAAACCTCCTAGAAGACATGCATTACCCGCACCACCAGCACCATGATTGCAGAAACAGCAGCAGGGTGGTAGAAGCCGAGGTAAAAGTGCCGAGGTAAAAGCAGAGGGTGAGATTGGTATGGACAAGGACAGAGACTAACACAAGGTTAGGCGGACTATTATGATCAGGGACAGAGGCAGCAGTTTGGCCATTGTGGACCGATCATTTGCTACATATGTTGTCAGGTAGAACACATGGCTAGAAAATGGTTACAGCCAGCACCATCTTATCCACACCAAGGCAGAGAGAGAGCTCACATAGTAGAACAGCTAGATCCCGGGGCAACACGAGGACTCATTGAGGGTATTGATTCCATTTTCGGTAGATATTCTTATGTATTATTTGATTATGGTTCAACCGTTTCATTCATTGCTACTCACATGATAAGCATCCTAGGATTGACACATGTTAGGGTTAGAGTACACTTGATTTAGAGTACCGCAGCTTGGGATATGATTTATCCTAATAGTTTTATCGAGGGATGTCCAGTTGAGATAGGTGGGGTAGCGTTACCTTCAAACTTTAGAATTCTTGAGTTCCTAGAGTCCGACACATTATTAGGGATGGATTGGTTAGTAGCATACCATACTCATATCAACTATTTCAGTAAGACAGTGATATTTAAGATCTGAGGGCGTCCAATGCTCATATACCAAAGTAGGGCACTGAGAGCTGATACAACGAGATGTCACCTTGCGATTAGTGAGGAGATAGAGCCATTAGTAGCACTATACACATTAGCTCACTTTTAGTAATAGTGTAACTAACTTACATTGACTATGGATATCTTCCCCAGAGAAAGGTGTATGCACTCGATACATACCTAGCTAAAATCACTTTATTGCTAAGGAAATCCTTTTAATTGGTTTTATAACTAAGCTAATCTAATCTAATCTATACTAACAAATAAATGCAAATTAAGTTTAAAATATTAAATTAAGACTATCTTAGTTCACAACTTCACCTAGGTAATGAAATAATATGCTTTTCAACTCACTTTATCATCTTTATTATGTGTATGCAAAGCCTAATTAGAATAGATAGATTTCCTTCAAATCTACTTCAACCCATTGTTGTAACGGAAAAGATTTGAATGCGCAAACTAGAACTCCACCAATTGGTGTGAATAACGTAAACTCAACACTACTTTAATGTTCCAAATCTTTGGATTCATAACCAATTAAGTTTACTATTTGTGCCTCTGTAATCAACAACTATTTCTCGATGTTGTATATTTTACTGTTGTACCATCCATATCCGGCTTAAAAGCTTCAATGGCAGTGATAACTTCTAAAACCTAATATCAAAAAACACAGGATCAAGATGTTCGTAGCATTACGCTCAGAATCAATACAATTTCAACCATTGTATTTTTTATCTTTCTAATTTATTCATGTTTATAGCATAGAATTCATACAATATGATCCATTGATCCCTAAGATTAATGAACTACTCACACTTCATTGAAGCAAACATGCACATAGTGGTATTCATTTCAATTAGAGATATAAAAGAATAACTTCCATTAAATCAATAAAAATAATACTTGAATAGCCACCAGGAGTCTTCAATGTTTTCACTCCATAAATAATCTTAATACTCAATAATAAAGTAAACCTATGCTAAACTATGTTAATGGTTGTTAATGGTTGGTAAGTTGTATGTTTAGCCTGTTCTCCTATCTATTTATACTCCTTAATCACGTTTCAAAACAATAAGAATATTTAACAATTTAACAAGAAATAGAACATAACTTTTTATTTTTTTCTCTTCTCGGCACTGTCACTTAAGTCCCGACGCTTTCTGTATATTTCCACGGCGCTACTACTGCACCGAGCATCATATGTGCAATTTCTCTTTTCAGTGGTCCTATCGCTATGTGTATGCTTCCCCAGCACCGTCCCTTGACCACCATGGCATTGCAACTGTGCCGACTATCCATAGCCTCTTTTCTTCACTTGCTTGCTCTCCCACGTCGTGCTTGTCCTCCCACACTGTCCCTTTCCTTCTGACATTACCACACTGCTTAGCCACGGCACCGAACCTCCTTTTTTGTGTTTTTGCTCCGTTTCTTCTTGAATTCACTATTTTCCTTCCTTTTATACCTGTGTCTGAAAATTCATTAACTTTACCAATTTGAGCTCATTTAGGGATATTTATATCAAATATACTATTAAATTAACCCTATATATAAGTTTAAATAATCACATATCAGGGACCCAGGTTGGAGGTTATTCCATTAGTGCACGAGTTCCCTAATGTTTTCCCTAAGGACTTACCTGGATTATCGCCGCTGCATGAGATAGAATTTATCAATGACTTGGTAGCAGGCACTAGAGCCATTTTATACTGCTATATCGTATGGCTCCAAAAGAGTTGGAGGAGTTGAGCAGTCAGCTACAGGATTTACGACATAAGGGACTCGTCACCAGGCTATGTTGTAATGGGGAGCATCGGTCATTTTTGTAAAGAAGAAGGACAACACTAAGAGACTATGTATCAATTATAGACAATTGATGCATCGGATTCGGAGACCATTTCTTTACTGCTTCGTGATTATTTTCATCGACGACATCTTCGTCTATTCGAGGACTCAAGAGGAACATGAGTTACACCTTAGGGAGATATTGCAGATATTGAGGGAGCAAAGACTTTACGCCAAATTCAGTAAATGTGAACTTGGGCTTTTAGATTTCATGGTTTTAGGTTACGTTATTGGGGCAGCAGGATTGCAGAGGATCCGACTAAGATTCAAACTATCAATAGGGTATTACCGCAAATTCATGAAGGATTTCTAGAAGATTCGTTCACCAATTACTAGATTGACCTAGAAAGATGTCGTGTTTGATTGGTGTGAGTAGTGTGAGCAGGCATTTGCTCAGCTGAAGAGGTTGTTGACCACCATACCATTGTTGGTGTTGCTAGAGGCTGGAGTTGGATTCTTAGTGTATACAGGTGTTTCTCATACAGATCTAGGCTACTTGTTGATAAAATATAGAGGTATCAGACTTATGTTTCTAGACAGCTGAAGATAAATGAGAAAAACTATCCCACAAATAATTTTGAGTTGGCAGCAGTGGTATTTCCACTAAGGATATAGTGACATTATCTAGATGAAAAGAGATTCATACTATTTACTTATCATAAGAGTTTGAAGTATCGTTTCACATAGAAAGAGCTGAAAATGACACAACGTAGATGGATGAAGTTTCTGAATGACGATAACTTTTCTCTAGAGTATCACCCAAGAAAGGATAACGTTGTTACGGATGCGTTGAGTAGGATACCTATAGATGCTGAGATTGTCAGATGTCATATGATTCATAAGTATGGAATACTTGAGGCAGCACCAACAGTGAGTCAGTTCGAGGTTCTTACAACATACGGATCTTCATATGAGGCACATATTAGACTACAGACAATATCTACATAGAGAGTGTCAAAGGATCAGAGAGTCAACATTATGTACCTAAGGTTCTGCAAGCTAGCACAAAGTGTTGATTGTTTAGACTGGACAAAAACAACAGATCGGGGTGTGAGGTTCAGAGGCAGATTATGAATACTGTAAGTGGCAGAGCTGAGAGATGAGATTCTTTAGGATTCACACCATTCCCGATTCATGGTGAGGTTCATAGACAGGCTATATACCATGATAAGAAGAAACATTTAAGGTGGCCTGGGACGAAGGTGGACACGTTTGAGTTTATCTGGAACTGTGGGTATTTCTAGCAATTGAAGGTTGAGCATCGTAGAACTGGAGGATTGTTTCAGCCGCTTCCCATTCCATGATGGAAGTAGTAAGAAATTATTATGGATTTTGTTAGAGGACTGCCGAAGACTGCCCGGGGACATGATTCGATATGGGTGATTAGGGATACATTGACGAAGTATGCTCACTTCTTAGTAGTCGTACCTCACTACATATTTGACCAATTAAGCATATTATTTGAGCTAGATTATTAGGCTGCATGGGGTACTATTGAGTATCATGTCGAACAAAGATGCTATGTATAAGTTCGGGATGTGGTGGACTATGTAGGGCAGTATGGTACATGACTATAATTTAGCACAACATTTCACCCTCAAACTGATGGGCAGATTGAGAGGTTGATTTAGGTTCTCGAATATATGCTCCTAGCTTTTTTATTGGAGTTTCGCAGATCTTGGGAAGAGTATCTACTATTGTGTGGGTTTGCATACAACACCAATTATCATGCCAACATTGAGATGCCAATGTTTGAGGCTTTTTATGGTAGACCGTGTTGCTCGTCAACGTGTTGGGCTGAGCTGGAGGACCAAGAGGTAGTGGGGTCTGAGATTGTTGTTTATTACAATGAGAAAGTGAGGGATATTCGTTAAAGGCTAATGGAAGGCAAGGAAAGGCAAAAAAAGTATGCAGACACATATTGTAGCGATCTCATGTATACCGAGGGAGCCTTAGTCTATTTAAAGGTTTTCCCTCAGTAGGGTTTTCACAGATTTCGATTGAAAGGAAAATTAGCATCGAGGTTTAACGGGCCTTTCAAGATTATAAAACGGGTTGTGAAA
This sequence comes from Stephania cephalantha, assembly GCA_039657325.1. Lineage (NCBI taxonomy): Eukaryota > Viridiplantae > Streptophyta > Magnoliopsida > Ranunculales > Menispermaceae > Stephania > Stephania cephalantha. The sequence continues at coordinate 34,067,339 of CM077571.1, forward strand.
GTTGCATATGGCAAATGTATCTTGAAAGTTCTTGTCAAGTGGTAGTTCAATGAGGATTTAAACTCACTTAGGAGCGAGAAGACTATATGCGAGATAGATTAACGCACCTTTCGAGTCAGGTAAAATCCTAACATGAATTTAAGTTTCGAGGTAGTAATTTCCATTAGTTTGAAAGATTCGTAACAACGCAAATTTCTAATCCTAATTAATCTCGTAATCGGGATCACCGACTAGTGACGTGGGACTCGCATCGAGATACGTACACTGATCGAGGAATGTGGCCGAGGTATATTTTAGTTTTGTGTGTGTATTCCTAGTGTAATGTATTTGTGTAGCCTTATTAATTCACTTCTACTTATATATAGATGTCAAGACGTAAGCCGAGAAGTCTTAATTTAAGTTAATGTTGCGTATAATAGCTAATTCAATGTGCCTATAGTTCAATTTACATAAATGTGGCCTAAGTTAGAAAAATAAAACAATAGGCATTGATGTACCTCAAGATATGTGTGGACATCATTACAAGACTAATTGAGTTAAAGTAGGTGTTAAGAAGGATGAGTTAGTAGGTGAGTTAGTGGATTATTGGAAGGGTATAAGCCATTAGATTTTCCAAGAGATGGGTAGGTAAATTAAGATCAATGGTTACAAACTCATCTAAACATTATATATAAGAACTTAGTGGGGAATCTATGCAAATCAACTTCATCAAAGCCAAAGAGGGAGAGAGAGAGATCTAGAAAGTAAAACCATCAACTTAGGGAGAAATTCTTATGAATTGGAGGGAGATGATAAAGGTTAAGGAAGCTTACTACTCGGTAAATCAATTGACACAACTATTTTGCAAAGTTTTGTCAAAATCTTTAGTTTAGGTTTCAAGTTTGAAATTAGTTCTTGTTTTTGGTCATTTTTAAAGGGTAGATGTTTGAGTCTTTGATGTTTTTTAAATATTTGTATTCCTCATATCAAGCTAATAATTCTGCTTGTAAGAAGTTTTTAATTTGGTTTTAAATAAAAAAGTTACGAATTTTTGAAGTTGTAAAGTAAAATTTAAAATTGTGCATGTTGTTGTTATGAACTAGTCAATATATGTTGGTCATAACTTCCTCATTTTAAAATGAAATGGACTAATTATGGTGGCATTTGCAAGTTAACTCAAAGGGGAACAACTTTTGCCTATTGAAGTATCTTGAAATTCGATTGTTTTTATGTTTAAAAATCCTCTACAACGTTGATAATGAATCTAAAATTTTCAGGTTCACAATTTTGCTAATGTCATGTTGTTTTGTGCATAACTATCTCATTTCTTATTTGATTGAGCTCATCATTTATTATGATGTTCTAGGATATATTTGTAGGCTATAGTAAAAACAATCATGAGTTTCTATGCTATGGTTTAGGAGAAATTAGTTTTTCGAAGTTGCTGGTCGAAAACTAAAACTGTTTTGATCCATCGTGGCAAAATCTTCATCTGCTTCGATTTTTATCGAAATTGCTTAAACAATATAGTTGTGGAAAGCTTAAACATAGCTATAAGAACTTCTTGTTGTATGACAATATATAATTTTAATGTTTTGGAAATTGAAATCGACTCATAATTTGTTGCGCCAAAACTGTCTCTATTTTAGTAAAGTAGATCTGGGGATGACCAAATTATCAATGGTTATTATTTTAAAAATTGGAATCGAAAACCATTGAAACTAACACTAATAGTTTGTACAAGTCGTAAAGCACCCTAATTAACCTCATGAACTTATAGGAGAGTTTCAGGAGTTTGGGTACGCATTATGGGGTGAAGGGAGGCCAGATTAGCCTAGCAACTATGAGAGCTATGTTAGTAAATCGGTTGACGTTCTTCTCAAAATTTCATTTCCAATATCCCATTGTTTCATGATATATTTTGATTAGTGAGTTGCTTTGGTCATGATATCATTCCTTGAATTGATTCATTGGCTCTATTCCTATCCATTGTACTTTGGGTTATTTTTTATTTGCATTATGAATTGAATAGCATGCTATTAGGATAGATGTGTTAATGAATTGGTTATGGTCTTGTACTCTTATTTATAATGCTTTTGAGAGAAATCACCTCATTATAGTTTGTAATGAGTCTTCCTTGTGAATGTAAAGTAGTCCTAGTATATAGGGTACATTATACTATATTGAGATGAGTTACACATGGGGTTAGAGTGCCTAGGGATGTTGGCACTCGCCACTACTATGGCGCGACACACGGGGTTAGAGTCCCTGGGATTATCATCACTCGCCACTAATACGGGCATATTTCAATTTCATCAATTCTTTGTTATCTTTATACTTTTAAATACCTTTTGTATATTTGAAATGTAAATGAGAATCTTTAGATGTTACTTTCTACTTTACTGTACTCACCATCCTTTTTATGACGGTAGGTGCAGATCTGACGACTAGCAGGCCCGCCAAGGTGAAGATTGGCGACTTCCTCTAAGCCTGTGGCGCGAATTCAATATTGACTTTGAAGGTTTTTGATGTTTTGTAGTATTACATACTTTATGTGTTTCAGATACATTTGGGTTTTATATAAGTCTGGGTTGAGCGTTAGTTCCTCGACCTGACATATGTTAATTCCACTAGTTATCACCATTTTGATATATATATGTGATTGTGCTTTCCTGGTTTTCTACACATATGATTTTTATTCAATTGCTTCCGCTAAATTATTAAGACTTCCGCGATTTTAATAATTGTTTAAAAGATGTAATTTACTTTAATTTTTTTTTAAAATAAGAATTGAGTTGTTTCTCTTGATCATGTATATTGAGGAGAATAGTACCAAAAGCCTGACCAATACGTTGTTAATTCCTATATGGCTGAGCTCAAGACTTAATGACGGGATTAGGTCGGGCAATGCCTTAAATTAGACACTTGGCCGTAATAGTTGATAAAGTGGATTGAGATTGAGGATTTAAAAGGATGCTGGGAAATGGATTCCGCCCATTGTCCTAATGAATGGAATGGCTTGCATGGAAACTGATTAAGCCCTTTTATCCTAAGTTAGATAGAGTTTTACCGTAGCATCATTATCCAATTGGTGTTGGTAGCTCTATCAAGTTGGAATAAACTAGAAAAATCCCTTATTGGCCAACATGTGGACTATTTGGTTATATTCTCGAGTGACTAGAGAGTACGTACGTAATTAAACTCAATATAGAAGTCACGAGTACAGTCGCATGTTACTTATTAAGTTTGCATTTTGTTTATTATTGTTTATATCAATTTCAATGACTAAATAGATATGTTTTGGATTCATATCGCTATTCATTGATTTGTTGATATTAGTTGATAATTGATGTGTTTAGGAGCATCACTTACCGAGCAAGTTTGAGCATTCACTCCCCTTAACATTTTAGGTTCATACGCAGGCGCTTCAGCTAAAGGCAATGAGGAGGCTTATGAGTTTATTAGTCTTCTCAGTGATGTAATTAACTATCCTTGTATGTATACATACTGTTTTAATAATACTGTTGTAATATAACATGGTTGGGATGATATATAAACATGTTTTGGTTTGGATAAACTCCGAATTTGTATTTATCGTCTATATTATCGAAAAACTTTTTAATTTTCCGATGTGTAAACTTTGACTTCTATTTCGATATCGACATACATGTTGATTTTATCAAGTATAAAAAGAGTGGTTGTTGGCTCTGGTTAAGTTTGGCTGGTGTACTAGGGCTTATTAGGGTTTTAGGCTGGGTATCGCCCTTATAGGGTTAGGGAATGCTACACCCAATGCCCACCTTAAACACGTATGTTAGGTTTTGGGATTCATATGCAACGAAAAATTCAAAACAATTTTTGAATAACCCCAAAAGGATCAAAAATAAGTTCCATTAAACTAGATCTACAAAAGTAAACCATACCTTAATTCGTGATTTCCTTCCCTGATTGCTCGATCTCCAAGATGTTCAAGCGCCTGTCCTCTATCGAAAATCTACACACGAATGGTGACTACAATTTGGAGTGCTAGCCCTATGAGAGATAGAAAACATTTTTCTTTCTCTCCAAAATCCAGAGAACTCGAAACTAGCAAAAACGAAAATCTTATTTTGTTTTAGGGTTTCAACATCTATTTATATGTAGATAAGCCCTCACTTAAAATCTTATTCTTAACACTAAGCCCTCACTTAAAATCTTATTCTTAACACAACTATTATATTTAGGCAAATTAGGCAAATTACACAAATGCCCTTGTTAATAAGTTATCATATAACAAATTGTATGGGCTTTTATGTTATGAATTTTATCATAAAAAAAATTCATTACTCTGGACCAATTGAGATTGCGCAAAGACATTCTTTGTGTGCGACCCAATAGGTTCATACGACGTTGGCAGTGAACCAAAACCATTTTGGTACACAAGTCATAAGCAGTATCTAGCAAGGCATTATGACTACCTAAGTAACATAAATATAAATATCGATGCAACCTAATGAATAACATATATTTTATCCTTTTGTTGTCCTATATCCTTTTATTAAACATAAGACAAGGAAATTCACCTTTAATGTTCAATTGTACTAGTCTCGATCTTTAGGTAAACTAAAAACATCTAAGTGACATTGATCATATCAATTCACATGGAATTAGCCATTATCAATCTATCATATCGAGCGATCCACTAATGTCTCTCTCTATACAAGAGTGACAAACTTTATCTTTATTACACATCTTCACATATTATTCACATGGTATCCAATCACAATCTTTTTAATCACCCTGTTAAAGAGAACATTTGATTGTGTCAAACAACCATGCTCTTAAGATTGAAGTCTATTATAATCTTAAGTCAATGGACTAAATGATATACCTATCATGAGTAATACTAATGATCTCAATTCATATCTTTAGACGCACGATCATCACACGACCATCAATCTAGACTCACACTAGTTTTAATTCATTATAGTTCCCAAGATATCTTGACCAACTAGGGGCATTTAGGATACTTCAACAAATACCCATAGATCGTACTATAAAGTGAACAAGTAATCACTTATAATAAAACAACAAATAAAACCTCTATTTTATCAATTAAAATTATAAGATAAACAATTTTTATGGATTGACCTACCGCACAACATCTTTTGAAGAGCCTTCGTTAAAGGATCAACACCATTGTCTTTTGTAAGAGCTCTCGCAAATCTTCACATTTCCTTCTCAATGATTTCTTGAATGAGATGAAAATATCTAATTATATGTTTAGATCATTGGTGTGATCTTGGTTACTTGGCCTATGCTATCGCCACATTGTTGTCACAAAACAAGTAAACGGGTTTAGCTAAACTAGGAACCACTCCAAGTGCATAAATGAATTTTTTGATCTAAATTGCCTCCTTAGCTACTTTGGACTCTGCAACATACTTAACTTCTATTGTACAATCTGCCACAGTTTCTCGCTTCGAACTTTTCCAGCTCATTGCGCCTCCATTCAAAGTAAACACATGTCCAGACCGCAATCTAAAGTCATCTATATCAGTTTGGGAACTTGCATCTATGTAACCATTTACATGAAGCTCGTCTTTCAAACTCCCATAGACCAAGAAAAGTTATTTAGTCTTTCTCAAGTACTTAAGAATGTTTTTTAGTGCTATCCAGTGACTTTCTCTAGGATCAGACTGATATCTCCTTGTTGCACTTAAAGCATATGATAAATCAGGTCAGGTGCATGACGTCATATATGATAGATCCAACAGCTGATGTATTCATGCATTCTCACTGATCATTAGTCTTTGGACATTGAGTCTTGCTAAGGCTTATACCATGAGACATTCGCAACAACCCCATTTTATAGTCTTGCATACTGAACCTGCTCAATACTTTATCAATATAAGTGCTTTGACTTACACCGATCAGCCTTTTAGATCTCTACCTATAGATATTAATCCCAAATATGTAGGCTGCATCTCCTAAGTCCTTCATTGAAAAACACTTCCCTAACTAAGACTTGACACTCTGCAAGGTTGTGATATCATTTCCCAATAAGTAATATATCATCAACATACAGTACCAGGAGAACAACCACGCTCCCACTGACTTTCTTATATACACAAGGCTCATCTTCATTTTTAATGAAACCAAATTCCTTAATTGCTTCATCAAAATGAAGAATCCAACTCCGAGAAGCTTGCTTTGATCCATAAATGGATCTTTGTAGCTTCCACACCCTCCTAGAATTCTCAGGATGAACAAGCCCTTCAGGTTGTATCATATAAACGTCCTTTAGTAACTTTACATTCAAGAAAGCTATTTCAACATCCATTTGCCAGATCTCATAGTCATAATACGCGGCTATGGAAATTACAATTTTAATGGATTCATGCTTGGCTATAGGAGAAATTCATCATAATCAACACCTAGAGTCTATCATAAACCTTTTGCTACTAGCCGTGCTTTTTAATTATGCACATTGCCATCCAAGTCATTTTTTTCTTGAAAACCCATTTTACATCCAATTCTCTTACCACCTTCAGCTAAATCAACCAGGTTCCAACTTTGTTATGATACATGGATTGCATCTCAGAATTCATGGCACTAAGTCATTTATCTACATTGGGGCTAGACACGATCTCCTGCTAAGTAGTAGGCTAACTTTGATCCATAAGCAACACCTCACTACTATTAGTAATAAGAAATCTAAATATCTCATGCTGATGTCTTACCATATCAGACTTATATGGACCTTGTGAAACCTTTGGAGGTTCAACTAGTTCAAGACTTTGTTGATTTCCCACTGACAGTTGAGTGTTTATTTGTGGTTCTTGAACTTCTTCAAGACTTACTTTATTCTCATTGTTATATTTTAATGTAAACTCATTTTCCATAAAAACGTCATTCCGAGCAATAAACACTTTGTTCTCGGTGGGATTATAAAAGTAGTATCGTCTAGTTTCTTTAGGATAACCAATAAATAAACACTTGGTAGATTTCGCTGATATTTTTTTTGAGATTTATCATCGTACGAAATCCTCACAGCCCCAAATCTTAAGAAAGGACAAATTTAGTCTTTTCCCAAATCACCTCTCATATGGTGTTTTATCAACCGCTTTAGAAGGAATACGATTCAATGTAAACACAATAGTTTCTAAGGATAACCCCAAAAGGAAATAGGAAGATCTGCATGACTCATCGTAGATCGAACCATATCCAATAAAGTCTGATTTCTCCTCTCAAAAATATCATTCCATTATGGAGTTTCTGGAGGAGTTAATTGTGGGACAAACCTACAATTTCTAAGATGATCATCAAACTCTGGGCTCAAATTTTCACTACCTCGATCTGATCAAAGTGTTTTATTCGTTTTACCAAGCTGATTTTGCACTTAATTCTAAAATGTTTGAAATATCTCAAAAGATTCACCTTTATGTTTCATGAGATACACGTAATCATTTTTGCTGAAATCATCAGTGAAGGTTATGAAGTACTAATAACCACATCTAGCCATTGTGTTTATAGGACCGCATACATCGGTATATCACACAAAAATATTGCACCTTTCGGCGAACCTAGTGATGAAGGAGCTCAAATCGTTGCCCAGCACCAGCGCGAGCATTGAGTACTTCCTGCTCGCTTGCGAATGCCTCGCCCCCTTCGCAACTGTGAAACCCTAGGCGCCTCGATCGATCAATCGAACCAATCCGAATTTCAAATTGGTGGTGTGTTGGTTAGAATGAGAAGGCACGGTCAATGGGTTTAGGGCTTTTTTATCATGAGAGGAGAGGTCGAGAGTGAAGAGCATAACTCAAGAGAGTTTTGGGATTTCTTGTGAGAGAAATGAGAGTAAAGCTTTTTTTTTTTTTTTTTTAGCGCGAGAGGGATCAGTGAGATCGAACGCGCTTCCTTACTTTTCGTCGTACAACCACTAAGATAACGGCTACCATCATCTCAGACATTTCTTTCGTGTCGAAAATTTTAAACCGTCGTTAATTGTTCTGTTATTAAAGGTCATTTAAGTTGTAGGGCCTATATAACCCAAACAGGTTGGCTCAATGGTAAAGACTTGTTTGAGATTGTGTGGGTTAGACGCACAGTATAGGATTCGATTCTGCGCAGCGTCAAGATTGTCACGCTTAGGCCGATTGTACAAAGGCCTCGTGGGAATATTCATGCATGCTCGCATGTATATCCACGGATATAATAGAAAAAAAAATTAATACATCATATATTATAGTAGGATTTGTGTCGCACGTATCCTAATAAAATCTGGATTAGTATGTATCCAATGGATGTACGCAAAGTATGTCAAAATATCATTTTCCTATCGTATAACGTAAGCACAATTCGGTGCATCTATCTACGTATCTTTATCTCCCTATTAAATTATAATGATCTCATGCTATCGTGTATGTCTCTCTTTTGGAACGTGTATTCATCATGTGTGGCATGCATGTGTTTACAAAAATTTCATATTTATATGTATTTGAATCCATGCATGTCTAGCTATTATACAACTAATTTATTAATTATCTGGGTTTGCTATATATTTTCATATTTATATGTATTTGAATTCATGCTACTACTCCTGAAGTGAGGAAACAATTTATCGTAATAAAATGAAAGTAATCCTTGAAGGGAAGCAATATAATGCTCATTAAAATATAATAATGTTGACCACACAACATGAACCCGTCGAAATCACTGCTCCATTGCCTGCCTCAGATAGCGCCAATGTCCACGCTTGCTGCCAGGTCCACATTGCAATATTAGCTAGTAGCTCTTGGTCAGTTTTTCTTGCTAGATGCAAGAAAAATTAGGTCACCAGCCCAAAATCATACCTATTTTACGTCTATGTTATTAATTATAATTAAGAAGTAGGATAATTTGCATTATAAGAAATAAAATGGTTTATTAATTTTAAATGCCAAACCCCTGCCCCATGCATTTGGAAGAAAAGAACAGTTAGTAGACCCATTTGTTTATAATTCAAAGTCTTGATGTTAGGGTACCAAACATCGATCATAGGCACAATTTACAATTTGGCACCTAACCCTTTGCAATATCGCTTTTGCATGATTGGTAAAGTGCAACTTTAATTACTGTCATTGCTAAATAATTAAATAGTATGTGCAAGTGCTTATGCTTGGGTTTAATTTACCGTCAAATAAATGTCCTGTTTTCAATGTTTTTTAGTTTTGCAACTGAAAGCATTGTTTTTACTTCTTCTTTTTTTCGGTTGGTTTGTGCAAAAGTAGTTGGCATATTTCTACGAGATTGAGAGTGACAAAATTTTCAGTAGAAAGAGTTAGTGGATGCACCGACAATATATAAATTCGATTACAAGGTAGGCTTTTGGTAATTATATTTAAATAGTCTATTTTTTTAAACCTTTAAATAATCATGAAATCATGAAACACTTTGTTGACGAAGTTGCGACGATACTTGATGTCACGACCCAAAAACTTAAAATACCCACACTAGGGGTATTTTTGTAAATTTATAAATTTTATTTGTGTAAAATCCTAATTATAAAAACCCACCATGAACCCTAGCCACCACTTTAGTTCAAAATCAAAGAAAAACAAAAAAGAAGAAGTTTGGGTGGTGTTGGTGACACAAATTAGTGGTGGAAGATACGAATCATCTTCTTATTTGTTTAATATTTTTTCACTACAAAAAATGGTTAATTAGAAACGGAATTAGCAACGGAATATAGTTCCGTTGCTACGAATAAATGGTTAGAGACGGAATCGAGACGGAATCATTCAGAGACGGAATAGAGAGAGATCAGAGACGGAAATAGAAACGGAATAGAGACGAAATTAAATTCCGTCTCAAAATAATGGCGCCAACATTCCCACCAAAAGTTTAATTTTTTGTAACCGTCCGTTACGTCTCGAGATTCGTGCATGCTTCGATGCGAAGAATTGAAAAATGGGAACGGATGTAGAGAACCCCCTCTATCTCTCAACCCATTCTCACCTCCAACAACCCCTCTCTCCCTCCTCAAATCTCTCTCTCAAAACCTCACCCGCTTCCCCCGATTCACCGTCAACACTCTGTCTCTCTCTCTCGACCGATTCACCGTCAACTCTCTGTCTCTCTCTCCCAGAAATCTGTCTCCTAAACCCTTAAATCGCTGCACCGTCTGCCGGAGGTTGGGGCCTATGCCGTCGCTGCGAGTTGTCGTCGCGTCTATCGGAGGTGGTGTCGTCTGCCGTCGCTGCCTCCGAAGCCGTCGCCGACTGTCGTCGCCGCCTCGGAAGCCATCGCCGTATGCCTTCGCTTCTCTCTGCCGCCGTCGTAGCTGTCTGCCCATGCTGATCGCCATTGTTAAATCGCGAAGTTGGAAACCATCGCCGTCTCGCTTATACTTCTGCTGCGGCCGTTGTGCAACCCCGCCATTGTTCGTCGTCTTGTCGTGGAAACCATCGCATCGCCCTCGCCCTCTCGTCGCCGGTTGCAGTGCTGACCCGCATTGTTCAGCCGCTCTTCGTCATTGCCGCTTCGAAACCATCGCCGTATGCCTTCACCCTCTCGTCGCCGCTTTGCACGCCGCTTCGTTGTTCGTTTCGTTGCCAGTGAGGTAATCTCTCCATTGATATACCCTTTTCGATCAGTTTCGCAAATAATATAACCAAAATAAGAACACATATTTTGGCTAAACTATAAGATGATCAGCGTTTGATTCCCAGTTAGTGTCAAATGAAGAATATGATCACAAGTTATAACAAAAACCTAACCATTGATCTGTGAATTAATTGAATCCAAAGACAAACAAATGTACAATTAGATAAATACTTGTATTTTTACCATAATCAGCAATTCAACAATGAAAGAAATAAAAGTTATAATTTTTACTTGCAGACTCCTCATTTAGCAATGATCTGAAACTAAGATTGGCAAATTTAACTAATGATTTTTACAAATTAAAATTAATTTTTCCAATTTGAAGTTCAAGCATAAACCTTGAATGCCTTGAAGAATTGGATTTTGAATCATGAAATGAACAATAAAGATACTACATGTTTCTTTTACAAACAAATAAGACTACATATTTTTATATAGTCTTTTAAAGATGATAGCAATTTTATTCCGATAGTTCTTTAGATCGTGGATGAGATCATGGATTCAAAATGAAATATTTAACGTTATATTCCTTATCATTGTAACCATTGAAGCTTTATTAACAACATTGCCATTTTTTTGCTTCAATATTAAAATGAATAAAAAAGTACATGTGTAATACATATAATAAAGTAGAAAGAAGAAAATAAAATGTTAGGTTTACTAGGAAAAGAAACCAAATATAATTTTTGATACCCTTGTCCCCCTTTGTCAATCATGTTTGGAGAAAGCAACTGAATAAGATCAATAAAAAAAGGAAATGATGATAAGTTCTTTACAATTTTAAGCCTACTTTTGGTGTACACATTAGTTTTGGAGTCATTAAGAATGACTTTAAATGTATATTTATTTTGTAATGAAGATTGGTTCATTTTAAGCAAACACTTGCATAAGTTTTTGTAATTAGATCCCTTAAAAATTCTAAATACACTTATATCTTGAAATATAGGAGGATAACATATTAAGAAACAACTGAGCATTTGGTTAAACTTAATCAATCATTGTAATATCTGGTAAACCATTCAATATCCTAAACTAAACCTCATTCTAAAATCATGGTCAGCGCAACAAGCCCTTAAAAAAAATGAGTCTAGCTTTTATATTAATTATTCTTATAAATTTATACAATTAAACTTGACAATCAACATAAGCATTTTAACCACAAATAACAAACCACTGCCTTTCGGTTGAACTACAATGCAGTTGTCAAAAGTAAATAGATTACCATGAGTACATTTAGTATATGTCTATGTGAATACTAAGTCTTTGCATTGCATAATGTTTAAGTTCATCTAAATCTCAAGTACACTCTAAGGCCTAGTTGTCATTTTCTACAAATTCAGGTTCAATTAGCCTACAGAGACAACCGCTCATGTTTGTACTCATTCACACATCACTTTGTAAATTCAACAAAAAAGAGATTTGAGGAGAAAGTCAACAACTTGTCAAGGAGATATTTTTAGGCTTTGGTTAGAAAATCATGAGTTTTAAAGCTAAGATTTAGAATTGAAAACCACTTGACCAACCTAAAAAAAAAGTTAAAATTAAATTTGTTAGGACACTGTTGGAGCTTGAAGAGGACTTACAAGGTGTGGAACGTGAGTTTGGAGTGGCCGAGAGCCGGATATAGGCTACGAATTGCGTGCATTTGAGGTAAGTAAACCCTTTGAGGCAATTCTCTTTATTTCATTTCCATTTCTGAGTTGACATTAAATCATTTGGATTGTTTTACTACCGATCTTATATTGGTAATGTCATGCATTGTGTATTACTATCTATGATTTCTTTGGCTAAAATAATCGTGTAAAAAATTATCGCATAGCATTCTTTGTCTTGACTTCGTTCTATGATTGAATTCCTTTAATGTTGTTGATCTATGAGATATTGAATTTCTTTCTACATAACATACTATGATTTGTGTTACTGTATTTATTGGTGAATGTACACACATATATCAATATGTTTATGGTGTGATGCTTGTTTGTAAATTCTAAAACATGAAGTCTTCGATAGGAATGATTTAAGGAGCCAACCTTTGTACTTGCCCTTACTTAATGAGTTGCAGTGTGTTATGGGTGATAGTAATGTAGGTACATCTATTCATGATTTGTTGGAAATGGAATACTGGGTGCTTGGCCTTACTTAATGAGTTGCAGTGTGTTATGGCAGTTTTGCAATGTCTGCATTCTTTTAGTTTCAGTTGAGGACTTCGATTGAACTCTTGATATGCGGGTACAAATGTGAGAATGGAACAAACTACTCATCTTGAATAGAATTAGCAAATGGCTTGATTTGTCTCTAAAGCTTTCTGTTGGATTTGAAAGAAAGCCTTTAAGCTTCCCATTTATATATGTACATTTACTTCTGCTGGCATTATATATATAAGTGTAACACTTACTGACAAAGCTATAGAACATCATATTTCCATCCTTATTTTGGTTAAAATAGTGCTAATTAACTACGCATCAATTGCATATATATAATCAGAGGTTCAATTTGTTGGCAATAGAACAGTACATGAATCTTGCCCAAACTTGTTTATGGGGTTTCCTTGTGAGTTTACATGGCTAGATTTGTTGTTAATTAGAAACAGGTAATACTCATTGTGACTTTTAATTCGAAATGATTGCGCATAAAGTCTTTTTTATTGTTTTATGATTAATTTGGCTTGATTGCATATTAGAGCACCTTATTAAACCATCAATACAAACTTGTACCTCAACATTGACCTATCTAAGTTACCACACTAATATAAGTTATGAGGTATAAATAATATTTGTTATTTTTGACCTATCCGCCTCGCTACACAAACTATTTCTAGCCTTTCTCATAACTCCATTATGTTAAATAGATTAATATAATATACTAAACTTCGTTAGATTTGAATATTAACAACACAAAAAAAATATATAATGAATTCATAATAACAAGAGAGTAGTGTTAAGAGCTTGTGTAACCTTGCATCGACATCTTCGATAGCCATTCCAGACAATGATTAAAATAGCTCAATCAACTTTGGAAGAGTTTGAAACGTTGCATTGTTGGCTTACTAAAACTAAAAAATTGATTACAAAACATCAAAAAGAGATTTATGACTAACATCAAACAACTTGATTTTATAAGAAAGGATTAGAACATTATAACATAACCAAAAAAAAAGGAGTCGTCGATGTTAAACAATAAATAACATGAAAATAATTGTAACCACCTACATGCAGTCTAGTTACCTCAATTGTAGTCATAACTAAAAACAATAGTTGAGAAGATCATGTAGTAGATGGCTTCTATTTAAGTCAACATATGTAGTCTTGATTTGCCTCGAAAACTTTCCGTTTATATACATATATTTTTTTTTTTTTTTTTTTTTTTTTTTTTTTTGTCAATAGGGCTAATTTCCTTGTGTGTTTTACATGGCTAGATTCAAAATATCGAACTAATGAAGTCTCGTGATCTTGAGGGATTATTAGTGATATGGAACAACATAAAAAGTTCTTATAATTAGAGACTGATAATTAAGAAAATGAACAAACAACAACCACTACTAATACCAAATGGCTTGATTTGTCTCTAAAGCTTTATGTTGGACTAAAGCCTCTTTAAGTTTCCCATTTATTAGTTATAATTCCTCACCCTGAGAGAGCGTCCTTGCATCTTACCTACCTACTAATCCACTTTGCAAGTAATTGCTTATACCTTTGATCTTTCTATGCAGGAAGACGTTTATCAAAAAGAGCTTGTGTTAAGTAGAGTTTTTAAAGCTTATCAAAGACAAAAAAGATGGGCGTGATCTTGCTGAACACCAACTTTCTAACCTTAATCTACTGCACATTGATGAAAAGGAAAAACAATTCGTAATTGATATGCCTCATGCTATTTGTTGGATGTTTCATTCTTTACTGTGCATGAACCAATCTATATGATCCATATTTGTATAAATGGCATGTGAAATTCTTGCAACAAATTGAGATTGTGAACATCTGTATTTTAGTGTTTGGGTGCGATCATTTTAGTCAAAATGCATTTCTGTTATCCAATGTCTCTTGATTATGTTGGTTGTCTTATCTATTGGTTATGTTTTAGTATGATTCAGTTTGATGTTTCATAACTAGTTAAATACCTATATTTTGTTGTTTAGGTGGCCGTGTAGATTGGGCTTTGGCCAAGGGTTGCTTATGGTAGAAAACTATAATGGAATTGTTTAACTGAGTGATGTCATTGATCATTTGTAAGCTTCACATGTCAAGAGCCACTCGAGTTGCTATCTAGTAACTTAATTATTTTGGACTGTTTGTACTGCAATGCCTCTCAAAGGGTCACGCGGGCATTCCTTAAATCTTAATTTCTTTTTCCTTGTGCATTTATGATTTTATTTTTGTAAGTAATTACTTATACCTTTGATCTTTCTATGCAGGAAGACGTATATCAAAAGTAGAGTTATTGAAATCACGAAAATGAGCAGTAAAGCTTAAGGTACCCCTACTTAAGAAAACAAATTTAATGCTACTATTATATTGTTACCATTATGTGTGTTTGTGTGTTTTTCTTTTCTTTTCAATATTGGTAGTGAATTAATGTAAAAGAAAACAAATACCATCAATTCATGGTAACAATAGTGGAAAAGAAGACTTAAATAATGTGAATAGATGTAATCTAAGCTATAACTTATTTGAATGTTTTTGAGGGCTGGTAGATGTGCGTAGGAGAGAATTGTTTCAACTTGTGTAAATTGTGAAGTTTGTGGTAGCCGCCATTGTTTGATCTTACAAGCATATCATTTTAGTTGCTTATTGTTGATCCATGCAGGCTAAGCTCCAAAGGAGACGTCAGGAGCTGACCTAGACTACACCGGACCAGCCGGTGGATGATGAGGCGGTGTACTACAAGGTGGCGGGTGAGTGTCCCAAAGGACGTGTCTACGGTCTCGGGTCGTTAGGGAGAAAGAAGAGAAGATACGCAGATGCTGATGCTAGCACATCCCAGGTGCTAGCACAACGAGGGATGGACAACTTTATGATACTTAGGTATTTTTATGGTTGTTGTAGAACAATGAGAATTGTAGTTTTTTTGTGGATACTTTGGTATCTTAGACATTTATTATACTTGACTACGTTTCGTGAATATATAAATCTTTTTTAATATCGAATTGTATGTTTTTTCTCATTTGAGTCTTTGTTGTTGATATATATTGTTGATTAGTGTATGTATGTGAAATTTTGCTTTTTTGGGGATGTTAGCACCCCCAAGGAGTTGTTGGAGGGGGTGCTGGCGATGGAGCAGGTCCTGTTGTTA
Organism: Stephania cephalantha; assembly: GCA_039657325.1. Lineage (NCBI taxonomy): Eukaryota > Viridiplantae > Streptophyta > Magnoliopsida > Ranunculales > Menispermaceae > Stephania > Stephania cephalantha. Next base: position 34,083,230 of record CM077571.1, read on the forward strand.
TTTTTAGTTTTAGAAGATTCGGAGAACCAATTTGATTCTTGTGAATATTTTTTAAAAAAAATTGGGAATAGAAACGGAATAGAGACGGATTAGCAACGAAATTTATAAATTCCGTTGCTAATCCGTCTCTAATTTGTGAAGAAATAGAATGAAAAAACTGGGTAAACAGAGTTTAGAAACGGAATAAAGACGGATTAGCAACGGAATTCGTAAAGTCCGTTTCTAAGCCGTCTCTAATTAGCAACGGATTAGGAACGGAATTCATGAATTCCGTTGCTAATCCGTCTCTAATTTGCAACGGATTAGCAACGGAATTTATAAGTTCCGCTGCTAATCCGTCTCTAATTTGAAACGGATTAGCAACGAAATTTATGAATTCAGTTGCTACTCCGTTGCAAATTAGAGACGGATTAGCAACGAAATTCAAGTAAAACCATTCACTTTGGAAGAATGTCCATTTCTGTTCCGTCTCTGTTCCGTTTCTAAATCCGTATCAAATTCGTCTCTAATCAGCAACGGAAACACATTTTCGTTGCTGACTAAATTAGCGACTACAATTTTAGAGACGGAATAGATTCCGTCTCTGTTCCGTAGCAGAATTGAATTAGAGACTGAATTTATGCTAATCAAGAAATGTAAATTTCCGTTTCGATTGGTCATTTTTTTTGTAGTGTTTGTTGGCACTATTCTTGCTCAATCAAACTTTAATCCATGTGCAGACACTTTATGTCCCAAAACAATTCCTTCTCGAACTGTGAAATCCGAGAATTTCATAAACTTGATTAGGATGCTAATTAAGTATTATTGAATTTTATTAAGGATTTAAATATTCGAGGTGGGACTCACGTATTACGGACAGGAGATAGCAAGTCAAATTATTATTTTTTATGTCGCATGACTAAGTGGTATATTATACTCTATTCGACGCGAAAGAGGGTAAAGATAAGGCTTATACGTAGCGTCCATGAGTTTCAGATGTCGTTGAAAATATTTCTCAGTTTTTGGCGAAATTGGGTGTTTTTGAAATTTAATTTGAACTTAAATTGTAGAAATAATCGAGAAATTAAATAGAATTATTAATAAATTTGTAGGCCTTTAGTTAAACGCAGGGTTTAGGGTGACACGCATGCCGCGTGGAATGTACAATAATTTGCAGGACCGAGGATGGTCATTGGTGCGCGTGGCAAATTTATAGCAGAGAAAATACATAGGTCTATATATATTTATATATATAATATAGTTTATATATATATATGAATATATATAATGAATCCCATATTTTAATTCAAATTAAAAGTATACATTAGATTCACTTCGAGATACACGTAGCTTGAGCATCGAGGATGGAAATGGTTGAATGTTAGTTTTGGAAAGGATATCCATGCCTCGAGATACGTGCAACCACATCTCAAGAAAAATCAAGTAATGTATGGTTAGTTATTAAAACCATTCAATAAACCTTGACATATGTGATACATATTTGAAAGAGATCAATATAATTGATCTGATGTCAGTCAGTTAAACGGTGATGTTTGGTTAATAGCCATAGAGATTTACCTCGAGATACGCAACACATATATCAAGAAAGATAAAAATAATAATAGAGGAACCATTAGATCTTTCTCGAGATTGATGCGATACAAATCTCAATGAAATCTAATATTTATCTCCAATAACACACACTGCGTTTCCCTATCTCTGTTTTGAAATCAACAGTGAGAATGAGAAAGGGAGAGAGAGAGCGAGAGAGAGAGAGGCGATGAGAAGGTGAGTGTGTGTGTTGGTCGTTGATGTTGGATTGTTGTTGTAGGTTGTTGTTGATGTGTTTGTGGTTGTTTTTGTTATTCATGGGTGTTGTTGTTGTATACCGTTGTTGATGATGTTGGCTTGTTGTTGGAGTTGAAGAGAGGTGAGGAGAGTATTTAAATGAAGAATTGAAAATAAAGTTTGATTTGCTGGAGAGAGTGACGAGGAAGAAGATGAGGGGGTTTGATCCCTAGACCTGAACGTAACGAGTCCAATTTAGGGGTCAAGTCTTAATTACAATGAAAATAATAAAAAAAAAATGCTAGAGTTTTTGAAAAATCCAAAAAATGGGAAATAAAATAAAAAAAATTATATTTTTTAATAAATAAATCGAAATGGAAGATTTCTGTGAAAAATGAAAGTTTCAAAAATTTTCGAGGATCTATAGCGATGGTTTTCCTCGTAATACATGCTACGATACCTGAAAATGCCAGAAATTTAGAAAATTACTTAAAAGCCTAGTTAAGGTTAATATTCGATTATGAACTACAATTTGTAGTCAAAATTGGGATCCGGACATCCGATGAGTTGAGATTCCAGATTTTTAGGACTTAAGAATACCAAAATAACTTGAAAATTCGGTCGAAAAATTAGGAAATCTGAATAGAAAACCTATTCGCATTTGTTAATAGATTAGGTATCATTAATAATCATGTAACCACTTGGAATGAAGTTTGGGGAATAGATTCAAAGTACGTGAATGCCAGGGAACACTGTGTGAGAGTTCGCTATCAATTTCAAGTTGGTTGGTTGTAAGTAAACTCTACAACTTACTATTTATGGAACTTTATCTTTGTACCTACATTTATGTTTACTTTGCATTGCATTTCTTATTATTCTTGGTCATGCATTCATGTCATTCCGGACAATAACTTGTTTGTGCTATGGCTCACGGGTGGAACTCGGAGCTAGGTTTCTTGACCAGTTGGATTGGAACATGGAAGACCCAAGGCATGTAAGTTTTCTAGGGGAGCATATACCGGAAATTTATTACTATTTTTGGTTCATTCTTAGGTTGGCCAACCTGTTTATGATCATTGAGTGTAATAAAAGTGTTTCGCATTGTTATTTAAATTTGTTGTTATTTAGAAATGCAATTACATCTCTCCTTGTATTAAGACTAACATTAGTAGGAGTACAGAGCAGTATAGGAGTTTACTTGACATCTTCGAGTTGCTTTTTGATGATGTCAGGTTCTCTTGGAAGACAAGGAAGAATGGAAAGACTCGAAGACTTCTTGTTAATATTTTCAAAATTAAAATTTAATTTTCTTGTTGTATTCACTTTATATATATTGTTTTGGGCTTTGGGGTGAGTGTAGGACATGAAATGGTTTTGAATAGGTTATGAAAGTCTCCTAAATTAGTTTGAAGTAAGTTAAGTGGTTTTTTATTCAATTCTGGTTTATTTTAGGATTATGAAGTTGTAAATAAGGTATTGGAAACTTTAAGTTAGTTTAGAACTTTTAAATTGATATAAATTGTGACTGCAGGGAGTTATGAGTCATTCTAGGATTCTCCCTGTTCTGCTGTCTATTAGGTGGATTTTCCAACAGGAAACTAATAGGGAAGGTGATGCCGAAACTTTTATAAAAATATGGAGGATGTTGCGTATGATTTCCCAATTCACTTCAATTAAACAAATCAAGAATTAAGTTTCATTGAGGATATACATTTATTTTAGGAGCACTTTTAGAATTTGATTGAAAAGTAAATGAAGGTTCAAAATTGATTGCTGGTTTAGTTGTCTAATTATAGTGATTAAGGATAAGTCATGGCTTAGTGAGACGGGCCCTGACACGAACCATGAAATCACACTTTTCTCAATTAAGTTATAAATTTGTGTCTTGACATCTTTTCAATACCAAAGCCAAATTTTGGAAGCATAAGTCGAACAATGCACCAAATATTGAAAAATCATCCATATTCAACTTCATAATATCCTCCACCATATAAGAGAAAATAGCGATCATACATCTCTGAAATATTTCTAGTGCGTAGCACAATCCAAATGGCATCCGTCTAAACGCAAACGTTCCATAAGTACATGTAAACATAGTTTTCCTTGATCTTCTGGTGCTATAGGAATTCGATTATATCCCGAATACCCATCTAGGATACAATAGTATTCGTATCCTCCTAACCTATCTAACATCAGATCAATGAATGGTAAAGGGAGAAGTGATCTTCCCTTGTAGGCTTATTTAACTTCCGATAATCAATGCAAACTCTCCAACCTGTTACTTTTCTAGTGGATAAGGTCTCTCAATTTTAAGTCTGAACAATGATCATTCCTTTTTCGTTGGTACCACATGTATTAGTGAAACCAATGAACTGTCTGAGATAGCATAAATGATTTTGGCATTCAACCATTATAAAATCTCTTTCATTACCACTTCTTTCATCACTGAATTTAATCGCCTTTGAGCTTTAATTTATTTTTTATGATCCTCTTCCATTAAAATCTTACGCATGTAGATAGTTGGACTAATTCTTCTTAAACCTTTTAATGTTCGTCCTAATGCTGACTGATTGATGAGTCATTATTTGTGCACTATTTCCTTGGTGTTCTACTATGTGAATCGGGTCTAAAGTCATATTTTATGCCCTTATATGTTTAATTTAGAGATTTACAGGGTATTTGAGGTGTTTGTGTGTGAATTCAAAAAATCCGAAAAAGAAGTCAAAGTTTAATAAAAAACCAGCAGGCTTGATGCCCCAGAATGGAAAGACGGTGTCAGTGAAGACCACAACGCCAAGCGAGGAGTTATGACAGAATAACTAATGGCGCAAGAATTGAACTTGTGCCGTCAACTCTACAAGGGACGACGCTAATAACGGCACCAAATTCCAAAATAGAAGTTTATACTAACTTGAAGACCATGATTTTCTACATTTTACCACGTCGCCACCTGGCACACCTGGCACCGTCCGCATAAAAGGCGGCAGTCTAATGGAACCAGAATCGCAAAATAGAAGTTTTGTATTTTTCTAGAAGGTTCTTATTGCTCGTGTTTTCTTTTTCACATACCAGGCTCACCTGCATAAAGGAGGGATCTCTATGAAAGAAAATATATTGTATTCAAAGTGATTTAGGAGTAAAGCAAAGTAAAGTAATCATGTCCGACTAGGTTTTTTAATACCTAGGTTGGGGATGAAGCTCTCTAACCAATAGTAGGTTGGTTTCTATTTCTTGTTGAGGTTTTCTATAATAATAGTGTTTTGTTTCAGTTCACTATCTTTGTGTTGCTATTTTTATCGATGTCTCAAGGTAGTTTAATGTTTGTATATTCATTGCAAATCTTTAGGCATAAACCCATTGACTTGCTATCAATAAGGTTGAGTCCATAATACCAATCGGGTTATGAAGTGGCAGTCACCTAGAGCAAGAAACCTGACACACTTGTTATTCTTGGTGAGTAACATCGAGAACTAGGTTAAATCTTGAGAGTGGTTACCCAGGGTTATTTACAGGTAGGTGTTCACACAGAGCTGATAATGTTGCTCACATGCGAAATTTTGAGAGCAGTTGTTAGGGGTTGTAGGGTCTGTAAGAGAAGTATTTAGAGAGCGGTTTCCCTATCTATCAATAATAGGGAATAAGGATGTCGGTGACCCCAACACCTATAGCCTATCTAGGAAAACTATTTTAAAACCTATCTTTTAAAGTCGATGATACAAGACATGAAAACAACATAGGGCTAGATTGTGGATTCCTAGACTTAAGGATGTTTTATTCTCTTATTTAAAACTTATTTACTTTTTTGTATAGTAGACATTAGGTAAAACTCATTCAAAAACACCCATGATTTACTTTTCTGTTTGTTGAACTCGGTTTGATTGAATCATTTCGATTCGATCCCGTTCTTGCCTTTACTACATTCCTGTAGGGTAGGTAACCTATTACGGGTTATATTTGACATGCACAAGAAGCGATCAGATTTTGGAGCCGTTGCCAGGGATTCCGTTCCATATTGAGTTTGACTTTTATTTTCTTTTTGTTTACTCGATCAAAATCGATTGTTCACTTTTACCTTTCAATTCTGGAATTGACAGAACCCATCGGAAGTTGGCTAAGGAAGCTCTAAACAAAAAGTCCAGTCTCCCCCAACCTACTATAGCTGACGACGATTGCCATGTTGGCGATGATCGCCACATTACCAAGGAGTGTTGATGTCGCGTCATTTAACAACAAAAATAGTCTCGTTTTCACCAACTACAATTGATTTGTAGTAAGAAAAGTATGATGTTGATCCAACAGGGATTGGGATGTTCTTATTTAGGTTTATGGAAAAATGAGGCTTTTGAAAACAAACTTAAACTAGCAAACCGAATGCACACAAATTAAAACACCTAAAACTAAAATCATTAAGTAAAGACTCTAGACCAAGGCAGGAATTCATATTCTAGGGAACTGATTTGATTGTCGATTTATCAAATGTTTGTTCTATTACTAATTCTTGTTGATAGGCTTATAGTGACTCTCGTCACCTTGTTCTCCTCATGTTAGTTCAGGGAACGTGTGACCCAACCTCATAATAACTAGACTTGCAAGGGCACCGGATATGTCGTAGGCTTTCAACAAACTAGCAACATTAGCACTCTATGAGAACACCTATCATGAGTGGTAATTAGAGTCTAGTTGTCTAACTATAGTGAGTGGAAATTACAATACACTGCTACCTATCTCATATCCTAAATACAGAGGAACACATTGGTTGCCCATATACAAGACTTCACTCGCCGCCTAATGTATCTCATTGAACGACAGTAGGATCACTGACAATATTTTCTAACCATAATCGCCATGCATATGAATTTACGCAACAAAAAAGGAACTTCTGGTTTAAAACCATAATAAAAAATCTCGGAATAACAATGCAAATAAGAATACTAAAATCGATAACAAACAAGTTAAGAATCGAAGCACATAAACCTCACAAATCTATGAGTCTGTAGAACTGAAATACCTTGTCGTAGATGGTGGAACTTAGCCACTTATAATTGTAAGTAAAAATCAGAAATTTATTATATATATAAAACTTACAAAGTGTCTTCGCACAAAACCTCAAAAGAAAAACCTAGCAACAAAGCATCCTCTCTGGAACTCTATACAAAATTCTAAATCTAGAACTCTCTTCCTCTGGAACTCTCCTTTTTTTCATTTTGTGGTCTCGTATATATAGTAGGAGTAGGATGTATCTAAACCAAAATCTTTGAGAAACAACCGAGTTAAAACCAGTAATATTCGGATCTTCCTAGTGCTTATGTATAAAATGTTTAATAGCTGGAAAATCTCTACAACATCGCTGCATTGCTCTGTTTCTATTCGGTTTCGTTCCGAATCAAGCCCAGCATTGAACCAGCGGCCTACGTAGATACCCAAATTGCTATGAAGGCGCTAATGTTTTTCTTGAGATACGAGTTTCGTTTTCTCCTGGGTCTTCACAATATTTTTTCTGCAATGTTTCCCGTGAGATTCATTCAATCCAATCACATTTGATCCAGTCCTTGGCGATTTAGCCTTATGCTGAGATCTCTACCAAGGCGCTATACTTATTTTAGCTTTTTGACTGAATTTATGTTGAAATCACTCCTTTTGTACAAAAACCTATTTTTGACATGAATATAGAAAAATAACGATTTTACATTATAAATGATGATAAAAGTTATGAAATCAATGGTAAAATCACCCTAAAATATAACACAACTAACGACTTATCAAATACCCCCAAATTAAGACGTTAGCTTGTCCCGAGCAAAGGAGCATAAAATAATCAACTCGCATACACAATACACATTTTATATGATAAAATTCATGACATAAAAGCCCTTACAATTTGTTATATGATAACTTATTAATAGGGGCATGTAACGACCCTAAAATTTAATTCATGCCATGTGTCATTTCAGCATGTGTCATTTCAGCGTGGGACCCACTAGTCGTGATACACATGTCCAAATCTCGGGAGTCGACACCGAGGTATGCTATTTTTGTTTGATGCTTGTATTATTTATTATATCAAAAGATTGAACAATTGAAACTAATTAATTTTGGAAATGTGCGGGTAAGGTATACGCGGGTGTATCGGTGTCGAGGCAAGTAGAGACGTACCTCGAATCAGGGTCGACGTGGGACCGAGGTAGTGACTTATGGGGTAAGTTTAATTAATTTGAGTTACATGTGAATTTATGTTGGCTTTAGTGGCTTTAAGGTGGCCACATTGAAATAAACATTAAATGTGCCTTAAGTTGAGAAATAAAACAATAGGCCTAAGATGTGCATCGAGACACGCATTCACTCATCATGAGACAAGGAGTCAACATGTTGAGTTACTCACTAGTGACTTGAAGGACAAGTGGGACAAGGTGGGCCATGAGATGAGCCTCGAGACACGTGTGCACACCATGATCAATGGCTAGCATTCAAACATATCAACATGGTCAAATTTGGAATTTCGGACGAGACTTTTACATGGTTTTTACCTCGAAAAGTGTGAAATGGGCGGATTGGCCAAAAATTTGAGAAATTGGTCTCGAATTCGATTTGGTCCAATTTAAGGATTTGTAAATAATTGGTTGAAGTTGTCGGAAGTTTTTCCACCGAAAAATCTTCTCGAAAAGTGTGCCACCATTATAATTTTCTTAATTTGAACAATTCTTGGATGTAAAAATCTCAAAAATTGTTAAATAGGCTCTAACACAATATAAATTTACCCATATGATCATCAGGGGCATAGTTTACTAGTGTCGGGTATTGGGTACGGATCTGGAGGCGTGTTGGAGCCGATTTGAGTGCGTTTTAGCTTGGATACATGTAAGTAAACCAACTTGGAAACTTTACAGTTATTTCTTGAGCTTTAATTTGTTGTTATTGCTCTGTTTATCATTTCTTTTGAAAGTTCCATTGGTTGAGTGGTCCATTGGCAAGTGAGGCAAGGTTATTATTTATCTGTGAAATGAGCTCTTATCTGGACGCCGTTGATATCTCCCAATTGAGTGTACGTTGGGGGCACTTATCCAGGTCTGTGGATATCTCATAATCGCAAGGGTTACGACTGGTAGGCTATGTCTCATCCCGAACCAGAGTCAATTGGGCTTTTGCCGCAACTCAACCACTTTTTGGTCGAGACTCCTTGCTATTCGATTTTCGTATTCCAGACCCTCACTTATCGATTGATTTATTTACAGTCTTTTATATTCATGCGTTCCCTTTGCCTTATTTTTATCTCCATGAATTAGACTGATTTATTTATTTCGAAATGCTGTATATATGTCCTGCTTGGCGTTACTTACCTGGGTTCATCATTCTTGTGTTTGACGGAGTGTAGATCCATAGTCCAGCAAGGGGAAAGCTCCACAACTAGGAGATATCATTTGAGGATACCGGAGCAGTTCTTTCCACAACAAGGGGAAGGCTCCACAGCTAGGTGATTTTTTTTCTATTAATAGATATACTTGTTTTGAAACACTAAGATTTGAGTTTTTGAGAGATCTTGGACACGTATATCTTGTGTTTACTCTCTACTGACAGTTCATTGATGATGATATACATATTCGGGGTTTCCACAATCTAGGTTGTCATAACTTCTGTGTCTTTGAGGTTTAATTGCTTCAGCTATAACTATGATAACTCACTAATTGATTAACTCAACTTAATTGTTTGATAAATAGTAAATGGTAAAGGAAGGCTGACTAGGTTTGCGTGACTTAGCGAGACGGGCTCAAGGATCAACGTAAGTTTAGGCCTGGCGAGGCCTAATTTAGGAGTATGGAACTGGGGCCCTCACAGGGCATATGTGTAATTTGCTTGAATTTCTTAAATACAATAGTTGTATTACGATTAAGTTTTTTAAGTAAGTTTATCTACACATATAAATTGAGGTTGAAACCTTAAAACAATAAATTATTTTTATTTTTACTATTTTCTTGTTCTCTGGATTTTGGGAGAGAAAGAAAAATGTTTTTAATCTCTGTTAGGGCTAGCACTCCAAACTATGATCACCATTCGTTTGTGGATTTCTAATAGAGGACGTGCACTTGAACGTCTTGAAAATTAAACAATCAGAGAAGGAAATCACGGATTAAAATATTGTTTACTTTTGTCGATCTAGTTTAATATAACTTTTTTTATCCTGTTGGGGTTTTTTAAAATTTTTTTTGAATTTTTTGCAGCGTATGAACCCAAAAACCCAACATTTTAGCCCCTAGCCTTAGCCCACCTATAATAAATGCCTAGTAGGCCCAGTTGATCAAAAAGACCTTATTTATTCATCACCCATTGTGAAACCTATAGCCATTAGTCAAAAAATCCTTTTACCTGCATTGGGAAGCTAGCTTAATCATAGCGAAAGTAAGTGCTAACAAAAGATTTTAAGTAATATATAGAGTGTGCCACATTTCCATAGGGAATGGTGCAGAGAATCCAGTGGTGGGAAAAGTAAGAAAAGCATAATCCACTAGAAATGGAGGAGGGACCATAAAATAATTAATAATAGTGAAAAAAAGAAAAAAAGATATAAAAAGATATAAAAACTTTATAAAAGATGGAAGTCTATAAAAACTCCATAAAAAGATTTAGCTCGAGTGCTTGTAGCTAGATTATGTAAGCCTTTCCAATGCTTTAAATCTCTTAATATCCTTTCCTTGTTACCCCAACCTAGCCATAACAACCTAAGAGAAAGTCCTATTGACCCCAAATGATGTTTTGATTGTGTTAGTGAAATGGTTGTATAAGTTTCTATTTGTGAAATCTTTGTATTCAAAGCTCTATTTAGAGACTAAAGATTTTTAGCTTGTTAAAGTTTTCGAGGTAACTCATGATTAATTGATGGCTTTAGTCTAGAAAAAGCCTAGTGTTTTGCAGAATATTCTTCGGGATAGTGGTTGAAATACATTGACTCAAAGTAACCAGCTTTGCTTGAGTGTTCTTCTCTCCTATTAGGCAAAATCTTGTGAAAAAATTGGACAAAACAATTTAAGTTGGGCATTAGGGGAGCTGAATTGTAATTTGTGTATGCAAGTTGATTTTGCCATAATTTTTTGCTCGGGACGAGCAATTGTCTAAGTTTGAGGATATTTGATAGGTCATCAATTATGCTATGTTTTTGTACATTTTTGCTATGAATTTTGATACTTTTATAATCATTTATACTAATTAATCGTTGTTTCTCTGTTTTCATGTAAGAAATAGGCTTTTAATAAAAAAGGAGTGATTTCCACAAAAATTCAATCAAAAAGCTGAACAAGTCTTGGCACCTTAAGAGCTATTTTAGTTCAACATTAAATCACCAAGGAATCACTAGTATAAACTTTGTTGGATTGTGGGAAACTCACTAGAAAAGTTGCAGAGGAAGTCTTGTAAAGACCTAAGAAAACGATGGAGCTAGTATCCCGAGAAAATATTGAGCGGCTTCAGAGCGATGTCTTATTGCACATACGACGCCACAAAATCGGTGGGCTCGATTCGGAAAGAAACTGGACAAAAAAAACATCGCAGTGATTTAGCAGCGATTCTTCAGTGATGTATCTGTTCAACGTACAATGCTGAACAAATCTAAGGATTTTATATCCTGGATTTTATGGATTTTTTGGATTTGGTGAATCTATTCCTTTGTATTCCAATCCATATATATGCCTAGGGTTGGACGTGCAATTTTTTTTTTATCTTTCTCTAGTTTTTATGTTTTTAAGAGAGGAACTCTCGGGAGTTTCGGTTTTCCTATTTCCTGGTGTTCGTTCTTTACCTTTAAGGTATTGTTTAATTCAATTTATTGTTGTAATTAGTTTATATGTGTACAAGTAACTAAGCTCTCACTAGATTGAGAGTTTTCTACAATTGCAAGTATTGATAATATAAGGTTTTGTTTTTTAAAGTGGATTTTCCTTTCATTGGAATCTTGTAACTTTGATTGAATTAAATATAAATCTACTAGTTTTTCATTAGATTAGATTGTATTTTCTTTACTTGTGTAGTGACTAATGCATAAGTGGGTGTAGGAGATCTAGGCCAGCAAACCTACCGCCGCTCGATAAGGGAGTTTAATTAAGTGACAAATAGAGTCTTGTTTGTTAGCAATCAATGTGTTATTGTACATTCAAAGTATAAGTTGGGTAGCATTTCATACTAGTTACCACTTAGAGCAAGTCTTTTCATTGAATGCTAAGGCTGCTAGCTCGTTAAAAGCCTACGGCATATCCGGTGGTTTTGCGGGTCTTGTTAGTATATTATACTATCGTTCGTTCCTACAATTGACTGTGGAAAATAGAGCGTCCGCACTCAAACTAGTCTATAAGAACCCAATTAAATGGATTTGTTTTATAACCAATGGCTAAGTCAATTACTTGTTAATTGAGAAAAAGCTCTCAATTCATGCTTTTATTATATTGTTTGAATTATAATTTTTAGTTGTCTATGCATGCTTCCATTGTTTTGTGTAAGTTGTTAAGTTTATTTCTTCTAGATTAGGTTGATTAGAAATCCCCCCACCCATTTCCGTTTAGTTGTAACCTAAGAATCCTTTTCAATCTCTATGGATTGGACCCCATACTTGCCTCACTACATATCAAAGTAGTCGATAAATCGGGATTATTATTGGTGTTGTACGATGAGGCATCAATCATACATACGAGTCTTTAACCAAAAATTTCGTCCAATGGTTCACTTACCTGAACACCCCCAAACTTATTCCGAACCTTGTCCTCAAGGTTCAAAATTAAGCCTGAGCATACCAAAATATACAAGAATGGTGGAAATAGATGGATATATAATATTAAGAGATTGATAAAAGTTTTGTGCACGATTATACAAAAACAAGACCATAAAAAATTGAATTAAAAACATAAGTAAAATCCTAAAAACAATTTTACCTCTGGGCTGCCTCCCAGTAGCGCTAGTGTTTAAATTCGATGGCTCGACTTGGTATGATAGATCATATGACACCTACTAATTTGGAGTAGGCATGGATAAACGACTTCCTTGATGTCTTAGGTAAGGTGATATGAATGGATCTTCTTATGGTTTCGAGCAAATCTGGGTCCTCTATTAGAAAAGATTATGTTTTATCATGACCATCTTACACGAAAGTGTCATCGTCTCATAAGATTTTCAAATGCCCTTTCTGTTCCACCCCTATTTTAAACTCAACCAGTATTCGTGGTAGGTTGGTGGTTTTACTAACATGAGAGGTTGATCTTCTTTGCTCTCCTCTTTTAGCTCCTCAGGCCTTTCTAAAGTGACTACAAATTTTTTCTTGCCTTCTTCTTCATGAACTTCTACAGTAATAACTTTTGGCTCAAATGGAAAAGTCTCGACTTCATCCTCCAATTCAGAGCAATACTCATTTTTCTCAACATCTCTAAATGTAATCGCACTTGCATTTTTTCTTGATCACGATGTACATGAATAGGGAACTCTTCTTCATTTATCAAATTATCAAGGCTAGCACTTATTTGACTAATTAGAGTTCCCATATTTAGAAAACTTGAATTCACCTCTTGCTGATGTTGTTCCATATTTTCTTGATGACCTAGATTGTCTTGATGGAACAGCTCATGGACTGAGGCTAAGCCTTTCATGATTTCTTTAAGAGAACGTTTTTCTTGTTGGAGAATTCGTGAATAATGCATGAACTCATAGAAGTTGGGTTGTGGCCATGCATAGCTCCACTCAGGATAATTTTCATATTTTGAGTAGTAATGACAAGCATTAGTGGGATGAGAGACATCCGCACAAACTCCATAAGCTTCCACATAACCCTGTTGCTCTATAGAATGCCAATTAGAAAATTGACTTCTAAAATTTATGTACCTACCCCATTCATATTATAATAGTATGAGTTATTGTAATGACCATTACATTGTTGAGTTACCTGCAAACATATACTAGAGAGAATGGTCTAAATACAAAAATCGATTCAACAAAATGAAAAAAAAAAATTTAACTCAATTTGGAACCGAATCCCTAGGAACGACGCCAAAATTTGATCACGTGTCGCATGTCAAATATAACCCGTGTATGGGTTACCAATCCCAAACTAATGCAGTATTGGTAAGCACGAGGTCGAATCCACAGGATTCAGCCAAACTGAGTTTAACAAATGAAAAAATAAAACACAGGGGTTTTGAAAAGAGTTTTATTAACTAAAAACCAATAAACCAGAAAGTAAATTTGAAACTTGCAAATAGAAAAAGATACCTAAATCTAGGAATCCACAATCTAGCCACATGTTTTTTCCATGTCTTGTTTCATCAATTTTAGGACTGTGGGTTTTAAGAAAGTTTCCCTAGATCAGCTATAGGTGTTGGGGTCACCAATACCCTTGTTCCCCTATTCTCAATAGATAGAGCAACCTCTCTCTAAATATTTTCCTTACTCCACCATATAACCTTGGGCATCCGCGCTTAAGATTTAGCGCGTGAGAAGCACTTAACGCTCTGTGGGAACACCGACCACTAAATAACCTTGGGCAGCTGCTCTTGAGATTTAACCTAGTTCTCGATGCTATTCACTTAGAACAACATGTGTGTCAGGTTTCTTGTTCGAGTTGATTGCTACCTCTCAGCCCGATTGCTATCACAAACCCAACCCAATTGATAGCAAGTCAATGGATTCAAGCCTAGAGATTTGCAACAAACTTACAAACTCTATACTACTATTGAGACATTGTTAAAAATTATAACATAAAGATAAATAACTAAAATAAAACACTATTGTTAAAGAAAACCTCAACAACATATGAAAATAAACCTACTACTAGCTAGAGAGCTTCATCCCTGCCCTAAGTATTAAAGAACCTAGCCATACATGGCTACTTTACCTCTCTATATTCTTAAAACGCTCTAAATTACAATGTGGTTTCGTCCATAAATGTCCCTCCTTTATATAGGTGAGCCTTAAGATAAGAATGGGAAAGCCTAGGAAATAAGAACCTTCTAAAAACTTTAAAACTTATATTCTGTGAATTTGGTGCCACCATTATGTGGGAACGACGCCAAGTCATGGCATGGCATAATATAATAAGTCTTGAACAGCAAGTCGGTCTAGAATTTCTATTTTGAACTTGTCACCGTCAATGGCACCGTCCCTTGTAAGAGTTGATAACGTCAGTTCATTTTTGATGTCGTACGTTTATCTGGACTGACGCATTTTGTGAAGCCGCAAGTCTTTACAAGCGCTGCATGTTTATCTTGGAGGTGTCAAGCCTATTGATTTTTGACCGAACTTTGGCTTTTTTCTTGGACTTGTCTAATTCATGCACAAATACTCAAATACCCCTGTAAATCTCTAAAGTAAACCTAAAGAGCCATAAATCTCGACTTTCAATTTGATTTACATGGCAAAACACCTATGAAATATTGCATAAATAATGACTCATCACTAGGCTATGTTTGTAGTCTTCATTAAAAAAATCATGATTTTTGAAGCTTTGATTTATGAGAAATGAATTATTTAAGTTTTTTGGTCAGAATATAAAACTGTCTTGAGTGATTGTGGTAAAATTTTCATATCTCCCACATTTCTTATCAAAACTGTGCAAACCTTATAGTTTCTGAAAGCTAAGACATGGCTCTAAAACTTTCATCTGACCTGTAATACATATTTTAAACATTTTGTAATTGAAATCAACTGAAAAGTTGTTGCACCAAAACTATCTCTATTTTAATAAATTAGATCTCAACATAAACAAATTGTTAAGGGGCTGATTTTATAAATTGGAATTTAAAACCACTTAACCAATCAAAACCACGTTAATATCAATTTTTTATGACACCTCAAGATCTTAGAGAGGACTTACGGTGTGTGGAACGCAAGTTTTGGAGTGTCGAGAGCCGGTTTAGGCTAGGAATTACATGTGTTTGAACTAAGTAAACTTGTCGGGCATTCATTTCCATTTCAATCTCATTTTATTGTTGGAATAGAGTCACTATGACTATTTTTACTTTTTTGAATCTCCCAATGGCACGACATGTATTGGTGCACTGTCTATGTTTAGTATAAAGACTGAATTCATAGTTTTAAATTGTTTCATGGGGTTTGGTCCATTCGTTTTCTTATCATAGTTGGACTCTATATTGTAGTTGATTGATCGTGGTCGTAAGTATAACGACTCGATTGTAGTAATAATGTGATTAAATAATGTTGATAACGGATATCGTCTTTAAGGAAAGGTGTGTTGCACACAATTAACTTAGCCAAATTTACTCTATTGCTAAGAAAATCGCTTTTTAATAGGTTTTAACTAACTACTCTATTCTAGAAACCAATTTAAATAACTTTGTACTCTTACATTAAGAAGACGTAAGTTTCTCATTGCTTTAAGTTTCAAATCTTAAAATTCATAACCACTTAAGTTTACTATCCATGCCTCCCTAATCAATAAATACCTATCAAAGCTATATATTTTACAGTTGTATCGTCCATATTCGGCTTAAAAGCTCCAATGGTCATGGAAACTCCTAAAACCTCTAATCAACAAACATGTGATCAAGATGTTCATAGCATTACCTATAGAATTAATAAAAATTCTAACCATTGCACTTTTTATACTTTATAATCCATTCATACTCTCTTTGGCATGGCATTCATACCATAGGATATATGGATTTCTAAGATTAATGAACTACCCATTCATCAATGAAATAGACATACACATCATGGTATTCATTGTAATCAAAGATTGAATTAAATAACTTCAATCAAATTAAGGAAACGATACCGAATAACAACACATGGATCTTCAATCTCTTCTCCTCCAAAATTCTTTTAATACTCAAGAACAATGTAACTATACTAATTTGTTATATATGGTTGCTCTTAATGATAATGGCTGATAATTGGTGAGTTTAACATGTTTTAATACTTATTTATACTCCTAAGACTCTTTAGAATTGAATTAGAAATCATAATTAACAAAATTCAAATGAACTAGAACTCTAAGCTTTCTATTTTCTACGTCCAGGCGTTGTCTGTAAGTGATCTCACGTTGAATGTAAAGCTACGGCGCCACTACAGCTTCATCCTATTATGTATATCTTCCTCACTCAGTAGGCCCGGCGCCCTACACTGTCCATCCCGACGCCGTGTGTACAATATCAAGGCGACACCAGTGCGCCACCTCTTTGATAAGTCAATATTGAGACTTTTATATAACATTAGTTAAATAGTATAATTAGCCTAAATATCCCGAAATGAGCTCTAATTGATTGCATTTATATATTTTTGGGTATAAAATGCATAAAGAAGATGAATGATTGAATTCGTAAAGAAATAAGGCTAAAATACACAAATTTGGATTTGACGTTGTGGCTAAGAGTTTTGACGCTGTGGGGAGATGAAGGCATAATGTGGGAGATGAAGGCACAGGTTGGAGACTGAGATAAGGAAAGAAAAAGTCAAGATGGTTGCGTAGTGGCGACGGCGTAGGTGATAAGGGACAGCGGCACTGGGATAGAATACGTAGGGCGCCAAGTCTACTGAATAAGGAAAAACACACTAAGTGGCCGAAGCTGTCACGGCGCCATGACATTATACACAGAGCGCCTGATCATAAGTGACAGCACTGAGACTAAAAAAAATAGAAGTTAGAGTTCTATTTCGTGTGAAATTGTCTATTAGGGTTTATAATTTTTTTTTCTAAAGTGTCTTGGGAGTATAAATAGGTATTAGAAAGTGATAAACATAAACAATACTGCCCATTAGCAACCATTATCATAGATTAGCATAGGTTTACTTTCTTCATGAGTATTAAGAAGATTTGTAAAAGAAAAGACATTGAAGACTCACGTGTGGTGATTTGAGTATTTTTTATTTAATTAAAATTATTTGATTATATCTTTAATTGCAATGAATATTATTATGTGCATTTTTGTTTCAATGAACTGTGAGTAGTTCATTAATCATAGGGATCAATTAATCCTATAGTATGAATGCTATGCTATTAACATGAATAGATTTTAAAGTTGAAAAGTGCAATGATTAGGATTTGTTTTGATTCTAAACGTAATGATATGAACATCTTGATCACGTGTTTGTTGATATTAGGTTTTAGAAATTATTATGCCCATTGAAGCTATTAAGCCGGGTATGGACGATACAACCATAAAATACATAACATCGATAGATAGTTATTGATTAAGGAGACATGAATAGTAAACTTAATTGGTTATGAATCTAGAGATTCAGAACTTAATGCAATGTGGAGCTTACGTTATTCACACCAATAGGTGGAGTTCTAGTTTGCACATTAGAGTCTTTTTCATCACGAAAATGGGTTGAAGTGGATTTGAAAGAAATCTATCTATTCTAATTAGGCATTGCATACACATACTAAAGATGAGTAAAGTGAGTTGAAAAACACAGTATTTTATTACTTAGGTGAAGTTGTAGACTAAGATATTTTTAATATAAGAGTTTAAAAGTAATTTACATTGGTTTGTTTGAATATAGTAGTTTAGTTATAAAACCAAAATAAAAAGGATTTACATACAAATAGGGTAATTTTGACTAGGTCATACTGAGTGCATACACCTTTCTTTGAGGTCGATATATGTAATCAACGTAAGTTGGTCACACTATTACTACAATCGAGTCGTTATACTTGCGGCTATGATCATGTTTTTTGTGCCATTGTTGGGGATAGGTAGCCACTTAAACTTAGTTATTTTGAAAAATTGTTAAGTTTTAGTTTAAATAATTTACTTTCAAGTTTACAAAAACAAAAAAATAAAAAATAAAAGTTTTAAGTCTCAAGTTTGACATCTACACTTGATCTCGTGTTTTCTTTTCAAGAAGAATTAGTTCATGCATAGCAAAAGAGAGAAAGAATTAGTGCCTTGCAACCCTGAGATTGATAGAACCAATAAAGGAAAGAAAAAGAAAGGAATCTAGATGGTTGAGGATTAAGCAAGAAACCAACAACGGGGCCAATGGAACAACTTCATTTTCTACTATGGGATGAACCACAACAGCATAACACTAGTAGATGATGCATCAAGTGGTTCTCTTCTAACCAAGGATAAGGATGGAACAATGGATATCCTAAATCTTATGTCTCAGAACTTTACAATTGGTAATCGTTCCATAGTGAGGAAACCAGCGGGCGTTTATGAGATTGATTCACAAGTTACGATCATGGCACAATTATCCGACCTGAGCAGTCAAATGGCGAAGCTTCAAATGGGACAACAAGGTCTATAAGTGCAGGCAATATAGCAACCAATTAATCACTAAGCCATGGTGGTTAATCAAATGGACTTGCATTAAGGAATAGATTATGAGGACATCAGCTTCAAGAACAACCAAAGCTATGGAAAGAACTTCAGGCTGAAAGGAATGGCTCCTTAAAAGTTTTTTCAAATATAGTACAACAACCCCAACTTCTTATATGGGAACCCTGATAATGCAGTGAAGTTACCTTCAGGCTTTGATCAATAAGTCTAACAAGGGAAGTTAGGGCAAAGCGAAGAGATGACTTCATTGAAGTTAATTAAGAACCTCACACCATGGACATGAGTAATAGGGAACGCCATGAGAAGCATGAGAAAGAGATGGAAAATGTGAAGTAAGCTATGAAGAGAATGGACGATGAGAGATCACAATCCATCAAGAACTCGGAGAGATAGATTGGTCAGTTAGCCATTGCCTTGATTTCAAGGAAAGAAATACAGTTTTTTAGTAACACTATCACAAATCTCAAGGAGAATGTTAGTGCTTTTCACATAATGAGCACTACGAAAATGAATGAGCCAAGTCAAGAGCGATTGATGTACAAGCCTAAAAAAGTCAATACTTTGGCTATGAGGAAGTGTGAAGTGATACATGAGAAAGGAATGGAAGTGAGGCAAGAATAACTTGAAGGGTTCAAGCAACACTCGATCAATGCCTTGAAAAATCAAAGAAAGGGAAAGAAACAATGGAGAGCTCAAGAACAAGATATAAGACCTTTTGAAGAAGCAGCAAAAGGAAATAGTATCAAGGTGGTTTCAAGGAAGTCGGAACCAAAGTTCAAGTTCATACCCAAACTTCAACCAATTAAGAGGAGAGATCCTAAAGACATATGCATACTAATAAGCATTGATGGACACCGATTTAAAAACGTCTTATATGATACTGGAGCCTCAGTCAATGTCAAGCCAATAATGGACATGTCACACCCCGATTTGAAGATCGATTGTCCTGATACAACAAATTTGCAAGTAGTTGATGGCAACTTGGTACCAACCGAGAGAGTCTTGATTGTGCATATGAAAGGGAGTAGATTCAAACTCATCACAGATTTTGAGATTATGGATCACAATATGGATGATGATGTGTCTTGATTGGGTGGCCATTCTTTAACAATGCCAATGTAGTATTCTAGGCAAGGAAGAAAAAGATCACAATGAGTATCGAGAATGATGATGATGCAGAGAATATTGTCTTTCTTGATAGGGAAGAAGTACATCCAAATGGCAAAGATAGAATTATCTCCGATCTACAAATGGAGTATCTCGTATTAGACTCGGACTAAATGAGTGAAAAGGCATCAGGCTAATGCATTAAACTAACTCCTACTGAGAGGCAGCCTAAGGGTTTTTAAATTTTTAATTTTTCAGTTTCGGTCAGTCAAGTAGTTATTTAGTGTAGTCAAGGACAATTTATACATTTTAGTTTTCTAAATTTTGAAAATTTATGCTAAATATGAAGGAAAGACCATTTGTCAGGTGACGATTCATCGGAATGAAAATATCTCGATTAACTCATTAAAGAGCGTATAAGAGTGAAGGAGTTAAAGTCGTAAAGGTAAGGTACATGGCAAATCAAGGGTAAGTTTTTATGGATTTTTGTATAAACATTGATTTCATACGATCATAACACCTTCAGAGTAATACACAAAGTCGGAAGATCGTAAAATAGGGAATTAACGAAAAAATATGCAAAATAATGTGGACAGACAGGTAGATACTGTGTGTGTAAAAACACGGTGCCGTGGGGTTAAGGCACGTTGCCAGCAGAGTGCCGAGCTGTAAGCACCATAGCCGCACAGCTTGCCCGACATTGTCATGGCATCATGCCCTATAAGGGACGACACCACTGTCAAAGAAAGGGGTTTTAAACCCCATTTCACCACATCTTGCACACTTGCAACCTATTCCATACGCAACCAACCAACCAAACATATATCCCTATAAAATCCAAGATTGATCATTTCTACGTGACAAAAAAGAGTTCCTAGTGATTTAGAGTGAAAAGAGAGAGCGCATACTGGATTTGCAAAAAGAGGAGAGCTAGGGCCTTGATTTTGGGATTTGACTCAAAGGAGCATTAGGGTTTTAATTTGTGAGGAATGTGAGAGGGCTTGGATTGATAGATGCTTGGAGGAGTATTCTACATCAAAACATAGCGGAACATTAAGGTAAATTTACAATTTTACTAGTTTTGCTTTAAAATCTTGAGAGATTTTGATGAAATTGCATGAATTGTGGATATGAAGTTGCTGGATAAGAATTTTAATTTGTTTGAATGTTGAGCATCAATATGACTTATGGCGACCTAGTACATGTCTTTTGCATTATTTGGCATGTGAATGATCATTGTAATATAAAATTTTGATTATAGGTAATTTGAAGACCTGTGTTGGTAGTTGTGGTGTTGTGTGCATTTTGAGAAATATGTCGAGAACAAAGAGGCAAGCAAGTCAAGTGAGAGCAAATGATCATGAGACATCATCTTCAGAAGATCCAAATAAGGAGGAGCCTAGGCCATTTAAGTCGAAGTACTATATTAGTAAAAAGCTAAGGATAGATGTGACGGCCCCAAATTCCGAAGCAAACCGGGCACCGCCACGTCGTCGGACACGTCATCAAGCCATGCTACATCACCTGCACATCTGCCTATGACGGCCCGCGAACTATCCATCTTGTAATCCAACTTAGTAAATTCCGTTGTTTTAAAAGATTAATATAGCGAAATATACTAAGTTATAAAGTTTTATAACTTAATTCATTTGTTCTGATTTATTTAAGTTATTTTAGTAGCGGAAGTCTTAATAATATGCATATAATTAATGTAATCAAGTTATGCATTAATTAACAACCTATGGGGTGGAAACCCAGCAAAAGGATACCACGTATATCAGTTAAGGCGACAAAAGGTATAATAGGTGTCAATATACATGTATCAGGTGAAAAAGTCTCCCAAAATGATCCCAAAAAGTATGTATACGTAAATACAAACACCTACGAGTAAGCTAGTGGAGGCGCTCCAAATCAGAGGTAGTCGCCAATCAGCGCCTTCCCCCGGCTCATCTTAGGATCTGCAACTTGCCACCAACAAACAATGACAAGTTCCAGGTGAGTAAATCCCAGAGAAATTCAGTTAGTATTCACAAGAAATCCAAGAAAACGGCTACAATTCATGCATATAAAGTAAGTGAACAGGAATGTACAGCATGAACATAAGTCGTGAGATAATCAAGAATAAGGAACGCGAGTGTGGTGTATAGCTGTCGAGCCCTGGGACTAAATACTAAACCGAGAAGCCCTGGAGGTGAGGAAACCCACACCCCCTCTTCACGATCGAAATGAGGAACTCTGTTGGTCGGAAGGTAGACTTCCGCCCAACGCCTCAAAGGAGAGGAAATCTGTGACGGAGGTGGGCCTCACGTCAACTCGCTCTCGAGATCATCGACTCGCTGAGAGATATCTCACGCGTAGTCTAAGGTATGACCAACACCGTAGCAACAATCGAATCATCACCAACGAGAGAGCCGGAAATGGGTCACACCGTCCCTTCGACCATACACAGACACACGCGAGAATAGAGTAAACATGAAAATTGAACTGGCGAAGAGTAATATGAAATACATAATTTACAATGAAAATAAGTAAATTCTAAGCCGACTTTCTCGTGGGTTTACTTACCTCAACAAATCGCAAAACGCCTTCGAAACGTCAGGCACACGCCTCGAGATACGTACCTGACACTGACTATGGTAGCCTAAGTCCCTGGTGTCCAATTATACAATTTTTAACATTTTAGAGTTTCATTTAAATGAATTTATAATGTGAGACCCCAAAATTTGTAAAGTTTTTATTCCACAAATTTGATTCTTGACACGTTTTTCGATTCATACAGGGGATCGACCGTTCCCAAGAACGCGCATTGCTTGCGCGCGCTCGCCGCTCACCGCCTCGCCACCATCGCTGCTGCGAGCCGCCGTGCCTTTATCGTCGCGCCACGCGCTTGTTGTCTGTCGTTGTGCGCCGCAGCAACAAGAACGCGCCGCCGCATTCTGAGGTCCTACTGCGCGCCGCGCTGCCGATCATTGCGCGCCATCGCAGCCGCCGCTACCGCACTGCCGCCGCCGGCAGCTCGTCATTGCTTTGAGATGTCGACGTCGCCACCGCGCCATCGCCGTACGCTGGTCCGCGAGCTGCTGCCGCCTTCTCCTTGCCGCTCTCCTTTGCCCGCACTTACACCGGAGCCACCGTCCGCGATCCCTCCATGGGCACCGCGCTCCTCCCTTCTTCTCTCCCACTCTCTGGTGCTCTTTCTCTTTCTCACTCTCTCCTCTTCTCTCTCTCTCTTCTTTCTCTCTCTCTCTCTTCGTTTCTTCTCTTTAAAGGAAATTTTTTATTTATTTATTTGGAGAGGAGAGGGAGTAAGGAATAGTGATGGGTTTGATGTGATGTGTGATGGGATGGGATGAGTGATGTGACAACTCAATCCCATACTACCCCGTACACCCGCGTTACGCGCACACCGCGACGTCATACACTCTTGTCACTACACGCGCTCAACCCGACCAAACGTAATTCTCAATTAACGCGGCGCGAACTATTAAATAATAGTAGAATAAATAAACACTCACACACAAAAATAACATATTTCACCCATTAGGCATACCATAGACTTTTCCGCGACATCCACGTGGGTCTGAGCTTAGGATATTAATCCGTAATTTGTCAGTTAATCGGGATTAATTAAAGCGGGCCGTTACAATAGATATGATGTCATTGAGCATAGAAAGTTCATTTGGGAAAGAAAAATTAATTTGCCAGCTAAGTAAAACAAAAGAGTAAACGACTTCATTATGTAAAAAAGTTGGGAGCAATTCACTCAAGACTATAGGGAGAAAAGGGTAGAAGGAGTGAGTGAGATTTTGAATAAATTTTACGTCAATGCAAAGTTTACTAAGAAAGGTGTTGGTGCCTGTGCCCTAGGTCAATCTACAAACATTGTTTATCTTATAATATTAGTTAATAAAATCAAGGTTTTCATTTGATGTTTTATTATAAGTGATTGCATGTTTACCTTATAGTAAGATCCATGAGTATTTGTTGACATATCATAAATGTCTTTAGTCAATCATTATGCGGGGAACTATAATGAATTAAGACTACAAGAAATCTTGATTGATGGTCATGTGATGATCATGCGTATAGGGATACAAATCAAGATCATGAGTACTTGTTAGGGAACAAGGTACTGGACTGACTCGCTATGAGAACACTACATTGATTAAGTAATAGGTGTTACTCATGATAGGTATATCATTTAGTCATTCGACTTGAGATTACCATAAACTTCAATATTATGAGCATGGTAATTTGACACAATCAAATGTTGTCTTTAACCTGAAGATTATAAAGATTGTGATTAGTGACCATGTGAATAATATGTGAAGGTGTGTAATTAAGATAGAATTTGTCACTCTTGTATACAGAGTGATATCAGTGGATCCCTCAATATGATAGACTGATAATTGTCAAGTCCATGTGAATTGATATGATTAATGTCACTTGAATGTTTTTAGTTTACCTAAAAATTGAGACTAGTACGATTGAACATTAAGGGTGACTTTCTATGCCTTATGTTTAGTCCAAGGATATCGCACAATAAATGGATATGATATATGTTATTCATTAGGTTGTATCGATTTTGATATCCATGCTTCTTGGGTAGTCATAATGCCATGCAAGGGACCGCATATGACTTGTGTACCAAAATGATTTTAGCTCACTCCCAACGTGGCATGAACTCACACAAAGAATGGCTTTGCGCAATTTCAAATGGTCCAGAGTAATGAATTTTTATATGATAAAATTCATGACATAAAAGCTCTTAAAATTTGTTATATGATAACTTATTAATAGGGGCGTATATGTAATTTGCTTAAACTGCCTAAATACAATAGTTGTATTACGAATATGATTTTAAGTGAGAGCTTATCTCACATATAAATAAAGGGTGAGACCCTAAAACGAAATAAGATTTTCGTTTTTGCAAATTTTGAGTTCTCTGAATTTTAGGAGAGTAAAGAAAAACATTTTCTATCTCTCTTGGAGGTAGCACTAAAAATTGTGGTCATTGTTTGTATGTGGATTTCTGATAAAGGACGGGCGCTTGAACGTCTTGGAGATCAAACAATCAGAGAAGGAAATCACAGGTTTAGGTATGGTTTATATTTATAGATCTAGTTTAATGGAACCTATTTTCGGTCCGGTTTTGGTTTTTTCAAAATAATTGTTTTGAATTTTTCGCTGCGTATGAACCCAAAAACCCAACAGAGGTATCAAAGCCTTAGGCTTGGTTCTATTAAATTTTTATATGTTTTTCTGATGTATATATGATATATGTGTGAAAACATGATCTTGATTAATATATATAATATACATATAGGTTCTGTGATAATTGTTATCAAGAATTGGTTTTAAAGCATGTTGTTAAATCATGTATATTGATACATACGCACGATTTGGTTCCATGATAGAATTCATGTTTAGAATATTTTGATTAACATATGTTTTTAATGTTGAACGATGTGAATTTTGTATGTTCATGGTAGAAGTCATGTTTAGGTTAATATGATTCTGGTGTTGAATACATATTTTATTTTTTGTTCAATAATTATGTATGTCTCCATGATAGAAATCATGATTAGGTTAATATGATTAATTTAATATGATTCCGGTGTTGAATGCATGATTAATATTTTGAAATTAATTTTGATTATATATTTCATTGTGGTTATCCTTATTATATTCCTATTAGATATGAGATAAACTTGTAATCGGATAAGAATTATGAATCCTATAAGATAGGTGAGATATATAACAAATTCTAATTAGATAAGGATTCAAAGTATCTTAAATTCTAATTGGATTAAAATAAGATATTAAGTTAAAGGGGGGGTCGAGTTAATTAAATACATTTTAATTAATATTTTTTGGTATTAAAATAAGGGGCAGTTTTGGTCAATTGGATTGACTAAAATAAAAAGAAATTTTAAGGGAGTTTTAATTTTTGGCTGCTGATCGGCCAACGGGACCGCTGTTAACTGTTTGTAGGGCAAGGAAATTCATATGATAGTCAATATTAGTATAATTTCTTAACTTGTTTAGTGATTGTTTATGCATTGTAATATATGATATTTATCTTGTTTAAATAATGATCACTAAAACAAATAAAAATCCCTCTTTCAAATTTTATGTCAAGTGTCATCCATTCTCAAACACTTGTCAAGGCTTCGATCACATCAATATGGGTCTGCCTCCGTAGAGTGTATTGTGTTATCTTGGTGAGGTAAGTTGAGTAATGATTACTCTATTGTTTGAAATGGATAGACTTGATAAAGCTATCAAAATGGTTTGGGCTTTAGACACTACATAAGATAAAAACATGCTAAGACATAAGATTTCATAATCTCATAAAAACAACTAAAAGTTACATATGATGTAATTTGTAAATGGTACCTACCTAAATAACTTAATTCAAAGTGTCATGCCTTAGCTGTCTTGGAATTAGGTGAAACATGAATTTTAGTCCGTTAAATTAACATAGCGTTTTTAAGGAGGGTTGTTAATTTAGTGGGGTCTATTCCTCTATACTAAAATGAAATTTTGCATAATATTTGTTGTAGATCTATAGCCTCTTCAAATCACACTAATCATTTGTCACTATGATCCATCCTCTAGAAGGATAAGTTGTTTGAGACAAACTTTCTTGACTGTTTCAGAAACTTGAGAATTGTTCATAAGCATGAACACAAGTTGTATGTCAAGGATAATCCTATTCCTTAGGAACCACTAGCCAATGCTTCAAAAGCCGTGAAGGATGCACATACTAAGCATGTCAACGACTCAACTGACTTTGCATGTGTTATGTCGGTAACCATGGTTCCTGAACTTCAGAAGGACATGGAACACATAGATTCTTACGACATGGCTACGATGTTGAAGGAAGTGTTCCAACAGCAAGCTAGGCAATAAAGGTTCGAGACAATCGAGAATCTTCATTCTTGCAAAATGGCTGAGGGTGCGTCAGTTAGTCCTCATGTTCTAAAAATGAAAGGCTATATTGACCATCTTGACAGACTTGGATTTCCCACAAGCCAAGAGTTAGCTACGAATTTGACCCTAAATTCATTGTCTGATAGTTATTCACAATTTGTGATGAACTATAACAAGAATTATATGGAGAAGTCTATCTTAGAGTTGCATTTGATGCTTAAAACTGCTGAGCAAAATGTCAAGAAACCTATTACTAATATGTTGATGGTTCAGAAAGAAAAGACTCTGAAGAAAAAGGGCAAAGGCAAGGCTAAAGTTGCCAAGGCTGTTGTGACAGTCACAAAGCCTATGGAACTAGTCAAGCCTCATGCTGCTTCTACTTCATACTCCCAGAAGGAAAAGAAAAGGAAGGAAATTTTCATTTATGCCATGCTCCTGGGCATTGCTTCAGGTATTTACATTATTGAAGTTAACTTTTATATTAGTAATTCCTAGGTATTGGATACTCGATGTGGATCTAACATTTCTATTAATGGGTAGGGTCTCACCAAAAGTAGAAAGTTAAAAAGAGAAGTCATCCTACGAATTGGAATGGAGCAAAGGTTGTTGCTTTGGCTGTAGGAAGCTATGAGTTAATTTTACCTAGTGGACTTGTTTTAGTTTTAAATAATTGTTATTATGTCTATGCCTTGAGCGGAAACATCATTTCAGTTTCGTGTTTGGATTTGGATGGTTTTAATTTCATTATTGCGAATAATAAATGATTTATTTCTTGTAAAGATGTTTCTATGCAAATGCTGATTTATATGATGGTCTTTATATTCTAAACATGAAAAGGTCAACGAATGCTCCTATTCTTAATGTAAATACAAAGAGATTCAAGTCAAATGATTTGAATCAAACCTACCTTTGGCATTGTCGTCTTGGCCACATAAATGAGAAACACATATCTAAACTAAATAAATATGGACTTTTAGATTCATTTGATTTTGAATCATATGAAATATGTGTATCTTGTTTACTAGGCAAAATAACAAAAAGTCCTTTTACTAGACATAGTGAAAGGGCAAGCGATTTCTTGGGTCTTATACATACTGATGTATGTGTTCCTATCACTACAAAAAAACAGCAAATCAGAAACGGAAATTTATGTCTCTGATTTGCATAAATTCCGTCTCTAATTGAAATCAGAAACGGAGCAGAGACGGAATAAATTCCGTCTCTAAAATCGTCGTCGCTGATTCAATCAGAAACGGAAATTTGATTCCGTTTCTGATTAGAGACGGAATAATTCCGTTTCTGATTAGAGACGGATTTAGAGACGGAAATTAGAAACGGAACAAAGACGGAACAGAAATGGATTTTTTTTCGAAATGGTACATTTGTAATTGCATTCCGTCTCTGATTCCGTTGCTAATCAGAAACGAAATCAGAGACGGAAATAATAAATTCATGAATTCCGTCTCTGATTTCGTTTCTGATTATCAACGGAATCAGAGACGGACTTTTTGCATTCCGTCTCTGATCCGTTTATGATTAGCAACGGAATCAGAGACGGAAATCATTATTTCCGTCTCTGATTCCGTTTCTGATTCATGCATATATTCCTGGAAAATTAGAGACGGAATAGCAACGGAATGTTTGAATTCCGTTGCTAATCCGTCTCTAATTTTCCTTTTTGTTTAATTTTCAAACATAAACATAATCCAATTGGTTCTCCAACCTATAACTTGAAATTACAACCATAGG
Organism: Stephania cephalantha; assembly: GCA_039657325.1. Lineage (NCBI taxonomy): Eukaryota > Viridiplantae > Streptophyta > Magnoliopsida > Ranunculales > Menispermaceae > Stephania > Stephania cephalantha. The sequence goes on from CM077571.1 coordinate 34,112,056, forward strand.
ACCTACTCCATCGCCTGCACCCCCTCCAACAACTCCTTGGGGGTGTTAACATCCCCCAAAGCAAAATTTGACATTCATACATCGACAATATATATCAACAAATATTCAAATGAGAGAAAAAAAATGTAAAAATCAAAATTTGAAAAAGATTTATATATCCACGAAAAATTGTCTAGTATTACAAATGCTCCAAATTTCTAAGTATTCACAAAAACCACAAATCCTATTGTTCAACAACCACAAAAAAAAAACTTACAATCCTCTAAATATGCACAAAAAGAATTATCAATCTAAAAGTCATGTAAACAACTATAAAAGTTACATGATATGCTTTAAATTCCTCATCTCTCACTTGGAAACTAGATTATGGCAGGTATTGTCACAGGGATATGGGCAATCAATGGCACTAACTCCCACTCGATCGAAGAACCAGCCACCTACTGATAGGGCCACGCTCTGCAAATATTGCAAAATAGATCAAACTCATGATAAAAATACGAAACTGCAAAAAAACTATCTCCATTTACAGTGCAAAAGAAAACAGTATATTTTACTATAATTGAACACACCATTCTATTATACAAATAAGTCTAATAACACCATATCCAAGAAGAACATAATTTAACAAACAGAACACATGAAATCCAATAACTTTTCTTTCAATTAGTTTTATGTCAACTGTAAAGATCAAATTACTGTTTACCTTAAAAATCAACCAACAATATAATCATGAAATTCCTACAAACCTAAAAACTTGAATAATGAACAATTTTCTCAGCATATTGGTGGAAGATGATGTCACGTTTGAACTAATGGAAATTCGCTCTAGGAAAAATGAAAAATAAGATGGTATCTCTATTCAATGTTGAATGTTTCAAAGATTGAGTTTTGCAGCAATGAGTTATCAAGGATTCATGGTCATGCTAAAATAAAATGTCCACAAAGCAAAGGATTCAAGGTCGTGCTAAAATAAAAATGTCCACAAAGCAAAGACTTCAAGTGCAGAAGTTTCTAATACATATACCGTTCTAGACTCTAGAGATGTAGTCATGGAAACTTTCTATTTGAAATCAGGCATGAGGATGCAAATTTGTTGATATAATAATTTGTGTTCTAATGGCAAAGGGCTTGTTCATGCTAAACATGTCATAAACTAAAAATAAATAAATAAACGTAAAATGGGAAATTAGACATAATAATGATGAATATTTAAGAGAATAGGAATGTTTCATGCATGTGGGCCAACATGCTCGTGCCATTTTGTGTCAATCAACCATCAAACTAGCAATTCATATTATCAATGCAAATGCAAGTTAGTGAGATTTCAGCAGCAATGCACTCAAGCAAATATTATCAAGCCAAATTAGTATACAAAACCAACGCAACATGAAATGTCCCTATATAGTTCTTACCAATGAATGCTCAAGTTATACTTGACATGATTCACCACTTTCACAAGCACTCTGTCACCCTCTCTTGCATAAAGTGTAGGCCACGGGAACCGCTTATTAATCGTAACTATGGGCTTCGTGCCGCATAGTCTTGAGATGTTCTTCAACACCACCGCACACCAAGGGACATTTGAAACAACTTAATAATTGAATAGTTGAACTTAAATTTTTCAGGGGACATAAGCATCATAGCGAGATAGAGCTAAGGTAGAAGAGCAATGACTCACATCGAACTTATAGTGACGATCCCTACACTCGACCATCAAAGGGAACGACAAGCAAGCCATGAAAACCAGAAGTTTGATCCATGTAAGTTCCATTTCTTTCTAGTTCTCCTTCAATCCCTTTCTATTATCACTTGTTTTACTTGTTCTCGTTATTCAAGTCACATTTGATAGGATATATATACACACAGTAGACTGCTAACACATCCATCTTAGTTGCTATAGGCTGGGATAGGATTTTGTTTGCAAACGTCATTTTTCCTAGTTTGGTGAGAGCAACAACAACTCTATCGAACCAAATCTGGTTTCGCATAATTTAAAATTGCAAAAACATGGAATCCACCTAAGGTTTTTCTTGATTTTTACATCACTTATTATGCACCACTTGCATTGGAAACTTCTAAAGTCAAGGTATATACGATACTCATCTAATAGGATATGTTCATTGCGTAGCGATCGGCTAAACTTACACAACATTCGAAAAACTCAACACAAGATCTACCAAAGTCAAGATGTATCAAGCATCCATAAATTTATTCAATAACCTACTACTTTTCTTAAAACCAAAGTATACATTTATCAGCTGAATAAAGTCCGCCACATGAGGAAAACAAAAGACTCAATGAACATTGAGGTAGAACCATAGAACATAAGCAAACTAAAATTGGATGTCTAAATAACCTCACAAGGCCTTTCGAAGGTAAATGAAGGACCTATTATGAAGCAAAGAAGGGTTGAAAAAAAAAAAAACACCTCAAATACATACGGTAACAAAGATTTACTTTAGTTCAAACCCAGTGTTCAGGAGCCTTTGAAGAAAATGCAAGGAGCATAGGGAGCTCCCTCCTCAAGAAAACTAAAAGCTATCAATTGCTTTGATAATACATTTTGAATTGACTGTCATGTTCAAAATCCCACTAAAAGAGTCGTCCGATGCCAGTTATTCGACCACAATTATTTTCAAAGGAATTAAGAACGGACATTCACCAGTTTCCTTCAAGATCTTCAGGCCTCTCTTTTTTTAATTATCTTTATTCCAAACCATTCAAACAGTAAGGTAAAGTATTACAAAGATTTACTTTAGTTCAAACCCAAGTGTTCAAAGATCATACTTCTCAACTACCAGGTAAGATAACTTTCTTTTTTTTTAATCTCTTCTCAAAAATCAGTATCAATAATAAGGAAAGAAAAGCAAGAAGAGAATCCGAGGTAAGCGAAAATAGTTGTTGTCATTTTTTTTGAACTCAAGATTCTATCACAGCTTTAGTGAATTTAAAGCCATACACACGTGGAAGCAATAAAACTACTCAAGTTGGACTTTAATTGATTATAGCTGAAATGCAAAAATATGACAATATATATATATATATAGTGCATGTTATAAGAGAACTAGCTATAAAGAAATTAAGCGTGTTCTTGAGTGAGTGACCTTGGATGAAGGTTTGACACTACTCGCAGTGGAAGCTATGGACATTGCCATTGCTGTCTCAGTTGATCTCAACCCAACATTTCTCTCTTATTCTCCTTCTTGTTCTTCTCATTAAAAGAGCTAAAAAAAAAAAAAAAAAAAAAAAAAAAAAACTTATCTTCGAGAGGTAATTTAGTTCGGTCTATTACAAGTATTTAGAAATGCAGGCCACATAGACCAATCAATGGTATCAACTCATCAATCTATAAAAGACTGCACTCAAAAATTCACAAACCTTGCTATTACTGTGTAGCCTTGTTGTAATCATCAAAGAATTGGAGAATCAAAAAAGTGTGAGAAAATGGTAATTCAAATTGCCCAAAACACATAGGGAAGAGAATATGAGGTGAAGAAGCTGAATAACCCAAATTCATGAAATGGTGAAAATTGAATATTCCAAATTAGTTGAGGTTGGCTACAAGAATCAAAATCATTCATTATGCTCAACTTTGTGCAATTGTCGAAGTGCTTCCAAGTCCTTACATCCCCCTAATCAATACGCCTATCTAATTTATCCAGTTTCTATTGAGTCAAGTTTTAATCATATGCTAGTAGAATGCCAAAATCAAAAACTAAAAAAACAAATGAACTGCAGTTACAAGAGTGCAAACTAAGCTGTGCTTGCAAGCAAGTTATCTCATTCATTTTGTTCAAAAACAAGAACTCTCTTTCTGTATTCTTACATCCATTTGTCACAACAGTCTTTCAACTTCAAGTCCATAAAAGCTTCAAAGCTAGATATGGTATCACTTTCCATTGCGCGAAACAAACTTACAAATGCGGACATCGAGAAGAAGGAAAGTTAAAAGTAACGCTACAAGAGATTGAGGCCAATAGGCTCAAACAATTGAAGATACTAACCGAAAAAATCCACAAATGTGTGTTCTAAGAAAAGAAAGGTACAATGGCTACCTTGATCGCAGATGCCTAATGCATCGAGTAGGTTTCCATCAAGCATTGATCACAAGACCCTCTATGTAAAGGTCCCAACAAATCTTTCCTTCCATCACGTTGAGAGACAAGAGATCAATTCCAGCTCCCACACATTAAACAGTCAATTTCACTCAAGCAAGAATCCATTAGATCAAACTAAGACCAATTTCAATGGAATTATGATCTTTTAAAAAAAAATCCACAACATACATCCAAAGAGCGATTCTGCTTTCCAAATGAGTCATCTCAAAAAAAAAAAAAAATGCTCAATCAAACGAATGCACTCTTCCACATTTTCCTGATACAAAATCAAGAGCAACTTTTAAACATGACTGCAAAATTACGAAAATTAGAAAATAAAAATGACATACTTAAACTACAAAAGATGGATTGAATAGCAAGATAATGGAAAAGGAATTGTAATGAATAATAAAACAATAAATAAGTCAAGAGAGGATGGACTTTCACGAAATTTAAAAAAGGAAGGGAAGTCATTGGATGGCATACTTAGGATTCATGCATTTGCAAAGCGATTAATAAAACAATAAACTTTGTTTCGCTTCTCCGCCGCGGAACATAGTGATCAAAACAAGCATTCAAAACACAAATTGAAGATCAAAACAACCCAAAAACAAACCATTGAATGCGAATCTTTGCGCCGAGCATGAGCTTGAGCCCCATCACAAATTTCAAAAACCGAAATCCTCCAAAAAGCTTTTATATAGACATTTGTCACAACAATCTTTCAACTTCAAGTCCATAAAAGCTTCAAAGCTAGATATGGTATCACTTTCCATTGGCGAACAAACTTACAAATGCGACATCGAGAAGAAGGAAAGTTAAAAGTAACGCTACAAGAGATTGAGGCCAATAGGCTCAAACAATTGAAGATACTAACCGAAAAAATCCACAAATGTGTGTTCTAAGAAAAGAAAGGTACAATGGCTACCTTGATCGCAGTGCCTAATGCATCGAGTAGGTTTCCATCAAGCATTGATCACAAGACCCTCTATGTAAAGGTCCCAACAAATCTTTCCTTCCATCACGTTGAGAGACAAGAGATCAATTCCAGCTCTCCCGACACATTAAACAGTCAATTTCACTCAAGCAAGAATCCATTAGATCAAACTAAGACCAATTTCAATGGAATTATGATCTTTTAAAAAAAAATCCACAACATACATCCAAAGATTCTAGCTTCAAATCGAGTCATCTCAAAAAAAAAAAAAAAAATGCTCAAATCAAACGAATGCACTCTTCCACATTTTCCTGTGATACAAAATCAAGAGCAACTTTTAAACATGACCGCAAAAATTACGAAAATTAGAAAATAAAAATGACATACTTAAACTACAAAAGATGGATTGAATAGCAAAGATAATGGAAAAGGAATTGTAATGAATAATAAAACAATAAATAAGTCAAGAGGATGGACTTTCACGAAATTTAAAAAAGGAAGGGAAGTCATTGGATGGCATACTTAGGATTCATGCATTTGCAAAGCGCTTAATAAAACAATAAACTTTGTTTCGCTTTCGCTTCCGCTCATGGAACATAGTGATCAAAACAAGCATTCAAAACACAAATTGAAGATCAAAACAACCCAAAAACAGAACCATTGAATGCGAATCTTTGCGCTGAGCATGAGCTTGAGCCCCATCAGCCAGCCCAAAACCGAAATCCTCCAAAAAGCTTTTATATAGACATTTGTCACAACAATCTTTCAACTTCAAGTCCATAAAAGCTTCAAAGCTAGATATGGTATCACTTTCCATTGGCAGTAACAAACTTACAAATGCAGACATCGAGAAGAAGGAAAGTTAAAAGTAACGCTACAAGAGATTGAGGCCAATAGGCTCAAACAATTGAAGATACTAACCGAAAAAATCCACAAATGTGTGTTCTAAGAAAAGAAAGGTACAATGGCTACCTTGATCGCAGTGCCTAATGCATCGAGTAGGTTTCCATCAGCATTGATCACAAGACCCTCTATGTAAAGGTCCCAACAAATCTTTCCTTCCATCACGTTGAGAGACAAGAGATCAATCCAGCTCTGACACATTAAACAATCAATTTCACTCAAGCAAGAATCCATTAGATCAAACTAAGACCAATTTCAATGGAATTATGATCTTTTAAAAAAAAATCCACAACATACATCCAAAGAAGCGATTCTGAGTTTCAATCGAGTCATCTCAAAAAAAAAAAAAAAAAAAAAAAAAAACAAAATGCTCAATCAAACGAATGCACTCTTCCACATTTTCCTAGTGATACAAAATCAAGAGCAACTTTTAAACATGACTCGAAAAATTACGAGAAAATTAGAAAATAAAAATGACATACTTAAACTACAAAAGATGGATTGAATAGCAAAGATAATGGAAAAGGAATTGTAATGAATAATAAAACAATAAATAAGTCAAGAGGAGGACTTTCACGAAATTTAAAAAAGGAAGGGAAGTCATTGGATGGCATACTTAGGATTCATGCATTTGCAAAGCGCTTAATAAAACAATAAACTTTGTTTCGCTCGCTCCGCCGCGGAACATAGTGATCAAAACAAGCATTCAAAACACAAATTGAAGATCAAAACAACCCAAAAACCGAACCATTGAATGCGAATCTTTGCGCCGAGCTTGAGCTTGAGCCCCATCACCAACCCAAAACCGAAATCCTCCAAAGAGAAATACACATCATCTCCATGTAACCGCAAATCGCAAAGCCAAAACACCTCACAAACTCACAAATCAAAAAACCCCCAAAACCAACCAAAACACACAAAAAAAAAAAAAAAAAAAAACCCTAAAAACCGAGAAAACTCGTACATGCCGAATTGAGGTTCGAAGCGAGAATCAACAGACGAAGCCGCCGAAGCGACGAAGACGAAGAAGATCGGAGAAAGAGAGAGACACCGGCCTTGTCGAAGAAGAGCGAGCTCGAACCCTAAGCTGGAGCTGAATCGAGCCCTAGATTTGGAGTCGTCGGTCCCCATGAACGCATCCCAAGACGATTACGAGGCCATGAAGGCCGCGAAGCGGCGTAGCCGGAGTCGCCGAGCCACGCGCGCCGGACTCCGCGGGTCTCGAGCCGGAGAGCGAGAGAGCGAGACGAGACGCGACGACGAACTTGTGGGATGTGGGGATTTTGGTTAAGTGGGGGGGGATACTCATCAAATCTCGAGATTTGATGCACGCATCTCGAGATTTGATGAACGGTCATAAGAAACAAAATTTTTGGTGGGAATGTTGGCGCCATTTTTTAGAGACGGAATTTAATTCCGTCTCTATTTCCGTCTCTATTTCGTCTCTGATTCGTCTCAATTCCGTCTCTAAATTAGTCTGTCTCAATTCCGTCTCTAACTTATTTTTTTAGCAACGGAACTTAATTCCGTTGCTAATTCCGTTTCTAAATTTCATTTTCCTTGTAGTGTATAAACACAATGGCTATAAGTGGTTATCAGTACTTCATTACATTCACTGAGATGTTTTGAACATTTCAGAGTGAAGTGCAAAATCAACTTGGTAAAACTATTAAAGCTCTTCGATTAGATTAAAGTGGTGAATATTTGAGCTAAGAGTTTGATGATCATCTTAGAAACTATAGGATTGTCTCACAGTTAAATCCCCAAGCAACTCCATAATGGAATGATGTTTTTGAGAGTAAAAATCGGACTTTATTGGATATAGTTCGATCTATGATGAGTCATGTAGATCTTCCTATTTCCTTTTAAGGTTATGTCTTAGAAACTGCTGCATTTACACTGAATCGTGTTTCTTCTAAAACGGTTGATAAAACACCACATGAGATGTGGTTTGGGAAAGAACAAGTTTGTCTTTCCTTAAGATTTGGGGCTGTGAGGTTTTTGTATGATGACAAATCTCAAAAAAATTATCAGCCAAATCTACCAAGTGTGTATTTGTTGGTTATCCTAAAGAAACTAGAGGATACTACTTTTATAATCCCACTGAGAACAAAATATTTGTGACTCGAAATGGTGTCTTTATGGAAAAAAGTTTATTTTAAATGACATCAATGGGAATAAACTAAGTGTTGAAGAAGTTCAATAACCACAAATAAACATTCAACTGCTAGTATGAGATCAACAAAGTCTTGAACTAGTTGAACCTCCACAGGTATCACAAGGCCCACGTAGGTCAAATAGTTTAAGACATAAGCCTGAGGGATTTGGATTTCTTATTACTGATAGTAGTGAGGTGTTTTTTATGGATCAAAATGAACCTAATACTTATCGGGAGGCTATGTCTAGCCCCTGAGGTAGATATATGTCTTAGTGTCATGAATTCTGAGATGCAATCCATGTATGATAACCAAGTTTGGAACTTAATTGATTTACTTGAAGGTAGTAAGACCATTGGATGTAAATAGGTTTTCAAGAAGAAAACTGACATGGATGGAAATGTGCATACTTTTAAAGCAGGGCTAGTAGCAAAAGGTTTCAGACAGACTTAAGGTGTTGATTATGATGAGATTTTTTCTCCTATAGCCATGCTTAAATCTATTAGAATTCTAATTGCCATAGCCGCATATTATGACTATGACATATGGCAAATGGATGTCAAAACAGCTTTCTTAAATGGAAAGTTACTTGACAACGTGTATATAATACAGCCTGAAGGGTTTGTTCATCCTGAGAACTCTAAGAAGGTGTGCAAGCTACAAAGATCCATTTATAGATTAAAGCAAGCTTCTCGGAGTCGGAATCTTCATTTTGATGAAGCAATTAAGGAATTTAGTTTCACTAAAAATAAAGATGAGTCATATGTATACAAGAAGGTCAGTGGGAGCATGGTTGTTTTCCTAATACTGTATGTTGATGATATATTACTCATTGGAAATAACATCAAAACTTTGCAGAGTGTCAAGTCTTGGTTAGGGAAGTGTTTCTCAATGTGATGATATATCCTAAATGTCCCTAGTCGATCATTATACTGAGAAATATAATGAATTAAGACTAGTGTTAATCTTGATTGATGGTCATGTGATGATCATGCGTATAGGGATAATTTGAGTACTTGTTAGAGATTCAAGATCATGAGTACTTGTTAGAGAATAAGTTACTGGACCGACCCGCTATAAGAACGCCACATGGATTAAGTCATAGGTGTACTCATGATAGGCATGTCACTTAGTCCTTCGACTTGAGATTACCACAGACATCAATATTAGGAGCATGATAATTCAACACAATTAAATGTTGTCTTTAATCGAACGATTATAAAGATTGTGATTGGTTACCATGTGAATAATATGCGAAGGTGTGTAATTAAAATAGAATTTGTCATTCTCATATAGAGAGAGATATCAATATATCCCTCGATATGATAGACTGATAATGGCCAAGTCCATAAGAATTAATATAATCAATTTCACATGGATGTTTTCAGTTTACTTAAAGATCGAGACTAGTACGATTGAACATTAAAGGTGACTTTCCATGCCTTATATTTAGTCAAAGTATATCACATGACAAAAGGATATGATATATGTTATTCATTAGGTTGTATCGATTCTGATATTCATACTACTTGGGTAGTCATAATGCTTTGTTAGAGACCGCTTATGACTTGTGTACCAAAATGATTTTACTTCATTGCCAACGTCGCATGATGGGTCGCACACAAAGAATGACTTTGCGCAATTTCAATTGGTCCAGAGTAATGAATTTTTATATGATAAGATTCATGACGTAAAAGCCCTTACAATTTTTATATGTTATATGATAACATATTAATTGGGGCGTATGTGTAATTTGCTTAAACTGCCTAAATACAATAGTTGTATTGCGAATAAGATTTTAATTAAGGGCTTATCACACATATAAATAAAGGGTAAACTAAAATGAAATAAGATTTTCATTTTTGTAAATTTCGAGTTCTCTGGATTTCGGGAGAGAAAAGAAAAACGTTTTATATATCTCTTGGGGCTAGCACTCCAAATTGTGGTCATCGTTCGTGTGTGAATTTCAAATAGAGGACGGGCGTTTGAACATCTTAAAGACTGAACAATTAGAGAAGTAAATCATGGATTAAGGTATGATTTACTTTTGTAGATCTAGTTTAACGGAACCTGTTTTCGATCATGTTAGGAGTTTTTCAAAAAAAAATGTTTTGAATTTTTCGCTGCGTATGAACGCTAAAACCCAACAAAAGGTGATCTAATGAAGTTGATATGGGTATTTGTCCCCTTTAATGAGCATGCAATTAATATAATCTATGGGTTAGAGGATATGAGTATGATTGAAGCCGAACAAATTTTTCTGGATTATCTATATGAGAAACCATATAACCTATAACTTTTTTAGAGCCATAGAGTGAACGTTTGTTGACAAAAGATGGGTAAATAGAGCTTAGAATGTGTCGAAGCACATTAAGAAAGGGAGCATGAAAAAGTCTATAGAATGTGGCAACACATTCTTATTGCTTCATTGTACCCGACCACTTAGCAGGGGGAAATCAACAAGCCAAATGCGCCTTGTTTATTTGAGATTACAAAGTACGAAGATATCAACGTGGGCGAGATCATCTACATGGACCTAAGGGAGTCTCTTATGTCAGAGAGAGACAACAAACTGTCGTTTCCAATTTGGATTACTGAGATGTGCTTGAAGACCAGAGTGTGATTGCTTCAGGATGAAGATTTTGATATTGAGGCCCAACCAACCATAGATAAGGATTTTAAGTTAACACTAAAATCACCAACTGGTTACCAGGACTCCGAGGATGAAAGGGAGAGAACTGAGGGCAATAGACTTGAGGGGCCGAGTTGTTCACCAAGCAGTAAGAAGATCATGCAATAACAACAACAGTAGAGGAGTTAGCCCAATAGTTGTATGAATAATGATATGGAGAGGAAGAGGATCAGCGACAGGGATTTGCTGAGGGCTACAAGTTTGTAGACCCATTTATAGAACAGGAGGACTTGGATGTTCCTAAAGTTTTTCCACCACCTTCCCACCACAAGCACAAGTACAAACACTAGAGGACTTGACTCCAAGGCAGCAGAGGCTGTGGATTGATGAAATTAGGAGATAGTATAGAGATGGCAGGGCTCAGTATGAGGAAGCCTTATTGCGATTGAGCAATATAGATAGAGGAGAATGCAAGACTGACTGAACGGGTAGTAGAACTTCATGTTATTTATAGGTCATCAGAGGAACGTAGCTAGATATGAGAGGAGCAGACGGATGAGACCTATTGATAAGTCTATTTGCCTTTTAGCAGCACCAAACTACATGTTTGATCCAGACATGGTGCAGAGTATAGGGGTAGAGCTTCTTTTGACACCATCATATGTTGGAACTTATAATGTTGATGATGATAATGATGCGCGGTCCTGATGTCAGAGTCTTAGGATTTCTTTAGACATTAGGGAGATGATGAATACATTTATAATGATTATCTTTACATTTGGGATATTTATTCACTTATTTAGTTGTTTAAATTTTACATCTAGTTTATTATTTTATATATCTTGTATTTTATTATATGATTATGTTTAGTGTTTTTTATGTTTTAGGCTTATTTTTAAACCTTGAGGACAAGGTTTGGTTTAAGTTTGGGGCATCAACACTACACTATGGAAAGTGGTAAGAAACTATGAAATAAGGATAAACAATGCATATATGATCATTTAAATCTTATTTCTAAAGCAGTTAAAAAGAAAAGCATGATAGTGTATTATTTTTCGTATTTACTTATTATTTGAATATTTTTAGAGAGCATAGATTAGGTTATATATAATACTATGTAATGAATAAGTAATTCATTTGCAAAGTTTATGCCTTTAATTGAGGATGAGTAAGATACAAGTATCTTGTTAATATGAAACTCAAGAGTGTTTTTAAATTTTCGAAGAAAATAAGAAATGTAGCAAACAACAATATAATTTCATGAGTAGAAACCTAGAGTTACAGAAGACCATGAACTTGAAACAAAAGCAAAGAGAATACTAAAACACTTCTTGTGGAAAAAGTTAAACTTGTAAGGAATTCTATAATAAGTGTAAAACTTACTTGATAATAAATATTGAATAAAGACTTAGTGCAAATAGAGGAATAAGTAGGCATATTTAATGAAAAAGTTGGAGTTAACTTGCTTGATAGAGTGAAAGTCAAAAATGCTAATAAGAGTTTTAAAAAATAGAGTCCCACAAGTTATATAGGAAAATGGAGTAGAGAACTTGATGGTTAGAAAAAAGTGAGGAAAAATGGAATCCATTGGAAAAAAAGCAGGGGTCGCGCAATTAGAAAATATAAGAAGAAGAATAAAAAAAGAGAGATAAAATAACGAAATAAAGGTGGAAGTTAGAATAAATCTCTTCAAATAAAGGATTTAGCTCGAGTACCAGTAGCTTAATTGAGTTAAGTTTTTTTTCCAACTATGTTATATCCTATAGACTCTTGAAGTGCTAAAGTCTACCAAAATTAGTTTGATCTATGCTTATTTTTGAATTCCCAAGCTTAATGAGAAATCATGAGATTGTACACTTGCTACTTGAGTGTCGAGGTGAAATAAACTTATGAGTAGTGATGGTTTTGGTTGAGATCTACTCTTGAGTTTTGAAAGTGAATTGTATGTTTTGTTAATGCTACATGTTTTGAAAATGTAAGTTTTTGCAAAAACAAAGCTTGAGTGGATTATTACCTTGAACTTATTTTGATCAAAGGGTACTACATGAATGATGTAAAATGAATATGAACTAGAGTGATAGTAGTAGTTAGAATACTTAGTAAAATACAATTTTGCTCAAGATGTGCAAAATCCTAAGTTTGGGGGTATTTGATGGATAATTATTTAGACTTATATAAATAGCATTAGTTTAGTAGTATAATTAGCCTAAATATTTTGAAATGAGCTCTAATTGATGGTATTTATTTATTTTCAACTATATAAGGTTTAAAGGAGACAAATGATTGAATTTGTTAAGAAACAAGGCTTAAATAAACAAAAGTGGGTTTGACGACGTGGCTAAGAGGTTTGACGCTGTGGGGAGATGAATATAAGGCATGAGAGATGAAGGCACAGTGTGGGAGATTGAGGCAAAAAGAAAAAAGAGTCAAGATGGTCGGCGCAATGGTGGCACCGTGTTTGATAAGGGATGGCGCTGAGATAGGATACGCAGGGCGTCGTGGCATTACACACATAGCGTTGGATCATAAATGATAGCTTCGAGACAAAAAAATAGAAAGTTAGAGTTCTATTTCCTGTGAAACTGTCTATAAGGGTCTATAATTATTTTTTAAAGTGTCTTAAGAGTTTAAATAGGTATTAGAATGTGGTAAATATATACAATACCACCCATTTGCAACCATTACCATGGATTAGTATAGGTTTACTTTATTCTTGAGTATTAAGAAGATTCGTGGAAAAGAATACATTGAATATTCACTTGTGGTGATTCAGATATTATTTTTATTGACTTAATCAAAGTTATTTGATTATATTTTGATTGCAATGAATACTAATATGTGCATGTTTGTTTCAATGAAGCGTGAGTAGTTCATTAATCTTAGGGATCAATGGATCATATGGAATGAATTCTATGTTATTAACATGAATAGATTTTAAAGTTAAAAAGTACAATGGTTAGAATTTGTATTGATTATGAGCATAATGCTACCGAAAATCTTGATCACGTGTTTGTTGATATTAGGTTTTAGAAGTTATGATGGCCATTGAAGCTTTTAAGCCGAATATGGACGGTACAACTGTAAAATACATAATATCTATAGATAGTTATTGATAAGGGCGACACGGATAGTAAATTTAATTGGTTATGAATTTAGAGATTTGGAACTTAAAGCAATGTGGAGCTTACGTTATTCATATTGATAGGGGAAGTTCTAGTTTGTACATTAGAATCTTTTCCATCACGACAGTGGGTTGAAATGGATTTGAAGGAAATCTATCTATTCTAATTAGGCATTGCACACACATAATAAAGATAAATGAAAAAGTTGTGAATTAAGATATTCTTAATATTAGTTTTAAAAGTAATTTACATTGATTTGTTACAATAAAGTATTTTATTTATAAAACCAAATTAAAAAAGATTTACTTAGCAATTGAGTAATTTTGACTAGGTAATACTTAGTGCATACACATTTCCTCGAGGAAGATATCCGTAATTAACGTAAGTTGGTTACACTATTACAATAATTAAGTCGTCGTTATACTTGCAGCCAAGATCACTCTGCTGCACCATTTTTCTTCTCCTCATGCCTTCTCCACGCCTTACCCATGTTATGTAGTCATTTCTCATGGCGTCAAGCATACTAGCCTCAACGTCAGGTATGATATTGTGCGTTTTATCCTCGTTTCATCATGAAATCACTCGTATGCCTCCTTTATACCTTACTACTTAAGTCCATATTCATTTTACATTGTTTATGGACCTTCAATTCAAATAAATTCAAGTTAATAATTCACTCAAAAGTTTTTCTTTGCAAACACTAATATTTTCAAATACATTAACTTTAACAACATATATAATTCACTTTCGAAACTCACAAGTAATTCACAACAAAAACTATCACTACTCATGAGTTATATCACCTCAACACTCAAATAGCGAGTGTATAATTTCATGATTTCTCATTGAGTTCATAAATTTACAAATAAGCATAGATCATACAAGTTTTGTAGACTTTAGTATTTCAAGAGTCCATAGAACTTAACATAGTTGGAAAAAAAAAACTTAACTCAACTAAGCTACTTATACTCGTGCTAAATCTTTTATTTGAAGAGTTTTAATGTGACTTTCGCCTTCCTTTCTATTTACATTTATTTCTTTTCTTTTTTCCTTACATTTTTAGATGCATGGTCCCTACTCCTTTTCCAATCGATTGTTCTCTCATTTTCCAACTATCAAGTTCTCTGCTCCTTTCTTGTACAACTTGTGGAACTCTCTAATTTTATTTAAAAAACTCTTTTTAGCACTTCTCACTTTCACTCTATCAAGCAAGTTTTAACTCCAACATTTTATTTAAAAATCATGCCTATAGAGCCCTTTTTGTATTTAGTCTTTATTTTACTTTTATACTCAAGTAAGATTCATACTTATTTTATAATTCCTTAAAAATCTAATTTTTTCCACAAGAAGTGTTTTGACATTCTTCATGATTTTGTTTTAAGTTCATGGTCTTCCCTAACTCCAAGTTTTTAATCATGAAATCATACCGTTGTTTGCTACATTTCTTCTTTTCCTCAAAAACTTGAACACTCTCTTGAGTTTCATATCAACAAGACACTTGTGTTCTTACTCATCCTGAATTAAAGGCAGAAACTTTGCAAATGAATTACTTATTCATTACATATTACTATATATAACCTAATCTATACTACTTATACACATTTAAATAGTAAATAAATGAAAAAGAATACACTACCATGCTTTTCTTTGTGACTGGTTCAAAAGATAAAATTTATGATCATACTTCTGCAGTGTTTATCCTTATTTCATCCATTCTTACTAGTTCCTATAGTGTAATGTTGATGCCCCTAAACTTAAATCGAACCTTGTCCTTAATGTTTAAATTAAGCCTGAAACCGAAGAACACTAACACAAAAACATATATAATAACACAATATAAAAATGCATAAACATAAAATTTAAACAACTAATTAAAATGACAAAATATCCCAAATGTAAAAATAATCAGTATAAATTTATCGCTCATCTCCCCTAAGTTTAGAGAAATCCTAAAACGCAAACTCTAGGATTGCGCATCATCATCTGCATCATCATCATCAGCTCCAACAAAAAATTGAGTCAAAGGACACTCCACCCTTTTACTCTGCACTACATCAGGATCAAACATGTAGTTTGGTGCGGCTGCAAACCCAATAGACCTATCAGCAGGTCTCAACCGTCTGCTCTTCTCATATTTATTTATGTCCCTCTAATGTTCTATAAAAAAAACATGAAATTACGCCATCCATTCAATCAATCTTGCTCATATCTCAACAAGGCTTTATGATACTTAGACCTATCATTTATGTATTGTCTCCTCATCTCAGCAATCCACAGCCTATATTGTCTTGGAGTCAAGTCCTCGGGTGGTGGTACTGATGCATGCGGTGGTGAAGGTGGTGGAAAAACCTCAGGGCCATCCAAGTCATGACCTCCAATCAGTGAGTCTACAAACTCGTAGCCCTCGGCAAATCCCTGCTGGTGATCCTCCTCCTCTCCATATCTTTTATTCTGCAATTCTTAAGCTAACTCCGCTCTGTTGCTGGTGCTTTTGCGTGAGCCTCTTGCTCCCTAGCCAACAACTTTACCACAAGTATGTCCCTCTGGACTCTCTTTCTTTCTCTCATCCTTAGAGTTTTGGTATCCAGTAGGTGATTCCAAGGTTAGCATAAATTCCTCATCTATTGTTGCTTAAGCCTCAATATCAAATTCTTCATCCTAAATCAATCGCACTCCGGCCTTCAAGCACATTTGGGTTATTAAAATTGGAAACAACAATTTGTTATCTCTCTCAGTTATGATACACTCCCTTAGGTTCTTGTAAATGATCTCCCTTCATTGATCCTCCCATTCTTTATAATCTCATACATACAAGCGGCCTTGGGCTTGTTGATCTCGCCCTGCTGAGTGGACGGGTATAATGAAGCAACTAGTAAGTGTTGCCACATTTTAAAAACTTTCCTCACGCTCCCCTTCTTAATGTGCTTTGGCACATTCTCAGCACCCATTGCCTATCCTTGTTGTCCTCGAAAAACCTATGCTTTCCCAATGACTCTAAAAGGGTATAGGTTATAAGGTCTCTTATACAAGTCATCCGAGAAGGTATGTGATTTTTCAACCATGTTCAAGTGCTCTAACCAATAGATTTCATTCATATATCGCTCATTAAAGGGGACCATCACTCCTCTCACCTTAACTGGGTCACCTTTCTTTGTAAACTTTGCACTGGCATAAAATTCGTAAACAATTTCACTCACTCACTTAACCTTGTTCTCTCTACAGTCTTAAGTGAATTGTTCCCAACCTTGTTGCCTAATAAAGTTATTGACTTTCTTGTCATACTTAGCCGATAGGTTTATACCTCTTTCGCAAATGAATTTCCTATTCTCAATGGCCTCATATCTTTATTTGGCCTCTTTACTAATATAGTACTTAGACTTAAACGGCCTCGGGGCATCCTCGTTTGGATCTCTTGAGGATGATGCCTCATAATTGTTTTCCCTAACTTCACTAACTTGACTTGTTTGCCTTCTTGTTCTATGCATTTTCTAAAAAATTCAAACAATACAACAATGCAACACGGGTCTTCAAATCACCTAAAATCAAAATTTTTCATCCATAAGGGTCATTCAAATGCCAAATAATTTTAAAGACATAAACTAAACAACTATAAGCCACATTGATGCTCTAAATCTATGCAACTTAAATTTCCTATCCAACAACCTAATTTCCACAATTCATGCAATTTCATCAATAATATCCTAAAACTTTAAAGCATAACTAATGGAATTGTAAATTTACCTCAATGCCAAACTATTTTCCAGTGTATATTACTCCTCCAAACCTTTATCAATCAAAGCCCTCTCACTTTGCTCACAAACTAAAACCCTATTGCCCTTTTGAGTCAAAATTTTAAATTAATGCCCTAGCTCTACTCTTTGTGAAAATCCACAATATACTCTCTCCTTTCACTCTTGATCACTAGGAACCCTCTTATCTCTCTTAAAAAAAATTCAAACTATGGCATACGGCGCTGCGTGTGTATGCGTGAGTGACAACCAATCTGTCTCCATAATTTTGTAGATTTTTTA
Organism: Stephania cephalantha; assembly: GCA_039657325.1. NCBI lineage: Eukaryota > Viridiplantae > Streptophyta > Magnoliopsida > Ranunculales > Menispermaceae > Stephania > Stephania cephalantha. The sequence goes on from CM077571.1 coordinate 34,129,934, forward strand.
TTAACTCCTTATTGGCACTCTCTCGGCTTTGTATACTATACAAGGCATTGTGACAATGTGAAATACCCTATATATAGATTCCATAAAAACTTACATGTGATTTTTCCATGTACCTGACCTTTACAACTTTAATTCCTTTGCTCTTTTACACTATTTGCATACTTAATTGAGACTTTTCCATTCAAATGAAATGCTACCTAGCAAATGGTCTCTCCTGCACATTTACCACAAATCTTTCAAAAGTTAGGAAATACTGAAATGTTTGGATTGATCTACCCAAACTAAATACATAACTAATCGAAATTTAAAAATTGAATCTAAAAACCCCTGGGCTGCCTCCCAGTAGCGCTTCATTTAATGTTACTTGACACCTTTTCGCTCATTTAGACTAAGTCTAAATCGAGATACTCCATTTGTAGGTCGGAGATAACGATAGCTCTCCTGTTCATATGTACGTATTGCCCTTCAACAAAGACAATCTTCTCTTTATCATCATCCTTCTCAATACTCATTGTGATCATTTTATTCCTTTTGCACAAGACCAAATTAGCAGTGTTCAAGAATCGTCGCCCAAGTATCATAGACACAACATCATCAATATCATGATCCATAACCTCAAAATCAGTGATAAATGTAAATCTACCAACTTTCACATGCATATTAACTACTCTCCCTATTGTTAGTACCAAGTTACCATCAACTACTTGCAACTCCGTTGTATCGTGACAATCGATCTTCAAATCCACTTGTAACAAGTCCTTTATAGGCATTACAAAGACTGCGGTTCTCGTGTTACACAAGATGTTTTTAAATCGGTGCCTATCAATGCACAATGGTATGCATATATCTCCAGGATATCTCCTCTTAATTGGTTGAACTCTCTATGTGAACTAGAATTTTGATTCCGGCTTCTTTGGAACAACCTTGATGCTATTTCCCTTGAGTGCTTCTTCAAAAGTTCCTCATCTTGTTGCTCAACTCTCCATTGTTTCTTCCTCTTCTTGTTATTCTTCAAGGTATTGATCCTTTATTGTTTGAATCCTTCAAGTTCATCTTGCTTCACTTATGTTTCGTTCTCAAGCATCACTTCATATTTTCTCATATCCAAAGTGATCACTCTTTTTGGTTTGTACATCACTTGTTCTTGCATTGGCTCATTCATTGCCGTAGTGCTCATCATGTGAATAGCACCTACATTTTCCTTGGGATTGGCGATATTATTACTCAAAAGTTGCCCTTCCTTCCTTGAATTCAAAGCAATGGCTAGCTTACCAATCTATCCCTCCATGTTCTTGATGGATTGTGTTCTTTTGTCTTCGTCTTCCTTAGATTTTGCTTCATATTTTCCATCTCTTTCTCATGCTTCTCACGGTGTTCCCTATTGTTGACGTCAATGGCGTGCAAGAATTTATCAATTAACTTCAATGAAGTCATTTCTTTGCTCTGGCCTAGATTCCCTTGTTGGACTTGTTGATCAAAACTTGGCGATAACTTTAGTGCATTATCAAGATTTCCATAGTTAGTATTCGTTTGTGAGTCAAAGTTAGAGTACAATTATTAGTTGGAGTTAGTTTGTGAGTGAAAGTTAGTCTACAAATATTATGGTCTTGGGTCTTGTTAAAATTTATGCCTAGCTGTACAAGGGCAGAACATCTTTGTTCAGTTGGTGGATTATATAGTTGATTAATAAATTGAATCAGTGAAATAACTGAGTTATTCCTTATTTTGAGACTTTCTTGCCATTTATGGGTTAAGAATTCTATTTTGTGTTGAGTAGTTTACTCTTTCACAACTCTAGATCTGTATCCCTTTGCTAACATACAAGTATATGCAAGAATCCACCTGAAGCAACCTACCCTCCTTTGGGCCAATCACACCATATTATTTAAAATTAAATGAACTGGATGGACATCCAACAACCAGATATGTGGGTTCATGGGCAACTTACAGTTGAAATGGATAGATAAAACTCATTCCATCCAATTACTAAATCAAGTGCTTGCAATTTAAGGTTCAAGGCTTGTTCCAGATCATATCGAAAGATGTAACTAACTAAAATTGACCTTGCACCTAACCAAACACGATCTTCAATCCAAAACCAACAAGAAGAGCAAGTTAAGTCAGGAAACAACAGCAAGGACAAAGCAAAGAGGATGAAAATTAATAGTAACAAGCCAATGCTACAAAAAACAGTCAAGCCAATTGAGACGGATCAAGAAACAAGGAACATAATTTTAGACAGTGGGACAGCAGATCCACCTAAATTGGCTCAATGAAGGCTCAATCTAGTTAATACATGCACACCCACATCACCAACAAGCTGGAAAAACAACATCATGACAAATACATCTCATCTCCTACTACAGAAATCAAAACCCATACCAACAAACTAATGACATCCAAGCCAATCTCAGACATGACTGCCTAACAAGAGGCCAATACAGTTCCACACGCAAAACTACAATATCTCAGCCAACCATCTCCTCTTCTTCTTCCTCCTCGTACTCTTCATCATCGGCAGTGGCATCTTGGTACTGCTGGTACTCGGCAACCAAATCATTCATGTTGCTTTCGGCCTCAGTGAACTCCATCTCGTCCATGCCCTCTCCAGTGTACCAATGCAAGAAAGCCTTTCTTCTGAACATTGCAGTGAACTGCTCGCTCACCCTCCTGAACATCTCCTGGATTGAGGTCGAGTTACCAATGAAAGTCGATGCCATCTTCAGGCCCTTTGGTGGAATGTCACATACACTAGACTTCACATTATTGGGGATCCACTCAACGAAGTACGAGGAGTTCTTGTTCTGGACATTGATCATTTGTTCATCAACCTCTTTGGTACTCATCTTACCACGGAACATAGCTGAAGCAGTAAGGTATCGACCATGTCGGGGATCAGCAGCACACATCATGTTCTTAGAATCCCACATCTGTTGGGTGAGCTCAGGAACAGTGAGTGCCCGGTATTGCTGTGAGCCTCTTGATGTTAAGGGAGCAAATCCAACCATGAAGAAATGAAGGCGAGGAAATGGAATTAGATTTACAGCAAGCTTCCTAAGGTCCGAGTTTAGCTGCCCAGGGAATCGAAGGCAGCATGTAACACCACTCATGGTAGCCGATATCAGGTGATTGAGATCACCAACTGGAATATAGCAGGAAATAGGACATTAAACAAAAAACCAAGCTATTAAATCACACAAAGACCAAAAAAAAAAAAAAAAAAAAAAAAAAAAAAAAAAAAAAAGAGAGATTAGTAACTTACAGGTAGGAGTGGCGAGTTTGAGAGTGCGGAAGCAAATGTCATAAAGAGCCTCATTGTCAAGAACCATACATTCATCAGCATTCTCAACAAGCTGATGAACTGAAAGCGTGGCATTGTAAGGCTCCACTACGGTATCAGACACCTTCGGAGAGGGAAAAACTGAGAATGTCAACATCATGCGATCAGGGTACTCCTCTCGGATCTTGGAGATGAGAAGGGTACCCATGCCGGATCCGGTGCCTCCTCCCAATGAATGGCATACTTGGAAACCTGTTAAAATTAAGAAAACCATTGAAACAAATATAACACATTTAATGAGAAAACAAAGTTGGAAGATCAAACACAGAATCATAAGTTACTTGCCCTTCTTAGATGTTACCTGATAGTTAATACTAACTAATTTTCCATGATTTCCAAATTCAAGCTAGATTCACATTAATTACTACTGAGAAACAACGGTAAAATCTTCAACGACATAGACAATAAGAATCGTTAATACTGGTAACATTTATGAAAGTATGATAAAACTACTGCAAATATAACATATTTTACCCTAACTATCCAAATCTAGCCTTGTAAACCCCGAATTCAATCCAAAAAATACAGAAAAAAAAAAACCCTCAAACAAATAAAAGAGGGATTAAAAAAACTCACCTTGCAAGCAGTCACAATTCTCCGCTTCCTTCCTGACAACATCGAGAACAGAATCGATGAGCTCCGCACCCTCCGTGTAATGCCCTTTGGCCCAGTTGTTTCCCGCACCAGATTGGCCGAAGACGAAGTTGTCGGGGCGGAAGATCTGACCGAACAGCCCAGATCTAACGGAATCCATGGTCCCCGGCTCCAAATCCATTAGGACCGCTCGAGGGACGTACCGTCCTCCACTGGCTTCATTGTAGTAGACGTTGATCCGCTCGAGCTGGAGCTCAGAGTCTCCGCTGTACTTCCCGGTCGGATCTATGCCGTGCTCGTCGCAGATCACTTCCCAGAACTTGGCCCCGATCTGGTTCCCGCATTGCCCGCCTTGAATGTGAAGGATTTCTCTCATTTTTTTTTTTTTTTAGATTGAGAGAGATCAAAGGATAGAGTAGGTGGAGAAGATAGGTTTTGTTTTGTGTAGTGGGTTATGGGCAGGTGTGGAGCCTTCTTGTTGTAATTATAGGGCAAGAGAGAGAAGATAGGCTTAGTGAGAAAGTGAGAATTATTGATATCGAGACTGAAGATGCTTGTGACCCAAGACTTGAAAGTTTATTTAACTGGGTTGGCCCAATAGGGGGCCAGAATAATCGAATTGGATTAAACCTTTTTGGGTTTAGGTATAACTAAGGCCTTAGTTTGGTTAGGGGTGGAGTTATTTTCCCGAAGATAACTTACAGAGAGTTGAGAACTAATCTTGTTTGGTTGCCCAATTTGCCTGCAAGTTATCTCACAACTTACACCTTAGGGTGTGAGATCTCTCTCCCACCACCCCCTAGAGAGTTATATCCCAAGAGTTGTGGACACAATTACCCCTCGTCAATGACTCATTTATTACTCATCTCTCTCTCGTTTGAAGACTATTTATGTCAATTCATATTTTGTATTGTTTAAAAATGTAAAACTTCCCTACAAGTTTAAGGTTGAACCAAACATGAAAATATTAACTATTAGGAGATAACTCACAACTAACACTGTAAGTTAGCAAAAACGAACCAAACGATGCCTAAGTATAAGTTGTGCAAACAGATATGGAGACACTTTGAAATGGTCAAAGGGACGAACACTCCGGGGTCTCTTTCGTCTCTTTGGAGAGATACCTAAGATCTCCGCTATAGCCTTTAGAGAGTCTTTTTGGGATTCACCGCCTCTAGGGTTGCCGGCGTCAGTGCGATCTACTCCGGCGATCGTGGATGTCATTGGTGATCCCCTTCTCTTTTCCCCCTCTTCTAACCCCTCTTTCTCACCCCTACCCACCAATAATAGCTACAACCCATGACCTTCGTCTCTCTCCCTTCTTTCCTTCATATTTGCATGCCTCCAGCAGCTCTCTCGCGTTCCCTTAACAACTCTTTATCATCTTCTTCCCCCACTTCTTTGTTTCTTTTTATAGGTTTCCGGTGCAATTTTCATCGACGACCCCCTTTTTGTCCTAGATCTAGAGCGAATGGGGAGAGAACAGAGAGGCAAGATGCTATTCCTGATGTTGGCTGAGGTGAATGTCGGCGTCTAACCATTTGTGGTAGCGAGCCGTGTTTTAGTGGCGAAAGTCATCGTCGATGCATGGTTCTGGTAGTTTCAATGTTTTTTTCTTTCATTTGTACTAGTGATTTAAAGTTTTTGTTCCCTATGTGGGAATGATGTCCCCCTCCATAGGGTTGTTGCCCTCCTTCAGGAGGTTGTTGTTCCCTTTGTAAAGTTGTTGCCCTCCTTGTGAGGATCTTGTTCCAAGCGTCAGTGGTTTGTAATATCTTTTATCCTCGTTATAGAAGATTGTTATACCCGTTTGGGTGTTAGGAACTTCAATGCTATTTGACCAAAAAAAGTATACAAACCATGAAATTGGGGATCTAATGTAAGAGCTGGTATTTTCTAATAAATAAATGCCCTTGCCAAAAACACATAAACACGCACCATTTGCCCGCCCTTCAACACACCACTCAAGAAGTTTGAGCCCGACTATACGTTCCCCACCTTTTTATAAGGGCACCTAAATTTTGAGTGCACCGCAAATTCAAATTTCAATTTATGAGGGCACCCTAACATTTTTACCGAAATACCCTTTAATCCAAAAAGTTGAAGCACCCAACTCCAAAAGCTTGGTCGAAACATCTATTTAGATTCGGTGACATGTGGCCGAGACTTATCTTTTAGATTCAGTGTTGTCCAATTGAACCTCTTTCGTGAAATTTGGATGGCAACTGTCGACTTAAAGGTTCAGTAGGTTCTGGTAGACTCTCCACTTAAATATTCAGTAGACTTTAACCGACTCTCCAACCAGATTTTCAGCGGGCTCTCACTAACTCTTCAACTAGAGATTCGGACCTCTAGGCCGAGCCACTAGATGATGCCCTACAAATCATAAGAGAGTGTGAGGATGGATAATGGTGGGGTGCATAATACAAGAGCAAAAATGTAGGGTGGACTAATCGCAGTGAGGGGCATAAGGGTCATTTAGCAGTAGAATTGACCTTTTTAAGTTTCGCTTTTTAGCTGGGGTGCCCTAAATAAATGGTGGGGTGTGTATAGCTAGGCAAAAAACTTTTGACAAAACTATATTTTTCTTTCACATCTTTACACTTTGCATAAAACATACCATCTTCCTCCCCAATAACCTTATCCCTCTTTGTTGCCACCTACCATGGTCGTCGCCGCCCCTGTCACCTCTCCCTCTATCAAGATTTGACCACCATCACAAGCTTTCTAGATCCAACTACCATCACATATATTTTGTAGATCCAACACATGTTCGACCACGCTGGCTGAACATATCTTGAATGTTTCGTCACGTTGGCCAAAAAATAGTGGTTAACCATTAGAGTTGGGCAACTAGATCTAGTCGGATGACAAGATCAAACATGGTGGTTAGTGTAATGGGGCCGTTAAGTGAGGGGTTTACCCTAAGGAAATTTTTCTCGCTCAACCCAACCCATGGTGCCTAAGGGCCACCTTAGTTCAGCACTACCAATAAACAAATCGAGTGAACAACAAGATATGGCAACAAGGAAAGGTTTTACTATGCTCTCAAAGGGAATACAACTCTGGAACTCTATGCTTCCCCAAGCCTAGAGCCCCTGGCTTTATAGAACAGCCAGTAAGTAGTTACATAACCGACTAGGACACCTTTCCTGATTACATTGATTCGTTTACTAAGTAAAACCCCACTTCCTTAGTGGTCAAGGCAGTTGCCCAACTGCCTTGTTCCCTTGCTGCCACCTGGTTCCATAACCGCCTCCACTGCTTGGTCAATTGCCACATGCTCGGGACATTTTCGGACGTGCCTTGGTCATGCTCATAGCCATGACCAAGGTAGTTACCCAACCGCTTGGAACTGCCTTGACTCAGTATCCCCACGCTTCAAGGGACGTGGTCCATGCTTCTCTACGGGACAGGAACTGCTCGATGGTGCCTGGCCGTGCCCAGGCACCAAGGGTGTTAGCCGGGGCTCGGTCGAGTCCCACCGGCTCGGGGTGACCGGACCATGGGTCCGAGGGTCTTGCCTTGGTATGGTGCCCAAGGCATGCTCGAGGGTCATCCTTCACTGTGCCCTTGTTGCCCCCAGGAGAGACCACCTCTCCTTATAGTAGATGTTAAGCCGTTTCCCCAGCTCCAATAGGAAACATCACCAAATGAGACCAAGCGCACTTTGACCTGGGTCAACGCCTAAGTCAAGATTTGTCAACCCTTGCCAAGGTATGCCTTGCCCGTGCCAAGGCGCGACCTTGCTCATGCCAAGGCGCGGCCTTGCTCGTGCCAAGGCATGACCTTGCTCGTGCCAAGGAATCCGCCAAGGTATCGCCTTACTCGTGCCCAAGGAATGTACCTAGGTTCGGCCTTGCTCGTGCCAAGGCTCGTACCTAAGTCCGCTTTGCTTGTGCCAAGGCTCATACCTAAGTCCGCCCGTGCCCACGCCAAGGTTCGTACCTAAGTCCACCCGTGCCCGTGCCACGCTCTTACCTAAGTCCGCCGTGCCCGCGCCTAGGCTTCGTGCCAAGGCGTGTCCGCGTCTCGCGCCAAGGCGTGCCCGCGTCTCGCGCCAAGGCGTGCCTCGTGCCTCGCGTCAATGCGTGTCCGCGCCTTGCGCCATGGCGTACCGGCTGCGCCTAGGCTCCCCGCCTAGGCGCGTGCCAAGGCTCAACCCCCATTGTCCTTGCGCACTGCCTTAACCGTTCCGCATGCAACCAACCTTCATGGAACCACCCGAGTCTTCCGGAACTCGGTCATTTGCTAGGTTTCACGCTGCCCAGCCCAGCCTACTTGGGTCACGCTATTGGGGGTGTGACAAACATCCCCCTGCCGAAATGTTCGATGCCCTCATCGAGCTGCTCGGTTGCTGCCGCTTCTGGTAGTCTGATATCTCCTTCTCAAACTGTCATAGAGTAGTGTCTCGCTCCCAAGTAGGTTCTTCAACATCAACCCACTTGATCAAGTAAAAAGTTCTCCTATTTTTCTTGCTCTGGCCACGCGTCTCGTGGCTTAGGATATGCTCGATCTCTCCAGCAAACTCCTTTCGTACCAAAGGTGGTGCTCGCCTCGCTGTGCTCCTCCCTGGATCTGCCTCATAAGAGTGGAAAGGCTTAAGATAGCTGACATGGAATGTAGGGTGTATCTTCAACCTCTCTGGTAGCTTTAGGCGATAAGCCACCCTTCCCACTCGCTTGACCACCTCGCCTCAGTGCGTCTCCTTCTTGTTGAACTTCTTCAGTATCTGATGAGTGAGCTTCAACAAGACCATGTCTCCTTCCTGGAACTCCAAGGGTCTCATGTGCTGGTCGGCAAACTTCTTCATCCTCCGGACAACTTTGGCCAAACTGTCTTGAGTTGCCTCCCTCAGCTCCTGCTTGCTCCGCGCAAAGCGATAAGCCGCTGGGCTCGACCCCATCGACTTTGACTTGGCTACCTCATGTGGAGTAGCCGGTTGTTGTCCTGTCACCACCTCGAAAGGACTCAGCTCCGTAGCTGAGCTTTTGTGAAGGTTGTAGCAAAATTGGACTGTGTCAAGTATATCCACCCAGTTGGTCTGACTTGCATTCATGTAGTGTCTGAGGTAGTCCTCCAGCAAAGCATTGATTCTCTCCACCTGCCCATCCGTTTGGGGATGATTTGTTGTGGAAAACTTCAACTCCGATCCCAATAAATTGAACAGGGCCACCCAAAACCTTCCAAAGGAACCGAGCGTCTCGATCACCGATGATATCCTCCGATATCCCCCAATATTTCGCCACATGTTTCGAAACAACTCCGCGATTAGATCCGCATGACAATTCTTCTGAGCGGTATGAACGTAGCATACTTCGAGAATCGTCCACCACCACCAAAGACGTTGGTCATTCCCTGCACCTAAGGAAGACCAGTGATGAAATCCACAAAAATGCTCTGGAATGGTCTCGTGCTGCAGTGCAGGTAGAGGCTCCAAAGAACCCCGGTGCATTCCTTCTCTTTGTCTTGTCTTGTTGGCACACAAGACAAGTTCGCACGTACTAATCTACGTCCTCCTCCATTTTAGGCCAGAAGAACGAACGTGATAGAAGGGCATAGGTGCGCTCCATGCCCGGATGCCCAGCCCACCGAGCATCATGTGTCTCCTTCAGAAGTTGTCTCCTTAGACTGCCGGTACTAGGGACATATGGACGTCCTCCTTCAGCATAGATGACTCCATCTTCACACCAAAACCTCCGAGTGACTCCCTCCGCTACTAGCTTCAGCATCTTAGTACAAGCAAGGTCTTTGCTCATCTCCTCCTTGATACGAGGTAGGAATTCACTTTCCAGCCTCACTTCTTCGCCACCATCTCAGCCACCACCTTGCGATCCGAGAGCGTGCGGGATCGAGTTAAGCCTTTCGGCTTATGCTCAAACCGCACATTGAATTCTCGCTAGGAAATCCACCACCTCGCCCGCTTCGGTTGAGCTTTTCTCGGCTCATGAAGTAGGTGATCGCCGCATTGTCCGTCCGCACGACAAAACCGGTTCCCAAAGCGAGATAATGCCTCCAAAGGTGGAGAGCATGGATCACCGCCAAACATTTCCTTCTCGTGTGCCGAGTACCTCTCGCTCCGCTTCCTTCACTTCCTACTTTCGAAAGCAATGAGGTGTCCCTCCTAGACAAGTACCGCCCCCAATGCTCGGTCGATGCGTCTATGTGCACCTCGAAAGGTAGGTCGAAATTGGGTAATCCCAATCGGTTCGAGGCAATGACCTGCCTCAGCTTCGCCATAGCTTGGTTGCATCGATCCGTCCATGCCCAAGCTCGATCATTTTTCAACAGATCCGTCAGCGGTGCCACCCTCCTTGAGTAGCCCTACACGAACCGCCGATAGTAGTTCACCAAACCCAGGAATGACCGCAACTCCGGGACCTTCGTGGGGTTTGGCCACTCCATGATTGCCCGCACCTTCTCCGGTCCATCTGTAATTTTCCCTGGCCTACAACATGACCAAGGAAACCGATCGTTTGCGTAGCAAACTTACATTTTTCCCTCTTTACATATAAATGATTAGCCCTCAGCGTAGTCAAAACCTTTCGTAAGTGATCCACATGATCTTGAAGGTTTTGACTATAGATAACAATGTCATCAAGGTAAACAACCACAAACCGATCGATGAACTCTCTCAGTACATCGTTCATTAAATTACAGAATGTAGCAGGGGCATTCGTCAAGCCAAATGGCATGACTAAGTACTCGAATGATCCATACCTAGTCACCATGGTCGTCTTCGAGACATCTCCAGCTGCAATTCAGACTTGGTAGTATCCCGACCTCAAGTCCAACTTTGTGAAGTAGGCGCGCCGAGATAGCCGATCGAACAAGTCCGCCACCAACGGGATAGGGTACTCGTTCTTCATTGTACCTTGTTCGGCCGCCCCTTAGTAGTCCACGCACATCCGAAGAGACCCATCATGCTTCCTCTGGAACAAGACCGGTGCTCCATAGGGTGCCTTGGATGGCCGAATGAATCCAAAGATCTAACAACTCCCGCAAATCGCTTCTTCGCTTCCTCCAACTCCTTTGGAGCCATTCTGTAAGGGGCCTGTGCTGGGGGTTTTGAGTCAGGGATTAGCTCAATCTCGTGGTCAATTACCCTTTGTAGGGGCAATTGTTTCGGCAACTCCGCCGGCATCACATCACTAAAGTGCTCCAGCACCTCAGCAACTGCATCAGGGACTCTTGTTGTCGTTCCTGCCTTAGTCTCCACCAAGGCTGCTAGGAATGTCGGTTCACCCTTCCTCAGTCCATCTTTCACTTGAATGGCTGAAAGATGAGACAGCTTTACACTTTCCTTCCCTGAAACCTAGTTAGCCGCAGGAACAAAGCAAGGATGGGACTTGTTCATCACGAACAAATCCCATCAAGAATGGCATCAAGGCAATGCTCCCCAACAATAGAAAGTCATTCCCTAGGATGACATCAAAATCATCCAAGGGAACTGCCATTAGGTTGATCTTTCCCTCCCAAGATCCAACCTTAAGATTTACATCAGATGCCATACCTTGAATCCACTTAGCTTCCGAATTCACGGCTTTCATTCGACTGGAATTCTCAACCAAGTCCAGTCCCAGCTTCTCCACCATGTGGTCCGCCACAAATGAGTGTGTAGCTCCCGAATCCATCATCGCCAAGACTCGCTTTTGGTTCACCTCCGCATCCACGTACATCAGTCCCTCCGAGGGAATCGTCTTAGCTTGTTGAATGACATTCAACAATTGTAGTGGGTTCATCCGGGGTTGGCCATCATCTTCCGCGATTAGGGCCGAGATTCTCTCCTTCTTTGGGCGCCTCGTGCCCCGTGAGGGCCATTACAAATGAAACATCCCTTACCCGAGGAACTTGATGAGGGCTTTGAGTCCGTCTTCGGGCCGGTTTCGAGCTCACCGGCTTAGGAGGGAAGGGCTTCTTCTCGCCTTTCTTCTTGTGGTGATCCTTGAACGGCTTTTTCTCCTTGTTCTTCCCTTCGCTCATGGAAGAACTAGTCTTGAAGTCCACAAGACTATCACCGCCAATCGCACACCGTGCAAGTCCTTCACCCCTTGCCTCCTTAGCTCGGATTGAGCCCATGATCGCAACCCGAAGAGTGAAATTAAAGAGCTTGTCCTCCTCGACATGTTTTTGATGTCCAAAGCAGAGAGAGGAAAACTCCTTAACATAGTCTCGACCGATCCCGTCTCGCTGAGCTTGCGCAAGGCCTCCGCGCTTGCCAAGCCGCATTGGTAGGAAGGAATTGATCCTTCAATTCCCTCTTCAAGACTCCCCAATCGACGATCTTCGGTCTACCCGCCGCATCATCATCTACTCGGTTCTCCACCGAGCTTAGCATCGCCTTCAAGGTACATGGAGGTCAAGATGACCTTTTGGCTCTCCTCCGTCCCGGCAGTAGCAAAGTACTGCTCCATGTCCCAAAGGAAATTCTCAAGCTCCTTCGTGCTCCACTTGCCTGAGAATTTCTTTGGCTCTAGCACCTTGGTTCGATGCTTTACCGCAACTGCAACCTCCGAGGTTCCACCGACTGCTCGCTTTAGTAGGTTCACCTCTAAAGCCATTGTTGTAGCTGTTTCTGTGATGAGTTCTCCTACAGAACGTACATCCGCTACAAGCTCCTCGAATCTCGATTCCCACATAGCTATCAAGGCTTCTTGTGACTCTCCCCAGCCACCAATGAAGCCACCAACATCTCCAAGCCTTCAATACGCTGTGACGTCGTTGAAGACTCCGCCGAATCTGCCTCGGCGTACATCGTTGCCATTAGGTGTTCTAAGTGAGCTACCCTCTCACTTAGATCGCTCGCTGCTCGGGTCGCCATCGTCTCCAAAACGGGGCTCTGATACCAATTGTCACGGGGCCGTTAAGTGAGGGATTTACCCTAAGGAAATTTTTCTCGCTCAACCCAACCCGTGATGCCTAAGGGCCACCTTAGTTCAGCACTACCAATAAAAAAATCGAGTGAACAACAAGCTATGGCAACAAGGAAACGTTTTACTATGCTCTCAAAGGGAATACAACTCTGGAACTCTATGCTTCCCCAAGCCTAGAACCCCTAGCTTTATAGAACAACCAGTAAGTAGTTACATAACCGACTAGGATACCTGTCCTGATTACATTGATTCGTTTACTAAGTAAAACCCCACTTCCTTAGTGGTCAAGGCAGTTGCCCAACTGCCTTGTTCCCTTGCTGCCACCTGGTTCCATAACCGCCTCCACTGCTTGGTCAATTGCCACATGCTCGGGACATTTTCGGACGTGCCTTGGTCATGCTCCCTGGCCATGACCAAGGTAGTTACCCAACCGCTTGGAACTGCTTTGACTCGGTCTCCCCACGCCTCAAAGGACGTGGTCCATGCTTCTCTACGGGATAGGAACTGCTCGGTGGTGCCCGGCCGTGCCCAGGCACCGAGGGTGTTAGCCGGGGCTCGGTCGAGTCCCACCGGCTCGGGGTGACCGGACCATGGGTCCGAGGGTCTTGCCTTGGCATGGTGCCCAAGGCATGCTCGAGGGTCATCCTTCACCGTGCCCTTGTTGCCCCAGGAGAGACCACCTCTCCTTATAGTAGATGTTAAGCCGTTTCCCCGGCCTCCAATAGGAAACATCACCAAATGAGACCAAGCGCACTTTGACCTGGGTCAACGCCTAAGTCAAGATTTGTCAACCCTTGCCAAGGTATGCCTTGCCCGTGCCAAGGCGCGACCTTGCTCATGCCAAGGCGCGGCCTTGCTCGTGCCAAGGCATGACCTTGCTCGTGCCAAGGAATCCGCCAAGGTATCGCCTTACTCGTGCCCAAGGAATGTACCTAGGTTCGGCCTTGCTCGTGCCAAGGCTCGTACCTAAGTCCGCCTGTGCCTGTGCCAAGGCTCATACCTAAGTCCGCCTGTGCCCACGCCAAGGTTCGTACCTAAGTCCACCTGTGCCCGTGCCACGGCTCTTACCTAAGTCCGCCCGTGCCTGCGCCTAGGCTTCGTGCCAAGGCGTGTCCGCGTCTCGCGCCAAGGCGTGCCCGCGTCTCGCGCCAAGGCGTGCCTGTGCCTCGCGTCAATGCGTGTCCGCGCCTTGCGCCATGGCGTACCCGGGCCTGCGCCTAGGCTCCCTGCCTAGGCGCGTGCCAAGGCTCAACCCCCATTGTCCTTGCGCACTGCCTTAACCGTTCCGCATGCAACCAACCTTCATGGAACCACCCGAGTCTTCCGGAACTCGGTCATTTGCTAGGTTTCACGCGCCCACCCAAACCTTACTGGGTCACGCTATTGGGGGTGTGACAAACATCCCCCGCCGAAATGTTCGATGCCCTCATCGAGCTGCTCGGTTGCTGCCGCTTCTGGTAGTCTGATATCTCCTTCTCAAACTGTCATAGAGTAGTGTCTCGCTCCCAAGTAGGTTCTTCAACATCAACCCACTTGATCAAGTAAAAAGTTCTCCTATTTTTCTTGCTCTGGCCACGCGTCTCGTGGCTTAGGATATGCTCGATCTCTCCAGCAAACTCCTTTCGTACCAAAGGTGGTGCTCGCCTCGCTGTGCTCCTCCCTGGATCTGCCTCATAAGAGTGGAAAGGCTTAAGATAGCTGACATGGAATGTAGGGTGTATCTTCAACCTCTCTGGTAGCTTTAGGCGATAAGCCACCCTTCCCACTCGCTTGACCACCTCGCCCTTGTGCGTCTCCTTCTTGTTGAACTTCTTCGGTATCTGATGAGTGAGCTTCAACAAGACCATGTCTCCTTCCTGGAACTCCAAGGGTCTCATGTGCTGGTCAGCAAACTTCTTCATCCTCCGGACAACTTTGGCCAAACTGTCTTGAGTTGCCTCCCTCAGCTCCTGCTTGCTCCGCGCAAAGCGATAAGCCGCTGGGCTCGACCCCATCGACTTTGACTTGGCTACCTCATGTGGAGTAGCGGTTGTTGTCCTGTCACCACCTCGAAAGGACTCAGCTCCGTAGCCGAGCTTTTGTGAAGGTTGTAGCAAAATTGACCGTGTCAAGTATATCCACCCAGTTGGTCTGACTTGCATTCATGTAGTGTCTGAGGTAGTCCTCCAGCAAAGCATTGATTCTCTCCACCTGCCCATCCGTTTGGGGATGATTTGTTGTGGAAAACTTCAACTCCGATCCCAATAAATTGAACAGGGCCACCCAAAACCTTCCAGTGAACCGAGCGTCTCGATCACTGATGATATCCTCCGATATCCCCCAATATTTCGCCACATGTTTCAGAAACAACTCCGCAGTTAGATCCGCATGACAATTCTTCTGAGAGCTATGAACGTAGCATACTTCGAGAATCTGTCCACCACCACCAGCACGTTGGTCATTCCCTGCACCTAAGGAAGACCAGTGATGAAATCCACAAAAATGCTCTGGAATGGTCTGTCTGGTACAGGTAGAGGCTCCAGCAACCCTGGTGCATTCCTTCTCTTTGTCTTGTCTTGTTGGCACACAAGACAAGTTCGCACGTACTAATCTACGTCCTCCTCCATTTTAGGCCAGAAGAACGAACGTGATAGAAGGGCATAGGTGCGCTCCATGCCCGATGCCCAGCCCACCGAGCATCATGTGTCTCCTTCAGAAGTTGTCTCCTTAGACTGCCAGTACTAGGGACATATGGACGTCCTCCTTCAGCATAGATGACTCCATCTTCACACCAAAACCTCCGAGTGACTCCCTCCGCTACTAGCTTCAGCATCTTAGTACAAGCAAGGTCTTTGCTCATCTCCTCCTTGATACGAGGTAGGAATTCACTTTCCAGCCTCACTGCTGCTGCCACCATCTCAGCCACCACCTTGCGACTGAGAGCGTCTGGGACTGAGTTAAGCCTTTCAGGCTTATGCTCAAACTGCACATTGAATTCTGCTAGGAAATCCAGCCACCTCGCCTGCTTCTGGTTGAGCTTTTTCTGGCTCATGAAGTAGGTGATCGCCGCATTGTCCGTCCGCACGACAAAACTGGTTCCCAGCAGATAATGCCTCCAAAGGTGGAGAGCATGGATCACCGCCAGCATTTCCTTCTCGTGTGCCGAGTACCTCTGCTCCGCTTCCTTCAGCTTCCTACTTTCGAAAGCAATGAGGTGTCCCTCCTAGACAAGTACCGCCCCCAATGCTCGGTCTGATGCGTCTATGTGCACCTCGAAAGGTAGGTCGAAATTGGGTAATCCCAATACTGGTTCAGAGGCAATGACCTGCCTCAGCTTCGCCATAGCTTGGTTGCATCGATCCGTCCATGCCCAAGCTCGATCCTTTTTCAACAGATCCGTCAGCGGTGCCACCCTCCTTGAGTAGCCCTACACGAACCGCCGATAGTAGTTCACCAAACCCAGGAATGACCGCAACTCCGGGACCTTCGTGGGGTTTGGCCACTCCATGATTGCCCGCACCTTCTCCGGGTCCATCTGTAATTTTCCCTGGCCTACAACATGACCAAGGAAACCGATCGTTTGCGTAGCAAACTTACATTTTTCCCTCTTTACATATAAATGATTAGCCCTCAGCGTAGTCAAAACCTTTCGTAAGTGATCCACATGATCTTGAAGGTTTTGACTATAGATAACAATGTCATCAAGGTAAACAACCACAAACCGATCGATGAACTCTCTCAGTACATCGTTCATTAAATTACAGAATGTAGCAGGGGCATTCGTCAAGCCAAATGGCATGACTAAGTACTCGAATGATCCATACCTAGTCACCATGGTCGTCTTCGAGACATCTCCAGCTGCAATTCAGACTTGGTAGTATCCCGACCTCAAGTCCAACTTTGTGAAGTAGGCCGCGCCAGATAGCCGATCGAACAAGTCCGCCACCAACGGGATAGGGTACTCGTTCTTCATTGTACCTTGTTCAGCGCCCTGTAGTCCACGCACATCCGAAGAGACCCATCATGCTTCCTCTGGAACAAGACCGGTGCTCCATAGGGTGCCTTGGATGGCTGAATGAATCCAGCATCTAACAACTCCTGCAACTGCTTCCTCAGTTCCTCCAACTCCTTTGGAGCCATTCCCAGGGGCTCAGTCTTTGGGGTTTTGAGTCGTGGATTAGCTCAATCTCGTGGTCAATTACCCTTTGTAGGGCAATTGTTTCGCAACTCCGCCGGCATCACATCACTAAAGTGCTCCAAAGACTCTCAAGAATCGCATCGGGGACTCTTGTTGTCGTTCTCGCCTTAGTCTCCACCAAGGCCGCTAGGAATGTCGGTTCACCCTTCCTCGCCCATCTTTCACTTGAATGGCCGAAAGATGAGACAGCCTTTACACTTTCCTTCCCCGAAACCTAGTTAGCCGCAGAACAAAGCAAGGATGGGACTTGTTCATCACGAACAAATCCCATCAAGAATGGCATCAAGGCAATGCTCCCCAACAATAGAAAGTCATTCCCTAGGATGACATCAAAATCATCCAAGGGAACTGCCATTAGGTTGATCTTTCCCTCCCAAGATCCAACCTTAAGATTTACATCAGATGCCATACCTTGAATCCACTTAGCTTCCGAATTCACGGCTTTCATTCGACGGAATTCTCAACCAAGTCCAAATTCCAGCCTTCTCCACCATGTGGTCCGCCACAAATGAGTGTGTAGCTCCCGAATCCATCATCGCCAAGACTCGCTTTTGGTTCACCTCCGCATCCACGTACATCAGTCCCTCCGAGGGAATCGTCTTAGCTTGTTGAATGACATTCAACAATTGTAGTGGGTTCATCCGGGGTTGGCCATCATCTTCCGCGATTAGGGCCGAGATTCTCTCCTTCTTTGGGCAGTCTCGTGCCCTGTGAGGGCCATTACAAATGAAACATCCCTTACCTGAGGAACTTGATGAGGGCTTTGAGTCTGTCTTCGGGGCTGGTTTCGAGCTCACTGGCTTAGGAGGGAAGGGCTTCTTCTCGCCCTTCTTGTGGTGATCCTTGAACGGCTTTTTCTCCTTGTTCTTCCCTTCGCTCATGGAAGAACTAGTCTTGAAGTCCACAAGACTATCAGCTGCCGCAATCGCACCAGGCAAGTCCTTCACCCCTTGCCTCCTTAGCTCGGATTGAGCCCATGACTGCAACCCGGTAGTGAAATTAAAGAGCTTGTCCTCCTCTGACATGTTTTTGATGTCCAGCAAGAGAGAGGAAAACTCCTTAACATAGTCTCTGACCGATCCCGTCTGCTTGAGCTTGCGCAAGGCCTCCCGCGCTTGCCAAGCCGCATTGGTAGGAAGGAATTGATCCTTCAATTCCCTCTTCAGCACCTCCCAATCGACGATCTTCGGTCTACCCGCCGCCGCATCATCATCTACTCTGGTTCTCCACCAGAGCTTAGCATCGCCTTCAAGGTACATGGAGGTCAAGATGACCTTTTGGCTCTCCTCCGTCCCAGCAGTAGCAAAGTACTGCTCCATGTCCCAAAGGAAATTCTCAAGCTCCTTCGTGCTCCACTTGCCTGAGAATTTCTTTGGCTCTAGCACCTTGGTTCGATGCTTTACCGCAACTGCAACCTCCGAGGTTCCACCGACTGCTCGCTTTAGTAGGTTCACCTCTAAAGCCATTGTTGTAGCTGTTTCTGTGATGAGTTCTCCTACGGAACGTACATCCGCTACAAGCTCCTCGAATCTCGATTCCCACATAGCTATCAAGGCTTCTTGTGACTCTCCCCTAGCCACCAATGAAGCCACCAACATCTCCAAGCCTTCAATACGCTGTGACGTCGTTGAAGACTCCGCCGATTCTGCCGGGGCAGACATCGTTGCCATTAGGTGTTCTAAGTGAGCTACCCTCTCACTTAGATCGCTCGCTGCTCGGGTCGCCATCGTCTCCAAAACGGGGCTCTGATACCAATTGTCACGGGGCCGTTAAGTGAGGGGTTTACCCTAAGGAAATTTTTCTCGCTCAACCCAACCCGTGGTGCCTAAGGGCCACCTTAGTTCAGCACTACCAATAAAAAATCGAGTGAACAACAAGCTATGGCAACAAGGAAACGTTTTACTATGCTCTCAAAGGGAATACAACTCTGGAACTCTATGCTTCCCCAAGCCTAGAACCCCTAGCTTTATAGAACAACCAGTAAGTAGTTACATAACCGACTAGGATACCTGTCCTGATTACATTGATTCGTTTACTAAGTAAAACCCCACTTCCTTAGTGGTCAAGGCAGTTGCCCAACTGCCTTGTTCCCTTGCTGCCACCTGGTTCCATAACCGCCTCCACTGCTTGGTCAATTGCCACATGCTCGGGACATTTTCGGACGTGCCTTGGTCATGCTCCTGGCCATGACCAAGGTAGTTACCCAACCGCTTGGAACTGCTTTGACTCGGTCTCCCCACGCCTCAAAGGACGTGGTCCATGCTTCTCTACGGGACAGGAACTGCTCGGTGGTGCCTGGCCGTGCCCAGGCACCAAGGGTGTTAGCCGGGGCTCGGTCGAGTCCCACCGGCTCGGGGTGACCGAACCATGGGTCCGAGGGTCTTGCCTTGGCATGGTGCCCAAGGCATGCTCGAGGGTCATCCTTCACTGTGCCCATGTCGCCCCTAGGAGAGACCACCTCTCCTTATAGTAGATGTTAAGCCGTTTTCCCAGCTCCAATAGGAAACATCACCAAATGAGACCAAGCGTACTTTGACCTGGGTCAACGCCCAAGTCAAGATTTGTCAACCCTTGCCAAGGTATGCCTTGCACGTGCCAAGGCGCGGCCTTGCTCATGCCAAGGCGCGGCCTTGCTCATGCCAAGGCATGACCTTGCTCGTGCCAAGGAATCCGCCAAGGTATCGCCTTACTCGTGCCCAAGGAATGTACCTAGGTTCAGCCTTGCTCGTGCCAAGGCTCGTACCTAAGTCCGCCTGTGCCTGTGCCAAGGCTCATACCTAAGTCCGCCTGTGCCCGCGCCAAGGCTCGTACCTAAATCGGCCTGTGCCCGTGCCACGACTCGTACCTAAGTCCGCCCGTGCCTGCGCCTAGGCTTCGTGCCAAGGCATGCCCGCGTCTCGCGTCAAGGCGTGCCCGCGTCTCGCGCCAAGGCGTGCCCGCGTCTCGCGCCAAGGCGTGCGAGTGCCTCGCGTCAATGCGTGTCCGCGCCTTGCGCCATGGCGTGCCCGGGCTTGCGCCTAGGCTTCGCGCCTAGGCGCGTGCCAAGGCTCAACCCCCATTGTCCTTGCGCACTTCCTTAACCGTTCCGCATGCAACCAACCTTCATGGAACCACCCGAGTCCTCCGGAACTCGGTCATTTGCTAGGTTTCACGCTGCCCAGCCCAGCTTACTCGGGTCACGCTATTGGTGGTGTGACAGTTAGCCACTAAAGTTAGGGGACCAGATCAGAAGGAGAGAGAGAGAGAGAGAGATTGAAAGAGAGAGAGTGCAACCATGACGACAGATGGCGGTGGCGGTAGTAGATAGTGGCGGCGGCGGTGGTGGTGGAGGGTGGTGGGGTCAGGGAGCTCAGGAAGATGATATGTGTATGTGTGTGTATGTGTATGGAGGAGGTCAGGGTAATTTGGCCCAAAAAAAATTGAAATAGTTGAGTAAGAGCATTGTGTATGTGTTAAGCAACCCCCTGAATAAACCTTGTTTGAAGTTCTCATATGCAGTGCTTCTCTAAGATTTTCCCACACCGGTTCACTGATAGATCCATCACCTAAGGTGATTTCTACTCTCATTATTTTCAAGGAGTTTTCTCAAGATTCAAGGAGTTTTGCTGCATAATTTTCACGTAAGTAATGTTAGACCCCACTTCAATAGGCATTTGAGTAGCATAGAATGTCCTTTATCTCAGATGAATTAGTAAGACTCTAACAACCTCAAACTACACGTCAAACCTCCACTTAAATTTCATTTTATCATTTATTCATCATTTAATGTCCTTAATCTTCTCGAATGGATCAAATTGAGAAACTATTTCCTAACTCTTGAAACTTCAATTAAAATTTTGGCTTCATCTCAATTATAAACTTGGTTATTGGCATGGCCAATTCTCCACAAATTAACTCCCCTAATAACAAATCCAAATAATCCACACGACATTTACATAAGTCAATCACCATCATAAAGTATCGATTCCGATGTTTTTTCCGCTTTTAGGATATTTTATCATTCTCTAAAACACAAATTAAGCAAACTACACTCAAATCATCCCTAAAGTAGTTACACGATCTAAGTGAAACTTTAATTATTATTTCCAACTCATAAATAACAACCACTATGTGTTTTTGGGATGGCCCGAAACCCCACATTTGTATCTCGAATCATCAAAATGAAAAGGATACCTAAGGTTTAGATGTGTGAAGACTCAAGTTCTTTAAGATCTTTAGCTTCAATTCCTCTCTTTCCAAATTCCTTCAATTGCACCAAATTTCAAAATTTCTTACGCTCTCCACTTCTTTCTCTTACTAATCTTTTCAAGGTCAATGTACTTATTTGTTCTTGCAAAACATGCATGTGTCGAGAACATGAGCTATTTATATTCTCCTTTACACTAAGTTAGGGCCATTACATGAGTCTCAAATCCCTCATATTTCCTAGATCACAAGCAAATCTATGGTCCTTGTGAGCCAAGACATGCACTTTATTAATCTACACTAACTCCTCTATGATTTCTACATAAGACCGCTTTTAGCACGAGATAATTGAAAGTGTGAAGATGTCTGGTGCCATAGGGGTGACCATTAGGAACAAAAATCCACTCCGTAGGATCGATGACTTATTTGACCAATTGCAGAAAGTTAAATAATTTGCAAAGATAGACTTGAGGTTAGGGTATCATCAGTGGAGAATATGTGAGGAAGACATACATAAGACCGCTTTTAGCACAAGATGTGGACTGTGCGGAGTCATGCACCTCGAAGCCACCTGGTTTATGTCGCGCTCTAGTCCCGCGACCCTACCATGTCATTGACCCATGGATCTCGCGCTCGCCGGGCATCTATTACCACGCCTACGTCTCGATGTGCATGTTATCATGTCTTTTCTCATGTTATGGTTAACCAGTTATTTAGTTAAATCATTTGGTAATTCATTGTGAGTTTAATGTCTTTTCGTTCTTTTACTCTAGTTAGGAAGAATGACATGTGTTTACAGATCTTTATTGCTAATTTAATCATTAAAATAGCGAAAGAATTAAATGACATGTAATGGCATGATAATATAAGTTTCTATATCAGATATATAGTCAACTTACTGTGGAAAACCCAAAAATCATGTACCAAGTATATAAGGTGACGATATTACATATTGAGTATATATACATGTATATGTGTAGCTCAAGTCCCCAGATAACTTAAATGAAAGCAAAATACTGAAAATAAACACCTACGAGTCGATGTTGAATAGCGGGTTGAGCTCCGAGGAAGTTGCAAAGAATGTTATATTTGCTCGTAAAGATCTGCACTCATCATCAAACACAATGATAACGAGTCCAGTGAGTAAAATCCTAAGGAAAACCACCAAGCATTTAACAAAAGCCAATAATAATGTTAAATAAACACGCATAAATTAAATAAAGCTATAAACATGGACCATCGCATGCATAAATAACTCTAAGGACCCAAGTGCTTATGTACCTATCCCTACGTGACTAGACCATACTTCGGCATATCAAGAGTCATGCATGGTGTTCGCACCCACTGACCACCACATCTCAAGCCCTCATGGTGGTCGACCTAGTCAGATGACCTAACGACTTATGCACTAAAGAAGCAGCTTGGGTCAGAACTCACTGAGGGCGCGAGTGCCATGTGCTACAGTCTAGTGTGCCACTCAACCTTACACACGATGGAATAACCCCGGCAGTGAACCACTCAACCAACCATACAAGCATGATTAACAATGAAAGATAATGCAAAAACAACAAGAAATAGAAAAAGAGATGAATTGAAATGATGAAATACTCAAGGTGTGTATCAATTTGGTTTTATGCACCTCAAATGTGTCCAATCCTTGCCCGCGAAGCCTTAAAACTATCCCCAAAAAGCGTACTTACACCCGACTATAATTTTTTAGGTCCCTAGTATCCAATTAATCCAAATAAAGTAGGTTTAGATCAAGTCAAATAGGTTTAGGAACCTACAACCCAAAACAATCCCTTAAGATTTAGCAAAACCCAATTTGATACACAATATTACAGCACGAATTAGACCATGATCAATTAAAAATCATCGAAAACACTAAACACTAAAGGTTTACTTCCAACTTTTGGGCAAAATAAGGTTTGTAAATTTCTTAGGTACCTAGTATCACAAATTTACAAAGACAACTCAAATTCAAACCAAATCTTACCAGTAAGCTTGTAAAAATCATTTCTCCCAATTTATAGCTTTGAAAATCGTGACTTTTTTCCATAATGTAGCCAACAAAGCAAACAACAACATACTAAAGATTAGGTCAATTCGATAAGAATTGATGGAGCTATGCCTTTTCAAAGTTCAATGATCAAATCCCGTAATATCATTTTAACCATCTATTTGCAAAGCATTTTTGGGCAAAAAAAAAGTTTGAATTTCAAAATTCTTCAGGACAAACTTATGGATCAATAAGTTAACATTTAAATGGCGTTAAAACCACCCCATTAGGAGTTAAAATGAGTAAGTTGTGCCTAAATTATAGAGGTTGGGTAAAAAAAATTAACATGCATGTATCAAGAAACTTCAAGAATTCCATTTTGGTTTTCAAAAACTAATTGTAACCAACATTAATCATCAAGTTGAGCTGAAAACTCTAATTAGACAAGAAAAATATTAGCTTAACCTTTGAAATTCACTTATTAACATTACACCCCCGAATTGAGCTTCATTACAAGCTTTTCTTTGCTAGATATTGAACTTGAGGAGGTGAAGGGGATGGATACCTTAGTTGATTAATCTCTTCACTTGATCTTCTAGTACTTCAATGTCTACGATTTCCCACTAAAAACTACCCTCTCTTCCTCTCAAAATTCTGATTTTTTTTATCAAGTGTTCGATGGTGAGAACTTCCACTGAGTCCTACTTTTTATAATTTGGCATAATCTTAGCCATTCATCAAATCCAACTCTCACATCTCTATGGTATCTAATGACCCTCATTCACCATGTCATACTCACCAATGATACAAGTTGGGGCACTAATCTATCTAGGCACACACAATCTAGGATAATCATGATGCAAATCAAAGGTCCTTGATTTATTTGTCCAACCATAGGCTTATGTTATATATTTGCTCAAATAATTCAACTTAGTTACATTGTCACATTTGGTAGTATATTAATGGTTCTTATTAGTATTTATGGCTTGACCAAGTCCCTGATTACCAGGCATCGGGTGCATGCCCTTCGCCTCAGCATGCATCCTGAAGCACGCCATAACTTGCATTATTAGATTATTATACTTAGGCTATGATTCTATTATTCACATTATCATCACATAATGGTTTTATTGTGTTTAATTTAATTAGTATCATTTATGCTAGTGTACTCATATATCGTCTACTTGATGGTCGTGTCGACACTCATTCTGAGGTGAACACTCGTCACACAATCTCACTCGATACGATTTTGTTTTACACACATGCGATGCAATATGAAGTAATTAAATAAAAAAACATCACAATTAACCAACAAAACTGCAAGATTAACTAATTGTTCCTAGTCAGGCGTGCCCATAGCCCATCCGCAACATCCATATAGGTTTGAGTTGGCGTCCTAGTATGGAAATAACAAAAGGCATTAATATTTTGTGGGCCGCTACGTGGACACTACATGTAGCATCCCCTATCGCGATTTGGGCGACACTCGGCCTAAAACCCTAATCAAGTCCTGGTATACCAGTCATACTTTACTAGAGCTAGCAACCTCTTCTATCTGTACCTAATAAGCTCGACTTGTATATTGATATCAAAATACAAATTAAAGTATACGCAGTAAAAATTTAAAACTTTTCGATAATATATATGATACATGGAAATCCTAAGTTTATCAAAACAAAAACACAATTATACAAAACCTTCATAACCCTATTATATTACATCAATATAATTCAAATAATAAATGTATATATAAATGCTCATTACATCACAGAGATGATGATAAAACTCCTAAGCCTTTTTTTTTCTTTAGTTGAAGCGCCGACTAGAGCACCCAAAACGATAAGAGGGGGGTACGCGCTCCAACTTGCTCAATAGGTGATGCTCGTAAACATATCAATCATCAACTAATATCAATGAATCAATGAATAGTAATATGAATCCAAATGTATCTATTAAGGCATTGAATTGATATAGACAATATACAAATGAATGCAAGTTAAATAAGCAATATACAATCATACTTGTGGTTTTTAATTTGAATTTATTTACAAAGTCGTACTCTTATTTCACTCTAGAATACCACCACAGAATCCACATGTTAGCCGACATGAGATTTTGTAGGTTTATTCAAGCTTGATTGAGCTACAAACTCTAATTGAACAATGACGACTAAGGTAAAACTTTAGCTACGAGAGGTGAAAGGGCAAAATCTATTTATAGGCTAACCTTTTGTTAGGGCATGTGCCCTAGGTCAATCTATAAACATTGTTTATCTTATAATTTTAGTTAATAAAATAGAGGTTTTATTTGTTGTTTTATTATAAGTGATTGCATGTTTACCTTATAGTAAGATCCATGGGTATTTGTTGAGATATCCTAAATGTCCGTAGTCGATCATTATACTGGGAAATATAATGAATTAAGACTAGTGTTAATCTTGATTGATGGTCATGTGATGATCATGCGTATAGGGATAATTTGAGTACTTGTTAGAGAATCAAGATCATGAGTACTTGTTAGAGAATAAGTTACTGGACCGACCCGCTATAAGAACGCCACATGGATTAAGTCATAGGTGTACTCATGAGGCATGTCACTTAGTCATTCGACTTGAGATTACCATAGACTTCAATATTAGGAGCATGATAATTTGACACAATCAAATGTTGTCTTTAACCGGGCAATTATAAAGATTGTGATTGGTTACCGTGTGAATATTATGTGAAGGTGTGTAATTAAAATATAATTTGTCACTCTCGTATAGAGAGATATCAGTAGATCCCTCGATAAGATAGACTGATAATGGCCAAGTCCATGTGAATTGATATGATCAATGTCACTTGGATGTTTTTCAGTTTACCTAAAGATCAAGACTAGTACGATTAAACATTAAGGTTGACTTTTCATGCCTATGTTTAATCAAAGGACATCATCGCACGACAAAATGATATGACATATGTTATTAATTAGGTTGTATTGATGTTGATGTTCATGCTACTTGGGTAGTCATAATGCGTTGCTAGAGACCACTTATGACTTGTGTACCAAAATAGTTTTTGTTCACTGCCAACGTCGCACGAACCTATTGGGTCTCATACAAAAGAATGGCTTTGCACTATTTCAATTGGTCCAGAATAATGAATTTTATATGATAAAATTCATGACATAAAAGCGCTTAATTTGTTTTATGATAACTTATTAATAGGGGCATATGTGTAATTTGCTTAAACTGCCTAAATAAAATAGTTGTATAATGAATAAGATTTTAAGTAAGGGTTTATCTACACAAATAAATAAGGGGTGAAACCCTAAAAACGATAGAAGATTTTTCATTTTACAATTTTCGAGTTCTCTAGATTTAGGGAGAGAAAGAAAAATCATTTTTAATCTCTCTTAGGGCTAGCACTCCAAATTGTGGTCACCGTTCGTGTGTTGATTTCTGATAGAGGACGAGCACTTGAACGTTTTGAAAATCGAACAATCAAAAAGGAAATCACGGAATAAGGTATGATTTACTTTCATAGATTTAGTTTAATGGAACTTATTTTTGATCATGTTGGGGTTTTTTAAAATTTGTTTTGAATTTCCCGCTGCGTATGAACCCAAAAAACCCAACGCCTTTTCCTTTCATTTGGATAAAGGAAGGAATCCATTTCCAGGCTAACCTTTCCATCCCTCGGCCTAGTTTTCCTTATCGACCACTTCCAGATGATTTCATATTTAAATCACTCAAATCAAAGTATGTTGCCTCATTCCTAGTCCATAATACTATATGACATAAATATGCTAAATCATGAAGCATAGTTGATAAGAATATGAGTCTCACTTACCTCAAACTGTGTTTCCTAACCTAGTCAAACCTCCCGAGTCTCATGAATAACTTCTACACTAACATTGAATAATCTTGATCAATTATAGTATTTGGCTAGTGACAAGTGTCGAACATGTATAATAAGATTCCCTCATTTATTATACTTTTAATATTTTGTAGTAGTGGTAAGTGGAAATCGTCTCCACATGGATTTATCAAACTTCTCTAGGTAAAAGTTCTTTAAATGATCTTTATTAATTTTTTAACTTTAATTTTATTAATTTAATTAAAACAATAGTTAAAACCACTAATTCAACCTACAATATAATAATAACTAACTAAACTAATTATACTAACTTAACTAACACAATTCTAATTCACTAACATTCATATCAATTCAATTCAATAATATAAATAAATATCAAAATAAATATCCAAAACAATGAAACATCAATTCGTTTTGTATTTCAAACATGATACTTCTATCAATATTGTTACTGCAATTATAAAGTATCAAAGATCATTAAACTCTAATCATATGTAAGTAAAGCCAGCTATTTGTTCTCCAAATATTGGTGGAAAAGCCACGTTCTACTTTTATTGAGCTAGCCCCTTTAAATACACAAATACATTTACTTCACGCAATAAAACCGCATTACACTTTATAAAAACTTCAAACTACTAAATCTAACATCTTTGGAAAAACCACTTCAACATTAGATTTAGATCTCAAATTCACCTAGGACATCTAAATAGTAATACCTTTCAAATAATCCTAGTTACTAATTTAAATTAGATAATAAACTCAAATATCACAATATAAATTCTAGAATATGCATGCAATACAAAGTTTGACTACAATCCTTAAATAATAATCTATTAAATCAATGAATCAAAGAATACGATTGGTTTAAACCATTAAGCACATATTCATCTCATCATAACTACATTGCAAAACCGATCTAGTTCATGTTTGGACTTTGTTTAGATTAACAAACTACTATCATATTCCTAAATAACATCACAATAATATAAATAAAAGACATAGATAAATACCTCTGGAATAATTACTTTGAATCCTCAAGTTTTCTCTAAAAGCAATGAACAATAAAGACAAAAAACAAACTATGAAAATAAACTATGGCTCTTAGAGCAATTGAATTTTAATCTAAGTACTCAAAGGGCAAACGATTTCTTAATCATAAGGTTGTATTTATAGTATTATATGTAGTAAACATCCCAAACTAACTCAAACATCTTGTTGTTATCTAAGATATTTGAAATTAAACCTAGCGATTCGAGTTTACGTGGAATCGCTAGAAGAATCATTGGGAAAATATTCTTAGAGCTCCATCGATCTGAGTAGCGATTTATGGCATATAGGAATCTATCAAGAATCGCTAGCTATAAAATCCAGTTTTTTCCTTCACTTTTTCATGATTCTTTACATACACTTTCCACTTGAGTAATTCTTTCATAATCTTCATTTTTCACTCCATTTCTTCATATTTTCTATTTTATAACCTGAAATAACAAAAATAAGAGAAAATCACATGTAATATAGTCTTTTATATCAAAAATCACCTTAAAATATACTATAAAACATGTCTAATATTGACTTATCAAATATGCTAATTCTTCATATCGAAAATGGGTAAGGGAGGTCCCAAACTCATTTTTCATACCCGAAATGTGGGGGAGAGAGGCCCCAAGCCCATTTTCGATTCTTAGAAAATGGAGGAGGGTTGCTATAGGTTGACAGCCACCGTAAAACTTTTGTCACTTTTCATAAAATGGATCAAAACACATATAAACATTGAGGCGTTCCCACCAAGTGGCGTGCTACATCGGAGCCCGGGTGAAGTGAGAAATGAGCAAGGGTGTGTTTCACATTACCGCTTGGGTGTGAAGAAAAATGAGCAAGGGTTCCCACAATAGGACGTGTGTTGATGAAGAAGCTAGTCCCTTCGCATTGTCGCCCAAATGTTAAGAAAAATAAGCATGTGTTCCCACATAGAGGACGGGTTCAAAACAAACACGAAAACAAAAACAAAATCATAGATATGATACTAGATCTTTTAGACAAAATAGAAATATAAAAGGAAAACAAACACAAATGGGAGAAAAAATTCGTTTAGGAATATGGAACATAGGAAAACTTACATGGAAGTCAATAGAACTAGTAGATACTATGATTAGAAGGAGAGTCAATATTGCTTGCCTCCAAAAGACAAAATGGGTAGGAGAAAAGAGTAGAGAAACATGAAGCACAGGGTTTAAATTGTGGTAGATTGGTATAGATAGAAAATGCAATGTAGTAGAAATTCTGGTGGATAATGATTATAAATATAAGGTCGTAGAGGTTAAGAGAATGGTGGATAGATTGATTCTAGTTAAATTAAT
The DNA here is from genome assembly GCA_039657325.1 of Stephania cephalantha. Lineage (NCBI taxonomy): Eukaryota > Viridiplantae > Streptophyta > Magnoliopsida > Ranunculales > Menispermaceae > Stephania > Stephania cephalantha. Next base: position 34,159,316 of record CM077571.1, read on the forward strand.
TATTGGAGACGAAAAGATTAACATACTTAGCGTCTATGCACCACAGTAGGATTAAGCGAGAGCATCAAACGTAAATTTTGGGACGATATGGATGGATTTATGCAAAGTATACCACTAGATGAAAAGTTTTTTATTGGAAGAGATTTAAATGGGCATGTCGGGGCAAGTAATGATGGGTTTTAGAGAGTTCATGGAGGTTTTGGTTACGATAATATATATGAAGAAGAAGAATCGATCTTAGAATTTTCTTCAGCATACGATCATGTCTTAGCAAATACTAGTTTTAGGAAAAGGGAGTTGCACATAATTACTTTTAGTTGTGGTCATAACAAAAGTCAAATATATTTTTTTAACAAGAAAAATAGATAGAAAAATATGTAGAGACTGCAAAGTAATAAGCGCTTACTACCCAACATAAGTTAGTAGTACTTGATATTAAGCTAAAAAGATGACTTAATAGGAAGAAAAGAGTCAGCGACCCTAGAATAAAGTGGTGGAACCTAAAAAATAGTAAACAAGTAGAGTTTAGAGAAAAACCACTAAAAGAAAATGTTTGGAATCTTGACTTAGATGCTAATACAAAGTGGCTAGAAATGAGTAGTTGCATAAGGAGAATAGGATCAAACTTATTAGGTATATCTAAAGGCGTGAGACCACCAAAGAAGAAAACACGGTGGTTAAACAAGGATGTCCAACGAGCAATTAAGACTAAAAGAGAGATCTAAAGGAAAATACCTAAGTGTCAAGATGAGGGTGTACAATCAATATAGAGAAGCTAGAAAACAAGCTAAAAAAGTAGTTATTCAAGCTAAAAAAAACTTCATGGAAGATCTATATACAAGGTTAGGTAATTGAGATGGTGAAAAATATATATTAGGCTAGCCAAATTAAGAAATAAAAAGAAACAAGACATAATTCATTTAAGATGTATTAGGACGAAAATCAAAATGTTTTAACGTGCGATGATGATATTAAGGAGAGTTGGAGAAGTTACTTTGATAGTTTATTTAATGATGGCCAAATTGATGCTATAGTAGATGAAAACCCACACCAAGAAAGAAATGTAACTATACGCGCAATATTAGAATTCTAGAAGTTAAAGAGGCATTGAAAATAATGAAAATAGGGAAAACATTTGGCCAAGATGAAAATACCCATAGAGGTTTGGAAATGCGTAGGAAAAATTGGATTGACTTGGTTAACAAAACTTTTCAATAAAATTTGAAAATCTAAACGGATGCCAATGGATTGGAGAAGAAGCACGCTCGTGCCAATCTTCAAAAATAAAGGAGACATTCAAAGTTGCTCAAACTACTGGGGAATTAAACTTATGAGTCACACTATGAAACTTTGGGATAGGATAATTGACAATAGGCTAAAGAGAGAAACAACAATATCAGAGAACCAATTTGGCTTCATGCCCAGGAGGTCAACTATGAAGGTGATTTTTCTTGTAAGACAATTGTTAGAAAAATACAGAGAAAAGAAAAAAGATCTTCATATAGTATTCGTTGGTTTAAAAAAAGCATATGATAGGGTTCCTACAAATGTTCTTTGGTGGGTTCTAAAAAGAAAAGGAGTGCATGCTAGATACATAGACACTATTAAGGATATGTATGATGGTAACGAGTATAAAGACATTTGGAGAAGCTACAAAAGAATTTTCCATTACGATAGGACTACATCAATGATCGACTTTTAGCTCATATCTATTTACTTTAGTTATGGATGAACTAACTAGACATATTCAAGAGGATATACCATGGTGTATGTTATTTGCAGATGATATTGTCTTAGTGGATGAAACAAAAGATGGAGTGAATAGGAAATTATAACTCTGGAGGAATACATTATAATCTAAAGGCTTTAAGTAGAGTATGACGAAAATTGAATACATGCACTGTGAGTTTAAAACACTAGACATCGAGATAATAGAGTTGTAAAATTAGGGGAAGTAGAAGTTCCTAAGGTGAATCACTTTAGATACCTAGGATCACTCATACAAAATGATGGTTATATGGAGAATGATGTCACAAATAGAATTCAAGCTGGATGGAAGAAATCGCAGAGTGTAACATGAGTGGTTTGTGATCGAAATGTTTCTACTAACTTAAAAAGAAAATTTTATAGGACTGCAATTAGGTCAGCTATGCTCTATGAAAGTAAATGTTGTGCAGTAAAGCAACAACAATTACATAAAATGAACATAGTAGAAATGAGGATGCTTAAGTGGATGTGTGGTAAAACTTGTAAATATAAAATAAGAAATATAGAAATTCAAAGACAAGTATGAGTAGCACCAATTGATACAAAGATTAGAGAAGGGCGGTTGCGGTGGTTTGGTCACCTGCAAAGACGGCCTATAAATGCCCCCACTAAAAAACTTGACTCAATAGAAACTATAAAGATTTTACGAGGTAGGGGTAGACCAAAATTAACATGGGATGCAATAATTAGGAGGGATTTGAATGCTCCGGAAAGTTCACCATCAATTGCACTTAAATCGAGCATAATGGAAAAGTTTGATCCATGTAGCCAACCCCAATTAAGTTGGGACTGAGGCTATGTTGTTGTATTCTTAAACATAAATTATATTTAAATAGAAACATATTACCCTCATAAAAATAAGAATCATGATAAAATAGAAAGATTTAAATAACAACCCCTTTATTTCACAATTCAACCTCTAATTGTGAAACACACCTTAGAATCCAAAGTTAAACCAATCATCAAGGTCAAGGCACGATATAGGTTTTCTCGATCTCCACTGACAAGCATCAAGCTTACGATAACTAATATAGAATCTCAAGATACAAAAATCACTAAATCAATCTTAGTTTCAAACAATACTTAAAATATCATCACAATTTAAGTCGATAGGAATTTGTATTCACCAATAATCATCATTTCTTATTCATTTATTGGGATAAAAAAATATACTTCACTTAACTTAGCTATAAGCACTCGAGCTGAATCTTTTATTTGAAGTGCTTTCATAAACTTCCTTCCATATTTTTTTATATATCTCTATTTCTTTCTTCTTTAATTATGTGTTTATTTTCTTTTTTATATTGTATTCCTACCGTTCCATGCTCTATTTCTTTTGGAATATGATATTCTTCTGTTTTTTAATGAATTCTTCCTCTCATTTTTCCCACCACTAGATTCCCTACTCCATTTCCTTTAGAATATGTTGGTCTCTCTATTTTTTTATTTAAAAACTCTAGTTAGCTTTTCTCACTTTCACTATAGTTAAGGAAGTACTCTTTCCAACTAAGTAAAGTTTCTTGGCTAATTCATATTTTACTCCTCAATTGTGGCACGAACTCTTTTCATAATACATATATAAAATACTTAATCACTAATCTCTATATAACAAGATTCTTAGAAATCTGTCTTATTCATCTTGCACTATCGATTTGATCTTATACCCATCATAATGTTTAACACAAAGCAATCAATCCCCTCTAAACTCCTCTAGTGTATACACAATCTAGGTTATGTCAAATAGGGTATAACCATTCCTTTCCATCATAAAATTTCTATTTTCATGGGTAATAAAAATATATCACTTCCATTTAAATTCAAATTATATTCAATTTCATATTCCTAACTAAATAAAGTAAAATGAAATGGAAAAATATTATCTGTATTGAGGAAAATTTTGAAAAAATCTAAATGTTCTACTACATTCTACCTCTCGTATCTTCCATACTTTGCTTCTTCATACTCCACTTCAGCTAATACCCCCAAACTCATTCCAAACCTTGTCCTCAAGGTTTCAAAATTAAGTCGGGTTTCCAACACAACAAAAAAACCTCGTGAAGCATAAAGTAATAAATTAAATAAATAAAAAAACTAGTTAACATAAGAATGAATTGCATAAGTGAAGAAAAACATGTTAAATTGATAAATTCTAAGCATCATAGAATAGAATTGAGTGCATCAATAAAATGTGAATACACAATAACAAATGTATCATACTAACATACCACATCAAATATATCAGAACATTATAAATAAAGACCTCTCACAATAACACTCAGGAATAGATTACTCAGAGAGGAATGAAATATCAGAACCGCCGTCCATATGTTGCATCGTTGCCACCATCTGGAAGCTCGCTGCAAGATCATATAACCTATAGTCCACTCCCGCCACTGAAGTATCTTCAGAAAAGACTCATTGGTTGGGCATTCTCAGTTAGGTGGATGGAATTTGAATATTAGCTCCCCCACCTTGCATCCACCTGGTCACGCGTCGCTCAAATCCATAAATGCTTCTTATAACCTTTCATTAGTTCTAGAACATGAATTCTTGATTTCTCGAGTTCTCACCGGTTTCGCAAAATTGACCCCATTTTGGCCATTTCTGTTTCATTCGAGTACATGCTAGTAAAATCAACCGTAGGTGGCTCTGGACTCTGGTTCGTTCTATCATTATATGCGACATACTGCATTTCTTCTAAAACTTGTATGTTCTCTGCTCGTATTATTCTTCTCTACATGGTTTCTCTCTTATGTGTTTCGTTTCTCTCCTCTCCCTCATTCGAATCAACAGATTTCGACACCTTCTCGGTGCTTTCAATGACTTTGTTGATAAAAGTCCTATCCGGGTAACCATCTAACTCTAGACTTCTCATTGCAACTCAGACTTGCTTGCAAAACTCCATGATCATTAAAGGAAAAGGAAATCCTTCATTTCTCATTGTGGTCATGGCATTCCTGATTGAATAATAAATTATCTTGTCAACATCGATATAACTGGTACCTCAAAGTATGTGGTACAAAAGAGCCACCCTATAGCTCATAATTTCATAGCGTTGCAAACTTGGATGTAGGCTTTTATTGAGGAAAAAGCTCCATGCTATGGTGGTTTTCCTAAAGTATTTGGTTTGTATGTGTTTTGTGTAATCATCTTTATCAAAAAGAAATCCATCCCTAGTAATTGCTTCTAAACCATTTTTAATGGTTTCTTAGGGAAATCTGTGTTTATACCCATATTAAGGTATTGTGTACTTATTATTTTATCTAATATGTATATCTGGTAAATCATAATATCGGTTTATTCAAGCAGGTGGAATAGTCAATTGCTATTCTTTAAACTATGGCTACTATCTTATAGTCATCTTCGTGCTCATTTGCGTAAAACTCTTTCACTAAGATTTCACAACCTATCTCAACCGATGACCCCGCGTCATTATCGGCGTAATAGTCCTTAGTTAACAATCCATAGTTCTACTCCCTTATTATGTTTGAGATCCTAGGCCCATACTTAACTTCATTTTTAGCGTTGAAACCCCTTTCCAGTATGATTTTCCTATTCTAACTAATGTCGCTCTATATCCTATCAAGAGCTTTTGCATTTATAAGGTGTTGGGGTGAGAATTGGATTCTAGGGATATCTTGTCTCAATGTACTTCTCTCTTATCTGTTCTCAAAGAAAATTTATCATGGGCACAACATCGACTGGTTCAGTAAGCTAATGCACATCGCACTGAGACGCAATTCATTGTGGATAACTGGGTTTTTGTTAAATTATGCCCTTATCGACAGTCATCAGTTGCCAATCATGCCAGTCATAAGCTTAGCGAGCGTTTTATAGTCCTTTTAAAATTCTTGCTCGCATTGGCTCTATAGAGTATCAGTTGGAGTTGCCTGCTACTGCTAGGATACATAATGTGTTCCATATCTCCTTTCTAAAGCATTGTGTTGGCGACCCTGCTACTTCTTCCATGGGCCCTCTACCCCTTGACTTCCTCAGCTCTAAATCGGTGTTGTGGCCTCATGCAATCTGCGCTTTCGCCAAGTTCTTCTACTCAACATTCCTACTACTCAAGTTTTGGTCCACTAGTATGGTCAACCTGAATCGGATGCTACTTAGAAACCTTCACTGAATTTGTTCAAGACTTTCCTGATTTTAACCTTGAGGAAAAGGTATCTTTCTTACGGTAATGATGCAAGGGACAACCAAAGAGACAACCAAAGAAATGTTTAAGGACAAATCAAAAAGAGTGACATGACATGTAAGGCTCCAGCGAAGTTGGTGGATTTTGTGACTGGGAACTAGTTGGAGAATAAAATGTGAGGATATGGACTTGGGATAAGTCTTTGGCCTTGTTTGGTATGGGGGTGAGATATCTCATAGGAGATATTTCACAGGGAGTTAGGCCAACACTCTTATTTGATTGTCCAACTCCCTGTGAGATATCTCCCAACTTACAGGGGAGGGGGTGAGTTATATCCCCCACCCCCCATAGGGAGATATCTCCCAGGAGTTCAATGGACAAAAATACCCCTCACAAATCATCTTTTTCCCAAGTCCATCACAAATCATCTTTTTTTATTTTAAAAATATGTTTGAAAGACATTTATGTCAATTCCCATATTTTACTATTTTTAAAAAATTTGCAACTTCCCTGCAAGTTTAAAGTTTAACCAAACATGAAATATGAAATTACACTGTGAGTTAACTCCATGGAGTTATCTCCAATCGCACTATAAGTTGGCAAAAACGAACCAAATGAGGTCTTTAATAGTAGTTAGTTATTGTCATTATCATAGTTCACAATTTTATTGCAATTGGGTTTGTAGTCTCACAATAATAAGCTATGAATTTAATAATAGACGTATTAACATTGAAATAAAAGTTTCTCTCTTCTTCTTCCTATTCTCGTCTGATTATTCCTTCCCTTGCTTCACTCTCCCTCCCTATTTCTCTCTAACCACAACAAATAATCACAAATACAATTGAGCTGATCTCAAAACGCACGACGTGTTAGAGAATAATCAGCTTTTACATTTAAGTCCTTATGGATATATATAACAAAGTTCAAAAGGGTCTTTATCTCGCACTAGACTTTGAATGTAAAAAATGACTTAATAAATTTCACTTCAATGTGTGAATGGTCTATTGATGGAGTTAATAACTATCTCTACAAGAAAATGCATTTCTTACGACAAATGTCATTTTTCGCAAAAAGAATGAATTTCGTCACAAAAAAAGTATTTACGATAGACATGCGACGTTTTTTGCATTGTAGCAAAAACTCGATGATGGAAAAACTTTGCAACAATTAGTTGCTATCGTAAATAGTTTTTGCGACAAAACTAATATTGAAGCAAATGTATTAGTCGTATTAAAACTTTTTTACGACAAATAACCATAACATTTTTCGGATGTCACTAAAACCTTTGCGATGATTATATGTTGTAGTAAAATGAGTAACATATACATTTTAAAACATTTGTTTGTAACACATTTATAATGTTAAGAAAAAATTTACGACAATTATTTGTGACATTAATCTGCATAGCAAATTTATCTTTATTTTTAAGATGGAATGTTATGACTTTTTTTTTCTGCCATTTAATTTATATGACATTCAATTTTAAAATTATTATTTATCGCAAGAAAAAAAATATTAGGATTTTTTAGTAAATATAGAGGCAATAATACCCAAATTTACAAATATGATTATATGATCCAAAAAATAAAAATAAAACATAATGGGAAGCATTTTAAAGGATAAATAACAAATTTTGTGTTTTGTTCACCACATTAAAAATAAAAGGACAAAGATAATCATTTTGTCGTAGAATTTAACCATTCTACCAAGTATTTAATAGTATAAAAATGATCTATTTGCTAAAAAAATAAATTAATACAACTTAAAATAAAAACTTGCAACTCATAATATTTCCTTCAATGTTGTGCCATTTTAATTGAACCCAAAAAAATTAACTTTCAGAATATATAATTTTATTTTTAATATATGACAGAAAACTCTAAATGAAAGGAGGGTAGAACTTAAGAATAAATAAATAAATTAGAGACTTGCTTTTACAAAGATCACATAAAAACGAAATCAACTAAACGGATCCCAGCTATTGCTTAGAGGACCTCATTTTAATTTTTTTATGAGTTCCAATTCAGTCGAAAGGGAAAATGACCAAGTTACCCTTCATATAAAAGGGCATTTTCTTCCTTAAAGCCTAACCTTCTCTTCTCCTTCACCGACTTGTCAAATTTGAAACCCCTAAATTGACTCCACACTCTTATCTCCAACTGACCAAAAATTCGTGATTCCACACAGAATTGACTTGGTAAGTCCGTTATCTCCTTGTTTATGGTTGTTTGGTGGGTTTTATTCGAGTTTTTTGGCCATCATTTTCACTGTTATTGATGTTGGTTGTTGTTTGTTTTTAGGGCTTTTGACTTGTTGATGATTTCTACATTTTTGGTACGAAATGTCGAAGGAGTCGTCAAAATGAAGCCACCTTCACAACTAAGAGCCATTTTTATGGTGTTTTATTGGGTTTTTTTTATCAAAGAAGAACCATCATTTTTTGTTGATTTCCTCGTGTTGTGCAGAGTAATAGTGCCGAGATATATATACACGTTTTACCAAAGAGATGCCAGTATCTGTGGGTAAGTGTTGGTTTACATGAACCGACACTATTGCTATGGTTTCGGCCTTTGTCAGCTGAAACACGTCGTTATATATCGTCTACTGTAGACCGTAAGACTTGTAAAGGTTTCGATTAGTATACACTATAATCATACCTATACCCCACAATTTTACTCCACGGACCCCACCAAATTGTATATTAGAATTTTAGGCAGACGTCAAAGTTACAAGTCCGAAATATTACTAGAAATATCGATTAACAAAAACTGTTATGCCTATAAAGGTTCCGATTTTTCTAGACTGCAATCTTACTTTTACCCACCAAATTTTTACACAAACCCCATAAGACTGTATCTTCCAATTTTAGTACACGGACGACAGATCTGTCCGAGTTCGACTAAAATAGACCATTCCACGACCTTACTGACTATGAAAGATGAAAAAGATGAGTTTTTTTAGGTTTTGTGAAGTCTCGATTTGAGGTATGAAGGTTGGAAATGGGTTGGGGGTGATTTTTTGTTTGTTGAAGACTAAGGTGTTTTGGGGATTTCGAAAAAAAGTAAGGTTCGTTTAGTAAAAAAATTTAAAAATGGGGTACGTTGAAGTAATGGGGTCATTTAAGCAAAACTAGGGTCTGTTTATCCGATTCCTAAAAGAATTGTAAAAGAGAAAATGAAACTTAATGTGACCAAGCTTTAAGGTACAATATAAGTTTTATGAAATCTCGACAGAGTTTTCTCATAAACGAAAATACCTCCATATCACGTTGAATAAAACATCAAATCACTTCATATATTCAAAATCATATCTATAATAAACTACTTGATAAGTTAATAATTAAACATATTTTTATAGAATATTTTAGGGTGATTTTAGATGTAAAAGACAATATTGCACGAGGTTTTCTCTTATTTTTATTATTTCAAGTAATAACTGGAATACTTGAAGAAATGGAGTAAAAAGGAAAGAATATAAAGGACTTGATCAAATGAACAGAGTATACAAAGAATCATCAACAAATAAGAAGATAATCGGAAATTACAGCCAGCGAATCATCAACGATTTGGGGTTTGTATTAGGAATCGCTACTTAGATTGGTGGAGCACTAAGTCAGTTTTCAAGGACTTTTTTAGATATTCGAGTAATAAGTGGAATCATTGAGGAATCGCTGAGATCGATTTTTAGAATTTTAGATAACCACGAGACATTTGAGTTAGTTTGGGATGTGTACTACTAAGAATACCTTATGTATGACCTTAGGCCTACCAAATCAGTTGCCCTTGAGTACTTAGATCATTATTTCATTGCTCTTGGAGCCATTATTTATTGTTTTAATTTATTGCTTCATTGTTCATTGCTTTTTGAGACGATTTGAAGATTCAAAGTATTTATTCAGAAATATTTATCTATGTCTTTTATTTACTTTATTGCAATGTTATTTTTGAATATGAGTGAGTAGTTTAATAATCTAAACAAAGACCAAACATGAACTTAAACAGTTTTGTGATGTAGTCATGATGAAGATGATTTTGTGCTTAATGCTTTAAACAAATCGTATTCTTTATTTCACTGATTTAATAGATTATATTTTGCGTATTTTAATCATGAAAATTTATATCGAATGCGTGGTCTAGAATGTGTATTGTGATACTTTTATTCAATATCTAGTTTGAAGTAGTAACTAGGATATTTTGAAAGGTCTATTACCGTTAAGATGTTCTAGGTGAATTTGATATCTAAATTTAATATTGAAGTGACTTTCCGAAGGTATTAGAATTAGTAGTTCCAAGTTTTCACAAAGTGTAATGCGATTTTATTGCGTAAAGTTAATTTCTTTGTGTATTCAAAAGGTTAGCTCAATAAAATTAGAACATGGTTTTTCCACCGGTATAAGAAAAACTAAAGGCTTGATAATGGTTGTTTACTTACTTAAGACTAGATTTTAATGATCTAGAATACTTTATAAAGTATTATTATGACTATATGATTTGAGTAATATGTTTAGATGCAAAACAAATAGATGTTTCATTGTTCTGGATGTTTGTTTAGATTCTTATTTATTATTGAATTGAATTGATTTGAATATTAGTGAATTTGAGTTGTGTTATTTAAGTTAATTATTTAAGTGCGTTAATTAAGTTAGTTTGATTAGTTTAGTTAATTATTATAATTTAGTTGGAATTAGTGATTTTAATTCCCGTTATAATTTAATTAATTAAATCAAAGTAAAAAATAATAAAAATCACTGAAAGTTTTTTACCTAGAGAAGTTTGATAAATCCCCATGAAGACAATCTCACTTATCACTGCTACAAATATTAAGGATATATGGGAAACTTATTATACACGCTCGACATATGTCAATTTTTGGCGCCATTGTTGAGGGTTTTTCATAATTTTTTAGGAGTTTTAAACATTGTATGGTCTACCCAATTCGTCATTCTAATTCCACAGGATCCTTACAACCATTGGATCCTAAGGTAGATAGGACTTTCAATCGTAATTTCAGACAACAACAATGTAGAGAACACCAAACTACCACAAATGGAAGCCAATTATATCCTTGATAATATTATTAATAAAAATGACAATATAGAACTAAATTTTAGGTAAGCCAATCTAAATCTCACTACTTATCAACCGATATTTATTGCTGATCTTAGTATTTTCTAAATTTGAACTAAGATCTAGATGCATTAGTGCTCTACCTAATTTTTATAGTAGAGACAATGAAGACCCCATAAAATTCATAAGGGAATACTAACACAAAGTCAATGGGATGAAACCTAAAGACAATACATTAGAACAAGTCAAACTTAAAGTTTTTCCTTTTTGTATTGAAAAATCAAGCACAAGATTAGTTATTTTATCTTCCTCAAGATTCGATAACCACATGGGCTCAAATGTTAGAAACTTTCATAGATCAATTTACGCCTGCAAGAAAAATTAGTACTTATAGAAGACAAATCATAGTCGTGAAAGTGAATGACGATGAGATTTTTAATGAATTTTGGAATAAATTCCAAAGATTAATTTCATCTTGTCCTTAACATGGATATACCCAAAGAAATTTATTAGAATACTTTTATGAAGGACTTAATCATTTTGAACAAAGATTATTAGACACCATATGTGGTGAGTCATTATTCGATGTTATACCAACTTTACCAAAAGAAGCTATAGAAAAAATGGCTAAGCAATCTCAACAATATGGTGAAAATACCGACACATCAAAAAAGAAACTTTATGAAGTTAATAACAAATGAAATAATACATTTGACAAAAAAGCTGATGAATTATCTAGCGTGGTAAAATTGCTATTAAATGAAAAACCAAATCAAGTGAAACCATGTGGATTTTGCAATGAAGTTACACATCCCATGGATGCTTGTCCTATTTTACAAGAAGATAACAATGAAGAAGTCAACGCGGTTATGAACCAATATTCTGGTCCTCCAAGAAATCAATATAACAATAATAATTACTACACAGGAAAACCAAATTCAAACCTTAGCTACGGTCTACAAAATCAAAATTATACCACTTATAGACCAAAAGAACAATTACAATCTATGCCAATTTAACAACCTCAACAAACAACCTACGCAACCAATTTTTTTTAAAAAAATACTACATAACTTTATTACTCAAAGTTATCAAAACTTTAAACAAATTTCTCAATATCAAATCAAAACCGATGCGTCTATTAATGAGTTTAAAATCAATTAAATCAAATGAATCTATAAAATAACAAGTTCGGTAATCAAACTAAAGGTTCTACTGATCCTACAAACACTATTAATCAAGCACAAGTTAACGCTCTATTTTGTGATAATGAGAAAAAAACACACACATAAAAGAAAAGACACCAAAAAGAGGTAAAAGAAACACAAAATACATAAGACAATAGAACAAGAAGAAGAAGATATAATGGCAAATATCATTCCCATTAGAGAATAGATGGTTGTACAATTGAAATACACATATTTTCCCGAAAGGCTATACCCATTGTATTTAGGCTGAGTCGAAGGTTATGAAGAATCTTTATAGAATTTTGCATTTGTTAACCAAGACAAATTAACTAATAATATTTTATGAATTGAATGAAGCTAGGCATTCTATTTCTCTCGTTCCACAACAATTAGCAAATGCTAGGAAAGAAGAAACTAAAGAATACCTTTCCGAATCATATAAGAAAACATAATTTAATGAGCTTTTTATGGAATCAAATCATGATGAAGTTCCTAAAGAATTATATGAGTTTAAAGACAAATTTGTAGAAGAATATAATGAAAATTTAAGACAAAAGATGTCCTCCTTAAAGAAAATGCCAAAACAATGTTTCAACCTAGAAATGTTTGTCATACCCATCATAATAGGAAATTCTTCTATCGAACTTGCTATGTGTGATCTCGGAGCATCAATTAATGTAACGTCACTTAAATTTTATGAATCATTTAAAATAGGACCATTGACTAATACGCCTATAAATCTCACTTTAGCAAACAATACAAGTATTAAACTGTATAGATTATTAGAAGACATTTTAAAACAAGTATATGAATTCGTATTTCCAACTGAATTCTATGTCATGGAAATGAGATAGTCAATATCATCCAATCATTTACCTATAATCTTAGGTAGACCTTTTCTTAAGACAGCTAGAACTAAGTTCGATATTTTCGAAGGAATAATGTTTATGGAATTTATAGAAAAAATTGTTAAATTTAAAATTAATAACGAATATAACTATGATAAATATGATGAATTATTAGATAATGGAATTGATAATAATGATTTTCTAGACTTAAACTATTATGATAACCTTAATGTTAAAATTTATGCACTAAATGCAGTAACAATGGAAACTGCAAAAGAGATTCCAAAGAAAGAACAAGTTGAAGACACTTTATAAGGAAAAAAGTAACTAAATAATGGAGAGTTAAGCAATCGGAGAACGGTAAGAGTATTAACAAGCTAAGAGATTTAAATCCAAGAAGGATAAAAATAAGAAAAAAACTAGGTTTAAGTTTCGTGAAGCTTATTGATCTTTGAGGTATACTTTTGCACACTAAAATCAAATAGGCTGGGTACTACAGTGCTCGGTGTGATACGAGTTCTAATGTGAATCTCATGCCCATTAATTTATTTCTACACACTCAATTGGAGTTAGACGCACTTGCTTCTGAACAAGTTTATGTACCAGATGGTACTTCAATTCAACCAATAGAAGTAGCCACGAATGTACCAGTTCAAGTGAACAACTACATTGTACCCATGACTTTTTGGTCATGCCATACTTCATTAATGAAGATCTTTCTTTAATTTTAGGATGTCATTCCTTAGCCACTACTTAAGCTGTTATAGACATACTAAACAAAATAATCACTCTGACGATTAATGGCCGAGCAATCACTTTTAGGAATGGCACTAGAGTGGATAATCCTAAATTCAAAAGCGCTATATGGGATGCAGACCATATTTTATGTTTATTTATTTTAATTGAGCTTTTAGTTTAGTTTGGTATAATATGTTTTTATTCTCTCACTTTTTGACTCTTGTATTAGAATTATTTTTGATATTTAAACTTTGAGGTAATTTCAATTAAGGGGAGTGATCAAGTTGTTTTTTGTTTATATGACCTTTATGCAAGTTCCATTATTTACTTGGTTGTTTATTTATTTATTTAGTTAATAAAATTATTTAGTTAGTTACATATCCTAATCAAACTTTCGAATTTTCAGTTAATTCTACTTTAATATAAGCTTTAATGAATGATATATATGTTAATTACGTAGTCAATTGAAAAAAACAGTTAAATTAGCCCGGCAATTCCCAGTGATGTGAAATAACAATAGGAATCGCTGGCAAAATCAGTGACATAAAGCAAGAAATAAGTGAAAATCTAGGTATGGCGAATCCTCTGTGATTCAGCCTTTCAACAGGAATTGCTGCTTAGATCGGTGGGTTACTGCTCCTAAGAATCGTCGAGCACGATTTTCAGTTTTAAAAACAATAACCAAAATCGCCAAAAACGCATTCACACTCCAACACCCAAATCGTTGCACCCCTTCAACAACACATTCTATTTCTTGTCTAGGACTTTTGCAAATCTTTCAATGATTTTCAAAATTGTTTTTATTGGAATTCACTCTATTACTTTGAACAAATGATTTCATTGACTCCAATAGAATAAGCATTGAAATTAGATTGATCGTTGGTTTATAAATTCAATAATTTCGAAGTCATGGTATATTTAAAGGTAATTGCAATTGGTTTGAAAATTGAGTTTAAAATGAGTTTTGGGGTTTGGTTTAGTTTGGTTTGATTTGTTTTGTTTTCGAAAAAACTAAGATTTATGATACAATTGCTTTACATTATTTTGAAAATCGATTTAAAGTTTATAATTGAGTTAAACCTTTGATGCTCATTTTATTTTAACTTTCTGATGCATTTCAAGTTAGCTTTCCTATTGAATTTCTCTTTTTAAATTTGAATTACACCGAATTATTTCTGGAAAACGTTATCTTTATGATCCACATGTTTATTTGTTATTTACACTTGGATCTTTGAGTTAGTAAATAGCTGGAAGTGGTAAAGGTAGAAGTTCACGAGAGGAAAAAGGAAATGCACCTTTAATAGAGAAACCCAAATAAAAATCCAAAGTTGCAGCCGCACCTATTAGGCCAACGGGATTTCGATAAACAACACCAGAGTTAGAACACCAATGAAACTTCTCCACCCCTAGATTTTATTAATAAGTTAGAGAGAGTGGAAGAAGTTGAGGAAACACCAAGGATTCCTTTTTTGGCCCACCATTTAATAAATGCCAAGGCTCTCACTAGGATGAATAACAATATTACCAAAAATAGGAAATTATTCTGAAGAGGGGCTTCAATGTAAAGAATGAAATAAAGTACGGGCCTAGGATTTTGAACATAATAAGGGAGATGAATTGGGGATTGTCGACTAGAGACTATAATGTCGACAATGACACGAGGTCCTCTGTAGAGATGGGTTGTAAAATATTAGTGCGGGAATTTTATGCGAATGTGCACGGAGATTATAATAAGACAATAACCATGCTCCAAGGAGGACCAATGGATTATTCACCTAAGAGAATAAAATGTAATCGGGTTACCAGAATTTCTTAGGAGAGAAAATAATGAGTACCCAAAACGCAAATATGAGTATAGACATAGATTTCCCCATGAAACCATTAGAAATGGTTTAGAAGCGATTTCGGGGGATAGATTCCTTTTTGATAAGGATGGGTGCCCAAAACATATTCAAACAAAACACTTTAGGAAAACTACCAAGGCATGGAATTACTTTTTCAATGCGAGCCTACAACCGAGTTTGCAATACTACGAGGTTGTGAACTATAAGGCGACATTGTTATACCCCATTCTTCAAGGGATAGGTTATATTGGTGTTATTAAGATTAATTATAATTCAATTAGAAATGCCATGACAAAAAAACAAAGGATTACCTTTTCCCTTGATGATCACTAAATTTTGCAAAGAAGACCACATACCTATGATAGGTCTAAGACTAGATGTTTACCCAAACAAGACCATCAACGACCAATTCATAGAGAGCACTAAGAAGGTGTCTGACTATATAGATTCAGAGAAGGATCAAGAAATGAATGAAATACTCAAAAGAGAGACCATAGAGAGAAAAAGAATACGGGCAGAGAACAGAAGAGTTTAGGAAGAGACACAATCTGTTACATATAATGATAGAATGAACCATAGCCCATAATTTTACTACCATGTACTTGGAAGAGACGGATATAGCCATGATGGGGCCAATCTTGCAGAACAAATGCCGACTCTGAGAAATGAAGAGTTCATGTTTTAGAGCCAGCGCAAAATTGCTAGGAGCATACATGAGTTCGAGAGACGTATCACCAAGTGAATGCAAGGTGGGGGAGCTGATATTCAAATACCATATACCAAACAATGAATGCAAAACCAAGGAGTCTTTTCAGAAAGTACTCCAAAGGCGAGAGTGGTCTACATGCTCTATGATCTTGCATCAAGCTTCCAATCTCAACAACACGACCAAGTGGGTGGTAGTGATGATGCGACTTTAGGATGGTGGTTCTGATCTACTCTTTCTTTTCTATTTATTCTATCTCTGAGTGATTATGTGTGATGTCTTAGTTTTTCTAATATTTTGATATATATGATGTAGTGTGAATTTTGTGATAATATTGCTTTGGTGCGGCTCATATTTTACAATGGTTTAATATGTTACAATTCATAACAAAAAAAACTTTGAGTTTTTTCAAATTCTAATGTTTTCTTTAATTATAAAATTCATTCTTATGATATTTATTTCATTATTAATTTTATCAGTTCGTTTATGCTTTACAAGGTATTTTTTATTTTGTTGGAAACCTATTTTATTTTTAGACCTTGAAGACAAGTTTTGGAATGAGTTTGGGGGTATTTAGGTGAAGTAAAGTATGAAAAAATGAAGTATGGAAGAAGCAAGAGGTAGAATCTATTTATTAAATTTTGACTGCAATTTTCAAATTTTTGAAGATACAGATAATATTTTCCAACTTCATTTTACTTTATTTTCTTAAGAATATGGAATTGTATGTAATTTTGATTTAAATAGAAGTGATATATTTTTATTACACATGAAAATAGAAATTTAATGATAGAAATGAATTGTTATACCCTATTTGACTAAACCTAAATTGTGTATACATTAGAGGAGTTTAGAGTGGATTAAATACTTTTTGTTGGACGTTAGAATAGGTAGAAGATCGAAACAAAAGTGGATAATAAATAAGACAGATTTTTGAGAATCTTTTTATACAAAGATTATTGATCAAATATTTTTATATTTATATATTGAAAAGAGTTTATGCCACAATTGAAGGGAAAAATAGGAAATCAGCCAATAAATTTTACTCAGTTGGAAAGAATACTTCATTGACTATAGTAAAAGTGAGAAAAGCTGACAAGACTATTTAAAATGAAGAAAAAATAAAGAGACCCACATATTCCAAAGGAAATGGAGCAGGGAATCTAGTGGTGGAAAAAATGAGAGGAATAATTCCTTTAAAAATAATAATGGATTCCAAAGGAAATGGAGTAGAGAACTGTAAGAATATAAAAAATAAAATGAATATATAGAAGAAAAAGAAGAAAAAAAGAAAAAGAAAAAAGAAGAGGGATATATAAGAATGGAAGGGGGTTTATGAAAAATGCTATAAATAAAAGATTTAGCTCGAATGCTTATACCTAAGTTAAGTAAAGTATTTTCTTATTCCAACATTCCAATAATTGAACATGATAAGGAAGATTATTGGTGATTAAGAATTCCTATTAACTTTGATTGTAGTGATATTTTAAATATTATTTGAAAATGAGATTGATTTCGTAGTTTTTGTATCTTGAGATTTTATATTAGTCAAAGTATAAAGCTTGATGCTTGTCAGTGGAGATTGACAAACTTGTATAGTGGCTTAGTCTTGGTAATTAATTTAACTTGGAATTCTAAGGTGTATTCCATATTTAAATGGTTGAGTTATCAAATAAGGGGTTGTTCTTTATATCTTTCTAATCTTTCACGATTTTCATTTTTATGAGGGTAATATATTTTTTATTTAATGATCACTTCTTTTTATGAATAAGAGTATATAATTATGAAATCAGAATGATGGAAGAAAAGAGAATATATTTGAGGCTATTCCTTTGGTCGGGACAACAAAGTGCTGAGTTTAGGCGTATTTGATAATTCAATAATTAGACATGTTTTATAATATATTTTAGGATGATTTTAGATTTAAGAGACTATATTAGACAAGGTTTTCTCTTATTTTGTTATTTCAGGTAATAATTGGAATACATGAAGAAATAAAGTAAAAAGGGATGAATATGAAAGATTTGGTCGAATTGAAAGAGTACACAAAGAATCATAAGCAAATCAGAGGAGAACTAGAATTTACAGCTGGCAAATCATCATCTATTTGGGGTTTGTACTAGGAATCGTTACTCAGATCGATGGAGCACTGAGTTAGTTTTCCAAGGACTTTCTTAGCTATTTGAGTAATAAATTGAACCGTTGTGGAATCGATAGGTTCAATTTCGAGAATTTTAGATAACCATGTGACATTTGAGTAAGTTTGGGATGTGTACTACGTAGAATACTATATATATGACCTTAAGGATACGAAATCAGTTGCCCTTGAGTACTTAGATAAATATTTCATTGCTTTTATGACCCACTGTTTATTGTTTTAGTTTATTGCTTTATTATTCATAACTTTTGGAGACGATTTGAAGATTCAAACTATTTATTCAAAGGTATTTATCTACGTCTTTTATTTACTATATCGCATTGTTATTTATGAATATGAGCGAGTAGTTTATTA
Source organism: Stephania cephalantha (assembly GCA_039657325.1). Classification (NCBI taxonomy): domain Eukaryota; kingdom Viridiplantae; phylum Streptophyta; class Magnoliopsida; order Ranunculales; family Menispermaceae; genus Stephania; species Stephania cephalantha. The sequence goes on from CM077571.1 coordinate 34,178,125, forward strand.
ATCTAAATGAAGTCTCAATACGAACTTGATCCATTTTGTAATGTAGTCATGATGGAGATGTTTTTGTGTTTAATGCTTTAAACCGATCATATTCTATAATTGACTGATTTAATAGATTATTATTTACTTAATTTCAATTATGGAACTTTATATTACATGCATTGACTAGAATGTGTATTGTGATATTTGGATTCAATGTCCATTTTAAAGTAGTAACTAAGATTCTTTGAAAGGTCCATTACCGTTTAAATGTCCTAGATGAATTTGAAGTCTAAGTTTAATATTGAAGTGGCTTTCCGAAGGTATTAGATTTAGTAGTTCGAAATTTTCACAAAGTGTAATGCGATTTTATTGCCTAAATTAGAACGTGACTTTTTCACTTGTATAAGAAGAATTAATGGCTTGATAATGGTTGTTTACTTACTTAAGATTAGAGTTTAATGATCTTGAATACTATATAAATTGTTATTATGACTATATGATTTGAGTAACATGTTTGGATGCAAAAACAAATTGATGTTTCATTGTTCTGGATGTTTGTTTAGATATTCATTTATTATTGATTTGATTTGATTTGAATATTATTGAATTTAAATCGTGTTATTTAAGTTAATTATTTAAGTTAGTTAATTAAGTTAGTTTGATTAATTTAGTTAATTGTTATAGTTTTATAGTTTGAATTAGTGATTTGAATTCATATTTTAATTAAATTACTTAATTTAAAGTAAAAAAAATAAAAATCATTGAAAGAATTTTTCCTAGAGAAGTTTGATAAACCACTTTGGAGACGATCCCACTTATCGCTACTACAAATAATAAGGAAATATGAAAAACTCATTGTACACGCTCGACACATGTCACTACTCACTACGACCGTTGACTATAACTTAATATCCATCCCTGAAAATGGAGATAAATATTTGATCCAACATAAAATAGTGGAACCATATGATTTAGAGATTGAAAGCTACCTTCATTCTTTCTTAATTCAGAGATCAAAATAGAACATCACAACCACCCACTTTAAGTACAAATCAAAAGCTATATTCATCTGGGAGGATTGATAAGTACTTAATTAGACTTATATATGGTTAGTTTAGTTATATAATTGGTCTAAATATCTCGGAATGAGCTCTAATTGATGCTATCTATGTATTTTTAGGTCTACAAGCTATAAAAGAGACAAAAATAATTTCATAAAGAAAAGAGAAGAAAAAGCTCAAAAAGGGAGTTGACGTTGTGAGAAGACCAAGTGACGTCATATGGTATACATGGAAAGCGTGAAACCAACGTGGGGAATGAATGGAAGGCATGGAGACACCGTAGAGATTAAAGGAAGCGATGCAGTAGCAGTGACGCTGCATATAAAGTTGGCGCTGTGACATTAACACAGTATCTGTGACGTTGTGCATATAAAGTTGGCGCTGTGACATTAAGACAGACGGCGCCGAGCAGTTGTACAGGCGGCGTCAAGACCACTGAAAGGAAAAACACAAATGAAATGTGTGGCGTAGTCAAATAACATAGGCGGCGTGGATCACTTACAGATGCGTCAAGACATAAAAATAGAAAGATGTGGATTTCTTTTTCGTTTGGGATTATTTTTAGGGTTTCTAATTGTACTTGTAAGAGTCTTTGGAGTATAAATAGGTATTAGAACGTAGTAAACTCACCCACAACAATAGCATACATTAAAACTAAAAATAGACAACCATAATTTACATTAGCTTTGAGTGTGGAGAAGAGTTTCTGGAGGCGATACGTTGAAGACTCCAATTATGGTGATTCAGAATTGTTCTTTGATTTAATTAAAATTTTATTTGATTTAATCTTCGATTGCAATAAATACCATGATTGGTGTGTTTTTGATGATGATGAGTGAGTAGTCTAATTATCTTAGGTATCAATAAATCTTATGATATGAATACTATGCAAGGTTCTGAATTGATTAAAATGTTTTAGGTGTGCAATGATTAGAATTTGTGTTTGATTCTATGCTTAATGCTATGAACATCTTGATCACATGTTTATTGACTAGGGGTTTTAGGAGTTACCATGGCATTGGAGCTTTTAAGCCAGATATGAACACAACCGTAAAATATATCATCGATAGATAGTTGTTGATTAGAGAGACATGGAAAGTAAACATTATTGTTTACGAGTCTAAAGATTTGAAACTTAATGCTTTGTGAGACTTACGTTATTCATACCGATAGGTGGAGTTCTAGTTTGCACATTATGATCTTTTTCACTACGACAGTAGGTTGAAGTGAATATTAAGGAAATCTATATATTCTAATTATATATTGCGCGCACATAAGAAAGATGAATGAAGTTTGATATGAGAAATATAGTAATTCATTACTTAGGTGAAGTTGTGAACTAAGAGTTTTCTAAATATAAGAATACAACTTGATTTACATTGCTTTTATAGAATAAATTAGTTTTATTTTTAAATCAAAGAATAAGACACCTTCTTAACAATATAATGTACTTGACTAAGTTACTGTGTCCATATACTATAACAACCCCTTTCTTAATCTAGGGCTCAGGGGCCTAATCCCGTTATTAAGCCCTTATCTCAACCACGTAGGACTTAAAAACGTATTAGTCAGCCTTTTCATTTTTTTTCCTCGTTAACTGTGTTTAGAAAAAGTATAACACAATTCTTCTTCCTAATATTAATATTTTAGAGTTAATTAAAACTTTTTCAACTTGTAAATTATTCAATGGAAGTCTTAACAATTCAGCAGAAGCAATATAATTTTAAATCCTAAATGTGTGGAAACCAGAGAATAATAATCACATAAATATATGTAACTGAACGACAACAACAATATGATAACATATGTCTGATCAGGGAACTATCGCTAAACCCAAATATACAATCCAAAAGTATATAAAGAGATAAGTAAGTCATACAACAAAATCTCCAAAACCTACAAAACCTGACGTATTTGCACTCCAATGGCTCAAAAGTAGTTGTCGATCTTCTCCTTCTCTAGCCTGCTGCTTGATGGATATGCACCCACCGTCATAAAAAGAACGGTGAGAACAGTAATGTAGAAAGTAATAATGAGAGACATTTTTTTCACATTTCCAAAATACAACATGTATCTGAAAGCATAACAATAGCAAGTATGCTGAAAAAGGATCATACTGTAAGATATTTTGGTTAAACAACATGAAACTAACACTAGGCTAAGTAGTAATGATCTAGGATCGGTGACATCCCCAGAATCCAGTAACCCCGCGTGCTGCCCATCTCTATCATTTATAGGTCATAGATACAAGAACTACTCTCACAAGTCAAGGAAAAACTCGGTTTAAGATTCCAAGGCTTGATTTGCTTAAATAAAGCATAAAGGAAATGGATTTAAAAACTTTAATTCATCTACCTAATAGCAAGCAATTTTACACGATCAACCACCCATATTAGACAAGAATGGCATTGCACATGAATAAGAGTCAATGAATACCATTCAAGAGAAATAATGGCATGATAACAAATTCATGGAATTAAATAGAACAACAAAGTCATGACATCAAGAGTATAATAAGTATAGCAGTCCAAAGACTATAAATAAGAAGCAATAAAGAGTAATGAAATGAAGAAAAATATCTTAATTAGTTTGCTTACAATTCACGCAAAGTTCATAGGCTAATCCGGCCTCCAAACACCCCAACACATGTACCTAAACTCACGAAACTCTTGTCTAAATTCTCGAGGTTAATTAGGCTGCTTTAGGAATTGTAAAAGCTATTAGAGTTGGTTTAAGTGGTTTTAAATTCCAATTTTTCAAATTAGCCAAAATAATAATTTGTGTATGTCCAAATCTATTTTATTCAAATATAGACAGTTTCGGTACAACAATTTGTGAGTTGATTTCAATTACCAAAATGTTAAAATTATGTATTTTAGCCTAAAGATAAGTTTTTAGAGCTATGTCTTAGCTTTCCTAAACTGAACGGTTTGTGCAATCTCAATAAGAGTCGAAGGAGATATGAAGATTTTACCATAATGGCTTAAAACAGTTTTGAGTTTCAACTAGCAACTTTGAAAAATTCATTTATCCTAAACTATAGCTTTAAAACTCATAATTTTTTTACTCAAGCTTACTAACTTATCCTAGAACATCATACTAAAAGATGAGATCAATCCTATAAGAAATGAGGGAGTTGTGGTCAAAGCAATAGGACATTAGCAAAACTGTGAACCTATAAATTTCATATTCATTATAAAAGTTGTAGAGCATTTTAAGACATGAAAACATTTGAATTTCAAAAAATCTAATTAGGCAGAAGTTGTTCCCCTTTGAGGTACCTCTCAAATGTCGCTTGAATGTGTCCATTTCGATTTAAAATGATGAAGTTATTAGCAAATTATAGAGGTTGATTCATAATAACAACATGCGAAATTTTCAGTTATGTTTTACAGCTTCGTGAATTCCAGAAATTCATAACTTAATGAAAACAAATCCAAATCCAAAACTTCTTTATAGCAAAATTAGTGAAATTTCATTAAAATTCCAAATATGAATTAGATTTCGATAACAAAGTCATTTGCCCAGTTAAATTGTAAAAAACTAGAACTGAACAAAAACTTATAATTCATTGTTAAGTTTCACGAATTAAAGATGTATACTAACCTACCTAGTTGTGAAACTTCCAAAACTTGATTAAACACCTTCAATTCACTAGAACTTCTCCACAAATTTGTTGATCTCTTAATCCAGATCTTTCTGTCCCTCTCTTGTACAAATTTTGGATAATCTGCATGAACAATTCACCACTTTCCTTATATAGTGGTGAGGTGAATTTAAGACTATTGATATCTTTGAGTAAGCCATCTCTAGATTAATCTAATGGCTTATAATGTGGTCCTACAATCAATTATCTATCCATAACTCATCCCTCCTAATACACACTCTAACTCTATTTATCTAGTGATGGTGATATCATGCTTCTCGAGATATACCAATGGCTCATTGTTTAATTTTCTTAACTCAGGCCATATTTACAAAAACTCTACTATAGACACATTAAATTAACTAAATCAGGACTTACCACATAACTCCCTAACCCTGTCCCCAGTCAGCACGCTTATTGAGCCGTATCCCTGTTCACGTCTCGACATCTCTATACAAGTAGAAGTGACTTAATAAGTCTACACAAATACATTACACTAAGAACACACCACATCAAAACTAAAATATACAACGACCACATGCCTCGATTAGTGCACGTATCTTAAAGTGGTCATACATCAAGGGTCGATGATCCTGATTATGAAAATAAACTAGGATTAGAAATTTTGGTCGTGACAAGTCTTCCAAACTAATAGAAATTTCGTCCTCGAAATGAAATTTACGTTAAAGTTATACCTGACTTGAAAAGGTACAGAAACCTATCTCGCATATAGTCTTCCCTCTCCCAAATGAGTTCTGAGTCGTCTTGGAACTGCCACTTGAATAGCACCTTCGGGATAGACTTGCCTCTCAACTGCAGTACCTTTTGGTCTTGGGTCTATTGTGGTTGGTCCTCGTATGAAATATTCTCGCTCGGGTCAATCTGACTCAAGTCAACTTTTGGTCGTATGCTAGCTTTCGACTTAGCTAGTTGAAGTATAGAAATACGAATGACCGGATGAATCCCTGTAATCTATGGAGGTAAATCAAGCTCATAAGCTACTTTCCTGACCCGTTTCTTGATCTTGAAAGGCCCGATGAATCTCGATGCTAACTTGCCTTTCAACCCAAATCTATTAAGACCCTTCCGAGGACAAACCTTAAAATACACTAAGGCTCTCTTAGTGTAGTGGGATTTCACAAAGGATCCAAATATTGAATTAGATTTTGAAAATAATGTCATTTACCCACTGAAATTACTGAAAATGAGAACTGAACCAAAACTTACAATTCTTTGTTGAATTTCACAAAATGAAGATGTATACTAATTTACCTAGTTGTGAAACTTTCCTAACTTGATCAAACACCTTTAATTCACCACAATTTATCCACAAATTTGTTGATATCTTCCTCCAGATCTTTCTTTCCCTCTCATGTACAAATTTTGGATCATTTGCATGAAAAATCCACTACTTTCCCTGTATAATGATGAGGTGAATTTAAGACCGTTGATCTTTATGAGTACACCCATATCTAGACTAATCTAATGGCTTATAATGTGGTCCTATAATCCATTATCCATCAACAAACTCATCCCTCCTAACACACACTTTAACTTAATTTGTCTAGTGATGGTGATAGCACGCATCTCGACATATACCAGTGGCTCATTGTTTAATTTTCCTAACTTAGGCCATATTTACATAAACTTAACTATAGGCACTTGAAATTAAGTGTTTTAATCACTTTTACTATTTTAGGACTTATCATATCACTTCCTACCCCAGTCCCCTATCGACACACATCTTGAGACGCGTCCCTGCTCATGTCTCGACATCTCTATATGAGTAGAAGTGACTTAATAAGTCTACACAAGTACATTACACTAGGAACACACCACATCAAAACTAAAATACATGCCTAGATCAGTGCATGTATCTCGATGCGGGTCCAACGTCACGAGTCGGTGATCTTGATTATGAAATAAATTAGGATTAGAAATTTTGGCTATGACGTACACACCTTTCCCAGATGAATGATACTCATAATCAACCTTTATTGATCACATTATTACTACAATTGGACCGTTATACTTGCGGTTATGATCAAGGATGCACATTGACACCATTAATAAGCTTAAATATATAGTCTTGCAAATTTTGGTAACTATCAGCAAACACATGAAATATTGTAGTTCTAACATGATTTATTAAATTCTATATCATTGCTACGAAGAATTTCCAATCAAATAAAGTCACCACAAAAAACAAAAACAATTTGGGGTTCAAAACGCATCATGAATATTGTTGGGCTTTTGGGGTTCAAAATTTCCAATCAAATAAAGTCACCACCACAACAAATAGATTCGTTGAAACGAAATAAAAAAATCCAAAAACTGAAAAAAATATGCATATAATAATAATAAGACAGAAGCAAATATTGTTGGGCTTTTGGGGTTCAAAACACATCGGAATCTTAAATTTTATATTCGAAACCCCAACAGGATCAAATTCCATCACATCAATTAACAAAAGCAAACCGTACCTTGATCACTAATTTGCTTCACTATTTTGATCAATTTTTAAGACACTTCTAGAGACAAATGTCCTCTATCAAAGATTTACACACGAATGGCGGCCGAGAAAACTCATGCTAGCTCGAAAAAGAATACGAATACAATTTTTTGTTCTCCCTAAAAACTCAAGAACAACAAAGAAACTAACTCGTTTTTCTAAAAAAAATATTCAAACCCTAATTTTTCCTATTATGTGAATTTAGTTAACACACACCTATTCATACAACCCTTGTATAAAGCCGGGTAAGTGAGTTACATTATAACCTTGCTTAAAAGGGTACTAATATGACATATCATAGAGATTTGTATACTACAAATATGATGCCCCTAATCCCTAATCTGGCAATTTGTCCCATTATCGAGGCTAATTTGGTAGATATGCATGGTATTTGTGTAATGGGGTGATTACAGTGTGAATTATATACTCTCTAGTTGACTTAGGTTGGAGTATAAGCCTAAGTAAATAAAAAATAAGCTTAAATAACTTGTGAAATAAATTAAATAAAGAAAACAAAAATTTTGGTAAATAACACATTAAGGATGGATTAAATATGGACCTTATGATTGTCTTAGAACTTAAAGAGACTAAGATGAGATGTGGGGTTTGGATTTGGTCAACCAAACCCTTATCCAATTGACTTAGTATTTGAACCACCATTATGGCTTCAAGCCACTTTTGCTTTATATTAACTATGGGAGAGGACTTAAGGAGAAATTGGTAGAGGAGAGGGACCAATATCAAATGTACTACTATTAGGTAAAAATCGTCCCTCATCTTTCTAATTTTAACACTTAATTTGGTTTCTCATGTGGTTTTAGGGTAAGAGATGATTCCGTGCATCTTGGTTGTGATTTGAGTCATCTCTACCCTACCTATTTAGATTTACAAATGTCTTAGTGGTTTCAAAAGATGTGTTTAATACTGTTTCAGTCGAATTTTGACCCTTGAGGGTCGGCGTAGGTCAATGGAGATGACGAATTTGGGATTATATTATGAAAATTCTGAATTTGCACTCAGCGCCACGACAGCGCCTCACTTATAGATGGTACAACGCTGGCCAAGGTGCTGCTTGGAGAATCTTGGAATTCGATCTAGTGATTCCCAGAGTCGTGTTGTGTAACATATGATGTTGGCAAATCGATGAGACCCATTTCTTGTTTTGTCGACTTTCAGCCAGCGATCTCACCCAATGCCATATGGATAAACCCATGTCGCTGGGATGGCTTTAGGACTTCAATGTTTTTTGGAACTTACCAAGTTTTATCAAAGTATATCATTGGGACAAGAGTCGGGGAAGTGGTAACTAACCCCAAAAATTTTTGTTGTCGTAGTGAAGGCGTAACATTGATTGAAAAAATGTTTTATATCATTTTCAAGATATTAATGCGAAATGAGTAAACTTAACTCAAAGAAAATATATTAATAATACATACATGAACCTATACTAATGTAGATACAAGGAGAACTAGATAGGAACTCCCAAGCTACGATTGGATAGGATAACAACGCTTGGAGGTAAGTGGGGTTTGCTTTATTCTCAATTATGCCTTCATACTAGATATGTTGGCTCACGTAGCAGCTTTATGGAATTTGTTGGAATCTTTCTCTACATTTTTTTTGATGTTGCTTGTTATATCGTTTGGATTATCTTGTTATGAATGCTCGTGGAACCTATATAACTAAAATTGATGAATGCATTGTTACGCCTTTAGTTAGAGGGACGACGACCACCGGTACCTTCTTCTATTGTCTTTGTGATATCTTGATGTATATAACTATTTATATTTCATAAGTGTTGCTTTTTTCCTTCATGACAGTTCAGGGTTTCCCTTTGATGAGTCATATAGGTGTTTAGGCATAAATGTGGCTTTAATGTCCATCATAGCAGTTCAGGGTTATCCATGGATGAACTACATAGGTGTTCAGGTCCATGATGGTTTAAATATCTAGTTTCCACTCCTCTTGATGTTATGGCATTCATGTATCATTGCACACTTGATGGATTATCATTGTGGGTTACTATTTATTATATCTTTCATTTTTAGTATGATAAGTTGCCAATTATGCTACATTTTTGTATGATATTACTATGAATTTCAAGACTTTTATTCTCCAAGTGACTTGAAATTGCTAAGGAGTTGCTAGCCTTAACTTGACCGAGTTAAAGAAAACTCCTTAGGGAGGTTGCGTATGAAGCCTTATAAGGATCCAAGAGAAAAATGAAGCTCATTATCCAAAGAGAAGGCCAACACCATTACAACGCCCATGGGATGTACGTATGACGCGGGCAAGGTGTTCGACTCGAGTCGAGACATAATTGAAGGAAAAATTGAGCATCCTAGTTCCTTCTCATCGATTTCCAGTGCCTTGGCATTTTACACATACTGCACTGGACAGATCTGTAGATTGACAGTTTCGTATTTCGTGGATTTGCGAGATTCAGGATTAGATTACCTTTTATCACACTTCTATTATAAATAAGAAACCCTAGAATGAATTTATATCTCTTCTATCTCTCTTTCGTTCTTAGATAACAACACTCAAAGGAGAGGAGAAGACTCCATTTAGGTTTTATTAGTAAGTTTTAATTTATTTTTTATTGTTTTCTATCTCATTGAGTGGCTAACTTCCACGTTCTAGAACAATTTGATTAAGTTCTAGGGATTTAAGGATTCTGGAGCTTTTGTGCTTTTAGTTCTATTATTACTTGTTTCTAGTTTTCGTATTATAGATTACATTGTTTTATAAAGTTTTAAAGTTTTTTCCTTTTTGTGGTGTAAGTGCACATGCACTCCCATTTGGGTAAAAGCTATGCCAGTGATCATACCAATGCTCGATGAGGGGGATCATGTTAGGTGGCAAGTATGGCTTTGTCTGTTGGCAATCGATATGTTATTGAGTCGTTGAGAAAAGAGAAATGTTGTGTCGTATTGTAGTCTCCACGTGATAGGTGAAAGCATTTGACGCTAGTTACTACTCATGGTAGGTGTTCTCACAGAGTTTAATATTTACTAGTTCATTAAAAATCTACAACATATCTGGGTGGTTTTATGGTTTAGTTAGTATACGGTTGCATCACACGTTCCTGCCATTGACATGAGGAGAATGAGGTGACGAGAGTCACTATAAGCCTATCTATGGAAATTAGTACCAAAACAACCTTTTAAAATTGACGACAAATCTGATCCTTTGAATATCAATTTACATTGTGTTCTAGAGTTTTATAGTTATTGATTTCCGTCTTTCTAAGTTATTGAGTTTATTTTCTTAGCATTTAATTTCTCGTATAGTTAAGTTTTGTCTTCAAGAAACCCCCATTTTTCTTTAATCTAAAAGGGAACATCTCAATCCATATGTGTTCTACCCCGTACTTACCTCACTACAAATCTAAGGTAGTCGATGAATTGTAGACTATTATTAATGCCTTCGACGGGGCTTACCAATTTTTGGTGGTGTTGCAAGGGATTTGTGATAATTTTTTTTTCATTTTATTTTTGCATTGTTTTGTTTTGTTTCATTTTATGGTTGTAGGTCACCGACACTTACTTTCCACAAACAATTTGATTCTACTTGATCCAGAAATTGATCGGACATATGGAAAGAGGATCCGGGATTGCCAAAGGAGGGAAAGATTGCAATGACTAAGAATTTGAACGGTAAGATCAGAATCTTCTAGTTGCACAAGATGCTAGGCAGAACAACCAGCAGAATGCGAGACATGAATCGAGGCAGGAAAGATAGCTTACATTTCAGGAGGCGAAAATCAACACCATAGAAGGTTGTTACTTTTATGTAATGAGTATCGTGCCGCCTTCGCTCAGTTTGAGCTTAATCAGGTTTTATACACAATTTGCCTGATTTTCATGGGAAAGAGAATGAGGATCCTTAAAGTTCCTCACATAATTTGATATGGTGGTAGAGGGTGTGAAGCCTGCTACAGTTAGTACTGACTTAGTGACTCTAAAGGCATTTTCCTTTAAACTTTAAGATGCTGCGCAAGATTGGTTATTTCACTTGCTGGCTTGTTCTATCATGAATTAGAATGAGATACATTAGAAACCTCAAGACGATTACTGCCAGCCAGGAAGATTACTTACCTTAGGAGGCAGATATCTCACATTGTTATGATAGATGATGAATCACTGTCATAGTATTGGGAAAGGTTCAAGACATCATGCAGAGCGTGTCCTCAACACGGTCTCAATGTGAAGTCCTTGATGGAAATCTTCTACGAAGGGTTGACTTACAATGAAAAGAGACTACTCGATACTGTATGCAATGAGATTCTAGCAAATATCATAACTACAGAGGCTAGAATGTACATCGAGAAAGTAGTTAATCAAGCCAAGCGGTATGGTTAGACTAGTGAAAGAATAGCAACAACATCTTCAAGGGAAAGCTGATTTGAGAATGATTTGTCAGAACTTGAATCTATGGTGAAACAAATGATCGTTGAGACTTTGACAATTAAAGCCTATGGTACAAACTCAGAGCTAAATCATTTCACATAAAAATGACCCCAACTTTTCGAGGATACTGGGGAAGTCAAGGCGATAGGCCAATTTCCAGCGTAACCTACTGGACAGTACGTGCAGCAAAATAACTACTATAGAGGAAATTATATGAATCCTAACTTCAACTACACAACCCATGTATCCAAACTACTAGAACTTTGTGCCTAGAGGACGGTAAATGCTAGTATCTCCCTAATAAATAACCCATCCATATGGTCCTACTTTGGTATGAATAACAAAACAGTTGATTTTGTCTCAACAATAATATGAAGCTAGGACTAAGGCTTCAATTAAAGAATTGCAAGCCAAGAGGTCGATATGGCAACTCAGATAGGCCAAGCCAAAAATCAAGGGAAGTTACCATTACACTGTTTTTGACCTTAATAAACATCTCAATGTAACTTTTCATATCACTGCCATTATAGCGGCTGATCCTGCGAAAAATCTTGAGATAGGAATTGCTAGAGTAAATGAACAAGGGAAACAGGAAAAGAAAGAAGATGAAAAGAATGAATCGAGCAAAGAATGGATGAATACCATCAAGCATAGAGTACCATTTCCACAAGGGTTGTATCGAGAGAGGTTTACGAACATGTTCATAGATCGCAAACAATTCAATGACCAAAAAGCGGAAGCTATGAAAACTAAGGAAGTACTAAAGAAAGTTGAACAAGTGAAACCAGAAATCGAAGTTCCTTGTGAAACCTTTGAAATAACAAGATTATTTGAAGAAGAGGAGGATAACTTCTACGTAGGCAACATAAATTTACCAAAAAGATGTGAGGGTCTAATTATATATATATTATCTCTCGCATGTTAGGAGATACACATATAGAGAAAGCTATGTTTGATCTAGGAGCATCTATAATTTCATCATCAATTTTCTCATCAATGCATAACCATGTTTTAAAGCATTCCGAAATTATCATTCATTTAGCGGATAGATTTTCAATTCGACCTATCAAGCTATTGGAAGACGTGAATATTCATGTTGAAAATTTAGATTTTCCCGTTGATTTCCATGTTATTGATATGCAAGACACACATATGTCTAATTAGGCCACTATTGTAATAGGCTAGCCATTCACGAAAATAGCCGAAGCCAAGATAGAGGTATTTTGCAGTTCAATTTCATTAGTGCATGATTGTAGGGTCATTTATTTTTCTATTCTTGACTATTTGGACTTACCTACTAATGTTTCCACCATGTACGTATTTTTTTCTTCTTTAAATTATGACTCGCAGGATTTTATAGAAATCTTTTTAGACAATTTGATTTGAATAAGATAGGAGAAAAGGAATGAGAAATGAAGAGGAAAAAAATAGGGACAAAAAGAAAGAATTCATGACCGTTGGGTATAGACAGAGGAAAATAAGCTTCAAAAGATATATACTACAAAGTTAGATTCATAAGCAACAAACAACATCCACAAATCATGCAGGTTGAGCATAAAGGAAGAACAGAGAGTTGTCAAGCGATGGGAGACAATTAAACTGTCAAGCAGAGACGTGATCAAGCCGTCAATTGAACTATCGACTTGGACTATGGATAGTCCGAGATCGTGGTAAAGTCCGGTCATCAATGTTAAATACCGGCGCTCCGTGGGAGGCAGCCTACATTTATTTTTCGCAAATTTGATTTATTTAAGTTTTGATAAATTTCTAGTTTTAATCAGTCTGAATAAGTTCTAGGTTAAAACAGTTAGTTGAATAAAGTATGATAGAAACTAATGAGTTTCTCTATTCTCTCAGATTTTTGTAGAAATCTCGTGAAGAAATTAGAGAACATGGACTATTTTGCGTGCATTGAAGTCAAGAATACTTTTGGTGATGTAATTCAAGGCATGTATGATTTAAAATAATATATTTACATTAGATCATATGCATTCACACTAAGTGCACATAATGAATAACATGAATATAATATTTAATAGACGATAGCAATGCTTAGGGCCGATTAGCCGTGTCGTGTGTTAACATGTAAGGCATTGGGACGGCTCTGGGCCAAATATAAAAAAACATAAATTCGAGCCAGCGATGTGCCAACAATGTGTGAGAACACGTATGGCGCTGCCACGCCGCAGAATGGTAACTTAGGAAATTTAGAGTAATTTCCAGCAATTTCCAAAATCCTTGCCAACGCGTGACCTTTGAATGTACAATGCTGGAGACGAATTCCAATTTTTTGAAAATGGGGGAAAACCCCATTTTCTTCCTCAAAATCATACCGTAGCGCCTCCACACCATCGTCTACACTGTAAAACTAAATCCTTCATTTTTAAGCTATAACGTCACTCATTTTTTGATTCTCCATCCAGTAATGATCATTTTGAGGCATGAAATCGAGCGATTGGCGAGTGCCTTGACGAAGCCGCGACTTATGAGTTGTAAAAATCCGATCTCCTAAGGCGTCCATTAGGCAATAAATACGCCCATGAGCTCTTGCGAACTCATTCCCTAGTCGGTAATCGCCCGAAACTTTCTGTTTTTTGAGAATTTAGTCGAGGTGTTCTTCAGCCGATTCATTCAATATATGTGCTCTAGGAGTCAAATGACCCCTAGAACCATATGACATTTGATTGTGAGAGTATTTAGAGTAATTCAGTTGGTTTACTTTCAATTTTTGATCAAATTTGAAAAATCCTAATTTTTTCGACAAAACACTTATGGTTTAGGAAAAATTAGAATTTCAAGTTGATTTTGAATGATCCAATGACTTTAAATTGATCAATGTAATGTTCATTAAGTTTAAGGGAATGCGCGGGAGGTTGTTATCAAAACTTGAATTTTCAAAGTTTTGATTTTTGTTAAAAAATCTTCGTCGCCGTCGACACATTGGTTTAAATTCGATTTACGGATTAATTATAGAAATGTATGTGTGTGATGAATTTATTGAATCCTATTTACATTAATTTGGAATGATTGTAAAATGTTTATATGATTTCGATACTTAGAAAATGATTTTTCACCAAATTTTCTCAACAAATTAATTTACTTGAATTTCAAAAGCTGCAAGCAGTTTTACACAAACACTTGTGTTTGAGTCAATATTCCTGATATTGTCGAGTGTTTTTTACTGATGTGCTCGTTATTGTTGCACTATGAACTTTATGCAGGTTATTATGCGTTTGTTACTATCTTTTTGTGTGTTATCGATAAAGTAGAGTGCAGTATTTCCGCTGGTCGCAACTGGAGGATGAGTGGTCGATTGCCTCTATTTAAGAGTGGAACACACCTACCTAGTTCACCCAAGCCTTTTAATGAGTTCTTATTTGTGAGTGGTAAGGCATAGAGGAGATTTGACAGTGATTTGAACGAGAAAAAAAAAGAAAACCTTAGTTGAAAGGGGGTTTAGTTTAAGAAACCGCAAACATGATAGGAGAGTGACATCGATCATCCGAGAGTGGGGACGAAAGTTTTTCGCTAGAGACTACAAAGCCTTAGCCGATTACCCCCATAACCCATACCTTATTTTGGGATGTGAGCAGTTTGTTCGCAGATTCTATGTGAATGGACACGTGACCAGACTAGGAGAGAGCATGCGAATGAGAGAAGTGATGGTTAGCTACACTCCCAAGGTCGTTAACACCTAATACGACCTACCTACTTTCGATGGCTTGGGAGGGTATGACTTTCCAAAACCAAGATATTCTTCCGACTCTCATTTCCCCTATTAAGTTGTTCGGGTAGCTCTGACTTGTTTCCCCCATTATGGTTAGGTCTATTCCACTTTTCAGTACCCTAAGACCTATTTTAGGAAGACTTGCAATGCATGCTCTTACTTTGTTGACGCTTCTCTCTACCCCACCACTCAGCATGGCGAGCTGAAACGGCCCAATGCGCATTGCAATACTACACTTGGACTCATGTTAGTCGCATCGACGTGGGGCGTATTATTCACAATGTTATTAGAGAGAGGATGAACACTATGAAGAATGAGATTCTAGCCTTTCCCATCCTTATCACTGACCTATGCCGCTGGGCAGAATCTTTCTCGCCGGTTTAGAGTTCTTTATCCCACCCTAACTAACCATACACGATGATGATATATTTGGATTTAGTAAATTAGAGGATGAGGATAACGAAGATGACAAGGATAGAGCGCAAGAGTGAGCATGAGGAGCTAAACGAATGCAGTAGTTGTGGCAGGAAACTCATACGAGGAGAGCCGTGAGAAGGAGGAGAGGACCATCTTCCTAAGCACCACCACCACCAGAGGCAGTACTAGGATAGATGTCTAATAAAAAGATGACTCTCTATAATCAAAGGGAGATTTGTCACATCTTGTACCATGGGCAGATGTGGCACCTGCAAGTCCATAATCACTATAACATGCAAGTTTCCTCGATTCCGAATAGTTCATTGATCATACTTCCAAGCTGATCACATGTCTTGCATGCTAAATATAACCTATACTCGAATTATCAATTCCAATTGGGTGTAGTAGTGTTAAATACATCGTTGAATCCACACGACTTAGATTTTACTCTGAGTTAACTAAAAAAGGAAATTTTGGGGTTTATCAAAAGATTTTAAGAAAACAATTGATTATAACTACTATAAATCAAAGCTTGCAAAAATGGATTGAATGCGAGAAAATACCTAGGTCTATGGTCCCACAAGTCCAAATCTATAAATAATAGCAAGTCATGGTCTTCAATTTTTCTCAAGAGATTATTAATTCAATTCCTCCAAGATTAGGTCTAAGAAATCAAAATCCGCCAGAAATCCCTAATTCCCTTAATCTCAGTAACCAGGACGTCCGCCACTAACTACTTCCCTAGTCAACATATAACTCCAAACATTCGCCAATAAAGTTTAACGCATTAACCATATAAAAATCCATAGGAATACAAATTCTAAATATCTGGATCGCGTCCGCTTCCAGTTTAACCTAAATTTATTTGTTGCACACTCTAGAATCGAAAGGCTTTGACAACAAATAGGTGAGTGATTGTCACTTGCATCAGTCCAATAGTATAATTAAGGATATGATTGTCCCGATTCACTATTAGTCTTCCTCCTAAAAGCATGCAATGGCCATAATACATACCATAAGCTTGCACTATAATGATGAAACGATAACAAATAAAATAGAAAGAATTGAAATAACTTAAATTATAAATAAAAATCTCACGAGTCATGCTATCAACCAAGATTTGGTTCTTGGTTCACCTTCGACCAAGGAAAAGAATTGTTTAGTAGGACATTGTCTTTATAAACATCATTAAATTTTAAAGAAAAGAGAAATAATAAGAACAAGAAAGCAAGATAGAAAAGAGAGTTCAGTTGTCTCCTTAAATTCTATGAGTTTACCATGTCCTAATACCTAATTTTACTCTTTATTTTCCTTTAAATACAATTAGATACCCTAAATAACAATCCAAAATGAAGTAGAAGTCCAAAACATTATATTTTTATGTCTATCATACCTAGTCTACATAAAAGAATGCTAGTGTAGAGTCAAGGACAAAAAGTCAACTAAATCTCTATAGATTCCTATATAGGTTTGCAATCTAATTACAATGTAGAAAGAACTAAAGAATAAGTCTTGGGGACGACCTTGTTTGTTTCAAAGCTTTTAACCTTTGACCCACCTAATAAGTTATCACTACTTAACCAAGTTGAGCCAACACAACCAAACTCTTTCATCGCCAACTTTTTATGCGTATTTCTCCTCTCAATGGTCTTGACGCTGTTGGTATTGAATCTCGCCTTTGTCTATGTTGAGCCACAATTACATGACTGCGTCACCTCTACTGCATCTCTTCCTTTGATCTCCACATTGTATCAACGCCTTCCATTCATTCTTCACACTGAGATAATTAGACCAATTATGCTATTAAACCTGTCCTATATATAAGTCTAATTAACTACTAATCAAAAACCCCCGAACTTAGGACTTTGCAAGTCCTGAGCAAAGAAATATAAGACATTTGGCTAATGCTACTAGACTCCTAATGTAGTTATGACCCTACACTAATTAATCTTACACCTGATTACAAACTCACACAGTTCCTTTGGTTTAAATAGTCGCCAAGTCAACAAGCAACTCAAGAAATTTTGGAGTTTTGATTTGTCTAGAACTGCAATACAAACACAATTAAGATTACACTTTAAAGACATAGACTAGGACAAGACAAGGACTATTAACTACTCACGAGTTTTCTCAGCCTATACACTTAATCACGTAAGTTTACGATCTTTGTAAGATAGCACATCAACAGTTAGAGGGTACAATAGGCGAGAAATGAAACCATACTCTCCGTTATTGTAAACTTTGCACCAATAGGGATCAATTGGACATTAATGGCCGGTTCGCTTCAAGGTCTTAGGGTGGATTAACCCCACGGGACTGGCTAAGCCGGTGTTCGCTTCACGGATTAACTTGGCCACGGGATTAACTAATACTTAGTATAGGTGACTAAAGTAAACCACCAATTTTGGTGGGACTAACTAGTCCCAATGGTTAGCCATTAGAGATTACAAAATTACCCCTCATTTTTACACACTCTTCTCTCCAACCCAATCGATCAAATGCATTGACAAGGGCGAGAAACATGGCAAATTTCACATACCCTAGACTTTGATCCGCCAAGTTTGGGAGAAGAAATTGCTGCAAACCTTCGATTCATGGTATTTAAGTTGTGCCTCTGTTGTCGACTCATTGACAAGGGCGAGAAGACGTACATTTGTTGTTGCAAAAATCTGAGGACCTCATTTGAGGACACAATATTAGTCTGAGTATAAATTTTGTCATTTTTACCATGAAACAGAAGTCTGAGGACCTCATTTGAATAACTTATGTTCGGTTAATACACTCCATAATTCATACATCTCATTGTTGCGACTAGTTCATTATGATGAAGAACATATGAACAAGAACAAAGCCTGATGAAAAGTCATTTAATCAGTGCATAAGTCAAGTTAAAAACCAAGCCTCGTCCATGAAAAGTCAATAAATCAGTGAAAAGTTTTGACAACATTATCAAGTACCGTATTACAAATCGCTTAACATATGAAAACGACCATTAGAAACAAAGCTTAATTTTCGGCTCTGTTGATTTGGTTGGAGATGTAAGTTAATGTGAGGGGTACTTTAGTAAATGTACATATTATAACCACATTTTTTCTCAAGCTTAAACCTCCAAACCGAACAAGTCCTATAAAAGGGACTAATACATAAACCCATGTGTTAGTCCCATTACAAACTAATCCCATGGTCTTGGGTCTTGGTAAAAATTGAAGCGAACAGGCCATAAGTAGGTTATAACATGGCTAGGGTAAGGTAACAATGAAATAATATAAAGGTAATGCAAAATATTGGAAAACAACAACCTAAATTGTCAAAAGATTTTCAGAGAACACGAAAGTAGCTTATATTGCACTTAAATTCATTTTTCTTTTAATATGTGCAGCCCTCACCTTTTTCCAACCACCCAGCTCCCTGCTCCATTTCATGTGGATATCGTTTTAGGTGGGACTCTCTAATTATGATTTGATTTTTTTATCATAATTAACTTCCCCTTATTTAGGGTATATAAATAATTTTTCCCCATAATCCTTTTTTCGTTCTTTTCATGTCTTTTTTTAAATATTTCAATTCTAAGACTAGCTTCCAATAGGTAAAGGATTTTCGGGCTAAGATTATGGGTCTAACATTAAGGTAAGAAATAATTAAAGTTTGGGTTGACTCAAAATGGAACCAATGAAATTACTTTAGGTAGGCTTAAGGCTAAGGATTTTTATTCAAAAATGGTCTAAGTCATTCCCTCAAAAGTTATTTAGTCATAGGAATTCCTCCTCGAGTGGGTTACACCCTTCTTCTAGCACCCTAAAAATCTGACTTTTTTCCACTTGCACTATTCTGACCATCTGCCAACTTTGGTATCTAGCACAAGGCCTATCTTTATATTAAGTCCCTAATATGAAATCATAAAAATGTCGGGCTACATGTAAGAGTGAGTGATTTTCCTAATTTTTTGTATGTTTCAAGTAAAAAAGGCAACCATAGTTCACTCATCCATAACTAAAGGAATGAAACAAAGTTTCGGGTGACTCTAAATACATGCATGAAAATATATCATATCCTAGTGAAATGGAAGATAGAAGTATGAATGGAAAGGAAAGAAAAATGGAAACATAAGAAGAATGAAAAGAAACACCACCATTACCATCCTTCAACCACATAATTTAATTTTAAAAAAATTTAACAATCATACCAACATTCTTTAGCAAAAAGATATATCCAACACAATGCACAATCGCTAAAGTACCCTTAACTTATCCAGAACCTTCTCCCAGGGTTCAAAATAAGCAATGATATTCTCAAATAAAAAAAAACATAAGGGTGAAAGAACATGATGGTTATAGAATTAAGGAAATTATACGAGTTCATGCATAGTAATAAAAATACTAAACAAAGAAACAAAGCAAGATAAACAAAATTTGGGTTGCAACCTAATAATGCCTTTCTTTATATTCTTTGGCTTTTACTTAGTCTGGAAGATCATGTAACACCCATTAATTTGGAGTAGTCACTAACAAATGGAATCACTGTAGCCTTCGGCAATGAAATAGGCAAGCCCTCCTTTAGAGTTTTGAGTTTATCTTGGACTTTTAACAAAGAAGTCTCCATATAGTCTTGACCATCTAACACATAGCTGTAAACACAACATAAAATTTCCAAGTGCACTTTTTGTTCCATCCTAGTTTCAAATTCCACAAATATTGCGTAAAAAATGAGGTGGATTCATCAACTCTAGAGGTGTATCTTCTTTGCTCTCTTCATATGGTTCATATGGCCTTTTCAAAGTGACTTCAGTTTTCATCTCGATGTCTACTTCATGAACTTTTGTAATTATAACGTTGGCTTTGATGGCAAAACTTCAAGTTCATCCTCCAATTCAGTCAAATACTCATGCTCCTCAACACTTCTCAATGTAATTGCACTCCCATCCTCCTCTTGATCACAATATATAGGCTCGGGGAACTCTTCTTCACTAACCAAGTTATCGAGGCTAGCATTCATTTAACTAATTAGAATTCTCATATTTTGAAACTTGAATTCATCTCTTATCAATTTCTTTCCATTTTCTCTTTATAGAGTAGATTGTCTAAATGGAACTGCTCATTGACTGTGATTAAGTCCTTCAACATTTCTTCAAGCGAACGACCCTCTTGTTGAGGAAAATTAGAAGACCAATTAGCAACTGTAAGGGCAAGCATTGGTAGAATGAGTACAATCACCACAATATCCACAAGCATTGACCTTTAGGAAAATTAGAAGACAAATTACAAAAATTATGTCCATAACTTGACAAACGTACCCTATTCACACTATGATAGTATGAGTCTTCAAATTGACCAGAATTGTAGGAGTAGGAGGCAATTGAGGAGTTACCTTCAAACATAAGCTAGAGACTCGGAACTAGATAGATAAATAAATAAACTCAAAATAAAGGACTAAGTCTCTAACAACTGTGCCAAAATTTGATTACGTGTCGTGCATGCCAAATATATCCCGTACTCGAGTTGTCAATCCCACTTGGCCGTAGTAGTGGTAAATATGGGGTCGAAGCCATAGAAATTTAGTTTTACTCTGAGTTATAAAGAGAAATTCGGAGGTTTTTTCAAAAGATTTTAAGAAACCAAGTAATTAAAACTACTAAAAATCAAAGCTTGCAAAAGTAAATTCAATGCGAGAAAATACCAAGGTTAACGTTCCCACAAGTCCAAATCAAGATATAATAGCATGTCATGGTCTTCGATCTTTCTCAAAAGATTATTAATTCAATTCTTCCTAGATTGGCTATAGGAAATTCACATCCGCCAGAAATCCGTAATACCCCTAATCTCAATAGTTGGGACGTCTGCTACTAACTACTTCCCTAGTCAACGCATGACTCTACACATCTTCTAATAAAATTTAACGCATTAACCGCATAAAAAAATTGTGAGAATACTAATCATATATAACTGGATCAGATTTGCTTCCAGTTTAACCTAAATTTATTTGTTGCACACTCAAGAACCGAAAGGTTTTGACGACAAAAGGATGAGTGATTGTCACTTGTTTCAGTCGATTGTACAAATTAAAGATACGATTGTCTTGACTAACTATGAGTCTTCCACCTAAAAGCATGCAATGGCCATAATACATACCCTAACCTTGCATAATATTCACAAAAAATGGCAACAAATAAAATAAGAAGAATTCAAATAACTTAAATTATAAATAAAAAGTTCACAAAATTCATGCTATAAACCAAGATTTGGGACTTACATCGCCTTTGACCTAGAAAAAGAATTTTTTAGCTGGACATTGTCTTGATAAACACCATTAAATTATAAACAAAAGACAAAATAGAACTAGAAACCAAGAGTGAAGAGACAGTTTGGTTGTCTCCTTCAATTCTATGAGTCTACCACGTCCTAATACCTAATTTTACTCATTAGCCTCCTTTAAATGTAATTAGAAACCCTAAATAACAAATTCCAAACGAAATTTGAGTCTAAAATTTCTATTTTTATGCCTTGACGCTGTCTATAAGTGAGCCACGATCCCTGCGTAAAATGACAGCGCTGCCACATTGCCAACTTTTCACGTGTATATCTCCTCTCAGTGGTCCTGATACCGCATGAATTGCATCCCGAATCCGCGTGTGTCGAGCCACAGCACCATGACTACATCACATCTACCGCATCTCTTCCTTTAATGTTCACGTTGTCTCCATGCCTTCCATTCATTCTCCGCGGCGTCACTTCTCTACTCCACAGCCTCAAATGTGGTTTTGTGTTTTTTTCTCATATCATCATGAAATCACTCATTTGTCTTTTTTGTACCTTGTAAATCGGAAAACACATAAATACCATCAATTGGAGCTCATTTCGAGATATTTAGACCAATTATGCTACTAAACTAGGCCTATATATAAGTCTAATAAACTACTTATCACAAGCTATCAGGTTTATCAAGCTCACAATAAGTATGGAGCCGCTAATTCCTCATATTTTTCATAGAGAGCACAAACTCCTTTCCACACTCCGTAGCAGAGTGAGCAACCTCACTACAACTCTAGTAACTCATAGAGTTGATTTTCTTTTCTTTGCATGTATTCGAGGAACTGAGAAACTTGACACTAATTCAATTTTGTAATATATTTAGATGAGATAAAGTATGGAAATGATCTAATTTTGTACTATCCCTACACAACACATCATTTTAGTACATTTTCAAATTTTTATATATTTATTGCATTTTATTCCACTTCATTCCATGTTCTTATTTTTTGTTATTATATTTCACTTGTTCTTTTGGAATTTGTATTGGTTGTCCTACTTTCTTGAACCTTGAGGGCAAGGTTAAGGATGTGTTTAGGGTTATGTAGGAATGCAGGTTGATGGAATTCATAAATGAACCTTATGTAAAGAAGTTATGGTAAAATTTTCATAATTTTTTGAATTTTTTCAAAATTTGTAGCAAAATATAGATAGTTGCATTTCATTTTAAAGGTTGATGTTTTGTTAGGTTGGTTAGACACTTCCATACTTGTAAATTTGTTCTTTTTGTTTTTCCACCGATTATTTTGAGCTTAAATGAATGCCCGATTCTAGTGAGAATTTAAATGTGAATTGATGTTGCCATGAATGGAATAGGCCTTAAATTGAGTTTAGGTGAAATATATTCTTATGATTGGTCTATCTTACCGAGTCTGCACCAAAGAATGCTAGTGTAGTGTCAAGGAAAAAAATTCAACTAAATCTCTACATATTTCAAGGACATGTTTGCAATCCATTTATAATTCAGTAAGAACTAAAGAATAAGTTTTGGGAAAGATATAGGCCTTGTATGCTTAAAAGCTTTTAGCCTTCGATCCACCTATTAAGTTATCACTAGTTGACACAGTTGAGCCAACACAACCTAACTCTTTCATCGCCTGTCATGAAACCTATAAACCATTAGCCTATAATCTCTTACCTAGTTGGAAGCTTGTCTTTGACTTGAAATCATTAAAAAAGACATGAAGAAGGAGAAGGAGAAGGAGAAAAGAAAAAAATTTATGAGAGTGAAATATTATTTATATACCTAAAAGAAGAGGAAATTGATCTAGATGAAAATCCAATCGACCAAGTCATGATTAGAGAGTTCCACCTAAAAATGGTATCCACATGAAATGGAACAGAGATCATTATGGTAAGAAAAATGCGAGTTCCACCTAAAAATAGTATTCATAAGAAATTGACCAGAGAGCCTTGTGATACGAAAATGAGTGTCCCATCTAAAATAGTATCCACAGAAAATGGTGCATGGAGCCGAATGGTTAGAAAAAGGTGAGGACCGCACAATGTGATAAGAGAAATTATGCAAGGTGCAATGTCATGTTCTCTGAAAAACCTTTAACAAGTCTATGTCTAAAGTCTTTCAATGTTTTAAATCCATATATTACTTTTGTTTGTACCCCAACCATTATAATCCCCAAAGAAAATTCTTTTGAATCCAAATAATGTTTTGAATGTGTCAGTGGAATGGTTGTATAAGTTCTATTTGTGGAATCTTAGTATTCAGTGCTCTATTTAAAGATTGCAAGTTTTCGGCTTGGTAAGAGTTTTGAGGTAACTCGTGATTAAGTGATGATTTTAGTCTTGACGAAACCTAGTGTTTTACGGTGTATTCTTTAGGAAAGTAGCCAAAATATCTTGATTTAAAGCTACCGATTTTGCTGGAATGTTCGTGTTTCTATTTGGCAAATTTGTGAAAAATTGGACGAAACCATTTAAATTAGAATTGGGCATTAATGAAGCTCGAATGTATGTTATGTATGCAACTTGATTGTCTTATACTCCATTGCTCAAGACGAGCAATTGTCTTTAGTTTGGGGGTATTCATAAGTCGGCATTTGTGCTATATTTGAGTGTTATATTACTATGAATTCCATGACTTTTATCTTCATTTATACTATAAAATATTTGTTTTTTTGTATTTTCAGGGTAAATATAGGTTATTGGATGAAAATGAGTGATTTCCCATGAAAATCTAGTCAAAAACCTAGAAATAAGCTAAAATGCCTTCCCAACACCTCTAGGTGACCTAAAATCGCCAAGGAAACATTAGCATTAAATTGACGGGATCAAAGAGAACTCATTAGGGACGTTATGTACGAAGCCTTATGAAGACCCAGGAGAAAAACGGAGCTCAAATCCCAAGAAGAAGACCAGCACCTTCACAATGCCCTTGGGATGTATGCACGGCGCTAGCAAGGCGCTTGACTCGAGTCAGGACAAAATCAAAGGAAAAACAGAGCATCTTAGCGTCTTCTTTACAATTTCCAGTGCCTTGGCATTTTACACATACGTTACTCGACAGATCTGTAGATTGGCAGTTTCGTATTTTGCGGATTCACAAGATTAGTTATTAGATTACCTCTTACCACACTATTACTATAAATAGGAAACCCTTGAACAACTTTAGATTTCTCTTCCTTTCCTCTTTTCCATCTCTCTTTCGTTCTTAAATCACGAAACTCCAAGGAGGGGAGAAGACATTGTTTAGGTTTTATAAGTAAGTTTTTTTCTTTTATTTTTGCATTGTTTTCTATATCAATGAATGGCTAAGTTCCACGTTTTATACCAATGTGATTGAGTTCTAGGGATTAAAGGATTCGGGAGGCTTTGTGGTTCTAGTTCTAGTATTGTTTAATTCTAGTTTTTGAATTCTTGATACATTGTTTTATGAAGTTTAAAAGTCTTTCATTTTTCGTGGTGTAAGTGCACATGCACTTAGATTTGGGTAAAAGCTATCGCTAGTCATCTTTACGCTGCTCGGTAAAGAGGATCATGTTAGATGGCAACTAGGGCCTTATCTGTTGGCAATTAATATGTCTTTGTGTCATTTAGATATGAGAAACGTAGCCGTGTATCATAATTTCCACGTGAAAGGTGGAAGCATTTGACGCTAGTTACTACTTATGGTAGGTGTTCTCACAGAGTTTCATGCTGCTAGTTCGTTAAAAATCTATGGCATATTCGGGAGGTCTTATGGTCTAGTTAGTATATTTTTGTGTCGCACCTTCCTTCCATTTTACATGAGGAGAACGAGGTGGCGAGAGTCACTATAAGCCTATCTATGGAAATTAGTACCAAAACAACATGTGAAAATCGACGAAAAAATATGATCCTTTGAATTTCAGTCGACATTGTGTTCTAGAGTTTTATTGTTATTGATTTTCATTTTTATAAGTAATTGAGTTTTATTTCTTTGCATTTTATTTCTTGTTTAGTGAAGTTTTATTTTCGAGAAAATCCCATTTTTTAGTCTAAAAAGGAACATCCTAATCCCTATAGGTTCGACCAGTTACTTACCTTACTATAATTTAAGGTAGTCGGTGAATTCGAGACTATTATCGGTCCCTTCGACGGGGCATACTATAGTACTTTTGCTTAGGTACTTCTTCTTGCCCAATATGATAAAAGGTTTCTTAAAGTCCATTTGTTTCATGGCAGTTATTGTTGCATTAGGTATTACTTGGACGATTGAGGTTAAAGCAGGATTCAGCTTTGCTGAGCTTATTGGATCTTTTACTTATCCTACTACTTTCCTATGCCCAGGAACCTCAGCTACTGCCCTAAAAGGAGGAAAAAAGAAAGTCGTTGCATATGAGTTTCTTTCTTGTGGATTGGTTTGAATAATATTCTTCTA
This sequence comes from Stephania cephalantha, assembly GCA_039657325.1. NCBI lineage: Eukaryota > Viridiplantae > Streptophyta > Magnoliopsida > Ranunculales > Menispermaceae > Stephania > Stephania cephalantha. The sequence continues at coordinate 34,204,541 of CM077571.1, forward strand.
TTTGGCTTTTAAGATATTTTATGTAATAAACATTTGCTTTCATATTATTAGATATTTAAACCCATATAACTTGGTTTTAGTTTATGTTTTAGTTATTTGTGGACTTCAACAATAATTTCGTAACATTTTAGACTTTAAAGACTTTTTTTGTTTCCGCACTTATTTGCCTTAGTTTGTCTTTTGTAGAAAGTTGATCTCGAAACCACAAGTGTAATGGTTCAATTATAGTAATAATGTGATCAACAAAGGTTCATTAGGATATCGTCCTCTAGGAAAGTTTATCTGGACACAGTTCACTTAGTTAAGTTCACTATATTGTTATGAAGATATCTTTTTAATTAGTTTTAAACTAAACTACTCTATTATATAAAACAATGTAAAATAACTCATACTCTTATATTGAGAAAACTCTTACTTCTCAACTTCATCTAGGTAATGTATTACTATGCTTCATCTCAAACTTTCTTCATTTTCATTATGTGTGTGCAATGCTTAATTAGAATAGACAGATTTCCTTAAGATTCACTTCAATCCACTATCATGGCTGAAAAGATCCTAATGTGCAAACTAGAACTCCACCTATCAGTGTGAATAATGTAAGTCTTACATAACATTAAGTTCTAAATCTTTAGACTCATAACAACATATGTTTACTATCCACGCCTCCCCAATCAATAACTATCTATCGATGTTATATATTTTACGGTTGTATTGTCCATACCAGGCTTAAAAGATCCAATGTCCATGGTAACTCCTAAAACATATAATCAATAAACACGTGATCAAGAAGTACACAACATTACGTATAGAATCAATACAAACTCTAGCCATTGCACTTCTTAACATTATAGTCCATTCATACTTCCTTTAGCATATACCATAGGATCCATTGATCCCTAAGATAAACAAATAACTTACTCATCATTGAAATCAACGTAGACATCATGGTATTCATTGCAATCACAAAATCAAATAACTTCAATGAAATCAAAGAAACAATACCGAATAATCACAATTGGAGTCCTTAATGTCTTCTCCTTCAATACTCATCTCAATACTCTAGAACAATGTAAACTATGCTCTTGGATGGTTGTGTATGATAATTGGTTATACTCTATAAATTCACCATGTTTTAATACCTAATTATACCTGTAAGACCCTTAATAAAATAATCACAATTGGAGTCCTTAATGTCACCAGACGCCAGCAAAAGCTGCCTCAACTGCCAGCTCCACGCCACGTCACATGCCCATTTGTCTGCCTCTCTTCCTCGCGTCAGTAGCTGACGCATGTCTCTGTAAAGCTGCATAATGGCAGTTGTCCCACCAATGCGCACGCGACACGTGGCGGTCTTCTGTTACACCAGCATCATCACAACAACAGTCCTCGTCCAATCACACTGTGCCACGTCATCTGGTCCAACTCCTTTGCCCGATCGAGCACTAACACGTGGCAAAGACTTGGAAACAAACTCCTAACAACCATCTAATCGTCCTCGGTGTACGTGGCACAAACCAAACTCGAAAATAGGCAATAGGCACACAATTTTGGCAGTTTTAATAAGGGGTTTTAGCAGGGGATCGACATACGTTGTTTGGCTTTTCTTCTTGGCGGCTTCTAGTGTCTTCTTCTCCTTTTCTATCCCACAAACCATTGTTTTACACTTTGTTTTTGGATCTTTATGGAGTTTTTGACAACGATGACCGGCTAAACTCATCAATCTGAACTAGAGGTGGATCAAATCACCCTTTTTGGCATAAAAACATATGTGAGATCTATTTTTTTATTTATTTAATTTGTTTTTCATAGTATTTTATTCCCTTTGATATTGGTTGAATTATTGAGATTAAACACTTGTTTAAATCTTGATTTACATGCCAGTAGGTTGTACGCACCCGTTCTTGTGCAATTAGACCACATTAGTGGCATTCAACCATACCAATTGATTAGACCCTTTTGGGATTAGTGAATACCATAGGGATCTAGGCTAAACTGGACACACTAGTGATCCAGTTGTTTAAGTGTAGTGCCTTCACAAAGCCCATTGCGGTCAGTGCATTAAACCCAATTCCCTTGAATATAGGGTTATGTGTTTGATTAGGGAAGTAGTCATTGTCGTACCGTGACCATCGAGATAAGGAAGTGCAAGGACCCGCATACTTTACTGGGTCTATAGCTACACAAATTTACTATGAATTGCATGCTTTGATTTGATTGAAGACCGTATGTAAAATTATGCCAAATTGAGGAGATTTGTGATACTGATGGTTTGGATTGTTTCCCCCTTAATTGATATATTCACTTGCTATTTTTAGTCTAGTTTTAGTTAATTTAGAAATTATTCCTGTTGACACCCTGAGTTATTTTTAGTTTCATAGCATAGGTCAGAAACTTGGTCTTCGTGGTTCGACCCCGTGCTTGCCACTACTGCAGTTCTTGTGGTCATTGGTAATCTCATCGGGATTATTTATTTTGATGCATTCGACACACGTCACATAGTTGCTATTATTATGCATTTTAATACTTGTTGCATAATTGGGAATGTGAACAAATGTCTCTCAGTGTTACTTTCTACTCTTCTATACTCACTGTCCTTCTTATGACAGTGGGTGCAGATCCATCGAGTAGCAGGCCAGGCAAAAAGAAGATCGACGACTACCTCTGAGCCAGTAGAGTGCTGCTATGCAAGATTTTATAGGTTTTGATTTTTGATTTATTACTTTTATATGCCTATCATGTACTTTAGGGGTTGTATATTATGAGTTAAGTGATTAATACCTTGACCGGATACATGTTGTTATATATTGTCATTTTCTTATATATATGCATGTGATCTTTATTCCCTGGTTTTTCCACGATTGTTAGGTATCACATTAATGCTTTCGTTAATTTGTAAGACTTCCACAAAATAAACTTGTAAGTAAGAAAAATTTTAATTCACTCTGATTTATTATATTACATAAGACAATAAAACACATATTGAACTTATAACTTGTAAGTAGGTAAATGATTTTGAAAAGACTGACTAGTTTCATGTTAAGTTCTACGAGGTGAGGTTAGGGCTTAATGACGGGATTAGGCCAGGTGGTGCCCTAATTTGAGAAGGGGTCATCACAGTTGGTATCAAAGCCTAAGTTCTAAAATATTGTGGACGGTTTATGGAATTGTCCAAAGTTGGGATATCATAGTCACATGTGGTATCGTATTCTATGTTTATAAAGCTTAGGAGAGCCTAAGTTTATAGAGCTTAGGATTGAGGAAAATAGTTATTCCACAAGGTGATACCAAAGCTAGAATGTGTAGCAAAATGCCTTACTTTTCCAATGAGTAACAAATAAAAATTTAAACAAGAAAACATAAATCTTAGTTGTGGAAAACCAGATGATCCTTCCTAGAAGCCATTAGTTGGGAAGTGAGTGAAAGTGAGATGGGAATGCTTTATTCGAGAGTGTCCACAGCCAGTAGTTGTGATTCCACCACAAAGTCGAGAGGGCGTACATATGGATGTACAGCCTGATGCAGATGCCACACTGAGACTCATTGAGGGTATGTTTCCATTAATGGTAGAGAGTCATATGGTTTGTTTGATTTAGGTTTTACAATATCTTTCATTTCTAGTCGCATGATAGGCATCTTAGGGTTGACACCGGTTAAAGTTAGCATACATTTGATTTGAGTACTCGAAATGGGGATAGGGTGTACCCTAATTGTCTTATAGAGGGATGTCAAGTAGAGATAGACGGGGTAGAGTTACCTGCGGAATTCAGAGTGCTCGAGTTCTTAAATTTCGACGTGTTGGTAAGGATGGATTGGCTAGCATAGTATCACGCTTATGTCGACTGTTTCAATAAGACAGAGATATTTAAGATCCCAAAGCATTCGATGTTCACATACAGTGGTTGTACACCGAGAGTCGAGGGCACGAGAGGTCGACTTGCGACTATTGGAGAGATGGAGACTCTGATAGCATTATATGCTGTGACAAAGAGTCATGGACCTAAATTAGAGGAGACTCCGGTTGTATGCGAGTTTCCTGACGTATTTCCAAAAGACTTACCTGGTTTACCACCACCGAGAGAGATAGACTTCATTATTGAGTTGGTACAAAGTAATAGACCTATATCTATACCACCGTACCGCATGGCTCCACCAGAGTTGGAGGAGTTGAGGAGTTAGTCGCAGGATTTGGGAGAGAAGGGATTCATCACACCTTCTATGTCCCCATTGGGGGTATCGATCCTGTTTGTGAAGAAGAAGGATGGTACTTTGAGACTGTGTATTGACTATAGGTAGTTGAACAAGGTCATAGTCGAGAATAAGTATCCATTACTGTGAATTGATGACTTATTTGATCAGCTAAGATGAGCGCATTTTTTCTCCAAGATAGAACTGAGACCAGGGTATCATAAGCTTAAGATCAGGGATAAGGATAGGTCCAAGACAGCATTCAGCACGAGATATGGACACTATCAGTTTACAGTCATGCCATTTGGTTTGACTAACGCTTATGCCATGTTTATGGATTGGATGCACCGGGTGATGAGACCATTTCTTGACTGCTTCGTAATAGTTTTCATCGATAATATATTGATATATTCGAGGACCCGAGAAGATCATGAGCAACACCTTAGAGAGACATTGCAGACTTTGAGGGAGCACAGACTATACACCAAAAATAGTAAATGTGAATTTCGGCTATCAGCGGTCAAGTTTTTGGGACATGTTGTTGGAGTAGCAGGTATTGCTGTAGATCCAGTTAAGATTCAGGCTATTATGGATTGGCCAGCACCGACGTCATTCATAGAGATCATGAGTTTTTTGGATTAGTAGGTTATTATCGCAGGTTTCTGAAGGATATTTTGAAGATCGCTTCACCAATGACCAGATTAACCCAGAAAGACGTCAAGTATGATTAATCTGAGGAATGCGAGGAGGCATTTGCTCAGCTAAAGAGATTGTTGACTACCACACCAGTGTTGATATTGCCAGAAGCTGGACATGGATTCCTGGTATATACAGATGCTTCTCATACAGGTCTAGTTTGTGTGTTGATGCAGGATAGAGGCACGATAGCTTATGCATCTAGACAGCTAAAGATACATGAGAAAAACTATCCCATTCATGACTTAGAGTTGGTGATTGTAGTGTTTGCTTTGAAGATATGGAGACATCATCTGTATGGAGAGAGGTTCACACATTTTATACTGATCATAAGAGTTTGAAATACCTCTTCACACAGAAAGAGCTTAACATGAGATAGCGCTGATGGTTGGAATTATTAAAGGACTACGACTTTTCTTTGGAATATCACACAGGAATAGCTAACGTTGTTGTGATGCACTAAGTAGGGTGCCGGTTGGAGATGTCGAGGTTGTTAGATGCTATATGACACATTAGTATGGATTACTCGAGGCAGCGACGATGATGTATTAGTCTGATATTCCTACTAATACTAGGGTGATGATTTGTGCATAGATGAGGCTTCAGACAATGTCTACTCAGAGAGTGTTGGAGGGATAGAGAGCCGACTTCTTATAATTGAGATTTAGTGACTTGGCCCAGAGTACTGAGTGTACTGACTAGACAGAGACGATAGACCATTGTTTGAAATTTAGAGGCAGTTTGTGGATACCAGTAGTGGCAAAGGCTAAGATGGGATTTTTCTAGATTCATACCGTTCTCGGTTCACTGTTCATGTAGGTAGGACCAAAATGTACCATGACATGAAGATACATTTTTTGTGGCTTGGGATGAAAGCAGACGTATCAGAGTTTATTTAGAACTATGGGATTTGCCAACAGGTGAAGGCAGAGAATCTTAGACCTAGAGAATTGTTATAGTCGCTTCCCATTCCACGATGGAAGTGGGAAGACATAGCCATGGATTTTGTTAGAGGGTTGCCGAGGATTGTCCGTCGACACGATTCCATCTAGGTGATTGTAGACAGATTGACGAAATCTGCCCATTTCATACCAGTTGTAGCTTATTACAGATTTGACCAGTTGACTGTATTGTTCGAGAGATAGATTATTAGGCTGCATGGGGTACCATTGACTATTACGTTAGACAGAGATGCTATGTATACGTCTAGGATGTGGCGGAGTATGAAGGAGTAGTATGATACGCGCCTACAGTTTAACATAATTTTCACCCTTGAACTGATGTGCAGACTGAGAGGTTGATTCAGACTCTCGAGGATATGCTCAGGGCTTCTGTACTTGAGTTTGGCGGATCATGGGAGGAGTACCTACCGTTGTGTGAGTTTGCATACAACAACAGTTATCAAGCTAGCATTGAGATGGTGCTATTTGAAGCATTATATGATAGACCATGTCGCTCACCATCTTGTTGGGCTGAGCCATAGGACTGGGACATTGTAGGGCCTAAGATTTTTGTTGATCACATGGAGAAGGTACGACACATTCGCCAGAGGCTTAAAGGAGCCCAGGAGAGGCAGAAGAAATATGCAAACACGTATCGCAGTGATCTCACGTATGAAAGGCAAGATAACACCGAGATTCATCGGGCCTTTTAAGATCAAGAAACAGGTTGGAAAACGGGTTGGAAAGGTTGCTTATGAGCTGGATTTACCTCTACAGATGCTGGGTATTCATCTAGTGTTTCATATATCCATGCTTTGACTAGCCAAGTCGAAGGTAGGAGAGAAACCTACAGTTGACTTGAGTCAGATTTATTTGAGCAAGGACATATCTTATGCGGAGCAGCCCGTACAAACCCTACACCAAAAGATACAGCAGTTGAGAGGCAAGTCTATCCTGAAGGTGTTAGTCAAGTGGCAGTTCCATGGAGACTTAGAACTCACTTGGGAATGGGAAGACTATATGTGAGATAGGTTTTCGTACCTTTTGAGTCAAGTATAACTTTAACTCAAGTTTAATTTTGAGGACGAAATCTCTATTAGTTGGGAAGAATTGTCATGGCCCAAGTTTCTAATTTAAGTTTGACACTTTAATTAGGATTAAGTGACCCATAAAGTGGGACATGCAATGAGATATGTGTCATAAACGAGGCGAGATGGCCGATGTATATGTTATATTTGTTTTGGTGTATGCCTAGTGTATCGTATATGTGTAGACCACTAAGTCATTTCTACTTACGTATAGGTATCGATATATGAGCAGAGACGCGCCTTGATATGCGTACCGGCATGGGTTGGAGGTAGAAGTTGGTATGGTAAGTTGGCATAAGGTTATTTATAGCTTTTATAGTGGTGTGTTATGGCTATGGTTGATAATACAATTAATATACCTAAGTAAGTTAAAACAATAGCCACTTGATATTCATCGAGATACGTGTTGGCACATCTCAACACCAATTGAGTAAACATTGGTGTCACTTAGCATTAGTAAATGGAGAGTTAGTGGGACATGTGTTGATAGGTGAATCACAAGATGAACCTCGAGACATGTGTGCACAATAAGATCAATGGTTATTAATCAACCATATCCACTACTATAAAAAGCTAGTAATAAACTTATAGAACCAAATCAACTTTCATTTCATTTGCTTAGTTGAGAAGCAAAGCTTGCTGGAGTGAAGAAGTTTCTGGACGAGGAGGAAGACTAGGAGAAATCAGTTTGATTTAGTGAAGAAGGTCAAGTAGGTGGAGCGTTCATAAAACTAGGTACATATCTCCCTATTTAATTGGAACCAATTCTTTTTTTGGTCAAACTCAGAGGGTAGATGATCAAGATTTTGCAATTGGTTTATATATTTGGATTCCCCATTTCAAGCTGATAATCTAGCTATATTAAAGTTCTTAATTTGGTTTTGAAATCATAAAGATATGAATTTTTGAAGTTGTAAGACCAAAATTGAATTTCTGCATATTGTAGTAGGGATTAGTCTATCTAATTTGGTCATAACTTGCTTATTTAGATCCAAATCGACTCAAACTTGTGGCATTTGGAATTTTACTCAAAGTGGAACAACTTTTCTTCACAAGAGATGTTGTAATTCAAATGTTTTCATGGCCACAAGTGCTCTACAAGTAGGTGCAATGCAGTAGAAGGTTTTTGAAACTAAAATTGTTATCGGCATAAACTCCCTACCTACTTATCCAAATGAGATCTTTTAGTATGTTGTTATAGGGTATGGTCGCTGCCTTGTGACCAAAAATCACATTTTTTAGAACTATGGATTGGGAGAAATAGATTTTCTAAGTCTGCTGGTCGGATTAGATTTCAATTAGATCCATGTTTAGTAGAAATATGATATTTCTTTCATTTTAAATAGAAATTTCGAAAACTCAACCTTTTTGGAAAGCTAAGATAGAGATCAACAATCTTTGTATTGGTGGAAGATTTTGATATTTTTACAATTTCATGCCTAAAATTGCGCTGCAATATAATGCTAAAATTTCAGTGTTGTGAAGTCTTAAAGGGCTATTTTTTATTAAGGTTCCTAAACCCATTTGACCTTATTTAAACCCAACTTATTTGGATTAGTTTGATATCAGGAAACTAGGGAAGTGTTCCAGGGATTCAAATACGAGTTCCGAGGTGTTGGAGACCGGAGTAGATTTTGAAATTGTGTGGGATGTATTTACTGTTTGAGATATTCATTTGCATTTCATTCCTATTCAAATGTTCATTTCTAGTCATTTGGACTGATTTGCATTTGTACTCATATGCCATGACTTCTTGTTATTTCTCACATGAGGTTGTTTCCATGGCATAATATGTTGATTAAATGATGTTATTGACTCCTAGTCATGTGCTATGTCATTTTGATTGTTAATACATGAGGTCAGTGAAATAACATGCTATTACATAGTTATTACGTAGTGTTGAGAATTTATATCCTTTGTGCATTAGTATGCAGTGGTTTTGTTGGATTCCATTACTGTGTTGTTCTTGAATATGAAAGTAGTTCTTGTATCTAGGACCACTTTATCATAGAAATCCAGCAGCCATACGAGGGTCACTAGACTATCCAAGGTGATTCGAATTTCTCCATTATGTTGCACATCACACGGGGTATGGGACTTGGGGTTGTTGGCAAGTATACATCCAAGATGACCTGTATTTGGGTTAATTATAAAGGCGTCAGTGTAATTACGACCTTCACACAGATGTAGAGCACAACACCATCCATATATAGTGGAATAGGCATTGGGATAGGACTCTCTGCTGACCGGCCCTGACATGGCCCAAATTTCTGATCCAATTTTAATCTCTTAATCAGGATCAAACAACCAGTAATGTGGGACCCGCAGCGAGATACGTGTCGTAATTGAGGCTAGGTGGCTGAGGTAAATGTTATGTTCGTTATGGTGTATGCCTAGTGTATTGTATATGTATAGACTACTAAGTCATTTCTATTTACATATAGGCGTCGAGGCATGAGCAGAGACGCGCCTCGATATGCATACCGGCGTGGGGACGAATTAGAGAGCAATGTGGTGAGTTGGTATAAGCTTTATAGTGCTTTCATAAGTGATATAAATTGGGCCATGGTTGGTTATGTATTAATACACTTAAGTTAGTAATTTAAAACAATAGCCACTTGACATTTCTCGAGACACGTGTTGGCACATCTCAACACATATTGAGTCACTCATTAGTGTCACTTGGCATGAATTAGTGGGACAAGTGTTAATAGGCGAACCATTAAATAAGTCTCGAGATACTTGTGCACATTAGGATTAAGGGCTATCCATCAACCATATCCCAATTCATGAATATAAAGCTTTTGGTCAACACAAGCAACTCAAATCTTTCATTATGAATTCTTAAGTGAGAAGCAAAGCTTGCTGGAGTGAAGAGAGTAGATGGAGGAGGAAGAAGAATAGCAAATTTAGTGATTTGGTGAATAAGAGCTCAAACTAAGCTAGTGTACATCAAGTTAGGTAACTTTTCTACACCATAAACATAGCTCAATTCAATGAATTAATATATTTGATGATATGTGTTGTTGCTTTATGTTGGTAATGATGTCTTGGAACTTGGGAAGTGTGTATAGAGGTGTTCAAGGCATTAGCATAGCCTATGTGCAGAGAAAACTCAGAATTATGTTTGCAGAATTCTAGATTCTGCAACACATTACGCACTATGTAGGATAGGCAGCGCACTACGTCGGTCATTAGCGCGCTACACAGGGTCATTAGCGCGCTACATGCTATGACAGCATAAAAAAAATTTGCAAATCTCAAGAGGTCCTTAAACACTATAAATGAGTCTAAAATGCTAAGTAAAGGTCCAAACACATTCAAAAACATATGATATGATGTTAGGAACCTAGAGAAGTATTCCAAAGATTCAAATATGAGTTTCGAGGTGTTGGGAGGCCGGAGTAGCATATAAAATTGCGTGGATTGTAAGTAAACTGATTGAGATATTTCTTTACATTTCATTCCTATTCATATGTTCATTTCTAGTCATTTGGACTGAATTGCTTTTGTTCTCTATATGCCATGACTTGTTCTTCATTCTCATTACATGAGGTTGCTTTCATGGTATAGTTTGTTGATAAAATGATTTCATTGACTCTAATTCATGTGGTACATCATTATTGATTGTTAATACATGCATTCAGTTAAATAGCATGCTATTAGGTAGGTGTTACATGATATTGTAATACATTTCCTTTGTGCATTAGATATGCAATTGCTTTATTGGATTCTCAAACCATGTTGTTTTTGAAATATGAAAGTGGTACTTGTATCTAGGGTCATTACATTATGGAGGTCCGTCGGACATACGGGGTCACTAGACTTCCAGGGTGATCGGGATCTCTCCACTATCTTAGGCTGCACATGAGAAATGAGTCTCAGGGTTGTTGGCAAGCATAACTTGCGTAGCACACGGGGTATGGGACCCGGGGATGTTGGTAAGTATATATCGCAGGTGACTGGCTCCAGCAAAAGTTTATTAAGGCAAGAGCAATGCTCAGACCTTCACATTGATGTAGAGCTCGGCTCCATCCTAAAATAGTGGAAAGGTTGATGTGGCGAAGATCACGGATGACCGGCCCTAGATCATTACTACTTATCCATGTGTCAGTTTCATGTTGTTTAGCTGAAGTATCTCTTTGCATGTTCTCTTTACTGCATAGTTGCAATTATCATGCTTTTAGATAGTTGTTGCATAATTGGGAATGTGAACAAATGTCTCCCAGTATTACTTTCTACTTTCCTATACTCACTTTCTAGTTTGTGATGGTGGGTGCAGATCCATTGAATAGCAGACCGGGCAAAGAGAAGATCGGGGACTACCTCTCAGCCAGTGGAGCACTGCTACACCAGATTTTGTAGGTTTGATTTTTGATGTATTATTCTTATATGTATATGGTATGCTTTTGGGGTTATATATTATGGGTCGAGTGAGTAGTACCTTAACCAGACCCATGATGTTATATATCTCCGTTTCATTATATATATATATATGCAAGTGACCTTTATTCACTGGTTTTTCCACAATTGTTAGACATTATGTATTAAGCTTCCGCTAGTCAGTTCAGACTTCCGCTGAATATAATTTTAAATAAGTAAAATTTTTAATTAACTCTGATTTATGAATGGACATAGGATATGTATAGGTTTATAATGATTCAATATATATATATAATAATAATAATAATTGGTAAGTAATAGGGTTTTAGAAAGGTAGACTAATTTATTGTTAGGTCCAATATGGTGAGATTAAGGCTTAATAACGGGATTTGGCCGGGCGATGCCTTAATTTGAGAAGGGGTCATCACAAGCCCTAGATCAATACTACTTAGCCTAGCGTGAATTTCATTTTGTTTAACTAAAGTATCCCTTTGCATGATTTCCTTTCAGCATAGTTGCTATTATTATTATGCATTTTGATACTTGTTGCATATTTGGGAAAGTGAACAAATGTATCTCAGTGTTACTTTCTACTTTCCTGTACTCATTGTCCTTTTTATGACGGTAAATGCAAATCTATCGAGTAGCAGGCCAGACAAAGAGAATATCGGCGACTACATCTAAGCCAGTAGAGTGCTGCTACGCCAAATTTTGTAGGTTTTGATTTTTGATGTATTACTTTTATATGCATATCATATACTTTTGAGGTTGTATATTATGGGTTGAGTGATTAGTACCTTGACCATACATTGTTGGGTTTCGGGGATCATAAGCAACGGAAGTTTTCGAAACCTTTTCAAGCATCCCCGAACCAAGATCCTATTGATTCCATTAAATTGATGTGCTAATAAAAAAATCATACCTTAGCAAGAATAACTCCATGTATGCCTTGTTTTGTGTTGATCGATTCCTTTAAGACGCTGTCAGAGACGAACGTCCTCTATCAGAAATTTACACACTAACAACGATCACGATCTAGAGTACAACCCCAAATATCCTAGGACATAAATTCTCACAAAAATTCTCTATGAAAAATCTCTCTCGGGAATTCACTCTTGAGAAAACTCACTTCACAACTGTGACCATAATTTCTTATTTATAGTACACTAGGTCGAGTTGTAAAAGAACTCCGTCTCCTAGTCACACTCCAAATAGAGTCCTAGATAAAGCCCAACTATAAAAAGGATAGAGTCATAGAGAATCTACAATTATTAATCCAATAAGAGTTGCAATTTATCTAAAACTCTAATAAGAATTAAAGTCATAATATAATTCCAATTAGAGTCCTATTCAAAATAGGATTTACTAAGAGATAAAATTTCTAGTCACACTAGAAATGTAGGAGAATCCAGAATCCTTGTCAAACTAGGACATTTAATGAGAATCTTCAAAATAAATTTTATCAAATAAAATTCATTAACCAAGACAATATTGAATCGCACAAATCCGTTCTTTGTGTGCGACCCTATAGGTTCATACAACGTTGGCAGTGAACCAAAAGCATTTTGGTACACAAGTCATAAGCGGTCTCTAGCAAGGCATTATGACTACCCAAGTAGCATGAAGATCAATAAATCGATACAACCTAATAGACAGTGTATATCATATCCCTTTATCAAGCGATATCTTATGATTGAACATAAGATATAGAATGTCACCCTTATAGTTCAATCTACTAGTCTCGATCTCCCAGTAGACAGAAATTGTCAAGTGACATTGATCCAATCAATTCACTAGACATGGCCATTTATCAGTCTAACATATCGAGGGGCCTAGTAGATATCTCTATCTAAAAGAGAGGGACGAATTTAATCTTAATCACACAACATCCACATAATAGTTGAACAATGACCAATCATAATCTTTATAATCATCCAGTTTAAGACAACGTTTGATTGTATCAAATCATTGTGCTCCTAAGTTTGGAGTCTCTGGTGATCTCAAGTCAAAGGACAAAATAATATAACTCTCATGAGAATCACTTATGACATTGACCATGTAGTGTTCTCATAGCGGGTCTGATCCAAAGATCATGTTCCCAACAAATACCCATTATCTTGATCCGTATCAGTATACGCATAATCATCACATGATTATCATTCAAGACTCATACTAGTCTTAATTTATTATTGTTCCTACAATAATAACTGACTAGGGACATTTAGAATAATACAATAATTATTCATGGATACTATTATAAAAGAAACATGCATCTACTTAGAATAGTTAAACAACATTTAGAGAATTGGCCTAGGGGACATACCCCAACATCTCCCACTTGCACTAGGTCCAATCCTACACGTATCCAATACCGAGTAACCTTAATGCATTCTTAGTGGAAGAAGTTTGTTTATGTATCTTCTACATTGTTTGTTATTGATATTCTGCAAATCTTTATGTTCTCTTTTATAAGACAAAAATGTTCAAGTGACTGTTTAGATCTATAGTGTGATTTAGGTTCCATAACCTAAATTTGTCTATTGGTTTTACAATAAAAGCCAACATTATTTCCAACACTTGGAACCACACCTTATTCAATTATGAACCTTACGATCTAAACATTTTCTTTAGCTGCATCAAATGCCGCTAAAAACTCAGTTTATGTTATAGGACTTGTTAGAGTGAGTTTAGAACATTTCCAACTCATTCCTACAAAGCTAACACATATCCATATTGCGATCATTAATCTTTTATATTAATTTGAAATTTTGCATCGTATAACCATTTACAAGACTCATATCTTTTAAACCTCTAAAAATCTATTAACATCTCTTAAGTGCTTCTAAAGTACTTGAGAATTTTATTAATAAATATCCAATGACCTTCACCGGAATCTATGAGATGTATGTATGTTTTGACCAAAGCATATGACATATCGAGTTAAATGAAAAGTATAACATATGTGATGATTCTCATAGCTAATTCGTAAGAAATCATATTCACATTGTCCCGCTCATCATTTGTCTTAAGACTTTGAGTCTTGCAGAGACTTATGTTATAAGACATAAGTACGAATTCTTTTAAGAATCTCGTACACTGAAACTTTTTCAGTTATTTGTCTATATAAGCACTCTTATTTAAACAATTAGCCTCTTAGATCTATCTCTATAGATCTATATCACAAGGATATAGGCCTAATTATCTAAGAATCTCATTGAGAAACTTTCCTTAACCAAGACTTGACATTCTGCAGGGTTAAGACGTCGTTTCCAATGAATAATATATCATTAACATACAGATTCAGAAAAATAATTGCGCTCCCACTAACCTTTATGTATACACAACGTTTATCTTCGATTCAATAAATGTAATTCATTAATTATTTGATCAAAACAAAGATCCCAACTCTGATAAGCTTACTATAATCCATAAATGGATCCTTTAAGCTTGCACACCTTTCTCAAATTCTCAAAATAATCAAAAAGACCCTTAAGTTGTATCATACACATTGAGCAATGCTATTTCGACATCCATTTGTCATATCTTATAGTCAAACTATGAAGTAATGACAATAGAATTCTAGAACTTGAGCTTAGCTACCAGTGAAAATCTTATCATAATCAACACCTTGATTTAGATTGGTATTTTCGCTAAGCCGTGCTTTTAAGTATGCATCTTTTCTTTTTCATGTCACTTTAACTCATTTACATCCAAAGGTCATACCATCTTTAGGTAAATATATTCAAGTTCCAAACTTGGTTAACATACATGAATTAAAATTCAGAGTTAATAACACTTAGTTTCTACATTCAATCTAGACAAGACATGTTTCTTGATAAGTAGTGATTTATTCTGA
Source organism: Stephania cephalantha (assembly GCA_039657325.1). Classification (NCBI taxonomy): domain Eukaryota; kingdom Viridiplantae; phylum Streptophyta; class Magnoliopsida; order Ranunculales; family Menispermaceae; genus Stephania; species Stephania cephalantha. Next base: position 34,219,690 of record CM077571.1, read on the forward strand.
TCCAATATCAAAAATACATCACAACTATCAATAATAAGAAATTCCAAATTTCTCTGGTCAATTTCTAATTATTCTAGATTTTCAAGAGATATATGTTACTTGTGTATACTCAACTAGTTCAAAACTTTGTTGATCTTTCTAAAGTGGTTCGGTTCTGATTTGTGGCTCTTGAACATTTCAAGATTTTTGTTATTTCCAATAGTGTCTTTAAAAATAAACTCCTTATTTAAAAAGACTGATTTTGAGCAACAAACAATTTGTTCTCAATTATATTTTCATTAATCTCATTAATTAAATATATCCCAATATAATTTTTATCGGACTCTATTTAATGAAAACCCTTTTTTAATTAAATATTTTAATTAATATTAATAATAGTCCCACTAATTTAAATTGATATTAACTCAATCAAAACACCTTCCAATTAAATTAATCCAATCCAATTAATGAACAATAACCCCATTTAATTATTGGCAATTAATTAATTAAAACTTCTTTCAATTAATATATATAACTCAATTAATATAAATAGAGTTGTAATCCTATTACAACTTGGAATGGATAGCCTGGATGGCTAAGTCACTCTAATGAGAAAGTGGATAAGGGATCGAATCCTACTAGGGATCGAATCCTACTATCAACAAAATGCCACTTATTTATTCTATTTTTGTAATCATATTACAAATAGACTTGCTTTTAATTTTATTTTGTAATCTTGTTACAAGTTGAATTGCTAGCTAAAGATGGCTAAAACATTCCAAAAAGAGTTGAATGGCTAGGGATCGAATCCCATCTTAGCCAAAATCTTTTTACTTTTTTTTTATCAATATCATGGCTTTCATATCCCATACAACCACCAACATATTAAATTACACATATCTATGTACACAAATAATGAGATCTTATCCGCTAAATTTGATGCACGCCCGTTTTCTGCAGCGTGACGCTGCGACTACATCAACAACACCTTGTCGATACTTTCACACTTATGCATATAGATTAATTCTATTAAACGCAATGATGCAACCATATATAAAATATCATGATTGACTTATATATATCATGTATATCAAAAAACAAGGGCACATTACAATTTAATTAAATCATGCCTACTGACTCTGATACCACTGTTCGGTTTCGGGGATCATGCGTGGCGGAAGTTTTCAAAACCTTTTCGAAAATCCACGAACCAAGATCCTATTGATTCCATTGAATTGATGTGCAAATAGAAAAATCATACCTTAGCAAGAATAACTCCATGTCTGCCTTGTTTTGTGTTGATCGATTCCTTTAAGATGCTGCCAGAGACGAACGTCCTTTATCAGAAATCCACACACGAGCGAACGATCATGATCCGGAGTGCTAGCCCCAAAAATCCTAGGACAAAAATTCTCACAAAAATTTTCTAGGAAAAATCTCTCTCAAGAATTCACTCTCGAGAAAAATCACTTCACAACTGTAACCCTAATGTCTTATTTATAGTACGCTAGGTCAAGTTGTAAAAGATCTCCATCTCCTAGTCACACTCCAAATAGAGTCCTAGATAATGTCCAACTTTAAAAAGGATAGAGTCATAGAGAATCTACAATTACTAATCTAATAAGAGTTGTAATTTATCTAAAACTCAAATAAGAAATAAAGTCATACTATAATTCCAATTAGAGTCCTATTCAAAATAGGACTTACTACGAGATAAAATTTTAGGCACACTAGAAATGTAGGAGAGTCTTGAATCCTAATCAAACTAGGACATTTAATGAGAATCTTCAAAATGAATTTTATCAAATAAAATTCATTAACCCGGACAATATTAAATCGCACAAATCCGTTCTTTGTGTGCGACCCAATAGGTTCATACAACGTTGGCACTGAACCAAAACCCTTTTTTTACACAAGTCATAAGCGATCTCTAAAAGAGATGGACAAACTCCATCTTAATCACACAACATCCACACAATAGTTGAACAATGACCAATCACAATCTTTATAATCATTCGGTTAAAGACAACGTTTGATTGTATTAAATCATTGTGCTCCTAATGTTGGAGTCTCTGGTGATCTCAAGTCAAATGACTAAATAATATAACTCTCATGAGAATCACTTATGACATTGACCATGTAGTATTCTCATAGCGGGTCGGTCCAACATCTGTTCCCAACAGATACCCATTATCTTGATCCGTATCTGTATACGCATAATCATCACATGATTATCAATCATGACTCATACTAGTCTTAATTTATTATTATTCCCACAATAATAACTGACTAGGGACATTTAGAATAATACAATAATTACTCATGGATACTATTATAAAAGAAACATGCATCTACTTATAATAGTTAAACAACGTTTACAGAATTGGCCTATGGCACATACCCCAACAGACACATGTTGTTTTATATCGTCGTTTTCTTATATATATGCATGGGATCTTTATTCCTTGGTTTTTCCACGATTGTTATGTATCACATTAATGCTTTCATTAATTTGTAAGACTTCCGCTGAATAAAATTGTAAGTTAGAAAAATTTTAATTCACTCTGATTTATTATATTACATAAGACATTAAAACACATATTGAACTTATAACTTGTAATTAGGTAAATGGTTTTGAAAAGGCTGACTAGTTTCATGTTAAGTTCTGCGAGGTAAGGTTAGGGCTTAATGTCTGAATTAGGCCAGGGGTGCCCTAATTTGAGAAGGAGTCGTCACAATGCAAAAGGCATTTCGGTAGATCCAACAAAATTTGATGTCATCACGAAATGGTCGCAACCCACCGTGGTGAGGGAGATTAAAAGTATTCAAGGATTAGCAGGTTATTATTGGAGGTTCGTTAAGGAATATTCAAAGATTACAACACCAATGACAAAGCTAACTAAGAGAAATATGGAATTTAAGTGGTCAGAAGAATGTAACAATGATTTCTAAGAACTATGAGACATCCAAAATTTGGCACATATATTGGTACTCCCAGTAACAAGGAAAGAATTAGTTCTTTATACTGATGCTTCAAAGATCAGGTTGGGATGTGTGTAGATGCAAGAAGGGAAAGTTATACCTTATGCTTCTGGGCAACTAAAAGTGCAGGAAAGAACTACATAACTCACATTTTGGAGTTAGCAACAATTATCTTTGCTATAAAGTTTTGGAGGAATTACTTGTGTGGCAAAAAGTCCACGGTGTTCTCAGATCACAAGAGTTTGAAGTATTTGTTTACCTAAAGTGAGCTGAATAGGTGACAAAGGCGTTGGCTCGAGTTCTCGAAAGACTTTTACTTCAATCTTCAATATCATCTCAGGAAAGCATATGTCAAGGTTGATGCTCTGAGTCATTTGAGGTAAAAAAATAAGGTATGCAGTTATAATGATGTCATATGATTATAATTACTCGAGGAAGCGTCAATTATGTGTATTCATGAGGTTCACGAGAATGAGTCCGACATTTCAAGTTCCTTAGCGCGAGTTCAGATGAGAGCAGAGGTATAGGCTATTTTCTTAATTATAGACTGTCTAAGAGTTGATTCAAAGTACGGCAAGTACAAGTCACAGTCTGGAAGTGAGGAATTTCCAGATTGGAATATTTCGGTAGACGGAGCATTAAGGTTTAAGGATGGGCTATAGATTGCATCGCATTTATTGTTGCAAAAGGATTTACATCGGGAGGCTCATCAATCGCGCTATACTACTAATCTTGGGAGCACCAAAATGTACCATGATATGAAACATATGTATTGGTAGTCAGGGATGAAATCGAATATCTTGAGGTATATCAGGACTGTGTGACTTGTAAGCAAGTGAAAGGGGATTATCTAAAACGTGACGGGATATTGCAACCCTTATCTTTTCCTGAATGGAAGTGGTAACACATAGCCCTGGACTTTGTGACCAGATTGCATACAACAAGGAAGAAACATGATGTGGTTTGGGTTATCATATATCATTTGACTAAGTTTGCACATTTCATTCCAATTTCCATGGGGGATTTATTTGACAAGCTGATCTATAAATATCTTGATGAGATTTTGAGGCACATGGTGTTCCTTTGTTTATTGTGTTGGATCAATATCCACATTTTACTTCCATGTTTTGGAAGGGTTTATAGACAAGGATGGGAACCAAGCTGTATCTCAGCACTACATTTCATCTTTAATCAAATAGCTAGACTAAAAGACTTATCCACATACTTGAGGAAATGCTTAGGGCTTGTGTGTTGAATTTCAGTGAGAGTTCGGTGGATTATTGGCAATTATGTGAGTTTGCATACAACAACTTTCAAGCAAATATTGGTATGGAGCCATTTGAGGAACTTTATCGGAGGCCTTGTAGGTCTCCAGTGTGTTGGGCAAATGTTGCTGACACGATGTTTATAGGATCTCGAAATCTTACAAAATCACACCGAGAGGATTATGCGAGATAGGCAACGATTGCATAACGCATAAGACGGACAAACGAAGTATAGTGATAAGGGTCACAGTGAGGTGCACATCAAGAATAATGATAATGTGTTGCTTAAGGTTTCACCAATACAGGGGCATTAAAGATTTGGGCTGAAAGGGAAGCTTGCTGATAAGTGTCTAATTAAACGTATATATAAGGTTAGGTTAGTAGCATAATTAGATTAAATATCCGAGAATAAGCTCTAATTGATGGAATTCATGTATTTTTTTGCATACAAGGTATAAAAGAGACAAGGCGTAGAGAAAAGCACAAAAGTATACTTGACGCAGTGGCATAGAGGCTTGACGTAATGGGAAGAGAGCACAAGGCGTAGGCAAAGTATGCAGAAGGCTTGGAGACTAAGGAAATAAAGTAGTATAAGTTACATAGTTGCAGCACTGTGGGGATTTACACGCGGCGCCGTGACAATACACACAGGGCATCGAGCTTACTGTGAGGAGAAAATACACAAACAAAGGTCGAAGCTGTGGTGACACTGTGGCATTACACACAAGGCGTGGATTACACACAAACAACAATGAGAAATAGAAATAGAAAGTTTTAGAGTTGAAGTTTGCTTGGAATTGTTAATTAGGGTTTCTAATTTATTTTTAGGAGTCTTATGGGTATAAATAAGTATTAGAATGTGATAAACCTATAGATTTTCACAAATTAGCATACATTACGATAGTTTTAGAGCCACCACAATAGATTTGAGTATTGAGGAGAGTTTTGGAGGAGAAGACATTGAATATGCCACTTGTGGTTATTCAGTATTGTTTGACTATTTAATTGAAGTTATTTGGTTTAATCTTTGATTGCGATAAATACCATGATTGGTATGTTGATTTCAATGATGAGTGGGTAGTTTGTTTATCTTAGGGATCAATGGATCCTATGATCTGAATGCTATGCTAAAGGAAGTATGAATGGATTATAATGTTCAAAAGTGCAATGGATAGAATTCGTATTGATTCTATATGTTATACTATGAACATCTTGATCACATGTTTGTTAATTTGAGGATTTAGGAGTAAACATGGCCATTGGAGCAATTAAGCCTGATATGGATAGTACAACCGTAAAATATATAACATCTATAGATAGTTATTTATTACATAGGCACGGATAGTAAACTTAAGTGGTCATGAGTCTAGAGATTTGGAACTTAACTCTTCGTGCGACTAATGTTACTCACACCAATAGGTGGAGTTCTAGTTTGCACAATAGGATCTTTTTCGCCACGACAGTGGGTTGAAGTGAATACGAAGAAAATCTTTCTATTCTATTTGAGCATTGAACACACTTAATGAGGATGAATGAAGTGAGATACGAAAGCATAGTAATTCATTACCTAGGTGAAGTTGTGAACTAAGAGTCTTCTTAATATAAGAGTGCAAGTTAGTTTTCATTGATTTTAAATAATAAAGTAGTATAGTTTAAAACCAATTAAAAAAAGAACTGCCTAAATACAATAGTTGAATTACTATGGAATGAATCGCAGCACGAGAATATTAGTGGATGTTGCAACATGTGGTTCTCTAATAACAAAGATGAAGGTGAAGCTTTAGATTTTCTAGATCTTATGTCTCTGAATTCTACAACAGAAACTCGTTCTACTGTGAGAAAGTTAGCAGGACTATATAAGATTGATTCACAAGCAACAATCATGGCACAACAATCAAACCTGAGTAGTCAAATGACAAAGTTAAAATTGGGACAACCAAGTCCACAAGTGCAAGCAATACAATAACCCGTTAATCACCAAGCAATGGTGGTTAATCCATTAGACATGCAACATGGAATCGAGTTTGAAGATGTCAACTTCATGAACGACCAAAAATGTGGAAACAACTTCAGGTCGAGAGTAATGGCTACTCAAAAATATTATCAAGGATACAACAACCCAAACTTCTCATGTGGAAATCCTAATAATAAACTGAATCTACCTCCAGGTTTTGATCAACAAGTACAACAAGGGATGCTATGCCAAAGTGAAGAATTGACTTCATTGAAGTCATTTGAAATATGCTTTCAAGCCATTGGCATCAACAAATAGGGAACGACATGAAAGGAATGAGAAAGAGATAGAAAATGTGAAGCAAACTTTTAAGCGGATGGATGATGAGAGAACATAATCCATTAAGAACCTAGAGAGACAAATTGGTCTGGTCAGTTAGCCATGCTTAATATTCAAGGAAGGAAAGGTAATTTCCAAGTAACAATAGCACCAATCCCAAGGAGAATGTGAGTGTCATTCACATGATGAGCACTAAGACAATGAATAAGCCAATGCAAGTGCATGTTATCTACAAGCAAGAAAGAATCAACACTTTAGCCATGAGAAAGTAAAGAAATATGAAAATAGGCATGAGAAAGGAATGGAAGTGAGGCAAGATGAACTTGAAGAATTCAAGCAGCAAAGGATCAATGCCTTGAAGAATAACAATAAGGGGAAGAAAAAATGGAGAGTTAACCAACAAGATGAAGGACATTCTAAAAAACCAAAAATAGGAAATTGCATCAGCGTTATTCTAAATTAATCAAAACAAAAAGTCAAGTTCACACCGTGACTTTAACCACTCAAGAAGAGAGATCCTGAATATATATATATGCATACCATTAAGCATCGATGGGAACCGGTTTAGAAACATCTTGTGTAACACCGGAGCCTCAGTCAATGTAATTCCTATAAAGGACATGTTACAAGCATATTTGAAGATCAATTGTCCCGATACAATGGACTTGCATGTAGTTGATGGTAACTTGGTGCTAACAATAAGGAGAGTCTTGAATGTGCATGATGATATAGATGATGATGTGTCAATGATACTTGGGTGGCCATTTTTGAACACTGCGATTGCGGTCTTGCACACTAGGAAAAAATGATCATAATGAGTATCGAGGAGGATGACGATAGCGTGAAGATTATTTTTGTTGAAGGCCTAGAAGTGCATCCAAACGAAAGAGATATCATTTTCTCAGACCTTCATATAGAGTATCTCAATTTAGATTTAGAGTAAACAAGCGAGAATTCATCAGGCTAGTGATGTTAAACAAAGCGCTACTGGGAGACAGTCCAGGGGTTCTTAATTTTAGTTTTTGGATTTCATTTACTAATTTATTTTTTTGTTAGAACAATCCAAACGTTTTACCAATTTCCTAGTTTTGAAAGTTTTGTGCTAAATATGTAGGAAAGACTATTTGCCGGATAAATATTCATCGGATTGGAAAAGTCTCAACAAATGTAGAATCCTCAAATTAGATCTTAGGATAATTTGTCACTTTAGTAGTTGTTTAAATTTTATGTTTATGCATTTTTATGTTTAGTTCTAAAATTATATTATATATGTTTTTAAGTTTAGTATTTCTATGTTTTAGGCTTATTTCTAAACCTTGAGGGCAACATTTAGTTTAAGTTTGGAGGAATCAACACTATACGAAGTGGTAAGAAAGGATGAAATAAGGATAAACACTGCAGGTATGATCATAAAGTTTTATTTTTGAAGCAGTTAAAGAGGAAGAATAGTAGTATATCTATTTCATTTACTTACTATATTAATGTGTATAGTAGTATATATTAGGTTATATATAGTAGTATGATAATAAATATGTAATTCATTTGCAAAGTTCATGCCTTTAATTGAGGATGGGTAAGAATAAATTTATCTACTAAAAACAAAACTCAAAAGAGTGTTATCATAATTTTGAATAAAATAAGAATTGTAGCAAACAACGGTATGATTTAATGATTAGAAACCTAAAGTTAGTGCAGACCACGAACTTGAATTAAAAGCAAGAAGAATGCTAGAACACTTCTTGTTGAAAAAGTTAGATCTCTAAGGAATTCTGTAATAAATTGAAGTTAAAAATTGCTCGACAGAGTGAAAGTGAGAAGTGCTAACAAGTACTAAAAATATAAAAAATAGAGTCCAACAAGTTCTACAAGAAAATAAGTAGAGAATTTGATGGGTGGAAAAAGTGAGAAAGCGAAATTCATAGGAAAAGGAGCAAAGACCATACAACTAAAAAAGATAAGGAGAAAAGAGATATATATATATATATATATATATATATATATATATATATAAAGAAATAAAGGCGGAAGTTAGATTAAAACTCTTCAAATGAAAAGATTTAGCTCGAGTACATTTAACTTGGTTAAGTTAAGTTTTCATTCCAAAAATATGAAGTCTTATGGAGTCTTGAAGTACTAAAGTCTACAAAAATAGTATGATCTATGCTTATTTGTGAATTCCTGAGTTTAACGATATATCATGAGATTGTACACTTGCTACTTGTCCAGGTGAAATAAACTTGTGAGTAGTAATATGTTTTGTTGTGAAGTACTTTTGAATTTTGAAAGTGAATTATTTGTGTTGTTAAAGCTACTTGTTTTGAAAATAGTAGTTTTTGTGAAGAAAAACGCTTGAGTGGATTAACTTGAACTTATTTGAATTAAATGATACGACCAACAATGTAAAATGAGTAGGAATATAATTAGCAGTAGTAAAAGTACTTAGTAGAATGCATTTTTGTTCGAGACGTGCAACGTCTTATGTTTGGGGTATTTGTTAGTGTTTAATTAGACTTAGATATAGGGTTAGTTTAGTAGTATAATTAAAGTAAATATTCCAAAATTAGCTCTAATTGATGGAATTTATGTATTTTCAAGTATACAAGGTATAAAGGAGACAAAAGAGTGATTTAATGATGAAATGAGTAGAAAAAGCACAAAAACACACTTGACGCCGTGGCATAGAGGCAAAAGGCGTGGAAAGAGAGTGCAAGGCATGGAGAAGGCTTGAAGACCAAGAAATAGACATGGGAGAGGTAACATAGTGGCGGCACCGTGGGGTTGTACATACGACACCGGGACATTACACAAAGGGCGCTGAGCCTACTGTGAGGAGAAAATCCACACAAAAAGGTCAAAGTTGTTGTGGCGCTGTGGCATAACACACACGATGTGGACCACTTTACAGACAACACCGATAAATAAAAATAGAAAGTTTGAGAGTTCTAGTTCATTTGGAATTATTAATTATGGTTTCTAATTGTATTCTAATGAGTCTTAGGAGTATAAATAGGTAGTATAATGTGGTAGACAAATACATTATCACCAATTAGCATATGTTACAATAGTTTACAATATGTTAGATTGTTTTTAAGTATTGAGAAGAGTTTTGGAAGGGAAGACATGGAAGACTCCATTTGTAGTTGTTCGGTATTGTTTCTTTGATTAGATAGAAGTTACTTGATTTTGTCTTTGATTGCAATTTATACCATGATGTGCATTTTGATTTCAATGATGAGTGAGTAGTTTGTTTATGTTAAAGATCAATGGATCGTATGGTATAAATGTTATGCTAAAGGAAGTATGAATGAATTATAAAGTCAAAAAGTGTAATGGTTAGACTTTGTATTGATTCTATATCTAAGGCTATGAACATCTTGATCATGTGTTTGTTGATTAGAGGTTCTAGAAGTTACCATGGCCATTGGAGCTTTTAAACGGGATATGGACAATACAACCGTAAAATATATAATATCGATAAATAGTTATTGATTAGGGAGGTACAAATAGTAAACATAAGTGGTTATGGATATAAAGATTTGGAACTTAATGCAATGTGAAACTTACGTTATTCACAAAGATATGTGGAGTTCTAGTTTGCACAATATGATATTTCCCACCACGACAGTGGGTTGAATTGAATATTAAGGAAATTTGTCTATTCTAATTGAGCATTGCACACACATATTGAACATGAAGGAAGTGAGATATGAAAGCACAATAATTCATTACCTAGGTGAATTTGTGAACTAAGAGACTTCTCTATATAATAGTACTTGTTAATTTACATTGTTTTATAGAATAAAGTAGTTCTATTAAAACCAATTAAAAAGAGATAGTGTTAATAATAGAGTGAACTTAATAAGTGAACCGTGTCTAGATAAACCATTCCCAAAGGATGATATACGTAATCAACCTTTGTTGATCATATTATTACTATTATTGAACCGTTATAGTTGCAGTTACGATCAAGTTTTTGGCAACGTTACAGGGGATAGGTAGCCACACACTAGTTTTATTAGTTTACAAAATTGTTAAGATTTTATTTTCAGTAATTTAATTTCCTGTTTATAAAAAACAAAAAAAATAAAAAAATAAAAAAAGTTTTAGTTTCATGTTTGACAATCTACATTTGATCTTTCGTGTTTTCTTTATCAGGGAACAATTAATGCATGCATAGTCAAGGTTACAAGGACTTAGTGCCTTACGATTTGGAGATTAACAAAACCAACAAGAGAAAGAAGAAGAAATGAACCAAGATGGTGGATTATCAAGCAGGGAGCCGGAACAAAAATTTGGGCCTAGGGAATAATTAACCTTAAGGAAATCTTGTAGTGCAAGACAGAGTATGAGGACATAGATGTCTTCAAGACTACTTCAAACAAGAAATTTAAGAGATAGACAACGGAGTGATGAGGCTTCCCACCATCACCGCAGAGTTCAAGTTTAGACCATATCTCATCAAAATGGTGTAAAATAGCCTATTCAATGGGTTAGAAAATCAAGATCCTGTTACACATGTAGAGAATTTTTTGGAGAAGTGTGACTGTTTACATTACTAGAGTTACGAAAGAGGTAATTAGAATGAGGATTTTCCCATTCTCAGTTGAAAAAGCCAAATTCTGGTTCCGAGGACTGAATACATGGAGTATGACTTCATAGGCATCATCAATGAAAGATTCCTCAACAAGTTCTTTCTCCTAGTGAAGGTCAGTGAAAGGAAATTAGAAATCAACCAATTCATGAAAGAAGATACCGAGTCTCTTGGTGAGGCTTAGGAAAGATTCAAAACGATGTTGAGGAGATTTCTAGGACATGGATATGTGAAGTAGGCACAACTACAAATTTGCTACTATAGAATAAATCATAGCACGTGGACATTAGTGGATGCCATGGCAATTAATTCTCTACTAACAAATGATGAAGATGAAGCATTAGATCTTCTTGATCTTATGTCCAAAAATTCTATAGCAGGAACTCGTTCCACAGTGAGAAAGCTAGCAGGAGTATATGAGATTGATTTGTAAGCAACGATCATGGAAAAACTATCAAACCTGAGTAGTTAGATGGCGAAGCTACAAATAGGACAATCAAGTCCACAAGTGTAAGCAACTCAACAACTTATCATTCACCTAGCAATGGTAGTAAATCTATTAGCGTGTAACAAGGAATGGAGCTTGAAAATGTCGAATTCATGAACAACCAGAACTATGGGAACAACTTAAGGCCGAGAGGAATAAATCCTCCAAAACATTGTCAAGCATACAACAAACTGAACTTCCCATGTGGAGATCCTGATAATGCACTAAAGCTACCTCCAGGTTTTGATCAACAAGTCTAACAAAGGAAGCTAGGCCAAAGCAAACAAAAGACATCATTGAAGTCAATTGAAAGATTCTTGCAAGCCATTGACATCAACAATAATGAACGCCATGAGAGGCATTAGAAATAGATGGAAAATGTGAAGCAAACTCTTAAAAGGATGGATGATGAAAGGACACAATCCATTAAGAACCTTGAGATACAGATTGGTGAGCTAACCATTGCTTTGAATTCAAGGAAGGAAGGAAGGGCAATTTTCGATTAACACTATCACCAATCCCTAGGAGAACGTTAGTGTCATTCACATGATGAGCAGTTTGGCAACGGATGAGCAAATGCAAAAGCAAGTGATGTACATACTAAAAAGAGTCAGCCCTTTAACCATGAGAATGTTGAGAAATTTCAAAGATATGCATGAGCAAGAAACGGAAGTGTGGCAAGATGAACTTGAAAGATTCAAGCAACAAAGGATCAATGCCTTAAAGAATAAAAAGTAGGGGAAGGAACAATGGACAACAAGATAAAAGACCTTCTGATGAAGCCCAAATAGGAAATAGCATCAAGGTTGTTCCAAAGAAGCTGGAACCAAAATTCAAGTTCACACCTATACTTCAATCGATCAAGAGGAGAGATCCATAAGATATATGCATACCATTAAAAATAGATAGGCATCGGTTTGAAAACATATTGTATGACACGGGAGCCTCAGTCAATGTAATGCCAATAAAAGACATGTTAAAAGTAGATTTGAAGATCAATTGTCCTGATACAACATACTTACAAGAAGTTGACGGTGACTTTGTACCAACAATAGGGAGAGTCTTGAATGTGCATGTCAAAGTGTGTAGATTCACATTTGTCACTGATTTTGAGATTATGGATCATGATATATATGATGATGTGTCTATCACGGCCTAAATTTCTAATCCTATTTTAATCTCTTAATCAGGATCAAACGACCCGTGACGTAAGACCCGCAACGAGATATGTGTCATAACCGAGGCTAGGTGGCCGAGGTAAATGTTATATTTGTTATGGTGTATGCCTAGTGTATTGTATGTGTGTAGACTACTAAGTCATTTCTACTTAAGTATAGGTGTCGAGGCTTAAGCGGAGACGCGCCTTGATATGCATATCGGAATGGGACCGAGTGATAAGTTGGTTTTTACATGCTTTTATTAGTCTATTTTAGCATATTTAATGTGGAAAGTTTCCAAAATATATTTTTAATTATATTTATTGGTCGTTTTCAGGTGAAACGGAGTGCGCAGTTGAATTTGTGGCAAAAAAATACTCAAAATGGAGTACTTACACGTAGTGATCAGACACCGAATAGTTTGCCTCGAGTTACGCGTTGTGCGGTGGGTAGAATAAGAGACAACAGACCAAATGACGCAGGGAGAAACACAGTTTAGTCACTTGAGTTGAGCTGCTGTTGGATTGCCTCGAGATCCACATTACACTCTCCCACACATTTGCACAATGTGTGCGATTTTTAGTTCGCTGCCACGTGGCAGTCTTTGATTCGCCCAACTTGCCAAGCGCAACCACGCGTCAGTAACCAATTCGTCCACATGTTGTCAACGTCCAGCACAACAGCAACCCCCTCGTTCCAGCAGACATCTAAACCTCAAGATGCGGTCGTTGATGTCTCCTAGAATTTCGCACAATTTGTGCGATTTTTCAGCTTGTTCCAGCCAGCCACGTGTCGCCTCCCGTTTCGTCCAGCTCCTCCACAGTTAGCTGTCTCGCCCAATCAGAATGCTCCACGTTAGTGCATAATTACAGGCAGACCAATCGCGTGCTGCCAAGAGTACGAAACCCATTTTCACCCCAAAAACAGTCCCTCGATGCTCCTCTGCGCATGTGTTACGAGACCAATCCCCAAAATTAGTTTCTCTCACCTCCAGAGAGCAATTTTTAGTGGTTTTTCATATTAGGAACTAGAGTATTCATACGGGGAGTCGACATTGGAGCCGCCACACACAACTTTTCATACTTGGAGATTGTAAAGATGATGTCCGGCTAGACCAATCTTCGCCTAGGTCGAAGGGGAAACAAGTAAGATTCATGATTCATGGCATATACTATGTGAGATCTATGATTTTTATTTGATTTGATTTAATTTCTCCTATTTTAGTATTGTTGATTTTAAAGTATATGGTTTAGATTTAGGGTATGTATGTGGCTAGGCATGCTTTTAGGTGGACAACGTATAGTTATTTGGACCGATAGTATCCGTGTAATTGTACTTTTGGACCAATAAAGTGAAGAACACTCACCCGTTTGCCGTAAGACCCTTTCGGCTCTTGAGTGTGCAACAATTAAATCTAGGTTAAACCATAAGCGGACGCGATTCAGTTATTTAGGATTAGTTTTCCCACATATCCAAATTACTACGATTAGTGTGTTAAACCCGATTGGCGGTTGTCTAGGGTTATACATTAATTAGAGAAGTAGTTAGTGGCGGACGTCTAGCTATCGAGGTTATGGGAATTAGGAATTTCTGACGGACGTTGATTTTCCATATATAATCTAGGAGAAATTGAATTAATAACTTTTATTTATATGTATTACAAAAGAACGCCAATTAGAAAAACTTTGTTCAAAATTATACATACTTACCCCTTTCACACTTTTATAGCGTGAATCTTCATATTGATCATTATTTTTAGAGTATGAGGCCATGAAATAATACTATAAAAAGTGTTAGAGATAAGGATCTAGATATAAAATAAAGATAAACAAAAAAAAATTTAAACTCAATCCGCAGCAATGACGCTAAAAATTGACATGTGTCGAGCGTGCAATAATAATACCCACCTATTTATTATACTTAAATTTGAAATAGCTCTAAGTTGGATCGTCTCCACAGGGATTGTGTAACTTTCTTTAGTTTAAAAAGGGGTTTTGTCACGTTTTAATAATTACTAATTAACTATATTATTTTGAAAGCAATAAATAATTAAATAAACACAAGGATATTAACTAAGGAATTCAATGAAAATTAGACTAAATTAATACGAATAATATTTAAAGTGATCAATACGAATAATGAAAACCTAGACCAAAGGTAATTACTAACTAAGTCGTAGTTAATTAGTCGTCGATCATGAAAGATGAGTTCAAACAATTTAACAATAGGTTGATAGCTTTTAGAAACCAATCGATTATTAAATGAAAAATTGTCATATCCTTATCATTGTAATTCTACCTATTGAATAAACTGCAATAAAATAGAAATACGATAGCATTAACACTCTATAAAAATCATACCTAACCTAAACCAAATATTAACCAGAATGTGTCAATTAATAAATAACTTAGAACACATTCTCCTAGAGCATCCACTCGGGAAATTAGCCCTATAGATTAATCCTAGTTACTACTTCTATATAATTGTTTTTAATAATTATAGTAGAATAAAATTTAAAATATCACAATACATATTCATGACTATGCATGCAATACAAGAATCTTTTGTTGTAATAGGCAAAAAGAAATTTATTAAAATCGTGCTTGACGTTATTGAATAACAATTAAAGAACTATTAAAATAAAGATCTCATAATAGACTTACAACCATAGTGTAGCAATCTGTTGGTCTAGAAAATGAACTAGCTAACAATAAATATGAAAAACTCCATTAATGAAATGTAAAACAATATGAGAACGAAATAGGGGAGAAAGAGAGAGATAATAAGAAGCCCTATGCTTCTATTTATACTATTTTCTTAGTTTTCTTCCTAACCTTTTATGTGGTTTTGATAGGCTAGATTAATAAAGAAGTCCTTATCTTTATAGCCCTTGAGTTGGAGTCGATCTTTAATTTATTGCTTTAGTCGGTTCTATTGATATATATAAAATATTTGTAGATTTCCCTTCAAATTCGGATGGTTGGTAGAGTTGGTAGAGCGCACGCTTGCTGGTGTGGAAGGTCTTGTGTTCGACTCCCCAATTTCTGCATTTTCGCTTCCTTTATTCTACTTGTTTGAAGGACTTAATACTTCTTAAATATGTACAGTTTCTTATGAAAATGAGTTGCTAGACACAGTTGTAAGACTCCTCAACATTATTGGTGACTAGGGATCGATTCCCTCCTCATGCATATCCCATTTTACTCCTGATTTTCTTGCAACATTATCAACCTTATCAGCATGCATCTCGAGAAAGATCCTGTGGTCAGAACA
Organism: Stephania cephalantha; assembly: GCA_039657325.1. Lineage (NCBI taxonomy): Eukaryota > Viridiplantae > Streptophyta > Magnoliopsida > Ranunculales > Menispermaceae > Stephania > Stephania cephalantha. The sequence goes on from CM077571.1 coordinate 34,235,717, forward strand.
ACACCATAAAGTTATACAAAATGATTCAATAGGTGTCACGATCAACCTCATTCACTTGATCTTCACCAACTTTAGTGATACGTATCTCGAGGTCGATCAGACACACTTCTTTAAGGATGTATATTAACTATCTTGCACTCTGCCACATTGTAACATAGCCTATGCCATCTTTGCATGGGCCATGCAATCACATCATTCCACTAATAGCACATGACCACATCATCACACATCCAACTCATTCCTACTACATCATCATTACGTTACGTCAGCCTTGTGGGCCCTGATTCATTGCCTTGAGATCCACATATCACGTTTTTTGAGGTAAATCCATCATAGGACTATTATATAAGCATTTTACACTATTTTTTGCCGCAATTTCAACTATACTCCTTATAAACATAAAATAGACAAATATAAGCTATTAAGACTATATTTACAAGACTTTACCTTATAAATTATATAAAAATGTACTAAATAATGTATATAATTTATGACTAGTCAGTTAAATTCCTACAGTAAAAAAAATCCACTAGTTCAAACGAGGTTTAGCATACTTTTTATTCGAAAGATGTCGTAATGCTTTGTGATCAGAATACACTATGACTTTAGTTCCCAAGAGGTATGGATGAAACTTCTCTAGTGCAAATAATACTATAAGAAGTTCTTTTTCTATTATGGTGTAGTTTATCTATGCCAGATTAACGGTACGAGAGGCATAAGAAATGACATGGGAAGCTTTTCCGCTTCTCTATCCTAGAACTGCACTGATTACATGGTTACTAGCATTGCACGTTATTTTAAAAGGGAGTTCCCAATTAGGTGCATGAATAACGGGCATGCTTGTAATCTAATCTTTGAGTTTGTTGCATGCATCTTAGCATGCCTTATCAAACTCAAAGGTCACATCATTTTGAAGGAGGTGACATAAGGGTAGATCAATTTTTGAGAAATCTTTGATGAATCGTAGGTAAAAACCAGCATGCCCAAGGAAAGATTTGATCTCAAGTATGTTAATAGGTTTGGCAGTTTCTTTATGATATCAATTTTTGCTTGGTCTACTTCCACCCCCTTGGAGGAGATTATGTGCCATAGAATAAGACCTCGATCCACCATAAAATAACATTTTTCATAGTTTAAGTGCAAGTTCTTTTCTATGCATCTATTAATAACCTTTGTCAGATTTGCAACGCAACTATCAAAGGAGTCCCCGCAGACCGAGAATTCGTCCATGAACACCTCGATGAATTGTTCCCCAAAATCGAAAAAGATACTTACCATGCATCTTTTGAAAGTTCCTAATGCATTGCATAATCCAAAAAGGCATGTGACGATCGGCAAAATAGTAGAATGTACAAGTGAAAGTTGTTTTTTCTAGGTCTTCAGGTGCCACTGGTATTTGGTGAAAGCCTGAGTATCCGTCGAGAACAATAATAGGAACGACTAGCTAACCTTTCCAACATTTGATCTATGAACAAGAGAGGAAAGTGGTCCTTCCTGGTGGCACTCTTGAGCTTCCTATAGTCAATGCATGCACGCCACCCATTCTAGTATGGGTGGGGACTAGCTCACCGTGCGAGTTAGTAACCACTGTAACCCTTATTTTTTGGGGAATACTTAAACAGGGCTCACCCACTTACTGTCGAAAATGGGATAGATCATCCCAGCATCTAGTAGCTTCACGATTTCCTTCTTCACAACTTCCATCATAGGTGGGTTCAGTCGTCTTAAGCCTCCCTAGTTAGCTTTGCTCCGTCTTTCATGTGTATGTAATGCATGAAAGAAGAGAGGCTCAAGCCTTTGATGTCTGCTATTTTTCATCCAATGGCTTGCTTTAATTCGCAGAGTAACCTAACAAGCTTCTCTTTTGTTAACGAGGTAAGTTTTGCTAAGATAATAACTGGTAATATATCGTTTTGCCAAAAATGAAGACTTTAAGTGTTCGGGCAATTGTTTGAGCTCAATCAAAGGGGCTTTCTCTAGTGTTAGAAGAGGTTTAGTGTCGGGAAGAGGTAGATCCAAGTGACAATGTTAGGTGTTAATTCAAATGAATCTAACTCGAAGAGTGCTTTTTCTAGTTCAGCGTTGAAGGATGTGCCTTCTTTGTAGAGTGACATTCCATCCAAATGATTTTCTAAGGCAACTTGAGCTTTATCTTTGTTGATATGAGTAAGGTCAGTTAGACAAGTCGATCTACATCATCTATTGCATACACTGTTATAGATTCAACTAATAGATGTCGCATGTCATCATATATATAAAACTTGATAACCTCTCCGTCAAACTCCATGGTTAAAGATCCGAAGTGTACGTCTATCTTAGTTCTGGCAGTCTTCAGGTATGGTCGTCCGAACAACATTGATGATGATTTAGATAGCTTTTCCCCTCTCTTATCTACTATGTAGAAATCAGCTAGGATTACAAAATCATTTATTTGAACTAATACATCTTCCTACATGCCCATATGTCTAACCATTGATCGATCCGCCAACTGGATCACGATTCATGTTTCTTTAAGAGGTCCTGCTTTAAGTGTCTCATAGATGGATAGTGGCATGACATTTATAAAGGCACTATGGTTGCACATTGCTTTAGGAATGCTGACATCCCCTATACTGCAAGGTACCGAGAAGTCCCAGGACCCTTACATTTATAGGGTAGTTTTGTTTTTATAAGATGGTCGTGATATTTTCCCCCACTTGAATCCTATGGTCCCCTTTTAGTCTTCATTTGTTGGTGCAGAGCTCCTTGACAAACTTTCCATACCTAGGAACATATTTTAATGCACCAAGAAGTGGAATGTTAATTTCTACTCTCCTAAAGGTCTCAAGAATTTCTTCCTCTTCCTCCATTTTTTAATCTATCATCAATAGTTGGAGAAAGAGAGTTAGACCTTATAATCCTGCGAAGTTTCCTTTTGGGGAACTTCCCTCTGTTTATAGGTTGGCCCTAAAATCTCTCCTTCATTTTCATCCTCATTTTACAATTCCTTTGAGGTTGGTTGTCTATCATGGTGTTTTGGTCCTTCGTATCATCTATCACTATGAAATGTAATGGCGTTGCTACTTGCGTTTATGTTTGGGCAAGTCTGTATAGGAAACTTTCCCTACCCCGCTAATTCTCCTACTTCTTGCGTAATTTAGCCAACCTGGACCTCCAGGTTTCGGACTGCAACATTTGTGTCACTAAGAGCTTTCTCAGTGTTTACTCAGAACTGGTCAATGTTTCTAGCAAATTGGCACTTTTGAGTCGCTAGAGATTTAATCATGTCCTCTAGTGAGGAATGATTAGTCACTGGTTTAGGCATCAGTTGTCCTTTTGGGTAAAATATAGATTGTTCTGGTTTCGAGGCCCATAACTAAAGTTAGAGTTGTTCCTCGCTATTGCATAATTGTAGGTATTTTCCAAGGGTGCTCAGTTTTGCCCTTGGAATTGGTTACCAACAATATTAGCATATAGATGGTATTCAAATAGAGTAGGACATTTATAAGTCGAATAGCTTGAGGCTGAGCAGAATCTGCAAGCTTTAACATACGCTCGACCATTATTTAGAAGACATTCCACTAAAAAAGTCATCTGATCAATTTTCTTTTCAATGGAGCTAGTAGTAGCCCCAACCGATGGACTCTAGCGTACGTTAACACCAATATCCCCATATCGTCGGGACTGTTGGGCTATGTCCTCGTAAAGTTGCTTATTTGCGTAAGGGTTTTGTCATGAATGTGACCACCACAAGTGCTATCAATCATACGCCTCGTTAAGAGGGACATGCCGACATTGAAAAAGCAGATAGTAGTGTTATCGAATCACCCATGTAGTAGGAAATTGAAATTAAAGGGTTATAGTGATCCCAATAATTACCAAAAGACTTACTAGTCTTCATCTTAATGTTGCAGATCTCAAAGATGAGTTGGGCTACCTTATCCTCAAGAAAATATTTCCTGAGGAACTCATCTATCATGTCATATTATGAGTTAATGCAGCCACGATAGAGATAAGAAAGCTATTTTTAGCTTTATCTTTTTAATCAGAATGGGAAAGCCTTAAGCTTTACCTCATTTTCTTCTACTCGAGAAGGTTTCATAGAATGGTGATTTGTCTGAAACTCCTTCAAGAATGCCACCGAATCTTCACTCTCATTGCCATGGAAGGTTGTCAGAAGGTGAATAAAGCTGGAATTAAGCTCAAAAGCTTCCCTGTTTAGTGGGAGGTTTATGCATAGGGGGTGCCGAGCATGAAGATTTTGGAGATCTTCGTTAATGCGCACTATGGTAATCCGGCGATAACCGACAGCCTGGTGAGCGTTGTTAGCCACAATAGGTTGGGGGAAATTGGACTCTCTGTTAAGAGCTTCCCTAGCCAACCTCCTATGGGTTCTGCCGATTTCTAAATCGAAAGTTATTAGTGAACCAGTCAATTTAGATCGAGTTATCTGACCGTGCATAAGATAGTAGACTCAAATATCAAAACAGAAACAAAAAGAAAATAAAAGTCAAACTCAATTTAAAATCAAATCCCCGGTAACAATGCCAAAATTTGATCATGTGTCATTCATGTCAAATATAGCCCATTATAGGTTACCAAACCCTAATAGAATGTAGTAAAGGTATGAACGATGTCGAATCCACATGATTTAGTCAAACTGAGTTCAATGAACAGAAAGTAAATATTACTAAGGGGGGGTTGAAAGAGTTTTATCATGAATCATACTAAACAAGAAAGTAAAATATTTGTAAAATAGAACCTAAGACTAGAAATCCACAATCTAGCCCCGTGTTATTTCCTTGTCATGTATCATTGACTTCAAAAGGTAGGTTTCTAAATAGTTTTCCCTAAATAGGCTATAGACGTCGGGTCACCAACACCCTAGTCCCTCTATTGTCGATAGATAAGGTAGCCGCTCTTTAAATACTTCTTTTACTCCACCGTACAACCTTGGGCAACTGCTCTCAAGATTTAGCACATAAGTAGCATTAATAGCTATGTGGCAACACCTGCTCCAAGATAACCTTGGGCAAGCGCTGTCAAGATTTAGCCAAGTTCTCAATGTTATCACCTGGAGCAACAAATGTGTCAGGTTCCTTGGTCTAGGTGATTGCCACTAATTAACATGGCTTGTATCACAGACTTAACCTGATTGATAACATGTCAATGGGTTTTATGCCTAGAGATTTGCAATGAATAAACAAACTCTAAAGTACCATCGAGACATCGTTAAAAATAGCAACACATTGATAGGGAGCTGAAACAAACACTTTTATTATAGAAAATCTCAACAAGACTTAAAAAACAATCTACTACTGCCTATAGAGTTTCATACCTTACCTAGGTATTAAAGAACTTGGTTGGACATAGCTACTCTACCTTGCTCTACTCTAAAATCACTCTGAATACAATATATTTTCGTTCATAAAGGTTCCTCCTTTGTATAGGTGTGACTAGGTGTAAGAATAGCAACCCTCATGAATAAAAACCTTCTAAAAACTCCGAAAACTTCTATTTTTCAATGTTGGCGCCGTCCATGGCGCCGTGTTTATGTGGGTACGGCGCCAGGTGGCGATGTGGATATATATGGAAAGTCTTGGGCAGCAAGTCAGTCTAAGACTTTTATTTCAGAGTCTAGCGCAATTGGTGATAGACCATTTAAGTCTTAGCGCCGTGTGTTCAAAATCAGTGCTATGTTGATTCATCCTGACGCCTTAGTGGAGCCGTCGCTCCTTTACTGGCGCTGTCCATTCATCTACACTGCGTCGACTCAGCTGCTACTTGACCTATAGTTGACTTCTTTCCCCGAATTGTCCAATACATGTATAAAAGCTCAAATACCGTATAAATCTCTACAGTAAACATATAGAGCCATATAATCTGACTTTAGGCTTGATTTACAAAGCAAAATACCTATGAAGAATTGCATAAATAAAGACTCACCAATAGATATAACATTTAGTCATCTGACTTAAGATTACTTGAGACATCAACATTATGATCATAGCGATTTGACTCAATCAACTACTGTCTCTAACTATACGATTATAATGGATATGATTGGTTACCATGTAAATAATTTGTAAAGGTGTGTAATTGAGATATAATTTTTCCCTCTCGTTTAAAGGGATATCAGTAGATCCCTAGATATGTTAGACTAAAAATGGCCAAGTCCAAGTAAATTGATATGGTCAATGTCACTTGGATGTTTTCAGTCTAGCTTTAGATCGAGACTAGTACGATTGAACATTAAGGTGACTTTTTCATTCCTTACGTTTAATTAAAGGATATTGTATGAAAAAGGATATGATATACACTACTAATTATGTTGTATCGACTTTGATCTTCATGCAACTTAGGTAATCATAATGCCATGCTACAGATCACTTATGAAACGTATACCAAATTTGTTTTGGTTCACTGCCAACGTTGCATGAACCTATTGGGTCGCACATAAAGAATGGTTTTGCATGATTTTAAATGACTCAGAAAAAAATTTATGTGAAAAACTTTATAATATGAAAAGTACTTATGATGTGACATATTAACACATCTTAAAGTAGGGGTATAATGGTAATCCACTTACCCAAATGTATGATTAATAGGCATGTTAAGTGAATTCATATTACAGAAGAAATTAAAGTTTGAATCTAATTTTATTTTTAGAAAACGAGTTAGGTTTTATTAGGGATAACATAAAACTATTTTCGTATTTTCATTCGGGCAAGCACTCGGATTCTCGGTCGCTGTTCATATGTAGATTTTCGATAGTGGACGTTCGTCTCTTGCATCGTCTTAAGCATCAATAAACATAGAGAAACAAACTAGCATTTGAGGTATGATTTACTTTTGTTAATCAATTTAATAGGAATTCGGATTTGATCCTGTTGGGGTTTCAAAATAAAAAATTATAATTTTTGCTGCGTCTTGAATCCTAATAACCTAATAGTTTATATGAAAATCAAGATTAAGACCAAAAACTTGTTCAAATCAGTCTTAGGGTTTGGAATAAATTTGAAGCACAAACCTAAGACAAATATGTTCAAGAACACAACAATCTTACCAAAAGTTTCTTACAACCCAAAATGAAAGCAATCAAAATTAGTTTTAGAGTGTGGGTTGCAATCCTTAGAACACCTCCATGACACAAACTTCGAGAACAACTCACTTGCCTCATAAGATGCCAAATGGTTGTACGCGCAAAACTAGTCGAATTGATGTAGAAACTTGGAAAATAGATTGTTTTTGAGCTTGATAGGATAATTGTTTGTTTCAAGTGGTTTGTGAATGGTCTCCAAACCTTTCTGACTATTTTTTACAGTTATCTCGATCCAAGGGCTCAATATCATCCATATGTTTATTTTAAGAAAAAGGTAGATGCTTTTTGAAAAGGTGTCAAGAGACTGGTTACCGAGCTAATTAGGATCATTAGTGCGGTAACTAGGATCATTAGCAGAGAGTAATAATTTTTGACTTTGCTTAGCGACACTCTAACTGAGCTACAACTTTACTTAATCATTCGAAACACATTAACACATGTTTATTTTGAGTCATTGGACCTATTTGATCATCCCAAATGATTTCTCAAACCCCAAAAATTAGAAATTCCTTTTTCATCAAACATACAAGGGCTTATCTACAAATATTTTGATAATGATTTCAAAACCTCTAAATTAATATTGGTGTATTCAAAATTAATTCAAATAATTTTTACACATCAAATGCATGCTGAAAAAACATGTTTGCATGATTTAAAACATTTTCAAGTCTTGAGATTCAAGTCTTGAGGGTGCAGATGGCAGGGACGTATCCCCTGCCATCGATTCCACTTGGGGTTGGGGTTGAGAGCCAACCCCAACCCAATAGAAGAGAAAAAAAAAAATTATGGCGATCGAACCAGGGACTTCCCTGGTTCAATCGCGTGGAGGGGGTGCACACGCGCCACCCACCTGGGCCGGGCCCATAATTGGCCAGGCTCGGCCCATGGGGCGAGCCTGGACCAATTCTGGTCCAGGGTCGGGTCCGACCCAAACCAATATAAAAAAAAAAGAAAAGAAAGGAAAATTTTGGAAAATATTCCGAAAAAATTGGGAAAATACTGAAAAAAATATATTTCCATAAAATATATAGAAATTGATGAATTTCTATGAAAAATAAAATATTTGGGAATTTCGAACGCGACTTTTGCGGGGTTTTTGCCTCGAAAAGCGCGAAATGGGTAATTTGGCCTAAAATTTTAGAAATTGGTCGTAAATTATCATGCTAAATCGGAATTATTGATAAATGGACATAGGTGGACATGGGTGATCAATTGGCGACCAAGGACTCAGTGGACTAGGACTCGGGGATTGATTACGGGGTATTGGAGTGCGTTATGAGGTTTGTAAAACCCAATTGAAAAACTCTGAGTATTTATTTCGCTTTGTATTTCCATTCATTTCCAATATTCCTTGTGGTCTTTATTACATCTATATATTGTCATTGTTTGGACGGTTGGTTGAGTTACTCCCACCGGATTTTCCGTTGTGTGTCTATGCATTCTAGACCATAGCATGTGTATCAGGAGTTCTCGGTGGATAACGACCAGAGCTAATGAACTCCTACATGTATCGGTGCATCATAGGTCTACGCCGACCACCGAGAGGGACCAGGTGATAGCTAGTTGGGTGCGCCCACTGGTGGGATCCTGGAAGGGTATTCCGAAGTATGGTTTAGTCTGACTGGAACATGCACATACATTTGCACTTTATTGTTATTTATGCATGCGATGCTCTAATTACAGTTGTCTATTTACATTCCGCATGTTTATCTAACAGTATTTATTGAATTCCACTTGTTTATTTGAATACTCAGAGGAGTTCCTTGGGATTTTGCTTACTGGACTCGTCATCCATTTTCTTCTATGATGACAGAGTGCAGATCCGAGTACAAGTAAGGGCATGGGGATCTTAGGCGACTACCTCTGACTGCCTGTTGTCGAAGACTACTTGTACGTGTGTTTGTTTTTGATATTTTGATTTCTTTTGGGAACTGGGGAGTATCATGACATTGTACATGTAGAGACCTTATATGGTATAGTCGTCTATCTCTATACTGAGTACTTTTCAGGGTTTTTTTTCGACAATAGGATTTGTTTATTTGATTATTAATATTTCTTGAATTAATGGTATAAAGTACGACTTCCGCTGAAAATGTCACTTATACGCTGTACACACAAGTGGATACGAATTTTGAGATAGAAAAAGGACGGGCAGGTGCCGTACACCTGTAGTTAGGCCAGGTGGCATGGAGTACACGGAGACACGTCACCCCGAGGCGGTGAGGGTTGCCACACTTTTGTGTTTGATGGTCACAACGAAGTAGAAATGTAACGGCCCGATTTCCCAAACCATGTATCGACTGGCCTAATCCCGTTATTAAGCCCTAACCTATGCCACGTAGGACTTGACAAACATATTAGTCAGCCTTTTTACCTCATTCACCTCATTACTCATGATTAACCTAGTTACTATTCATCTCGATATCGTCAGAGTTAATTAGGATATCGTTATCATTACCTTAATTATCAGGGGAAGACTTAATAAAATTAGCAGAAACAATAATAAAAGACTTACTGTGGAAACTAGGTAAATAGATGATCATATAATACCATCTAAAAGTAATACGTGAAACAATAGGGAAGTCTAGTCTCTCAACCCCATATACAACCTAAAGTTATACAAAAAGACGTAAGTAATAGATACACAAAATGATCACCTACAAAGGTAGCAAGAACTATCCGTCAATGGCTCAAAACTACTTGTCGATCCTCTCCTTCCCTAGTCTGCTACTGGATGTATGTACATCCACCGTCACAAAAAGGAAAGGGAGTACAGTAATTTAGAAAGTTATACTGAGAGACGTTTATCCAACTTTTCCAAATATACAACCACCATTTGATAGCATAACAATAATAAAGAAAGCTGAACTTGGATCATGTTAAAAGATACATAAGTTAAGTAATGTGAAACTGACACTGAGCTAAGAAGTAATGATTTAGGGTCAGTTGACAGTGAAATTACATTAAATAAACTATGTTTCATTATGTAGGGTGTAATCATTTTTTTAGATGTCTTCACATTATTAAAATGCCCTTTTTGGTATATAAACATACTTACCGACAACCCTAGGTCCTATACCTTGTGATGCCGCTGAAGCTAATGGTGAGATCTAGACATCCCCAAAAACCTAGTGATCCAGTGTGTCGCAACTTATCTTTATAATGGTCCTAGATACAAGAACTACTTTCACAACTCAAGAAATAACTTAATAAGGACGTCCAAAATAGCATAGCTCAAACGATCACAAAGGAATGTGATTTACAACACCACAAGTCATTCACCTAATAACATGTTTTTTTACTAACACTTTTAACAACCAAGAATTGACATAGTACATGATTTAGAGTCAATGAACACCATTTAAACAACAACCAATGTCATGATAACAAACTCATATAATGAGAGAGGACAACAAAGTCATGGCATATAGAGTACGATAGCACATCAGTCCAAATGACTGTAAACAAGAAGCATAATGAAAGAAATGGAAATAAAAATCTTAATCGATTTACTTACAAACAATGCCAAGCTCTTATGCTAATCCAGTCTCCCGACACCTTAAACTTGTACCTAAACCTCTGAGACTCCTCCCTAGGCTCCTGGTACCATTAGACATTGTTATACAATATGTTTGGACCATCAATTAGGTTGTTAAGCTTGTTTAAGGTGTTTAAGTTCTAGTTAAAAAAACTTCAGATTTTGTGTTGTCACAGCACTAAGCGCACTTGGTGGAATTTCTAACATGCTAATGACCTCATTAGCGCGCTAGTCAACTTCATTAACGCGTTACTCACAGGTAGTGCCCTAACTAGCTCATCTAGCACGCTACATACAAAAAAACACATAATTTTGCACTTAGAACTATGAGTTCTCTCTACACATAAACCTCTCCAGCACCTTATGATCTTCTTTCTCATCTACTAGAGACCACTAGACACCCATTAACACCACAAGATCAGCTATACATCATTTATTTCATAAATTCATCCAGTTAAACTAAAGTAATGGTGTACATAGTTGATGAACACCAACAACTTGATCAACTCCTAGACTAAGTTCACCGATTTGTCTCCCATACCTTTTCCGATTTCTTCTCTAGTTTACTTCTCCAAAGAACCTTAGCTTCTAAGTTTTCAATTGAAATGAATTGCATGGGTTGATCTCATGTTTTATAAATGTAAAGGACAAGCTTTGATTAATGGCAATTGATCTTTATACACACACATATCTCGAGATTAATCTAATGGCCTACACCATGACACTTTTCCACTAACTCTTTCTAACTAATACAAATTGAAACTCAATTGGTCTCTTGATATGTCAACATGTATCTCGAGAGTTATCATATGGCTATTGGCTTAACTTGCTAACTTAGGTTACATTAAATATAAAATCAACTATAGCCAAATTAATCTTACTTATTTAAGCTACACTAAGCTTAAATCAACTTACCACATCATTCTCTTTCCCGATCCCATGTCGACACACATCTCGAGGTGTGTCCCTACTCACATTTCGACATCTGTATATCAATAGGAGTGACTTAGTAGTCTACATATATACATCAAGCTATCCATCACATAAAAATATTATACTACTCAGTCCTCACACTGAGTATTCGGACAGTGTACCTACTCTAAGGCTATGTCACAGGTCAGTAACCTTGATTAGGGACAAATTTACTATTAGTAATTTCTTAGCCGTTACAAGAACCTTTCATAATGGATGTCGCAGATTTGTCTAAAGCCATAAAAAAGGCATGCATGTCTCATTACCTAAGACATCAGGGATGTGGTTTGTTCACAACCTCTCTAAACTAGTGGGTCACATGATCTATCATGCCAAGTCGAGCCATCGTCTTTAAACACAGGCGCTACAGGGAGGCAGCCCATATTTATTTCCCTTTTTGTGCTTTTAGTTTGTTTATTATTTTTTGTTAGTTTGATAATCTTTTCTCTTAATTTTAACTCATAGCTGTGGTGTTTGAAGCATTTTTGAATATGATAAAAATCACTCGATCTTCCCTGTCAAGTAAGTCCTCATTATGATTTTTCTAATTTTAAGTCTGTTAGTAACATTGTGGCCCATGCCGCAAATTCAAATGAACAACGCCAAGCTAAACCAGATGGCGTGGCAGGGATGTCATAGCAAATAGGAAATAAATTTATGACACCGCCCGTGGCACTTTGAGAATACATCTACGGTGCCACGAATGGCCCAACTGCAAAATAGGGGCATAAGCATTTTGTTCAATGACCGTTCATGGCGCCATGTTCACGTCATGAGAATGCATGCATGACGCCAACTTCGAGACTATATATTGAAGGATCGTTTTCACGAGACCGAGCCCTAAATGTCGATGCCCATAGCGAGTTAGAGATAAAGATATTTCAAAGCTATGTTTTAATTATTTAACTTTCGATTTTAATTATGCTTTATCTATGTTATGTTTTTAGTTTAGTTTTTATATTATCTAATTATGAATGACTCTTATATTAATTTCTTTTTACAATATTTCCACTAATTTTCTTCTACCTTTTCTTCTCTATTTTGGTATGCCCAGGCTTATTTTTAAACATTGAGGACCAGGTTCAAAACAACTTTGGGGGTGTTTAGGTAAGTTGACTGTTGGATGCAATTTTTGGTTGAAGACAAGCAGGTATGATTTTAAAAAATTTTCAAATTTTTATGACTTCAGTGGATTCACGGTTGTACGTTTTTCTTTTCATTCCTTTTCTTTCCATTTCTTATCTTCCATCTCATCCATTCCATTTAGAAATTAATACAATTAGAATGCATGCATTTGTAATTTAGTAGTTTAGTATTTAGTAGAGTTGTAGCCATGATTAAAACTTTGCTTTCGATTAAGGATATGTAGGAACGAAGTCAAATTGTTTACCTTCGAACTTAGACGAAATATAAGAGCTTTTTCCACCTTCCTTACAACATAAACAGATACTTGGAGTAGGAATGAATCGTGTATTGAGACCAAAGTAGGTAGGTGGTTACATCATTTTTATGGGAAAGTTCAATAATTTGGATTTTTAAATCTAGGAAAAAACCACTTGGAGCATAATTGTTAATGATTTGACACTTTTAAGGGGAAGAAGTAGGCATGTTTGTTTTAACTTCATAGAAGCTTTAATAAAACTTGTATTGGGAAACTACCTTAATCATAGTAAAATAAGAAGTGCTAACATGAGTTTTTTTAAAAAAACTAGAGTCTCACAGGTTTCATAGGAAATGGAGCAAGGAACTTAGTGGTTGGACTCTTTATGAAAACTCCTCCGAAAAAGATTTAGCTCGAGTGCTTAAAAGCTAGATTAAGGGAGTTTTTATAATGATTGGTTTCATAATATCTTTTCTTTCAAAATAATTCATATGGACTCTTTTAAATTAAAAAAGTCTAGAAGTAGTGATTAAAGGTCCGTTTGAAGAATCCAACTGAATTCATGAAAATTAGAGATCAATTGAACCGACTACTTTAATGGAAATAGTTTTGAACTAATTTGAGTCTTGAAAAGTTTTTGTCTTGAAAGGTAACCAAGTTTGAGTATTCAAAGCACCCTTCTGAAATTCCAAGTCTCTTGTTTTTCACATTAACCAAAGTTTAGTAGAAAGAACTCCATTGTTTTGTGAAATTAATACAAAGTCTTAATAGTAGGATCACTTAATTTTGAATTTTTTTAATCATTGAAGTCAAGTATCCCTTTGCCCGAGACGTGCAAAGTTATATGTTTTAGGGTATTTAATGAGTCTTTATTTATGTACTTTTATTTAGGGATTTTATCATGGAAATGAGATTTTATAACTTTCTTGTATGGTCATAAACACTTACATTTTTTTTTTTATAGGTCATTTGAAGGAATATGAGTTTTTTAGACAAATTTAGGGGTAAAGTCAAGCTTAAACAAAAAAATTCAATCGAATAAGTGCACGAAAATACACACATGGCACCAGAGATACGCACGTGATGCCAAATTTAGTAATGACGGTGTCATCCATGGTGCCCGATCTGAATTTCACCAACTTGCTCCACCAACTTGCTATTTTCATCCCACGCTATCCCTGAAGCGGTCCATTAATAACCACGACATCAATGACGGTGCCAGTCTCGCAGAATAGAAGTTTGGAGGCTTTTTAAAAGGTTCTTATTCCTAAGAGTTTTTATTCCTGTACCCAACCACACCTATAAAAAGAATGCACCACAATGTACAAAAACACAATGTATTTAGAGTGATTTAGGAGTAGAGCAAGGTAGAGTAGCCTTGTCCTGCTAGGTTCTTTGATACCTAGGTAAGGGATGAAGCTCTCTAACCAATAGTTTGTTGTTTTCAATGTCTTTTTATGATTTTCTATTACAATAGAGTTTTGATTTAGTTATTTATCTTTATGTTATTGTTTTTCATCATGTCTCAATGGTAGTTTACAATTTGCATTATTCATTACAAATACATAGGCGTAAACCCATGGACATGCTAACAATCAGGTTGAGTTTGTGATACAAACCGGTTGAGAAGTGGCGATCACTTAGAGCAGAAGACTTGACACATCAATTGTCCTATATGAGTAACATTGAGAACTAGGTTAAATCTTGCGAATGGCTGCCCAAGGTTACCTAAGGGTCGGTGTTCCCACAGAGCGTTAAGTGTTGTTTATGCGCTAAATCTTGAGAGCGGTTGCCCAAGGTTGTACGGTGAAGAAAGGAAAATATTTAGAGAGCGATTTCCCTATCTATCGAGAATATGGGAACTAGAGTTTTGGTGACCCAAACAACTATAGCCGAACTAGGAAAACTGTTAAAAGACCTATCTTTCCAAAATAGATGATATAAGACATGGAAACAATATAAGGCTAGATTGTCGATTCCTAGACTTACATATATTTCTATTCTCTGATTAATATCTTATATACTTTCTTGTTTAGTAGACATTTAAAATAAAACTCTTTTACAAACACCCCCCAGTTTTACTTTTCTGTTTGTTGAACTTTGTTTGACTCAATCCTTTAGATTCGACTATGTGGTTGTCACTACTACATTCCAGTAGGATTTGTAACCTTGTACGGGTTATATTTGATACGCGGGACAAGTGATCACAAACATTCTTTGGTCGAAATATTTCTCAGGTATGTTCATTTTTATTAATTTGGCACCTTTAGTCCTAAGTTTTCTATATATTCTTTTAAAATTTTTTATTTAGATTCATTGGATTATTTAGAAACTTCAACATAATTGGGAATTGCGTGATTGACTTCATTAAAGGTTCATTGATTTCCATTTTCTTAAATGCTTTAGAAATGTCTTCTTTAATCTCTCATTTCCTAGCATCCGCTAATCCTTGTAGTACAAGAGAAATGAAATGCATATCTTCATTCAATTTATCTAGAATCTTATCTTCTTTCTTTTGATCAACTATTTCAGAAATTTGTAATGACTTTCCATAAACTTCAACTCTGGCTAAATACCATGAGTATAATATTTCAGGAAAAGGTGTATATTTTAATAGTTCTACTATCCATTCTCTAGTGAGAATTACATTGGTCATCATCTCTTCTTCTTCTTCTATTGTTTTTGTACTTTCTTTCTCTTTTTACCTCTCTTAGGTATCTTTTTTTGTTTATGTGTATCTTTTTCATTATTAAAAAACAAACCATTAACTTGTGCTTGATTAGCAGATTGAGTTGATTCTTTAGTTTGATTACTTTACTTATTAATTTATAGGTTCATCTAATTTAATTGATTTTTCAACTTGTTAATAGACGTATCAGTTTTATTTGATTTTGAGAAATTTGTGTAAAGTTTTGATGATTTTTGGTCATAAAATTATGCAAAATTTGCTCCAAATTTTGTTGTGTAGGTTGAATAGTTTGTTGCGGTTGTTGAATTGGTGCAGATTGTATCGGTGCTCTTGGTCTATAAGTGGTATGATTTTGATTTTGTGGGCTATAGCTAAAACTTGAATTTGGTTTTCCAAAGTGTAGTAATTATTGTTATTATGTTGATTCTTGGGAGGACCAGGAAATTGGTTCATAACAGCATGAACTTCTTCAGTATTATGTTCATGTAAAGTATGACACGTGTCAAAGGATGTGTAACTTAATTATAAAATCCACATGGTTTCACTTGGTTGATCTATTTTTTAATAGTAACCTAACCATGACATATAATTCACCAACTTTTTTGTCATATGTATTACTTCTTTTATTACTAACTTAATAAAGTTTCTTTCTTTATTGTCTCGGTTTTTTCACCATATTGCTTAGATTTTTCAGCCATTTTACTAATAGCTTCTTTTGATAAAGTTGGTGTCACATCAAATAATGATCCACCACATACGGTATCTAATAGTCTTTATTCAAATGATTGAGTCCTTCATGAAATTATTCTATTAAAGCTCTTTGTATATCCATGTTGTTGGCAAGATAAGATTTATCTTTAAAATCTATCCTAAAATTCATTAAGATTTTAATCATCTTTTTTTTTACGACTTTGATTTGTCTATAGGAACTAATTTTCTTGAAGGCACTTATTGATCTAGAAAAGCTTCTACATTATAGCACATGTGGTTATTGAATCTTGAGGAAGATAAAACAACCCGTCTTATGTTTGTCTGTCAATGCAAAAGGAAAAGCTTTAAGTTTGACTTATTCTAATGTACCGTCTTTAAGTTTCATCCTATTGACTTTGTGGTGGTATTCCCTTATAAACTTTTGGGGGGGTTCATTATCTTTACCATAGAAGTTAGGAAGAGCACTAATGAATCCAGATCTTAGTTCAAACTTAGGAAATCCCTTAGGATAAGCAATACACATTGGTTCATAAGCTGTGATGTTTTGATTGGCTTGCCTAAAAGTAAGTTCTCTATTGTCATTATTATTAATAATGTTGTTAATATTATTATTAGCTTCCATTGTGGTTGCTTGGTGTTCCCTACATTGTTGTTGTGTCAAATTACGATTAAAGTTCCAATCTATTTCAGGATCAAACGAAAGTAAAGATCCAGTGGAATTAGAATGACAAAGTATTTAGATCATACAACGTCTAAAGCTCCTCTGAACTTATGTAAAACCCTTCAGCAACGACACCAAAGATTGACACGTGTCGAGCGTGTATTATAAGTTTCCCTTATATCCTTATTATTTGTAGTAGTGATAAGTAGAATAGTTTCCACAAGGATATTCTAAACTTCTTTAGGAAAAAGGTTTTCCAAGGGTTTTATTATTATTTTAACTTTAATTTAATTAATTTATTTAAAAGGAATCAAAATTACTAATTCTAGCTATAATAATTAATTAAACTAAGTAGACCAACTTAATTAATGCAAATCAAATTCACTAAATTCAAACGAATTCAATTCATTAGAAAATAAACATCTAAAAAAATATTAAGAAAAATGAAACATTAATCCATATTGTATCAAAAAATATTACTTGAATCAGAGTTATAAGCATACTTTAATCTTTTTATTTAGTATTTTTAGATCATGAAACTCTAATCATAAGTAAGTAGATAGTCCTTATCAAACCATCAGTTCTTCTTATATCGATGGAAAAGCCACATCCTAATTTTATTGATTTAGTCATTCGAAAGCTCAATGAAGTTGATTGGATAATAAAACAACATTAAGTTCCGTGAAAACAACGAGTTGCTAAGCATAATACCTTCAGAAAGCCACTTCAATATTAAACTTAGATCTCAATCCACCTAGGACATCTAAATGGTTAAAGTCTTCTTTAAACAATCATAGATAGTATTTAAAACAATATTTTGAATCCAAATATCACAATACACAATCTAGAATATGCATGCCATACAAAGCTTCATGACTATTATCCGAAAATAATAATATATAAAATCAGTTAATTAAAGAATACAATTAGTTTAAACATTAAGTACAAATCAATCTTCATTATGACTACATCACAAAATGGATCGAGTTCATGTTCGGACTTTGTTTAGATTCATAATCTTCTAACTCATATTCTAAATAAACATCACAATAAAGTAAATAAAAGACATAAATAAATACCTTTTATTGAATACTTTGAATCATCAAGTCATCTCTAAAAGCAATAAACAATAAATTTAAACTAAATAAAAACTAGTAAATATAGCTCCCAAAACAATAAAAATCGATCTAGGGTACTCAAGGGGCAATTGATTTCGAAGCCCAAATTTCATATATATATATATATATATATATATATATATTTTAAGTAGTACATATCCTTAACTAACTCAAACTCCTCGTAGTTATGTAATATTCTCGAAATCGACTCTAGCGATTCCTGACCAATTCCACTTATTACATGATTCGCTTGACAAATTGGTCAAAATAAGACTCTATCCATCACCGATGTGTCTGGCAATTCCTACATAAAGTGTGATTCGTTGTTGATTTGCCTGCCTTGATTTCAAGTTCATTTTTGTTTCGCTGCTGATTAGTTGTGCACTTTCTTCACTTGATTAAGGCCTTTGTTTTTCCCTTTTTTTCATTCTTCCCTTCACATAATCCAAATATAACTTGAAATCACAAAAACAAGAGAAACTCTTGTGTAATATGGCATTTTACAACAAAAATCACCCAAAAATATGCTATAAAACATTGTCTAGTTATCGGCTTATCATGTATTAATATTTATTTTGCAAGATTCTAAAAGAAAATTGATACTTACGTCTCATTGCATAAGTGTCAGCAATACTCAATGACATTATAATAATGATGAGCGAGATCGGATGGATAAGATTTGATATGCATCATCTATTGGATCGATCATGTATTCCATGTTACGCACTTTACCTAATATATCATATGCTTTAAGCACAACAAGCGAATATTAGTCAAAACCCAGTGATAGTCACTAGATAGCAATGAAGAATATTCTTAAGTACTTGATAAGGGCTAAAGAAGTGTTTTTTTTTTCTATGGAGGTTTATAAAATGAACTTATTGTAAATTGTTACACTGACGCATGTTTTCGAACTAATTTAGATGACTTTAGATCGCAAGCTGGATATGTATTTCTTTGGATTGTGGCATAATGAATTAGAAAAGTTCAAAGCAAGAAACTATTGCAGATTATACAATAGAAGTTTGAGTACATTGCTACTTTTGATGTAGATAAAGAGGCAGTTTGGATTAAATGGTTCATCTCTGAACTGGGTGTGGTTCCAAGTATTAGAAACTCCATCTGCGAGTATTGTTACAACAACAGGCCGATAACATTAGTCAGGGAGCTTAGATCACACCACATATCCAAACATATACTCTGATGTTTTCATCTAATCATACAAATCATTTAGAGAGGAGACGTAAAGATTTGTAGAGTTTATACATAACACAATGTTCTTCATTCATTGACAAAGGCTCCTCCATAAGGAAAACATGATGGTCATGTTAGGTTTATAAGTATTAAATATATGAATGATTAGTCATAGTGGAAGTGGGAGATGATGCGACATGGGCCTTAGGTAAATCTATATACATTGTTTCAATTATAATTTTGTTCAATGAAATAGAGGATTTCATTTGTTTTTTATTATAATTGGTTTACATGTTTAAATTTATAGTAAGATCCAATGCTATTTACTGAAATATCTTAAATGTCCCTATTCGGTCATTATACTGAGAACTATAATTAATTAAGACTAGTGTGAGTCTCGATTGATGGTCATGTGTTGATCATATGTATAATGATATAATAGACTTCTTAGGGAACAATGCATTGGACCCACCACTATGGGAACACCATATGGATTAAGTCATAGCTGTAACTCATGATATGTATATCATTTCTAGTCCTTTCACTTGGGATTACTAAATAATTCAACATTAGGTGCATAGTTATTTGAGGTAATCAAACGTTGTATGTAACTGGACGATTACAAAGGATGTGATTTATCACACTTCGAATAATGTGTGAAGTTGTGTAATCTAGATAGAATATGTCCCTCTCGTAAAGAGAGCGATATCGGTAATTCTTTAATATGATAGAAAGATAAATGGCCAAGTCCCAGAGAATTGAAATGATCAATGTCACTATGATGTTTTTAGTCTCCTTTGAGATCGAGATTTATGTGATTGAACATTAAGGATTCCTTCTTCAAAGCCTTATGATAAATCAAAAGTATCATATGATAAAAGGATGTGATATACATTATTGATTAGCTTGCATAGATTTTTATCCTCGAGCAAATTGGGTAGTCATAATGTCTTGCTAGAGACCACTTATGACATGTGTACCAAAAGAGTTTTTGGTTCATCGCCATCACTGCATGAACCTATTAGGTCACACACAAAGAACGACTTTGCATGATCTTAAATGGTCCAAAGTGATGAATTTTGTTGGATACAATTAATGTCAAAAACCCCTTATTGTACGCTATATTATTGGTTTTTTAACAAGGGGCATGTATCTCATTTACTTGAAACCATAAATATAATGGTTGTATAAATAGGTTATTAAGTGTGAGCATTGTATATGTGCAAACAAAATGGGGTGAAACCCTACAACTAGCTTAAGTTTTGTTTTTGGCTTTCTATGAGTTCTCTTGACTTTAGGGAGAGGAGAAGAATGTTTTCAAGATCTCCCAAAGCTAGCACTCCAACTCATGGTCACCGTTCGTGTAGATTTCTAGTAGAGGGGTCTCGTGTGAACGTCTAGAAAATTGATTCACCGTTTGTGTTTTTTTTCCATTTAGTGAGCTCGACACCCTGTGTATGTTTTCTCGGAGCCGTGTGTACAACCCTACAACACCACCACAGCATCACCTCTCTTGTGTCTATTTCTTAGTCTTCAAGCCTTCCTTGCGCCTTGTACACTCTTCGCAAGCCTTGTGCTTTCTTTCCACGGTGTCAAGCCTCCATGCCACGTCGTCAAATGTTTATTTATGCTTTTCTCATCATTTCATCATGATATCACTCATTTGTCTCCTTTATACATTGTATGCCTGAGAATATATAAATATCATCAATTACAGCTCATTCTAGGATATTTATACCAAATATACTACTAAACTAACCCTATATATTAGTCTAATTAAACACTTATATGCTTAATCAAGGCATTCAAGAATCTATCATTTTATAGGCTCAAAATGATCTCTACTCGATGGAGAATAAAAATCATTGAGAGTAGAGGTTAAAAGAGATAAACTTAGTGTTTGGAAATGGGTTTTTGGTCTTAGGGGGCAGTATAGAGGCCCTAGGGTACCGGATTGGGGAACAAGAATGGGTTCTGCTCCATTTTCAAAAGCAGGAAATTGAGCCCAGTGATGTATGTTCAATCGTCACGATGCTCCATTTTCAATAGCAGGAAATTGAGCCCAAGGAATTTGAACGTATTCCTAAACTGCCCTCCAATGTCGTGTTAGCGCCATAGGCTTTCTCATTAATCGGTGGCACATAGCGAGATAAAAAAATATAAATTTTTTCACTAAAACATCTCTCAGCGTCGTTATAACACCTCATGTGTTACCATGCGGTGTTGAGAATCGCTGGAACTAAAAATAGAAATGATTCCTTAATTTTTTTTTACTCAATGTGTGCACGTCCTTGTTTATGCATATGATCTAATGTAGATGCATCCATTTAAATTATACCTCGTGTAAATTACATAAAATCTCTACAAAAATAAGAGAGAATAGAAAAATACATTAATTTTCATCAAATTTTATTCAACTAACCAATCTGACCTAAAACAATTTATTCAAACTAAAAGTTTATTGAAACATAAGCAAATCAAATCCATAAATAATTAATGTGGGCTACCTCCCATAGAGCACAAGTATTTAATGTTGATTGCCTAAAATTACCATTTCTCGGACTATCCATAGTCCAACTCAGTTATTTCAATTGGCGGCTTCTTTCTTCCATTCTTGAAGGCCTAATCATCTTATGTCCCTTGACAACTTTCAGTTTCTCTTTTATGGACAACCTACATGATATAAGGATGTTATTTGGTGGTTTTGACTTTTGCTTCAAAGTATATATCTTCTCAAGCTCGATGTCTTCCCTCATTAACCAACCGTCGGGTGTTGTTTCTTTCTTTTCCTGCTTTTTCCTATCCTTTTCTTGTTCCTTTTCTCCCATCATCTTCAAGTTGTCTAAAAAGAATTCTATAGAATCCTGCGAATCACCATCAGAAGAAGAAAAATTGCGTACATGGTAGAAACATTAGTAGGTAAGTCCAAATAATCATGAATTGAAAAATAAATGATGCTACCATTATGCTCTAATATAATGCAACCACCAAATACGCCTGTTTTGGCTTTGGCTTTTTCATGAATGGTCGACCAAGCACAATAGAAGTGTGATTGGACACATGTGTCTTTCATGTCAATGACATGAAAATCTATGAGACAATTGAAAAGTTAATAATTAGACATGTTTTATAGTTAAATTTAGGATTAGTTTAGAAGTAAAAGACTATATTCCACAAATTTTTCTCTTGTTTTTTATATTTGAGGTAATAAATGGAGAATATGAAGAAATGAAGGAAAAATAAAAAATTATGAAAGAATTAATCAAGTGGAAGAAGTATATGAAGAATCAAAGACCAAGGAAGCGAAGAAGAATCTGAAATAATGAACCAAATGATTCTGGAAGGCAATGAATCGCAGCCAAATCGTTGGACACAAAAAGGACTAGTGAGCTTAGAAATCTGGATTATCCCAACAATTCCTATTTCATCCAAATCACTATGAATCGTTGGGGAAGATTAAAGTAATTTTAGATAATGTTGAGTTTTTTTGGGATGTTTACTAAGAAATAATATAAATACTAACATAGGTTACGAAATTAATCGCTCTTAATCATACATTGAAGCTCTAGAAGCCTTGTTTATTCTTGGTGCCATAGTCTACATATTTACATACATTGTTTATTATTTCATTACTTTTGAATATTCAAGTATTTTAATTTAAAGATATTTTCAATTATGTCTTATTTATATTATTGCAATGTTATCTATGATTATGAGTGAGTAGTTTGTTTGATTTAAACAAAGTTTGAACGTGAACTAGATATATTTTGAAATGTAGTTATAATGAGATGAATACGTTCTTGATGCCTTAAACTTAATTGTATTCTTTGATTCATGGTTTCATATGTTAATATCAATTGATTTTAATCATGGATTTGAGTATTAAATGCATAGTCTAGAATATGTACGTGATCTTTGGTTTCATTCTCTATTTGAAGTAGTAACTAGGATTGTTTGAAAGACAAACATCGTTTAAATATCCCAGGTGAATTAAAGATCTCAATCTAGTGTTAGAGTGGCTTTCCGAAGATGTTAGATTTAGTAGTTCGAAGTTCTCACAAAGTTTAATGCGTTCTATTGCGTGAAGTTAATCTATGCATGTAAATAAAGAGGTTATCTTAATAGAATTAGAATGTGGATTTTGCAGCGGTATAAGGAGAATAAATGGCTAGCTAAAGACTATTTACTTACTTATAGTTAGAGTTTAATGATTTATCTTACTTTATAAAGTATGCTCATGACTATATGGATTCGATTTACATGTTTGGAATGCAAAACTGGTTTATGTTTCATTGATCTAGATATTTGTTAATTTATATTTTTATTGTTAAATTTAATATATTTGATTGATTGTGAATCTGGATTGTGTTAGCCAATTAAGATAATATAGTTAGTTAAGTATTATTATATAGATAGTTAATTAATGTTTAGTTTAATTATTGTTTATAAATAAAAATAAAAATAAAAATAATAAAAATCTTTAAATGTCCTTTTTTCTAGAGAGGTTTGATAAATCCCTGTGGAGACGATTCCCACTTACCACTGCTAAAATATATTAAAAGTATAATATTGGTGAGAAATTTATTGTCCACGCCGACACATGTCAATATTTGGCGCGGTTGCCTACGACATAAATATAATATCTTAAGAGTTTTAGAAATTGTAGGGTCTATCCACTTCGCCATTATAATTCCACATGATTAATATATATGTTTTATCTTGAGGTATATATGACATTTAATCGTAGTTTAAGACAACGACAAAGTAGCGGACACTAACCTACCGCAATGAAAGCCAACAATAACTTTAATCATAATAATAATAATGATAATAGAGAACCTACCTTTAGGCAAGCTAATCAAAATGTCACTGCTTATGGACCAATGTGTATTGCCTATCCTGAGGGATTCCTGAACTTGAATTTATATCTTGATTCATTAGTGCTCTGACAATGAAGACCCACAAAAACTTATAAGGGAATATCAACACAAAGTCAATGTGATGAAACCTAAAGACTAATTGTTAGAACAAGTCAAATTTATAGCTTCTCCTTTTCTATTGAAAAGTCAAGCACAACATTTGTTGTTTTATCTTCCTCAATATTCGATAACCACATGGGATCAAATGTTAGATGTTTTCCTAGATCAATATATGCCTGTAAGATAAATTTGTACTTATAGAAAACAAATCACAGTAATGAAAATGAGAGATGAAGAAAATTTTTATGAATTTGGGGATACGTTTCAAAGATTAATTTCATCTTGTCCACAATATGGATACATTCAAAGAACATCATTAGAATACTTTTATGGACTAAAACATTTTGAATAAAAAATATTACATGCAATATTTGGTGGATCATTATTTGGTGGTACACCAACTCTAGCAAAAAAAAACTATCAACAAGATGGCTAAACAATCTAAATAATATGGCGAACATACCGATATATCAAGAAAGAAATTTTATGATCTTAATAATAAATCAAGTAATAAATTTGATGAAGAATTTGAAGAATTATCTACATAGTTAAGCTACTACTAAAAGATATATCTAATCAAGTTAAACCATGTAGATTTTGTAGTGAAGTTACACATCCTAAGGATGTGTGTCCTACTTTACAAGAAGATAACAATGAAAAAGTCAATGCGGTTATGAACCAATACTGGCCGTCTTAGAAACCAATATAATAACAACAACTATTACAATGGAAATCGAAATTCAAACATTAATCACGGTCCACAAAATCAAAACTATACCACTTTTAGACCGAGAGCACAAATATAATCTACAACAATGCAACAATATCAACAAACTTTTCAAACTACGCAACCTAACTTTGACCATATATTACACAATTTATTTCATCAAAACTTTATGCAAATTCCTCAAAATGAAAGAAAAATTGATACATCTATTAACGAGCTGAAAAATCAATTAAGTCAAATGACTCCACAAATCAACAAGTAATCAAACTAAAGCAACTATTCAACCTACGAACGCTACTAATCAAGCACAAGTTAACACTTTATTTTATGAAAACGAAAAAAAAACTAATACGCAACAAAAGACACTAAAAAGAGGTAAAAAGAAAGCTAAAATACATAAGACAATATAAAAAGAAGAAGAGGAGATGATGGATATGTTATTACCACTAGGGAATGGATGGTCGTGCAATTGAAATATACCCCTTTTCCTAAAACACTATATTCTTGGTATTTAGCCAAAGTAGGAGGCTACCAAAAATCTTTACGAAATTCTGAATTAATTAACCAAGACAAAGTAAATGATATTTATAAGTTAAGTGAAGATATGCGTCCTAACTCTACCATTCCACAATGGTTGGCAAATGCTTGGGAGGAGGATCCTAAAGAGGACATATCTAATCTATTTAAGAAATTAGAAATTAATGAAAATTTACATTAAAAGACATTATATTTAAAGAGAATGCCTAAGAAATATTCCAACCGAGTAATGTTTGTCATACCAATTACCATGGGCAGTTCTTTTATTGAATTAGCTATGTGTGATCGTGGGGCATCAATTAAAATTAAGTCACTTAGACTTTATGAATTATTAAAAATAGGATCTTTAATTAACAGGCATATTAACCTTACTTTACCAAAAAATACCATCATTAAATCTTATGGATTATTAGTAGACATCCTAGTAGAAGTACATGATTTAGTGTTTCCAGCTGATTTTTATGTCATGGAATGGGAGATTCAACATCACCCAATCCTTTGCCTATATTGTTTTGTAGACCTTTTCTAAAGAAAGCTAGGACTAAGTTAGATATTTTTGAAGGAACAATGTCTACGAGTTTGAAGATAAAATTGTCAAATTCAAGATTAATAATGAACATAACTATGACACTTATGAAGAAATTGATGAATTATTTGATAATGAAATAGATGATAATGGACTTTTAGATTTAAACTATAATGATAATTTTAATGCTGAAATTTATGCAATGAATGCAGTAACAATGGAAACTAATAAAGAGATTTCAAAGAAAGAAAAGTTAAAGACACTTCAAAAGAAAAGAAAGTAACTCAACAATGGAGAGTCACCCAACTAGAATATGGAAAACTCATTAACAAGACCAAAGTTTCAAGATCCTAGTACGCTAAGAAAAAGAAAAAGCCGAAGTTGAATCCTATAAAGCTTAATGATCCTGGAGGTATACACTGCACATTAAAATCAAATAGACTTGGCACTTCAGAGCTCAATGTGATACAAAATTTAATGCAAATCTCATGCACATACATTTCTTTCTACACACTCAATTGGAGTTGAATTCACTTGCATCTAAACGATTCTCTTTACCGGATGGAACTTTAATTCAACCAATAGAAGTGGTCATGGATGTGCCAGTTCAAGTGTACAACAACACCATACCCACATAATACTTGGTAATGACACACTTTATCAAAGTATATCCTCTTTTAATATTAGGACGACCTTTCTTACCCACTACTTATGCTATTATGGATATTTTAAACAAAGAAATTACTCCGACAATTAATGGTTGAGCAATCACTTTCGTTAATGGCACTGGAGTAAAAAACCTTAAATTAAAGTTTAGAGACCCAAACTAATTTTGGAAGGGTTAAGTCGAGCCAACAATAATAAACAAAAACGCTCTATAAAAGGTAGCCCATATTCTATGTTTGTTTCATGTTTATTTAATTTTACTAAGAATTTAGTTTAGTTTAATTTAGTTATTTTTATTCTCTCACTTTTTGAGTGTTTTTACTTATATGTTCTTTAAGTAAGTCGCATTATTTACTTGCTTATATATTTATTTATTTATTTATCTAAATTATTTATTTAGTTATATCTCCCTCTCAAACTTTCGAATTCTTTAGTCAATTTTACCTTGATATGTGTAATTATGAATGATGAATAAGTTTAGTATATAATCAATTACAAAAGTAGTTAAATAGGTCCATGATTTTCTCGCGATTCTCGACTAACACTAGGAATCACCGGCCAAATTGGTACCAAGAAATAGAGAAATCAATGCCAAATTTGAAGTCTAACGATTCCCTATGATTCCACATAAATAGGAATCGTTGGGCACGATTTTTTGTTTTATAACCAAAACCCGAAATCACCATACACTTTACACCTTTCACACATACAACCATTGCACCGCTTCACAAAAATTGAAATTTCTTGCCTAGATTCAACCATTGTAAGCCTAATCCCATAGTATTTGGGTGATTCTCACCTCAACCCGCTTCATTCAAACTGTAAATTCTGATTTTAGAGGCTTAGAGCAGGGTTTTAGGAATTTTCAACTTATAGCTTGGAAGGACAGTATAGAGGAGTTTAAAAGCTTAAATCTTAAGCGATTCACTCTCAAGAAGGTAATAACATCAACCCAAGCTCTTTACTTCACCAAATTTTTTATTCAGAGATTTTCGCATATTTTTTAATACTTTTTGAAATTGATTTGTTGGAATTTATTCAAACTCGAATTAAATTTGACAATTACAATTTTTTTTTTCATTTATTTGGAAATGGTTCACAAATTCGAGTTTGAAATGCATTTGGGGTTTTGATTATGGTTTTATTTCAATTTAAGTTGCTATGATTTCAAAAAACTTACTGATTTTAACATAAGTTCTTGAATATAATTAGAAACCAATTTTCAAAGTTTACAATTTACTTATCATTCTCATTTGCAATTTTGTTTAAACTTACGATGAATTTCAAACTAGCTTTCCAAATAGATTTCTCCTTTTAAAACAAAGTCTTGAATTTTACCAAACTATTTTCGACAACGTTGTTTCTATCATTTATAGGTTTCTTAAGTTATTGCACTTGTGAGTTTTGAAATCCGCAACAATGGTTGGAGGAGAAAAAGGTAGAGGTTCTAGAGAAGAGAAGGAAAGGCTCAACTTGTTGAAAAATCCAAACAAAAATCCAATGCTCCACCTAAATCTATTAGGCCAATGGGGATTTCACCTTATGAACCCTGAACTAGAGTACTTAGAGAGCCTTCTCCACCTTAAAGTTTTGAATATAATTTGGAGGTAGAGGAAGAGATTGAAGAGACACCCTCCATTTCTTATCTTGCCCACAAATTATAAACACCAAAGCCATTGCTAGGATGAAGAGCGAAATAAAAAAATAGAAAGATTATACTGAAAAGGGGTTTTAACATAAAAAATGAAGTTAAGTACGAGACTAGGATCTTAAACATGATAAGGGAAATGAAATGGAGATTATTTACTAGGGATTACTATGCCGATAATGACACAGGGTCGTCAGTTGAAAAGGGATGTGCAATATTCGTTATATAATTCTATGCAAATGGGCGCGAAGTTGAAAATAAAACAATAGCCATAGTCCGAGGAGGAATAGTGGACTACTAACCTGAAAGAATAAATCGATATTATGGTTTACTGGAATTTCACTTTTGGCAATATAATGAGTACCCTCAATTTGAATACATATATATACAAGGATTTTCCCAAGAGACCATTAGGAATGGTTTAGAAGCTATTATAGGGGATGGTTTTAGACTTGTATGTATTTGGGCACCCAAATACATTCAAGTCTAAAATATTAGGAAAAGAACCAAAGCATGGAGCTTTTTCTTGAACGCAAGCCTAAAGCCTAGTTTACAACACAATGACATAAAAAATAATGGGGTGACTCTTTTATACCACATATTACAAGGGATCGGGTACATTGATGTTTGCCAAGTAATCTATGAATCAATTATGAATGTCAAGGCTACCAAGAAAAATGAGGGACTACCTTTTCCCTTGATGATTATAGATTTTTTAAAACAGGACCGAGTTTTCATTAGAGGATTCGAATTTGATTTATTAGCGGACAAGACAATCATTGATGATGTCATTGAGAAAAACAAAAAGGTACCGAGATACGTTGACTCGAAGAACAAGAAAAAGAAAAATGCCACACAAAGGAGAGAGACAACAGAGAGAAGAAGAGTATGGGCAAATAACCAAAGAAACTTAGAGGAAACTCAAAATGTCATGTACCATGAGTAGACAAACCATAACACAGAGCCACCTTCAGAGAACTTCATTGACGTAGATGCGGAGGACACAGAATGGCCATAATGCAGACAATCTTGCGTAATCAGAAAAGAACTTTTAGACAATAAGAATTAAAGTTCTAAAAGCAACGTGAAATTGCCCAAAACGTCTATGGATTAGAGCGACACAGGACCAAGAGGACTAAAGGTGGAAAGCAAACATTCACGTTCCATCACTCCAACTGAGGATGCCCAACCAGGGAGTCTTTACCAAAAATAACCCGATGGAGAGAGTAGACTACATCCTATATGATATTTAGGCGAGCTACCAATCCTAACAACCTTATCATGGGGATGATAGTGATGATGCGACGTCTAGATGGTGGTTCTGAGACTTCTTCTTCTATGTGTAATCATTTTTTGAGTTTTATTTATGTTAGATCTTTGTTTGTAATCTTATGCTTTGAATATTGTGCTATATGTTCACACTTTGATACATTTCCTTTGTTATGATTTCATAATTTGATACAATGAATTGGTTTGATGTGTTCAATTCAATTCTATGCAATTATATTTGGATATGTTTAAATTGTCATTATTTTTTCAATTTATTCTTAAGTTATTTAATTATTTAATTTATTCGTTTATACATCACGAGGTATTTTTATTTTTGTTAGAAGTTAAAGAGGCATTGAAAAGATTGAAAATAGAGAAATCATGTGGCCCAGATGAAATACCCATAGAGGTTGGAAAATGTTTAAGAGAAATTGACCGACTTGGTTAACAAAACTTTTCAATAAGATTCTAAATTCAAAATGGATACCAATGGATTGGAGAAGAAGCACGTTTGTGTTAATCTTCAAAAACAAAGGAGAAATTCAAAGTTGCTCAAACTACCGGGAATTAATTTTTGAGCCACACTATGAAAATTTAGGAGAGGATAATTGACAATAGGCTAAGGAGAGAAACAACAATATCAGAGAACCAATTTGGCCTCATGCTTGGGAGGTCAACTATGGAGGCGATTTTCCTTGTAAGATGATTGTTAGAAAAATATAAAGAAAAGAAAAAAATCTTCATATGGTATTCGTAGATTTAGAAAAAGCATATGATAGGGTACCTAGAGATGTTCTTTGGTGGGTTCTAGAAAGAAAATGAGTGCATACTAGATACATAGACACTATTAAGGATATGTATGCTGGAGTAGTAACGAGTATAAAGGCATTTGCAGGAGCTACAAAAGAGTTTTTCATTACGATAGGACTACATCAAGGATCGACTTTAAGCCCATATCTATTTACTTTAGTTATGGATGATCTAACTAGGCATATTCAAGAGGATATACCATGGTGTATGCTATTTGCAGATGAGATTGTCTTAATGGATGAAACAAAAGATGGAGCGAATAGGAAATTAAAACTCTGGAGGAATACATAGGAATCTAAAAGCTTTAAGTTGAGTAGGACGAAAATTGAATACATGCACTGTGATTTTAGAAACACTAGACATCAAGATGTTGGAGTGGTAAAATTAGAGGAACTAGAAGTTCCTAAGGTGAACCACTTTATATACCTAGGATCAATCATACAAAATGATGGTAATATTGAGAATGGTGTCACACATAGAATTCAAGCTGGATGGAAGAAATGGCATACTGCAACAGGGGTGATTTGTGATTGAAATGTTCCTACTAAGTTAAAAAGGAAAATTTTATAGGCCGCAATTAGGCTAGCTATGCTCTATGGAAGTGAATGTTGGGCGGTAAAGCAACAACAATTACATAAAATGAACGTAGCATAAATAAGGATGCTTAGGTGGATGTGTGGTAAAACTCATAAAGATAGAATAAGAAATATAGAAATTCAAAGAAAAGAAGGAATAACACCAATTGATACAAAGATTAGGGAAGGGCGTTTGCGGTGGTTTGGTCACCTGCAAAGACGGCCTACAAATGCCCCAACTAAAAAAATTGACTCAAGAGAAACTGTAGAAACTCGATGAGGTAGGGGTAGACAGAAGTTAACATGGGATGCATTAATTATGAGGGATTTGAATAGTTGGAAAGCTTACCATCAATTGCACTTAATCGAGCACAATGGAAAAGTTTGATCCATATAGCCGATCTCAATTAATTTGGGACTGATGCTATGTTGTTGTTGTTGTTGTTATTTTTAAAGACAAGGTTTAGAATGAGTTTGGGGGTATTATGTGAAGTGGAGTATGAAGATTTAAAGAATGGAAGAAATAAGAGGTAGAATCTAGTTGAACATTGTGAGTTTTTCAAAAGATTTTCACAATATAGGTAATATTTTCCCATTTCATTTTAGTTTATTTACTTAGGAAATAATTATAATTTGAATGGAAATGATATATTATCACTACCCATGAAAATAAAAAATTTATGATGGAAAGGAATTGTTATACCCTATTTGTCTTAACCTAAATTATGTATATACTAAAGTAGTTTATAGGGGATTGATTACTTTGTGTTAGACATTATAATGGGTAGAAGATCGAAACAATAGTACAAGATAAACAAGAAATTTTTTTATGAATCATGTAATATAAAAGATTATTGATGTAGTTTTTATATATATGTACTAAAAAGGCTTATGACATAATTGAGGAGAAAAATAGGAAAATAGCAGATAAATTTTACTAAGTTGGAAAGAATGCTTCCTTGGCTATAGTTAAAGTGAGAAGAGCTAACAAGAGTTTTTAAAGAAAAAATAGAAAGACCCACATATCTCAAAGGAAATAAAATGGGGAATCTAGTGGTCGAAAAAATGAGAAGAGTAGCTCCTATAAAAAGAATAACAGATTCCAAAGGAAATGGACCAGGGAACCTTAGGAATAAAATATAAAAAATAAAATAAATATATAATTGAAGAACCATATGAATCTAGTGGTGAGAAAAATTGTAGGAATCTAGGGGTGGGATTTTGCAAAATTGATCAAAAATCACAAACAAACCAACCAAACCACTCTATTTACTTTCAAAAACAAAAGACACATTGTTCTGGGGACCAATTTGACTTCTAGAACCCACAATTTGCCCGAATTGGCCGATATATGCCTTTTGCAAAATTCATAAGAAGTAAGAACGTTTGGAGCGTTACCGAGTTGGGAATGAGTTCACAAGAGTTCAAGGGAGCTTTCTTGACCTAATAGACGTTTTGAGAGCTCAGAAATTACAACTCCTAAATCATGGTTTCTGACCATGAAACCGCAATTATAACAACTCGACTATATTAATAATGTGATTAACTAATGTTGATTACAAATATCATCTTCAGGGAAAGTTTATATGGACACAGTTCACTTAATTAAGTTGACTTTATTACTAAGAAGATCTTTTTTAGTTAGTTTTTACTAAACTACTATATTCTAGAAAACAATGTAAAATAACTTGTACTCTTATATTAAGAACACTCTTAGTTCACAACTTCATATAGGTAATGAATTAATTATGCTTTCATATCTCAATTCCTTTATCTTCGTTATGTGTGTGCAATGCTCAATTAGAATAGACATATTTCCTTTAGATTCACTTCAACCCACTATCATGATGGAAAAGATCCTAATGTGCAAACTAGAACTCCACCTATCGATGTGAATGACGTAAGTTCCACATATCATTAAGTTCCAAATTTTTAGATAAATAAACATATAAGTTTACTATCCTTGCATCCCCTAATCAATAAATATTTTATCAATGTTATATATTTTACGGTTGTACTGTTCATATCTTGCTTAAAAGCTCCAATGGCCATAGTAACTCATAAAACCTCTAATCAACAAACACATGATCAAGACGCTCATAGCATTACGTATAGAATCAATATATTATAATCCACTTATACTTCATTTAGCATTGCATTCATACCAAATGATCCATTGAACCCTGAGGTAAACAAACTACTCACTCATCGTTGAAATCAACATACACATTGATAGACCCCACCTAATTAGGCCATCTTACAGGCCTAGATTACCTTAATCCCTTGATAATCTAGCAGCCTTCACCTCTCCATCAATAAACAATTTAGATTAGGATCTTCTAATCATCAATTATAAGACTTTATTAACCACACAGGAGTCTAAAGTGAGTCTTAAACCTCGAAGTTCATTTAGATGAATTAAATAATTCTCAAAATTCGTAAAAAAAGTTCTACAGCTCTTCCTCTGTTTCTAAGCCTACACCGAAATACCCAACCTTCAAGATTCTTCAACAAAACCTGCTCAGTTTGATGAAAATGTCGAATGACTCACAATCCACCCATAACAATGTATATTGCATTAACAAAACTATATTTCCTTCTAACTTGATCTAAAATATTAAAAACCTTAAACAAACATTAACTTAACTAAAAAATTATCTTAATTCGTCCCAAAATCGTTCCAACCTTTCCAAAGGAGATCTTAATCACACTCGAACCCAAAAATCCATTTATACAATATATTCAAAAACAATACATACATAGAAGGATAAGAACTAAGCAAGTCACAAACAAATAAAAGCTTTCCCTTTCACTTGTGGCCACTAGAACCTGTCATTATCCAATTATTAAAATTTGATAATGTCTGATAAGTAAATCCCACACTATCTAGTACACCTGTAATAATCAAATGCAATGTATTCTAAGAATTTGGATGAACAATAATATCGCAAGGAATCATAAAATATACAATTATGCAATCTATCCCGTTTATGTTGACTAACTAAAATCAGATGACGTCTTCCAAAAGTGGTGGGTAAACAGTAATAAAGATTCATGAGTTTGAGAGGAAGTCCCTCGAGAAGCCACGCCCTCGACTATCTCGTGGAGTATGATTCGAGTCGATAAACTAGTCCACATGGGGCTCCAATTACAAATTCTACAATTCATTTATAAGCTTAATAAGTCTCCACAACAATTTCACAATTTTTTTGAATTAGTTGTAGTTTAATTGACCTAATCGCGTCCCAAAATCACAAAAATACTTCCAAAATAAATTTTACGATGCCCAAATTTTATTTTTGATTCAAAATTATTGTTCGGCATTGAAAATTACGTTATCAACGCTTAAATATTTTTTTTTTCAATTTACTATATATTTATTGGTCCTTTGACAAATCCAAAATCCTGAAATCCCTCCAAATCAACTATTCGGATGTTCGAATCCCAATCTCAACTCCAAATTGTGGTTCAAAATCGAAAATTAACCTAGACTAGGTTTTAATACAATTTTTCAAATTTCGAGCATTTTCGGGTATCGTAACATGTATTACAAGGAAAAACCCCAGTATAAATCCTCGAGAAAATTCCAAAATCCTCATTTTTTAATCTCCAAATTCTATTTAAGTAGCCCAAATAATTATTTTTCTGAATTTTTACTATTTTTTGGAGTTATTTCCAATTTCTTGCAAATTTCTTTTTTTAAAAAAAATTGGGTGGTTTGAGTAGTCCAGTTCGGGGTCAAACCCCTTTCTTCTTATATAGTAGCCTATATTTCAACATGTCAAGGTCAAACTCATAAAAAATAAATGTGGTTTGCCTCCCATCGAGTGCTAGTATTTGATACTGATGGCTCGACATTACCATAATCATGGGACTATCTATAGGCTAACTCGATTATTTCAATTGAAGACTTTTTTCAACCTCGCTTGACGGCTTAGTCATCTTATGTCGCTTGACAATTTTCGATTTCTCTTTTACGTACATCCGCATGATATAAGGATGTCATCTAGTGGTTATGACTTTCGCCTCATAGAATATATCTTTATAGGCTTGCTACCTTCCATCAATACCAAATCGTAGGGTATTGTTTGTTTCTTTTCCTGCTTTTTTCCTATCCTTTTCTTGTTCCTTTTTGCCCATCCTCTTTTAGTTTTCTTAAAAGAAGTCCATAGAATCCTGCGAATCACCATCAGAAAAAGAAAAACTGCGTACATGGTAGAAACATTAATAGGTAATTCCAAATAAGCAGGAATAGAAAAATAAATGACGCTACTATTATGCTCAAATGAAATGCAACCACCAAATAAGTCTACTTTGGCTTTGGCATTTTCATGAATGGTCAACCAGGTATAATAGAAGCGTGATTGGACACATGTGTGTCCTTCATGTCAATGACATGGAAACCTATGAAAAATTGACAAGTCAACAATTAGACATGTTTTATAGTTCAATTTAGGATGATTTTAGATGTAAAGACTATATTACACAAATTTTTCTCTTGTTTTCGATATTTCAAGTAATAAATCGAGATTATGAAGAAATGAAGGAAAAAAGGAAGATTATAAAGGAATTAATCAAGTGGAAGAAGCATATGAAGAATTATCACAAAGGATGCAAAGAAGAACTAAAATTATGAACTAGTGATTCTCGGTGATTCCTGGAAGGCACTGAATTGCTAGCTAAATCGTTAGACATAAGAAAGGACCAATAAGCATAGAAATCTAGATTTTCCTAGCGATTCCTATTCACCCAAATTGCTGTGAATTGCTAGCTAAGATTTTGGGAATTTTAGATAACTGCGAGTTGGTCGAGTTGTTGGGGTGTTTACTACTTAGAATATTATAAATACTAACAAAGGGTTACAAAATTAATTGCCCTAGATCGTTGTTTGAAGCCCTAGAAGTCTTGTTTATCCTTGGTGCTATAGTTTACATAATTTACATACATTGTCTATTATTTCATTACTTTTGAAGATTCAAGTATTTTTTCAAAGGTATTTTCAATTGTCTTTTATTTATATTATAGCAATGTTATCTATGATTATGAGTGAGTAGTTTCTTAGATCTAAACAAAGTCCGAACGTGTACTAGATTTTTTAGGGAATGTAGTTATGATGAGATGAATATGTTTAATGCTTTAGACTTAATTGTATTCTTTGATTCACAGATTTAATAGGTTAATATCTTTTGATTTTAATCATAGATTTGAGTATTATATGCATAGTCTAAAATATGTTTGTAATATTATATTTTATGTAGTAACTAGGATTGTTTGAAACACAAACATCGTTTAAATATCGTAGGTGCATTAAATAACTTAATCTTGTGTTGAAGTGGCTTTCCAAAGATGTTAGATTTAATAGTTCGAAGTTCTCATAAAGTTTAATGAGGTTCTATTGCATGAAGTCAATCTATTTGTGTAAATAAAGGGGTTAGCTCAATAGAATTTGTGGATTTTCTACAGGTATAAGGAGAATAAATAGTTGGCTCAAGGTCGTTTACTTACTTATAATTAGATTTTAATGATTTATCTTAATTTAGAAAGTATGCTCATAACTATATGGATTGGGTTTACATGTTTGGAATGCAAAACGGGATTATGTTTCATTGTTCTAGTTCTTTGTTTAGATATTTATTTATTATGGAATTTAATATATTTGATTGATTATGAATTTTGATTGTGTTAGTTAATTTAGTTAATATAGTTGGTAAAGTATTATTATATAGATAGTTAATTATTAGTTAGTTTAATTATTTTTAATAAATAAAAATAAAAATAAAAATAATAGGAACCTTCAAAAGTCCTTTTTTCTAGAGAGGTTTGATAAATCCCTTTGGAGACGATTCCCATTTACCACTGCTAAAAATATTAAAAGTATAATATAGTAGGGGAATTTATTTTACATGTTTGACACGTGTCAATTTTTGGCACCTTTGCCTGGGACTTAAACACGACTTCTTAAAAGTTTTATACATTGTATGATCTATCCACTTTGCTATTATAATTCCACATGATCCATACATCTGTTTGATCCTGAGGTAGATATGACATTTAATCATAATTTAAGACAACGACAATGTAAAGGACACGAACATACCACAATGGAAGCCAAAAATAACTTTTATCTTTATAATAATAATGATAATAGGAGCTTAATTTTAGGCAAACTAATCGAAACGTCACTGCTTATGAACCAATGTCTATTGCCTATCTAGAGCGATTTCCCGAACATGAACTTAGATCTTGATTCATTTGTACTTTACCTAACTTCTATGGTAAGGACAATGAAGACCCATACAAACTAATATGGGAATATCAATAAAAAGTCAATTGGATGAAACCTAAATACTGAACGTTAGAACATGTCAAACTTAAGGCTTTTCCTTTTGCATTGAAAGATCAAGCACAATATTGGTTTTTTTATCTTCCTCAAGATTCGATAACCACATAGGCTTAAATGTTAGAAGCTTTCCTAAATCAATATATGCTTGCAAGAAAAATTTGTCCTTATAGAAGACAAATAACAGTCGTGAAAATGAGAGACGAAGAAAATTTTAATAATTTTGGGATATATTTCAAAGATTAATTTTCTTCTTGTACACAACATGGATACACTCAAAGAGCTTTATTAGAATACTTCTATGAAGAACTAAATCATTTTGAAAAAATAGTATTAGATACCGTAATGAGGTGGATCATTATTTGATGTAACACAAACTCTAGCAAAAGAAGCTATTAACAAGATGGCTAAACAATCTAAACAATATGGTGAAAAGACCAATATATCAAGAAAGAAAGTTTATTAGGTTAATAATAAATCAAGTAATAAATTTGATGAAAAAGTTCAAGAATTTTCTAACATGGTTAAGCTACTACCGAAAGATATATTAAATCAAGTTAAACCATTTGAACTTTGTAATGAAGATACACATCCTAAGGATGCGTGTCTTACTTTACAAGAAGATAACAATGAAAAAATCGACACGGTTACGAACCAATATTCTGGTCCTCCTAGAAACCAATATAAGAACAACAATTAGTACAATGGAAAGCCAAATTCAAACCTTAACCACAGTCCGCAAAATCAAAACTATACCACTTTTAAACCGAAAGCACTAATACAACCTATAACAATGCAACAACATCAACAATCTATTCAACCTACGCAACCTAACTTAGAACAAATATTGACCCAAAGTCATTAAAATTTTACGCAAATTCCTCAAAATCAAATTAAAAATGATACATCTATTAATGAGCTGAAAAATCAATTAAGTCAAACGGCTTTACAAATCAACAAGTTAATCAAGCTAAATCAACTATTCAAGCTACGAATGCTACTAATCAAGCACAAGTTAACGCTTTATTTTTTGAAAATGAAAATGAAACGAATACGTAACAAAAGAGATCAAAAAGATATAAAAATAAAGCTAAAATACTTAAGACAATATAACAAGAAGAAGAGGAGATGATGGCAAATGTCATTCCTACTATGGAATGGATGGCCGAGCAATTGAAATATACACCTTTTCTTGAAAGACTATATTCTTGGTATTTAGCCAAAGTAGAAGGCTATGAAAAATCTTTACAGAATCTTGAATTAATTAACCATGACAAAGTAAACGATATTTATAAGTCAAGTAAAGATATGCATCATAACTCTACCATTCCACAATGATTAGCAAATGGTAGGGAGGAAGATCCTTAAGAAGGCATATCTAAACCATTTAAGAAATTCGAAATTAATGAAAATTTAGATTAAAAGACACCATACATAAAGAGATGCCTGAGAAATGTTTCGAACCAGTAATGTTTGTCATACCTACAATCACCATGGGCAATTATTCTATTTAATTTGCTATGTGTGATCTCGGGGGATCAATTAAAACTAAGTCAGTTCGACTTTTTAATTTATTAAAAAGAGGATCGTTAATTAACACGACTATTAACCTTACTTTACCAAATAATACAACCACTAAACCGTATGGATTACTAGAAGACATCCTAGTACAAGTACATGATTTAGTATTTCCAGCTGATTTTCATGTCATGGAATGAGAGATTCAACATCACCCAATCCTTTTCCTTTACCAATTAGCTAGACCTTTTCTAAAGACAACTAGGACTAAGTTAGATATTTTTGAAGGAACAATGTCTATAGAGTTTGAAGATAAGATTGTCAAATTCAAGATTAATAATGAACATAACTCTGACACTAATGAAGAATATGATGAATTATTTGGTAATGAAATATATGATAATGAACTTTTAGATTTAAACTATGGTGATAGTTTTAACGTTGAAATTTATGCAATTAATGTAGTAAAAATGGAAACTAATAAAGAGATTTCAAAGAAAGAAACAGTTGAAGACACTTCAAAAAAAGAAAGTAACTCAACAATGGAGAGTTAATCAACCAGAGAATGAAAAAATCATTAACAAGTCGGATGTTTCAAGATCCAAGTACAATAAAAAAGAGAAAAAGCTTGACTTGAACCCCTATAAAACTTAATGATCGTGGAGGCATACACTTGCACGTTAAAATCAAATGGGCTTGGTAGTTTAGAACTCAATGTTATACAAACTCTAATTCAAATCTCATTCCCATACATATCTTTTTACACACTCAATTGGAGTTGAATTCACTTGCTTTCGAACGATTCTCTATATGAAACTTCAATTCGACCAATAGGAATGGTCACAGATGTACCGGTTCAAGTAGACAACAACACCATACCTACGGACTACTTGGTAATGGAAAACTTTATTAGTGAATATCCTTCTTTAATATTAGGACGACCTTTCTTAGCCACTACTCATGCTATTATAGATATTTTGAACAAAAAAATTACTCTAACAATTGATTTCTAAGCACTCATTTTCGAGAAAGGTATTAGAGTGAAAAACCCTAAATTCAAGTTTAGAGGAGGTGGCCCATATTCTACGTTTATTTCATGTTTATTTGATTTTATTTGGAATTAAGTTTAGCTTAGTTTAATAAGTTTTTATTCTCTCACTTTTTGACTCTTGTATTGGAATCATTTTCAGAATTTAAACTCTAAGATGATTTCAATTAATGGGTAGTTATCAAGTTTTTTTTTTACTTATATGGCCTTTATGAAAGTTGCATTATTTACTTGCTTATATGTTTATTTATTTATTTCATTAATTGAACTATATTTTGTTATATGTCCCTCTTCAACTTTCGAGTTTTTTAGTCAATTCTACCTTGATATGAGTTATTATGAATGATGAATAAGTTTAGTATAAGATCAATTGCAAAAATAGTTAAATTGGTCTGGCGTTTTCTTGCGATTCAGATTAACACTAGGAATCAATGTCAAAACGGGTAGCAGTACATAGAGAAATCAATGCAAAGTTTGCAGTCTAACGATTCCACTTAAATAGGAATCGTCAGGCATGATTTTTTGCTTTAAAACCAAAAACCCTAAATCAACACTCTATACCTTTCACACATACAAACCATTGCACCTCTTCATAAAAATCCAAATTTCTTGCCTAGATTCAACCATTCTAATGTTAATCCCATAGTATTTAGGAGATTCTCACCTTAACCTAGCCTTCTTCCAACTAAATATTTCGATTTTAGGGGCTTAGAACCAAACTTAGTTTTTAGAAAATTTCATTTTATAGCTTGGAGGAACCGTCTAGAGGAGTTCAAGAGCTACAATCTTGAGAGATTCACTCCCAAGAAGGTAATAGCATCAACCCTTACAATTCACTTCACTAAAATTTTGATTCGGAGATTTTCGCAAATTTTGTAATACTTTTGGAAATTGATTTGTTGGATTTTATTCTGCCTTGCCCAAATAGTTTCATTGATTCCAATAGACTAGGGATGATGATCACATTTATCAATTGATTACAAATTCAACAATCACAAAATTTTGCTTTATTTACATATATTTGTAAATGATTTACAAATCCGAGTTTTAAATGAGTTTACGGGTTTGATTGTGGTTTTATTTCAATTTAAGTTGCTATGATTTCGTAAAGACCTATGAATTGTAGCATAATTGCTTAAATATATTTTGAAACCGATTTTCAAAGTTTACATTTTACATATCATTCCGATGCAATTTTATTTTAAACTTACGACGAATTTCAAACTAGCTTTCCAAATAGATTTCTTTTTTTAAAACAGAGTCTTGAATTTTACCAAAATATTTGCGACAACGTTGCTTCTATCATTTATCGGTTTCTTAAGCTTTTGCACTTATGAGTTTTGAAATCCCAAACAATGGTCTGAGAAGGAAAAGGTAAAAGTTCTCGGGAGGAGAAGGAAAAGTCACAACTTGTAAAAAACCCAAACAAAAATTCAAAGCTTCACCTAAATCAGTTAGGCCAATTGGATTTGGAGGGAGAAGAAGAGAATTAGGAGACATCCTCCATTTCTTTTCATGCCCGCAACCTTGTAAATGCCAAAGCCATTGCTAGGATGAAGAACGACATTAAGAAAATAGAAAGATTATACCAGAGAGGTGTTTCAACAGAAAAAATGTAGTAAGTACGGGCCTAGGATCTTAAAAATAATAAGGGAAAGAAAATGGGGATTATTGACTAGGGATTACTACGTCGATAACGACGCAGTTGTCAATTGAAAAGGGATGTGCAATATTCATTAGAATTTTATGCAAATGGGCGCAGAGTTGAAAATAAAACAATAGCCAAAGTTTGTGGAAGAATAGTGGACTACTCACCCGAAAGAACAAACTGGTATTATGGTTTATTGGAATTTCACTTGAGACAGTATTATAAGTATCCTAAACCTGAATACATTTATAAACACAGACTTCTCCAGTAGACCATTAGGAACGATTTAGAAGCTATTCCGAGGGATGGTTTCCATTTTGATTCATAAGGGTACCCAAAAAACATACAAGTCAAAATTTTAAGAAAATAACCAAAGCTTGAAGCTTTTTCTTGAATGCAAGCCTAAAGCCTAGTGTACAGTACTATGACATAGAAAACTATGGGTCGACTCTTTTATACCACATAGTACAAGGGATTGGGTACATTGACGTTCACCGAATAATGTATGAATCGATTAGAAATGCCATGAACACCTTGAAAATGAAGGACTAACTTTTTCCTTGATGATTATAGAGTTTCTTAAATAAGGCCAAGTTCCAATGAGAGAAGTCAAATTTGATATATTACTGAACAAGACCATCACTGATGATGTCATTGAGAAATGCAAGAATGTACTGGGATACATTGGCTCAGAGCACGAACAAGAAAGAAATGCCACACATAGGAGATAGACTACAGAGAGAAGAAGAGTATGGGCAGATAACCAGAGAAACTTAAAGGAAACTAAAAAAAATGTACTATGAGAAGACAAACCAGAACACAAAGCCATCTGTAGAAGATTTCATTGGCGTAGATGCGGAGGACACACAAATGGCCATAATGCAGACAATCTTGCATAATCAGATGACAATTTTGAGACATCAAGAGTTCATGTTCCAAAACCAACGGGAGATTGCCCGAAACATCAGTGGATTAGAGCGACGTAGGACCAAGAGGACTCAAGGTGGAAAGTCGACATTCACTTTCCATCATGCCCAACCACAGAGTCTTTACTTAAAATAACTTGGTGGAGGGAGTAGACTATACCCTATATGATCCTGAGCGATCTACCAATGCCAACAACCTAATCATAGGGATGAATGATGATGGTGATGATTTGACATCTAGACGGCGGTTGTAAGATTTTTTCTTCTATGTATAATCTTTTCATGAGTGTTATTTGTTTGAGGTCTTTGTTTCTTGTCTTATGCTTTGAATGTTGTGGTATATGTTCACACTTTGATACATTTCCTTTGGTATGATTTCATAATTTGATGCAATGAATTGGTTTGATGTGTTCAATTCTATTATATGCAATTATGTTTGGATATGCTTAAATTGTCATTATTTATTCAATTTATTCTTGTGTTACTTAATTATTTAATTTATTCATTTATGCTTCACGAGTTATTTTTATTTTTGTTGGAAAACTTGACTTAATTTTTAAACTTCGAGGACATGGTTTAGAATGAGTTTGGCGGTATTATGTGAAATGAAGTATGAAGTTGGAAATAATGGAAGAAACAAAAGGTAGAATCTAGTTGAACATTGTGAATATTTCAAAAAATTCTCACTATACAGGTAAAATTTTTCCATTTCATTTTACATTATTTAGTTAGAAAATGATTATAATTTGAATAGAAATAATACATTATTATTACCCATGAAAAGAAATTATGATGAAAAGGAATTGTTATACCCTATTTGACTAAACCTAGATAATGTATACACTAGAGGAGTTTAG
Organism: Stephania cephalantha; assembly: GCA_039657325.1. Classification (NCBI taxonomy): domain Eukaryota; kingdom Viridiplantae; phylum Streptophyta; class Magnoliopsida; order Ranunculales; family Menispermaceae; genus Stephania; species Stephania cephalantha. The sequence goes on from CM077571.1 coordinate 34,279,136, forward strand.
AGGGGATTGATTACTTCGTGTTAGATATTATAATGGGTAGAAGATCAAAACAATAGGACAAGATAAACAAGACAGATTTCTATGAATATCGTTATACAAAATATTATTAATCAATTATATATATATGTATTAAAAAGAGATTATGCATCAATTGAGGAGAAAAATAAGAAAATAGCTTATAAACTTTACTAAGTTGGAAAGAATGCTTCCTTGACTATAGTGAAAGTAAGAAGAGCTAACAAGAGTTTTTATAGAAAAACTAGAGATACCCACAGATTTCAAATAAAATAGAGTAGGGAATCTAATGGTGGGAGAAATGAGAGCAGTAGTTCCTATTAAAAGAATAACATATTCGAAAGTAAATGGAGTAGGGAACTGTAGGAATAAAATATAAATAATAAAATGAATATATAATTGAAGAAAAAGAAAGAGAGATATTAGAAAATGGAGGAAGTATTTAAAAAACTCTTCGAATAAAAGATTTAGTTCGAGAGCTTATAGCTAAGTTAAGTGAAGTATATCTTCTTATTCGAACAAATGAATATGATATGATGATTATAGGTGAATAAAAATTCCTATAAACTTTGATTGTGGTGATATTTTAAGTATTGTTTGAAAAATGAGATTGATTAAGTGTTTTATGAATCTTAATATTTTATATTAGTTATCGTAGGCTTGATGCTTGTAAATGGAAATTGAGAAAATCTATGTGGTTCCTTGACCTTGGTTATTGGTTTAACTTTGAATTATGGTGTGTTGCACAACTAGGAGGTTAAAATGTCAAATAAAGGGGATGTTCTTTAGTTCTTTCTATTCTATAATGATTCCTATTTTTATGAAAATAATACGTTTATTTTTTGTAGATCATTTTTGTTTAAGAATTATAGTATATGATTATGACATCTGAATGAGGAAGGAAAAGAGAATATGATTGAGAGTATTCCTTTGCTCAGGACGACAAAGTGATGCGTTTAGGGGTATTTGACAAGTCAATAATTAGACACATTTTATAGTTCATTTTAGGATGATTTTAGATGTAAAAGACTATATTACACAAGGTTTTTCTCTTATTTTTGATATTTCAAACAATAAATGGAGAATATGAAGAAATGAAGGAAAAAGAAAGATTATGAAGGAATAATTTAAGTGGAACAAGTATATGAAGAATTATTGTAAAGGAAGCAAAAAAGAACTAGAATTATGAACCAGCGATTCTCAGCGATTCCTGAAAGGCACGGAATTGCTGGCCAAATTGTAGGATACAAGAAACAACTAGTGATCTTAGAAAGATTTTCCTAGCAATTTATATTTCACCCAAATCGTTGTGAATCACTGGGAAAGATTTCGTGAATTTTAGTTAACTATAAGTTGTTTGAGTTATTTTTGAATGTTTACTACTTGGAATACTATAAATACTAACATAGGGTTACAAAATTAATTGCCTTTGATCATGCTTTGAAGTCCTATAAGCTTTCGTTGTTCTTGGAGCCATGCTCTACATAATTTAAATATATTGTCAATTATTTCATCGGTTTTGAATATTCAAGTATTTTCATTTAGAGGTATTTCAATTATGTCTTTTATTTATATTATTGCAATGATATTTATGATTATGAGTGAGTAGTTTGTTTGATCTAAATAAAGTCTGAGCGTGAACTCGATCCGTGTTGCAATGTAGTTATCATGAGATGAATATGTGCTTAATGCTTTAAACTTAATTGTATTCTATGTTTCACTTATTTAATAAGTTAATATCTATTGATTTTAATCATTGATTTGAGTATTATATGCATAGTCCAGATTATATATGTGATATTTGGTTTCATTATATATTTAAAGTAGTAACTAAGATTATTTAAAAGGCAAACACCGTTTAAATATCTTAGGTGAATTTGAGATGTAAATCTACTATTGAAGTGGTTTTCCAAAGATGTTAGATTTAGTAGTTCAAAGTTCTCATAAAGTTTAATGCAGTTCTATTGCGTGAATTTAATCTATTTGTGTAAATAAAAGGATTAGCTCAATAAAATTAGAACATGGCTTATCCACTAGTATAAGGAGAATAAATGGCTGGCTTAAGGCTATTTACTTAATATTAGAGTTGAATGATTTATCTTACTTTATAAAGTATGCTTATGACTATATGAATTGGATTTACATGTTTGGAATTCAAAACGGGTTTATGTTTCATTGTTTTGGATATTTGTTTATATATTTATTTATTATTGCATTTAATCTATTTGATTGATTGTGAATCTAGATTGTGTAAGTTAATTAAGATAATATAGTTATTTAAGTATTATTATATAGGTAGTTAATTATTAGTTAGTTTAATTATTGTTTATAAATAAAAAATAAAAATAATAAAAACTTTCGAAAGTCCTTTTTCCTAGAGAGGTTTAATAAATCCCTATAGTGACGATTAACACTTACCACTTCTATAAAATATATAGAGAATACTATAGGTGGGGAATTTGTTGTACACGCCCGACACGTGTAAAAAATTCAAAATTTTGATGCGAACATTCACGTTTTTTAACATCTCGATCGGTTGGATTGAAGATCCATCCGCTAAATGAATGGTGATGACATAATACTTCAAGACATGGCGATGCATAAATAAGCAATTGCTGATGGAATGATGTTAATGAATGCTCCTAGATTAAACATAGCTTTCTCTATAGGTGTTTCTCTTAGCCTGCATGAAATACTAAAAATACCAGGATCCTCACACTTTTTTTGGCATATATGTCTTACTTGCATAGAAGTTCTCTTTTTTTTTCAAATAATCTTGCTATTTCAAATGTTTCGCAAGGAACTTCAACTTCTACCTTTACTGTTTCAACTTTCTTTATAACTACCTCTGCTATAGTTGTTCCTATCTCAAGCTTTGTCGCACTTTCAACTGCTGAAATGGATTAATATGTGAAGTTGCATTTACAAATGCATTAAGGTTTAAAACATGATGTGATTGTAGCTTCCCTTAATTGTTGGCTTGGCCTATCTGAGCTGATATACCGGACATCTTGGCATGCAATTCTTTAAATGAAGCCTCTATCATGGCTTCATATTGCTACTTAGACAAAATCAACAATTTCACCATTCCTTTAGGAGTAGGACCATATGGATGGGGATACTGAGAGCAATTGGAAATGGTTGTCCTCTATGCACAAAATTCTGATAGTTAGGGGACACGTATTGAGCGTGCACAATAGTGTACTGTATTTTCCTATTATATATAGTAGTGGTAAATGGGATATCATCTCTACTTAGATTTTGCAAACTTCTAAGGAAAGTATTTATTTTTTCTTTTTTTTTTAAAATTTTGTTAGTCTAATTAAACGGGTATTAAAATACTAAATAACTAACAACTATAACTACTGACTTAATTAACCAAACTAACTAAACTAGTTCAAAAAATTCAGTGCAAACTTAATTAAAAAAAACTCAAAGTCAATATAATATAAATATCTAAACAAATCCTCACTAAACAATGTAATATACTTGGATTGCATTTAAACGCTTGAACATAACATCACCTCATAACCTAGTTATAATTATATCACATGGAATCTTGGAATCATGAAATCCTAATTCATATAGGTTGATAGCCTTTTGCAAACCATTGGTCTTTCTATATTCAATAGAAAATAAGATGTATCCTTATTATTATAAATCTGCTTATTGGATAAAATGCAATAAAATAGACATTATGATAGCATTAACACTTAATGAAAATCATGCCTAATCTAAATCAAATATTAATCGAATATGCTAATCAATAAATAACTTAGAACACAATCACATATAACATCCACTCAGTAATATGACCCTATATATTAATCATAGTTACTACTTCGATAATTGTTGTCAATAATCATAGACATAGAATCAAAATCAAAATATCATAATACATATTTGCAACTGTGCTTACAATATCAATCCTCATTTTTAATATGCAAAAACAACTTATTAAAATCGTGATTGTTGTGTATGATTAGATTTAAAGCATTAAGTACATGATTCATTAATTACAAATATATAACAATCTAAAGTATATACATGGCTAGAGTTTGTTTAGACTAATAAACTACTCACTCATTCTTGAAATAAACATCGCAATAATATAATTAAAAAATATAATTAAATAAATACCTCTCAATGAAATAAACAAAGCTCCAATGTGGCTTCAAACATAAACTCAATAAACATAATAAAAACTAACCTATGACTAATGGAGGGCTTATAGAGGATAGAGAGAAAAAAAGAGTTAACTTCAAAGCCCTAAGGTCCTATTTATATTTTCCTAAGTTATACACATCATAGATTAACTCAAATTCCTTGTTCTTATCTAAAAAACTCATAATCGACTTTAACAATTTGTCAGCTATTCAATTTTGTTCACAAATTGTTGAGTTAATTGTTGAAATTTGCTCTATATTCTCTAAATATTCATCTGGCGATTCCTAGTGTATTTCTAAATTCGATGCTTATTCAGTGGCTCTTGATTGTTGCCGATTTAGGTGGCTATACCAGTAATCTCATATCGTTGAAAAATCGCTAGACATGTTCTCCTGTTGACTATTTTGCTCTTCTTCCTTTTTTTCTTCAATTTCTTCATTTTTCCTAATTAAATCCTTAAATCACAAAAACAAGAGAATACATTGCGTAACATCATCATTTATATTTAAAATCAATTTAAATTACACTATATAACATACCTACTTATTGACTTGTCAAATACCCTCAAACTCAGCACTTTTCTATATTGAGCAAAATGAATACTCTCAATCATATTCTCATCTCATTCTTTATATACTAATTTAAATATAATTCATCTTAACTTTAAATAATAGAAGTTTTAAATAGAAGTGATCTTTAAATAGAAGTTATCTTCAAATAAAAACATATTGCCCACAAGTAAATTAATGTTATGATAAAATCGAATAATTTAAACAAAACGAACCATCCCTTATTGATATTAAACCACCCAATGCAACACCCCTTTAGAAGTTAAAGTTCAATACCAAGACCAGCATATAATATAGGTTTTCTCAATCTCCACTTACAAGCATTAAGCTATAATGACTAGCATAGAATCTTAAAAAACAAAAATCACTAGATGAATCTTAACTTTGGAAAATACTTTATAAATAGTACGATAATCAAAATCAATAGAAATTTTGCGAAGATGCCAATGAATATATTGTTTAAAATGTGTTAGATTGAGAAATATTTCACTCAACTCTAGCTTCAAGCACTCGAGCTAGATCTTTTCTTTAAAGAGTTTAGAAACATCTACCTTTTTCATCTGTCATTTTTTCTACTTCATCCTAATTGGTTTTTCTTTATTATATATATTTTTTCATTTGACTATTGAGTCCCTACTCCATTTCTTATAGGCATTCTTATATTTTTTCCACAATAGATTCTCTGCTCCATTTCCTATGGACATTCTCACATTTTTCCCTAGAAGATTCCCTACTCCATTTCCTTGCAATGTATAGGACTCTCTATATATTTGTAAACTATTGTTAGCACTTCCCACTATCCACTAAAGTTGAAGAAAGTATTCCTTCAAACTTATAGAATTCATTAGTTTCTAACCTATTTCTTCTTTCAATTGTGGCATAATAAATTTCTATATATATACAGTAAAATTATTTAATCAATATCCTTTGTATCATGAAATTCTTAGAAATCTATCTTGTTCATCTTGCATTATTATTTCAATTTTTTACCCATTCTCATGACTAACATAAGACAATCGATGTATAAATCAACTAGTAAAGTTAATAAAAAATGGTATAAAAATTGATTCATTTTATCATAGAATTCACTTCGACAGTAAAAATATCACTTCCAATCAAAATCTATTATATATATTCATAGATATATTATATTCCTAACTAAAAATCAAGTAAAATGAAATTCATACTTACATGAATTCGGAAGAAATTTGAAAAACTTCATCAACTCACTTGAATATCGGATCAACAATTTCAACTTTTTGAATCTATTCTTGACTTATCTTCTACCTTTCCTTTCTTTCTTTGCTTTCTTTGCTATCTTTGCAATAATTGTTCTACTTCACATAAAATACCCCCAAACTCATTTCATACCTCATCCTCAAGGTTGAAAAATTATGTTCGATTTCAAAAAAACAAATATACCTCGTGAATTATAAATGAATTGACATAATCGTAAGTCAGATAATCAATATATAAATAAACTTAATATATAAATTTCATCAAATGGAGTGCATAAAAATATGAATAAACCATCACCAATGTATCAAATGTAGTAACATCATCATCATTACATAATATCACATGTAGTAATAAGTTATCAAATGTATCAAATCACCAGGCAGAGATCACATATATTGTATCACCACCACAGATCGCAAAGTATCATTACAAGAGTTACATGTAAAACCTCACACATTATCACTTAGAGATAAAAAAATAAAGTTAGAGTACAAAAAATCAATGTTGTTGTCCGGAAGTCGCATCATCATCATCCTCCACTAGATCAATCCTCTTGGACAGGTAACTCGCAGCGAAATCATGAAGGTTATAGTCATTACCTCGACGTAGTTGATCATCAAAAATACCATTAGTCGGTATCCTCACTTGTAGAAAGTATAGGCACCTATGTGCCTCCTTGTTTTCTATGCCTTCAATACATTGTCCTTTCTATCCTGTGAAGGCTCCTCACTAATTCCATCTTGTTCTCGAACACCAGTTCTTGGTTCCTTAAAGTTCTCATTTGATTACACATAATTGTACTCATAAAATCCAACTCTGGCTCCTCCATGTAAAGTCGATTGTAGTCTCCAACAGGTTGCTCCACATTCGGATCGTTTCTAACTCTCAACATTTCTTCTAAAACTCTACTCGTGTCATCTATAATTTTTTTCTTTGCTCTATCTCTATTCTGGCTATCTTGGCCTTCTCTCTCTCATCCTCGGATGTTTACTCAATCAGCTTTGCAAAAAGTCGTGATCATCAAAGGAAAAGGTAATCTGTCATTCTTCTTCATATTGATGGCATTCATTATTGATTAATATATAATCTTGCCAGTATCCAAATATTCCAATCCCATCACAATGTGGTAAACCAAAGTGACTTTCTAGTTGACGATTTCATAATACTGCAGAAATGGCTGTAAGCTGGCATTGATGAAATAACACCACGCTATCGTGATATTCCATAAAAATTTTGTAGTGAGGTGCTTCGAGTATCCCTCATTTTCTAAATTGAATCCATCACTATGGATCGCTTTTAATCCTCCCTTAATTTGCTCATAAAGGTAATGTTAATTAATCGAATATTCAAGTTTTAGGTACTCATCTTCTTCTCTTTAGTGAACTTCCGCTAAACCAAAATAACGGTTTATTTTTGCAGCTAAATAATCCATTGTTCTTTCTCTAACTCATGACTTTGTTTTATTGTCACTTCCATAGTCATTCGCTTAAAACTCTCTTACTAAAATGTTACATCCTTTTTCACTAGGAACATCCTTAAGGTCTAAATAATGATAGTCCCGAGTCAATAATCGATAGTTTTTCGCATCAATGATATCTAGGATCCTAGGATCATATTTCAATTCATTCTTCACATTGAATTCACTCTTCGGGATCAACTTCATTTCTCTCACTATATCATTCTTAATTCAGTAAAGGCCTTATCATTGATGAAATTTTCCCTCCTAAAAACATACATCTTTGCTCCCGTCGGTATCTCTTGTTCTACTTCCTTCTCATCATCCTCATGTTCTTCCTCAAAATTATAGCTAAATGATAAAAGTGGAGTAGGTTCACTTTGTATTCTAATCCTAGGTGTATTGAAAGAAACTCTTGAGGGTTGGATTTGGGAAACTTTGGATTTATCCTTGGTTTTTGTGCTAACTTCCCCTTTTCTTTCTCATCCCTCAAATTTCTACCCTTTCCACTTCCGACCATTTCAATAGGTGCAAGTTAAAGAGTAAACTTGTAAAACCATTTAAAACCAAATTGTTGGAAAAATGTTTGTTAAAATTTAACTTATCTATCTAATAAGGAGAAATTCATCAAAAAAGTCATTTATAAATCGAGAGTTTCACATTCATATGAAATTTATCGATAAAACATCATTGATAAAAACAATTGTTCATATGTAATTCAAGTTATACGATAGACAAACACAATAACCGTAAAACTCATTTGAAACTTAGTCTCAAATAAGCTTGCGTATAAATTTTAATTCATTCGTCATAAACTAAAAATAGTTCAAAAATTTGATATCAATAAACAAATTATCATACTACTATCATACTAGTATTATAATAAAAAAAAACATTCGACATTAAAACAAATTTAGAGTAAAAATTTCAAAATTTTGCTTCTAACCTAAATAAAAATCTAGAAATCCATGAAAAATATAATCAATAAAAGGCTAGGATTTTCATTGCTTACCTTCTTGAAAGTGAATATTTTAAGATTGGTATTCTAAAACTCCTTTAGAACACTCTTCCAAGCTCCATCTTCGAACTCTCCTTACTCAAGCCCTAGTTGGCTCTAAACTCTCAAAACTCACCAAGTTTTGCATTGAATATGTGAAGATTGAGGTGGGAATCACTTAAATGCACTAAAATCTAGCTTTGGAAGGTTAAATCTAGTCGAAAATTTGGTTTTTGGATCGAAAAGTTGCAATGGTTTGTGAGTGTGAATTGAATAAATGTGGCGATTTTGGGTTTTTATTTTTAAAAATGCATATTCATTGTCAGCAAATCAAGGTTTAAGTGGATTCACTAGGAAATCGCTAACTAAATTGCTTAAAATGGGCCTCAGTGGCTCAGTGACTAGTTCAGCAAATCTTAGTTATATGTGTAAATCGTTGACAAATCGCTGACCTAAAATTATACTAAAAATTCTGCAAAACTTATGCCGATTCAACGAAATCCAGTACAAACTTGAATCACTGAGAAATCGCTACCCTATTTAAACTATTTTTTAAATTTAATTTATTTTTCCATATATTTATCACATATATGTCCCATAGAAGGTAGAATTATTCCAAATTATCAGAATTTAACAATGATTTGTACTAAACAATAAATTTATTACTATAAATAATTGTCTAACATAAAAATCTAATGCATAAAGACAATATAATACGAAAAGAAATTTGTTCGATCAACCCCCTTACATTAAATTATTCTAGAATTAAATTCCTAAAATATCTCCATAATAAGAGTCAAAAGTTGAGAGAATATAAACACAACTAACTAATCCTAATACTAAAGCTGAAAGTAAAGATATAGTATGGGCTACCTCCCATAGACCGCTTTTGTTTACTGTCATTGGCTTGACTGAACCACGTAGTTTTAAACTAGTTTTATAAACATAAATGTAGGATTTTCCACTCTAGTGCCATTCCAGAAAGTGATTGCTTAGCCATGCACCCTAAAACTAATTGTCTTGTTCAAAGTATCAATAACAGCTTGTGAAGTGGCTAAGAAAGGTGTCCTAAGATTAATGGAGGATCTTCATTGATGAATCAGCGTAGCGTAGCCAAAAAGTTTGTGGGAATAATGTACTAATCAATTGGAACCGGTACATTAGTAACCACACTTATTGGTTTCACTTAATAATCATTTGGTAAAGTAACTTTTCAAATGCAAGTACATCCAACTCCAGTTGAGTATTAAAAAAGAAGTTAATTGGCATGTAGTTTGCTTTAGAACTTGTATCATAAATAGCTTTAAAATAACAAGCCCATTTAACTTTTATGTTTATGTATATATCTCCTGGATCATCGAGCTTGAAAATTGCTAGATACTTCTTTTTCTTCTTCTTATTCTTCGTAGCTTTAAACTCCTTCATTTTAAGATCATTCTCAACATTTTTCAGTTGATTAACTCTCCATTCTTGAGTTATTATCTTTTAATGCTCATTCTTTGTCCTGACATTTTTGTTTTTGATTGTTATTGTATTAATAACATATACTTTAGCTTTTAAATTATGATTTAATTCTAAAGATTTATTATCATTAGTTCGTTCATTATTTGATTCATCAGAATTATCATAGACATTTTCATCATTAAAATGAAAAGTGACAATTTTGTTTTCAAATTCCATAGACATTGTTCCTTCAAAGATATCAAACTTTTTGTTAGTTGTTTTATGAAACGGTATTCCTAAAAGTATAGGTAGAGATTCAGATGATACTAAGTCTCCTATTTTTATGACATAGAAGTCAGCTGAAAAATTTAAGTCATTTACTTTTACTAAGATATCTTCTAGTAAACCATAAGGTTTCATAATTGTGTTATCACTAGATAAGATTAATAGGTATATTAGTCAATGAACCTACTTTCCTTGACTCATATAGTTTATGTGGCATAGCATTAATTGATGCTCCAAGATCACACATTGCAAAATCTATACAAGAAGTTCCTATTGTAATAGGAATTCCAAACATTTATTGATTGGAACATTTCTCTGGTATTTTCTTTTTAATTAAAGAAGACACCATTTGTCCTAAGCTTTCTTTAGATTCTTCTAAAAATTTATCCTTAGATTCAGAAAATTATTTCAAAACATCATCATAATTAGAAAATTGCATAATTGATTCCACCAATGGTCTATTAATTTCTCTTTTCATAAATATTTCAAGTATGTCTTCATTGTTTTCTTCCTCCCTAGCATCAGCTAATCGTTGTGGAACGGTATAATATGAATACATCTCTTCATTAAAATTATCAAAAATCTTATCATTTTTAAACTTATCCATTAATTTAGACTTTTGTAAAGAGTTTTCATACGCTTCAACTCTGACTAAATACCATGGGTATATATTTTCATGAAAAGGTGTATATTTCAATTGTTCATCCATTCATTTTCTAGTAGGAATGGCATCAGCAATCATTTCTTCTTCTTCTTCTTCTTCTTCTTCTTCTTCTTCTTCTTCTTCTTGTTTTATTTTTATTAACTTGTTCAAGTATCTTTTAAGTTATAGTTGTGTCTTTCTCATCATTAGAAAAAGCATTAACTTGAGATTGATTAGTAGGTGCAGCAGCAACTTCAGTATGTGCATTAGCTTGATTACTCTGTTGAGTACTTAACTTATTTATTTGTAAATTCTTTGACTTAACTAATTTTTCAGTTAATTTATAGTAGTATCAATCTTAATATGATTTTGAGAAATCTGTGTAAAGTTTTGATCTTTTGGTCTATAAGTATTATGATTTTAATTTCGAGGACAATAACTAAGATTTGGGTGTTGTCTTCTAGGATAATAACTATTGTTATTATATAGATTTCTTGGAGGACCAGAAAATTAGTTTATCGTTGCATTAGCCTTTTCAGTATTCTCTTCATGTAGAGTAGGACTCGCATCCGTAGGATGTGTAACCTCATTACAAAATCCACAAGCTTTAACTTTATTAGATCTGTGTTTTATTAACAGCTTTACCATATTAGATAATTTATCAATTTTATCATCAGACGTATTATTTCTACAATTATCAACATCATAAAGTTTCATCTTGAGGACTCAATCTTTTTTACTCTATTGCTTAGATTGTTTAGCATTTTTATTAATTGCTTCTTTTGCCAAAGTGGGTATTGTTTCAAATAAAAACCCATCACATATTGTGTCTAATAACCTTTGTTCAAAGTGATTGAGTCCTTCATAAAAATATTCTAATAAAGCTCTTTGAGTATATCCATGGTGTAGGCAAGAAGAAATTAATCTTCGGAATCTATCCAAGAATTCATTAAAATTTTCATCATCTTTCTTTATTGCAACTGGAATTTGTTTTCTATAGGAACTAATTTTTCTAGTAGGCATATATTCATCAGGGAAAGCTTCTAATATTTGAGTCCATGTAATTATTGAATTTTTGAGGAGATGGAACAACCAATATTGTGCTTGATCTTTTAATGTAAAATGAAAAGCTTTAAGTTTGACTTGTTCTAAGGTACATTCATTCGATTTCATCCCGTTTACTTTTTGTTGATACTCTCTTAAGAATTTATGTAGGTCTTCATTGTCTCTACCATAGAATTTAGGTAAGGCACTAATAAATCCAAATCTAAGTTCGAATTCAGAAAACTCCTCAGGGCATGCTATGACATAGGCTCATATGATGTAACATTTTGTTTTGCTTGTCTAAAAGTGAGTTCTCTATTATTACTATTGTTATTATTATTGATAACTCTATTATTATTATTAGTATTACTATTATTATTGTTATTGTTATTATTAATGACATCATCATTATTATTCTTGTTGTTATCTTCCATCCTATTAGCTAAATTTTCCCTAAGTTGTCCTTGTCTTAAACTTCAATTAAAAGTTCTATCTATTTTAGGATCAAATGGATGGAAAGATCCTATAGAATTTGATTGACGAAGTGTGTAGACCATACAACATCTATAATCCTAAAAAAATATTTAAAAATCCCCAGCACTAGTGCCAAAAATTGACACGTGTCGAGCTTGTACAATAGTTTCACGTATTTTCCTATTATTTGTAGTAGTGATAAATGGGATATCATTTCCATTGGGGATTTGGCAAACTTCAAAGGAAAGTGATTTTTTCTTGTTTTTTAATCTAATTATATGAGAATTAAAATACTAAATAACTAACAACTATAACTACTAACTTTATTATCCAAACTAACTAAACTAATTCAAACAATTCAATGCAAACTTAATTAAACAAAATTCAAATTCAATATAATATAAATATCTAAACAAACACTTAAACGAATCCCCCCACTAAACAATGTAATATACTTGGATGCATTTAAACACTAGAAAATAACATCAGCTCATTACATAGTTATAATTATATTACCTGGTATCTTGGAATCAATAAATTCTAATTCATAATAGGTTGATAGCATTTAGCAAACCATCGATTTTTCTATATTTAATGGAAAATAAGCTATAATCTTATCATTGTAAATCTACCTATTGGATAAAACGCAATAAAATAAAATTCATGATAGGATTAACACTCAACGAAAATCATGCCTAATCTAAATAAAATATTAATGAGAATATGTTAATAAATAAATAACTTGAAACACAATCACCTGGAACATTTACTCGGGTTATATGGCCCCATAGATTAATCCAAGTGACTACTTTTATAATTGTTTTCAACAATAATAGACAAAGAATCAGAATCAAAATATCATAATACATATTTGCAACTATGCATACAATATCAATCATCATTAGTTGTAATACACAAAAATAACTTTTTCAATTTATGATTGTTGTATATGATTAGATTTAAAGCATTAAGTATATGATTCCTTAATTATAACTATATAAAAATCCAAAGTATATACATGTCTAGGGTTTATACACATAATTAAATAACTACCGCTTAATGATATAAACAAAGCTCCAATGTGGCTTCAAACATAAACTCAATAAACTCTATAAGATCTATCCTAGGGCTAGTAGAGGGCTTAGAGAGGATAGAGAGAGAGAGAGAGAGAGAGAGAGAGAGAGAGAGAGAGTTAATTTCGAAGCCCTAAGTTCCTATTTATAGTTGCCAAAGTTATACATATCATAGATAAACTCAAGTTCCTTTTTCTTATCTAATAAACTCATAATCAAACTCAACGATTTGTTAGCGATTCCATTTTGAACATAAATCGTTGAGTTAATCACTGAAATTTGTTCTCTATACTCCACCGATTCATTTGGCAATTCCTAGTGTATTTCCTGATTTCCTGATGATACACTAGCTCTTATTTGCTGCTGCCTTATGTGATAATTCCTGTGTAATCTCATATCGGTGAGAAATCACTAGACATGTTCTCTAGTTGACTGTTTTGCTCTTCTTCCTCTTATACTTCAATTTCTACATTTTTCCTAATTAAATCCTGAAATCACAAAATAAAAGAATACTTAGTGTAATATCATCATATATATCTAAAATAAAACTAAATTACACTATAAAACATGTCTAATTATTGACTTGTCATTAGGGCACTTGGCTGCATAGTTAAAGTAAGGATTCTTATCCTTCCTTCCATAATAGTTACTTTATTACCTGTCATATCCTGTATGTGGCCTTGGAAATCGGCTTGTCGCATTGACTTCCCTAATATTCACAAAAAGTTGAGGACATTGATATGTGAAATGGTTCTCCTCTAAACTGATACCACAAGCTTTTTCTATCCATGTCATAACCATCATTTTTGTCACCATAGATTTAAGTTCTAACAGATCACTCTCATGTCTACTTCCCCCTAAAGATAGTGTTGCTCCTCTTCTCTTAATAGTTTGACCATACTACCTGGATTGATTAGCTATTTTCTCTATATACCCCCTAGCCTCTATAGATGTGATATATGAAAGACTTATTGCACACTGTATCGAGTAGTCTCTTTTCATTATAGTCAATCCTTCATAAAAACTTTCCATCAAGTATTTCTCATGGAGACCATGTTGAGGACACATTCTGCACTATCTTTTGAACTTCTCCCAATATTGTGATAAAGATTCATCATCATTCATAACAATGTGAGATATCTGCCTTTTAAGCTGTGTAATCTTCCTGGCTGGCATGTAATCATCTTGAAATTTCTAATTCCTAATAGAATCGGCTGCCAAGTAAAACAACCAATCTTGTGTAGCATCTTTAAGAAAAAAAAGGAAAAGCTTAAGTATCACTACGTCAACATCAATTTTAGCAAGTTTCATGCCTTCTACCACCATCGCAAATTCTTTGAGGAACTTATGAGGATCCTCATCCTCCTTCCCATGAAAATCAGGAAATTTGTGTATCAACCCGGATTTTAGCTCAAATGGACTGGTTCATGCTTTGGTTCATGCCTTGCATTATGCTGGTTGTTATACTCAACATTCTGCGCAACTGGAAAATTATAATCTCTTCTATTTTCATCCATAATCACTTGCAACCTTTCCCTTAATTTTTTTAACCCTGTTCCTCTTTCTATATGTCAAGTCAACTTCCGAGTCATGCGGAACCAAAGAGTCTATGGAAAGTGAATGCCGGTGACATGCAACCATAAAACAAAACAAAACCTAATAAGAAAATAAATTAGTACCAATCCCCAACAATGGTGCCAAAAATTGGTAGACACATCGAAAGTACAAATAATAGTCTTGAATTCACCGACTATATAGATTTTTAGTAAGGTAAGTACAAGGTTGAACCCACAGGGATTGGGATGTTCCTTTTCATATTTTGGTAAAAATAGGGTTTCTTGAGAACAAAAACTCAATTGCAATAAGAATTAAATGCGAGGAAAATAAAATTTAATTACTTTGATAATGAAATTTAAGAAATGTAAAACTCTAGATCGAAATGTGAATTGAAATTCAAGGGACCAGATTCGTTTTTCGCTTTTTAAAAGATTGTTCTAGTAACAATTTTTAAAGATAGGCTTATTGTGACTCTCGTCACATTTTTCTCCACATGTCAATAGAAACAACGTGCGACACAACTACATACTAACTAGAACCTCCAAATGTCGAGTGGTCTGCAAATTTTCAACAGACTAGCACCATTATGCTCTAGGATAACACCTATCATAAGTAGTAACCTGCATGAGCTACTACCCTTCTCATATCTCAACAACACAAAGGCACATTGGTTGCTAACAGACAAGGCAAGGGATGGGCATCGGTTTCCCTAAAACTGCCCAAACCGTATGGTTTGGTCTGGTTTTTAAAACTCGCGGTTTGGGGCCAGTTTGAAAAACTTGAAAACCGCAAAATCGCGGTTTGGTGGTGGTTTCAATTCTGAAAAACCGCAGTTCACCAAACCAAACCGAGGGTAATTTAGTAAATTTTTTTAATTCACATTTTAAAACCTTAACCAATATAAACAACTTAACCTTAATCAATATAAACAACAACCGTTTCATTTTTTCATCTCCATCTCAAGATCTTAAACATATTCGCCTCCACCAGTTGAGGCCATCCGTTGCCGCCTTCCACTAGTCGTCGTCACTGCCGCTTCCCACCAGTCGTCATCGCCGCCATCTACCAGCCATTGTCACCGCCGCCTCTCACCAGTTGCCTTTTTCCACCGCGCCACTCGACACCTCCCACCTCCCACCACTGCCACCTCCTCTCACCACCACCTCCTAGGCTCCTACAGTTCTACGCCTCCTCCACTACTTCCCACCAATCACCTCCTCTCACAGTTGCCTCCCACCACCGCCTCCCGCAGTTCCATGCCTCCTATCGCCATCTCCTACCAGCGATCTCTCACTGCCGCCTACCACCACTGTTTTTTTTTTTTTTTTTTTTTTTTTGGAAAACATGTAACAAGAAAAACCGCGAAAACCAAACCGACCAAACCGCGCAAACCGCGGTCGGTTTGGTTGCGGTTTTGGTGGTTCGCGTTTTGGTGGTGGTTTGCAAAATGACCAAACCATAAACCCTCGGTTTGGCAGTTTGCCCACCCCTAGACAAGGCCCCAATTGCCACCTAACGTGATTAACAAGTCAGTAATCAAATAATATTTTATAATACAGTTTTATGTAATTTTGAATGTAAAAGGCTATATTACACTAGGTTTTGTTTTTGTTTTTATGGTTCCATGTTATATTTAGAGTAGAAATGGAAGAAAATAAAGAATTTAGTTAAGTGGAAAAAAAATCAGCCATTTAGCAATGAATCAAGAGTAAGACAGGATTCGCTAGAGAAATCGTTGAAGGACAGAGTCTAATTTCCATTTAGTTGCATAGCGAATAAGTGGGATAGAGGATTCGAATACTATTTTTTAGGGTCGATTTCGAGTTTTTTGGAGCAAATCAAGAAATTTCGTTTTGATTAAATATGTACTACATAGAATACTTTATATATGAACCTTAAGCTTTGAAATCAATTGACCTTGAGTATCCTAGATTATGTTTCATTGCTCTTGGAGACATAATGTGTTGTTTCTATATTTATTTAGTTAGTTTAGATTTATTGTTCATTCCTTTAGGAGAAAATTTGAAGATTCAAATTATTCAATTAAGAGGTATTTATGAATGTTAGTTATTTACTTTATTGTGATGTTTATTATGAATATGAGTGAGTAGTTTATTAATCTAAACAAAATCTAAACATCAACTTGATCTATTTTTTATACTTAATGCTTAAAACTAGTTGTATTATTTAATTCACTGATTTAATAAATTGTTATTTGCGGATTATAATCATGAAGCTTCGTATTGCATGCATAATCAAGAATGTGTATTGTAATAGTTGGATTCAATATCTAATTTGAAGTAGTAACTAGAATTGTTTAAAAAGGTCTTTACCATTTAGATTTCCTATGTGAATTAAGATCAAAGTTTACTATGGAAGTTACTTTCTGAAAGTATGAGGCTTAGTAGTTCAAACTTTTCACAAAACTTATGTTTTATCGTCTAATTAATTTCTTTGAGATTTTGAAGGATTAATTTAATGAAATTAGTATGTGGCTTTTCCATTGATGTAAGGAAAAGTAATTGTTTGATATGGGGTATCTACTTACTTATCATTTGAGTTTAATGATTTGAAAATACTTTATAGCATGATAAATGCACGATTACAACTATGATTTAAGTAGTATGTTTGGACATGAAAAAGATTAATGTTTCATTGTTCTAGATATTTTTTTCGATGTTTATTTTATATTAATTAAATTGATTTGATTTGATTTAAATTTTATTATAATTAATTTGATTTATGCTAGTTAAGTTAGTTTAATTAGTTTAATTGATTGCTATAGTATTATTTGATAATTTTAATTCATGTTTTAATTAAATTAAATAAAATAAAGTAAAAATAATAAAATACTTGGAAAACCTTTTTCCTAAAGAATTTTGCTAAATCAATGAGAAGACGCTCCCACTTATCGCTACTACAAATAATAAGGATATACGAGGTGCTCGACAAGTGTCAATTATTGGCATCGTTGCACAGGACTTTTATATAATCTCTTACAAGTTTTAGACATTTTATAGTCTACACACTTTGTAAATGTAATTCCACAGGATTTTTACATCCATTTGATCCTAAGGTAGATATGACTTTCAATCGTAATTTAAGACAACAACGTAGGGAACACCAAGCTGCCACAATGGAAACTAATAATAATAATAATAATAATAATAATAATAATAATAATAATAATAATAATAATAACAATAAAAATTATTATTATTATAATAGATAAATTACTTTTGGGCAAGCCAATTGAAATGTGACAGCTTACGAACCAATTTGTATTGCCTATCTTGAGGGATTTCTTGAATTCGAACTAAGATCAGGATTCATTAGTGCCTTACCTAACTTTTATGGTAAAGAAAATGAAGGCCCCCAAAAATTTATAAGTAAATACTAACATAAAGTAAATGCGATGAAACCTAAAGAAGTTACTTTAGAACAAGCCAAACTTAAGGGTTTTCCTTTTTATTGAAAGATCAAACACAATATTGTTTGTTTTATATTCCTCCGGATTGAATAACTGCATGGCCTCAAATGCTAGATGCTTTTCCATATCAATATATGCCTACAACAAAGATTATCATCTATAGAAGGCAAATCATAGTCCTAAAAATGAAAATGATGAAAATTTTAATGGATTTTGGAATAGATTTCAAAGATTAATTTAGTCTTGCCCACAACATGGGTATACACAAAGAGTTTTATTAGAATACTCTATGAATGACTCAATTATTTTGAACAATGATTAGACACCGTATGTGGTGGATCTTTATTTGATGTAACACCAACTTTAGCAAATGAAGCTATTGATTAAATGGCTAAACAATCTAAGTAAGATGGTGAAAACATTGAGACATCAAGGAAGATATTTTATGAAGTTAATGATAAAAAAAGAAATACAATGAATAAGTTGATGAGTTTTCTTGCATGGTCAAGTTACTATTAAAAGATGGATCAAACGAAGTAAAATCATGTGCATTTTGTAATGAAGTTACACATCCTACGGATGCTTATCCTATTTTATATGAAGAAAGTACTTAAGTAGTTAATGCAGTTATGAACCAATTTTGTAGTCCTCCTGGGAATCAATATAATAAAAATAGTTACTACACTAAAAAACTAAATTCAAATCTTAGCTATGGCCACAAAATCAAATTATACCACTTATAGATCAAAAGCACATGTACAATCTACAATAATCAGCAATCTCAATAAATAGTTCAACCTATGCAACCAAATCTAGGGCTAATCTTGTACAATTTAATGACTCAAACTCATCAAAACTTTACATGAATTACTCAAAACAAGTTAAAACAGATACGTCTATTAATAAGTTGAAAAATCAATTAAGATGTGGATTTGTTGAGTCAATCACTGAATTTAGCTCTTAGCGCTACACGGATTCAGCTAGAGATTTCTATTTCATTCTCCAATTCGCTGTTGATTCGCTGGCTTTTTTCCTATTGTCGATTTAGGTGGAGATTCCTAGTGTTATTGCAATCGCTGGCTAATCATTGGACTTCTTTTTCATTTGACCGTTTTTCTATTCTTTATCTTTTCTTTCATTTCTTAATTTTTTATTTAAAACCTAAAGTCGCAAAAACAAGAGAATACCTAGTGTAATATCATGTATATAATCAACAAAAATTACCCTATAAAATGTGTCCGATTATTGACTTGTCAAATAACCGTAAACCCAACACTTTGATGTCTTGAGCAAAGGAATACTCTCAATCATATTCTCCTTTCATTCTTTTAAACTGATTTCAATTTAATTTATCTTGACTTTAAATAATAGAAATTTTAAAATAGAAGTGATCTTCAAATGAAAATATTACCAACAAGTAAATGAAAGTTATGATAAAGTAGAATTATTTAGACAAAATGAAACATCCCTTAATAATAACTGAACCACTCGATGCAACACCTTTTAAAACTTAAAGTTCATTACCAAGGCCAATCAAACAACATATGTTTTCTAAATCTCCACTTGATAAGCATCAAGCTTATGATAACTAATATAGAATCTCAAAACACAAAAACCATTAGATTAAGTTTAATTTTAGAAAATTCATTATAATAGTGCCTTGATCAAAATCAATTTGAATTTTACCAAGATACAAATGAACATATCATTTAAAACATGTTAGAATAAGAAATACTTCATTCTACTCTAGCTTCAAGTACTCGAGTTAAATCTTTTTTTCTAAAAGTTTATGAACATTCATCTTTTTCATCTCTCATTTTTTTCTGCTTCAGTCTAATTGTTTTTTTAATCATATTTCTTTTATTTTTTTTCTTTGCTTTTGAGTCCCTGCGCTGTTTCTTTTAGACATTCTCACATTTTCCCCACTATAGATTCCCTGCTCCGTTTCCTTTGGAATCTATAGGACTTACTATACATTTATAAACTCTTGTTAACACTTCCCACTATCCACTAAAGTTGAAGGAAAAGTATTCCTTCTAACTTATAGAAATTCATCAGTTTCTAACCCATTTCTTTTTTCAATTGTGGCATAATAGCTTTCTATATCTATAATAAAAATATTAATAAATAGCCTTTGTATCACAAGATTCATAAAAATCTGTCTAGTTCATCTTGCACTATTATTTCAATCTTCTACCTATTATCATGACTAACACAAGATATTCAATTTAATGTACACGTCAACTAGTAAAGTAAATAAAAAAGGGTATAAAAATTAATTCCTTCTTTCATAAAACTCAATTGGGTAGTAAAAATATCACTTCAATTTAAGAATCTATTATACATTCATTATCATTCTTACTAAAAATAAATAATACGAAATATATACTTACTTGAATTCGGAAGAAATATGAGAAATTTTGTCAACTTACTTGAATATTGGATTTAAAGTAATTCTAAACTTTTCTTCTACCTTTCTTTACTTTCATTATCATCAATGCCATAATTCACCTAAAATACCCCCAAGCTCTTTCTAAACCTTTGTCCTCAACGTTTAAAAATGAAATCTGATTTTCAACATAACAAGTATACCACCTGAAGTATACAACAACAACAACAACAACATAGCCTCAGTCCCAAATTAACTGGGGTCGGCTACATGGATCAAACTTTTTCATTGTGCTCGATTAAGTGCAATTGATGGTGAGCTTTTCAAACCATTCAAATCCCTCCTAATTAATGCATCATATTTTAACTTTGGTATGCCCCTACCTCGTCGAATTTCAATAGTTTCTATTGAGTCAAGTTTTCTAGTTGGGGCATTTGTAGGTCGTCTTTGCAGGTGACCAAACCACCGCAACTGCCCTTCCCTAATCTTTGTATCATTGGTGCTACTCCTACTTGTCTTTGAATTTCTATATTTCTTATTCTATCTTTACGAGTTTTACCACACATCCACTTAAGCATCCTCATTTCTGCTACGTTCATTTTATGTAATTGTTGTTGCTTTACCGCTTGAACATTCACTTCCATAGAGCATAGCTGGCCTAATTGCGGTCCTATAAAATTTTCCTTTTAACTTAGTAGGAACATTTCGATCACAAATCACCCCTGTTGCACTCCGCCAAGTATACCACCTTAAGTATATAAGAATTAAAATAATCATAAATTTGACAATCAAAAAATGAATAAAATTAATTTGAAATTATAAGAAGATAGAGTGCATAAATATTTAATGAATAAACATCACCATTATATATCAAGTTTATTAAATATCATAGCCAAGCAATGATTAAAATGTATCACATAGTATACCATAAAAAATAAAGAGTATCACGAAGAAACACAAAGTATATCACCGCTACTAGAATTACATAGGAGCTCATATAGTATCGGAGACGGAGAAAAAAATAGAATAATAGAATCAATGTCGGCATCCAAAAGTCACATCGTCATCATCCTCCATTAGATTAATCCTATAGGACTGGTAGCATACAGCAGGGTCGTAGAGGTCATTACTAACCTGATAATGTCAGAACCTCAAGATTACTGGTAAGTGGTAATCTCATCTGTGTAGATGGTACAGGGACCTCTGCTCCTCCTTAACGTATGTTTCTCCCAGACATTGTACGCTCCATCTTGTGGATGCTCCTTGTTAAGGCTCTCTAGTTATCAAATACCAGTTCTTGACTACGGAGAGTGGTCATCCGATTGCACAAGATTGCACCAATGAAAGCCAAATCCGACTCGTCCATGTATAGTCCATCATAATCCCTAGCAGGCTGCTCCACGTTCGGATCATTTCTAGCTTCTGACATCTCCTTCAAAATTCTCCTTGTGTTATCTTTGGTTTTCCTTCTTTGCTCAGTTTCTCTTTTGGCTATCTAAGCCCTTTCTCTCTCATCCCTTATGTCTACATAAACATTCAATTTTCCATCTCTTTATAACCTCATCAGTGATGGTTTTCTCTAGTAAAACATCCATGTCAAGCCCTGCCATGTTCACATGGTCCTCTCTACGAAAGGTCGTAATCATCAAAGGGAAAGGAAGTCCATTCTTCTTAGTGCTGATGGCACTCCTAATCGACTCATAAATGATTTCGCCAACATTCAAGTATCCTAATTACATAATAATGTGGTAATGTAGAGCGGCTTCATGCTCACTATCTCATTATATTGCGAGTTCGACTGTAAACTGTCGTTGATGAAATAACACTAACCTTTAGTGGCCTTCCTAAAACATTTAGTGGTTATGTGTTTGGGATACCTCTCCATATCAAAAATAAACCCACCTCCATTGATTGCCTTTAAACTTCCCCTTATTGTCTCAGTAGGGTAATGGTATTTAATGCACTATTCAGGTTAAGGGTACTCGTTGTTTTATTTTGGATGAAAATTCGATAATCCAAAATATCAATTTATTCTTGCAGGGGAATAATCCACTGTCCTCACTCGAACTCGAGACTCAATATTGCTCTTACTTCCATATGTGTTTGCGTAAAACTCTCTCACCAAGACATTACAACCCCGTTCACTAAGAACATACTCTAAGTCTAGGTAGTTATAGTCCCTAGTTACTAATCTCCTGTTCCTGGCCTCAATAATATCTAGGATCATATGCCTATACTTCCATTCGTTCTACACATTAAATCCCCTCCCTGAGATCAACTTCCTATCCTTATATCATTCTTAAGTATTTCATAGGCCTTCTCATTGACTAAATTCTCTTTCCTTAGTTCGTAGTTTCTCTCCCCCGTTGATATCTCTTGTTCAACTTCCTCTATGTCCTCCTCTTCCACATAATCATCCTCTGTGTCAAAACTAAATGAAGAAGATGGAGTAAGTTCTCTTTGTGGTCTAATCATAGGTTTATTAAAAGAGATAGATGTGGGTTGGATTTGGGAAACTTTTGATTTTGTTTTTGGCTTATCTACTAACTTTCCCTTCCCTTTCCCATCTCTTGAACCTCTACCCTTTCCACCTGCGGCCATTTGGAATGGTATAAGTAAAAAAATAAACCCGTAAAATTATTTAGAAATAAATTTATCGGAAAAGTGTTCGGTAAATTCAACTGATTTATTAAGAAGGAAAATTTCATCAGAAAAATCATTTGTAAATTTGTAGTTTGAAATTCATATGAAGGTTATTGATAAAACATCATTGGAAAACAAACTTTATATGTAATTCAAATTAATCGATAAATATTAACAAAAACCTCCTAAACTCATTTGAAACTTAGTCTCAAATTAGCTTGCGTATAAAATTTGATCCACTCGCCATATATGAAAGTTTTTCAAAAATTTGATAGTAATGAACAAAGCATCACATCACTCTCATACTAGTATTATAATATAAATCTTTTGATATCATACCCATTTTAGAGTAAAATTTTTGAAATTGAGTACATAACCTAATAATCAATCCAAAATCGACAAAAAACCAAAATTTAAATCCATAAAAGGTTAGGTTTTTTCATGGATTACCTTCTTGAAAGTGGTTCTTTCAAGTGTGGAACTCAAATCTCCTCTATGACACTCATCTAAGCTCGCATTCGAACTCCCTTATGCAAGCCCTAGGTGGCTCTGCACTTTCAAAACTCACCAAGTTTTAGTTGAATGTGTGAGGGTTGAGGTGAGAATCACTTAAATACACTAAAATTAATTTTTGGAAGGGTGAATCTAGTCAAAATTTGGTCTCTTGAATGAAAGATTGCAATGGTTTGTGAGTTTGAAGGATTTTAATGTGGCGATTTGTAATTTTTATTTTTAAAAATTGAATTAGTTCTCAACGAATCTGGGGTTTAATTGGATTCACTTGAGGAATCGCTAACAAAATTGTTGAAAATGAGCCTCAAATGGCTCGTTGATTTGTTCAAATGAATTTTAGTTATAAGTTTGAGTCGTTGAGAAATCGTTGACTAAAAAATTACATTTAAAATCTTGCATCTGCACCGATTTCCTTAGCAATTTCCAATACAAACTAGACTCGCTAGGAAATCACCAGCCAAATTTTGATGTTTTTCCAATTAAATCCATTGTCCCATTTAATTATCACATATATATTCAATAAAGGTAGAATTATTCATTATCTTCAAAATTTAACAATGATATCTATTAAATAATCTCTTTCATAACCATAAATAGGTAATTAACATAAAACTAATGCTTAAATAATATAATACGGAAATAAATTGGCTAGATAAACCCCCGTAACATGAAATTATTCCAGAATTAAATTCTTAAAATATCTGCATTATAAGAGTCAAAAGCGAAGAGAACAAAAACAACTAACTAATCCTAATCCTAATACTAAAACAAAAAATAAAGATGGAGTATGGGCTGCCTCCTAAAAGCATTTTTGTTTACTGTTATTGACTCGACTAAACCACGTAGATCTAAACTAGTACTATGAACATAAGTGTAAGATTGTCCACTCTTTTGCCATACCAGAAAGTGGTTGCTCAGCTATGTACTAAAAAAGTGATTGCCTTGGTTTAAGTATCCATGACTGCTTGTGAAGTGCCTAAGAAAGGTCGTCCAAAAATTAATAGAGAATCTTTGTTGATGAAGTGAGGTATAACCAAAAAGTTTATGGGAATAATGTACTTGTCAATTTGAGCCAGTACATTAGTAACCACACTTATTGGTTTTACTGAATAGCCGTTTTGTAAATTAACTTTTTAGAAGCATGTACATCCGATTCCAATTGAGTGTGAGAGAAAAAATGAATTGATATGTAGTTTGTTGTAGAACCCGTATAGCAAATAGGTTTAAAATATCAATCTCATTTGACCTTTATGTATATATATATATATATATATATATATATATATATATATATATACTTGGTCATCGAGCTTGACAATTGCTTCATTCCTTTTTTTCTTATTCTTATTCTTCATAGATTTAATTTTCTCCATATTATATTTCTCAACATTGTTCAGTTGCTCAACCTTCTGTTCTTGGGTTATTGTCTTTTGTTTTGAAGCATCTTCAACTTGCATATTCTTGGTCATTACATTTTAATCTTCCATTCTTACAACATTAATAGCATATATTTTAGCTTCATGATGATTTAATTATAAAGATTCATTATTATTAGTTTGTTCATCATCAAATTAATCAAGATTTCCATAGATATCTTCATCATTAAAACAAAAAGTTACAATCTTGTTTTGAAATTCAATAGACATTGTTCCTTCAAAAGTATCTAACTTTGCTTTAGCTGTTTTAAGAAATGGACTTCTTAAAAGTATAAGTGGTGGCTTAGACAATATTGAGTCTCCCATATTCATGACTTAAAAGTGAACTAGAAATACTAAGTCATTTACTTTGACTAAGACATCTTCTAATAATCCATAAGATTTAATAACAGTATTGTCAGCTAAAGTAAGATTAATAGTTGTATTAGTTAGTGAACCTATTTTCAATGATTCATATAGTTTAAGTGAAATAATGTTTATTGATGCTCCAAGATTACACATAGCAAAATCTATTAAAGAATTCCCTATTGTGATAAGAATTCCATACATTCCTGGCTCGGAAGATTTCTCAGGTATTTTCTTTTTATATAAAGCAAACATTTTTTGTCTTATGTTTTCTTTAGATTCTTCAAAAAATTTATCCTTTGAATCAAAGAATTCTTTCAAAACTTCATCATAATTGGAAAATTGCACAATTGATTCCATCAAAGGTTCATTGATTTCTATTTTCCTAAATGATTCAAGAATATCTTCATTATTTTCTTCCTGCATAGCGTCAAATAATCGTTGTGTAACGGTAAAATATGAACACGTATCTTCATCCAAATTATAAGAAATTTTATCATTTTTATCCTTATCAATTAATTCATATTTTTGTAAAGATTTTTCATACGCTTCAACTATGACTAAATACCGTGGGTATATCCTTCAGGAAAAGGTGTATATTTCAATTGTTCAGCCATCCACTCTATAGTAGTAAAGACATTAGCCATCATTTCTTCTTCTTCTACTTCTTCAAAAGTCTTATGAACCTTGTTTTTCTTACTATATTTAAGTGTATTCCCATTTATAGGTGTGTCTTTCTTATCACTAAATATAGCATTAACTTGTGCTTTGATTAGTAGGAGCAAGATTAGCTTGAGTAGGTGCTTTAGCTTGACTACTCCGTTGAGTACATAACCTATTTATATGTAAATTCATTTGACTTAATTGATTTTTCAGCACAATAATTGTATTATCAGTCTTAATCTAATTTAGAGAAATTTGTGTAAAGTTTTGATGACTTTGACTCTTAAGGTTATGCAAAATTTTCTCTAAGTTTGGATTCATGGGTTGACAATTTTGTTGAGGCTATTGATTAGGTGCAGATTGTATATAAGCTCTCAGTCTATAAGTACTATAAATCTGGTTTTGAGGACCATAAGTAAGATTTGGATTTAGTCTTCCAGGATAATAAGTGTTATTATTATATTAATTTTTTGGGGACCAAAAAATTGATTCATCACTACATTAACCTCTTCATTATTTTCTTCATGTAGAGTAGGATATGCATTCGTAGGATGTATAACCTCATTATTGAATCTACGAGCCTTAACTTGATTAGATCTATTATTAACTAACAGTTTAACCATCTTAGATAATTCGTCAATTATATCATCAGATGCATTATTTCTCTTATTATCCACATCATAAAGTTTCTTTCTTGAGGAGTCAACCTTTTTACCATATTGCTCGGATTGTTTTGCCATTTTATTAATTTCATCTTTCGCTAAAGTAGGTGTTGTCTCAAATAAAGATCCACCACATACTATCTCTAATAATCTTTCATCATAATGATTGAGTCATTCATAAAAATACTCAAGTAAAGCTCTTTGAGTAAATCCATGTTGTAGACAAGAAGAAATTAGTATTTGGAATCTATTCCAAAACTCATTAAAGTTTTTATCGTCTTTTATTTTAGGAACTGTAATTTGCTTCCTATAGGAACTAATTTCTCCAGTAGGCATATATTATCTAGCAAAGCTTCTAACATTTGAGTCTATGTAGTTATTGAATCTTGTGGGAGATAGAACAACCAATATTGTGCTTGTTCTTTCATTGTAAAAGGGAAAGCCTTAAGTTTGACTTGTTCTAAAGTACCATCTTTCACTTTCATCCCATTAACTGTATGTTGATACTCCCTTATGAATTTATGAGAGTCTTCATTGTATTTACCATAGAAGTTAGGTAAGGCACTAATAAAATCAGATCTGAGTTCGAATTCAAGAAAACCATCGGGATATGCTATGCACATAGGCTCATATGCTGTAACATTTCATTCCCTAGTCTAAAAGTGAGTTCTTTATTAGTATTGTCATTATTGATAACTCTGTTATCATTATATTATTAAAGACTCTGTCATTAATGTCATTATTTTTGTCTTCCATCCTATTAGCTAAATTTTCCTAATTGTTGTTGCCTTAAACTCTGATTAAAAGTTCTTTCTATTTTAGGATCAAACAGCTGTAAGGATTCAGTTGAATTAACACGACAAAGTGTGTAGACCATACGACGTTTAAAATCCTTAGAAATTATTTAAAAACCCCCATCAACGGTGCGAATAATTGGTACGTGTCATTCGTGCACAATAATTTATCATATTTTATTGTTAACTTGTAAATGAGATATCGTCTCCGCAGTGATTTTTTAAATCTCAAAGGAAAGTATTTTTTTCTTGTTTTTATTAATTTAGTTAATCTAATTAAATGAGAATTAAAATATTAAATAACTGAAAACTATAAATACTAAAGTAATTAATCAAACTAACTAAATTTATCTAAACAATTCAACTTAAACAAAATTAAAAAATGCTAAAATTCAACATAATTCAAATATCTTAAACAAACATCCAAACAAACCCCTACTAAATAATGTAATATACTTGGATTGCTTTCTCTATGGTTATAATCATAACATACGGAATCTTGAAATCATAAAACCCCTACTTAATAATAGGTTGATAGCCTTTAGCCAGCCACCAATTTTCCTAAATTCAACTGAAATGCCACATTCTCATCATTGTAAATCTACCCATCGGATAAAATGCAACACCATAGAAATATGATAGCACTACACTTAATGAAAATCTTTCCTAATCTAAGCCAATATTAATCGAGACCGCATAATAAAAAACTTAGAACACAATCACCGAGAACGTCCACTCTGGAAAAGCCCTATAGATTAATCATAGTTACTAGTTCTATAATTGTTGTCAATAATTATAGACATAATCAGAATTAAAATACCACATAACACATTTGCAACTATGCATGCAACACTAATCTTCTTTAGTTGTAATATGCAAAAAAAACTTGTTAAATCCGTTATTGACGTGTATGAATTGATTTAAAGCATTAAGTTCACGATTCCTTAATTGTAACCATCTAGCAATCCAAAGTACATACATGTCTAAGATTTTGTTTAGATTGATAGACTACTCATTCATGCTGGAAATAAACAATGCATATATATATATATATATATATATATATATTATTAAAAGACATAATGAATAAATAAATACCTTAATATAAATCAAAGCTCCAAAGTATCTTCAAACATCAACTAGAAATATAGAATAGGCAATAGAAATAATATAGAGCAAAACGAAAAGAGTTATTTCGAAGCTTTTTGGTATTTTTTATAGTCACCCTATGTATACATATCGTATATAAACTCAAATTCTTCATAATAATCAAAAAATCCGTAATCGACCTCAGTGATTTGTCATCAATTCCTAACTTATATAGAAATCGAGGAGTAAATCACTGTGTTTTGCTCGCAGTGCTCCACCAATTAAGCTGGCGATTTCTAGTTCATTCTCAAATTCACAGTGGATTCGCTGGCTTTTTCCTCTGATTTAGGTGGCGATTCCTAGTGTTATTGCAAATCGTTAGCTAATCGCTGGACTTGTTTTTCCAGTTGATTGTTTTGCTTTTCTTTTCTCTTTTCTTCCATTTCTAATTTTCCTATTCAAAACCTAAAATCATAAAAATAAGAGAATACTTAGTGTAATATCATATATAAGTAATCAACCTAAATTACACAATAAAATGTGTCTAATTATTGACTTGTCATGATGAATGATATGAGAGGACATAGAGCACCCACCTCCAGTGCCACTGTCGCCATAAGCACACGTACTTCCACATATGCAACCACCAGCTGAGGGAGGTGCTAATGGACCCATTCCTAAGGCTGGAAATAAAGAAGAGGATGTGGCTCAATCAGTTGTTGGGACATGCCTAGCACCAGCAGTGTTACCACTAGTTTTACCAGCAGACGTAGAAACCCTCAAGATGTTTAAGATACATAAAGAGTTTCCAAAGTATAACGTAACTCATTTCTATAGGGACAGAGAGGTGAACAAGACCTTCCATTGGAACATGTACGTAACGAAAGGGTCTGAAGATTGATAGTCCCACTATGGTTTTCTGTCACGACCCAAATTTTTAATCCTAGTTTCATCTCTTAATCAAGATCAAATGACCCGTGATGCGGGACCCGCAGCGAGATACATGTCGTAACCGAGGCTAGATGGTCGAGGTAAGCGTTATATTTGTTGTGGTGTATGCCTAGTGTATTGTATATGTATAGACTACTAAGTCATTTCTACTTACATATAGGCGTCGAGGCATGAGCAGAGACGCGCCTCGATATGCATACCAGCGTGAGGCCGAGTTAGAGAGCAATGTGGTGAGTTGGTATAAGCTTTATAGTGCTTTCATTAGTGATATAAATGGGGCTATGGTTGGTTATGTATTAATACACTTAAGTTAGTAACTTAAAACAATAGCTACTTGACATTTCTCGAGACACGTGTTAGCACATCTCAACACAAATTGAGTCACTCATTGGTGTCACATGGCATGAGTTAGTAGGCATGTGTTAGTAGGTGAACCAATAGATAAGTCTCGAGATACGTGTGCACATTAGGATCAAGGGCTATCAATCAACCATATCCAATTCATGACTATAAAGCTTCCAGTCAACACAAGCTACTCAACTCTTTCATTTTGAATTCTTAAGTGAGAAGCAAAGCTTGCTGGAGTAAAGAGAGTAGCTGGAGGAGGAAGAAGAATAGCAAATTTAGTGATTTAGTGTAGAAGAAATCAATCTAAGATAGAGTACATCAAGTTAGGTAACTTTTCTACACCAAAAACATAGCTCAATTCAATGAATTCATGTATTTGATGATATGTGTTGTTGTTTTATGTTAGTAATGATGTCTTGGAACTTGGGAAGTGTGTATGGAGGTGTTCTAGGCATTAGCATAGCCTATGTGTGGAGAAAACTCAGAATTTTGTTTGTAGAATTTCGGGTTCTGCAATACATAACGCGCTGTGTAGGATAGGTAGCGCGCTACATCGGTCATTAGCGCGCTACACAGGGTCATTAGCGCGCTACATGCTACGACAACATTAAAAAAATTAACAAGTCTCAAGAGGTCCTTAAACACTATAAATGAGTCTAATATGCTAAGGTCCAAAGACACTAAAAAAACTTATGATATGATGTCAGAGACCTAGGGAAGTATTTTGGGGATTCAAATACGAGTTTCGAGGTGTCGGGAGGCCGAAGTAGCATTGGAAATTGCGTGGATTGTAAGTAAACTGATTGAGATATTTATTTACATCTCATTCCTATTCATATTTTCAATTCCAGTTTTTTGGACTGAATTGTCTTTGTACTTCATATGCCATGACTTGTTGTTCATTCTCATTACATGAGGTTGCTTTCATTGTATAGTTTGTTGATAAAACGATTTCATTGACTCCAATTCATGCGCAATGTCATTATTGATTGTTAATACATGTGTTCAGTGAAATAGCATACTATTAGGTAGGTGTTACATGGTATTGTAATCCATTTCCTTTGTGCATTTGATATGCAATTGCTTTATTGGATTCTCAAACCATGTTGTTTCTTGAAATATGTAAGTGGTTCTTGTATCTAGGGTCGTTACATTATAGAGGTTCGTCGGACATTCGGGTTCCAGGGTGATCGGGATCTCTTCACTATCTTGCACAACACACGAGAAATGAGTCCCGTGGTTGTTGGCAAGCATAACTTGCGCATCACATAGGGTATGGGACCCGGGGTTGTTGGTAGGTTTATATCGCAGGTGACTGGCACCAGTGAAAGGTTATAAAGGCTAGAGCACTGCTCAGACCTTCACATTGTTGTAGAGCTCAGCTCCATCATCATATAGTGGAAAGGCTGATGTGATGAAGATCATGGCCGACCGGCCCTACATCATTACTACTTGGCTATGTGTCAGTTTCATGTTGTTTAGATGAAGTATCTCTTTGCATGTTCTCTATACTTCATAGTTGCTATTATCATGCTTTTAGATACTTGATGCATAATTGGGAAGATGAACAAATGTCTCTCAGTATTACTTTCTACTTTCCTGTACTCACCATCTAGTTTGTGAAAGTGGTTGTAGATCCATCGAGTAGCAGACTAGGCAAATAGAAGATCGACGACTACCTCTGAGCCAGTGGAACACTGCTACACTAGATTTTGTAGGTTTGATTTTTGATGTTTTATCTTTCTATGTATATTATATACTTTTGGGGTTATATATTATGGATTGAGTGAGTAGTACCTTGACCAAACACATGATGTTATGTATCACCATTTCATTATATATATATATGCTTCTGACCTTTTACTCCTTGGTTTTCCCACAATTGTTTGGCATTATGTTATATAAGCTTCCGCTGGTTAGTTCGGACTTCCGCTGAATAAAATTTATACAAGTAAATTTTTTAATTAACTCTGATTTATGAATGACCATAGGATAGGTATAGGTTTATAATCATTTTAAAAAAAATATAAAAATAATTGGTAAGTAATAGGGTTTTAGAAAGGCTGACTAATTCCTTGTTAGGTCCTATATGGTGAGATTAAGGCTTAATAACAAGATTAGGCTAAGCGGTACCCTAATTTGAGAAGGTCATCACAGTTGGTATCAGAGCCTAAGTTCTAGAATATTATGGACAATTTATGGAATTGTCCAAAGTTGAGATACCATAGTCACATGTGGTATCATATTCTAAATTTATAAAGCTTAGGAGAGCCTAAGTTTATAGAGCATGGGATTGTGGAAAGTAGTCATTCCACAATGTGATACCAAAGCTACAATTTGTAGCAAAAGGCCTAACCTTTCCAATAAATAACAAATAAAATTATAAAAAATAATAAAACATAAATCTTAGCTATGGAAACCAGATGATCATTGCCTAGAAACTATTAGTTAGGAAGTGAGTGAAAGTGAGATGGGGATGTCTTATATATATATATATATATGTTAGTTTTGCATATGTATATGTGCATTATCTACTTAGTAGTTCATTCGCGTTCGCTATCAACTTGTAGATACTGATAGCTGATTCACGCGATAGCGGGGATACAAGTGTGAGTGGCAGCCAACATTCTATACCATTAGCTAATGATTTCCAGAGGCTATCTGATCGAGTAACTACTCAGGGACAGCAGTTAGCAGAGTTCATCGTTATGATGTCTGCAAGTTTTGCTCCACCAGTAGAGACACCATCCTCTACTACTACGACTACTCCCACGGTATCGACAGCAGTGCTGGTAGTACAGACTATACTAGTAGTGACACTTTTAGTCATAAAGATAGTTTTTACACCATCTTTCACACCTCCATCTTCTAGTTCGACAACAGAGGTTTAGTTTGTGAAGAATTTCATCAGACTGAAGCCAGTCTACTTTGATGGTTAGAGAGATTTCGAGAAGATCGAGAAGTGGGTACTGCCTCAAGAGAAGTTGCAATGAGTCTTGAGGATTGAAGACCGACTCTGAGCTGAGATTTCGTCGTAAACTCTACAAAGACATGCTGATGTATGGTGGCGTGCGAAGATAGCTTCTGAGGGAGAGTTCGAGTCATGGGATGCCTTCAAGATGAAGTTTTACCATCAGTATTTCCAACCTGCAATGATGAAAAGGTTGAGAAAGGAATTCATGAACCTGAGATAGGGAGCTGATGAGTCAGTGATGAGCTATAGAGATAGATATGGCTATTTGAGGCAGTTTGCTGGGGATCTAGTGAGAGAGGATTTGGATGATGTGTACCATTTTGGAGATGAACCGAGACATATATTGGATTTTATGTGGTCAGTTCAGGTGCCAGGACTTTGGGTGAGACTTATGAGCGTGCACTCTCTCACAAAACCTATTATTTAGGCAGAGTTACCGATGGGACACCGCTAGTACCAACGTTGACACCTGACCAGGGTGCGGAGTATGAGAGGAGGAGACAGAGGGGCAAAGGTCCAATGAAATGGGAAAGAGGTTCCCTGGGGTCATGGACATCTATAGCAGTTTTACCTTTTGTATCATCCCCTACACCATTGCAGACTATGGTTGGTAGACCTCCTTTGCCCCCACCATTTAGACTTGCATTGCCAGCTTCTACTACTTCTACTTTGTCAGCTCTACCAGCACCACCAGCGCCATGTCGGCATCAGCAGGGTGGTAGAGGCCGAGGCAGAGGTAGTGGTAGAGATCGAGATAGTTCCCGATGGTGGCAGAGATAGGCACATGCCCAGAATCAGGTTTAGGGTCATTATAGACCTATCAATGTTATAGGTGTGGTTAGGTTGGGCACGGGATTAGAGATTGTTCACAGCCAGCAGCCGTGTTTCCACCGCAGAGTCGAGAGGGTGTACACATGGTAGCATAGCCCAATGTAGATGCCACACGGAAACTCATTGAGGGTATGGTTTCCATTTGTGGTAGACAGCTTATATGTTTTATTTTATTCAAAGTTATACGGTATTTTCATTTCGGTCACATGATAGGTATCTTAGGGTTGACACCAGTAAGAGTTAGCATACATTTGATTTTCGATCTTTTGGGGACAGTTTTACCCTAATTGTCTTGTTGAGAGATGTCCAGTAGAGATACGCGGGGTAGAGTTACCTGCAGATTTCAAGGTTATCGAGTTTTTAGAGTTTGTCGCATTGTTAAGTATGGATTGGTTAGCAGCGTATCACGCTCATATCGACTGTTTCAGTAAGACAGTGATATTTGAGATCCTAAGGCGTCCAATGTTCACGTATAGTGGTAGTACACCGAGAGCTGAGGGCATTAGAGGTCGACTTGCGACTAGTGGAGAGATGGAGACTCCGGTGTCATTATACACCATAGTACAGAGTCAGGGACCCAGACTTACGAAGATTTCGATTGTGTGTGAATTTTCGGATGTGTTTCCGTAAGACTTACCTAGTTTACCACCACCGAGAGATATTTATTTTATCATTGAGTTGGTACTAGACACTAGACCTATATCTCTACCACCATACTGCATAGCTCCGAGAGAATTGGAGGAGTTGAGGAGTCAGTTGTAGGATGTGGGAGAGAAGGGATTCATCACACCTTCTATATCACTATGGGGAGCACCGGTCCTGTTTGTGAAGAAGAAATACGGTAATTTAAGACTATGTATCAATTATAGACAGTTGAACAAGGTCACAGTAAGAAAAAAGTATCCCTTACCACAGATGGATGACTTATTTGATCAGTTGAGAGGAGTACAATATTTCTCCATGATAGACTTGCGATCGGGGTATCATTGGCTTAGGATCAGGGATGAGGATAGGTCCAAAACGGCATTCAGTACGAGATATGGACACTATCGATTTACAGTTATGCCATTTGGTTTGACTAATGCTCCTGCCATGTTTATGGATTTGATGCATCGAGTGATAAGGCCATTTATCGACCGTTTCGTGATTGTTTTCATCGATGATATATTGATATATTCGAGGACTTGAGAAGATCACGAGCAGCACCTCAGAGAGACGTTGCAGACTTTGAGGGAGCATCGACTCTCCGCCAAGCTCAATAAGAGTGAATTTTGGCTGTCAGAAGTTAAGTTTTTGGGACATGTCTTGGAGCAGCAGGTATCGCTGTCAATCTAACTACGATTCAGGCTATTATAGATTGGCCTACATCGACGTCAGTTACGGAGGTCAGGAGTTTTCTGGGGTTAGCCGAATATTACCGTAGGTTCGTGAATTATTTCTCCAAGATCGCTTCTCCGATGACCAGATTGACCCAGAAAGTTGTCAAGTTTGATTGGTTTGAGGAATGCAAGGAGGCATTTGCTCAGCAAAAGAGATTAATGACTAGCGCACTAGTATTGATATTGCCAAAAGCTGAACATGGATTTCTTGTATATACAAATGCTTCTCATACAATTCTACATTGTGGGTTGATGTATGATAGAGGCATGGTAGCTTATGCATATAGACAGCTGAAGATACATGAGAAAAACTATCCCACTCATGACTTGGAGTTGGTGGCAGTAGTGTTTGCATTGAAGATATGGAGACATCATCTCTATGGAGAGAGGTTAACACTCTATATTGATCATAAGAGTTCGAAATACCTCTTCACACAGAAAAAGCTTAACATGAGACAACGTCGGTGGTTGGAATTTTGAAAGGACTACAACTTTCTCTGGAATATCACCTAGGAAAAGCTAATGTAGTTGTTGATGCACTAAGTAGGATACCGGTTGGAGATGCCGAAGTTGTTAGATGTCATATGACACATGAGTATGGATTACTCAAGGCAGCGGTAATGATGATGTAATCAGATATTCCTATCGATACTCGGGTGATGATTTGTGCACAGATGAGGCTTCAGGCATTGTCTACTCATAGAGTATTAGAGGGATAGAGAGCCGACATTTTATACTTGAGATTCAGTGAGTTGGCCCAGACTACTGAGTGTACTGAGTGGACAGAGACGACGGACCATTGTTTGAGATTCGCAGCATAATGTGGATACCAAAGAAAGGCGTAGCCGAGAGATGTGATTCTTTAGGATTCATACCGTTCTAGGTTCACTGTTCATCTAGGTAGGACAAAAATGTACCATGACATGAAGATAAATTTTTGGTGGCATGGGATGAAAGTGGACGTATCAGAGTTTATCAGGAATTGTGGGATTTGCCAATAGGGGAAGGCAGAGCATCGTAAACCTAAAGGATTGTTATAGCCGCTTCCCATTCCACGATGGAAGTGGCAAGACATAGTTATGGGTTTTATTAGAGGAATACCGAGGACTGTCCGTCGACATGATTCCATCTAAGTGATTGTGAACAGAATGATGAAATCTGCGCATTCATACTAGTTGCAGCTCAGATAGTGGATACAGGCAATGACAGAGTTGAGAAATGAGATTCTTCAGGATTCACACGTTCTCAGTTCACTATTCATCTAGGTAAGACCAAAATGTACCATGACATGAAGAGATATTTTTGGTGGCCTGAGATGAAAGCGAACGTATCGAAGTTTATCAGGAAGTGTGGGATTTGCCAATAAGTGAAGGCAGAGCATTGTAGACCTGGAGGATGGTTACAATCGCTTTCCATTCCACGATGGAAATGGGAAGACAAGCCATGGATTTTGTTAGAGGATTGCCGCAGACTTTCCGTCGACATGATTCCATCTGGGTGATTGTGGACATATTGATGAAATATGCCCATTTCATACCTGTTGCAGCTCATTACACATTTGACCAGTTGAGTGTATTATTCGAGAGAGAGATTATTAGGCTGCATGGAGTACCATTGACTATTACATCAGACATAGATGTTATGTATACATCCAGGATTTGGTGAAGTATGCAAGATCAGTATGGTGCGCGCCTACAATTTAGCACAACTCTTCACCCTCAGACTGATGGGTAGACTGAGAGGTTGATTCAGACTCTCGAGGGCATACTCAGGGCTTGTGTACTTAAGTTTGGCGGATCGTGGGAGGAGTACCTACCGTCGTGTAGTTTGCATTCAACAATAGTTATCAGACTAGAATTGAGATGGCACCATTTGAGGCATTATATGGTAGACCATGTCGCTCACCATCTTGTTGGGCTGAGCCGGAGGACCGAGAGATTGTAGGGCCTGAAATTATTGTTGATCACACCAAGAAGGTACGACAGGTTTGCCAGAGGCTTTAAGGAGTCCAGGAGAGGCAAAAGAAGTATGCAGACACATCACAGCGATCTCATATATGACGAGGGAGCCTTGGTGTATCTAAAGGTTTCTCTTCGGAAGGGTTTTCACATAATTGGTTTGAAAGGCAAGTTAGCACCGAGATTCATCAAGTGCTTCACATTTCTATGCTTCGACTAGCAAAGTCGAAATTAGGCGAGACACCGACAGTTGACTTGAGTCAGATTGATCTATGTGAGGACATATCTTATGAGGAGCACCCCATACAAATCCTTGAAAGGAGGGCACAACACTTGAGAGGCAAGTCTATATCGAAAGTGTTAGTCAAGTGGCAGTTCCATGTAGACTCGGAACTCACTTGGGAACGAGAAGACTATATGCGAGATAGGTTTATGTACCTCTTCGAGTCAGGTATAACTTTAGGTTAGGTTTAATTTCGAGGATGAAATTTTCATTAGTTAGGAAGAATTGTCACGACCCAAATTTCTAATCCTAGTTTAATCTCTTAATCAGGATCAAACAACCCGTGACGTGGGACCTGCAGCGAGATACGTGTCGTAAGCGAGGCTAGGTGGCAGATGTAAGTGTTATATTTGTTGTGGTGTATGCCTAGTGTATTGTATATGTGTAGATTACTAAGTCATTTCTACTTACGTATAGGTGTCAAGGCATGAGCAGAGACGTGCCTTGATATGCATACCGGCATGGGGCCGAGTTAGAGAGCAATGTGATGAGTTGGTATAAGCTTTATAGTGCTTTCATAAGTGACCTAAATGGGGCTATGGTTGGTTATGTATTAGTTCACTTATGTTAATAAGTTAAAACAATAGCCACTTGACATTTCTCAAGCCACGTGTTCGCACATCTCAACACAAATTGACTCACTCATTGGTGTCACTTGGCGTGAGTTAGTGCGATATGTGTTAGTAGGTGAATTATTAGCTAAGTCTCGAGATACGTGTCCATATTAGGATAAAGGGCTATCAATCAACCATATCAAATTTATGACTATAAAGCTTTTGGTAAACACAAGCAACTCAACTCTTTCATTTTGAATTCTTAAGTGAGAAGCAAAGCTTGATGGAGTAAAGAGAGTAGCTTGAGGAGGAAGAAAAACATCAAATT
Source organism: Stephania cephalantha (assembly GCA_039657325.1). Taxonomy (NCBI): domain Eukaryota; kingdom Viridiplantae; phylum Streptophyta; class Magnoliopsida; order Ranunculales; family Menispermaceae; genus Stephania; species Stephania cephalantha. The sequence goes on from CM077571.1 coordinate 34,317,668, forward strand.
TAGTGATTTGGTGAAGAACTCAAGCTAAGCTATAGTACATCAAGTTAGGTAACTTTTCTACACGATAAACATAGCTCAATTCAATGAATTCATGTATTTGATGATATGTGTTGTTGTGTTTATCTTGGTAATGATGTCTTGGAACGTGGGAAGTATATATGGAGGTGTTTAAGGCATTAGCATAGCCTATGTGTGGAGAAAACTCAGAATTCTGTTTGCAGAATTATGGGTTCTGCAACACATAGCGCGCTATGTAAGATAGGTAGTGTGCTACGTCGATCATTAGCGCGTTACATAGGGTCATTAGAGCGCTACATGCTAAGACAACATAAAAAAATCAGCAAGTCTCAAGTGGTCCTTAAACACTATAAATGAGTCTAATATGTCAAGTAAAGGTCCAACCACACTCAAAAAGTTATGATATGATTTCAGGAACCCAGGGAAGTATTCTTGGGATTAAAATAGGAGTTTCGAGGTGTTGGGAGGCCGGAGTAGCATTGGAAATTGCGTGGATTATAAGTAAACTGATTGAGATATTTATTTACATTTCATTCCTATTGAAATGTTCATTTCCATTTATTTGGATTTAATTGCCTTTGTACTCCATATGCCATTACTTGTTCTTCATTCTCATTACATGAGGTTGCTTTCACGGTATAATTTGTTGATAAAATGATTTCATTGACTCCAATTCATGTGCTATGTCATTACTGATTGTTAATACATGTGGTTAGTGAAATAGCATGCTATTAGGTAGGTGTTACATAGTATTGTAATCCATTTCCTTTGTGCATTAGATATGCAATTGCTTTATTGGATTCTCAAACCATGTTGTTTCTTGAAATATGAAAGTGTTTCTTGTATCAAAGGTCATTACATTATAGAGATCTGTCGGACGTACGGTGGTCACTAGACTTCCAGGGTGATCGAGATCTCTCCACTATCTTGCGCAGCCCACAGGAAATGAGTCCCAGGGTTGTTGGCAAGCATAACTTGCGCAGGTGACTGGCACCAGCGAAAGGTTATAAAGGCAAGAGCGCTGCTCAGACATTCACATTGATGTAGAGCTCAGCACCATCCTCATATAATGGAAAGGCTGATGTGATGAAAATCACGGCCGACCGGCCCTAGATCATTACTACTTAGCCATGTGTCAGTTTCATGTTGTTTAGCTAAAGTATCCTTTTGCATGTTCTCTTTACTGCATAGTCGCTATTATCATGCTTTTAGATACTTGTTGCATAATTGGGATGGTGAACAAATGTCTCTCAATATTACTTTCTACTTTCCTGTACTCACCATCTAGTTTGCGACGGTGGGTGCAGATCCATCGAGTAGCAGACTGGGCACAGAGAAGATCGGTGACTACCTTTGAGCCAGTGGAGCACTGCTACACCACATTTTGTAGGTTTGATTTTTGATGTATTATTTTTATATATATGGTATACTTTTAGGGTTATATATTATGGGTTGAGTGAGTAGTACCTTGACTAGACACATGATGTTATATATCGTCGTTTCATTATATATATGCATGTGACCTTTATTCCCTAGTTTTTCCACAATTGTTAGGCATTATGTTAATAGCTTCCGCTTTGAAGTTCAGACATCGGCTGAATAAAATTTTAAATAAGTAAAATGTTTATTTAACTCTGATTTATGAATGGACATAGGATAGGTATAGGTTTATAATCATTTTAAAAAAATATAATAATAATTGGTAAGTAATAAGGTTTTAGAAAGGCTGACTAATTCCTTGTTAGGTCCTATATGGTGAGATTTTGGCTTAATAACGGGATTAGGCCGAGCGGTGCCCTAATTTGAGAAGGGGTCATCACATTTTTCTTGCTTCATATCTGCATAAGAGAAGGCTTATAAGTGGTGGAAGTCAATGAAGAGGATCGATGGACCGATTGACACTTGATCAAGGTTTAATACTTTGTTTTATGAGCAGTATTTCCCGAAGTTGGTCAAAGATGTTAAGAGGCACTAGTTTCACAACTTAGTGCAGGGAGGCACACTAATGCAGGAATATGAATAAGATTATAATGAGTAGTCAGATTTTGCTCCATACCATGTAAATCTATGGAGGAAAAGGTCAGTAGATCCATTGACGGACAAGATGAGCACCACAGGATGCGTGTGGCACCTTCTATGCCCGAGACTTATGCGAGAGTAGTTGCTAGTGCTCAACATTGTGAGGCACCATATCACGTCAGTAAGTATAGGGAGGATATGCCACCACTACGACCGATAAGTAAGGGATGGCTATTAAGGAGTAAATAGGAACAAGGTCCTAGGACAATTATTAGATGGCTTACCATAAAAGAAGCAAGACAAGGAACATTCTGGCAATTAACTCATTTTGCTGCGGCACTGAGGGCACATAACAGTTGAGTGGGGACCACTCACACCCCGGCCCCTCGACTACCCGCGGTTCAGGGTAGAAACTGCCACTTTCACAATGACAATTGCAGAATTCTTAAAGTAAGAGTAAGTGACCAATAGGGTAAAAGCCAAGCAAATTAGCAGCATGATCACCTGCAACATTTCAGAAGCCTAAAGGTGTGTGTTTTGGAATTGGGCAAGCTGGACATTACAATTCAGAGGGTCTTGACAAATAGGCAGGGTCCACAGCAATATTGTTCAGCAGTCAGAGGATGAGTGCATGCTATTGCTGAACCAGATGTGGGGGCCACTCGACACTTATTAGATTCACGTTTTATTATTTCTTTTTTATCTAGTAAAATGGTTAATAAGCTAAGACTAAAACCGTTGAGAGCTAGCACAATTTTGATTTTAAGTACCGCTGCTAGTGAGAAAGTATATTCTTAACATGGTGTACGAGGGGTGTTTGATAAAAACTGGGAATCACTTGTTATCACATGATTTGCAAGTTTTAGAATATTTAGAGTACGATGCCATATTAGGAATAAATTGGTTAGCAGCTTACCATGCAAGTATTAACTTTTTTTGCAATAACTACCTTTCGGATTCTCGGTATAACATAATTCAGATATAGAAGTTGCTCACCTAGCCAAGTTGCTACCCGTGGGAATGTATTAACTGTTAGTGAGTTCAAAACTCTCAAAAGTTTGACAGCCATGGAGGAAGATGGCCATGAAGTTCAACTTGAATAAATTTTGGTGGTTAGTGAATTACTCGGTGTCTTTCCCTCATACTTGCCTAGAGTCGATCCACTCTGTTATATTGATTTCATTGTTGACCTCATTCCTAGAATGAAACCTAAATCCATACCAGCATATAAAATGACACCTAAATAGTTAGCCGAGTTGAAGACTCAACTAGATAAATTATTGGTGAAAGGCTTTATTCACTGAAGCATGTTGCCTTGGGGAGCACTGGTGTTGTTTGTGAAGAAAAAAACATTAGTTTGCAAAAGTGCATTGACTATCGACAGTTGAACATGGTGACATTTATAAACAAACACCCACTCCCTAGGATCAATGACATATTAGATTAGCTTCGGGGAGCGAATTTCTTTTTGAAAATAGATTTGAGGTCGGGATATCACTATTTTATTGGGGAATGTGCCATAGGTCAATCTACAAATATTGTATCTTATAATTTTAGTTAATAAAGTAGAGGTTTTTTTTGTTTTATTAGAAGTGATTCCAAGTTCACCTTATAGTAAGATCCAAGGGTATTTGTTGAAATATCCTAATTGTCCCTAGTCGGTCATTATACTGGGAACTATAATGAATTAAGACTAGTGTTAATCTTGATTGAAGGTCATGTGATGATCATGCGTATAAGGATATGAATCAAGCTTATGAGTACTTGTTAGGTAACAAGGTACTTGACCGACCCGCTATGAGAACAACACATAGATTAAGTCCTAGGTGTTACTCATGATAGGTATATTATTTTTTTCCTTCGACTTGAGAGTACCATAGTCTTCAATATTATGAGCATGTTAATTTGATACAATCAAACGTTGTCTTTAACCGGATGATTATAAAGATCGTGATTGGTTAACATGTGAATAATATGTGAAGGTGTATAATCAAGATATAATTTGTCCTTCTTATATAGAGAGAGATATCAGTGGATCCCTCGATATGTTAGACTGTTTAAAGGCCATATCTAAGTGAATTGATATGATCAATGTCACTAGGATGTTTTCAATCCACCTAAATATCGATACTTGTACGATTGAACGTTTAGGGTGACTTTCCATGCCTTATGTTTATTAAATTGTATTGATTTTGATATTCATTATACTTGGGTAGGCATAATCCCTTGGTAGATACAGCTTATGAATTGTGTACCAAAATGGTTTAGGTTCACTACTAACATCGCATTAACCTATTAGTTTGCACACAAAAATGGCTTTGGGCAGTTTCAATTAGTCTAGAGTAACGAGCTTTATATGATAAAATTGATTACATAAAAGCCCTTTCGATTTTTTATATGATAACTTAATAATAGGGGCATATGTGTCATTTGCTTAAACTACCGAAATACAATAGTTGTATTACAAATAGGTTTTTTAAAAGAGCTTATCTACACATATCAATAGAGGTTGAAACCCTAAAAACATATAAGATTTTCGTTTTTACGATTTTTAAGTTCTCTGGATCTTAGGAGAGAGAAAAACATTTTTAAGCTCTCTTGAGGCTAACACTCCAAATTGTGGTCACCATTCTCTAGATTTTTTATAGAGGACGCGCACTTGAACCTCTTGGAAATCGAACAATCAGAGAAGGAAATCACGGATTAAGGTATGGTTTACTTTTGTAGATCTAATTTAATGAAACTTACGTTTCAACCCTGTTGGGGTTTTTAAAAAATTGTTTTGAATTCTCCGCTGAGTATGAATTCCGAAACCCAACAGTGATATCAGAGCCTTAGGCTCGGTTCTATTAAATGTTTCCATGTTTTATCTGATGTATATATGATGTATGTGTGAAAACATGATCTTCATTAATGTATATATGATATACATAAAGGTTCTATGCTAATTGTTATCAAGAATTGATTTTAAAGCATGTTGTTGATTCATGTATTTAATATATACGCAAGATTTGATTCAATGATAGAATTCTTGTTTAGTATATTTTGATTTTTATATGTTTTCATATTGAATGATGTGAATTTTGGATGTTCACATGGTAGAAGTCATTTTTAGGTTAATGTGATTTCGGTGTTCAATACATATTTGATTTTTGTTTAATAATTGTGTATGTCTCCATGATAGAAATCATGATTAGGTTGATATGATTAATTTAATATGATTATGTTGTTGAATGCATGATTAATATTTCGTTTCTTAATTCAATTGCATGTTTTGTATGGATAAGAATTGAAATTGTTTTTGATCATATATATCATTGTGGTTGTCTATTAATACATTCCTATTAGATAAGAGATAAATTTCTAATCCGATAAGAATTACAAGTCCTATGAGATAGGTGATATTTATAATAAACTCGTAACGGATAAGGATTCAAAGTATCTTAAATTCTAATTTGATTTGGATAAGATATTAAGTTAGAGGTGGGCCCGAGGGAATTAAAAAACATTTTGATTAATATTTTTGAGAATTAAAATAAGGGGCAGTTTTGGTCAATTGGATTGACTACAATAATGACAAATTTTATGGAATTTTCATTTTAAAGCAGAACTACCGCCTGCTAACCGGCCAGTGGGACCATCACTAACTGTTCGTAGTATAAAGAAATTTGTATAATAGACAATTTAGTAAAATTTCCTACCTTGTTTAGTGATTATACATGCATTGTAATTTATGATATTTATCTTGTTTAAATTATGATCACTAAAACAAATAAAAATCTCTCTTCTAAATTTTAAGTCAAGTGCCATCCATTCTCAAACACCTGTCAAGGCTTCGATCACATCAATATGGGTCTGCTTCCAATGATTGTATTATGTTATCTTAGTGAGGCAAATTTAGTAACGGTTACTCTTTTGTTTAAAATGGTTAGACATGATAAAGCTATCAAAACAATTTTGGGCTTTAGGCACAAGTTGAGATAAAACATGCTAAGACATAAGATGTCATAATCTCATAAAAACAACTAAAAGTTACGTATAATGTAATTGGTAATTGGTACCTACATAAATAACTTAGTTTAAAGTGTCGTGCCTTAGCTGTCTTAGAATTAGGTGAAACATGAATTTTATTCCCTTAAATTAACATAGCGTTTTTAGGAGGGTTGTTAATTTAGTGGCAGTCTATTCCTCTATACTAAAATGAACTTTTGCATCATCTTTGTTGTAGATCTATGACCTATTCAAATCACACTAATCACTTTTCACTGCGATCTATCATTGAGAAGGATAAGTTGTCTGGGACAAACTTTCTTGACTGGTTCTAAAACTTTAGAATCGTTCTTAAGCATAAACGTAAGTTATATGTCTTGGAGGATCCTAAGCCTTGAGGAACCACTAGCTAATGCTTTGAGAGTTGTGATGGATGCACATACTAAGCATGTCAATGACTCAACTAATGTTGCATGCATTATGTTGGCAACCATGGTTCTTGAACTTTAGAAGGACATGGAACACATGAAAGCTTATGACATGGCTATGATGGTGAAGGAAAAGTTCCAACAGTAGGCTAGGCAAGAAAGGTTCGAGACAGTCAAGAACATTCATTCTTCCAAACTAGTTGAGGGAGCATTAGTTAGTCCTCATGTTTTAAATATGAAGGGCTATATTTTCCATCTTGACAGACTTGCATTTCCCATAAGCTAAGAGTTAGCTATGGATTTGATCCTAATTCTTTGCACGATAGTTATTCACAATTTGTCATGAACTATAACATGAATAACATGGAGAAGTCAATCTTAGAGTTGTATTTGATGCTTAAAACTACTAAGCAGAATGTCAAAAAAACCTATTTTTAATATGTTGATGGTTTGGAAAGGAAAGAATCTGAAGAAAAAGGGCAAAGCCAAGGCTAAAGTTGCCAAGGCTGTTGTTGTGACTATCACAATGCCTACGGAACAAGTGAAGCTTAAGGCTGCTTCTACTTCACAGTCTTATAAGGAAAAAGAAAAAGAAGGAAATTGTCATTTTTTCCATGCAACTGGGCATAAGTTGAGAAATTGCAAGCTCTATCGTAAAGATCTAACGAAAAAGAAGTGTATTGCAACTAGTGCTTCGGGTATTTACGTTATTGAAGTTAACTTTACTTGGTGAAAAGCTAAAGAAAGGATAAGTCATCCTACGAGTTGGAAATGGAGCAAAGGTTGCTATGTTGGCAATAAGATGCTTTGAGTTAATTTTACCTAGTGGACTTGTTTTGGTTTTAAATAATTGTTATTATATCTCTGCCTTTAGCATACACATCATTTAGGTTTCATGTTTTGACCTGGATGGTTTTAATTTCATTATTGCGAATATTAAATGCTCCATTTTTCGTAAAGACGTTTTCTATGTGAATGCTGATTAGTGTGATGATTTTTATATTCTAAACATGAAAAGGTCTACATATACAGCTATTCTTAACGTAAATAGAAAGAGATTCTCGTCAAATGATTTGAGTCAAACCTACCTTTGACATTGTCATCTTGGCCACATAAATGAGAAACGCATTTCAAAATTCCAAAAAGATGGACTTTTAGATTCATTTGTTTTTTAATCATACGAAACATGTGTATCTTTTTTTACTAGGCAAAATGACAAAGAGTCCCTTTACTTGACATAGTGAAAGGGAAGTGATTTCTTTGGTCTAATATATACTGTTGTATGTGGTCCTATAACACAATGGCTAGAGGTGGTTGTCAGTACTTGATTACTTTCACCGATGATTTAAACAAATATGGTTACGTGTATCTCACGAAACATAAAAGTGTATCTTTTGAGATGTTTTGAATATTTCATTATGAAGTTCAAAATCAACTTGGTAAAACTATTAAATTGCATTGATCATATTCATGTGGTGAATATTTGAGCCTGAAGTTTGATGATAATCATAAAAACTATAGGATTGTCTCACAGTTAACTATTCCAACAACTCCACAATGGACCGATGTTTCTAAGAGGAAAAATCGAACTTTATTGGATATGGCTCGATCTATGATGAGTCATGCAAATTTTTCTATTTCCTTCCGGGGCTATCCCTTAGAAACTACTTCATTTACATTGAATCGTGTTCCTTTTAAAGCAGTTCATAAAACACTATATGAGAGTGGTTTGTGAAAAGACTTAGTTTGTCTTTCCTTAAGATTTGGAGCTGTAAGGTTTTCGTACGACGACAAATCTTAGAAACATTATCAGCCAAATCTACCAAGTGTGTATTTGTTGGTTATTCTAAATAAACTAAGGATACTACTTTTATAATCCTACTGAGAACAAAGTGTTGTTGCTCGAAATGGTGTCTTTATCGAAAAAGAGTTTATTTCAAAAGACAATAATAGGAATAACGTATGTCTTGAAGAAGTTTAAGAACCACAAATAAACTCTTGAACTAGTTGAACCTCCAATAATATCACAAGACCCCCATAGGTCTGATCGGGTAAGACATCAGCTTAAGAGATTTGGATTTCTTATTATTGATATTAGTGAGCTGTTGCTTATAGATGAAAATGGGCCTACTACTTATCAAAAGGTCGTGTCTAGGCCTGAGTCAGATAAATGGCTTAGTGCCATGCATTTTGAGATGCACTCCATGTATGATAACAAAGTTCGGAACTTGGTTAATTTTCCTAATGGTGGTAAGACCATTGAATTTGAATCACTTTTATAGAAGAAAACTGACATGGATGGCAATGTGCATACTTGTAAAGCACGGCTAGTAGCAAAAGGTTTGGAACAAAGTCAAGGTGTTAATTATGAAGAGACTTTTTCTCCTGTAGCCATGCTTAAATCCATTAGAATTTTAATTTCCATAGTTGCATATTATGACTATAAGATATAGCAAATAGATGTCAATACAGCTTTTCCTAATGGAAAGTTACATGAGGACGTGTATATGATACAACACGAATGGTTTGTTCATCCTAAGAATTCTAGGAAGGTGTGAAGCTTCAAAGATCTATTTATAGATTAAAACAAGCTTCTTAGAGTTCGAATCTTTGTTTTGATGAAGCAATTAAGGAATTTAGTTTCATTAAAAATGAAGATGAGCCTTGTTCATACAAGAACGACAATGGGAGCTTGGTTGTTTTCCTGGTATTGTATGTTGATGATATATTACTCATTGGAAATGACATCCCAACCTTGCAGAGTGTCAAGTCATGGTTAGAGAAGTGTTTCTCAATAATGAGATGTAGCCTACATCATTAGGATTAAAATCTATAAGGATAGATTTAAAAGGCTGATCAGTTTAAGTCAGAGTGCATATATGGACAAGGTACGGAATAGGTTCAGTACGCAAGACTCTAAAAGAGGGTCGTTGCTAATGTCTCATGGAATAAGTCTCAGCAAGACTCAATGTCCAAAGACTAATGATGAGCGAGAGCGCATGAATACTATTCCATATGCACCAGATATTGGATCTATCATGTATGTTATGTTGTGCACCCAACCTGACGTATTATATGCTTTGACTGTAAGAAGTAGATATCAGTCGGATCCTTATGAAAATTACTAGATAGCAATAAAGAACATTTTTACGTATTTAAGAAGGACGAAAGAAGTTTTCTTAGTTTATGGATGTTTGGAAGACGAGCTTGTTGTAAATGGTTACAAAGATGCAATTTTTCAAACTGATATAGATGTTAGGTTTTGGGGATCATGCGCAGCGGAAGTTTTCGAAACCTTTTCGAACATCCCCAAACCAAGATCTTGTTGATTCCATTAAATTGATGTGCCAATAAAAAAAATCATACCTTACCAAGAATAACTCCATGTCTGCCTTGTTTGGTATTGATCGATTCCTTTAAGATGATGCGAGAGACGAACGTCCTCTATCAGAAATCCACAAACGAACGGACGATCACGATCCGGAGTGCTAGCCCCAAAAATCCTAGGACAAAAATTCTCACAAAAATTCTCTAGGAAAAATCTCTCTCGGGAATTCCCTCTCAAGAAAAATCACTTCACAACTGTGACCCTAATGTCTTATTTATAGTACACAAGGTCGAGTTGTAAAAGAACTCCATCTCCTAGTCACACTCCAAATAGAGTCTTAGATAAAGTCCAACTCTAAAAAGGATACAGTCATAGAGAATCTACAATTACTAATCCAATAAGAGTTTTAATTTATCTAAAACTCAAGTAAGAATTAAAGTCATATTATAAGTCCAATTAGATTCCTATTCAAAATAAGATTTACTAAGAGACGAATTTTTTAGTCACACTAGAAATGTATGAAAATCTTGAATCCTAGTCAAACTAGGACATTTAATAAGAATCTTCAAAATGCATTTTATTAAATAAAATTCATTAACCCAGACAATATTAAATCGCGCAAATTTGTTCTTTGTGTGCGACCCAATAGGTTCATACAACGTTGGTAGTGAACCAAAACTATTTTGGTATACAAGTCATAAGTGGTCTCAAGCAAGGCATTATGACTACCCAAGTAGCATGAAGATCAATAAATCGATACAACATAATAGACATTGTATATCATATCCCTTTGTCACGCGATATATTTTGATTGAACATAAGACATGGAATGTTACCCTTATAGTTCAATTTACTAGTCTCGATCTCCGAGTATACTGAAATTGTCATGTGACATTGATCCAATCAATTCACTAGACATGGCCATTTATCAGTCTAACATATCGAGGGGCCCAATAGATATCTCTCTCTAAAAGAAAGGGACAAATTCCATCTTGATCACATAACATCCACACAATAGTCGAACAATAATCAATCACAGTCTTTATAATCATCCGGTTAAAGACAACGTTTGATTGTATCAAATCATTGTGCTCCTAATGTTAGAGTCTTTGGTAATCTCAAGTCAAAGGACTAAATGATATAACTCTCATGAGAATCACTTATGACATTGACCATGTAGTGTTCTCATAGCGGGTCGGTCCAACATCTGTTCCCAACAAATACCCATTATCTTGATCCGTATCCGTATACGCATAATCTTCACATGATTATCAATCAAGACTCATACTAGTCTTAATTTATTATTATTCCCACAATAATAACTGACTAGGGAAATTTAGAATAATAAAATAATTATCCATGGATACTATTATAAAAGAAACATGCATTTACAGAATTTGCCTAAGGCGCATACCCCAACATCTCCCACTTGCACTAGGTCCTATCCTACACAAATCCAATACTGAGTAACCTTAATGCATTCTTAGTGGAAGAAGGTTTTTTATGTATCTATTACTTTGTTTGTTATTGATGTTCATCCAATCTTTACGTTCTCTCTTTTATAAGACAAATACGCTCAAATGATTGTTTAGATCTATAGTGTGATTTAGGTTCCATAACCTAAATTTGTCCATTGGTTTTAGAATAAAAGCCAACATTATTTCTAACACTTGGAACCACACCTTATTCAATCATGAACCTTACGATATAAACATTTTCTTTGGCTGCATCAAATGCTGCTAAAAACTCAGTTTATGTTATTGGACTTGTTAGAGTGAGTTTAGAAAACTTCCAACTCATTCCTACGAAGTTAACACATATCCATAATGCGATCATTAATCTTTTATATTAGTTTGAGAGTTTGCATCGTGTAACCATTTACAAGACTCATATCTTTCAAACCTCTGCAAATCTAATAACATCTCTCAAGTGCTTCTGAAGTACTTAAGAATGTTATTAATAAATGTCTAGTGACCTTCACTGGAATCTATGAGATGTATGTATGTTTTGCCCAAAGCATATGACATATAAAATTGAGTGCAAAGTATAACATATGTGATGATTCTCATGGCTTATGCGTATGAAATCTTATTCACATTGTCATGCTATTCATTTGTCTTAAGACGTTGAGTCTTGCAAAGACTTATGTTATAAGACATAAGTACGAAGTCTGTTAAGAATCTCGTACACTGAAATCTTTTCTGTTATTTGTCTATATAAACACTCTTATTTAAAGCAATTAACCTCTTAGATCCATCTCCATAGATCTATATCACAAGTATATAGGCCTAATTAGCTAAGAATCTCATTAAGAAACCTTCCTTAACCAAGACTTGACATTCTGCTGGATTAAGACGTCGTTTCCAATGAATAATATATCATTATTATACATATTCAGAAAGATAATTGCCCTCCCACTAACCTTTATGTATACACAAGGTTTATCTTCGATTCAATGAATGTATTTCATTAATTATTTCATCAAAACAAAGATCCCAACTCTGATAAGCTTACTATGATCCATAAATGGATCCTTTAAGCTTGCATACCTTTCTCAAATTCTCAAGATAATAAAAAATCCTTAAGTTGTGTCATACACATCTTTAAGGAGCATAGAGCAATGCTATTTTTGACATCCGTTTGGCATATCTTATTGTCAAACTATGAAGTAATGACAATAGAATTCTAGAACTTGAGTTTAACTACCAGTGAAAAATCTTATCATAATCAACACTTTGATTTAGATTGGAATTTTCGATAACCCGTGCTTTTAAGTATGCATCTTTTCCTTTTCATGTCATTTAACTCATTTACATCCAATGGTCATACCATCTTCAGGTAAATAATTCAAGTTCCAAACTTGGATAACGTACATGAATTAAAAAATAGAGTTCATAACACTTAGTCGTTTCATCCATTCTAGATGAGACATGTCTCTTTATAAGTAGTGATTCATTTTGATCCAGTATCGAAAATACATCGCAACTATCAATAATAAGAAATTTCAAACTTCTTTGGCCAATTTTTTTATTATTCTAGATTCTCAAGAGATATATGTTATTTGTGTATACTCAACTAGTTCAAGACTTTTTTGATTTTCTTAAAGTGGTTCGGTTCTCATTTGTGGCACTTGAACATTTCAAGATTTATTTTATTCCCAATAGTGTCTTTAAAATAAACTCTTTACTCAGAAAGACATCATTTTGAGCAACAAACAATTTGTTCTCAATTATATAAAATAGTATCATAGTGTTCAACCACAATTAGACGCAAAAGATTTAGGCATCTTACTTTATGTGACTTAACGTCCTACGCAAGTCTCGCCGCCTCAAATCTCAAGAAAAGACAAACTAAGTCCTTTTTATTCAATATCATATATGGAGTTTTATCAACCACTTTAACGAAAATAAGGTTTAGTGCAAGTGCCTTGGTTTCTCATGTATAGCCTCAATAAGACATCATAGGAAAGTTTGTGTGACACATCATAAATCAAATTATATCCTATATAGTTCGATTTCTCCTCTTAAAACATCATTTCTTATATGACGTTCCTATAAGAGTTAACTGCAAGACAATCCCACAATTTCAAAGATGGTCATTTAAACTCTTGGCTCAAATATTATCCACCTTGATCTCATCAAAGTATGATAATAGTTTGCCAAATGATTTTGTTTTTCTTATACTCATTTTGAAATGTTCGTAACAATTCAAAATTATGTCTTCCTGATAGGATTTGTAATCCATTATAAAATGAGCAATTTCATTCTTTGAAAAATAAAATTCGTTCTTTAAGGCTTTCTTTAGAACTTGGCAAAGTCTAGCTCACAACTAAGGTTTCTGTGTCCGACACAAACACCTTTTGTAGCTTTTACCCTTCCGTTTATCTTTCTTTATTAAATTTCTTTATGTTACGAACCATCAAATATCTATCAAAGGCCCTTCTTTTTAATATTTTGTCTTATAGTTTTAAACATCATATGCTACTGTAAACATAAATTTCTCCATGTTATTCATATTATATAGTTCAAAACTATTGTGATGAATTATAGATCAAATCTACTGCTAACTTTTAGCACATGAAGATTCAAGCCATTTGACACAATTAATATATCCTTTCATATTCCAAACATAAAGACATATTAATAGGTTATCAACCATTTTACAAGAATCTAGGAATTTTACAATCTTATGCCCTTCCCGTGTGACTCACTGTTGGAACATTTCCTTCAGTGTCACTGTCATGTCATTAGTTTTCACGGCCCGAATCTTTCCTAAAGTTCGATTTTATAGTTTCTAAATGACATATAATCCTTGTACTAATAGATGGTAGTTTAAAATGAACCATTAATCTAAGACGTATATCCTTGTTTATATGGTTAGTAACATTTATCAATTTTCTAATTAAAACAAGGAAATTAGTCTTAGAAATTATTTTATCCTTATCAAGGATTGATTGCAGTTAATCTAGATTAGTGTTATTAGAAGTTTAACATCCACACTTAGAAGATTATGCAGAATAATTTATTAGTGATTAATTAAACTCCCACTAAATCAATAACCCTCATAAATATTAATTTAGTGGTCGAAGATCCATATTTCACTTAATTTTGAGACAGCTAAGGCATAACACTCAAATTCAAGTTATATAGGTAGGCAACCATTACCAATTGCACCATATGCAACTCTTAGGTTCTTTATGAGACCTAGACATCATATATCACAACATGTTACGTCTCATCTATACCTAAAGCCCAAAACCTTTTTGATAGCTTTATTAAGTCAAACCAATTTAAAACATCCAGGTAACCGTTACCTAGCTTGCCTCACCAAGATAACACAATACACCTGCGAAGGCAGACCCATATAAATGTGATCGATGCCTTGACAAGTGTTTAAAATGGGTGGCATTAACTTAAAATTCTAATCGAGGGATTTTTATCAAGTTTTACGATCCATGTAGTGTTTTACAATGACTAATTCTAGCATCTATTTAATTACGGAATATCATATATATATATACCCAATATGCATAGAACAAAGATCATTAAAAAAAACAAGAATATAAAAATCCGAAGTGCTAGCCCCAAAAATCCTAGGACGAAAATTCTCACAAAAATTCTCTAGGAAAAATCTCTCTCGGGAATTCCCTATCAAGAAAAATCACTTCACAACTGTGACCCTAATATCTTATTTATAGTACACTAGGTCGAGTTTTAAAAGAACTCCATCTCCTAGTCACACTCCAAATAAAGTCCTAGATAAAGTCCAACTCTAAAAAAGATAGAGTCATAGAGAATCTACAATTACTAATCTAATAAGAGTTGTAATTTATCTAAAACTCAAATAAGAATTAAAGTCATACTATAATTTCAATTAGAGTCCTATTCAAAATAAGATTTATTAAGAGACAAAATTTATAGTCAAACTAGAAATGTATGAAAATCTTGAATCCTAGTCAAATTATGACATTTAATGAGAATCTTCAAAATGAATTTTATCAAATAAAATTCATTAACCCAGATATATTAAATCGCGCAAATCCGTTCTTTGTGTGCGACCTAATAGGTTCATACAACGGTAGCAATGAACCAAAACCATTTTGGTATAGAAATCATAAACGGTCTCTAGCAAGGCATTATGACTACCCAAGTAGCATGAAGATCAATAAATCGATACAACCTAATAGACAGTGTATATCATATCCCTTTGTCACGCAATATCTTTTGATTGAACATAAGACATGGAATGTCACCCTTATATTTCAATCTACTAGTCTCGATCTCCGAGTAGCTGAAATTTTCAAGTGACATTGATCCAATCAATTCACTAGACATGCATGGCCATTTATCAATCTAACATATCGAGAGGCCTAATAGATATCTCTCTCTAAAATAGAGGGACAAATTCCATCTTGATCACACAACATCCACACAATAGTTGAACAATAACCAATCACAATCTTTATAATCATGCGGTTAAAGACAACGTTTGATTGTATCGAATAATTGTGATCCTAATGTTGGAGTCTCTGGTGATCTCAAGTCAAACGACTAAATGATATAACTTTCATGAGAATCACTTATGACATTGACCATGTAGTGTTCTCATAGTGGGTTGGTCCAGCATCTGTTCCCAACAGATACTCATTATCTTGATCCGTATCCGTATACGCATAATCTTCACATGATTATCAATCAAGATTCATACTAATCTTAATTTATTATTGTTCCCATAATAATAACTGACTAGGGAAGTTCAGAATAATACAATAATTATCCATGGATACTATTATAAAAGAAAATACATCTACTTATAATAGTTAAACAACATTTACAGAATTGGCCTAGGGCACATACCCCAATAATAGATGACTATAGATCGTAGTCTGGATATGTGTTTATTTTGAATGGAGGCACAGTGTGACGATCCCTTATCAAATTAGGGCACCGCCCCAGCCTAATCTCTTTATTAAGCCTTAATTTCACCATATAGGACCTAACAAGGGACTAGTCTGCCTATCACAAAGCCATTTACCTACTTATTATTTATTATTTGTTTTGAATATGATCATATACTTATCTTAATAGTTTATTCAGCGGAAGTCTTAACAATCTAGCGGCAACTTATAACATGAGTCCTAACAATTGTGGAAAAATCAAGGAATAAAGATCACATGCATATATATATATGATGAAACGATGATATATAATACCATGTGTCTGGTCAAAGTACTACTCACTCAACCCATAATATACAACCTCAAAAGTATATCATATACATATAAAAGTAATACATAAAAAATCAGAACCTACAAAATCGGGTGTAGTAATGCTCCACTTGCTCAAAGGTAGTCGTCGATCTTCTCTTTGCCCGATTTGCTACTCGATGGATCTATACCCATCGTCACAAACTAAATGGTGAGTATAGGAAAGTAGAAAGTAATACTTAGAGACATTTGTTCACATCCCTAAATATGCAACAAGTATCTAAAAGCATGATAATAGCAACTATAATAAAAAGAGAACATGCAAATAGATACTTCAGCTAAACAACATGAAACTGACACATGACTAAGTAGTAATGATCTAGGGCCGGTCGGCCGTGATCTTCATCACATCAGCTTTTTCACTATATGAGGATGGAGCTGAACTCTACATCAATGTGAAGGTCTGAGCAGTGCTCTTGCTTTTATAACCTTTCGCTGATGCTAGTCACCTGCGATATATACTTGCCAACAACCCTGGGCCCTATACCCCATGTGGTGCGCAAGTTATGCTTGCCAACAACCCCAGGACTCATTTTCTGTGTGTTGTGCAAGGTAGTGGAGAGATCCCGATCACCCTAGAAGTCCAGTGACCACGTATGTCCGATAGACCTCTATAATGTAATGACCTTAAATACAAGAACCACTTTCATATTTCAAGAAATAACATGGTTTGAGAATTCAATAAAGCAATTGCATAACTAATACACAAAGGAAATAGATTACAATACTATGTAACACCTACCAATAGCATGATGTTTCACTGATCACTTGTATTAACAATCAACAATGACACTGCACATGATTTGGAGTCAATGAATGTCACGGCCCAAATCTTTAATCCAGTTTTAATTCCTTAATCAGGATCATCGACCCTTGACGTGAGACCTACACTGTGATACGTGCACCGACCGAGGCACGTGGCCGAGGTATGTTGTATTTTTGTATTGATGTGTGCCTAGTGTTATGTAGTGTAGACTTACTAAGTCGGTTTGTACAGTTGTAGGCGTCTAGACGAGAGCGGGGACACGCCTCGAGTAGCGTGCGAGCCGGGGAACCGGGTAGTTAGCATTTTGGTAAGTCTTATTTAATACTAATATGAAATAAGAAATTACTTATAAGCCTATGGTTGTGTTTGTTAATGTAAATCAAATTAAAGGCCTATAGTTGAGTAAATTAAATGGAAAGCATAAGATTGGTCTAGAGATACACATTGGCACATCTAGGAACTATGTGAGTAATGAAATGGTGTCACTTGAGGTTGAGTTAGTGGGAGTTAGTGGGATATATGACAAATGTGGACCATTAGATATTCCTAGGGATACATAAATCCATGAAGATTAAGGGCTAGGAAGGAACATTACCTTAATACATATATTAGTGATCAAACAACATGCAAACTAAATCACTCATTCATTTTTGCTGGAGAAGAAGAAGGAATTGCTGGAGAGGAGTGAATCATCAAGGTGTTGAAGGAATCCATTAGAGTTGGTGAGAAATTCTCAAGCTAGGGTGCTACATCAACTAGGTAAACATCTTTTTAGTTGAAATTAGAACAAGTTCTGATTTTAGGCTAATTTCAGATGGTAGATGATTGAGTGTTTGCAATTGATTTATATATTTAGATTCCTCATTTCAAGCTGATAATCTAGCTATATTGAAGTTCTTAATTTGGTTTTGAAATCATAAAGATATGAATTTTTGAAGTTGCAACACCAAAACTAGAATTCTGCATGTTGTATTAGGAATCAACCTGGGTAATTTGGTCATAATCTACCCATTTTAAGTCCAAATTGATCCAAACCAGCGGCATTTGAAAGCTTATTGAAAGGGCAATAACTTTGCTTAAAATAAGGTATTTTGATTCAAATGTTTTCATGTCCAAACATGTTTTACAAGTAGGTGCTGGGATTAAAAAGGAAAGTTTTAAAACTAAATTTGTGAAGGGCATAACTCCCTAACTACTTACCCAAATGAGCTGATGTTTTAGTATGTTGTATTTGGATATATGTTCTACCTTTTGACCAAAAATCACATTTTTAGGAACTATATATTGGGAGAAAATAGATTTTCTAAATCCGCTGGTCGGATTAAATTTCAATTAGACCTATGTTTAGTAAAATCATGATATCTCTTTCATTTTAAATCAGAATTTTGTAAACTAAACCTTTATGGAAAGCTAAGAGAGAGAGCAACAATAATTATACTCATGGATGATTTCGATATTTTGACCATTTCATGCCTAAAACCTGCGTTAAAGTATATGACTGAAATTGAAACTTAATTTAGCCTTTAGGGGCTGATTTAGGAAGATTGATTTAAAGTCTATTGAACCAATTTGAATACACAATAAACACCACTAAATTGAGCTTAAACCCACTATATTTGAACTAATGAGATACCAAACTCAGGAACCTAGGAAAAGGGTACGGGAGAGCGAATACAAGAGTTGGAGTATCGGGAGGCCAGTAAAGCTAGGACTTTACTTTGTTGTTGTGAGTATACCCACTGGCAAATTTACTTGGCATCTCATTTCTATTAATTTTTGTCCTTGCATAGTCCTTTTGACTATTTTGCCTTTGTATTCTTATATCATGTGTTCTTTGTGTCTATGCTCACTTGATGAGTCTAGTTTGCATGATATCCATTCATTGGATTTGATTCATTGATTCTATCCCATGCTATGTCTATTCTTGTTGTTTTAAATGTGAATTGAATGATAAATAGCATGCTATTAGGCTAGTGAATATCTTATAAATGTTTAAGAGGACTTGTATTCCTTATTTGTTTAGGTGTGTAGATGTGCCTATGCCTTGACAATCCATACTCGGTATTTCTTGAAATTTTAAAAGTAGTTTTTGCATTTAGGTCCCGTACGCGATCGAGGTGTGCACGACTCACGGGGTTAGAGTCCCTGGGGATGTCGGCACATGTTACTTAACACTGTATGACACTCGGGGTTAGAGTCCCTGAGGTGGTCTACACATCGGGGTTAGAGTCCTTGGTAACACTTGGGTTAGAGTCCCTTGTGCTATATGATTATTGAGTCGGAGTGACACGTTTCACTGCTGACCGAACCTAAATCACCACTACTTAGCCTAGTGTCAGTATCACTTGTTTAACTCTGGTATTTACTCGCATATGGTTTATTTTCCAGTTTTCCCATTTATATGCTTTTAAATACCATTTGAATATTTGGAAATGCAAATTAAACTTGTCATCGGGGATTACTGTTTTATTCTTGTACTCACCGTCCTTTTTATGACGGTGGGTGCATAGCCGTCTACCAAGAGTAGGGCAAAGAGAAGATCGCGATTATCCCCGAGCCCGCGGCGCGCTCACACATCGATTGTAGGTCTTCTTTTGATATTTTGATTGTATATGTTATATACGTCTTTCGATACTACTTGGGGTTGTATATTGGGTTGAGCGTTAGTTCCCCGACTTGACTTAGACTATTTTGTCAAGTTTCACTGCATTTTGAGGACTTTATATATGTGATGTCATTTCCTGGTTTTCCACACTTAGGGTTTTATAAATGGCTTCCGCATAAGTTACTAATTGCTTTATGCATAATTAATAAGACTTCCGCTAATTAATTAATTTAATAAAAAGTTTTAATTAACTCTAAATTTTATAAACTGGTAGGACTAGTGTATTACTTATCCTGAACACGAGAAAAGAGGTGTCTAGGTTGTAAAGGCTGACTTATACGTAGTTAAGTCCTGCGTGGGTATGATTAGGGCTTAATTACAAGATTAGGCCGGGCGGTGCCCTAGATTAGGAGAGGGGTCGTCACAATGAAATCATTTGATCGACAAATTATACCATGAAAGCAAACTCATGTAATGAGAAAGAACGACAAGTCATGGCATATTGTATACAAAGGTAAATTAGTCCAAATGATTGGAAATGAACATGTAAATAGGAATGAAATGTAAATAAATATCTCAATCAGTTTACTTACAATCCACGCAATTTTCTAAGCTACTCCGGTCTTCCAACACCCTAAAACTCATATTTGAATCCCAGAAACACTTCCCTAGTTTCTTGAAATCAAACTAATCCAAATAAGTTGGGTTTAAGCCTTGTCTAATAAGTTTAGGAACTTTAACCCAAAACAGCCCTTTAAGATTAAACAACACTGAGATTTTAGTCTTATATTGCAATGCGATTTTAGGCATGAAATTGTCCAAATGTAAAAAGAATGTTGGTCTCCATCTTAGCTTTCCAAAAAGGTTTAGCATTCCAAAATTCTGTTTTAAAACGAAAGAAATAACATATTTCTACTAAACATAGCTCTAATTGAATCCTAATCCGACTAACAGATTTAGAAAATCTATTTCTCCCAATCTATAGTTTAAAAAAATGTGGTTTTTTTTTTCACAATGCAGCAATCATAACCAATAACAACGTACTAAAATATCAGCTCATTTGGATAAGTAGTTAGGGAGTTATGCCTTTAAAAATTTTAGTTTTAAAAATCTTCTACTGCATTTCAGCACCTACTTGTAGAGCACATTTGGATATGAAAACATGTGAATTATAACATCCCTAGTAAAGCAAAGTTGTTCCCCTTTCAGTAAACTTTCAAATGCCAAGATTTTGAGTCAATTTGGATTTAAAATGAGCAAGTTATGACAAAATTACATAAACTATTCCATAATACAACATGCAGAATTCAGTTTTGGTCTTACAACATCAAAAATTCATATCTTTATGATTTCAAAACCAAATTAAGAACTTTAATATAGCTGGATTATTAACTTGAAATGAGGAATCCAAATATATAAACTAATTGCAAAATCTTAATCATCTAACCTCTGAATTCAACAAAAAACTAGAATGGGTTTTAAGTAAATAGGGAGATATTGGTGAACACCTAGCTTAACTTGATCTCTCCTTCACCAAACCCACTTTGGTTGCTGGTCTTCTTCTTCCTCCAACCCTTCTCCTTCTCTTTAGCAAGTTACCTTCTCAATTATGCAAATGAAATGAATTTGACTTGGTTGTATGAGTTGATTACTAGCTAATAACCATTGATCTCATTGTACATACGAGTCTTGAGGCTCATCTAGTGATACACCTATTAACACATGTCCCACTAACTCATGCTATGTGACGCCAATATTTAACACCATTGATGTTGAGAAGAGTCAATACGTGTCTCGATTAAAATCAAGTGGCTATTGTTTTAACTTACTAACTTAGCTTCATTAAGTGTATAATCAACCATAGCCGTGTTACAAGCTATATATAATCCTACGCCAACTTACCATATCACTCTCTACCTTGATCCCACGTCGACACTCAACTCGAGGCACATTCCCACACACGTATTGACACCTATATGTTAGTAGAAATGACTTAGTAGTCTACACATATACAATACACTAGGCATACACCATAACAAATATAATATATACCTCGGCCATCTCGCCTCGGTTATAACACATATCTCATTGCGGGTCCCAAGTCACAGGTCACTTGATCCTAATGAAGGAGTTAAACTCAAATTAGAAACTTGGGCCGTCACATGCAATAAGCTGGAAAAGTTTGAAGCAAGAAATTGAGGCAAATTCTACAACAGAAGCTATGTATATTGCAGCGTCCGATGCTACTAGGGGTGGGCATCAGTTTCCCTAAAACCGCCCAAACTGCCCAAACCGTTTAGTTTGGTTTGGTTTTTAAAACTCGCGGTTTGGGGGCGGTTTGAAAAACTTGAAAACTGCAAAATCGCGGTTTGGTGGTGGTTTTCAATTCTGAAAAACCGCAGTTCACCAAACCAAACCGAGGGTAATTTAGTAAATTTATTTAATTCACATTTTAAAACCTTAACCAATATAAACAACTTAACCTTAACCAATATAAACAACAACCGATTCATTTTTTCATCTCAATCTCAAGATCCTAAACACATTCGCCTCCACCAGTTGAGGCCATCCGTTGCTGCCTTCCACTAGTCGTCGTCACTGCCGCTTCCCACCAGTCGCCATCGCCATCTCCTACCAGTGATCTCTCACTGCTGCCTCCCACCATTGTTTTTTTTTTTGGAAAACATGTAACAAGAAAAACCGCGAAACCAAACCGACCAAACCGCGCAAACCGCGGTTCAGTTTGGTTGCGGTTTTGGTTGTTCGCGGTTTCGTGGTGGTTTGCAAAATGACCAAACCGCAAACCCTCGATTTGGTATAAACTTGGTGTTGTTCCTAGTATAGCTAACTCTCTTTGCTTGTATTGTGACAACAACGGGGAGATAACACATGCCAAGGAACCAAGATCACACCAACAATTCAAACATATACTTAGACATTTTCATCTCAATCAAGAAATCATTAAGTGGGGTGACGTGAAGACTTGCAGTGTTCCTACCGAAGACAATGTTGCACATCCTTTAATGAAGACTCTTCCACAAGCTAAACATGATGGTCATGTTAGGTCATTAGGTATTTGATAAATATTTGGCCCTAGTGCAAGTGGGAGATTTTGGGGAATCTGTCCCAGGTCAATCTACAAACTTGTTTATCTTAAGATTTTCGTTAATAAAATAGAGGTTTTCATTTGTTGTTTTATTATAAGTGATTGCATGTATACCTTATAGTAAGATCCATGGGTATTTGTTGAAATATCCTAAATTTCCTTAGTTGGTCATTATACTAGAAAATATAATGAATTAAGACTAGTGTGAATCTTTATTGATGGTCATGTGATGATCATGCGTATAAGGATACGAATCTAGATCATTAGTACTTGTTAGGGAACAAGGTACCGGACTGACCCGCTATGAGAACACCACATGGATTAAATCATAGGTGTTACTCATGATAGGTATAGTATTTAGTCATTCGACTTAAGATTACAATATACTTCAATATTAGGAGCATGGTAATTTGACATGATTAAACATTGTCTTTAATCTGAAAATTATAAAGATTGTGATTGGTTACCATGTGAATAATATGTGAAGGCGTGTAATCAAGATATAATTTATCCCTCTCATATAAATAGAGATATCAATGGATCCCTTAATACATTATTCTATTTAATGGCCATGTCTATGTGAATTGATATGATCAATGTAACTTGGATGTTTTTGGTCTACCTAAAGATCGAGACTGGTAGGATTGAACATTAAGTGTGACTTTCTATGTCTTATATTTAATCAAAGGATATCACACAATAAAAGGATATGATATTTGTTATTTATTAGGTTGTATCGATTTTGATATTCATGCTACTTGGGTAGTCATAATGCCTTGCTAGAGACCGCTTATGACTTGAGTATCAAAATGGTTTTGGTTCACTGCCAACGTCGCATGAACCTATTAGGTCGCTTACAAAAAATAGCATTGCGCAATTTCATTTGGTCTAGAGTAATGAATTTTATCTAATACAATATGACATAAAATCATTTCAATTTTATATGATAACTTATTAATAGGGGTATATGTGTAATTTTTTAAAAGTACCTAAATATAATAGCTATATTACGAATAGGTTTTCTATAAGAGCTTATCTACACATATAAATAGAGGTTGAAACCCTAAAAATGTTTAAGGTATTTGTTTTTACTATTTTTGAGTTCCTTGGATTTTGGGAGAGAGAGAAAAACGTTTTCAATCTCTCTTGAGGCTTGCAACCCAAATTGTGGTCATCGTCGTGTGTAGATTTTAGATAGAGGACGCGCACTTAAACATCTTGGAAATCGAACAATCAGAGAAAGAAATCACAGATTAAGGTATGATTTACTTTTATAAATCTAAGTGAAAGGAACTTATTTTTTGATCTTGTTGGGTGTTTTCAAAAATTATTTTGAATTTTCTACTGTGTATGAACCCAAAACCCAACACAGCTGATAATACAAGAGGAAGACATAATGAAGAAGGCTTTCAAAATGATATATGGACATTATGAATTCACATTTTTGTGATTTGGACTGACCAATGCACCTTCAGTGTTCATGGATCTCATGCACAGAGTCTTTAGGCATTGTCTCAATAAGTTTGTCATGTTTTCTTCGATGAAATCATGATTTAATATAAGACTCAAGAAGAGTACGAGAGACATCTTAGTGTGACCTTGCAGACATTGAAGGATTACCAGTTGCATGCTAAGTTTAGCAAGTGCGAGTTTTGGGTCTCTAAGGTACAATTTTTAGGTTATATGGTGAATGCAAAAGGGATTTATGTAAATCCAGCTAAAATTGATGTCATCACGAAATGGCTGCAACCTACCACGGTAACGGAGATTAAAAGCTTTATGTGATTACCAGGTTATTATGAAAGGTTCGTGAAGAACTTCTCAAAAATCGCAGCACCAATGACAAGGCTAACTCTGAAAAATGTTGAATTTGAGTGGATAGAAGAATGGAAGAATCCTTTCAATGAATTGTGAGATAGGCTGACTTCGGCACCTATATTGGTACTTCTAGAAGCAGGGAATGAATTATTTCTTTATATTGATGCTTCAAAATCAATTTGGGATGTGTTTTGTTGCAAGAAGGAAGAGTAATCATCTATGCTTTAAGGAAAGAACATAATTTGATACCTTAGAAGCTAGTTGGTTGTCACGTCACACACTTTGTATCAGTTTTCTACTTCGTTGACTCTATGGCATTCATGTTATTGTTGGACTATGTGGCTAGTCACTTATACTCCACCCAAAATTTTAATAGCAACAAATAAAGTAAAGGATTCTAACAAGTTTGGTAAGTGTTCTCAGAATTTCAAACTTTGCTAGGAATCACAAGTTCAAAAGGAAGAATGAGCTCTCACAAGTTCAATTCAAATGTGGCAGGTGAAATTTAAGATTCGGCTCACATAAAGAAACAAGGACCGGAAAGCTCACATTACAATTTGTACAAATCATGTGAGGTATTTAAGTCCAATTATGAAAACCAAATGCATTATATTCATGCTTATCATATTTTTCATGTTTTTCCAAAGTTTCAAGTTTTTGTTTTTACACTATCTAAATTTCATAACATGAAATGGTTTTACATTTTGGAAAAAAGTATTTACACATGCATTGGCTTTAGAAAATCTTTTGTGATTGTTTTTGAAAGCACCAACCTCAAGTTGAGTGTTTTTTGAATAGTAAACAAAATATTTGCAGAAATGCCCGTATATGTTTCATGAAATCGGGATTTTAAATTTTTGGAATTCGTGAAATCATCCGGGTAGTCCAAACTGGTATAATGACTCCAAATTAACATGTTTAACATATTCTCAGAGGTTTAATTGAGTCGTAGGTGTGTTAGGGAGCTGCTAAATTGAGACCAAAACTTATTTAGTCTCTGGTCCCTGATGGTTAGCTCACTAATGGGACTTATTAGTGCTCCACCTGTAGTTAGAATGATGATGATGCCACCTAGCATGATAACCAGTCGTTTGACAACTTTTTTAAAAGCTTATACCTTTTGCTTTATTTTAAATCAATGATTGATTTTGGGCCCTTGGATCAAGATAACGACCATAAACTATTAAATAGTCTTGGAAACTATTCACAAACCACTTAGAACATTATATTATCATCTCAAGCTCAAAAACTCACTTGTGTCCATGTTTTCACATATAATACTCTAGATTTTTGTGCCCAATCACTTGGAATCTTTTTAGGCTATTGAATCATCTTTGAATATGTGTAACTGAGGTGTTCTAAGGTTTGCAACCATTTCTCATGAACTGATTTGAATCTCACTCATTTGAGGTTGTAAAATAGTTTGATTTCCAAGTTATTTTGTGCTTAATGTACATCTTTTGTTGTGCTTTGTGTGTGGAAATCATTTGTTATTTTCATAAACATATTTTTCTTGGGTTTTGCATTTAAACTTGGTTTTACAAAGCCTTAAATTGTTTTGAACAAGAGTTAAGCCTTAAACTTGATTTTTATCAAACTACTTATTCATTGGATGTGAAATCGTATTTATTCTCATCAATTTAGTCTGAACGATTTCTTGTTTGAGATTGGTGCAACGTTAGTGTTAGATTTCCATATCTCATTCATATTCATACTTACATGCATTATAGTTGTTAGGCTGTAGGAGGCTTTCTAGTAATTGAACTTATTGTCGCTTTACTTTGTAAAGTCGATTTTCATTGTATTCCTCAATTTCTTGTAAATGGCTAATTGTAAGACTCAGTGGGATCTATGTTAAGGGAAGAGCTAGTTGAGGCTAGGCATAAATCTTAGTTGAGGCTAAGTGAGAAGTTCTAATTTGTAATTAGGCATTTTAGTCTTATACGCTTAGGTTGTAACATTTATTATTAATATAAGTGGGGGTTTGAAAATCCTAACCGAGGAGGTTAGGTGATGGATGTTGATCAGTTGGATCGAACCACTTTAAATCTTGTTTTATTTTTCATCTCTTCTACCTCCTTCACCATTGTATTGCATCTATAATTATTGATTTTGTGTGCACAAAGCATCATCATCCATTGAAAGGTTTTAAAAGGCAACAACCTCTCGGTACACCTAATTCACCCCCTGATGAGTGTGATTAAATTGGTGCCAGAGCGGATTATTGCTCAAAGTATTACCAATATATCTTTGAGTGTTCTTTTTGCAAGGATGCAAATTCTAGATCCGACTTGGCATAGGGAAGACAACTAATCGAGTAGGCCTCTGTACTTTGATGGAACAAACTATGCTCATTAGAAAATGAGGATGTAGTTCTACATAAGAACACTAAGTTGGCATTTATGGGATTTAGTTCAAAATGGCTACACTCCACCGGATAAGCTTACAAAGGACTACACTGCTGAGGAGACAAGGATTGAGCTCTCAAATGATCTAGCTATGAATCACTTTTTTTATGCACTAAGTGAAAATGAGTTTAACCGGGTTAGTGCATGCCAATTGGCCAAGAAAGTTTGAGAGAAACTTGAATTACACTATGAGGGTACAATTCACGTGAGAAGACCAAATTGAGGATTTTTAAGGAACACTATGAAACTTTCTGGGTTGGCTCCGATGAAGATATAGCTATCGCTATTACTCTATTCACTAAGCTCTTGAATGTGATCAAGAATCTTGGAAAGAACTATGCTCAAGAGACTTTAGAGTACAAGTTCTTTAGAGGCTAACCTAAGTAATGGGATACAAACAAGTATGTCATCCAATCGGAGTAAAATCTTGGAGATTACACCTTTGATGCATTATGTGGAGAGTTGAGCGTCCATTAGTTTGAACTAAAGGACCGACCAAGATTGGAAGCACTTGGTGGTGGTACAAAGAATTTAAGGAAGGAGATTGCTTTGAAGGCAAATAGCCCACCGGCTTCATCGGTTGAGATCATTGAAGAAGAAAAATCTAGTGACAACAATGATCTTGAGGATAAAGTAGCCATGTTTTCAAGAAAGCTTAACAAGGCAGTTTACAAGCATGACAAGTACACGAAGAAGTTCAAAGGTTGAAGCAAAGGAGAAAAATTAAGTGAGAACATTTTCTTTGAGTGTGGCGAACCGAGCCACATCAAGGCCGATTACAAGTTCAAGAAGATTATAAACAAGAGGAAATGCAAGAAGAGCTTCAAAGCAAGAAGATTATAAACATGGGATGACTCAACTTCATCAAGCTCTGACTCCAAGTCAGAAAATGAGAAGGCTATACTTTTTCTAATGACATAAAGTGTGGTAAATTATGATGCTTTAAATTTTGATGATGTTGATGATTTGAATGATTTGCCTAGTCTTGATGAGCTTATGAAAGTGTTGGAAAAAGAGGTCTAGAAGACCAAACAACTCAAAAAGAGCTTGACCATAGCAATTTGTGAGATTGTGTCACAAAATGAAACCATTAGTGACCTCCAAAGTGACTTGAGTAAAGTCCTAAAGGAGAGACATGCCTTAGTCAAGGAAGTAGAGGACTTTGACTAATGTTATGACCAAGTTTACCAATGATAGAGACATGTTTGATATGATATTGGGAGCACATAGACTTGTACTCAACAAAAGAGGCATAGGCTATGGAGCAAATTTATTGAGCTACAAGAAATTGTTAGATGGTGCTCATAGATGCTCTAAGTGTAATAGGTCTCATGGAGTTGGGAAATGTGTCTTGCAAAAAACCCAATATGGGTAGACTAGTATGGGTAGCTAAGGACACTTATGGTACTAACTTTGTTGGACCTAAAGGTTTTTGAGTACTAAAATCTAGTGTTTTTTACATTATGTAGGATGCGAGGAAGAGCAACCCATAGTACTTGGGTAGTGGGTGCACAAGACACATGACTAGGGATGCAAGTTAATTCATTGAGCTAAAGCGGCATGATGGTGGAAAGGTCAAACTTAGAGATGACAACAAAAGAAAGGTCATAGGCTTTGGTACCGTAGGTAAGGACTCCATATCCATCTCAAATGTTTACCGTGTTGACGGTTTGAAACATAATTTGCTTAGCATTAGTAAATTGTGTGGCAAAGGTTTCCATGTCATGTTTGAATTATCAAAATGCATTATTAGGACTAAGAAGCAAAAATCTTGTTTATTGCATATAGAAATAAAAATGTCTATGTTATTAACTTTGATGAGATGCATATGGAAAATGTTTCATGTTTGAGTTCTCAAAATAAATGTGATGCATGGTTGAGGCACCGTAGGCTAGGACATTCTAGTATGAGAAATTTGTCAAAATTGACCAAGCATGATTTGGTTAAAGGTCTCCCTAAATGCAAACACAAGAAAGACAAGGAGTGTGAACCTTGTATTATTGGCAAAAAATTAAAATCGTCATTTAAGACGAAATTAGCTAATGATGGAACTAGAGCCTTAAAACTAATCCATATGTATTTGTTCGAACCTACCCAAACACAAAGTATAGGGGGCAAATCATATTGCTTTTTTATCGTTGATGATTTCACTAGATATACATGAGTGCACTTTCTAGCATATAAGCATGAGATCTTTGAGGTGTTTACCGAATTTCGTGCATTAGTTGAAAATGAGAAGGGTTACAAAGTTACTATCATTATGAGTGATAGGGGTGGCGAGTTTGTCAATAGGAAATTAGAAGAGATTTGAGCTAGACTAGGGTATACACACTAATTATCTCCTCCTAGAACACCAAAACAAAATGAAGTGGTGGAAAGGAAGAATAGAACCCTCAAAGAAATGTAAGACTATGCTTAACGAGTTCAACGTAGCTAAGTACTTTTGGGCCGAAGCTATTGACACGACATGCTATATTTTGAATAGGGTGAATGTCTAAAAGCAAGTGAAAAAAAACTCTTTATGAACTACGCAAAGGTTAAAAGCCTAACAATAGTTACTTTAAGGTTTTTTGTTCTACTTGCTATGTCTTAAATGATAAAGATCATTAGGAAAAATTTGACCCTAAGTCAAATGTAAGCACTTTTCTAGGGTATTCTATGCATAGTAAGGCATATAGTGTTAGGGCATGTGCCCTAGGTCAATCCATTAACTGTCTTTATAAAAACTTTTAGTTAATAAAATAGAGGATTTCATTTGCTAGTTATTATAATTAATTTGCATGTTTACATTATAATAAGATCCATTGGTATTTACAGAAATATCATAAATGTCCATAGTCGATCATTATACTGGGAACTATAATGAATTAAGAATAGTGTGAGTCTTGATTGCTGATCATATGATGATTATACGTATAGGGATACGAATCAAGATCACGAGTACTTGTTAGGGAACAAAGTACTGGACCGACCCGCTATGAGAACATCACATGGATTAAGTCATAGTTGTTTCTCATGATAGGTATATTTTTCAAGAATCGACTTGAGATTACTGAGAGACTTCAACATTAGGAACACAAGTGATTTGACACAATCAAACGTTGTCTTTAACCTAGGACGATTATAAAGGTTGTGATTGGTTACTGTGTGAGCAATGTGATGAAGTTGTGTAATCGAGATAGAATTTGTCCCTCTTATATAAAGAGAGATATCTAGTGGATCCCTCGATGTGTTAGACTGTTAAAAGGCCTAGTTTAAGTGAATTGATATTGATCAATGTCACTTGGATGTTTTCAGTCTACCTAGAGATCGAGACTAGTACGATTGAACATGTTGGATGACAATTCCATGCCTTATGTTTGATCAAAAGGATATCGTGTGACAAAAGGATGTTATATACACTATTAATTAGGTTGTATCGATTTGATATTCTTACAACTTGGGTAGTATGTCTTGCTAGAGGTCGCTTATGACTTGTATACCAAAATGTGTTTCGGTACACTGCCAACGTTGTATGAGCCTATTGGGTCGCACACTAAGAATGGTTTTGCGAGATTTTAAGATGGTTCAGTAAAACGAATTTTATATGAAAAAATTAATGACAGAAACGTCCTTGTGGTGTATTACACATATACTTCTTTAAGTAGGGGTACATGTGTAATTTACTTAACCGTCTATATACAATGGTTGTATAAATAGACGCTTTAAGTTAGAACACACGTATAAAAGATTAAGGGCCGAAACTCTATTTTTTAAGAAACGAATTAGGGTTTTCTGGTACGCTCTGGATCGTTTTGGAGATAAACAAAAAGGTTTGGTATTCTCTCGAAGCTAGCACTTCGAATCTCGGCCGCCGTTCGTGTGTTGACTGCTGGTAGAGGGCGTTCGTCGTTGGCAGCGCCTTAGAGATCGATCAACCTTCAGAAAGGTATATTGCGACCGAGGTATGATTAAGTTTTCATGGTTTCAACGTTTTTAATTGAATTAGATTCACAACCTTTGTCAAAATTGTTTTGTAATTTCCTCTGCGTATGAACCCCAAAACTCAACAATGGTATCAGAGACTTCGAGTTCGATTCCATTAAATTCATTGCATGTTTTCTTCTGATATATACATGATATATGATTGAAAGCATATTAATAGTTGATGTATATGTGATATACATAAGTTTTCTGTAAGATTTATTATCATGTTTTGTTTATATGATACAAATATTCGTGATTTAATTGAAATCAATTTCGTACATGCTAGTAACCATGTTATGTTAATTCGAATAATTTTAATAAATTGAATTTCGTGTTCTGTGATCCATGACACCATTAGGTATAATCGTATAAGTCTTAATATTAATTCGAAACTAATATGATTAGGTTCGATTGGGATAGTAGTTAATGATTCAATTACATGTTTGTCATTATTTGGATGAGGACCGAAATTGCAAATAATTAATTTTCGAAATTATTTATTTATCTCGTTATATCTACTATGTTATGAAATTTCTATTTGATAAGAGATAGATAACAAATTAGATTAGGAGATATTAGCAAAATCGGTTTCGTTATCCCTATTGGATATTAGATAAATATCGAGAATTTTGTTATTGGTGATATGCTAGGATTCAAATATCTTAAGTCCTAATTGGATTAGTATAAGATGATTAGTTAGATGTTGGTCCGGGTTAATTAAAATGTTTTAATTGACTTAATTTCGGATAAATTAAGCTTTTAATTTAGGATAATAAAATCAGT
This sequence comes from Stephania cephalantha, assembly GCA_039657325.1. NCBI lineage: Eukaryota > Viridiplantae > Streptophyta > Magnoliopsida > Ranunculales > Menispermaceae > Stephania > Stephania cephalantha. The sequence continues at coordinate 34,349,669 of CM077571.1, forward strand.
GAAAAAATATGATTTTCTATAGCGAATTTTAATTTTCTGAAAGGAGAAATCAAACCTAATTAGATATGGTTCGATCTATGATGAGTCATGCAGATCTTCCATTATCCTTTTGGGGTTATGCATTACAAACTGCAGCTTTCACTCTAAATCGAGTTCCTTCTAAAGCGGTTGATAAAACACCATATGAGATATGGTACGGGAAGAGACCTAGTTTGTCTTTCCTTAAGATGCGGGGTTGTGAGGCTTACGTAAAGCGACAAGTCACAAAAAAACTAGCACCTAAATCTGACAAGTGTTTATTTATGGGGTATCCTAAGGAAACAAAAGGATATTACTTTTATAATCTCACTGAGAACAAAGTGTTTGTTGCTCAGTGTGGTGCTTTTATGGAAAAACAGTTTATTTCAAAAGACACTAGTGGGAGAGAAATAAATCTTGAAGAAGTTCAAGAATCACAGATAAACACTGAACCGCTACTGGAAGTTCAACAACGTTCTGAACCAGTTGAACCTCCACAGGTGACACAAGGCCAACGTAAATTTGGTAGGGTAAGACATGAGCCAGAGAGATTCGAATTTCTCATTACTGATAGTCGTGATGTGTTGCTTATGGATCAAAATGAGCCCACCACTTATCAGGAGGCTATGTCTAGACCAGACTCAGATAAATGGCTAAGTGCCATGAACTCTGAGATGCAATCCATGTATGATAACCAAGTTTGGAACTTGGTTGATTTACTTGAAGGTGGTAAGACCATTGGATGTAAATGGATTTTCAAGAAGAAAACTGACATGGATGGCAAAGTGCATACTTTTAAAGCAAGACTTGTAGCAAAAGGTTTCAGGCAGACTCAAGGTGTTGATTATGATGAAACTTTTTCGCCAGTAGCCATGCTTAAATCCATGAGAATTTTAATTGCCATTGCTGCATATTATGACTACGAGATATGGCAAATGGATGTAAAAACAACATTTCTTAATGGAAAGCTGCTTGAGGACGTGTATATGACACAACCTGAAGGTTTTGTACATCCTGAGAATTCTAGGAAGGTATGCAAGCTTCAAAGATCCATTTATGGATTAAAGCAAGCTTCTGGAGTTGGAATCTTCGTTTTGATGAAGCAATCAAGGATTTTGGTTTTATTAAGAACGAAGATGAGCCTTGTGTATACAAGAAGGTCAATGGGAGTGTAGTTGTTTTTCTGGTACTGTATGTTGATGATATATTACTCATTGAAAATGACATCCCAACATTGCAGAATGTCAAGTCTTGGTTAGGGAAGTGTTTCTCAATGAAAGACTTAGGAGATGCAGCCTATATCCTAGGGATAAGGATCTATAGGGATAGATCTAAGAGGCTAATCGGTCTAAGTCAGAGTGCTTACATAGACAAGGTGCTGAATATGTTCAGTTTGCAAGACGCTAAAAGAGGATTGTTGCCAATGTCTCATGGCATAAGTTTCAGCAAGATTCAATGTCCTAAGACAAATGATGAGCGAGACCGTATGAATAAGATTCCATATTCATCAGCTATTGGATCTATCATGTATGCCATGTTATGCACTCGACCTGATGTATCATATGCTTTGAGCACTATAAGCAGATATCGGTCAGATCCTGGTGAGAGTCACTGGATAGCAGTAAAGAACATTCTTGAATACTTAAGAAAGACTAAGGAAGTGTTCTTGGTCTATGGAGGTTTTGAAAATGATCTAGTTGTAAATGGTTACACAGATGCAAGTTTTCAAACTGATATAGATGATTTTAGATCGCAGTCTGGATATGTATTTACTTTGAATGGAGTAAGCTGGAAAAGTTCAAAGCAAGAGACTGTGGCAGATTCTACAACAGAAGTTAAGTATATTGCAGCGTCCGATGCAGCAAAGGAGGCAGTTTGGATCAAAAAGTTCATTTCTGAACTAGGTGTGATTCCAAGTATTGCTAACCCTGTTTGTTTGTATTGTGTCAATAACGGGGCAATAGCACAGGCCAAGGAACCTAGATCACACCACAGATCCAAACATATACTCAGGCGTTTTCATCTCATCAGAGAAATTATTGAGAGGGGAGACTTGAAGATTTGCAGAGTACTTACTGAAGACAAAGTTGCGGATCCATTGACAAAAGCTCTTCCTCAAGCAAAACATGATGGTCATGTTAGATCATTAGGCATTAGATGCATGTATGATTGGCCCTAGTGCAAGTGGGAGATGTTGGGGCATTTGCCCTAGGTCAATCCATTAACTGTCTTTATGAATACTTTTAGTTAATAAAATAGAGGATTTCATTTGATGTTTATTATAATTAATTTGCATGTTTACGTTATAATAAGATCCATGGGTATTTACAGAAATATCCTAAATGTCCCTAATCGATCATTATACTGGGAACTATAATGAATTAAGACTAGTGTGAGTCTTGATTGATGATCATATGATGATTATACGTATAGGGATACGAATCAAGATCACGAGTACTTGTTAGGGAACAAAGTACTGGACCGACCCGCTATGAGAACATCACATGAATTAAGTCATAGTTGTTTCTCATGATAGGTATATTTTTCAGTCCTCTGACTTGAGATTACCAGAGACTTCAACATTAGGAACACAGTGATTTGACAAAATCAAACGTTGTCTTTAACCGGACGATTATAAAGGTTGTGATCGGTTACTGTGTGTGCAATGTGATGAAGTTGTGTAATCGAGATAGAAATTGTCCCTCTCATATAAAGAGAGATATCCAGTGGATCCCTCGATGTGTTAGACTGTTAAAAGGCCTAGTTTAAGTGAATTGATATTGATCAATGTCACTTGGATGTTTTCAGCTACCTAGAGATCGAGACTAGTACGATTGAACATGTTGGATGACAATTTCATGCCTTATGTTTGATCAAAAGGATATCGTGTGACAAAAGGATGTTATATACACTATTGATTAGGTTTTATCGATTTGATATTCATACAACTTGGGTAGCCATAATGTCTTGCTAGAGGCCGCTTATGACTTGTATACCAAAATGTGTTTTGGTACACGGCCAACGTTGTATAAGCCTATTGGGTCGCAGACTAAGAATGGTTTTGCGAGATTTTAAGATGGTTCATAAACGAATTTTATATGATAAAATTTAATGACAGAAACGTCCTTGTTGTGTATTACACTTACACTTCTTTAAGTAGGGGTATATGTGTAATTTACTTAACCGTCTATATACAAGGGTGTATAAATAGACGCTTTAAGTTAGAACACACGTATAAAAGATTAAGGGCCGAAACTCTATTTTTTAAGAAATGAATTAGGGTTTTCTGGTACGCTCTGGATCGTTTTGGAGAGAAACAAAAATGTTTGGTATTCTCTCGAAGCTAGCACTTCGAATCTCGGCCGTCGTTCGTGTGTTGACTGCTGGTAGAGGGCGTTCGTCGTTAGCAACGCCTTAGTGATCGATCAACCTTCAGAAAGGTATATTGCGACCAAGGTATGATTAAGTTTTCATGGTTTAAACGTTTTTAATGGAATTAGATTCGGATCCTGTTGGAGTTTTTGTCAAAATTGTTTTGTAATTTCCTCTGCGTATGAACCCCAAAACTCAACATATAGGGTGTTCAATATCCAAGACCATAGAAGAGTCAATCCATGTCAACTTTGATGAGATTGATCCTAAAGTGAAAATGTTGCTCACCTTAAAGAAAATAAGACTTGATGTTGATGATGGTAACGTTCAAGCTCAAATATCCAATGGTAAAGATGTAGAAGTAATAATGTAAATTGAACCTAGTGTACCTAAGAAGTTTGGACTCCTTTTAGGACAACCTTCTTAACAAATCATAAGCGATCCAAACAAAGGCATAGCCACTAGATCTTCACTAAATCGGGATGAGGAGCATATTGCATTTGTTTCACAAATCGAACCCACTAAGATAGATGTTGCCTTAGGTGATGAATTTTGGATTATGCCCATGCAAAAGGAACTAGGACACTTTGTAAGAAACATGGTTTGGACACTAGTTCCTAGACCTAAAGACCATACCATTATAGGCACCAAATGGTTATTTAGAAATAAAAAGAATGAAAATGGAGATAGTGAGAAACAAGGCTAAGTTGATTGCACAAGACATAATTAAGTGGAAGACATTGATTATGAATAAGCTTTTGCAGCGGTAGCAAGACTAAAAGCAATTCGAATGTTGCTTGCTAATGCTTGCTACAATGGGTTCCAATTAAACCAAATGGAGGTTAAAAGTATCTTTTTGAATGGATTCATCAATGAAGAGGTATATGTAGAACAACCACCAAGTTTTGAAGATCATGTTTATCCAAGTCATGTTTATCATCTTAAAAAGGCCTTGTATGGATTGAGACAAGCTCATAGAGCTTGGTATGATAGATTAAGTGCATTTTTGATTGAAAAAGAGTTCAAGAAAGGAATATTAGATCCCACATTGTTCATTTTTATCAAAAAATGTGATATACTCCTTGGTTTTATGTTGATGATATCATATTTGGTTAATCCAATACATGCTTGTGTGATGAATTTTCATCTTTGATGACCAATGAATTTGAAATGAGCTTGATGGATGAACTAACAAACATTTTTGTTTTGCAAATAAAACAATCCAAGCACGGGATTCTCATCAATCAAATGAAGTATGTGAGGGACATGATAAAGAAATTCAAGTTTGAGAATTTTAAAGCATGTGACACTCCTAGTAGTTCCACCGTCAAAATGGACATAGACCAATTAGGAAAGTCCATAGATCCTAAACTATACCATGGCATGATAGGAAGTCTCCTTTCCATAATCGCTAGTAGACCCAATTTTATGTTTAGTGTGTCTATGTGCTAGGTTCTAATTCGAGGTCAAAGAGTCACATTTAAAATGTGCCAAGCATATATTTCAATATTAAGTGGCACACAGGACTTGGGATTGTTGATCAACAAAGCCAAAAGTTTTAAAGTTAAAAGCTTTGTTGATTTCGACTATGTGGGGGAGTCTAGTTGATTGGAAGAGCACTTTAGGATTTTGTCATTTGCTAGGAAATTCCTTAATATCATGGTTTATCAAAAAGCAAAAATCCATTGCATTATCCATTGCAAAAGCCGAATATGAAGATGTCTAAAGTTGTTGTGCTCAAGTATTGTACATGAAGCAATAACTTGAGGATTATCAAATCCAAGTTGGTTGTGCTGAAATCTATTGCTGAAATATATCGAAAATTCTTGTGTTGAACTCCCGTACCCAACACATTGAGATAAGACACCATTTCCTTCGAGATCATCTGCAAAAGGGTGATGTTAAACTGATTCACGTGTCATCTGGGACCAACTAGTTAATATTTTCACTAAGCCATTGCCTAGAGACCAATTTTCTAAGATTTAGCAAGAATTAAGCATGATTCGTGAATCTGACCTTTTAAGCATGATTCATGAATCTGACCTTTTTACATATTAGCACTAATATGTGGAATTAGCGCGCTATGTGGAATGGTTAACTATCATGGGAACTGTTTCCCTAGCACGCTAGGTCTATCTAGATAGCGCGCTAGGTCTATTTGGCTAGCGTGCTATGTCACCTTGGTAGCACGCTTGGTCCACATATTTGTGCGTTAACCATTCCACATAGCGCAATAGGGAAACAATTCCCTGGATAGTTTTTCCGGTCATTAGCGTGCTAACTCCCACATCTGGCGCTCTAACATCGCTCGAGCTAGTATGTTATAAATTCGTTTAGATGAATGAAAACCCTTTTTTTTCATTTCCATTTTCTCCAACCGAGCTTCTAACTTCCCCAATCGATCTCCACTGGATTTCTAAGGTTCTCTAAGTAACTTTCCTTCCTTATTTACCCATTTTCAATGTATTTCTTCATCATTTTAGATTTTCACCCTATTTTGCCATCCAAATCCATTTTTGTGCCTTAAGTTCATACACTCATGTCTACTGAATGCACTCAATTTGGCACTGCCTATACCGCACTTGGGTCATCCTCCCATCGTCCCCCCATTCATCAAGTCGTCGCACCGTCCTCTGGTAGCAAGTCCGAGTCATCGGCCACATCCTTGACCGCCGCCCAATCCACAACCCATCGCGAGACTAGGTCATCTAGTCTTCAAGTTAGCAACACATCACTTATACTCCCCCCAGGATTTTGATTGTAACAAATAAAGTGAAAGGATTCTAAAAGGTTTGCTAAGTGTTCTCAAAATATCAAACTTAGCTAGGAATTACAAGCTCAAAAGGAAGAATGAGCTCTTAAAAGTTCAAGTCAAATGTGGTCGGTGAAATTCAAGATTCATCTTACACGAGGAGGACAAAAAAGCTCTCACTACAATTTGTACAAATAATGTGAGGTATATAAGTCCAATTATGAAAGCCAAATGCATTAGATTCATGCGTATCATATTTTTCATGTTTTTCCGAAGTTTCGTATTTTGGTTTTTACATTATCTAAATTTCATAACTTGAAATGGTTTTACATTGGGAAAAAAGGTTTTTACACATGCATTGGTTTTGGAAAAACTGTTATGATTGTTTTGAAAGCACCAACCTGAAGTTGAGTGGTTTTTGAATAGTAAGCATAATATTTGCATGAAAGGCCCTACATGTTTCGTGAAATTAGGATTTTTTTTATGTTCGAGATTTGTGTAATCATTTGGGCAGTCCAAACCCAATGACTCATACTAAACATTTTTAATATATTCCCAGAGGTTTAGTTGAGTCATAGGTGTTTTAGGCAGTTGCTCATTTGAGACCAAAACTTATTTAGTCTATGGTCCCTGCTGGTTAGCACGCTAATGGGATGCATTAGCGCGCTACCTGTAGTTAGCGCACTAATAATGTCACCTAGCGCGCTAACCAGTCTCTTGACAGCTCTTTTAAAAGCTTACACCTTTAGCTTTATTTTGAATTAATAATTGATTTTGGGTCCTTGAATCGAGATAACTGCCATAAATTCTTAAATAGGCTTGGAAATCATTCACAAACCACTTAGAACATTCTATTATCATCTCAAGCTCAATAACTCACTTGTGTCCAAGTTTTCACATAAAATACTCTAGATTTTTGTCCTCAACCACTTGGAATCTTTTGAGGCTATTGAATCAACTTCAAAACTCATGTAACTGAGGTGTTTTAAGGCTTGCAACAATTTCTCCAAAACTAATTTAAATCTCTCTCATTTGGGGTTGTAAGAAAGTTTTATTTCCTAGTTCTTTTGTGCTTGATCTAAATTTTTTATTGTGCTTGGTATGTGAAATCATTCGTTGTGTTCTTGAATACATTTGTCTTTGTTTTTGCGTTTAAACTTGATTTTACAAACCCTTGGACTGCTTTGAACAAGAGTTTGGCCTTAAACATGATTTTTTATCAAACTACTTGTTCATTGGATAGGAAATCATATTTAATCTCATCGATTTGGTTTAATCGGTTTCTTGTTTGAGATTGGTGCAACATCAGTTATATATTTTCATATCCCATTCATATTCTTACTTGCATGCATTAAAGTTGCTAGGCTCTAAGAGGCTTACTAGTAATTAAACTTATTGATGCTTTACTTTGTAAAGTCGATTTTCATTGTTTTCATCAAGTTCTTGTAAGTGGCTAATTGTAAGACTTAGTGGGATCGAATTCAAGGGAAGACCTAGTAGAAGCTAGGTGGGAAGTCTTAATTTTTTATTAGGCATTCTAAGCTTGTACGCTTAGATTTTAAAATCCTAACCAGGGTGGTTATGTAGTGGATGTCGATCGATTAGATCGAACCACTATAAATCTTGTGTCTGTTTTCCATCTCTTCTACCTCCTTCATCATTACATTAAGTCTATAATTTTTGATTGTGTGTGCGTAGAGCATCATCATCCATTAAAGGTTTTAAAAGGCGATAACCTCTTAGTACACCTACTTCACCCCTCTAGGGTGTGATTTCATTTATCATTGTTGTCTTGTTAACTATCTTGTTCGGGCTTTGTTTTATTGTATTCAACATTTTATAGTATGCTTGTTATATTATCCTTTAATGCTCATAATGATAGTAGGATTGGTCTATTACCCTGTTCATGCAAGTTATTGCAGCATTAGGTATTACTTTGATGATTCATGGTAAAGCATGTTTTTGCTTTACTGAGCCCATTGAAAATTGCTCACCCCACCAGTTTTCCCCCGTTTAGCTATCTCGACTTCTGCTTAGGATAGAGGAAAGACCAACGTCATAGCATAGAAGCTCTTTTCTCATTTTGCAAGATAGTTTATTTATATTAATTTGCTTTTGAGATTTTATGTGATAAACATGAGATTCATCATTGGTAGACTTTGTGAAACCCATAGCCTAGTTGTTTAATCTTGAAAGACTTTCTATTTTATTTCCGCACCTAATAGACTCAGAGGAATTTTATTCAACACTTATTATATGTCTTACTAGTCAATTTGTAAATTTTCTTGTAGTATTTCCACATGTTAAGGCATAATAGATCATCGCCCAACTTGCTAGGTCAGCTCGAGGGGTTTGGTAATGGTTTAAGCCAAGCGACTCTAGTTGTAGGAATTGGGGTCGTAACAATAAGTTTCCTGATCAATGAAATGAAGATATGTATTCTATTTCTCTTGTTCAACAATGATTAGAAAATGCTAAAAATGAAGAAATTAATGAAGGTATCCTTGAAACATTTAGGAAAATAGAAATGAATAAACCTATAATGGAATCAATTATGCAATTATCAAATTATTATGAAGTTTTAAAAGAATTTTTTGAATCTAAAGGTATGTTTTTAGAGGAATCTAAAGAAGATTTAGGGCCAAAGATGTCATCTTTAATAAAAAAAGAAAAAGTTGACAAATGTTTTGATTTACGAATGTTTGTATAGATATAACAATAAGAACTTCCATTTAACTTGCACATATGTGATCTCGGGACATCAATTAATGTAATGTTACTTAAATTGTATGAATCATTGAAAATAAGTTCATTGACTGATACAAATATTAATCTTACTTTATCTGATAACACAATTATTAAACTGTATGGAATATTAGATGACATTTTAGAAAAGTGAATGACTTAGTATTTCTAGTCGACTTTTATGTCATGAAAATGGAAGATGCAATATCAAGTATTTCTCTAACTATATTATTGGGTAGACCTTTTCTTAAAATAGCTAAAACTATGTTATATATTTTTTAAGGAACGATGTCAATGAAATTTGAAGACAAAATTGTTACGTTAAAAATTAACGATGAACATACTTACGATGATTCTAACGAATTACTTGATTACGAAATTTATGATATTGTTTCTTTAGAAATAAGTTATTATGATAATCTAAACGCTGAAATATATGCAATTAATGCACTAACAATGGAAATTGGAAATGACAATTTTAAGAAAGAACAAGTTGAAGACACTTTAAATGAAAAGAAAGTAATCCAAGAATGGAGAATTTAGCAACTGGAGAACAAGAAGAGTATTAATAAGCGAAAAGATTTTAATATCAATGAGAATAAGAAAAAGAAAAGGCCAAGCTTAAGTCCTGTGAAACTTAATGACCCGAAAGCATACATTTGAATATAAAAATCTAATGGGCTTGGTACTTTATAGCACAGTGTCATATGGGTTTAAATGTAAATCCAATGCTGATACAATTCTTTATACGGACTCAATTGGAGCTCAATGCATTTGCTTCTAAATGAGTTTCTTTATAGAATGGTACTCCAATTCAACCAATAGGGGCGGTTACGATTGTACCATTTCAAATGGATACGTACATTTTACACACACATTTTTTGGTTATACCACACTTTATTAATGAAGATCCTCCTTTAATTTTAGGACGCCCTTTTATGAGACAATTCTCAAGTTGCTACAGATATTCTGAATAAAAAAATCACTTTAATGATGAATGGTCAAGTAATTAATTGCTCGAATGGCACTAGAGTGGACAATCGTATATTCATGTTTAGCGATCAGGTCTAAATCTGGAATGGTTCACTCGAGCTAACGACTGTAAACGAAAGTACCCTATGGGAGGCAGCCCATAATGTTTATTTATTTAACTTTAGTATAAGTTTAGCATTAGTATAGTATCTTTTTATTCTCTTACTTTTTACCTCTTGTAATGGAAATATTAACTGAATTAAACCTCAAAGAACTTTCAAATGAGAGAGGGTGATCGAGTTGTTTTGATTCTATAGCATTTATATAGGTTTAGATTATTTGTTTATTTGTTTATTTATTTAATGAAGTAATAAAAAATTTAAGTAGTTACATATCCTATTCAAATTTTTGAGTTTCTAATAAATTCTAACTTTATATTGCTTATTATGAATGAAATATATGATAATTGTTAAATAATTTGGAAAGAACAATAAATAAGGTCTAGCGAATCCTCATTGATTTGATTTAACACTACAAATTGCTGGGAAAATTGGTGAAAGTACACAAAAAATTTAAGTAAAAATTCGAGTATGGCAAATCAGCAGTGATTCGACCTTATAAAAAAATTTCCTGAAATAATATGTGAGTCGAGGAACCAAATATACCAATGATTTAATTAGCGAATCCTCAGCAATTCCACTTAAGATCTATATTCGCTGGGAGCGAATTTTATTTTTTAAACAAAACCCTAGTTCACCACACATAAACCATTTCACACTATTCTCGTGTCATTCATGCCAAATATAACTCGTACTTGAGTTACTAATCCCACAAGGGTGTAGTACTGGTAAATACGTGGTTAAATCCACATGACTTAGGTTTTCCTCTGAGTTAGCTAAAAAGAGAAATTTTTGGGGTTTTTTTTATAGATTTTTATGAAAGCAATTAATTGTAACCACTAGAAATTAAAACTTGCAAAGATTAATTAAATTTGAGAAAATACCTAGGACTACGGTACCACAAATCCAAATCGAAGCTCAATAACATGTCATGCTCCTTAATCTTTCCAATAGATTATTAATTTAATTCATCATAGATTAGCTATAGGAAATCGACATATGCCATAAATCCCTAATTCCCCTAGTCTCGATAGATGGGACGTCCACCACTAAATACTTTTCTTATTAACACCCAACCCTATACATCAGCCAATCAGGTTTAATGCATGAACTGCATAAAGTTTCGTTGGAATACTAATCCTAAATAATTGGATCGCATCCGCTTCCGATTTAACCTAGATTTATCTAACGTACACTCAAGAATCGAAAGGGTTTGATGGCAAACGGGTGAATCATCATCACTTGTATCCATCCAATCCTACAATTACAGATTCGATAGTCTCGATTAACTATAGGTCTTCCACCTAAAAGCATGCACTGGCCACATACATACCCTAAGTTTGCACCATAGTCATGAAATCAACAACAAATAGAATAGGAGTTCAAAAAATTAAATTATAAGTTATTACATCTTATATGAACACCGTTATAAACCATGAATCTGGACACGCTTCACTTTTATCCGAACCTCGGTGCACCACATACATTAGCGCTTGCAGGAAAACAGACCAATCAGAAGTAGCCACGTGGCGTCTCACAACATACATCACACCACCATTTCTTCTCCCCGCTTCGTCCTCCATCGGTTTGTCCTCAAGATGCGCGTCCGCACAAGCTCCCAGAATTTTGCCGATTCTGCGTGCGCTCACTCCGCCTCTTATGCGCCACGTGGCACGCTCTCACCCACACCAACAGCGTCATCACAGCAGTCTCCACCAATCAGAAAGTGACACGTCAGCGCGCGGCAGCACTCTTAACCAATCGGCTGCGGACACGCGGACATAACCCATTTTCACCCAAAAACAGTCCCTAGATGCTCCTCGGCGCACGTGTTACGAGACCGACCCCCAAAATTAGTTTCTCTCACCTTCAGAGAGCAATTTTGAGTGGTTTTTCATATTAGGAACTAGGGTATTCATACGGGGGAACACATTGGAGCCGCCATACACGACTTTTCATACTTGCAGATTGTATAGATGACTTCCGGCTATACCAATCTTCGCCTAGGTCGAAGGGGAAACAAGTGGGATTCATGATTCATGGCAAATACTATGTGAGATCTATGATTTTTATTTAATTTGATTTAATTTCTCCTATTTCATTGTTGTTGATTTTAAAGTATATACTTTAGATTTAGGGTGTGTATGTGGCCAGTGCATGCTTTTAGGTGGACAACCTATAGTTATTTGGACCATTAGTATCCGTGTAATTGTGTTTTTGGACCAATAAACTAACAAACACTCACTTGCTTGTCGTCAAACCCTTTCGGTTCTTAAGTGTGCAACAATTGAATCTAGGTTAAATCGGAAGCGGATGCGATCCGGTTATTTAGGATTAGTGTTCCCACATACCCAAATTACTGCGGTTAGTGTGTTAAACCCGATTGGCGGATGTCTAGGGTTATACATTGATTAGGGAAATAGTTAGTGGCGGACGTCCTAGCTATCGAGATAAGGGAACTAGGAATTTCTGGCGGACGTCGATTTTCCATAGCTAATCTAGGAGAAATTGAATTAATAACTTTTTGGAATTATTGAGGACCATTAAATGCCATTGAATCTTGATTCTTGGTTGTGGAACTGTAGACTTAGGTGATTTCTTCTCATTGATATTATTTTTGCTAATTTTTTATTTGTGCTAGTTTAGTTAATTATTTCATTGAACTTTATGAAAACCCCCCATTTTTAGTTAACTTGGAGTAAAACTTAAGCCCTGTTGATTCGACCCCGTATTTACCACTACTACACCCTTGTGGTGGGTAACTCGATTGCGGGTTATATTTGGCACGCACGACACGTGACCATTCTCATACATTTCTAGTGCAACTAGAAATTTTGTCTCTTAATAAATCCTATTTTGAATAGGACTCTAATTGGAATTATAGTATGACATTAATTCTTATTTGAGTTTTAAATAAATTACAACTCTTATTGGATTAGTAATTGTAGATTCTCTATGACTCTATCCTTTTTAGAGTTGGACTTTATTTAGGACTCTATTTGGAGTGTAACTAGGAGATGAAGTTCTTTTACAACTCGACCTAGTGTACTATAAATAAGAAGTTAGGGTCACAGCTGTTGTATGGAATTCCCGAGAGAGATTTTTCCTAGAGAATTTTTGTCCTAGGATTCTTGGGGCTAGCACTCTGGATCGTGATCATGTATGAATTTCTGATAGAAGACGTTCATCTTTGGCAGCGTCTTGACGGAATCGATCAACACCAAACAAGGCAGACGTGGTGTTGTTCTTGTTAAGGTATGATTTTTATTGGCACATCAATTTAATGGAATCGATAGGATCTTTGTTCGGGGATGTTAGAAAAAGGTTTCAAAACTTTCGTTGCGCATGATCATCGAAACCCAATAGTGCGCATGTGCAGTCCAATGGTAACTCTTTGGAGGCTAAATAGTTGATAAAGTCGGCATACCATATAAGTTTATAAGATACTGCATAGACGCGTTCATCAGGAAACTCATCATTTCAGGCAGTAGGTGGTTATCCATTCTCTAGGCAATTGAAATGCTCTACCACTAGATTCCTGGCACCTTTCTGGTCTTTAATGGTAAGATTGAATTCATGTAGTTGGAGTATTCATCTTATGTGTATTCGCTTATATTATTTTATGGAAATTGAGTGACGCAAAGCTATAAAGCATGATTAGACAATGACATCGCTACCTATGAGATATGGTCTGAACTTTTCATATGCAAAAAAAAAAAGCAGTAAAGTTTTTCCTCAGTGGTAGTGTAATTCATTTGTGCATCATCTAAAGTTCTAGATGCATAGTAAATAACATGAGATTCTCTACCCACTTTTTTTTTTCCTAACACAGCTGCTGCAACATAGTTGCTCACAACACACTTGATCTCGAATAGAAGTGACCAATTAGGAGCATTGATTATTGGAAAAATCTTTGATAAACCACCTATAGAAACCTGTATGTGCTAGAAATTCACGCATTTCTCTTATAGTAGAAGGATAACGTAAGATACGAGTAACATTAACTTTTGCTGGGTTGACTTCTAGACCTCTAGATGAAACAATGTGACCTAAAATGATCCGTATGTCTACCATAAAATTACATTTCTCATAATTAAGAAAAAGGTTCTTTTCAATGCAATGCGATAACACATTAGTCAAATGGTTAAGACAACTATCGAGAATCCCCATAAACATTGAAGTAATCCATGAAGACTCTAATGAGATTCTTGAAACAGTCAAATAATATGCTTATCATGCACCGTTGGAATGTTGTAGGTGCATTAGATAGCCCTAATGGCATGTGCTTATAAGCAAATGTTCTAAAAAGACAAGTGAAGGAAGTCTTCTGTTGGTATTCCGGTGCAACATGAATCTGATGAAACCCTGAATAACCATCTAAACAAAAATAATGAGATTTTCGAGTGAGACGTTCACAAACCAAATTCCTAATCCTAGTTTAATCCTAATCAGGATCGTTGACCTGTGACGCGTGACCCGCATCGAAATACGTGCACTGACAAAGTCAAGGTGGCCGAGGTATATGTTAGATTTGTTTTGATGTATGTCTTGTGTATTATGTATGTGTAGATTACTATGTAACTCCTACTTGTGTATAAATGTCGAGACGTGAGCCGGGACACACCTCGAGATGTGTGCCAAAGTGATGTGGTAAGTCTAATTTAAGTTAATGTAGCTTAATTAGCTAAATTTGATGTGACTATATTAGATTTACATTAAATGAAGCTTAAGTTAAAAAAATAATACATTAGTCATAAATGTTTCTCGAAATACGTGTAGACACATCACTAGGTGAATTGAGTTAAATATATGTGTTTTAGAGGTAAGTTAGTGGAGAGATAGTTGATTGTAAATCACGATGTGAGCAATTAGATTAGCCTAGAGATGGGTGTACACATTAAGATCAATGGCTATACATTATTATTTTCTAATATGAATATATAAACATTTATATATATATATATAACATGGATGAGGTAAGCACACAAATGATCTCATTACATACCTTAGGAGAGAAGGATTCTGGAGAGGAAGATCAGAGTTAGATCAGTTGATTTGAAGAGAAACTCTGGTGCAATTAAAGAAGTTGGATCAAGCTAAAGGTGCTCTACAATTCGGTAAGTTGAGCTACACCTTTAGTTTTGTGTAAATTGATAAATTGGTGATAATTATGAAGTGTAGGCTGTTGTTATGGTTGTGGTGGATGTTTTGGGTCTATGGTGGAGGAGGACAGGGATCCAAGGCTTTGGTGATGGCCATGTGGAGGATAAAACTCAGAATTCGAAATGTAGAATTATGTACTTTCTTGTACATAGATGGTTAAGCGTGCTTGCTAGCATGCTACCTGCGTGTAGCGTACTATTAAGTGTGAGTAGCGCATAATGGAGTCACAAGCGCATTAAACATATTACTCAGCGCGATAGATGCTCTGGATAGCTCAATTTCTACAGTTTCTTAATATAAGTTTGAAAACCTTAAACAAGTATAATACTTTAATTGAATTTCTAAACATACTCTAAAACATGTGTAATCATACCAGGAACCTACAGAAGAGTTTCGGGGGTTTGGGTACGCATTTTAAGGTGTTGGGAGGCCAATTACCTTAGGAAATTTGAGTAGATTATAAGAAAACTAATTAAGATATTTATATTATATTCCTATTTTGTTATTCATTTACAGTCATTTAGACAGATTTATCCATTGTATTCCAGATTCCATAACTTGGTTGTTCCATGTCATTACATAAGTTTGTTATCATGGCATTGTTTGTTGTTCTAGTGGTTTCATTGATTCCAAATCACGGGCTGTCTTTCTTGGTTGTTACGAAATTTAGGCAAAGTATATAGCATGCTATTAGATAGGTGATCTATTGTATTTAATCTATTTTTCTTTGTACATTAGTTATGCAATCACATTGTTGGATTCCTAAAATGTGTTATTTCTTGGATTGTAAAAATAGTTCTTGTATCTAGGACCATGACATGATAGACATGAGAGCGGCACACGGGGTCACCAAACTTCCAGGGTTGTTGGCATTTCACAACTAGCATGTCCAACACACGATGTATGGGACCCGGTTGTTGACAAGTATTATACACATTTGAGGGGCATTTGTGAGTATTTATCCATGTGTAATGGCAATTTGTAATGATGTGAAGGCATCTATAGGATAGATTACGCCCTAAATAGTGGAATAAGGCCGATGTGATGTAACTTTCAGCCGACAGGCCCTAGATCATTACTACTTAGCAATGTTTCAGTTTCATGTTGCTTAACTAAAGCATCTTATAACATGATTCTTTCTCAGCATAGTTGCTATTGTTTGGCTTTCATATACTTGTTCTACTATATTTGGACATATGGATAAATGACTCTCAGTGTTACTTTCTACTTTCCTATACTCATCGTCCTTTTTATGACGATAGGTGCAGGTCCATCGAGTAGAAGACCGGGTAAGCAAAAGATCAGCGAATACCTCTGAGCCACTAAAGTGATGCTACCTCTGATTTTATAGGTTTTGATTTTAATTATATGACTTATATATGTTTTTATACTTTTGTGGTGTATACTATGGGTTGTGAGATAGTTACCGAGCCAGACAAATGTGGATATATTATTAACCCAATTTTGTTACATATATATGCATGCAATCTATGTTCCATGATTTTTCACATATTTAGGATTTATATTAATTGCTTCAGCTAATTTTATTAAGACTTACGCTAAAAATTAAGTTAATGATAACCATTTCTTAGTTTAACTATATATATCATAATTAGCTAGAAATGAATAATACATGTGTTGAACGTGTATAATGAAGTGAAAGAGATGTAAAGGCTGAATTGTCGAGCCTTCTCAAATTAGGGCACCGCCCGGCCTAATCCCGTTATTTAGCCTTAATTTCAACTTTATAAGACTTAATAATGCCTTAGTCAGCCTCTTTAAATGTTTCTCCAACTAGCTAACTTAAAAATAAGTAACCTATCATCTCTTGTCAATTAATATTTCAGAGTTAATTAAAATTGTATAACTTAAAGATTATTCAACTGAAGTCTTAATACATTAGCGGAAGCAATTAGTATAAACCATAAATATGCGGGAAACCAGGGAACATAGATTGCATGCATATATATAACAAAATGGCGATAATAATATATTCACACGTGTACTGTAACGGCCCGAAAATTTGACTTGTGCCACGTGTCAAGGCAAGGTTGTATGTGGGACCCACTCGTCGAAATACGTATATCTGAATCCAATTTGAAAGATAATGCTAACTATGCGAGGAGCTCGGTGAGCCGAAACACGAACGAAGACGCGCATCGAGTCACGTGTCGATGTGGGACCGAAATGATACGTCCCGTGATGCGTGTAGCGCGAGTATCGAGATTTTGAAATGAGGCGGGTTGGTGCCTCGAGATGCGCGCTGCGCGGTTGTTGAGCTGTCTCGAGATTTGTGTTGCGCGAATCTCGAGGACACTTTTGATTTGAAATCAAAAAGAAAATGTATATATATATATATATAAGAGGATAAGATTGAAAAGAAAAAAAAAAAGAGATCAGGAGATATCGTGAGGAAGAGAAGGAAACAGAGGAGAGAGAAATTGGCGGACCACCAGGCGGCGGCTGTAGCTCCGGCGGGCGAGGACGACGGGCTGACCGGACAGCGTGACGGCGGCGCGGAGGCGGCCGGCAGCACCGGCCGGCGGTGCTGGCTGCGGTGGCTGAGCGGCAGTGCGAAGGTGGCGGACGGCCAGCGCTGAGGTTGGCAGGGGCGGAGATCGGACCAGCGGCTCGGTGGCGGTGCAGCGGGAGCTGATGGCGGGCGACGTGGACGCCGGCGAGGGGCTGGACGGCAGGCAGCGGCGAGGCTCCAGTGATGCCGGTAGCGGGATCGCTCGGCAGCGCGGACGACGCGGAGGGTCGGACGAGCGGGTCGGATCGGCAGCGAAGGCGCGCGAGCGCGGCGCCGGCAGGCGGCGGCACCGGTGAGCGGCCGGCGGCAGCGCCGGCGAGGCAGCGGCAGCGGCGAGGCAGCGGCGGCGACGCGGTGAACGGCGCGGTGGCGCGTTATCGACCGGTCGGATGCGCGATTTCGACGAAATCGCGACGACGCGATGGAGGTGAGGTTTATTCACCTTATTTGGCTGTGATTTGAATGATTTTGGTAAAATTAGCCCTCAAATGTCTAAATGGACACCAGGGACTAGGAGTCGGGTGTCGGGTGCGCAAATCGAGACGCAAGCGGGACGTCTTGATTTCGATTTGCGATTTCTCGAGGTAAGTAAACCAGCTAAGGACTTATACAGTATTTCATTTCTCTCCATTGGTTGTTGTTGTTTACTGTTTTGTGATAACTTTATTGTTGTTCACTGCTTTGTGATGATAGCTATCGTTGAAATTGTTATCAATTGAGTGAGTCCATTGGCAAGTGAGTCATGGTTACTGTTTATCTGCGATATGAGAGGGTTAGGGCTGGAAGGCAGGGGCCTCGTCCTAAATCCGATGTCTTCCATGGTCGTCCGTCGATACTATCCGGGTCCATGGATGGTTCATAGTCGTCCGTCGATACTATCCGGTCTATGAATGTCTCATAGTCGCAAGGGTTAGGGTTGGAAGGCATGGGGCTCGTCCTAACCCGAGTCTGCTGGGATTTTTGCCGCGACTCAACGACTTTTTGGTCGGGACTCCTTGTTATTTGGCCTTACTCATTGATGGTTGTTTACAGTCTTGTATATTCATGCGTTCTTTATTCCTTTCGTACTATTTGCATGAATTCGACTGCTTTGGATATTGTGAAATGTTGTGTATATGTCCTACTGGATTTACCTACATGGGCTCGTCATTCTTATGTTTGATCGAGTGCGAGAGCGCATGACAAGTAGCGAGGGGAAGGCTTCATAGCTAGGTGATTTTTTGTATATTTTGTATTTATTCTCCTCTGATGATATTTACTGGGTTCCACAATTAGGTTGCCTAACTCCTTGATCTTTTTGTTGAGTTATTTAATGTATTAGTTGCTTCCGCTAAATTTTTAAATCTTGAAAAATACTAATAACTCAACTTAAAATTTTGAGATTTCTTGTAATAATGGATTGGAAGGCTGACTAGGTCTGCGTTGACCTTGCGAGACTGGCTCGGGGGTCCACGTGGGCTCAGGCCGGGCGAGACCCAATTTTATGGGAAATTGGGGCCGTCACAGTCTGGTTCTGTAAATATCTCTGTCACGGCCCAAGTTTATAATTGAGTTTAACTCCTTAATTAGGATCACGTGACCCGTGACGTGGGACCTGCAATGAGATATGTGTCATAATCGAGGCGAGATGACCGAGTTATATTTTACATTTGTTGTTGTGTATGCCTAGTGTATTGTATATGTGTAGACTACTAAGTCCTACTTACGTATAGGTGTCGATACGTGTGTAGGAATGCACCTCGAGTTGAGTGTCGGCATGGGATCGAGGTAGACAATGATATGGTAAGTTGGCGTAGGATTATATATAACTTTTATTGTGATTTATACATGGCTATGGTTGATTATACACTTAATGAAGCTAAGTAAGTTAACACAATAGCCACTTGGTTTTCATCGAGACACGTACCGACTCATCTCAACATTAATGGAGTTACATATTGCTGTCACATAACATGAGTTAGTGGGACATGTGTTAATAGGTGTATCACTAGATGAGCCTCGAGACACGTGTGTACAATGAGATCAATGGTTATTAATCAACCACATCCACTTACTATATAAAGCTAGTAATCAACTCATACAACCAAATTAACTTCATTTCATTTACTTAATTGAGAAGGAAACTTGCTGGAGAGAAGGAGAAGGGCTGGAGGAAGAAGAAGACCAGCAACCAAAGTGGGTTTGTCGAAGGAGAGATCAAGTTAAGCTAGGTGTTCATCAAACTAGGAACATATCTCCCTATTTAATTGAAACTAGTTCTGGTTTCAAATCGAATTCAGAGGTTAGATGATAAAGATTTTGCAATTAGTTAATATATTTGGATTCCTCATTTCAAGCTAATAATCGAGCTATATTAAAGTTCTTAATTTGATTTTGAAATCATAAAGATATGAGTTTTTGAAGTTGTAAGACCAAAATTGAATTTCTGCATGTTGTATTAGGGATTAGTCTATGTAATTTGGTCATAACTTACCCATTTTAGATCCAAATCAACTTCAAACGCTGGCATTTGAAAGCTTACTCAAAGGGGAACAACTTTTCTTAGATAGAGATGTTGTAATTCACATGTTTTCATGTCCAAAAGTGCTCTATAAGTAGGTGCTGAAATGCAGTGGAAGATTTTTAAAACTAAAATTGTCAAAGGCATAACTCCAAACCTACTTATCCAAATGAGCTGATCTTGTAGTATGTTGTTATTGGGTATGGTTGCTGCCTTTTGACCAAAAATCACATTTTTCGGTAGTATATATTTAGACAAATAGATTTTCTAAGTCCATTGGTTGGGTTAGATTTCAGTTAAAGCTATGTTTAGTAGAAATATGATATTTCTTTCGTTTTAAATTTGAATTTTGAAAACTAAACCTTTTTGGAAAGCTAAGATAGAGACCAAAAGTCTTTGTACGGGTGGAAGATTTAGATATTTTGACAATTTCATGCCTAAAATCGCGCTGCAATATAAGATTGAAATCTCAATGTTGTTTAGTCTTAAAGGGCGGTTTGTGTTAAGGTTCCTAAACCCATTGGACCTGATTTAAACATAACTTATTTGGATTAGTTTGCTATCAGGAAACTAGGGAAGTGTTCTGGGGATTTAAATACGAGTTTTGAGGTGTTAGGAGACCTGAGTAGCTTTGGAAATTACGTGGATTGTAAGTAAATGGATTAAGATATTTATTTACATTTCATTCCTATTCATATGTTCATTTCCAGTCATTTGGACTGATTTGCCTTTGTACTCCATATGCAATGACTTGTTATTTCTCATTACATGAGTTTGTTTCTCATTACTTGAAGTTCTTTCTATGGCATAATATGTTGATTAAATGATGTCATTGACTCCAAATCATGTGCTATGTCATTTTGATTGTTAATAAATGAGGTCAGTGAAATAGCATGCTATTAGGTATGTGTTACATTGTATTGTACTCTATTTCCTTTGTGCATTAGATATGCAATTGCTTCATTGGATTCTCAAACCATGTCATTTTTGAAATATAAAAGTGGTTCTCGTATTTAGGGTCATTATGCTATAAAGGTCCGTCGGACATACGTGAGTTACTAGACTTTCAAGGTGATCAAGATCTCTCCACTATCTTGCGCAACAAACGGGAAATGAGTCCCGGGGTTGTTGGAAAGCATAACTTGCGAAGCACACGGGGTACGGGACCCAGGGTTGTTGGTAAGTATATATCGCAGTTGACTTGCACCGACGAAAGGTTATAAAAGCAAGAGCACTACTAAGACATTCACATTGATGTAGGACTCAGCTCCATCCTCATATAGTGGAAAAGGTTGATGTGATGAAGATCACGGCAGACCGGCCCTACATCATTACTACTTAGCCTAGCGTCAGTTTCATGTTGTTTAACTGAAGTATATCTTTGCATGTTCTTTTTTCAGCATAGTTGCTATTATCATACTTTTAAATACTTGTTACATATTTGAGAATGTGAACAAATTGTCTCTTAGTATTACTTGTACTCACCGTCTAGTTTGAACGGTAGACAGTGGGTGCAGATCCATCTAGTAGTAGATCAGGCAAAGAGAAGATTGGTGACTACCTTTGAGCCAGTGGAATGCTACTACGCCAAATTTTGTAAGTTATGATTTTTGATGTATTACTTTTATATGCCTATCATATACTTTTGGGGTTGTGTAGTATGGGTTGAGTGATTAGTACCTTGACCAAACACGTGTTATATATTGTCGTTTTCTTATATATATGCATGTGATCTTTATTCCCTAATTTTTCCACGATTGTTTGGTATTACAATAATCCTTTCGTTAATTTGTAAGACTTCCACTGAATAAACTTGTAAGTAAGTAAAATTTTAATTCATCCCGATTTTTTATATTACATAAGACGTTAAAACACATATTGAACTTATAATGTGTAAGTAGATAAATGGTTTTGAAAAGGCAAACTAGTCCCTTGTTAAGTTCTACGAGGTGAGGTTAGGGCTTAATGACGGAATTAGGCCAGGTGGTGCCCTAATTTGAGAAAGGATCGTAAAAGTTGGTATTAGAGCTTAAGTTCTAGTATATTATGGACAGTTTATGGAATTGTCCAATGTTGGGATATCATAGTCACATGTAGTATCATATTCTATGTTTATAAAGCTTAGGAGAGCTTAAGTTGATAGAGCTTAGGATTGTGGGAAATAGTCATTCCACAAGGTGATACCAAAGCTACAATGTGTAGCAAAATGCCTAACTTTTCCAATGAGTAACAAATAAAAATTTAAACAAGAAAACATAAATCTTAGTTGTGAAAAACTAGATGATCCTTGCTTACAAACCATTAGTTGGGAAGTGAGTGAAAGTACGATGAGGATGTCTTATATGTACACATGTTAATTTTCTATATGTATATATGTGCTATCTACATAGCTGTTGGTGTCACGAACGTTGTCAACTTGCAGAGCACGATGGCAGATCGACGCAAGATCGAAGATTGCAGCAGCTCCAATGGTGCACACTCTTTCAGTAGTAGAGACATTTGTGACTCCAATGTTTCCCTACGCCCACATTTTGCAGCATATCATTCAAGGTCCAGCTTGTCAAGGACTTCATCGGACTCAAGTCGGCCTACTCCGTTGGAGTGAGGAACTTTGAGAAGATCGAGAAGTGGGAACTATCTCAAGAGAAGCTTCATAAGATAGTGAAGGTCAAGGCAAAAGTGGAGAAAGAGGTTGAGATAGTTTCTCGACAGGGCAAAGACAGGCACATGCCCAGAATCAGGTTTAGGGTCAACGTAGACCTGTCACTTGTTATAGGCGTGGTAAGGTTAGGCACGGGATTAGAGATTGTCCACAGCCAGCAGTCGTGTTTCCACCGCAGAGTCGAGAGGGTGTACACATGGTAGCACAGCCCGATGCAGATGCCACACGAAGACTCATTGAGGGTATGGTTTCCATTTGCGGTAGATAGTTATATGTTTTGTTCGATTCAGGTTCAACAATATCTTTCATTTCTTGTCGCATGATAGGCATTTTAGAGTTTACACTGGTTAGAGTTAGCGTACATTTGATTTTGAGTACTACAGCCAGGGATAAAGTCTACCTAATTGTCTTGTTGAGAGATGTCCAGTAGAGATAGGCAGGGTAGAGTTACTTGCAAACTTCAGGGTTCTTGAGTTTTTAGAGTTTGACGCATTGTTAGGGATGGATTGGTTAGCAGCGTATCATGCTCATATCGACTGTTTTAGTACGATATTTATATTTGAGATCCCAGGGCAACCGATGTTCACGTATAATGGTAGTACACCGAGAGCCGAAGGCATTAGAGGTCGACTTGCGACTAGTGGAGAGATGGAAACTCTAATGTCATTATATACCATAGTAGAGAGTCAGGGACCCAGACTTGAGGAGATTTCGGTTGTGTTCAAGTTTTCGGACGTGTTTCTAGAAGACTTACCTGGTTTACTACCACTGAGAGAGAAATTTTATCATTTAACTAGTACCAGGCATTAGACCTATATCTATACCACTATACCGCATGGCTCTTAGAGAGTTGGAGGAGTTGAGGAGTCAGTTTCAGGATTTGGGATAAAAGGGATTCATCACACCTTCTATGTCACCATGGGGAGCACCGATCCTGTTTGTGAAGAAGAAGGACAATACTTTGAGACTGTGTATCGATTATAGACAATTGAACACGGTCGCAGTCGCCCGTGTTTCACATCGCCGCTTGGGTGTGAAGAAAAATGAGCAAGGGTTCCTACACATAGGACGTGTGTGTGTAAAGAAGCTAGTCCCTTCACATCGTCGCCCGGATGTGAAGAAAAATGAGCAAGGGTTCCCACACAAAGGACGAGTGTGGGTAAAGAAGCTAGTACAAAACAAACACGAAAGCAAAAACAAAATCATAGATTCGGACACTAGATCTTTTAGACAAAATAGAAATAGAAAAGGAAAACAAATACAAAGGGGATAAAAAATTCGTTTAGGAACATGGAACATAGGAACACTTACGGGGAAGTCAATAGAACTATTAGATACCATGATTAGAAGGAGAGTCAATATTGCTTGTCTCCAAGAGACAAAATGGGTAGGAGAAAAGAGTAGAGAAATATGAAGCACATGGTTTAAATTGTGGTACACTGGTATATATAGAAAATGCAATGGAGTAGGAATTGTGGTGGATAATGTTTATAAGGATAAGGTCGTAGATGTTAAAAGAATGGGGGATAGATTGATTCTAGTTAAATTAATTATTGGAGACGAAAAAATTAACATACATAGCGCCTATGCACCAGAAGTAGGATTAAGCGAGAGCATCAAACGCAAGTTTTGGGACGATATGGATGGATTTATGCAAAGTATACAATTAGATGAACATGTTTTTATTGGAGGAGATTTAAATGGGCATGTCGGGGCAAGTAACGATGGGTTTGAGAGAGTTCATGGAGGTTTTTGTTACGGTAATAGAAATGAAGAAGGAGAATCAATCTTAGAATTTACTTCAACATACGATCTTGTCTTAGCAAATACTAGTTTTAGGAAGAGTGAGTTGCATATAATTACTTTTAGCAGTGGTCCTAACAAGAGTCAAATATATTTTCTTTTAACAAGAAAAATAGATAGAAAAATATGTGGAGATTGCAAAGTAATACCCGGTGAAGCACTTACTACCCAACATAAGCTAGTAGTACTTGATATTAAGCCAACATGACGACATAATATGAATAAAAGAGTTAGCGACCATAGAATAAAGTGGTGGAACCTAAAACATAGTAAACAAGTAGAGTTTAAAGAAAAACTACTAAAGGAAAATGTTGGGAATCTTGACTTAAATAATAATACAATGTGGCTAGAAATGAGTAGTTGCATAAGGAGAGTGAGATCAAACGTATTAGGTATATCTAAAGGCTTGAGACCACCAAAGAAGGAAACATGGTGGTGGAACGAGGATGTCAAACGAGCAATTAAAACTAAAAGAGAGATGTATAGGAAAATACCTAAGTGTCAAGATAAAGATGTGTACAGTCAATATAGAGAAGCTAGAAAACAAGCTAAAAAAGTAGTTAGTCAAGCTAAAACAAATTTCATGGAAGATCTATATACAAGGTTAGGTAATAGAGATGGCGAAAAATATATATAGGCTAGCCAAATTAAGAGATAAAAAGAAACAAGACCTAAGTCATATAAGATGTATTAAGGACGAAAATCAAAATGTTTTAACGCGCGAGTAGGATATTAAGGAGAGATGGAGAAGTTACTTTGATAGTTTATTTAATGATGGCAAAGTTGATACTATAATAGATGAAAACTCACACCAAGAAAGAAATGTAAACTATACATGCAATATTAGAATTGTAGAAGTTAAAGAGGCATAGAAAAGAATGAAAATAGGGAAAGCATGTAGCCCAGATGAAATACCCATAGAGTTTTAGAAATGCTTAGGAGAAATTGGATTGACTTGGTTAACAAAACTTTTCAATAAAATTTTAAAATCAAAACGGATGCCAACGGATTGGAAAAGAAACACGCTTGTGCCAATCTTCAAAAATAAAGGAGACATTCAAAGTTGCTCACACTACTGGGGAGTTAAACTTATGAGTCACATTATGAAACTTTGGGAGAGGATAATTGACAATAGGCTAAGGAGAGAAACAACAATATCAGATAACCAATTTGGTTTCATGCCCGATAGGTCAACTATGGAAGCGATTTTCCTTGTAAGACGATTGTTAGAAAAATATAGAGAAAAGAAAAAAGATCTTCATATGATATTTGTAGATTTAGAAAAAACATATGATAGGGTCCATAAAGATGTTCTTTGGTGGGTTCTAGAAAGAAAAATAGTGCATGCTAGATACATATACACTATTAAGGATATGTATGATGGAGTAGTAACGAGTATAAAGACATTTGGAGGAGCTACAAAAGAATTTCCCATTACGATAGGACTACATCAATGATCGGCTTTACGCCCATATCTATTTACTTTAGTTATGGATGAACTAACTAGACATATTCAAGAGGATATACCATGGTGTATGCTATTTGCAGATGATATTGTCTTAGTGGATGAAACTAAAGATGGAGTGAATAGGAAATTAGAACTCTGGAGGAATACATTAGAATCTAAAGGCTTTAAGTTGAGTATGACAAAAATCGAATACATGCATTGTGAGTTTAGAAACACTAGACATCGAGATGACGGAGTGGTAAAATTAGGGGAAGTGGAAGTTCCTATGGTAAATCACTTTAGATACCTATGATCAATCATACAAAATGATGGTAACATTGAGAATGATGTCACACATAGAATTCAAGTCGGATGGAAGAAATGGCGGAGTGCAACATGGGTGATTTGTGATCGAAATGTTCCTACTAAGTTAAAAGGAAAATTTTATAGGACCGCAATTAGGCCAACTATGCTCTATGGAATTGAATGTTGGGCTGTAAAGCAACAACAATTACATAAAATGAACATAGCAGAAATGAGGATGCTTAGGTGGATGTGTGGTAAAACTCGTAAAGATAGAATAAGAAATATAGAAATTCAAAGACAAGTAGGAGTAGCACCAATTGATACAAAGATTAGGGAAGGGCGGTTGCGGTGGTTTGGTCATCTGCAAAGATGGCCTACAAATGCCCCAACTAGAAAACTTGACTCAATAGAAACTGTAGAAATTCGACGAGGTAGGGGCAGACCAAAGTTAACATGGGATGCATTAATTAGGAGGGATTTGAATGGTTTGAAAAGCTCACCATCAATTGCACTTAATTGAGCACAATAGAAAAATTTGATCAATGTAGCCGACCCCAATTAATTTGGGACTGAGGCTAGGTTGTTGTTGTTGTTGTTGTTGTTGAACACGGTCATAGTTAGAAACAAGTATTCCTTACCACGGATTGATGAATTATTTGATCAACTGAGAGGAGCATCGATAGACCTGTGATCAGGGTGTCATCAGCTTAGGATCATGGATGAGGATAGGCCTAAGACGACATTCATTTCGAGATATGGACATTATCAATTTACAATTATGTCGTTTGGTTTGACTAATGCTCTTACCATGTTTATGGATTTGATGCATCAAGTAATGAGACCATTTCTTGACCGCTTTGTGATAGTTTTCATCGATGACATATTGATATATTCAAGGACTCGAGAAGATCACGTGCAACATCTCAAAGAGACATTGGAGACTTTGAAGGAGCACAGACTATACGCCAAGTTTAGTAAGTGTGAGTTTTGGCTGTCAGAGGTCATGTTTTAGGGACATGTTGTTGGAGCGGCAGACATTGCTGTAGATCGAGCCAAGATTCAGGGTATTATGGATTGGGTAGCGCCGATGTCAGTTACAAAGATCAGGAGTTTTTTTATGGTCAGAAGGATATTACCACAGGTTTGTAAAGGACTTCTCGAATATCGTTTCACCGATGACCAGATTGACCCAAAAAGACGTCAAGTTTTTTTAGTATGAGGAATGCGAGGAGGCATTTGCTCAACTAAGGAGATTGTTGACTACTGCACCAGTGTTGATATTGCCAAAGGCCTGACAGGGGATTCCTAGTATATACAGATGCTTCTCATATAAGTCTAGGTTGCGTGTCATGCAGGATAGAGGCACAGTAGCTTAGGCATCTAGACAGTTAAAGATAAATGAGAAAAACTATCCCACTCATAACTTAGAGTTGGCGGCAGTAGTGTTTGCTTTGAAGAGATGGAGACATCATCTGTATGGAGAGAGGTTCACACTCTATAATGATCATAAAAGTTTGAAATACTTCTTCACATAGAAATAGCTTAACATGAGACATTGTCGATGGTTGGAATTTTTGAAGGACTATGACTTTTCTCTGGAATATCACCTAGGAAAAGCTAGTTGTTGATGCATGAGTAGGATGCCAGTTGGAGATACCGAGATTGTTGGATGCCATATGACATATGAATATGGATTACTCGAGGCAGCCGCAATGATGATGTAGTCAAATATTCCTACTGATACTCGGGTGATGATTTGTGCACAGTTGAGGCTTCATACAGTGTCTACTCAAAGAGTATTAGAGAGACAGAAAATCGACATCATATACTTTAAATTCAATGAGTTGGCCAAGAGTACAGAGTGTACTGACTGGATAGAGATGACGGACCATTGTTTGAGATTCACAGGCATAATGTGGATACCAGCAGTGGCAGAGCTGAGAGATGTGATTCTTCAGGATTCACACCGTTCTAGGTTCACTGTTCATCTAGGTAGGACAAAAATGTACCATGACATGAAGATAAATTTTTGGTGGCATGGGATGAAAGTGGACATATCGGAGTTTATCAGGAACCGTGGGATTTACCAATAGGTGAAGGTAGAGCATCATAAACCTAGAGGATTGTTATAGCCGCTTCCCATTCCACGATGGAAGTGGGAAGACATAGCCATGGGCTTTGTAAGAGGAATGCCGAGGACTGTCCGTCGACATGATTCCATCTAGGTGGTTGTGAACAGAATGATGAAATTTGCGCATTCATACTAGTTGCAGCTCATTACCCATTTGACCAGTTGAATATATTGTTCGAGAGAGAGATTATTAGGCTGATGGGGTACCATTAACTATTACATTAGACAAAAATGATATGTATACGTCTAGGATGTGGCAGAGTATGCAAGAGCAGTATGATACGCGCCTACAGTTTAGCACAACTTTTCACCCTCAAACTGATGAGCAGACTGAGAGGTTGATTCAGACTCTCGAGGATATGCTCAGGGCTTGTGTACTTGACTTTGGTGGATCATTGGAGGAGTACCTACCGTTGTCTGAGTTTGCCTACAATAATAGTTATCTGGCTAGGATTGAAATGACGCCATTTGAGGCTTTATAAGGCAGACTGTGTCGCTCACCATCTTGTTGGGCTGAGCCAGAGGACCGAGTCATTATTGGGCCTGAAATTGTTGTTGATCACACCGAGAAGGTACGACAGATTCGCTTGAGGCTTAAAGGAGCCCAGGAGAGGCAAAAGAAGTATGCAGACACATATCGCAGTGATCTGACTTATGACGAGGGAGCCTTGCTGTATCTAAAGGTTTCTCCTCGGAAGGATTTTCACAGATTTGGCTTGAAAGGCAAGTTAGCACCGAGATTCATCGGGCCTTTCAAGATGAAACGAATAGTCGACAAGGTTGCTTATGAGCTGGATTTACCTCCACAAATGTCGGGTATTCATCCAGTGTTTCATATATCCAGTGTTTCAAAAATAGTATATATCATCCATGAACCAAGTAACTTTAGAATTACCTTCTAGACTACATCCATTATAGGTAGATTCAATCTTGTTTGGGCTTTTCTTGATGGCAGGCAATCATCCACCAAATGTATTATGTGTGTACATGTGGAATGATTTAATCCTTTGATGTCAGCTAGTGTCCATCCTATAGCTTCTTTGTAGTCTTTTAAGATACGAACTAGTCTCTCCTCTTTCAATTTAATTAACTTGCATAAGATGATCACAGGAAGGGTGTCATTTTCACCTAAGTAAGCATACTTCAAGTTATCAAGAAGTTTTTTGAAATCAAGCTTAGGGATTTTTTCTAGCGAGGGCCCAATTTTAGGATCATTACGAGATAAATTCACAGTGATTGGGGCTTCAGAACTGAGTTCATAAGATTCTACCTTCATTAAGACATCTTCAACATCAATGTCGAGTGAACGGATAGACTCCAAATCATCGAGAGTCACTCCCTGACCAATAATTGAATTCAATGTATCCTCCGTAAGATAGTCGATACCTCCTTGTACAAGAGGATCAATTGTATCCATTATACACAAGAATGAGACATTAGCATGATATTTCATTGCATCAAGAATACTAAATTTCATAATATTACCATTGAGTTCCATAGTCAAAGATCCATCTGGAATGTCGATCTTGGCCTGTGTCGTCTTCATAAAAGGGCATCCTAAGAGAATTGAAGAAGTGTTGGGGAATGGTTCCTCTTTCATAACTATAATTAAGAAATCTGCTATAAAATACACCGAGCCTACCACCATAATCACATCTTCTGAGACTCTTATAGGATATACAATAAACCTATCTGCTAACTGGATCAATATCCTTATTTCCTTTAGCATTTTATAATTGAGAAACTCAAACACATATAGAAGCCATGACGCACGCCTAACGCGTCAATAAAATAAAGTTCCTAAACCAACTATTTTATAGAATAATGACAACGGGTCGATCCCACAGAGATTGGTAGTCTTTCTATGGTTAAAAACAACAAAAAGAAATTGAAGGTTTTAAAATAAATATTATTTAACTAACTAAACAAAAATAAACTTAATAAATAAAATAATGAAAATAACTTTCAAAACAATTAATGGGTACCTAAGTAACACCTAGGTCTACGGTTCCACAAATCAAGATCAAGATTCTATGTCAAATTATGGTCTTCAATCCTTCCTAAAAAGTTATTAATTTAAGTCCTAGATTAGCTATAGAAAATCGACATCCGCCAGATATTCCTCATTCCCCTAATCTCGATAGTCAGGACGTCTGTCACTAACTACTTCCCTAATTAATGCATAACCCTTGACATCCGCCAATCGAGTTTAACACACTAACCGTAATAATAATGATCCATGGGAATACTAATCCTAGATAACCAAATCGCGTCCGCTCCCGCTTTAACCTAGATTCAATTGTTGCACACTCAAGAACCGAAAGGGTTTTACGGCAAACGAGTGAGTGTTTGTCACTTTATTGATCCAAAAGTACAATTACAAGGATACAATTATTCCAAATCACTATAGATTGTCCACCTAAAAGCTTGCACTAGCCATATACATATCTTAGATTAAGAATACCGACTTGTTTCCCCTCCGACCTATGTAAAGATTTGATTAGCCGCGACTACGGCGTCTAAAAAATTATAAAAGTCGATCTCCAATAATATAAAAATCGATGTTCTATAATAAAACCTAAGTACCTAATATATAAAACCACTAAAAATTGGTCTTGGGAAGTGAGAGAAAACCAAATTGGTGGTATCTATATTGACACGTACACCGAGGAGCATCTATGGCTGTTTTTTGGCTTAAAAATGGGTTCTATATACTTGTCCACACCTGATTGGTCCGCCATCGTTAGTTCTTGCCGACGCGGCGCATTCGAATTGGCTGGTTGCAACTGGAGTGACGTTTTGGGGCATGACGTACTAATACGTGGCAGCAAGGGAGGTGGTGAGAAAGCTCGCACGATTTGTGCAAAGATCTAGGAGAGTGCACGGGCATGAATACCGAGGCGTATCCTAAGCAGCTGAGGCGAGGAGAAAGAAATGGTTGTGCTGTGACGTGGTGATAGTGAGGTGGCACATTCTGATAGGTAGAGAGCTGGTTTACATGTGACGTGGTGGCTGGCTATTGGAGAGAAACGCTGTTGTTGACAATTCGCCCGATTTTGTGCGATGATGTGGGCGTCTATGCATAACCGCAAGGCAACACGTGTCCCAGGCTGTCCAATGGCACACTGCCACGTGGCAGGCATTACTTGGTTTGTTGTCTCCTATTCTCCCATTGCACAGCATGCAACTCGATGCAAATCTTTAGGCATCACTGCATGTAAATACTCCATTTTGAGTATTTTTTCGCCCTGGATTCAACTGCGTACTCCGTTTCACCTGAAAATGAACAATAAATATAATTAAATATATATTTTAGAGACCTTCCACATTAAATATACAAAAATAAACTACTAAAATCATATAAATACTAACTTATCAAGCCATGACATTTATGGAAGCTCATAAATCTAACATTGCCTTAGAGAAGTGTTTATCATTAAGGGTGATTGGCATTGAAAACATTCTTTAGTTTTTACACTTATGTTGGATTTTATTTTGAAGAATGGTTGAGACAGACTCATTGATAGTGAATTTTTCATATTCATGTAACTTTGACTTATCGGTGCATAACTCCTTCATGACTTCGACATATTTTGGAGTATTGGCTACAATATTTAACAAAGGGATATTAATCTCTACTTTCTTGAGGGTATCTATGTTTCCCTTATCTTGTTCTTGTTTTTTTGATTTTGCAAGACATCTGGGGGAATAAAGGATTAATATAAACGGGTTTCATGATTTATTCTACCATTGGCTCCTTAGTTGGTATAATAGTGAATTTTATTTCAAGCTCAGCCTCTCCTCTTTCCTCCTTTGGATTTTTTGATGCTTCGGTTTCTTTGGTCCTTCAAGTTCGACTCCACATCAACCAAATGTTGTTCGAACTGCCTTTCTTCTCTATTGGTACGGTTGATTGGTGATTATTACAGTGGAAACCATAGCTTTGATCCTCAAGATCTCTCTTACAATTCACAGAACATTTTGATGGAGTTGAATATATCTCCTGAGGTGGTATTAAAAATCGCTCAGTGATAAGGACTTAATTAGACTTATTTATATGTTTAGTTTAGTTGCATAATAGGTATAAATATATGGGAATGAACTTTAATTGATGGTAAATATGTGTTTTCAAGTCCACAAGGCTTAAAAGAAACAAAAGAAGGACTCCATGAAGAAAAGAGAAGAAAAAGTAGGAAAATAGAGTCACGTCGATGTGGACCACAACAAACGATACTGAAGCATAACTGAGGCGGCGTCAAGTGCACTAAGAAGGCAAAATAAAGAGAAGATAAGACACTTTGGCGGCGAAGTCAAATAACAAAGACGATCTAGATCACTTACAGACAAATCAAGACAAAAAATAATATAATGTTTTGTACTTCATTTCGTTTGGGAATGTTATTTAGGGTTTCTAATTGTATTGTTAGGAGGCTTAGGAGTATACATAGGTATTAGGACATGGTAAAGTTACACACCACCTTACATTAGCATATACATCATAGATTATCATAGTTTACATTATTTTTGAGTATTAAGAAGTGATTTTGAAAGAGAAGACATTGAAGACTCATATTTGCAATTCAATCTACGTTTCATTTATTTAAGTAAGGTAATATTTAGTTTAATTTCTTATTTCAATAATTTTATGAATTGTATGATGTTGATTTCTATGATGAGTGAGTAGTCTATTTATTTTAGGGATCAATGGATCCTATAGTATGAATACTATGCAAAATTATGAATTGTTGATAATGTTTTAAATGAGCAATGATTAGAATCTATGTTTGGTTCTACGCTTAATGCTATAAGCATCTTGATCACATGTTTATTTATTGTGGGTCTTAGAAGTTACCATGGCCTTGGAGCTTTTAAGTCGGATAAGAACAACACAATCATAAAATATATAACATCAATAGATAGTTGTTGATTAGGGAGACATGGATAGTAAACTCAATTGTTTATGAGTCTAAAGATTTGGTACTTAATGCTTTGTGAGACTTAAGTTATTCACTCTGATAGGTGGGGTTCTATTTTGCGCATTAGGATCTTATTCACCACGATAGTGGGTTGACATAAATATTAAAGAAAATATGTCTATTCTAATTATGCATTGCACGCACTTAAGAAAAATGAAGGAAGTTAGATATTAGAAGTATAGTATTCTTTACCTAGGTAAAGTTGTAAACTAAGAGTTTTCTCAATATAAAAATACAAACAAATTTACATTGCTTTTACAGATTAGATTTGTTTTAGTTTAAATCAAACAAAAAGAGACCTTTTTAACAATATAGTGAATTTGACTAAGCACTTGTGTCCATATACAACTTTCCTAGAGGAATGATATCCGTAATCAAGGTTTGTTGATCATATTATTACTACAATTGAAACGTTATACTTCTAGTTACGATAAAGTTTTTGGCACCATTGTCGAGGATATTTAGCCCTAATTAGTTTAGTTTACATAATTGTTAAGAATTTTATTTTGAGAAATTTAATGTGTATTAAGGTAAAAGGAAAAAAGTTTTAGTTCCTAGTTTGACATCTACACTTGGTCTTTTTGTCTTTTCTTTCTCTGGGAACAAGAAGTGCATGCGTAGTCAAGGTGATAAGACTTAGTGCCTTATAATTCAAAAATTGACAAAATAAGAAAAGGTAACAACAATGGAAAGAATAAGAAAGGGACTAAGATGGCGGATGATCAAGCGAGAAACTAGAATCAAAATCAAGACTAAAGGAACAATCAACCTGAAGATGATTTAGTAGTGTAAGGCAGAGAAAAATGACATAGATGTCTTCGAGATTAATTCAAACCTGGAGTGTAAGAGACATACAATGGAGTGATAAGGTTTCAAATCTGGACATAAACAATATAACAATAAAAAATACAATATCAAGTGATAGTTGTTGATTAAGGAGGCGCTGATAGTAAACTTAATTGGTTATGAATCCAATGATTAGAGACTTAAAGCAATGTGGAAACTAAGTCATTCACAACGATAGGTGGAGTTCTACTTTACACATTAGAATCTTCTCCGTCGCCACAATGGCTTGAAGTGGATTTGAAGGAAATCTGTCTATTCTAATAAGGCATTGCACAAGACATATTGAGATGTATACATGAATACAAAACATAGTATTAAATTCCCTAGGTGAGGTTGTGAACTAAGAATCCTTAATATAAGAGTTCAACTAAAGTTTACAGTTATTCATTAGACTAGTTTAGTTTTCATTTACAATCAATTAAAAGTGAATCCTTTAGCAATAGTTAAAGTTAAGTAGGTGATATACAACTAGTGCAAAAGCCTTTCCTTGAGGATGATATTCGTGATCAACGTAAGTTGATTTCACTATTAGGTAGGTAGCCATTAGTATTACTTAATTTGAATAGTTGCTAAGTTTTAATTTTAGTACTTTAATTTTCAGTTCATAAAAAAATAAAAATAAATATTGGCTTAAGTTTTTGTTTGACTTTCTTCACTTGAAATTTTTGTGTATTCTTTACAAGGATACTTAGTGCAAGCGTAGGAAGGGAGAGAAGGACCAAGTGCCTTAAGATTCAGGGATTGAGAGAACAACCAAAGGGAAGAATAAGAAAGAAGTCAAGATGGCTGAGGAGTAAGCTAGAAACCAATAGCAGGGCTGCAGGAATAACTAACCTGCAGGTGATCTGGTAGTGCACGAGAGAGCGCGAGTACAAAGATGCCTTCATGACCACTTCAATACAGAAGTTCAAGAGACATACAATGGAGTGATGAGGCTTCCAGCCAACACCACTGAGTTTGAGCTACGACCGTCTTTGATAAACATGGTGCAAAATAGCGTGTTCATCGGGCTATACAATGAAGATCCCGTTGCACATGTTGAGAATTTCTTGGAGAAGTGCGACACCGTGTACATCCCCGGAGTTACGAAAGAACTGATTAGGATGCAACTTTTCCTATTCACACTTGGTGAAAAGCCTAGTCTTGGTTCCAAGGGCTACATGGAGGGAGTTTGACTTCATGGGCGAAAATCAATGAAATATTTTTGGACAAGTTCTTTCCCTATTGAAGGTCCGCGAAAGGAAATTAGAGATTAATCACTTTAAGCAAGAAGACACCGAGTCTCCTAACGAGGCTTGGAAAGATTTAAAGAGATGCTGAGGAGATGTCCGGGACACGGATATGTGAAATGAGTGCAACTCAAGATCTTCTATTATGAGATGAACCACAACATCAGAATGCTAGTAGATGTTGCATCAAGTTGCTCTCTACTTACCAAAGATGATAATGGAGCATTGGATCTCTTTGATCTTATATCTCAAAATTTTATCACCAATACTCCTTCCACAGTCAGGAAATCAATAGTTGTCTATGAGATTGACTCGCAAGCTGTAATTATGGCACAATTATAAAATCTTACCAGTTAAATAGCAATACTTTAGATGGTACACAAAGGTGCTTAATTAGCACGACAACCTATGAATCACCAAGGCGTGGTGGTTCGCCAAATTGACGTACAACAGGGAATGCAACATGAAGACATCAACTTCATGAACAACCAAGGCCACGAGAATAGTTTCAGGCTAAGAGGAGTGGATCCTCAACGATTTTATCAAGGATATTACAACAACAACAACAACCTGAACTTTTCTTATGAAAATCCTAATAATGAATACCTCAAGGATTCGAACAACAAGTCCAACAGGGGAAGCTGAGGCAGAGCAAAGAGATGACTTCTTTGAAGTTGATTGAGAAGTATTTGCAAGCCATGGAATTTAGAGATAGGAAGCTCCATGAGAAGCATTAGAAAGAGTTAGAAGGAGTAAGGCAAGCCAAGAAAAGGATTGATAATGAGCAATCACAATCCATTAAGAAACCTAAAGAGTCAAATTGGTCAACTTGTGATAAGCTTGAACTTAAGGAAAGAAGGGTAGTTTCTTAGAAACATTGTCACTAACCCCAAAGAGAACTTAAGTGCCATTCACATGATGAGCACTATGGCAACAAATGAGACAAGACAAGACCAAGTAATGTACAAGCATGAAGAGATGCATGAGCACCAAACAAAAGTAAGCCGAGATTACCTCAATGGTTTCAAGAAAAAAGAAACAATGCCTTGAAGAAAAAGAAGGGGAAGCAACGATGTAAGGCTAATAAAAAAGATGAAGGACCTCCCGAAGAAGACCCACAAGGCAATAACATCAAGCTGGTTCCAAAGAAATTGAAACCAAAGCTCAAGTTCATCCCGTGACTACAACCTATCAAAAGGAGAGATACAGAGAGATAAGCATACTAATAAACATTGATGGGCAATGGTTTTGAAATGTCTTATGTTATATGGGAGCCTCGGTCAATGTCATGCCACTGATTGACATGATACATGCAGAATTGAAGATTAATTGTCTGGATACCATGAATTTGCAAGTAGCAGATGGTAACTTGATACCTATTATAGGAAGAGTTTTGAATGTGCACTTGAAAGTAAGTAGATTCACATTCAATGCGGATCTCGAGGTTATGAACCACAACATGGACTATGATGTATCCATGATACTCGAGTGGCCCACGATTAAAGCAAGTTTGGACGTGAAAGAAAGGAAGATCACGATGACTATCAATGTGGGCAATGATGCTGAAAAGGTTATCTTTGTAGATGGTGAAGAAGTACATCCGAACAAGAATGAGATGATAATCTCTAATATGCAGATTGAGCTTCTCAATCTAGGCTCGGACTAAACGAGAAAATAAGCATCAGGCTAATGATGTCAAATTAAGGGCTACTGGGAGGCATCCTAATGGTTTTAAAATTTCAAGTTTTTGAAAAATAGTTAATAGTTAGTTATTTAGTGTAATAATTACAATTAATGAGTTTTAGTTCTAAATTTTTAAATATTTGTGCCAAATGTGCAGGAAAGACCATTTCTCGGGTGTTGATTCATCAGAAAGGAAATGTCTCAAGAACTCACTAAAAGAGCAAAACGGAGCAAAGGAGTTCCAAGCTGTGAAGGTAAGATGGATGGGCAAATCAAAAGGGCATTGAATTTTGAAACTTTTGATGATATTATATGAAATTATGGATTCAAGGTTGTAGGATAGGTTTTGCAAGATCGTGTGAATGTCAACATTAATAAAACCCATGGAGAGACATCTTTACAATTATTTGGCCTATGCATGATCCATGTTATATGAATTTTGATTTTTGGGTGATTTGAGGACCAAATTGTGTTGCATTTTGTTAGTTGCTTAAAATTTGAAGGAAATAGCAAAAACAAGGAAACAAGTTAGCCAAACAAGAGCAAATGAATTTGAGGCATCTACCTCTAGTAGGGGTGGGCAAACCGCGGTTTGGTGGTGAAAACTATCAAACCACCCCCAAACCGAAGGTTCACGGTTTGACAGTTTTACAAACCATCACCAAACCGCGAACCCTCAAAACCGCACCCAAACCGACCGCGCTTTAAGTGGTTTGGTCGGTTTGGTTTCGAGGTTTATTTTAAAAAAATAGTAGGAGGCAGGATTGATGGGAGGCTCCACTGGCGGCTTGGAGGTGCGATTGTGAGAGGCGAACTGTTGGGAAGCAACTATGAGGGCGGCAGTGGGATGCGTGGCAGTGGGAGGCGCCACTGTGGAGGGCGATTAGTAGGAGGCTCGGTGGTGGAAGTCGTCGACTGGTGGACAATCGACTGGCGCGGCCGGTGGAAGGTGGAGACGGAGACGTATAGATGGAGATGGAGATAAGAGGCGGAGGTGGGAGGAGGTGACTCGTTTGAGATGTAGAGAGAGAGAGAGAAGGAGCGGTTGTTGAGAGGAGAGAGAGAGTGGGAAGAGCGGCTAGATAAGAAGAAAGTTAGGGTTTTAACTTTTGATATATACATTGAAGAATCTTACTAAACTACCCTCGATTTGGTAAACCGCGGTTTTTTAGAAATTGAAAACTGCCACCAAACTGCGGTTCCACGGTTTTTAAGTTTTTCAAACCACCTCCAAACCGCGAGTTTGAAAAACTAGACCAAACCATGCGGTTTATGCAGTTTGGGCGGTTTTGCACAAACCGATGCCCACCCCTAACCTCTAGGAACGCAATGATGAAACCTTTTAAATACAAATATTTCGTTTGTAAAGAGGCTAAGGGCCGATACGAGAAAATTTTACGTAGGGAGTCCATTTGCGAATGTGGAATTAATTTCTCGGGCAAATATGATAAAGAGTGAACAATTTCATTAGGCATCGAAATTGAAAGCAACTCACTTAAGACTATAGGGAGAGTAAAATGAATGTAGTGAGTGGTATTGTTTTTGAGTTATTTGCCAATACGAAGTTCATGACCGAGAATTAGGGCTAGGTGTCAATTTGGGTCATGAAACGTTTAACATGACACGACACGACACGTAATAAACATGTCGTGGGTTTGGCATAAGTGGGTGTGGTCATAAACAAAAGTTAACTTTGTTTATACACGGTTAATAAATGAGTCATTAACATGTTAACCTGTGTGACTCATTTATGACTCGCTTAATTATATACATATTTAACTTATAATTTTTATATAATTAATCACTCATATAAATAATTTTTTTTACTTCTCTTAATTCTTTTCAAAACCCTAACATAATACCACTTCCATCTCTTCCACCTTGACCTAGCCACTGTAACTCTTTCTCATTTCCTCAATTCGATAATGACGAGGAAGAGCAAGAGCTCCACTGTAACTTCTCAAACTCAACAAGGAAGAAGGAGATTGCCTCAGCTTCAACCTCAGGTAACAAAATCTCCCTCTCTCTCTCAATCGATGAAGCATCAGACAGCCATCTCCGTCTCCACTGTTCGACTATTCTTCCTGACTTCCACCCATCTCCGCCTTCGCTCATCCACCTATCTCCGCCTCCGGTCCCCCACCCATCTCGAGCTTCAATCCCACATTCATCCGCCCTTAGTCCTCCACCCATCTCCGCCTCGGTAGATCTCGGCCCCCCCTTAGACGTCACCATCGACATCCTCCAGTCCCCACATCCATCCTATGTTCCTCGGTTCGGCCGTCCCTCACCCATCTCCGCCCCTGGCCCCTCTTCTCCAACCTCACCACTGCCTTCGTCCTTCTTCCCTAACC
Organism: Stephania cephalantha; assembly: GCA_039657325.1. Classification (NCBI taxonomy): domain Eukaryota; kingdom Viridiplantae; phylum Streptophyta; class Magnoliopsida; order Ranunculales; family Menispermaceae; genus Stephania; species Stephania cephalantha. The sequence continues at coordinate 34,389,280 of CM077571.1, forward strand.
CCCAACCTCGCTGACAGTTTGAGGAGCTCATCAATGAGAATCACGCCATCGTCTCTTCTTCTCTAACTCAATTAGGCTTCCTTTTGCTTGTTTTTCCTATGTTTTTTAATTAGGGATTTAGGGTTTCATGAATTATTATGAAAAAGAACTAGTGTACTACTTAATAATGTTAGGCATTGCTACGATTGTGCTACATGATGTGGTTGCGCTGATTTTTTTTCCTAGATCTTCCCTTACTTCGAATTGGTAATGGTCAATGTAGACGCAAACTTTGGAAAGGTCTACCTTTACTTGAAAATCTAAAACATCAATACCTTGCGTTCCACACATATAATTTTCACCCCAAGCCTCAAATGACTACTGCATCAATGTAGCCCTTAATTTATAATATTGTTGGGAGTTTACTTAGCTTTGCCTTTTTTTCTTATATATATAATAAATTCTTTTATATATCCCTGTTGCAACATATATCTGCTGCAGTGCACTTTTGTAATTTATTGGACTTTTTAATGTGATGAATAGGACCAGAATGTTGTATAATGTTTATGACAATTGACAATCAAGTTTCATCTTCCAATATATCTATTGTCATGTTTGACATTTTAAGAACATTTAATTTCATTTTTGTGTAATGTTTATGACAATCAAATTTGATGATCTGTTTATGTTATGAGAACTTAACATACTAGACAACCACAAGATTTCTTTTTTTAAGTCTCCGAAATTTGATTTTGACTAATTTTTATAAATATTGTGTTTGTGTTGTTGATTTTGATGTGCTGCAGGTGGACAACATTCTTGATGAGATGAATGATGATGAGTTCAACACCAACACTATTGATGATGTTGAACTTGAACATACTAATGATGATTATAATGATAATACTTGTGATAAAGATACAAAGCTCCAAATGAAAGAGAAAGAAGACTTCTCTTGTATGGTGTCATTTTGAAGAACTTCCAAAAGGCATAGATGGGAGGAAAATGACAAAGTGCAACTATCAAATTGGAGCACATCCATGATAGTAGGTTCGGCACAGGTAACTTGCAACGACACACTGCATCTTGTCTTAAAAGAAAGCATCATGATATTAGTCAGTTGTTCCTTTCACAAGATAGTGGTTCTATTTATTTTGGTTCATCTAAATTTGATCCTGAAAGGTTTCGTGAGTTGTTAACTGAAGCGATAGTGATGCATGATTTGCCTTTTAATTTTATTGATTATGAGGGCATAAAGAGGTTGTTTATTTAGTTGTATAAGGATGTTTAACTTATGACAAGGAACACTGCGAAGGCTGATATAATTAATAGGTATAAAAAAGAGAAGGAAATAGTAAAGTCTTTATTGGATAACGCTCCTGGGTTGATATCTTTTACTTCAGATTTATGGACTTCTTTGACCACTGATGGATATATGTGTTTGACATGCCATTTAATTGATAATAATTGGACTTTGCAAAAGAGAGTCTTAAGTTATACGTTCATGCCTCCTCCTCATTTAGGACTTGCATTATCTACGAAAATTCATAATTTGTTGTGTGAATGGGGGCTTCAAGGGAGAGTTTTTAGTATCACATTAGACAATGCTTATACTAATGATCTTTCGGTTGACACGTTAAGAGATGAATTGAATCTTAAAGACTAAGTTGTATGCAAAGGCGATCATTTTCATATGAGATGTTGTGCCCACGTTCTTAACTTGGTTGTTCAAGAAGGAATGAAAGGAGTTGATTAATCAATTGTCAAAATTTGAGAGAGTGTTAAATATGTGAAGGGATCTCAAGCACGAAAACATAAGGTAATGACCTTAATGTTGCAAAGTTTATTTGAGGCTTACAAGTCAAGCCCTTCTCTTCAACCTTCAAGTTCCAATGCATTAGGTAATGACCTTAATGTTAGGAATGATGACACCTTTGACACTATGGAAGCATTCAAGGTAAGAATCTTATTTTATTTATTTTATATAGTATGTTTTATCAATGTAGTAAGACCCCAATTAATTTGAGATTAGAGCTATGTTGTTGTATTTCTTTTTAAAATGTTATTTGTTATGTGATTTAGCAATTCGATGAAATGTCATCCAACGAATTTAGATGCAATTCACAAAAGTGTCAATTGGAGCTTTACTTAGATGAACCAAAGATGCCAAGACATGTGAAGTTGGATATCATTGACTTTTGGAAGTCAAACCAATTCCGTTATCCTAATCTAGCTTCAATGGCTCGAGATATATTGAGCATCCTATTGTCTACTATCGTTTCAGAAGTTTTTTTTTATTGTTGGGGGACGTGTACTTGACCAATATCGATCTTCTCTTAAGTTGGAGAATGCAGAAGCAATTATTTGCTTGCGAGATTGGAAATGTGCAGGATTAGAAGGTTATATTATTTTTGACATTTTTACTGCTATTTATCTTTAGTATCTTAAGCTTTATAATTATTAATAAACTCCACTTTTTTATTTGTCGTAGGGCAAGATGGCAAGCTGGATTTGGAGAGTATTACAGAAGATGTACTTAACTTGAGTGTGAGTGATGATCCACGGTCAACTACTTGCTTGAACTCGTTGGAAACTAGAGAACTCAAAGCCTTTTTGCTCATTAAACTTGAATCTATCTCTTACTTCAATGTTAACTTCATATAACCTTGTAGTTGGGTTATTAAACTTGAACTTGACTATTGAGAACTTGTATTTTTCCTTGTTAAACTTAGATTTTGTCCATTTCTGATAACATTGATATAACTTGGTAGGTGGGTTTATATTTTATGTTGTTTGTATTGATTTTGTAGTGAGATATCATTAATCTAGTGGCATGTTTAACAGGTACATAAACGAGTTGAGTTAAACAGGTTAAACATGACCTGTTTAATAAATGTGTTAAACGTGTCATATACAGGTTACCTGTTTATTAAACGTGTCGTGTGTCGTGTTTGCAAATAGTAAGTCGTTTAATAAACGTGTCGTGTCTGTGTTTAGGATAATTGGGTCGTGACTCGTTTACGACACGACACGTTTACGACTCACTGACACGAATTGCCAGCCCTACTGAGAATGAGCCAGTGAAGGTGAGAGGGGTTTTAATTCCCTTTACGATATGTGAGGTAAATAATTTCTATGGGTTGGATCACTTAGGATGGTATGGATTCGAACAAAACTTCCTGAAGAAGTTATATGAGAAGCTATATAACCTAGACCCATTTAGAGCCATAGAAGATGTACTGGTTGTCCCAAGACAATAAGGATAGGTTATGGGAGCTAAGAATGTGCCGAGCCACAATAAGAAGGGGAGCATTATAGAGATTTACAGAATGTGGCAACATTTTCTTGTTGCATCGCTATACCCCACTTCTCAGTAGGGTGAGATCAATAAGACAAAAATTGCTTGTCTTTATGAGATTGGAAAGTTCGGGGAGATCATGCACATCAGTCTAATGGAATCCATTATATTGTAAAGGGACAACAAATTGTTGTTTCCTATATTGATTACTCAGATGTGCTTAAGGGCTAAAGTGAGAATGAAAGAAGATTAAGAGTTTGACATAGATGCCCAACAAACCATGGATGAAGCTTTCGTGCTTATGTTGTAATCACTACTCGGTTCATAAGACTTGAAGGAGGAGAGCGAGAGGTTGAGGGAGCTAGATTTGAGGCTGAGTTGTTGGCCAAGAGGTAAGAAGATCAAGCAACAGTAGAAGTAGCAACAATTGAACTAGCCTATGAGCTAAAAGATGAGGATAATGATGAAGCGGAGGAGCAACAATAGCAAAGATTTGTTAAGGGCTACTAGTTTGTAGACTGACAGATTGGAAAGGACGATCCTAAAGTCTTTCCACCACCTCCTCCACCACAAGAACCTATACCACCACTTGAGGATTTGACTTCATGACGGCAAATGTCGTGAATATCATAAATGAGGAGACCTTACTAGGAGGATAGAGCGCAATACAGGTAGCCATGCTTAGATTTAAGCAAGATATGGAGAGGAGAGCGCATCACAGATGGAACAGGTAGCGTAATTTCATGTTGTTTGTTGATTATCACAGAGCAATTGCTAGTTATGATAGGAGCTGATGGTTCAGACCTACTGACATGTCATTAGGTTTTCCAAACACCAAAGATACGTATTTGATATTGATTTGGTGCAGAGCTAGATGGTGGAGCGTCCATTGACACCATCACTAGTTAGAGCGAATGATTCATATAAGGATGATGACGCGTAGTCTTGAAGTCTATGTTCTAGGATTCCTTTAGACATGGGAAGTTGAGAATGTTTTTGATACCATTCATACATTTTAAACATTTTTGATATTTTGTAAATTATTTAGTTATTTCAATTTTAATGTTTAATTTAGTTTATTATAACTTTTGTTATTACATATGTTTGTGTGTTTTAGTGTCTTCATATTTCAAGCATACTTTTAAACCTTGAGGACAAGGTTTGGTTTATGTTTGGGGGCATTGACACCATACCACACTATGGAAGTGGTAAGATAGGTGAGAATTAAGGATAAACACTACAGTATGATCATTTTAATTTTTAATTTGAAGTAGTTAAGGAGGTAAGTATGATAGTCTATAAATTTTTTGTTTTACTTATTATCTGAATGTTTAAGTAATATAGATTAGGTTATACATAATAATATGTAATGAATAAGTAATTCATTTGCATGTTTATGCCTTTAATTGTGGATGAGTAGACTACAAGTATCTTGTTGATATGAAAATCAAGAGAATATTTTGGATTTTTGAAGAAAAAGAAATGATGAAATGTAGCAAACAACAATGTGATTTCATGATTTGAAACCTAGAGTTAGAGAAGACCTTGAACTTGAAATAATTGCAAGAAATTAGAACACTTCTTTTTAAAAGATAAGAAAAGTGCTAAAAACTTTGATGTAGACCGTCTGAGTATACTAGAAAATGCAGAACCCTCAATATAATTAAAAGATAAATTTTCAGATGAATACCTATACAAGATAGCTATCACTAGTCCATGGTACGCCAATCTAGTTAACTATCTCACTACTAATAGACTATCACCTCATTTAACAAGAGCATAAAAGAATAACATAAAACACAATTCTAAACATTATTTATGGGATGACCCTTACCTATGGAAGTTTTATTTCGACCAAACTATTCGAAGATGCATTCCATAAATAGAAATACAATGCATCATGGCTAATTGTCATACTTATTCTTGTAGAGGACATTTTGGTCACGTCGTATAGCCCGTAAGATATTAGACTCAGGATTCTTTTAGCCTACTTTATTCCATGACTATTATATTTATACGAAAGCTTGTCCAAATTGTCAAAAAACGAGTAATTTAGGACGCATGAATCAAATGCCCTGATGTCCTATACTTTTTTGAGAATTATTTGATGTCGGGAGAATAGACTTTATAGGACCTTTTCCACCATCTAAGGGAAAAAGTTATATTTTATTAGTGGTAGACTATGTGTCCAAGTGGGTAGAAGCTATAGCCACTAAATTTAATGATTCTAAAATATTTGTTGATTTCCTAAAATCAAGGATCTTAACTGATTTGGAGCACTTAGACCATTCATTAGCGATAAAGGTTCACAGTTTTGTAAAAGAATTATCGCCACTCAACATCACAAATATAATGTTACACTTAGAACATCCACTGCCTATCACCCTCAAACTATTGGACAAGTAGAAACCTCTAACTGAGAAATTAAGTCAATTTTAGAAAAGACAATTTGTTCAACATGTAAAGACTGGAGTCTTCGTTTAGAAGATGCATTATGTGCATATAGAACTGCATTTAAGACACCTATAGGTATGAAACCTTATATGCTAGTTTTCGGAAAAGCATGTCATTTAGTACTAGAATTAGAACATAATGCATACTGGGCAATCAAGACAAGTAATATGAGCTATGATTATGCAGAAATACAACGTAAACTTAGTATCTTAGAGCTAGAGGAATTGAGAAATGATGCGTATGAAAATGCTTTCATTTATAAAGATAAAACTAAAGCATTTCATGACAATAAATTAAATATTAAGGATTTTAAATTAGGACAAAAAATATTAATCTTTTGTTCACGTCTTAAGTTTTTTCCTAGAGAACTTTGTTCACGATGGACGGGACCTTTTGGAATTAGGCACCTATTCCCCCATGGTGTTATAGAAATAGAAAGTTGCAAATCAGGGAGAATATTTAAATTTAATGGTATAGATTGAAACCTTATCATGAAAATTGTCTCAAAGGATATGGAGATTGTTAACTTAGACCTAGTTGACTACTTGTCAAATGACTTCAACATTATAGAAGAGCATATCGTAACCATAAAATTTAATGAAACAATCAAGCTTTGAATGGTTACTACACCAAAAAGAAAGAAGAATAAGAAATCACAAAAGAAACAACAACCCGCTAATGACATATTCAAATGTGACAAGGACAACCCAAATTATGAAGAATATGATGAAAATGGCGATTGTTCAAGACTCTTAGAAGCCGATCCGGGGCATACCTTCCTCAACATAAAAATCAATGAAATGTCCCTTTACGAAGTTCAACTTGATATGGGAGCCGATATGAATCTTATGCATGCACTTTCGTTTCTTCTAACAAATTTGTTGATTCATTGCAAGTTTCTTATTAACGTATACAAACCAAATGGCACTTTCACAATCCCATTAGGTATTTCAAAGAATGTTTCCATACAAGTGGGAAGGTTCACTTTCAGTACAATTTTTTAAGTCATGCCGTCCGCTACCTAAAATGACTAGATCTTATTGGGAAGACCATTCCTATCAATTTTTGGAGCTATTATCGACATACGTGATCGCATAGTTACACTTAGGATGGGTAATGAAAAAATATCATTCCAAGATGGGTAAGAACTTTGCGATGATGCTGAAGAAGAGCAACTAAGTAACGGTGATGAGAGTAATTATGAAGGACGTTTTTCATACACTAAGGACGATATTCTCAATGTGAAACCACGTGAAGTGAATATTGATTCACTCACACTCAATGAAAATTAATTCCTCTATAAGTCAAGCTTACAACAATAAACAACAACGCTTTATGAGAGGTAGCCCATATTTTATATTTATTTATTTATTTATCTAATAATTTTAATAGCACATCTAACATTAGTATATTTTGCTTTTATTCTCTCTCCTTTTGAGTATATTTTGGAATTATTTTCGGGAAACAAGTTCCACAGTAGCTTGAACCAGAGCGGAGATGATTGAGTTGTTTTTTTGGTTTTTATGGCCTTCATGCAAGTTTGCATTATAAACTTGCTTATTTGTTTATTCATTAATTTATTTATTTATTTAATTAACAAAGTTATTATTTTGGTACATATCCTGATTTAAATTTAGATTTTTCAATGAATTGTACCTTTATATTCATTTTTATATCGGGTATATAAGTTATTATGAAATTAAATTTTAAAACTACGAAACTAAACCTAGCAAATCTTCAACGATTCAACATAACACAACAAATCGCTGGCTAATTTGGTGGCTGAAACTAGAAAAATAAGTCAAAATTGGAGTCCCGTGAATCCCAATGATTTAGCTTCTCAACATGAATCGCTTGTCAGATCGATGGGTCACTTCACGTCATTTTCACCGATCTTTATAATAATTTCCCAGCAATTCCACTTAACACAAGAATCGCAGGGCACGATTCTTAGTTTTAAAAACACAAACCCAAATTGCTACACATGCACAACCACCTCCTTTACATAAACTATTGCATCCCGTCACTCGCACAATCAGCTTTTTGCTTGAATTCAACGTTCCTAAGCTTAGTCTTAGCATAATTAGTCTGCCAATTATACGTGAACGGATATGTAAATGATAACCCTAACGAAGTAATAGTTCAACGGAAGAAGACAACATTTCACTAAGAGCATTAAACAAACATTATAGACTTCTAGATGCTGGAGTTAGACGACCATTAGACTACCCAAATATCATCTACATCCAAAAGGAATCTTACCCATTCACAATAATTCAAGACTCCTTAGAGGTAATACCGGGACAAGGATTTCCCCTTTATAGCGACGCCAACCCTAAATTCATCGAAACTACCATTTTTAGAAAAATCACCAGATGCTGGAGCTAGATCATTGATGCCTGCATATACCCCACTATGCAACATTTTAAAGTGAAAAAAGATAGAACCATTTTACTTTATCACATTGTTGTGAAGAAGGGGGTATATCGGCATAGGGTATGCAATCCATGATGTGATGATACAAGCTATGAAGACCAAGAAATGTGATGGTCTACTATTCCCAATTTTGACTACGCAGCTCTTTATGAAAGCCAAGCTTGGATTTCCACAAGGTTGAATTCGATGTGCTACCCTAGAGGATCATTGTCAATGCTATGGTCAATAGGATAAGAGCACTTGATGGGTATAATGATTGTATGATGAGAGGGAGCTCAACAAACTAAGAAGGTCTAGAATCGAAGACAAGAGTAATAGACAAAGAATTCATAGCAGAATTGAAGAAAAAGCAAAGCGAGCAACAAGTCTGATGGCTCAAGTAAATGTTCCAAAGGCATAGGACTGTTCTACATCTCCAGCAAAGATAAAAGCAAAGGATTTTTAAAATCCCTGTTTTCAGCCTTTGTGCGTAATAAGAAGCTAATCTTGAAGAATTAAGAGAAGCTAGACAAGAATGAGAGAACTTTGGCATGTCACCATTCCATGTAGCATTGCCATTCCTTTGTTGCAATTGAGATTTCCATCGATATATCCTCAATGATAGAAATACTTCATAACCTACAGTAATGAGGAATCATGACGACGCTGATGTTTTTGACTAAAATGTGAACTTTGATTGGCACCTTTAATGAGAAATTAATGATATATTCCACTACACTTTGCAATTATTTGATGATTATTTTATCTTTAGTTGGTTTATGCTTATGATAAGTTAATAATTAGACTTGTTTTATATTACATTTTAAGGTGATTTTAGATGTAAAAGATGATTTTACTCTAGGTTTTCTCTTATTTTCTCATTTTAGGTATAATTGGTGTTGGGGAATGTGCCCTAGGTAAATCTATAAACATTGTTTATCTTAAAATTTTAGTTAATAAAATAGAGGTTTTCATTTGCTATTTTATTATAAGTGATTGCGTGTTTACCTTATAGTAAGATCCATGGGTATTTGTTGAAATGTCGTAAATATCCCTAGTCGATCATTATACTGGTAACTATAATGAATAAAGACCAGTGTGAATCTTGATTGATGGTCATGTGATTATCATGTGTATAGGGATACAAATCGAGATCATGAGTAGTTGTTAAGGAACAAGGTACTGGACCGACCCGCTATGAGAACACCACTTGGATTAAGTCATAGGTGTTACTCATGATGGTACATCATTCAGTTCTTCAACTTGAGATTACCATAAACTTCAATATTAGGAGCCTAGTAATTTGACACCATGAAATGATTTCTTTAACCAAACGATTATAAAGATTGTGATTGGTTTCCGAATGAATAATATCTGAAGGTCTGTAATGAAGATAGAATTTGTTACTCTCGTATAGAGAGAGATATTAGTGGATCCCTCGATATGATAGACTGATAATGGCCAAGTCCATGTGAATTTATATGATCAATATAACTTGGATGTTTTCAGTTTACCTAAAGATCGAGACTATTACAATTGAACATTAAGGCTGACTTTCCATGCCTTATGTTTACTCAAAGGATATCGCACGAAAAAATGATATGACATATGTTGTTAATTAGGTTGTATCAATTTTGATATTCATGCTACTTGGGTAGTCATAATGCCTTGGTAGAGATCGCTTATGACTTGTGTACCAAAATTGTTTTGGTTCACTGCCAACGTTGTATGAACCTATTGGGTCACACACAAATAATGGCTTTGCGCAATTTTAATTGGTCAAGTGTAATGAATTTTATATGATAAAATTCATGAAAAAAAGCCCTTTCAATTTTTTAAATGATAACTTATTAGTAGGGGCATATGTGTAATTTGCTTAAACTACCTAAATATAATAGTTGTATTATGAATATGATATTAAGTGAGGGCTTATATATACATATAAATAGTGGTTGAAACCCTAAAACGAAAAAAATTATCGTTTTTACTATTTTTGATTTCTCTAGATTTTTGGAGAGAAACATGAACATATTTAATCTCTCTTGTGGTTAGAACTTCAAATTGTGGTCACCGTTCATATGTGAATTTTTGATAGAGGACGTACACTTGAACTTCTTGAAAATCAAACAATCAAAGAAGGAGGTTACTGATGGTTCAACTTTGTAGATCTAGTTTAATGGAACTTATTTTCGATCCTGTTGGAGTTTTTCAAAAATTATTTTGAATTTTTCGTTGCATATGAACCCTAAAACCTTATAGTGTTATCAGAGCCTTAGGCTCGATTCTATTAAACGTTTGTATGTTTTCTCTTATGTATATATGATAAATGTGTGAAAACATGATCTCAAATAATGTATGTATATATGATGTACATATAGGTTATGTGATAATTGTTATCAAGAATTGGTTTTTAAGCATGTTGTTAATTCATATATTTAATACATACGCATGATTTGATTCAATGAAACAATTCATGTTTAGAATATTACAATTAACATATATTTTAATATTGAACAATGAGAATTTTATATGTTCAAATTGTAGAAGTCATGTTTAGGTTAATGTGATTCTTGTATTGGATACATAGTTTGTTTCGTTCAATAATTATGTATAGCTCCATTATAGAAATCATGATTAGGTTAATATCATTATGGTATTGAATGCATGATTAATATCCCATTTCTTGATTCAGTTGCTTGTTTTGTTTGAATAAGAATCAAAATTGATTTGATTATATATCTCATTGTGGTTATCTAGTTAGTATATTCCTAATAGATAGGAGATAAACTTATAATCAGATAAGAATTACAAATCATGTAAGATAGGTGAGATATATAACAAATTCTAATTGGATTTAAGATAAGATATTAAGTTAGAGCTGGGCCTGAGTTAATTATAAACATTTTAATTAATATTTTTTGGAATTAAAATAAGGGCGGTTTTGGTCAATTGGATTGACTATAATCATGAAATTTTTTTGGTCATTTTCAATTTTCGAAACTGGAATTCATTGTCTAAAAAAAACTCTATATTAATAAATTTCTCAACTTATTTAGTAATTATACATGCATTGTAATATATGATGTTTATCTCGTTTAAATTATGATCACTAAAACAAATAAATAAAAAATGCCTCTTCCAAATATTAAGTCAAGTGTCATCCATTTTCAAACACTTGTCAAGGCTTAGATCACATTAATATGTGTCTGCCTCCGCAAAGTGTATTATGTTATCTTGGTAAGGCAAGTTGAGTAACGGTTATTTTATAGCTTGAAATAGTTAGACTTGATAAGGCTATCAAAACGGTTTTGGGCTTTAGGCACAAGATGAGATAAAAAACAACTAAAAGTTACATATTATGTAATTGGTAATTGGTACCTAACTAAATAACGTAATTGAAAGTTTCATGCCTTAATTGTCTTGGAAATAGGTGAAACATGGATTTTAGTCCCATAAATTAACATAGTTGTTTTAGGAGGGTTGTGAATTTAGAGGGAGTCTATTCCTCTATAGTAAAATGAACTTTTGCTTAATCTTTGTTGTAGATCTACGACCTCTTCAAATCACACGAATCCGTTGTCACCACTATCCACCCTTGAGAAGGATAAATTGTCTGAGACAAACTTTCTTGATTGGTTCAGAAACTTGATAATTGTTCTTAAGCATAAACATAAGTTATATGTCCTGGATGATCCTATTCTTGAGAAACCACCATCCAATGCTTTAAAAGCCGTGAAGGATGCACATATGAAGCATGTTAACGACTCAACTGATGTTGCATCCATTATATTGGAAACCATGATTCGTGAACATCAGAAGAATATGGAACACATGGAAGCATACAACATGGCTACGATGCAGAAGGAAATGTTTCAACAGCAGGCTAGGCTAGAAAGGTTTAAGACCGTTAAGAACCTTCATCCTTGCAAAATGGTAGAGGGTGTGTCAGTTAGTCCTCAAATGAATGAATATATTGACCATCTTGATAGGCTTGGATTTCCCATAAGCCAAGAGTTGGTTATGGATTCGATCCTGAATTCATTGCCCGATAGTTATTTACAATTTGTGATGAACTATAACATAATTAACATGGAGAATTCTATCTCTAAGTTACATTTGATGCTTAAAGCTACTGAGTAGAATGTCAAGAAACTCATTGCTAATGTGTTGATGGTTCAAAAAGGAAAAGCTTTGAAGAAAAAGTGCAAATGCAACTTTAAAGTTTCCAAGGCTATTGTGATTGTCACAAAGCCTGTCGAACAAGTCAAGCCTAAGCATGCTTTTACTTCATAGTCCCCGAAGGAAAAGAAAAAGAAAGAAATTGTCATTTCTGCCATGCACCTGGCCATTGGTTCAAACAATGCAAGCTTTATCTTGAAGATCTAAAGAAAAAAAAGAGTAATGCAACTACTGCTTCAGGAATTTACATTATTGAAGTTAACTTGTCTACTAGTGATTCTTGAGTATTTGATACCGGATGTGGATGTCACATTTATATTAATATGCAGGTCTCACCAAAAGTAGAAAACTAAAGAAAGGAGAAGTCATCCTACAAGTTGGAAATGAAGCAAAGTTTGCAAAGATTGGCTATAGGATGCTATTAGTTAATTTTACCTAGTAGACTTGTGTTAGTTTTAAATAATTGTTATTATGTTCATGCCTTGAGCAGAAACATTATTTCAATTTCATGTTGGAATTTGGATGGTTTTAATTTTTATTACTGCGAATAATAAATGTTCCATTTCTCGTAAAGTCGTTTTCAATGTGAATGCTGATTTATGTGATCTTTATATTCTAATCATGAAAAGGTCCACCGATACTCCTATTATTAAAATAAATACAAAAAAATTCATTTCAAACAATTTAAGTCAAACCTATCTTTGGCATTGTCTTCTTGGCGACATAAATGAGAAACGCATCTCTAAACTCCATAAGGATGGACTTTTAGATACATTTGATTTTCAATCATATGAAACATGTGTATATTATTTACTAGGCAAGATGACAAAGATTCCCTTTAGTGGACACGATGAAAAGGCAAGTGATTTATTGCGTCTAATACATATTGATGTATGTTGTCCTATAAACACAATTGCTAGAGGTGGTTATCGAGATTTATTACTTTCACTGATTATTTCACCAGATATGGTTACATGTATCTTATAAAACATAAAGGTGAATTTTTTGAAATATTTCGAACATTCCAGAATGAAGTGCTAAATCAACTTGATAAAACTATTAAATCACTTCGATGAGAACGAGGTGGTTAATATTTGAGCCTAAAGTTTCGTGATCATCTTAAAAACTATTGAACTGTCTCACAATTAACTCTTCCAGCAACTCCACAATGAAATGGTGTTTCGGAAAGGAGAAATCATACTTTATTGGATATGGTTTGATCTATAATAAGTCATGCAGATCTTTCGATTTCCTTTTGTTATTATGCCTTAGATACTGCTGTGTTTACTCTTAATCGTGTTCCTTCTAAAGCAATTGATAAAACACCTTATGAGATGTTTTTGGGAAAAGAATAAGTTTGTCTTTCCTTAAAATTTGGGCCTGTGAGGCTTTCGTACGATGACAAATCTCAGAAAAATTATTAGCCAAATCGCTAAGTGTGTATTTGTTGGTTATCCTAAATAAAATATAGGATACTACTTTTATAATCCCATTGAGAACAAAATATTTGTTGCTCGGAATTGTGTCTTTATGGAAAATGAGTTTATTTCAAAAAACAACAATGCGAATAAAGTAAGTCTCGAAAAAGTTTAAGAATCACAAATAAACACTCAAGCACCAGTAAGAGATCAACAAAGTCTTGTACTACTAGAACCTTCATAGGTATCATAAGGCCCGCGTAGGTCTGTTAGGGTAAGACATCAGCTTAAGAGATTTGGATTTCTTTTTAATGATAGTATTGAGGTGTTGCTTATGGATCAAAATGAGTGTAATACTTATCAGGAGGCTGTGTCTAACCCTGAGGCAGATAAATGGTTTAGTGCCATGAATTCTTAGATGCAATCCATGTATGATAACTAAGTTTGGAACCCTGTTAATTTACCTTAAGGTGGTAAGACCATTGGATGTAAATTGATTTTTAAGAAGAAAACTGACATGGATGGAAATGTGCATACTTATAAAGCTCGGCTAGTAGCACAAGCTTTCAGACAAACTTAAGGTGTTGATTATGATGAGACTTTTTCTCCAGTAGCCATGCTTAAATCCATTAGAATTCTAATTGTCATAGTTGCATATTATGACTATAAGATATGACAAATGGATGTCAAAACAACTTTTCTAAAGGAAAGTTACTTGAGGACGTGTATATGATAGAGCCTGAAGGGTTTGTTCATCTTGAGAATTCTATGAAGGTATGCAAACTTCCAAGATCCATTTATGGATTAAGCAAGCTTCTTAGAGTTGGGATCTTCATTTTGATGAAGCAATTAAGGAATTTGGCTTAATTAAAAATGAAGTGAGCCTTGTGTATACAAGAAGGTCAGTGGGAGCGTGATTGTTTTCCTAGTACTCTATGTTGATGATATATTACTCTTTAGAAATGACATCACAACCTTATAGAGCATCAAGTCTTGTTAGGGAAGTGTTTATCAATGAAGGACTTAGGAGATGCAGCCTAAATCCTTGGAATTAATATCCATAGGGATAGATCTAAAAGACTGGTTGGTCTAAGTCAAAGTGCTTATATAGACAAGGTATTGAATAGTTTCAGTATGCAAGACTCTAAAAGAGGTTTGTTGCCAATGTATCAGGGTATAAGTCTCAACAAGACCCAATACCTGAAGAATGATGATGAGCAAGATCGCATGAATACGATTCCATATGCATCAGCTATTGCATCTATCATGTGTGCCATGTTATGCACTCAACCTGATTTATCATATGCTTTGAGCACAAGAAGCAGGTATTAGTCTGATCCCATTGAGAGTCATTGGATAGTAGTCAAGAACATTCTTTAATACTTGAAAATGACTAAAGCAGTGTTCTTAGTCTATGGAAGTTCGGAAGACGAGCTTATTATAAATGGTTACACAGATGCAAGTTTTCAAACCGATATAGATGACTTCAGATGGCAGTCTGGATAATTGTTTACTTTTAATAGAGGCGCAAAGAAGTCGAAAAGCTCAAGTAAGAAACTTTGGTGATTCTATAGCAAAAGCTAAGTATATTGTAGAGTCTGATGCAGAAAATGAGGCAGTTTGAATCAAAAAGTTCATCTCTGAACTTGGTGTAGTTCCTAGTATAGCTATTTGCTTGTATTATGACAACAACGAGGCGATAGCACGGGCCAAGAAACCAATATCACCCCATCGATCCAAAACATATACTAAGAAGTTTTCATCTTGTTCAAGAAATCATTGAGAGGGGAGACAAGAAAAGTTTTAGAGTTCATATAGAAAACAATGTTGCGAATCCTTTGACGAAGGCTCTTCCACAAGCGAAACATGATGGTATTGTTAGGTCATCAGGTATTAGATATATAAGTGATTGGCCCTATCGCAAGTGGGAGATGTTAGGGAATGTGCCGTAAGTCAATCTATAAACATTGTTTATCTTATAATTTTAGTTAATAAAATAGAGGTTTTCATTTGTTGTTTTATTATAAGTGATTGCATGTTAACTTTATAGTAAGATTCATGAGTATTTGTTGAAATATCATAAATGTCCCTAGTCGTTCATTATACTGGGAACTATAATGAATTAAGACTAGTGTGAATCTTAATTGATGGTCACGTGATGATCATGCATATAGGGATACGAATCGAGATCATGAGTACTTTTTAGGGAAAAAGGATATTGGACTGATCTGCTATGAGATCACCACATGGATTAGGTCATAGGTGTTATGGAAAAATGATCTATCTTCAATTTTGTTGTACCTCTTGCCTTTCAACAAAGACAATCTTCTCGCTATCGCCATCATCCTCGATACTCATTGTGATCATTTTCTTTCTAATGTGCAATACCGCATTGGTAGTGTTCAAGAATGGCCGCCCAAGTATTATAGATGCATCATCATATCTATCATGGTCCACAATCGCAAAATCAATGACAAATGTGAATCTACCCACTTTCACGTGCACATTCAAGACTCTCCCTATTCTTGGTACCAAGTTACCATCAACTTCTTGCAAGTCTGTTGTATTGGGACAATTTATTTTTAAATCTACTTATAACTCTTTTATAAGCATTACATTGACTGAGGCTCCTGTGTCACACAAGATGTTTCTAAACCGGTGCCTATTAATGTTTAATGTTATGCATATATCTTTATGATCTCTCATCTTGATCTGTTGAAGTCTCGGTGTAAACTTGAATTTTGGGTCTAGCTTCTTTGGAACAACCTTGATGCTATTTCCTTTTTGTGCTTCACCTTGTTGTTTAACTCTTCATTGTTTCTTCCCCTTCTTTTTATTCTTCGAGACATTGATTCTTTGTTGCTTGAATCCTTCAAGTTCATCTTGCCTCACTTCCATTTCTTTGTCATGCATATCTTTGTAATTTCTCAACTTTCTAAAGGCTAAAGAGTTGACTCTTTATGGCTTGTACATCACTTGCTCTTACAGTGGCCCATTCGTTGCCACAATGTTCATCATGTGAATGGCACTAACATTCTTCAAGGGATTAGTGATAGTTTAATCGAAATTGCCCTTCCTTGAATTCAAAGTAATGGCTAGCAGATCAATTTGTCTCTCAATGTTATTAATGGATTGTGTCCTTTCATTATCCATCCTCTTAAGAGTTTGCTTCACATTTTCCATCTCTTTCGCATGCCTCTCATGATGTTCTCTATTGTTGATGTCAATGGCTTGCAAGAACCTATTTGGTCGCACACAAAGAATGACTTTGCGCTATTTTAATTGTTCTAGAGTATTGAATTTTATAATATAAAATTAATGACATAAAAGCCCTTACTATTTGTTATATGATAACTTATTAATAAGGACATATGTGTAATTTGCTTGAATTACTTTAATACAGTAGTTGTATTACGAATAGGTGTTTTAAGTGAGCTTATCCGCACATATAAATAGAGGTTGAAAACCTAAAACGAAATAAAACTTTCATTTTTTTTCTATTTTTTAGTTCTCTGGATTTTGGGAGAGAAAGAAAAATGTTTTCAATTTCTCTTAGGGCTAGCACTTCAAATTGTGGTCACCTTTCTAGTGTAGATTTCCAATAGAAGATGCGCACTTGAATGTCTTAAAAATCGAATAATCAGAGAAGGAAATAACAGATTAAGGTATGGTTTACTTTTGTAGATCTTGTCTAATGGGACTTATTTTCGATCATGTTGGGGTTTTTCAATAATTGTTTTAAATTTTTTGCTGCATATAAACCCCAAAACCCAAATATATGTGAAGAAATAGAGTAAAAATGAAAGAATATGACTTATTTCAAAGAATAAAAAGAGTATAAAAAGAATCATCAACAAATCAAAAGAGAACTAGGATTTACAGCCAACAAATAATCAGCGATTTGAGTTTGTACTAGGAGTCGCAACATAGATTTGTGAAGAACTGGGGCAATTTTCTAATGATTTTCCCAGCGATTTGAGTTATAAGTTGAGTCGCTGAGGAATTGATGGGTTAGATTTTTAAAATTTTGGATAACCACGAGACGTTTGAGTTAGTTTGGGTGAGCACTACCTAGAATGCTTTATATTTATGACCCTAGGGCTACGAAATCAGTTGGCTTTGAGTACTTAGATCAATATTTCATTGCTCTATGAGCCATTGTATATTGTTATAGTTTATTTTTTTATTGTTCATTATTTATACCCCCTAAGACTCCTTAGAATACAATTAGAAACCTAAATTAACAATTCCAAATATAATAAGATCACCAAAATTGTCTATTTCTATTTCTCAGGGTTGTTGGTAAGTGATCCACATCATGTCTGTTATGCTATAGCGTCGCCACAACTTTGAGCATTGTGTCTGTATTTTCTCCTTTCTATAGGCTAAACCATGTGTCTATTGTCCCGGTGATTGAAATAGCAAGTATAATGGTTCAATTGTATTAATAATGTGATCAACAAAAGTTGATTACGGATATCGTCCTCTAGGAAAGGTTTATGTGGACATGATTCACTTACTTAAGTTCAATCTAATGTTAGCAAGATCTTTTTTTAATCTGTTTTAACTAAACTACTCTATTCTATAAAATAATGTAAATTAACTTGTACTTTTATATCGAGAAGACGTTTAGTTCACAACTTTACCTAGGTAATGAATTACTATGCTTTCATATTTCATTTCCTTTATCTTCATTATATGTGTGCAACGCTCAATAAGAATAGAAATATTTCCTTAAGATTCAATTCAACCCACTGTCGTGGTGGAAAATATCCTAATGTGCAAACTAGTACTCCACCTATCGCAATGAATAACATAAGTCTCAAAAAGCATTATGTTCCGAATCATTAGACTCATGACCACTAAGTTTACTATATGTGCCTCCTTAATAAATAAGTATTTATTGATGTTATATATTTTATGTCTGTATTGTCCATATCTGGCTTAAAAGCTCCAATAGCCATGGTAACTCCTAAAACCTCTAATTTACAAACATGTGATCAAGATGCTCATAATATTTCGTATAGAATCAATACAAACTCTAACAATTGCACGTTTTTAACTCTATAATTTATTCAAGCTTCTTTTAGCATTACATTCATACCATAGAAACCTTTGATCCTTAAGATAAACAAACTTCTCACTCATTATTGAAATCAACATACACCTCATGGTATTCATTGCAATCAAAAATAAAATCAAATAATTTCAATTAAATCAAAGAAACAAAACCAAACAGCCAAAAGTGGAGTCTTCAATTTCTTCTCCTCCAAAACTCTTCTCGATACTTAAAAACAATATAACCTATTGTAAACTATTGTAATGTATGCTAATTGGGGATAATGTATATGTTTACCATTTTCTAATACCTATTTATAGTCCTAAGACTCATTAGAATACAATTAGGAACCCTAATTAACAATTCCAAACGAAATAGAACTTTAAAACTTTCAATTTTTATTTCTCTGCGCTATCTGTAATGATTCACGTCATGTGTGTTATGCCACAGTGTCGCCATATCTTCGACCTTTTTGTGGACATTTTCTCCTCACTCTAGGCTCGACGTGTAATGTTCTGGCAATGTGAACAACCTCACAGTGCCGGCACCGCGTCACCACTCATGTGTCTATTTCTTGGTTATCAAGCCTTCTCCACACCTTGCTCTCTCTTCCCACACCTTGTGCATTCTTCCTACGGCGTCAAACCTCTATGCCACGATGTCGAGTGTGTATTTCTGCTTTTTCTCCTCATTTCATCATGAAATCACTCTGTTTTCTCCTTTATACCTTGTATACTTGAAAATACATAAATTCCATTAATTAGAGCTCATTCTGAAATATTTTGTCTAATTATACTACTAAACTAACCTTATATATAAGTTTAATTAATCACTTATCAAATACTCCCAAGCATAGGATTTTGCACGTCCCAAGCAAAAGTGCATTCTACTTAGTACTCTAACTGCTATTACTTATAAACCATACTCAATTTACGTAGTTCATGGAGTATCCTTTAATTTAAATAAGTTCAAGTTAATAATCTACTCAAGAGTTTTTATTCTCAAAAACTAATATTTTCGAAACACGTAGGTTTGACATCACAAATAATTCATTTTTGAAACACACAAGTAGTTAACAACCAAAACCATCAATACTCATATGTTTATTTCACCTCGACACTCAGGTAGTAAGTGTAGAATCTCATGATTTCTTTTTACGCTAAAAAATTCACAAATAAGCATAGGTCATACTATTATTGTAGACTTTACTTCAAAAGTTCATTGGACTTCATAGAGTTGGAAAGAGAACTTAACTCAACTAAGTTACTTGTACTCGAGCTAAATCTTTTTATTTGAAGAGTTTTAATATAACTTATGTCTTTTTTATTTCTACATATCTCTCATTTCTCCTTGTGTTTTTCTTGTTGTACAGTCCCTGCTTTTTTCCTATGGATTTAGTTTTTCTTACTTTTTTCAACCATCAAGTTCTTTGCTCTTTTTCCTATAGAACTTCTGGGACTTTTTTTTTTTTTCAAAACTCATGTTAGCACTTCTCACTTTCACTATATTAAGCAAGTTTAAACTCCAACTTTTCATTTGAAAACCATGCGTACCTCTTTCCCTTTTGATACTAAATCTTAATTTACTTTGTAGTCAAGTGAGATTCATACTTATCATAGAATTCCCTCGAAATCTAGCTTTTTCCACAAGAAGTGTTGTGGTATTCTTCTTATTTTTGTTTCAAGTTCATAATATTCCTTAACTCTATATTTCTAATCATGAAATTATAACATTGTTTGCTACAAGTCTTATTTTCTTCAAAAACTTGATCATACTCTCTTGAGTTTCATATAAAAAAGATATTTTTATTCTTACTCAACCTCAGTTAAAGGCATAAACTTTGCAAATGAATTACTTATTCATTACTATACTACTATATATAACCAAACCTATACTACTTATACCCATTTGAATAATAAGTAAATGAAATAGAAACAATATCGATCTTCCCATAGTGTTGATGCCCCAAAATTGAAATCAAACCTTGTCTTCAAGGTTTAAAAATAAGCAAAAAACATAAAACACTAAACATATAAACATTTAATATAATTTGAGAACTAAACATAAAAATGCATAAATATAAATTTTAAACAACTACTAAAGTGACAAAATATCCTTAATGTAAAAATAATTAATATAAATATATCGTTCATCTCCACAAGGTCTACAGAAATCCTAAGACTCAGACTCTAGGACAGTGTAACATTATCATCATTATCATCATCAACTCCAGCATAGGATGGTGTCTAAAGATGCTCCACCCTTCTGCTATGCACCATGTCATGGTCAAACATGTAGTTTAGTGTTGCTAGAAAGCCAGTAGACCAATCACTAGGTCTCAACCTTTTGCTCCTCTCATATCTAGTTATGTCCCTCTATTTATCTACAAAAAGCATGAAATTACGTTTCCATTCAATCGGTCTTTCTCATATCTCAATGAGACTTCATGATACTGAGCCATATCCTCTCTATAATGTCTCTTCATCTATTTTTGCTTAGGACTCTATATCAAATTTCTTATCTTGAATTAATTTCACTCCAGCCTTCAAGCACATTTGGGTTATTAAGATGAAAACAACAGCTTATTGTCACTTTCAGTCATGATTGACTCCCTTAAGTTCTTATAAATGATCTCTCAAATGTTGATCCTCCCATTCTTTATAATCTCATAAATACAACCCATTATGGGTTTGTTAATCTCGTCCAGCAATGTGGTCGAGTATAATGAAGCAACTAGAAAATGTTTCCACATTCTGTAAACTCTCCTCACACTCTCCTTCCTAATGTGCTTCGATACTTTCACATCACTCAATATCCATCCTTGTTGTCCTTAGACAACTAATACTTTCTCAATGACTTGAAAAGGATATAGGCTGTAGGGTCTCATACAAATCATCTGAGAAGGTATTTGCTCAAGTATTCTAACCCATAGACGTCATTTATTAAATGCTCATTAATTGGGACAGTCACTTAACTAGGTCACTTTCTTTGTAAACTTCACATTAGCATAGAACTCGTAAACTATTTTCACGCACTCCATAAACTTTGGTGTCCCTATAATCTTGCATGAAATGTTCCGAACCCCATTGTTAAATAAAGTTATTAACTCTCTTATCATAATTGGCCGGTAGGTTTATTCCCCTCTAAAAAATGAACTCTTTATTTTTAATGATCCCATACCTCTCCTTGGCCTCTCTACTAATGTAAAACTTAAACTTGAAAGGCCTAAGGGCGTCCTCATTTTGATCTCTTGAGGATGATGCCTCATTATCATTAACCCTGGTTCACTAAGTTGATTTGGTTGCCTCCTTGTTCTTGCCATTATTACAATAACAGTAACACATCACAACAATTCAACATGGGTCTTCAAATCACCTAAAGACAAAATTATCAGGCACAAGTTTCATTCACATGCCAACTTAATTGAAATGACATACTAATCCACCATAAGCCATATTGATGCTCTAAATCCACACAACTTCAAATTCCTATCCAAAAATCTAATTTCCACAATTCATGCAATTTCATTTATATTATCAAAAATTCATAGTATAATCAATAAAATCTTCGATTTACCTTAATATCCTCCGATGTAGATTGCTTCTCCAAGCATCTATTAATCAAAAGCCATCGCACTTAACTCTCACAAACTAACCCTATCGCTCTCTTGACTCAAATCTCACAATCAATGCCCTAGCTTTCCACCTTTGTCTGAATCCGCAATGCACCTTCTCTTTTCACTCTTGATCACTAGAAACACTCATTTCTCGCTTAAAATTACTCAAACTTTAGAGGGATGTATTTTTGGTTGGTGGTATATGGACTATGGTTGAAGTGTGTAAAATTTCGGTTGGTCTGAGCAAATTTTGCTCACAACTTGGCAACACCGTCCCTTATATGGCACCGCGCCACAACAGCGTGGACACGCCTTCGAGGCTAATTTAAGCAAATTTTGCTGACAATTTGGCCCCTTCCTTGGGCCATATGTGTTGGCTCACGGAACAGTGGTGTACACACAGGGTCGACTAGTCTGTCTCCATAAATTTAAAGTTTTTTTTCAATACTCCATATTGGCAAGGTGGGCATCGGTTTGTGCAAAACCACCCAAACCACATAAACCGCATGGTTTGGTCTGGTTTTTAAAACTCGTGGTTTGGAGGTGGTTTGAAAAACTTAAAAATCGCGGAACCGCGGTTTGGTGGCTGTTTTCAATTTGAAAAAACCGCGGTTTACCAAACCGAGGGTAGTTTAGTAAAATCCTTCAATATATATATATATATATATCAAAAGTTAAAACCCTAACTTTCTTCTTCTCTAATCGTTTCTTCCACTCTCTCTCTCTCAACCTCTCAATAGTCGCTCCTTCTCCTCTCTCTCTCTCTCTCTCTCTCTCTCTCTCTCTCTCTCTCTCTCTACATCTCAAACGAGTCACCTCCTCCCACCTCCGCCTCTTATCTCCGTCTCAATTTATACGTCTCTGCCTCCGCCTTCCACCACCCGCGCCCGGCGATTGTCCACCGATCGACGACTTCCACCACCGAGCCTACATCTCAAACGAGTCACCTCCTCCCACCTCCGCCTCTTATCTCCGTCTCCATCTATACGTCTCCGCCTCCGCCTTCCACCAGCCGCGCCAGCCGATTGTCCACCAGTCGACGACTTCCACCACCGAGCCTCCTACCAATCGCCCTCTACGGCGGCGCCTCCCACTGCCACGCATCCCACTGCCGCCCTCATAGCTGCCTCCCACCAACTCGCCTCTCACAGTCGCGCCTCCAAACCGCCAGTGGAGCCTCCCATCATTCCTGCCTCCCACTATTTTTTAAAAACAAACCGACCAAACCGCTTAAACCGCGGTCGGTTTGGGTGCGGTTTTGAGGGTTAGCGGTTTGGTGATTGTTTGTAAAACTGCCAAACCGTGAACCTTCGATTTGGGGGTGGTTTTCACCACCAAACCGCGGTTTGCCCACCCCTATTATTGGCACTCTCCAAACCTATGTGTATTGCTACACAAGGCGTCGCGACAGCGTGAAATACCTTGTATATATACAAATTTCATAAAAAAATTACTCGTGATTTGTCCATGTACATGTCCTTTACCACTCTAACTCCTTTTCTCTTTTACACTTTTTGCTGAATTCGCTGAGATTCCTCCATTTCGATGAATATTCACTCGGCAACTGTTTTTTTACCTACACATTTAGCTCCTAAGTTTTCAAAATTAGAAAATTACTAAAACGTTTGGATTGTTCTAACTAAACAAAATAAATAACTAAAACTCAAATATTGAAATTAAAAACCCATAGGATGCCTCCCAGTAGAACTTTGTTTAACATTATTGGCATGTCGCCTTTTCTCTCGTTTAGTCCGAGTCTAAATTTATATACTTCATTTGTAGGTCAGAGATAATGATATCTCTCCCATTTGGATATGTACCTTTTGCCTTTCAGCAAAGGCGATCTTCTCGCTATTGTCATCCTCCTCGACACTCATTGTGATTATTTTCTTCCTCGTGTGTAATATAGCATTGGCAGTGTTCATGAATGGCCGCCCAAGTAACATAGACACTTTGACGACCCCTTCTCAAATTAGGGCACCGCTTGGCTTAATCCTGTTAGTATTCCCTAATCTCACCATATAAGACCTAACAAGGAATTAGTCAGCCTTTCCAAAACCCTATTACTTACCAATTATTATTATATTTTTATAAAATGATTATAAATCTATATATATCCTATGTCCAATCATAAATCAGAGTTAATTAAAAATTTTACTTATTTAAAATTTTATCATTCTGAAGTCTGAACTAACTAGCTGAAACTTATAACATAATGCCTAACAATTGTGGAAAAACCAAGGAATAAAGGTCACATGCATATATATAACATCATGTGTCTGGTCAAGGTACTACTCACACAACCAATAATATACAACCGCAAAAGTATAACATATACATATAAAAATAATACATCAAGAATCAAACATACAAAATCCGGTATAGCAGTGCTCCACTGGCTCAGAGGTAGTCGCAGATCTTCTCTTTGCCCGATCTGCTACTTGATGGATCTGCACCCACCGTCATAAACTAGACTGTAAGTACAGGAAAGTAGAAAGTAATACAGAGAGATATTTGTTCACATTCCCAATTATGCAACAAGTATCTAAAAGCATGAAAATAGCAACTATGCAGTAAAGAGAACATGCAAAGAGATACTTTAGCTAAACAACATGAAACTAACACATGGCTAAGTGGTAATGATCTAGGGCCGGTCGGCCGTGATCTTCATCACATTAGCCTTTCTACTATATGAGGATGGAGCTGAGCTCTATATCAATGTGAAGGTCTGAGCATTGCTCTTGCCTGACTAAACTTTCTGTAACACCCCAATTTTGATTACGTTGTTATTATTGAATATTTTAAGACTCGGATGCCAGCTCAGATCCGCGTGGATGCCGCAGATAGGTCAGGGCTTGCCTAACTAGGTAAATAGTGATTTTTGCGTTATATTAGTCTATTTGCAATGTCGTCTATTAAGTTATTTTACCTAGCATCACTTGTGTGTTTCTATCGTTGAACCGAGAGAGATAGTGTGACGGGTATTCGCCTAAAAAAACATGTCCGTACGGGTACTGAGCGAGCGAAATGTGGGTACATTAGGTTGGGAAAATAATTTGGTTAATCAAATTAATTAAATGTCATAAAATATTAATGATAAACCCATAGTCTAGGCCAATTGATTGAAATTGGCAACTGTGGCGCGCCTTGTTATGTGTGCCGAGGTGCGAGACATTGGGTAACCGGAGATAATTGAACAAGGCTAAAATTTTGTGTCTACTCAGGAGCAAATGAGAACATGCCACCTATAGACCCAATACCCTTAAAATAAGGTTTACCACTTGTTCTCACACCCCTCCCACATTTTCTCTCTATCTCCCTCTCTTCCTCATATAAAAGAGAGTGTGCATCCATGTGAGTGTGAAATTCTTGGAGGAGTTGATTAATTGAGAGTGTAAGATTTACGAGATCCTTGGAGATTTTTAAAATGAGTTGATCAAGCAACCAAGTGATATTGGTGAGCATCTCTACCTTATTTCAATTTTCCATTAAAATGAAGCTCAAATGGAGTTTAAATGGTGATATGTTGATTGTTGTTTAATGTTGGAGAAATTAGGTATTAATGGTGTTGGGTTATTGTTGATGATGTTGTAGTATTGATTGTTATTTTAGAACTTAAAGAGAAGAAAATATTAATGATAAACCCATAGTCTAGGCCAATTGATCGAAATTGGCAACTGTGGCACGCCTCGTTATCAATCCGAGGTGCGAGACACCGAGTAATCGGAGATAATTGAACAAGGCTAAAATTTTGTGTCTAATGAGGAGCAAATGAGAACATGTCACCTATACACCTAATACAAAATAAGGTTTACCACTCATTCTCACACCCCTCCCACATTTTCTCTCTATCTCCCTCACTTCCTCATATAAAATAGAGAGTGCATCCATGTGAGTGTAAAATTCTTGGAGGAGTTCAATGGTTTAGAGTGTGAGATTTTGTGAGATCCCTGGAGATTTTTGAAGTGAGTCGATCAATCAACCAAGTGATCAAGGTGAGCATCTCTATCTTCTTTCAAGTTTCCATTAAAATGAAGCCTAAATGGAGTTTTAATGGTGATATGTTGATTGTTGTTTAATGTTGGAGAAATTAGGTATTAATGGTGTTAGGTTGTCGTTGATGATGTTGTAGTATTAATTGTTATTTTAGTAGTTGAAGAGAAGTAGTAGAAAAGAAAGAAAGAAAAAAAAGAGAGTTTTCTTTGTTGAAGAAGAAGAATTGGGGAGGGGGGGACGCAGGCACACGTGAGCGTGCATGCGATCCCTGGATCGAGCCGAACCGGGACCGACACGATTGGGTCGGACCGGGCCCGACCCGGTTGGACCGGCTCAAACCTGGTCCAGGGACCCACCCCATTTAATTAAATAATACAAATATTTAAAAATTAATTTAAAAACAGTTTTAAATTAAATAAATTACAAAAAATAGGTAGAAAGTGATGGAAAAAATTCAGAAAAATTAGGAAAAATATAAAAAAATGAGAAAAAGATAGAAAAATTAGTATTCCTGAATTTTTCAGGCGTTTGGCAATTCGGTATAACTCGAAAAGTGTGTCAAGCCGAACTTTTTGGAATAACATTTCATTATTTTTGGCCATACATTATAAATTCACTTAATTTTACTCTAAACTAGTTAAAGTTGTTTAATTGGACACCAGGAATTTAGGAGACTGTAGTCGGGATTCGGGTGCATATCTCGAGGCGTGAGCAGGACTTCAAAGTACGTTTTGAGGTACGTAAAAATCCATTTGAAATTCACTAAGTGTTTACTTTTCCATTGTTGATTTTCTATTCGTTGTTATTGTACTCTATTCCATGATACATTTGGGTTGGTGGTCGAGTTACTCCGACCTGATATTCGTAGTGTACATATGACATATTAGGCTATAGCACGTGTGATCAGGCACTCGCTGAATTGCAACCCGAGTTGCCTAAGGTGCACGTGTTGGTTAGAGCCGACATAGGACAAGTACCGCGAAGAACCAGTGAAAGGAAGAAGAGGCACCCACCGAAATGATACCGGGGTCCGAAGTATAGTTTAGTCGACAGACGAGTAGACACTTTGTTGCTCTCGTGTTATCTATTCAAATGATGATCGTGGCACAGTTGTCTGTTTAGTTTCCGCATGATTATTTAACATGCTTATTGATATCTATTTACATTCTTATAAATGCTCGGTGTACTTCGTTTGGAATCTTACTGACTGTACTCTCCATCTGGTTTTTTTTGATGGTCGAGTTCAGATCCCAATACTAGTAGGGCCAAGGGGATTCTTGGCGACTTCATCAGATTGCCCGCGGTTGAGGACCCATTAGTATATGTTATTTTGATATTTTGCTTTACTTTTGTGTATTTGGAGACTGGAGAGACACTGTACTTGCATATATTACTGCTTATTAGTATTGTCGCCTATATACAGAGTAATTTCCAGGGTTTTCCATAGTAGGACTTGCTTTTATGAATGAATCTTTATATGATTATGAACTTATTTGCTTTACTTACTCTAAATTTAAGACTTTCGCTGTCTCAATGCTAAAAGTGATTCAACTGTCTAACTAAACTAATTGAACGAAATGAGTTAACAGGCATATCGAGGAGTAGTGACATGGCAACGGACATTAGTGGCGTGTGGGACCTAGTGGGTCATTGAACTGATGGGACTACGGGCAGCGACGCTCCACATGGCGACCTCAGGATTTGGGGCCACCACATGTGGTATCCGAGAGAGTTCTAGGAACCTCGGGAAATTAAATGAAAGAGCATAAAACTTAAAAAAAACCTTAGATGTGGAAACCTGATGTACTAGCCTTAGAGCTCTAGATGGGAAGTGACGGTGAGGCAGGTGAAGTTAGGGTTTATATACGTGTTATGTCTTACTGTAAATGATATATTATACGTGTATATGTACCGAGGCTGATCTGATGCACGCTTCTCGATGTAGATCACGATGGACAGAGCCCTCTACACAGCATGAGATAGGATAGACTAGTGATCATACTAGGGACACCACTACTACTACCGCTTCGACTCAGAGAATAGAGGACTGACTCACCGCTCACGATGCCCTGTTGGCAGAGATCCTCTAGTTACTTAGGTCTCAGGCCGCGACAGCCGCCACAACAGCAGCAATAGCTCCCTCAGTTCTTGTCGCTCCAACCATACAGACAAGTGTCGCACCGTTTACACCGCAGATGCCTATTGATACAACAGACTCAAATACAGGGGCTGAGGGAGTTTCGCAATCGATTGTGATACCATTAGAGACTTCGACTCTTACGCCCCGACCTATGGCCATCGAGCATCCGGCCGCTACTACAGTTGCTGCTACTTCCGTATTCGTCTTGAACCCGAAGGCGAAGCTTGTTAGAGAGTTTATGAGTTTCAGTCGTGATGCTTTTACTGAGGTGGAGACCCTGAGGCGGCAGGGAAATGGATAGTCTCGCATTAGCATTTCCATAAGCTGATGCAGAATGACGATAGCATACAAGCAAGTATCCGGAGCCTGTCTGAGAGGCCATGCAGCAGTCTGGTGGACGACTTATCTGGATACCCACCCAGAGCCAGCGACATTGGCAGACTTTCGAGAGTTGTTTTACGACGAGTTCATTCCCATGCAGGTGAGGTTGAGGTTGAGGGAGGGTTTTCTTGCCCTACGACAGGGTAATTGCTCATTGATGCAGTACATGGAGCGGTTCCAATACCTATTGTTGTTCTCGTTGGATGTTGCGAGCATAGAGAGGCTTCAGATTTACTATTTTGTCTGTGGTGTTGATGAGTGGATTGCTGATGCGATAGTCTCGACAGTTGCTACTACTCTTCAAGAGGTGTATGGTCAAGCATTATCTTATGAACCACTCTTGGCCAAAGAGGGTAGGCATACGACAGGCATTGCGATACAAGCGGGTCAAGGTTCTCGGTCGGATCGAGACCGAAGAGATAGAGAGATTAGCCTGACTGGGGTCGCTGAGATGATCGACGAGATAGGGATTGCAAGGTTGGTCACAGGGACAGCCAGTTCCAGTACGAGGATAGGAAACAGACGCACGCCTTAACACCTACACCCACCGAGCAGCAGCGACAGCAACCACAACAATACCGTCAGGATAGGGATCAGGGAGGCCGTGATAGGTAGGGGTGGGCATCGGTTTGTGCAAAACCGCCCAAACCGCATAAACCGCATGGTTTGGTCTGGTTTTTAAAACTCGCGGTTTGGAGGTGGTTTGAAAAACTTAAAAATCGCGGAACCGCAGTTTGGTGGCGGTTTTCAATTTGAAAAAATCACGGTTTACCAAACCGAGGGTAGTTTAGTAAAATCCTTCAATATATCTATATATATATCAAAAGTTAAAACTCTAACTTTCTTCTTTAGTCGTTTCTTCCACTCTCTCTATCTCAACCTTTCAACAACCGCTCCTTCTCCTCTCTCTCTCTCTCTCTCTCTCTCCTCTCTCTTTCTACATCTCAAACGAGTCACCTCCTCCCACCTCCGTCTCTTATCTCCGTCTCCATCTATACGTCTCCGCCTCCGCCTTCCACCAGCCGCGCCAGTCGATTGTCCACCAATCGACGACTTCCACCACCGAGCCTCCTACCAATCGCCCTCCACAGCGGCGCCTCCCATTGTCGCGCATCCCTCTGCCGCCCCTCATAGCTGCCTCCCACAAGTTCGCCTCTCACAGTCGCGCCTCCAAACCGCCAATGGAGCCTCCCATCATTCCTGCCTCCCACTATTTTTTTTAAATAAACCGCGAAACCAAACCGACCAAACCGCTTAAACCGCGGTCGGTTTGGGTGCGGTTTTGAGGGTTAGCGGCTTGGTGATGGTTTGTAAAACTGCCAAACTGTGAACCTTCGGTTTGGGGGTGGTTTTGTGGTTTTCGCCACCAAACTGCGGTTTGCCCACCCCTAGTGACAGAGGTCAAAGAGACCAGGGTCAAGGTTAGAGATTCGGAGACAAGCAGGATTGGAGGCAAGAGAAACGTCGATGTCATCGTTGTGGTCAGAAAGGGCACTTGATGGCTGACTGCGGGGCACCATCAACATTACCTGGAGCACAGCAGGGTCGGGCTAAGGAAATAGTGCATGCAGTCACGCAGTTAGACCGAGATGCGATCAGACAGCTTGTTGAGGGTATGTTATCTATTATGGGTAGACCGTTGCATTTTATGATAGATTCTGGTAGCACATTATCATTTATTGCTGTACGCGTGTTAGGAGAGTTAGGGTTAGCATAATTGACGATAGACACACACCTTGTCCTCAGTACGGTCATTGGGGATAAAATATACCTTAACCAGATATGTCGAGACTGCATGATAGAGGTAGAGGGCATCAGTTGCCGATAGACTTATGAGTCCTAGAGTACCTCGAGTTTGATGCACTTTTACGGATACACTGGTTGGCGGCATATCATGCACAGCTGGATTGCTTCCAGAAGACAGTCATATTTCGAGTTTCGAGGATTCCAGAGTTCACATTTATCGAAGTCGCGACTGCACTGCCCATTACAAAGGGCTAATTAGCTACGACTCAGAAGATGGAGGCATTTACAGCGATAGTCGAGCCGGAGGTTAGGACTGAGGTCAGGATTGAGGATGTTCTAATAGTACAAGACTTTGTTGACGTATTTCCATATGATTTACCAGGATTGCCACCACTATGAACGATTGAGTTCATCATTGAGCTGATACCAGAGACTAAGTCGATCGCTAGTAGACATTACTGAATGTCACCGTCAGAGCACGAGGAGGTCAGGAGGCAGTTGGATGACTTAATGGAGAAAAGTTTCATTCACCTTAGCATGTCACCTTGGGGAGCTCCATTGCTATTTGTGAAGAAGGATGGTTCAATGAGGATGTGCATAAACTATAGGAAGTTGAATCAGGTGATAATTAAGAACCGTTACCCACTCCCTAGGATCGATGATCTTTTCGATCAATTGGCAGGCGCCAAGTTCTTCTCAAAGATCGATCTACGTTCCAGCTATCCTCAATTGAGGATTAGAGAAGGGGACATCAAGAATACCGCTTTCAATACAAGATATGAGTTGTTCGAGTTTACATTCATGCCTTTTGTGCTGACTAACACCCTGACGATCTTCACGGACTTGAAGCATAGAGTCTTGAGACCATGCTTGAACATATACGTCATTGTCTTTATTGATGATATCTTGATTTACAGCAGGACTCCTAAGGAGCATGTGAGTCATCTCGAAGCGGTTTTGACGACACTGAGAGAGCATAGATAATACTCCAAGTTCAGCAAGTATGATTTCTAGCTGAGCGAGTTGAGATTTCTGGGACATGTCATTAGTGACCAGGGTATCTTTGTGGATTCAAAGAAGATTCAAGCGATTATTGATTGGAGGACGCATGAGTATGTTTCTGACATTCAGAGTTTCTTGAGGCTAGTAGGGTATTACCATCGATTCGTATAGATTCTTTCCTCGATTGCTGCCCCGATGACTAGATCAACCTAGAAGGATGTTAGTTTTGATTGGTCCAAAGAGTGTGAACAGGCTTTCTATGAGCTAAAGAGGAGATTTACTTCTGCACCAGTGTTGAAATTGCCAGAGCCGGGCAAGAGGTTGTCAGTATATACATATGCAGCAGGAATTGGACTTGGATGTGTTTTGATGCAAAAGGGCAGACTAGTAGCTTATTCGTCCCGATGGTTGAGGTTCCACGAGGGAAACTATCCAGTGCATGACTTGGAGCTTGCAGTAGTCGTAAATGCATCGAAAGCTTAGATACATTATCTCTACGGAGAGCGGTTTGTACTCTACACCAATCATCTGAGTCTGAGATACATTCACTCAGAGAGATCTGAACATGCGTCAAAGGAGATGGCTTGAGTTACTGAAGGATTACTACTTATCTATTAAGTATCACCTAGGGAAAGCGAACGTTGTAGCCGACGCATTGAGCACGAGTGGTATTGACAGTCAGACGATAGTGCGATGTATGACACATGAGCATGGCTTATTATAGGCGGCGTCATTTATGTGCATGACAGAGGTGTTTACAACGGCCGAGTCGCATATTTGTTGTCAGATGAGAGTTTCGACTGTATCTATTGAGCGGGTTGCCGAGTGTCAAAGGACTGATTGGCTCTATGAGCGGTTCAGTGGTCTGGCTCGAGATCCAAAGGATACGGATTGGGCAGAGTCGACAAATCAGTTTTAAGACACCAAGGGAGGTTATGGATACCTGCAGTTCAAGAGATACGAGACGAGATTTTGGAGGACGTACACACGATTTGAGGCAATTGTTCTAGTGGCCAGAGATGAAGGCTAACGTTGGCGAGTACGTCAGGAGTTGTCATATTTGTCAGCAGGTTGAGGCTGAACATAGGAGACCAGGCGGTTTGCTATAGCCACTACCAATTCCACAGTGGAAATAAGAGCACGTCACTATGGATTTTGTCAGTCGGTTACTGTAGACTTGGTGGAGACACGATGCGGTTCGGGTTGTGATTGACAGACTAACGAAATCGGTGCATTTTATTCTTATTTCTATGAGATATTTGTTCCAACAGTTGAGCATTACCTTCGAGAGGGAGATCATTAGAATGCACGGGATGCCAGTTTGTGTATCTGATCGAGATCTTAGGTTAACTTCGAAATTTTGGGAGGCGATGCAGGAGCAGTTTGGCACCATGTTGCAGTTTAGTACGACTTACCATCCTCAAACAGACGGACAATTTGAGAGACTGATACAGATTTTGGAGGATATGCTCAGGGCTTGTATTTTGCAGTTCGGAGGTTCGTGGTAAGATTATCTACCGTTGTATGAGTTTGCTTACAATAATAGCAATCAGGTGAGTATCAGGATGCCTCTGTTTGAGGCGCTATATGGCTGGCACTATAGATCACTTGCGTGTTGGGCAGCACCTGAGGATACAGTGCCGATTAGGCAAGAGATAGTTGTTGATCACACAGAGAAGATTAGGCAGATTCGACAAAGACTTTGGGCGGCACAGGACAGATAGAAGAAATATGCGGATAAGTATCATGAGGGTTTGAGCTATGAAGAGGGCGACATGGTTTATCTGAAGGTTTCCCCTTGCAAGGGCCAGCAGAGATTTGGGATTAAAGGGAAACTGGCGCTGAGATACATAGGACCGTTCAGAGTCACAGTACGAGTTAGTAGTGTGGCTTACAGATTGGTCTTACTAGCAGTGTTAACAGTTCATCCTACGTTTCATATCTCGATGTTGAGGCTGGCTAAGTCGCGACCGAGACCG
Source organism: Stephania cephalantha (assembly GCA_039657325.1). Classification (NCBI taxonomy): domain Eukaryota; kingdom Viridiplantae; phylum Streptophyta; class Magnoliopsida; order Ranunculales; family Menispermaceae; genus Stephania; species Stephania cephalantha. The sequence continues at coordinate 34,422,942 of CM077571.1, forward strand.
ATGGTTGACTTGATACAGATCAAGGTTCGGCCTGATGCGACATATGAGGAGCGATCGATAGCGATTGTGGATCGCGCGATTTAGACTCTTAGGAACAGGGAGATCCCTAAGGTGTTGGTTCGTTAGCAGCATCATGGTACGGAGGGACTCACTTGGGAGCTCGAGTCTACTATGCGGGAGCATTACCCTCAGCTATTTCATGGTACGACACTTCAAGTTATTTAAAATCTTGGGATGAAATTTCTTTCTAGTTGGGAAGAGTTGTGACGACCCAATTTTAATTACGCCGTTATTATTGATTATTTTCAGACTCGGATGCCAACTCAGATCCGCGTGGATGCCGCAGATAGGTTAGGGCATGCCTTACTAGGTAAATAGTGATTTTACCCGATGTTTGCCTATTTGCGATGTCGTATATTAAGTTATTTTACCTAGCATCGAATGTGTGTATTTATATCGTTGAACCGAGCAAGATAGTGTAACAGGTATTTTCCAAGAAAAACGTGTCAATAGGGTACTGAGCGAGCGAAATGTGGGTACACTAGGTCGAGAAAATAATTTGGTTAATTAAATTAATTAAATATGATAAATATTAATGATAAACCCATAGTCTAGGCCAATTAATCAAATTGGCAACTGTGGCGCGCCTCGTTATGCGTGCCGAGGTGCGAGACATCCTGTAACCGGAGATAATTGAACAAGGCTAAAATTTTGTGTCTAATGAGGAGCAAATGAGAACATGCCACCTATACACTGAATACCCTTATAATAAGGTTTACAACTCATTCACACCCCTCCCATGTTTTCTCTATTTCTCCCCCTGTCACGGCCCAAATTTCTAATCTCAATTATTATTGGTAATCAGGATCATCGACCCGTAACGTGGTGTATGCCTAGTGTATTGTATATGTGTAGACTATTAAGTCACTCCTACTCGTGTATAGGTGTCGAGATGTGAGTGGAGACATACCTCGAGTTTCGTGTCGACATGGGACCGAGGTAGAGATTTATGGGGTAAGGTTCATTCGAGTTAAATGGTATTCTATAATAGCTTTAATGTGGTTAGATTTGATATAGAATTAATGAGCCTAAGTTAGTGGAGTTAATTAAATAGCCACATGATGTGCATCGAGACACGCATTGACAAATCTAGAGACTAAATGAGTTAGTTTTTAGTGTCAATTAAGATTGGTTAGTGGAGGTGAGTGAGACATGTGTTTCAACATATACCATTTGTTATGCCTCGAGATACGTGAGTGAAAATGGATGTGTGGCTATGGTTTAACCATATCCATTCACATATATATATATATATATATATATATATATGTTGAATCAAAAGTTAAAAGCTAAGTTTTCTCATTTTATTAACTTAACAAGCAAGAAAACTTGCTGAAGTGATCAAGGAGGAGGAGAAAGTTGGAGAAGTTAGTGAATTTAGTGAAGAAGGTCAAGTTAGGTGGTGTGTTCAACAAATAGGTGACTTGCACACACTAGTTTATTTAGTCCAACTTGATGAATTCATGAATTTGATGTTTTTGATGTTACTTTGTGTTGTGGTTGCTGTTAGGGAACTCTAATAGTGTGTATGAGGGTTCCCAATGCATTCACATAGCCTATGTGTAGAGAAAACTCGAAATTCTGATTGCAGCATTCTGGTTTTTAATGCACATAGCGCGCTAGGTTTAACATTTAGAGCGCTAAGTTAGAAATTAGCGCGCTAATTTCCATGATAGCACAAAAAATATGCAATTTTTCAAAATCTTTAAAACACTATAACAAAGTCAAAAACCTTGAGTAAAGGTCTAAACACATCCAAAAACATGTTATATGATATCAGAAACCTAGGAAAATGGTACGGGAGACCGAATACAAGATTTGGAGTATGGGGAGGCCAGTAAAGCTAGGACTTTACCTTGTTATGAGTATACCCGTTGATTGTTTATTCACAGTTCATTTCCAGTTTATTATTGTTTGTTATATCCGGTATTGACTATGTCCAGCTTTGTATTCTCATATCATGGACTTATTGGTTATTCCTCACTTGTTGAGTTTAATTTCCATGATATTTTGATAAATTGATTTCTTTTGAATTCATTCATGTGCTATGTCATTTCTTGTTGTTTATAGTGGATGTAGTGTAAATAGCATGCTATTAGGAGTTGAGAAATTATGATTGGTTTTATGCATTTGTATTCTTTGGTAACTTTGTGCTTTATAGCATAGCCAATTCTTGAATTCTTTTATGAGTCATATTCTTAGAATTATAAAGTAGTTATAGAATCAAGAGTCCATTGCACTAGAGCGGAGCGACACAAGGGGTTAGTGTCCCTGGTGATGTCGGCACTCGCCACTATGATGAGGCACACGGGGTTAAAGTCCCTGGGGTTGCTATTATACGGGGTTAGAGTCCCTGATGATTCCGGGGTTAGACTCCCTGATGCCACTAGGGTTAGAGTCCCTAGTGAGGATTAGACTGTGCGACACCACGCACATCATATAGTGGTTAAGGCTTCACTAACGTAGGTCATGGCCGACCGGATCTAGATCATAACTATTTAGCCTTGTGTCGGTTTCATTTGTTCAACTCTTGTATTTCTTAGCATGAATGTGGTACTTGTCTTTCTTGTTTAACTTATGCTTTTAAATACAATTTAGTTTGTTTTGGAAATGTGAATAAATTGGTCAACAGGGATTAGTGTTATTGTTTGTACTCACCATCTTTTTTATGACGGTGGGTGCAGTATCATCGACAAAGCAGGCCGAGCAAGGAGAAGATTGGCGACTACCTCTGAGCTAGCGGCATACCTGTGCTTCAACATTTTGTAGGTTTTGGTATTCCATGTATTATGTATTTGTGTTTTTGATATGTTTTGGGATTTTATATTAGGTTACTTGTTTAGCTCCCTGACTTAGGATGACTATCACACTGTTTATATTCGCCACTTTATTATATATTCATGTAATCGTTGTTTTATGGTTTCCACACACTTATGATTTATAATACTTCTTATCTGCATAATATGATTAAGTCTTCTGCTAAAATTTATAATTGTTAATAAATTTTAATTAACTCTGATTTACAATTGTAAAATGAAATGTGTTTACTTATTCTGAACATGAGATGAAGTAGAGTTAGATAGAAAGGCTGACTAATACATAATTAAGTCCTAGGGGGTTAGGATTTGGGCTTAATTACGGAATTAGGCCGGGCGATGCCCTGATTTAGGGAAAGGGGCCGTCACACTCTCTTCCTCATATAAAAAGAGAGTGCATCCATGTGAGTGTAAAAATCTTGGAGGAGTTGATTGATTGAGAGTGTGAGATTTTATGAGATCCTTTAAGATTTTTAAAGTGACTTGATCAAGCAACCAAGTGATTTAGGTGAGCATCTCTACATTCTTTCAATTTTCCATTAAGATAAAGCTTAAATTGAATTTTAATGGCGATATGTTGATTGTTGTTTAATGTTGGAGAAATTAGGTATTAATGGTGTTGGGTTATTGTAGATGATGTTGTAGTATTGATTTTTGTTTTAGTAGTGAAAAGAAGTAGTAGAAAAGAAATAAAGAAAAAAAAGGAAACAAAGAGTTTTCTTTGTTGAAGAAAAAGAATTGGGGAAGGGAGGGACGCACGTACGCGTGACCATGCGTGCGATCCTTGGACCGGGCCGGTTTGGGTCCAAACCAGTGAGGCCGCGACCGGGTCAGGCCGACTCGGTTGGACCAGCTCAAACCCGCAAGGACCCACCCCATTTAATTAAATAATATGAATATTAAAAAATTAATTTAAAAACTGTTTTAAATTAATTAAATTATAGAAAAATAGGTAGAAAATTATGGAAAAAAACCAAGAAAATCAGGAAAAAAAATAAAAAAATTGAGAAAAAGATAGAAAAATTAGTATTCGATAACTTTTCGGGCGTTGGCACCCTGGTATTACTCGAAAAGTGAGCCAAACCAAACTTTGTGGAATGAAATTTCAATATTTTTGGTCATACATTACAAATTCACTTAATCTGACTCTAAACTAGTTAAAATGGCTTAATTGGACATGTGGAATCTAGAAGACTACAGTCTGGAGTTGGGCGTGTATTTCGAGACGTGAGCGGGACTTTGGAGTGCGTTTTGAGGTACGTAAGAATCCATTTGAAAGTCAGCGAGGGTTTACTTTTCCATTGTTGATTTCCTATTCCTTGTTATTGTACTATATTCCATGATACATTTGGGTTGGTGGTCGAGTTACTCCGACTTGATATTTGTAGTGTACATATGACACACTAGGATGTAGCACGTGTGATCAGGCACTCAGTGAATTGCAACTCGAGTTACCTAAAGTGCACGTGTCGGTTAGTGCCGACATAGGACATGCACCGTAAGGAACCAGGTGAATGGAAGTGGGGGCACCCACAAAAAGGATCCTGGGGTCTGAAGTACAGTATAGTCTGATCGGGACGAGTACACACTTTGTTTCTCTCATGTTATCTATTCATGTGATGATCGTAGCACAGTTGTCTATTTAGTTTCTGCATGATTATTTAACATGATTATTGATCTCTATTTACTTTCTTATAAATGATCGGTGTACTTCGTTTGGAATCTTACTAACTGTACCCTCCATCTGGCTTTTTGTGATGGTTGAGGGCAGATCCTAGTACTAATAGAGGCAAAGGGATTCTTGCCGACTTCATCAAATTGCCCACGGTTGAGGACCCATCAGTTTGTGTTATATTGATATTTTGCTTTACTTTTGTGTATTGGTAGACTAGAGAGACTCTGTACTTGTATATAATACTGCTTATTAGTACTATTGCCTATATACAGAGTACTTTCCCAGGCTTTCCACAGTAGGACTTGCTATTATGAATGATGCTTTATATGATGATGAACTTATTTGCTTTACTTACTCTAAATTTAAGACTTCCGTTGTTTTAATGCTAAAAGTGATTCAAGTGTCTAACTAAACTTATTGAACGAAATGAGTTAACATGCATATCGAGGAGTAGTGACGTGGCAACAGACATCTATGGTGCGTGGGACCTAGTGGGTCAATGAACCGACAGATCATGGGCGTGACACTCCACATGGCGACCTCGGGATTTGGGGCCGCCACATGTGGTATCCGAGAGAGTTCTAGGAACCTCAAGAAATTGAATGAAAGAGCATAAAACTTTAAAAAAACCTTAGATGTGGAAACCACATGGTGAACTCAGGATTTGGGCCACCACACTTTCGCTGGTGTCACTCACTTGCATATATAAGTGTGCTACACAAGTTATGCTTGCCAATAACCCCAGAACTCGGTGCCCATGTGTTGCGCAAGATGGTGGTAAGATCCCAATCACCCTGGAAGTCTAGTGACCTCCGTATGTCCGACGGACCTCTATAATGTAATGACCCTAGATACAAGAACTACTTTCATATTTGAAGAAACAACATGGTTTAAGAATCCAATAAAGCAATTGGATATCTAACGCACAAAGGAAATGGATTACAATACAATGTAACACCTACCTAATAGCATGCTATTTCACTGACCACATTCATTAACAATCAATAATGACAGAGCACATGAATTGGAGTCGACGAAATCATTTTATCAACAAAATATACCATGAAAGCAACCTCTTGTAATGAGGATGAACAACAAGTCATGGCATATGGAGTATAAAGGCAATTCAATTCAAATAACTGGAAATGAACATATGAATATGAATGAAATGTAAATTAATATCTCAATCAATTTACTTACAATCTACGCAATTTCTTATGCTACTCCGGCCTCCCAACACCTTGAAACTCATATTTGAATCTTTAGAATACTTATCCAGATTCCTGACATCATATCATATGTTTTTGAGTGTGTTTGGACCTTTACTTAGCATATTAGACTCATTTATAGTGTTTAAGGACCTCTTGAGACTTGCTGATTTTTTTATGCTATCATAGCATGTAGCATGCTAATGACCCTGTATTGCGTGCTAATGACCAACGTAGCATGCTACCTATCCTACATATTGCAAAACCCATAATTTTGCAAACAGAATTCTGCACACTTCCAAAGTTCCAAGACATCATTACCAACATAAAACAACAACACATATCATCAAATACATGAACTCATTGAATTGGGCTATGTTTATGGTGTAGAAAAGTTACATAACTTGATGTACACTAGCTTAGCTTGAGTTCTTATTCACCAAATCACTAAATTTGTTGTTCTTCTTCCTCCAGCTACTCTCTTCACTCCAGCAAGCTTTGTTTCTCACTTAAGAATTCAAAATGAAAGAGTTGAGTTGCTTGTGTTGACCAAAATCTGTATAGTCCTGAATTGGATATGGTTGATTGATAGCCCTTGATCATAATATGAGCAGGTATCTCAAGACTTATCTAATGGCTCACCTATAACACATGTCCCACTAACTCATGCATAGTGACACCAATGAGTGACTCAATTTGTGTTGAGATGTGCCAACACATGTCTCGAGAAATGTCAAGTGGCTATTGTTTTAACTTACTAACTTAAGTGTATTAAAACATAACCAACCATGGCCCCATTTATATCACTTATGAAAGCACTATAAAGCTTATACCAACTCACTACATTGCTCTCTAACTCGATCCCATTCCGGTATGCATATCAAGGCACGTTTTCGCTCATGCCTCGATACCTATACGTAATTAGAAATTACTTAGTAGTCTACACACATACAATACACTAGGCATAACCATAGCAAATATAATATTTACCTCGGCCACCTAGCCTCGGTTACGACAATTCTTCCCAACTAGGATTAGAAATTCAGATCATGACAATTCTTCCCAACTAATGAAAATTTTGTCCTCAAAATTAAACATAACCTAAAGTCATAACTTACTTGAAGAAGTATGGAAACCTATCTTGCATATAGTCCTCCCGTTCCTAAGTGAGTTCTGAGTCTCCATGGAACTGCCACTTGACTAACACTTTCAGTATAGACTTGCCTTTCAATTGTTGTAACCTCCGGTTTAGGATCTGTATGGGCTAATCCACATTAGATATGTCCTCGCTCAGATCAATCTGACTCAATTCAACTGTTGGTCTTTCGCCTATTATCGACTTAGCTAGTCGAAGCATATAAATATGAAACACTCATTGAATCCCCGACATCTGTAGAGGTAAGTCCAGTTCATAAGAAACTTTTTCGACCCGTTTCTTGATCTTGAAAGGTCCGATGAATCTCGGTGCTAACTTGCCTTTCAGACCAAATCAGTCAAAACCCTTCCGAGGAAAAACCTTTAGATACACCAAGGCTCCCTCGTCATACGTGAGATTGCTGCGATATGTGTTTGCATACTTCTTTTGCCTCTCCTGGGCTCCTTTAAGCCTCTGGCAAATCTGTCGTACCTTGTCGCTGTGATCAACAACATTTTCAGGCCCTACAATGTCTCGGTCGTCTAGCTCCGCCCAATAAGATGGTGAGCGACACGGTCTGCCATATAATGCCTCAAATGGTGTCATCTCAATGCTAGCCTGATAACTGTTGTTGTACACAAAATCACATAACGGTAGGTAATCCTCCCATGATCCACCAAACTCAAGTACATAAGCCTTGAGCATGTCTTCGAGAGTTTGAATCAACCTCTCAGTCCGCCCATTAGTTTGAGGGTGAAAAGTTATTCTAAATTGTAGGCGCGTACCATACTGCTGCATATTCTGCCACATCATGGACGTATATATAGCATCTCTATTTGACGTAATAGTTAATTATACCCCATGCAGCCTAATAATCTCTCTCGAACAATACACTCAACTTGTCAAATGTGTAGTGAGTTGCAATTGGTATGAAATGGACAGATTTCATCAATCTGTCCATAATCACCTAGATGAAATCGTGTCGACGGACAGTCCTCGGCAATCCTCTAATAAAATCCATGACTACGTCTCCCATTTCCATCGTGGAATGGGAAGCGGTTGTAACAATCCTCTAGGTCTACGATGCTCTGCATTCACTTGTTAGCAAATCCCATAGTTCTTGATAAACTCTGATATGTTCATTATCATCCCATGCCACCAAAAAAGTCTCTTCATGTCATGATATATTTTGGTCCTAACTGGATGAACAGTGAATCGAGAACGGTGTGAATCCTGAAGAATCTCATTTCTTAGCTATGCCACTGCCGGTATCCACAATCTGCCTCTAAATCTCAAACAATGATCATTCATCTCTGTCCAGTCAGTACACTCAGTACTCTAGGCCAACTTACTAAATTTCGGGTATAAGATATCGGCTCTCTGTCCCTCTAATACTCTCTGAGTAGACACTGTCTGAAGCCTCCTCTGTGCACAAATCACCACCCGAGTATCGGTAGGAATATGTGACTGTGTCATCATTGACACTGCCTCGAGTAATCAATACTCATGTGTCATATGGCATCTAACAACTTTAGCATCTCCAACCGGCATCCTACTTAGTGCATCAGCAACTATGTTAGCTTTTCCTGGGTGATATTCCAGAGAAAAGTCATAGTCCTTCAGAAATTCTAACCACCGGCGTTGTCTCATATTCAGCTATTTCTATGTGAAGAGGTATTTCAAAATCTTATGATTAGTATAGAGTGTGAACCTATCTCCATACAAATGATGTTTCCATAACTTAAAAGCAAACACTACTACTTTTAACTCTAAGTCATGAGTGGGATAGTTTTGCTCATGTATCTTTAGCTTTCTAGATGCATAAGCTATCGTGCCTCTATCCTTCATCAACACACAACCTAGACCTTTATGAGGAGCATCTGTATATACCAAGAATCCATTTCCAGCCTATAGCAATATCAACATTGGTGAGGTAGTCAATAATCTCTTTAGCTGAGTAAATGCCTCCTCGCATTCCACAGACTAATCAAAATTTACGTCTTTCTTGGTCAATCTGGTCATCAGTGAAGCGATCTTCCAGAAATCTTTCACGAACCTGCGGTAATATCTTGCTAACCCCAAAAAACTCCTGACCACCGTAACTGACGTCAGCCCATGCCAATCTATAATAGCCTGAATCTTAGCTGGATCGACTGTAATACATGTTGCTCCAACGATATGTCCCAAATACATGACTTATGACCGCCAAAATTCACACTTGCTGAACTTGGCGTAGAGTCGATGCTCCCTGAAAGTATGCAATGTCTCTCTGAGGTACTGCTCGTGATCTTCTCCAGTCCTCGAATATATCAATATATAATCGATGAAACTATCACGAAACGGTCAAGAAATGGCCTTTTCACTCGATGCATCAAATCCAAAAACATAGCAGGAGCATTACTCAAAACAAATGGAATAACTGTAAATTGATAGTGTCTATATCTCTTACTGAATGTCGTCTTGGACCTATCCTCATCCTTGATTCTAAGCTGATGATACCCTGATCGCAGGTCTATCTTGGAGAAATACTGTGCTCCTCTCAACTAACAAATAATTCATCAATCCGTGGTAAAGGATACTTGTTTCAGTCTGTGACCTGTTCAACTGTTTATAATCGATACACACTCTCAGAGTATCGTCCTTCATATTCACAAATAGGATCGGTGCTTCCCATGGTGACATAGGTGCGATGAATCCCTTTTCTCCCAAATCCTGCAACTGGCTCCTCAACTCCAACTCTCTCGGAGCCATGCGGTATGGTGGTATAGATATAGGTCTAGTGTCTGGTACCAACTCAATGATAAAACATATCTCTCTCGATTTTTGTAAAAGTAAGTCTTTCGGAAACACGCCCGAAAACTGGCACACAACCGTAATCTCCTCAAGTATGGGTCTATGACTCTCTACTATGGTGTATAATGACACCTAGGTCTCCATCTCTCCACTAGTCGCAAGTCGACCTCTAATGCCCACGGATCTCGGTGTACTGCCACTATACTTGAACATCGGACGCCCTGAGATCTCAAATATCACTGCCTTACTGAAACAGTAGATATGAGTGTGATACGCTGTAGGTAACTCTACCCCGCCTATCTCTATTGGACATATCTCAACAAGACAATGAGGGTAGACTTTATCCCCTGTTGCAGTACTTAATATCAAATGTACGCTAACTCTAACTGGTGCGACCAGAAACGAAAGATATTATAGAACACGAATCAAAGAAAACATATAACTATCTACCATAAATGGAAAACATACCCTCAATGAGTCTCCGTATGGCATCTGCATCGGGTTGTGCTACTATATGTACAGCCTCTCGACTCTATGTACGACTCCTAGCTGTAGACAATCTCTAATCCCGTGCCCAACCTGACCACACCTATAACAAGTGATAGGTCTACGCTGACCCTGAACCTAATTCTGGGCATGTGCCTGCCTTTGCCCCTATCGGGAACTATCTCGACCTCTACCGTTACCTCTACCTCGGCCTCTACCACCCTGCTGCTGCTGACGTGGAGCTGGTGGTGCTGGTAGAGCTGGCAAAGTAGTAGTAGGAGCTGGTACTGCAGGTCTAAATGGTGGTAGCAAGGGAGGTCTACCAACCATAATCTGCAATGGTGTAGGGGATGATACAAAGGGTGCATTTACTGTAGATGTCCCTGACCCCAAGGAACCTCTATCCCATCTCCTCAGTCCTTTACCCCTCTGTCTCCTCTCATACTCTGCAACATGGTCAAGTGTCAACGCTAGTACTAGCGGTGTCCCATCAACAACTCTGCCAAATAATAGGTCTCATAAGAGAGTGCACGCTCGTAAATCTCACCTTAATTCTGTGCACCTGAACTGACCACATAAAATCCAATATCACGTCTCAGTCCATCTCCAAAATGATACACATCATCTGAATCCTCTCTTACTAGATACCCAACAAACTGCCTCATATAGCCATATCTATCTCTATAGCTCATCACTGAGTCATCAGCTCCTTTTCTCTGGTTCATGAATTCCTTTCTCAACCTTTTCATCCCTACAGGTGGGAAGTACTGCTGGAAAAACCTCATCTTGAAAGCATCCCATGACTCAAATGCTCCCTCAAAAGCTATAGTCGCACGCCACCATACATCAGCATATCTCTATAGAGTGTATGACGAAATCTCAGCTCGGAGTCTATCCTCAATTCTCAAGACTATGTGTAACTTCTCCTTAGACAGTACCCACTTCTCGAAGGCTCGCTAACCATCAAAGTAGACTGGCTTCAATCTGATGAAATCCTTCACCTGTTGAACCTCTACTGTCGAGCTAGAAAATGGAGGTGTAAAAGACAATGTAAGAGTTGTCTCTACGATTGGAGGTGTCACTACCAGAATAGTCTGTACTACCGGCACAATTGTCGGTACCGTGGGAGTAGTCATAGTAGTAGGGGCTGGTGTCTCTACTGGTGGAGTGAAACGTGCAGTCATCATAACAATGAACTCTGCCAACTACTCTCTCTGAGCAGCTACTCGATCAGATAGCCTCTGAAAATCATCTGCGGATGAAATAGGAGGTTGGCTGCCACTCGCACCCGTGTCCCTGCCGTCGCGTGAAACAACCATCAATATCCGCAGGTTGATAATGAACGCGAATCAGCTACGTCGTAGATAACGCATATATACATATAGAAAACTAAAATGTATACATATAAAACATCCCCATCTCACTTTCACTCACTTTCCAACTAATAGTTTCTAGGCAATGATCATCTGGTTTTCCACATCTAAGATTTATGTTGCCTTTTTACCAGAAGAATCCGAACTAAACTTGTGTCTGACTTGATCATTTATTGTTTAAATTTTTATTTGTTATTTATTGGAAAGGTTAGGCCTTTTGCTACAAATTGTAGCTTTGGTATCATATTGTAGAATAACCATATTCCACAATCCTAAGCTCTATAAACTTAGGTTCTCCTAAGCTTTATAAATTTAGAATATGATACCACATGTGACTATGATATCTCAACTTTAGACAATTCCGTAAACTATCCATAATATTCTAGAACTAAGTCGCTCTGATACCAACAGTGATGACCCCTTCTCAAATTAGGGCACCGCCCGGCCTAATCTCGTTATTAAGCCATAATCTCACCATATAGAACCTAACAAGGAATTAGTCAGCATTTCCAAAACCTTATTACTTACAAATTATTATTATATATTTTTTTCAATGATTATAAACCTATACCTATCCTATGTCCAATCATAAATCGATGTTAATTAAAAATTTTACATAATTAGAATTTTATTCAGCGGAAGTCTGAACTAACTAGCGGAGGCTTATAACATAATGCCTAACAATTGTGGAAAAAACTAGGGAATAAAGGTTACATGTATATATAATGAAACGGCGATATATAACATCATGTGTCTGGTCAAGGTACTACTCACTTAACCCATAATATATAACCCCAAAAGTATACCATATACATATAAAAATAATACATAAAGAATCAAACCTAAAAAATTTGGTGTAGCAGTGCTCCACTGGCTCAGAGGTAGTCGCCGATCTTCTCTTTGCCCGGTCTGCTACTCGATGGATCTACACCAACCGTCACAAACTAGATGGTGAGTCAGGAAAGTAGAAAGTAATACAGAGAGACATTTGTTCACATTTCCAATTATGAAACAAGTATCGAAAAGTATGATAATAGCATCTATGCAGTAAAGAGAACATGCAAAAAGAAACTTTAGCTAAACAACATGAAACTTACACATGGCTAATTAGTAATGATCTAGGGCTGGTCGGTCATGATCTTCATCACATCATCCTTTCCACTATATGAGGATGGGGCTAAGCTCTATATCAATGTGAAGGTCTGAGCATTGCTCTTGCCTTAAAAAACTTTCGCTGGTGTCACTCACTTGCGATGTACTTGCCAACATCCCCGGGTCTCACACCACGTGTGCTGCCCAAGTTATGCTTGCCAACAACCCCGAGACCCATTCCCGTGTGTTGCGCAAGATAGTGGAGAGATCCCGATCACCCTAGAAGTCTAGTGACAACCGTATGTCTGACGGACCTCTATAATATAATGACGCTAGATACAAGAACCACTTTCATATTTCAGGAAACAACATGGTTTGAGAATCCAATAAAGTAATTGCATATCTAATGCACAAAGGAAATGAATTACAATATTATGTAACACCTACCTAATAGCATGCTCTTTCACATACCACATGTATTAACAATCAATAATGACATAACACATGAATTGGAGTCAATGACATCATTGAATCAACATATTATGCCATGGAAACAACCTCATGTAATGGGAAATAACAAGTCATGGCATATGGTGTACAAAGGCAAATCAGTCCAAATGACTACAAATGAACATATAAATAGGAATGAAATGTAAATAAATATCTCAATCAGTTTACTTACAATCCACACAATTTCCTATGCTACTCCGGCCTCCGAAGACCTCGAAACTCGTATTTGAATCCCCGAAATACTTCCCTAGATTCCTGACATCACATCATATGTTTTTTAGTGTGTTTGGACTTTTACATAGCATATTAAACTCATTTATAGTGTTTAAGGACCTCTTGAGACTTGCTGATTTTTTTATGTTGTCATAGCATGTAGCGCGTTAATGACCAACGTAGCGCCCTGCCTATCCTACATAGATCATTATGTGTTGCAGAACCCAGAATTCTGCAAACAAAATTTTAAGTTTTCTCCACACATAGGCTATGCTAATGCCTTGAACACCTCCATACACATTTCCCAAGTTCCAAGACATCAGTACCAACATAAAACAGCAACACATATCATCAAATACTTGAGTTCGTTGAATTGAGCTATGTTTATGATGTAGAGAAGTTATCTAACTTGAGGTACACTAGCTTAGCTTGAGTTCTTCTACACCAAATCACTAAATTTGTTGTTTTTCTTCCTCTTCCAGCTACTCTCTTCACTCCAACAAGCTTTGCCTCACTTAAGAATTCAAAATGAAAGAGTTGAGTTGCTTGTGTTGACCAAAAGTCTTATAGTCATTAATTGGATATAGTTGATTATCAGCCCTTGCTACTCATGTGCACACATATCTCAAGACTTATATAATGCCTCACATAATAACACATATCCCACTAACTCATGCCAAGTGACACCAATGAGTGACTCAATTTGTGTGAGATGTTCCAACACGTGTCTCGAGAAATGTCAAGTGGCTATTGTTTTAACTTACTAACTTAATTGTATTAATACATAACCAACCATAGTCTCATTTATATCACTTATAAAAGCACTATAAAGCTTATAACAACTCACCACATTGCTCTCTAACTCGGTGGTCACATGTCGTGCATGCCAAATATCACCCGCAATTGAGTTACCAACTACAAGGAGGTAGTAGTGGTAAATACGAGGTCGAGTCCACAGGACTTGAGTTTGACTCTAAGTTAACTAAAAATGGGGGGTTTTCAGAAAGCTCAAGGAAACAATTAACTAAACTAACAAAAATAAAAAGTTCGAAAAAAAATATTATATCAATGAGAGAAATCACCTAAGTCTACGGTTCCATAAGCAAGAATAGAGATTCAATAGTATTTAATGGTCCTCAATCATTCCAATAAGTTATTAATTCAATTTCTCCTAGATTAGCTATGGAAAATCGACATCCTCCATAAATTCCTAATTCCCCTAATCTCGATAACTAGGACGTCTGCCACTAACTACTTCTGTAATTACTGTATAACCCTAGACATCCGCCAATCTTGTTTAACGCACTAACCGCAATAATTTGGATTCATGGGAATACTAATCTTAAATAACCGAATCACGTCCGCTTACGGTTTAACCTAGATTCGATTGTTCCAAACTCAAGAACCGAAAGGGTTTCACGGCAAACGGGTGAGTGTTTGTCACTATATTTATCCAAAAGTACAATTACACGGATACTATCATTCCAAATAACTATAGAATGTCCACCTAAAAGCATGCACTGGCCACATACATACCCAAGATCTAAACCATGTACTTTAAAATCAACAACAATGAAATAGGAAAAATTAAATCAAATTAAATAAAAATCATAGATATCACATAGTATATGCCATGAATCATGAATTCCACTTGTTTCCCCTTCGACCTATGTGAAGATTGGTCTAGCCGAACATCATCTTTACAATCTCCAAGTATGGAAAGTTGTGTGTGGTGGCTCCAATGTCAACTCCCCGTATGAATACCCTAGTTCCCAATATGAAAAACCACTAAAAATTGCTCTCTGAAGGTGAGAGAAACTAATCTTGGGGTTTGGTCTCGCAACACGTGCGCCGAGGAGCATCTAAGGACAGTTTTTAGGGAGAAAATGGGTTTCGTACACGTGGCAGCACGCGATTGGTCCGCCTGCTGTTATGCGCTGACGTGGCGTGTTCTGATTGGGCAAGACAACTAATTGTGGAGGAGCTGGACGAATCGGGAGGCAACATGTGGCGGGCTAGAACGAGCTGAAAACTCGTAGGAATTGTGTGAAATTCTTGGAGACTTCAACGAACGCATCTCGATGCATAACCGATGGCTGCTGGAACGAGGGAGCGGCTGTTAAGCTGGACGCTGACGACATGAGGATGAATCGGTTCTTGTGACGCGTGATCTAACGCTTGTCGAGCTGGGTGAATCAACGACTGCCACATGGTAGCGAACTGGAAATCGAACAGATTGTGCAAATGTGTGGGAGAGAGTGTAATGCGGATCACGAGGCAATCCAACAATAGCTCAACTCAAGTGACTGAACGTGTGTGTAACTCCCTGCGTCATTTGGTCCGCTGTCTCTTATTCTACCCACCGCGCAACGCGTAACTCGAGGCAAACTGTCTGGTGTCTGATCACTGCGTGTAAATACCCCATTTTGAGTATTTTTTCGCCACAAATTCAACCGCGCACTCCATTTCACCTGAAAACGAGCAATAAATATAATTAAAAATATATTTTGGAAACTTTCCACATTAAATATGCTAAAATAGACTAATAAATGCATGTAAAAACCAACTTATCAAATACCCCCAAACTTAAGACTTTGCACGTCCCGGGCGAAGGTGTAAATGACAACATAAAATAGACCTATACCCGATTCAAAATTCATGGAGTCCCTTTGATTTACATAGCCACCAAATTAACAAGCAACTCAGGAAATTTTGGAGTTATGATATGTCAAGACTCGCAACTCAAACATAATTAAGATTACACTTTAAAGACAGAGATCCGATCAAGACAAAAGCCATCAACTACTCACAAGTTTTCTTGGTCTATACATTCAAGCACGCAAGTTTAAAATCTCACTTAATCAAGTGAAAGCACTCGAGCTAAATCTTTTATTTGAGGAGTTTCATAACTTCAACCTTTATTCATCTTATTTTCTCTATTTTTCCTCAACTTTTTCTTTCAAGTAGTAATCCCTGCTACATTTCCTATGGACCGCTTTTCTCACTTTTTCCACCACAAAGATTCCCTGCTCCATTTCCTGTGGAAACCTGTGGGACTCTCTATTTTTTAGAAAAACTCATGTTAGCCCTTCTCGCTTTCACTATAATCAAGCAAATCTCTCAATGTGGGTCAAAATATCAATACTTGCATAAGTCTGACCGTCTACTCCCTTTTGTTATCTACCACAAAGTCCAACCATGAACTAAGTCCCTAATCATGAAATCATAAAAATGTTGAGCTACGGACTCGATTGAGTGTTTCTCCTAGTTTTCTCTAAGTTTCAAGTCAAAAAGGCAACTGTAATTTACTCATCCACAACCAAAGGAATGAAAAAAGTTTTGGGTGACTCTAAATAACTAAAAAATATAAAAACTATACTAAATACATGCATGAAAGTGTATCTAATCCTAATGAAATGAGAGATAAAAGTATGAATGGACAAGAAATGAAAGAAATGGAAGAAATTATACAAAACACCACCATTACCATATGATAAAAGCATAATTTCAAAAAATTTAATGATCATACGTCTTTCGCAAAGAATCCATCCAAATCAATCCATAAATCCTCAAATACCCCCAAACTTATTTCAAACCTTGTCCTCAAGGTTCAAAACAAGTCGAGAGGACGACAAATAGAAAACGAACAAGATGGTGAAAGAACATGATAGATATAGGATGAAGGAAATGATACAACTTCATGCATAATGATAAAAAAATACGAAAATGAATAAACAAAATGATACTTATCAAACTTTGGGCTGCCACCCAGTATCGCTTTTGGTTAAAGTCGTTGGCTCGACTTGATCTGAGTCTGTCAATCAGTGTAGACTGGTGTTGCAAGTGAGACGACCTCCACATTATGGCTCGGGAAGTCTTCATCGAAGATCTTCAATCTGTGGTTGTTCACTTTATAAGCATTACCAGTCTCCAAACTCTGAATCTCCACTACACCGTGACATACACTGCAATCACAATATACGGTCCTGTCCACCTCGATCTCAACTTACCTGCAAAAATCTTAAAACGTGATTGAAATAAAAGCACTTTCTGACCAACACGAAAAAATTTCCTAGAGAGATTGCTATCATGAAACGCTTTTGTATTTTCTTTATAAATCTGCGCATATTCATACGCGTTGTTCCCGATTTCCTCCAATTCTTGGAGAGTGAGCTTTCTCTCTTTTCCTGCGTCATCGAGCTTCATATTAAGTTGTTTCATAGCCCAGTAGGTTTTATGATCGAGCTCGACTAGGAGGTGGCAAGCTTTACCAAACACAAGGCGATATGTGGACATCCCAATTGGCGTTTTAAACGCAGTTCGGGAAGTCCAAAATGCATCATCAAGACATGTACTCCAATCTTTATGAGTAGGATTCATCGTCTTTTCCAAGATGAATTTGATCTCCCTATTAGAGACCTCTACATGGCCACTCGTTTGGGGATGATACGCTGTAGACGTTCGATGAGTAACATTGTAACTCCTTAGAAGTCCTTTAACCATACGGTTGCATAAATGAGTCCTTCTATTACTGATCAGGGCACATGGGGTACCAAATTTTATCAAAATCCTCAATTTGAGGAATTCACATACCACTTTGTAGCCTTAGCTTCCACCCACTTAGACACGTAGTCCACTGCCAAGAGTATGTAAACATTACCAAATGACATTGGAAACGGTCCCATGAAGTCTATACCCCATATGTCAAATATCTCACAAATATGAATCGGAGTAGGTGGCATTTTGTCCCGATGACCAAGGTTACTAGTTTTCTAACAGTTAGGACAAGACTTGGTAAACATGTATGAATCATGGAAAATAGTGGGCCAGTAAAACCCACTCTCAAGAACTTTTCTAGCTGTCCGACAGGGACCGAAGTAGCCACTGTAGGCGTAAGTATGACAGAAAGCCAATATGGAGTGACTCTCAGTATGAGGGACACAACGCCTCATAACTTGGTCGGAGCATAATTTCCATAAGTACGGGTCATCCCATACATAATAGTTAGCATCGCTCCTAACTTTATTCTTTGAGCCTTTGAAAGGTGAGGATATAGCTCGCCATAGGTGATATAGTTCACCAAATCGGCGTACCAGGGGAGATATTCCATAACAGCATAAATATACTCGTCAAGTAAATCATCCTTAAGAGGGATAGGACGCTCGCCATTCTCAATCCTGCTGAGATGGTCTGCGACTAGATTCTCTGCACCATTTTTATCTTTAATTGTGATGTCAAACTCCTATAGTAGGAGTATCCATCTAATGAGCCAAGGTTTAGCATCCTTTTTACTCATCAAGTACTTCAGGCAGCGTGATCAGAGTAAATAATAACCTTGGTTCCCAAAAGATAAGGCCGAAACTTCTCAAGTGCAAAGATAACGGCAAGGAGCTCCTTCTTTGTAGTGGTGTAGTTCATCAGAGCCGCGTCAAAAGTACGAGAAGCATAGTAAATGACATGTGAAGCTCTTCTGACTCTCTGCCTTAAGACTGCACCCACTGCATGATTACTAGCATCACACATAATTTCAAATGGAGCTCCCAATTAGGGGCCTGAATCACTGGTGTGCTAGTGAGTCTTTCAATGCATCAAATGCACTCATACATGCCTTATCAAACTCAAAAGGTACGTCCTTTTGGAGTAGATAGCATAGGGGTTCTACGATCTTCAAAAAGTCTTTGATGAAACGACGGTAAAAATCGACGTGTCCAAGGAAAGATCTAATCTCCTGCATGTTCGTAGGGTAGGGTAGTTTCATGGTAACATCAATTTTAGCTTGGTCTACCTCTACGCCCCTGGCTGAGACAATGTGTCCCAAAATAAGACCTTGGTCCACCATAAAATGACTCTTTTCATAGTTCAGAACTAGGTTCTTCTCGATACACCTATTGAGAACCTTTGTCAGATTAATGAGACAACTATCGATTGAATCTCCGTAAACAGTAAAGTCATCCACGAAGACCTCAATGAAATGCTCAAAAAAATATGAGAAGATACTCACCATGCACCTTTGAAAGGTGGCAGGTGCATTGCATAACCCAAAGGGCATACGCCGATAGGCAAAATTGACAAATGGACAAGTGAAGGTCGTCTTTTCCTGGTCTTCAAGCGTTATCAATATCTGGTGAAAACTGGAATAACCGTCAAGATAGCAGTAATGAGAACGACCGGCTAGTCTCTCCAACATCTGATCAATGAATGGAAGACGGAAGTGATCCTTCCCGGTGGAAGCATTTAACTTCCTTTAGTCAATGCATACCCGCCATTCATTTTGAATGCGGGTCGGAACCAACTCACCATGTGAATTGGCGACTACCGTGACTCCCATTTTCTTAGGAACCACCTAGATAGGGCTTACCCATTTACTATCAGAGATAGGGTAAATCATGACAGCATCAAGGAGCTTCAGTATCTCCTTCTTTACGACATCCATCATAGGCGGATTGAGCCTCTTCTGGGCTTCTATCGTAGGTTTTGACCTCTCTTCCATATATATATGATGCATGCAAGTGGAAGGGCTCAAACTTTTGATATCCGCTATGATCCACCCAATAGCCTGTTTAAACTCTCGGAGTACTCGCAGGAGTCTCTCTTCCTCCAGATGTGTAAGTTTGGCCGAGATGATCACAGGAAATGTGTCATTCTCACCCAAAAACATGTACATTAGGTGCTCAGGTAATGGCTTCAGCTCAAGTGTGGGAGCTTTAACCAAGGAGGGAGAAAGTTCGGAGTCAGAAATAGGCAACTCTGAATAACAGACACTTGGGGGTAGGGGTTGGAATGAATCTAACTCTAAAACAAGATCCTCAACATTAGTATCGAGGGTCAGAACACTCTCATGGATATGAGTAGTGTCGAGATGATTCTTTAACACCACTTTAACTTCATCATCGCCACTCGTGAGCAAGGTCTGCTCAACGAATGGATCCACACAGTCCATGGTACACACCACAGACGACACATCACTGGGGTATCACATCGCGTCATAGATGTTAAACTTGATGACTTCACCAACAAACTATGGTAAGAGATCCATCATCAATATCTATCTTCGTCTTCGCCGTTTTCAAAAACGGATGTCCAAGGAGTACTGACAAAGCATTGGGGAATGACTCTTCTTTCGTATCTACCATGTAGAAGTCAGCAGGAAAGACAAACTCATTCACTCGGACTAGAACGTCCTCGAGAACATCTACGGGTCTGACAACTGAACGGTCTGCCAATTGAATGATAATACCGGTCTCCTCTAATGGGCCTGCATGCAATGTCTCATAAATAAACAATGGCATGACATTAATGGAAGTGTTAAGGTCGCACATAGCCTTCTAAATGCTTACATCACCTATAACACAAGGTACTGAGAACATCCCAGGATCCTTGCATTTAGAAGGTAACTTCTTCTGTAGGAAAGCCGTGACGGTTTCTACCATTTGGACTTTTTCATTGCCTTTGAGTTTCCCTTTTTTAGTGCATAGCTCCTTAAGAAACTTTGCGTACCTAGGGACTTGCTTCAAAGCGTCGAGGAGTGGAATATTGATCTCCACTCGCCAAAAGGTGTCGAGAATTTCTTTCTCTCTCTTTTTCATATCTAAGATGAGTCATTATGGAAAAGGAGGTTTTACCTTGAATGTGGTTTCGCTGATGGATTTCTCAGTGGTAGCCTTGAATTGGGTCATCTCACTCATAAATTGGCTTTGTTAACCCATAAAAGCTTTGAACATATCCTCAAGTAAAGAGGAATTATCGGAGGGTGTAGGCAACGATTGACCTCTAGGGACGAAGGTCTGATAGTTCTGATTTTGAGGCATGTAACTGAAGTTCGGGTTATTCCTCGCCGTTGCGTGATTATATGTATTCCCAAATGGGACTCTAGGTGGTCCCTGGAACTGATTACCCAAGGCATTGGCCTGTTAATTGTCCTTAAAGAGTGTGGGACATTCATCAGTTGCATGATTCGTGGCAGTACAGAAGCCACAAGCTTTGACTTTGACTTTGCCAGAGGAGAGGAGACGCTCCATCATGGAGGTCAGTTGGTCGATTTTCTGGTCAGTAGAACTCGAGACACTCCCAGCAGTCAGACTTCGGTAAGCGGTAGCATCAAGATCACCATAAAGGCGTGACTGTTGTGTGATGTCCTCACATAGTTGCTTCATTCGGGCCGGAGTTTTATCTCGAATGTGACCCCCATACGCATTATCAACCATGCATCGTTCTATGGGCGACATGCTAACATAGAAGAAACGGGCTATGGCCTTCTCAAACTGGCCAAGCTGCGGGCAGCTAGCAATTAATCGCTTATAGCGATCCAAATATGGACCAAATGATTTACCCGACTTCATTTTGATGCTGCATATATCCTTGATGAGCTGAGCAACTCTATTCTCAGGGAAGTATTCATTTAAAAAGGTGATTGTCATCTCATTCCAGAAGTTAATGCAGCCAGGCGGAAGGTAGAAAAGCCATTCCTTGGCTTTGTCCTTAAGGCAAAACGGAAAAGATCTCGGTTTAATCGTGTCCTCGTCCGCATTGAAAGGGTTTCATTGACTTGCGCTTAGTCTAAAACTCCTTCAAGAAAGTAACGGGTCTTCATTCTCGCCACCATGAAAAGATGGTAGGAGGTGAATGAACCCAGGACCTCAACTCAAAGTCTTCGGCATTATCCGGATAGTTGATACAAAGGGGTTGTTGCGCCAAAAGAGCTTGAGGCTCTTGATTGGCGTGACCCATAGTGATTTGGCGATTTGCGGCCATGTTTAGAGGATTTTGGCCTTCTTGTTGCCTAAGTTGGGTCTCTCTAAACCACCTATGAAATGCTCTCTCCAGTAATGATTTTGACCTAGTGAGGTGTGGTAGCATAAAACTAAAAAAAAAGAAAAATGAAACCTAAACTCAGAGTAATGACTAAGTCCTCGACAACGGTGCCAAAATTTGGTCACATGTCGTGCGTGCCAAATATAACCCGCAATCAAGTTACCTCTAACGAGGGTGTAGTAGTGGCGAATACGTGGTCGAATCCACAAAACTTGAGTTTTACTCTAAGTTAACTAAAATTGGGGGGTTTTTAGAAAGTTCAAGGAAACAATTAACTAAACTAGCAAAAATAAAAGTTCGCAAAAAAATATAATATCAATGAGAGAAATCACCTAAGTATACGGTTCTACAAGCAAGAATAAAGATTCAATGGCATTTAATTGTAAAACATTGTAGTTTTTTTGGAGATTCTTCTCAACTTATTGATGTTTGTCCCTACTATCCGGATGATGATGATCTTTGGAGTTATAAGCCGAGTTAACCAGTACCTTTACATGAAGAACTTATACTATATCTAAAAATTGAGTTGAAATTATACAAGGAGACTTTAAAACGATATGAGATGCGACAAGAACGGTTTTATGCTCGACTATTAAAGATACATATACAGGGACGGATTGATGAGTAACTCAGAGTTGAGTCCTCGGGTGAAGCTTCATGTGAAGAGATTGTTAAGCATACACTAGTTGATGATGATCAAAATGAATAAGAGGAACCAGATGAGGAACTTGGGCCAAATTGCATGTTAGATATTCATGATTGCACAAGTAATGAAGAAGAAAAAGCCGAAAAGGAAGTTGAATTATCTTAGAATGGCCATATGGATCATATGAAGAGATGAAGAAAGACCAACCTCTAGTGTTGATGAATCCACCTCCTATTTCATGCATACTTGTGGAATTTAAAACAGGAATGGAACAAAAAGGGCACTTGGAATTTTTATGTGGTGTTGACAACTATGAGTTAGATGGTCAAGACTATATTGATACTCATATGTTAGAAGTCTAAGATGAACTCAAAATTCTGAAGGAGTCCTACATAATCGCCCAAGGCTATGGTGAAACTGTTTTTTGGTGACTACTCTCAAGTAGTAGGTGTTACGCGATCTTTCAGGCTATGTCTAGCCGATGACTTAAAATAAAGGCACTTGTTGGGAGGCAACTCATCCTTATTTTATTTATTTTCATGCATTTTTTTCTTACTAGTTTAGTTTGGATTAGTTATTCAACTATATTAGTTAATTCCTAAACTCCATTTAATGATTTTTAACAGGTTAAGAAAAGTCTTGAGGAGAAGGAAGAAAAAAGTACAATATGTTGGTATCAAGTTTGACTTTTAATTAAATTTTAATTTGCATAATTTGAGTTATTTTTTTAGTAAGTTAACTACTTATTAGGATTTGTGTGTTCTAAGACTTGGTTGGAATTTCAAATACTAACTGAAGATGTTGCATTAGTGGCAGGTCTTTAAGTAGACCCCGAAACACTAGATTCTACTTTCACTATTTTGTTGATTTTACCCTTAATTGTAAAATTTCCAGCTTGCAAAATTTTGTTGAAAATTCTTTAACTTAACTCCTAGATTTATTACTTTTTACTTTTATTGTGTCATGGTCTTAAAGTTTTTAAAGTGAAAGTTAAAAATTTTATAAAAAATTCAAAATAAAAATTTACACAGCGATGCCAAATTGAATGTAATTAGCTGGCTATATCAGTGACAGACTGTATAAAAAATTAAAATTAATGCCCAGCGAATCATCAATGATGTGGGTTTACCTATGAATCGGTAGACAACAGAGAGAATTTTTTGAACTTTTCAAATGAATCTATGGTGATTTTAAAAATACACATGATTCGTTACTTAAATTGATGGGGCACAAAGGCTCATTTCACCGATTTTATCAGCGATTTCCCAACGATTTCTTAAAACTTATGAATCACTGAGCTAAAAAATATATGGGATTATTGTTAAATCAAACCAAAAATAGTGAACTTATAAACCATATCATACTCACAACCATTGCACAACTTTGAGAGAAAATATAATTTTTGTCTAGATTCAACCTTCAAAAAGCTTGATTTTAGTGTATTTAAGTGATTCCCATCATAATCTTGATCATTCCAAACCTAAAATATATCAAATTTAAGAGTTCATAGCCAAGTTAGGGCTTCAAAAAAGGAATTCGAATTGGAGCATTAAATAAGAAATTACGAGCACTAAAGAGTTAGTTTCTCGATGATTAATTCTCAAGGAGGTAATTATTCGTTTCCTTAACCAGTTTACTTGAAATTTTTCAATTTTCAACTAGGATTGTTAATGAGTTTTTTAAAATATTTGACAAGTTCTTGATTCCAAAAAAATTTGCTGAAATTGATTTGATTTCTAAAAGTGTATGATTTTATCATTTTCAATGAATTGGAATGAGGTGGTTACAATGATTCTTGGCTTATATAACAAAAATTTTAAAGTTTTTTGTTCAAAGTATCAATTCAAGATGTAATTACGTAAATTGGTTTGAGTGAGTGTTTCAAATAAGTTTGGAGTGGTTTTCAAATTTTAAATTGATGTGAACAAGTTATTACCAATCGATAAAGCACTAAGAAATTTGAAAAGAAATAGATTTGTTTGTACCGAGAATGTCTTTAGGAAATGATTTCTAAACAATTACCCTTCCTATTCTTCCAAATAAGATTTTCGACCGTTTATCCTTATATTTTATAGGTTTTTCAAAAAAGTTATCAGTTACTTGAATTGTTTTGAAATGGCTAGAAATGAAAGAGCAAGAGGTAGTTCTAGGCTTTGAAACTATATTATTCAATATGTTTTGAAAATGAAAATGAGATTAATAGTGATACATTCGCTTATATGTTTTAGAGCCTATACTAGGAAAAAAAGGTGTAGATCATTTGAAAGGAGCATGAATTTGGAAATTGAAACATTTGTATAATGCATATTACTAAGGAGACTTACTTCTTTGAAAATAATTGCTCAACCAAACTTAGTTTTTATCAAGACTTTGACTTTTTTCTACTATGATTTTGATGAATATTTTAGAGGTTTTTATAACTTTTGAAATTTTACTGATTCATGAATTATAAAATGTTCGAAGATATCAATTAAAAAGTTTTGAATATTTAATTTTATTGAATAAAAGTTGAGATAATTTTTACGAATGTTGGATTATGTTGATAGACTACCAGTGACTTTTGTTAAAAGTTTGAATTTTTAGGTTGTCATAGAATGGAAACTATTCTTTGAAGATTGTAAGATTGTCAAGAATAAGTTTGAGGGTTCTCGTGATTGAGTTTCAATAATTTCACAAATGAATGACATGGTATTGTTTTCTTTACTATTTGAAAAGTTAAAGTTTGATTTCTTTACTCAAACCACACACAATCTTATCCCAAAATATATTACACCATTTAAGTATTTAAGATAATTAAATATTTTATTTAATAGATTAAATTTTTGGAGACTTTTGTTCATTTATATCCTGCTATTATATATTATATTATATATACTATATCATATTATTATATCATGTTTTACTTCTATGTTTTCCATGTGATATTGTTTACTCTTGACTTAGTCTTAAACCTTGAGGACAAGGTTTGGGTTAAGTTCGGGGGTATTTATGGATGCATAATATGATTTGCGAGAGATTAAGGTAATTTCATTCCTTATTTATGATTTGTGGTAAGAAGGTTGTGTTACTCTATTCTATTCTTTTCTTATCGATCTAATTATTATTCATTGCATTTGCATAGTTTCATGCATTTATTTTGTTTCATGCATTACATTATCTTTATATTGTGTTAAATTTTTCATTTTTAGGAATGTTTAGTGCATTTAGATTACATTTTTTAAGATCTTTTTGTTGCATGCAGAGCATTACCTGATGATAACTAATATAGTGATGGATAAAAGAGGATAATTTTTTTTTAAATGTTGCTATTGAGATACAAGAACTTTGGTTGTGATGACCCAAATTAATTAAACTAGGATTAGCGTTAATCTCAGGGATTAACAGTCCTAATTCGGACTTTACGTGGTAAACTTGGTTGGCTTGGATACAAGAACCGAGGGAATATGTTATTTGCAGATGATTGTTGTGTATATATGGTGTTTAAAATTATTATTATTTTATTGCACCGCATGTGTGTACGTTGCTATCGGGCAAGTTAGTGCGACGGGTGTTCACCACGAAAGGTGTGTCAACGCGGTATTAATAGGTGAACTTTGGGTACACTAGGAAACTTAACTAATTCAATTTAGGATGACTAGTTAATCAATTAAAATGGGTAATGTAACAATAGGCTAAGTTGATTAAATTAAAACAATAGGCTATGACGTACCTTAGAATGCGTCTTGAGACGCGAGGCATCGAGTGCTTAGAGTAGTCGAGGGTTAATGGAATCACAAATTTGTCAACTCTAGTGAATAAATCACATGTATTATAATGGGCCTAAGCTAAGTAATTAAATCAAATAAATCAAAACCTATAGTTTGGTTAATTAATTGGAAACCATATGATTTACCTAGAGATATGTGTTGGCACATCTTGGAGCTATAGGAGTATCAATTGGTGTCACTTGGATTGAGTTAGTGGGAGTGAGTGGGATAAGTGGCAAGGTGTGAATAATGGGATGACTCTCGAGATACGTAAATACATTAGGATCAATGGCTATTAAACAATCCCACCTTAATATATAAAATTGAAGTGATCAAACACATGAAACTAAACCCCTTTCATTTACATTTATGGGAAAATCAGAGTTGAGGAGGAGAATTTTAGCTGGATTTCAAGGATTTAGAGGTCAAATTTGGAGATCAAAACAAAGGTAATTTTCTTCTCCATCTTCAACACTTTCAAAGGAACTCAATTTTGAGCATTTTGATGTAAATACTAAATTGAGGAGTAGGTCACTGGTTTTTGATGAATTTGTGATATAACAAACAAGTTTGATTACCATTTTCATGGAGTTTATGAACTGATTTTCAGAATGAATTGAGTTTTTGGTGAAATTGTGAAAAAACTAGTGAATGCATGTTAATTATGTCAATTTATGCAAACTTTTTATTTAAATCAACTCAAATAGGTTATATTTATGATGGTTCATGATTATTAATCGATTTTTAAGGTTATGGTATGATTTGGGACCATTTGGAGTGCAGAACTGCGTTTCTGCAGTTATGCCCAAGTGTGGAGCGCGCTCCCCCATTTGAAGGAGCGCACTCCCTCTCATGGGCAGCCCCAAATTGTATGACTTTCTTAAAACGACCATATCTCCCTCATTTTAAGTTGGATTTTGATGTTCTACCCATCGTTGGAAAGATAAAAGAGAATACAACCATTTAGAAATATTAGTTTTCAAAAATAAAGTTATCATCTATATCAAAAATGAGTCGGAAGTCAAGGGTTGTGAATAAGAATGGTTTAAAGCTGAATTGAATGACTGATTTGGCGGATTTTGACTTAATACATACTGATGTATCTATGATACTTGCGCGGCCATTCTTGAACATTGCTAATGCAAATTTGTATGTTAGAGATAGGAAGATCACAATTAGTATAGATGAGGCCGATGATACTGAGAAGGTTGTCTTTGTCGATGGGGAAGAAGTACATCCGAACGAGAATGACATCATAATCTCCAATCTGCAGATGGAGCTTATTGATTTAGATACAGACTAAACGAGTGAAAAGGCATCAGGCTAATGACGTTAAATTAAGCGTTACTAGGAGGCAGCCTAGGGTTTTTAAAATTTCAAGTTTTTAAATTTCAGTTAGTATTTAGTTATTTAGTTTAATAAGTACAATTAAAACGTTTTAGTTCTAACTTACGAAAACTTGTGTCAAATGTGCACGAAAGACCATTAGCCGGGTGATGATTCATCGAAATGGAAATGTCTCGCTAACTCATTAAAGAGCTTAATAGAGCAATGGAGTTCAAACAGTGAAGGTAAGGTGCATGGGCAAGTTAAAGGAAAAATTTTTAATTTTTACGTTTACATGGATTTCATCAATCACGACATCTTGTGTGAATGATACACAAAGTCGGAGGAGTGCCGAAGAGGAATTAACGAGAAATAAACGCAAAGCACGTTGACAGACCGCTCAACGTCGTGGCCATGAGCCACGACGCCGTGGGTATTAACCACAGCGCAACTAGGATAGCAAAGCAAAAAGAACAAAACAACCTACTGCGTCTTCGACGCAGTGATGGCACTAATGTCGTTACAAGGGTTTTAAACCCTTGTTCACCCTATTCTTCACGCTTGTAACCAAAATCCCACCACAACCACCAAGCATACATCCCTCTAAAGCTAAAATTGATCATTGCTAAGTGAGATAAGAGAGTTCCTAGCGATTAAGCAAATGCATTATAGATTTGCACAAGTGGGAAAGTTAGGGCTATATTTTTGGATTTTGATTTCAAAGGGAGCTAGGGTTCTAGTTTGTTAGAAAAGTGAGAGGACCTGGATTGATAAAGACTTGGAGGAGTGTTCTACACCAAAAATTAATCCAGCATTGAGGTAAAATTTTCAATTTCATTAGTAATGCTTTGAATTTTAAAAATTTTGATGAAATTGTTTGAATTGTGGATTTGAGGTTATAGGATAGTTTTTGCAAGATTGTGTGAATTAGAGCATTAATGTTACCCATAGAAACTTAGTCTATGTTTTTGCATAATTTGGCATATGTATAATCCGTGTAATATAAATTTTGATTTTTAGGTGATTTGAATACTTGAATTGCTAGTTGCATTGTTGTGTAGTTGTTTGGGATTTGAAGATAATTACAAGAACAAGGAAGCAAGTTAGTCAAGCTAGAGCAAATGACTTTGAGGCATCTACCACAAGAGATCCCACAGAGGAGCCTAGGCCATTTAAATCCAAATTTTTCATTAGCAGAAAGGCCAAGGATCGATACGACGATATCCAATATAGAGAGTTCATTTATAAGAGAGAAATAAATTTCATGGCCAAGTACGATAAAAGAGTGAATAATTTCATCAGGCAACAAAATTGGGAGCAACTCACTTAAGACTATTGAAAGAATGAAGTTCAAAGGAGTGAGTGAGATTGTGTATGAATTTTATGCTAATGCAAAGTTCACTATGAAGGATGAGCCGGTGAAGGTGAGATGGATCGTTGTTCCCTTTAATAGACGTGAAATTAATAGTATCTATGGATTGGAGCACTTAAGTTTGTATGGAACCAAACCGAGTTTCTTGAATAAGATATATGAGAGACCCTATAAACTATATCCTTTTAGAGCCGTAGAGAGCACATTGGTTGTCCAAGGACAATAAGGATGGGTCATGGGAGCTGAGAATGTGCCAAAACACATAAAGAAGGGGAGTGTTACAAAATTTTGGCGAATGTGGCAACATTTCCTTATTGCTTCATTATACCCCACCTCTTAACAAAGTGAGATCAACAAGTCAAATGCGACTTCTCTTTTTGAGATTGTAAAGAATGGGGGGATCAACATCAGTGAGATCATCTACAACAATCTGAGGGAGTCCATCATGTCAGAGTGAGACAACAAATTGTTGTTACATATCTTGATCACTCAAATGTGCTTGAAAGGAGGAGTGCAATTGAAAAATGAAGAAGAATTCGACATTAAGGCCAAAGCAACCATTGATGAAGCTTTCATGCTCACATTTAAATCACAACTTGGTTATCAAGACTTCGAGGAGGGGAGAGAGAGAGATGGAGAGAGAGAAAGATAGAGAGAGCCGAGGGATCTAGACTTAAGGCCGAGTTATTGGCCAAACGGCAAGATGAACGGGCAGCAGTAGCACTAGCGGAACTAGCCCAAAATCCATAAGGTGAAGGATATGGAGAAGAAAAGAAGCAACAATAGTAGGGATTCTCTAAGGGCTACGAGTTTGTAGACCCACATATTGGAGAGCAGGATTTGGATGGTCTTGAGGTCTTTCCACCACCTCCTCCACTACTGCCACTAGTACCACCACTAGAGGACTTAACCCCACGGCAGCAGAGACTATGGATAGCAGAGATGAGGAGACAGTATAGAGAGGTCAGAACATAATATCAGGAAGCCTTGTTACGATATGAGCAGGAAATGGAGAGGAAAGAGCAATACCGATAGAATAAGCAATTTAATTTCATATTGTTTGTCGATCATCAGATGGACATAGCTAGATATGAAAGGAGTAAATGGATGAGACCTACTGATAGGTCATTTTGCTTTCCGGCAGAACCGGACTATGTGTTTCATTAAAATTTGATGTAGAGTAGGAGGGTGGAGCATCCATTGACACCATCTTATACTGGAGGTGATGATGTTGATGATGCTGATGACACGCAATCCTGATGTCAGTGAGTCCTTTAGACCTGGGGAGATGAGAGTACATTGATACCATTTATTTTTTACATTTGGGATATTTTATTAACTATTTAGTTGTTTAAATTCTATGTTTCGATTATTCTACGCTTATATATCTTGTGTTATTATATATGTTTGTATGTTTTAGTGTTTTCATATTTCAGGTTTAATTTTAAACCTTGAGGATAAGGTTTGGTTTAAGTTTGGGGGCATCGAAACTACACTACACTTGGGAAGTGGTAAGATAGGCTGAGAAATAAGGATAAACACTGTAGGTATGATCGTGTAAATTTTATTTTGAAGCATTTAAAGAGGAAAGCATGGTAGTGTATAAGTTTTCATTTTATTTACTATTTGAATGTCTAAGTAGTATAGATTAGGTTATATATAGTACTATGTAATGAATAAGTAGTTCATTTTCATGTTATTGCCTTTAATTGAGGATGAGTATATTACAAGTGTCTTGTTGATATGAGACTTAAGATAGTGTTCAAATTATTGAAGAAAATAATGAAATGTAGCAAACAACGACATGATTTCATGATTAAAAGCCTAGAGTTAGGGAAGACCGTGAACTTGAAATAAAAGCAAGAAACTAGAACACTTCTTGTGGAAAAATTTGATCTCTAAGAATTCTATAATAAGTGTGAATCTTACTTGATAATACAAAGCAAATAAAGACTTAGTGCAAAGAGGGGAAGAAATAGGCATTGTAAATAAAAAGTTTGAGTTAACTTGATTAAGTGAAAGTGAGAAGTGCTAACAAGAGTTTTAGAAATAATAGAAAATTAGAGAATCTCACAAGTTCTACAAGAAATGGAGCAGAGAAAGTTAGAGTTTTATTTCAAGTTAAATTGTAAAGTAGGGTTTCTAATTGTTAGAAGGAAATATAAATAGATGTTAGGAAGTGGTAAACTCACCACATATCATCCATTAGCTACCATTAGAATTTTTTAGCATAGGTTTACTTCTTTTTTGTATTAAGAAGATTCGTATGGAGAAAATATTGAAGACTCGACTTTTACAATTCAAGTTTGGTTTCATTAGTTTAATTGAAAGTAATATATTTACATTCATCTTTGATTTTCAATGATTTCAATTATGAATTGTACTGTATGTTTCAATGAAGTGTGAGTAATCTATTAATCTTAGGGATCAATAGATCCTATGGTATGAATGTTATACTATGAATATGATTAGAAAGTGAATATAAAAAGTGCAATAGTTAGATTTTGTATTGATTCTAAGCATAATGCTTTAGACGTCCTGATCATGTGTTTAATGATATTAGGTTTTAGAAGTTATCGTGGCCATTAGAGCTTTTAAGACGGACATGAATGGTATGACCGTAAAATGCACGACATCAATAGATAGTTGTTGATTAGGGAAGTACTGATTGTAAACTTAGTTGGTTATGAATTTATATATTTAGAGC
Organism: Stephania cephalantha; assembly: GCA_039657325.1. Classification (NCBI taxonomy): domain Eukaryota; kingdom Viridiplantae; phylum Streptophyta; class Magnoliopsida; order Ranunculales; family Menispermaceae; genus Stephania; species Stephania cephalantha. The sequence goes on from CM077571.1 coordinate 34,454,911, forward strand.
ATTAAAACAATGTGGAGCTTACGTTATTCACACCAATAGGTGGAGTTCTAGTTTGCACATTAGAATATTTACCGTCACGATAGTAGGTTAAAGTGGATTTGAAGGAAATCTGTTTATTCTAATAGGCATTGCACACAACATAGTAAGATGTAAAAATGGTTGAAAAGTATAGTATTTCCTTACCTTGGTGAAGTTGGGACTAAGATATTCTTAATATAAAAGTTAACGTAAATTTTATATTGTTTTGTTAGATAGAGTAGTTTAGTATAAAACGATTTAAAAAAGGAATTTTATTCGCAATAGTTCAAATTCAAATAGGAATAACTAGTGCAAAAACATTTCTCTGAGAACGATATTTGTAGTCAACGTAACTTGATTACACTATTACTACAAGCGAGTCATTATAGTTGCGACACGTGTTACATATCTCGAGGCAAATTTGGTGGTGTTGAGCCTATAATGACATTATGTCAATGTGAGACTGATTAAGGCATGCCACGCATCTCGAGGACAATCTAACAGTTCAAAATATTCATTTGAGTTGAATTTCAAACTATAAGATATATTAATTTCAATTAATTCAATTAACTTATAAAATTCGTTTAACACATCACACAAGCACCAAACATTACGCAAATCTATGCAAATGCTAATCAAAGTACATCGGACTTATTTACAAGCCTAACTCAGGTTAATTAGGATTCTTGTTAATGCAAATAATCTATTTAAGGTAACATGTCATTACAATGCTTCTCGACTTGGTTATACTTTGCGACTTATATTCATATCTTTTCATTTTTCAGTTTTATCTTATTTACATGCATGAATTGTAGCATCTTTATTTAAATCGTTATGAATACTAACCAATTCTCTCTGGAATTTACTAATTGAAACTTGTCTCTTTTGTGATGAGTTGTAGATCAGACAATGAGCCGGGGGAATGTTGTGCTTTGCGACTTAATCTGATCTTGGAGAACCCCCTCAAGTGGCTATCATAGGTGTTTGTATTTATTATGTTAGTATCTTTTTTGGATGTATTGGAAGACTATTGTAACAAATACATGTATATTGACTCACTTTTGTACTTATGTCGCCTTTAATATACATGGTATCCTTTTACCAAGTTTTCTACTACTTAGGTTTGTTAACTATGCAAAACACAGATATTTATTTATTTGCATGTAAATCAAAAGACTTCCGCTAATTAAATTACTTAAATGGTAATAACTCACAAGTTAAGTTGTAAAACACTCAGACTTAGTCTAGAAATCATCTAAATCACCAAAGATAGTAATATGACTTGATAATTGACTAAATCAGTTAAGAATTTTCTAACTGGCCTAATTAAGCATAAACCTTCATCAAATACTATAATAATTAGGTAAGTTAGGGCAACCTTGAAAGTTAAGCATGTATCTTGGGTCGTCATGGATAGGTGCACAGGTGACGTGGCATGACCTGGTGACGTGGCGATGCATGTTTTGCCTTGAAACTTGGGGCTGCCACACCAGCTCCGTCAGGTTGAACGTAAGGCAATGTGCAGCATTGAATCTGATCTAGGACAAAAACAAAGGAAAAAATAGAGCATTGTAACATCCCCTCAGAGATTCCAATCGATTTTGCAAAATGAACGTATGATGCTGGCCTAAATATAAGATAAGAAAGTTCTGATTTTGCAGTTGTGGAAGATTGTGGAGAAGATTTACTTTTATCTTGCTTTTATTATAAATAAGACTCATGAGAAAACCCTAGAGAGGGAGATACCATTGAATTGACGTACATAGAGTTGATTTCATTATTTTATTATTTCCATTCAAGAGAGCACACAGAGATCAAAGACGTTTCTATGGTTTTCCTTTGCTTGTAAGTTTCATCTTTTTAATGGATTCATTGGTGTTCTTTACTATTCATTAAAGAAGCGTGGGCGATTCTCTGGCTATGAGTAGCTAGTTCATTTTATTTAAATTAAGGTGACTTGATTCACAAGATTTAGAGTTATGAGAATATGTGCTTAATGTTTTAAACGTTTTGTTTTGATTCTTATGATTTCAATTGCTTGGGTTTTATAATATTATTTGCTTAGATTAGGGTCTAGTGTTTCTTCTTTATCGCGATGTAAGTGCATATGCACTACAGTCTTGATGGGAACCATATCCAGTAGTCTTACTGTCGCACGATGAAGGAGATTGCACTGGTTGTAACTAAGATCATGGATTGTTCGCTTTCTACAAGTCCTAAGTGTTTTTAAAATACAAGTTGATTAACATTGCACGCTAGTTACAACCTAGGGTAGGTGTTCAAATAGAGCTTAAGGCTGATGGGTTGTTTGTAGTCTGCTAAGCACTTGAGGTTTCATAACCTAGTTAGTATGTGGTTGTGTCGCATGTTCCTTCCATTGACATGAGGAGAACGAGGTGAAAGGCAGTGAGTCAATGGCTATAGCTTACTTATAGGAGTCATTGTCAAAATGATTTTTTGGAACCTATGAATGAACTCGTCTTACGATAGTTTTAACGACCACAATTCCTATATCAGGGGCCTGGCCTAAACCATCGCAAACCCCTCGAGATAACCTAGAAAATCAGGCGATGATCTAGTAAGCCTTAACCTGCTAAAACAACTACAATACTATCTACAAATAGACAATTAAGACATATAACAATTGCAGAATCAAAGTCTACTGAGTCTATTAGGTGTGAAAATAAGGTAGAAAGTCTTATAAAAGATAAACCACTAACCTATGGATTTCACAAAGTCTACCCATGATAAAATCCCTTATTTATTACATAATGTCTCAAAATCAATTAAATCTAAATTAAATAACCTTGCAAACAAGAAAAGAGCTTCTACGCTACGACCTTGCTCTTTCCTTTTTCCTGAGCAGCAGCTGAGGTACCTGGAGGGGGAAAAGTAGTGAGAAGAGCAATATTTCAACGGGCTCAGTAAAGTAGAAGTGTGTTTTATCCTCAATCATCTAAGTAATACCTAATGCGTAATAACTAGCATGAACAAGGTCATTCTTCAATTGTTACTATCATTCCGGGCATGAAAGGATAACATAAACAAGCATACTATATAATGCGAGATATAATGAAACAAAGCTCAAACCAGATAGTCAACAAGAGAACAATGATAACATGAATGACATAGAGTCAACGAAATGCAAATCAAATACAAAGTGTGTGATGTGACAACCTATTGGCTTTAATGATACATGTCGAGTGTGCACAATAATTTCTTGTATTTTACTATTAACTTGTAGTAGTGATAAGTGGGATATCGCCTCCATAGAGATTTTGCAAATCTCTAATGAAAGTAGTTTTTTGTTTTTTATTAATTAAGTTAATCTAATTAAATGGGAATTAAAATATTAAATAACCGAAAACTATAAATACTAACTTAATTAACCAAACTAATTAAACTAATTTTAAACAATTCAAATGCAAACTACATTAAACAATATTCAAATTCAATTTAATATAAACAAACAAAAACCTAAACAAACCTCCACTAAACAATGTAATATACTTGGATTGCATTTCAAACATTAGAACATAACATCACTTCACTATATAGTTGTAATCATAACATACGTGGAATCTTGGAATCATTAAATCCTACTTTATAATAGGTTGATAGCCTTTAGCCAACCACATATTTTATCATTGTAAATCTACCCATTGGATAAAATCCAACATCATAGAAATGGGATAACATTACACTCATTAAAAATCATGTCTAATCTAAGCCAATATTAACCAAAGCCACATAATAAACAACTTAGAACATAATCACCTAGAACATCCACTCGAGAAATGACTTATAGATTAATCTTAGTTACTACTTCTATAATTGTTGTCAATAACTATAGACATAGAATCAAAATCAAAATACCACATAACACATTTGCAACTATGCATGCAATACAAATCTTCTTTAGTTGTAATACACAAAAATAACTTGTTAAATCCTTGATTGACATGTATGAATAGATTTAAAGCATTAATTTCATGATTCCTTAATTATAACTATCTAGTAACCCAAAATATATTACATGTCTAGGATTTGTTTAGATTGATAGACTACTCACTCATGCTGGAAATAAACAATCTATAAATGTGATTAATAGACATAATGAATAAATAGATACCTTAATATAAATCAAAGCTCCAATGTATCTTCAAACATCAACTAAAATAGAAAATAGAAATAATGTAGAGCAAAAGGAAAGAAAAAGGAGAGAGTTATTTTGAAGCTCTCTGGCTTTTTTATAGTCTCCTTACGTATACATATCTTATATAAACTCAAATTTTTCATATTAATCTAAAAAACCCGTAACTGACCTCAGCGATTTGTCAGCGATTCCTAACTTATACACAAATCACTGAGCATATCTCTGAGTTTAGCTTTTAGTGCTCCACCAATTTAGCTGGTGATTTCTAGTTCATTATCCAATTCACTATGGATTCGCTGGTCTTTTTCCCGCTTCCGATTTAGGTGGCGATTCCTAGTGTTATTCAAAATCACTAGCGAATTATTGGACTTCTTTTTTAGTTGAGTGTTTTGCTCTTCTTGCTCTTTTCTTCCATTTTTATTTTCCTTTTTAAAACCTAAAATCACAAAAATAAGAGAATATCTAGTGTAATATCATCATTTATATATAAAACCAACCTAAATAACAATATAAAATGTGTATAATTATTGATTCGTTAAATACCCTCTAACTCAGCACTTTGTCGTCCCGAGCAAAGGAATACTCAATCATATTGTCTTCTCATTCTTTATATACTAATTTCAAATTAATTCATCTTAACTTTAAATAATAGAGATTTTGAAATAGAAGTTTTCAAATGGAAATATATTACCCACAAGTAAATGAAAGTTATGATTAAATAGAATAATATAGATAAAATAAAACATCCCTTGATGATAACTTAACTACCTAATCTAACACTATTTAGAACTTAAAGTATATTACCAAGGCTAGTGCACAACATAGGCTTTTTTAATCTCTACTGACTAGCATGAAGCTTACGATAACTAGTATAGAATCTCAAAACACAAAAATCACTAGATTAATTTAAATTTTATAAACTATTTCATAATAATACCTAAATCAAAATCAATATGAATTTTACGAAGATACCAATGAATATAGCGTTTAAAACTTATTAGATTAAGAAATACTTCATTCAACTATAGCTTCAAGCACTTGAGTTAAATTTTTTCTTTTAAGAGTTTATGAACATCCATATTTTTTCATCTCTCATTTTCTTTCTACTTCATTCTAATTATTTCTTTTAACATTTCTTTTACTTTTGCTTATGAGAACCTGCTCCATTTCTTTTGGACATTCTCACATTTTTCCCACTATAGATTCCCTACTCCATATCCTTTGGAGTCTATAGGGCTTCTCTATATATTTATAAACTCTTGTTAACACTTACCACTATCCATTAAAATTAAAGAAAGTATTCTTTCTAACTTATAAAAATTCATTGGTTTCTAATTCATTTCTTCTTGTAATTGTGGCATAATAGATTTCTATATATACTGGTAAAAAAATCTTAATCAATTGCATTTTTATTACAAGATTCTTAGAAATCTATCTTGTTCATCTTGCACTATTGTTTCGATCTTCTACCTATTATTATGACTAGCACAAGGCATTCAATTTAGTGTTCACATCAAGTAGTAAAGTTAATCAAAAAGGTAAAAAAAAATTGATTCCTTCCATCATAAAATTCGCTTGGGTAATAAAAATATCATTTCAATTCAAAATCTATTATATATTCATTATCGTTCTTACTAAAAATAAAGTAAAATGAAAATCATATTTACTTGAATTTAAAAGAAATTTGAAAAGTTTCATTAACTTACTTGAATTTCAGATTAAAAGTAATTCCAAACTTTTCTTCTTGTTGGGGCATGAGCCCTAGGTCGATTTACAAACATTGTTTATCTTATGATTTTAGTTATTAAAATTGAGTTTTTCATTTGTTGTTTTATTATAAGTTATTGCACGTTTACCTTATAATAAGATCCATGAGTATTTGTTCAAATATCCTAAATATCCATAGTCGATCATTATACTGAGAACTATATTGAATTAAGAGTAATGTGAATCATGATTAATGGTCATGTGATGATCATGTGTATAGGGATACGAGTTGAGATAATGAGTACTTGTTAGGGAACAAGGTACTAGACCGACCCCTATAAGAACACCCATGGATTAAGTCATAGATGTTACTCATGATAGGTATATCATTTAGTCATTCGACTTGAGATTACTATAGACTACAATATTAGGAACATGGTAATTTGATACAATCAAACGTTGTCTTTAACTGGGCGATTATAAAAGTGATTGGTTACCATGTGAATAATATGTGAAGGTGTGTAATTAAGATATAATTTGTCACTCTCGTATAGAGAGATATCAGTAGATCCCTCGATATAATAGACTGATAATGGCCAAGTCCATGTGAATTGATATGATCAATGTCACTCGAATGTTTTTAGTTCACCTAAAGATCGAGACTAGTATGATTGAACATTAAGGGTGATTTTCCATGCCTTATGTTTAGTCAAAGGATATCGTACGACAAAAAGATATTATATATTTTATTTAATAGGTTGTATCGATTATGATATTCATGCTATTTGGGTAGTCATAATGCCTTGCAAGGGACTGCTTATGACTTGTGTACTAAAATGGTTTTGGTTCACTGCCAATGTCGCATGAACCTATTGGGTCGCACACAAAGAATGACTTTGCGCAATCTTAGTTGGTTCAGAGTAATGAATTTTATATGATAAAATTTATAACATAAAAGCCCTTACAATTTGTTATATGAAACCTTATTAATAGAGGTGTGTGTGTAATTTGCTTAAACTGCCTAAATATAATAGTTGTATTACAAATAGAATTTTAAGTGAGAGCTTATCTCCACATATAAATAAGAGATGAAACCCTAAAACAAAATAAGATTTTCGTTTTTCCAAATTTCGAGTTCTCTGGATTTAGGGAGAGAAAGAAAAATGTTTGCAATCTATCTTGGGGCTGGCACTCCAAATTGTGGTCACCATTCGTATGTGGGTTTTCAATAGAGGACGCACGCTTGAACGTCTTGGAGATTGAATAATCATAGAAGAAAATCACGGATTAAGATATGGTTTACTTTTGTAGATCTAGTTTATAGAAACCTATTTTCCATCCTGTTCGAGGTTTTCAAAAATTGTTTTGAGTTTTCGGCTGTGTATGAACCCCAAAACCTAACAGTGGCATCAGAGCCTTAGGCTCAGTTCAATTAAATGTTTGCATGTTTTTTTATGTATATATGATATATGTGTGAAAACATGATCTTGATTTATGTATATATATGATGTAAATAGAGGTTTTGTGATAATTGTTATCAAGAATTTTTTTTAAAGCATGTTGTTAATTCATGTAAATTGATACATACGCATGATTTGATTCAATGATAGTATCCATGTTTTGAATATTTCGATTAACATATGTTTATTATATTGAACGATGCGAATTTTGTATGTTCATGGTAGAAGTCGCGTTTAGGTTAATGTGATTCTAGTGTTGAATACATATTTCGTTTTTGTTCAATAATTATGTATGTCTCCATGATAGAAATCATGATAAGGTTAACATGATTAATTTTATATGATTTTGGTTTTGAATGCATGATTAATATTTTGAAATTAATTTTGATCATATATTTCATTGTAGTTATCCATTAGAATATTCATATTAGATAAGAGATAAACTTGTATTAGATAAGAATTACAAATCCTATAAGATAGGTGAGGTATATAACAAATTCTAATTGGATAAGGATTCAAAGTATCTTAAATTCTAATTGGAATAGGATAAGATACTAAGTTAAAGGTGGGCCCGAGTTAATTAAAAACGTTTAAATTAATATTTTTAAAATTAAAATAAGGGGCAGCTTTGGTTACTTGGATTGACTAAAATAATGAGAAATTTTATGCGATTTTTTATTTTCGGAATGGAAACTCGTTGTCTTAAAATGCCCGCTAATCGGCTAGGTAGACTACCCCTAACTGTTCGTAAAGCAAGAAAATTTGTATAATAGTCGATATTAGTAAAATTCCCTAAATTGTTTAGTGATTGTACATGCATTGTAATATATGATAGTTACCTTGTTTAAATTATGATCACTAAAACAAATAAAAATCCCTCTTCCAAATTTTAAGTCAAGTGTCATCCATTCTCAAACACTTGTCAAGGCTTCGATCACATTAATATGGGTCTGCCTCCGCAAAGTGTATTATGTTATCTTGGTGAGGCGAGTTGAGTAATGGTTATTTAATTGTTTGAAATGGTTAGACTTGATAAAGCTATCAAAACGGTTTTGGGCTTTAGGCACTAGATGAGATAAAACTTGCTAAGACATAACATGTCATAATCTCATAGAAACAACTAAAAGTTACATATAATGTAATTGGTAATTGGTACCTACCTAAATAACCTAATTCAAAGTGTCAAGCCTTAGCTGTCTTGGAATTAGGTGAAACATGGATTTTAGTCCCTTATATTAACATAGTGTTTTCAGGAGGGTTGTTAATTTAGTGGGAGTCTATTCCTCTATACTAAAATGAAATTTTGCATAATCTTTGTTGTAGATCTACGGCCTCTTCAAATCACTTTAATCCCTTGTCACTGCGATCCATCCTTGAGAAGGATAAGTTGTCCGGGACATACTTTCTTAACTGGTTCATAAACTTGAGAATTGTTCTTAAGCATGAACACAAGTTGTAGGATTTTTTGCTTGATTAACACATTTGGAGAAAATATTTATCCATTTAACACACCCACATAAATATTTACCAATCTAACTCATTTTTTGCCACGTCACTGTCACCTCATTGCCACCTCATTTTTTTGTCAAATACAAAACGTGACTGAAGATCACGTTTTGGTTAAAAAAAAAAAAAACAAACAAACACAGAAAAGTAAGTCGTGACTTGCGGTCAGTCACGACTTCCTTTTCAAAGGAATCGTGACTGCAAGTCACGACTTTTTTTTCAAAGAAATCGTGACTTGCAGTCACAACTTCCATTTATTCCATTTTTTTTATTCGGTGTTGTTTTTTATGCTTTTGGTAGTTAACTTATAAAATATTTATACTCTAATGTCTTAAGTCTGATTTATTTTTATGAAAGAGAATGAAAATGATCTTGAAAAAGTTTAATCTATCATATTATACCTCATCTATCAAACAAGTAAAATTTTTAGCATCTATGTGTTCTTATTTTTTTTCAATAAAAAAAAATCTTATATATCTGTTGGGTTCCGATACATGCCCATTAGCTTAAACAAAAGCTTTCAAACTAGTCCACTAGTATATTCGTATTATTTATTTTTCTCTCAATACAAACTAGTCCAAAATTTGAAGTTAGAATAGGTTTATGACCTTGATCTTGTACAACAAAAGCTTTGAAACTCGAGTAATTTGCAAAATTCATAAAATTCACGTTAGTAATGCAGGAAATTTAATTTGCTATAAATGAAGAACTTGGAAGTCAATCAAATGCTACAATAATCCTTAAGTTTATGAACAAGAGTTTCACCACGTATCTTCATAAGCTTGTAAATACATTGTTAATTAAGTTATAAGTTCGCAAAGATACTATATTGTTCTTTCACATTGATCATTATCACATTAGTAATACCATAACCAACTATAAAGCATTTCTATAAACAAAAAGATGTCTTGTTATAGTCAAAACAAAGTCCTAGTTTGACCCCAAATAATGACTTTCAGTCCCACAACGTGTTCTCTTTGCGACTTGCACATTACGATTTAAAGCTAATGGCACATTTGAAGTGCCCACATCAGCACGCAACGGATTTTGAGCATCTTCTGGTTGAATTTCATCTATATCATGTCTTCCACCATCATGAGTACTTGTAGTCCCAGATAAATTCATCATTATTGGACTTGCATTAAATGACGTGAAAATGTAGGTATCCTATCAAATTGAAAGGCTTCCGTATTCTCGAATGCCATGTTGGGAGGTACTGATGGAGTATGTGGAGTCTCTAACTTGTTGAGAGGTACTAATAGAGTATATAGAGTCTCGAGCTCGTTGAGAGGTATGGATGGAGTATACACTGGAGTGTCATGCCTCGAACATGTATCTTCATGAGAAGATTGATGAGATGCTTTAAAAGAAGTGGGCATATTATGGATGCGATAATCTGCATGTATTGCAGTCAAAGTCGATGCAGCTACATCTCGAATACGTAGAATAGACACATCATCACCCAATGCCAATTGATGAATTGATGCCATTCCTTGTGCTTACATATAAAATATTTATGAAGTTGTATGCGAAAATAAAATCAAAACAACTATTTAAAAGACTTCATGATTGAATAATAAAAATTTGTACTTACCAATGCCTCAACAATAGCTCCACGATGAGACATGAATCGTCGTGCAATGCGAGGATACCATTGCATATACGGGTCGTAAAATTCCAATGGCTCCTCCAATAATTCATCATTCGCAATATTAGAAGCACGTTCGTTCCACATGCAAACATAAGAACTATGTTTTGCACTCCAATCTTTATATGTTTTCCCTCTCAAGTCAATCTTATGTAGCTCCATGCTTGTGCTATTTAAAGGTGGTATCTTTTGTTTCAAACCGAATTGTCGCATAACTCTATCAGGATTATACATTTCAACAACACATAAGAAAATTAAAGGTGCCCTTGTTTGCCAAATAGCACGATCACTGCTACAATACACAAAGTCCCTTATCACTGTCTCAGATACGGTTCCTAAATTACCTGAAGTCATGGAAAACAACTTGAAATGAATAAAATTCACATTTCACCATTTTACAAAAGGGTATTTGAAAAAATTGATTAAGTGTATTTCTTACTTCATCGGGTGTTTGCATGTCAATCATTTCTCTGTATTTTGTTAGCACGTGCATTGATGTTCCTGTGGTCTCTAAGGCATGTCTCCACCTATAAAAATGTGAAAAACAACACAATGCATGCATGAAATTACATGTAGATAAATAAACTCAAGTTTTTTGACTATGTTAAAAAATTCTAATTACCTATGACCAAATGGAGGAGGTGGAAATAAATCTTCATTTGGTATGATGTCGTTTCGAAGAACATTTCCCATTATTGGTGAAAGAAAATTCAACCTGTCTCATGCCCATAGTTGCAATAATATTACTGGACCAGCAATCTCTGCTCCATCAATGTCAGCGGCAAGACACAATTGTCTATATAGGTGAGCCAAAGTTGCACTACCCCAACTGTATTTTCCTACCGCCTCAAAATCCTCCAAAAGTCGTAAATACGTAATGTGAACAAGATTGTTAGACTTGTCTGCAAATAAAGTTCCTCCAAGAAGTTGTAAGATGTACGTTCTTGCATAGCGTTGCACTTCCACTTCACCAGCATTATTTGGAAGGTTTGGAAACCATCTTGAAAGTTGTCGAATTTGGATCCGACCTCCAGTTTTGTTGTTTTCAGGGAATGGGAAGCCTAGTAGTGTCAAACATAAGGCATAATAATCTTGTTCTACACAACTATTGATTGGTAATTTATCGACAGGTAACCCTAAAATTATTTGTACATCTTGTAGGGTAATAGTCATCTCGCCAACTGGAAAATGAAACGTGTGAGTTTCTGGCTCCACCTCTCAACAAGTGCAGTAATGAGATGTCAATATATTCCTATGAAACCTATTCGCGTTGTTCCATAAAACCCAGCTTCCTCAAGATACCCAACTATGCATTCATCAAGTGGGACCAATCGATGTAACACTGTTGAATTACGCCTGATAGTCGATATACCAGGATCCTCCTATGCAAATAACATATAAGTTACATTAGTTCAAATTTAGCTACAAAGCTCTAAAAATATGCAAACAGACAAAAAGAAGTACTACCCGTCCATTCCAAATGCGAGTAGATCTATGTAGAGCCTGCATAGTCAACACTGAATCATCTATAGGTCCAGGATCCATATCGCGCTTGAACCCAAATCATTAACAATGTTGTCATTAATAGAAAAAACCAATGATGAAAATATCAACGATAAAGTTCATTCAAGAAACAATAAAATTAAAACAAATGGAACACATGGAAGCTTTAGAAGGACATGGAACACATGGAAGCTTACGACTTGACTACGATGCTGAAGGAAATCTTCCAATAGCAGGCTAGCAAGAAAGGTTTGAGACAGTCAAGAACCTTCATTCTTGCAAAATGGCCGAGGGTGCATCAGTTAGTCCTTTTATTCTAAAAATGAAGGACTATATTAACCATCTTGACAGACTTGGATTTTTTATAAGCCAAGAGTTGGCTACGAATTTGATCTTAATGTCATTACCTAATAGTTATTCACGATTTGTGATGAACTATAACATGAATAAAATGGAGAATTATATCTTAGAGTTGCATTTGATGCTTTAAACTACTGAGCAGAATGTCAAGAATCTCATTGCTAATGTGTTGATAATTCATAAAGGAAAGGCTCTAAAGAAAAAGAGCAAAGGCAAGGCTAAAGTTGCCAAGACTGTTGTGACCGTCACAAAGCCTATGGAACAAGTCAAGCCTTATGTTGCTTCTACTTCACAGTCCCAGAAGTAAAAGGAAAAAGAAGGAAATTGTCATTTCTGCCATGCACCTGGGAATCAGTTCAGAAATTGCAAGCTCTATCTTGAAGATATAAAGAAAAAGAAGAGTGGTGCAACTACTGCTTCAGGTATTTACGTTATTGAAATTAACTTGTCTACTAGTGATTTTTGGGTATTAGATATTGGATGTGGATCTCACATTTTTATTAATGTGCAGGGTCTCACCAAAAGTAGAAAGCTAAAGAAAGGAGAAGTTATCCTACAAGTTGGAAATTGAGCAAAGGTTGATGCGTTTGTTGTAGGATGCTTTGAGTTAATTTTACATAGTGGACTTGTTTTAGTTTAAAATAATTGTTATTATGTCCATGCCTTGAGCAGAAACATCATTTCAGTTTCATGTTTGGATTTGGATGGTTTTAATTTCATTATTGCGAATAATAAATGCTCCATTTCTTGTAAAGACGTTTTCCAATGCGAATGATGATTTGTCTGATGGTCTTTATATTATAAACATGAAAAGGTCCACAAATACTCCTATTCTTAATGTAAATACAAAGAAGTTCAAGTCAAATGATTTGAATCAAACGTACATTTGGCATTGTCATCTTGGTCACATAAATGAGAATCACATTTCTAAAAACTCCATAAAGATGGATTTTTAGATTCATTTGATTTTGAATCATATGAAATATGTGTATCTTGTTAACTAGGCAAGATGACAAAGAGCCCCTTTACTGGACACAGTGAAAGGGCAAGTGATTTATTGGGTCTAATATATATTGATGTATGTGATACTATAAACACAATGGCTAGAGGTGGTTATCAATACTTCATTACATTCACTAATGATTTCAGCAGATATGGTTACGTGTATCTTATGAAACATAAAAGTGAATCTTTTGAGACGTTTCAAACATTTCAGAATGAAGTGCAAAATCAACTTGGTAAAATTATTAAATCACTTCGATTCGATCAAAGTGGTGAATATTTGAGGCAAGAGTTTGATGATCATTTTAGAAGTTGTAGGATTGTCTCACAGTTAACTCCTCCAGCAACTCCATAATGGAATGTTTCTAAGAGGAGAAATCAAACTTTATTAGATATGGTTCGATCTACGATTAGTCATGCAAATCCACCTATTTCCTTTTGGGGTTATGCCTTAAAAACTATTGCGTTTAGACTAAATTGTTTTCCTTCGACATCGGTTGATAAAATGCCACGTGATTGTCTTTCCAAAAGATTTAGGACTTTGAGGTTTTCGTACGATGAAAAATCTCAGAAAGATTATCAGCCAAATCTACCAAGTGTGTTGGTTATCCTAAAGAAACTAGAGGATACTACTTTTATAATCCGACTAAGAACAAAGTGTTTGTCGCTCGGAATTGTGTCTATATGGAAAAAAAAGTTTATTTCAAAAATAACAATGAGATAGTAAGTCTTGAAGAAGTTTAAGAAGCACAAATAAATACTCAACCACCAGTAGGAGATCAAAAAAGTCTTGAACTAGTTGAACCTTCATAAGTATCACAAGGCCCACGTCCGTCTTATAGGGTAAGACATCAGCCTAAGAGATTTGGATTTCTTATTACTGATAGTAGTGAGGTGTTGCTTATGGATCAAAATGAACCTACTACTTATCAGGAGGTTGTGTCTAGCCCTTAGGCGGATAAATGTCTTAGTGCCATGAATTTTGATATGTAATCCATGTATGATAACTAAGTTTGGAATGTGGTTGATTTACTTAAAGGTGGTAAGACCATTGGATGTAAATAGATTTTCAAGAAGAAAACTGACATGGATGGCAATATGCATACTTATAAAGCATGGATAGTAGCAAAAGGTTTCAGACAGACTCAAGGTGTTGATTATGATGAGACTTTTTCTCCTGTAGCAATGCTTAAATCCAGTATAATTCTAATTTTCATAGCCGCATATTATGACTATGAGATATGGCAAATGGATGTCAAAATAGCTTTCCTAAATGGAAAGTTACTTGAGGACGTGTATATGATACAACCTGAAGGGTTCGTTCATCTTGAGAATTCTAGGAAGGTGTGCAAGCTTCAAAGATCCATTTATGGATTGAAGCAAGCTTCTTAGAGGTGGAATATTTGTTTTGATGAAGCAATTAAGGAATTTGGTTTCATTAAAAATGAAGAATAGCCTTGTGTATATAAGAGGGTCAGTGGGAGCATGGTTGTTTTCCTGGTACTGTATGTTGATGATATATTACTCATTGGAAATGACATCCCAACCTTGCAGAGTGTAAAGTATTGGTTAGGGAAGTGTTTCTCAATGAAGGACTTAGGAGATGCAGCCTACATCCTTGGGATTAAGATCTAAATGGATAGATTTAAATGGTTGATCGGTCTAAGTTAGAGTGCTTACATAGATAAGGTATTGAATAGGTTCAGTATGCAAGACTCTAAAAGAGGGTCATTGCCAATGTCTCATGGTATAAGTCTCAGCAAAACTCAATGTCCAAAGACTAATGATGAGCGAGAGCGCATGAATACGATTCCATATGCATCAGCTATTGGATATATCATGTATGCCATGTTATGTATCATGTATGGCATGTTATGCACCCGACCTGATGTATAATATGCTTTTAGTGCAACAAGCAGATATCAGTTTGATCCTAGTGAGAGTCACTGGATAGCAGTAAAGAACATTCTTAAGTACTTGAGAATGACTCAAAAGTGTTCTTGGTCTATGGAAGATTGGAAGACGAGCTTGTTGTAAATGGTTACACAAATGCAAGTTTTCAAACAGATATAGATGACTTCAGATCGCAGTTTAGATATGTGTTTACTTTGAATGGAGGCATAGTGAGTTGAAAAATTTCGAAGCATGAAACTGTGGCAGATTCTACAACAGAAATTGAGCATATTGCAGCGTCCGATGCAGCTAAGGAGGCAGTTTGGATCAAAAATTTCATCTCTGAACTTGTTGTGGTTCCTAGTGTAGCTAATCCCGTTTGGTTGTATTGTGACAACAACAAGGCGATAGCATAAGCCAAGGAACCAAGATCACACAACTAATCTAAACTTATACTTAAACGTTTTCATCTCATTCGAGAAATCATTGAAAGGGGAGACATGAAGATTTACAGAGTTCCTACAAAAGACAATGTTGCAGATCTTTTAACGAAGGCTCTTCCACAAGTTAAACATAATGGTCATGTTAGGTCATTAGGTATTAGATACATGAATGATTTGCCCTAGTACAAGTGGGAGATGTTGTGCCCTAGGTCAATCTACAAACATTGTTTATCTTATGATTTTAGTAAATAAAATTGAATTTTTCATTTGTTCTTTTATTATAAGTGATTGCATGTTTACCTTATAGCAAGATCCATGGGTATTTGTTGAAATATCCTAAATGTCCCTAGTCGATCATTAGACTGGGAACTATAATGAGTTAAGACTAGTGTGAATCTTGATTGATGGTCATGTGATGATCATGCTTATACGAATCGAGATCATGAGTACTTATTAGGGAACAAGATACTGGAACGACCCCTATAAGAGCACCACATGATTAAGTCATAGGTGTTACTCATAATAGGTATATCATTTAGTCCTTCGACTTGAGATTAACATAGACTTCAATATTATGAACATGGTAATAATCAAACGTTGTCTTTAATCGGACAATTATAAAGATTGTGATTGGTTACCATGTGAATAATATGTGAAGGTGTGTAATTAAGATAAAATTTTTCACTCTCGTATGGAGAGAGATATCAGTGGATCCCTCGATATGATAAATTGATAATGGCCAAGTCTATGTGAATTGATATGATCAATATCACTTTGATGTTTTCAGTTTACGTAAATATCGAGACTAGTATGATTGAACATTAAGGGTGACTTTCTATGCCTTATGTTTAATCAAAGGATATCGCACGACAAAATGATATGATATATGTTATTCATTAGGTTGTATCAATTTTGATATTCATGCTACTTGGGTAGTCATAATGCATTGCTAGAGACCGCTTATGACTTGTTTACCAAAATGGTTTTGGTTCACTGCCAATGACGCATGAATCTATTGGGTCGCACATAAATAATGGCTTTACGCAATTTTAATTAGTCTAGAGTAATAAATTTTATATGATAAAACTCATGACATAAAAGCCCTTACGATTTGTTATATGATAACTAATTAATAGGGACATATGTGTAATTTGCTTAAATTGCCTAAATACAATAGTTGTATTACGAATAGGATTTGAAATGAGGGCTTACCTACACATACAAATAAAGGGTGAAACCCTAAAATGAAATAAGATTTTTTCGTTTTTTTCAAATTTCGAGTTCTCTAGATTTTTAGAGAGAAAAAAAACGTCTTCAATTTCTCTTGGGGCTAGCACTCCAAATTGTGGTCACCATTCGTGTGTGGATTTTCGATAGAGGACGCGCGCTTGAACAACTTGGAGATTGAACAATCACAGAGAAAAATCACGAATTAAAGTATAGTTTACTTTTATAGATCTAGTTTATTTTAAACCTATTTTCAATCATGTTAGTGATTTTTCAAAAATTGTTTTGGATTTTTTGCAGCGTATGAACCCCAAAACCTAACACTTATACATTTCTTTCCTTTCATTGCCATCAATGTCATACTTCGCTTAAAATACCTTTAGACTAATTATAAACCTTTTCCTCAAATTTTCAAATGAACTCCGGTTTTCAACATAATAAACATACCGCGTGAAGTATAAAAGATTTGATATAATCTTAAATTTGACAATCAAGAAATTAATAAAGTTAGTTTAAATTATAATAAGACAGAGTGCATAAAAACTTAATAAATAATTACTACCATTATATATCAAGTGTATTAAATATCATACCCAAGCACTGAATAAAATGTAACATATAATATACCACCACAAACACAAAGTATCACCAAGAAATACAAAATACATCACCACTACCAGAATTACATAGAGGAGCTCTCACAGTATCACTCAGAGACAGAGAAAATAAATAGAATAAGGGAATCAGTGTCGGCATCTGGAAGTCACGTCGTCATTATCTTCCAGTGGATTAATCATCTGGGACTATTAGCTCACACCAGGTCGTAGAGGTGGCATTCCTGACCTGGCAATGTCGAAACATCAAGATTACTGCTAAATGGTAATCTCATCTGTGTAGATGGTACAGGAACCTCTGCACCTCTTCGATGTCTATTTCTCCTGGACTTCATACGCTCCATCCTGTGGATGCTCCTTGTTAAGGCTCTCTGGTTCTCAAACACTAATTCTTGGTTACGTAGAGTGGTTATTTGACTATACAAAATTGCAACCATGAAAGCCAACTCCAACTCTTTCATACATAATCCATCGTAATTCCTACCAGGCTGCTCCACGTTCGGATCATTTCTAACTTCCGACATCTCCTCCAAAATTCTTCTTGTATCATCTATAATTTTCCTTCTCTGGTCAGTTTCTCTTCCGGCTAACTCAACCCTTTCTCTTTCATCCTCTGCGTATTCATAACCATTCACTCTTTCATATCTCTCTATAACCTCATTAGTTATGGTCTTCTCTGGAAAAACATCCATGTTAATCCCTGTCATGTTCACTTGATCCTCCCTACAAAAGGTTGTAATCATCAAAGGAATAGTAGTCCATCATTCTTCTTAGTGGTTATTACACTCCTAATCAATTCATAAATAATTTTGGCAACATCCAAGTATCCTAATCCATGACAATGTGGTAAAGTAGAGCAGCTTTGTTGTAATGGCCCGCTTTAATTAATCCCGATTAACTAACAAATTACGAATTAAGATCCTAAGCTCAAACCCACGTGGACGTCGCGGAAAAGTCTATGACACGCCTAATGGGTGAAATATGTTATTTTTGTGTGGCGAGTGTTTATTTATTTTACTATTATTTAATAGTTCGCGCGCGTTGATTGAGAATTACGCTTGGTCACGTTGTGCGCGTGTAGTGACGAGAGGGTGTGACGTCGGTGTGCGCGTAATGCGGGTGTACGGGGTAGTGTGGGATTGAGTTGTCACATCACTCATCCCATCACATCACACATCACATCACCAAACCCATCCATCATCATTCACTTTGTCTATTTCTCCAAAAATTTAAAAAAATTCTTTAAAACGGGACAGAGAGAGAAGAAAGAGAGTGAGAGAGAGAGAGACAACAAGAGAGGGAGAGAGAGATGTGGAGGGAACTCTGGCGAAGAGCACCAGCGGCGCCGACGGACCCCAATAGTGACTCCAGCAGCGGCGCAGACATCGGAGCCCACCAGCTACGGACGGCGGTTGGCGCGCGAGCGAGGAAGAGAGGAGAAAGGGAGAGAGGGAGAGAGAGGTCGTTGAGAAAGAGAGAGAGATCGGCGGTGGCGGCGGAAGATCGGGGGCGGCGGCGGCAGACGACGAGATCGATGGCGGGCGGCGCGGCGAGCAGCGCAGCGCCTCCCCAAGCGCGCGCAGCGAGGCGGCAATGGAGGCCTCGATGGTGAGGTGGCTGCGGCAGCGGTGGTAGTGAACGACGTGGAGCGGTGGTGCGTTGCCGGAACAATCGATCCCCCGGTATGGTTCGAAAAGTGCGCCAAGAATTAAACCTTTGGAATAAAAATTTTACAAATTTTGGTCTCACACTATAAATTCATTTAATGAGACTCTAAAATAATAAAAATTATATAATTGGACACCAGGGACATAGGCTACCATAGTCGGGTGTCGGGTACGTATCTCGAGGCGAGTGCGGGACGTTTCGAAGGCGTTTTGCGATTTGTTTGAGGTAAGTAAACCCACGAGAAAGTCGGCTTAGAATTTACTTATTTTCATTGTAAATTATTTATTTCACATTACTTTTCGCCATTTCAGTTTTCATGTTTACTCTATTCCCGCGTGTGTCTGTGTATGGTCGAAGGGACGGTGTGACCCCTTTCCGGCTCTCTCGTTAATGATAATCTTATTGTTGCTATGGTGTTGGTCATACCTTAGACTACGTGTGAGATATCTCTCAGCGAGTCGATGATCTCGAGAGCAAGTTGACGTGAGGCTCACCTTCGCCACATATTTTCTCTCCTTTGAGGCGTTGGGCGGAAGTTTACTTTCCGACCAACAGAGTTCCTCATTTCGACCGTGAAGAGGGGATGTGGATTTCCTCACTTCCAGGGCCTTCTCGGTTTAGTATTTAGTCCCAGGGCTCGACAACTATACACCACACTCGCGTTCTATATTCTTGATTATCTCACGACTTATATTCATGCTTTACATTCCTGTTCATTTACTTTATATGCATGAATTGTAGCCGTTTTCTTGGATTTCTTGTGAATACTAACTGAATTTCTCTGGGATTTACTTACCTGGAACTTGTCATTGTTTATTGGCGGCAAGTTGCAGATCCTACGACGAGCCGGGGAAAGGCGGTGATTGGCGATTACCTTTGATTTGGAGCGCCTCCACTAGCTTACTCGTAGGTGTTTGTATTTACGTATACATATTTTTTGGGATCATTTTGGGAGACTTTTTCACCTGATACATGTATATTGACACTTATTATACATTTCGTCGCCTTAACTGATATACATGGTATCCTTTTGCTGGGTTTCCACCCCATAGGTTGTAAATTAATGCATAACTTGTTTACATTAATTATATGCATGTTATTAAGACTTCCGCTATTAAAAATAACCTTAAAAGAATTAAAATAAACAAATTAAGTTGTAAAACTTCTTAACTTAACATATTTCGATAGAATATTAATCTTTAAAACAACGAAATTTACTAAGTTGGATTACAAGATGGATGGTTCGCGGGCCGTCATATACAGGTGTGCAGGTGACATAGCATGGCTTGGTGACGTGTTCGGGGACGTCGCGGTGCCCGGTTTGCTTCTGAATTTGGGGCGTCACATTTGTAGTTCACTATCTCATAGTACTGCAGGCTCGGTTGTAAGCTGACGTTGATGAAATACATAAAGCTTTAATAGTCTTCCTGAAAATTTTGGTGGTTATGTGCTTGGGATACCATTCTGTATCAAAAATAAATCCATCTACATGGATTGCCTCTAAGAATCCCCTTATTGTCTCAGTGGGGTAATGGTATTTAATGCCATATTCGGGTTTGGGGTACTCGTCATTTTATTTTTGGTGAAAATCCAGTAATCCAAAATATCGGTTCTTGCAGCGGAACTATCCTCCCTCGAACTAGGGACTCGGTCTTACTTTCACTTCCATATGCGTTAGCATAAAACTCTCTCACCGAGACATCTCAACCCCGTTCACTGGGGACATCCTCTAAGTCTAGGTGGTTATAATATCTAGTCAATAAACCCCAAATCATAGTTTCAATGATATCTAGGATCTCAGGCCTATACTTCAATTTGTTCTTCACATTAAATCCCCTCTCTGGGATCAATTTCCTATCTTTAATTATATCATTTCTAAATTTTTCATAAGCCTTCTCATTGACAAAATTCTTTTTCCTTAGTTCATAGTTCTTCTCCTTCATCGTTATCTCTTGATCAACTTCCTCTTTGTCCATCTTCTACATAATCATCCTTGGTATTGAAACTAAATGAAGAAGGTGGGGTAGGTTTTCTTTGTGCTCTAATTCTAGGTGTGTTGAAAGATATTGATGTTGGTTGAATTTGGAAAACTTTTAATTTTTTTTGGCTTCTCTACTAACTTTCCCTTCCTTTTATCCTCTCGTGAACCTCTACCCTTTCCACCTCCAGCCATTTGGAATAGTGTAAGTAAGAGAATGAACCTGTAAAATCATTTAAAATCAAATTTGTTGGAAAAGTGTTTTGTAAAATTCAATTTATCTATCGAGAAGGAGAAATTCATCTGAGAAATCATTTAGAAACTGAAAGTTTAAAATTTATGTGAAAGTTGTTGATAAAATATCATTGGAAAAAATAAACTTTGTATGTAATTCAACTCAATCGATAAATACTCACAAAAACCCCTAAACTCTTTTGAAACTTAGTCTCTAATTAACTTGCATACAAAATTTGATCTACTCACCATATAAGAAAAATGGTTCAAAAATTCGATAGTAATAAATAAATCATCACATCATTTCCATACTCGTGTTATAATAAAAATCATTCGGTATCAAAACCATTTTATAATAAAAATTTCGAAATTGAGCTCCTAGCCTAATAATCAATCCAAAACCGACTAAAAATCAAGATTTTGATCCGTAAGAGGTTTGGGTTTTCGTTGATTACCTTCTTGAAAGTGATTCTATCAAGTATGGGACTCGAGACTCTTATCTATGACATTCTTAAAGCTCCAATCCGAACTCCCTCGCTCAAGCCCTAGGTGGTTCTACACTCTCAAAACTCACAACGTTTTAGGTTGAATGTGTGAAGCATGAGGTGGGAATCACTTAAATACACTCAAATTAAGCTTTGGAAGGTTGAATCTATTCGAAAATTGGTCTCTACATCGAAAGGTTGCAATGGTTTGTGAGTGCAAAGGGTTAAAAGTGGTGATTTGGGTTTCTATTTTTTAAAAACTCGAATTCGTTCTCAATAAATCAAGGTTTAAGTGGATTCGCTGAGGATTCGCTGACAAAATCGTTGAAAATAAGCCTCGATTGCTTAGCGATTTATGCAATGACTTTTAGTTATAATGTCAAATCGGTGAGGAATCGCTGCCTCAAAATAACATTGAAAATCCTGCATATTGCTACTGATTTACCCAGTGATTTTCAGTACAAACTAGAATCGCTGAAAAATCGCTAGCCTAATTTTGTTGTTTTTCAAATTAAATTGATTTTCCCAATTAATTATCATATATATTCAGTTAATGTAGAAATATTCATAATTTTCATAATTTAACGATGATGTGTATTAAATAATCTATTTCATTACCATGAATAGCTAATTAACATAAACACTAATGCATAAGACAATATAATAAGGAAATAAATTGGCGTGATCAACCCGCTTACATGAAACTATTCCGAAATTGAATTTCTAAAAGTGAGTTCGTTATTATTATTATTATTATTATTATTACTATTATTATTATTATTATTATTATTATTATTATTATTATTATTATTATTATTATTGTTATTATTATTATTATTGATAACTCTGATATCATTGTTATTAATGACATTCTTATTAATATCATTATTGTTGTCTTCCATCATATTAGCTAAATTTTCCCTAAGTTGTTGTCTTAAACTCTGACTAAAAGTTCTATCTATTTCTGGATCAAATGGATGTAAAGATCATGTTGAATTAACACGACGAAGTGTGTAAACCATAAAATGTCTAGAATCCATAGAAATTATTTAAAAATCTCTGGCAACGGTGCAAAAAATTGACACGTGTCGATCGTGCACAATAATTTTTCGTATTTTACTATTAACTTGTAGTAGTGATAAGTGGGATATCGTCTCCACATGAATTTTGCAAATCTATAAGGAAAGTAATTTTTTTGTTTTGTTTTTATTTATTTAATTAATATAATTAAATGGGAATTAAAATATTAAATAACTAAAAACTATAAATACTAACTTAATTAATCAAACTAATTAAACCAATTTAAACAATTCAAATGCAAACTAAATTAAACAAATTTTAAAATTCAATTCAATATAAATACACAAACATCAAAACAAACCCTCAATAACAATGTAATATACTTGGATTGCATTTCAAACACTAGAACATAACATCACTTCACTTATAGTTATAATCATAACATTCGTGGAATCTTGGACTCATTAAATCCTACTTCGTAATAGGTTGATAGCCTTTAGCCAGCCACCGATTCTCCTAAATTCAATGAAAATGCCACATTAATTCTTATCATTGTATATCTACCCATTTGATAAAACGCAACACCGTTGAAATATGATAGCATTACACTCAGTGAAAATCATGCCTAATCTAAGCCAATATTGGCCAAAGCCGCACAATAAACAACTTAGAACACAATCACCTAGAACATCCACTTGGAAAATGCCCTATAAATTAATCCTAGTTACTACTTCTATAATTGTTGTCAATAACTATAGACATAGAATTAGAATCAAAATACCACATAACACATTTGCAACTATACATACAATACTAATCTTCTTTAGTTGTAATATGCAAAAAGAACTTGTTAAATCCATGATTGACGTGTATGAATAGATTTAAAGCATTAAGTTTATGATTACTTAATTATAACTATCTAGCAATCCAAAATATATTACATTTCTAGGGTTTGTTTAGATTGATATATTACTCACTCATGCTGGAAATAAACAATGCGTAAATATGTTAAAAGACAAAATGAATAAATGGATAACTTAATATAAGTCAAGGTTCTAATGTATCTTCAAACATTAACTAAAATAGATAATGAAATGATGTAGAGCAAAATAAAATGAAATGAGAGTCATTTTGAAGCTCTCTGGCCTTTTTAATAGTCTCCTTATGTATACATATCTTAGATAAACCCAAATTCTTTATATTAATCTAAAAAACTTGTAATCGACCTTAGTGATTTATCAACGATTCCTAACTTATACACAAATTGCTGAGCAAATCACTGAGTTTAGCTCTCAATGCTCCACCAATTTAGCTGGCAATTTCTAGTTCATTCTCCAATTCGCTTTGGATTCTCTGGCCTTTTCTTGCTACCAATTTAGGTGGCAATTCTTAGCGTTATTCCAAATCGCTGGATAATCGATGGGCTTCTTTTCCTGTTGACTTAAACACTTTCTTGTTATTTTCTTCCATTTCTTTATTTTCCTTTTTAAAACCTGAAATCACAAAAACAAGAGAATACATAGTGTAATATCATCATTTATATATAAAACCAACCTAGATTACATTATAAAATGTGTCTAATTATTGAATTATTATTCAACGGTATCATAAATGACCCGGCTTCAACATATTAGTGTCTAAACAACCAACTGGCTTCAACAGTATCCGATAAAACCTGGCCTCAACAGATTGGTGTTCAAGCATAGCAGAGGAGATGACCAATGGGCGCCAACTCTCCAGTCCGAGATACCGTTACAATTATTCATTCCAAGCACATTAGTTTCACATGCATTCATAAATAGAGAGCTTAAAGGACAAGATGAAATGGAAAGACAAGATATATTCAACTTTATTCCAACAAGATATCAACCATTCACTATTCATGAATTCTAGCATAACTAATAGCATGGCATGATTGAAGATAAAGCAAACCCCACTTACCTCCAAGCATTGTATCTTATTCAATCCTAACTTGGAAGTCCTATCTGATTCTCCTCGTGTCTATATTGGATAGGTTCATGTATGTGTTATTAACATGTTTGGTTTGAGGTAAGTTTATTCAATTCGTATTAATATCTTGAAAATGATGTAAAGGCTTTTTCAAATCAATGTCACGCCTTCGTCGCAGCGACAAAGATTTTCGGGGTTAGTTACCACTACCCCGACCCTTGTCTCGACATTATATCTCGATAAAACTCAGTTAATTTCAAAAAACAAAATGTTCGATTTATCTTTGAAAATTTTTCCAACGTCGTCCCAGCGTTGTTGGTTTACCCATAGAGCGCTGGGGCAAAATCACTAGCCTTGAATTAAAAACCATAAATTATCTCTAGTGATTTACCTGCGTCGTACATTACACTTCACGGTGTTGGGGTTGTTGGGTCGACTTCCTTAATCGCCCAGTCAGCATCGTACTGCCTGTGAGCGAGGCGCAGGCGCAGCGCTAGGCATGAATTTGGAATTCTAGATCTAATTCCAATTCGCAACTTTAGCAACAACTCACGCCAACCCACAAGGGTCCAAATCTAATCAAAACAGTAAAGAACACCTCGTTATAAACCACAAGATCAATCCAATTTCATCAAAGAATGTATTTAAAACCAAGTACACCATTAACACGTAGATTTTACAACTCCAGTTGAATAAACCAATGAATATGAGATGGAGATGTCCCAAGTCAGGATCAAAGCATTCGGGTTCTTCTTCCATCTTAAAACATCAAGAGAAAACATGATTTTAATCTAAAATCGAATGCATGAATCGAATAGAGAAATTAGCGAACACGAGATAAGTTTATTTACCTAGCTTATGAGATCTTGATAAGGGTTTCCTCTCCTCCACCAAATCTACCAAGCAAGTGTTCTTAGTTTCCTCTTCAATTCCTCCACGTAATGTTTTCAAACTAAAAGTGGCTTTAAGCCCTAATTTAGTTTAAATACTTGTTAACATAATTAGGGTTATGTTGACTAATTACAACCCTACATGTCATCTTGATGGGTTTAAGCACTAGGATGATCCTAGAGCCCTTATTTGATCCATCCATTTCTTTTGTTTATAAAAGTACCCTCATGTATATTTACAATCTTTGCCATTATGCTTTGTTTAAATCATCTAACAAGTCATTTAACTTTGTTCTCCTTCACTTAGGCTAAGTTTCACACCTAAGTCAACTAGTATTATATAATTCACACATTAACCACTCCATTACACAAATATCATACATATTTACTAAAATAACCTCGATGTCGGGAAAATTTATCAGAAAAGACTTTAGGGGCGTTACAATATTCCCAATTTTAGGAATTTTCATCCTCAAAACCAAAAGTAAGTCATTCCTTAATATTCGAAGACATCCAGAAAGTGCTCCACCATATAATCCTCTCACTCTCAAGTTAGCTCCTCATTTCCATGGAACTTCCACTGCATCTTAAGTAGTGGGATCTCCTTTGTTGTAAAGCTTCTGAACCTTTCTATCAAAAATTTGAATTGGCTGCTCATCATACGATATGTCTTCCCTCGATTCAACCTAACTCCAATCAATCGATGGTGAATTCTTAGTCGGCGTCTTTGCAACATGGATACATGAAACACGTCATGAACTCCTACTAGTTTAGGTAGCAAAGCTCACTTGTAGGCAATCAGGCTAATTTGTTCGTTCACTTCAAATGGTCCAAAGTACTTTGAAGAAAGCCAGTAGGTGTATACGATATGTTGCGATTATGGCACAACTATCAAACTTGAGTAGCCATATGGTGAAGCTACAAATGTGACAACAAAGTTCACAGGTGCAAACGATATAGCAACTTGTTAATCACCAATCAATGGTGATAAATCCATTAGACATGCAGCAAGGAATGAAGTTTGATGATATCAACTTCATGAACAACCAGAACTATGGAAACAACTCCAGTCGAGAGGAATGGCTTCTCAAAGGTTTTATCAAAGATACAACAACCCGAACTTCTCATATGGAAATCCTAATAATGCACTGAAACTACCTCCCAATTTTGATCAACAAGTCCAAGGCCAAAACGAAAAAATGACTTCATTGAAGTCAATTGAAAAGTTCTTGCAAGCTATTGACATTAACAATAGGGAATTCCATGAGAAGCATGAGAAAGATATGAAAAATGTAAAGCAAACTCTAAAGAGGATGGATAATGAAAGAACACAATCCATCAAAAACCTGGAGAGAAAGATTGGACAGCTAGCCATTGCTTTGAATTCAAGGAAAGAATGGTAGTTTTTGTGTGACATTATCACAAATCCCAAATAGAATGTTACTATCATTCTCATGATGATTACTATGGCAATGAACGAGCCAAGAGCAAGTGATGTACAAGCCAGAAAGAGACAACACTTTGGCTATGAGAAAATACGAAGTTATGCATGAGAATGGAATGGAAGTGAGGCAAAAATGAGTTTGAATGATTCAAGAAACAAAGGATCAATGCCTTGAAGAATAACAAGAAGGGGAAGAAACTTTTAAAGAAGCACCAAAAGGAAATAGCATCAAGGTGTTCCAACGAAGCCAGAACTAAAATTCAAGTTCGCGCTAAGACTTCAACCAATAAAGAGGAGAGGTCCTGGAGATATATGCATACCATTGAGCATTGATGGGCAACGCTTTAGAAACATCTTGTGCGATATGGGAGCCTCAGTCAATGTAATGCCTTTAAAGTACATGTTACAAGCGGATTTAAAGATTGATTGTCCTGATACAATGGACTTGCAAGTAGTTGATGGTAACTAGGTACCAACAATAGGGAAAGTCGTAAATGTGCATGTGAAAGTGGGTAGATTCACATTTATCACTGATTTTGAGATTATGGATCATGATATAGATGATGATGTGTCTATGATACTTGGGCTGCCATTCTTGAATACTACCAATACGTTCTTGCACACGAGGAAGAAAATGATCACAATGAGTATCGAGGAAGATGATGATAGTGAGAAGATTGTCTTTGTTGAAGGGAAAGAAGTACATCCAAATGGGAGAGATATCTTTATCACTGACCTACAAATGGAGTATCTCAATTTAGACTCGGACTAAACGAGCGAGAAATGTGTCGGGCTAATGACGTTAAACGAAGCACTACTGGGAGGCAGCCTAAGGGTTTTTAGTTTCTGTTTTTAAATTTCAGTTATTTATTTTGTTAAGTTAGAAAAGTCCAAACGTTTTAGTATTTTTCTAACTTTTGAAAGTTTTATGCTAAATGTGTAGGAAAGACCATTTGTCGGGTGAAATTTCATCAGAATGGAGCAAATAGTGTAAAAGTGCAAAGGAGTTCGAGTGGTTAAGGTCAGGTACATTGACAAATCACGAGTAAGGTTTTAGAAGACTTTTATATATACAGGGTATTCCACGCTGTCACGAAGCCTTGCATAGTAATACACAGAGCTAGGAGAGCACCAATATGGAGTTAATGAAAAAATTTTAATTTATGGAGACAGACTGATTGACACTATGTGTATACACACACGACGTCGTGAGCTAACAAGGGCGGCACCACCGGGATGGCGCCAAGCTGTGAGCAAAATTGCTCACAGTAGCCTTGATGTCGTGGCCACGCTGTGGCGCAACGTGCCCTATAAGGGACAACGTCAATGTCGAGGAGGGGGTTGTCAACCCCTTTCAACCCAAGTTTTCCACGCTTGAACCCTAGTCCATACACCACCAAATAGGCATACATCCCACTAGAACCTAAGTTTCAGCAATTTTAAGAGAGAAAAAGTGTTCCTAGTAATCAAAAGTGTAAAGAGAAGGTGCATTACGTATTTGCACAAAAGAGGAGAGCTAGGGCATTGATTTGGAGATTTGATTCAAGAGAGTAATAGGGTTTTAGTTTGTGAGCAAAGTAAGAGGCCTTTGATTGAGATATGCTTGGAGGAGTAATCTACACCGGAAAGTAGTCTAATAGTGAGGTAAATTTGCAATTTCATTAGCTATGCTTTGAAATTTTAGGATATTATTGATGAAATTACATGAATTGTGAAAATTAGGTTATTGGATAAGAATTGTAAGTTGTGTGGGTTTAAAGCATCAACGTGGCTTATGGTGAATTAATAAATGTATTTTGAGTCATTTGGCATGTAAATGGTTCTTGTGAATGAAAATTGTGAATATAGGTGATTTAAAAACCCGTGTTGAGTTGTTGTGTTGTGTGAGTTTTTATTGAGAAAATGGCAAGAACAAGGAGGCAAGTGAGTCAAGTTAGTGAACAAAGAGCAAATGATAATGAGACATCATCCTCAAGAGAACTAAATGAGGATACACCGAGGCCTTTTAAGTCTAAGTTCTATATTAGTAGAGACACCTAGGAGAGGTATAAGGCCATTAGAATAAATAATTCATTTGCGAAAGAGGAATAAACCTACCTGCTAAGTATGATAAGAGAGTTAATAACTTAATTTTGCAATAGGGTTAGGAACATCTCACTCAAGACTATAAGGAGAACAAAGTTTATGCAGTGCATGAAATTGTTTGCGAGTTATATGTCAATGCGAAGTTTACAACGAAAGGTGACTTTGTTAAGGTGAGAGGAGTAATATATGGTCCCCTTTAATGAGAATTCAATAAATGGCATATATGGTTTAGAATATTTGAGTATGAATGGAGATTCACATACCTTCCAGAGTGATTTGTATGAGAGACCCTATAACCTATATCCTTTTAGAGTCATTGAAAGAGCATTGGTTGTCCAAGGACAGCAAGGATGGATAATGGGAGCTAACAATGTACCAAAGCGCATTAATAAGGGAAGTGTGAGGAAAGTTTACAGAATGTGGAAACACTTTCTAGTTGCTTCATAATATCCAACCACTCAGCAAGGCGAGATCAATAAGCCCAAGGCACCTTATTTGTATGAGATTATAAGGAATGGGAGGATCAATATTAGGGAATCATTTATATGAATTTAAGGGAGTCAATCATGGCTGAGAGAAACAAGAAGCTATTGTTTCCAATCTTAATAACCTAAATGTACTTGAAGGCTGAAGTGAAATCGATTCGGAATGAGTAATTTGATTTAGGGGCCCAAGCAACAATAGATAAGGAGTTTATGCTCACTTTGCAGTCACCAAATGGATACCAAGACTTTGAGGATGAGAGAAAGCCGAGAAGGACAGACTTGAGGTTGAATTATTATCCAAGGAACAAGAGGATCAAGCAATAGCAATAGCAACAGAGTTAGCCCAAGAGTTGCAAAATGAAGGATATGAAGAGGAGGAGGATCACCAACAGGGATTTGCTTAGGGCTAAGAGTTGTAGACTCACTGATAGAAGAGCAGGACTTGGATGGTCCTAAAGTTTTTCAACCACCTCCACCACCACAGGCACCAGTACCACCACCTAAGGACATAACTGCACAGTAGCATAGGCAGTGGATTGTTGAGATGAGAAGATAGTACAGATTTGATAGGGTTCAGTATTATGAAGCCGTATAGAATATGAACAAGATCGACTGAATGGATAGCGTAATTTCATGTTATTTGCATATCATCAGAGGGACATAGCTAAATACGAGATGAGCAAACGGTTGAGACCTATTGATAGGTCTATTGGCTTTTTAGCAGCACCGAACTATATGTTTGATCCTGACGTGGTACAGAGCAGAAAGGTGGAGCTTCCTTTAACACCATCTTTTACTGGAGCTAATGATGATGCGCAGTCTTAGAGTATGAGTCTTATGGCCCATTTAGTTCACATTTTTGGGAGACCCAAGAACATGGGATTAGTTTGTACTAGAATTAACTCGTAGGTTTAGTTATTAGTCCATTTTGGGTAACTTGTTTGGTTGGGATTATTAAGGTTGGGATTAAATGTGGTTGCAATAAGTAAATTAACTAAACCTCCATTTAAGTTACATCTCCAAATCGAAAACCCTAGGTGTCTTCATCGTCCGCTTCTCCTCATCTGAATTCCTACATCTCTGGTGATACCATCTTTATCATTTGCATCTTCCTCATCGTATTCCTGTGTCAAGGGCAGTATCCCACAAACCCCACCATTGATCATCAAACACATAAATTTCAAAGATAAAAGCAAAAACTAAAAAAAATTACCAGTACCGATTGTAGAAAAACACAAAAGATCAATGCAAGTGATCTACGGCCCTCATCAAATCGAATCAAAATACAAAATTGTGCAACAATGTGATCTACTGCCCTCATCAAAGAACAAAAAAATCATAAAAAAATGATTCTCAAGTTCCAAACGACCAATTCAAAGTTCAATCACACCAACGACAAACACAATCTAAATTTTGCTTGGATTTATGAAGTTCAATTGGAGAAATTACTTGCTTTGATGTCGACGAGAACGAGTCTGTACATTCGAACACGAGCTCGGTTAAGGTCAATGATGTCTTAGATAGGGTTGGAGCAGACGATGAAGACGATGTCCAAGTTTAAAAAAGACAAGATCGATTAGGTTTGTTGTAGACAAGTCGTGAAGTGTGTATTTTATGAGGGCATTTAAGTCATTTGGTATGTGCCATACTTGGGACTAAATAATACCATCAAAACCATGGTTCATATTATTCCTAAGTTTGTGGGCATGTTAGTCTTGTGGACTATTTAGTTAGCGAATCGAACATTCGGCTTAAGTAGTCCAACCACTTATCCGAGCTAAAACCACAAACCAAACAGGCATTTAGGATTTCTCTAGACCAAGGGGAGATTAGCAATACATTTATACTTATTACTTTTACATTTTGGATATTTTGTCACTTTATTAGTTGTTTAGATTTTATGCTTACGAGTTTTTATGTTTGTTATATTATTATGTTTGTATGTTCAGTGTTTCTTATGTTTCAAGATTATTTTTAAACCTTGAGAGTAAGCTTTGGTTTAATTTTGGGGGCATCAACATTAAACTATAGGAAGTGATACGAAATGATGAAATAAAAATAAACACTACAGGTATGATAGTAAAATTTTATTTTTAAAGCAGTTAAAAGGAAAAGAATGGTAGTGTATGTTATTCAATAACTTATAATTTGAATGTGTATAGTAGTATTGTGAAATTCAAAAAAAATTAAACTTGATTAGGTGACTGATTGAGTATTTTCGGATTTAAATTAGGATTTAAGTATCCGAGGTGGGACTCATGTATTTCGGATTGGAGATCATAATCTTAAAATATTATTTTTGTATGTTGTATGCCTAATGAATGTATTATACTCTATTCGACGCGAAATATGGTCAACTTGAGATACATATCAAATGTCCGCGTGTACAGGAGCACGTTGGGAATTTGCCCAATTTTTACAAAATTGGGATATTTATAGGGGTTTAAATTGGTTTAAGAACTAAAAATAAATATGAAAAAATAAAAAGAAAAAATGTAAATGACACATAAGGGCAGTTGGTGTATATAGAGATGAGGATAAGTAGTAAGGTATTTCGATCATTTGACCAAATCGAGTTAATGTAACAATGAGATCGAATAGGGCTTTCAATCAAACCTCTTGCCCCTCATCTTCTTCCCCAACACAATGCTCTTCATCAACTCGTATCTCTCTTTTCTCTATTTCTCCATCGTCTCCCTCTCTTTACAGTCTCTCCTCTCCTCTCCTCTCTTTCTCTACACATGCTTATCTCTCTAAACTTTTTCTCTAGCTCGCGGTGGACATAGGCGAGAAGATGAAAGAAAATGATCATAATTTAGGTGAGTGTTTGGTTCGAATTCATCGTGGGCTCAGATAATTCATAGTTGATTT
Source organism: Stephania cephalantha (assembly GCA_039657325.1). Lineage (NCBI taxonomy): Eukaryota > Viridiplantae > Streptophyta > Magnoliopsida > Ranunculales > Menispermaceae > Stephania > Stephania cephalantha. The sequence goes on from CM077571.1 coordinate 34,487,558, forward strand.
AGTGGTTTAGTTGTTGGTTCATTAGTTTTTGGTATGTTGATCAAGAAAAAAGAAAAGAAAAGTGAATAATGAAACTATTTTCTTGAAGTGAATCAATTTGATGAGTTCAGGATATAAATCAATGGACTTTGCTTGATTTCAATTGTATTGGGTCAGTTTTCATCAATTCAATTAATTCTGAAAAGTTTGGAATTGATTTGAATCAGTTTTGACAAGTTCTTGTTGTTCTTTGATGTGTTGACGTAGGAAAAGTCAGGTATAGTTAATTTCTTCAATTCTTGCTATTTGGTGATGATCTTTGGTGGATTGGTACTCCATATAACCTATTTTTATCTGAAATTTTTGGTTTTAATATTAGGGGAACGTACGTGGAGTTTTGGGAATTCGAATAAGGGGTTGAACCTCCATTTTGAACTGCTCAAATGCCTAAAAATCAAGTTGGGTTAATAAGTCGAGGTATCAAATTACATCCAAATTACATAGGGTTAAGCTCATTTTAACCTTTCTCTATTTTATTTTACATAATGGAAAGGTACAAACTTAGAATCATTTATTTTGGAGGTGAAAAAGTGGTGCAAAGGTAGCTTGCAAACTATTGTCAAACTTGAAAACAATTTTGATAGTTGTGAGTAGCCATCTTTGATGAATGATTAAAAGGTTTTATAGATGTTCAAAATACTTGTGAATAGGTTCGTTTGAATCTTGGTATATCCTATTTCAATGGTTAGTAAGGCTTGTAGTGAAATGCATTGGTTTAGAGGTCAAAATTTAACGTTGAATATAGGGTCTAACTATTGAAAAATATGCATTACCTATAATTTGACTAAGTGTTGAAGGCTTATTTCGGGGTATTTTTGACTTTAAATATGAATGAGAGACTCATATAACATTGCAATGCAATGTTTGGTTGTTTTGGTGGAGGAAATAACTTTGAATGTTGATAAAATGAGTAAATTGGGATTTGTTGAAGTTCTAATGTTGAAATTTGGAATTGGCAAGATTAAAATTTTCAATTGAGTTAAAATCCCAATTTAAGATTCATAGTAAATTTTTAAATTGTTCTTGAAGACAATTAAGTAACTTATGACTTAAATTTGAGACATAAATTAAGTTTTGAGACTTAAGATGAAGTTGTTGGGGTTTAGAGTGGTTTAAAATCCCTTTGTTTAAAAATGATTTTGAAGTGTAGAAATGGAGTTGTAACTCTAAAATGTGTATTTTGAAATTTAAATAGGACTTACGGAAGTACAGGAAAGCCAAGAAAACGTAATGTGAGGCATCGTGACCAACTTTGGGTGGTTTGGTTGTAAGTAAACCCTGCAGTGGTATTTACTATTTATGGAATTATCTTTGTACCTGCATTTGTGTTTAGTCTGTATTGCATTTCGCATCTTTCTTGGTCATGCATACATGGCATCAAGATAGAGTTGCCCCTATTTCGATCGTAAGAATGTGAGGTGTTGTACTCCATACTAGACGTACTACAGGTGTCTAAAGCGAGTAATGCCAACTCCGGGGTAGCATGCATTGAACTCATAGGACTATTCTAGGTTCATCGTGAGTGGGCCCGCTTGTTATGAACTTAGAACAGGAAACGAGGGATCCACGTTGTTATATAAGTTTCTTGTTATTTGAAAATGCAATTACATTTCTCTATGTATTTAGACTAACATTTGCAAGAGTACAAAGTAATGTAGGAGTTTACTTACCTGACAACTTCGAGTTGTTTTTGATAATGTCAGGTTCTCTGTGAAGGCAGGAAAGAACAAACAAAGCTCGAAGATCTTCAGCAAATGTTTTAAGTTTAAAAGTTCAATTTTTTTGTTGTGATCACTTTATATATATTATTTTTGGCTTTGGGTGAGTTTAAGTCATGAAATACTTTTGAATAGGTTATGAAAATCTACTATTATAGTTTGAAGTAAGTTAAGAGGTTTATGATTCAAATTTGGTTTATTTTGGGATTATATAGTTGTAACTAAGGTATTAGACACTCTAAATTAGTATTTAATGTTTGAATTTGATATATATTATGAATTGTGGGGAGTTGTGAGTCCTTCTAAGCTTCTCTCCATTCTGCTTTCTATTAGGTGAATTTCAGGCAGGCTACTTTTAGGGGAGGTGCTACCGAAATTTTAACAAAATATGGATATTTGCTCAAATTAAACAAATCATGAATTGAGTTTGATTGAGGATATAAATTTAGTTTTGGAACATTATTAAGGATTGAAATAAAATTATTTTGAGGTTGAAGTTAATTGACTAGATTAGATGCCTAGTTAGGAGAATTAGGCTAAGTCGAGACTTAGTGAGACGGGCCTGACAAGTAAGATTACGTTATATATAGTAATATGTAATGAATAAATAATTCATTTTCAAGGTTCATGCCTTTAATTGAGGATGAGTAAGAATACAAGTATCTTGTTGATATGAAACTCAGTAGAGTGTTATCAAATTTTTGAAGAAAATAAGAAATGTAGCAAACAATGGTATAATTTCATCATTAAAAACCTAGAGTTAGGCAAGACCATGAACTTGAAACAAAAGCAAGAAGAATACTAGAACACTTTTCGTGGAAAAAGTTTGATCTCTAAGGAATACTATAATAAGTATGAATTTTACTTCAGTACAAAGTAAATAAAAGCTTAGTACCAAAAGGGGAAGAGATATGCATGTTGTTTAAGGAAAAATTGGAGTTAAAACTTGCTTGATAGAGTGAAAGTGAAAAGTGCTAACAAGAGTTTTAAATAAAATAGAGACTCCACAAGTTCTACAGGAAAAGGAGTAGAGAACTTGATGGTTGGAAAGAGTAAGAAAAACAGAATCCATAGTAAAAGAAGCAGGGACCGTACAACTAGAAAATATGAGGAGAAAAGATATATATATATATATATATAAAGAAAGAAAGACGAAAGTTATATTAAAAATCTTCAAATGAAAAGATTTAGCTCGAGTTCAAGTAACTTAGTAAAGTTAAGTTTTCTTTCCAACTATGTTAAGTCCTATGGACTCTTGAAGTACTTAAATCTATAAAACTCGTATGATCTATGCTTATTTGTGAATTCTTAACATTAATGAGAAATCATGAGATTGTACACTTGCTACTTGAGTGTTGAGGTGACATAAACTTGTAAGTAGAGATGATTTTGGTTGTGAACTAATTTTGAGTTTTGAAAGTGAATTATACGTGTTGTTAAAGCTACGTGTTTTGAAACTATTAGTTTTTGTAAAGAAAAAACACTTGCTACTTGAGTGTTGAGGTGACATAAACTTGTAAGTAGAGATGGTTTTGGTTGTGAACTAATTTTGAGTTTTGAAAGTGAATTATACGTGTTGTTAAAGCTACGTGTTTTGAAACTATTAGTTTTTGTAAAGAAAAAACTCTTGAATGGATTATTAACTTGAACTTATTTGAGTTATAGGATACTCCATGAAGTATAGTAGTAGTAGTAGTAGTAGTAGTAGTAGTAGTAGTAGTAGTAGTAGTAGTAGTAGTAGTAGTAGTAGTAGTAGTAGTAGTAGTAAAATACACTTTTGCTCGGGAAGTGCAAAATATGAAGTTTGAGGGTTGATAAGTGTTTAATTAGACTTAATATATAAGGTCAGTTTAATAGTATATTTGGTATAAATATCCCGAAATGAGCTCTAATTTATGGTATTTATGTGTTTTCAGAAATACAAGTTATAAAGGAGACAAAAGAGTGATTTCATGATGAAATGAGGAGAAAATGCACAAAAGTACACTTGATGTCATGGCATGGAGGCTTGGAGTCGTGGGGTTGTGCACACGGCTTCGGGACATTACGCACAGAGCATGGGTTACATATTGACAACGGTTACATATTGACAACGCTGGGAAATAAATAATAGAAAGTTTAGAATTCTAGTTCGGTTGGAATTGTTAATTAGGGTTTCTAATTGTATTCTAATGAGTCTTAGTCTTAGAGGTATAAATATGTATTAGAACGTGATAAACATAAGACAATAGACCTAATAGAAGATATTACTACTAATTATCATAGTTTTACATTGTTCTTGAGTATTAAGAAGAGTTTTGGAGGAGAAGACATTGAAGACTCCACTTGTGGTTATTTGGTAATGTTTCTTTGAATTATTTGAAGTTATTTGATTTAATCTTTGATTGCAATAAATATCATGGTGTGTATGTTGATTTCATTGATGAGTGAGTAGTTTATTAATTTTAGGTATTAATGAATATTATGGTATGAATGTTATGATAAAGATAGCATGAATGAATTATAATGATTAAAAGTGCAATGGTTAGAATTGGTATTGATTTTATACGTAATGCTATGAACATCTTGATCACATGTTTGTTGAATAAAGGTTTTAGGAGTTAACCTGGTCATTGGAGCTTTTAAGATGGATATGAACAATACAACCGTAAAATATATAACATCGATAGATAGTTATTGATTAGGAAGGTATGGATAGTAAACTTAAGTGGTTATGAGTTTAACGATTTAAAATTCAATGCTATGTGGAACTTACATCATTCACACCGATAAGTGGAGTTCTACTTTGCACTTTAGGATCTTTTCCACCACTACATTGAGCTGAAGTGAATCTTAAGGAAATATATATTTTAATTGAGCATTGCACACACATAATGAAAACGAAAGAAGTGAGATATAAAAGCATAGTAATTCATTATCCAGGTGAAGTTATGAACTAAGAATCTTCTTAATATAAGAGTACAAGTTATTTTACATTATTTTCTAGAATAGAGTAGTTTAGTTAAAACCAACTAAAAAGCGATCTTCTTAGCAATAATGTGGGCTTAACTAAGTGAACAGTGTCCATATAAACCTTTCACTAAGGGTGATATCCATAATCAACTCTAGTTGATTACATTATTACTACAATCGAGCCGTTATACTTATGGTTTCACGATCAAGTAGTCCCCGCTGAACTGTGCGATACCCTGGGCGCCGCAATGAAACGAGTGAAACTGCCGAAATGTTCCCTATTCTTGCTTCGCTTAGGGTAGCCCATCGGATAACTGTCCCAAAACTTGCTCCTACTGACTCCTCGATAGTCATCCCTACTCATCACCCGTGATGGTGGCATAGCCTCCCTATCCCTGCAGGCCTGATATGCCGCCTCGCAATGATGTTCACTAGCACCCCTCACATAAGTCTCCAGCATAGAGGGTGTCTCGCATGTCTTGGTGTGCTCATCTAGTCCGTCAATGAATCTAGTTACCCTATCCTCTATAGTAGCCACATAGTCTGGAGCAAAATCATACAACTCATTATATTCTAATTCATATTCACGTATTAGTAAGCCTCCCCGCGCTAAGTTCAAAAATTGGTGCCTCTTAGCATCTTTGACCACCTTCGGGAAATATTGCTCATAAAACAAAGTCTTGAACCTTGAATAAGGATCAATTGATCCTCCAGTCCTCTTCAATGACTACACCACTTGTAAGCCTTCTCTTCTAGGAGATATGAAGTAAGGAAAACCATAGTGGGACTATCGATCTTCAGAACTTCTTGCCTCTTATCCACACATATGATCTAATGCTGAGCCTCGTTTACTTCTCTGTCCCCATAGAAATATGGTACTTCATACTTCATAAACTCTTTCTGAATCTTGAGCATCCTGAGGGATTATGTGTCCACTAGTAACGTTGGCGGTAACACTGCTGGTGCTACGAGATTCTCATCTACCCCGACCACTGACTAAGCCACATCATCTTCCACATTTCCAACCTCTAGAATGACTCCTAAACCAACTCCTACAACTTGTGGTTGCATCTGTAGAACTATTTGTGGTTGTGGCAACGGTGGCATAAGCGGTGGTGCCACTAGTACTCTCTGTCCCCTAATAGCATCCATCATCTCATTCACCATGCGTTCATGTGCTACAGACATATCCTTAAGTGTCTTAGAATGATTCTCATACATTTTAGTCATCTGGTGTACCATTTGAGCATGACATTATTCATCATTAGTCCTTTATGCACCCTTGGCGCTCCTCAAGCCATAGGAACTTCCACCTCGAGTACTCATTATGCACTGTGAGCAATTCATAGAAGTTAGTTCCAAAACTTTACATCGGAGACAAGATGAATGAAAAACATATCTAACGATATAGTTATTATACACATAAGTAAATAGCATCATAACATATACTTATTCATTTTTAATTTACATTCCCACCTTAAGCTTAGTCACTAGTGCATAATAAGTCAATGCAAACCATAAGCCTTCGCAAATGATTTCATTACTTAATAATGACCAACCTTTTCTAAGTTCAACAACTTACTAATCCTTAAGGTGACTTAAATTAGATATTATTTATGGCTTTTCATCTGAGTCTTATTCCCATTTTTAGGATCGGACTACATTTTTCCCTTTAGGCTCCATTACCAACTATAGGATATCAACTATGATCTTTCTTCGGTATTAATGCCTAGATCGGATACCAACAGTGATCATTACCTACTCTATTTCTAGATTCGTTTAGCCTACTCTGTGATACCAACTTTGACAACCCCGATTCCTACATCCAGGGTCGCGCGGCCTAAACCATCGCCAAACCCCATGAGATAACTCAACGAATCGAGCAATGATCTAGTAAGCCTTAACCTACAAAAAATACTACAAGACAATCTACAAATAGACAACTAATACATATAATAATTATGGAATCAAAGTCTACTAAGTCTATTAGGTGCGGAAATAAGGTAGAAAGTCTTACAAAAGATAAAACACTAACTTATGGGTTTCACAAAGTCTACCCATGATAAAATCCCATGTTTATTAGATAAAGTCTCAAATCAATTAACTATAAATTAAACAACCTTGCAAACAAGAAAAGAGCTTCTACGCTACGACTTTACTTTTTCCTTTCTCCTGAAAAACAATTGAGGTACCCGGAGGGGGGAAAAGTAGTGGGGTGAGCAATATTTCAACGAGCCTAGTAAAGCAGAAGCCTGCTTTACCATCAATCATCCAAGTAATACCTAATGAATAATAACTAGCATGAATAAGGTTATTCTTCAATTCCTACTATCATTCCGAGCATGAAAGGATAACATAAACAAGCATACTATATAACGCGAGACATAATAAAACAAATCCTGAACAAGATAGTCAACAAGATAACAATGATAACATGAATGTCATAAAGTCAACAAAGTGAAAACCAAATACAAAGTGTGTGATGTAACAACCAACTAGCTTCAACTGTATCATAAATGACCAGGCTTCAACTAATTGGTGTCTAAACAACCAATTAGCTTCAACAGTATCCGATAAGACTCGGCCTCAACAAATTGGTGTTCAAGCATAGCGGAGGGAGATCGATGACCGGTGGCCGCCGGCTCTTCGATCTGAAATACCAGTACAATTATTCATTGCGAGAATATTAGTTCCACAGGCATTCATAAATATGAGCTCAAAGAAGAAGATGAAACTGAAAAACAAGATATATTCAACTTGATTCCAACAAGATATCAACCATTCGCTATCATAAATTCTAGCATAACTAATAGCATGGCATGATTGAAGATAAAGCAAACCCACTTGCCTCAAAGTGCCGATATCATATCCAATCCTAACTTGGAAGTCTTATCTGATTCTCCTCGTGTCTACATTGCTATATATTCATGTATGTGTTATTAACATTTTTGGTTTGAGGTAAGTTTATTCAATTCCTATTAATTTCTTGAAAACGATGTAAAGGCCTTTTCGAATCAATGTCAAACCTTCCTCGCGACGATAAACATTTTCGAGGTTAGTTACCACTGCCCCGACCCTTGTCCCGACATTATATATCGATAAAACTCGATTAATTTTGAAAAATAGAATGATCGGTTTATCTTAAAATAGTGTCCAACGCCATCGCAACGTTGTAGGTTTACTTACAGGGCGTTGGGGGAAATGCCTGGCCTTGAATAAAAAACAATAAATCAGCCCCATCAGTTTTCCAGCGTCGTACATTACACGTCACAGTGTTGGGGAATCATTGGGTCGACTTCCTCAATTGCTCAGGCAGCTCGTGGCCAATGTCGTATCGCTTGTGAGGGAGGCGCTGGCGCGGCGCTAGGTACGAATTTAGAATTCTAGATCTGAATCCAATTCCATAATTTCCTAACAACTCACGCCGACCACCAAAGGTCTAAATCCAATCAAAACGATAAAGTAAACCTAATTAGAAACCATAAGATCAATCCAATTTCATCAAAGAACGTATTCAAAACCAAGTACACCATTAACACATAGATCTTGCAACTCCAATTGAATAAACCAAAGAATAGGAGATGGAGATGTCCCAAATCAGAATCAAAGCATGGGGTTCATCTTAAAACATCAAGAGAAACCATGATTTCAATCCAAAATCGAATGTGCGAATCAAAAAGAGAAATTAGAGAATATGAGATAAGTTTATTTACCTAGCTTGTGAGATCTTGATGAGGGTTTCCTCTCCTCCACCAAATCTACCAAGCAAGTGTTCTTGGTTTCCTCCTTAATTTCTCTATGTAGTGTTTTCAAACTATAAGTGGCTTTAAGTACTAATTTCGTTTAAATACTTAGTTAACACAATTAGGGTTATGTTGACCAATCACAACCCCGCATCTCATCTTGATGGGTTTAAGCACTAGGATGATCCTAGAGCCCTCATTTAATCCATCCATTTCTTTTGTTTACATAAGTACCCTCATGTATATTTACAATCATTACCATTATGCTTTGTTTAAATCATTTAACACGTCATTTAAGTTTTTTCTCCTTCACTTAGTTTATGTTTCACACCTCAGTCAACGAGAATTATATAATTCACATATTAATCACTCCATTACACAAATATCATGCATATTTACTAAAATAACCTTAATGTCATGACAATTTACTAGAATAGACTTTAAGGCCGTTACAATAGTCATGTCATGACTGGATCTAGAGTTTTTACTCTATTGTTAACCGTTTGTTAAGAATTGCATTTCATTTAGTTTGCATCGGAAGCTTTGTTTTAGTTTATTCGTATTTCCTTTCAAAAATCTCCCTATTTTAGAACATAAAGATCGTTCTCGATCCCCATGAATTCGACCTTATTACCACTACTACAAATCTATAGTAACCCAATATTTGAGTTTAATATTAGTGTGTTCAGCAGTGCATCAATTGACTAGTATTTTTTTAGATACATTAATCTCCATCTCTAGATTAGATCAATAATTGTGATTTATTCTCCTTGGCTTAGGTCATTGCATTAAATTGTCACATTAATATATACATTCCTATGATTGCATATATATATATATATATATATATATATACATTCGCGAAATTGTAAAAATAGTTTAGTTATGCTAGAGTTTATGTGGTATGTGCATTGATACTATGTACATTTACTACAAAAAAAAACTTAAACAACAACAAACTAATCTGATGCTGAATTGGTACGGATCTGTTGCTAAGCGACCCTGCAACAGATCAGCGACAGATAGTAGCTATTGCTAAACTCTTTGTTGCTGATTCAACTCAGCGACAGATTTGGGGTTCTGTTGCTGTTCAGCGACAGATTTGTGACAAACGTCTGTCGCTGAATAGCAACAGAAACTAGTATGTCGCTAATTGTAGTCCAGACAGCAAATGAGGGTCTGTTGCAAATCAGTTGCAAATCTGCGATAGACACGGTTTGTCCCTGATTTACCCAGTCAGAACAGTCTCGTGTTGTCGCTGATTTGCACAGTCAGCAAAACCGTAGTTTGTCGCTGATTTGTCGCTAAACAGCGAAAATGTGGGGGCAATGGCGGACCGGACGGAACCAAGCGGCGCGGACGACACAATCTCGAGCAGGGTCGGCGCGACCCGCAGTGTCGTCGGCGTGCGTTGCGGAGGAAGGACAGAGTCGGCGAGTCGCGGTCGACGTCGACGATATCGGTGGACGACGACGGCGACGGTGGCGGCGGGGAACGTCCAGCGGCGGCGGAGAAGAAAGAAATTTTGTTTGCACAGAGAGGGTCGAGGCGGATCTGGATTTTACCCTTTCGGGTAGAGACAGACAGTGTCTGTCGGTGATTTGTCTCAGATCTGTAACAGTCGTTGCTACAGATCAGCGACAGACTTGTTTCTATCGCTGATCTGTAGCAGATCTATCACAGACATGGCGGAAAATTTATGGCGAGAGATATCAGCGACAGATCTATGAAAAAATTTAATTTGTCACAATTTTTGTCACAAATATGTCACTGATTTGTTGCTATTTGGTCAGTCGAGTCAAACAAACTATCCGATGCAGAACTGTTGCTGATTTTTTGCTTTGTTTAGCAACAAATTTTGTCTATCACAATTTTTTGATGCTATTCCTCCATATTCTTGTAGTGATTGTGTGTGAGTAGTTCATGTATATAGTTTCAAAGCACATACCACATACATTCTAGTATAACTATACTATCTTTACTATTTTTTGAAGCCTTATGAATTTATTCATCTTGCTTAGGTTTCATTATTCATCTCTCACACATGTATTTCGAGGCATCGCACAATGTCAATATCGAACCCAATAACCTGTGAAAACACCGAACAATAAATTATAAATTTATGTGACTTGAACTATATAGTTTATACACACACATTAACTAAAAATAATACAGCTGGGCGTCGACTTCCGAGGCTTGACCGAGTAATCCACATCATCTAAGGCCCATGTCATTGTCCTGAAATTACTACGTGGCTCAAGTTAGAATTTCGGGTCGTTACAGCAAGCGCTCCAAATTTAACCTAAATCTATTCGTTACACACTTAGGAACCGAAGAGTTCTTACGGCAAACGAATAAGTGATTGTGAGATCCGAGAATTTCATGAACTTGATTAGGAAACTAATTAAGTATTTTCAGATTTTATTTGGAATTTAGGTATCTGAGGTGAGACCCGCCTGTTTCAAACGAAAGTTCATAATGTAAAATGTTATTTTTTCGTTGATGAATGTCTAGCGTGTGTATTATACGATATTTCGTCGTGAAGTCTATGTGTTGAGGTGTATACTCAATTTATGTAAGAATCGAGGTTGCAAGTGTGCGTTAGACGGACATGAGTTAAAATAAAAAAATTTTGTTTCTCAAAAACTAGTAAACAAGTGTTAGGAATTATGTGACGTTTTGCCTCGGTTTGCATGAAAGTGGAGATTAGTGGTAGTGAAAAAAATTAGAATGGAATTGGTGTAAGACCTTCCTTCGAAATGCATGCGAGTTGAGGTCGGTGCTGTGAGATGTACAAAGTGTATCAATGTGGTATATTATTGTGGTTGCATACTATATAGTTTGATTTAAAATTATTAGTGTAACTTAAAGAGCATAGTTGAATTCCAATAATGCCCATATAAAACTCATAGTTTTAATAAATTAATGATGGACAAATCAGAAATTACGCCTTACTAAATTTCCAATTAAGAATAAAGGTGTAGCATAAAGGATAATTACCAATAAATTTCAAAAAAATAAAATAAAATAAAATAAATATATGACAATGATGAGACTATGTGGCGGTCTCTAAAGGTATATAGGTGTATCCACTAAATAAGCTAGGAGGAGGTGGGTAACATGACGACTAATTAAAGAGGTTAGCAAAGATACGAGCAAAATCTCTTTGTTTATTTTCTCTATTTCTCTTTTCTCGTTGTCCACCTTCTGGAAATGGAAAGCTACAATTATGAGAGCCTAGAAAGTTGAACACTTTCAATTTGTGATGAGGTGGTACTTGATGGCCCAACTCTAAGGTATGTGGACCTAAATTACAATAAAGTAATTAAACTTTATAATAGATATGTTTCGATTCACCATACTAAGGTGCATCACAGAGAGGAAGAGGTTATACTGTTGTGAGGTGTTAGTTGGTTTTTCTTTTCCCCTTAGTAGTTAAATATTATTTCCTTATAGATTAATCGATTAATAGCTTGTATATTATTAGATGTTTGATGAAAAGAAAGACAAGTTCAGAAATGAATTAATCTAGAAGAGGTTTTGGAAAAAATGCTATAATAAAATAATGACAAAGAAATGGATGTGGGACTAGTGAAGAATGGTTGCATTGCCCTTAGTGCCACCATATTGATGGTAATGGTTGGTGATGAGTCATTATTTGTGCACTCTTTCATAGGTGTTTTTCTATGTAAATCAAGTCCAAAGTCGTGTTTTATGGCTCTATATGTTTACGTTGGAGATTTACATGGTAATTGAGTATTTGTGCGTGAATTAGACAAATCCAGGAAAGAAGTCAAAGTTCGGTCAAAGTTCAACAGGTCCGAAGCCACCAAGATACAAGCACGACGTCAAGAAGGAAGCATGGCGTTAAGAATGCGTCATTGGAAAATACATGCAAGGCGTCAAATTAACACAGATGACATCTACTTTATAACAGATGGCGTCAGTGACTGCGCCAGGAACAGATTTAGAAGTTTCAGACATACTTGTTGTCCAAGACTTTCTATAATGTTCCACGTCACCATCCAGCGTCATCTTTTAATAATAACGGCATCACCGACGGTGCCAGATTTATAGAATAGAAGTTTTGCAATTTTTAGAAGTTTCTTATTTCTCGAGTTTTCCTATTCTTGTACCTAAGCTCACCTTAATAAAAGAGGGACCTCTATGGACGAAAACACATTGTAATTCAGAGTGATTTAGGAGTAGAGCAAGGTAGAGCAGCCATGTTCGGTTATGTTCTTTAATACCTAGGTCGAGGATGAAGCTCTCTAGCCAGTAGTAGGTTTGTTTTCATGTCTTGTTGATGTTTAATTTAATAATAATGTTTTGTTTCAGTTCTCTATATTTATGTTGTGGTTTTTAACGATGCCTCAATAGTAGTTTAGAGTTTGCAAGTTCATTGCAAATCTCTGGCGTAAACCTATTAACATGTTATCAATCAGGTTGAGTCTGTGATACCAACCGAGTTAAGAAGTGGCAATCACCTAGAACAATAAACCTGACACACTTGTTGTGTTAAGTGAATAACATCGAGAACTAGGTTAAATCTTGAAAGCGGTAGCCCAAGGTTATCTAGAGGTAGGTGTTCCCATAGAGTTGTTAATGATGCTCACGTGCTAAATCTTGAGAGCGGTTGCCCAAGGTTGTACGGTGGAGTAAGAGAAGTATTTAGATAGCGATTTTCCTATCTATCTAGAATAGTGGAACTAGGGTGTTTGTGACCCCAACACCTAGGCATCTAGGGAAACTATTTTAAAACTCATCTTTCAAAACTGACGATACAAGACATGGGAACAACATAAGGCTAAATCGTGAATTCCTAGGCTTAGATATGTTCTTATTATTCTGAATTCTCAATTATTCACTTTCTTGTTTGGTAGATCTTTAAGATAAAACTCTTTCAAAAACCCCCCAGATTTACTTTTCTATTTGTTGAACTATGTTTGACTGAATCCTGCGGATTCGACCATGTGCTTGACTCTACTACATTCCAGCAGGATTGGTAATATTTTACAGGTTATATTTGACATGCTCGACACATGATCAAATTTTGGCGTCGTTGCTGGGGATTGGGTTTCAAATTGAGTTTAACTTTTCTTTTCTTTCTATTACATCTATTTTAAACCCCTGTCTCTAGCATATGTTTGCAGGAAACTCAAAAATGGGCTTCCCCCTTCCTCCCCTCTCCCAAACTATGGTCATCATGATGAATCATGTCATTACAATATGAATGGGGTAAGTACATCAAATTTTAGACGTGAATTTTCTAATTGGCTTTCTATTGAGCAACATGGTTATATGGAATCTTATGGAGTTTATGCGGAAGTCTCACATCCCGCTGATGCTTATCGTTACTACCTATAATATGAAAACTATTCTGAGTGGAGCTATGCATTGCCACAACCTAACTTCTACGAGTTCAAACCAAGTCCACGGATTCCACAACAAGAAGAACATTCTCTTGAAGAAATCATGAAAGACTTAGCCTCGGTCCATGAACAGTTCCATCAAGACAATCTATGCTATTTAGATTGTTGTTCTTCATGGATTTTGGTGTATGAAGGGTTCACAAGAGTAAATCGACCCTTAATGGGTAAGAATCCCTTATTGGGGAATCATTTTTGAAGTTATTGTTATTGTTGGGTAGTGATTATGTGAGGAAGAAGATGAATAGTAACTTTATGGGAATGTTGATTTGGTGTCTTTTGCTTATGTTTAAGCCCATTTTATTGCATTATAAGGAAAAATGAGGTGCAAAATAATTTTGGGAGGATTGCATAAGTTTGAAGGTTGTAAGGGTCGAGACATTAAGATGAACCATGATATTAGTTTAGTTTTTACTATATAAAGTGTTCTGCCCAGAAAGCATGCTCAAAGTTATGAGCATACTCAAAGTTTCAAGTATGCTCAAACTTTGAGTAAGCTCAAACTTTCAATAAGCTCAAACATTAAGTATACTCCAACTTTCAGTAGACTCAACTTTTAGCTTGTTCAAACCTTCAGCACGCTTAAATCTCGAGCATGCTCAATTCAAATTGATTAGGTTAAATGACTTGAGCTAGCTTGTAACTAATCTAAAACACACTTTAAACACCCTCTAATGACCTCAGGGGGTCTAAGGGATCGTTGTACAAGGTTCTGGAGCGAGTAGGGGACGCATTCGAGGCATTTTAGGGAGAGTTGGAGCGCGAGATTAAGTGCATAAAATCCAATTGAAAATCACTTTGAGTATTTACTTATTTTCATTGCTATTTTTACACTATTTTAGTTTAGTCATATTTTTCCTTATCGTTGTTCATTTCCATATTTTATCACTGATTTGGTTTGGTTAAATGGTCGGTTGAGTTTACTCCCGCCGAGTATTCCGTTGTGTTCGTGGCATGCTAGACCATAGCACGTGTACCTGGGTCCTTAGTAGATGACGACCCGAGCTACTGTTTCGGTACATGTGTCGGAGCGTCGCGGGTCTACGTCGGCCACCGAGAGGCCCGAGTAATAGATCAATTGGGTACACTCACTAGGGGGATTCTGGGGATTTGAAGTATGGTCTAATATGACTGATAGACACACACATTTGCACCTGATTGTTATTTACGCATGTGATGATCCATTTACAGTTGTCTATTTATTTTTCGCATATTTATTTAATAGTATTAGTTCCTTACTACTTAAATGCTTAGTAAATTTCCTTGGAGTTTTACTTACTGAACTCATCATCTATTTTGTTGTGATGACTAAGTGCGGATCATAGTACTAGTAGGGGCAAAGGGATCCTAGGCAACTATCTCTGATTGCCTACAGTTCGAGACCAACTAGTACATGTTCATTTTGATGTTTTGCTTCACTATTGGGGTTTATGGGAGACTCGAGTGGCATTGTACATGTATATATTTCTTTTGAGATACATGTCGCCTTATATACAGTGTACTATATACCGAGTTTTCCACAGTAGAATTTGATGCTCTATGAGACATGACTTTATTATATTATCCATGTTATACATGTCAATTAAGTATTCCGCTGATTTATATTGTTTAGTATTGTAAAACATAAACTAATTTGTAACTTGGATAAACAACAAATAAAAGGCTAACTAAATAATTGATTGATTGATTGATCTAATCACTGGTTAACGAGTCAGTACACATGTCAAGGAGTGATGATGTGGCAGCAGATGATAGAGGTGAACGAGATAGTGATGTTTCAAGGCTGCAAGAGGCTGCAGTGGGACCCATACTGCATGCACCTATTAACCTCTGGGCGCAGGGCCGCCACATCATCAACTTTATATCAAACGACGTCGGTGACGGTGTTAGGACCAGATTTAGAAGTTTCAGATTAACTTGTTGTCTATGACTTTCTATAACGTTCCATGTCGCCATCCAGCGTCGTCTCTTAATAACAACGGCGTCACCGATGGCGCCAGATTTGCAGAATAGAAGTTCTGCAATTTTTAGAAGGTTCTTATATCTCAGGATTTCCTATTCTTGTACCCAAGCTCACCTAAGGATGAAACTTTATGGACGAAAACACATTGTAATTTAGAGTGATTTAGGAGTAGAGCAAGGTAAAGTAGCCATGTTCGGCTAGGTTCTCAAATACCTAGTTTGAGGATGAAGCTCTCTAGCCAATAGTAGGTTTGTTTTCATGTCTTGTTGAGGTTTTCTTTAATAATAGTGTTTTGTTTCAGTTCTTTATCTTTATGTTATGATTTTTAACGATGTTGCAATGGTAGTTTAGAGTTTGTAAGTTCATTACAAATCTCTAAGCGTAAACACATTGACCTGCTATCAATTAGGTTGAGTCTGTGATACCAACCAAGTTGAGAAGTGGTAATCACCTAGAACAAGAAACCTGACACATTTGTTGTTTTAAGTGAATAACATAAAAAACTAGGTTAAATCTTGATAGTGATTACCCAGGGTTATCTAGGGGTAGGTGTTCCCATAGAGTTGTTATTAATGCTGCTCACGTGCTAAATCTTAGGAGCGGTTGCCTAAGGTTGTACGGTGGAGTAAGAGAAGTATTTAGAGAGCGGTTTCCCTATCTATTGAGAATAGGGGAACTAGGGTATTGGTGACCCAACACCTATAGCCTATCTAGGGAAACTGTTTTAAAATCCATCTTTCAAAATCGACGATGCAAGACATATGAACAACATAGGGAAAGATTATGGATTCCTAGGCTTAGGTATGTTTTTATTATTCTGGATTTTTAGTTATTTACATTCTTGTTCAGTAGACCTTTAGGATAAAACACTTTTAAAAGCAACCCCAGATTTACTCTTTTGTTTGTTAAACTCAGTTTGGCTAAATCCGATGGATTTGACCCCTTGCTTGGCTCTACTACATTCCTATAGGAGTTGTAACATTTTATGGGTTATATTTGACACATGCGACACATGATTAGTCAGTGTCAATCAATGACATCGAGTTTATGGAAAGTATGAAGTGAGCTCTACAAGTTCCTTTCTAGTCGGTATAATAATTATTGACATTTTCAAGGTTAAAGAATTAACTTGAGTTACCTAGTTGAAGTTGGTATACATAATTTTTTTTGAAACAAATTATCAAGTATACTTCGATCGTTATTTTCGTAAGGTTTCATGAGTTTATTTAACTTGAAGCTTGACCCAATTATAATTATGTCGACCCCGTACTGCTAATCGGCATTCGACCCCATCTGAACCGTATCCTGAGGTGTTCGGTCACACGTTGAACCCAGAAGATGGCTCAAACGCGCATCCCATCCTATCACTCCAATTAATTATTCCAATTTTAAGGAAACATTTTTCGTCGTTATTTTTTTTTTCCGAAAATGTTATGTTGGAGTTGGCTTCGTGAATTTTGTCACGCATGTGGTGTGTGAAGCTAGTGAACATGCAAGATGTGTGATAGAGATCCAACAGTGGAAAGCAAGGTAAACTATATTTACTCATCCAAAACTCTAAAAGACAAGTTGAGGAGTACTAACGCAAACCAAAACATAAAAAATATATCCATGATAATATATAACCCAAATAAATGTAACTCCAAAAATAGTAAAATGTACGTTGCTGAGTCAATAGAAGCAGCTCTATGCTACTCCTGTAGCTTTCCCTTTCCACGGTCGCTAATAGATGGATCTAGGTGTCGAAGCCCTGAGTGAGTGAACAGATAGGTTTTATAAAAGTGCAGCGCATAATAAACAATTGAAGGGAATATAATAACAATAAATAAAGTAAACATGCTACAAGTCTAATCTCATATGGTCAGGGTGATTCCCATAAATCCTCAAGGTGCGGGGACCTAGCTCATATCTCACCAGTATGGCGGGAACCCCCACCAACAATCAGGGGACATCCCTTCACGTGGTTATAAGGCCCCGAGCAGTACCAATATGCTCTAACTCCGCCAAGGATGATCAAGGTAGTAACTATGGTTGGCTACTCCATCAGACCTGTCTGAAATTCAATTAGATTGTAACTGGCTAACTTGGGGTAACTTTCTAACCTTGAAAAACTCAATATTTTTCATATTGACCAAAAAGAAACTTGTAGAGCTTATTTCATACTTTCCATAGACTCTAAGAACACTTAAATCTGATCACAAACGTAGAAGTTATGAATTTTCCAATATAGCCTATTAATTAGACAAACTTTAACAATTTAGAACTAACAAAACTTCTCCAAATCAATATTTTTGCAATTATATCATCAAACTCGACACCAAACACAAGAAAAATTGCTCAATACCACATTCAAAATATTTTCACAGATAGAGGATTCAATTAAGACGAAAACCAATTATTCAATTTGACTAGAATCCTAATGTAAATCAATTTTAAATACAAAACATCTTCAAAACGGTTATCAACTTAATTGCATCAATTCACTTCTCCAAATCTTAACCCACATCGGTGGGATTTATTCCAAATTGAGGCAAATCAATTCAATATATCAATTCACAATAATTCCTACCAATTTCTATCATAACCAAGTGAAAAGAAATCGAGAAATCGCGATAATTCAAATTGAATTATGGAAAATAACCTGAATTAAGAATTTATCAAATTGCGAGCCAAATACCTCATTTTCAACGCGATAATTTAGCTCAAATTGACTGTCTAGCGATGCTCTACAACTTTATGAAAAGAAACCGGACGAAAATCGGATGTATGGAGCTCCTCGAACGAAAATGTCCGCTGAGAGGTTTAGAAACCAAATGAATGTTTCAAATGAATCTTCATTTGATTTTTTTTATATTTATATATAAATCGTCAGCTACTTGTCAGCAGCTTAAATTTTTTTATTTATTAGTTCCAAAAATTTCTATTTTGACATGCTTTGATTTTCGGTGCTCGATTTGAATCCAATTTTTCACCAAATTGATCTAACCTCGCAACAAAAGAATCCAACTCCATAAAACGTCCATAATACTATTTTTTGTCACACCAAAACCCTAAAAATCATAACTTTGTCTAAGACACACCAAACATTTATGGACCAATGTTCTTGCCATACTTAGCCAAACTTGCACTAATTTGGACTCAATCTCAACCTCAACAACCACCAATCAATATGGAACTCGAGGCAAGTCTTATACAAACTTTGTTCTTATTTTACATTACCACTAATCAAATTTAGATTATTAGCTTACATATATATTTCTTTTATTTGAGTTATGTATTTTTGCGATATAAAATTGACTGAAGCCCAAAAAATGAATCTGACCTCGCCTAGCCTAGTATTTAGCCACGTGTCGGTCCTAACCATGCTACCCATGTAATAATCGCACATCTTGGGTCGCGCCACGTGTATTATATTATTTTATTTTATTATTTAAATAATACACACACCTAAATATAAAAGAAATTAAGTTATACGATCCACTATGTCGAGCACGGTCGTGCCACCCCGGTCAAACCAGGTCTGGGCCTTTGATTCGATCGAATCGGGTCGAGTCCGATCTAATTTGGTGACGGGTCGTTACAAATTTGGTATGTAGTGAAGCTTTTGGAGCTACTTTCAAGGTAATATGACACTCCGATAACCTTTAAAATTAAGCTCAGAGTTGGTTTGACTATAAATAAACCCTACATTGCTATTTACTATTGATAAAATTAATCTTTGCACATGCATTTGTATTTAGTCTGCATTGCATTTCACATCATTCTTGGTCGTGTATTCATGTCATTTCGGATGATGGCTTGTTAGTGGTATCGTTCAAGAGCGGGACTCAGAGCTAGATATCCTCACCAGATAGACTGGAACACGGAAGACCCAAGGCACGCAAGTTTTTCGACGAGCATGCATTGAACTCATAGTATATTTTAAGGTTCACTTTTTGGGTGGCCAACCTATTAGTCAGCTTCGAATTGGAAACGAGGGATTCACGTTGTTATATAAATTTGTTCTTATTTGAAAATACAATTACATGTCTCCATGTATTCGGACTAACATTTGTAGGAGTACAGAGCAGTGTAGGAGTTTACTTACCTGACATCTTCGAGTTGTTTTTGAAGATGTCAGGTTATCTGAGAAGACAAAGAAGAACAGACAAGACTCGAAGGCTTTTAGTGATTACTTTCAAGTTTAAAGTTTAATTTCCTTATTGTAATCACTTTATATATATTGTTTTGGGCTTTCGGGTGAGTGTAGGACATGAAATACTCTCGAATAGGTTACGAGAGTCTCTTAAATTAGTTTAAAGCAAGTTGAAAGGTTTATGTTTCAATTTTGGTCTATTTTTGGGAATGTAAAGTCGTGATTAACATATTAGATACTCTAAGTTAGCTTTTAAATTCGAATTTGATATATATTATGAACTGCGGGGAGTTGTGAGTCCTTTTAGGCTCCTTCCCAATTTCGTTGTCTATTATGCGAAAGTATTCTAGCAAGTTATTTTTAGGGGAGGTGCTGCCGAAACTTTTACAAAATACGAAGAATAATCCGTATGATTTTCTAATTTGCTCCAATTAAACAAATCATGAATTAAGTTTCATTGAGGATATAAATTTAGTTTTGGAGCATTATTAATGATTAAAATAAAAATTATTTTGAGGTTAAAGTTAATTTAATGGATTTGGTGCCTAATTAGGGGAATTAGGCTAAGTCAGGACTTAGTGAGACGAACCTTGACAGTGATTGTCGTAAAGACAACCTGATTGGTATTACAGACTAAACCAAGTCAATGATTATCAGTTTTATACTTAAAAGCACGCAATGGCCACTTACACACCCTAAACTTGAACCTTATTAAATAAAACGATAACAAACAAAATAAACAGAATTGAATCAATGCATTTATTTACTGAAAGCTCTCACACGACAAGAACAATAACCAAATTAACAAGTTTGCTTCATTTCTGACCTAGGTATGAAGAACCTAACCTGACGAGATTGAACAATCTCTAAGGTTTTTCTCTCTAAAATGTGATTACCAATTTTGTATAACCTAAAACTGAAGCTAACTATTTATAATAGATGGGGATAGACACTGATGTGTTGTCAAACACACTAATATAAGCCCAAATATCGAGCTACCATGGATTTGTAATAGTGGTAAGCGGGGTCGATTCCATAAGGATTGGGAACAATTTTTAGTTAAAATGAGGGTTTTGAAGGAAATCAACTAAACTAGTTTTTTAACACAATTAAAAGCAAATAAAAACTAAGCACCACTTGAGAATTTTGACGAAAGAATAATGAAATGAAGACTCTAGATCAAGGTAGACTAAGACCAATGTAAGCTTGAATTCAATTACGAATTAGGAAAAAATCATTTTTCAAGGAATTTTATAGTGATTGACCCACTGCCCGTCACATTGTTTTCCTTAACTCAATGGAAAGAACATGCGACACAACCACATATTAACTAGATTTTAACCTCGAGTGCTCCGTGGATTCAGTAATCAAGCAACATTAAGCTCCATGAAAACACTTACCCTAAGCAATATCTAACTAAGCACTGCTACTCGACCTATATTTCAAAGTCACCTAGGATTTCTTGAAAGTGAACAATCAATACTCCTAGTTACTACCAACATAGTTTCCCTTACCGTGGGACAGTAAAACCACTAGATATGATTTCTAATCTAACTGGTCTGCACGTACACTTACATAATGAAGGAGTAGAATTACAAGACTCTAATGCAAGTAAAGAATCTCATACAACAGTAAAATCAAAATTACAAGATTCAATGAAAAATGAATACAACTTAAAACAAGAATATCATGAATTCAAAGACTTACAAATTGAGCCTCCTTTGATCTAGATATTGGATCTAGCCAACTACGACCATGAAAACCTCAGTGAATCTTTAATTAGAGTGTAAAGAACACCAAGATCCTCACAGAAATGTAACTTGGAGACAATGACAAACAATAAAAACTCGCAAAAAAAACTCTCAAGAATTGCTTGAAGTCTCTACAATAGAAACTAAAAATTGCTTTAATGAGTTATTTAGATTTCTTTGTATATGTCTCTGTGTTGCTTCTCGAGTCCTATTTATAGTAGTAATAGGAAAAAATATAATCTTATCCAAAATCTTTTGGAACTACAGAGTCTGTGACTTCTAATCTTGTAATCGTCCCACCAATTTATGAACAACTCATGGAGGCGCTAGGGATCTCTAGGTGAGGCACTGACATGCTCTATTTCTCGGACTTCTTAATTTCGTCCCAGTGATGTCTAACAATTTTGCGTTGTACTAAAATTGTTATAGGAATCACTGGGTTTTTCCTAAGTGGAGCATTGTTTGTAGAGAAATGCAAGAGTAAGATAGATGGGACACTGAGTTGGGAAACCAACCTAACGTGGCACCTACGTGGCATTGACACGTGGGCCCCACTCAATTTCCATCCCAAAAGCAAAAAAACCCCTCTGACCGACTGACTACTGACCACTGATCGACTGACCACTAATTGACGGCATGTCACTGTAGCTCTAATTTAACCAAGAAAATTCAAATTTCCTTCTTTTTTTGAGATAACCACAACCCACCATGTCTCTCTCTCTCTCTCTCTCTCTCTCTCTCTCTCTCTCTCTCTCTCTCTCTCTCTCTCTCTCTCTCTCTCTCATTTGTTCCCTCCCCCAAATCGTCTCGGCCCTGAGAAACCCTAAAACCTTGTTTTCACCATTATTGGTCTGCTCGGAGCTGGTTGTGGACCGATTATTTTAGCCCGTGCGCAGTAGGAGACGACCTCTTTGGACTCGGTAAATCAGTGTTTTTTTTTCTCCTTGTCTTTATTGAGATTCCCTTCTGTTTGATTAGTAGAAATGGGGACCATCTAGGGCAAAGCTTAGTAAATAGGGAGCATCTCTTGAGGCTTGAAGTGGTAAGTAAAGAAGCTAGTCTTGAAGGTGAAAACGCCGACCAACTGCGTACAAGGTATGAGTGAGCTACACCTTGAAAGTTATGCTTAAATTCATTGTATTTTGGGAGTTAAAGTGATTGTTTGGATTGTTTTTTATTTTGATTTCGAGGTTGAGGGTTAAGAAAAAGTCCCTGGAAAGTAGGGATACAAACGTAGGCTTTGTCATTTGAAAGTTTAGTTAGTTCATGTATTTTTCTATAAAGTTTTGAATACTTGGGTAATGCATGATGGATTAAGGAGCAGGGGGTGATAAGTTTGAAATTTTGATTTATTGAACCCTCGGACAATTCTAAATTTATTTGATGTTGAACCTATATTTTTCTGTAGTGTTAGTTAGTGTGTTGATTGTGAAAAACCCCGAACAGATGATTATGTTGTGTTATTTAGGATTTTCAACCTTGAGGAAGTGAACTTTTGTCTTTGAATTTATTCATGTTTGTTAGAGTTTTGGAATTTGTAAATCTTTGGTTATTGTTTGGGGTTGGGGTTTCCTCTGAATTGCTCATTCCACAAAACTTGAGTTAGCTCTAAACTTTTATTTTTTATAATTTATAAGTGTTATTGTTTTTCATGTTGATTGCCTTTTTCTTAATGATTTCTTAATGAGACCTCTTTGTTGATTAGATATGTCACAAATGAACAACGGATCGTGTTGGAGCTGTGGACGTTACGACCACATGGAAGCCAATTGCTCGTGGAGGCTGCATTGTTCAAAATGTTCAATAGGCTTCATGATCAAACAAATTGTGAACAAGGAAGGCCCCGATAAAGGTCGACCTTTTTCAATTTGTAACAGTGATCAGTGCAAGTGCTTTCAATGGGACAATCTCCCCCCTTGTCATCCACCTCAACAAAATAACATCCAGAGGGACGATGATTAGGAAATGCGGGCCACTTGTCATTGCGGTGAAGGAATCAGTTTCACAAGTCGTAGTGAAAGTTCAAGAGGCAATCAATTGAAGGTGAATGAAAAGCTAGAATTTTCAACATTATTCATGGAAAGTTTACCAGTTAGTGGTGAGGTGACAATCATTTCTGAAACAACGATTAGGATCATCAAAAGAGGGGTATGAGAAGCTTAATTATCTAACCTAGTTTCTTGTGTGTATGTTGTTTGGCCATCTTGATTTTCTTTAGGATTCGTTAGTGCTATCAGTTCGGCCTTTGTTTGTAAAGTTGACTAGGAATCGAATTACTTCCAATGTGGGAGATGCAAACAACTTTAATGTATTTTGTGCTATTGGTGTAGCAAGTTGTGTTTATTTATTTTGTCGTCTATGTTACCATGAAGAAATGAAGTTGATGACCAGGGTAAATGACATAAATATTATTGTAGCACTGATTTGGCTTCCAATAATGATGAACCCCAATGTAATAAGTATGCTTTCAATTACGTATGAAACCATTACCACTATAAGGTCGCTAGTGTCAACGCAACGAAATCATTAGTATGGATCCAACGACTTGTTACCAGTGAAGTACCTGCAACATGAGAAAGACGTATACCATGTACTAACATGAACAACATGGCCCTAGTAACAAAGTAGCATACCATTCATGAAAAAAAAGTTAAACTAATTCTGAACTTTTTTTGAAAATGTAAACTATATGTAGCATAAAAGATGAGAAGCTAGCATAAAAAGGTCAAGCTAAATAGCATAAATAGTTGTAGAACCATGAAAAGTATGATCAAAAGTACGCCAATTAAACCACATCAACATCTCTAAAATTAAACATGTTCAAAACCAATAAAAGTCTACTTATTGTATCTCCAAAAAGAAAGTTCAATCACTTGTTTTCTCCATTGGTCACCCCATCCTCCATACTCCTCGGGTCTTTAATGCTTGAGCTAGGCAATGCATTCCATTAACCGAAATGCATCTTCACTTATGCAACCTCGCGCTTGATGTCCGAGCCATGGTCTGAGATGTATCGCTCCACTCCAGAGAGCGTGTTTCAATCTGGCGGTAGTTAAGGGCCAAATTGCGATGAACTTGTCCTGCTACCTCTCCATGTTTTGCTCGACCAGCTTTGCCACCTCCTCTTTGATTGCGCTGCAGTCAGCTTTATGTTGTGCCCTTAAGTTGGCGCATGTTTGCTAGACTACCACCTTGACCTCCTCAACATTGCCCTCCAAAGAAGTAAGTTTGTCTATTATCCCTTGATGGTCAGCGCCGTCATGAGTGTGACCTTCTTCACTGTGCACGGGCTGATGTTGTTGTTCAGATTATCCAGTCTCAAAATGTGAATGAGTTGTAGCAACAACAGTTGGGGTGATGACCACCTCCTCGTAAACCTGCATACAAATTTAGACTAAAAAGCAACATTACAACAACAAATAGCAACAACATGGCTTAAAACATGAAGACAAAGTACGAATTGTGCAAAGAACACATGAAAATTAAGTTACTTAAGCAAGCACGCAAAGTAGAAATTGTGCAGTCTTGTTTCCTTCACATCAATACCAGTGTCAGTGGTGGGGCTTGGAGGTATAGGCTCAGTCTGAATGGGAGATTCTCGGCGATCCTCGACTGTTTTCTCTCTTTCAACTTGTTCAGATTATGCTACATACTCCCCTAAAACATGAAGAAAAACAACAAACATTAATGCAGCCTTATTTAATCATAATACTCATTGAACTTTAAAATTGGGAACTAATGTTAACTTCTTCTTCTTAAGTTGGCATTTTGTTGTTGCATCGTAAGGATCCTTTAGAGCCTCATCCTCTCCCATAAATTCATCTCCTTCCTCCTTCGAACCTTCTTCTGAATCATCTTCACTAGAATCATCACAGTCATCATCATCGGTTGACATCTCCTCGTCACCGTCCACCGACTCCTCTGGTTTAGACTGATATTCTTTGTCCTCTTCAAAGACTATTTTAGCATCAAACTTCCTCTTCTTGCCTTTTTTTCATTGTGGTACTGGGTGGGTTGCCTTGAATCCATTTGCCATCAACCTGGATGTAAACCATCTTCTCGAAATTCTTCTCCCCAATAACATCTACCCTATCTCTAAGGACCTCCTCATATTCATGCCTTGAAGGAGGGGGCAAGCCCATCTCGATAAATAGTTTTCCCAAGTAGTTCACATACGGTAAACCCCTCTGGCTTTTCCTTTCTTTTTTTGATGGGTTGCCCGCAACATATGTTGCACAATAATGTAAGCTAGGTCGACATTAAAACTGGTTAGAACTGCCCAGGTCATATGAAGTGTTCTGAGGGTCGGGTGTGTGCAAATGTGCGTAAAAGTAGGCCACAAAATTTGCAGTGAAAGGAAGCTTTGTTTCCACAAAGTTCAGCCAACCCTTCTTCTCAAAAACAGACCTCACAAATATGTTTTGAGATTCAAAATAATCAAAATCTAACCTCTTTGTGAGGATAGGTGCCCTGGCGAAGAACTTGGCCTCCCATTTTTGCATCTCCTTGTTACTTTGTAGAGGCTGAAGGCGACCATCGGCCTTGTCATCAACATCTTTGATCAGCACAGAGAGTTTCTGCGGTGTTAGGAGGGACAGCTGGCTTCTTCATCTTCCTCAACCTTAAGGAGCTCCTTTTCGGTTGTGTTGGTGCAGTAGTGACCTCTATCTTTGGTGTTCTTTCAACTTTGGGTATGAGCAGGACAGCCTTTTCGGGAACTTTGGTAGGCTTCTCAATCAAACGTTGGTGTGGCTTCTTCATTGGGGTCTTCATCTTCGATGGCCCTCCTAAATCAAAATGGGTGTCGTCCTCCCGCTCGATCAGTGATTTCCTCAGGGATAAAGGCATCCCTAGTTCACCAGCCTTTGATTTTGGCATTGTAGATGGAGATGAAGGAAAGAGTAAGGGTCTGGTAGGGTTTGCAGAGGCGATGAAGAGATGGATTATAGTGGGTAGGTTCAAAGAGAGAAACAGCTAGGTTGATTGCTCTTCAATGCATTGTTTGAGGGGCTCAAGGGCTTTAATTCGGTTAATGAAACGAGGCCACCAACTTGAACCAACATTACTGTATCCCAACTCCCCACTAACCAACCTCATTAACCGACCGAACTGCCTCCCCAATGCATGCAATGCCACATGTCGTATTAGCCAAACCTAAGTACCACTGTACCAGACAACCTAAAGCCCACAAAAAATGGACTCCGGCCAAATATAACCATCGCATTATATGTCAATCAACTGTTAATATACGTAGTAACAATGCAATGAAATGATACAAAATTTACCTCGATAAGTAGTAGTACTGTACATAAAAACAATTTCAACACAACAACAAGGTCCAACTGACTCCACACATTAGCATGATAAATCATCATATCCCAAAAATTAGTTCATTATAATACCATCTTCTATTCTAACCAAATAAGTCAACAATAAGGTCATGAATGTATTGTTCAGTCCCTCGTGTGAATTCCTGAGATTCCATTTCTGCTCCCTAGCCGTCTGTGTCCATATTGTGTTGAGATGCATCCAGCACTTCAATTACCTACTAAATAAGTTGTTCATTTTCTTGTATGATGTGATAATGGGATCGTTAGTGCATAACCTTACTATAGACAAATATAACATTAAAATAAAAAGAGTACGTTATTACCTTCTTGTGTAGTACAACCTTCCTCTTTGACTTCTCCGAAGTTGCCCTTTTTTCCATTTTGACTTGGGACTCTGATGGAGGCTGGGATTCACATATCTCTATCACCTGGTGGTAAGCGTCTCCTACATTGTTGTTGTTACCCTGAAAAAGTTTGAAATAAAATATTTTTTCCTACGTATATAACAACAAAAAAATCAGAGTGTTGCAATCAAGTACCTACCTCTTCGACTTCTTCTCTGACGACCCTTTCATTATACTCACATGAGGCATTCCCTTTCTTTTTTGGTGATTTGGGTCCTTAACAGTACACTTTGGAATATCTGAGTGAGCAAATGTCGGGATTGGATTTGTATCCTCCTCGTCTGGCATGTCAATAAGTAAACCTCTTAACTTCTCGATTGTGTCTACTACAATCTTGAACTTGTTCACTGTTTGGGACCCAAAATCTGCTATTCGGGTGCATTTTGTAAGGATAACATCATATCTATCAAAAACAGTGGATGCGTTTCATCTAACTCCTCTATGCCCCTT
Source organism: Stephania cephalantha (assembly GCA_039657325.1). Lineage (NCBI taxonomy): Eukaryota > Viridiplantae > Streptophyta > Magnoliopsida > Ranunculales > Menispermaceae > Stephania > Stephania cephalantha. Next base: position 34,515,472 of record CM077571.1, read on the forward strand.
TCTCTTTCATATGCACATTTAAACTATTTCCTCCAACGGTTCATGATGTAATGAGGTGGGATGTACATGATATCACGCTCTTGAAACACGCATAGAGCATGACAACAAAGTATCTCACGAAACTCAAATGATCGACATATACAATGTACTTCCTCAGTTGCCACATCGTACACAACATTATATGTTTTTATGATCACATTCTCACAGCCAGACAACCTTACAAGTTGTCGCACATCGTAGAAGGTATATGCTTCCTCACAGTTCATTACTTTTGCCTTACAGTCCAAAACCATCAACACCTCTGCTTGGAACTTTGCAAATATGGTGTTTGTGTAAATTTTCTGCATTTGAAGCTCATATGGTACATTGCAAGTTATGGGAAGCAACTTGTGAAATGAGACGTAATCGGCGTTTATCTCAGCTTTATACCTCTTCTCCAATGCCCTTTCGTATTGACTGATGAATAACTTAAGCGACGTCTTGGTCCCAACAAATCCATCAAAAAAATGATTCATATTTTCACTTCTCTATGTAGTCGACATGCCAGCCCTAAAAAATTACAGGAACTTATTTCTACCTAATGTTGTAGATGGACTTTAACCAATTACTATGGCTCTCTCCAAGATCAAACTCCGTGAACAATTTAACAAATGCATCTTCAAAGTCGTTTTCCGTGAGGGTATCATAAACTGCCATTTTAAAGTTGATATGATGTGCTCTCGATCATGATGACCCCCTACCTTTTCAGGCACCTTATTCATAATGTGTCATAAACGAAGGCGATGCCTTGCGTTGGGAAATACTTTGGCAACGGCATACCCAATGGATGGACATTGGTCGATTATGATTGCTTTGGTTCCTTCCCCATACACTCAAGCCATGTCTTGAATAGCCACATGTAGCTTTCTTTGCTCTCGTCAGCCAATAATGCACAACCCAACAAAGTAGATTATTCGTGATGGTTGATGCCTACGAAGGGAGCAAATGACATGTCGTACTTGTTAGTTAAGTAGGTTGTGCCAAAGGAAACTACGTCCCCAAAATACTCGTAAGCATATCTACACCTACTATCAGCCCAAAATACATGTCTAAGCTCATTTAGTGGACCAAGAGCCATTAAATGGAAGAAGTAGGGATTATGTTTTTACTTTCTTTTGAAATGTTGTTAAATTGCCTTACCATCACCATCACCTAGCCTAAGCCTTCGAGCAGATTCTATGTACTTCCTTATGTCCCTCTAGTTGAATGTCATATTATCAATCCCTCCAACACAAACAAACTCTGCCATAAAAGACTTACAAATTGGGATTCCTACAGAGTCGTTCAGTTCTATTCTCTTCTTAGTAGAAGTTGACATGACCTTATTGCACCGATAGAACCTCGACTTTGAAGGGCTAGCCGCATGATTATGCTCCAAACACACTTTGGTAAGGTGTCATTTACCATCGGGGAATAATCTAGCTATCACTTGAGTCCGACGGCCCACCTTGAAGTTAGGCCCCCTCTTTTGTATAATCCATTGGATGTCTTATGGACTTCTTTAACACACGCGAAAACATATTTCCAAACCACCTCATCCTTCATTTTATCCGTTGATCGAACTTTGATTCCAAAACCAATCCGTTTGCCATATTGCTTGAAGAAGAATTTCACATCCTCATGACTGTCGAACATCATCCCCATCTCATAGGCAGGGGCATCTGCTGTGTCCGAGCCCTCAACTCCATCATTGTCATCAACATAACTAGCAGCATTACCACTATCCTCAGCTGATCCCACTACATCAACTGATCCCACTGCATCAGCTGATCCATAGTCAGCATTAAGCCCATCATCACGATCTAATTCAACTATCGTTTCCATAGGCTCGTTCAAATCAAAAGTAACCTCCATTACGCTACCTAACCATATAAGGAAGTGCAATTTCAGTTACATTCCAATTATGCCATAACAATATCTAATAAAAAAAATTTAGTCCTATCAACCAAGTGTTCAAAAATTCAATGTGATTAGGTTCATGATTAATTTTCTGATTTATTCATTCTTAATATACAACAAATATTGCATCGAGATTTCCCATCAATCACACTAATAGTCTCAAAGAAGCTCATAACTTAGGAACTAGAATAACCATTATCACTAATCTAGGTGACTAAGCCTCAGGAGTTGCTCCCCATTTATAAGCTTTGCCCTAGATGGTCCCCATTTCCACTAATCAAACAAGGGAATCTCAATAAAGACAAGGAGAAAAGAATCACTAACTTATCGAGTCCCAAGAGGTCGTCTCCTGCTGTGCACGGGCTACTTCCACCACTTTCACCTCAGAAGTATTGAGATTCCCTATCCTACCCTTTAGAGAATACCCCAAATCGAAAGACAAGATAGAGACCCTCCAACTCCTACCAGATGTCTTCCTTTTATGCTAAGGAACCCCAAAATAATCGGTCCACAACCAACTCCAAGCAGACCAACAATGGTGAAAACAGGGTTCTATGGTTTCTCAGGGTCGCGACGATTTGGGTGAGGGAACAAATTAGAGAGAGACAGGGTGGGTTGTGGTTATCTAAAAAAAATGAAATTTGAGTTTTTTTTTAGTTAAATCAGAGCTACAGTGACGTGTCGTCAGTCAGTGGTCAGTCGTTCAAAGTGGTCAGTAGTCAGTCGGTCATATGAGTTTTTTTTTGCTTTTGGGATGGAAACCGAGTGGGGACCGTGCATCAGCGCCATATAGGCTCCACGTCAGGTCGGTGCCCCAACTCGGTGTCCCATCTATGTTACTCTGGTATTTCTCTTGTTTATATGGCTTCGCGGCGTTGGGAATCGTTTTCTCAGCTTCTGTTCTTAGTTTTCTTTGGAAATCTCCACATTCCATACCAGCAATGTCCAACGATTTGTGCGTGTTATGATGGTGTTGGGGATCGCTGAGCCTTTTGTCGGTCTACTTGCTAGTGTTTTGGCTAGTTTTACTCATTTACTTTAATTTTCTTTTTATACCATGTAATCACAAAAAAAAAAAATTTAACAATCTCAATGACTTATTGAACACCCACAATTGGAAACAAAATCATAATCCCAAAAAATCATCTTCTAGTTTATAATTTTGCGAACGTTGTGCCGTTAGTGACGCCGTGTATTTGGATGGACGACATGGAACACAATGGTGCAGAGAAGCATAAGTCTCAGATCAGTGGTTTAACACCGTGAGTGGCATCATACATTGTAGTTTGTGGCGCTGTTAGTACATTTTGACGATATTAGTTGTTATCCTCAAAGTTGTTGCTCAAGGCGCCTGTCAGTGAAGGGGGCGTGAAATCTGTCCTACGTCGTTAGTGGCACTGTCTGTTGATCTGGGTAATGTTGCCTATTGTAAACTACGATGCCAAGTTTGTTGTTATTTTGACTCTACTTTGACTTTTTTCCCAAATTCATCCAATTCGCCCATAAACTTTCATAAACCCTGAAAAACCACAAGTAATAAAATGGGACTTCCGGATCATTATTCATACTAAATAGCATATAAATATATGCATAAATAAGGACTCATCAGCAGACAATGTAGAACAAAACCACCTAATTTTTGTTTACTTTTCATGGATATTTTGTAGATTTTCGAGTTTTTTGTTGTTCTAGTGGCTCGTGCATCTCGGTCTTAGTTGAAGGTGATCGAGAGACTTCATCAAAGGTCTCAGTAGGAGCTGGTCGAGACCTCTTGGCTTTATGCGACTGACTTGTTCGAAACTAGATTCGACCTTGTTTGACGGACTAAAATGATATTAGGGCACTTTCAAACCTAATACGAGCGTTTTATAGTGGAGAGACAAAGAGGATTGAGGGGTTGGTTTGAGGATTCGATTCGGAGAAAAGGGTGAAGGTGATGGTGTTTGGTGGCTTGAAGACGAGAAAAAATTACAGATGCACAGCAAAAATTAATTTAAATGAGTAAAATAAGTTAGGTTTTTTTTATTCCAAAAGTAAGGTAAAACATTTTTTGGAAATGCGCTATTATTTGGAGAAAAATCACATTGTTGAAAATACATGAATGGCGCATTTAGATAATGCGCCATTCATGTATTCTGTATAGTCCCACGTGGCGTCGACGTGTCGTGCTCAGAATACACGAATGGCGCATTCGGAGAATGCGTCATTCATGTTATGTTAGTTCATGACCATCCTCTCCTCGAGAACGCAGGGAATATATTCCCTGCGTTCTCGAGAATACGGGCTAGGGTTTATGGGTATAGGTAGGGGTCAGAGGGATTGTGAAAAGAGAGAGAGCAGTAGAGAGAGAGTGGTTGTGAGAACGTGAAAAGAGATATAGCAGCAGAGAGAGAAAGAGAGGGAGAGAAGGGGACTGTGAAAGAGAGAGAGAGAGAGAGAGAGAGAGTTGTAGACTAGTTAGAAGTTGGAAGATCTCGAGAGACCAAGCGAGTTGCAAACCGAGAGAGTGGAACTTGAGAGACCGAGAAGGGGGAAGAGGGGGACCGTGGGAGAGAAAGAGAAGATCTCGAGAGACCGAGAGGGGTGAAGAGAGAGAGAGAGTGAGAGAGAGAGAGAGAGAGAAGATCTCGAGAGACCGAGAGGGGGAAATGAGTACACCGTGAAAGATAGAGAGAGTGAGTGGTTGTGAGAGAAAGAAGAGAGGGAGAGAGGCTTGGTGGTTGTGGGTAGACCGTGAGCCAGAAAGAGAGAGGGTTGGGTTGGGTTGGGTAAGGTTGTGGGTTAGGTCAGTTTGTTTTTGTCAAATACTGATAGAGTTAATTAGGTTGGGTAGTGATAAAGTTGGGTCGGTTGAGTTGTGAGAGAGTTGGATTTGTTGGGATTTTTTGTTGGAGTTTTTTTGTGGTTGAAGAGGTTGTTAAAAATGAAGAGGTTTGGATTTTTTTTATTTTATTATTAAAGAATAGCATTGTAGTTAGTAATATTTATTTAAATAAAAGCTAACTCTATTATTTTTTTCAGGGAATATCAAATAGAAAATCAAGATAATTAGGTTTTTTGTGGTTGAAGAAGTTGTTAAAAATTAAGAGGTTCGGATTTTTTATTTTATTTTTAAAGAATAACATTGTAGTTAGTAATATTTATATAAATAAAAGCTAACTTATTATTTTATTCAGGGATGATCAAATTGAAGATAAAGAAAAAAATGGGGAAATTAGTAAGTACAAAAATTTATTTATTTAAGTTTTATTATGTTGACTTGGTATTTTAGTAAGTACAATAATTTATTTATTCAAGTATGATCCATACTAATCAATTTTCAGGCCACCATTATTGAAACGATGATAAGAAACTAATCAGATAGTAAGCATTATTAACTAATCATTTGAGTCAGGTCAATATAACTTGAAAGGACTACATGAATTAGACGTTAAATGTAGATATGATAAGTGTATTACTATAGTATTTCCCTATTTTTACAACACTAGTAGTCGAATATATGGTTGAACGCGTTCGTAGATTAAGCGAGAAACCAAATGAGGAGAGACATAAATTCTATACGCATGCATCTCAATTGGTTAGGAGCAAATCTTATTTCAAATCATGACGACACACTAAAGAGAAATGAGGGTACATCACACCACTTATTCCGACCAAACAAAAGACTAGGTTCCCGAGCAATAGTGTTGCCCGTGAAGCTAGTTCTTTGAGATTTTGTTTTAGAAAATTATAATCCATTGACTAGTTGTTAGCAAATTATAACATAACCTTGAGTTTAGGATTTTGTCAAGCATGCATGAATGTGATCAGGTGGTTACCTCCACCTGGGGAGTTTGTTTGTTAAAAAAAATAATTTTATGTGGAGTTTGTTTGTTAAAACAAAATAATTTTATGTTGAGTTGTTTTTTTAACATATGCCCTAATTTAAAAAGTTTGATTGCGATTTAAATATGAGTTATTAATTGGTACTTCATGCAGACGAATGAGTATGCTCTGTAGTTGCGCTATTAAGGCGATCCTCTACATCAGAAAGTTTGATTGCGATTTAAATCCTCAATTTGATCAACGAATGACGTTTGATATATATGCAATCTTTCTTACATCATCATTGTTCAATAAATTATGTAGGTCATGGAACATAGGAACATCCAATTTCTCTTTTATGCGAACGGTAAAATTGTAAATGGTATGAATGACATTAGGTACAACGCACCCCCATCAGAAGTGTTGATGTTTAAGTTTGAGACGAGTAGACGAAAATTGATGGATCACGTGTGTAACGCATTCAATATCTCATATGCGGAAACTATAGTAAGGATGACTTATTGTCGTGCGATAATCTTCCTCGAGGGTTCACAGTATTTTGTCCCCATATTGCTGGAAGACGTGACGCACTTTGACTTGATGTGGGCGACAGTGGCCAATCTACCATTAACTTCAAGGGTAGATATTTATTTAACATTTAAATCAATCTACTATTTTCAAAATCATACAGTTCATTCGCAACGAGTAGATGAAGACGTCGGCACGTCAGACAATAGATCGATGATGGAAAGATTGCATATGCAATCACCACAAGGTGATGATGAGCCCGACGACGATGATGACATTAACGACGCGGACGAGGACGTGCGTCCCCTCGAGGATGCTGCACCATTTGTCGATTGGGAAAACATAAATGGTGTTATGGATGACCCAAGGTATGAACCTCCAGGGGCGGAAAACGTGAAAGATGATGAGCAGTTTGCTATCGATGAAGATAATTTCATGGAGGAGGTAATTGATGATGAAGTTCACCAACCATTGTCGGTGTTTAATGAAATCGATTGGGAGGTGGCTAACTCCACTGCGACCCAACATTCTCATCAACAGACTGGGGGGAACATTTCTAATTTTGATTTGGAAATAGGGATGTGCTTTGACAACAAGAAATACTTACAACATGTCGTCAAAGTGTGGCATGTTAATAGACATTGCCAATATCATGTGATGGAATCGACTACAACTTTTTGGGAGATCAACTACAGAAGTGCGCAAGACGGGTGTATGTGGCGTCTTCGTGCTTGTTTGCGAAAGAAAACACAATTATGGGAGATCACACAATTAGACGTGCCGCACAACTATATAAATCCCGACTAGACGCCAACATGCTTGTGCGAGAAATCTAAAGCATTGTCCAGATAGATCAAGCAATAATTATCAAGGCATTAATACAAATACAACAACAACAACAACAACAACAACAACATAGCCTCAGTCCCAAATTAACTGGGGTCGGCTACATGGATCAAACTTTTCCATTGTGCTCGATTAAGTGCAATTGATGGTGAGCTTTCCAAATCATTCAAATCCCTCCTAATTAATGCATCCCATGTTAACTTTGGTCTGCCCCTACCTCGTCAAATTTCTACAGTTTCTATTGAGTCAAGTTTTCTAGTTGGGGCATTTGTAGGCCTTCTTTGCAAGTGACCAAATCACCGCAACCGCCCTTCCCTAATCTTTGTATCAATTGGTGCTACTCCTACTTGTCTTTAAATTTCTATATTTCTTATTCTATATTTACGAGTTTTACCACACATCCACCTAAGCATCCTCATTTATGCTACGTTCATTTTATGTAATTGTTGTTGCTTTACCGCCCAATATTCACTTCCATAGAGCATAGTTGGCCTAATTGCGGTCCTATAAAATTTTCCTTTTAACTTAGTAGGAACATTTCGATCACAAATCACCCTTGTTGCATTAATACAAATAATTAAGGGAAAATACGAACACGAAGTAAACTACAAGCGAATGTGGGATGCCAAAAGGAAGGCAGTTACAAATGCATTTGGAGATTGGGATGAGTCATATGCTAGATTGCCAAGCTGGTTGGCGGTTGTGAAGATTAAGAGTCCGGGGACAACAATTGAGTGGTCACATAGACAATGGGCTTCGATGAGATAAGGACTGAGTATCCTCAATTTTGTCGTGTGTTTTTCGCATTCGAAACATCAATACAAACTTTCAGGTTTTGCAGACCTCTTCTTCAAATTGACGTGACTTTTTTATATGACAAATATAGTGGTAAGCTAATGATTGTCATCTTTGTTGATGGTAATGGACACATACTATCGGTAGCATTTGCTATTGCAGAAACCGAATCTACGAATTCGTGGGGTTGGTTTTTGAGAATGTTGTTCAAACACGTGACGGATAGAGATGGTATTTGCATTATTTCTGATCTTCACACAGACATTCTGGAGGTGGTCAACACACCGAGCAATGGTTTTTGTCCCTTGAAAGGATACCACCATTATTGTCTGTGACACTTGGTCAGTAATTTCAACACTCAATTCAAAAATGAACCCTTGAATAAACTACTTTCTCGAGCAGCTGGTCAACATCAAGTTCTAAAATTTTATGCGTGGATGGAGCGTTTTGCATACTTATCATCGCGAACCCCTCAATGTGTGCAATATGTCAATGTCATCCCCAAATAACTATGGACTCAATCGCATTACGGAGGCATGCGGTACAGATGGATGACTTCTAATGGTGTTAGTATGTATGAAATACAAATTTCGTTTTGCATTAAACGATTTAGTTATTGCTGAAGTAATATTACTTGCACGAGTTTATTTTTCAACTGTAGAGTGTTTTAACGTTGTATTGAAGGAGGCTCGATTCTTGCCAATAACAACGATGACTCAAATGATTTACTATAGATTGGTGACATACCACGATCGACGTAAACATGAAATCAATAAAGCAATCTCAAACGGCCAATCGTACACAAAATATGTCACGGATAAACTCACACATTACGAACAATCTGGAATGAGGCAGCATGTCAATTTGATAAATCGTGACATAGGTGAGTTTGAAGTGCTGATTGGATGACATGGAGATCGCATGGATAAAGGCAACAATACCCAAGTCGTCATCCTGAAGGACCGCGTGTGCAATTGCAATAAATGGCAATCGTTGGTTTCCCTTGCTCACACATGTTAGATGCATGTTCCTTTATTCGAGGGAGCTACACGCAATTTATTGAGCCATACTACAGGATAGATGTGTACGCACAATGTTACTCCTCTAATTTCAAAGCCATTCCATATGAGAAATATTGGCCGACTTTTGCGACGAAGATCATACCGGACCCAAGGTGCAGACGTGGCCGAGGGAGACCAAATGGAACGAGAAGACAAAACGAGATGGATCTTCCTAATGTTTCAAGAGCCTTGCGATGTGGCATATGTCATCAAAAAAGACATAGGAGAACAACATGTCCTAATAAAGACCGTGATCGAGTCCTTATTAGAAAGAACCGATGCGACATTTGTCGTGAAGAGGGACATAACAAAAAAAAATTGTCCAGCCATAGCTCAATCTTCCAATCAAAACCAATTGTCCATTTCGTATATTGTTTGTTCATGGCTTAAATATGTATTATTGGTCTATTGGTAGACATTGCTACTTGAACTCGCACATCATGTTGTTCCTGTATCTATTCATGGATGAATATTGTGACATGATGCCTTGTGAATTGTTTTGTTGCCTCTGATTCCTACACTTGATGTCATTCTTGAACGAAATTGATAAAAAGCATGCTAATGGAATAATGTGGATTTACTTGGACTTGTCTTCGATTTTCTTAGGGCTTTGTAGCCTAACTTATCTTGGTATCCTAGAATTTTGGAATTATTTGTCTTTTGATTATATTGAACCTTGTGAAGTATCCATAAATTTTTCGTCATGATATATTTAGGTATTCGTTATTCTTTAAACATGTAATAATGAATTGTGGTGACTTTTCAACAACATGAATAGTTTTTTAAAATCCCTAAATTGTAGTTTGTACACCAATGGATCCAGGTCCATCAGATCCTTCACTGTTACATCTCCAATCTATACACAGATCATCGCGAGCGTGGAGGGGTCAGGTAAACTTGTTAAAATGGATACGTCCAATGTTCATGAATAAACGTATAATATACATTTATATATATATTGACATCTTATTTTCAATTATAAGGTGTACGAAACATTATGCGTGCGTCGAAGACGTGGTGTCATTGATCGAACGGTGCAGTATCATTCTCGAATGATCCCATATCTACGTTCCAGTGGGTTCTATGGGATTTCGCGCGTATCATTTTTCAGCTTTAATTGGGTTTTAATTACTGCATTCGTTGAGAGATGGTGCCCAGAGACACATACATTTCACATGCAATGTGGCGGGTGCACTATTACACTTCAGGACGTACAGGTACAACTCGGCTTACCTATCAAAGGTATGCTGTGACGAGAACCACCGATACAGACTATGTTGAGGTGTGTGAGAGGCTACTTGGTGGAATTCCTGTTGGAGATGACCTTCATGGAAATAAACTTAAAGTCGAATGGCTTGAACGTAACGTACCAACTATACATGACGACAGTGATGAGGAATCAGTGCGACGTCATGTTTGATCGTACATACTCCAACTTATCAGTGGTTGTCTATTCGCCAACAAGTCAAATCGATATGTACATTTGATGTTTCTACCGTTGCTCGAGGATTTTGAAACAGTTGGACAATATAGTTGGGGAGTGCTTGTTTGGTTTTTTTGTACAGGGAGTTGTGTCGCGGATCTCGCGCGGGTGCACATGAGGTTGCAAGCGCATCAATTCTTGTACAACTGTAAGCATGTGATAGATTTCCGTTCATAGCACCAAAACATCTGGGTGTTTCTAGAGTTCAACCTCGAACAATGGATGGAGAAGACATGCTTGATGTCGTTCCATTGGGACACATGTAATGCAAATGTTATATCGTAATTTCTATAATATTAACTCCATTTTCATTTACTAATTTATAGTTTTCTATATAGATAGACCGATGCATTTTCGGTTACTCAGAGTGCGACACACATTTTATCAACTTACCGCGATGCACTCGACTCGCAGAGTTGAGGATGAAGTGGTGTGGCAACCTTATGCTAAAGTCATCGGGTCTCTTCCCGAATACAGTCCTGACGGTCATGGTAGTTGGCTATCGACGTGTCCTCTAATTTGTTTCCACATAGTCGAGTGACATCGACCAAAAAGAGTTTTGAGACAATTCGAATGATACAGATCGTGCCACCAAACTGTGATTACGACACCCGACTGCACCGCATTGAGATGCGAGGACGCATTCAAGAAAATTGGGTGGCTTTTCATGCAAACTTTATACATATGTGGGAAAATCATGGTGACAGCATAGTCACAGCGGAACAAGAAGGACACGATCAACAATAGTACATGACGTGGTATCGATCAGTCACTAGAAGACTCATTGGACACGATGGGACTTTACGTGACTATTCGGTTACCTTTAAACTATTATTTTGTTTTCCTCACGATTTACATCTTAAATTGTGTGTACTAAACTCCTATTTTTTATATCAGTGTAACTTGGTGCGTCGATTGCAGCGAGTGTTCATTGAGGATGGGTACGAGCAAGGTCTTGCTATGCTTAATGAATGCATCAAAATTTTAGATGAAGATGAAAGGCAAATGTCTACTCTATGGAATAGTGGAATTGATATCGAACATGCCATAAATGAGGAGAATGAAGAAGAAGATGAAGAAGATGATCAGGGCGAATCAAACAGAAAGGTGAGAAGAAGAACAACACAAACACAGACTGTGGGTGAGAGCACTAGACGTCCTCGTCCACCACGTCCATCTCGTCGGACAGAGACTGCTGCTGAGAGTAGCAGACGTTCTCCTCCACCACGTTCATCTCGTCCGAGAGCGAGAAGAACAGAGACTGTTGGTGATATCAGCCAACGCTCATCCCCACCACGTCATTCTTCTCATGGGTACATTCCTACATTGTCCCTAATGCAACCAGAACCTCAAATGTTTGTACCTAGGGCGCAGATCATTAATCTTCCTCCTTACCATTTTGATCCTTATGCACCCGGACCGTCGTCTTCATATATGGACCATGGAATGCCTACACATCCAATGTATCCTTCATTGCCTCAATACATGCCGAGTCCATTTACTCCACCATGTTATAATTACAATATGTCATATAGTGGAGATGGCTCATTCATGAACCTGTTACGCATGCAGCCGCCTCAAGTTCTTTTCGGCCAACCACATACAGGAAGTCAGTATTTTTGAACGGTTCAACTTCCTATTTTTTGAAGCATTAGTACCAGAGGTGAGTCGAGTGAACCAGATGAAGAACATCAATCGACTCAAAGAAATTCAATGCAAGATCAACAACCTCAATAAACTCAACCGGATATACAAACACAACGTCCAACTCGACATAGAGTACGCCCAGTTTTCATCGCGGAGCAACAATGTCAACCTAACCGTCGATAGACCTATATGATAAGTTTTTTTTTATGTATCTTAGGTGAATGAAGTTGTATACAAGCTTTTTCATGGAATGAAATCATACTTTCGAAACTTCCTTATTGTTTTAATTTTAAATTATCGACAAAGAGATAACGTGGTTTTGGCCTTTAAAGTTTTTCATGTACATATCTCTTCTTATGATTACGAGATATAAATAAGACAAAACTTTAAAGAATGGGTTGCATGGTCTATATGGGTTGCATGGGTTGCCCACCTTGAGATATGTGCGTGACGTTTGCATGTGTTGCATGGTTTGTAGTAGATATGCATGGGTTGCCTCATCGAGATACGTGCGCGACATTTGCATGGATTATTCATCTCGAGATACGTGCGTGACGTTTGCATGAGTTGTCCACCTCGATACATGTGCGTGACGTTTGCATAGTTTACTTCGATTGCACGAGATTACATGGGTTGCCCACATCGAAATACGTGCATGACCTTTGCACAGTTTACATTGATTGGACGAGGTTGTATGAGTTGTCCACCTCGAGATACTTGCACGACGTTTGCATGGATTGCACGAGGTTGCATGAGTTGCACACCTTGCAATACATGCGTGACGTTTGCATGAATTGCACGAGATTACATGGGGCAGCCACCTCGACATACGCGCGTGGCGTTTGCATGACTTCTCCACCTCGAGATACATGTGTGACGTTTGCACGAGTTGTCCGCATCGAGATACACGCGTGTCCTTTACATGAGTTGTCTACCTCGAGATACGTGCGTGACGCGGGTTGTCAATCTCGAGATACGTACGTGGCGCGGCTTGTCCATCTCGACACTCACATGTCGTTTGCATGGGTTCACCACTTGGAGTTGAACAAATTACTCATTTTGAGAAAGAGTAATTAATAGCTTTTGTATTTTGCATAGATGACTCTTTTTCAAAAAGAGTCATTCATTCCACATCATCAAAGATACAACGTATGCATCCACATCATCATCAATGACTCATTCTGAAAAGGAGACGTACCTTACTTTTGTAATTTTAAAGTAATCATCCTTATTTGATGAATAAAAAACTAATGTAACCTTACTATGTGAAAAACTCCTGGAGACAAGGGTGTTTTGGAGATTTGAAAAAACAGTGGGGGTAGATTTAACAATTAAAATTGAGGCCCGCTATGGGCACCACACCAATTCATGAAGGCACCCAGATTTTTTGTAAAAAAATATGCAAAAGGGGAAAATACTATTTTGCCCTTGTATATATAGTGATTCAAACCCCACAAATCATTTTGACAAAGAAAATAAGGCACCCCACCGCAAGGTTGAACCCGAAACCCACATTGAATTTGGCGAGCGTTGATCGATTATTGCGGATTGTCATCATCCGACAGCGAGGTAACAATGTTAGACAACCATATTCGTGCTTTTTAGAACTGTTGAGTTGTGTATAACTGTGAAAATGATGATTTGTTTGTCAACGTAGGGTTTGGTAATTTCTTCAAATCCGAACTTGCCTCCACTATATAATGGAGGATTGTACTGCTTCGGTGGCAGAGGAGGTCGTACTTGAGGTAATTTTGCAAATTTGTTGTGTATTTGTTGCGGTTATCCGAAGTTTCTGTCTGGGTGCGCGATTGTTTCGGCCTCGCAGGACCGAGAGGTATTGTAATGTATCGGTCGTAGAGGACCGATTGGTAAACGTCTCTCACGGAACGGTAAAATCGAGAGTATTCAAGAACTCTCGGTCGTTCGTGAGCGAGACTGTGAAGCAAGTTGCTGACCTGTACTACCGATAACCGGTTTTTTGGATGTTATTGTGATTGTGCTTGTACATTTCCGTTGTTTATAATGTTACACTTGTTTGTATTGCGGTAATGCCGATTTCTCGCCTCTATTTCCGACTACACGGACACGTTTACACCTTGTAGGCCATTCCCAACTAGAGAAGCACGGCTTTCATGGCTTCAAATGATAGGCGTGAGAACATGTTCGTGCTAGTGACAAAGCACTCGACGCCGGGGCATTAAGCGCGGGGGAAGGGTGAAAATTGCTGTGAGAGGTCGGGGACTTATAGGGGAATGTCACAAAGAGTTGGGATAGGTAAAGCGCAAAAATTGCTTTGAAACCAAGAAATGAGACGAAGAAGAGGAAACGTCGAGGACTCAAACTGGTACCAAGAAATGCGGATGCCCTTTCCTTATCAACGTAAAGGAAAATGCTTGACTCGTTGTGGTATATCACTCATATGTGGGAGGCACAATCACGAGCCCGCAAAAAACTTGGACGGCCATTCTTTTGCGGGAGATTGGATAAGGCGGAGCAGGAAGTTGTAGTGCAAATGACAAAGGGGAATGTGAAGCCAAGAGACATCCTAAATACGTTGAAGCAAAGAGACATTAGTAACGTATCGACAATGAGGACTATATATAATGCAAGACAAAAAGCCCGAAATGAGGAGGCGGGTGGGAGGACTCAAATGCAACAACTGTTGCACATATTGGAGAAGAATAAGTGGTCATGTCATGGCATAGGAAGGATCCCGTTACGAATGTTGTAACGGAGTTATTTTGGTCACATCCCGACTCAATAAAGTTGGTCAGGTGTTTTCCATCGGTTATTTTGTTGGATTGCACGTACAAGACAAATAGGTACCGAATGCCTTTGTTGGAGATTGTTGGCATCACTTGTACGCACTTGACGTTCTCCGTTGGGTTCGCATTCTTATCATCGGAGAATCATGGGCATTATGTTTGGACACTTGAGAAGTTGAGATCCATATTGGATGGGTGGCCTAAGCCTGACGTGTTTGTTACCGATAGGGACTTAGCCCTTATTAGTGCCATAGAAGAAGTTTTTCCGTCCTCGTCTCACCTCCTTTGCTCTTGGCACATCAACAAAGTAGTATTGTCCAAGACTAAGAAGATGTTTGGGAATAACGATGGTTTTGCGCGTTTTATGGATAGGTGGACGAGCGTGATGTATGCCGACTCGGAGGTCTTATTCGAAGTTAGGGCGAATGACATGCGTTGTGAGTTTGGGCATGTAAAGGGTCTTACGGAGTACTTGGACAACACATGGTTAAAGAACTACAAGGAGAAATTTGTCTCGGCTTGACAAATAGACTTATGCACTTTGGGGAAACGACAACGCAGAGGGTGGAGTCTGCGCATTCTACTCGAAGGTACACCTTGGGAACAACATCGCCAATTTTGAGACCCTATGGCATGTGGTTGATGGACTCCTTAGAATCAACACACACAATATCAAGGCATCGTTTGAGCTAAGTTTGAATGTCGTCCAACATGAGTACGTTGTCGAGTTGTATCGACGATTGCGCGGTTATGTCTCTCAACGGGCGCTTAGGCTAATTAGAGATGAATTGACACGTGGAGAGGATGTTGGTCACGATTCCACTCGTTGTGGTTGCGCGATACGCACCACACATGGCCTTCCTTGTGCACATGAGCTGAACCATCATATATTTCTTTGGGTCGCCCATCCCTCTCGAGGACATTCATGTTCACTGGCGAAAGTTGAGTATGATACCTGAGAGTCCGGTGGACTCGTCTGGGTACAACGTGCACGATGAGATTGAAAGGGTGTTGGAAAAGTTCCATGCTTGTAGTAATGAGGACGATCGACTCAGGATTATTCAGCAGCTCAGGGAGATTAGTCGACCTTCGTCTACACCATGTGTTGTGCCGCCGGCAAAAATTAAGACAAAAGGGAGGACACCGGGGTCTTCGAAGAGAAAACACGATGGTGACGATTCTTCAACGAGACGGTTGCCGAGCGGATTTGAGTACGTGCTATCGACTCGGGAGGCCTCCGTTCTAGGCGAAGAAAAGTAAAGTTGTTCCTAAAATGCGTCGTTGCGCCGTCGCACGCAAAGTGCAACTAACATGGCTTACGGTCATTGCGTAGAACCGGATTGGTTGCTACATGTTGAGGGGATCATCGATGTGCTTGCCGATGGGAATTGTGGATATAGGTGTGTTGCGTCGGGCTTGGACTACCCGATCTCGACGGGTGGAGGATCGTCCGTAGAAGGATGTACGATGAGATTATCGGGCATGAAAACCTATGGCGCGAAGTGCTAGGCTCGGGTTACGAGAGTGTCAAGATTGCGGTACATTGCCGAGAGAATCAAGTTGGTGCAACTTTCCAAGAATGGTTGACCCTTCCGGACATGGGATTGTTGGTAGCCACTTGCGCTCAATGTGGTTCTCGTCAACCTTTCGCGTGGGAGTACTGCACATTTCTACCTCTACGTAGTTCTCCACCATCCACCGGCACAACAGACATGTCATTGCCATGATTAATGACAGGAATATACATTGGCTTAGGGTAAGTGATGTGAATTTGGTTGAATTGTTTTTTTGTTTCCGACAATATGGTCATGTCATACTTGTTCAAATTGACAGTGTTGCTAAGCACGAATGCACCATTGCCATCCTTATACCCGTCATGGGTACGGTATGTTCAGGATATTGCGAAAGGTTGGCGAGATAGATTCGTATTCCGAGCCATCGCGCCCATTGCAACTTTACTTGATGCCACCATATCCGTTGTAGATTTAAGTACACCGTAGTGTTACAACTAATACCTCTAAATTTGGGCGGTTGTACATGTAGTTATTTTCAAAGTTAGCTTTCAACTTGCGTGGATATAGAATGAATGAATTTACCCTATCGACTCGGGTATTGTTGTGCGATTACATTCGTTTCGGTCATGCGTTAAAGTTATTTGTATTTGCGATTGGAACTGTTCTTTGGAACATTCGTTTCGGTCATGGATGACCGAGACGAATGGTTGACACTTCGGACGTACGCCCCCGAGACTTGACGCCAAAGCTCCGACACGCAATACCGATAACGCCACCTATGGTCTCCGCGGATAAGTACCGAAAATTATAGATGGGTGTCGGCCCTGCTTGACCGAGATATCAGATGGATTCAAACACAAATGCCAACCAAAAAAAATGGGCACTGAAACATTATAAACTGTCATTTAAAAATGTCATAAAAATGTATTCAACAGGCAAACGGGAACACATCAACCATTTAAAAATGTCATAAAAATGTAGTACAAATGTCTATCCCTCCGATATCGGCTGATCATTGCTTGGGTTTTTTCATATTCTTCCTTCGATACTCCTTCCCATGCATTCTCTTCTGCGGCCCAGCATCGGCCTCGGCAGGCTGAGCTGTGGCCTGGGTTGGGGGTGACGAAGTGCTACCATGCTGCGAGTGCCTCGGGCCTTGTTCGGTAGGTCCGGTTGTCGTGGTTGTGCCGGTTGCGGTCGCGGGAAATGTACTCGTGGGGGTGGGACTGAAAGTCCTTCCCGAAAGGAGGTTGACCATGTCAGTCAGAGTGGTCCTCGCCGAGTCAAACGTAGACATCTCTGGGGGGAGGTCCATCCATCACAACGCCGCGTCCAACGCTCGCCTATTACGCTGATGAAAAATATCGGGTTACTGTCAAATACTCAACATTTCGAAATTACTTATAAATGCATAATACATATAACCAATCGAATACCTCAAGTAGCTCGTTATCTGCGATGGTTGAGGACACCATTACAAGGTCCTCAAAGCTCGGATTCGTGATAACAGGATGAGACACTTTGACGAACCAAGGGAGGTACTCTGGTGTAGCCAAAAACTCAAATACTGCCTTCTCGCCCCGAACTTCAGGAGCCAACACATGGTTCCTCCATCGCTCCCAATTGTCTTGTTCGAATCCGTACTTGACGGAGTACTTGTTCGCAAATGGGCCTCTGTGTGCTTCCAATGGACGGTACGGAGGATCTGGTATAGACTGCACATGGCCAAACTGTCTCGGTATCCTCTCCGGGTGGTAGGGCTCCACGACATCCATGTACTTGATCTTCCCACTGTAAAAGGCCATCGCTTGCACAACGCCATTTTCCCTTAATTTAACATATGGGTCCCAAGTGACCTAAACATAATTCAACAACAAGTGTGTGTAAAATAAATTACCAAACAAAATCATTCATCAGAGGACATGGATAAGCAATTTCTACCTCACTTGGGCGCATCATATCCAAGGTTCTCCTAATGGCCCCGAGCTTGTCAACATTCGCAACCGTCTCGTGCTTTTGAATCCATCTGGAGACACCAGGGTGCACGTAGTCCACGTACTTCGCATTGGGCGTGGCGAGACCAAGTTTGAAATGGTCGTACACCCATCCCTGCAAATACGTACAATGTTAGTTAGTCCACAATTGCAAGTTGGCCTCATTGAAAAACAGAATGATAATTAATTCTATTTTGTAACAAACCTCAAGCAATGTCAGATAGCCAGCAATCTGAGACACTAGCACTCTCGTTGCGGACCCCAAGTGTCGATACAAGTAGGCCAACGCAGCCGCTCCCCATGCGTAGTTCCCAACGTCGTCCAAGTCCTCAAGTAGCTTAAGCGCGCGCGATAGACACCGAGACCCACTCTTATCGGCAAAAAGAGTGCACGACAACAAGTACAAAGAGTACGCTCGAGCCGTGCATTCCACAGGAGGATAATTTTTGGGTCTTGAACCAGCTTTGGGGCACCATCGACTCTTCAACCAATGTTTGCGCACTGTGAGCCCCTTGCTGATATTCACCTCCTCCTCGGCCTCCTCTACGCTAACCCCAAGTAGGTTCGAAACCATCTTGATAGCGTCCGAAGCGAGATTCCTCCGTGTACTGGCAAAGTTCTCCACTTCAACAACTTTGCCCGTCACAGGATCTTCGGGAGGAAGCGACATCCTCTAATGAGATAGACATTTCACCAAAAGGTAGGTGAAATGTGTTCGTCTCCGCCTCCACCCACCGCTCCACAAATGCAGAGATTAGCTCCTTGTTGGCCTTCCGTAGAGCGATCTATCGCGTATTCAACCCCGAACGCCGAATAATCCTCTCAAGTCCCGCCGTGTCCGGGTGACACGATCAGTAAATCCCATTCCGCTATTTGAGCTCCGTGATTGATACACTTAAGAGCGGCCCGCTCCCCGCAAATGTAAAAACATCTCGTCATTATGTGAAGACCATGAGTGTTAAGTTTATCATTTCAATGAAATTGAAGTTACCTCATTCCTCCATATCGATAGAGCCACATGATCCTTGAAGCTCTTCGCAACGCCCGTCTATGGGACCACCGGGGAATGGAGCACGCGCTTCAACACCCACTTCCGCTCTCCTTCATCATGGCCACTCCACCTCTCTTGCTCCCCCCACATTACGATCTGTTTCTATCGGGTTCTCCGTCTCTCGAAGAGTCACCGCTACGGACTCCGATGCATGTGTAACATCCCTCGATTTCTAACACGACTTATGTGACACGTGTCAGGATCGTAACCCGGCCACGCGATACTGGACGGTACTTCGAACCTTGGGAGTCGACACCGAGGTAATTTTACGATTTTTGATATGTGTAATAGCATTATGGATTAAATGCGTGTCACGAGCCACTCGAGCGATTTCCTTTTTGTTTATGCGTGAGTTCTCGCCTAGGTAGCCGGGGGAGGAAATACAGTAAAAGTGTGCACGTAACGGAGAAAATACGGGTCGATGAGGTAAGGTGAGTCCGGGAACCCAGGGGTTAAGGTTGGGGACTTGTGGGTGGACAAGGCACACCTAGGACACACCCCACCATATTGATTTGAAATTTCAAACAAAAGAAACCAACCACCCCACCCACTCCCATCACTCACACCTCACACTCCCATCACTCACGTCACACTCCCATCACTCTCTCTCTCTCCCGATTTATCTTCTCTCCCACTCACCTCGGTCAACTCTCTCCCATCACTCACGGCTTCAAACCTCTCTCTCTCTCGCGTTTCACTTCTCACTCACGGCCTCTCTCTCCCTCGCTCACCGCCGCCTCTGCTCTCGCCGTGGCCGGACCGAGGGACGCCGAGGAAGCCGCCAACCGAGGTAACACTCTCACCTCGGTTTTCTCTCTCTCTCTCGCGTTTCACTTCTCTCACGGGCTCTCTCTCTAGGTTCGCTCACCATTCGGTTGGCCGAGACCAAGCCGTCGTCGGAGGTCCCGTGGTGGCGAGGAAGGTCGCGGAGGTCTCACACTCTCTCTCTCTCCCGTGAGCACTCGACCACTCTCCCTCTCCTCACGGTTTGCTCTCCCTCTCGGCTCACGTTTCTCTTCATTTCTCTTTGTTTTTGTTGTTGTTCGTCACACTTGTTACGTGTGCATGTGGTTGCCGTGACGAGGGCCGGCCGTGGGCGACCTCCGGAGACCCACCGGAGTCCAAGACGTCCCGGAACCACCCCCGCATGGCCCATGCAAAGTACTTGTTGTATACATACAACAAACTCGGTTTTTGCTAAGTGTTGACCCTCTCGCCGGAAAAGGTCCTCACTGGCGGCGCCACCGCCGGACCACCAGGACCGGAACGTGTCGGGGACCCCACCAAAACTCGTATGTGGGTCCCACAACCCTAAAAGTGGCCAAAAACAGTTTTATAGGTGCAAAGGAATCGATATTTCATGTGATGTGTACGTTGGAGGCTCGCCGGAAACCACCATCGCCGGCGGTCCCACCGGTCGAACCACGATCATTAAAGGTTGTCGAGGTCTCACTTAATATTAGTTGACGTCTAGCAATCCTCGGCTAAGTCCGAAACAAACGTACGTAAGGCTTTTGGAATTAGTTCGTGTGATGCCATCGTCGAGTCGAAAAAAATATATAGTTGCTATTCAAACGTCGCGTGGCGATGAATGGCTATGATGTCGTGATCATGTTGCCGGTCCGCGAGACCATGACGTGACCCGCATACGAGCGAGCCGAGCCTATGACTCGCGATGAAACGAATACGTAGTTTGTCTTCAAAACCCGAGAGAGAGTGTCTTCTTTTATTTATTAAAATGTATGACCGTCCGAGCCATTCAAAACATTGGAAATAATGATAAATTTAAACCTAAGTGTTAGTGAATGACTCGACCTAATAACACGAGTTTCCGACCTTGTCGGAGTAACGGGAAACTTGAGGATACGCGTTAGGAGTCGCGGGAGTTTTACGTGGATTACGATAATCTCGTGTAAGTACACTTGCCTTAAAAAGCATTTGTACGTTAGTAAGCCACTAAGAAGATATCATGTGATTCATTTTCACTTTTCTTGTGTTCGTTATTATCCCATCATTGGCATTCCATTCTATGTTCTTGTATGTGTGTTCTTGGCATAAGTACGTCTCGAAGGTACATGCGGCACTGCACTAGAAGGGATAAAACGCGGGCACTCGAGCGCACGAGTGTTTGACCACCCCTAGTGATTGTGTGATACCATGTCTTGGATTGTTGTGGATGGTTGTGGATTGTTATGGTATTGTTGTGGAATATGGACTACTTATTGCCTCTCTTGACTCGTAGAACACGCATGTTTCGATTGCTATCATTTCCGTCTGTCTATCATGCATTCTTGCTTATTTATATTCCCGCATTTCGGTACCGCATGATATTTAGGCTTGTCTTGTTTGTCGTTTCATGAATTACTTGTTATATTCTTCTGGCTTTACTTTCAATTTCTCTCGATTTGCTCACCGTCTAGTTTGTGACGGTGGGTGCGAATAAGACGGAGAGCGATAGGGGCAAGGGACCGTGTCTAGGAGACTTTTTGTGAAGCAATGGACGTGAGGTGCGAGATGTAGGCTCGTACCTATCCTTTTTGTATGACGTTTTTGTATATACATATATAGTTGTTTTGGAAGGAAACTAGGTTTGAGGTGATTTCCATAATTTCATTTTGTTGACTTGGATATGACTTGTCTTGGGGTTTCCACATTTATATAGATTCCTAATTTCCCTTGATTGAGTTATTTCCCATTATTTGATTAGAATATGATTTTCGCTTCATTTGTATTATAACTGCAATAACTCTTTCATAAACCTTAAAAACCTTAAAATGTCGATAAGTTGAGGCGACTAGGCTCGTCCCGTTCGTTGAGAAATCGACTCGGGACTGCACGGTCTGAAACAGGCGGGCGTACCCAAATGCATTGGGAATTTGGGGCCGTCACAAGCTTGGTATCGAGCCTACGAGTTTGGTTATATAGACTGACTCATGTTGTAAATTCATAAAACACAAGCCATTGAAACCAATGGAAGTTAGGAACGGTCAAACCGAAAAGTGGAAACCCTAGGATCCCGTAGAAACTTAGTCGGGGAAGTAATTGGGCGAGTCAAATTATTTTAATACATATTATGATTGCTATGTATATTATTGTAGTATACGGTAGCTATAGACTGATTCGAGAAGTTCGTTTTCTTGATTCAGACGACGATGACGGATCGAGCCTGGTCGAGCGACGATAGCAACACATCTGGCACACGATATGCCAGTGCGGACGATGTGCATGCCTTGACTCAGAGAGTTGCGACGCAGGATTCGCAGCTACAGGAAATGTTACGACTGTTGAGGACACTCGTACCAGCTACCGCTACACCATCGACTCCGACTACACCATTGCCACATACTACTACTCGAGGGGCAGAGACCCCGATTGCTGCGGCATCCACGGCTCCGACTCCGTTAGAGGCAGTACCTGAGGGAGCTGTTGTTGCGCGCCAGACACGCAGAACGAGGCAGAGGCACATCCTTTAGCGACAGTGATAGCTCGAGCGACAGAGGCACCAGCTGCGCCAGTAACTAATGCAGAGGTCACTTCAGTTACGACTCCATCGAAGAGTCTGGGAGCCACTGCCGAGGCGAAGCAGTGGAGGGAATTTAAGAGACATGATCCCATGAAGTTTTATGGCGGCACAGATGTTAAGACAACAGAGTTGTTTCTGAAGAATCATGAGAAGATTCACTCGACCATCGCCACGGAGGACCACATGCGAGCGACTATCTCTTCGTCGATGTTACATGGAGAGGCGGATGATTGGTGGACGACGATCATTACTACCGGGGTGTTCCGAGACCTGGATCGACTTCAAGACCCGGTTTAATCGAAATACTTCCCACCGATCGTACTTCGAGCAAAGAGGAATGAGTTCATGGCGTTGAGCGGGCGCTAATGAGTCGGTTATGGAGTATATGGGTAGATTTTCATCATTGTTGCCTTCTTTGGAGGATCGGCCGACACCGAGACTGACCGAGTGTATTATTTCACTGAGGGTCTATTACTTACGATCGGTGGTTCTATAGTCACTACACAGACGGAGACTTTACAGATTGCATACGAGCGGAGTTTAGCTCGAGAGAGTTACCTACTTACTCATCCTAAGGAGACTAGATCGGCCAGACTAGAGTCCCGATTGGAGGAGCATCATCAGGACAAGAAGAGGAAGAAGAATAGGTGGAATTTCCGTGATCGCAGGACTCAGAGCGTAGGGTCCGTTGCACAGTCGACTATTCGTCCGACCCATACTAATCCGCCAGTACCTAGCTTTGCCAGTCATCCACCACAGCCTAGTCGATCAGGACAGCAGTCACAGAGACAGACTACTGAGAGTAGGGGTACCGATCAAGGAGACAAGCAGAGGAGGACACAGGGGCCCGGTCAGACTCAGACACAAAGTTCCGCACAAGGACGAGGCCAGAGCCAGACTCAAGGATCGCAGGATACCCGTACTTGTTACAGGTGCGGAAAGGTCGGTCACATACAGAGGGAGTGCCCTCAACCACCAAAAGTACCGCCACGGCATTATCAGTCTCAGAAAGAACGCGTTCGAGCGGTGTGAGCGACCAGGGGCATCCCGAAACCTTGTCGAGGGTATGATTTCTATTTGTGGTACTTTCATGCACACCATGTTCGATTCAGGTTCCACTGTCTCATTTATTGCTGGTCGAATGGTAGATAAGCTAGGTTTGAAACCTGTTAGGCTTAGTAAACCCCTCATCCTCGGCAAGACCGCATTTGCTGAGATAAGATTTACCCGAATTTGTTGTGCCTCGATATTTCGGTAGAGATAGGGGGTTATGAGTTACCGGTGGATATGAGAGTGCTCGAGTTTTTGGAGTTTGATGCTTTGTTGGGCATGGATTGGGCGGGATCGTTTCATGCTCACATTAGTTGTTATGAGAAGAGAATCACGATTCCTTTAGAAGGTGGTTCGGAGCTCAACATTCGGGGCACGGCATCGCTACTACCTATCACCGAGAGCGGGAAGCCACGAGTGACGAGATTGAGATTGTTGCGAGCGTCATGAGCACCGGGAGCGAAGCGGGAGATTTGATTTTCGAAGTACCGGTTGTGTGTAACTTCCCGGATGTGTTTCCTGGAGGATTTGCTTGGGATTACCACCACCGAGGAGATTGACTTTATTATTGACCTTGTTTCGGGGACTAAGCCGATCTCGATACCACCCTACCGTATGGCACCCCGAGAGCTTGAAGAGTTGAGGGAGTCGGCTAGATGACTTGTTAGAGGCTGGGCTTCATCAGTCCGAGTATGTCGCCTTGGGGAGCACCAGTTCTATTTGTGAAGAAGAAGGATGGAAGTTTGAGGCTATGCATAGATTATCGTCACCGAACAGAATTACAGTGAAGAACAAATATCCGTTGCCGCGCATTGATGATTTGTTTGACCGGTTAACAGAGCGCAGTGGTTCTCGAAAATAGATCTGCGATCGAGGCTATCACCAAATTTCAGGGATTAGGGATGAAGATCGAGAAAAGACGGCGTTCAAGACGAGATACGGTCATTTTCGGTTACTGATCATGCCGTTCGGTTTGACTAATGCACCGGCAATGTTCATGGATCTCATGCATCGTGTGATGAGGGAATACCTTGATCGGTTCGTGATTGTGTTCATAGACGACATCCTCATCTATTCCAGGGACTCGTGAGGAGCACGAGGGCATCTACGAACGAAGTGTTGCGGACTTTGAGAGATCATCGACTTGTTTGCCAAGTTCGCAAGTGCGAGTTTTGGTTGTCGGAAGTCCGATTTCTTGGGCATGTTGTTGGAGCTACCGGTGTTCTTTGTTGACCCGAGAGAAGGTTAGAGCGTGATTGAGTGGCCTACGCCGACTACCGTTACGCAAATTCGCAGTTTTACGGGATTGGCGGGATACTATCGCCGATTTGTGCAAGACTTCTCCAAGATTCTTTGCTCCGATGACAAAATTGACTAAGAAAAATGCAAAGTTTGATTGGGATGAGGAATGTGAACATGCATTCAACACTTTGAAGCGAGAAATTGACTACGCGCTTTGTGTTAGCGTTGCCCGAGGCTGGGAAAGACTTAGTGGTGTACACCGACGCGTCGAAGGTTGGCTTGGGTTGTGTATTGATGCAAGAGGGCAAAGTTATCGCCTATGCATCTCGACAAACAAAGTGCACGAGAGGAACTACCCGACACACGACTTAGAGTTGGTGCAATAGTGTTCGCATTAAAAATATGGAGGCACCACTTGTATGGCGTACGTTTCGAGTTATTCACGGACCACAAGAGCTTGAAGTACTTATTCACTCGAGAGAACCGAACCCGAGACAGAGACGTTGGCTAGAGTTCTTGAAGGACTATGATTTCTCGTTAGAGTATCATCCGGGGAAAGCTAACGTGGTTGCTTGATGCTTTGAGCGTAGGGGATCGATCTTTGAGGTGGTCGTATGTCGGATGACTCACGAGTATGGTCTTCTTGAGGGCGAGAGTTGAGGAGTTCGGCGGACGTGCGGGGACTACCAAGATACGATTTGTGGTCGGATGAGGTTGCGAGACCGTTTCACTTCTTGATCGTTCTAGAGGGACAATGACAAGGCGATGAGTCGTACCAACAATTCAAGAAGATGGGTGACGAGTTCGAACATCCAGTTGGAGTCGGTCGACGACTCTTGTTTGAGGTATCGTGGGCGACTGTGGATTCCATTGGTGGTGACTTACGCAGAGATACTCCAGGAGGCTCACCGTTCTAGATTTTACGTGCATCCGGTCGAACCAAGATGTATGCTTGACATGCGACGTCTCTTTTGGTGGCCGGGGATGAAATCGATGTGTCGGAATTCATCGAGAGCGTGCGAGATATGCCGGCGTGTGAAAGGCGAGCATCGACGGCTGGAGGATTGCTGCGGCCCCTACCTATTCCTCAATGGAAGTGGGAGCACATTGCTATGGATTTTGTCGGTGGCTTGCCCCGATCTCCTCGTGGCCATGATAGCATCTCGGTAATTGTGGATCGATTGACGAAATCTGCTCATTTCATACCGTATCCACTACACACCGAGTTGACGATGAGCATTCTTTACGAGCGTGAGATTGTCGGACTACACGGAGTTCGTTGTCGATCGTGTCGATCGAGGAGCGCGCTTTACTTCGTTATTGTGGCGAGCATGCGAGCTCGGTTCGGCACTGGACTAGAGTTGAGTACGGCGTTCCATCCACGCAGACGGACGGACGGTCAGAGAGGTTGATACGGTGTTGGAAGACATGCTCGGGATGTGTGTTTTGGAATACGGCGGGTCGTGGGAAGAGTATCTTCATTTGTGCGAGTTTGCTTACAACAACGGTTATCGAGCAAGTATCGGTATGGCACCGTTTGAGGCGCTCATGCGCAGCCTTGTAGATCACCTTCTTGCTGGGCTGAGCCAGAGGATGTTGTGACCGTTGGTCCTGAGACTGTTGTTGATCACACTGAGAAGGTACGGCAGATCCGTCAGAGGCTTAAGAGTGCTCAAGAGCGGCAAAAGAAATACTATGATCAGTATCACGATGAGCTTCAATACGACGTGGGGGACTATGTATACCTGAAAGTCTCGCCTCTGAAGGGTCACAAACGATTCGGAATCAAAGGGAAGCTTGCTCCTAGATTTATCGGTCCCTTCAAAGTTGTGAAGAGGGTCGGTAAGGTTGCTTACCGGTTAGAGCTACCCCGGCGCTCGTCGGTGTTCACCCAGTATTTCACATTTCAATGCTTCGACTAGATAAGTCAGGCGGAGGGCGACGACCTACCGTGGACCTGAGTCAGATCGAATTGCAAGACGATGCCACGTACGAGGAACAGCCAATTCAAATTGTCGACCGTAAAGTCAAGATATTGAGGAACAAGGAAATCCCTTCCGTTCTCGTGAAATGGCAATTCCACGGGGACGAGGAGTTAACTTGGGAACTAGAGTCATACATGCGAGAGCACTTTCCCTATCTATTTGATTCCGGTGAGTCGAAGTTTAGTTTACTTATTAATAAATTTCGGGGTCGAAATTCTAATAAGTGGGGAGACCGTAACATCCCTCGATTTCTAACACGACTTATGTGACACGTGTCAGGATCGTAACCGGCCACGCGATACTTGGACGGTACTTCGAACCTTGGGAGTCGACACCGAGGTAATTTTACGATTTTTGATATGTGTAATAGCATTATGGATTAAATGCGTGTCACGAGCCACTCGAGCGATTTCCTTTTTGTTTATGCGTGAGTTCTCGCCTAGGTAGCCGGGGGAGGAAATACAGTAAAAGTGTGCACGTAACGGAGAAAAATACGGGTCGATGAGGTAAGGTGAGTCCAGGAACCCAGGGGTTAAGGTTGGGGACTTGTGGGTGGACAAGGCACACCTAGGACACACCCCACCATATTGATTTGAAATTTCAAACAAAAGAAACCAACCACCCCACCCACTCCCATCACTCACACCTCACACTCCCATCACTCACGTCACACTCCCATCACTCTCTCTCTCTCCCGATTTATCTTCTCTCCCACTCACCTCGGTCAACTCTCTCCCATCACTCACGGCTTCAAACCTCTCTCTCTCTCGCGTTTCACTTCTCACTCACGGCCTCTCTCTCCTCGGCTCACCGCCTCCTCTGCTCTCGCCGGGTGGCCGGACCAGGGACGCCGGAGGAAGCCGCCAACCGGAGGTAACACTCTCACCTCGGTTTTCTCTCTCTCTCGCGTTTCACTTCTCTCACGGGCTCTCTCTCTAGGTTCGCTCACCATTCGGTTGGCGAGACCAAGCCGTCGTCGGAGGTCCGTGGTGGCGAGGAAGGTCGCCGGAGGTCTCACACTCTCTCTCTCTCCCGTGAGCACTCGACCACTCTCCCTCTCCTCACGGTTTGCTCTCCCTCTCGGCTCACGTTTCTCTTCATTTCTCTTTGTTTTTGTTGTTGTTCGTCACACTTGTTACGTGTGCATGTGGTTGCCGTGACGAGGGCGGCGTGGGCGACCTCCGGAGACCCACCGGAGTCCAAGACGTCCCGGAACCACCCCCGCATGGCCCATGCAAAGTACTTGTTGTATACATACAACAAACTCGGTTTGCTAAGTGTTGACCCTCTCGCCGGAAAAGGTCCTCATTGGCGGCGCCACCGCCGGACCACCGGGGCCGGAACGTGTCGGGGACCCCACCAAAACTCGTATGTGGGTCCCACAACCCTAAAAGTGGCCAAAAACAGTTTTATAGGTGCAAAGGAATCGATATTTCATGTGATGTGTACGTTGGAGGCTCGCCGGAAACCACCATCGCCGGCGGTCCTACTACGGTCGAACCACGATCATTAAAGGTTGTCGAGGTCTCACTTAATATTAGTTGACGTCTAGCAATCCTCGGCTAAGTCCGAAACAAACGTACGTAAGGCTTTTGGAATTAGTTCGTGTGATGCCATCGTCGAGTCGAAAAAAATATATAGTTGCTATTCAAACGTCGCGTGGCGATGAATGGCTATGATGTCGTGATCATGTTGCCGGTCCGCGAGACCATGACGTGACCCGCATACGACTGAGCCGAGCCTATGACTCGCGATGAAACGAATACGTAGTTTGTCTTCAAAACCCGAGAGAGAGTGTCTTCTTTTATTTATTAAAATGTATGACCGTCCGAGCCATTCAAAACATTGGAAATAATGATAAGTTTAAACCTAAGTGTTAGTGAATGACTCGACCTAATAACACGAGTTTCCGACCTTGTCAGGTAACGGGAAACTTGAGGATACGCGTTAGGAGTCGCGGGAGTTTTACGTGGATTACGATAATCTCGGGTAAGTACACTTGCCTTAAAAAGCATTTGTACGTTAGTAAGCCGACTAAGAAGATATCATGTGATTCATTTTCACTTTTCTTGTGTTCGTTATTATCCCATCATTGGCATTCCATTCTATGTTCTTGTATGTGTGTTCTTGGCATAAGTACGTCTCGAAGGTACATGCGGCTGCACTAGAAGGGATAAAACGCGGCACTCGAGCGCACGAGTGTTTGACCACCCCTAGTGATTGTGTGATACCATGTACTTGAATTGTTGTGGATGGTTGTGGATTGTTATGGTATTGTTGTGGAATATGGACTACTTATTGCCTCTCTTGACTCGTAGAACACGCATGTTTCGATTGCTATCATTTCCATCTGTCTATCATGCATTCTTGCTTATTTATATTCCTGCATTTCGGTACCGCATGATATTTAGGCTGTCTTGTTTGTCGTTTCATGAATTCTTGTTATATTCTTCTCGCTTTACTTTCAATTTCTCTCGGTTGCTCACCGTCTAGTTTGTGACGGTGGGTGCGAATAAGACGAGAGAGCGGTAGGGGCAAGGGACCGTGTCTAGGAGACTTTTTGTGAAGCATGGACGTGAGGTACCGAGATGTAGGCTCGTACCTATCCTTTTTGTATGACGTTTTTGTATATACATATATAGTTGTTTTGGAGCAACCGGAACTAGGTTTGAGGTGATTTCCATAATTTCATTTTGTTGACTTGGATATGACTTGTCTTGGGGTTTCCACATTTATATAGATTCCTAATTTCCCTTGATTGAGTTATTTCCCATTATTTGATTAGAATATGATTTTCGCTTATTTGTATTATAACCGCAATAACTCTTTCATAAACCTTAAAAACCTTAAAATGTCGATAAGTTGAGGCCGACTAGGCTCGTCCGGTTCATTGAGAAACCCGACTCGGGACTCCAGCACGGGTCTAGGCGGGCGTACCCAAATGCATTGGGAATTTGGGGCCGTCACGATGCCTCTCCTCTTCTCCTCCGCAACAACATCATCCTCGGGTCGCCGGCATTGAGGGTCGAACCCTCATCGTGCAAATGTAACCTTCCACGAGTGCCATCTACCTTCGCCTTGCCCTTACCATCCTCATTCTCCTTCTCTTTCTCTTTCCTAGGTCACGATCTTTTGTCGGGGTCTCCGGCCACCTCGCCCCCGGTTAGGCCTCGGGACCTCAGCTCCAGCCCTCTTGCCTACTCACTGTAGCTTCGGACGAGCCATACCTGAATAAATTACAACATACAAGCGCATGGAACATATCCCAAATTAAATTTACAAAACAAAAATGTCCAAATCATCCATTTCTTATGTCTCGGTCAAGCAGGTTTGTGAAACAACACATATTCTCGGTCACCCATGACCGACAATTCCTCTAATATATCGTCAGTGTACAACCGAGTCCAATGAAAAGGTCTCGGTTGTCCTCCACCGAGATGTGTTGACCATTGCAATTCGCCTTGCTCTCGGCCAAACACGACCGAGCCTACTCTAACACTCACGCCATGGTACAACCTAGACTATTACCAAATTCTCGGTTGTACACCACCGCCACCACATTACCTAGCAGTAATTCTATCTCTCGTCACGTCTCGGCGCGATACCCGAGTCCTCTCGGCCTTGCGTAGCGAGACTCTGTGATATTTGTCGGCCTTTGTGGCGAGATTTCGACTTCCCAAAATGTAGCTTCTCTCTCGGACATGCTTGTCCGAGAGAGTAAACACATTCTCTTTCCTGTGTGGCCGAGAACCTAGAATTCCCAGTTCTTACACTAATGAACAAACCACCACTGTAAATCACAACTACTATACCAAATGTAACTTAATTACACTAAAAACGTACCTTTAAACGACCGATTTGGCGCAAAAACTGTGTGTTCGAAGATGTTCAGCGGAACCCTAACTTCGAGACGAAATCGGCTCACACCACGGCCCTACGAACTGCAAAAAAACCGTCAAACGGAGGAGAAACACAAGGCCAGACACGGGAGACACGATTTCGGAGATTCCTCCCACTGGACGGTTCACACAAAACGGGTGGAGGATCGTCCAAAGCGGTGAAGATGGTCTTTGGGGGTGGTGGGGTGCGGATGGATTTCCACGAGGGGTAGTTTAGGTATTTCGGGTCTAATTTTTGGGTGCCCCAGGTAAATCGGTTTGTGCCCACATTAACTGGGTGCCCTCATTAAATGGTGGGGTGCCCTTAGCGGCCCTCTTAAAATTCAAAAGAATGGTGTACGATTCCCAAAATAGAATTCAACTCCACATAGTTTTCATCGTATGGTGACAGGCATTTCTGCGAACAAGCACAAATGGCTTTAGCCCTTTTAACCAGATTATTCGTCGGAGCTCAATCCGTTGGATACGCGGCTTCTCAACCTCACAACTCTCGATTGTTCTCTACCTTTCTCAACGTAAGTCTCTAATTTTTTTCATCAATCTATTTCCACTCGTGGGTTTTGATTTCCCTGCTCCCAAATCTTTACACTTTTGATGGTTTTATCGTTTAGTTGGATTCAATGATCATCGATTTTCTTTACTTGATGGATGCAGAGTAGATTGGTTCATCAAACACATTCGTACCACTCATCTCTTCTGGTGTCTTCTTCGACTTGTCGTTTGGTTGCTCGAGCAATGGCACCTTCAGGGACTAAAGCTTCCTTTTCGACGAAGTCCCTGCCTACCAGTGAACCCGTTGTTTCTGCTGACTGGTTGCATGCCAATATGAGGGAGCCCGACCTGAAGGTGCTGTTTTTCGTTGCTCTTTTTAGTCGAATCGAAAAAAAAAAAAAAAAAAAACTCTTCCCTTTTGTTCAATTGCACTGAATCTTATTAATGAAACTCAATTGCACTAAATTGATCGCAATGGAAGAGTTTGATCCATCAAGCTGACCCCAACTAATTTTGGGATTGAGGCTATGTGGTTGTTGATTGCGGAAGAGAAGCCAAGGAGAAGTTTTAAACAGAAAGGTGTGGACTTTAGGGAAGCGTTAAGTGACCTTGTAGCATAGAGGAGAAGGACCAGCATTTTTTTGTGATAGATACAGATATTACTTTTGTAATTGCCAAGTCTTAGTTAATTATGGCTTATGGGTGGTTTGAATGGAAGGTAAGACGAGGCGAAGAGGATCTTCCATATTTTTCATAAATCTCGCTCACTATTGAATCTAGCAAAGGATTTATCTTGAGTAGGGGGACCTCTTTCAGAAAATGTAAAATTTTTTTGTGCCTTTTTGATGAAACTGTTGAGACTAGCAGTATTTTCTTGTTTTCTGTTACTTTCCTTAGCCTAAATGAAGTGTTATAATTTCTTAGTCTTGTTAATGCTTATTTCGAGTCCTCAAGTAGGTTTGCCCATATCTCCAACACAATCTCCGTTGAAGTATTATTTGGTTCTTTGTACCCCAATAGAGCTGAATTTGGTCTTAACATCCATTGAAGCACAATGATTGTCTTATATTCTGCTTCGTCTTTCATTGCGTCTTTTGGTGTGTGTTTGCAATTAATCTTGATCACGCAACTTCACAAATATGATAACCGAAAAATTGTCATATATTCATCGTCCAAATTTTCTATCAGTATATTTTCCTCAAAAAATTTTTCTATCAGTATGTCGTGACCAAAAAATGAAGAAAGAAAACAAAATGAGAAGAAATAAAAAGATTTTTCAAACTTTTTTTTTTATGGTTTCCCACGTGGTGTCTGATGCCAACCGCACCGACTAATCCACCCTCGGGTACTGTCGGGCCCCATATGGGGGGCGGCCCTCCCAACCCAGTTTTTCCATTCATAAGACTCAAACTTGAGACCTTGCTTAAGGAGATCAAGTCCCTTACCACTTGGGCCAACCAGTTGTTGGTTGCAAACATTTACTGAATGTAGTGTTTCTATGAAATTAAAACCCAACATATAAATCTCCTAAAATTTATATCATGAATTAAATATTTTGTGGCTATAGTGTGTAACTGTGTATATTGCATACATCTACATTTATCAATTGTATTTTGAATTCTAAATGTTCTTGTCACTTATCACACTAGCCCTTGTAAAAGAAGGACATCATTTTGGTTCTTATCAAGAATAACTAAGCTTAGATCTCAAACCACTGTGCTAATTTATTCTTGAGGCTTTCCTTGTATTGACATTTGATCTGTTGACATAATGAGAAGACAAGTATCCGTTGTCAAGAAAAACATGTCCCTAATAATCGGGAGAACTTGTTGATGAGTCATGCCTGACTGTTGGTAGTTGTGGTTCATGTTCTTTTTTTTTTGCCCGCGTTCTTCTGCATTTTCTAGGGCTTGTAGAGTTGGGCCCTGATAGGTATAGGGGATCTAGTAATTGAGATTCTTCACTGGTCTTCCAGCTTCTTACTAACACATATGGAGGTTGTTAAATTTGTAGTACATGCTATGCTAGGGGAAAAAAAATCTAGTTCAGTCCTAGGCATTTATTCTGAAAAAAAAATTGAATAAATTCTCGGTTATGTGATTTATTCACTGCGAATTTTTATGGTGATTTTCAAGTTACATTGAATAGTTTTTCAAACAGAAGGCCTAACTATTCTTAGTTCTCAAGTTTTTAGTTTATACTTTCTGTTGATCGTCCAACTCTTTTGTCATGTATATATATATATATATATATTTTTTTTTTTTTGTGATAGAATTCATGTTATCATAAAAACTATATATATTTTTATTATGGTTAAACTTGTATTCTGAAAGAAACGAGAAAAAAAATCAATTACAATAAATGTCCTAATGATTGTTTTAGTGGTTTTCAGAATTACATAAAACATTACATTTGAATATTAAGTCGTGGACGCAATAGGAGTCCACTCATAACTTCAATTTTCAAATTGTTAATTTTTGTGTTTAATTAGGTATTGGATGCATCATGGTACATGGCAGATGAGAAAAGGAATCCAGTCCAAGAATATCAGGTACTTCCGGTTTTCTTCCAACTTAATGCTTTTTTTGTAAGGTAATGTTGGGTATGTTGGTTGACTGCTGACTAATTACGCAGGCCTCTTGGTTGTGGGGGATTATATTTACTCTTTTCCGTGTTTGAAACAATTTATGTTAAGATGTTACTTCCATACTTGAATGTATTATGATACTAATCTTATTTATGATAATTGTTTTCAAGTGGTATCGTGTTCAATGGCTAAATTTCCAAGGTAAGTTCATCATTTCCAATAAGTTATGTGGTGCTGTTTAATAATAATATTTAAAATACTATTTCTTTTTACCTAGCTTCACACAAGTGTATGCTCACTTTGGCTTGTTCTTGATCAATGATGTCTTCTGTTAGGAATGCATGGGGTCCCCATACTTATAAATGCAAGTTCACCTCGATGAAACTTCTTCCTATGCCTTTTCAGGCGAACCCGTGGGTTATGTTTTGGTGTCAACTTCAAAAAATGATTATTCTGGTCCCATCAATTGCTGTTTTTCTGGGTGTAGACAGGGCCGAGGACATGGAATCGTAAATTGACCCTTAGAGCGCTTGACCCGTGCTGAGTGTTGGTGTTGTCATGATAATGCCTTTCACTTTTCAGTTATCTTGTTGATAAGAGAATGGAAGTTGTATAACCTTGATGTTGCAACTCAATTTTTTTACCTCTTCTCACATGTCTTCCTATTCTCCCTCAAAGAATTTGACGGTTGTCATTTTGGGCAAGAGATTAAGTGGATATGCTCCTTCTTTCATTTGTGTTGTATCAGTGTTGTGGACTTTTTTTTTTTCAACTTTTGCTTAGGTGAATAGTTTTCTAGTTTGAAATTTCAATTCTCTTGCTTTTGCCCTTTTTGATTTTGTTTCTAAATCCACCGGTGGAGAACTTTCAAATGATCGTTGTCATTATTTATGTGTGGTGTTTGACCAAAACACCTATAAATTAAGCAACTTGGTCAATGAAATGGTCGAGAAAGAAATGGTCTTTGGCTCTTTTCTTTGAGAAGGCCAAATTCAACCTTTGTCTTGTATTCTCTCCAATAGAGTGATAGAATTAATTTTCTTATATTCAGACATTTTATTCCCTGCATAGTATATGCATGGTGGAATGTGGCATTCGACACACTTTCAACTTGTCGTCGCAAGTATTAACAAATGTAAAAAATCAACCCTTCCTCAATTGTCTTGGTTATAAAGAATTAAGTCACCTGATTTTGGATATGCTCTGGGAAAACGACAATGAATGATTATGTGGTTTATTGACTTTGGTGCCATCATTAATAGAAAACACCAATTTGGTAAAATGCAAGTACAAGGACAATCCCGTTTTATAAGGTCCATATTGTTGAGTTCCATGTGCACCAGTTGCTAATTTGCAACTTAAAAGTTTCGATTTTTAATCAAATTCTTATATCCCATCAAATGTTTCACGATTAAAGTGTTTTAGGTGTGCCCTACAAATCATTTGGTCAAATAAACTTGTATATAGAGAGAGAGAGAGCCTTCTCTTTGCTTGCATTGTTTCTATTTTGCTTGACATTTAAAAATTGTTGAAATTACATTACTTTATAACATGTAATACGTCCTTGCATCTACAAATATTTACTACCTAGGTCCTGTCCAGCTATTACGTACCAAAGATATCATTGAGATATCACCTTAATGGATCAATTTATGAGTACAATCTTTAAATCATTTGAACATTCTTAACTGGCCTCTTTGCACTACGTGAACAATGGATTTCCTTGGATAACAGAGTGTCTTCAACAAGCTAAGGATGAATGATTATGGCTTACTCCCTCAAATATTTACTACCTAGGTCATGTCCAGCTATTACTTGCCAAAGACATCATTGAGATATCACCTTAATGGATCAATTTATGCGTACAATCTTGAAATCATTTGAACATCCTTAACTGGCCTCTTCTCACTACGTGAACAATGGATCATTTGCTTGCTTGGATAAAAGAGTGTCTTCAACAAGCTAAGGATGAATGATTATGGCTTACTCCCTCAAATATTTACTTGCTAGGTCATGTCCAACTATTACTTACCAAAGACATCATTGTGATATCACCTTAATGGATCGATTTATGTGTACAATCTTGAAATCATACTAACATCCTTAACTGGCCTCTTCTCACTATGTGAACGATGGATCATTTGCTTGCTTGGATAAAAGAGTGTCTTCAACAAGCTAAGGATGAATGATTGTGGCTTACTCCCTCATAATATAAAACCCATTGATGATTTTCTGATCCCAGCTCTATTGATCATCCCCTTTTAAAATATTTGCTGCTAGAGTAAATAGGAAAAGGAATGTCTCCACGATTGATGCCTCTCAGTGTTCAAAAACTTTGCTTGATGCTTTCCATTTATCATAACTAAATAGGAGATCGAACTAAGCCTTTCTTAGTAGTGTATGCTTCCTGAACTCACTGCCGATGGGATGACAAGACTTTAGAAAAGTTATCTTGAGGACTTCTTTTTGATACAAAGGCTACTCCACTCAAGTTATATTAGATTGTTGACATATTTTTAGTTATTTATTATGGTTTGATACAAATATTGCAAGGCGTTAAGGCGATCCCAAGGTGATTTCCTTGGCCTAGACGAGGCGGTGCCTAGGCAGATAAAATAATATTTATTTAGAGGCCCCCATATAATTATTTATTTATTTATAGGTCCTTAAATAAAACTAATTGTCTATTAGTCAATGTGATTATTATTTAATATATACTTCAAAAATACTAATAAGTCTTTAGGTCCTTACATGACATTAATTGTGTCAAGATTTTGTTTTTGTTTTTTTGTTTTTTTTGGATGAAGGTCAAGATTTTGTTGTTGGATAGGTATTTTTGTTATCAAACTTAATTATAAATAGCCCCTTCAAATTTCTAAAAATTACTTAGAGGGACATCGCCCGCCTAAGGCACCACCTTGCAATCATCGTTTTGATACGGAGAACCTTGTGACTGTTGCGTTTCGGGGATCAAAACGTAGTGGGATTTTTGAAAATTTTTCAACAATTCTCGAACATGATCCAACTAGATTCCATTAAATTGATAACCCAAAGGTGAAATCATACCTCGACAAGAAAAATTTACGTCTGCCATTGTTGGTAACGATCGAGACATTGCTCTATAGAACCAATGTCCTTTGTCGGTATGCACACACGAATGGACGATCGCGATCTAGAGTGCTACCGCCGACAAAAGTCTAGGACAAGAGTTCTCACAAAACTCTCTTAAAAAATCACACCTACGACTACAACCCTAATGCCCTATTTATGGAACAATAGGTCGAGTTGTAAAATAACTCCATCTCTTAGTCTCTCTCCAGATAGAGTATTAGATAAAGTCCAACTTCTAAAAGGATAGAGTCATAGACAATCTACAACTACTAATCCAACAAGAGTTGTAATTAATCTAAAACTCAAATAAGAATTAATGTCACACTATAATTCCAATTAGATTCCTATTCGAAATAGGATTTACCAAGAGATAAAATTCTAGTCACACTTGAATTCCAAGAGAACTTAGATTTCTAGTCAAACTAGGACCCTTAGTAAGAAACTTCAAAATGAATTTTATCACATAAAATTCATTGACCTAGACAATGTTAAATCGTGCAAATCCGTTCTTTGTGTCCTGCCAAATAGGCTCATACAACGTTGGCAGTAAACCAAAACTCTTTTGGTACATAAGTCATAAGCGGGCTCTAGCAAGACATTATGACTATCCAAGTTGCATGAAGATCAATAAATCGATTCAACCTAATTGATAGTGTATAGTATATCATTTTGTCACGTGATATCCTTTGATCAAACATAAGGCATGAAATGTCACCCTTATAGTTCAATCTACTAGTATCATTCTTTGAGTAGAATGAAATTGTCGAATGACATTGATCACATCAATTCACTAGACAATGACCATTTATCAAACATACTGAGGAGCCCAATAGAATATCTCTCTAGACGTGAGCAACAAAATCCTTCTTGATCACTCAACTACCACACATTATTCGGACAATGACCAATCTCAACCTTTATAATCATCTAGTTAAACACAACATTTAATTGTGTTCCTATGTTGGAGTCTCTGGTGATCTTAGATCTAAAAACTAAATGATGTACCTATAATGAGAACCACTTATGACATTAACCATGTAGTGTTCTTATAATGGATCGATCCCGTACGTTTGATGCTTATCTCCATATGTATAATCATCATATGATTATCAATCAAGACTCATACTAGTCTTAATTTATTATTGTTCCCACAATAATAACCGACTAGGACATTTATAATAATACAATAATTATTCATAGATATTGTTGTAATAGAAACATGCATCTATTTGTAACAGTGAAACAATGTTCATAGAATTGGCCTAGGGCACATTACCCAACAATGACTTGTCTTATTCACCAAAGTCTAGATAGATGAGAAATAATTCATTACATCGTTAACTTCTTGAAAACTTCCATCTGATATTTTATTTTGCCAATTGATGCAGGATATATAACTTGTTCACCCTTTTCTTAAATATACTTTAGGTTCAAAGTTAAGAGACCAATAGTTATAGGATTTTATTTTTAAATCGAGAGTCTAAGATTAAGTAGAATCTTGTTTGTTTTATTTTGTTACTTTTGCTGTTTTTCTAGATACTATTAGAGTTCATTTAGAATTTGAAAACTCTAGTTGTATTAGGTTTATCATGTTACCACACGCACACAAATACACAACACCAACACAAACACATACACAAGATAGTATATTATTTTCTTCACAATATATCGAATGTTGATAGAAATTTTCAGATTTCCTCTATTTGCAACTCTTCTTTAATCTACTACTTCTCTCTTGATCTTCTCCTACCAACAACCTTAATCGAATCTGAAAAGTTCAAAAATGCAGTCTTAATTGTGTATTTTTTTTTTTGAAGAAAATTAGGATTTTCGACGTATCAACACGCCCTCCCTTTTTTGTTTGTTTCCTCAAGTTTTTCAATTTGATTCGTATCTTGGCATTTTGTCAATTTTTATTTATTTAATGCCAGAACTAATGAGAAAGCTTAAATTTCTCAGCAAAAATTTATGTGGCGGTTCATATGTTTCAATAATGATCATTTAAACAATGTTTACACCATCAGTTATTTATTTATTTATTTTTTATAAAAATCCATGGAGATTAGAGACATGTTTGAAACAACAGTCAATTGGAGTTCGTGAAGAATTAGGCATTTGGATTTCAAAGTCCCTTATTATTTTCTTAATGTTAGAAGAAGTCTTTTAGCTTTAGTCATCTTTAGTCATGTTAATTACTCCATCTGTTCCATATTATCTGTCACATTTAATTTTTTTTTCTTGTTCCACAATATGTGTCACATTAGGAAATCAAGGGTGTATTTACAATATTTTTTCCAATTTTACCCATAAT
Organism: Stephania cephalantha; assembly: GCA_039657325.1. Lineage (NCBI taxonomy): Eukaryota > Viridiplantae > Streptophyta > Magnoliopsida > Ranunculales > Menispermaceae > Stephania > Stephania cephalantha. Next base: position 34,555,098 of record CM077571.1, read on the forward strand.
TTAATTAGGATTGTATAATTAATATGCTATATTTTTCAAGCTAAACTTATGAAAAATAAGCTATTAATGAGGGGTAATTTAGTCTCAATGTCTATCTTTTTAAGACTTTCAATCATCACCTTAATTCCTGTGCACAAGCTCAAATGTGACAGATAATTGGAATGGAAGGAAGTTAGTAAGAATTTGAGATATAGTTGGAGTAAAAGTAGTGTGTTTTACATGGTGGATTTGTATATTATTGAATAAAATTGCGTTTTGGGTTGGAGAAGTGGTTCTCTTGTGTTTGAGTTTCTTATATTGGCATGTTTAATGAAACACCAATAGAGAAGTTTGAGTTTTCTTCCATTTAAGTATTGGCAGAATCAACGAATTAGGAAGAAAATGCCTCTTTTTTTGTAGAGGAATTCGTGGAATTCTCGCTCCATCATAATCCAAGTAGTAAGTAATTGCAATTGTCGACTTCCATTCATGAAAGAAACTTCTCCCATAAAGTGATATTTTATGGATCAACATTTTGATTTCAATTATGGTTTTAACTAAAAGGATCTAGGAAAATATTGATTGATTATAATTATATATATAAGTGTTGACGTGTTTACTTTTATTGTGATACAGGTCGCTCATATTCCTAGTGCCCTTTTCTTTGATGTTGATGGAATATCAGATCGACTTACAAATGTGAGACTAATTTAATGTTTTATTATTTTCTGCCCTATATTTATTTGTTGACTATTCTATTTGCTCTAATGCTTAGCATAACATTATTGTCTTTTATGTTCTTTGATTATATTTTTTTTTAATGTAAAATTTGTTGTCAAAAAAATAAAATCCCTATTAGAATCCTTACTCAGTCTTCTTAATGTTTTGGGTGGAAACTTAATTTTTTGTTATTAACGTGACATAATTCATTTTTCAATATACTGATTTTCGCTATAAAGAATATGAAAAAAACTTTGATTAGGAATTATAGGGTTTAGTTTAATGAAAACCTTGCCTTTATATTGTCCTATCATTTTTAACGATTGCTCCTCTCTCTTATATGGTTAAGTCAATCCCCATTCACATACTAGTTTTTTTCCTTTGCATTTATATTTTACTGTTTGGCACATTGTTAAGCAGCCATTTTCCACAATCAGGATGTCTGGGTCATCTTGCATAAAATATTTTATACAAACTGAATGTTGCAATTCTCGACTTGCTTTAGTTTTGTACTAATGATTGAGTTTCTGCTTTGATCTAATGGATTCGAAGCTTCGACACCAGTTTTTTCATAAATTATTCTGCTTTCTGTATGCATATGTTGGCTATGTGCCTATGGTTGGGACTTAAGAATCTGATTATCATTACTAGCCCATGGGGCATGTGCTTCGCACGTGATTCACTATGTATTTCTATTCAATTAGTTCTTCTCGCACTCAAAAACCTAAGAAAAAAACATATAAACCAAAATCTTAAGCAATGCAACAACAACAACAACAACAACAACAACAACAACAACAGCAGCAGCAGCATCAACAACAAAATAGCCTCAGTCCCAAATTAATTGGGGTCAGCTACATGAATCAAACTCTTCCATTGTGCTCGATTTAGTGCAATTGATGGTGAGCTTTCTAAACCACAAAATTTTAAGCAATAATTCCAAGAATTCTCTAGAAAATACATAAAGGATAAAGATAAATTTTTTTTTTTTGAAGTAAAAATGACTTTCTTAAACAAAGAACATCTTAGCCTTCATTAAAAGCTAGCCATCCTGTTCACTTTCGAAACATCAAAAAGAGCCAAAATGGCTACTTAAAAAAAAGAACATATAGATTGAGTTAGAAGAATACTTTTTGATTGTAAGTTAAAATAATACTTGCAAATCAAACATAGATCGACCTCAAAACCATATGGAAGCCTAATAGTCAATAGACATCTTCTTTTCCATTAATGTCTGAACAACACAAATCAAATGTAATTTTGTGGAGAGACATTGTCGTGAAAGAGACATAAGTTGGGGGTAGTGGAGGGGTGTGTAAGATAGGATAAAAAAGTTGGAAGGAGGCGCATGTAAACTATTTATTGGCAATTTTGAAAATTAGAGACTTCCCAAACATGTCTTTCAAGTTAATTCAACTTTTTTTTTTCATTAGTTAGGATCAATCATATACAAAGATGGTCATATCGAGGATGACATTACACATAGGATTCAAGTTAGATGAACGATGTGAAACAGTGCATCAACCAATAAGTGATACAATATCCATGTTAAGTTAAAAGGAGAATCGTATAAAACAACAATTAGACCAGCTATGCTATATGGTAGTACATGTTGGACGACGAAGAAACAACATGAACATAAAATGAGTGTAGCAGAAATGAGGATGCTAAGGTGGATGTGTGGTAAGACCGTAACATTCATTAAGATAGAATAAGAAGTATGGAGATTCAAAGAAAAGTAGGAGTAAGACCAATAAACGCAAAAATAAGGGAAGGGCAGTTGTGATGGTTTGTATACGTCTAAAGACAGCCCACAAATGCCCCAGTAAGAAGAAGCATATATGTCACATGTGGTTGGAGGCTTGGAGGTGCTTTCTTTTTCCTTAGTCCTCCTTCTCTTCTCTTTCCTTTTTTTTTTCCCTTTTGTGGGTCTATCCTCCATAAATTACCGGTCTTCTATCTTAGCCTCTATTTCCAACTCTCTCTCTCGATTGCATCATTTCTCTCTCTCTCTCTCTCTTGCTGCTTTGCGAAGTAGGTGCTGATAAGTTCCAACAATTAAAGAAGAACACCAAGAAGATAACAAAGAGAAATGGGAGAGAAGTGAGTCTTGTATCGCTTTCAAAACATGGAAGAACACAAGATTCACCACAACACCTTAGAGAGTGTTGCACTCTCCCAAGCCAAAAGGCCAATTATCAGTTCTATAATTCTATTAAGTTCATAGATGCCTTTCTTACAAGACTACTCCCCATTTATACTTGTTCTTACATAACAAAACTCTCTCAACTTAGACCACTCTAACTAACTTAAATACCTACTTTGCTTGCGCTGTACAACGACTCCCATTACTCTTGTAGGGGAAGGGGTATGTTTGTAATTTTCATGTGGCTTTAACAAGATATCCAATACCCAATGAATTATCCAAGTCACCTTACTCCATTTCCCATGGATTACCTATTGACACGAGCCTCAAGTATAAGGCTTGACGCAAGTAATAGTGGCACCAACTAGTGTTGGTACCGGGTTTATAGAATCCACAGGGTTGGTGTGAATGCTAATCTATTGTCCAATTAAGAAATTAAGTTACGAACCAAAATTTGGGTTTTGTAATGGAAATTGAACTAACTAATTATCTCTATCTACTTGCAAGAAATTTAAATTGAGTTTTAACAATGGAGAAGTAATCTAAGGGAGTCACCTTCACCTAGGTTGAATTCCTTCTTTCCTATTTTATCTCAAGGTTCCCAATTCAAGTGTAGATAGACAAATTTCCCTAAAATTTCACTCTACACTAAGGTCTTGGTGATAGAGATTGTAGTGCCGCACTCAGACTCCGCTGGTCGGCGTGAATAAGTGTAAGTACGACATCGAATGAAACAACAAATTCAAATGCCTCTCTTGTCAACGGCCGTCGGTCGACGTGTCGTATGTTCAAGGGTTGTGTTTCCTATTTTCGAGTTGAAAACCCTAAGGTCATGGGTGAGTTCGAACCCTAAGATCTAAACCTACGTGGCTAATGCAAGTTTAGCATTACAAACAATCAAAACACAAATCAACACCATAAATTGAAGAAAACCAAGAGATTTTACATCCAAGTTGAAGGAAATCCAACCTGAGATCCATTGATCCTCGAGACAAAGAATATTACTCCATAATGGGGTTCAATCCAACACAAAACATGAAGGGAACTAAAGATTTCATGAAAATAAACCTCAACTTCAACAAGGAATGCACAAGTTTGTACCAAAAACCCTAGTCTCCAAAGCTCATCTCCAAGTCTTCTCAAAGCAAAAGTTCTCTAAACCTAATTTTAAGTACTATTTAAACCCCTCAAAGCAATTTAGTCCAAAAATTACACAAACCTTTAAAAAAATCATTTTTTGCATTATTCCCGCAGTGCGCCAGTTTTTGAGTTTCTGTTGTTTTGGGCGATAGGATACGGCGCCTAGGTGCCACCTCGGTGCCCAAAACAGCAAGCTTCCAATAAGACATTCAATTTCTACCCGATTTGTCTTGCACCCGTACTCTGACTTGCAATGCGATTTTGGACCTCTTAAAGTCTGAATTTGAGGAAGCTCGTGATAGATGAAAATGTTGCTCTTTAAATCTACTTTCCAACGCAAAAAACCCCAGGTCATTTGAATTTGTAACGAGAGAGATATGACCAAAACACTGAAGCTTGTTTCTAATGGACTTCGTCGAAACTTAGCCAATTTGATGTCGTTCTTGCCCAAACCTTGTATTCTTATTTCTAAACCTCCAAATATCTTCAAAACACATCAAACCATGTGAAATATCATCATTCAATTACTCGCCTCCGATCTCGCTTTCCTTCGCCTTGTGATCCACGCCAACGCCCTTTTTGAGGTAATTCCTCAGATCTTCAATGTAAGCTTCGAATGCTCCCACTTCACTTTCCACACCTAAAAACCAAAAAAAAATTATCGGATTAGCACGAATTCGCTTATTAATGGTTTAAATTATTAACAAAATGCTATTTATAAAGGTACTAAAATATGCTACGGATCACCTATTAAGCCAACCAAACAACTTCTTTGAGTCGTATCAATAACCCCGCTGAAGATTCATCTTTTCCTCTAAGAGGAAGGAATCATGGACATAGAAGGAGATACCCAAGCCAAAATGCGAATCACCCACGTACCCAAAATCGAGCAAAACCCATAACAACATTTGCAACACTTTGCTTCTATGGGCTGCATAATCTTGAATTTCATAGCAATGGACAAATCACTAACTAAATCAAAGTTCTCCATAACCACCGCAATAAATATAGGAATGACAATCATGACAAGTTTGCCTCAATCAACTGGTCCAAATACCCAATGAGACAACCAATTTAAGTTCACTGATGACGTTGCCTATCAGATTTATTTGCCCATTTTAATCCAAATCACAATGCCTAGCAATGAAGAACGTTTAATACCATTTTCCTTGATGGTCTTCAATGATGTTATGTCGATTGATTGGAATAGAGCCATGAAATTTGTAATGAAGGTAGCAGATACCCCAACTTGATACCATTTACCCTGATCGAGCTTTGTCAACACCACCCTAACAGATCTAGAGTGAAGGTAGAGACTAGAGGACATGGAGAAACAAAGAACGTAGAAGGAACCTCGATCACAGATAGAACAACAACCACGTAATGCAAGTCAATAGCTAGATGTAGGGGAAAGAACAAGGAATGATCAAGAAAATCCAATGCAGTGCAAATTGGCGAAACATGGAAAGCCACTATTGGTGAAATATATAGTTCAGAATCTACGTTTGCCCCACACTCAAGAATCAGAAAAGACTGAAGGTATCATGAAACAATGTTTTATCAAAGCACTATCTGAGGAACCCAAAATTGGAAAGCTGAAAAAATCCTCTACAGAACTGTGTATAGTGCTTTCATTGAGAGGTTATTGTAATTGAAGAAATAGACTATGGATTAAAGAAATAAGATGAAGTGCAAGATGCTCCTTGGATTGTGTGCCACTTGGACAATATTGTTCGAGTAATTGGGCAAATAGAAGTGCGTAGTTGTGTGAACAAACTGTGTAGAGGCAGCCCATTTACACGATCACATGAAAAAGTCGATAGGTTGAACGTGCCACTCAAGATCAAGAACTTGTGTTGAACTTGCACAGATTGAGGAAGATTGCTAGACTGAAGTGGGTGTTGGAACTCATGTGTTTGGGGTTCTCGAGAGCAACCTACCAGCTACGAAATAGTCGTGTTGAACTTATCATGCCATTTGTGCAATAATCCTACACGTGTTAAGGCGATACTATTTCATTGGATATTCTATATATTGTAGATATTGTAGAATAATCTTACATGCGTTAAATCGTGCCAAATAGAAGATATTGATCATGTAGATGACCTCTACTAATATGAAATTGATGCTTTGTTGTTATTGTTGTCTTTGCTGGTGTAGAATTATCTTAGAGACCAAAAAATACATAATATTTACTGAATTTTATGAGATATTGGTACATGTATGCTTTTGGTGTAGCTTTTTCACTTGTATTTTCCTATAGTATTAAGTCAAGGTCCATCTAAAGTGATTTTGGTGTTTAACAGATTGCTTATTGATATTTTTAGGTGGGCCTTTTCTTTTCACCTGTGTAATGACCCTTGTCCTGATTAAGGAATCGTTCGGCCTGAAACACGGATTAAGCCCCCGGTAAACTAGTCGGACTCAACCCATGCCAGAAGCTTAACCATGGTACCTGATAATCGCAACCTGTATATCTTGAGAAAACCGATATAAACAAGAGTAAACAACAGAAGACGTAAATATCAAGGTTTTTCATAATATCATACAAACCACGATAAAACAAAAGAGATACATGGTCCCATCCTTGTGATAATATAACTCGAGCCTCACAACATACAACAAAAAGGACAACTACACGCCTAAGCTTTGCCCTTTCCCTTGTCCTGAGCGCTCGCCGAGGTACTTGAGATTGTTGAAAAGAAGAGTGAGCATTCCACAGCTCTAGTAAATGGAATTCCACGTAGACATCCAATATCCACTAATACCTTGATTTCAATAACTACATGAGCGGTAGTATCTATCACAGGGTATAAAGGATAGCATATAAACAATAAATAGAACGACATGCATATCAATTGTTAAATTAGCAACTGTAGTGGCAATCACTTGGAAAGAGTTTATAAAACAAGGACCGGAAACAAACTAACACATGAATAGCAAAACCTGACCTACACAATGATCGATGTGTGGTCCCGATAATGTATTCTTGTGTAAGATAGCTCACCAACATCCCTAGTGAAATCTCAATCATTCTGTGAACCCTTGGCCTAAGCCGCGAATGCAGATTTACATTGAATCACGGATCCACAACCAAACTATCCGTAAAACGAATGCGGGTTTATGCTGGATCGTGCATCCAAAACCTATCACTCAGTGGGTGCTTCGTCACAAACCTAATTTGCAACTTTACCTTAATGTGTTTATGAAAACACAGATTCCAGTACAAAGCTCCCAAACCCTGTCCATAAGCTACATGAAACCAAATATAACTAATAGACTTGACATAAAAGATAAAACTAAGTGAATTCCCATTTACCTAGGTCACACTTCCTAGTTTTCCCGACTTTATCCAAGTCTCGGACCCTCGATTCTTTCCCCCAGGGTTAGGAGACCTAAACCAATCACTAATTATCAGTTTGTAGTTCATTAGTGGTGATAAGGAACCCCTTAAACCCCGACAAAGTTTCAGCACAACCTCATGAACCAAACTGCTCAAGAGCAGTGTTTTTTTTTTTTTTTTTTTTTTTTTTAAAGAACATTTGAGGGCAGCCCCACTCTGTCAAGGGACAGCTGCGGTTTGCTTCATCAAACCACCTCCAATTCACACCGAATTTTCCAGAATAGTCTCATTAGAGGTTTAACACATGTACAAGTGGTCCAACAACAATTTGGATCATTAAAACATAGGATTCATGTCCAAACTTCTTTCTCATTATGAACCAAAACATGAAGAACAACAACTCTAACAGTTGACCGCACCTTAGGTCACCAAAATGACTTGATTTTCATCACTAATGAGTTCCAATGGACCCAAAAACAACACAAATGGATCAGCTAGTGCTGAGTCTCATTTCATGCATTGATCACACTAGGAGTGTCACAGATTTTGGGACAGCTTTATTAAAGTTGATTTCTCAAATTTTATGGATTCTAACGAACCCATTAGAGCCTCCCCACAGATCTGAACTCATAGGTATAGTAGTCCCAACAAAAACCCTACTTAAACCCTTGAAGATTAATGAAGAGATGAGGGGTTTGAGTGGGAATTAAGAGAAACTCACAACAAATCTTGAAGTAGATGATCACTTCATCTCTCTTCCACTTCAACCTCTTTTCAACTCTCAACCGCCCCTCCCTTCTCTCTTGATGATTAGGTTATGAAACAGTGATAAATTCTCATGTTTCTGAGCTTTACAGTCTTGATCTTCCTCGAAATATAGGTGCTTTCCATGCATACCACCTCATCAACTATATGTACATCAATCATTATCTAGGTCCTCCACACGGATCTTGAGACCAATCTAATGTCTAAGAGCTTAGAGTGACGCAAGTGCTAGAATGACACTCATCATCACTCATCTACGTCTCCCGAGGCCTATCAAAGGGTTTGTGATTTTTAATTACTCAAACTATATAACTGGTTTTGAAAATAGTTTGGAACACCTAACAACACACAAATGCACGCGCTCGCTAATCTAGACAAGTCGGGCTTAACCATGAGTCTAACTCGAGTTAATTAGCATTTGATTAGTGCTACTCACTAGGTTAAGTCCGTGAGTCATTACAACAAGTAGGTGTTATCATGAAATGGCTTGCTATCAATCTATTCATTGTGCTATTGATGTCATCATGATCATCGTATTTGACCTACATTGCACTAGTTCTGCTCTTTTAGATTCTCTTTGTCCTTGTTTTCAGGGCTAGTATTTTTAGGTATTCATTTTAGTGGAGGTTATTTCCTATGTTGTACACTATGTGCGCTACATAGCCGGTCCCAAGTCCGGATAAAGGAGGAGGACTCTGACGCCCATTTTTTCATACAGAAAAATGGGTAAGGGAGGTCCCAAACTCACTTTTCATACCCGAAAAGTGGGGGAGGAAGGCCCTAAGCTCATTTTCCATTCTTAGAAAGTGGAGGAGGGTTGCGATAGGTTGACAGCTAGCGTAAAACTTTTGTCACTTTTCATGAAATAGATCAAACATATATAAACGTTGGGGCGTTCCCACCTAGCGACGCGCTACATCGGAGCCTGAGTGTAGTGAGAAATGAGCAAGGGTGTGTTTCACATCGCCGCCTGGGTGTGAAGAAAAATGAGCAAGGGTTCCCACACATAGGACGTGTGTGGGTAAAGAAGCTAGTCCCTTCACATCGTCGCCCGGATGTGAAGAAAAATGAGCAAGGGTTACCACACAAAGGACGGGTGTGGGTAAAGAAGCTAATTGAAAACAAACACGAAAACAAAAACAAAAACAAAATCATAGATACGAATACTAGATCTTTTAGACAAAATAGAAATAGAAAAGGAAAACAAATACAAAGGGGAGAAAAAATTCGTTTAGGAACATGGAATATAGGAACACTTACGGGGAAGTCAATAGAACTAGTAGATACCATGATTAGAAGGAGAGTCAATATTGCTTGCCTCCAAGAGACAAAATGGGTAGGAGAAAATAGTAGAGAAATATGAAGCACAGGGTTTAAATTGTGGTACACTGGTATAAATAGAAAATGCAATGGAATATGAATTGTGGTGGATAATAATTATAAGGATAAGGTCGTAGAGGTTAAAAGAATGGGGGATAGATTGATTCTAGTTAAATTAATTATTGGAGACGAAAAAATTAACATACTTAGCGCCTATGCACCACAAGTAGAAGTTTTGGGACGATATGGACGGGATGGATGATGATTATAAGGATAAGGTCGTAGAGGTTAAAAATTAACATACTTAGATGAAAATGTTTTTATTGGAGGAGATTTAAATGGAGGTTTTGGTTACGGTAATAGAAATGAAGAAGGAGAATCAATCTTAGAATTTGCTTCAACATACGATCTTGTCTTAGCAAATACTAGTTTTAGGAAGAGGGAGTCGCATATAATTACTTTTAGTAGTGGTCATAACAAGAGTCAAATAGACTTTCTTTTAACAAGAAAAATAGATAGAAAAATATGTAGAAACTGCAAAGTCATACCTGGTGAAGCCCTTACTACCCAACATAAGTTAGTAGTACTTGATATTAAGCTAACACGACGACATAATATGAATAAAAGAGTTAGCGACCCCAGAATAAAGTGGTGGAACCTAAAACATAGTAAACAATTAGAGTTTAGAGAAAAACTACTAAATGAAAATGTTTGGAATCTTGACTTAGATGCTAATACAATGTGGCTAGAAATGAGTAGTTGCATAAGGAGAGTGGGATCAAACGTATTAGGTATATCTAAAGGCTTGGGACCACCAAAGAAGGAAACATGGTGGTGGAACGAGGATGTCCAACGAGCAATTAAGACTAAAAGAGAGATGTATAGGAAAATACCTAAGTGTCAAGATGAAGATGTGTACAATCAATATAGAGAAGCTAGAAAACAAGCTAAAAAAGTAGTTAGTCAAGCTAAAACAAATTTCATGGAAGATCTATATACAAGGTTAGGTAATAGAGATGACGAAAAATATATATGTAGGCTAGCCAAATTAAGAGATAAAAAGAAACAAGACCTAAGTCATGTAAGATGTATTAAGGACGAAAATCAAAATGTTTTAACGCGCGAGGATGATATTAAGGAGAGATGGAGAAGTTACTTCGATAGTTTATTTAATGATGGCCAAGTTGATACTATAATAGATGAAAACCCACACCAAGAAAGAAATGTAAACTATACACGCAATATTAGAATTGTAGAAGTTAAAGAGGCATTGAAAAGAATGAAACTAGGGAAAGCATGCGGCCCAGATGAAATACCCATAGAGGTTTGGAAATGCTTAGGAGAAATTGGATTGACTTGGTTAACAAAACTTTTCAATAAAATTTTAAAATTAAAACAGATGCCAATGGATTGGAGAAGAAGCACGCTTGTGCCAATCTTCAAAAACAAAGGAGACATTCAAAGTTGCTCAAACTATCGGGGAATTAAACTTATGAGTCACACTATGAAACTTTGGGAGAGGATAATTGACAATATGCTAAGGAGAGAAACAACAGTGTCAGAGAACCAATTTGGTTTCATGCCTGGGAGGTCAACTATGGAGGCGATTTTCCTTGTAAGACGATTGTTAGAAAAATATAGAGAAAAGAAAAAAGATCTTCATATGGTATTCGTAGATTTAGAAAAAGCATATGATAGGGTCCCTAGAGATGTTCTTTGGTGGGTTCTAGAAAGAAAAAGAGTGCATGCTAGATACATAGACACTATTAAGGATATGTATGATGGAGTAGTAACGAGTATAAAGACATTTGGAGGAGCTACAAAAGAATTTCCCATTACGATAGGACTACATCAAGGATCGGCTTTAAGCCAATATCTATTTACTTTAGTTATAGATGAACTAACTAGACATATTCAAGAGGATATACCATGGTGTATGCTATTTGCAGATGATATTGTCTTAGTGGATGAAACTAAAGATGGAGTGAATAGGAAATTAGAACTCTGGAGGAATACATTAAAATCTAAAGGCTTTAAGTTGAGTAGGACGAAAACCGAATACATGCACTGTGAGTTTAGAGACACTAGACATCGAGATGGCGGAGCGGTAAAATTAGGGGAAGTAGAAGTTCCTAAGGTAAACCACTTTAGATACCTAGAATCAATCATACAAAATGATGGTAACATTGAGAATGATGTCACACATAGAATTCAAGTTGGATGGAAGAAATGGCGGAGTGCAACAGGGGTGATTTGTAATCGAAATGTTCCTACTAAGTTAAAAGGAAAATTTTATAGGACCGCAATTAGGCCAGCTATGCTCTATGGAAGTGAATGTTGGGCGGTAAAGCAACAACAATTACATAAAATGAACGTAGTAGAAATGAGGATGCTTAGGTGGATGTGTGGTAAAACTCGTAAAGATAGAATAAGAAATATAGAAATTCAAAGACAAGTAGGAGTAGCACCAATTGATACAAAGATTAGGGAAGGGCGGTTGCGGTGGTTTGGTCACCCGCAAAAACGGCCTACAAATGCCCCAACTAGAAAACTTGACTCAATAGAAACTGTAGAAATTCGACGAGGTAGGGGCAGACCAAAGTTAACATGGGATGCATTAATTAGGAGGGATTTGAATGGTTTGAAAAGCTCATCATCAATTGCACTTAATCGAGCACAATGGAAAAGTTTGATCCATGTAGCCGACCCCAGTTAATTCGAAACTGAGGCTATGTTGTTGTTGTTTTAGTGGAGGTTATTTACTGATCATTGTCAGAGGTTTTGGAATGCTATCTCTGTTTATCCGAGGACCAATTCAACTTTTTTTGGTTAAATTTTTGTGAATGATATATATATATGTCGTGACAAAAGGCTCTTTAGTGTAAGAGTCAACTGTTGTGCGAATCACCGTGGAATACCCAAGATCACAGTCACATGGACACACCCAAAGACAACAAACCACAGAGAAAATATGAACACATGAATGTACAAGGAAAACCCATAAAATTAGAGAAAAAACCACGAGCAAGAAACAATATAATCTACTATCAATAGTTTAGTCCACACAGGAAAATCTTCCTTTATCTCAACCCCAGATAGAAACCCCAACAAGATTCAATCTCACAGTGTCACGTAGCCACTCGCAGGCCCGTACGCGCAACACAACTCTCGGCTCTTAAACACCTCCAACACTATGACGCATTACGTACACGCAACAAGCCCGTCGCCCGTACGCACAACACCATATCTCAACATGACCACACACTCCTCTTTTATATGTGTGTACATCATACATGCACATGTAAACCAACATTAATATGTTGTTTGAGTTCAACTCAAATTCCAACTTATTTGATGACACACTAGGCATCAAAACCATGTACAATTATGTGTTGCACACAAACGTAAATTCAAGTCCAACTTTAATAAGGAGTTTGAGCCATTGTCCAACAAATCTTCACCTTGGCGAAAACTCACTACCTTGCTCTAGCCACACTGCTCCTATCGGGCAGCCATCCTCAACACCGGGAATAAACCAAGTCCAATCCAGTTTGTTTGGACTTACTAAAACAACCGAAACCCACTTCTTGGTCAACTTTTGAGACTAAAAACTTGCTCTATGTTTCTGCACCAATACAAACACGTTCTTCTTCCTCACGCTTTTCATGACCAATGAAGACTTCCGGAATATTTTTAATACTCCACCTCGCCCTGGAGTACTTGTAACCCTCATAATCTAATTCGGAAAGAGAAATTAGATTTTGAGTACAACTCATCGCATGTCGAACATCTCGAAGCGTTGTGACGCATCCGTCAAACGACTTCAGCTGAACTTCACCGACTCTCAATATCGTCGCAACGAGTCGTCAACCATCGACATAACGTTGCCACCCGTACAACTTGTATAATTACCGATCCACGCCCCTATGTACACGCACGTCTCATGACCTCGCTGTCAATTACCCATTCTCCCTTCTGATCACCAATCCTATTTTTTGCTGGACACATAGGATAATTGCTATAAGTCTTGAAAACCAAAAAATTGTCAATGTCATTATCTTCAACATATGAATCTTCGTTTGTTGAACTGGAGCTTTTTGCCGAACCTGCTCCTTTTCCTTTCCTATTCCCACAATCTTTTCTGTGATGCCCTAGTTGACTGCATCCCCAACACACCACTTTCATGTACTTTTTGGAACCCTTCCCTGCAGCTACCAAACCCGAGCTTTGAGATGAATTATCTTCACCCTTCATCAACTTGCCTCAGATATTAACATGCTAGTGACTTTTGCTAAGCTAATGGTTTCCTTCCCGTACATCAGTGTTGACTTCATGTACTTGAACGAAGACGGAAGTGACCAAATGAGATTTAGCGCCTGATCCTCATCTTTGACGTGCTCTCCCAACTCCTCAAGTTCTGAGACAATCTCGTTAAAAGCACTAAGATGATCAATAATACTTGTACCTTCATCCATCTTCAAGTGATGGTACCGCTCCTTCAGGTAAAAAACAATTTGACATGCTTTTCGCCATATACATTCTCTCCAATTTGTCCTAAATGCCTTTCGCTGAAGAAATATTCCTCATGTTCGAAAGAACATTCTTTGCCAAATTGAGTCTTAGGACGCTCGCCGCCCTTAAATCCAACTCCTTCCAATCCTCATCACTTTCCTTCTCACGACCCTTCAACGCTTGATGTAGCCCAGATAGAATCAACAAATCTTTGACTTGAATTTGCCACAAGCCAAAGTTCATCTTCCCGTAGAACTTCTCCACATTGAATTTCATTACACTTGTGTGCTTCGACATCTCTGAAAGCTTCACCTTAGCTTTGTAACCCCCTCAGATCTGAATCATGACTTTGATACCAATTTGTTATGACGAGTCACCGCGGAATACCCAAGATCGCAGTCGCACGGATACACCAAAAGGCAATAAACCATAGAGAAAATATGAACACGAGAATTCACGTGGAAAATCCCAAAATCAAGGAAAAAAAATCACGGGCAAGAAACAAGGTAATTCACTATCAATAGTTTGGCACACAAAGGAAAACCCTTCTCTATCTAAACCCCAGATAGAAACCCCAACAAAATTCAATCTCACAGTGTTGCGTACCTGCTCGCAGGCTTGTACGCGCAACACGACTCTTAGCGCTCAAACACCTCCAACACTATGATGCGTCACGTACCCGCAACAAGCTCGTCGCCCACGCACAACACCATATCTCAACATGACCGCACACTCCTATTTTATATGTGTGTACATCATACATGCACATGTAAATTGACATTACTGTTGTTTTGAGTCCAACTCAAATTCCAACTTATTTGATGACACACTTTGCATCAAAACCATGTACAATTATGTTTTGCACACAAATGTTAATTCAAGTCCAACTCCAACAAGGAGTTTGAGCCACTGTCCAACATCAATCTTATTGAAATGAATATCTTGTCTCTAGGCCTATCCAAAAATGTGATTTAATCACATATATCTTGCAATTAAGCTTGTGTTATTGATGCAATCCTACATTTCGTTAAAATAAAAATGGTCAGTTGGTTTGCATTGTCAGCAACTGCTCCAATTGTGCGTTTGTCTTAACTTAGCTCTGCCGAGTCATCTCTTGCAGTATGCTACGCGCAAAGGAGTTTCAGCTTGTCATGTTTCATGGTGTTATTCAATATCTGACTGACAAATTTTTTTCTTCTGAACACCTTCACATCATTTCAGTGCCCATGACCTTAACATAGTCAAACTACAACAACAACAACAACAACAACAACATAGCCTCAGTCCCAAATTAACTGGGGTCGACTACATGGATCAAACTTTTCCATTGTGCTCGATTAAGTGCAATTGATGGTGAGCTTTGCAAACCATTCAAATCCCTCCTAATTAATGCATCCCATGTTAACTTTGGCCTGTCCCTATCTCGTCGAATTTCTACAGTTTCTATTGAGTCAAGTTTTCTAGTTGGGGCATTTGTAGGCCATCTTTGCAGGTGACCAAACCATCGCAACCGCCTTCCCTAATCTTTGTATCAATTGGTGCTACTCCTACTTGTCTTTGAATTTCTATATTTCTTATTCTATCTTTACGAGTTTTACCACACATCCACCTAAGCATCCTCATTTCTGCTACATTCATTTTATGTAATTGTTGTTGCTTTACCGCCCAACATTCACTTCCATAGAGCATAGCTGGCCTAATTGCGGTCCTATAAAATTTTCCTTTTAACTTAGTAGGAACATTTCGATCACAAATCACCCCTGTTGCACTCCGCCATTTCTTCCATCCAGCTTGAATTCTATGTGTGACATCATTCTCAATGTTACCATCATTTTGTATGATTAATCCTAGGTACCTAAAGTGGTTTACTTTAGGAACTTCTACTTCCCCTAATTTTACCACTACGTCATCTCGATGTCTAGTGTCTCTAAACTCACAGTGCATGTATTCGATTTTCGTCCTACTCAACTTAAAGCCTTTAGATTCTAATGTATTCCTCCAGAGTTCTAATTTCCTATTCACTCCATCTTTAGTTTCATCCACTAAGACAATATCATCTTGCAAATAGCATACACCATGATATATCCTCTTGAATATGTCTAGTTAGTTCATCTATAACTAAAGTAAATAGATATGGGCTTAAAGCCGATCCTTGATGTAGTCCTATCGTAATGGGAAACTCTTTTGTAGCTCCTCCAAATGTCTTTATACTCGTTACTACTCCATTATACATATCCTTAATAGTGTCTATGTATCTAGCATGCACTCTTTTTCTTTCTAGAACCCACCAAAGAACATCTCTAGGGACCCTATCATATGCTTTTTCTAAATCTACGAATACCATATGAAGATCTTTTTCTTTTCTCTATATTTTTCTAACAATCGTCTTACAAGGAAAATCGCCTCCATAGTTGACCTCCCAGGCATGAAACCAAATTGGTTCTCTGATATTGTTGTTTCTCTCTTTAGCTTATTGTCAATTATCCTCTCCCAAAGTTTCATAGTGTGACTCATAAGTTTAATTCCCCGGTAGTTTGAACAACTTTGAATGTCTCCTTTGTTTTTGAAGATTGGCACAAGCGTGCTTCTTCTCCAATCCATTGGCATCCGTTTTGATTTTAAAATTTTATTGAAAAGTTTTGTTAACCAAGTCAATCCAATTTCTCCTAAGCATTTCCAAACCTCTATGGGTATTTCATCTGGGCCACATACTTTCCATATTTTCATTCTTTTCAATGCCTCTTTAACTTCTACAATTCTAATATTGCGTGTATAGTTTACATTTCTTTCTTGGTGTGGGTTTTCATATATTATAGTATCAACTTGGCCATCATTAAATAAACTATCGAAGTAACTTCTCCATCTCTCCTTAATATCCTCATCGCGCGTTAAAACATTTTGATTTTTGTCCTTAATACATCTTACATGACTTAGGTCTTGTTTCTTTTTATCTCTTAATTTGGTTAGCCTATATATATATATATATTTCGCCATCTCTATTACCTAACCTTGTATATAGATCTTCCATGAAATTTGTTTTAGCTTGACTAACTACTTTTTTAGCTTGTTTTCTAGCTTCTCTATATTGATTGTACACATCTTCATCTTGACACTTAGGTATTTTCCTACGCATCTCTCTTTTAGTCTTAATTGCTCGTTGGACATCTTCGTTCCACCACTAACATAGTCGTACTACATATATAAAATATAAATATTGAATAACTAAGATTGAAGCAGAATGGACTTTCACCAGGCATATTTGGAATATTATGACGTGGTCCTATAATTCTATGCTCACTTTTGTTGTCTTCTATACAAGATTTACTCAAAATTCATTTGTGGGTACAGCTGTGGGAGCACTAATTGCTTTATTTTTGGGTCTGATTCTATCTGGAGTTTTAACTCCTTAATTCAAAATTTTGTTCAGTTGCCACACATGTTGCCATCAGCGGAAGCTTTTGCTGCTGGAGTTTCTGCTCTTGGTATAAATAATGAAGATGGAATTGTTGTTTATGACGGAAAGGGAATTTTCAGTGCGGCTCGTGTTTGGTGGTAAGCTACATGCCTTGTTAAAAGTTATGTATTTGCATGTTCTTAGGAAAATTATGACATTAAATTATATGAATGTTGGATAGGATGTTCCGAGTATTTGGACATGACAGAGTGTGGGTATTGGATGGAGGCTTGCCACAGTGGCGTGCTTCGGGATTTGATGTTGAGTCAAGTGCTTCTGGAGATGCCATCTTGAAAGCAAGTGCTGCAAGTGAAGCAATTGAGAAAGTGTACGGTGGCCTGACGGTAAGTGTCTAAGCATCACAATGAAGGTTTTTTGACAGATTCACGATTTGTGTTTTTATTAAGGAAAATACTAAGTTGACCCAAAGTGGACACTCGAAATGAACACGCACTTGTGGGCGTTCATTGATTTATGCATCGTTGTGTGTGCGCACGAAAATCGATGTGCATCTAATGTGCACCCTTAAGTACGTGTCCATTTCGCGTGCCCACTTTGGATCACCCTAGCATTTCCCTTTTATTAATCGTGGTTATTTGTTGTTGATGTTGTTTGATGTTGTTCGTTCTTTTTTTTGGATTAGGAACTGAGTTAATAGGATATTTGTCTTTTGTTTACTTCAACTCATTAATCTACAATTCAATCAAATTAAAGAGTTGGTGGTGGAACAATTCAGAAGCACACCTTTATATGCAATTAACTTGCATAAAAGAATGCTTGTGAACTTGCAGCACTTAAATATAGGCACAACAGTCTGGGAATACATGGCATGCATACTTTATATTGATGCCAATCGTCTCTTATCTGAAAATGTACTTGTAATTGGGCTATTGTTAAGTGTTTCCGTTGGCTGTAGTTGTGATTGTTCGAATACTTGGTTGAGAAATATGATGTAGGAATTGTGACTATAGTTGCTTTTAAGTATAAAGTTGAAGAAGATGAAACAAATCAGAAGCTGTTAGAATAGTTAGTTTGTTGTTAGAAATATTAATTATGTTGTTGTAATGAAAAGGTGACATCTGTCTCTTTAGACTTGGTAACATTGGGTTAGAAGTGGCCAAGTGGGAATGTAAATAGAGAAAAGAAAGCATGTAAGAATAGTTTTGTAATAGTTTTCTTGATATTGAAGTAAAGTGAAAGACTGCCCTGCAGTACTTGTTGTTCTTCAGCTTTTTTCCAGATTCACTTCGCCAAAATATCCATTGGGGGAAGCATTTCACTGTTTTCATGATGGTAGAGCAATCACTCTCATGGCGAAATGGCAATATAGTTTATGCAATCCGCGGCAGGAAGAGCACTAATGATTTATCATATATGCCTCCTTGCAATCAATATTATCAAAATAATATAATTTAAATGACATTGTAGAAATCATGTCTTATCCAAAAAAAAAGAAGACACAAATCCCAAAAAACTGTGTTTTTGATCCCAAAAAGAAGACACAAATCCCAAAAATTTGACAGCATTATTGATGACCTATTCTTAAAAGTTGTTACCACGTGTAACTTTAACTCTTTTTAGAACATTTTTTTTAAAAAGAAAGAAATATGAGCTTCTCAAAGCTTAAGGTTAGCTCCTTCCACTCGCAAAACAGTGAAAAAACTTAAATTTATTTGTTTTAGAGTTCTCATTGGTAAAATGAATATGTTTACTGCACCATAAAAGAATGCAATAAGCAAAGATGAAAAAGTAATAGAGTTGTTTAAGAAATGAAAATCTGTGTAAGGGTATGAAACTAGAAATCTATTGGAGCATGACCCTTTAATTAAGGTACATAATAAACACCAGTTCATGAGTTACTCTTAGAATGAAGCATCAGCTTGCACATGCATGCCGAAAAGATTAAAATTTGTATTGATGTGGATGAAGATGTAATTCATTCTTGAAATAGTTCTGTAAGAACAGGAAAGTAAGATATCAAAATTAGCAGCACGGTTGATGCAAGATGAATAAAAAATGAACTTTAGATATGATCCGAACAGTAATAATAAGCTTTTTTTTTATCACTCCTGGTTTCTAAAAGGCTACATTTTTATATTTCGCATATATTTAATGAATCTGAAAAGTCTTTAAGATTTTTTCAAAAAAAAAAAAAAAAAAAGTCTTTAAGATATTTCATTCGATTTATGAATTATGATTGAAATCTAGAGCCTTATTGGCTTTACATTTGATTTTAGTTTAATAACCACATTCAATAGATAAAATGGGCCCATGGAAAGCGATGGCTTAGTTTTTCTATATTTACATATTTAGATTTATTAAACTTTGGTGAAAAGGTAGTGCTGAAAAAATTGTCAAAAGAAGGTAAAGCTGTGCCTTATGTCTAAAAATTTCTCTTTAAAGTCAATTATGTTTTTATCTCACAGTAATGGTTGAACATGTATGAAGGATAGTAGATACTGTGATTACTTATGTCCTAGTCAAGTAGTCATTGCTGTCGATTATGTTTAATCACCAGAACTATTTTTTTATCTTAAATTAATAAAGAAATAATAATTTGTTTTGAGAAAATAGTGTTGCCAAATCTATGAAATGATTTTTCTCATAGATGCTGAAAAGTTTGGATGTAGTTTTCTCTTCTCTCTACTGGAGTTCTTCACAACTTTTGGAAGTTATGCTGTTTGATGATATTTTGAACTCCTACTTTGCTTGTTCTGAACATTTCCTCAGGATGGCTTTACTATATTTTCTAAGAAGATGAATATTGTAGGAGCTTCACTAAATGCTGATGCACCTTGGTCTTAAAATTTTGCTTAATCTAAAAATTCATGTTCTATTTTGCGTAAGCTGGGTCTGCTTCTTACACAGAGTTTCTCTGAAATAATCATTATGTATTGTACATGCCTAGTTTGTCCACAATATCCTATGCTTCAATTGCTTTAGGGTAAACTGACTAAGAGACTTGTTCTTCCCGCTGATGGAATTGGAAACATTCAAACTTCCAATCAATTGTTTTATGATTCTTTTACTATCTTGCCTTTTTTTAATAATGTATCTATTTTAAATTTTTTTGTTTTTTAATAAGAAAATGCGTGTTCTGTAGGTTGTCCCACTCACCTTCAAGACAAAATTCCAGCCGCATCTTATTTGGACCCTTGAACAGGTTTTATTCCTAAATTTCAAAAGATTATGTGCCTTCATAATTTTTTGATGAGAACAATCTCGGCTTATATAATGCCTGATTTGACAAAGCAATGTTCACATGCTCTAAATAATGATCACATGTTCTAAATAATGATGTATGCACCTCATTAGTGCCACTTTGTGGCTTATTAGTGCCACTTTGTGGCTTTGTGTTGAGTAAGTGCTGTATGTGTAACCTTATTGTTGCTTTTTAGGTAGGTCTCTTTTAGATAGTGTAAATGCTACCCAATTATGGTTGTATATATGGATTTTTGGTAAAGGCTATACCTAGTCCTTTCACATAAAATATGCTAAGCCAATTCACTATAAATTTGTAAAGAGAGCAGCTAAATAGACCCAAGTTTTTGCTTAGAGGATCCCATTACTTCAACGTACCCGATTTTTGAATTTTTTTACCAAACGGACCCCTTTTTCCTTTTTTTTTTTTTTCGAAATCCCCAAATTACCCTCGTCTTCAACAAACAAAAACCACCCCAACCCGTTTCTAACATTCATACCCCAAATCGAAATTTTTATAAAACCCAAAAAAACTCACCTTCGTCTTTTACGGTCACTAAGGTCGTGGGAGGGTCTATTTGAGTCGAATTCCGACGAATCTGCCGTCCGTGTACTAAAATCCGAAGATACAGTCTGGTGGGGTTCGTGTAATAATTTGGTGGGGGTGTAAGTAAGATTGCGGTATAGAAAAATCGGAACCTCTACAGGCGCAACGGTCTTTGTTAACCGATATTGCCAGTAATATTGTGGACTTGTAACTTCGACGGCTAACTAAAATTCCAATATACAATCGGGTGGGGTCTGTGGACTAAATTGGTGGGGTATATGTATTATTATAGTATATACTAATTGAAACCTTTACAGGCCTTACGGTCTGTAGTTGAAGATAATGCGGGTAATATCACAGGTAACTGTGCCCGACACTTAAATAAAAAATTCAAATATCCAATCGAGTGGGGTTCAAGTAGCAATTACGTGGGGTATGTACAATATGTCGACCAAACAAAGCCAATATGTAACTATGTGTTTAGGCTTACAGATGCCGAAATCATAGCAACAGTGTCATTTCATGTAAACCGACACTTACCCATAGATATCGACGTTTATTTGCTGAAACGTGTATACATGTCTCGACACTGTTACTCTGCACAACACGAGGGCAACAACCAAAAATGAAGGTTTTTCCTCAATGAAAAAAATCCAAATAAAAATCATAAAAATGCCTCGTCGTTGTCAATGTGGCTTCGTTTTGACGACTCCTTCGACATTTCGCTCCAAAATTGTGGAAATCAACAACAAATCAAAAGCCCTAAAAACCAAACAACAACCGACATCAATAACAGTAAAAACGATGACCAAAAAACTCGAAAAAACCCACCAAACGAGGGGAAACAAAGAGAGAACAGACTTACCAAGTCGATTCCTTGTGGATTCACACGTTTTTGGTCGGCCGAAGACGAGAGTGTGGAGTTGGTTTTGGGGCTTCGAATAGGACGAGTCGGTGAAGGAGAAGAGAGGGTGGGGTTTGGGGAAGAAAAAACCTTTTTATATGAAGGGTAAAATGGTCATTTCTTTTATGGGCAGAATTGGAACTCATCAAAAAAATTAAAATGGGGTCCTCTAAGCAATAACAGGGGTCCGTTTAGCCACTCCCATAGTAAATTGAACTCCATCAAAAAATTAATTCAAATTGAAGGAGTTTGTACAGGTGATCTAACTATTACTTGAAATTGTAGTTCTCAGTGGGGGCTATTTGTAGTTGTGAGAGCGTGAGAGTGGCATTATTTGCATTTGTAAGTGCATCATGCTTCTCCTCTTCCCCCTCCTCAATATTGTTAATGACTCAAAGTTGGTGTTGAGTCACTATATGCGGCCCACCAATCAGCTTCAATAAAATACAATCTAGTCATTATTTTAAAGCCTTTTCTTTAAAAAACACATTTAATTGATGCCACTTATCAGGAGTTCTTTTGTCATAGGAATCTAAAGCATGCTGTATACCTATGTTACTCGGACTCTTCACTCTAACCCAAAGTACCCATGTCGGACACTTGAAACGAATTCAACACTTAAAAAGATATGGATACTCCATTTGTAGAGCTCTTTGTATAAAATATTCGAAATGTAAGAGAATAAAGAAAAAATTAACAAGAACTTTCTAGTGTAGAATAAGAAATGAAAAATGAGAAAAAAATATAGGCATATAAGCTATTATATGTATGTTATTACATATATATGAGCATATGTGCATCATGTTTTAAACACTTTTTGCCGAGTCCCCGTCACACCAAGAAAGAAATGTAAACTATATACGCAATATTAGAATTGTAGAAGTTAAAGAGGCATTGAAAAAAATGAAAATAGGGAAAGCATGTGGCCAAGATGAAATACCCATAGAGGTTTGGAAATGCTTAGGAGAAATTGGATTGACTTGGTTAACAAAACTTTTCAATAAAATTTTAAAATCAAAACGGATGCCAATGGATTGGAGAAGAAGCACGCTTGTGCCAATCTTCAAAAACAAAGGAGACATTCGAAGTTGCTCAAACTACCGGGGAATTAAACTTATGAGTCACACTACGAAACTTTGGGAGAGGATAATAGACAATAGGCTAAGGAGAGAAACAACAATATCAGAGAACCAATTTGGTTTCATGCCTGGGAGGTCAACTATGGAGGCGATTTTCCTTATAAGACGATTGTTAAAAAAATATAGAGAAAAGAAAAAAGATCTTCATATGGTATTCGTAGATTTAGAAAAAGCATATGATAGGGTCCCTAGAGAGGTTCTTTGGTGGGTTCTAGAAAGAAAAAGAGTGCATGCTAGATACATAGACACTATTAAGGATATGTATGATGGAGTAGTAACGAGTATAAAGACATTTGGTGGAGCTACAAAAGAATTTCCCATTACGATAGGACTACATCAAGGATCGGCTTTAAGCCCATATCTATTTACTTTAGTTATGGATGAACTAACTAGACATATTCAAGAGGATATACCATGGTGTATGTTATTTGCGATGATATTGTCTTAGTGGATGAAACTAAAGATGGAGTGAACAGGAAATTAGAACTCGGAGGAATACATTAGAATATAAAGGCTTTAAGTTGAGTAGGACGAAAATCGAATACATGCACTCGTGAGTTTGGAAACACTAGACATCGAGATGACGGAGTGATAAAATTAGGGAAGTAGAAGTTCCTAAGGTAAACCACTTTAGATACCTAGGATCAATCATACAAAATGATGGTAACATTGAGAATGATGTCACACATAGAATTCAAGTTGGATGGAAGAAATGGCGAGTGCAACAGGGGTGATTTGTGATCGAAATGTTCCTACTAAGTTAAAAGGAAAATTTTATAGGATCGCAATTAGGCCAGCTATGCTCTATGGAAGTGAATGTTGGGCGGTAAAGCAACAACAATTACATAAAATGAACGTAGCAGAAATGAGGATGCTTAGGTGGATGTGTGGTAAAACTCGTAAAGATAGAATAAGAAATATAGAAATTCAAAGACAAGTAGGAGTAGCACCAATTGATACAAAGATTAGGGAAGGGCGGTTGCGGTGGTTTGGTCACCTGCAAAGACGGCCTACAAATGCCCCAACTAGAAAACTTGACTCAATAGAAACTGTAGAAATTCGACGAGGTAGGGGCAGACCAAAGTTAACATGGGATGCATTAATTATGAGGGATTTGAATGGTTTGGAAAGCTCACCATCAATTGCACTTAATCGAGCACAATGGAAAAGTTTGATCCATGTAGCCGACCCCAGTTAATTTGGGACTGAGGCTATGTTGTTGTTGTTGTTGTTGTTTAACGAGTCCCCGTATCCTTAAATGAGAGAATAGGTGGGTCCGACCCTTAAGACACATACCCGCACCCGACACTCGCACCCGAGTCCAGGTAACATAGCTGTATACCAAAAAACTCTTTTTTTCTTTATCTAAATTCATGAAGCTCTAAAACAACTTGCAGTCTCTACTCAAGATTTACAATGAGCCTCTTTATTGCATTGTATAAGCCCAAATTGACCTTTGGATATGCTTTAAAGTCTAGTGCATAATGAGACCGCCAGTTGAGATAGTAAGCATCATCAGCATGCGAATCCGAGAGCATTTGGGCATTCCACCTATCATCAATGATCTTCCAAATTGGCCTATATTTCTCCTTCATCTCTTCCTAGATTTTTTGTTGTTTGTTTGTGGGCTATATAATAAAACCCATGGCTGGCTTTCTCTCATCATCAACCATCCTCAACACTTCATTTAGAAGCTTTGTACTCTTTCACACAAATCAAAAGAATTTATTTTTCAAAATTATACACTTGGTCACTTTTCCCAATTGTTTCGTGCCCATGTACTAGTAGTCTAATCCCCCATTTCTGTGAGATAAACATCTCCTCTAAGGGATTTTTGATTTTGCAGCATACTTTTCAAAGTCAAATAACCTCTGGCAAAATGGGTTATAACTAATGTGAGCACCTAATTAGATGTAAAACCTAGACACAATTGTAAACGAAATTGCTCACTTTCCTTGCATAAAAGTCGACGTATGTTGTGGTAACTTCCCAATTTGCTCAAACATAAGGTCAATGCAGTGTGCTGCACGTGGTGCCCAATACAAATGAAACCTCTTATACATCATTTTTGTTCAACCACTTTATAATTAAAGGCATTGTCCGCAACTACTTCGACATCATTATTTTCTCCAACTTCATCAAAAACTTCATCAGGGAGTTTGAACATTAATATGTGATCTTTAATTGCATTAGAAGCATTTATAGACTTTAAAAACACTCACCCATGAGGATTGTGACACATCTCTGGCCAACCTTCTTTAATGACATCAACTTTTTTTTTTTTTTTTTGCAGTTTCTACTTCACTTCTAGACCGATCTAGCAAATCATTCATCATTGGTGGTTTCAAACTGCGACCATATGCTCCTATTGATCTAATTATGCTAACAAATGACGGGTGATGCCTTTAATTATGTTACAACATGATTCCTTCCTTGTGCCATCTTTCATGTCAACAAGACCCAAATAAATTTTCCCTGCTCCCAACATTTGGTTCCACATCTTCAAGTCCAAAGTAATTACCCCTTCAAACTAAAAGATCAAAACTTTCTTCCGTGCGTTTTTTTTTCCCTCTTGCTGCTTCGAATAGTCTTTAATTTTTCTCTCCACTTCTTCATGTACTCTATAACAAGGGATCAGCTAAATGGTCCTTCATCCTTTTCACCCTTTTTAATACTTTGCCACAATAATTGCATGCCAAATAAATGTAAAAATTAACATTGTTCGTCCCAGTCGGTCCATCTACTTGGTTCCCATTTTTCCAAGTAGGGTCTTTGCAATTGTGACTGCCACCACTCCTTTGCTAGTTGGTGCTAAGCATTGATTAATTTAAGTATCTCCAATCAACTTATATGCGTGAGAGAAGATAACAAATTGTGAACTATCAAAATTTGAAATACCATACTATCAGCTTGTCATTACATTTTCAATTTAGTTTGTTTAACTCATCTATCATCATCCATGACATCAACTAAAATATCATCTCAATGTTGTTCGGTTGCTTAAGCAACAATAATTGTTGTTCAAACTCCAACAAATATCTTTTTTCTAGAAAAAAGAAAAGAAGTAGACATACCTTTAGTCGAAGAACCCACCAGCTACTACCACAACACCTCTCGTGTAATTGCTAAGGACCAAAACCCTAAAGCTGCTAAGACCACAACCCACACACGACAGCAACTCTCTCTATCATGTTTTTTTTTTTCCATAGCCTCTCTCGATTAAGTTAGGGTGACTTAGGGCACACTAATAAGCTACTATATACATATATATGAACATTGACATTGTAAATAAACTAAAGTTTGGATGACATTTATTTTAAATAAGCTAAAGTTTTTGGTCAAAGTATTTTTTCAAACAAACATAGCAATATGTAACGAAAATAGTGAGTCTTAAGCCTCGTTTTCGTTGTGGTGCAATTTTTTCTAAAAATAATTGGACCTGGTTTACTTGTGCCAAAACAAAAAAAAAAATTGGACGTGCATTACTGCATACGCTTCGGTTTGCCTTCTTAAACATTGGTTGAGGATCGGAATTTTGACTTCATTTAAGGCTTCATTCGATTAAAAAATTAAAATATATGTAGCTAAAATCGTACTATTCAAATCAAATCGATGGTAAAATGATTTTAAGATGTCTAATAAATCAAATTTTCGTAAAAATAGACCGATTCTTTACTTGACTCCGTCGACTTTTTTTTTTTTTTCATTTTTTTTGATGGGGTCATTTTTGGCTTTTGAAAGGGTTGCCGAACTAGGGTTTTGACTTTGGGCAAAAAGAAAGTCTTCTCTCCATGTTTGTTGTCTCCTCTTTTGTGAGAGTTGAAAGAGAGGTTCACATAGTAGAGAAGCAGATGCACACAACGCTTAGTTAGGATTATCCAGAGAGTGGACAGAGGAGAGAGTTGAGACTTGAGAGAATTGAAAAGGAGAGAGTTGAAAGATCAGAGAGAGAGGGGTACCTATATCTCGTGTTTGAGTCGCTAGGTTATCTATATGAACGTTAAGAGGAGAGCAACTGATTTAGGGTCCTCTTTAATGGATATGCACGAAAGCTTGTCAAAGAAGCTAAAAAGGACCAATATTTAATGAACCTATTATTTTCTTACTTTTTTATTTTTATTTGAGAATCGATGAACCGATTCATATCTAAATTATTAAAACATTGATGTACAAATTTCTCTTATGTCAATTAATTTATTTTTTTATGATAGTACTCGTTCATCATTATTGTCTAGATCAAGTAGTCAACCCAAAACATAACACTCTCTTTTAATTCCTTATAACATTGTTTCATAGAAAAAAATTCCTTATTACTTTGTATTCTCATGGCTACAATGCATTATTTGACTTTGTAAATATAAAATAATATCTATTTTACATTATAAATTCATGAGTTCTTTTTCGCTTATTAAATCCATATTATAAACTTATACATACATTTTAAAGTATTTAGAAGTATTTTAAAAGAATCGAAAATAATCTTACGATTCACAATACTATTCTCAACCCACCCCTACCAATTTTATGAATTGATTCCGATTTGACAACTTTCTTTAGTCTAATTTGTAAAATTGTAATTCAATGTACGAATTTTTACTAAAAGTTTGACACTATAGAGAAGTGTAAATAAATTCATATATTGGCTAGAAAGATCCTTGCTTAGCCCCTCTTCTTTCAAAATCCCATTAAGGCTTCATCCTCAATGTGATTTCCACCAAAAAGAACTAAGGCATGCCTTCTGTTCAAATTTTTAAACATGGCTTGAATTTAGTCGCAGACAATGGTAGACTATAAAAGGACTTAGCTTTAGTTATTCAGTTATATTCTTTTTTATGAAACTTTTTTTTATTAGTATCCAATCACTTCTACTCCCATTTATTGAGAAGCTTATGAACCATCTTACTTAAATATCACCGTAATTTGAGTTGCATTTGTAACCTGTTGTTTCAGGTCAGAAAAAATATCGACGAACAAGCATATCAACACATAGACGCTCGATCAAAAGCCAGGTGTTCTTTCATTTCTTTCTCTTTATTTTACCTTTGGCTAAACTTTTTAATGTTTGCTGTAGTTGGGTTCCCTCTTTTCCTTAACACACACGTCATCATGCAACTGGTAAAGTCAAAGGAAATTAATGAAAGGAGAAGTCTAGATTGTTCTAATTGATCATGCTAAGTTATACTGTAAGCCCATCAACATTAAGAGCATTTTGTCTTGCATATAGTGAATATATTGGTTGTGATTGGTCTATCTTTCTCGAGAGGAAAACACTCCCGGGCCCCAGCAAGTGGGGAATTCAGAATTTGGATATGGCTTTTGTTTTGTTTTTTGTTTTTTGTTTTGTTTTTGCTTCATAGGTAGTTTGTATAGTGTACTTGTTGGAGATAGAAAAAAGTGAAAGAAATAATATCACACCAACTATTTGAGAAGGAAAAGGCTTATAAGTTTGCAATGGATATTCTAAAGTGTCTTGGCATTTGAAAGAAGCACCTACTCTCAAGGTAAAGCCTGTACATAAACAAATTTGTCTTAGACTGGTCCGTTTAAGGTTGTAGAGTTTTTAAAATTAGATGGAAAAATGGCCAAGTTCCGGCTCTAGACGTGTGCACACGACTCCTGCACTCGAGTTGGGTGACGTAGCTTAAGACTAGGGTCAAGCCCGTAAACTTACCACGCTATTAGATACCATTGCGACTTAACAACTGTGGAAGATAAATAGACAAAGTCAAACCATTTCAAGCACGAGAAAGATGAAGGTTTAATTTTCTTAAAAAAAAGGCTAGGCTAGCAGAACAGTTACAAATTTTTACCGAAGTTGAAGTCATGTGGCCAAAGATGTAAAAGCCTAAACGAGAAGGCTTGGTGGGGAGAACTTGGAGTAATGTGACAATCATTTCCTTCGAGGTTCCATTAGTTTAGGCCCATGAAGAAAAAGAGAAGACCTTCGGTTCTTGAAGGAATACAAGCCTAGGCTAACAAAGTGAAAGGAGACCTACAAATTGAATATTGGAGTTGGGATATACCAGTTTAACATGAGGGGAAGTGCTAAAGATAAATTAAATAAAAAGGAATAATATCAATTAGTTGAGAAGAAAGATGAAGGCTTAGATGTTTGGAGTGGTGACTCTAAAGTACCTTGGAATTTTGAGAAACACCCATTCTCAAGCTCAAACTCAAGCTCAAGCTTAAGCTCAATCCTGATCCTGAACAACTAGTCTCTCATCGGGGCCACCCATAAACATATTACAGTTTTAATAACTTAATAATAATGTTCTATGATCGTCGATTACTAATTTATTAGTAGCCATTAGTCAATGATTGGATTATGTAGTCGTTTTCTATTTTTGCGAGCCATTAATCTCTTACTTTTGGGATGTAATGATGATCCCGTTTAAGTGATTGTGATATTACTTTCCTACGTGACATGTTTAAACAAGGATATACTATATAGATTTTTGCTTCCATTTAAGTTGAAAGGAAAATTTTATAAAATGACAATTAGGCATACCCTATGAAGTAGGGTGTTGGATAACAAGGAAACAACATTTAATTAATACAAGTATCCCAAAAATGAGAATATCGTGTTAGGTGTGGTAAAATGTGAAGAATAATGTTTTAACGAACTTGAAGTGAATCAAAAACTTATGGATGATCTAGATAGACTTCAACTACCAAATAGTAATCCATCAGGCAACATTTTGATTATATGCCTGTGAAGTTGATCATAGCTGACTTATATTGTCGTAATGCTACAAAGACCGAGATTGTAACTATTGAAGACAGAGGATGCGTGAATAGAAAGTGAGGAGAAGATGATCTAAAAAATTACTAGCTGCAAAAGTTTGAAATAGTATCAGAAGTAGAATAAACCAATGAACTATTCAAAATAAAATAGCCTCACTCGAATAATTTTAGATTTGGAGTTTGCATCATTGAACTCATGATACTTCAAATATGATGCAGTTGTAAGCATGTACTAGTTGATATAATTTTTTATGATAAGAGTGGGATGAAGAAAACCCATTCACGTAGCTGAACCCATGTAGCTAGTAGTCCTTTCCCTGTTAAGTTAAGGATTAAAAAGGAATCCATCATCCACCGGTTTGATTTTTCTGCTGAAAAGTGATTCTTTAATAATATGTTAAGTTAAAAGACGATTAATAAAGTTGATAGGCAATACTCGGTCATAAGTTAAAAGTACACTTATAGACTCTTGATATGAAGAAATCAAGTTTTTTGTGTACTACTTGGTATTGGTGATAGGTTTGCGGGTGAACCAGGATCTTTTTACTTTTCTAAACCTAAATAGATCATTTTAGTAGGACTCAAGTTATCTAACTATTTTTTTCTTTATTATTTTACGTATTTGCATTAAAATTCATGTACTTGTATTTGTTAGTTTCTGAATTAGATAAATGTGTATTAACATATTTGTATGATATTTTTAGTTTATGTAAGAAAACTTGTGTGCCCTTGGGCTCATCTAGGTGCAAAAATGTCGGATGTTATTTAACCGAAGTCACTGTGGTTTGGTACAAGGTGCATGCTTTGAGCTTTCTTTGATGACATTGGCGTTAGGAATTTTTATTTTTTTTATTTTTTGAAGTGAAATACAAATTTCATTGATCATCAATGGCTCGATACAGGACTAGACATAGGATTAATTGCCCTAATAAGAGTACATTGATTCAATAATCCTATTTGTTCAAAAGAACTGCCATCCATTTGACAATGAATGTGAGGACTGATCTCTACAAACATTTGAAACACATAATAGTAAACAAACACCAGTAGAACCATAATGAAATACAAAACTTCCAACAAGGGAAGAAATCCTAATACTTCCAACAAAGGAAGACAAATTGAAACTTCCAACAAGGGAAGAAAAACTAACCATCAAATGGAAAAACCAAAGAAAGACCAACCCAATAGCTGCACAAATCTACAATCAATCGTTGAGAGAGATGTATTGCAACAAGAATTAAACCAATCTTCTCAGATCTAAACAGATTTGTAGTTTATTGAATAAATAAAACGTAAAAGGATATGATTGGAACCATCGCAAATCAAAATATAAGATCGGCGGTGGTTGAAGATCTTGAATCACGAGAGGAGGAATCAAAGAAGAAATTTTAGGTCTTTGGTGTTAGGTTGGCCTGTGCAAAATACTGACAACCCGCAAAGCCCGCCAAGCTCGCTCATGTATTGGGTCGGGCTTAGACCCCATATGGGCCAAATCGGTCTTTGGCCCGATACCTCGCTCGTTACCCTGGTCGGGAGCAGGTATAACATGACATTTTCAGGCAATACAGCCCGCCCGATCTAGATTAAAAAATAAGAAAACCCTAATCTTGACCCCATGTCCCATGACTCCTTTCTTCGCCGCCTCTCTCTGTAATTTCTCTCCTGGATTCTATCCAACTCTCTTAACACACAACTCAATCAATCACACAATGTTGACACTGTCTTCTCTTCTCATAATTGTCTCCAATTTCCACAGAAACCCTCGTCAACAACATTCATCTCCATCAATAACAACACAATGAAACCAACTCCACCTCTCCACTCCTCATCCCACAATCAAACCCATTCTCGCATCCAATCAAGCAATCACCACCAGAGACTCCACCAACGATAGAGATCTACGGCTCTGACTCCTTGGACTTCATAAAGTTCCTGATCAAAGCCTTAAACTAGATCAACCTCCAAATCGTCACCAGGGTTTTTAGGGTTCTAGGGCTCAAAATCAAGCGCTGTGGTCGAATTCAAAAGGGATTTCTTTATGAAGAGGTTGTTCGTGACAGAGTGGAATATGGTTTTGATATTCCCGTGCCAAATCAATTCCTTCCTCCTTACGATCCATGTTCCGTTATGTAAAATCGAATTGATTAGTTAGGGGGGGGGGGGATTGAAACACTGACGAAATGAGCAGTCCAATCGAGATTCATTGACTATAATGAACCATGTCTTTGGTATGCGTTCTCTCTTCTTGTGAGACGCCTTGTGATTCAATCCCCTGTACACCACGTGTCCACTGTTAAGGCTGTGAGTACATGCGACGTTGTCTTCAATTTGTGTCTCAAATAAAAACTTTGTTTTGGGGCCATTCATTGTTATATAATTGGCTCATTTATCCTAGGGATTTACTTGTCTTTATGGGGCTTAGCCCGAGCGACTATCGGACAAGGGCGAGCGAAGGATTCTTAAACCCCAATGTCGGGCTTCCAATGGGCTGAACATGTGGAACTGGAAGCTCGACATTCGGGCGTGCTCAGTTTTTAGGTGCACAACCCTTGCGTTAGGATTAATTTGTTTTATATTGAGAATAAACCTTAGTGACTTTTATAAGGTGGAAACACAAAACTGAAGAAACATTAAGGTCTCACAAAAGTCTTTTGCATTTTAACTATTATATGTACATTTATTTGAATACATGCACCGTGAGTTTAGAAATACTAGACACTGAAATGGAGTGGCAAAATTATGAGAAGTAGAAGTTCATAAGGTGAATCACTTTAGATATCTAGGATCATTCATACAAAATGATGACAATATTGTGAATGATGTCACACATAGAATTCAAGCTGGATGGAAGAAATGGAGGAGTGCAATAGGTGTGATCTGTAATAGAAATATGTCTACCAAGTTAAAGGAAAATTATATAGGACCGCAATTAGGCCAGCTATGCTCTATGGAAGTGAATGTTGAGCGGTAAAGCAACAACAACTGCATAAAATGAACGTAGTAGAAATGAGGATGCTTAGGTGGATGTGTGGTAAAACTCTTAAAGATAGAATAAGAAATACATAAATTCAAAAATAAGTAGGAGTAACACCAATTGTCAAAGATTAGGGAAGGGCGGTTGCGGTGGGACCTACATATGCCCCCACTAGAAACCTTGACTCAATAGAAACTGAAGAAATTTGACGAGGTAGGGGTAGACCAAAATTAACTTGGGCACATTAATTACAAGAGATTTGAATGCTTTGGAAAGCTCACCATCAATTGTACTAAATCGAGCACAATGGAAGAGTTTGATCCATGTAGCCGACCCCAATTAATTTGGGACTGAGGCTATGTTGTTGTATGTACATTTATTTGAACTTTGAAGTTTATTTTTCTAGAACATGCGTTTGTTATATGGCATTATATTGATTTGGTTCAATACACTTTTGTTTGTATGAGTATATTCTCCTCCTCTGGCAGTGGTGTAGCAGAAACATAACAATGTATTTAATATTTCTACAATATCAAGGGTCTTGTTGCTGGAATATGACAATTTTATGCTATATTTCGTCTTTTATTCTTTTTCTTTTCCCCCTTCCTGATAGGAACACACTATTATTCTTATATTTTGTCTTAACTAATTTCTTTCTCAAAACTATTATCTATTTGAAAGTGAAAACAATTCCATCTACATGAACCAGCGACTCTAAAATGATATTATTTGTCTGTGACAAAAAAGAACAATGTGTGACAGATACAAACCACAAAGACTTTTTGTACTCAGCATCCTAGCAAATAAAGCGAAATGTTAACAGAATAAGACAAAGAATTTACAATAGAATGCCCAGTCTCGGGACAAGCCTGAGATTTTCATTCTGCAAGTCCATTTTCTTGTTGTCCTTGTAGCTGCTGGCAGATTTGAGGCACTTGAATGTAATGCTTGCTGAGTTTTGCATATACTTTCAATTATTTTTCACAAATGTTTCCTTTGGTTTGTTCAATTGCCAATTATGTTATTCACACTATATTTATAGAGATATGGATTTACATTGCAGGTTTGATGGGATTGTACCGGAGCCTCGAAAAGGAATAAGAAGTGGTCATGTACCAGGAAGTGTGTGCATTCCTTTTGGACAGGTAGGATCATAAAATAACTAAGAGTTGTTTACTACAATTTGGTAGATAATTCATTGAAGAAAGTTTTGAATGTTTATACCTTCTCAGAAACACTTGATTTCATATACCAAATGGAATTTTAAATGCCTTCAAAATTCTCCCTGGAATTTTTGTTGCCATGGCCATGATACCATTTTGAAGGTCCACCCTTTAGTGTTGATTGCCTTGTCCTTGAGCATAGTTCTTTTTGAACTTTCTAAAGATTTTAAAATTCAGGAAGATACCTTTTTTGTATTTTCTTTTGACAAATGTGTAGTTCTGGCATTTGAATGAAACTGGCATTTTTGTAAATAAACATGGCAGTGGATGACCTATAAATCTAGGTCATTATTATGGTTAAAAAATATAATAATGTTTTCAGAAGGAATAGCGGTCAAGGATGAAATTTTGAGCCATGGGTCCCTGGTATGTATTGTTTTGCGGAAAATGCTTCGGCTTGTCGTCTTTCATTTTCTCATTTATGGCATCTTTTACTTATATTAATAGCATGGGTGTGATAACTCTTCCAAGCTCTAAAAGCTTCTCTGAATTAATTTGATTCTATTTAACAGTCAATTGAGACGTAAATGAAATTTATGAAAATCCTATTGAAGTTTGGAATGAACTACATTTTGAAAAATATCGAAAGAACCCTTACGTTTATTTTTAAAATTTTGAGTTATGAGAAAAAATTGCAAGGCCAAAATATGCTAGAAGATGTTCATAAAAAATAAAAAGTTAAAAACATACAAGATAATAATAAAAAAAAAACAAAGAATCACTAGAATAAGAATTATACAATTAGTAATATATTATACTTATACAGTAGAGATTTTTTATGAAGGAAAAATAAACTCGAAGTTATCAAGTATGGATAGCCAGCTCATTTATATCCTTATGGCCCGTTTAGTTGGGGTGTTAGCTTAGCTTAACATGGGCTAAGGGATAAGAGCCATGTTGGTTTCACGTGATCACATCTTAGCCAACGCTAATTACAATCACTTTTGGTTGGTTTTAGTGTGGTTGAACCAAATGCCTTAAATAAGGCCACATCTCTCACTAAGCCCATGGCTTACCCGAGTCACTCCCTACGCCTTACACATAACTCCAACCAAACAGGCAATTGGTATATAATAGATGACAAATGTTAACAAATAAATACTTTATTTGGCTTGTTGCTGGGAATTATATCAATCTTTATATGGATGATAAATTGTAGTTTAACATGTCATGTTATTTAGTTGAATACATTTAAAGTATTTTTTGTATGCTAGACGTTTGGGACTGAGGCTATGTTGTTGTTGTTGTTGTTGTTTTGTATGCTAGACGAGATTACTTATATCTATAGTGTTGAAATTTTACAAAATCTCCTTGTATCAATGTAATTACCTAGAGTCCTATGGATTTGGTGTGAATATAATTGCATTTGATGGACTTGACTTACCTAATGGGTTGAAACCAATTTCTGGTCGACTATCATCCAGAATTTAGTAAATTGAGATTTCAATGTTGGTCTATTATTCTTATAGAGCCTTGTTTCATCAAATCCATCATCATTGAGCCTCTAAAAGTCCTAATTCTACTTAGTTCCCAATTTAATGCCTAAACCATTCTTATTGTGCTTTCATTGGCTGCTTGAGACCCAAACTATAGATACAAGCTAAATAGAGCCGAATTAAGTAGTGTCATCTCTTTCTAAACTCTCTTAAATCTCCACCTCACCTCTCCATTATCTCTCATGTGTAATAGAAGGTTTCCAAATTAAACTATGGTGTTTGGTAACTCTACTTTTTAGAACTTCAATATTTATTTGTTAAGACTCTTTACATGAGAGCTTATTAGATTAGAGTTTATATTTTATGGAGTGTTTGATACCAATCATATAAAACCTCTTATTTAATAGTACAATGTTTGGTATGTAAATTTGTCACTCTTATTTCTTTCTTATTGAAAGGGCAATGTATGTCATTTGTATCTATGAGAAAATAATTGCTTTCATATAAAGTCTTGACTGAACAATTAATTTGACTCAACTTGTAAATTGTTGAAAATTTATAACCGAACGAACTTGTAAAAAAAGTTTTGTTCACCGTAGACTTGTATAACATTGAATACAAGATGTCACATATACAAAGAAGACTGGCGGAGAGATAGGTGGGAGAGGGAGGGAGGTGTCACAGAGACATAACAACAATTAGAAGCTTATGCCCATCAAGTACAAGAACCAGACACACTATTAAAAAATTTAAAGGAGAATCCAACTTCCATGAATTCCACCTTCTCCCATTATTTGTGATTATTAAAAAAAAATTATTTTCCATCTTTTGTAGATCTCAAGTCACCAAGTTTACAAGCATTGTTTGTTAAACCTATTGTTACTCGCACTAAAATTGTGAATTTTGCGAAGTCAAGTTCCCTTTTTTTCTGCAGTTTTGTTTAACTAATTGCATGTTGAATTGTATATCTTTATTTTTTGCTTTGTTGATTTGATAGACCCCTTGTCGATTTATCATCTGAGTTTATTCGACAATGTAGTCTTTGTGGAAAGTCGTTCACCTATGGATGTCGTTCCAAGATTTTTTTTTATTTTTTCCACAAAGTCAAGATGAAGAGTGGAGTGAAGGTTGAGAGAAGAGGTGGATTTGGATAGAGATGCGCACATAAGTTTGGGTGAGGCAATGTACTTGTCCAAGAGAGATGTGAAGTAAAAAAATGAGAAGGGTTCGTGCGTTGAGGGAGGTGTCGGGAGTAAGCAAAAGGGTTGGGCAATTTTGGGATTATAAAATAAATTGCCGATTCTAATCCTTTACATATATAAGCACTTTTCCACTTATTCAAAAAGCTAAAAAATCTCAGTTTTTTATTTAAGAGGTGGCTCCTCTTTTCACAAAAAGACTTATTAACAATAAGAGAAAAAATGAAACTTAGGTGGTGTTTGCTAACGCTTATTGTCTAACTTGTTGAGGCACTCATCAAGTGTCTCACAAAGCGTACTCCCTATCTTCGACTTCATGACTCACCTCTCTCTCTCCCTTTCTACATCATTTTCAGCGTTTCTCTTCCACCCTCCCTGCTGAGATCGAGGTCGTCGTGGCGTACGAGGGGGTCGGCTTGATGAGTTGGCACACACTCCAAACTCAAGAAAGCTTAATTAACGTTCACGGATACATATTTAGGAAGTTTAGATTAGTAGTAATTAATTTAGAAAGTTTATATAAATAGTCTTTATTTTGGTACATGTGTCATAAGCTTTGTGTTTGTGTCAATTAATTTTTTTTGGTATGTTTAGCTATTTGGAAAGTTTACATCCCTAGCTAGTACGTTCTATAATGAATTGTTTATTTTTTTATTTTAATTTAAATGCCTATATAAAGGGCATAGACAATATGTAATGAGATTGATTTGATTTGATTAATAAAAGAATTTGATTTCTTTTTAGAGAATTAGGGTTTTAATTCTCAAGGCCCTAAATTGATTTTTCGTGGGTTTCGATTAATCAATTTGGAAGACTTCCGCCGCATCAGTTTGGTATCAAAGCCTTAATTCAGTTCGGGTCACCATGCAATTAAGGGTGGAGTTTACTTTTGGTGAAAAGCCAGAGGAGGAATATTTTGACGAGGAGGAATTTGTATCCGAGGAAGAAATAGATGGGTTCTTTTTCTTTACGGTGACGACATAGTAGATCCGATTTTCTTCGAGGAGGATTCTGACAACTTGGACGAGGGGCCAAAGTTCGACGATGATGGGCGCGACTTCGTGGAGGATAAGGTAGTCTTTGAAGATGACGGCTTTGTCATCGAAGTAGTTTCCCACAAAAATCCTTAGGTACTTGAAGTGGTAGTTTGTGATACAGTCGTCAACAAGTCTTCCATGAAGGACTTTTCCAACTATCAGAACTTTGTTGTTAGCTTTTCTGATGATGAGGTCAAGCCTATTTTTGAAGATAAAGTGGTTCCAAATCAGAGGTCTAGTGAGAATACGAAAATCCGAGGTCGAATTTTTTCCAATAAGGGGAGAATGATGGAGATCGAGTTCGTCGTGGCGTACGCGGGGGTCGGCTTGATGAGTTGGCACACACTCCAAACTCAAGAAAGCTTAATTAACGTTCATTGATACATATTTAGGAAGTTTAGATTAGTAGTAATTAATTTAGAAAGTTTATATGAATAGTCTTTATTTTGGTACATGTGTCATAAGCTTTGTGTTTGGGTCAATTAAGTTTTTTTGGTATGTTTAGCTATTTAGAAAGTTTACATCCCTATCTAGTACGTTCTATAATGAATTGTTTATTTTTTATTTTAATTTACATGCCTATATAAAGGCATAGACAATATGTAACGAGATTGATTTGATTTGATTAATAAAAGAATTTGATTTCTTTTTAGAGAATTAGGTATTTAATTCTCAAGGCCTTCAATTGTTTTTTCGTGGGTTTCGATTAATCAATTTGGAAGACTTCCGTTGCATTACTCCCTCCATCTCCCCACCCTCATCTCGGATGATCTGTCATAGATGCATAGATGATGGTAGAGGGAACATATTCTATAAAGTGGATTTTGTTTATTCTCTAGTTCCAATCATCCAATTTTCAGATTGAAATCACTAGGATCTCTCAATGTCTCCCATGTTTTATGGTTGACACTTGAGCGTTGAAGGCTCTTTAGGTTTGTCAACACCAGACATGAAGAGACTTACAATATCAAAGAAATTAAATCAAAGTAAAAAAAAATAAAGAAATCAAATTTGTTCATGCTAACTACATCAAAGCGAGAATTATCTACTCTACATATTTGTGACCAACACCGTTATCCTTTTATCTTTTAAAATTGCTACGATCCTTGATGCCTATCACTTGTTTGAATAAATTCCTCAACCAAATGATGCCTCCTAGAACCTCATTTCTACGAGGTAATAGATAACTATTTGTGAAAGATATCTTCTGGGCTACACCCCAATTCACTTTTGGGACTTGGGAGTGTTCTTTCAACTTGATCTACATATTAAGCTTTGGAGAATGAGGAGCTCCAAGTAACGTAATAGAAGTACACGAAATCAGAACAAAAATCCCATATTGGCCTTTCAATAAGAAAGAAATAAGTCTTTATCAAATAACTATTCTAAAATAAGAAGTTTTATATAATTATTATCAATCATTCCATAAAATTTAAGCTCTTTATTGATAAGCTCTTATATTGAAAGTCTTAATAAGTAAGTCCTTAAATTTTAAGATGTAGAGTTACCAACACTGCCTTACCAAACACACTTATTTTAACGAACCTCTTTTTAAATAAGTGAAACCACAAATAAATGAGAGCTCCTAAGAATCATGAAAGAAACCATAAACAAGTGAGAGCTCTCTTGATGTTGTGCGATCCTTATCTCTCTATTCCATCACCTTATCTATACCCTTATAGCTTTGTTTATCTTCTTCTTGGCCTATAACGTTCAAGAACACTTTTTAAAGAGATTCTAGAGTTCAAACCTAGATTTAAAGCGTTACTTATATGTCTCAAATCCAAACGGGATCTATCGAGAATACAAGATCCCATCATACGCTATAGAATTGATTTTGATCATTATGCATTGTTGGCAGTTTTGTTTGCGCATAGGTGTTTTTAGTGGCTTAGGATCGACCTAGGAGAGTGCAGAGCAACTATGTGGGTTGGCACGCTTACCAAACTCAACAAATGTGGATTTAGAAAGTTGAGTTTAATTAGAACTATATTAGTATTTAATTAGGAAGTTGGTTTCAATTAGGATATGTTTTATTTAGAAGTATAGTTAAATAGAAAGTCTTGGAAGGACCGACTAAGGAATTTTGGGGTTTCAAGGAATTTGATTTATTGGAAACGACGTGGTCATCAATACTCAAAACATAGCTGTGAAAACGGCATTTTTTGGCCAAATTCCTTAGTTTAAGCCTCCAAAATTGCGGATTTACTATTTTTGGAAAATTTTAGTTCGGTTATAACTTTTAGTAAGAGTTTTCGTTTTCGACGCAGTTTGTGGCATTGGGTTTCTTATTTCGTCTAGTTTATGTTTTAGGGTGTTTTAAACTTTTACTATTTTTGGCAAAAATTAGAGTTTTGCTATATAAGGCACTCTTTTGGCTTTAATTCGTTGATTTTTTATGTTTAATGAAAAACTTGAGTTTTTTCTTTTGAGACCCTAGGTTGTTTGCTCGTGGTTTTTCGAGCAGTTCAATTTGAAAGATCCTCGCTGCGTTAATTGGTATCAGAGCCTTCATCAACCGTGATTTGGAGATAATCATGGCGCCGAAGAAGAACCAGAACCAACAACAAGTCGACGATGTTTATCAATGAGACGACCAAGTTCGAACCGAGCAGTTTTTCACTCAATTTCTTGCATCGCAGGAACAAATGTGTGTGCACTTAATGAGTTATCTGCAGGGATGACTAAGTTAAGGATTCATGGGATCACTATCCCAAACTGTCGAAGAGACCCTATTGTTTTTGAAGAAACAGAAGGAAATTTCTCTTCTGATGGGGAAGGTGAATTTGAGGACGAGGAAAATTATGTGAACTTTGATGAGCCGCCAAAGTTTGACGACAACGACGACCGAGGCTTCATTGAAGACACGGTGGTGGTCGTTGGAGATGAAGGCCATGTTGTCACGAATATTCCGCTGTCTACAAGTTCCCAAGTGCAAGCGGTGGTTGATGATGCGATTGTCAATTAGTGTTTCGTTGAAGTTGTTGCAAGAAAAGAAGTCAAATTCACAAATTTGTTCGTTAACCGAGATAGCGGACAATGTCGACTTCAATGAATTTTCTCAAGACTCTATCGGTCACATTAATTTGGTAGGTCTTAAAAGTGAGGCTGAAAACTTTGTCTTATTTCCTATTGTCCTACTAGTCAAGCTTAGTTTTGAGAAGTTTATTCCGGATCGAAGGTCACGAGAAGGTACAAAAATTCGAGGGCGAATTTTTGTCAACGGGGGGTGTATGATGCAGAACAATGATGATCAATTTCTTGTGGGTCGGCACGATGAGTTGGCATGCACACCAAACTCAACAAATGTGGATTTAGAAAGTTGAGTTTAATTAGAACTATATTAGTATTTAATTAGGAAGTTGGTTTTAATTAGGATATGTTTTATTTAGAAGTATAGTTAAATAGAAAGTCTTGGAGGGACCGACTAAGGAATTTTGGAGTTTCAAGGACATGGATTTATTGGAAACAACGTGGTCATCAATACTCACAACATAGCTGTGAAAACAACGTTTTTTGGCCAAATTCCTTAGTTTAAGCTTACGAAATTGCGGATTTACTATTTTTGAAAAATTTTAGTTCGGTTATAACTTTTAGTAAGAGTTTCCATTTTAGACGTCGTTTCTGGCGTTGGGTTTCTTATTTCGTCTAGTTTGTTTTAGGGCATTTTAGACTTTTATTATTTTTGGCAAAAATTAGGGTTTTGCTTTATAAAACACCCTTTTAGCTGTAATTCGTTGATTTTTGATGTTTAATGAAAAACTTGAGTTTTTTTTTCTTTTGAGAATTTAGTTGTTAATTCTCTGGCCTTTGGTTGTTTATTCGTAGTTTTTTGAGCAATTCAATTCGAAAGATCCTCGCCGCGTTAGAGTGAGAAAGAGCCTCTGTGGTTGTGGGGATCGCGCTAGAGATGAAGAACAAAGTATGTATCTCTAGTATTCCGTTGTTGACCACACGTCAGATGAGTTGGTTGTATGGCCAACACGTCATATAGCAAGGCTGTGCTGTGGGTCATGTTGGTTTTAGAAACGATAAGTTTTTATATATTATATATCATTTTAAAATCCGAAAAACTTAGAGCTTGGACCTTATATGTATCATGAACTATTATATCTTTGGGAACTTTCTTTATACATAGTAGAAATTTTATTAAAATTAAAGTTAAGTTAAATCTTTAAATTAGATACCTAGGAATAAAAAAAAAAAAAATCCATTCTATCAAAATTCAAAATTTACTTTTCTTTCCATCATATTTTTGTCACGTCCTTTACTCGAAAACTCGCTAAAGACTGGGATTTGCTTATTAATTTCTTGTTGGTCGATTTGAGGATTTGGAGAAACAACTTGAAGGATATTATTTTTCATCTCCAGTTTTTCATTACTTTCAAACTAAGAAATCAAGAATTTTGGGTAATTAACCTTGACGACGTTTTTGTTGTTAAATCTGTATTTAGTAGTA
The DNA here is from genome assembly GCA_039657325.1 of Stephania cephalantha. Taxonomy (NCBI): domain Eukaryota; kingdom Viridiplantae; phylum Streptophyta; class Magnoliopsida; order Ranunculales; family Menispermaceae; genus Stephania; species Stephania cephalantha. The sequence goes on from CM077571.1 coordinate 34,597,340, forward strand.
TTAAGGTTTTCTTTTTGGTGGATGAACTTTTTTTTTCCATTTTTACATAAATTTGTGATATTTCTTTGTTTTGATTTTCTTTTTATCTTGCTAAAAGAAGTCATTTAAGTTTTTTAATTGTCTTTTTGGTGGATTTGGAGATACTCTTTCTCTTATGCCCTCATGTTCCTCTCAAGCTTAATGCCCCATATTGTTGTCAATGGTGCTATACCAATGACGTGCTTCCTTCTACTTTTGCCTTCAAGCCTATTAAATATGGCTCTTAATCTATTTCCAATGAGCTCGAATTGGAAATAAGACCACCCAAAATGAGGCATTCGTCTTTGTAATCTATCAAGATGAGGTGAAATAGCTTCTGCTTGCTATTTCAAACTTGCTGTACCAATGCGCTAATATTTACCAGTCTTTTGGTTTACTTGATGTATTTGGCAAGTGATTGGAATGAAAAATGGGATGTTACAATCAATCAGACTTCGTCTAATTAATTTTTTGTAATGTGTCCAGTGATCAATGATAGGGGGTGACTCGAGTTTTTCAACTTTTGTATAATTTGTAACGACGAGTTATAAACTTAAGATTGAGTCATTCTGATTGGTGCTGATACGAATTCCTAATTTGTAAAGGCATTTGCTAATAGTATATTTTTTTGTTTTGGTAAAACTTCTCTTTGTGACGCAAATAAATGAAGCCTAATAGGCAAATGTATCCTAACATTTCAAAATTTTGACCAAAATGTCCTAACTTTTTAATTTTGGCAAAAATATCTTTGATTCTTAAAGTTTCAATTTCTTGCAAATTGGACTTATTTTGTGCTTATTTTTCTGATTTGTCCTCGAAAATGTTGACATGGCCATGAAAAAATAATAAACATTGCCACATTAGAATCAATAATGAAATTTCTATTTAGATCATCCCAGATCTAGATAGATCTATGTTTTATTGAATCAGTAATGAAATTTCTATTTAGATCATACTGATACACTTTCACAGATTTGTTTTATCATTGGCAATGGATCGTATAGTAAGGAGTTTCTTTGTTTCTATTTAGATCATACTTTTTTCTTGTTTTACGATCACACCAAAAGTTGTGATGTGTTTGTTTTGTCATTTTGGGAGGTGTATTCATGCTAAGATAGTTGTATTGGAGTACCACATTATGACTGATGAGGACTGCTGGTCCTCCATCGTTTTGTATCTATTTATACTTATATATATATATATATGTTTTGTTTACGATAAAAAAAAATGGAGTAAGACTATTATTGGGACAACCGCTTATCAAAAGAGAAGATTAGCAGTGGTTCAAATGCAAGAATCACAAAGAAGAATCATAGAGGAAAAATAGCTCTAAACATGTATTAACTAAAGGATCATGAAAGATAAAGAAAAGAAGATTCAGAAATTGCTAGTTTGAAAAAGGAAAAAAAAAAAAAAAACTGTAGATGCAATTTATCAAACTAATCCGTAAATCCCTTATAGATAATAAAATATAGATGCCATAAAGTAGTTTGTTGCTTATGCAATGCGGCAAAACAATATTAGAGATTTGAATATGTTTAGTCTGGATTTTAGTGACCAAAACCTTGGCTGAATTTCTGGTGAGATGGATGAGGCACCACTTGCCAAAGGTAAGTTTAGGGGAGGTCGCGAGTTCGATTCATGTTAGAGTCAAGTTGTTGATTGCTTGTCAAAAAACAAAAACCTTGGCAGAACTTCAACTTTATGATCCTTCTGTTTGTGCCCTGGGATTTCTACTTGCCTCAATAGTGCAAGTTGTTTCTTTTTTCCTGATATTAGTTGTTGCTCCTTACAGATGCTTGACAGTTCACAGACACTCTTACCAGCTGACAAGCTTAAAGAAAGATTTGAAGAAAAAGGTATTTATACGGCATTATGTAAATTTAGCTTGATGGCATTTTGACCAATGTTAATTGAACATACTAAATTACTTGGTATAGGGTGTACTCTTATGGGTGTTTTCGAAAAAGAAAAGAGAATTAACTTAATTTTAGCCAAAGTTATCATGAAGCATGCAAGTCTGATAGCTTTGTGGTCCATAAATGTCTCCGTTGTTTTGACTTTCCAAATTTGAGCATTAAGTGATTTTACAATCATGATGATTAAATTACTATTAGGAATTGAGGAGAAACCATTTGTATTTTATTTTTCTTTCTTTGTTTTTATGAGAAGTGACTTCCGTTAGTAGAGGTGAAGATAATAGACGGAGCAAAAGATGAAGTGAATAGGAAATTAAAGCTTTAGAGGAATACTTTGGAGTCTAAAGGCTTTAAGATGAGTGGGACTAAGACTGATTATATGCATTGTGAGCTAAACAAATAGTTGATATCAAGATAATAGAGTACTATTAGGAGAAGTAGAAGTTGCAACATGAACCATTTTAGATATTAGGATCAATTATACAAAGGGTTGGACATATTGAGAGTGATTTTACGCATATAATTCAAGCCGAATATAGGGAGTGGAGAAGTGCAATAGGTGTGGTATTTGATCAGAATATCCTTGTTAGACTAAATGGAAAATTTTATTAGACTGCAATAGGTCCAGCTATGTTATAAGTATATGTTGGGCGGTAAAGAAACAACACCAGACATAAAGAGGATAACATTCGCTATTTGCTCAACTCAAAAGCAAATACGTTTCCTCTTAAAAAGGGCAACGCTTCATTTTCAATATAGCAGATTGTTGGCTTCAGCGCTTAGCTTCCCTTATTCTTTTGTTCCTTTTTTGGAATCCCATAATTTTGATGTGCTTCATCACTCGTGTTAAACTAACTTTGAGACTTTGTTTGGAGGTCTTTGTTGAGTTTAATTTAATTAAAACATTTATTTTCTACAAACGAGTTTTCAAACTTACATCAAAGCCTACGTAACAAGTATCTTTGCTATTTGTCATGATTTTCATTTTCAGCTTTGGTAGAGATGCTTCGCCTGTAACATATTTGTCAAAATGTTTGATTCATTCCCTTGGTCATTTTCTTATTTTCCTTTTGTTATCTTCATCTTCTTGGACTGTTGGACGAATTGGTTGATTCATTCGGTGAACTTTCCTCTTGCCATAGGCATCTCCTTGGGTAGGCATGTGGTTACTTCTTGTGGCACGGGTGTCACTGCTTGCATTCTGGCGTTAGTAAGTTCGCTATTTCCTTTTCTTTTCTTTTTTCCTGCACGGGTGTGACTGCTTACATTTCCATTTTGCTGGTAGTCTTAAGAAAAACATTCACGGAAAGAAAAAGTGGTGAGAACTGACTCGAGTCTATTCAATTGTCAGGGTCTACATCGACTTGGAAAGCAAGATGTTGCGGTCTATGATGGTTCTTGGACTGAATGGGGTGCGCAATCCGATTCCCCCATCTCCTCTTCATAATGCTAAACGAGAGGTACTTTGGCTGTTTGCTTAGTTGAGACGAAGATTCTCATTATTCCGAAGAACCATGAAGGTGAAGGGAGGTCTGTTCATTTAAGTTAAAGATTTTCTAGATGCAGTTTTGTATCCTTTACAAAGGGTTCACCAAGGTTTATGTGCTAATAATGAAAAGGTGTTGATTGTCTGTTCTTCTAAAGTGTTAAAAAGTACTGGATGAGTGGGGGATGGCTGGCATTCTTTTCTAAATCTAAAGGCCAGGGGTAAACAAAATGATAGTAATTATCGCATTGTGGGTTATTTCAGTTTGTTTCATGTCCTTGTGTAGTGTGTACTGGTTATTCTTTACATAAGCAGTCACCTTGGGCGGGCTCAGCTTTGTTTTGTTTTCTTTTGCTTTTGCTTTTTCTTCGGTTACTATGGTCTCCTCAAGCATTGAAAGATCATGTTAGCAACAGCAGGTATGACGGATTGTTTATGGGTTTACTCTTAATATTTGCAGTCCTTTTTGAGGGGATTGGATCATCTCCCAAACCAAGAGAGGTAAATAATACAACAAAGACAAATTAGGAACACTTTGAATGACAAATTAAATAGTTGGGTTTCATATAATTTTCTTTGCTAATTCGTATCTATAATCTGTATACATAAAAACTCAAGTCAAGGCAGGATTTCAAGTCAAACTTTGAACATCTCTATACAATGGGAAAAGATTACATGTACAATTTATTTGTTTGAATTTGTTAGATCATGCTTTAGAGTGTCCGAGAACTGTAACCAAAAAAAGTGTCTGCGAACAGATCTCATTGCATATCCAACAAGTATGTATGGTTGTAGCAAGTGTATCTATCAAAAGTAAATAACTTTGAGGGCCGCTATGGGCACCCCACTAATTAGTAAAGACACCCTCTTGTTGAGGGCACAAAAGCATTTACCAAGGGCACCCAAAATTGATGGCCGAAATCCCCAAAATACCCCTCATTCAAAATAGAGGCACCCCACCACCCGTGCTCTTCTTGAACCTTGGATTTTTGCTCAATCCATTGCAAGCAACCTTCGAACCCCGGATTTGTCTTCGTTTCTCTTCTCTGTCGTAGGCGCTTGTTGCTGTGTTGTTCGAGTTTGGAGGCTCACCGATTTGTTGAATTTCGTCTCCACATTTGGGCTCGGTTTTAGGTCTTCGATCTCGCACACGAGGCGTTTATTCGATCGATTGAAGGTACGTTGATAGTCTAATTAAGTTGCATTTGGTACAATATTTGTTATTTTTCTGTAGTTTGTATTCAATGGATTGATATTTGCAAACTCGTGGATCTCGACCACACAGAACCCTCATACACATTAGTAGGGGGTCCCTAACATCAATCAAACACAAACACAACAACAACTCCAAATACAAGAATTGAATGAATTAACCAAGCTATGTTAATGAAGTACCTAGCTTAAACTCGGCCATTGTTAGCCGAGATTATTCTTATGTGTTATTGTTTTAGGTAGCGTAACGTTGTGATTGCTCTCGGTCACCACATCACGAGAGTAATTCGGAGTGTATAGTTGATTTTCATTTCGGTGATGTACAACCGAGAATGAAATAGTTTTCTCGGTTGTCCATTACCGAGACTAATTGTGTTATCTCGGTCACTCGTCACCGAAACTCTAATTGTTTTTTCAAACCTGTTTGACCGAGAATATAGAAATGGAAGATTTTGTTCTTATTTTTTTGAATTGTACTTCTATTTCTGCTTCAGGCGCTTACATGTTGTAGTCTTATCAGGTATGACTCGTTCGAAAACCCCGGTGACTAGGGAGGAGGTTGGTGTTGAGGTGTCGAGGGGTAACCGTGGGCGAGGCGGCCGGTAACCGTGGTCCTTTAGATGGATCATTGCTGAAAAGCTTTAAAGATCATGTCGCATTAGCGATTTGGAGCAATGAGGGAACTTGTATAATGTTGAATTATGGAACTTTTAATGTTTTAGTTTTTGTTGGATTAAGGAACTTGTAGAATGTTGTTTGAATGTTGGATTTGTTAGAATGTTGAATGACGGATTATGGAACTTGTTGTGTTTTTCATTAAATATTTGATTGTTGTCTATGTTTTGGTGCTATTGTTAGTATTGAGATTTGGTTTCAATAATTCTTGTTTAATCCATCTCGGTATCAGAGTACTTCGTTACTAACACAAACTTGTTCTCATGACCAATCATTTGAAGCTATGAAATAGCCGATTCTCTATATGGGAATGACTTGCAAGGAGTAAACATATCCTTGTAGTCTGGAAATAAAGTTGAAATCGGTATTACCTGCAATACATACATTGTAACATTACGACTCAACCAAAATGCACAATAAATTCACCAAAAAACCCAAAAAACCAATTTTTCGGTAGTACAGGTCCGCGACTATAATCAAATTTTCGTTCGATGGCAACCGAGACTTACGAAATAGTCTCGGTCGTTTATACCGAGACTATACAATTTGTTTCGGTCACGGCATGACCGTGAACTACACATAAATCTCGGCGAATTTTGACCGAGACTTATTTATAAGTCTTGGTACTGCGATGCCGAAACAATCGCGCCCGTGCAACTTCGACTGAAAAGATAAAAAACAAAAAAAAAAAAACTCAATTAATTTCAACAAATACCTCTTCTTGTACCTCCTCTTGCACCATTGCAGTACATTCGTCCATTTTATAGTGGAAACAAGCTCGGATGATGTGAAGACGTGGCTTTAGGTTAGAGATGGGAGACCAATGTAGTGGGGTGCCCCAAAATTTGTTTGAAAATGGGTTGTGAGATTGGAGATAGTTTATATGAAGGGGCAATAGAGTCATTTACATCAAAGTGTAATTTAGAGGGGAGAATGACAAAAAAAATTGGGTGCCTTCATTAATTGGTGGTGTGCCCATAGCGGCCTCATAACTTTCCCCATACGATTTGCTGAACTACAAATCATGAATTCCAACCGATAACAAACCTGACTTGAATGTGTATATACAACTCATAAAGGAATTACCAACCCTTGCCTGCTTAGTGTAACGATTGGGGCCTATTACTGTTCACTTGTGACTTTTACAGCTCACATGTTGAATCTTTAACGCATATCTCTTGCAAAGTTGGTTGTTTTAGAGGCATGTCTCTTGTAGAGTTGATAGGATCTCCTTTGGAGTAGTCTAAGGACACCGATATCAAAATTAAAATTAAAATTAAAAATTACAAGGCTGTAAAAAAACCGGATAGTTAAAAGTTGTAATGAGCTTGACAAGAAAAAATGCGCTGCCTAAAAGGGCATTTACCTTTCACGACTGATCCTTGATATTAGTTTCCATGCTGATGCACTTTCATGATCTGATGATGTGAAGTACTGGCTTTGCTTCTCTGACATCACTTTCACTTTGGCAGGCGAGATTCCTTCCTTACTGGAGAGTGCCTTTGGTCACTGGATCTCCTACAAAATACAGTGTGAGCTATATTGGAACTCCTCCAGAATCATTTTAACCATCCTAAACCACCTTCTTCCCATTAGGCCTTATGAACTGCTATTTTGTAGGCCTTATGAGAGTGCCTTCGGTCACTGGATCTCCTACAAAATATAGTGTGTCTTTTGTGTATCTTATGATTCAAATGTTCCTCATGAGATCATCCAATCATTTTTTTTTTTTTTTTTTTTGAGCAAAATCATCCAATCATTTTCCTTAAAATATATGTGCCTTCCAAGCAGGCATACTTCCCTTCCCGAAGAGCACTTGCTCTAGTGGAAGGGGAATCGGACTCACAACCAGATGTGGTTTCAATTTCCATGGATTGTGGTTATATTAATTTGAGGTGCATGTATTTTTAAATTAGCATGTTTGTCGGAGGTACGTCTGTGGTTGTTGCACCGTAGTACAAGATTGTGGAGGCGACGTCTAAAGTTCTAAAGTTGTACTGTTGCGATAGGTTCGCGTGATTGTCAAGCTGATCGATAATGTAGACTCAAAATTTCAAGAACTTCAGTACTTTAACAATTTATGTAATTGGTATAAAACTTCCAAAAAAAAAAAAAGGCAAACTTCCCTTGCAATTGCAAAGGAATTTGGAGCAACCAGGCTTTCGGCAGAAAAGGTTAGAAGTTTATTGGGCTTGGTTTCCAACCGAAACACTTGGAATTAATTGTGGATTAACTAGTTGACTATGACTGAGCTTTTAGTTGGTCAGACAGACTCACTGAGAGTTGAAAAATGCACTTGGAGATTTTTGGGGGTTATTGAAAAGGAAAATACTTTTGCAACCCACTCCCACACTTATTATGGATATCTAGTAAATTTAAGTGGGTGTCTCTCTATGTAATAGACTTTGAAGAGTGTGAATGCATAACTTAGTAGTTGTCTCTCCATGTGTACACTTTAAAGTGAACGCCTATCTCGAGATGTTACGTGCACACCCGGAGCACATTAGCTGATGTGTCATGAGGGTCCGGTACTAACTTGGGGGTATTTGATTCTTATATCACAACACACACAAAACTTATTCTTCTTCTTCACTTTCTCTACAGAATTGTCAAACAATAACCACACTTCAAATATTAGATACAAACCAAAAATCAAAACCCTATTTGCCGCCATTAATGGAGTCTTCGACAACCACAATACTTCAATAGATCGAGGCTCATATCTCGCAGAATATCTTGACGATGATTTTGTTGAAACTCTCTTGTTCTTTACTTATCGATTTGGAGAAAAGATAGGCGAAGACCCATTTTACGTCATCATGAAACTCGTGCCCCTCATTCGGCTCGAACGCGGAGTTAAGTCGAGAGACAGGCTTCATGACACCACCACCCTATAGTGAAGAATAAGTGCTTTTGGTACGATACGAGGGTGGGATTGTTGGGGTTCAAGTGTAAATGTGGGTTGCGAACAACTCAAACAAGCGAATCCGTTTCATAAGGCTGTGAAATTGTTGACCATTTGAGGGATTAGGATCGGTAATTTGGGTTTCTTTTTTTTTTTTTTTCTCTGTTCCTGGGTTTTAAGGATTGGGGATTTTTTTTTGGGTGGGGGCGGGGTTGATCATCTGTGTTGTGTGATTTCTGGGTTTGTTGTGAGAAGATGGCTTGGATAATTGTATAGTTACTTCAGAGTTTTAATTGGAACAATCATCGATAGAGCTTGGAGCATAATTTAGGCAATCTCTGTGAACCAAACTGGAATTTTCGTTTTTGGTACAAGTTTATATTTTCAACTTTTGTTCTTTTTTCCTCGTTTGATGGCGGTGTGGAGGAAGAATAGGGAGGCGGAGACGGGTGGAGAAGGAAAGTAGTTCAGAATGTGAAGAAGAAGAGGTGCTGTGTTGTGACGAGAGAGAGAGAGAGAGGCTGAAGGGTCACCTTTGATTACAGTATTAGTTCGGGGTTAATTTTTTGGAGTTAATATTTTTTATGTTCCGTTCAACTTTAAATTTGCAGGAAAGTTTCGAATTTTTAAACAATAAAAAATATAAATTAACATAAATAACATTCAAATAAGAAAAATAAATAATAAAAAAGTCATTAATGAGGGGTAATTGCGTTCACAGCTCCTGAGAGATAACTCTAGGGGATTGCGAGGAGATATCTTTCATTTTAAAGTATATGTTGGGAGATAATTTACAAGCAAGTAAGGCAACAAAACAAGATTAGTTTTCAACTCAAATGTGTCTTGTCTGAGACTCAAGGCCAAAGAGAATGTATCAGAGACTCAAAGGTGTCTTGTTTGAGATGGGCAAGAATCAAACACTCCACCCCCACTTTAGTACGAAAAATTTACAAAAGTACAATGCTTTGTACTTTAAAAGAGGTAAGTAAGGGGGTTTTCTTTTTTTTCCCCTCACTAGGCAATAACGCCTTCTCAAAAGGCGTTATTGCTGATGTGGCGAGGGAGAACTAATAGCGCCTTCTCGGAAAGGCGCTATTGTTCGCTTTCACCACGCTGGCACCAATAGCGCCTTCGAGAAGGCGCTATTGGTGTCCAACTCTAGGGGATTGCGAGGAGATATCTTTCATTTTAAAGTATAAGTTGAGAGAGATTTCGGGAATTCTAGAGGTGAGTCGAGTCAAGGAAACGCAACAATCTACTCGACGTGATTCAAAAGACCAGCCTACCTCAAAAGCAACATCAAAGAGTTATTCAACCTTCTCATTGAATAAACTTATTTCTCATGTTTTCCATATTATTATAATGTCGTAGATTTGATTACTAGGTTAATTAGGTTACTTTAGTTTAGGTGTTGAGGTTATGTTTGTTTAGTGTAGTTGAAATGTGTCTTGTCTGAAAATCAAGGCCAAAGAGAATGTATCAGAGACTCAAAGGTGTCTTGTCAGAGATGGGCAAGAATCAAACACTCCACCCCCACTTTAGTACCAAGCCCACGTGCCATATCGGCTAATGTATTTTTCGTGTGTGTTTGCATTGTAGCATTTCCCAAAACAGTATGACAATTTTATTTTATTTTATTTTTTTTTATTCCATAGTTTGGGATAGCTACTTTAAATTTACAAAAGAGGGGTGTAAGCATTCTCAGAACTAGAAGGCGTTTAGGTTTGGGCAAAAATTGTGAACGGCGCATTTTCAAAAGAGGTTTGTACTCAAGGCCGCTCAATTATTTATGAGGCCCGCTATGGGCACCCCACCATTTCATGAAGGCACCCATAATTTTTCTCATTTCCCAATCTAAAATGTAAAAGACTATTTTGCCCTTTCATATATACACACCCAAACCCCACAAACCATTTGCAACTCAAAACTGTGGCACCCCACCACCTTGAGGAAGAAGTGAACCTAAAGCCACAATTGTGTTTGCCGAGCGTGTATCGATTCTTGCATCTTGACAACCATATGAAGCTTTGAAGGAATTGTTTTTCGGATCAAAAACTGTGAAATTGATGATTTGATTTGTCAACGTAGGGTTTCTCAATTTTTCAGACGTTTTTTCACGGGCGCGATTGATTCGGCCTCGCAGGACCGAGAGTTATGCAAACGTCTCGATCAACATCCACCGAGAAATGAATAAAAGTCTCGGTAATGGACAACCGAGAGAAATGATACGTTCTCGGTTGTACATCGCCGACATGACATAAACTATACACTTCGACTTACTCTCGTGATGTGGTGACCGAGACGACAATAAAAGTCTCGGTCATGGACAACCGAGATCTATCTTACACTCTCGGTTGTACATCACCGACAGAACATAAACTATACACTAATGGTTGCTCTCGTGAAGTGGTGACCGAGATAACAATATAACTCTCCGCCATTCGTTGCCGAGACTGTGTAAACTATACTGGCCTGTCTAGTCGAGAACCACGAGTTCCCAAAAGTTTCCCCTTAGTCTCGGCCATGCTTGGCCGAGACAGTAAAAACACTCTCTGGCCTGTGTGGCCGAGAACCACGAATTTCCAATAATGGAACCATTCAATAATTAGACTATCAACGTACATTCAAACGATCGAAATCGCGCCTTGAGTGTGTGTACGACGAACTTCAACCGAGCCTTAATTTGAAGACGAGATCTGCCCAAAACCCCGATCCTTCAAACTAGAAAAACCTCCTCCAACGGAACCGAAACACGGAGACGAACGAACGAAAATGATTTTCGGGTTTCCTCGCAATGGCCGGGTATCAACGATTTCGTGATTGCTCAAAAGTTTGGTGGTGGGGGTGGTGGGGTGCCTCTGTTTTGCACGAGGGGTATTTTCGGTATTTCGAGCCTAATTTTTGGGTGCCCTTGGTAATTTGATTTGTGCCCTCAATACTTGGGTGCCTTTATGAAATGGTGGGGTGCCCTTAGCGGCCCTCTTATTTATTAGAGTGGGAAAGATAGATGAATCCACTGCATCCTGGGACAAGAGAATCCCCAGTTCCGGTGGAGGTAGAAAGGAAACTACATGAGTTTGAGCATCCAACAATGATCTCTTTGCCGTATGGTCTGCACAAGTGTTTGTTGTTCTTGGTATCCATACCAGTCGGATGTCCCAAGTCCTGCAGAGTAATTCCCGAATCTGCTGGAGTAATTTGCATTCCTGTAACGTCCAGGCCCCTTTTGAAACCAACTCGTACAACTCCATAGAGTCAGTCTCCACGATTACTCTGTAAGTTGAGTTGTTACACAATTGGAGACCCCCCAGCACCAGCAGCGCCCACATCTCTGCAACGCTTGGTGAACATCGCCCCAGGATCTTTGTTGAGCCTGCAATCCATTCTGCCTTTTCATTCCTGATGACACAGCCCACTCATGATTCTCCATTGTGAGGATTTGAAGCACCGTCAACATTTGCTTTCACCCAACCCTGCTCCGGTCGTTTCCAATACTTTGAGGGACCTTGAGATGATGAGGAGGTTAGGGAAAGATCTCTGCCCATCGACGCCATAAATTCTTCAGCTCTTAATCTAATCGTTCTTCCCGGATCTATAGATTCGTGGTCCTCGTCCTGGAATAAAAACTCGTTCCTCCATTTCCAGATACTCCAGATTGTAGTAGAGAGAACCAGGTCCCAGCTCAAGCCCCTCCATTTACATCTGAAGTTTCCTTCCAAACTGTCAAGGATCCAATCCTCCCCTGTCAAGTGGAAAAAACGATCCCAGTCCCTGTAATCAAGGACTTCCATCCATATTCGTTTTGACATTGTACATTCCCTTAGAGTATGACGCACACTTTCCTCTTCACGGCCGCATCTCGGACATGTTGATGGAATGAGTGGAGATCTATGGGAGCAAAACTTAGCCGTTGGAAGTCTATCACGAGTTGATAGCCACGTCGTGTTACGAACTCGCTGAGGAACAGTAACTTCCAAATCTTCTTCCAAGCTGCATGTCTAGCTGAGGACTCCTCATGAGCTAGGAATTCGAAAGCAGATTTGGTGGTAAAAGTCCCTTGTTTACTGAAGGCCCAAACTTCACAGTCAGTGTTATCACTGGGGTTCGGTGGAGGTACAGCTTGAATGCAGGCACAAATATTCTCTGGAAGAATGGAACGCAGCAAGTCCCAATCCCAACATCCATACTCATCAACGAATTCGCGAACTTTTCTATTTAGCTCCTCTTGAGGAACAAAAGTAAAGCATGGTCCCGAAGAAGGCCTAAATCTTCAACCCAATTGTCATTCCAGAAGCTCACCACTTGAATGTTAGAGACATTCCATGAAATGCCCTGCTGGAGGAAGGACCAAAATAACAGGCCAAGTCGAAGATTGGGTTCCTCGATGCCTCGTGCCAAACCCAGAATCGAAATCTGTCCACCCATACTTCGAGCTTAAAACCCGAGCCCAAAGAGCATCAGGATCAGAGAGGAATTGCCACCCCAGCTTCATGAGCATAGCATCATTGACCATTGCAGTTGGCCTCAAACCTAATCCTCCATTCTTCTTTTTAGAGCAAAGGACCTCCCACTTCACTAGGTGAGGCTTCCTTTGGTCCACAGTTGATCCCCGTATGAAACCTGTGACCAATTTATCAATCATATCACAAACTCCCCTTGGAAGTTTTGCAGATTGCATTTGAAAAATAGGAAGGGACAATAGAACCGACTGTGCAAGTGTTATTCTCCCTGCCATAGACACAGTTTTACTCTTCCACCCAGAGAGTTCTAAGTGAACTTTATCAATCAGGAACTTACATGAGGACTGTGTCACCCTACCATGGACAACTGGTGAGCCAAGGTATCGGTCTAGATCATTGGTTTGACTAAATCCCAAGGAGGCACTAATCGAGTGTCAAACGTCTATGGGGATGTTTTTGGAGAAAAAGATTTTCTTCTTCTCGTTATTAACTCTCTCTGGCCTGAGTATACACAAAATTCTGAAAGGATGCCTTGAATTATATCAACTTGGGGAGCAGAGGCTTCTGAAAATAGAAAAAGATCGTCTGCGAAAAATAAGTGAGACAATCGAGGGCCATCTCTACTAAGGCGTATACCCTTCCACTTCCCTTTACTGACTGAATGAGTAATGCCATACATAAAACGAAGAGATAAGGAGATAAAGAGAGTCACCCTGGCGGACAACCCCTCGATGGCGGGAAGGAATCTGTTAGGCCTCCATTCCAGAGTAAGTGCATATTAGATGTCGAAACACACGTCATTATTAGTTCAATCAATCTCACTGGGATTCCAGTTAGGCTCAGGGTCTCACGGATGAAAAGCCAGCTTAATCTATCGTAAGCTTTTTCAAGATTAACTTTTATGGCCATTCAACCTTTACTTCCCTGTTTCTTCTTCATTGAATGTACCACCTCTTAGATAATTATTGTGCTGTCGGTTATTCTCCTCCCTGGGACAAAGCTAGTTTGTGTATCAGAGACCAATTGATGCATCAAACACTTCAACCTCCCTGCTAAGAATTTAGTAATGGATTTATAAACTACATTGCAGAGGCTGATAGGCCTAAAATTAGATAGCTTACTAGCATGTTCAAGTTTAGGAATCAGAACTAGTAGGGTATCATTGAGGCTTGAAGGCATTATACTGGTATTGAAGAAGTTTTGTACTGTTCCAATCACTGAGTTTCCCACTATCTCCCACTGGCTCTGAAAAAATAACGGATTCCAGCCATCAGGACCAGGTGACTTATAACTTATAAGCACCCATACCAAGGATCGCAGCCCCGATTTCCTCACCTTCAACCTCTCGGGTTAGGTGCTCAGCATCGATAGGAGATAAGACATTAAACAAACATGGCCAAGAAATACATCCTGCAGGTCTGCTTTCCTCAGTATAGAGAGATAAATAAAAGGCAGTTACCATGTTTTTCAGTAATGTTTCATTAGAAATCCAATCACCTTTATCATTCTTCAGTCTCTCAATATGGTTTCTCTTTCTTTTAATGATTGTACTCAAGTGGAAGAACCTTGTGTTTCTATCCCCATGGTTCAGCCATTTGGAGCGGGACTTTTGGAACCACAACAATGTTGGGGTTACTCAACAAGAAAGTAACCCCTTCAACTCGAGAGACAGATGAATAAAATTCACTAAGCCACGAACAATGCGCCAAATCAATCACACCACAAAGAACACAAGATTTAACGTGGAAAACCCTCCAAATCAGAGGAAAAAACCACGGGCCAAACTCCGAATAAATCCACTATATGAATAAAGAGTACAAGAATCTCAATTGAGGAAAATACAATATAACTCCTTCAAAGAACTTAAATGGTCACACCAAGATCTTGAAGAACTCCACCCTCAAATTGTACCCTTTCTTGATCACCAAGAAACCACCAAAGACTTCGCCGCGAGTCTTTAGATTCAAGATCTTGATGTATCTTCAATGTAGAGAAAATTGTTGTTGCATTCACCGCCTTGAACGCACAATCTAGAAGAGAGAAGGAAAATTACCAAAAAACACAAAAGCTGGCTGATTAGAAGAAATCCCCCAATTCGTTAATTAACTCCAATTTTCTTTCCTATTTTTTCTCTCCAAGATTCCTATTCCACAACCAATTCGTTGCTTTATGTGTTGGACTTTTCCATTTAGTGTGGGGCCCACACAAAAACCAACAATCTCCCCTCCAACACATGGGGAGATCTCAATCATATTTGATGCTCAATAACAACTCGGCCCCCACCAACTTGGTGCAGGGGACTGATGCTTCTCACGAGTCACCACCTTCGTCAACATATCAATTTGGATTCTTATCGGTGTGAATCTTCTTCGACTCATCTCCCGATCATTCACAACTTCTCGAATCCAATGGTATCGGATATCAATGTGCTTAGTGCGGCAATGATAAGTAGCATTCTTGCTCAAATCTAGAGCACTCGACTATCACAGCCATTTGCATACCCATCTTCTTGCTTCAACCCCAACTCTTGAAGGAATCTCTTCAACCAAAGCATTTCTTTGCTTGCTTCAGCTATAGCAATATATTATGCCTCTGTCGTGGACAAAGCAACACACTTTTGCAATTTTGATCGCCAAGATACGCCCCCCCTGCAAAAGTGAACACATACCCCAAGTAGATTTTCTCGCCATCAAGGTCACCCGCCATATCGAATCGTATATCCCTCCAAAGTAGGTTTCGAGCCCCCAAAACATAAAGACATCTTCGAAGTACCTCTCAAATATCTCAAAATCCATTTCACGCTTCCCAATGAACTTTTCCAGGATTTGAGAGAAATCTGTGACTACACCAATGCGTGAGCAATATCTCGGTCGGGTGCAAACCATCGCATACATCAAACTCCCAACTGCAGAGGAGTAAGGAATATCGACATCTCCGCTATATCTATAGAAGTAGAGGGACATGATTTCTTGCTAAGTGTGAAGTGATTAGCAAGAGGTGTGCTAACGGCTTAGCATTGTTCATATTGAATCTGCTTTCAAGACCTGCTCAACATACTTTTTCTCGTGACACCCATAACTTTTTGATCTCCCGTCATGAATGATCTGCATGCCAAGAATCTGTTTTGACGGCCCCAGGTCTTTCATATCAAAAGAACTAGATAATTCTTTCTTCAAGTTTCCAATCAAGGAAACATCATGCCCCACTATCAACATATCATCAACATAGAGCAACAAGATCACAAGCTTCTCATCTGAAAATTTCTTGAAGTAGACACAATGATCTCATCTGTTCTAGTGTACTTCTTGACCCATCATGAAAGAGTCAAATTTCTTATACCACTGCCTTGGAGCTTGTTTCAGTCCATACAAGCTCTTCTTCAACTTGCAAACCAAATGTGTTTTTCCTGTTACTTCAAATCCTTCAGGTTGATCTATATAAATCTCTTCCTTCAAATCACCATGGAGGAATGCAGTCTTCACATCTAACTGCTCAAGCTCAAGATCCAAGCTAGCAGTCAGACCCAAAATCACTCGAATAGAACTCATCTTCACAACAGGGGAAAAAATCTCATCAAAGTCAATTCCTTTCTTCTGATTGAACCCCTTCACTACCAAACGAGCTTTATGTTTTACTAGATTATCTCCATCTGTCTTCAACTTGTACACCCATTTATTCTTCAAAGGTTTTCTACCTTTTGGAAGTTCCACCAACTCATAAGTATTGTTCTTCTTCAAAGAACTCATCTCCTCCTGCATTGCTTTCATCCATTGAGCTTTGTCTTTGTGAATCTGAACTCCCTGGAAGCTCTCTCGGCTCCCCTCTTCTCGTAATTGTAACATAATTAGAACCGGGGTACCTAGTAGAAGGAAGCAACCCTCTCTCGGACCTTCTAAGTGAAGGTTCAACTAAAGCTATTGGTGGAGGGTTTGCTCCCCGCTCAAAGATCATCAACCGGTTCTGCACATCAACCCCATGTTCTTCAAATGAGTCTCCCTCATGTGTGGCATCGATAATGGAAGAAGACTTCAATCCGAAACATCATCATCATCAACTATGATTTTCTTTGATGTCTTCAAATCTGCTATGGTCTCATATTCATGAAAGGCCACATCCCTGGACCTGACAATCTTTTTCTTCTCTGGATCCCATAACCTATAACCAAACTCGCATCTCCAAATCCCAAGAGGATACACGAACAGCTTCTATCATCAAGTTTCGTCTCTCGCTCCTTAGGCACATGCATAAATGTCTTGCATCCAAACACCTTCAAGTGAGAGTAAGTAACATCTTTCCCAGGACCAAACTCTCTCTTTGGAACATCAAACTCCAATGGTCTTAAGAAGGAGAGCGATTCATCAAGTAGCAAGCGATCGAGAGCCTCACCCCAAAACGACTTGGGCAACTTAGTCATTTTTAACATACATCTGACTTTATCAAGGATGGTTATGTTTGTTCTTTCAGCAACACCATTATGTTGAGGAGTACCCGGAACAATCTTCTCATGTCTGATTCCATGTTCTGAGCAATAATTCTCGAACTCCTTCGAAGTGTATTCTCCCCCGTTATCACTACGAAGGCACTTCAAAGATACGCCTTTTTCTCGTTCCACCATCATATGAAACTTCTTGAGGTACTCAAGAACCTGACATTTTGTTCTCAACACAAACACCCAAACCTTCCGTGAAGCATCATCAATAAAAGTAACAAAGTATCTCGCCACCTCCCATAGTTTCCACATCAATGGGACCACAAACATCGTAGTATACTAACTCAAGTAAATTTCTTTTTCTTTCGGATGATGAAGAAAAAGAAACTCTATGTTGCTTACCGAATAAGCAATCATCACAAGGGGTTCAAATATTTACCTTTGCAAAGGGAATGTGAGACTTCTTTGCCAACACACGCAACCCTTTCTCACTCAAGTGACCTAGCCGCCTATGCCACGATCCGGTGAAGAATCATCTTCAATTGCGTTCGTGTCACCTCGACGGCTTCAATTGAGTCTTGTAAAGTGTATAGCTCAATTTTCCTCTAGCAACAACAATTGAGCCTTTGGTGAGTTTCCACTCCTTGCCCCCAAAGATGTTGTAGTAACCATCTAGGTCCAAAGCATGAGTAGAAATCAAATTCGAGACGCGATCCGAACATGTCGCACATCTTTCGAATTATCGTGCAACCCATGTTTGTCTGCACACGCGACATCTCCAATGCCAATTATATCTCGCAAAACCGTTGTTCCCATCTTTGCCTTACCAAAATTCCCCTTCGATAAACGAGAGAAGAAATCTTTCCTCGGAGTAGCATGGAAGGATGTTTGCGGAATCAACAACTCATTCACTATCTCAGTATTAGTGACATGACCTTGATCCTCAACTAAAGAAAGCACAACCAAGTCTTCAATTGCATCGATATAGCAGTAGTAGTATTCGATCATTCGCTTTATTTTGATTTTTCTCATCATTCTGTTCTCTTTTCCACACTCTACAATTTTTCTTTGTGTCCTTCCTTGCCACAATGATAACAAGAGAATTTTCCTTTTTCCTTGAGACTTGCCTCTAGATTTACTCCGCCCCCTCGGACCTCTAGACTTACTTCTGCCTCTATGTTCTGCAGTAGTAACAAGAGCTTGTGAAGTTTCAATGCCTTTATCCTTTCTCCTAGTCTCATCGTGAAAGAGACTATCCCGCACTATGGATGAAGACAAGACACCGCCTGGAGCAGAATTACTTAGAGACACCACCAAGGTTTCCCAGCTTTTTGGCAACGAGCTCAAGAGTAAAAGTGCTTGTAACTCATCCTCAAGCACAATCTTCATAGCACTTAATTGATTGATCAATGCTTCAAATCATTCAAGTGCTCTATCATCGACCGCCCATCTTTGTACTTCATATTAACAAGCCTTCTAATTAGAGAAGCCTTGTTCTGAGCCCCCTTCCTCTCACACATATTCTGCAATTTTCTCCACAACTCCTGTGCATCAACCTCTTTGCTGACATGGTGATAAATACTGAGATCGATCCACTTTCGAATAGTCCTAGCAGCTTTTTCTGCAACTTCCTCCAATTAACATCGATATTTTCTCTTGGCTTGTTTTGTCCAAATTCAATTGGATCAAATAAATCCTTGCAATAAAGATGATCTTCCATCATCGGTTGCCAAATTGAATAATTCGTAGCCGTCAACTTGACCATATTGCTTGATTTATCATCATCATCCACCATCTTGATTCCCACAAAGATTCCCGAACACGAACTAATCGCGGCTCGATACCACTTGTTGGGGTTACTCAACAAGAAAGTAACCCCTTCAACTCGAGAGGCACGATGAATAAAATCCACTAACACGAACAATGCACCAAATCAATCACACCACAAAGAACACAAGATTTAACGTGGAAAACCCTCCAAATCGAGGAAAAACCACGGGCCAAACTCGAATAAATCCACTATATGAATAAAGAGTACAAGAATCTCAATTGAGGAAAATACAATATAACTCCTTCAAAGAACTTAAATGGTCACACCAAGATCTTGAAGAACTCCACCCTCAAATTGTACCCTTTCTTGATCACCAAGAAACCACCAAAGACTTCGCCGCGAGTCTTCAGATTCAAGATCTTGATGTATCTTCAATGTAGAGAAAATTGTTGTTGCATTCACCGCCTTGAACGCACAATCTAGAAGAGAGAAGGAAAATTACCAAAAAACACAAAAGCTGGCTGATTAGAAGAAATCCCCCAATTCGTTAATTAACTCCAATTTTCTTTCCTATTTTTTCTCTCCAAGATTTCTATTCCACAACCAATTCGTTGCTTTATGTGTTGGACTTTTCCATTTTGTGTGGGGCCCACACAAAAACCAACAAACAACTCTTCTCGGTAGAGAGTGTCCTCATATTGGTGTTTGGACTCCGTCCACTGGTCTAGTAGGGCCTGACTCTGGGAATATTCAAGCTTTGATTCTAGTCTGGTCAGTTTCCTCATTAGAACTTTCTTCTACATGAAAATATGTCCAAACACCTCCTCGTTCCACTTCCTGAGTTTACAAGCAAGAAAGGGAGATTCAACAGTAAAATCATCAACATTTAGCCAGTTATTCTTCATGAAACCCTTGAACAGAGGCTGGGTGATCCAAAATGCATTGAAGCAAAAAGGCCTCACAGCATTAAGAGGGGGAGTGGCCCCACTAGCCATCAGCAAAATGGGTCTATGGTCGGATTTAAACATGGGTTAGTTATGAAGAACAACCTCTGGGAAGTCCAAACGCCAATTTGTGTTACAGAGATCTTTGTCCAATCTCTCTAGTAGCAAACCATGTATCCAAGTGAACTTTGGTCCCACAAAACCCAAGTCAAGAAGATCGGCTATAGAACAGAGGTCCCGCAATTCTCGGCACTTTGAGATGGAGGTGGGGGCTCCTCCCTGTTTTTTTGTCTAAATGCAGAATTGTGTTAAAATCAGCCATAGCTGTCCATGGTTCTTGAATATTGTCACTAGCACGGAAGATAAAATCACACAATCTTTTCCTAGCAATAACTAAGATTCCCTTCTGGTTCTTCAATTCCCAACGTAAATGAACCCAGTGGTCCCTATAGTCAAGAGGGCCGCTAAGGGCACCCCACCTTTTCATGAAGGCACTCAGTTAATGTGGGCACAAACCAATTTACCTGGGGCACCCAAAAATTAAACCCGAAATACCCAAAATACCCCTCGTGCAAAAAACTCTCGCACCCCACCACCCCCACCACCACCTTCACCGAAATCTTGTGGAAGAATCCATTTCTTTTGAACCGACCTGTGAGAGGAATCCCCGAAATCGTGTTTCCCGTGTCTCCCCTTGTGTTTCTCTTTCGTTGTACGAGTTTTTTGCGCTTGTAGGGTCGGGGTGTGAGCCGATTTCGTCTCCAAATTAGGGCTCGGTTGAAGATCGTCGAACACACGTTTTTGCGCGAAATCGATAGTTTGAAGTTACGTTTATAGTATAATTAAGTTACATTTGGTAGAGTAGTTGTAATGTGTGTGTGACGGTTTGTAGAATGGTAAAAAAATTGGGAAATCGCGGTTCTCGACCACACAGGGCCGAGATCGTGTTAGCCGTTCTCGCCAAGCATGGCGAGACAGAGGCTAAATTTTTGGGAACTCGCGAGCTCGGCCACGAAGGCCGGAAGAGTTCACAGTGTCTCGGTTACGCATGGCCGAGAATACTTCAGTTATCTCGGTCGAGACATGACGAAAGCTACAATTAGTGATAGGTAATGTGGCGTCGGTGGTGTACAACCGAGAATTTTCTCCTACTCTCGGTTGTACACACGGCGAGAGGTTAGAGTAGGCTCGGTCCTCTTGACCGAGACATTTCAATATATCTCGGTCTTGCGAGGCTGAAACAATCGCGCACATCGACAGAAACTTCGGATAATCTCATAAAAACACAATAAATTCGCAAAATTACCTCAAGTTCAACCTCCTCTTGCACCGTAGCAAAGACAATCCTCCATTATATAGTGGAAACAAGTTCGAATTTGAGGAAATTACCAAACCCTACGTTGACAAACAAATCATCATTTTCACGCTTTACCCAACTAAACAGTTCTAAGAAACCATCATATGGTTGTCAAACATTGTTACATCGCTGTCGGATGATGTCAATCCGCAAGAATCGATAAACGCTCGCCAAACGCAATGTGGTTTTGTGGTTCAAGCTTGGTGGTGGGGTGCCCTTTTTCTTTGTCAAAATGATTTGTGGGGTTTGAATCATTATATATACAGGGGCAAAATGGTCTTTTCCAGTTTTGCTGAAATTTTTACAAATAATTTGGGTGCCTTCATGAAAAGGTGGGGTGCCCTTAGCGGCCCTCATAGTCAATCACGTTCACAGTGAGGTCCATATCATTCCACAAGACTAGGGCTGACAATTTGGGTCATGAAACGATTAACACGACACGACACGTAATAAACATGTCGTGGGTTTCGTTTAAGTGGGTCTGGGTCATAAACATGTTAACACGTTTATACACGGTTAATAAACGAGTCATTAACATGTCAATTTGCTTAACTCGTTTATGACTCGCTTAACACGACTAAAGAATAATGTACAAATAATAAATATAGTATAATAAATAGATTAGTACAAAATTCACCTATTTGAATGCATGTTAATAGCATGATTTATTTATTTTATTTATGTACATCTTTTATCATATTTTATTTTATATTTGAGAGGAAATATTCATTTTACTTTTAATATATTATTTATGTTTTAGATTTTATTAAATAATTATTTATTAAGAAAAAAATAAAACTTTTCATCAAAGTAAAATTTAGATATTTTTTTAGATGATTCTTATAATTTCGTTTATGTTATTATTATGAGTCATTTTTGCTTTATTATTAAAAGTAATAAACACTTGAATGAAAAAGTAAAGTAAAACTAACGACTATTTACAACCACATTATATTTTATTGGCTATTTTAGTATGTTTGTTCGAAATACAATATTTAATAAATGGGTGACACGAATACACGACGTGTTTGACACGACCGACTTAGACACGTAGACACGAAAACGATTAACACGATTAATAAACATGTCATGTGATGGGTTTGCATTATATGGGTCATGACCTGTTTATGACACGACACGTTTACGACTCACCGACACGAATTGCCACCCCTACACAAGACCCATATACCACCAGAAAAGCCATGCGCCTCCACGATAAAGCCTTTATGAAAGTCCAAAAACCCTGCTATAGAACGAGCCTTATCACCACTGGTACGAGGCTCACTTATAACTAACATAATCGGTTTATAACATCATACAATATCCTTTACAGAATGCTTAAACGTAGGACCACACGCTCCACGACAATTCTAATAGATAATCGACATAAATAAATTATATAAAGTGAGAGGGAGAGCTATCACCAGATCAGGTCCTATTGCCACGACTGGCAGGACTACCTGAAGGCCGAGCGGCATCGTCAATGGTTGCAACAACCGTTTGGGTCATTCGATCCGACCCCAGCATCGATTCGTCACTCTCCATCTGCGGATCAGGAGGAGGTGGCGGTTCCTCCGGTTGGGTTTCCTGTTTGGTTCGAAATCTTTTCTTCCCAGGTTCATTGGGTGGCCTGGAAGAATAAGTATCGATTGCAATCATGGATTGAGCTGCATGGCCAGCAACATGGGGAGCTTTCGAGTTTCCAACTCTAACTTGGGCCTGGTTATTAGTAATTTCAGTTAAGGGACGACGAGCAGAGGGCTTCACATGCTTTACACGCTTCGATGTGCTCTTTGGGCCCTGGCCCGCGCCTGAAGCACTTGGCTTATGCTTAAAGTGTAGGTGGGACGGGCCCGATACAGCCTGAACCTGGTTGTCTACCCTTTGAAGAGCCTGCCTTTTTGCTAGTAGACGCAAATGCCCCCGTAGAGGTTGAGCCTTTAAACACCACGTGGTACCCGTTGACCTTGGATTAGTCTGCAGTTGGCAAGCTAACAAAAGGATCCTCAGTTTCCAAATTTAAAGCATAATCTGGATCCAGACGATTTCTTGGACGTCGTTGTAATATTCGGTCCTTGATTCTCGGTTGCCTTTTTTGGTGGTCTTCGTTGGGCACGTGGCGCCATCATCTAAGTGCCGAACTTAGCCTCCGCCGCCTCCGTCAACTCCGGTGACACCTTAGTTCTCCCTGCACCCTGGTCTCCTTCCTTTGGTGGGGGAAATTCTACCCTTCTAACAATTGTCGGGCAGGACGAGGAGTTGTGACCAGCTCTCCTGAATGTGAAACAGATGTGGAGGAAACCCTCGTATTCCACCTTTCGCCATTATCCCAGCAGCTTAAACTTTCGAACTAACGGTTTAGATAAATCTAGTTGGACTGCTACCCTTGCGAACCTCCCTCTTTGTACGAAGGAAGTTTTCATATATACCTTTATCGTCTGGCCAATCCTATTACCAAGCCTCTTCAGAAGGGGTTTTTGGTAGTACATAAGTGGAAGATTTGGGGATTTAAGCCATGCCGCCACGCTTGGTATTGCAGAGTCTGTATCCCGGAAGGATGGGGACCAACGTTGCACAGATAAACAATGACACATGATAATCCATGGTCCCTCCAACAGAGCCTTCAAGACATCACTTTCATTCGACATTTGCACTAAAAAGAATTGGTTGTCCATATCCACAACCCTGTACTCCCCAGTAGGTGAGGAGACAATTTCAAATGAAACTAGGCTTGTCATCCGAGAACTCGAAGTCTTCATCTCTTATCGTGTCAGACAGATTCTGCCATTCTTTACGCATGACTTTATTCTTATAAGACATCGTATTATTTTCCGCATCCAATATTCCCACACCAGGAGTCGCAATGGCCTCTCCATCCGTCCCCATGACTGTCCCCGAATCCAGTTGCATTGTTCCCTCGCCGTTTGTAAACGGCGTGCCGATCGCTTCTTCGAGATCCAGAGCCACCCCAAACCCAATCTTTTTACGTCCGCTTTCCTGTTGATCTTGATGCCCTAACCCAATATCTACATACATAAGTGAGGCCATTGTACTTTGAATGAATGCCTCCTATTTGTATGCCTCGTTTTTTTAAAGACATTCAATCGAATTTTTTTTTTTTTCGTTGTCTACAAAAAAAAGGGAATATGTAAACTCAATCACATGCAAAATTAAAAAATAAATCACCGAACTCCAAAAAAAAATTCATATCAAGTTCATCAAGTGAGTGTAATAAAACTGTATAAAAAACATCTATTGATCACGTGGATGCCTCTCCTTACGCCAATGCATCACCTCCGTTGTGCAAATCAGACTTATTCTAATTGTCATAAATGATCTCCTCCAGCTTGTCCATCCGGTGTATCATGTTGTGCCGGCTTGTGTGACATCCGAGGATTTCATAAACTTGATTAGGAGGCTAATTAAGTGTTTTTCAAGTTTTATTTGGAATTTATGTATCCGAGGTGGAACCCACGCATTACGGACCGAAGATCATAAGGTAAAATGTTACTTTTTTTCGATGATGAATGCTTATTGTGTGTATTATATGATATTTTGTCGCAACGTCGGAGTATGTTGAGGTGTGTCATCAATTTGTTATGATAAGGGTTGTAAATGCGTGGCTGAAAGGCACAAGCGGAATAAAAATGATTAGTTCCTTGAAAACTAGTGAATCAAGTGCCAAATATCACGTGAGATTTTGCCTCGATTTACGTGCGTGTTAGGATTGATGGCAGTGTAAGATGAGAATGAAGTTGGTGCAA
This sequence comes from Stephania cephalantha, assembly GCA_039657325.1. Taxonomy (NCBI): domain Eukaryota; kingdom Viridiplantae; phylum Streptophyta; class Magnoliopsida; order Ranunculales; family Menispermaceae; genus Stephania; species Stephania cephalantha. Next base: position 34,622,280 of record CM077571.1, read on the forward strand.
GACCTTACCTTGAGCTTTATGTCGGTTGGCAGTGGTCGATGTTGAGATTGGGTCCAAATTTGGGTAAGAGAATTTGTCCATAAAGGTTCAGTATGTCGTGGACAAAGTTTAGATTTTTGGGGTTTTGATCAGTGTTATGGACATTTTATGAAGATGAACTATTTTGTTGAGAGTTCGGTTAAATTTGGTGAAAAACTAGATTGAAAACGAACGCCGAAAGTAAACCACATCAAAATATAGATTTTAAGAATTAATAAATAAAAAGAAATTAAGTTGCAGGTAAGTAGCTGAGGGTTTATGCATAATGATAAAAAAACTGAAAGAAATGAATTATGTTTCATTTCATTTCACATAGAGAACAAAGGTTTTTTCTCTAAACGCTCTCAATTTAGGTTTTTCACTTTGCGAACTCTCGACGTCTGATTTTTGCCTGGTTTCTTTCTGCAAAATGGTAGAGCATCGCGAAACGGTCAGTTCGAACCATGTTTCTACAATGGAAACAAGGTATTTGAGCCGCAATTTGGTAAATACTAAAATCAGGGCATTTTTTTCAATTCAATTTGAATTCTCACTATTTCTCAATTTCTTTCGTGGGGTTTTGATAAAAATTGGTAAAAATTGTTGTAAATTGATCTATTAGATTGATTTGCGCCAATTTGATATAAATCTCACTGGCGTGGGTTAGAGTTTTGAAAAATCTCAACAGGATCGAAAATAAGTTCCATTAAATTAGATCTACAAAAGTAAACCATAGCTTAATTCGTGATTTCATTATCTGATTGTTCGATTTCCAATACGTTTAAGTGTACGTCCTCTATCCGAAATCTACACACGAATGATGACCATAATTTGGAGTGCTAGCCCCAAGAGAGATAAAAAAAACGTTTTTATTTTTTCTCCCAAAATCCAAAGAACTCGAAAATAGCAAAATTGAAAATCTAATTTCGTTTAATGATTTCAACCTATATTTATATGTGTAGATAAGCTTACTTAAAATACCTATTTGTAATACAACTATTGTATTTATGCAATTTAACCAAATTACACATATGCACCTATTAATAAGTTATCATATAACAAATCGTAAGGGTTTTATTTCATGAATTTCATCATATAAAATTCAATGCTTCGAACCAATTGAAGTTGCACAAAGCTATTCTTCGTGTGCAACCCAATAGGTTCATGCGACGTTGGTAGTGAACTAAAATTATTTTTGTACAGAAGTCATAAACGGTCTCTAGTAAGACATTATTATGACTACCTAAGTAGCATGAATATCAAAATCGACACAACCTAATGAATAATATATATCATATCCTTTTGTCATGCTATCCTTTCATTACACTTAAGGCATGGAAAGTCACCATTTCAATCGTACTAGTCTTGATCTTTAGGTAGACTGAAAACATCCAAGTGATATTGATCATATCAATTCACATTGACATGACCATTTAACAGTCTAACATATCGAGGGATCCACATATATCTCTCTCAATACGAGAGAGACAAATTATATCTTGATTACACACCTTCACATATTTTTCACATGGTAACCAATCACAATCTTTATAATCGTATGGTTAAAGACAACGTTTGATTGTGTCAAATTACCGTGCCCCTAATATTGAAGTCTATGATAATCTCAAGTCGAGTGACTAGATGATATACCTATCATGAGTGACACCTATGACTTGATCTAACAGGTCGGTCCAGTACCTTATTCCCTAACAAGTACTCATGATCTCGATTCATATCCCTATAAGCATGATCATCACATGACCATCAATCAAGATTTACACTAGTCTTTATTCATTATAGTTACCAGTATAATGATCGATTAGGGACATTTATGATATTTCAACAAATACACATGGATCTTACTATAAGGTAGACATGCAATCACTTATAATAACAACATCAAATGAAAACCTTAATTTTATTAACTAAAATTGTAAGAAAAATAATGTTTTTAAATTGACCTAGGGCACATGCCCCAATATTGAACTAATGCAATTCAGTTGATAGTTATTTTGGAGATATTTTTATAGTTGATATTGATTTACATTGGGTTTTAGATTAATCGATTATTAGTTTTGATCCAATTTGTCTCCACGGGGTGTGAAAATATTTCTATGTTGGTATCAAGTTGTTTCGTGGTGTTTGTTGTTGAGTTTTGAAGATTTAATTGTGAAAATATTGATTTGGAGACCTTTTTTAGTTCAAAATAAATAAAGTTTGCCTAATTGACATGTCATATAAAAAAATTCATCACTTCTCCATTGGTGATTCGATTTGAGTGTTCTTGGAGTCTATGAAAAGTATGACATGACTACTACAAGTTCCTTTTTAGGTCATCATGACAAATATTGAGGTTTTCAAGGCTAAAAAGTTACCCCAAGTTGGCTAGTTGAAAACCAGTTAAAATAGTTATATAAATTAATATTTTTGGAAATTGTTCTCAAACGTACTTTGGTCGCAGTTTTCATTTCGTTTAGTGATTTGGTTTCACTTGAAACTTGACCCATATTATAATTTGGTATGTAGGGAAGCTATTATAACCATTTTCAAGGTGATTCGACGCTCCGGGAACCCCGAAAATGAAGTTCAAAGTTGATTAGTTGTAAGTAAACCCTACAGTGATCTTTACTATTTATTGAATATATTTGTACATGTAATTGCATCATAGTCTTTATTGCATTTCATCATTCTTGGTCATGCATGCACGAAGAGAGTGAGGGGGATAAGCTTGTTTCGGAGTTTGGTTTGCTTGAAATGAGATTTCAATCCTTCCGGCTAGTGAGACTAGTTCCAGAGTCAAACATCGACAGGTTATCTTTGCATTTCATGATCTCTTAATACTGTCTTCGTACTATTTTTGGAAGTAGACATCTGATTAAAGTTAGGAGACAGAAAAATAGTAGATTGCTTGTCATGTTGATGCATATATCTGATTGGCTATTCGGAAATGCAATTACATGTCTCCATGTATCAGACTAACAATTACGGGAGTACATATAAGTGTAGATTTTTACTTATCGGACATCTTCAAGTTCTTTTAGATGATGTCAGTTTGTATGTGAAATAAGGGACGAATGGAAAAGACTCGAAGATTGTGGTGATTGTTTTTAAAATTTTAAAGTAAATTCTTGTTTTCAATTGCTTGTGTATATTGTTTTGGGATTCTTAGGGTGAATGTAGGACGTGAAGTTTTGTTGAATGGTTATAAGAGCCTCCTAAGTCAGTTTAAAATACGTTAAGAGGTTTATGTTTCAATTTTTGGTCTATTTAGGATTGTTAAGTTGTAATTAAATTATCGAAGACTCTAAGTTAGTTTATAAATTTGAACATGATATATATTATGAACTGCATGGAATTGTGAGTCCTTCTAGGCTTCTCCCAAATTCTAATGTCTATAAGGTAGAAGTTTTCTGCCATGCCACTTTTAGTGGATGAGCTACCGAAATTTTTAAAAAATACGGATACAATTTCTTAATTTGCTTCTAATTGAACAAATCATGAATTAAGTTTCATTGAGGACATAAATTTAGTTTTGGAGCATTAGTAAGGATCTGAATGAAAAGTATTTTGAGGTCAAAATCAAAAGAATGGATTAGGCTGACTAGATTATCAAGGGATTAAGATAATCTAGGTTGGTCAGTTGTCTTAATGACGAGGGGGCTGACAGCCTGTTTGGTATTGGATTTTGCCTTAAATTTAGTTGAGTCATCATGTTCTCTTCCTTTTTTTTTCATGTAATACACTCGTAGTACCAACTCTATAGAAGGCAGGGGGTTCAACCATTCCTATATAGTGACTTGATGTATGTTGTTGTGCTATAGAAGCATGAGGTGACATCCCTAATAGGTTCATGACTTAGCCATTTCCACTGTACGACATATTATAACTATAAATTGGTGGAATAAATGGACTTGACATGTATTGAGTCGATGGAGCATGCATTGAATGTCGTGGAATGCCATAGTCCATATAAAAAGATGATGATCCAGGTACAAATGGATAGAAAATGTATGGAGGACATTCATGCTTGTCACCATTGGTGCAAATATATGAGCTTTGGATTACATTAGGGGTGATCCAAGATTGTACATATGACAAGAAAGTCGTGGTGAAGATGAACATCGGCTACTCTCACCCACATTCTATGTCTTTCTTATTCTTGGACAAGGACGTAGTGGGGATGAACGTTGGTTACTATCACCTATAATCGATGTCTTTGTTCTTCTTCTCCTCCCGCTGTGCGATCGCCTATGTTCTTCTTCTTCTTCTTCCTTTTTTTGTTTTAAGGATTCATCATACTCAAAAAAGTTTTTGATCATTGAACATGGAAAGCCTCTGGCTTGCTTCCTCGTCCAAGATTCTAATTGCATTGTCACAAAGAGCAACGCCTTTCTCTTGCTCATCATTAATAAATACACGTCGCATTTGATGTACCAAGGTAGACTGATATACAAAAAAACAAGGGTTAGTTAGGAATGCAAATATACTACTCCTAAGGATGGCAAAGTAACTAATAGTTTTAAGCTTACTGTATAGTCATGTAAAACCACGTTGTGTCTAATAGATCGTCTTGGTATTGAATTATATCACCTATGTATTGTTCATGATTAGGTGGTCCTCTTTTTTGTTCCTCATTCACTATCATATCACCGCGATTTTTCCAATGTTAGGTAGTACTGACAATGCATATTGACGTGCCACATTTTTACAACATGCTGCAAGTCTTGCTTATTCTCAAAACACGTTCCTTTTTCCAACTAAAAATCACGGTTTTCCCATTAACAAGTCAATAATTAGACATTTTTATAGCTCATTTAAGGATGATTTTCAATGTAAAAGACTATATTACACGGGGTTTTCTTTTGTTTTTGTTATTTCAGGTAACAGTTCAAATATATGAAGAAATGGAGTAAAAAGAGAAGATTAAGAATGAATTAATCAAAGTGGAAAGAGTATGCAAAAAATCAACAACAAAGAATCAAGGAAGAACTAGAATTCAATACCAGCGATTCTCCAGTGATTCCCGTATACACATAATCGCCACTCAAATCGGTGGTACATGGATGGAAACTAGGAGTTTAATTATACGGATTCACTCAGCGATTCCACTTAACCATTAATCCCTGAGGAATCGTTGGAGGAGATTTCAAGGATTTTAGATAACAATAATTAGTTTGAGTTAGTTTGGAATTTTTACTACCTAAAACACTCTAAATACAACCTTAGGGTTACGAAATTAGTTGCCCTCGAGTACGTAGATCAAAATTTCTTTGCTCTAGGAGCCATTGCTTATTTTCATTCTTTATTGTTGTAGTTTATTGCTTTATTATTCATTGCTTTTGGATAAGACTTGAATATTTAAAATATTTATTTTAGAGGTATTTATCTATGTCTTTTATTTATATTATTGCAATGTTATCTATGATTATGAGTGAGTAGTTAGTTGATCTAAACAAACTTCGAACATGAACTAGTTTTGTTTTGCAATGTAGTTACGATGAGATGAATACGTGCTTAATGCTTTAAACCTATCGTATTCTTTGATTCACTTATTTAATAGATTATTATCTAATGATTTTAATCATGATCTTCGTATTGCATGCATAATCAAGAATGTGTATTGTGATATTTGGATTCATTATCCAATTTAAAGTAGTAACTAGGATTATTTGAAAAGTTTGACCATTTAGATATCCTAGGTGAATTTGAGATCTAAATCTAATGTTGAAGTGGCTTTCTGAAGATGTTAGATTTAGTAGTTCAAAGTTTTCATAAAGTGTAATGCGGTTTTATTGCATGAAGTTAATGTCATTGTGCACATAAAGAAACGTAACTTTTCAACCGGTATAAGAAGAACAAATGGTTGGCTAAAGGCTGTTTACTTACTTATGATTAGAGTTTAATGATCTGATATACTTTCTCAAGTATGTTCATAACTATATTGATTGAAGTAACATGTTTGGAACGCCAAACGAGTTTATGTTTCATAGTTCAGGATATTTGTTTAGATATATATTTATATTAAATTGAATTGAATTTATTTGATTGATATTGAAATTAGAATTGTGTTAGTTAAGTTAGTATAATTAGTTTAGTTAATTATTAGTGAGTTTAGTTACTTTTTTAATTAATTAGATAAATTAAAGTAAAAATAATAAAACTATTAAACTTCCTTTTTCCTAGAGAAATTGGATAAATCCTTGTGGAGACAACTCCCATTTGCCACTACTACAAAATATTGAAAATATAATATATGAGGAAAATTTATTCTACACGCCCAACACGTGCCACTCATTCATTAGGATGGTAGGAGTGTTTGGTTGGGATAAAGTGAGCCACTTCTTAATCAATGCCATTATAACAATGCAATGGTTAGTGAAGTTTGTCATCATCTACTTCATCCATGTATGACTCCTCTTCAACTACATCTTGTTCATCTTCATCTAGATTTTCTGCCCAGGCGGTTCATAATGTGGGTTGTTGATGCGTGCTGCAAGTATAACGACTAGCTTGTAGTAATAGTGCAATTAACTTACATTGATCACGGATATCATCCTCAAGGAAAGGTTTTTGCATTAGTTAATTACCTATTTAACTTTGAACTATTGCTAAGGAAATCCTTTTTTTTAATGGTTTTATACTAATTATACTAATCTAGCAATTCAATTTAAACTTAGTTTAACTCTTATATTAAAGATATCTTAGTTCATAACTTAACCTAAGTAATTTAATACAATGCTTTTCAACTACTTTTACATCTCAATATATTGTGCACAATGCCTAATTAGAATAGACAAATTTCCTTCAAATCCACTTCAACTTACTGTCGTGATGAAAAAGATTCTAATGTGCAAACTAGAACTCCACCTATCAGTGTGAATAACGTAAGCACCATATTGCTTTAAGTCCCAAATCATTGGATTCATAACTAACTAAGTTTACTATCCGTCCTCCTTAGTCAACAACCATCATTCGATGTTGTATATTTTATGGTTGTTCCATTCATGTCTGGATTAAAAGCTTCAATGGCCATAATAACTCCTAAAACCTAATATCATTAAACATGTGATCAAGATGTCTAAAGTATTATGCTCAGAATCAATAGAAATTCTAACCATTGCACTTTTTATATTCACTTTTTATTCATATTCAAAACATAGCATTCATACCAAGGATCCATTGATCCCTAAGATAAATCGTCTACTCACACTTCATTGAAATACATATATTAAAATTCATAATGGAATCATTGCAAATCAGATATGAATATAAATATTACATCGAATTAATCAACGAAACCAAACTTGAATTGCAAACGTGAAGTCTTTAATGTTTTCTTCACACAATAATCCTTAATATTCAAAACAAAAGTAAACCATATGCTAAATTACTCTAATGGTGGCTAATAGTTGATATGTAGTGAGTTTTCCACGTCCTATTACCTATTTATACTCTCTAATAATAATTAGAAACTCTACTTTACAATTTAACTCGAAATAAAACTCTAATTTTTTATTTTCTGCGTGTTTGGCGCTGTCACTAATGCCCTGACGCCATGTGTGTTAAGCCACAGTGCCGGCCATTGCGCCATCACTGCATGCACATATTGTTCTCTCCTGGTGCCTCGGAGCTGTCACTCACTTGACTGACGACGTCCCCTTTGTACTACAACGTCGAACCTCCAGACTTGGTTTTATGCACTTTCTCAACCCTCCCACGCCATGCCTTTTCTTTCCATGCTATGTTTTATGTTCCCATAGCGCCAACATGTGTAGTCGCGACCAAATTATATGAGAGACCCTATAAACTATACCCTTTTAGAGCCATTGAAAATGCATTGGTTGTCCCAAGACAACAAGGATGGGTAATGGGAGCTGAGAATGTGCCTAACCACATTAAGAAGGGGAGTGTTAGGAAAGTGTATTGAATGTGACAACATTTTCTTATTGCATCATTATTCCCCACCTCTCAGCAGGGTGAGATAAACAAGCCAAAAACGGCTTGTCTTTATGAGATTACACAACGTGAGGAGATCAACATTGGGGAGATAATATACAAAAATTTGAGGGAGTCAATCATGTTAGAGATAGTCAACAAGTTGATTTTTCTTATATTGATTACTAAAATGTGCTTAAAGGACGGAGTAAGGTTGAGAGACGATGAAGAATTTGATATAGAGGCCTAACCAACCATGGATGAAGCTTTCATGCTTACGTTGAAGTCACCACCTTTTATTAAGACTCTAAGGAGGAGTGAGAAAGGGTCGAGGGAGCTAGACTTAAGGCCGAAGTGTTAGCCAAGAGGCAAGATGATCAAGCAGTAGCAGTAGAACTAGCCCAATAGCTAAAAGATGAGGAAAATGAAGAAGAGGAGGAGCAATAGAAGCAAGGATTTGCTGAGGGCTACGAGTTCGTAGACCTAGAGATACGAGAGTAGGACGTAGAAAATCTTAAATTCTATCCACCACCTCCTCTATAGGCACCCGTACCACCACGAGAACACTTAACTCTATGGCAATAGAGGTTGTGGATAGCAGAGTTGAGGAGACAATACGAAGAGGATAGGGTGTAATACCAAGCAGCCATGCTGAGGTATGAGCATGACATAGAAAGGAGATAGCAATACCGACAGGATGGGCGGTGAGATTTTATATTGTTCGTTGATCACCATTGAAACATAGCTAGATATGAGAGGAGCAGACGGTTGAGACCTACTGATAGGTCAATAGGTTATCCTGCAACACCAGCATACGTGGTTGATCAGGATTTGATCCAGAGTAGGAGGGTGGAGCGTCCATTAATACCATCTTAAGCTGGTGCTGATAATGTAGATGACGATGATGATGCGCAGTCCTTAAGTCAATGTAATAGGAATCTTTTAGACCTAGTGAGTTGAGAGTGATTTTAATACCAATCTTTTTTAACATTTGGGATATTTCGTTAATTATTTACTTGTTTTAATTCTATGTTTAGTTTAGTTTATTATATCTCATCTTATTATATATGTTTGTGTGTTTTAGTGTTTTAATGTTTTTGGCTTACTTTTAAATATTGAGAACAAGGTTTGATTTAAGTTTGAGGGCATCGAGACTACACTACACTATGGGAAGTGGTAAGATAGGCTGAGAAATAAGGATAAATACTGCAGGTATGATCGTTTAAATTTTAATTTTGAAGCAGTTAACAAGGAAATCATGGTAGTGTATAAATTTTTTGTTTTATCTACTATTTGAATCACTACAAAAAAACAGCAAATCAGACCGGAATTTTCCGTTTCTGATTTGCGAAAATTCCGTCTCTGATAGGAATCGAAACGAACGAGAGACGAACGCGTTCGTCTCTCGAAAACGTCGTCGATACGATCATAAACGGAAAACGGATTCCGTTTCGATTAGAGACGAATAGAGATTTAAAATATCCGTTTCGATTAGAGACGGAATAGAGACGGAAAATATCCGTTTCGATTAGAGACGGATTTAGAAACGAAATTAGAAACGAACGGAGACGAACGAAATGGAATTTATTTCGAAATGGTACATTTGTAATTGCATTCCGTCTCTGATTCCGTTGCTGATTAGCAACGGAATCAGAGACGGAATTAATAAATTTATGAATTCCGTCTCTGATTCCGTTTCTAATCAGCAACGGAATCAGAGACGGAATCAGAGACGGAATGCAAATAGTCCGTCTCTGATTCCGTCTCTAATTAGAAACGGAATCAGAGACGGATTATTCCGTTTCTGATTCCGTCTCTCGATTCCTAATTAGCGACGGAATCAGAGACGGAATTCTTATTTCCGTCTCTGATCCGTTTGTGATTGATAGAAATATTTCTGGAAAATTAGAGACGGAATAGCAACGGAAAATTTGAATTCCGTTGCTAATCCGTCTCTAATTTTCTGTTTTGTTTAAATATGGCATTGATACATAATCCAATTGATTCTCCAACCTAAAAAATCAAAATACAACCCGATATGACATACTCCATCGCTTTGCACCCCTCCAACAACTCCTTGGGGGTGCTAACATCCCCCAAAGAAGCCAAATTGCGCATCCATACATCGACAAAATATATCAACAAAAATTAAAAAGAGAAAGAAAAAATGTGAAACTCAAAACTAGCCAAAAAAATTATATATCCACGGAAAGTTGTCATGTATTACAAAAGCTCCAAAATTTGGAAGTATAGACAAAAACCACCAATCCTATCGTTCAACAAGCAAAAAAAAAAAAAAAGAACACTCACAAAAGGTCCAAAATTTGGAAGTATACACAAATAGGACTTCATCTAATAACTAAAACGCAGCTTTGAAGCATTTACGAATCTCCATCCGAGGGCAACAACCAAAGAGTATGCACTGAAAGAAGTAGGCAAAGGAGAGATTATTGTACTAAGGATGTACATTGGAAGCGAATGAGAAAAATGGTGGATTTGAAGAAACATAGAAATTACTAATAATCATACATAACAAGTCGGCTCAGAACCTAATTTATAATTTCTTTACGATTGAGTTTGCTTTGGTCTTTTGTCAATTATGCACATATGTAGGTAGAGAGGAGTACTAGAGGTAATAAGGAACATGAAAGAGGATAATGGTGAAGTGCAAGAATGCTAAAAGGAAAAAACTAAACTCAAATTTGATCCCCAAACTCCCATCAATGCGTAGGAAAATAGCAACATTGACCCCCAAACTCCCATCAATGCAACATTCACAGTTCAAATTTGATCCTAAACTCGAATTTCATCCCATCTAAAAATGCTTTGTGTGCTCGAAAACAAACCAAATGCATGTGTTCCTACTTTAAAAAAAAAATTCCAGTGACATTCAAGAAATGCAAGTGAAGAAAAGAAATAAACCATACAATGAGGAATAAGAAAGCTTCCAAAAAATACATGAACATCAAGCAAATGCGATCAAGGACTGAAGTTTTGTTGTTGTTGTGAGTTTGGGGGTCAATGTTGCTATTTTCCTACGCATCGAGATGGCGAACAATGTATCTATAAGATGCACCTATCATGTAAGTTGAGTTGGATTATTTATCAAGCTTTGAAAGGCTTGCATTTCAACATGCATATGATAAGTAATGGTGAAGTGCAAGAATGCTAAAAGGGAAAAACTAAAAGTTAAGCACAAACCTATCATGTAAGTATGATTCTAGAACTCATCCTCTCACCCCATCTAAAACTGTTGTGTGCTCCAAAGGTGACAAGCCATGTGTTCCTACTCAAAAAAAAAAAAAAACCAAATGGGATTATCAAAAGGAAGAGAAGAAAAGAAAAAAGAGAACAATGTATCTATAAGAAGTCATCATCTCATCCACCAACCTCTCTATTTTCCCAGCCTCTCTCTATTTTCCCATCAATCTTGATAGGAAGTCATCATCTCATCCACCAACACTCTTTGCGTGCTCCAAAACAAATCACCATGTGTTCCTACTCCCAAAAAAAAAAAAAAAACCAGGTGATGTCCTCTCTTGCAAAGAAGAAAAACAAAAAAACTCACAAATAGAATAAGAAAGCTTAAAAAGAAAAGCTCACCACAGCAAAGCAAACCGAGATAGGAATGAAGTTATGTTGTTGTTGTGACTTTGTGGTGTTACTTGTAGAACCGTGTGATACTTCTTGTGATTTTGGTCCCGTTTGTAGGAACCGCTTGTCGCTTGCTTTCTTGGTTACAGGAAGAGGAAGTCTGCGGTACAAAAAGAATGCACAAAAATGGAACATCGACCTAAAAATGCACAAAAAGAAGTGTCAATCATAAAGTAATTCGAAGAATTTCTAAAGTTGTCTACACTATAAAATGTTTAATCTAAGAATTTGAAACAAACAACAAGTGAAGTACCTATGTATCACCAACCCGCTCATCTCTCGAGAGCCACGCTTACGTCTCACGCCCAACATTGTCCCCTTGTTGGGGTGGATCGACCGATCTATTTGCGGCGGTATTCTTGGGTCATGAGGTGGCGGTGGTGGTGGCGGTGGTGGTGGTTGTTGCTTGAGCTAGGCCTATTTCGTCCATGTCCATCCCAAGACGCCGATGCATGAACTCCATAACCTTTCGTAGTTGCTCAACGACATCGAACTCGCCCGCGACACCACATCCGGCGTCTGCGACGTGCTAGCACCAGGAGCTCCGTATCTCCTCTTCTTTCTCCCTACGGACCCGAGTCCGTAGACACGTCCTTTGGAAGACTCACCGCCACATTGAGGTACACCGCCTCATCATCCACCGATTGCTCCGGTGTAGCTCGGGTCACCTCCCGACGTCTCGCTCTGGAGCCTATCCCGCATATATGCACAACAAACAAAATACATGATATGGGGTAAGTGAAAGACTTACTAATATTTTACACATCATTTCTATACTTACATAGAACCGCTCTGATCTAGTATCGATGAATGTCATCCTGTCGTGATTAACGGTGTGGAGATGCAAATACAAGTCATTCACAGTCGGTGGCGTATCGGATGAATCACTGCGTGCGGACCAATCATATAGTGAACAAGAGTATAAATGTACAAAATATCCTAGATGTTACAAAAAACTTACCAATCTTTCTTGGGTAGTCACAAATGACACGGAACCACCACCGTGCTTCGAGGGTCCAGTCCCAGGGCCTTCGACCTCAGTGTTCCTATTCTCCGTCGCTTGCCTGACCTAGCCTGGAAGTCCTCGCTCTCCCGATCGCAAGTATCTCCTCCATGCCTCATCTCGTAACATAAACTGGTTGCACCCGATTCTTCTTCAACTTGTGCATCAACGCGGTGTACCTTGTGCCTGCAAGCATGTCGTACGCCGCTCGCACGAGATCCTCGGGAAGCGCATCATCCCATCTAAAAAATATCTACAAATTGGCGATTGCTATTGTTAGCACTTATTTGAGAAAATAGTATAAATCATAAGGCATATGGTAGTCTTGCTTACCTTCCATTGGCGCCGCATATTGGTCTTTATGATGAGGCGATGCACCGACTTCCAACAATACCCTTCAGGAATCATCCATCGTTTAAAAACTTTTGTCATCCTCCGTGCACAAAAGTGCGAAGGATGCAACTCCCTGTGTTTCATGAACATGGATACTGACACATTTCGCAGTAAGGGACCAGAAAAATAGGCTTAATTCGCTAATTGCAACCCAAACCGGGTTTGGGAGAAGTTCTCTGAATGCAATTGGTATCAACCGTTGCATGAATATATGACAATCATGGCTCTTCATGCCGAACATTCGCAGTTTCTTTGGATCTACACATCGACCAAGATTCGATGCGTAACCATCAGGAAAACGCAACTTTTCAACCCACTCGCACAATTTTTGTCTTCTTGATGTATCAAGAGCATAGCACCCAAGGACGTAAGTATTTGTCGCCGAATCAATGTGTAGAGAAGGTCGGTGACAATATTCACGAATATCTTGCCTCGATTTTGCATTGTCCTTACTCTTGCCCGACACACATAATAGTGTTGAATATGTTGTCAAAAACATTTTTTTCGATGTGCATGACATCTAAGTTGTGGCGGATCAAGTTTGTCTTCCAATACGGCAAGTCCCGTAATATGCTTTTCTTCCTCCATCCCGAATTCTTAGCTATCCGCCCATTCACGATTCGGCGCCGATTTCTGTCACCTTCATCAAGCCAAACGATTCAATTTCTGCCAAAATTTCTTCACCAGACGGCAAAGCGGGCGGATCATCATTTATGACCATTTTGCCTCTAATGAAATTTTTTTTGTCTTTCCTTAATGGTGATGACTTCTCCAAGAAACGACGATGACAGTCGAACCACGATGTCTTACCACCATTTCGCAATTGAAATGCATTTGTATCCTCCATACAATATGGACAAGCGTGCTTACCGTGTGTGCTCCAACCGGACAACATGCTATATGCGGGGAAATCACTAACGAGTCCATAAAAGGGCAACTCGCATGACAAAATTTGTCTTGGTGGAAACGTCGTATGTAACCACCCCATTGTTCCATAAATCTTGCAACTCTTTCACAAGCGGTGAAGGAACACGTCGATTTTCTCGCTTTGGGCTGGTCGGTCCAGGGAACGATAACCGTTAAGAACATAAACTCGATTTCATGCACATCGACGGTGGAAGGTTGTAAGGAGTCAAAATCACGGGCCACGAAGAGTACGATTTCCGGAAATCCCAAATACTTGAAAACCATCGGTGCACAATCCTAAACGAACATTCCGAACCTCGGCGGCAAAGTCTTTATTGACGTCATTAAAATGTCTCCAAGCAATCGAATCGAACAGTGTTGCATAACATCTTCAAAGCGATGAATGATCTCCATGCCATCGCATATGTTTTGCGGTTGACTCGTACGCATACAATCGTTGCAACCGAGGGCCCAAAGGGAAGTAGTACATTCTTTTGCAAGGGCGGTTTTTGTGTTCCGACCACGACCTCGTCGATGTGCAACGTATCGTGATTTCCCACAAAATTTACATGACGTCAACTCGAGTCCACTCCCCAATAAATCATACATTGGTCCTCACAACAATCTATTTTCTCAACAGTAGACCTAGACCTCGCATTAGTCTTTTAGTGGCATAAAAATTCTCAACCATTGAGTTGTCATTTGGCAAACAATCCTTCATGAGTTTAATGATTTCATTATACCCTCGTTCGTATATATGATGTTCGGACTTGATCGCAAGTAATCTTGCCATTGCGGACAACGTTGTCATGGTTTCGCAACCAGGCCACAATTGTTCCCTACTTGCATCAATCATGTCATATAGTTGGCGTGCTTGGGGTTTGGTGATTCTTCCACGGCATTCCAATTGAAACTTGGACCCGCCACGTTGTGTAGCATCTCGCGGTAAGGTGTCGGATCGTATCCTCCCACATCAAGCATCATCAATATGGCAATCCATTTCGTGAAAATTTTGCGGCCCTTCATCTCCGTTCTCACCATGTTCGTACCAACTGTGATATCCCCGGACAAATCCATACCTACATAGGTGGTGCTCAACCGTTTCGACGTCCAGGTACGGAACAAGTCGACATTTCTTAAAATTGCACGGACATCTAATCTTCCTTTCACTTTGGTATGTAGGACAATGTTGTTTTGCAAATGATATGAATTCTTTAACCTTCGCCGCGAATTCAATTCGAACGTAACCGTTGTCGGCCTAGGTTGTACATCCGATCTCTGTTTGTAGACGACATTCCTAGTCGAACGTAACCCTTGTCGAGCCGGTTGTCTATTCAAGTAATGAAATAATAATGATTAAGATGATAAGAAATCTCACTAATTGGAGAATATTGTAAATCGGAATAGCGATCTACACCATCTAGAAGAAATTGATAGCTAAGTGAAAGAACGAGGTTCGCACATTAAACTCATGAATAGAGAATAAATTGACAAAGTTAGGAAGTCATTAATGAGTCATCACAATCTAAAGAGAAGGAATTGATTGAGTTATGTTGTTTATGTAAGAAGCTTGGGCATTATCTAATATCTAATAAATTATCAAATCTAAAAGATGAGAAATTAGTAAAAGTTCTCAATGCACTCATGAAAGTAATAGAATGGACAATAGCTGAATTAAAGGAATAAGTCCATCCTCATGCATGCATAGAATTAATCTTGAAACAGACACAAAACCCTATAGACATGCTCGTCGTAGATTGAATCCACTAATAATGGATGTAGTAAAGAAAGAAATATAAAAAATTCAAGACGCACAAATGATATTCCCAGTAGCATACAAGTAGTCCCAAAAAAAGACAGGGATCATAGTTATAGCAAAGGAACATGGAAAATTAATACCAACTAGATTCCGAAATGGTTGGAAAGTGTGCATAGATTATAGGAATCTAAACGCAACAACTATAAAATATCAGTACCCAATTCCATTAATAGATAAAATGTTAGTAACACTAGCTGGACGAATCCCTTACTATTGTTTGGATGGATACTCAGGATTTTATCATATTCATGTAGCTCCTGAAGATCAATAAAATACCACTTTTACCTGCCATTTCGGTACTTTCCTAACAATCATATGCCTTTTGGCTTATTTAACGTACCTGCTACATTTTATCGAGGTTTTCATGGATGATTTTATCGTATACTATAATTCTTTTGATGAATGCTTACTTTGTTTAACTAAAGTACTTAAAAGTTGTATAGAAAAAAAATTTAGTATTGAATTATGAAAAATGTCATTTTATGGTAAATCAAGGACTTATATTAGGACTCATTATGTCAGTAAAATGAATAGGCTAACGCCCAAGTTATAAAAACATTACCTTACCCCACTACTGTGAGGGTGGTAAGATCTTTTCATGGCCATGAGGATTCCACAGACGTTTTGTGAAAGTCTTTTCCAAAATAACATAACCATTGTGCAAAATTTTGCAAAAAGACACTCAATTTGAGTTTACACCCGAATGTGAGACAGCTTTTAATACATTAAAAGACGCCTTGATTACCACAAATGTGATAGTCACCAGACTAGTCACACCCTTTTGAAATAATGTATGATGCAAGCAACTATGTAGTAGGAGCTTTTCTAGGTCAAAAGTTAGGAAAGGATTCTTTTTCTAAATTATGCATCAAGAACTTTGGATCTCGCCAAACTAAACCATACCACCAAAGAAAAAGAACTCCTAGCAGTTGTGTTTGCATTACAAAAGTTTAGACCATTTTTACTAGAAATAAAAATAATAGTATACTGAAATCATACCGCATTAAGATATTTGATGGCAAAGAAAGATGCAAAACGAAGATTAATAATATGGATCTTATTGTTACAATAATTCGATCTTAGTATTAAAGAAAATAAATGTTTGGAAAACTTAGTGGTAGACCATCTAAATAGACTAAAAAATGGAGATCTCCAATACCATTAAAAGATGAATTTTTAGATGAACACTTATGTAAGATAGCTATAACTAGCCCATGGTATGCTGATATAGTCAACTATCTTACTATTAATAGGTTATCACCTCATTTAACAAGAGCCCAAAAGAATAAGATAAAACATGATTCTAAACATTATTTAAGGGATGATCAAAACTTAGGAAGATTTTGTTCCAACTAAACCATTCGAATATGTATTCCACAATCAAAAATACAATATGTCATGGCTCATTGCCATACTTATGCTTGTGGAGGACATTTTAGTCCACGTCGTACAGCGTATGAAATATTAGACTCAAGATTTTTTGGCCTACTTTTTTCCATGATTGTTATGTTTACATGAAAGCTTTTCCAAACTGTCGAAGAAGCGAAACCTTAGGACGTAGGAACCAAATGCCCTTGTGTCCTATTCTGTTTTACAAAGTATTTGATGTTTCAAGAAGAGTTTTTATGAGACCTTTTCCACCATCTAATAAAAATATTTACATTTTATTAGCCGTAGAATATATGTGTAAGTAGGCAGATGCTATAGCCATGAAATATGATGATTCTAAAATACTGGTTAATTTCCTAAAATCAAGGATCTTTCCTATTTTTGGAGCACCTAGAGCATTAATTAGCTATAAAGGGCCACATTTTGTAATAGAATTGTCGTTACTATACTTCATAAATATAATGTTACACAAACAACATCTATTGTATATCACTTACTAACTGGTGTATAAGCAGAAACCTCAAATATAGAACTTAAATCAATTTTAGAAATTACCATATGTCCAATACATAAAGACTGGAGTCTTTATTTAGAACATGCATTATGGACATATACAACTGCATTTTAAAGGCCTAAAATCATATTTTGTGAAATCCGAGAATTTCATAAACTAGATAAGACTACTAATTAAGTATTTTTTGAATTAAATAGGAGTTTAGGTATTTAAAGTGGGACCCACACATTACGAACTAGAGATTATAAGGTAAAATGTTATTTTTTCAATAATGAATGCCTTGTGTGTATACTATATGTTATTTTATCATGATGTCAGGGTGTGTTGAGGTGTATACTCAATTTATCATAGTCGAGGTTGTAAGTATGTGTCTGAAGGGCACAAGTGCAATAAATATTATTGGTCGCTCGAAAACTAGTAAACAAGTGTTAAGTATTACGCGGGGATTTTGCATCCGTTTAAGTCAATGTTGGGATCGGTGGCAGCGTAAAATGAGAATGATGTTGGTGCAAGACATTGCCTCGAGTTTCGTATCAATGTGTGGTGGTCAATGTTGAGATTGTGTCCAAATTGGTGTACGTTTGGCTACGTATGGTAACATAATTTGTCCGATAGACTTTGGCATATTGTGGACAATGTTAAATTTTTGGAGTTTTGGCATGACCAAAACTAGTATTGTGGATGTCTATGAAGATGGACTATTTTGTCGAGAGTGTGGTTCAATTTGGTGAAGAATTAGATCGAAAACAAGCGTTGGAAGCAAAAAATGTCAAAATAGGGATTTTGAGAATTAATTAATAAAAAGAAATTAAACTGATCACAAGCAGCTTATAGTTTATATATAAGGCAAAAAGAAGAAATGAAATGAATTGATTTCATTTTAACAGGAAACGAGGTATTCAGCCCACAATATGATAAATTCTCAATTCAAGGTATTTTCCTCAATTTGACTTGAACTCTCGCAATTTTTCGATTTTTTCGCGGGGTTTTAATAGGACTTAGTAGGGATTGTTGAGAATTGATATATTGGGTTAATTTTTGCCACTTTGAAATACATCCCACCGAAGCAGGATTTTGTTTTCGTGAAATGAATTGATGCATTTCAATTGATAACTATTTTAGAGATGTTTTATAGTTGATATTTATTTATATTGGGTTCCTGGAATAATTGATTATTGGTTTTGATACCATTTGACTCCATGGGCCTTGGAAATATTTTAATGTTGGTATTGAGTAGCTTCGTGGTGTTTGTTGCCGAGTTTTAAGGATTTAATTACGAAAATATTAATTATTTGAAAATTTTCAATTCAAAATAAATAAAGTTTTCCTAGTTGATAGACCATATTGAAAAATTCATAACTTCTTCGTCAGTGATTTGATTTGAGTGTTTATTAAGTCTATGGAAAGTAGTACATGAGTATTACAAGTTCTTTTTAGGTCGACAAATATTGAGGTTTTCAAGGTTAAAAAGTTACCCCAAGTCGGCTAGTTGAAAGGTAGTAGAAATAGTTATATAAATTAATATTTTTCGAAACTGTTCTCAAACTTTTTTTTGCCGTAGTTTTCATTGAGTTTCGTGATTTTGTTTCACTTGAACCTTGACCCTAAATATAATTGGGTGTGCAAAGAAGCTATAGAAACTATTTTCAAGGTGATCCGCCGCTCTGTGAACCCTAAAATTAAGCTTAAAGTTGATTGTTTATAAGTAAACCTTACAGTGGTCTTTACTATTTATTGAATTAACTTTTGTACCTGCATTATGCTTATTCTGGATTACTTTTCGCATCATTCATGGTCATGCATTCATGTCATTTCGGAAAATGGCTTGTTAGTGCTACGGGTCACGAGCTGGACACGAGGGTAGGTTTCTTGACCAGATAGACTGGAACACGGAAGACCTAAGGCTCGCAAGTTTTTCAGCGAGCATGCATTGATTGGAAGGGATGTAGTTGCAGTCTGGTCGGCTATATCCCAAAGCTAGTAGTAGCCAAACTTAGCATCTATTTCCCTAAGCTTAGTAGTTGATGCAGA
This sequence comes from Stephania cephalantha, assembly GCA_039657325.1. Taxonomy (NCBI): domain Eukaryota; kingdom Viridiplantae; phylum Streptophyta; class Magnoliopsida; order Ranunculales; family Menispermaceae; genus Stephania; species Stephania cephalantha. The sequence continues at coordinate 34,641,942 of CM077571.1, forward strand.
CGACTGAGGTGGCACGTCTGGCTTGGAAATCATCTCCAACATATTGCATTTGCACCTCACGAGATCCTAGTACCATTTATGTACTATATTTGGAAGTCGAAGTTCGAGTATAATTAGGAAACATGAACAAAGGGATTCACATCCTTATTTATAATTCTTGTTATTTGAAAATGCAATTGGATGTTTTCATGTATTTAGACTAACATTCGCAGGAGTACGAAGCAGTGTAGGAGTTTACTTACTTGACATCTTCTAGTTGTTTTTGATGATGTCATATTTTCAATGAAGACAAGGAGGAACGGACAAGACTCGTTGATTATAGTGATTGTTTTTCAATTTAAAAGGTTTAATTCTAGTTGTAAATTGTTTATACATATCGTTTTGGGTTTTGGGGTGAGAGTTGAACATGAAATACTCTCAAACAAGTTATGAAATTGTCTTAAGTTAGTTTAAATGATTTAAATTTATAAATATTATGAAATACGGGGAGTTGTGACTCCTTCTGGGCTTCTCTCTATTCTACTGTCTTTTAGGTGAATTTTCTAGCATGTCACTTTTAAGGGAGGTGCTGCCGAAATTTTTTAAATTTTGAAAAATAATCCATATGATTTCCTAGTTTACCCTAACTAAACAAATCATGAATTGAATTTGATTAAGGATATAAACTTAGTTTTAGAGCATTATTAAGTATTAAAATAAAAATTATTTTGAGGTTAAGTTAATTGATTGGTTTAAGTGCCTAATCAGGGTAATTAAGAATATGTCAGGACTTGGTGAAATAGGCCTTGCTAAACTTGGTATCATAGCTATGTTTAAGCTCAATTAAGGAAATGTTAAAAATGATAATGGAATCGAGTTTAAGATTGAATTGATCTAGAAATTTGGGTTAGGGCTCTTAGATTGCATTAAGTTATATGAACTTAAGTGATGGTCTTGAGGAACAAGGCTCGGTAATGAGGTCACGATTAGTTGGGAAGTGACAGTGGGCTGGGATACATTGTTATTGTGATATTTTTGTTCTATAATATCTATTATCGTTAGATAAGCAATATGACATTTATTCTCCTTGTTAGTATAATACTTAACTCATATGAAACGACGAGTAAAGTTTTGAACAGAGAGTAAAAGATAGATAGACTTATGAAATGAAACTGAGTGTGGTTGGAAGTGAAATATAATCGAGAAGTCCAAATTCACAAAGGTGTTGTAAGTGGTTCGATACTAATATAACTTAAGAAAGTTATCAGTGATGAAAAGTAGTTAAGAAAGAAGTCTACGTGATTCAAGAACGCAAGTATTGCGCATGGAATTCTTTAAATTGAACGTATCAAACTCTTATAATTATGAAAAGTTCATGAAAGTGCCAAAATGGGCTTAATTTAAGTCTCAATTTGGTGTTTTACTTCACAAGCTCCCGACGTTCGATTTTCGCTTGATTTCTTTCTATGAAACTATAGAGCATCTCGAGACATTAAGTTCGAGCTAAGTTTTAATGGAGGAAACGAGGTATTCAGCCCATAATATGGTAAATTCTTAATTCAGGGTATTTTCCTCAATTCGATTAGAATTTTCACAATTTTTTCGATTTCTTTCGCAGGGTTTTAATAGGACTTGGTAGGGAATGTTGAGAATTGACGTAATGGGTTGATTATTGCCAATGTGGAATAAATCCCACCGATATGGGATAGGGTTTTAGTGAAAAGAATTGATGCATTTCAGTTGATAACTATTTTGGTGATGTTTTTATAGTTGATATTGACTTATATTTGGATTTAATTGAGAAAATATTGATTTAGAGAAATTTTTTAATTCTAAATAAATAAAGTTTGCCTAGCTGACAAGCCATATTGGAGAATTCGTAAATTCACCGTCATTGATCCGTTTGGGGTGTTTTTAGAGTCTATGGAAAGTAGGACATGAGTGCAAGTTCCTTCTAGGTCATCATGACAAATATTGAGTTTTTGAAGCTTAAAAAATTAACTAATGTTGACTAGTTGAAAGCTTATAGAAACATTTATATAAATTAATATTTTTGAAAAATGTTCTCAACCGTACTTTGGATGCAGTTTTCATTGAGTTTTGTAATTTGGTTTCACTTGATGTTTGACCCATAATATAATTGGGTATGCAGGGAAGCTATTTAATCCATTTTTAAGGTGATATGACACTTCTGAAACCCTAAAATTAAGCTTAAAGTTAGTTGCTTGTAAGTAAACTCTATTGTGGTCTTTACTATTTATGGAATTTATCTTTATACTTGCCTTTGTGTTTAGTCTGCATTGCATTTTGCATCATTCTCAGTCATGCATTTATGTCATTTCAGATGATGGCTTGTTAGTGCTATGATTTATGGGCAGGACTCGAGGCTAGGTTTCCCGACCTGATAGACTGGTACACAGAAGACCCAATGCATGCAAGTTTTTTGGCGAGCATGAATTGATGGAAAGGGATGTGGTTGGAGTGTGGTCGGTTATTTCCCTAATCTAGTAGTAGCCATATTTAGCATCTATTTCCCTAACTTTAATAGTAGATGCGCTGGCGTGTTTGGCTCAAAAATCCACTCTGACACATTGCATTTGAATCTCATGAATTCCTAGTATCGATTATGTACTATATTAGGAAGTCGACGTACGAGTATTGTTAGGAAACATTAACAGAGAGATTCACATTATTAATTATTATTCTTGTTATTTGGAAATGCAATTACATGTCCATGTAGTCAGACTAACTTTTGCAAGAGTACAAAGTAGTGTAAGAGTTTACTTACTTGACATCCTCGAGTTATTCTTGATGATGTCAGATTTTCAGTGAAGACAAGGAGGAACGAACAAGACTCAATGGTTGTGGCTATTGTTTTTCAATTTAAAAAGTTTAATTCTTGTTGGAAATTGTTTATATATATATTGTTTTGGGCATGGGGTGAGTGTAGGACGTGAAAGACTCTCGAACATGTTATGAAAGTGTTTTAAGTTAGTTTAAATGACTTAAATTGATAAATATTGTGAACTGCAGGGAGTTGTGAGCCCTTCTAGGCTTTTTCCCATTCTGTTTCCTATTAGGTGAACTTTCCGACATGTCACTTTTAGGGGAGGTGCTGTCGAAAGTTTTATAAAATATGGAAGATAATCCGTATGATTTCCTAGTTTGCTCCAACTAAACAAATCATGAATTGAGTTTGATTGAGGATATAAATTTAGTTTTGGAGTATTATTGAGGATTGAAATAAAAAATATTTTGAGGTTATGTTAATTGGATGGTTTAAGGGCCTAATTAGAGTAATTAGGGATAAGTGAGTGCTTAGTGAGATGGGCCTTAACATAGTTATAATTTCCCTAAGTGTACATATCATAGATAAAATCAAATTCCTTGTTCTTATCTAAAAAACTTTTCACCTACCTCTGCGATGTATCAACAATTCTACTTTCTAAAAAATTGTTGAATTAATCACTAAAAATTGCTCTCTGTACTCAACCGATTCATCTGGCAATTCGTAGTGTATTTCCCAATTTGCTAATGATTCGCTGGCTATTTTCTTCTCCTGATTTAAGTGGTGATTCCTGTGTAATCTTATATTGCTGAGAAATTGCTGACTTTATTCTCCTGTTGACTATTTTCTCCTATTCTTTTTTTGTTCCATTTTTTTCATTTTTCCTTGTTATATCCTAAAATAACAAAAACAGGAGAATAACTAATGTAATATCATCATTTATATCTTAATTCAACCTAAATTACACTATAAAACATGTCTAATTATTAACTTGTCAAATACCCCAAACTCATCACTTTGTTGTCCCAAGCAAAAGAATATTCTCAATCATATTCTCTTTTTATTCTTCATAAACTTATTTCAATCTAATTCATCTTAACATTAAATAATAGAAGTTTTGAATAGAAGTGATCTTCAAATAAAAACATATTACCTACAAGTAAGTAGATGTCATGATAGAATAGAATAATTCAGACAAAATGAACCATCCCTTAAAGATAACTCTACCACCTAATACAATACCCCTTAGAGCTTAAAGTTTAATACCATGACCAGTACATAATACAGGTTTTCTCAATCTCGACTGACAAGCATCAAGCTTATGATGACTAGTATAGAATCTCATAACAGAAAAACCACTAGATTAATCTTAAATTTAGAAAATACCTTATAAATAGTACCACAATCAAAATCAATAGAAATTTTGCCAAGATACCAATTAAAATATCATCTAAAACGTGTTATACAAAGAAATGCTTCACTCAAACTTACCTTCAAGCACTGGAGTTAAATTTTTCTTTGAAAAGTTTAAAAACATCTGCCTTTTTCATCTCCCATTTTTTCCTTTTTTATTTTAATTATTTCTTCTTTCTTTATTGTATATATTTTTCATTTGACTTTAGAATCCCTACTCCATTTCGTATGGGCATTCTCGCATTTTTCCATTATAGATTCCCTGCTCCATTTCGTATGGAATCTATCGGACTCTCTATATATTTATAAACTCTTGTTTGCACTTCTCACTATCAACTATGGTTTAAGAAAGTATTCTTTCTAACTTATAGAAATTCATTGGTTTCTAACTCATTTCTTCTTTCAATTGTGGGATAATAATTTTCTATGTATATACTATAAAAATTCTTAAGTAATAGCTTTTGTATCACAAGATTCTTCAAAAACTGTCTTATTCATCTTACATTATTGTTTTGATATTCTACCCATTTTCATGACTAACACAATGCAATTAATGAAGTTTAACTAGTAAATTTAATAAAAAATGTATAAAAAATTGATTCCTTCTACATAGAATTCACTTGGGTACAAAAAATATCACTTCCATTAAAAAATTTATTATATATATATATATATATTTCTTATCATTCTTTTCCTAACTAAAATAAAGCAAAATGAAATTCATACTTGAATTCAGAAAAAATTTGTAAATTTTCATCAACTCACTTGAATATTGGATCAAATTTTGAACTTTGTATCAATTCTTGACTTATCTTCTACCATTCTTTTCTTTCTTTGCTTTCTTTGTTATGCATTTTATTCTTCCCCTAAAATACCCCCAAACTCATTCAAAACCTTGTCCTCGAGGTCGTAAAATTAAGTTGGCTTCAAAACAAAACAAATATACCTCGCGAAGCATAAACAAATCGATTTGTGTAATAAAAATGTAATTAAATAAACAAATATGTAATCATAATAACTTCAAATGAAAAGAATGCAAAAGAAACATATTTTATCCATATGAAAAACTAAAGCAAGAGCAATACAATTAATCATTCATTCATTCATTCATTCATTTCATACAAAAGAGAATAAACTACACATGACGGTGTCTAAAAGTAACTTCATTGTCTTCATCCATTTCTGCAAAAGGTTGTGAAACGTATCTATCAACAGGGTTGCAAGTCCCTGTTGGAAATTGCAATTGCAAAGATAGAATGTCGACGTTTCTCCTCGAATCATGCAAAATATTATCATGCTTTCGCTCTGATATAGAGTGATGACGTTGTAACCTCTTCTTGTTTGTTGCTATCATTTCTTCATTTCGATAAATTTAGATTTGGCTATACATAAGTGAACACATAAGTGAAGAAACTATGGTCTAGAAAAATCCTCTTATTCAAGGCTGTGTAAAATATTGTTTCGAACTCATATCAACACTTAGTACATTCACTCGAGCCATCGATCATGCCGCTTTTCGTGTGTCTTCTATTGTTTTCCTTCTATTTTCTATGCTGCTCTACCCTCTTTCTTCTCTCGCATTGATCGTATAAAATGAATCTCTTTCATCCTTTCAAGGCATTATTTCCTAACATTTTCTTCATTCTTTATACCATTGCATAATTTATAATCTTTTCATGCACTACATCGAACTTGGTATTAAAACCCACCTACTTGCCTACACAATTGAGTGATCGAAATTTGGAATGGTAGCCTTCATTCTTCATAGTTTTCATTGTAAACTTCATGGAATCATGTATAATCATACCAACATCGATATAACCTTTCTTCCTCACTATATGTTAAAGTAAAGCAAATCTATGGTTCTTCACTTCAAAGTATTGCTTGGTTGGAGAAAAACATGCATATATAATATAACTCTAACTCTTTGTAGTTTTCCTAAAAAATGTGGTTTCGATAAACTTTGAGTGTCATTCACTATCAAGAGCAAATCCATTTCTCAGAGGCATCTCTAATGCGTGTTGGATCATCTCATAGGGTATGGATCATCTCTAATGGAGATCTTTCTCTAAGCTCAGCCCTCCCAGGTCCAGGTCCACTAATACTAACCCAGTAGGTATATTATTTATTAGGTGGCTTGCATACTTCTGCTTGGGTTTTTCTTGTACTGCCCCTTCCCTTTATCTTGCTTACTACTCCTACCTCATCCTCTACATCCTCCTAAACAAGGTGGGATACACTTAAAAAAACTATAATTCAAGCTTTGAATGGTTGAATCTATACAAAAATCGATTAACAATCTAATGAGTGCAAGGGTTTATGGTTTTGCAATTGGGGGTTCTATTTTTAAAAACACATATTCGTGTATAGTGAAACGGATCTTAATTGGATTTGATGACCATTCACTAGTTCAATCACTAAAAGTTAGTCTCCGTGATCCACGGACTAGCTCAGTGATTCCTAGTATAAACACGAATCGTGGACAAATCGTTAACCTATTTTTACTCCAAAATTTCTTCAAATTGCTGCCAATTTTTTCAGCGATTCCTAGTGCTATTTGGTATCACAGGGAAATCGCTGACCTATTTCTGCTATTTTTCCAATATATTAAATATTTTAGTAATTTGTCACAAGTGGTCATCATATTTAAGGTATAATTAATCAGTAATCAACAAGAGATATTTCAAAATGAAATTTTGACTTTTAACTAGGAAACATTATACCACTAAATAACTAATTTATTACATAAAATAATTAAAGACAAATATAGTTCAACTGAAAGAAAACTAGATCATCCTGCTCTCAATTGGGAATAACCTAGAAAAAAGTTAGAAAGTGAGAAAATAAATATTCCAACTGTCCTAAATCTACTAATAAGGAAAGACATTAGCACAATCAAACTCCCTAATATGAAATTATTCTGAAATTATATTCCTAAAATATCCCTATTATAAGAGTCTAAAGTTGAGAGAATATAAAAATTAGTAACTAATCCTATTACTAAAACTTAAAGTAAAGATAGAGTATGGGTTGCCTCTTATAGTGTGTTTTTGTTTGTTGTCGTTAGCTCGACTTGGTAAATAAGATCACTCGTTGTTCAGCTTGAGCGAGTCAAACTTACCATTAACCGATTCTTCATCATTCTTGACATCTTCAAGTCCTCTATCATTCTCAGCATCCGCATAATGTCCTTCATGGCAATCATCACGATAGTAATTCTCCCTTTCATAGCCATCATCATAATTGTCGTCATTGACATAACCGTCCATCTCATAACCATCCTAAAGATAGATATAATCATTTCTCATCCTAAACGTAACCATATGTTGTTCTATATCAAGAACAACTCTAGCCTTCTTAAGAAAAGTTCATTCCATCAATATCGCGTCATCCTTTTAAATCTGTGGCACCACCAAGAAATTGGTGAGATACTTGAACCGTCCACTTGCACTGGCATATTCATCTACATTCCTAGTGGAAAAATCTTATCACCATTTGCTTTATTGACTACAAAAGATGGTATAAAATCAATATTCAACTTAGGTTTTCTGCACTATTGTTCTGGTAAGATATTCATATAAGCTCATATGTCAAGTAGCACACTAGGAAAACTGCCTTCATTAATTAGCACGTGGAGGAAAAGTTTCCCAGGATCATCTTTGTAAATCTTAATTAGATGTCCTAAATCATAAGGCTTTAGTTGCTCATCATTAAATTCTTCTTCTGTCGATTGCTTCCCTTCTTGCTATTACACTTCCAGTTGTGGCTCTTCAAGTTGTTGCTTCTTTGATTTCTTCTTCTTATTGCGTGGCTTTTTATACATCCAGAGTGTCATTATTTCTTCCGTAACGGTTTCAATCGCATTGATGAAAACATTGAACTTCTTTTCATTACGTTGTTGAATTTGTTTCTCTGGCATGAGATGGCTTGTCTCCATTTCCTATTCAACAAAATTTTCTTAATAAGGTTTTAACCTATGACCATTTAATTTAGATGTTTTTACTCTTTTGAAGCTTATTAATTATACTGCGCCATGAGGCAATAAATTCATAACTATAAAAGGGCTTATCGATCTATAATGAATTTTTTCAAGAAATAATTAAAGTCTTGAACGAAAGAGTAGAACTTTATCTCCTACTGAGAAATTTTTAGGAACTAATTTCTTATAATGAAATGCATTGGTTTTATCTTTATAAATTGATGCATTTTAATAAGCACATTCCTAAGTTCTTCTAATTCTTGAATACTCAATTTGCATTGGTTTCGTGCTTCTTCATAATTCATGTCACATGCTTTTTTTGACAAATAGGCTTTATGTTTTAGTTCTATTGGTAAATGACAAGCTTTTCTAAATATTAACCTATAAGTGTCATACCTTTTGACATCTTTAAGGCTATTCTATATGCCTATAATGCATTTTTTAATCTAAGACTCCAGTCCTTACATGTTAGACTAACTATTTTTTCCAGTATTGACTTAATTTCTTTATTTGAAAATTTCGTTTTTCAACTAGTTTGTGGGTGATATGCAATAAATGTCCTATGTGTGATGTTGTACTTAGCACGTAGATTAGCAACTATCGATTACCAAAATAGGAACTTCTATTACTAAAAAGTGCTCTAGGTGCTCCAAAAACTGTAAAAATCTTTGATTTAAGAAAATTAACCACTATTTTTGAATCATCAGTTTTAGTAGCTTTTACTTCTACTAACTTAGACACATAATCTATAACAAGAAAAATATAAACACAACCATTCGATGGTGGAAAAGGTCCCATGAAATCTACACCCCATACATAAAATACTTCACAAAAAAGAATAGGAAGTAAAGGCATTTCATTTCTAAGTCCTAAGTTTCTAGTTCGTTGGCGATTTGGACAAGATTTTGTATAAAGAAAACAATCATGAAATAGAGTGGGCCAAAAGAATCAGGAATCTAAGATTTTACGAGCAGTTCTACGTGGGCTAAAATGTCCTTCACATGCATAAGTATGGCAATGAGATATAATTGATTGTACATCTGACTGTTGTATACATCACCAAATTATTTGGTCATTACAAAATTTCTATTAATAGAGATCATCCTATATATAATGTTTAGAATCTTTTTTAAATTTTTTTTGAGCTCTTGATAAATAAGGTGATAACCTATTGGCGGTAAGATAATTAAATATATCACCATACCATGGGTAGTCTTTATACTATACAAATGTTAATCCGAAAATTCATCCCTTAATGGTATAGGTTGTTCACAATTTTCTATTCTACTTGAATGATCTACTTCTAGATTTTTGGCTCCTTACTTTTTTTTATAGTATGGTCGAATTCTTGTAGAAGTAATATCCATCTTATTAGTCTTGGTTTAGCATCTTGTTTTTGTCATTAAGTATCGTAATGTTGCATGATCCGAATAAACTATCACTTTTGTTCCTAATAAATAAGGTCTGAATTCTTCTACAACAAACACTACCATTGAAAGTTCCTTTTAAGTAGTGGTATAGTTCAGACGAGTTGGATCTAGTGTCCAAGAAGCATAATATATAACATGAGAATCTTTTCCTACTTTTTGACCTAAAACAACTCAAACTGCATAACTACATGCTTCACATATAATTTCAAAACATAAGGACCAATCTAGTGATGTTTTCACAGGTGTGGTAGTTAATGAATCCTGTAATTTATAAAACACTATCTTGTATTTATTGGTAAATTCAAAATGAACATCTTCTTCTAAAAGTTTGCATAAAGGTTATGTTATCTTAGAAAAATCTTTCACAAATCTTCTATAAAATCTTATATGGCCAAGAAATGAACGTATTTCTCTCACCGTTGTGGGGTAAGCTATCATTTTGATTACTCGAATTTTTGCTTGACCTACATTTATTTTTTTATGTGACACTATATGTTCAAATATAAGTCTTTGATCTACCATGAAATGAAATTTTTCATAATTTAATACTATATTCTTTTCTATTTATCTCTTAAGGACTTTAGTTAAATTAACTAAACATTAATTGAATGAATTACCATAAACAGTAAAATCATCAATGAAGACTTTAATAACATTTTTCACATAATCAAAGAAAATACTAACCATACACATTTGAAAAGTTGCAGGTGCATTACATAATTCAAAAGGCATACGACTATAAGCAAATGTATTAAAGGGGAAAGTAAAAGTTGTTTTTTCCTGATCTTCTAGGGCTACATGTATTTGATGAAATTCCAAATAACCACCTAGAAAGCAATAATGAGTTTTTCCAACTAGTCTTTCTAACAACAGATCTATAAACAGGAGTGGATAATGGTCCTTCGTAGTTGAGGCATTCAAATTCTTATAATTTGTACATACTTTCCAACCGTTTTGGATTCTAGTTGGTACTAACTCTCCATGCTCATTTGTTTTTTTTTACTATTACTGTAATTCCTGTCTTTTTAAAAACTACTTGGACTGGGCTTACCTCAATTGCTATCTGCTATTAGAAATATCATTTCTGTATCAAATAATTTTAATATTTAGTCTTTCACTACGTCCATCATAGGCAAGTTTGAGCTTTTTTAGAAGCTTTTTTATCAATTTCTAGATTTATCCTATGCATACATGTAGCTGGACTTATTCATTTTATATCAGCTATAATCCATCCTGTTATTCTTAAATTCTTTCAGTACATTTATTAATCTATGTTCTTATAAACTTGTCAGTTTATTAGAAATTATCACTGCTAAATTATTATAGTCCCCTAAGTAAAAATATTTCAAATTATTTGGAAAAAATTTTAGATCTAATTATGGAGCTTTAACAATAGAAGGTAAAAGTTTTTAATGAAATCTTGATAAATCTAGGTAATAAGTAATTTCTGGTAGTTCAATATATGATTCCAAAGTACTTTATCTATTTCATTTCCTCATCTCTATCATCATCTTTTTCTTAATCTTATTAGCAATTCATATTTATCTGTTTTATCTTTTCTAAAATAATTGACTATTAATGGGTCTATCATATCAACTGTGCATGAGGCAAAAACATCCATTGGGTATTTTATTGCGTCATATTTGTTAAAAATCATTGTATTGTCATATACTTCTATAGTTAATGTTCCATTTGAAACATCAATCTTTGCATTTGCTATTTTCAAAAATGGTCTTCCTAAAATTAAAGAATTTCTATTAGAGAAATTATCTTCTTTTATGTCTAAAACATAGAAATCTGCTAGGAAGACTAAATCTTTAACCATGACCAATACATCTTCTAGTAACCCTACCGGTTTAACAGTGGATCTATATGCTAATTGTGCCACTATACCAGTTTCTTCTAAATGTACATCCATCATTTGCAAATAAATAGACAAAGGCATAACATTTATGGAGCTCCCAAATCAAACAATACTTTAAAAATTTAGGAGGTAATTTCTTTTGAATAAATGTTGTTACATGTTCTCCTATACACACTTTTTCATTAGCTTTAATCTTAGTAGTGCATAAATATTTTATAAATTTTCGACACTTAAGCGCATTTTGAATGACTTGTAACAAAAGTATATTTACTACTACTTTCTTTAATTTATTAGAGATTTATTTTTCTTCCTGTAATTTCTTAGTATTTCTATTATCTTCCAAAGAATGAGGGAATGGTGGTTTTATATTAGTTGGTTTTTCTTTATCAGGCTCTTTACCCGTTTCCATAGGAGTTCTATTACTTGTTACTTTCATTTCTTTCTCTAATTCTTCTTCTAATATGTTTTATAAACTAATTGGTCTGGTATTTTAGGTTCATCCATGTACTTACAACTACTTAATGTCATGGCTGGTACTTTTTTTGTATGAAGTAGGATAAGGTTGAGATGGTACTTTCCCTTTATTTACAAATTCACTCATTTATGTTGTCGTATGACACAATCAGTTTTTCAACTCGGTTATATCATTTTGTAATGTTTGAATTATTTGATCTTTTTCTCTTTCTGAATTATTCGTTGTTCTATAACTTTGATATCCCTGATTGTTAATATGATTACCTACATTTAGTTGTGAGTAATTTGGATAACTATTAAAGTTATAAGTGGGATCAATAAATCCATCATATTGGTTCAATATAGCATTAGCTTCTTCTATTTTGGTTTCCTATCTCAAAGGGCATTCATCATTAGAATGACTCAATTCATTACAGAAGACACAAGGTTTTACCTTACTTGATCTATCCTATAATAATAATTCAACCATGGCTTTTAGCTTATCTATCTTATTGTTTGGTATCTTATATGTCCCTATATTCATTTCACTTAGATTTTCCTTGATTAATTCACTCTTCTCACCATATTTCTTAGATTGTTTAGCCATTTTATTTATAGCTTCTCTTGTTGAAGTTGGTGTTGTGTCGAGCAAATACCCCTCTACATGTTGTGTCTAAGAATCTTCGTTCAAAATGATTTAATCCTTCTTAAAAATATTGCATTAAATTTTTTTTTTGTAAATCTATGCATTCGACATAATGAAATCAATATTTGATATCAAATCCTAAAATTCATTAAAAGCTTCTCCAATTTTCATCCTAGCATTACTTATTTTTTGTCTATATAAACTAATTTGTCTTGCTAGGACATATTGATTAAGAAAGACTTGTAGCATCTCTGACCAATTGGTTATGGAATTTAGAGGGAGGTAAAATAACCAATCTAAAGCTTGACCTTTTAATACAGAATAAAAAGCATTTAATTTGACATAATCTACTTTTATATCTTTAAGTTTTAACGTGCTTACTTTATGTGCAAACTCGATACTAAACTTTTGAGCATCTGATCTTCACCACAAAAACATTGTAAAGAATTTATGGATCCGAACATCAATTCGAGTTTTGGAAATTCTGTTGTAAAAGTTATACACATAGGTTCATAAGCTGTGACATTCCTATCAGATTGCCTAAAAGTTAGTTCTTCATCGTCTTCAGCCATATTATATGGCATTCAACAAAAAGGTTTCCAATAGATTATTTGAAAATCCCTGGCAACGGCGCCAAAAATTGACACGTGTTGAGCGTGCATATTAGTTTCCCGTACTTTCCTATTATTTATAGTAGTGGTAATTGGGATATCATCTCCATATATATTTTTTAAATTCTCTTCAGAATTAAGGCTACCTTAAAGCTATATTAGATTTAATTTGTTTTAATTTAACTAATCTAATTAAAATGTTAATTAAACACTATCACTCTAAAAAAACAACCAAATAATTAGAATAATTAAACTATAAGCAATATAAATAAAATAAACTAGTCTAATGCAACTCAAACAAACAATCAAATAATCAATATAAATTAAATATATAAATAACACATCTTAGACAATGATATGTAAATCGTCATACATGGACATTTTCATTAAATCATAGTCATAATCAAATCATCATATTTATATAATGATCCTAAATCATTAAACTCTAATCACAATAGACTGATAGCCTTTACCGAACAATAGAATTTTCAAAATTCAATGGAAATAAGTCATATCCTTATCATTATAAATCTACCTATTGGATAACACATAATAAAATAGAAATTATGAAAGCATTAACACTCAATAAAAGTCATACCTAATCCGAACTAAGTAAAAACTAGAATTATGCTAGTCATTAAATAACCTAGAACACGATCACCTAGAACATCCACTCAAGTAATATTTTGCCCTATAGATTAATCCTAGTTACTACTTCAATAATTGATGTCAATAATCTTAGACATAAATTTAGATACTCTATACTAAGAACCATATTGGTCACTATGCACTCAATACAAAGAATCATAAGGTATACTATGCAAAACATCTTATTAAAACCATGTTTGACGTGTGTGATTTGTTTAAAACATTAAGCACATTAATTTTATATTATTACTAAATTGATGAATGGTTTACAATCACGTCTAAAGTATTGTTTAAAATAATAAACTACTCACACATATCAATAATAAAGTATTGCAATAAATAAATAAATAAATATATTAATGTGAAATATATTTATTAAATACATCTTGAATCTCTAAAAAGTCTCTAAAAGCAAAAGACTTTAAAACTAATAAAAACTGATAGATGGTTAAAAGAGTTTCTTAATTTCGAAGCCCTAAGGTCCTATTTATAGTTTCTCTAAGTGTACATATTGTAGATAAACTCAAATTCCTTGTTCTTATATTAAAAAAACTCGTCACCGACCTCAGCGATTCGTCAGCGATTCCACTTTGTACAAAAATCGATGAATTAATCACTGAAAATTCTCTCTCTATTCCACTGATTCATCTGGCGATTTGTAATGTATTTTCCAAATCACTTATGATTCGCTGGCTTTTCTTTACTGCCAATTTAGGTGGCGATTTTTATGTAATCTCATATCGCTGAGAAATCGCTAGCTTTATTCTCTAGTTGACTATTTTGCTTTTTTTCCTCTTTTTCTTTCATTTCTTCATTTTTTCTAATTAAATCGTAAAACCACAAAAAAGTAGAGTACCTAGTGTAATATTGTCATTTATATCTAAATCAACCTAAATTACACAATAAAACATGTCTAATTATTGACTTTTCATAACACCAAGTTTAGCTAAAGAAGCTATTAATAAAATGGCTAAACAATCTAAGCAATATGGTGAAAAGAATGAGACATCAAGGAAGAAACTTTATGATGTTGATAATACTAAAAGAAGTAGTACATTTGACGAAAAAGTTGATGAGTTGTCTAGCATTGTTAAGTTGTTATTGAAAGATAGATTAAACCAAATGAAACCATGTGGATTATGTAATGAAATTACACATCCAACGAATGCGTTTCATACTTTAAATGAAGAAAATATTGAATAGGTTAATGCAGTTATGAACCAATTTTTCAGTCGTCCCAGGAATAAATATAATAAAATAATTACTACAATGAAAAACCATATTCAAGTCTTAGCTATGGTCCACAAAATTAAAAATATACCACTTATAGAATAAGAACAAATATACAATATGCGCTAATTCAGCGCTCTCAACAAATGGTTCAACCTATGCAACCAAAATAAAGCGTCTATTCAAATTGCAAATCCTACAAATCAAGTAGAAGTTAATACTTTATTTTGTGGTAATGAAAAAAAGACACATATACCAGAAAAGATACCTAAGAGAGGTAAAAAGAAAAATAAAGTATAGAAAAAAGAAGAAGAGATGATGGCCAACATCATTACAACTAGGGAATGGATGGTTGAAAAATTAAAATATACACCTTTTCCTGAAAGATTGTATATAATAGCCCAAATCTTTTACCCTTGTTTTATCCTAAATACAGATCACCGACCTGTGACATGGGACACGTTGACCGATACAAGATCTAAACCTGGTGGGGGACTGAGATATATTTTATATTTGATTGGTGTATTCCTAGGGTGTGTGTATGTGTAGATTATTACATTACAATTTCAGTTATTGTTTATAGGCATCGAAATGCAAGCAGGGACATGCATCGAGATGCGTGCAAGCGTAGGAACCAAGTAAATAGTGATTTGGTGAGTTTTTATTATGGTTTACAAACATTAATGGGAATAATCAATGTGAATAAATAATGGGAACTATAGTTTATAAATTAAATCAAATCAAACACCTAAGTTGTTAAACTAAAACATAGGCCATGGATGTACCTCGACATACATATTTGAGTGTAATCCATGAGATTTGAGTTAAACATTTATGTTAGAGAGGATGTGAAAGTGGAGAAATGGGGTGGTTTGGAGCCTTAGATTTACATCTAGATACACAATAAAAAAATGAGATATATAGCTACAAACAAATCATAGGATGATATTTAAATGGATTGATCTTCATTTTCATGAAAATCAAGTTATGTCCTGAGGTGATAAATCTGAATTTGTGTTACAGCCCAAATTTATAATCCTAATTAAATTCCTTAATCATGATCATTGACATATGGCGTGGGACCGACATCGAGATACTTGCACTACCTGAGGCAATTAGGCCGAGGTATATGTTAGATTTTGTTGTGATGTATGCTTAGTATATTGTATATGTCTAGATTACTAAGTCACTCCTACTTGCGTTTAGATGTCCAGATGTGAGCGGGGACGCACATCGAGATGCATGATACGGTGGGAATGGGGTAGTAAGTGATGTGTTAAGTTTAATTTAAGTTAATGTGGCTTAAACAATTAATTTTATAGCGGCTAAAGTTTAAATTGTATAAATGAAGCCTAAGTTATAAAAATAAAACATTAGTCATTGATGTCTCTAGAGATATGTGTGAACACATCACAAGACCAATTGTGCTACACTATGGGTTATCAAGGAATATTTACTGGATAGTTAATGGATTGTAGGGTAACAATTAAAGCCATTAGATTGATCTAGAGATAGGTGATGTACATAAGATCAAGGTCTAAAAATCTAACTTTTCTTAATATATATATGAGATTGAATAGGATAAACATGCAAACATTTCATTTGATCTAAAGGGAAGAGAAGATGGTCTATTGAAGGAAATCAATGAATTATGAGGTGATTTTGGTCAATTTGAGACGAATTGATCAAGTTGGTGATGTTCTACAACTAGGTAAGCTAGTTTACACTATCATTTTGTATTATTTTGTTAAAGAATATTAGTTTTTTACTTCTGTTCTGATTTGCTTTAGTTTAGAGGGTAAATTTAATTATATTCAAAATTGGTTTATAAATTTTGATTCCTCGTGAAAAACCAATAAATTTTCTATCAAGAAAATCCAAATTTCGATTTGAAATTACAAAGTTATGGCATTTTGAAGTTGTAGGTGTTCTTGGTGGATTTATTTAGCAAAAGCTATGAGTTTATGGTTCTTTTAATTGATTTAATCCAACTTTAATAGTTTGTGAATGTTCTAAAACACCCATATTAACTTATGGAATCTAAGGAAGAGTCTCGAGAGTTTGTTAGCGAGAAACGAGGTGTTGGGAGGTCGGATTAGCTAGGAAATTTGCATGGATTGTAAGTGAATTGATTGAGATATTTATTTACATTTTATTCCTATTTTGGTATTTAGTTATAGTCATTTGGACTAATTTATCTGTTGTAATTTGATGAATGACTTATTGTTTCATCTCATTTTCATGAGTTTGCTATCATGGAATTATTTGTTGATTAAGCGGTTTCATTGATTCTAAATCATGTGCTATGCATTCTTGAGTTGTTGAGGAATTTAGACAATTCAAATAGCATGCTATTAGGTTGGTGATTTATAGTATTGTAAATCCATTTTCCTTTGTGCATGAGTTATGCTATCATATTGTTGGATATATAGGACCATGATATGATATTGATGAGAGCGGCACACAGAGGTACCAGACTTTCAAGGTTATCGAGATCTCACAACTAGCTTGTGCAGCACACAGGGTTTGGGACCTGGGGTTGTTGAAAGGTATACATAACATGTGAGGGGCACTTGTGAAATTATTATGTGATGGGCATTTGTAATGATGTGAAGGCATCTATATGATAGATTACGCCCTAAATAAAGGAATAAGGCTGACATGATGTAACTCAAAACGGAATGACCATTGGTCATTACTATTTAGCCGAGTGTCAGTTTCATATTGTTTAACTGAAGTATCTTATAAATGATTCTTTTTCAGCATAGTTCTTATCACTATGCTTTCTAATACATGTTGTGTATTTCGAAATGTGGAAAAATGTCTCTCAGTGTTACTTTCTACTTTCTTGTACTCACTGTTCTTTCTATGACGGTGGGTGCAGATCCATCAAGTAGCAGACCAAGCAAATAGAAGGTCGCTGACTACCTCTGAGCCAACCGAGTGTTGCTACCTTTGATTTTGTAGGTTTTGGTGTTATTGTATGACTTATATATGTCTTTGTACTTTTTGAAATGTATACTATGGGTTGTGAGATAGTTACTCGACTAGACACATGTTGATATTTATTATCGCTGTTTTATTATATATATAAGCATATGAACTATGTTATCTGGTTTTCCACATACTTAGGATTTATATTAGTTGCTTCAACTAATTTATTAAGTTTTCTGCTAAATAAGGTTAATTTATACAAATTTTAATTAATTCTCAAATGTGAATGAGAATTTGGTAATACATATTAGGAAAGTAGCTAATGAGGAGAGAATATCTGAAGGCTTACTAATATGTTGTTATGTCCTACATTGTGGAGGTTTGGGTTTAATTACGGGAGTAGGTCAGACGATGCCCTAATTTAAGATAGGTCATCGCAGTTGGTATCAGAGCCAACTTTAACAAAAACAAACCTATAAATTTTCATAAAATACAAATTTTAGTTATAGAAACTAGATGATCCTTGCCTAGAAACCATTAGTTGGGAAGCGAGTGAAAGTGAGATGGGGATTTCTTATATGTAAATATTTGTTCCTATATGTATATATGTGTTATCTACTTAGTACCTGATTCGCGTTCGATATCTACTTGTAGACACCGATGGCTGATTCACGCAATAGCAGGGATGCGAATGCTAGTAGCGGTCAGTCTCCTACCTTCGCGGAATATTTCAGAGGCTATTTGATCCAGTATCAGCACAAGGACAACAGTTAGCTGATTGCATCACTATGATTATAGCTTGTTTTAAACAACTAGCACAGACACCGATCCCCACTACTGCTACTACTACTACTACTACTCCCACATTACCTACACCAGAGCTTCCTACTATGATATCTTCTACTTTGGTGGTATAGACTATTCTAATTCTGACAATACCAGCCGTAGAGACAATTGATACAATGTCGTCTCCTACTCCTACATCTTCTAGTTCGTCCGCCGAAGTTCGGTTAGTGAAAAATTTCATCAGACTGAAGCCAATTTATTTTTACGGATAATGAGACTTTAAGAAGATTAAGAAGTGGATATTCGCTCATAGGAAGCTTCATATGGTTTTGAGGATTGAGGATAGACTTTAAGTTGAGATCTCATCGTATACATACTAAAGAGACATCGATGTTTAGTGGCATGCGACGATAGCTTTGTATGGTGATTTAGAGTCTTGAGATGCATTTAAGAAAAATCTATATCAGTAGTACTTCCTACCTGTAGTGATGAAGAGGTTGAGGAAGGAGTTCATGAATTTGAGATAAGGAGCTGATGAGTTAGTGATGAGCTAAGAGATAGATAGGATATTTAAGATAGTTTGCAAGAGATCTAGTGAGAGATGAATCTATTTATGTGCATCATTTTGGAGATAGACTGAGGCTAGATATAGGGTTTTATCTAGTCGGTTCAAATGCTAGGACACTTGGGGAGATATATGGGCAGAAACTTTCTCACAAGACTTATTATTAAAGCAGAGTTGCAGATGGGACACCATGGGGCCAGTGTTGCCATCAGATCAGGTCGCAGAGTTTGAGAGTAGGAGACAGAGGGGTAAGGGACAAAAGAGATGGAGATAGGTTCTTAAGGTTGAGGGGCAGCCACATCGATTATGCCCTACGCATTATACCCTTTCACCATTTCAAAGTATAGTTGAAAGACATCCATTGCCATCACCACTCAGAGCTATGTTAACAGCTTCTACTTTACCAGCACATCTAGCACCACCAGTGCCACGTTAGTAGCTGTAGGGTGGAAAAGGTCGAGGCAGAGGTAGAGGTAGAGGTAGAGGCCGACATAATTCCCAACAGGGACAGAGACACTCACAAGCACATGCCCTAGATAAGGCACGGGGTAAGCGCAAGTCGATTACTTGTTATAGGTGTGGTCAGGTTGGACACATGTAAAGATAGTACACACAGCCGACACCAGTCTACCCACCAAAGAGCCGTGAGGGAGTTTATATGGTAGCACAACTAGATGCCAATGCCACATATGGTCTTATTAAGGGTATGGTTTTTATTTATGGTAGAGATTTATATGTCTTGTTTAATTTGGGTCCTACACTATCTATCATTTCTAGTCGCATAATAGGCATCCTTAGGTTTGCACCAGTTAGGGTGGTGTAAATTTCATTTATAGTATTGCAGCCGGGGATAGGAATTACCCTAGTTACTTTGTTGAGAGATGTCAAGTTTAGATAGGTAGGGTATAGTTACCTGCTAACTTCAGAGTGCTCGAGCTTCTAGATTAAGAAGCATTGTTAGGGATGAAGTCGTTAGTAGTGTATGACACTCATATCGACTATTTTAGTAAGATAGTGATATTAAATATCTCAGTGCGTCTGATGTTCATATACAATGGTAGTACACTGAGAGACGAAGGCACGAAAGGTCAACTAGCAACTAGTGGAGAGATGAAGACTCTAATATCATTATATACAGTAGCAGAGAGTCACCAGCCTAGACTTAAGGAGATTTTGATTGTGTGCTAGTTTTCAAACAAGTTTTCGGAAGACTTACCAGGTTTGCCACCGTCGAAAGACATACACTTCATCATCGAGTTGGTACCAAGCACCAGGCCTATTTCTATACTGCCGTACCACGTGGCTCCGAGAAAGTTAGAGGTGTTGAGGAGTCAGCTCCAAGATTTTGGACAGAAAGGATTCATCATACCTTCTATGTCGCCATAGAGATCATCCGTCCTTTTTGTAAAAAAAAAAAACGACACTTTGAGACTGTATATCGATTATAGATAGTTGAACAAGGTCACAATTTGAAACAAATATCCACTGCCGCGCATTGATGATTTTTTTGATCAGCTAAGATGAGCACAATTTTCCTCTAAGATAAACTTGAGATTAGGTTATCATCAACTTAGGATCAACGATAAGGATAGGTCCTAGACAACTTTCAGCATGATCTATTGACACTATCAGTTCACAGTCATACCATTCGGATTAACCAACGCCTCCGCCATGTTTATGGATTTGATGTATTGGGTGATGAGATTATTTTTTAACCACTTTGTGATAGTTCTCATTAATGATATATTGATATATTTGATGACTCAATAGGATCACGTGCATCACCTAAAGGAGACATTACGTATTTTGAGTGAGCATAGACTCTACGTCAAGTTTAGCATTTATGAGTTTTGGCAATCGGAGGTCAAGGTTTTAGGTCATGTTATTGGAGCAGCAGGGATTGCAGTGGATCAGAGCTAAGACCCAAGCTATTATGGATTGGCCGGCAGTGACATCAGTTATTGTGATCAAAAGTTTTTTTGATTTGGCATGATATTACCGCAGATTTGTGAAGGATTTGTCAAAGATCGCTTCACCAATTACCAGATTGACTTAAAAAGACGTCAGATTTAATTGGTTTGAGGAGTGCGAGCAGGCATTTGCCAAATCAAAGATGTTATTGAACATCCCGCCAATATTGGTGTTGCCAGAGGCTTAATAGAGATTCTTAGTGTATACAGATGATTATCATATAGGTTCAGGCCGCGCATTAATGCAGGACATTAGTATAGTGGATTATGCCTTTATACAACTAAATATACATGAGAAGAAATATCCCACTCATGATTTAAAAGTGGCAGTGGTGGTGTTTGTTCTGAAGATTTGGAGACATCATCTGTATGGAGAGAGATTAACACTCTACACTTATCACAAGAGTTTGAAATATCTCTTCACAAAGAAAGTGCTATACATGAGACATCGCAGATGGTTGGAGTTTATGTAGGACTATGACTTTTCTCTAGAGTATCACCTAGGAAAAGTTAACGTTGTTGCAGATGCACTAAGTAGGATACCGACTAGAGATGTCAAGGTTGTCAGATGTCATAACGTATGAGTATCGATTACTCGAGGCAACGACAACGATGAGTTATTCAGTTGTTTCAACGGACACTCGGGTGATGATATGTGCACAGTTGAGACTATTGATAGTGTCTACACATAGAGTGTCAGAGGGTCAGAGAGCCAACATTTTATACCTGAGATTCAGGGAATTAGCTCAGAATATTAATTGTACCGATTGGACAGAGAAGACAAATTAGTGTCTAAGATTTAGAGGCAAATTGTGGACACCATCAATAGCAGAGCTAAGAGATGAAATTCATCACGATTCACTCAGTTCCCGGTTCACTGTTCATCCAAGGAAAAGTAAGATGTACCAAGGCATGAGGAGACATTTCTGGTTACCTGGAAAGAAGCCAGACGCAATAAAGATTATCAAGAACTATAGGAGTTGCCAGTAAGTGAAGGCTAAGCATCATAGACTAGGAAGGTTCTTACAACTATTTCCCATCTCACAATAGAAATGGGAAGAGATAACCATGGACTTTGTTAGAGGATTACTGAGGACTTCCAGATGACATGATTCTATTTGGTTGATTGTAGAGATATTGATGAAATCTGCCCATTTCTTATATGTCCCAACTCACTACACATTTGACTAGTTCAGTGTATTGTTCGAGAGAGAGATTATCGGTCTGCATGAGGTACCGTTAACTATCATGTTAGACAAAGATCTTATGTATACATCCATGATGTGGCAGAGTATGCAGGAGCAGTACGGTACACACTTACAATTTAACACATCCTTTCACCCCCAAACTGATGGGCAGACTTAGAGGTTGATTTAGGTTCTTGAGGATATGCTCAGGGCTTGTGTACTTGAGTTTAGTGGATATTGAGAGGATTACCTATCATTCTGTGAGTTTGAATACAATAACACTTATCAGGCTAGCATTGAGATAGCACCATTTAAGGCTTTATAAAGGAGAGCATGTCCCTCACCATTATGTTAAGCTGAGCTAAATGGCCAAGAGTTAGTGGGTCCTGAAATTGTTGTTCATCAAATGGAGAAGGTACTACATAATCATCAAAGAGTTAAATGGACCCATGAGAGGCAAAAGAAGTATGCTGACATGTATCATAATGATCTCACGTACGCCGAATGAGCCTTTGTGTATTTGAAGGTTTTTTTTTTTTGGAAGGGTCTTCACCGATTTAGTTTGAAAGGTAAGTTAGCACTAAGATTCATTTAGCCTTTGAAATTAAGAAATGGGTCAAGAAGGTTGCTTATGAGCCTGAGTTACCTCCACAGATGTCAGGGATTCATCTAGTCTTCAATATTTCTATGCTTCGACTAGCTAAGTCAAAGGCAGGCGTAGGACAGACGGTTGACTAGTGCCAAATCGATTGAGTGGGGATGTTACATACAAGGAGCAGCTAATATAGATCCTAGAACAAAAGGTACAACAATTGATAGGCAAGTCCATACCGAAGGAGTTAGTCAATTGGCAGTTTCATGATGACTCGAAACTCGCTTGGGACTGGGAAGACTATATACAAGATAGCTTCCCGTACTTTTACAATCCAGGAATAACTTTAACTTGAAGTTTAATTTCAACAATGAAATCTCCATTAGTTGGGAAGGTTTGTCACGACTCTAATTCCTAATCCTAGTATTATTGCTTAATCATGTTCATTGATCTATGACGTAGGCATCAGGATACGTGCACTGACCAAGGCAATATGCCTGAGGTATATGTTAGATTTGTTGTAATGCATGCTTAGTGTATTGTATAGCTAATTTGATAGTGGTTGAAGTTTAAATTGTATAAATGAAGCCTAAGTTAGAAAAATAAAGCATTAGTCATAGATGGTCCTCGAGATACGTGTGAACACATCACAAAACCAATTGTGTTACATTATGTGTTATCAAAGAATAGCTAGTGGAGTTCATGGATTGTGGTGTCATAATTAAGGCCATTAGATAGTCCAAAGATAGGTGATATACATAAGTTCTTAAGAAGGAAATCAAAGAATTATGAGGACATTTTGGTGAATATGAAAGGGATTGATCAAGTTTGTGAAGTTCTACAACTAGATAAGCTAGTGTACACTATTATTCAGTAAATGTTTGTTAAAAAGAATTAGAGTTTTAGTTCTGTTCTAATTTTTGCTTTATTTCAGAGGGTAAATGTAATCAACTTCAAAATTGGATTATAAATTTGGAGTCCTCGTGAAAAATCAATAATTTTGCTATCAAGAAAATTAGAATTTTGATTTGAAATAACAAAGTTATGGCATTTTGAAGTTGTAGGTGTTCTTGGTGGGTTTTTTAGCAAAAGCTATGATTTTGGAGGTTTTTTTAATTGATTTAATCCAACTTTGATAGTTTTTAAGAGTCGTAAAACACCCTAATTAATTTCAAGAATCTAGGGAAGAGTCTCGAGAGGTTGTTAGAGAGATACGGGGTGTCGGGAGGTCGGATTTGCTAGAAAATTTGCCTGGGTTGTAAGTAAACTGATTGAGATATTTATTTACATTTCATTCCTATTTTGTTATTTAGTTATAGTCATTTGGACTTATTTATCTATTTTACTCTAATGTCATGACTTCTTGTTTCATCTCAATTGCATGAGTTTGCTATCATGACATTGTTTGTTTATTAAATCATTTCATTGATTCTAAATCATGTGCTATGTCATTCTTGAGTTGTTGAGGAATTTAGTTAATGGAAATAACATGCTATTAGGTAGGTGATTTATGGTATTTTAAGTCCATTTTCCTTTGTGCATTAGTTATGCAATCACATTGTTGGATTCCTTGACAATATCATTCCTTGAATTATGAAAGTAGTTCTTATATCTATGACTATGATATGATAGAGATTAGCACGGCATATGGGGCCACCAGACTTTTGGGGTTGTTATGATCTTACCACTAGCTTGTGCAACACACCGGGTATGGGATCCGAGGTTGTTGACAAGTTATCTCATATATGAGGGGCACTTGTGAGGAATTATTATGCGGTGGGCATTAGTAATGATGTGAAGGCATCTATAAGATAGATTATGCCCTAAATAGTGGAAAAAGCTAACGTGATGTAACTCACAGCCGAATGGCCCTAGATCATTACTACTTGGTCGAATGTTAGTTTCATATTGTTTAACCGATATATCTTATAACATGATTCTTTTTCAGCATAGTTGCTATCGTTATGCTTTCAGATAATGTTGTATATTTGGAAATGTGGATAAATGTCTCTAAGTGATACTTTCTACTTTCCTGTACTCACTATCCTTTTTATGACTATGGCAGCAGATCCATCGAGTAAGAGACTAGGCAAAGAGAAGGTCGGCGACTACCCCTAAGTCAAAGGAATGTTGCTACCTCTGATTTTGTAGGTTTTGATTTTGTTGAATGACTTATATATGTCTTTATACTTTTGTGAATGTATACTATGGGTTGTGAGATAGTTACCCAACTACACACATTTTGATATTATTATTATTGTCATTTTGTTATACATATAAACATGCGATCTATGTTCCCTGGTTTTCCACATACTTAAGATTTATATTAGTTGCTTCTACTAATTTATTAAGTTTTTCGTTAAATAAGGCTAAGTTATAATAACTATTTAATTAACTCTAAAATGTGAAATAATTAAAATAACGAGAATTGGTAAATGCTTATTAGGAGAGTAGCTAATAAGGACAGATTGTTGGAAATGTCGATTAATACGTTGTTAAGTCCTACGTAGTGCAAGTTAGGGCGTAATGAGGGGATTAAACCGAGCGGTGACCTTATTTAAGAAAGGGGTCGTCACAAGTTCATTGATGAATCAGGAGTTTGAGGGATCATTTGATGAATTAGAGGAAGAATCAAAAGCATAGGAATTCATCACAACTATAGGTAATAAGTTTAAAGTTGCTACTGTTTTTGTAATTCTCGAAATGCAGTGGGTAAAATTGAAGTTGAATTTGTAAACTAGTTTTAGATTCAGATTCTTCATGAAATTCCACTCAATCTACTATATTAAATTTCTATTTTTTGGGTAAGGAATGAATCTTTTATGAATTTTTAAAGTTAATGAGGTTCTTGAAAACAAAAGCTGGAATTTGCATGTTCATATTATGAACCAAGCTATGTAATTTGGCCATGACTTTCTCATTTTATATTCAAATTGACTAATTTTGGTAGCATTGAAAAGCTTAGCCATAATCTAAAATTTTTGATCACACGCTCCATTTATAGATTTGGAATTGTTCCTTTTCAAAAAATGGTCTACAACTTTGATGATGAGTCTGAAATTTTTAGGTTTCACAATCTTGATAATCTCTTGATGTTTTGAGCATAACTTCATCATTTCTAATTAGATTGAGCTTATATTATAGTATGATGTTTTAGGGTATATTTGTAATGTTGAGTAAGCAAATCATGATTTTTGGAGTTATGATTTAGGAGAAATGAATTTTTTAATTTTGATATCGGAATATAAAACTATTTGAGTTATTGTGGTAAAATTTTCATATTTCCCTTGTTTCTTATCAAAATTGCGCACACCTTGTAGTCTTGAAAATACAGTCAAGATTCATGAAAGAACCGATTTGAGTTATTATGGTAAAAGTGATTTATATTAATGCTTCTCATTCAGGCTTGGGCTGTATGCTTATAAAGGAAGGCAGGTTGTAGCTTATGCTTCAAGACAAGTCTAGATTCATGTATGAAATTATCCAGTTCATGATCTTGAATTAGCATCAGTTGTGTTTGCCTTTAAGATTTGCAGACATTACTTGTATGAGGAAAATTTTACAGTATTTTCATATTGATAAGTCAATAATTAGACATGTTTTATAGTATATTTTAAGGAGATTTTAGATGTAAAAGACTTTGTTACATGGGGTTTTCTCTTATTTTTGTTATTTCAGATGATAGTTGTAATATATTAAGAAATGGAGTAAAAAGGAAGAATATGAAGGATTTGATCGAGTGGAACATTGAGATTGTTTTCCTAAGATTTTCTTAGTGATTCCACTTAAACCACGAATTGCTGAGGAATTTTTTGGTTCTATTTTCAAAATTTTAGATAACCACGATACGTTTAAGTTAGTTTGGGATGTGTACTATATAGAATATTATATATATGACCCTAAGGCTATGAAATTTGTTGCTTTTAAGTACATAGATCAATATTTCATTACTCTTGGAGCCATTGTTTATTGTTCTAGTTGACTACTTTATCATTCATTGCCTTTGCACACGATTTGAAGATTCAAAGTATATATTCCAGATGTAGTTATCTATAAATTTTATTTATATTATTATGATATTATTTATAAATATGATTGAGTAGTTCATTCATTAAAAAAATTATGAACATGAACTTGATCTATTTTGCAATGTATTTATGATGAAATGATTTTATGCTTAATGCCTTAAATCAGTTGTATTCTTTGATTTACTGATTTAATAGATTATTATTTGTAGATTTTAATCATAAACTTTGTATTGGATGCATAGTTTAGATTGTGTATTATGATATTTGGATTCATTATCTAGTTTAAAGTAGTAACTAGGATTGTTTGAAATGTCTATTACCATTTAGATGTCCTAAGTGAATTTAAGATCTAAATCTAGTATTCAAGTGGCTTTCCGAATGTACTGGACTTAGTAGTTCGAGGTTTTCACAAAGTGTAATGCGGTTTTATTGCCTAAAGTTAATTTCTTTGTGCATTCAAAATGTTAGCTCAATAAAATCAGAACATGGCTTTTCCGCCAGTATAAGGAGAACTAATGGCTTGATAAGTGTTGTTTACTTACTTATGATTAGTGTTTAATGATCTATCATACTTTATAAAGTATGCTTATGACTATATGATTGAAGTAACATGTTTGGATCCAAAACGGATTGAGGTTTCATTACTATAGATGTTTGTTTAGATATTTATTTATTATTAAATTGGATTTATTTGAATATTACAGAATTATAATTTTGTTATTTAAGTTAAATAAGTTAGTTTAATTGGTTAACTTAATTATTATAGTTTTATAGATTGAATTAGTGATTTTTAATTCTTTTTTTAATTAAATTAATGAAATTAAAGTAAATAAAATAATAAAAACAATTGAAAAACTTTTTCCTAGAGAAGTTTGATAAATCCTTAAGAAGACGATCCCACTTATCCCTATTTTAAATAATAAGGATATATGAAAAACTTAT
Source organism: Stephania cephalantha (assembly GCA_039657325.1). Classification (NCBI taxonomy): domain Eukaryota; kingdom Viridiplantae; phylum Streptophyta; class Magnoliopsida; order Ranunculales; family Menispermaceae; genus Stephania; species Stephania cephalantha. The sequence continues at coordinate 34,669,987 of CM077571.1, forward strand.
TGTACACGCTCAACACGTGTCACAGATCATAGAAGTCTAAAATATTTGCTAACTTATAGTGAATTGAAAGTGAGACTGCGTAGATGGCTTGAGTTTCTCAAGGATTACGACTTCACTTTGGATTACCACCCAGGCAAGGCAAATGCTGACACGTGTCAAGTGTGCACAATACTTTCTTGTATTTTCCTATTATTTGTAGTAATGATAAATGAGATATCATCTCCACATAGATTTTACAAACTTCTATGGAAAGTATTTTTAATCGTGTATTTATTTATTTAGTTAATCTAATGAAACAGGAATTGAAATACTAAGTAACAAAAAATTATAGCTATTTACTTAATTAACCAAACTAACTAGACTAATTCAAACAATTCCATGCAAACTTAATTAAACAAAATTCAAATTCAATTTAATATAAATATCTAAACAAACCCCCCACTAAACAATATAATATACTTGGTTTGCATTCAAACACTAGAATATAACATTACCTCATAACCTAGTTACAATCATATCTCATGGAATCTTGGAATCATTAAATCCTAATTAATAATAAGTTGATAGCCTTTAGCAAACTATCGATTTTTCTATATTCAATGGAAAATAAAAGATATCATTATCATTGTTAATTTATCTAAAACGCTATAAAATAGAAATTACGATAGCTATAACACTCAATGAAAATCATACCTAATCTAAATTAAATATTAATCAGAATATTGCATTTAATAAATAACTTAGAACTCAATCACCTAGAACATCCACTCAATTAATATTGCCCAATAGATTAATCCTAGTTACTACTTTTATAATTGTTGTCAATAATCATAGACATATTAAGAATCAAAATATCATAATACATATTTGCAACTATGCATACAATATCAATCTTCATTAGTCGTAATATGCAAAAACAACTTATTAAAATCGTGATTGTTGTGTATGATTAGATTTAAAGCATTAAGTACATAATTCCTTAATTATAACATTATAGCAATCCAAATTATATACATGTCTAAGGTTTATTTAGATTAATAAATTAATCACTCGTGCTGGAAATAAATAACACAATAATATAATTGAAAGACATAATTAATTAAATACCTCGTAATGAAATAAGTCAAAGCTCCCATGTAACTTCAAACATAAACTTAATAAAAACTAACTTACTACTAATAAAAGACTTATAAAGTATGTGGGATAGACTGATTTCAAAGCCTTAGGGTCCTATTTATAGTCTCTTAAGTTGTACATATCATAGATAAACTCAGATTTCTTCATATTAATCTAGAAAACTCATAACCAACCCCAACAATTCGTTAGCAATTCCATTACGTTCACAAATCAATGAGTTAATCATTAGAAATTAGTCTCTATGCTCCACCGATTCATCACGAGGTTCCTATCGTATTTTTAATTTGTTGATGATTCGATGGCTCTTCTCTGTTGCCGATTCAGACAGCGATTCCTAGTATATTTTTACATCGCTTTCTAATCGCTGGCATTGATCTTCAGTCGACCGTTTTGCTTTTTTTTCTCTTTTACTTCTATTTCTTCATTTTTCCTAATTAAATCCTAAAATCACAAAAACCAAAGAATACCTAGTGTAATATCATCATTTATAACAAAAATCAACCTAAACTACAATATAAAACATGTCTAATTATTTACTTGTCAAATACCCCCAAACTCAATACTTTGTTGTCCTAAGCAACGAAATACTCTCAATCATATTCTGTTTTCATTATATGTAAACTGATTTCAATATAATTTATTTTAGCTTTAAATAATAGAAGTTTTTAAATAGGAGTGATTTTCAATCGAAAACATATTACCCACAAGTAAATAGAAGTTATGATATAATAGAATGATTTAGACGAAATGGATCCTCCTTTAATGATAACTCAACCACCCAATGCAATACTCCTTAAACTTAAAGTACAATACCAAGACAAGTACATGATAGAGGTTTTCTCAATCTCCACTAACAAGCATCAAGCTTACGATGACAAGTATATAATCTCAAAATACAAAATTACTAGATGAATCTTAACTTCAAAAAATATTTTATAATAGCACCACAATCAAAATCAATAGAGATTTTACCAAGATACTAATGAATATATTGTTTAAAACGTGTTAAATTAAGAAATATTTCACTCAACCTTAGCTTCAAGCACTTGAGCTAAATCTTTTCTTTAATGATTTTAAGAATATCTCCCTTCTTCATCTCTCATTTTTTTTACTTCATCCTAATATATTCATCCTAAGGACATTCTCACATTTTTTCCACTATAGGTTCCCTGCTCCATTTTCTATGAAATCTATAGGTCTCTTTATTTATTTGTAAACTTTTGTTAGCCCTTCTCACTATCCACTAAAGTTGAAGAAAGTACCTTTCAAACATATAAGAATCCATTGATTTATAACCCATTTATTCGTTCAATTGTGGCATAATAACTTTTTATATATTATGCTATAAAATTACTTAATTAATAGAATTTATATCACGAAATTCTTAGAGATATGTCTTCTTCATCTTGCACTATTGTTTCGATTTTATACCAATTTTATCACTAAGACAAGGCAATCAATTAGTGAATACATCCACTAGTAAAGTTAAGCAAAAAGTTATAAAAATGAATTTTTTCAATCATGTAACTCACTTGGGTAATAAAAATATCACTTCCATTCAAAATCTATTATATGTATATATATTTATTTAATTCCTAAATGAAGTAAATTGAAATTCATGCTTACATAAAATCGGAAGAAATTTGAAAATTTTCATCAACTCACTTGAATATCGGATCGAAAGTTGAACTTTGCATCGATTTTGAACTAATCTTCTACCTTTCTTTTATTTTCTTGTTTTATTTGCTATCATTGTCAAACTTAACCTCAAATACCCCCAAGCTCATTCCAAACCTTGCCCTCATAGTTTAAAAGTTAAGTCGGATTTCCAACAAAACAATATACGTCGTGAAGTATAAGCAAATTAATATAATCATAAATTAGATAATCAATATATAAATGAACTCAATATGCAAATTTCATAAAAAAAAATGAATAAAAATAAGAATAAACATCACTAATATATATATATATATATCAAATGTAGCATCAAATGTATCACTAAAGCACTTTATCAAATGTATCACATCAACAAGCACAAATTACATATAATATATCAACACATATCACATAGTATATCACCAAAGATACAAGTAAGACCTCACACATTATCATTTAGAGACAGGAGAAAAATAGAGTAAAAAATTTAATGTCATTGTTTGGAAATTGCATCATCATCATCCACTAGATCAATCCTCTAGAACAGGTAACTCGCAACTGGATCATAAAAGGTGTAGTCCTAACCCGGTCATAGTTGAACATTAAAACTACTATTAATCGATAGCCTCATTTGTGTAGAAGGTACAAGAACCTCTATGCCTTCTTATTTTCTATGTCTTATAGACATTGTTCTTTCCAACTTGTGATTGGTCCTTGCTAAGGCTCTCTAGTTCTCGAACACGACTTCTTGATTCCTCAGAGTTCTCGTTTGATTGCATAGAATTGGAACCATAAAGGCCAGCTCTGACTCCTCCAAGTAAAGTCTATCGTATTCCCTAGCAGGTTGTTCCATAGTGAGATCGTATCTAGCTCTCGACATTTCTTCCGAAACTTTTCTCGTGTCATTTCTAAATTTTCTTCTTTGCTCTGTCTCTTTTCGGGCTATCTCAGTCTTCTCCCTCTCATCTTTTGAGTCTTCATAACTATTAATTTTTCCATACCTTTTTATGACTTCATTTGTGATTGTCTTTTTTGGTAAAACTTCCATAACAAGTCATGCCATATTTACTTGATCTGCTCCGCAAAAAGCCGTGATTATCAAAGGAAACGATAATCCATTATTCTTCATCTTTGTGATGCACTTCTTATCGACTTAAAGATAATCTTGCAACATCTAGATATCTTAATCCAAGAGCAATGTGATAAAGTAAGGCAGCTTTGTAGTTCAAGATCTCGTAATGTTGAAGACTTGGCTGTAAGCTGGCGATGATGAAATAACATCATGCTTTCGTGATCTTCCTAAAAAAATTTGTGTTTGTGTGCTTCGCGTTACCCTTCATGTCAAAAATGAATCCATTACCATGGATTGCCTCTAATCTTACCCTAATTTTCTCGGTAGGGTAGTGGTACATAATTGTATATGCAGACTTTGGGTACTTATCGTTTTCTCTTTGGTGAAATTTAATAAACCAAAATATTGATTTATTTTTGCAGTGGAATAATCCTCTATTCTTCCTCTAACTTGTGACTTTATCTTACTGTCACATCCATAGGCATTCGCATAAACCTCTCGCACCAAAATGTCACGCCTTTTCTCACTATGAACATTATCAGGGTCTAAATGGTCATAGTCCTTAGTCAATAATCTCCAATTTCTCGCCTCCATTATATTTAGGATCCTAGACTTATATTTTAAATCATTCTTCAAAGTGAATCCCCTCTCTAGGATCAACTTCATTTCTCTTACTAAATCATTTGTAAATTTGGCAAAGGCCTTCTAAATGAAAAACTTTCCTTTCTTTGAACATACTTCTTCGCCTACGTCTGTATCTCTCGTTCCACTTCCTCCTCCTCATCCTCATCTTTTTCCTCATAATTATAGCTAAACGATACAGTTTGAGCAGTCTCCCTTTATAATCTAATCCTAGTTGTATTGAAAGAAATTGAAGTGGGTTTAATTGGGGCAACTTTGGATTTATCCTTGCTCTCTCTACTAGTACTTCCCCTTTCCATTCTCGTCCCTTGAATTTCTACCCTTCCACTTCTGGTCATTTCAATAGGTGCAAGTAAAGGAATAAACATGTAAAGCCATTTAAAACTGAATTGCCAAAAAAACGTTCAGTAAAATTCAACTTATTTATCTAATATGGAGAAATTCATCGAAAAATTCATTTATAAATCGAGAGTTTGAAATTTATATGAAATTTATTGATAAAACATCATTTATAAAAACAATCGTTCATAAGAAAGTCATGTCATGTGATAGACAAACACAAACCCAATCCCCCCCCCCCCCCCCCAAATTCATTTGAAACTTAATCTCAAATTAGTTTAGTATAAAATTCAATCCATTCGCTGTAAACTAAAAATAGTTCAAAAATTCGATATTAATAAACAAATTATCATACTACTCCCATACTAGTAGTTTAATTGAAAACATTCTATATCAAAACCAATTTATAATAAAATTTCAAAATTTAGCTTCTAGCCAAAATCAAAAATCAAAAATCGATGAAAAACCGAAAATATAATAAATAAAAGGTTAAGGTTTTCATTTATTACCTTCTTGAAAGTGAATTTTTTAAGATTGGAATTCTAAAACTCCTCTTGAACACTCCTTCAAGCTTGAACTTTAAATTCCCCTTGCTCAAGCCCTAGCTGGCTCTACACTTTCAAAACTCACCAAATTTTAGTGTTGAATGTGTGAAGAATGAGGTAGGAATTACTAAATATTTTAAAACTAGCTTTCGAAGTTTGAATGTAGTCCAAAAAAAATTTCTTGATTGAAAAGTTGCAATGGTTTGTGATTGTGAAGTGAATAAATGTGGCAAATTTAGGTTTCTATTTTTTCAAAACACGCCTTCATTCTTGGCGAATCGCGGTTTAAGTGGATTCGCTGGGAAATAGCTGCCTAAATCGCTGAAAATGATCCTCGGTGGCTTTGTTGAGTAGTTCAGCGAATCCTAGTTATATGTGCAAATCGCTGACAAATCGCTGACCTAAAATTACACTAAAAGTGTTGTATACTACACCGATTTTCTCAGTGAATTCTAGTACAAACAGGAATTCTTAGGAAGTCGCTTGCCTATTTTAACTATTTTTTTTTTCAATTTAATTGATTTTCCTAAATTTTTCTCACATATATGTCCAATAAAAAGGTTGAATTATTCAAAATCATCAGAATTGACTATGATTTGTACAAAACAATAATTTCATTACTATAAATAATCGACTAACATAAAAAGTTATGCATAAAGACAATGAAATATAAAAAGAAATTGGCTCGATCAACACACTTACTTGAAATTATTTCATAATTAAATTCCTAAAATATCTCTATTATAAGAGTCAAAAGTTTAGAGAATATAAAAACATATAACTAATTCTAATATTAAAACTGAAAGTAAAGATAGAGTATGGGTTGCCTCCCAAAGAGCTCTTTTGTTTACTATCGTTGGCTCGATTGAACCACTCATTTCCAAATTGGTTCTATAAACTTAAATATAGGATTGTCCACTCTAGTGCCATTCCAGATAGTGATTACTTAGCCATACACCTTAAAAGTGATTGTCTTGTTCAGTGTATCCATGACAGCTTGCGAAATGGTTAAGAAAGGTCGTCCTAAGATTAATTGGGGATCTTCATTGTTGAAGTGTGGCATAACCAAAAAGTCTGTGGGAATAATGAACTTGTCAATTTGAACTGCTACATTAGTGCCACTCCTATTGGTTTCACTGAATAATCGTTTAGTAGGGTAATTTTTTTAGAAACAAGTACATCCAACTCCAGTTTAGTATGAAAAGTGACAATTTTGTTTTCAACTTCCATATACATTGTTCCTTCAAAGATATCTTACTTTGTTTTCGTTATTTTAAGAAATGGTCTTCCTAAAAGTATAGGCGGAGATTTAGATGATATTGAGTCTCCCATCTCCATGACATAAAATTTAGTTGCAAATACTAAGTCATTTACTTTTACTAAGACATCTTCTAGTAAATCATGAGGTATAATATCTATGTTATCAGCTAATGTAAGATTAATATGTGTATTAGTCAATGAACAAATTTTCAATGACTCATATAGTTTTACTGACATAACATTAATTGATGCTCCAAAATCACACATAGCAAAATCTATTAAAGAAGTTTCTAATTTACTAGGAATTCCAAACATTCATTGATTGGAAAATTTCTCAAGTATTTTCTTTTTCATTAAGACAGACACCGTTTGTCTTAAGTTTTCTTTATATTCTTCTAAAAATTTATCTTTAGTATCAGAGAATTCATTCAAAACTTCATCATAATTAGAAAATTGCATTTTTGATTCCATCAATGGTTTATGGATTTCCATTTTCCTAAATGCTTCATGAATTTCTTTATTGTTTTCTTCCTCCCTAGCATCAGCTAATCGTTGTGAAATGGTAGAATATGAATACATAAATTCATTCAAATTATCAAAAGTCTTATCATTTTCATCCTTATCTATTATGTTAGATTTTTGTAAAGACTTTTTTCTTATGCTTCAACTTTGGCTAAATACCATGGGTATAGCCTTTCTAGAAAAAGTGTATAATTCAATTGTTCAGTCATCCATTCTCTAGTAGGAGTGACATTAGCCATCATTTCATCTTGTTCAATAATTTTATATGTTTTCTATTATTACCTAGTTTAAGTATCTTTCTAGTTATATGTGCATCTTTCTCATCAATGAATAAAGCGTTGACTTGTGCTTGATTAGTAGGAGCATAGCAACTTGAGTAGGTGCTTTAGCTTGATTACTCTGTTGAGTACTTAACCTATTTATTTGTAGATTCATTTGACTTAAATAATTTTTCAGTTCATTAATAGCAGTATCTGTATTAATTTGATTTGGAGAAATCTATGTAAAGTTTTGAGGACTTTGGTTCATAAATTTATGCAAGATATGCTCTAAATTTGGATTTGTTGATAGAGCATTTTGTTAAAGCTGCTGATTAGGTTCAAAAATTGGCTCATCATTGCATTAACATCTTCACTATCTTCTTCATGTTGAATAGGACACGCATCTGTAGGATGTGTAACCTCATTACAGAATATACAAGCTTTAACTTGATTAGATCTATCTTTAATGAATAGCTCAACCATATTAGATAATTTATCAATATTATCATCAGATGTATTATCTCTTCTATTATCAACTTCATAAAGTTCATTTCTTGAGGATTCAATCTTTTCACCATATTGCTTAGATTGTTTAACCATTTTTATTGATTGCTTCTTTTGCTAAATTAGGTGTTATTTCAAATAAAAATCCACCACATAATGTGTCTAATAACCTTTGTTCAAAGTGATTGAGTCCTTCATAAAAATATTGTAATAAAGTTCTTTCAATATATTCATGTTATGGACAAAAAGGAATTAATCTTTAGAATCTATCTCAAAACTCATTATAATAGACACAACAACCAATTTTCCAAGCAGGCATATATTCATCTAGGAAAGCTTCTAGCATTTGAGTCCATGTAGTTATTGAATCTCGAGGGAGATACAACAACCAATCTTGTGCTTGATCTTTGAATGCAATAGGAAATGCTTTAAGTTTAACTTGTTCTAGCATACTTTCTTTCGATTTTAACCATGTTGAAATTAGGTAAGGCACTAATAAATCCATATCTAAATAGAAAATAGAAGAAATGGATGGAAAATAAAAAGAAGAGCAAAACATTCAACTGAACATAAGTGCCTGCGATTAGCCTGTGACGTGAAAATACACTAGGAATCACTTTTCAAATTGGCAACAGAAAAAAGCCAACAAATCATCGCCGAATTAGAAATATATTAGGAATAGCCAAATGAATCGGTGGAGCATAAAGACTAATTTTAGTTACTAACTCAGCAACTTTTTAACATCATGGAATCGCATACAAATCATTGAGGTCGGTTATGAGTTTTTTAGATTAATATGAAGAAATTTAAGTTTATCTATGACATGTATAAATTAAGAGACTATAAATAGGACCCCTAGGGCTGTGAAATCAATCTTTCCCATAAACTCTATAAGTCATTTATTAGTTGTAAGTTAGTTTTTATGGAGTTTACGTTTGAAGCTACAACGAGATCTTTCATTTATTTCATTAAGAGATATTTATTTAATTATGTCTTTCAATTATATTACTATGTTATTGATTTCCAGCATGAGTGAGTAGTTAATTAATCTAAATAAACCCTAGACATGTATATACTTTGGATTGCTATATAGTTATAATTAAGAAATCTTGTACTTAATGATTTAAATCTAATGATACACAACAATCATGATTTTAATAAGTTGTTTTTGCATAATACAACTAATGAAGATTGGTATTTTATGCATAGTTACAAATATGTATTATGATATTCTGATTTCCAATCAATGTCTATGATCATTAAAAACAATTATAGAAGTAGTAACTAGGATTAATCTATAGGGCCATATTACCCGAGTGGATGTATTAGGTGATTGTGTTCTAAGTTATTTATTGATTGGTATATTCTATTTAATATTTGATTTAGATTAGGTTTGATTTTCAATGAGTGTGAATGTTATCGTAATTTCGATTTTACTTCTTTTTATCCAATATATAGATTTACGATGATAAGGATATGACTTATTTCCATTGAATATAGGAATGTTGATGGTTTGCTAAAGGCTATCAACCTATTATGAATTAGGATTTAATGATCCCAATATTCCATTTTATATGATTATAACTAGGTTATGAGGTAATGTTATGATCTAGTGTTTGAATTCAATCAAAGTATATTACATTATTTAGTGGGGGTTTGTTTAAATATTTGTTTAGATATTATGTTAAGCTGAATTTGGATTTTGTTTGATTAAGTTTGCATTAAATTGTTTGAATCAGTTTAGTTAGTTTGGTTAATTAAGTTAATGGTTATAGTTTTTAGTTAGTTAGTATTTCCATTCCAGTTTGATTAGATTAACAAAATTAAGAAAAACAAGAGAAAAAATACTTTCCATAGAAGTTTGTAAAATCCCGTTTGAAATATACCACAACTACAAATAATAAAAAATACGAAAATCTATTGTGCACATTTGACACGTGTCAATTTTTGGCACCATTGTCAATGACTTTTAAATAATTTCTTTTGATTTTTGACGTTGTATGGTCTACACACTTTGTCGTATTAATTCTACAGGGTTTTTACATATGTTTGATCCTAAAATAGATAGAACTTTTAATCAAAGTTTAAGACAACAATTTAGTGAAAACTTAGCTAATAGGATAGTGAATAACAATAATCACAATGATGACAATGTCATTAATAATAATAACTCCCTTTTGAATTTTTATGGGTCTTCATTGTCTTTACCATAGAAGTTAGGTAAGGCACTAATAAATCTATATCTAAGTTCATCTTCAAAAAGTCTATCGAGGTATGTGATGCATATCGGCTCATATGCTGTAATATTTTGATTTGCTTGTCTAAAAGTAAATTTTCTATTATTGTTGCTATTATTAATAACTTTATTCATTATTATTAATGACATTGTCATCATTGTGATTGTTGTTATTCTCCTTCCTATTAGCTATGAAATTTTCCTTAAGTTGTTGTTATCTTAAACTTTGATTAAAAGTTCTATCTATTTCAGGATCAAATAGATGTAAAGATCCCGTAGAATTACCACGACGAAGTGTGAAGACCATACAACGTCTAAAATCTAAGAAAATATTTAAAAATTGAAGGCAACGGCGCCAAAAATTGACACATGTCGAATGTGCACAATAGTTTCTCATATTTTCCTATTATTTGTAGTAATATTAAATGAGATATCGTCTCTTCAAGGATTTTGTAAATTTCTAAGGAAAGTATTTTTTCTCTTGTTTTTCTTAATTTAGTTAATCTAATTAAAAGAGAATGGAAATACTAACTAAATTAAAACTATAACTATTAACTTAATTAACCAAACTAACTAAACTAATTCAAGCAATTTAATGCAAAATTAATTAAACAAATCCAATTCAATTTAATATAAATATCCAAATAAACATTTAAACAAACCCCCACTAAACAATGTAATATACTTTGATTTCATTTAAACACTCGAACATAACATTACCTCATAACCTATTTATAATCATATCGCATGGAGTCTTAGGATCATTAAATCCTAATTCATAATAGGTTGATAGCCTTTAGCAAACCATTAATTTTTCTATATTCAATATAAAATAAGTCATATCCTTATCATTGTAAATCTTTATATTGGATAAAATGCAATAAAATAAAAATTTCGATAACACTCAATGAAAATCATACCAAATCTAAATCAAATATTAACAAGGATATGTCAATTAATAAATAACTTAGAACATAATCATCTAGAATATCCATTTGGGTAATATGCCCTATAGATTAATCCTAGTTACTTCTTCTTTAATTGTTGTCAATGATCATTGACATGAATTCAGAATCAAAATATCATAATACATATTTGCAACTATGCATACAATATCAATCTTCATTAGTTGTGTTATGCAAAAAACTTATTAAAACTGTGACTGTTGTGTATGATTAGATTTAAAGCATTAAGTACATGATTCTTTAATTGTAACTATATAGCAATCCAAAGTATATACATGTCCATGGTCTGTTTAGATTAATTGAATACTCACTCATGTTGGAAATAAGTAACATAGTAATATAATTGAAAGACATAATTAAATAAATACCTCATATTGAATTAAATGAAAGCTCCAATGTAGCTTCAAACATAAACTCAATAAAAACTAACTTACAACTGATAAAGGACTTATAGAGTATATGGGAGAGATTGATTTCGAAGCTCTAGGGTCCTATTTATAATCTCCTAATTTATACCTGTCATAGATAAACTCAAATTTCTTCATATTAATCCAAAAAACTCATAACTGACCCCAGCTATTTAACGACATTTCCATTATGTTCACAAATTGCTTTGAGTGAATCACCGAAATTAGTCTTTGTGCTCAACTGATTCATCTGGTGATTCCTAGTATATTTCCAATTTGCTGATGATTCATTGGCTCTTCTTTGCTGTCGATTTAGAAAGCGATTCCTAGTGTATTTTCACATCACTAGCTAATCGTTGGCACTGATGTTCAATTGACTGTTTTGCTCTTCTTTTTATTTTTCTTCCATTTTTTTATTTTTCTTTTTTTAATCTTGAAGTCACAAAAATAAGATAATACCTAGTGTAATATCATCTTTAATATCCAAATCAACCTAAATTACACTATAAAACTTGTCTAATTATTGACTTGTCAAATATTATTTTTGATGTCTTGTGTAAGAGAAGAACAGTCAGAGAGAATGTAGCTACAGTTGGAGTTTTTCAATTTAGAATTTTTAAGGAAGCTTCTATGATGATGATTCGTGAAACTCCAGCTGGCACATCATCAACTGAGAGAGCTAGTTCTTGAGTTACTAATATAAATGAAAAGCGACGATGATTACTTAGCGCATCAAAAGTTAGCGACTAGTGTAAATCATTTTGATCGGTTAGTTTCTAAGGAAGCTGCTTTATGTTTTAGGGATAGATTATGGATTCCACCTCAAGATCAGTTGAGGGAGGAGTTGCAACCTGAATCTCATAGATCTCTTTACTCTATTTATTCGAGAAACACTAAGATGTATCATGATATGAGGCGTATTTATTGGTAAACTAGGATGAAAATTGATATTGTTAAGTTCGTAAAGAAATGTGAGATATGTCACAAAGTTAAGGCTGAGCATAGGAAACCTAGAGGGTTATTATATTCTCTTCGGATACCTGAGTGGAAATAAGAGCATATATTAATGGATTTCATTTCTGTTCTACCTCTGAATCAGCATAAGCACAATGTAGCGTGGGTTATAGTTGATAGGTTGACAAAGTCTGCTCATTTCATGCCAGTTTCCATGCGAGATCCTCTTCACATATTATGTAAGATATATGTACGTGTGGTGTTGAGATTTCATGGAGTTCCAGTGTTGATTACTTCGGATAGAGATCTGAGATTCACTTCCACGTTGTGGGGTGAATTGCAAAGATAGTTAGGAACTGTTCTTAAACTCAATAAGACATATCATCCTTAGATTAATGGCAAACTGAGCATCTGATCTTGGTGTTAGAGGACTTGCGTCGAGCTTATGTCTTAGAGTTTAGTGGTAACTAGGAGAAATAGATTCCGCAGTGTGAGTTTTTTAATAATAATAGCTATTAGGCTAGCATTGGAAGCTCATTTTAAAGCTTTGTATATTCAGCCTTATCATTCCCTGCTTGATGGGCAAAGGTTGGAGATACAGTTTTATTGGGGGCGAAGTTTTTTTCGGACTACACAGAGAGAATTGAGCAGATTCACTAATGTTTAACTACGACACAACGAAGACAAAAGAGATACACCAACATGTATTATTGGTTTTTAAATTTTTCAAATGATGATTACGTTCTGTTGAAAATCTCATCTATGAAAGGGTTCAATAGGTTTAGCTTAAAGGGTAAGCTCACTTAAAGGTATAATCTGTTGTTCAGAGTTAAAGAAAGAATTGGTCTCTTTGTTTACAGGTTGAAGTTACCTCCTAAACTAGCTGGAGTTCATAATGTCTTTAACCTATCTATGCTTTGAAAATGAAGACTCTGTTCACTCCAAGGATTGATTGGAATGAATTTGATCTTTAAGAATACTTACCTTACGAAGAGGAACCAATTCAGGTTCTTGATCGTAAGATTCAAAAGTTGAGAATCAAAGAGATTCTTATCGTAATGGTGTAATGGAAATTTCACGGAGATAAGGAACAAACTTGGGAGCAAGAATCTTATATGAAGGAGTCATTTCTTTTTCTCTTCTGAACTACAAGCAATTATTATATTGATTTTTATTTTGAGGATGAAATTTCTTTAAATTGGGGAGATTGTAATGACCCGTTACCTTAATCTGGTGATTAAAGTTAACCTAAATCCTACTTAACCACAGTTAGGCTTGTGGTTAAATTTGGTGTACCTCGATTAGAGTATGCGTGAGTTTGTATGATGTTTTTTGTGACGTGTGACATGCGCAAATGAATTCATAGTTTGGTGTATAATTGGAAATAAACAATTAATTAATAAATTGTTGGTACACTAAGTGCGACAAGGGAGTCATGAAATGAATGTGCACGCCTCAAAATATTCATAGGCATGTCCAGTGAATTAATTGGTGATAAGATACACGAGATATATATTGATATATAATTGATATATAAATATATATAAATAAAACTATAGGTTTGATTTGAATATTATGGATCGTTGGATCGTCTCAAAATAAGCATAATTTGAGATTTTTAAGATTATGTCAAGATAGGTTGTGTCATTTTAATAAAGTATTCACGTGATCAGCCTTTAGATAACATGATGCGTGTCTCAAGAAAAATCTTTATATATATGGTCAAATGATAAAAAAATATCATAACCTTTGGAATTTATCAATTATATCCTAACCTTTTTGATTTAGTATCAATTATATCCTCAAATAATTTGATCTCATTTTTCCTTCATAATATGCGTCACACATCATTCCCTACGACTTTTCTTGTAACATCCTTTAAGAATTTATTCATACATATGAATTAGAGTTTAATATTTATGATAAATAAATATACGTCTTCATTTATATAATACACATAGTTGTGTGTACATATGTCTACTTAATCACCTACATATATGTCTTCATGTATATGATTCACAGTTTTGTGTACATATGTCTACTTAGTCACATACATAATTTCGGTACTTAGTTCTTTTGTCAAATTAAACAAATAGGGGTAACCTTCTAATAAGTTAATTTATGTCATTATCATATGAATATATACACATAATTAATTTTTAATTTATTATTGGTGATCTACGAATTACTAAATTTGAATTAGAGTATTAATGTATATATCATATATTGATTTATAAATTATTATTTTTGTGAGTCTTCGAAAACTTAATTTAAACATGGGCTTAAAAGATTTAGATTGAAATTGATCAATGTGGATGATTAGTACAAAAAAGTTAGAATATTTAAGTTGATTTCGAAAAAAATGCCCCGAATTAATTGAGCATATAATTGATACTATATTGAAAAGGTTGGTATGTAATTGATAATTTCAAAGTTTAGGATATAATTGATGCAACTTAAAGGTTAGGATATTTATGATCATTTGGCCTATATATATATCTATATATATATGTATATCAAAAATAATTCATACTTATCATTGTTTGATCGAGTGAAAGGGAAGAGATGCAGCTGAGGATTTGAATCGTCAGGGAAATGCTTAAGGAGAGATTGTCCAGTTGATTGGAAGGGATCAAACCACTGCAAATTCAGTGATCACCATAGTTAGTAGGTTTTAGTTTGGTTTTCAAGTTGAGTGCTTTAATAGGGAAAGGATTTTTAGTTAATTGTTGTTTTTATCGATTGGTAATGAGTTAAGACCTCATTAGAGGCTCTCCCTGATGTTGTAGGGAGGTGTTCGATGTTATTGTTGAAGATTAGTGATTGAACTTGTATTGCTGCCCTATTCTCTGTCAAGACAGTCGAGGGTGGAGCTCACTCCCTATAGTAGGGAAGCACGCTCCATTCGTAAAATGTGATGAACCCAGTTAATGGAGCGTGCCATACGAAGTGAGGGAACGCGCTTCCACCTCGAAAAAAAACAAAAATGTTGTTCTTCAAAAAAAAATTTATGAGCATTTAGGAATTTGTTTATGGTTTTAAATATATGGTATGAGACTTATATATAGACCTTAAATGGTTTTTGATACGTTCTCGAAGACGGGAGAAGGTCGAGAGACCCAAAAAGTTAGGAAATTGTAAAGAAAACCTAACTTAGTTAAGTTGGACTCGAATTCTTATCAATTATGCTTTGTAAATTAGCATATTTACTTCATATAGTGTTATGGACTAGGCTTGGAGCAACGTATCATGATTTAATGATTTTATATTTGGAAAATCCCGAAGATGATCAATAGGGTGGACTAGGACTAAGAATTGAAAAGGCTTGCCGAGAAATTGATTTCTCCTTTTGTCCTAATGAATGGAAAGTTTTTTCTAGAAATGGATTTTGCCCTTTTTTTCCTAAGTTAGCCGAAGATTTACCATGGTCGTCATTGTAAAGTTGGAGTTGACAGCTTAATCAAGCTGGAATAAACCAACACAATCACTTATCGACTACAATGTGGATTCTCTAGTTGTATTCTTGAGTAACTAGAAAGTACGACTGTGTAATTAAATTAAAATTACAAATCACGAGTACAGTTGCATGTTACCTATCGCAATTACATTCAATTATTTATTGTTTATATCAATTTCCTTTCCTAAATAGATATGTTTAGGATTCACATTACTATTCATTGACTTATTGATATTAATTGATAATTGATGTGTTTAAAAGCATCACTTACTGAGCAAGTTGGAGCGCTCACTCTTCTTTAACATTTCATTTTCACATACAAGTGTTTCAGCTAAAGGAAATGAGAAAGCTTAGGAGCATATTTGTCTTCTCAGTAATGTAATGAGCCTCCCTTGTATATCTGAATAGTGTTAGAGTTACATTGTTGTAATATAACAGGGTGGGAGGTTTTATAAATATGTTTTGATTTTGATAAATTTCGAATTTATGTATATTGCCTATATTATCAAAACTTTTTTTGATTTTCTACTACGTTTACTTTGATTTGTATCTCGATATCGATATATATGTTGAGTTTATTAGGTATGGAAGGAGAGGCTGCTGGCCCTAGTTAAGTCGTGCTAGTGTACCAAGGGTTGATTAGGGTTTCAAGCCAAGTATCGCCCTAATCGGAATAAGAGATGCTACTGTTTGGTATCAGAGCTTAAGTTTTATGGCTTTGTTATAGTTTAATGTTAGAGCTAAAGTTATCACTTAGAAATAAAGGAATAATACTAGTACAATTGGATATCAGAACCTAAGTTAGTTTGTAAACCTATGTTATTGACTGTAATACACCTTAGTACTAAAATAGGTTTATTAACTATGGGAGTTGTCTCAATTTGTGAATAAACTTAAGATATGATAAACGCTTTTATCGTGGTTTTAGAGGGAAAATTGATAGTAAAAACATTATTGTACATTATTTGTTGCACTTATTATTACATATTGTATATGTTGAGAAGGCAGCATTTCTCAAAAACCTGAAAGGAATTTACGAAATACGAAATTATGAGATTCAATGGCACTATGGAGAATGGGGTAGGTGAAACCTCGAAACTGGAGATGGAGCATATTTTTGTTTACATTATTGTACATTATTTGCTATAGATCATAAAGACTAGTTAAATGTTGAAGTAGTCACATTTTTGTTGATAAAATTTGGTCGTAAGTGGTGGAATTCCTTAGAAAGTGAAGGGAAGATTGTCACCACTTGGCAAGAGTTAAGGACTATACTCTACAGGCATTACTTTTCGAAATCAATTAAGAACATAGAGAAGTCTGAGTTCATACACTTTTAAAATGAAGAGATTTCTATACAGGAATACGAGAATAGGTTCACTGAGTTGAGTGAGTTCGCTTTTGAGATGGTGAAATCAGAAGAGAATAAAATAGACATGTTTCTCGGTGGTCTTAACTATGAGATACATGTAGTAGTTTCTTTTCATCCTCGCTCTAGTTATGCATTTATCTTTTAGATTGCGATGGAAGTAGGGGAAATTATGTTAGCTCATCCATCAGGGACTATAGTAATTCCACCAATAACACCTTATTATCTGGGCAGTCAGAGAGCTCGAGAATTTTTCCATATTCAGCTGACTCATACATCTAGGAGTAAGAGGAGTTAGGCGTTTATTGGATAGTAGAGGAAGAGGAGTACAATAAATGGTTGTTCTTCTTTTATGGCTCTAGTTAGTCTGTTATACAAGGAACCTTTTACATTAGCGCACTAATTATTGCATCATCTGTTTCACAAACTTCGGTGGCCACACAACCTTTACCACCTGCTTGGTTGGGATGTAGTGGCAGTGGAAGGAGTAAGGCTGGTCCCAAACTGAGTAGTTATAGGAGTATTTCTCATGCTAATGGAGGATCTAATAGGCCTAATATCATATGTTATCAGTATGGTCAGCCAGGTTACGTACATAGGAATTGTATAACACCTTCAGCTTCTTCAAAAGGCAATGTGATGCAAATTGCATATAAGTCTCACGTAGTGGCTGAGGGAGATCCTGAGGCTATGAGGAGGCTCATAGAAGGTATTTTGGATACTCGTGGTCCCGATATGCACGTGTTAATTGATGCTAGTTCTAAAGTCTCTTTTTATTGTTGGTGCAATAATGGATGAGTTGAAATTAAAACAGGTTAGAGCTGTAATTTATTCATTTTGAGCATAGCTGTGATTGAGAAATTTTATCCTAACTTGATCTTTGAGAGATATTTAAGTATTCTAAATTGGGGTGAATGAACTCTCAATTGATCTGAGGGGTTATGGAGTTCTTGGAATATGATACATTTTTTAAGGATGGATTGTTTAGCAGCATACCATGCTTGTATTGACTATTTTCATAAGCAGGTAATCTTTCAGACTCCTAACCTTTTTGAAACTATAGTCTACAAAGGATATAATCCATCATGACTTGCAACTCGTGGAAGGGAAGCTACTCCTCAGGACATAGAGGTTATAACGGGGATTGTTACATTTGGAGAACCTGGTAAGAAACTTAAGGTTAATGAGATATAAGTGGTTTTTGAATTTTTGGAAGTCTTTCTATCTTACTTGTTTGGTCTTCCACCACCTTGTTTCATTGACTTCATCATTTATCTCATTTCTAGCACCAAATGTATATTTATTCATCCGTACCGAATGACACCTAAGGAATTGCGTGAGTTGCAAACTCAGCTCGAGGATTTGTTATAAAAAGAGATTTATACATCATAGTATGTCACCGTGAACCAATTATTTTTATGAAGAAAATGGATTATACCATATGTATATGCATTGATTATAGATAGCTTAATCGGATGTCTATCATGAATAAATATCCATTGCCCAAGATCTACGATTTATTTGATTAGTTAAACGATGAAAGATATTTCTTGAAGATTGATTTGAGGTTTGGTTATCATCAACTAAGGATCAGGGATGAGGATACCTTGAAGATAGCTTTCAGTACTCATTATGGGCACTTTGAGTTTACACTGATGCCATTTGGGCTCACTAATTCTCCTGCTACGTTCATGGATTTGATGCAAAGGGTGTTAAACCCTTTCTTGACCAATTCATCATTTGTTTATCGTTGATATTTAGATATACTCGAAGACTCAAGAAGAACATTCGCACCACCTCAGAGTTACATTGCAAACTCTAAAGGATAAACAGATGTATGTTAAGTTTAATAAGTGTGAATTTTGATATTCAGAGGTAAAATTTCTTGGACATGTTGTTAATGGTGAAGGCATATCTATTGATTTTGCGAAGATTGAGGCAATCCAAGATTGGCCTACTCCTACCACAATGTTAGCGTCTCTAAGTTTTCAGGGGTTATCAAGTTATTACAAGCGATTTGTTAATGGATTCTCTCGTAATCCTCTGCCAATGAAATGACAAACACAGAAGGATGTGAAACTTGATTGGTCTAAAGAGTGCAAGGATGCCTTCAAGGAATTGAAACACAGTTTGACTACAACGCATGTTCTTACATTACCTGAATGGATGAAAGAGTTAGTACGTGACAACCCTAATTCTTACAGCCAAAGCCGCCTGACCTAAACTATAGCCAAACCCCTCGTGATTACCTAGCTAGTCGGGAGATGATCTAGCAAGCCTTAACTTGCAGAAATATTACAAGACAATCTACAAATATACTACTAAGACATATAATAAGTATGGAATAAAACTCTTCTGAGTCTAATAGGTGCAGAGTTAAAATAGAATGTCTTACAAAATTAAAGAGTTGGTTTATGGGTTTCAGAATGTCTACCCATGATAAATCTCTCGTTTGAACAAAATGTCTCAAAACCAAAAAAATATAAATAATCAACCTTGCAAACAAGAAAAAGCTTCTACGCTATGACCATGCTCTTTCCTGTATCATGGGCAGCAACTAAGGTACCTAGATGGGGAAAATTAGTGGGGTGAGAAATGTTTCAATGGGATTAGTTAAGCATAAGCACATTTTACCCTCAATCATCCATGTTATACCTAATGCGTAATAACTAGCATGAACAAGGTTATTGACAAAACCTACTATCCTTTCCAGGCATAAAAGGATAAGATAACAAGCATACTATATAATGCAAGACACTATAAAAAAAAAGCCCAAACAAGATAATCAACTAGATAGTTAACAACATAACAATAATAACATGAATGCCATAGAGTCAACAAAGTGGAAACTAGATATTAAGAGTTGGATGTTGTCAACCAGCTCCAAAAGTATCAAAATATGATCCTACCTCAATAGATTGGTGTCTAAGCATCATTATGATCGTTTCTGCAAATATCGACCTTCAAATGCATCATATAATATCAGAGGCAGATGATTGGGGCTGCTTGCTCTCCTATCCGAGGTACCATTTACAAATATTCATTCCATGCATATCAGTTCTACATGCATTCATAAAAAGAGATCTTAAACGAACAAGGTAAATTGAAAAAAACAAAATATATTCAATTTGATTCCAAGAAAGAGAATAAACGATTCACTATCGTGAATCTTAGCATAAGTAATTGCGTGGCATGATTAAAGATAAAGTAAGCCCCATTTTCCCCAAAGTATTTCTTTCCTATCTAATCCCAACTTGGAAGTTCCTATCTGGTTCTTCTCGTATCTATATTGGTATAGGTTCATGTATGCATTATAAACAGTTTTTAAGGTAAGTTTACTTAATTTGCATTAATATCTTGAAAATGATGTAAATGCCTTTTCGAATCAATGTCATGGCAATGCCGCGAAGACAAAGGTCTTTAGATATATGAGTAGCACCTCATACATTATCACTCAGAGACAAAGAAGAAAAATGGAGTAAAGAAATCAACGTCGTCGTTCGGATGTCGCATCATTATCATCCTCCACTATATCAATCCTCTGGGACAAGTAACTCGCAGTGGGATTACATAGAGCGTAGTCAAGACCTGGCGGTAATTGAACATTAAAACTATTGTTAATCAATAGCCTTTTTTATGTAGACCATATAAGGAACCTCTACGGCTTCTTGTCTTCTATGTCTTATAGACATTGTTCTTTCTAACCTGTGATTGGTCCTTGTTAAGGCTCTCTAGTTCTTGAACACTACTTGATTCCTCGGAGTTCTCATTTGATTGTGCATAATTATACCATAAAGGCGAACTCTGACTCCTTCATGTAAAGTCCATCACAGTCCCTAGCAAATTGCTCCACATTTACATTGTCTCTTGTTCTCAACATTTCTTCCAAAACTCTCCTCATGTCATTTATAATTTTTCTTCTTTGCTCTATCTCTCTTCTTGCTATCTCAGACTTCTCCCTCTCATCTTCAGAGTCTTCATAACTATCGATTTTTCCATATCTCTATAACTTCATCCGTAGTGGGCTTCTCTAGTAAAACATCCATCACAAGTCCTGCCATATTTATTTGACATGCTCTGCAAAAAGTTGTGATCATTAAAGGAAAGGGTAATCCATCATTCTTTTTCGTTGTGATGGAACTTTTTATCGACTCATACATAATCTTGCCAACATCTAGATATCCCAATCCAATGACAATTTGGTAAAGTAAGGCGGCTTCAGAGTTCACGATCTCGTAATATTGCAGACTTGGCAGTAAGCTGGCGTTGATGAAATAACATCATGCTTTCGTGATCTTCCTACGAGATTTTTTAATGATGTGCTTCGTGTAACCTTCATGACAAAAATGAGTCCATCACCGTGGATTGCCTCTAATCCTCCTCTAATTGTCTCTGTAGGGTAGTGGTACTTAATTGCTTATTTAGGCTTTGGGTACGTATCGTTTTCTCTTTGGTGAAATTTTGGTAAACCAAAATATCAATTTATTCTTGATATGGAATAATCCTCTATTATTCCTCTAACTTGTGACTTGATCTTACCATCACTTCATAGGCATTCGTATAAAACTCTCACACTAAAATGTCACACATTTTCTCAATAGGAACATCATCATGGTCTAAATGGTCATAGTCCCTAGTCAATAATCCTCAATTTCTCGCCTAGATTATATCTAGGATCCTAGGCCTATATTTGAAACCATTCTTCACATTAAATCCCCTCTTCAGGATCAACTTCCTTTCTCTCTCTAAAGCATTCGTAAATTTGGTTAAGGCCTTTTCAATGAAAAGACTTTCCTTTCAAATAACATACTTCTTCGCCCCTGTCCGTATCTCTTGTTTTATTTCCTCCTCTTCATCCTCATCTTCTTCCTCATAATTATAGCTAAAGTATAAAGGTAGAGTAGGCTCTCTTTATGGTCAAATTCTAAGTGTATTGAAAGAAATTGACGTGGGTCTATTTGGGGTAAATTTGGATTTATCCTTGGGATTCTCTACTATTTTCCCTTTTTCTTTCTCCTCCCTTTAATTTCTACCCTTTCCCCTTCCGGTCATTTCAATAGGTGCAAGTAAAAGAATTAACCTATAAAGCCATTTAAAACCGAATTGCTAAAAAGTGCTCGAAAAATTCAACTTATTTATCTAATAAGAAGAAAATCATCGAAAAAATTAGTTTATAAATTTAGAATTTAAAATTCATATGAAATTTATCAATAAAACATCATTTATAAAAACAATTGTTCATAACTAAGTCAAGTCATAGGAAAGACAAACACTAACCCCCCAAACTCATTTAAAACTTAGTCTCAAATTAGTTTGCGTATAAAATTCAATCCATTCGTCGTAAACTAAAAATCATCTAAAAATCGATATCAATAAACAAATTATCATACCACTCACATACTAGTAGTTTAATTGAAAACATCGATATCAAAACCAATTTAGAGTAAAAATTTTAAAATTTAGCTTTTAACCTGAATAAAAATAAAAAAATCGATGAAAAATCAAAAATATAATCAATTAAAGGCTAGGCTTTTCATTGATTACCTTCTTAAAAGTGAATCTTTCAAGGTTGGAATTCTAAAACTCCTCTAGAATACTCCTCCAAGCTCACAATTCCCTTTCCTCAAACACTAGCTGGCTCTACACTCTTAAAAGTCATCAAATTTTTTGGGTTGAATGTATGAAGATTGAGGTGGGAATCACTGAAATAGACTAAAAACTACCTTTCAAAGGTTAAATGTAGTTAAAAATTGGTCTCTTGATCGAAAGGTTGCAATGGTTTGTGAGTGTGAAGTGAATAAATATGAAAAGTTTAGGTTTCTTTTTTAAAAGAATAAGTATTCTTTCTCAACAAATTGGGGTTTAAGTGAATTCGCTGAGAACTGGCTATCTAAATCGCTGAAAATGAGCCTCGGTGGCTCATTAATAATTCAATGAATCCTAGTTATATGTGCAAATTGGCGACAAATCTTTGACCTGAAATTGCACAAAATTTTTTTATACTGTAGCCAATTTTCTCAGTGAATTCCAGTGTAAATTGGAATCGCTAGGAAATCGCTAACCTATTTTAACTATTTTTTCAATTTAATTGATTTCCCCATATATTTATTACATATATGTCCAATTAAAAGGTAGAATTATTCAAAATCATCAAAATTTGACTATGATTTGTACTAAATAATAATTTCATTACTATAAATAACCGATTAACATTGATGCATAAATATAATGTAATGCAAAAAAAGATTGGCTCGATTAGCCCCTTACCTGAAATTATTTCGTAATTAAATTCTTAAAGTATCCCTATTTTAAGAGTGAAAAGTTAAGAGAATATAAAACAACTAACTAATCCTAATACTAAAACTTAAATTAAAGATAGAGTATAAGTTACCTCCCATAGAGCGCTTTTGTTTACTATCGTTGGCCCAACTGAACCACTCAGTTCTAAACGGGTTCTATAAACTTAAATGTAGGATTGTCCACTCTAGTGCCATTCCAGATAGTGATTACTTGGCCATACACCTGAAAAAAATTGTCTTGTTCAGAGTATCCATGACAACTTGTGAAGTGGCTAAGAAAGGTCGTCTTAAGATTAATGGAGGATATTCATTGTTGAAGTGTGGAATAACCAAAAAGTCTGTGGGAATAATGAACTTGTCAATTTGAACTGCTATATTAGTAACTACTCCTATTGGTTTCACTAAATAACCGTTTAGTAGAGTAACTTTTTCAGAAGCAAGTACGACCAACGCCAAATGAGAATGAAAAGTGACAATTTTGTTTTCAACTTCCATAAACATTATTCCTTCAAAAATATCAAACTTTGTTTAAGCACTTTTAAGAAATGGTCTTCCTAAAAGTATAGGCGGAGATTTAGATGATACTGAGTCTCCCATCTCCATGACATAAAATTCAGTTGGAAATACGAAGTCATTTACTTTTACTAAGACATCTCCTAGTAAATCATGAAGTTTAATAATTGTGTTATCAGGTAAGGTAAAATTAATAGGTGTATTACTCAATGAACCAATTTTCAATGACTCATATAGTTTAAGTGACATAACATTTATTGATGCTCCAAGATCACATATAGCAAAGGCTATAAGAGAAGTTCCTAATGTAATAAGAATTCCAAACATTCCTAGATTGGAATATTTCTCAAGTATTTTCTTTCTAATTAAAGTAGACGCCTTTTGTCTTAAATTTTCTTTAGATTCTTCTTAAAATTTATCTTTAGATTGAGAGAATTCTTTCAAAACTTCATCATAATTAGAAAATTGCATAATTGATTCCATCAATGGTTTATTGATTTCCACTTTCCTAAATGTTTTATGAATGTCTTCATTGTTTTCTTCCACCCCTATCATCACCTAATCATTTAGGAATGCTAGAATATGAAGACAAAACTTCATTCAAATTATCAGAAATCTTATCATTTTCATCATTTTCTATTATTTTAGATTTTTTAAAAAAAATCATTTTCTTCAACTTTGGCTAAATACTATAGGTATAGCATTTTTGGAAAATGTGTTATTTCCATTTTTCAGCCATCCATTCTCTAGTTTGAGTGACATTAGCCATCATTTCTTCTTCTTCTTCAATATTTCTATGTGTTTTTTATTACCTAGTTTAAGTATTTTCCAGTTATATGAGCAACAGCAGCTTGAGTGGGTGCTTTAGTTTGATTGCTCTATTGAGTACTTAACCGATTTATTTGTAAATTCATTTGAATTAAATATTTTTTTAGTTCATTAACAGTAGTATCAATTTCAATCTGATTTTGAGAAATCTGTGTAAAGATTTGAGGACTTTGGTTCATAAAATTATGCAAGATATGCTCTAAATTTGGATCTGATTAGGTACATATTGCATATGAGCTCTTGGTCTATAAGGACTATAATTTTTATTTTGAGGAACATAGCTAAGATTTGGGTGTCGTCTTTTAGGATAATAAGTATCGTTATTTCATTGATTTCTTAGTGGGACCAAAAAATTGGTTCATCATTACATTAACACTTTCGATATTTTCTTTATATAAAGTAGGACACGCATCTGTAAGATGTAACCTCGTTATAGAATCCACAAGCCTTAACTTGATTAGATCTATCTTCAATGAACAACTTAACCGTATTAGATAATTCATTAATTTTATCATCAGACATTATTTCTTCTATTATCAACTTTCTGAAGTTTATTTCTTGAGGATTTAATCTTTTTACCATATTGCTTAGATTGTTTAACCATTTTATTGATTGCTTCTTTTGCTAAAGTAGGTGTTGTTTTAAATAAGGATCCACCACATACTATATCTAAAAACATTTTTTCAAAGTTATTGACTCCTTCATAAAATATTCTAATAAAGCTTTTTGAGTATATCCATATTGTGGACAAGAAGAAATTAATCTTTAGAATCTATCCCAAAATTCATTAAAATATTTATCATTTTTCATCTTCGCAACTGTGATTTGCTTTTTATAGGAAGTAATTTTTCTAGCTGGCATATATTCATCTAGGAAAGCTTCTTACATTTGAGTCCATGTAGTTATTGAGTCGTGGGGGAGATAGAACAACCAATCTTGTGCTTGATCTTTCAATAAAAAATGAAAAGCTTTAAGTTTGTCTTATTGTAGCGTACCTTCTTTCGATTTCATCCCATTAACTTGGTGTTGAAACTCCCTCATGAATTTTTGTGGATCTTCATTGTCTTTACCATAGAAGTTAGGTAACACACTAATAAATCCATATCTAAGATCAAATTCAAGAAATCCATCGGGGTATGTGATACATATAGGCTCATATGCTGTAACATTTTGATTTGCTTGTCTAAAAGTAAGTTCTCTATTATTGTTGTTATTATTGATAACTCTATGGTCATTATTATTATTAATAACATTTTCATCATTGTCATTGTTGTTAGCCGCCATCCTATTAGCTAAAATTTCCTTAAGTTCTTGTTGTCTTAAACTTCGATTAAAAGTTCTATCTATTTTAGAATTAAACATATATAAAGATCCTTTAAAATTGACATGATTAAGTGTGTAGACCAGACAACGTCTAAAATCCTAAGAAATTATTTAAAATCCTAAGTAACGGCATCAAAAATTGAGACGTGTCGAATGTGCAAAATAGTTTCCCGTATTTTCCTATTATTTGTAATTGTAGTAAATAGGATATCCTCTCCATAGGTATTTTGCAAACTTCTAAAGAAAGTATTTTTTTCTTGTTTTTCTTAATTTGGTTAATCTAATTAAACGGGATTGGGAATACTAAATAACTAAAAACTATAACTATTAACTTAATTAACCAAACTAACTAGACTAATTCAAATAATTCATTGTAAACTTAGTTAAACAAAATCCAAATTCACTTTAATATAAATATCAAAACAAACATTTAAACAAACCCCCACCAAAAAAATGTAATATACTTTGATTGCATTCAAACACTAGAACACAATATTACCTCATAACCTAGTTATAATCATATCACATGGAATCTTGGAATCGTTAAATCCTAATTCATAATAGGTTGATAGCCTTAAGCAAACCATTAATTTTCCTATATTCAATGGAAAATAAGCCATATCCTTATCATTGTAAATCTATATATTGGATAAAACGCAATAAAATAGAAATTATGATAGCATTAACATTCAATGAGAATCATAACTAATCTAAATCAAATATTAATCACAATATGCCAATTAATAAATAACTTAGAATACAATCACTTGGAACATACACTCGCGTAATATGCCTCTATAGATTAATCCTAATTACTACTTCTATAATTTTTGTCAATAATAATAGACACAGATTCAAGATCAAAATATACAACAACAACATAGCCTCAGTCCCAAATTAACTGGGGTCGGCTACATGGATCAAACTTTTCCATTGTGCTCGATTAAGTGCAATTGATTGTGAGTTTTTAAACCATTTAAATCTCTCCTAATTAATGCATCCCATGTTAACTTTGGTCTGCCTCTACCTCGTCGAATTTCTACAGTTTCTATTGAGTCAAGTTTTCTATAGAAACTTTAGAAATTCGACGAGGTAGGGCAGAATCCAAATATCATAATACATATTTGCAACTATGCATACAATACCAATATTCATTAGTTTTATTACGCAAAAATAACTTATTAAAATCATGATTGTTGTGTATGATTAGATTTAAAGCATTAAGTACATGATTCCTTAATTATAATTATATAGCAATCCAAAGTATATAGATGTATAAGGGTATGTTTAGATTAATAAACTACTAACTCATACTTGGTAATAAATAACACAATAATATAATTGAAAGACATAATTAAATAAATATCTCTTAATGAAATAAATCAAAGCTCCAATGTAGCTTCAAACATAAACTTGATAAAAACTAACTTACAACTAAGAAATGACTTATAGAGTATGAAGGAGAGACTGATTTCGAAATTCCTAAGGACCTATTTATTGTCTCCTAATTTATACATATCATAAATAAACTCAATTTTCTTCATATTAATCTAAAAAACTCTTAACCAACCTCCGCGATTTTTCAACGAGTCCATTATGTTCACAAATTGATGAGTTAATCACTAAAATTAGTCTATGTGCTCCACGGATTCATCTGGTGATTCCTAGTATATTTCCAATTCGCTGATGATTCGTTGGCTCTTCTTTGCTACCGATTTAGAAAGTGATTCCTAGTGTGTTTTCACATCACTGGCTAATTAATGGCACTGATCTTCATTTAACCATTTTGCTCTTCATTCTCTTTTTCTTCCATTTCATCATTTTTCCTAATTAAATCTTAAAATCACAAAAACAAGAGTGTACCTAGTGTAATATCATCATTTATATCTAAAATAATTCTAAATAACACTATAATACATGTCTCATTATTGACTTGTGAAATGTTGTTGTTGATGTCTTGAGTAGAAGAAGAACAGGTAGAGAGAATGGAGCTATTGTTATAGTTTCTCGATTTAGATTTCTTGAGGAACCTTTTATTATGATGATTCGTGAAAGTCCAATTGGCACATCATCCATTGAGAGAGCTAGTTCTCGAGTTACTAATATGTTCTTTTATGTTCAGATTCGAGTTGAGCCGAAAATTATTCGACGAGTGGTTGATTGTTTGAAAGTTGATCAAGATTACTTAGCGCATCAGAGGTTAGCAGTTAGTGTGAGTCATTTTGGTCGATTAGTTTCTAGGGAAGGTGTTTTACGTTTTAGGGAAAGATTGTGCATTCCACCTCAAGATCAGTTAAGGCAGGAGTTGCTACAAGAATCTCATAAATTTCTTTACTTTATTCATTTCAAAAATACTAAGATGTATCGTAATATAAGGCATATTTATTAGTGACCTAAGATGAAAACTCATATTATTAAGTTCGTATAAAGATGTAAGATATGTCACCAAGTTAAGGATGAGCATAGGAAACCTGGAGGGTTATTACATTCTCTATCGATTCATGAGTGAAAATAGGAGCATATATAGATGGATTTCGTTTCTGGTCTACATTTGAATAAGCATAAGCACAATGTAGCTTAGGTTTTAATTGATAAGTTTACGAAGTTTACGCATTTTTTGCTAGTTTCCATGCTAGATCCACTTGACATATTATATATGATATATGTAAGTGAGGTGTTGAGATTTCATGGAGTTCTAATGTCTATTACTTATGATAGAGATCCGAGATTCACGTCCAGGTTGTGGGGTGAATTGCGAAGATTTTTAAGAACTGTTCTTAACCTCTGTATAGCATATCATCCTTAGACTGATGGACAGACTAGGCATATGATATTGGTGTTAGAGAATGTGGGTCAAGCTTATGTCTTGGAGTTTGGTGGTAATTGGGAGAAATACATTCCTCGCTATGAGTTTTCTTATAATAATAGCTATAAGCTAGTGTTGGAATGGCTTCTTTTAAAGCTCTGTATGGTTAGCCTTGGCATTCCCCTATGTGTTGGGCAAAGGTTGGAGATACATTTTTGTTGGGGGGAAGTTTATTTTGGACTACATAAAGAAACTTGAGCAGATTCCCTGGCGCTTCATTATGCACAACTAATACATAAGTGATACACCGATAAGCATTAAAGGTTTTTGGAGTTTTCAAATGATGATAACATTTTGTTGAATGTCTCACCTATCAAAGGGTTCAATAGGTTTGTATTGCGGGGTAAGCTCGCTCATTGGTACAATGGGTCGTTCAAAGTTTAAAAAATAGTTGGTCTCATTGCTTACAAGTTGGAGTTAACTCCTCAACTAGCTGGAGTTTATTACGTCTTCAACATATCTATGCTTCGCAAAATGGAGACTTTGTTCACTATAAGGATTTATTGGAATAAATTTGATCTTTGAGAATACTTACCTTACAACGAGTAACCAATTTAGATTCTTGATCGTAAGATTCAGAGGCTAAAAATCAAAGAGATTCCTTAGGTTAAGGTGAAATGGCAATTTCATGAAGATGACGAAACTATAGGTAATCATTATATTTATATTAATTTCGCTATGAGATTTCTTTCAATTGGGGAGACTATAACGACGCGTTACCTTAAGCTGGTGATTAATGTTAACCCAAATTCTACTTAACTCGAGTTAGACTTGTGGTTATGTCTAGTGTACCTCGATTAGTGTATGCGTGAGTTTGTATAATGTTTTGTGTGACGTGTGACATGTGTAAATGACTTTATAGGTTGTTGTATAATTGGAAATAAAAAATTAATTAATAAGTTATCGGTACACTACATGTGACAAGGGAGTCATGAAATGAATGTGCATGCTCGAGAATATTCATAGGCGTGTCCGATGAATTTATTGGTGATAAAATGCACGAGATATATATATTTATATATAATTGGTATATAAATAAAACTATAGGTTTGATTTGATTATTATGGATCGTTGGAACGCTTCAAAATGAGCATAATTAGAGATTGTGTTAAGATGTATGTCACGATAGGCTATGTCATTTGAATAGAGTATTAACTTGATCAGCCTCAAGATAACACGATGCGTATATCAAAAAAATCCATATATATACCAAAAACAATTCATACTTATCATTGTTTGATCGAGTGAGAGGGAAGAAAAGCAGCTGAGGGTTTGAACAGTTAGGGAATTGATTAAGGAGAGATTGTCCAGTTGATTCAAAGGGATCAAACCACTGCAAATTCAGTGATCACCATGGTTGGTAAGTTTTAGTTTGGTTTTCAAGCTAAGTTCTTCAGTAGGTGATGAATTTTGAGTCAATTATTGTTGTTATTGATTGGAAATGAGTTAAGACCTCGTTAGAGGCCCTTCTTGATGTTGTGGGGAGGTGTTAGATGTTGTTGTTGAAGATTAGAAATCAAATAAGTATTGCTGCCCTATTCTTTGTCGAGATAGTCAATGGTGGAGCGCACTCCTTATAGGAGGAAAGCACGCTCAATTCGTAAAATGTTATGAACCTAGTTGGTGGAGCTCGCCCAACCAAATAAAGGAGCGCACTCTCACATCAGAAAACAAAAAAAATATTATGCTTCAAATGGGTTTTCTAACCGTTTAGGGATTTTTTTAAAGATTCTAAATATTGGGTATTAGAACTATATAGGCCTTAAATAATTTGTGATAGGTTTTTGAACACGGGAGAAGGTCGAGAGACTCGAAAAGTCATGAAATTGTAACGAAACATAACTGAGTTAAGTTGGACTTGTATTCTTACTAAGTATGCTTCGTAAATTAGTATATTTACTTCATATAGTATTATGAACTAGGTCTGGAGAAACGTATCATGATTTGATGGTTTTATATGTTGAAAGCCTCGGAGATGATTGATAAGGCGAACTTACACTAAGAATTGAAAAGGCATGCCGAGAAATGAATTTCTCCCTTTGTCCTAATGAATGGAAAGGTTTTTTTGGAAATGAATTTTTTCCTTTTATCCTAAGTTAGTCGGAGATTTACCATAGTTATCATGATCCACTTGATTTGGTAGCTTAGTAAAGCTGGAATAAACTAACATAATCCCTTGTTGGCTAACATGTGGATTCTCTGGTTGTATTCTCGAGTGACTAAAGAGTACGACTCTGTAATTAAATTAAAATCACAAACCACGAGTATTGTTGCATGTTACCTATCAAAATTGCATTCAATTATTTATTGTTTATATCAATTTCCTTTCCCGAATAGATATGTTTAAGATTCAAATTACTACTCATTGACTTATTGATATTCGTTGATAATTGATGTGTTCACGAGCATCACTTACTGAGCAAGTTGCAGCGCTCACTTTTCTTTAACATTTCATTTTTATATGCAAGCAATTCAACTAATAGCAATGAGAAGGCTTAAAAGTATATTTATCTTCTCAATGATGTAATGAACCTTCCTTGTATTTATGTATAGTGTTTATTTTACATTATTGTAATATAATAGGGTGGGAGGTTTTCTAAATATGTTTTGATTTTGATAAACTCTGAATTTATGTATATTGCCTACATTATCAAATTTTTTTCATTTTCTGTTGCGTATACTTTGATTTTTATCTCGATATCAATAAGTTTTGAGTTTATTAGGTATGAAATGAGAGGCTGCTAGCTCTAGTTAAGTTAGGCTGGTGTACCAGGGCTTGATAAGGGTTTCAGGATAGAAGATGCTACTATTTGGTATCTGAGCTTAGGTTTAATGGCTTTGTTATAGTTTAATGTTAGGACTAAAGTTATCACTTACATATAAAGGAATAATTCTGGTACAATTAGATATCAGAACCTAAGTTACTTATTAACTCTGATACACCATAGTACTAAAATATAAGTTTATTAACTATGGGAGTTGTCTCGAGTTGTGAATAAACTTAGGATATGATAAAAAATTTATCGTGGTTTTAGGGGGAAAATTAATAATGAAAACATTATTATACATTATCTGATGAACTTATTGTTATCTATTGTAAAAACATGATTTCCCTATTTTCTTTGAATGTTAGCCTAATGGTCTTATCCTTCCTTTGATTTCAGGATCTAATGGCGGATCAGGGAGAGGATTTGTAGACGTCTAGACCTCAGGGTAATTAGGAAAATGGGGCTCAGTGGAAATCTAAAATCGAGCAGTAAATGAGAGAGCTTACAGAATCTTTGGCAAAGCTTATGGCAATGCTAATGGCTCATATGGGACCACAAGTTTAGCAACCTGAGATTTAGCCTGAAGCCAGTCTCGAAGTTAACAAGACAAAGGGAGGAGCTAAGACAGTAACAACTCCAGCAAAGCCAGTTGTAGCACAAGCTCAAGTGCTAAAGACAGCTGTCGTAGTGCTTGTAGATCTTAAGAAGGCTGCATTTCTAAAAACTTGAGAAATTCATGAAATACACTATTATGAGATTCAATGGCACTATGGAGAATGGGGTAGCTGAGACCTCGATACTGAGATGCAGCACGATTTGTTGTTGTAGATCATAAGGACTGGTTTAAGGTTAAAATGGTCACATTTTTGTTCATAAAATTTACTCGCAAGTGGTGGAATTCCTTAGAGAGTGAAGGGAAGATTGTCACCACTTGGCCACAATTTTGGGTTATACTATACAAGCAGTACTTTTGTAATCAGTTAAGAACATGAAGAAGAGTGAGTTCATACAGTTGAAACATGGAGAGATGTATGTATAGGAATACGAGCAGAGGTTCATTAAGTTGAGATAGTTTGCTCCAGAGATGGTGGAATCGGAAGAGAACAGAATATCCATGTTTCTCGGTGGTCTTAACTATGATGTACATGTAGTAGTTTCCTTTCATCATCATACTAGCTATGCATTTATCTTTAAGAGTGCGATGAAAGTAGGGGAAGTTATGTTAGCTTATCCATCAAGGACAATAGTAATCCCACCACCAACACCTTATTATCTATGCAGTCAGAGAGCTCAGGAATTTGTCCATATTCAGCTGACTCATATTTGGGAGTAAGAGGAGTTTGGGTTTTATTAGAAAGTAAAGGAAGATAAGTTCAACAGATGGTTCTTATTCTCTTATGGCTCCAGTTAAGTGAGTTCCATAGGGAACTATTTACATTAGCGCACTGATTGTTGCACCATCTGTTTCAAAACCTTCACTGGCAACACCACCTTTACCATCTACTCAGTCAAAAGGTAGAGGTTGAGGAAGGAGTCACCCTTGTCTTAAACTGAGTAGTTAGGGGAATATTTCTAATGCTAATGGAGGATCTAACAGGCCTAGTGTAATACATTATCAGTGTGGTCAACCAGGCCCCGTACATAGGAATTGTACAATACCTCCAGCTTCTTCAGGAGGCTCGTATAAGGTATTTTGAATATTTATGGTCTAGATATGCACTTGTTAATTGATACTAGTTTAAAAGTTTTATTTATTGCTGGTGCAATGATTAAGGAGTTGAAATTGAAACTAGTGAGAGCCAGCACTTTATTCATTTCGAGCACAACAGTAAGTGGGAAAGTTTATCCTAACTTGATCTGTGAGAGATATTTAGTCAAAATTAGGGATAATGAACTCCCAATTGATATGAGGGTTATAGAGTTCTTGGAATATGATACACTTTTAGGGATAGATTGGTTAGCAGTATACCATGCTAATATTGACTATTTTCATAAGTGGGTAATCATTCAAATTTCTAACCTTATTGAAACTATAATCTTTAAAGGCTATAATTCATTACAACTTGCAACTCGTGGAAGGGAAGCTACTCCTTGGGACATAGAGTTTATAGCATAGGTTGTTACATTTGGAGAACCTATGAAGTAACTTAAGGTTAATGAGATACCACTGGTTTTTGAATTTCCAGAAGTCTTTCCATCTTACTTGATTTGTCTTCCACCAACATGTTTAATTGACTTCATCATTGATCTTATTCCAAGCACCAAACCTATATTTATTCCTCCATACCGAATGACACGAAAAGAATTGTGTAAGTTATAGACTCAGCTCGAGGAGTTGTCACAAAAAGGGGTTTATACATATTAGTATGTCACAGTGAGAGAGCACCAGTTCTTTTTATGAAGAAAATGGATTATACCATATGTATGTACATTAGTTATAGACTTCTTAATCGAGTAACTATCATGAATAAATATCTATTGCTCAAGATTGATGATTTAGTTGATTAATTGAACACTACAAGAAATTTACTGAAGATTGATTTGATGTATGGTTATCATCAACTAAGGATCAAGGATGATGATACCTCAAAGATAACTTTCAATACTCGTTTTGGCACTTTGAGTTTACAGTGATGCCTTTGGGCTCACTAATGCTCCTATTATGTTCATGGACTTGATGTAAAGGGTGTTTAAACCCTATCTTGACCAATTTATCATTTTTTATCGATTATATTTAAATCTACTCGAAGACTTGAGAAAAGCATTTGCACCACCTCAGAGTTACATAGCAAACTCTGAAGGATAATCGGATGTATGCTAAGTTCAATAAGTGTGAATTTTAGTCTTCAGCGGTAAAATTTCTTGGACAAGTGGTTAATGTTGAAGGCATATCTATTGATCCAGCGAAGGTTGAGGCAATCCAAGATTGGCCTACTCCTGCCAAAGTATCGGAGATTCAAACTTTTCTCGGGTTATCAAGTTATTTCAAGAAATTTGCTGATGGTTTCTTTCGTATCCATCTGCCAATGACTTGGCTAACACAAAAGGATTTGGAGTTTAATTGTTCTGAAGAGTGCAAGGCTGCATTTAAGGAACTAAAACATAGTGTGACTATAACACATGTTCTTACATTACCTTGATGGGGGAAAGAGTTAGTATGTGATGACCCAGTTCCTATAACTAAAACCGCCCGACCTAAACCATCGCCAAACCCTTCGTGATTACCCAACAAATCAGGCGATGATCTAGTAAGCCTTAACTTACGAAAATACTACAAGACAATCTAGAAATATACTAGTAAGGCATATAATAAGTGTGGAATTAAAGTCTTCTGAGTCTAATAGGTGCAAAATTAAAATAGAAAGTCTTACAAAATTAAACAGCTAGCCTATAGGTTTTGTAATGTCTACCCATGATAAATCCCCTGTTTGAACAAAAAGTCTTAATACCAAATAAATATAAATAATCAACCTTGCAAACAAGAAAAGAGCTTCTACACTATGACTTTGTTATTTCCTCTATCCTGAGCAACAAGTAAGGTACCTGGATTGGAAAAAGTAGTGGGGTGAGCATTATTTCAACGGGCTTAGTAAAGCAGAAGCATGTTTTACCCTCAATCATCCAAGTTATACCAAATGCGTAATAACTAGCAGGAACAAGGTAATTGAGAAATCTTAATATCCTTTCGGGCATAAAAGGATAATATAACAAGTATATTATATAATTCAAGACATAAAAAACCCAATTAAGATAGTCAATGAGATAATAATGAAAACATGAATGCCATAAAGTCAACGAAGTGGAAACCAGATATTAAGTGTGGGATGTGACAACCATCCCGCTTCAAAGGTATCAAAATATGATCTTGCCTCAATAGATTGGTGTCTAAGCATCATTATGACCATGCCTACCAATATAAGCCTTCAAAAGTATCATATAATAGCAGAGGCAAATGACCGGTGGGTGTCGGCTCTCCCGTCCGAGGTACCATTTAAAAATACTAGTTCCAAGCATATCAGCTCCATATGCATTCATAAAAAGAGATCTCAAAAGGACAAGGTAAATCAGAAACGACAAGATATATTCAATTTAATTCCAAGCAAGAGATCAATGATTCACTACTATGAATCCTAGCATAACTAATAGCATCGCATGATTGAAGATAAAGTAAACCCTACTTTCCTCGAAGCGTTACTATCCTATCAAATCCTGACTTGGAAGTCCTTATTCGATTGTCCTTCTGTCTATATCGGTATAAGCTCATGTATGCATTATAAACATTTTTGTTTAAGGTAAGTTTACTCAATTTGCATTAATATCTTGAAAACAATGTAAAAGACTTTACTAGTCAATGTCATTGTCCCGGCGATGTATCTCGATTAATTTCAGTTAATTTTGAAAACATAACCTTTGATTTTAAATCTGTAAATATTTCCAGTGTCGTCCCAACACCGTGGGTTTACTCATAAAGCATTAGGGCAAAATCATTGGTTTTGAAACGAAAAATTCTAAATTAGTATCATCTATTTGCCAGCACCGTACGTTACACACTACGGCGTCGGGGAATTGTTGGGTCGACTTCCTAAATTTTCTAAGCAACGTCTTGGCCAGTGTTGTACCACCTTAGGGTGAGGCGTAGGTGCGGTGTTGGGCACGAACTTAAAATCTAGGATTGAAATCTGATTTCCATATTTCCAAACAACTCACATCGACCCCCAAAGGTCCAAATCTGATCAATATAATAAAGAAGACCTCGTTTAAAACTAGAAGATCATATTCATTCAATCAAAGAATGCATCCAAACCACAAATTCACCATTAACACATAGATTTTGCAAATCCTTTTGAATAAACCAAAGCAGATGAGATAAAGATGACCCAAATCACGAATCAAATTATAAGGGTTCATCTTCCATCTTAATACTCAAAAAGAAACTATGTTTTCAACCCAAAATCAAATATGCAAATCAAATAGATGAGATTAGTGGAGATGAGGCAAGTATTTTACCTTGCTTTGTGAGATCTTTATGAGAGTTTCCTCTCCTCCACCAAATCCACCAAACAATTGCTCTAAGGTTCCTCCTTAATTTCTCTACAGAGTGATTTCAAACTAAAAGTGGCTTTACTCCCTAATTTTTTGTTTAAAACTTAGTTAATGAAATTAGGGTTATGTTGACCGATCCAAACCCGACATCTCATCTTGATGCACTTTGTACTTGGATCATCCTAGAGTCCACATTAAGTTCATCCATCCTTGTATTTTTGATAAATACCCTTATGTGAGCTTGATTATCAATTTGTCCTTTTTATTTGTTTAATTTATTTCATACACGTCAATCACATATTTAATAAGTTATTTTTGCATATTACAACTAATGAAGATTGATATTGCATGCATAGTTGCAAATATGTATTGTGGTATTTTGATTCTGAGTGTATGTCTATGATTATTGACAACAATTATAAAAGTAGTAACTAGGATTAATCTATAGGTCTATTTTCCTGAGTGGATGTTCTAGGTTATTGTGTTCTAAGTTATTTATTAATTAGCATATTTTGATTTATATTTGATTTAGATTAGGCATGATTTTCATAGAGTGTTAATGCTATCGCATTTCTATGATATTGCGTTTTATCCAATAGGTCGATCTACAATAATAAGAATATGGCTTTTCCATTGAATATAGGAAAATTGGTGGCTGGCTAAAGGCTATCAACCTATTGTTGTGAAGTTTATTACATTGTTTAGTGGGGGTTTGTTTAGATGTTTGTTTAGATATTTATATATATATTGAATTTGAATGTTGTTTAATTTAGTTTGCATTTAATTGTTTGAATTAGTCTCGTTAATTTGGTTAATTAAGTGTAAAGTTATAGTTTTTTGTTATTTGGTATTTTAATTCATGTTTAATTAGATTAACTATATTAATAAAAACAAGAAAAAAAATATTTTCCTTAGAAATTTGCAAAACCCCTATGGAGATGATATCCCGTTTACCACTACTACAAATAATAGGAAAATATGGAAAACTATTATGTACGCTCGACATGTGTCAATTTTTGATATCGTTGCTGGTGATTTTAGATGTTATATCGTCTACACACTTTTTCGTGTTAATTCTATAGGATCTTTACATCCGTTTGATCCTGAAATAGATACAACTTTTCATCCAAGTTCAAGGCAACAACAACTTACAAAAAAATTAAATAATAGGATGGAGGATAACTATAGTGATATTAATGATAATGTTATGAATAATAATAATTATGATATTAGAGTTATCAATTATAATAACAATAGTAATAGATAACTAACTTTTAGACAAACAAATCAAAATGGTACCCCAGCCAACCTGTCCTTACAAAAGTTTATATTTTTTTATCTTACCTCCTTAGTAACAGTCTGTTTTATTAACACCGTTATTATTTATTATTTATACACTAGGACACCAGCATGGAACCACGTAGACGTCGCATATTCGCTAAGGGCATGCCTGATTAGGTAATATTAGTTTATACTATCTGATTGATTGCTTTATTGCGGTGCATTCAATTTAATATGGCATAATTCATCGCATGTTTGTAAATATCATGTTATGTCATGTAATATGTTGTGATGGGTAATCACCTCGTAAAGTGTGTTAACGCGGGTATCGAGTAGCTGTAGTACAAGTACACTAAATTGTTTATATTAACTTGAATAAAATGACTTGAATCAATGTGAAAATGGCATAAAATGGATATTCAAACTTTGAGCTAAGTTATAATAATCGGGTACACTAGTTATGCCACACCTCGAGATGCATTCGAGCCGCGGGGCACTGGGTGCCGGGTAATCAGGTATTTGTATGACCAAAAGAATATTGACAATGAGACCACATATAAATAGACTACCCTAATAAGTAATGTGCCAAAGTTTGATAAGTAAATATAAATTTGATCTTTATTAGCTAAGCCTATGGTTTAATCAATTTAAATAAAGGCCAATGATGGGCATTGGATCAAGCTAGATTGTGTATCTAGGTAAGATGTTTAGTCATGTTGTGTCACTTGAAGATGGATAATTTAAGCCAAGGACCACTGGATTTGCCCTCGAGATTCACACACACAATTGATTCTATTACAAACTACAAATACCCACTTAATGGAATTTCTATTGAAACCACTTCTCCTTTTAATGCAAACATGGAAATCTCATCAACAACAAATAGATATTTGAAGCTCAAATTTTGGATCTATGGCTGGATTTGTTGAAGAATAAAGGCTACAATCAAGGTAATTCGTTCCCTCTCTATTAATTTCATCTTCTTCAACTTGTGTTCCCATGAAATGAGCTTCAAGATTTGGGGTTTCATGGTGATTGTTGTTGTTGTTGTTGTTATGCTTGTTGTTGTTGGGTTATTGTGGATGATGATTTAGAAGAGAAAATGAATAATGGAAAAAAATGCATTGGAGACAGAGACGATGGGGGGCTCGCACACACGCTTTTGAGTGCGTAAGTACGAACCTAAGCTGGGCTGACCAAGGCCCGACCCAGTTGGGCCCAACCCCCATCAAATAAAAAAAATTACTAAAATTCAAATTAAATAGATATTAAATAAAATAAATTATAGAAAAATATATAAAAATTACAAAAAAATCCAAAAAAATCATAGACAATATATGAAATTAGGAAAAAGGTAGAACATTGGATGTCGAGAATTTTTCGGGCGTTTGGCACCCTGGTGTAACGTGAAAATGTGCCACAACTTAAAATTGGAATAAAATTCAAATTTTTTGTTTAATATTAATAATGTAACTTAATGTGGCTCTAAATATATTAAAATGATACATTTGGACTTCAGGGGACTAAGGGGATCGTTACTCGGGTACTGAGAGCTACACGGGGTCAATTTAGGAGTCCGAGGAAGTTGGAGCACGTGTTTGAGGTTTGAATAACCCAATGGAGCGTTACTTGATTATTTAATTATTGTTTTCATTGTTTTTATCTGTTCATGGCTTAGAGTTCCATTTTATTAATGTTATTGGGACGGTTGGTTGAGGTTACTCCCACCAACACTTCTATTGTGTGTTTATGGCATGGTAGAATGTAGCACGCATGACCAAGCCCTCGGTGAATGGCAACCCGAGCTACTTTCCGATGCACGTGTCGGTGAAGCATAAGAACATGTCAATCACCGCGAGGAACCAAGTGAAAGAGTAGTGGGGCACCTTCTGAAGGGATCCTAGGGATCTGAAGTACAACCTAGTCTGCCTGGGACGAGCACACACTTTTTTATCCACTTGTTATGTATGCATAAGATGATCCATTTAAATTGGCCTCTTTATTTTTCGCACGTTTATTGAACATTATCTTTGGCTTCTCCATTTACTTGAATGTTCAGTGAATTTCCTTGGGATTTCACTCACTAGACTCATCATCTATTTTGTTGTGATGGCTGAGTGCAGATCCTAGTATGAGCAGAGGCAAGGGGGTTCTAGGCGACGACTATCTCTAACTACTTATAGTCTAAGACATTCTCGTGCATGTTAGATTTTGGTATTTTGTCTTATTTTGGGTATTAGGGAGACTAAAGAGGCAGTGTACATGTGTTTATGCTTGTCTTTTGGCTGAGTGTTATGATGGCTAAGTTTAGATCTTAGATGGGAAGTGATTTTGAGGCGGGCATAGTTAGTCGTTATATATGGGTTATGTTTTTATTGTATATTATATACTATACGCGTATATATAACGAGGCTGATTTTTGCGCACACTTCTCGATATAGATCATGATGGACAAAGAGTCTACTACTCCGCCAGAGATTGATCAGACTAGCGATCCGGTTAGAACCACTAGTTCTACTACTACTAAGAGTGTCGACAACCGACTTGTAGCACATGACACTTAGTTGGCCTAGATTTTACAGTTACTCAGGGCTCAAGCGGCAGCAGGTGAAGTAGCAAAAGTAGCTCCTACAGTACGCTCGGTGCCGAAACTACAACTCCAACAGTTGTCGCTCTGACTTTGCAGCAGATGCCTGTCCAGGCTACCACTCCCATAATACTCGAGACACCTGTGGAGAGGGTTACTCCTGTGATTGTACCAATGGTTGCACCAGCCCAGACTGATTCATAATTACCCTAATTAAGCACCTAATCCATACAATTAATTTTGACCTCCAAATACGTTTTATTTAAATCCTTAATACTGCTCCAAAACTAAATTTATGACTTTATTGATACTCAATTCATGATTTGTTTTATTAGAGAAAATTGGGAAATCATACAAATTATCCTCCGTATTTTTGTAAAAATTTCGACAACACCGCCCCTAAAAGTGGCCTACTGAAAATTTGACCTAATAGACAGCAGAATGGGAAGAAGCCTAGAAGGACTCACAACTCCCCGAAATTTACAATATATATATATATATATATATATAAATCTAAATCATTTTAACAACTTAAGGTCTTCCATACCTTAATCACAACTTTAAAATTTCGAAAACAATATATAAACTACTCTATGAAACAAATTAATAACCAACTAAACCATAAACATTTCCAAATTTCCTAAACTGGTTCATAAAGCTCTCATAACCTATTCGAGAGTGTTTCAAGCGCTACACTCACCTCGAAACCCAAAACAATAAATATAACATAACTACAACGAGAATGAAACTTTTTAAAACATGAAACCATTCTCCAAGGTTC
This sequence comes from Stephania cephalantha, assembly GCA_039657325.1. Classification (NCBI taxonomy): domain Eukaryota; kingdom Viridiplantae; phylum Streptophyta; class Magnoliopsida; order Ranunculales; family Menispermaceae; genus Stephania; species Stephania cephalantha. The sequence continues at coordinate 34,711,604 of CM077571.1, forward strand.
TTTGAGTCTTGTCCGATTTTCCTAGTCCTCACCAAAAATCTAACATCATCAAAAACAACTCGAAGATGTTAGGTAAGTAAACTCCTACACTGCTCTGTACTCCTGCAAATGTTAGTCCATATATATACACGGAGACATGTAATTGCATTTCCAAATAACAAAAAATTTAAATAACAATGTGAAACCCTTTTATTACAATTCAAGGTTCATAAACAGGTTGGCTGACCCAAGAATGAACCAAAAATAGTAATAAAAGTCCAATGCATGATCGCCGGATAACTTGCGTGCCTCTTCCATGTTCCAATATATCTGGTCAGGAAACATAGCCTAAAGTCCTGCTCGTGAGCTATAGCAATAACAAGCCATCGTCCTGAATGACATGAATGAATAATCAAGAATGATGCGAAATGCAATGCAGACTAAACACAAATGCAGGTACGAAGAAAAACTCCATAAATAGTAAAGACCACTGTAAGGTATACATACAGTCAAACCAACTCAAGGTTGATTTCGAAGACTCACACAACATTTCCCAGCTTTCATGTACTTCCGTAAGTCCTATTAAATCATAAAATTCCATTTTAGAGTTAAAAATCTATTTTAATACTTCAAATTTATATTTCAAGTTACAACGTAATTAAACCCATTTTCTTAATCATAATGGAGTTCAAACCACCGCTACATACTCAGTTAACCCTTTTCACAACTAAGTTTTCAATCTGAATCCTAAACCACCACACTAATTATGGTTCTAAATCCCTCATTACACTTAAAATAGATCTTAACCACCTATTTAATTTCATAATAACATATAACTTGCCTAAGAATTCTCCAATTAAAATCATAGGCTATGCCTATTCCAAGCTTCAATTAAGAATTGTTAATGAGTCTCAATTTGACTCATTCCAACAAAATATAATGTTATTCACCAAGCATACTCTCATCAAATCTATCAACTTAATGAGGCATAAACCATGTATTTCTCATCATTACAGTAATAACAACATCATTACTAAATCAATTAAATTCAAAACCCATCCATTTCTTCCTCAATCACCCAATTCAATAAGGGTTCATCAAGAACACCCACCTCTATTCACTTCTTTATTATTATCATTATTTTGCGTCCCAAACTCATATCAAACACAAAAATAAACTAGTTTCCTTAATTTTGTATAACATTCCCCCCCTTTTCTTTTTAAGCTTGTTCGGTCAAGTATTGGCCAGCCCTCCCTAACCATGCCTGGGAATTGCCTTATCTTGTCACAAGGCTCGGCCATGTCTTCTTTAGCATAGCAGGACATAGCCCTGCCCTTTATGACATGGTCTTGCTCTGTGCAAGGGTTATGCTTTACACAGAGCAAACTAGTCCATTATTCCAACAACAACAACAACAATGACAACCAATATCGTCATCATCAACATCTTCTAACTCCTTTCCCCTTCCCAATTCAAAACTAAACCTCAAATCAAATCACCAACAACAATAACAACTCTGCTATCCTTCCCCTTTTTATAGTCATCACACCTCTCTAATTCCTCTCCCAAGTGAATCCAATCAACAATATAAACACAACAACTGCAGCAGCTACTATTTTCCCTCTCTCAATCGACATAACACCAAATAAATCCATTAATCAAATCAACTGAAAAAATCCAAATTGATTAAAACTCACCTCGACCTTTAAGTTAATCTACCTCTGCTCCTCACTACCTATGTTCATCACTATCACCATCACTGTTGAAGTTTAAAGAGAGCATGAGATTGATACAAGTGAGTGATTGAGTATTGGCCGAGAGAGAGAAAAAGAGAGAGAGAGAGAGAGAGAGAGAGAGCAGCAGCAGCAGCAGCAGCAGAGGAAATGAGAGAATAGAAAGAAAGAGAGAGCCGAGCGGGAGAAAGCCAAGAGAGAAAACCAATAGTGAATGATCTGTTGGAGTTGTAATCTAAATAAGATTAGTGTTTGTGTTTGATTAGGACTTCGAGTTAGAGTATGAGTCTATTTAGGGTCTCCTAGTTGGATTAGGAGTATGCTTATGTGAGTCTATAAATTAGAGTTAACCCCCCGCGTTGTAATTAACGAGTTTATTAGAGTGATTAATAAAGTGTGTCATTGCGGTGTCTCTAAATCTAACATGGTATTAGAGAAAAATCGGTCCTGTGATTCTCAGATCTGAGATCTTGTTCGTGGAGAAGAACAGATTTGGGTTTCTTCATAGAGGAGAAGAAACGAAGTGGCCCTGTTCGATTTGCACTGAAGATCGAAAAAAAGAGGGGTGTAGCCGGTTGCATTTGGGTCGTTAGAGAGGATGATGAGTTACGGTAGAATCGCAAAATAGAGAAGTCGAATTGCAGGTTGATTCGTTAAAGTAGAAGGGCCTGCAGAGAAATTGAAATTTGAACAATTTGTTCAAAGTGTGTGCGGCAGATAGTAAAAATCAAAATTGAGAATTTTTATTTTCTTATTTGGTGTGAATTATGACGACATCGAGGAACGGTCAAGTTCAACCGACTCTTTCGGCATTCGATGGGAAGAAATTTGATAAATGGAGCACTCAGATGAGAGTCTTGTTCAGTTTTTAAGACTTGCTCGCATTTGTTGAAGATGGTCGAACACCCAGGGGCCACTGCTACCTCGACACAAAAGGAGTTTCGCAAGAAAGATCAGAAAACATTTTATTTTATTTTGCAAACACTTGATGATGTGGCGTTTAAGAAAGTGCAACAGGCAAAGACATTAAAGGAAGCGTGGACACTTTAAAGACGTCCTACAAGGGTGTACAAAAAGCCAAGAAAGTTCGGTTGCAAACTTTGAGGCGACAATTCGAGTTGATCTAGATGGATGACTCCGAAGATATAGAGAAGTACACCAATCGTGTTCAGACAATCGTCAATCATTTAAAGATGAATGGCGAAGATGTCACCGATCTCGATGTGAACGAGAAGATTTTGCGCACCTTGACCACGAAGTTCGACTACGTAGTAGATGCTATTATGGAGTTCGGGACAGATTATGAGACCAAGTCAGTTGAAGAAATTATTGGTTCATTACGAGCACATGAGCAACGAATCAATGAAAAAAATGAAAAAGTCAAGCCTACTTAGCAGGCATTGAAGACTACAGTTGTCCCAAAGCTAAAGAAGAATTATGGGTTCAAAAGCCGTGATAAAGTCAACAACAATGGCAGAGGTCAGAATAATAATCAGCAGTGGTGGGATATAAATAAAGGTCGTGGACGAGATGAAGGTCGCGATCAACAGAGAAATCGGATTCAGTGTTACAACTGTCGCAAATTTGGGTATATAGCTAGACAATGCAAGATAAAGCAATCATCAGAGTCAGAGTCGAAGTCTGAGGAGCAAACAGATCAAGATGAGGAGTGTCATCGGACACTAATGATAGTTTCATCAGCCCAGGAGAATGCTCAGAGTAACATGTGGTATCTCGACAGTGCATGCTCTAACCACATGTGTGGCAATGGAGAATTTTTTGATGAGTTGGATGAGTCAATGTTGATAGAGGTCAAGTTTGCTGATGATAGGAAACTTCCAGTTAAGGGAAAAGGAAGAATTTTGATCCAGTGGAGAATGATGATCATCAGTATATTTCAGATCTGTTATATGTACCGACATTGACATGCAATTTGCTAAGTTTGGGGCAGTTGCTCGAGAAAGGGTACACAGTGGATTTCAAATATAGTTATCTCACTGTGTTTGACTCTAAAGGTATGATCATTCTTAAGTCTCCTTTGAAAAATTGGTTGTTTGAGATTGATATTAAGATTGGATCTTATCCGTGTTTTAAATCCATTGTTTCTGATGAGTCATGGTTATGGCATCTAAGATATGGTCATCAGAACTTCAAAAGTCTGAAGTTGTTGACTCATACGAATTTAGTGAAAGGATTGCCTGTGATTCAACATCTAGAGCAATTTTATGGGGGAGCAACATAGACGAACGTTTGCTTCCAACAATCCATGGCGTGCCAAGTCTCTACTACAGTTGGTTCACTCAGATGTTTATGGTCCTCTGCAGACTGCTTCACTAAGAAGAAGCAAATATTTTATGACTTTTATTGATGACTGCAGCAGGATGATTTGGGTGTATACTTTAAAGAATAAATCTGATGGCTTTAGTTGCTTTCAGAAGTTCAAGGCAACTGTGGAGAAACAGAGTGGACGCTACATCAAGACTTTGAGGACAGATGGTGGTGGTGAGTACATGTCCTCGACATTCTCAAAGTTTTGTGATCGTCATGAGATTAGACATGAGATCATGTCACCACATACAACGCAACATAATGGTGTTGCAGGGAGGAAGAATAGTATAATTATAGACATGGCTCATAGTATGTTGAAAGCCATAGGTCTACCTGATTCCTTTTGGGTGAAGCAGTTGCATGTTCAGTTTATTTACTGAATAGGTCTCCCACAAAAGGTGTGTCCCATATAACCCCATAAGAGGCTTGGAGTGGTTACAAGCCAAGTGTCAAACACTTGAAGGTGTTTGGATCCACTGCATATGTACATGTTCTTGATGCTAACAGGAAGACGTTAGATGACAAAGGTGTAAAGGTCATATTCATTGGCTATGTTTCAGGAAGGATTGGAATGTACAAACTGTACAATCCAGTTACCAATGCAGTCATTGTTAGCAGAGATGTCAAATTTGATGAGAAAAGTGCGTGGATTTGGGACATAAAAGGAAAGAGTATTGCACAACCATCTACGATTAGATGTGAGGATGAAGCTTCCACTTCAGTTGGTATTGACGCTAGACCCCAGCGTACCAGTTGCAGACCACAAAGTAGTGTGGGACAACTTCGACTTCAGGATTGTAAGATCACCCATGATAATGTCGTTGATGACAAAGGCAATCGAGTGCATTGTGCACTGTTCAGCATTGAGGAAGTTGTGCGAGATAGATGGCGGGTGAATGATAAAGGATGTGATGGAGGTCGAGATCTGCATTCGAGAGAAGATCAAGTGGAAGATCAAGATAATCTGAATTATGGGGGGATGATGTTTTGTTTTTTAATTCAACTAGGTAATTTAGATTATGGGGGGATGTTGAAGTTGTAATCTAAATTAGATTAGTGTTTGAGTTTGATTAGGACTTCGAGTTAGAGTATGAGTCTATTTAGGGTCTCCTAGTTGGATTAGGAGTATGTTTATGTGAGTCTATAAATTAGAGTTAACCCCCCGCGTTGTAATTAACGAGTTTATTAGAGATTAATAAAGTGTGTCATTGCGGTGTCTCTAAACCTAACATGATCAAAAGGGAGAGCACCGAGAGGGGAGAGAGAACACTAAGAGATGATTCGCGAGTGGAGAGCAGAGAGAAAAGACCGAATGGGAGAGGATCGAGAGAGGTAGGAGACGAGTTTAATCGAACGAGAAAGAGAGAGGCTTGTGGTTTTTGTAAAAGAATCGAAACAAGGGTTTCTATTTAATCCTTCTCGACCAAATGTCAATTTTACCCCTCATTACTTATCCTTTTTTTAACAAAGTTTACTGCCCTTTTGGTAATTTTCCCATTTTTATTTTGCTTTGTTTTAGTTTTTCATGTTTAATTCTTTAATTAATGCCCAAATCAAACCCCGAAGAATACTCCAATTTTGCCAAAATTGGAGAAAATTCTCAACACAGTCCAAAACACACGAACACGGTATCTACATTTCTAATTGACTATATTCGTGACGAAATAGTGTATAATACATCAAGTAGGCACGCGACATGCAAAAAATAATATTTAATTATTGATCTCCAATTCGTAACGTGGGCGTCCCACCTCAGATACCTAAATTCCATTTTTAATCCAAAATTACTTAATTAGTTGCCTAATCAAGTTTATGAAAATCTCAAATTTCACAATTTTTTCCAACTACTTACAAATTTCGTCCTCGAAGTTTAATCAATAGGTTAGTTGAATCAAAAGAGATATATGAGACATTGATCCTTCGTATACAACTCTTTTAATATAAAATCTGTAAAAACCATTTCTAAGGTGAAACCATTAAGTATAGTCAATCACTTTCGTCGTATACAACAACTCGGTGGTAGAGATTATAAACACTTCAACTTTTCATCTCTAAATTCTAAGTTTAATGAAAAGTTATAACTTCTCTGCCGACTTGACAATTTGTCTTGACAATTTGTGAATCTCTGACAAGTTAAACATTCAGCTTCGTGGAATATCCGATAACCTTAATTCACTTCATATTTCATATCCTGAATCTCATTCAAGCATCAATACATTGCAAGACCTAGTTTATCTTGTTTTTCAATAAAACCATTTTCATTCTCATCTATAACTATTCCATAAATCATTGATAATTCTTTTCATATCCACCAAACTCAGGTATACCATTTAAGTTTACTTTTTCTTCGCTAATCATCTTTTTATTTGAACTGTCGTCTGATCAATTCTTAGACTATCAACAGTTTAAAATTATATATTGATACAAATAATATTTGAGTATAACATTAGATACTAAGTAGAGTTGCGTGTCTATCTGATCCATCACCATTCCAACATTTCTCGATAGAAACCTGAAATTACACAAGTCGTCACATGACTATAGATCTCTAATTACATCTGTCATCCCATGACAAGAGATCTCAAATTTTCAATCCGATCAGAAATAGAAACCTGAAACATCCTGCAACTCTCACTCATTCTCTAAATGTCTACTCATAATATTATTTAAGTCTTGGACTAGAAAGCAATTATCAATTTCAACTCGTCAGCCAATTCACTTAACTTTTCCTTTGTCCTTTTAGAAAATTAGCAACTTTTCTAACTTTGTCAAAAGATTATCTATTCATGAGTTCACAATGAACCTCATTTCATTCACTTAATTGTCAATCTTTTTTTATTATCTTAATAACTACTCCAGTTTTCACATTTATCAATGTACTCACATTGTTTTCTACATTTCTCCAACTACTGAGATTTTCATCATCTCAATCTCAATCATTTATTGTTCACCATACTTTCCTCATTACCTGAATAGTATTAGTTATCCTTCCATTGAGTAGATAAAAGCTTTAGTATAAAGATGTCGACATATTTCCAGATTATACTCTCATTGTATTACTTTTAACATGTATATCATACATGTTATAAATATGCTATCTCTTTTCACAACTGCTCAATACATGTTTTTGGCTCCACTCATTTTTTTATAATTCTAACTTTTCTCAAATTATAGTGGAAGAATATTCAACTCTTTAAACGTATCTAGCCAAATACATTATACTATATTCAGTACTTCAAACCAAAAGAGATGATACTGCCTAACTAAGCTGTAAGTTGTACGTCTCTTTCCATATCATTTAAATCTTGAATATCACACATGTATCTTACCTCAAATCCAATTTCAAATATCCTAGGTCTTCAAACTTTCACCACTAACTAATCACATGGTGTATCACTACATCTGAACCAATATACAATGTTTTCATAGATATCAATTGTATATTACTTTGGTTCAATACTTTTAACTTTTAAAGTTTGATTCCTTGTAAAGATATAATAGGTTTTATCAAACTCATAGTTTGATATTCTAAGTCTAGTTGGGACTCGTTAAACTGATATTTCCATTTTCATGCATATGTGAAAATTTAATGACCATTTATTTACCTATACTTAAGCTTCCAATTGACTCAGACGAAACATCATAGAATCTTTTATATTGAACATCACCAATTCATTCGATAATTCAAAAATAGGTGAGCGCCACACAAGTCTTCTATGCTGTGAATGAATCGTGATTACGATATTGAGTTTATTCGATTCCATTTTTGTCAATCTTAGTTATTCATACATTGATCTCACTTATTGACACATTTTTCAAACTTATCATGACTTTCGAACAACGCCTAAACCACTTATAGATCTTTAGTCTTGACTTACAAAGAAAATTATGTTCATCTCTTCTCTTTTCAAAAATATAGCTAAGGATGAAGCGACTTCTTATGGTCATTCAATTAATTGAATTCTTCCTTAACTAATCTTGATTCAAAACAAAGAAACTTGGTGACTCAAATAGTTGAATTGTTTTTATTACCTTAAGTTGTTTACATTAGTCTCAAATTTTCTGACTTTTCTTTTTCTCAAAAAGAAATTCCATATTTTTGAAGAGGCTATGTAAGATAACTAAATATCTTACTACTCATCAAATCACTTTTTGATGATTTCAGTTGTTCATTGCTGTTCAGCTGAAGATATTGAAGAATTAGAATTTCCAATATTTTTATTAACTTAATGACCAATCAAAGTTTTAAAAGACATTATTTCAACCCTCTACGTCTTACAAATGGAAATCCTCTCTACATAAGAGTTCATACTGACGTCCTATACAAATCACTGACTGGTTCACAATCGATACATTTATATCTTCCTTTGTTATATTTTAGGTTGTAGTGATAAGCATCATAACTTAATTTGGTTAAAGGTGACTATTGGGTACTTTGAGTTTCAAAACGCAACTACTTGTTTTATTTAATAGCTAATCCTAGCTATTTTCATGTTTCCCCCAATTTCAACTTCTAACACATCGATTTTACCACTACACTTTTTATTCTCAAGTTAAAAATCTCGTTGACTTTTGTTTTGTAACAACACCTAATGCGGTGTTAACACAGATTACTTCTAACGCATGTATTTCCATTCATTTTATCATTAATTTGTTCGACTCATAGAACCACTATATTCAACATTACTTATGAATAAGAAACTAGAGTAATAACCAATCAAAGACATTCAATACTCATTTTTAGAAGTTGTTCGATTATTTTAAACCATGGTTATATTTATATTTCACTTGGAGTTTTATTTTGCATATGAGACCATACTTTGATTCAAAGTATTTTATTTTAATAGAAACTGACTTAGAAGACTTGACAGGTCCAATCACAATCCCATTGTGATTTTCAAGTCAAGATTCAATTTGTCTAATCAATTTCTAATTTCAAAACCACGTGCCTCCTTTTATTGTCATTGAGACTATTTTAGAAGCAAGTCGCAATTGGTTATGAATTACACTAATACTTTATAGAATAGGTTTTTTGAATTACTAGTTCCAACGGTACTAATCTCGTTCTATAATCCAAGATTTACATATCTTGTGCGTCCCAAAAGTCCCAATTTCATTTTTTTCATGTTTACAACTGATTCTTAATCGTTTGAGACTTATTTTAAGTCTATTTTGGTTATTTCCTTGAGCGTTTTATAATTGTAATAGTTCAATACATTCGATTTCCAAGAAATCCATGTTCAGAACTTACATTCCTGAATCATTTAGACTTCTTTGTTAACCAATTTCCTATTGATTTTATAACTGACTATTTCCCTCAGTTATATTTGTATCAAACTACTTACAATAGTTTGGTGAATTTTAGACTCCTCAAGTTTATTTCACTTACCATTTACGTTCAGTATCATTCCACAAGTCTATTCCCTCTTTTATTATCGACTTTTAATCTAACTCGTCATACCTAATAGACATCAGAATGGGGAGAAGCTTAGAAGGATTCACAACTCCCCGCAGTTTACATTATATATATATATATCAATTTAAATCATATAAACAACTTAAGGTCTTCGATACCTTAATTACAACTTTACAATTCCCAAAATAATATATAAGCTACTCTATGAAACAAATTAACATCCAACTAAACCATAAACATTTCCAAATTCCCTAAACTAATTCATAAAGCTCTCATAACCTGTTCGAAAGTGTTTTAAGCCCTACACTCACCTCGAAACCCAAAACAATAAATATAACATAACTACAACGAGAATGAAACTTTTTAAAACATGAAACCATTCACCAAGGTTCTTTGAGTCTTGTCCGGTTTTCCTTGTCCTCACCGAAAATCTGACATCATCAAAAACAACTCGAAGATGTTAGGTAAGTAAAATCCTATATTGCTCTGTACTCCTACAAAATGTTAGTCCGTATACATGGAGACATGTAATTGCATTTCCAAATGACAAAAAATTTAAATAACAATGTGAAACCCTTTTAATACAATTCAAGGTTCAAAAACAGGTTGGCTGACCCAAGAATGAACCAAATATAGTAATAAAAGTCCAAGGCATGCTCGTCGGATAACTTGCGTGCCTTGGGTCTTCCATTTTCCATTCTATCTGGTTAGGAAACCTAGCCCCGAGTCCCGCTCGTGAGCTGTAGCACTAACAAGCCATCATTCGGAATGACATGAACGCATAATCAAGAATGATGCGAAATTCAATGCAGACTAAACACAAATGCAGGTACAAAGATAAATTACATAAATAGTAAAGACCACTGTAGGGTATACTTACAATCAAACAAACTCAAGGTTGATTTTGAAGCTTCACACAACATTTCCTGACTTTCACGTACTTACGTAAGTCCTTTTAAATCATAAAATTCCATTTTAGAGATAAAACTCTATTTTAATACTTCAAATTTATATTTCAAGTTACAACGTAATTAAACCCATTTTCTTAGTCATAACAGAGTTCAAACCACCGCTACATGCTCAGTTAACTTTTTCACAACTAAGTTTTCAATTTGGATCCCAAACTACCACACTAATTATGGTTCTAAATCCCTCATTGCACTTAAAATAGATCTTAACCACAAATTTAATTTCATAAAAACATATAATTTGCCTAAGAACTCTCCAATTCAAATCATAGGTTATGCCTATTCCAAGCCTCAATTAAAAACTGCTAATGAGTCTCAATTTGACTCATTCCAACAAAATATAATGTTACTCACTAAGCATACTCTCATCAAATATATAAACTTAATGAGGCATCAACCATGTATTTCTCCTCATTACAGTAATAACAACATCATTACCATCCATTTCTTCCTCAATCACCCAATTCAATAATGAGTTCATCAAGAACACCCACCTCTATTCACTTCTTTATTATTATCATTATTTTGCGTCCCAAACTCATATCAAACTCAAAAATAAACTAGTTTCCTTAATTTTGTATAACATTCCCCCTTTTCTTTTTACACTTGTTCGGTCAAGTATTGGCCAGCCCTCCATTAGCCTGTCACAAGGCTCGGCCATGTCTTCTTTAGCATAGCAGGACGTAGCCCTGCCCTTTATGACATGGTCTTGCTCTGTGCGAGGGTTATGCTCTACACAGAGCAAACCAGTCCATTATTCCAACAACAACAACAATGACAACTAATATCGTCATCATCAACATCTTCTAACTCCTTTCCCCTTGAACAAACTCAGAATCAACAGCAGATCAGTGATCAATAAAGATCAAACTGATCAATGCAACAGTGCTCATTGAACACGATGAAACAATGAAAAACAGAAGAACTGTCAAACTTTCTTATTCAATCTGTATCTCAAAATTACATTGTATTACTTATATACAAACTCACATGGTGTACAATATACCCCCTAGTTACAACTGCCTAGAACAAACTAATATGAACTTGTAGTACATTACACCAAAGTATATGATTCAATACATACACATCAATTAACATAAACAGCTACATAAACAGCTCTGTATAACTCTACATCCCCCCCTCAAGATGGAAGTCTATGCCAATCACATAGACCCATCTTGGACAATAAATCAGAAAACAAAGGAGCTGGTAAAGATTTGGTAAACAAATTCACTAATCGTAACCGAGTAGGAATGTACTGAGGAAGAACAAATCCACACTTGAACTGATGTCTAACCAAGTGACAATCAATTTCCAAATGTTTAGTACGTTCATGAAAAACAGGATTAGCAGATAGATGTATTGCAGCTTGATTATCACAACAAAGAGGTATTGGAAGAGAAGTAGGAATATGTAAGTCCTTAAGGATATATGAAATCCACAATAGCTCACAAACTGTGGAAGACAAACTGCGATATTCAGCTTCAGCAGAGGACTTGGACACAGTAGCTTGTTTCTTAGTTTTCCAAGAAACCAAAGAGGATCCCATGAACACACATAGCCGGTGATAGATTTCCGAGAAAGAGGACAAGCGACCCAATCAATCACAATAAGCAACCACGAGAGAGATCTGTTGAACAGGGGAAGAACAGACCAGAGAAGGAGTACCCTTAAGGTATCTTAAAACATGAAGAGCACCAGGACCAATGTTGCTCTCGTAGGGGCTTGAACATACTTGACTTAATTGTTGTGTGGCATAAGTAATATCGTGTCGAGTGAATCCCAGGTAAAGAAGACGACCAATGAGTCTTCTATATCTATCACTTCAATTAACAAAGGTGAATCAGGATCAGTAAACTTGCAGTCACGAGGAAGTGGAGTAGCAGCTGGTTTAGCCATGAGAAGACCAGCATCATTAAGTAGATCAAGAACATACTTGCGTTGATGAACATAAAGACCTGAAGAAGATCGAACCAATTCCAAACCCTGGAAATAACGAGCTTGACCAAGATCCTTAATGGTAAACAATGTATGTAAAAATGTCTTAACTTGATCAATTAACTCAAGTGAAGTACCAGTGAGAAGAACATCATCAACATAAACCAACAGCACAAAAAATTGACCATCATTGTTGTAAGTAAACAAGCAGGGATCATGAGCGGATTGACTAAAACCAAAAGATTGAAGTTTAGTTGTAAGCTCATGATTCCATTGTCGAGAGGCCTGCTTTAAACCATACAGAGATCTATGAAGTTTGCAGACTTGATTAGGTGAAGCCAAACTATAACCATCAGGTGGTTTCATGTAAACATCTTCATCTATATAGCCATGTAAGAAGGCATTGTTAACATCCAATTGATGTAAGGGCCAATCTCGGCAAATTTGCTAAAGACAATACAATTCTAACAGTGACATTCTTGGCAACTGGAGAGAAGGAATCAGTATAATCAACACCTTCAATTTGATTAAAACCTTTTGCAACCAAACAAGCCTTACACCTATCCAAGGAACCATCAGGATGAAGTTTAACCTTGTAGATCCACTTAGAACCAATGGCTTTTTTACCAGGTGGTAGAGTAGTAAGACTCCAAGTTCCATTAGTTTCCAAAGCCTGTAACTCTTTGTTCATTGCTTCAATCCAAACAGGATCATGCTGAGCTTGATATAACTGGTAGGCTCCTTTATATTTGAAACAGCAGCTAGGAAGCATTTGTAGCTAGCAGTGATGTTTGGAGAATGTATAAAAGGAAATGTAGGAGGGTTACCAGTAGATAGAGGAATTGGTGTAGAAGGCAAAACAGATGTCTCTACATTGTTTAGAACAAAATCATTCAGCCAAAGAGGCTTATGAACCGCACGAGTACTTTTCCTAGTAACAACAGCAGTAGGAGGCAGGACATCTTCATGTAAATCATCATTAGTATGAGGTACTAATGCATCATTAGTAGGTACAGAAGAGACAGCTTCAGGGACATCAAAACATGTTTCATTAATAGGTAAATCTTGAGAAGGAGGTACAACAGCTGATGTAGGAGCATTAGGAGCTGGAATGTCTCTCAAATAATCAGAATTATCTCCATAAGGAATAGGCACAGGACACCTTGAACTTGCAGTATCTTTATGAAAAGGAAACTATTTTTCAAAGAAAATCACATCTCTTGAAACAAAACATGTATGTGTGGCCATATTATACAGTCTATAAGCCTTTTGTCCAAGAGAATAACCAATGACGATACATTTAATAGCTCGTGAATCCAACTTGGATTTACTTGGTGAAATATTTGTAGCAAAGCACAAACAACTAAAAGTCTTTAAAGAAGAATAATTTGGTATTATTCCAAATAAAAGACAATAAGGAGACTTCCACTTCAGTAACTGAGTAGGTAATCTGTTAATGATGTATGTGGCAGTAAGAACAGCATCTCCCCAAAATTTTGTGGACAAATTAGACTGAAAAATTAAGGCTCTTGTAACTTGTAGTAAATGTCTATGCTTTCTTTCAACAACACCATTTTGCTGAGGTGTATATGGTGTTGATCTTTGATGAACAATTCCCAAACCAGAAAACAAAGCATGACAATCTTTATTACAAAACTCAGTCCCATTATCAGTCCTAATGGTTTGAACTGAAACCTTGAAATGAGTTTGAATGAAAACTATAAACTGTTTGATGATGTTGCCTGTCAAGGACTTATGTTTCATAAAAAAAGTCCATGTGAATCGACTAAAATCATCCACAATAGTCAAAAAATAATGAGCTCCTTGAATAGAAGACTGCTTATATGGTCCCCAGATATCCATATGTAACAACTGAAAAGGACTAGATGTTTGAATAGAACTCACTGGAAAAACCAATCTGCATTGTTTGGACATCTGACAAACATCACAAGGTTCAGTATGTTTTACACTTGAATGATTGTTAAGTAACATATCAAGTTGTCTTGTTACATGAACAGAAGGATGCCCCAATCGACAATGCCATGAAAAATTATCAGTAGCATTATTACAGTAGGCTAATGATAATTCTGAAGGTGATACAAATGAAGCAATGACATCCTTATGAAAAGAACTTGAATCCAGTATGTATAGTCCTCCAACCATCCTTCCCACAACTAGAACTTGAGAACTCTCAATGTTACGTATATACAAAACGATGGATAAAACTCAATTGTCAGTTTAGTAGATGAGAGTAACTTACTAACTGACAAAAGATTATACTTGAATGAGTTTATATGTAAACAGGAAGAAAGAACTAAGTCTGAACTCAGCTTCACATCTCCAATGCAATTCACCTCTTTAGTATGTCCATCAGGTAAACAAACCATAACAGGTTTAGTTAAAACAGTGACATTAGCAAGTAAATCATAGCTAGTGCACATATGATTCGTTGCTCCACTATCCACAATCCAAGCATCTGAATTAAAAGAGGAACAAGAACTGGAAAATCTTTTATATGAGCTACCTGTAAAATCAGATACAGCTGAATTCACATGAGTAGAAGCTCCTGCCTCTGAAACAGACTTTCCTTTCATGAAATTCTCAATCCCCTTCTGTATCATTGCTGCTATATTAGACTGAAAATCTTCAAACTGAGGTGATCCTGCATCTTGTATGTCCAGAGGTGATTCCATCAAATTCACAAAAGACTTTGAATTATTGGACATCTGCTTCTTGTCAAGGTCTTTTTTGTACCAATCTGGAAATCCATGAAGTTTGAAACAATTTTCTTTTGTGTGCCTTTTTGTCTTACAATGATCACAAAACAGATCATCTTTATTGACAAATTTCCTTTGATTTCCTTTTCCAGCAAACCTATGAACATTTGCTAAACCAGATGAACCTGAATTTATCTTGGTAGTTTTCATCATCATGTCTGTATCTATCACAGGTGAATAGCTAACATGTACCTCCTTTTGTTTTTCAACTCTAAGAACCATAGAGTAGGCTTTGTTTATACTTGGTAATGGATCCATTACCAATATTTGATTACGAATATGATCATACATATCATTCAATCCCATCAAAAACTGCATCAGCCTATCATTAGACTCCAGATCAGCCATTGTTGTTGATGCTCCACATTCACACACAGGTAAAGGAGCTAAACAACTCAGTTCATCCCAAAGTTTCTTAAGTTTGGTATAGTATTGTGAAAGTGATAAATCTCCTTGACTTATAGAAGCAATATCTCGTTTCAATTGGTACAAGAGAGGACCATTACATTCCCCAAACCTTTCTTTTAATTCATTCCATAGATCAAAAGAAGAGGTTGTATAAAGGAAAGCTTCAACAATATCCTTTGAAATAGAATTCAAGATCCAAGAAGTGACCATATAATCCACCTTGATCCATCGATCAAGATTAGGATCAGTAGATTCTGGTTTTAAACATCTACCATCGATGAAACCAATCTTTGTTTTTGCACCCAATGCAATCATCATAGCTCGACTCCAAGACAAGTAATTTGAACCAGTAAGAGAATTAGAGACAAGTACCATACCAGGATGATCAGATCCTTGAAGAAGGTAAGGACTCTCAACTCCAAGATCACCTGTTTCAG
Organism: Stephania cephalantha; assembly: GCA_039657325.1. Lineage (NCBI taxonomy): Eukaryota > Viridiplantae > Streptophyta > Magnoliopsida > Ranunculales > Menispermaceae > Stephania > Stephania cephalantha. The sequence continues at coordinate 34,727,588 of CM077571.1, forward strand.
GAACTCTCCCTGCTCCATTTCGAATTGAAGAACTTACAGAACCATGAACAGATGCCATGTTCAGACAGTCAATTCAACCAAAAAAAAAACAACACAAATCAAGAAGTGTAGAACCTGCTCTGATACCATGAACAAACTCAGAATCAACAGCAGATCAGTGATCAATAAAGATCAAACTGATCAATGCAACAGTGCTCATTGAACACGATGAAACAATGAAAAACAAGAAGAAGCACAAACTTTCTTATTCAATCTGTATCTCAAAATTACATTGTATTACTTATATACAAACTCACATGGTGTACATTGTACCCCTAGTTACAACTACCTAGAACAAACTAATATGAACTTGTAGTACATTACACCAAAGTATATGATTCAATACATACACATCAATTAACATAAACAGCTACATAAACAGCTTTGTATAACTCTACACCCCTTCCCAATTCAAAACTAAACCTCAAATCAAATCACCAACAACAATAACAACTCTGTTGTCCTTCCCCTTTTTATAGTCATCCCACCTCTCTAATTCCTCTCCCAAGTGAATCCAATCAACAATATAAACACAACAACTGCAGCAGCTACTATTTTCCCTCTCTCAATCGACATCACACCAAATCAATCCATTAATCAAATCAACTGAATAAATTCAAATTGCTTAAAACTCACGTCGACCTTTAAGTTTATCTACCTCTGCTCCTCACTACCTATGTTCATCACCATCACCATCACCATCACCATCACTTGTTGAAGTTTAAAGAGAGCACGAGATTGATAACAGTGAGTGATTGAGTATTGACCGAGAGATAGAGAGAGAGCAGCAGTAGCAGTAGAGGACAACATAGAAAGAAAGAGAGAGCCAAGAGGGAGGAATCCATGAGAGAGAGAGACCATGAGAGAATTGATCAAAAGGGAGAGCACCGAGAGGGGAAAGAGAACACCAAGAGAGGATTCGAGAGAGGAGTGCACAAAGAAAAGACCGAGTGGGAGAGGATTGAGAGAGGTAGGAGACGAGTTTGATCGAACTAGAGCGAGAGAGAGGCTTGCGGTTTTTGGAAAAGAATCGAAACAGGGGTTTCCATTTAATCCCTTTTCTTTCTTTTTTTTAAATGACACAATGTCAATTTTGCCCCTTATTACTTATCCTTCTCTTAACAAAATCTACTATCATTTTTGTCATTTTCCCATTTTATTTTGTTTTGTTCAAGTTTTTCATGTTTATCCCTTTCATTAATGCCCAAATCAAACCCCGAAGAATGCTCGAATTTTGCCAAAATTGGAGAAAATCCCCAACGCGCTCCGAAACACGCGACCACCGCGTCTAAACATCAAGTTGACCCTATTTCGCGACAAAATAGTGCATAATACATCAAATAAGCACTTGACCCAAAAAAATAATATTTAATTAATGATCTCTGATCCGTAACATGTAGGTCTCACATCGGATACCTAAATTCTATTTTAAGTCTGAAATTATTTAATTAGTTGCCTAATCAAGTTTATGAAAACTCGGATTTCAAAAGTTGAGACACCGAATCCTACTCCAACGTCGACGACCATCGAGACGGCTACTATAGCCACTACCACCGAGTTCACAATGACGCCTAAGGCGATGTTGATCATGGAGTTTATTCACTTTCAGCTTGGCTATCTCTACGGAGTTGGTGACCCGGAGGCGGTCGGGAGATGGTTATTTTCACACTGACGACTGCACAAGCTGCTAATAATCGAGGAGAGTATACAGGCACGGGTTTCTGGGTCATGCTTTCGAGTCGCCGCTGCTATATGGTGGACTACTTACTACGATATCCACTTAGATTCGATGACATAGGCACACTTCAGACAGGTGTTCTACGATGAGTATATCCATATAAAGCTTCAGTTACGCTTAAAAGATGATTTTTCCGCCCTGAGACAGGCAATCGGTTGGTATTAGATTATATCAAGAGACACTTGTATCTACTTCAGTTTGCCATGGATGTTGTCGGGATGGAGCGGTACATATTTACTACTTTGTTTGGGGACTTGTAGAGGTTATTGTCAGTGCGATTGTGTTGACTGGGGCTCACACATTATAGGACATGTATGATCGAGCTTTTCCTCATGAGACATACCTATTGGAGAGGGGCGACAGGCATGTAGCTAGTACAAGACACTTTAAAAGGCAGACAGGGCAGAGTTCTCGCCCGGATAGGAGATTGAAGAGATATACGGATACGTTTGACAAGGATTTTTGTTGGGATGACAGATAACATAGCAAGGAATGCGGTGATGAACAACTATGAGATAAGTTCATATATGAGGACAGGTAGCTGGTTCATGTAACTACGCCTGCACCACCCGGGCAACATCGACAGCAGCCTTAGCAGTATCATCAAGATATGGATTAAGGAGGCCATGACCGAGTCAAAAAGACCATGATCAAGGTCTGAGATCCTGAGACAGGTAAGATGGGAGGCACGAGAGACGTCGATTTCACTGTTATGGTCAGCTAGGGAACCTAAAGGCTGACTGTAGAACACCACCGTCACCATTAGAAATAACACAATAAGGTTAGGTCAGGGAGAGAGAGCACATGCAGTCACGCAACTAGAGAGAGATGCGACTAGACAGCTCCTCGAGGGTACGTTATCTATTATAGGTAGACTGATGCATGTTATAATAGATTCTGGTAGTCCATTTTCATTTATTGTTGGACGCATGGTAAAAGAGTTAGTGTTAGCATCATAGATGCTAAACGCACACCTTATTCTCAATAAAGCCGCTAGGTATAAGATATTCTGTAATCGAGTATGTTGAGACTGCACGATAGAGGTAGATGCAAATCAGTTGCCCATACATGTACGAGTCTTTGAGTACCTCGAGTTTGAAGTCTTTTAGGGGATGGACTTGTTGGAAGCTTATCATGCATCGTTGGATTCTTTCCAGAAGATTGTCACGTTTCATGTTGCAGAGATTTCAGAGTTCACGATTACCGGAGACGCAATTGCACTACCCATTACTAGAGGCCGACTAGCTACGATTCTGGAGATGGAAGCGTTCGCTGCAGTTGTTGAGCCGAAGCCGAGGATAAAGTTCAGGATTGAGGATGTTCCAGTGGTTATTGAGTTTCATGATGTTTTTCCGAATGATCTGCCAGGACCACCACTATCTAGAGAGATCAAGTTTATTATCGAGCTTCTGCTTGAGACGTAGCCAATTTTCAGCAGAACTTATAGGATGTCAGCGTCCGAGCAAGTGGAGGTGAGGAGACAACTTTAGGATCTATCGTAGAAGGGTTTTGTCCACCCTACTATGTCTCCTTGGGGAGCGCCATTGTTTTAAACAAGAAGAGGGATGGTTCCATGAGGATGTGTGTGGACTACAAGAAGCTGAATCAGGTGGTAGTCAGGAACCGTTACCCACTCTCCAAGATCAACGATATATTCGATCAATTAGCAGGCACCAAGTATTTCTCAAAGATTGATAAGTTCTCAGGCTATCATCAGTTGAGGATTAAAGAAGAGGACATCAAGAATACCACTTTCAATATAAGATATAGGTTGTTTCAGTTTACACTCATGCCTTTTGGGCAGACTAACGCCCAAATGATATTCATGGACTCGATTCAGAGTGTCTTGAGACCTTACGTAGACACATACGTCATTATCTTTATTGATGAAATCTTGATTTATAGCAGGACTTGTGTGGAGCACGACAATCATCTTTGGATAGTATTGGTGACATTGAGACAACACATGCTATAAGCCAAGTTCAGCAAGTGTGATTTTTGCCTGGGTGAGATGAAGTTTCCAAGACACGTCATCAGCGATCAGAGTATTTTTGTGGATTCAGAGAAGATTCGAGCGATTATTGACAAGAGGATGCCGATTTTTTTTCGACATCTTTCATGAGGCTAACAGGGTACTACGTCTGACTCATACAAGAATTTTACTCGATTGCAGCGCCGATGATGAAATTGGCCAAGAAATATGTGCAATTTGATTGGTCAAATGAATGTGAGCGAGCATTTTGGGAGCTGAATAGGAGATTGACATTAGCACTATTCTCGCATTGCCAGAACCGGGCAAGAGTTTGTCAGTTTATGTAGATGCCTCAGGAGTTGGTCTTGGATGAATATTGATGCAGGAGGGCTGACAAGTTGCTTACTTATCTAGACGTCTAAGACCCAATGAGGGTAATTATCTAGTGCATGACTTGGAGCACACAACAATCGTGGTAGCACTAAAATGTTGAAGGCACTATCTTTACAAAGAGAAACTCGTTTTGTACACTGATCATCAGAGCCTGTAGTACATTTTCACTTAGAAAGATCTGAACATGCGTTAGAGGAGATGGCTTGAGCTAGCGAAGGAATATGACTTCACCATTGAATACCATCCTGGGTGGGCGAATGTCGTAGCTAACACATTGAGCTTGACATGTGTCAAACGTGCACGATAATTTCTCGTGTTTTACTATTAACTTGTAGTAGTGGTAAATAGGATATCTTCTCCACATGGATTTTCGAAATCTTAGAGGTGAGTAACTTTTTCTTGTTTTTATTAACTTAATTAATCTAGTTAAATGGGAATTGAAATATTAAATAACTAATAATTATGATTACTAACTTAAATAACCAAACTAACTAAATTAATCTAAACAAATCTTACTCAAACTAAATTAAATAATATTCAAATTCAATTCAATATAAATAAACAAACATTTAAACAAACCCTCACTAAACAATATAATATATTTAGATTACTTTCAAACACTAGAATATAATATCATTCATATGATAGTTATAATTATTTTATATGGAATCTTACAATCATTAAACCCTACTTCATAATAGGTTTATACCATTTAGCCAGCAACTGATTTTCCTTAATTCAATGGAAATGCCACATTCTTATCATTGTAAATCTACCTATTGGATAAAACGCAACATCATAGAAATACGATAGCATTAAGTTCAATAGAAATCATGTCTAATATAAGCTAATATTACCAAAGCCACATAATAAACAACTTAAAACACAATCACATAGAATATCTACTCAAGAAGTGCCCTATAGATTAATCCTAGTTAGTACTTCTATAATTGTTGTCAATAACTATAGACATAGATCCAGAATCTTCATACCACATATCACATTTGTAACAATGCATGCAATACTAATCTCCTTTAGTTGTAATATGCAAAAAAAAACTTGTTAATTCTTTGATTGACGTGTATGATTAGATTTAAAGCATTAAGTGCATGATTCCTTAAATATAACTGTCTAGCAATCCAAAATATACTACATTGTTTAGGTTTTTTAGAGTGATCGACTAATCATTCATGTTGGAAATAAACAACGCATAAATATGATTAAAAGACATAATGAATGAATAACTACCTTAATATAAATCAAAGCTCCAAAGTATCTTCAAACATAGACAATAAAACTAACCTAGAGCAAAAGGAAAAGCAAAAAAAAAGTTAGGAGGGTTATTTCGAAGCTATATGGCCTTTTTTATAGTCTCCCTACGTATACATATCATAGATAAACTTTAATTCTTCATACTAATCTAAAAAATCCATTATCGACCTTAGCGATTTCTCAGCAATTCCTTACTTATACATAATTCGTTAAGCAAATCACTAAGTTTAGCTCTTAGTGCTCCACCAATTCAGCTGGCGATTTATAGTTCATTCTCTTATTCGTTGTGGATTCACTGGACTTCTTCTACTGCTGATTTATATGGTGATTCCTAGAGTTGTTCCAATTCGTTAGCTAATCGTTGGTGTATTTTTCCAGTTGATTGTTTTGCTTTTCTTTCTCTTTTCTTCCATTTCTTAATTTTCTTACTTAAAACCTGAAATCACAAAAACAAGAGAATACTTAGTGTAATATCATTATTTTATGCCTAAAATCAACCTAAGTTACACAATAAAATGTGTCTAATTATTGAATTATCAAAGCTGGAGCGGGATCGACAGTCAGATAGTTGTTCGACGCTTGACACATTAACACATATTGTTAGAGGCAACATCAGTCATGTGTATGACAGATATTCCTGAGGTAGATGTGCCATATATTTGTTGGTAGATGATGGTCTCGACAGATCTATTGAACAGGTGGCATAATAACAGAGGACTGATTATTTTAATGACAAGTTCAGCAAGCTAGCATAAAATCTTGAGTGTACAGATTGGTCAAAGACAACAAATACAGATGCAGATTTTGAGTACCAACAGTTCCAGAGATACGAGATGGTAATCTAGAAGATGCCACAGGTCTGGTTACACAGTTCATCATAGTCAGACAAAGATGTACCATGATTTTAGATGACTATTTGGGTGGTCAGGGATGAAGGATGACGTAGGCCCATATGTAATGGCCCGTTTTATTAACGTCGTTATTTATTTCGTAATTTCAGCCATGGAAGCCAGCTCAGATCCATGTGGACGCTGCGGGTAGGCTAAGGCACACGTCGACCTAGGTATGTGCGTTGTATTTTTTATTTGCGATGTATTTTATGAATTTATTTACTAATACATCACATGTGTGTCTGTTGGATGGTTAGATCGTGTGAGAATGCATCATCACCACGAAATTCGTGCCAACACGACTATTGGAGAGGCGAATTATAGGTACACTAGGAAACTCAATAAATTCACATTATTATGATTAAGTAATCAAATGAATTAGGCAATGTAATCATGGCTAAGTCAATTGAATTAGAACAATGGGCTATAGCGTACCTCAGAATGCGTGTCGAGATGCGAGGCACCGAGTGTCGAGTAGCCGAATGGAATGGGATAATAAGTTGGTTAATTTTAGTCAATAGAAATTCCAAACATATGGTTTAATAAGGCTTAATATAGTGTAATTAAATCAAATAATAATAAGCCTATAGTTTGATGAAAATAATATGGACCCTATATGGGGATTGTGATGATCCAAGTGAGTGAATCTAGGATAGTGAGTGTGTTATTGGAGTCATTAAGTGGTGTGTGACAACATGAATAAACACCACAAGATAATCCTCGAGATGATCATAACACACTTGATCACGACCAAACATATAAATAGCATTGTTAGTGGGGTTTTTCATTCAAACCACTCAACTAAAATCCATGCAAATCTGAGAATTTACAAAGAAAGAGAGAAATCAGAGCTGGAAATCAACACTTAGGAAGTCAAATCTATGGATCAAACCTAGGTAACCTCATCTGCATCTTATATTCTATCAAATAAACACAACTTTGTGTATTTTTTGTGAAACTCAAATTTGAGGGTTAGATCCATGGTTTTTTATGAAAACTTGATGAATTATATATATGATGATCATTTCTATTGATGATTTATCACTGATTATGCATGAATTGAGATTTTTGATGAATTTGAAAATACTAGTGAATGTGTAGGATTGAATGAATTTGATCAAATTGTTTTTCTGAGATTGGTTTAACTGATGTTTAGGAGTCATCATTGTGTGGAGAGTATGTAAACCAAGTCTGGTTAGCTAATTGAGATGGGAATGACATAATTCTCGACTTGAGAATTTTGTCACAAAGAGCAATTAGCACACTAACTAGGCTGGTTAGCGCGCTAATCATTTTGGGCTCTCAACAGTTTTTCAAAATGAAGAACAGTAGCATGCTAGATCGATTCCCTAGCTTGCTAACTCCACTAGAGCGCTAGGTTGACCCATTAGCGTGCTAATAACAGTTAAAACTTGAACATTTAGTGTCGTTTTGGTGATTTCCATCTTAATACATATCTAAACACTTGTAAACAACTTAAACTCATAAAATTGGGCTTCAGAGACTTAGTGGATCATAGCTCGGTGTCAAGGAGCTTATCGGGTCGGATACAAGAGTTTGTGGAGGTCAGAGAGCGGTTTGAGGTATGTAAAACCCAATTGAAGAACTTTGAGTATTTGATTCTAATTTTCATTCCATATTTAATCATTTCTTGCTATTTATTTACTCCATTCCGTTGCTTCTACGTGGGTTGAGTTTACTACCCTGGATTTTTTCATTGTGTGTTCATGATGCGCTAGATTGTAGCACGTGTGAGCTGACCCTCGGTGAATGGCAACCTGAGCTTGCCCTTGGTACATGTGTCGGTGACTCAGAGGACTTGGTCAGCACTGCGACGGACCAACATTGGGCCAATTAGGTGCATCCACTGGTGGGATCCTCTTGACCTGAAGTACAACTAGTCTATCTAGAGCAAACACACACATTTGTTTAGTTTATATGTTAATTATTCATGCGATGAGCCAATTACAGCTGCTACTCTTTACATTCTGCATGTTTACTTAACAATATTTCTTGCATTTCTTTACTTTATTTTGTGAATGCTCATAAGGGTTCCTTGGGATTTTACTTACTAGACTCGCCATTTGCCTTTTTGTGATGATTGAGTGCAGATCCTTACTTACTGCCCGCCATCGAGGACCTACTAGTACGTGCTTATTTTGATATTTTGTATTATTTTGGGTATTGAGAGACTGGAGTAACATCGTACATATATATACATTATTTTTTTATGGAACAATCGCCTATGTACAGAATACTTTCCCGGGTTTTCCATAGTATGACATGTTCTTATGAATAATGCTTATCATGCTAATTTAATACTTTATTTTAATTTATTAAGACTTCGGATGACTTAATGTTAACTTGTAAAATACAAACTACTAGCATGGCTAGGATTCGAATAAACTGCAAGTAGTTGAATTTAAGGAACTTTAATTACCTAAGGAAATAACTCAAGAAAATATGAATAATCCACTATATATATTGAGAATGCATACGTGGACACGATAATCAAGCCATGAGGTTGACATGTAGGTGCCGGACACGTGTAGCTGGGCCCACCAGGCGAGGAGTGCACGACACGACGAAACCCCGAGATGGCCTCAAGGTCTGGGGTCGCCACACATATGAAAAGAGTTGTCACATCTGCTAGCAGGTGAAGGTCGAGCATAAGAGACCGAGAGGTTAATTGCAACCATTGCCCATTCCATAATGGAAATGAGAGCACATCATTATAGATTTCGTCAGTGGACTACAACAGACATCTAGGAGACACGATGTCGCATGGGTAATGATTAATAGACTGATGAAAGCTGTGCACTTTACCAATTACGATGAGGTACAGGTTCCCAAAGCTAGGCATTCTCTTCGATAAGGAGATTATTAGACTGCATGGGGTGCAGGTCTCTATCCTATCTGACATATATCACAGATTCACGTCTAGGTTATGGGATAGCATGTAGGAGCAATTTGGCGGGAGGCTGCAGTTTAATACACTTTACCACCCTCAGACCGACGACAAATCAGAGAGATTGATACATATTTTAAAGGACGTGATCAGGGCTTGTAAATTGCAATTTAGGAGTTTGTGGGAGGACTATCAACTGCCGTGTGAGTTTGCCTACAATAGTAGCTATCAGGCGAGTACCGGTATGCCTCTATTTGAGGCGTTGTACGGGAGGCCCTATAAATCACCTGCATGTTTGGCAGAGTCGAGGATACAATGATAGTTTGGCCAGAGATAGATTTTGACCACATAGAGAAGATTCGGTAAATTAGACAAAGACTTCGGGCAACCTAGGATAGGCACGAAGAAATATGCATATAAGTATCACAGAGTCTGAGCTATGTGGATGGCGACATGGTATATCTTAAGGTTTCCCCTTCGAAGGGCCATCAAAGATTTATGATTAAGGGGAAACTGGTGTTGAGATTCATAAGACTGTTCAGGGTCGCAACATAAGTTGGCAGTATGGCATATAAACTGGACTTACCACCATAGTTAGTCGTGGTTCATCCGACGTTCCATATTTCTATGTTGAGGCTAACTAGGTCAAGACCGAGACTGTTGGTTAATTTGCGACAGATTGAAGTTCAGCCAGACGTGACTTACGTGGAGCAACCATTGGAAATCTTTAACTGCAAGATACAGACTTTATAGAACAAGGTGATCCCTCGAGTATTATTTCGTTGACAGCATCACAGGGTCGAGGGACTTACCTGGGAGCTCGAGTCTACTATGCAAGAGCGTTAGCCTTAGCTATTCCACAATATGATTGTTTAGTTTTATCTAAATTTCGAGACTACTTTTCAGTGTAGGATACTTCTCAAAGCTTGAATCAATCTAAGCCATCTCACTTTGCTTACAAACTCTACCCTATTGCTCTTTTGGTTCACTTTTCCTAATCAATGCCTAAGCTCTCCAAATTGTGCAAAACCATAATGCCAAGTCACTCTTCACTTTTAATCAATGGGAACACTCAAGTCTCTCTCAAAATCACTCTAATAAGGGTTCTATAAGGGTTTATCCTTGGTTAGTAGGGTTTGAAATACGTTTGAAGTGTGTTGAAATCGGTAGAACAACGGTTTAAAACCCTGTCCCGAGGTCAATGCCATCCGTTTATAAGGACGACACTATGACTCGCATGGTCACGATGTCATGAGTACCCCTGAGAGCATATTTTGCTTTTGAATCTGGCGCTTTCTATACATATGCACAGCGTCGAGACTACGTCGAGTTATCTTTAAAATATTTAATTTTTTGCGCTAACCTCCTTTGTAAAGTCCCATTTATTAACAACGTAATTATTTATTATTTATAGATTGAGACACCAGCTCCGACCCACATGGACGTCGCATATTGGTGATAAGTGATTATTTAGACTTATCTATTAGTTTAATTTTGTTGTATATTTATTATAAATATCCCGAAATGAGATCGAATTGATAGTGATTATGTACTTTCAGGTACACAAGACATAAAGGAAGGAAATGAGTGAATTCTAGAAGAAACGAAGCTAAAACACATAAAAGAGAGGTTGACCTCATGGCAAGGATGTGTGACGTTATGGGAAGGAAGGTTCATAGCATTGGAAGGAAGGAACGACTGAGAGAGCAAGGCGAAGAGAAGAAAAGTGGTCAGATGGTCAGCGCAATGGCATCGCCATGTAGGTCAAGGGACAGTGTCGGGGGACATAAAGGCACAACGCCGAGGAAAATGAAATGAGAATTTGCACATAGGGAGAATTGGCGCAGTAGTAGTGTCGTGGGTTTGTACACATAGCATCGGGACATAAGTGAAAGTGTCGAGATAATAAGAAAATAGAAAGTAGAGTTCTATTTAATATTAAATTGTCAAATAGGGTTTCTAATTGTTGTAAAACGTATTTAGGGATTATAAATAGATAGGAAAACATGGTAAACTCACCAATTACCATAGATTTGCCACCATTTACATAGTTTAGCATATGTTTACTTTATTCTTGAGTATTAAGAAGATTTGTGGAGAGAGGACATTGAAGACTCACGTGTGGTGATTCATGTATTGTTTTTATTGATTTAATTGAAAGTATTTCATTATAGATTTGATTTCAATGAATACCACTATGTGCATGTTTGTTTCAATAAAGCTTGATTACTTTATTAATCTTACAGATCAATGGATCATATGGTATGAATGTTATGCTATAAACTTGAATAGAATGTAATGAATAAAAAGTGCAATGGTTAGAATTTGTATTGATTTTTAGCATAATGCTATGAACTTCTTGATCAAGTGTTTGTTGATATTAGGTTTTAGAAGTTATCATGGTCATTGAAGCTTTTAAGTCGGATATGGACAACACAACGTTAAGCAATAGTTTTTTTATTAGGGAGGCACATATATTAAAATTAATTGGTTATGAATCTAAAGATTTGGAACATTAAAACAATGTGGATTTAATGTTATTCACACCGATAGGTGGAGTTCTAGTTCGCACATTAGAATATTTTCCGTTACGACGGTGGGTTGAAGTGGATTTGAAGGAAATATGTCTATTCTAATTAAGAATTGCACAAACATAATAAAAATGATAAATTGAGTTGAAAGCATAGTATTTCATTACCTAGGTGAATTTGTGAACTAAGGTAGTCTTAATATAAGAGTTAAAGTAATTTGCATTGATTTGATAGATTCGTTAATTTAGTTATAAAACAAATTAAAAAGGATTTCGTTAGCAACTCAATAATTTTTGCTAGGTACAAATTGAGTGCATACACCATTCTCTGAGGAAGATATATGTAATTAACGTAAGTTGGTCACATTATAACTACCAGTGAGTCGTTATACTTGCAGCCACGACCAAATTTTTGGCGTCGTTGCTTGGGATAGGCAACTACTTAGACTTAGTTAGTTTGAAAAGTTGCTAACTTTTAATTTAAGTAATTTACTTTTAAGTTTATAAAAATAAAAAGAAAAAAATTAAAAGGTTTTAAGTTTCAAGTTTGACTTTTTGCACTTGATCTTTTATATTTTCTTTTTACGGATAATTAGTGCATGCATAGCGAATATGAGAAGGACTTAGTGCCTTCTAACCCTGAGAGCGACAAAACCAACAAATAAAAGAAAAAGAAAGGAATCAAGATGGCTGAGGATCAAGAAAGAAACCAACAACAGGGATGAGGGAATAACTAACCTGAAGGTGTTCTGATAGTGCAGGATAAGGAGTAACGACATAGATGCCTTCATGAATACTTCAAGCCAGAAGTTTAGGAGACTTACAGCAGAGTGATGAGGCTTCTAGCCAACACCACTAAGTTCGAACTGAGACCGTCTCTAATCTACATGGTGCAAAATAGCTTCTTCAATGACTAGCTAATGAAGATTCAGTTGCACATATAAAGAATCTATTGGAGAAGTGCGACTCCTTACACATCACCGGAGTTATAAAAGAGGTGTTCAGGATGAGACTTTTCACATTCTCATTGGGTGGAAAAGCCAAATATTAGTTCCAAGGTTGAATGCAGGGAGTATGACCTTATGGGCGGAAATCAATGAAAGATTTTTATATAAGTTCTTTCCCTGTGTAGGTCAGTGAAAGGAAGCTGGAAATCAATCAATTCAAGCAAAAAGATGTCGAGTCTCTTTGCAACGCTTAAGAAAGACTAAAGGAGATGCTGAGATATCCTGGATATGGATATGTGAAATGGGCATAACTCTAAATTTTCTACTATGGGATGAACCACAACGCGAGAACACTAGTAGATATTGCAGCCAATGGTTCTCTACTAACCAAGGATGAGGATAGAGCATTGGATCTCATAGATCTTATGTCTCTAAACTCTACAATCGATAATCGTTCTACTATCAGGAAACCAGCGGGCGTATATGAGATTGATTTGCAAGCTATGATTATGGCATGACTATCCAACCTGAGAAATTAAGTGACAAAGCTTCGGATGGGACAAAAAAATCCACAAATGCAATCAATACAGCAACCCATTAATCACCAAGCTATAGTGGTTAATCAAATGGACATGCAACAAGGAATGAAATATGAAGAAGTAAACTTCATAAACAACGAGGGCTATGGAAACAACTTCAAGCCGAGAGGAATTGCTCTCCAAAGGTTTTATCAAAAATACAACAACAACAACCCGAACTTCTCGTATGGAAATCCTGATAACACACTGAAGTTACCTCCAGGCTTCGATGAACAAGTCTAATAAGGGAAGCTAGGGCAGAACGAAAAGATGAATTCTTCGAAGTCAATTGAGAAATTCTTGCATGCCATGAGAATCACAAAAAATAAATGGAAGGAGTGAAGCAAGCTATGAAGTGGATGGATGAAGAAAGATCATAATCCATCAAGAACTTAGAGAGAGAAATTGGTCAATTAGTTGTTGCTTTGAATTCAACGAAGGAAGGACAATTTCCGAGTAACAGTATCACCAATCCTAAAGAGAACGTTAGTGCTATTCACATTATGAGAACTACGACAATGAATGAACCAAGATAAGAGCAAGTGATGTACAAGTTATAAAAATTCAACACTTTGGCTATGAGGAGGCATGAAGTGACGCATGAGAATGGAATGTAAGTAAGGCAAGATGAACTCAAAGAATTTAAGCAACAAATAGTCAATGCCTTGAAGAATAACAAGAAGGGGAATAAACAATTGATAGCTAAGCAAAAAGTTGAATAACCTTCTGAAGAACCACAGAAAGGCAATAGTGTCAAGGTGGTTCCAAGGAGATCGAAACCCAAGTTCAAGTTCATACTGAAACTTCAACAATAAAGAGGAGAGACCCTAGAGAAATATGCATACCAATAAGCATTGATGGCACTGGTTTAGAAATATCTTATGTGATACGGGAGCTTCAGTCAATGTCATGCCAATAATGGAAATGTTGCATGCCGATTTGAAGATTAATTGTCCAGATACAACAAATTTGCAAGTAATTGATGGCAAGTTGATACCAACTATAAGAAGAGTCTTAAATGTGCAAGTGAAAGTGGATGAATTCACATTCATCATGGATTTTGAAGTTATGGATCACAATATGGATGATGATGTGTCTATGATACTTGGGAGGCCATTCTTGAACACTACCAATACAAACTTGTACATAAGGAAGAAAAAGATCACAATGAGTATCGACGAGAATGATGATGCTGAATAAATAGCCTTTGTTGATGGAGAAGAAGTACATCCAAATGAGAATGACATTATTATCTTCGATTTACAGTTGGATTATCTCATTTTACACTCGGACTAAATGAGCAAAAATGCGTCGGGCTAGCGATATTAAACTAAGCGCTACTACGAGGCAACCCAGGGGTTTTTAAATTTTAGTAAGTTAGTCAAGTTAGTTATTTAGTTTAGTTAGGGACAATTAACACGCAATAGTTTCTAACTTTCAAGAATTTGTGCTAAATGTGCACGTAAGATGATTTGTCGAATGACGATTCATTAGAATGTAAATGTCTCGACAAAACTCAGTTAAAAGCGTAAAAGAGAAAAGGAGTTAAAACGACAATGGTGAGGTACATGGTCAAATTATGGGTAAGTTTTTAGAAGTTTCTATATTTACATGGATTTTACACAATTATGACACCTTGTGTTGTAATACACAAAGTCAGGAAAACACCAAAGATGAATTAATGGAAAATATATGCGAATCACGTTGACATAGACGTCGACGGCGTATGTGCAAACATACGACGCCGTGGGTACTAGGCATGGTGCCAGTGAGGCGCTAACCAACTATACAAAACAACCTCTCAGAGGTGTCGATGGCGTCGAGGCGTTGTCTTGGCGTCGTGCCTCATAAGGCACGATGCCAGTGTCGTGGAATGGGTTTGAAACTCTATTTTCACCATAGTTTGCACAATTGCATCCAAATCCAACAACAACCAACCAAGCATACATCCATATAAAAACCAAGATTGATCATTTCTAAATGAAGAAAAGAGAGTTCCCAGTGATTGAGAGTGAAAGGAGAGAGTGCATAGTGGATTTGCACAAAGTGGAGAGCTAGGGCTCTGATTTGGGGATTCGACTCAAAAAAGAGCACTGAGGTTTAAGTTTGTGAGTAAAGCGAAAGGGCTTAGATTGATAGAGGCTTGGAGCAGTATTCTCCACAGGAAAATAGTCTGACATTGAGGTAAATTTTAATTTCATTAGTTATGCTTTGAAATTTTGAGAAATCTTTGTGAAATTGCATGAATTGTGGATATGAAATTGTTGGATAGGATTTTCAAGTTGTATGAATGTTAGGCATCAATGTGACGTAGAGATACCTAGTAAGTGTTTTTTGCATTCTTTGGCATGTGAATAATCTTTATGTTATAAATTATGATTTTAGGTGATTTCAAGATCTGTATTGCTAGTTGCATTATTGTTGAGTTGTGTGAATTTGAAATAAAAATGGCAAGAACAAGGAGGCAAAGAAGTCAAGTAAGCGAAGTAAGAGCAAATGACTTTGATGCATCATCCTTAAGAGATCCAATGAGGAAGAAATTAGGCCATTTAAGTTGAAGTACTTCATTAGTAGAGAGGCAAAGGATAGATAAGAGGATATTGAGCATAGAGAGTTCATTTGTTAGAGAGGTATTAATTTGCTGGCCAAGTATGACAAAATAGTAAATAACTATATTAGGCAACAAGTGTGGGAGCAATACACTCAAGACTATAGAAAGAATAAAGTTACAGGAGTGAGTGAAATTGTATACTAATTTTACCAATGCTAAGTTTACTAGGAAAACTGATCTAGTGACGGTGAGAGGGGTGTTTGTCCCTTTTAATGAGCATGAAATAAATAGCATCTATAGATTAGAGCATATGAGTAGAGTTGACGCCGAACAAACTTACTTGAATAAATTATATAAGAAACCCTATAACCTATACCCTTTAAAGGCCATAAAGCAAGTATTGGTTGTCAAAGGAAAACAAGGCTAGGTAATGGGAGCTGAAAAATGTGTCGAAGCACATTAAGAAGGGGAGTGTAAGGAAGGTCTATCGAATGTGGCAACACTATCTTATTGATTCATTATATCCCACCACTCAACAGGGCGAGATCAATAAGCCAAAGGTCGCTTGTTTATTTGACATTACAAAGTACGGGGACATCAACATCGGTGAAATCATCTACAATAATATGAGGGAGTCTATCATGTCAGAGTGGCACAACAAATTGTTGTTTCCAATTTTGATTACTCAGTTATACTTTAAGGTCGAACTGAGACTGATTAGAGATGAAAAATTTGATATGGAGGCCCAAGCAACTATAGATGAGGCATTTGTGCTCACACTGAAATCACCACCTGGTTATCAAGACTTCGAGGATGAAGGGCCAAGAGCCAAGGGCAACAGACTTAAGGTCGAGTTGTTGGCCAAATAGCAAAAGCATCACGTAATAGCAGCAGCAGTGTAGCGAAATTAGCCCAATAGTTGCAAGATGAAGGATATGGAGAAGTGGAGAAGTAGCAACAGCGTGGATTTACTGAGGGCTACGAGTTTGTAGACCCACTTATTGGAGATCAAGACTTGGATGGTCTTGAGGTTTTCAACCACCACCTCCACCACAGCAACTAGTAATACCACTAGAGGACTTGACTCCACGACAACAAAGGTTGTGGATTATTGAGATGAGGATACAGTACGAAAAGAACAGGACTCAATATCGTGAAGCCTTGATGAGATATGAGCAAGAACTAGTAAATGGGTAACCTAACTTCATGTTATTTACCGATCATCAAAGGGACGTAGCTAGATATGAGAAGAGCAGGCAGGTAAGACCAACTGATAGGTCTTTTGGCTTTCCAGCAACACCAGAGTATGTGTTTGATCCAGATGTGGTTCATAGTAGGAGGGTGGAGCGTCCTTTGACACCATCCTATTTTGTAACTGATGATGCTGATGATGATGAGCAATCCTGATGTCAGTGTCAAGGATTTCTTTAGACCTTGAGATATGAGAGATACATAGATACTAATTTACTTTAGATTTGGGATATTTTGTTACTTATTTAGTTGTTTCATTTTGAACTTAATTCATTATTTTATATATGTTGTGTATTATTATGTTTGTGTTTTAGTGTTTTCATATTTCAGGCTTATTTTTAAACCTTAAGGACAAGGTTTGGTTTACGTTTGGGGGCATCAACACTACACTACACTACACTATGGTATGTGGTAAGAAAGGATGATATAAGGATAAACATTGCAGGTATAATCGTTTAAATTTTAGTTTTGAAGCAGTTAAAAAGGAAAGCATGGTAGTGTATTTCAATGCCATTACTTACTTTTTGAACATGTTTAGGTAATATAGATTAGGTTATATATAGTAATTTGCAATGAATAATTAATTCATTTGCATGTCATGTCTTTAATTGATGATAAGTAAAATACAAGTATCTTGTTAAAATAAAACTCAAGAGGTGTTTGTTGGGTTTTGGGGTTCATACGCAGTGGAAAATTCAAAACAATTTTTGAAAAACTCCTAAAAGGATCGAAATAGGTTCCATTAAACTAGATGTACAAAAGTAAACCATACTTTAATCCGTGATTTCTTACTGTGACTGCTCGATCTTCAAGACGTTCAAGCGCGCGTCCTCTATCGAAAATCCATACACGTATAGTGACCATAATTTGGAGTGATAGCCCCAAGAGAGATTGAAAACATTTTTTTTTCTCTCCCAAAATCCAGAGAACTCAAAATTCGCAAAAACGAAAATTATATTTCATTTTAGGGTTGAACCCTTTATTTATATGTGTAGATAAGCCCTCACTTAAAATCATATTTGTAGTATAACTATTTTATTAAGACAGTTTAAACAAATTACACATACACCACTATTAATAAGTTATCATATAACAAACTTTAAGGGCTTTTATGTCAAGAATTTTATCATATAAAATTCATTACTCTGGACTAATTGAAATTGCGCAAAACCATTCTTTGTGTGCGACCCAATAGGTTCATGCGACGTTGGCAATGAAATAAAATCATTTTGGTTCACAAGTCATTAGCAGTCTCTTGGAAGACATTATGACTACCCAAGTAATATGAATATTAAAATCGACACAACCTAATATTTTAAAATGCTAAGGCTGACTAGATCATCGCCCGACATCACTGGGTTATCTCGAGGGGTTTGGCGATGATTTAGGCCAAGCGGTCCAAGCCCACCAGGGTCGGGTCGTCTTACAGAAACTTAAATAAAATTGGCATCGAAGTTTTAACTCAATTATAAAATTAAAATCGGATTTCTAAATCTTATAAAACAATTGTGTGATAAATTCTAGTCTTTTCAAAAACAAAACAAACCCCTAAACTCATTTTTAACTCAATTTCAAACCAATTGTGAATATGTACATTTTTAATCAATAAAAATACCAAAATTTCTAAAATATTTAATTTGTAAACAAATGATCATTGTAATCGCAATGTCTAATCTATAGGAATAAATGAAATCATTTGTTCATGTTAATAGAATGAATTCCACTAAAACAATTTCGAAACTAATTGAAAATTTTGCAAAAAATCCTACAAACAGAAAATTCTACAAAATAAAGGACTAAGGTTATCGTGATTGCCTTCTTGAGAGTGAATCTCTCAAGATACAAGCTATTGAACTCCTCTAGATTAATCTTTCAAGCTTTTATTTGACATCCCTTAACCCTAGTTTGGCTCTACTCCCCTAAATTCAAACTTTTGGGGTTGAATAAAACTAGAATGAGACGAGAATCACTTAAATATACAAAGATTGAGCTTAGGAAGGCTGAATCTAGTCAAGAAATTGATTGTTTGGTCGAAAAGGTTCAACAATTTATATGTTTAAGGTGGGTTTATGTTTGGTGATTCAGGGTTTTATTTTAAAAACTTTAAATTGTGCCTAGCTATTCAAGTGTTAAGTGGAATCGTTGGGGAATCGCTGCATAATCGGTTGGAATCAGGCTCGGTGCCTCACTGATCTTGCCAGTGATTTATGTTATAAAGCTGAGTCGCCACCGATTAGCCAGACTTAAATTTTCATTTAAACATTTGGTTATTGTCAACGATTTTGCTAGCGATTCCTAGTGTTGTTTCAAATCATTAAGGATTCGCTAGACTTATTTTACTATTTTTTTGATTTATTTTACAATTAACATATATATCATTCATAAAAACTAATATAGAGGTAGAATTAACTATACTTTCAAAGTTAGATTAGGATATTTAACTAACTGATTTTTTTATTAATTAAATAAATAATAAATAAATAAATTAACATGCAAGTGATTGTTGTATACTTTCATAAAGGCCATAGAAACAAAAGCAACTCGATTACTCCCCCTTATTTGAAGTTACCTTGGAGTTTAAATTCCAGAAATATTTCCAATACAAGAGTCAAAGTGAGAATATGAAAATATTATACTTGTACCAAACTCCTACTAAATATAAAGCATAAATAAACTTAAAATATGGGTTGTCTCCCATATAGTGCTTTTGTTTACTGTCGTTGGCTCAATTGAACCATTCCGAAATTAGATCGGGTTTCTAAACTTGAAAAGGCCCAGTTGGTATCAGAGTGTAAGTTAAATGAACTTTGTGATTAAATAAATTATGCACAAGGGTGATATCTTAACTCTTGATAAGCCCACATCTCGACTAAAATGTAAACACGAATTTTAGAGTTAGGACGCCAAAGAACTTAGTGTGAAAACTTTGTGATCCTAACTTAGAGCCTAAGTTGGAAAATGAGGTGAGTTGGAGAATAATAGAAAATTAGATTATATGTATTAAGTTTTGATTGTATTACATAATATATATAGCTACATAAGCTGATTAAAAGTCGTAATCTACAATTATAGACCACCATAGCCGATAAGCCTAACACCGGTGATCATAATAGAGACACAGCTCCCCGGTATATCGACGTGAGTGATTTTTTAGCCTTGACAAGGAGGGTTGAGTCTCAGGATGGTCGACTGGACGAGATTTTGTCTATTCTAAAGGGGCAGACGACGCAGTCACCATCTCTATTTACAGCTATAGTGACTTCGACTCCGACTCCGACTCCGACTCCGACTTCGTCTACGGTGTTGATTTGAATATATATATTACAACTTCCTCAAAATTCACATCGCACGAATCTCTAAGCAAGTTTTATGATTCACTTATTTTATATATTTTTCATTTTCTCTGAGAAACGTGTTGCGTATATCGAGGTTGATAATACGTATATCAAGGTCGATCAAGTGGCTATCAACAAGATAATCACCACCTCTTGACTGACTTACTGACGATTAATTATATTGATCTCTTCGAGATATGTAACGCATATCTCGAGGTACATCTTATGGTTTAATACCACCATACCTTTGATTTTCCTTGAGATTAGATGTCACGCATATCGAGGCATGGATAAATCATCTCCAATAGTAACGTTCAACCATTTCTTTTCTCGATGATCGCGCTACGCGTATCTCGAGGCGAATTCAATGTATACTTTTTTATTTGAATTAAACTGTAGGATTCATTTATATATATTTATTTATATAAACTATATATATAAATATATAAATGCACCTATGTATTTTCTTGGTTATAAATTCGTCACGCACACCAACGACCATTTTTGGGCGTGCACACTATTGTACATCTCAAACGTAACACCCACCAATTTATTTATTATTTTATTTAATGTCATGATTATCTTTATAGTTTATACCCAAAATAAATTCCAAAAAATACCCAAATCTAACTAAAAATCGAGAAATATTCTCAATGCACTCTGAAACTCACGGACACCACGTATACACTCCACTTGACCTTATTTCATGTCGAAATAGTGTATAATACATCAAATAGGCACAAAGCACACAAAAATAATATTAAAATTTATGATCTCCGATCCATAACATGTAGGTCCCACCTCAGATACCTAAATCCCTAATTAAATCCGAAAATACTTAATTAGCCGCCTAATTAAGTTTATAAAATTCTTGGATGTCATAATTTTCCCAACTATTCAAAAAGTTCACCCTCAAAATTTAAACTTACATGTTACTGAACCAAAAGAGATGTGAGAAAATGATTATTCATGTATAAATTTTTTAATCTAAACCTGTAAAATCATTTCCAAAGTGAACCATTAAGTGGACCCAATCAATTTCGTTGTATTCAACAACTAGGCGGTAGAGATCATAATCATTTTAAATTTTCATTTTCAACATTTTAGTTTAATGAAAGGTTATCTCAGTTACTTTGTCAATCCAGGTAATTTGTGTATTTATGACGAGTTAAACAATCAACTTTGTGGAATATCCGATGACTTTACTTCATTTCTTATCTCATTCCTTGAATCTCATTCAAGTATCAATACATAGTGAGAACTAGCCTATCTTGCTTTTCATAACACAGTTTTCATTCTAATATAAATATTATTCCACAACTCGTTGATAATTCTTTCCACATCCACCCAAACTCTGGTACACATCCTAGTTTACTTTTAGATCACAAATCATCCCTTTTATTTGAATTATCGGCTGATTAATTCTTAGACTATTATCAATTTAAACTTACGTATCAATACAAATAGTATTTGAGCCCAACATTAGATAGTAAGCAGAGTTGTATGTCTATCTGATCTATCACCATTCCAGCGTTCCCTACCAGAAACTTAGAATTACATAAGTCATCTCATGATTATAGATCTCATAAATATATGTCATCCCATGATAAAAGATCTCGAAATTCAAACCGATCAGAAATAGAAACCTGACACATCATGCAACTCTCACTAATTCTCTAAATGTTTACTCACAATATTATTTAGATTGTGGACTAGAAAGTAATTACCATTCCAACTCCTCAGCCAATTCACTTAACTTCTTCAAATCATTCTCTAATGATGAGTTCATCAAAAACCTCATTCCTTCACTTTACTGTGATCTCCCATAAATGCATATCTTAATCACTTATTATTCACCAACTTCTCTCATTGCCTGAATATAGATAGTGATCCTTAACATGAGTAGACATATATTTCTAAACAGAGATATCAACATATTCGATGACTATACTCTCATTGTGTAAATTTTAACTTGTATTTCATACAATTTTATAAATATGTTATCTCTTTTTCATTTATACTCAATTACAATTGAAGGAGATTCAATTTTTCAAACATATCAAGTTAGATGCATTGTACTCTTTTCAATATTCCTAACCTAATAGTGATAAGGCTTACTAACTGAGCTATAAATCACGCATTTCACTTTATTTCATTTATATCTTCACCAACATTCAAGCATCTTACATCATCTCTAATTTACAATAACTAGTACTTTAAACTTTACTATTGACTAATCATGTGGTGTAGCACTACAATTAAACCAATGTACAACATATTCACTGACATTAGTTGTACACTACTTTGGTTTAAAACTTTCAACATTTGGAGTTTGACTCCATGTAGGATACTTGTGAAGATACTTTAAGTTCCATCAAACTTTTAGTTTGATATTCAAATTTGATCGAGACTCGGTAGCTTGAAATTTTATTTTCAAACTAATATGAGAATATATTGACCATTTAGTTGCTTATACTTCAACCTCCAATTGACTTTGACAAAAGTTCATAGGCTCTTTTATATCGACTGTCACCAATTCACTCGATTATTCAAAGATGGGTGGATGCGTCACACTGATCTTCTACTCTGTGAATGAATCGTGATTATGAAATGGAGTTACTTAGACTTTTGGTCATGCACAACTACTCTAATGCCTTACCTTGACTAAAGGAGTATGTCCGTGTCACTTCCACCAGTCACAAGTCTTCCCGAGATCTCATATTATTTTATACATTGAGTCTATTCTATTCAGTTTTTGTAAATCTTAATTATTCTCACATTGATCTTGCTCTTAGTGCCAATAAAAACTTACCATAATTTCCGCTCAATAACCATGACACTTATAGCTCCTTAATCTTAACTTAGAAATTCAATTTATATCTCTTCTCTTTTCAAAAATATAGTTAAGAACGGTGCGATTTCTTATTATCATTTAACGAATCGAAGTCTTCCTTAGCAAATCTTAATTCAAAATAGAGAAACTTTGCAACTCAAATATTTAAACTGTTTAGTATTGCCTTATATTATTTTCATTAGTCTCAAATATCCTGACTTTTCTTTTTCTCTGAAAGAAATTCGGTACTTTTCAAAAGGCTATGTAAGATACTTCGTATCTTACTATTCATCAAATTACTTTTGATGAATTCGCCTTTTCATTAATATTCAACTGAAGAGATAAAAGAATTTGAATTTCCAACTTCGATTAACTTAATGATTACTCAGAATTTTAAAGAATATTATTTCAATCCTTTAAGTCCTACTAATAGAAATTCTCGCAATATAGGAGCTCATACTGACGTCCTATACAACTTACTCATTGATACTCAATCAGTACATCTATCTCTTCATTGGTTATATTTTAAGTTGTAGTGATAACCATCATAACTTAATGTCATTAGAAGTAATTATTGGGTACTTCGAATCTCAAAACACAATCACTTGTTTTGATGTTTAATAGCTTATCTAAGTCATAATTAGACCACTTCTCAATACCTTAACTTTTAACACGTTGATCTTATCACTACTTTTTTTCAAGTTAGAAATTTTGTTGATCTTTATTTTATAACAACACCTAATCTGGTGTTGATAAATATTACTTCGAACTCATGTATTTCCATTTGTTTTATCAGTACATTATTAAACTCACAGAACAATAATACCCAACGTCACTTATAGATAAGTAACTTGAGTAATAAACAATCAAAGTTTCAGTACTTCTCTTTTAGGAGTCGTTTGATTGTTTTAAAATGTGGTTCTATTTCATTTTTCACTTGAAGTTTTGTTTCAAAAAGGAGATAATACTTTACTTTAAAGTATTTTGTTTTCTTAGAAACCGGCTTAAACTACTTGACTGATCCAATCACAATCTCATTGTGATTTCCAAGTCAAGATTAAGTTTGTCTAATCGATTACCATTTTACGTTTTTGATAACCACGTGTCTCATGTTTCCTTGTTGAGACAATTTTCAGAAGCAGCCCTCAATTGGTTATGAGTTAAACTAATATTTTGAAGAATAGGTCTTCTCGAGTTAACCATCCAACCGGTACTAACCTTATTCTAAAACCCAAGGTATCCATATATTGTGTTTCCCAAAAGTTTCAATTTCATATAACGATTTCCAAACGATTCTCAATCGCTTGAGACTTAATTTAAGTCCATTTTAATATTTTTCCTAAACATTTAAAAATTGTAATTGTTTGATACTTTCGATATCCAAGAAATTTATGTTCAGTGTTTACATACATGAATCATTTGGACTTCCCTTTCCAACAAATTTCCTATTGGTTTCATAACTGATACTTTCATCAATTATATCAATACTGAATTCCTTACAACAACACCTTTGTGAATTCGAACTTCATAAGTCCATTTCACATCCAATTACGCTCAGTTTCATTTCACAAGCTTATTTTCTCTTCTATTATCCATTTCTAATCTTACTCGTCATATCTTACGAGTTAAGTATCGAACGGACAAAGAAATAAAACTACCTATCGCATACCTTACGATAATACATACATACAACACGAATATAACATAATTCATAAAGTTTTAAATTTTGTAACCCCGTTCCATCGCGTTAATTCCCAACTAATTGCTCACTTATCCTCAGTTGAGCCAAACCTAGGCTCTGATACCAACATTGTCAGACCCCTATTAATTAGGGCATTTGACCTGCCTAGATTACCTTAATCTCTTAATAATCTAGCAACCTTCACATCTCCATCATTCAACAATTAATATTAAGATCTTATAATCATCAATTATAAAATATTATCAACCATTAAGGATTCTAAGTGAATCTTAAACCTCAAAGTTCATTTACATTAATTAGATAGTCCTCAAAGTTCCGTAAAAAATTTTCGATAGCTCTTCCTTTATTTCTAAGCTTATACCGGAATACCCGGCCTTGAACAAAATTTCAACAAAACCTTCTCAGCTTTGGTGGAAATGTCGAAGGACTCACAATCCACACATAATAATATATATTGCACTAACAAAACTATATATTCTTTCTAACCTAATCTGAAGTATTAAAAAGTTTAAACTATCATTACGTTAATTTAAAAGATATCTCAATTTGTCCTAAAATAGTTCCCGACATTCTAAAGGAGATCATAATCACACTCAAACCCATAAACTCATTTATACAATATAATATATTCAAAAATCAGTACATACATATAGAAAAGAACTAAGCAAGTCACATAAAGTCGGAAAGCTTTCCCTTTCCCTTGTCGCTTCTAGAACCTGTCATGTTCCAATTATAAAAATTTGATAATTTCAAATAAGTAAATCCCACACTATCCAGTACACCTATAATAATCAAATGCATAATAATCCAAGATATTAAACAAAGAATTTCATCCAAGAAATTTAAATACAACTGTGAACCCATCTTGTTTTCGTTATTCGACCACAATCAAGTAACGTTCTCTGAAAGTGGTAAGTAAACAATAATAAGGACTCATGCTTGGTGAGGATAACCAAACGAGTCTCATTCCTCTAGACTATGGGAGTAAGATTTGGTTCAACGTGATCTCATGATAACCACGTGATGCAAAGTATTAGTGACACCAGCCCCTCAAGCATAATATAGTGTTTTATAACCACGGTATAGTATACAATATAAGGAGACTTAAAACACCTTATCCTCTCTACCCGTGTATGTATGTACAACAAAAATGCAATATCAAGGATCAATACAATTTATACGAAATTATAATTATACAATGTAAAGGGTAACAATGGGATTTACTTAACCATACAAACGCGATATCACAACTCCCTTAAGGTCCGAGTTAGTAAACTAGTCCACACGGGGCTCCAACCACATTCCTACAATTCATTTATACGTTCTATAAGTTTGCATAACAATTCTATAATTTTCCCAATTAGTAGTTTAAATCAACTCAATCGCGTCCTGAAACACCTAAAATACTTCCAAAATAACTTTTTTGATGCCCAAATTTCCTTTTTTGACTCATAATTATTGTTTGACAATGAGAATTACGTTGTCTAGGCTTAAATATAATTTTTCCAATATATTATATTTTATTTGGTCCTCGACTCAAAAAATTTGAAATCCCTCTAAATCAACTCCTCGAATGTCCAGATCCCAATTTTGACTTCAAATTGTGGTTCGGGATTGAAAATTAATCTAGACTAGGCTTTAAAATAATTTTTAAAGTTTTTGGCATTTTAAGGAATTGTAGCACACATTACGAGGAAAAAACCTTTGTATAAATTCTCGAGAAAATCCCAAATTCTTTATTTCCATAAAAATCCACAATTTCAATTTATTTGGCTCAAATCGATTTTTTTTTAATTTCTCTCATTTTTTGAGTTTTATTCTATTTTTTAGCAATTTTTCCTTTTTTTATTTGGGGTTCGATCACTGAACTGGATCGGTCGATTTAGTTGAACCGGACCAAGTTCAGTCCTGTTGGGGATCAAATCCCCCTCACATTCCTTTGTTGTTCGATCGACACCCATGAAATTTTCTTTTTTTTAAGCTTTTCTATTTTTGTTGGGGTTGGGCTCCGAACCCTAACCCCGAGTTGGGTTTAGGCAGGGGAGACCTTCCCTGCCATCGCCTTCCCGAACGAACTGCAAATCTAAAAGTTCGCATTCATTATATAATTTGATCTTTCTCGAGATACGTACTACGTATCTCGATGTCAATATTTGTCTCAAACCAAAATTAAATGAGTTGGTGTTGATTTGAAGATATATATTATAACTTCCTCGAGATTCGCATCACAGAAATCTAGTGGCGAATCTAACGATTCACTTTTATATATTTTATTTTTCTCGAGATATGTGTTACGTATCTGAAGTCGATAAAGTGGCTATCAACAAGATAATCACCATCTCTTGACCGACTTACTCATGATTAATTATATTGATTTCCTCAAGATACGTAACGCGTATCTCAAGGTCAATCTTATGGTTTAATACCACCATAACTTTGATTTTCTTTGAGATTGTATGTCATGCATCTCGAGGTGTGGACAAATCATCTCCAATAGCAACGTTCAACCATTTCCTTCCTCAATGATCACGCTATGCATATCTCGAGGCGAATCCAATGTATACTTTTTTATTTAAATTAAACAATAGGATTCTTTTATATATATTTATATATAAACTATATATAAATATATATGCACCTATGTATTTTCGCAGTTATAAATTCGCCACGCACGCCAACGGCCATCCTCAACCGTGCACACTATTGTACATCCCACGCATGTCACCTCGATCACGCGTGTCACTGGGCACCCAAAATAAATTCCAAAAAAAATACCCAAATCTCACTAAAACTTGAGAAATTTCCTAACATACTCCGAAACTCACGGACACCGTGTATACACTCCACTTGACCCTATTTCGCATCGAAATAGTGTATAATACATCAAATAGGCACACGACATATAAAAATAATATTAAAACTTATGATCTTCGATCTGTAACATGTGGGTCCCACCTCAAATACCTAAATCCCTAATTAAATATGAAAATACTTAATTAGTCGCCCAATTAAGTTTATAAAATTCTCAGATGTCACACCCCTTGCCCTTACTGGTATAAGGATCTGCATTCACTCTTCACAACAAAACATATGACAAGTCTAATGAGTAAAATCCTTAGGAGATTCACTGAGCATTCAATTAGTAAAGAAACCAGTAATATTGTTAAATAAACATGCGGAAACTAAACAGGTAAATGTAAATGGGTCATCCCATGCTTAAATAACAATATAGTCCAAATGTGTGCTCCTGTCCATATGACTAGACCATACTTCGGATCCCCAAGATTTCTCCAATGAGCGCACTCACTGGTCCATCACCGGGTCCTTTCAATAGCCAGCGTAAACCCGGGACCCATCGATACGTGTATCGATACAACAACTCAAGTTGCCATACATCGAAGGCCCGAGTATACGTGATATGGTCCAGTGTGCCATGAACACACAACAGAATACTCGGTGGGAGTGAATTTAACCGATCGTTCAAACCAACGATAAGAACATGGATAACTATACTGAATAGTGTAAACCAACAATGAAAAATAGTAAATACTCAAAGTGATTTTCAATTAGGTTTGGCGCATCTTAATACGCTTTCATATTTCCCTTGTTTTCTGAATTCGACCCCGACTCGCTCCCGGTACACGAGCTACATTCCCTCAGTCCCCTGAAGTCGATTAAGAATGCTTATTTTGCATTGCTTGGTTGAATGGGTTTTAAGTTGATCTTCCCAAATCAGGCTATGATTATTAAATAAGGTTTCAATTTCGATCCTGTGTTGCAGCACATTTTTAGGCATGAAGATGTTCGAATCTCAAAAAAGTTTCCTTAAAAAGGTCATTTGTCTCAGTCTTAGCTTTCTGAAAAGGTTTGGTTTACGAAAATCCGATTTGAAAAGAAAGAGATGCCAATTCTACGAAAACAGCTCATATTTTGAAACAAATCCGACCAACAAGATTGTAAGAATCATTTCTCTCAATATATAGCTCTAAAAATCAGGATTTTTGGTTTTAAGTCATCATACATACCCAAACAAAACATAATAGAAGATCATCTGAATCTGATAAGTATTGAGGGAGTTATGCCATTGCATAGTTTGGCTAGTTTTTTATGAATATAATTAGTTCGACTAGTAATTTTGGCCTGATTCTTTTGAAACCAAAGTTATATGACAAGTATGTGATTCATCTTCAAACTAAATCAACAAGCCAAAACCATCTAACACTTCATGGTAATGCATGTAAGCATTTTTATCGAAATCGAACCGAATGAGTAGTAGTTGTTACCTATCGTTTGATTCTTTGTAGTTTGATCCTCCAAGCTTAAGTCCTTTTGAAGTCCCAGAAATTCAGCACACTCTTGTTCTCTTTGCTCTCAAGAATTCTAAGTTTTTTTCTTCTCATGTTTTCATGAAAACTAAAGTTTGTCTTTTATATACTTAGATTGATATTTGGATTAATTAAGCAAATTTTTAATTTGACTTAGTTAATTACTAGGACATGTGTTCTCTCTCAATACCACTTGTCCCACATGAAGAATGCATGCTCCACTAACCAGTTACTATTTAGTCTAGGATTCCTACACATCATCATCACTAGAAAAATTTAGGTTCCTCAATTTATTTGTCCAAACTATGGTCTCATTAATCCATATCGATTAAATTTACAAACTTGGACACTTAATTCATGTGGTTAGTATATTTAGCCTAATTGTTGACACATTAGTGGTCCCACTAACCTCCGAATACCAACCACATTATGCCCGCCCTTACGCATGCACCCCGAAATAAACACCGATCACACATCTCGCCCGACGATAATATAACACATATGCGAGGCAATATGATATAATTAAATAAATACACTACAAAAGGCATCCAATCAGATAAATATAACTAATATACCTAGTCAGGTGTGCCCCTAGCCTATCTATGGCGTCCATGCTACGTGTCGGGCGTGTCCAAAAATTCCCTTTTATGTTATACTTTAATTATTTTGTAGCAGTGGTAAGTGAGAATCGTCTCCACATGGATTTATCAAACCTATCTACGAAAAAGGACTTATAAGGCTTTTATTATTATTTTTTTATATAATAATAATTAAACTATCTAATAACTAACTACAATATAATAATATTTAACTAACTATATTATCTAAATTAACTAACAAAATCCAAATTCACAATCAATCGAATAGATTAAATTCAATAATAAATAATATCTAAACAAATATCTAGAATATTGAAACATAAACATGTTTTACATTCCAAACATGTAAATCCAATTCATATATAGTCGTGAGCATATTTTATAAAGCATGATAAATAATTAAACTCTAATTATAAGTAAGTAAATATCCTTTAGCCAACCATTTATTTTTCTTATATCGATGGAAAAGTCAGGTTCTAATTCTATTGAGCTAACCCTTTTTATTTACACAAATAGATTAACTTCACGAAATAGAACCGCATTAAACTTTATGAGAACTTTGAACTATTAAATTTAACATCTTTTGAAAGCCATATATACATTAGATTTACATCTCGAATTCACCTAGGATATTTAAACGATGTTTGCTTTTCAAACAATCCTAGATATCACTTCTAAGTAGTAAACATCCCAAAACAAATCAAACAACTTGTAGTTTTCTAAAACTCTAATAATCTAACTCAATGATTCACAACGATTTAGGTTTAATAGGAATCACGGGGAAAATTCAGATTTTTGAGCTCACTCGTACTTTTTATGTCCATTAATTCAGCTAGCAATTTGGTGTCTTATAGGGATTGCTGAGAATCGCTGGTTAGTTTTATGTTCTTCTATGCTTTCGTGGTGATCATTCTTCATATACTTCTTCTAGTTGATCAATCTCCACTGACAAGCATCAAGCATAAGATAACTAATATAGAATCTTAAAATACAAAAATCACCTAATCAATCTCATTTTCAAACAATAACTAAAATATCACCACAATCAACGTACATAGGAACTTTTAATCACCAATAATCATCATTTCATATTCATTTGGTATAATAAAAAAAATATACTTCACTTAACTTAGCTATAAACACTCGAACTAAATCTTTTATTTGAAGAGTTATCATAAACTTCCTTCTATTTTCTTATATCTCTCTTTCTTCTTCTTCATATAAATTCTTTTTATTCTTTATATTGTATTCATACGGTTCCCTGCTCCATTTCATTTGGAATCCGTTATTCTTTTTTATGAAATTATCCCTCTAATTTTCCCACCACTAGATTCCTTCTCCATTTCTTTTGGAATTTGTAGGTTACCCTATTTTTTATAAAAAAGAAAAAACTTTTGTTAGCTCTTCTCACTTTCACCATAGTTAAGGAAGCATTTTTTCAAACTAAGGAAAGTTTATTGGCTAAATTTATATTTTTCTCCTCAATTATGGCATAAACTTTCAATACACATATATATATAAAAAATTTGATCAATAATCTTTGTATAACAAGATTCTTGAAAATCTATCTTGTTTATCTGGCACTTTTGTTTCGATCTTCTACCCATTGTAATGTTTAACACAAAATAATCAATCCCCTCTAAATTCCTCTAATGTATACATAATCTAAGTTAAGTCAAATAGGGTATAATAATTTCTTTCCACCATAAAACTTCTATTTTTGTGAGTTACAATAATATATCATTTCCTTTCAAATTATAATCATATTCATAACTAAATAAAGTAAAATAAAATGGAATGAGAAAATATTACATGTATTGTGAAAAAATTTTGAAAAATTTACAATGTTAAACTAGAATCTACCTCATGTTTCTTCCATACTTCGCTTCTTCATAGTTTACTACACTTAATACCCCCAAACTCATTCCAAGATTTTTCTTAAAGGTTTAAAAATTAAGTCAGGTGTTCAAACAAAAATAAAAATACCTTGTGATCGAAGCATAAATGAATAAATTAAATAATTAATTAACATAAGAATGAATTGAAAAAGTATATACAATTTAAACATTTCCAAGCATCATTACATATAATTGAATTGTATTTAACTTAGCACATTGAACCAAAGCATTGTATCAAATATTTGACCATACCAAAGCAAATGTATTAAATTGTGAATATACTACATCAATCAAATCATAGTGTTACAAACATAGACCTCACATGAATAAAACTTAGGAAAAGATAACACAGAGAAGAATAAAAATATCAGAACCGTCGTCCAGATGTCGCATCATCACCATCATCTTCATGATCAGGCAATTGGGACTGGTAGCTTGCCTCAGCATCTTCAGTAAAAACTCCTTGATTGGGCATCCTTAGATGGAGTGATGGAATGTGAATGTTAGCTCTCCTGCTTTGAGTCCTCCCGGTCGTATGTCGCCCGGATCCACTAAGGCTTTCGGCAATCTTGCATTGGTTTTGAAACATGAGCTCTTGATGTCTCAAAGTTCTTATCTGAATATGCAAGATTATCTGCATCACGGCCATTTCTGCATCCTCCGCATCAACGTCAGTGAAGTCCTCACCATGTGGCTCTGTGGTTTGGTTTGTCTTCTCATGGTACGTGGCATTTTTAGTTTCCTCGAAGTTTCATAGCTTATGTGCCAGTACTCTTCTTCTCTATGTGCTCTCTATCCTTTATGTGTCATTTCTCTCTTATTCATCCTCTGAGTCGACATATCTCGGTACCTTCTTTCTTTTCGAAATGACATCGTCAATGATTGTCTTATCAAGTTATACATCAAATTCTTCTCCTCTCATTTGGACTCGGTATTGCTTGCAAAACTCGGTAATCATCAAAAAAATGTAGTCCTCCGTTTTCCTTGTGTTCATGTTGTTCCTAATTGATTCATAGATTATTTGGCCAACATCAATGTACCTGATCCCTTGTACTATGTAGTAGAAAATAGTTGCTCTATAGTGCACTATGTCAT
Source organism: Stephania cephalantha (assembly GCA_039657325.1). Taxonomy (NCBI): domain Eukaryota; kingdom Viridiplantae; phylum Streptophyta; class Magnoliopsida; order Ranunculales; family Menispermaceae; genus Stephania; species Stephania cephalantha. The sequence continues at coordinate 34,760,444 of CM077571.1, forward strand.
TGTACTGTAAATTAGGCTGTTGGTTCACGTTCAAGAAAAAGCTTCATGCTTTTGTTGTTTTCCTAAAAAATTTGGCTTGTATATGTTTTGGGTACCCGTCTGAAACAAAATGGAAACAAACCTTCGGGATAGCTTCTAAAGCGATCCTCATAGTCTTGTGCTGAATTTCGTGTCTATACATGTATTCAAGTTAAGGGTACTTGTTATTCTCTCTCAAGTGAAATCTCGGTAAACTATGATATTGATTTATTCTCTCAGGTGAGTAGTCCACCGGTCTTCCTCGTACTATGGCTACTTTCTTATTCTCATCTTCATGTTCGTTTAAAGAGAATTCTCTAACTAATATGGCACATCCCTTTTCAACTAACCATCCCACATCGTTATCGGCATAATAATCTCTACTTAATTTCTTTTATGGTGTTGAAACCTCTTTCCGGTATAGTCTTTCACTTCTTACTAATGTCAATCTTCATCCCAACAATGGCTTTGGCATTTATAATGTTATGGGCATGGAAACAAATGGTAGGTGTCTCCCCAATCGCTTACTCTCCCTCCGAATCATATTCAAAACTTAAGGGTAAAGAAGGCTCTCTAGGTGTTCAGAATTTATTCAATGAAATTTTCTTTGGCTTAATAGGATTTGGTGAAGGTTTGGATTTTTGTTTGGGTTTTTCTACAAGTAGTGCATTTCCTTTCTCCTATCGAGAGCTTCTAACTTTTCCTCCTCCGGCCATTGTTTCGAATTTCAAAACTTACAAGTTCAAAAACTTAAGAAACCTATAAACAATAGGAACAACATTGTTGGAAATAGTTCGATAAAAATCAAGACTTTATTTTAAATTGAGATATCTATTTGGAAAGCTAATTTGAAATTCGTCGTAAATGTAAAATAGTCTTTGCATCGAAGTGATAAATAAAATGTAAACTTGAAAATCAGTTTTCTAAATATTGTAAAGCAATTTAGTGACAATTTCTAAGTCTTTGCAAAATTATAACATAAATTAAAATAAAATCATAATCAAACCCCCAAACTTTGGATTTTTCTTTAGGCTTTTCACTAATGCCCTCTTTCCCTTCTCCTCTCTTGAAGTTAAAAGTAATTCAGTACAATTCAAAACTATATTTAGAAGGAGAAATTCATTTGGAAAGTTAGTTTAAATATGAATCGGAAACTTAAACAAAATTTGCATCTAGTTTTTAACTTAATTATAAACTTAAAATCAGATTTCTAAATCCGATAAAACAATTATGAGGTAAATTCTAGTCTTTTCAAAAATAAAACAAACCCTTAAACTCATTTTTAACTCAATTTCAAACCAATTGCGAATATGTATCTTTTTAATTAATAAAAATACCAAAATTTTGAAAATATTCAATTTGTAAACAAATGATCTTTGTAATTGCAATGTGTAATCTATATGAATCAATGAAATCATTTGTTCATGTTAATAGAATGAATTCCACTTAAACAATTTCGAAACTAATTGAAAATTTTGCAAAAATCGTACAAACCAAAAATTCATCAAAATAAAGGACTAAGGTTATTGTGATTGCCTTCTTGAGAGTGAATCTTTCAAGATAAAAGCTCTTGAACTCCTCTAGATTAATCTTTCAAGCTTTTATTTGAAATCCCTTAAACCCTAGTTTGGCTCTACTTACCTAAATTCAAACTTTTTTGGGTTGAATGGAACTAGAATGAGGTGGGAATCACATAAATACACAAAGATTGAGCTTAGGAAGGCTAAATCTAGTCAAGAAACTGATTGTTTGGTTGAAAAGGTTCAACAATTTGTATGTTTAAGGTGGGTTTGTGTTTGGCGAGTTAGGATTTTATTTTAAAAACTCTAAATCATGCCCAGCAATTCAAGTGTTAAGTGGAATCGTTGGGGAATCACTGCGTAAATCGGTAGGAATCTGGCTTGGTGCCTCACTGATATGGCTAGCGATTTATGTTATAAAACTGAATCACCACCGATTTGCCAGACTCAAATTTTCACTTAAACTTCTTGTTATTATCACCAATTTTGCCAGCGATTCCTAATGTTATTTTAAATTGCTAAGGATTCGCTAGGCTTATTTTACTATATTTTTAATTTATTTAACAATTAACATATATATCATTCATAAAAACTAATATAGAGGTAGAATTAACTAGAGATTCAAAGTTAAATTAAGGTATGTAACTAACTAATAATTTTATTAATTAAATAAATAATGAAAAAAATTAAAATGCAAGTGAATATTGTAAACTTTCATAAAGGCCACATAAACAAAAGCAACTCGATTACTCCCCCTTAATTGAAATTACCTCGAAGTTTAAATTCCAGAAATATTTCCAATACAATAGTCAAGATGTGTGAATAAGAAAATATTATACTAATACCAAACTCCTGTTTAATATAAAGCATAAATAAACATAGAATATATATGTTGTCTCCCATAGAGCGCTTTTATTTACTGTCATTGGCTCAACAGAACCATTCCAAAATTAAATCGGGTCTCTGAACATGAAAAGGCCCAAATTGTAGGGATTGGGGTCGTCACTGTTGTTATTAGAGTGTAGGTTAAATGAACCTTGTGATCAAATAAATTGTGCGTAAGGTTGGTACCTTAACTCTTGATAAACCCTTATATCGACTAAAATGTAAACACAAATTTTAGAGTTAGGACGCCAAAGAACTTATTGTGGAAACTCTATAATCCTAACTTAGGTTGGGAGGTGAGGTGAGTTGGGGAATAATAAAAAAATTAAATTATATGTATTAAGTGTTGATTATATTACATAATAGACCTATAGCTGCATAAGCTGATTAAGACTCATAATCTACAATTGTAGACCTTCATGGCCGATCATACTGACACTAGTGATCATACTGGAGACGCGCTCCACGATATATCGACGTGAGTAGTTTTATAGCCTTGACACGAAGGGTTAAGTCTCAGGATCGCCTACTGGATGAATTTTGTATATTCTCAAATGGCAAACGACATAGTCACTGTCACTGTCTACACCTATAGCGAGTCCGACACATGAAGTGAGTGCGCCTACACTTCAGGTGACTTCGTCACCATCTACATCTACGGTACCAGCGGCACCAGTTACCCTCATCGTCCCTATGTTTCACGAGTTATTAGCACTAGCGGTAGTGGCATCGACTGAGAGAGGTATTGCCTTTGATTTGACTCCTAACACCAGATTAACTAGGGAGTACGAGAGGTGCAAGCTGAAAAGATTCAGTGGATATTCGAATGTGTTGGAGGCAAAGAAGTTCATCAAAAGTCATTAGAAAATTCATAGACTCTTGAGGTTGGATGACAATAAGAAGCTTGGTTTGGCGGCTTTTTCCTTCTCTGAAGATGAAGACACCTGGTGGACTAACCGGGGAGAGCCAGAGACATGGACAAACTTTAAGAAATTGTTCAATTAGAAGTTCCTCTCGCCCTTAAGGACAATCGCCAAGAGGTCGAAATTCATGCATATTAGATAGAGGATGTGAGAGTTTGAGCTTTAGTATATAGGGAGATTTCAGCAGTTGTTGCAGTTTAGTGATGGCGTACCAAGACCTAAGGATTTAACTGACAAGGGCACCCCATGATAGTCCTCCGCTCTACCAACTTAGCTAAGGTCGAACCACTCCACCAACTACCTACAACAACAGCTGGAATCTCCTTACACACTAAATCACAAGCTCTCCCAGCTTTTGTCTAATATGCATGAAATGTGACCTCATGGCGATCGTCACTGAGGGCGGGAAGAACTTCTGATTGAACAATTTCTTAAAGTCTGTTCATGTCTTCAACTTTCACTGGGAGGCTACCAGGTTAGTCCACCAGGTGTATGTATCTCCCGAGAAGGAAAAAACTGCTAAACCATGCTTCTTACTGTTATCCAACCTCAAGAGTCTATGAATCTTCTCTTGACGTTTGATGAACTTCTCTGCCTCCAAAACATTAGAATATCCACTAACTTTCTTCGACTTGTAACTTTTGTACTCACTAGTCAATCTAGCCTAATGAGTCAAATCAAAGCCGGTACCTCTTTTAGTCGAGCTACAACTCTAGTGTTGTTGACTCGTGTAGCATAGGGACTATGGTGGTAACTGGTGCTGCTGGTACTGTAAACATAGGTGGTGATGAAGTTGCCTAAAGTGTGGGCGCACTCACGTCATGTGTCAAAGTCGCTAGAAGTGTAGACAGTGATGGTGACTGCGTCGTTCGCCCCTTGAGAATAGAAAAAATCTCGTCCAGTCGACGATCTTGATAGGACAAGGGCAAAAAATCACTCACGTCAATATACTGAGGAGCTGCGTCTCCAGTATGATCAACGGTGTTAGGCTTATCGACTATGGCGGTCTACAATTGTAGATTATGACTCTTAATCAGCTTATGTAGCTATAGATATATTATGTAATAAAATCAACACTTAATACATATAATTTAATTTTCTATTATTCCCCAACTCACCCACTTCCCAACTAAGGCTCTAAGTTAGGATCACAAAGTTTCTACACTAAATTCTCTGGCGTCCTAACTTTAAAATTCATCTTTACTTTTAGTCGAGATGTGGGCTTATTAAGAGTTAAGGTATCAAACTTGCACAAAATTTATTTGATCACAAGGTTCATTTAACGTACACTTTAATACCAACTGTGATGGCCCTAACTCTACAAATTAGGCATCGCCTAGCACTAAACCTCCATTAACCCCTGGTAAACCAGTGCAGAGTTAATAAAGGCCTAGTTAGCCTCATAAATTGGTCTTATGTACCTGATAGTCCACATAACAAAGTATATATATATATATATATATATATATGAAATCATATGCAGCTAAATTGAAATGCGATGAAAACTCGATAACAAGTAAATTAAAAGCACAACGAGTTCTAGTTGTGGAAGCTAAAATGTGGAAACCCCGTACAACGGATATAATGTACAAATTATAGTGACATGGGGAAATACTTGTATCTCTCAACCCAAATACCAATTTATAAAGATATAATAAAAGTAATATAAATACATCAAATGACCTTAGTATGCCACATCAATGTTTTTGAGCTCAAAGATTAGACCTGCAATTGTCACCATATAGGGGACAATTATTGTAAGTAAACCAGAAAGAAATTCAATATTAATTATTTTCCTTTCCTTGCATATTTTAATGAAAATGATACGTATTGTTGGATTCTACTTCCCAACAGAGTGACCTAGGGTTTGAGCGGTCAAATTGAGTCATTGCTTACTCATGGGTCGAGCATCCGAGTCGCGCTCGTGGCTCCCCGATGAGACTTAATCCTTTAAGTGACCATCCACAGTCATTATGGCTCCTCACAGGACTTCAAGGATTCCACTACGGTTGAGCATCTGATTGCGATCGTGGCTCCCTTTAGAATTTACATGGATTACAGCTCAAGTGAGCCAGCAGTGCCAAAGGGTTTAGGTACGGATGAAGCGAACTTACTCTCGCCTTACCACTGTTTGACACTTACCTATAGCCAAGCAGCTTTAAGCCCAGTGTTGAGTGTCTAAACCACTTAGGCGCTTATCCATTGCTTTCGGGTCACTTGGTCTCTATCGTTGACCATTATAGTCTGTATATCATGCATTTTATCGTTCTTTTCAACTTTGTTTCTTTCCTGCATGATTTATACACTTGTTTATTATTTAATATAAATTACTATTGAACTTCTATTAGATTTAATCACTGGAATTGTCTCCTATTTGGTGACAATTGCAAGTCTAATCTCCGAGCTCAAGAACATTGATGTGCGACATACTTTAGTCATTTGATTTATCTAAATTACCTTTATTATATCATTATAAATTGATATTTGGGTTGAGAGATACATGTATTTCCCTCGTCACTATAATTAGTACATTGTATCCGTTGTTTGGGGTTTCCACATTCTAGCTTTCACACCTATAACTCAATGTGTGTTTAATTTACTTGTTATTAGGTTTTCACCGCATTTAAATTATGCTGCATATGATTTCATATATATATACTCTGTTGGTGGACTATCAGGTACTGAAGTTCGGTTTGTAAGGCTGACTAGGCTTTTATTAACTCCGCAGTGGTTTATTAGGGGTTAATGGAGGCCTAATGCTAGGCAATGCCTAATTTGTAGGGTTGGGGCCGTCACAAACTTTGATCCCTCATTTCCTGTTCTAAGCTCATAATAAGCGGGCCCTCTTACGATGAACCTAGAATCGTTCTATGAGTTCAATGCATGCTACCTAGAGTCGACATTACCTGCCTTAGATGTCTGCAGTACGTTTAATCTAAAGTGGAGCACTTCAGACTCTTACGACCGAAGTAGGGCAACTCTATCCAGATGCCTTGTATGCATGACCAATCAAGAATGCAAAATGCAATGCAAACTCAACACAAATGCAAGTACACAGACAAATTCCATAAAAAGTAAAGACCACTGTAAGGTTTACTTACAAGCAACCAAATTTAAGCTAAATTCTCGTGGTTCTCAGAACGTTGGATCACCTTGAAAGTGATTACAATAGCTTCCCTACATACCCAATTATAATAGGGGTCAGTCTTCAAGTGAAACTAAATAATGAAACCCCATGAAAACTATGGCCAAAGCATGCTCGATAATTGTTTCCAAAATAATTATTTATAACAACTTAAATTAGCTTTCAACTAGAAAACTTGGGGTAACTTTTTAACCTTTAAAACATCATTATCTCTCATATTCACCAAAAAAAAGGACTTTTATATCTCAATTCGTACTTTTCATTGACTCTAAAAACACTTAAATCAGATCACAAGTGGAGAAGTTATGAATTTTCCAATCCAACATGTTTATTAGGAAAACTTTTTAATTTCGAACTAACAAAGCTTTTTCAAATCAATATTTTTGCAATTAAATCTTCAAAACTCAACACCAAACATTAGGAATTTCACTCAATACGACATTCAAAATATCTTCACAGCCCGTGGAGTCGATTTGGACAAAAACCAATAATCCAGTTTGTGCATAACCCCAATATAAATTAATTTCAACTATAAAAACAACTTCAAAATAGTTATCAGGTAAGTCACATCAATTCAATTCATTGGAACTCTAACCCACGTTGGTGGGACTTATTTCAAATCGGTGCACATTAACCCAATACATTAATTCTCTATAATTCCTACAAATTCGTATCAAAACCTCAAATTCAATCGTGTAAAATGCTCTCAATTGCAAATTTGCAAAATTTAGAGCTAAATCCCTCGTTTCCACCGTAGAAACTTAGTTCGAACTGACCATCTCGTAATGCACTAGGATTTTATGGAGAGAAACCGAATGAAAATTAGACATCGAGATATCGCTGAGTGAAAAAGTATCCGAATAGGGGTTAGGAACAAACAAAACTATTTTGTTCTATCCAAATCAAAATGTTGTTTTGATTTTATATATATATATATACATATATATAAACCATCAGCTGCTTGTCAGCAGCTTAATTTCTTTCTATTTATTAGTTCTTGAAATCCCTATTTCGATGTATCTTGGCTTTTGGTGCTCATTTTGGATCCAATGTTTCACTAAATTGAACCAAAATCTTGACGAAATAGTCCTACTCCATAAAAAGTCCATAACACTGGTTTTGGTCACGCTAAAACCCCTAAAATCTTAACTTTGTTCACGACATACCAAAATCTTACGGACCATTTATGTTGTCATACTTAACCAAACTTGCACCAATTTTGACCCAATCTCAACCTCGACCACTGCCAACTAACACGTAACACGAGGTAAAGACTTATACCAACTTTGCTTTCATTTTTCATTACCACCAATCCTAATTTGCACGTAAATCGAGGATACACCTCAACACACCTCGACTTCACAACAAAATACCATATAATATATACATTAGGCATTCATCAATGAAAAATAATATTTTACTTTAAGATATTTGGTCTGTAATGCGTAGGTCTCACCTTTAATACCTAAATTCCAATTAAAATCTAAAAATACTAAATTAGTCATCTAATCAAGTTTATGAAGTTCTCGAATTTCACAAAACCATTGAATGTGAATAAGTTTTCAAGATTAAACATAATTCTAAAGGCGATATCAAACGATCTAAAGCTAGACTTGTAGACTTCGAATTAAACCAAATGAATGTAAAGACTGATTCTGAGTATGAGTTTAAATAAAGAAGTTTGTATGAATCAATATAAGTGAATTCATAGTAGAAGGAAATGAACAACCAATCTGCAAACTTAAGAAATAAATATATGGATTAAAACAAGCTCTTGTCAATGGTATATTAAGTTAACAATACCATAACATTCTTCGAACTTAAGTAAAATATCATCAATCGATGCATATATTTGAAGGTCAGTAGGAGCAAGTTCATCATATTTTGATTTTTTACATTGATGATATTTTGCTTAACAATAGCCATCTCGGTATGCTCTATGATATCAAAAAGTTTCTCTTTTAGAACTTTGAAACGGATGATATACCAAACCGAATTTCAATTTTGCTATTGGCATGTTGGGATGTTACCAAAGTAACTCTTGCATAGACCATTAGTGTAACAGCCAGCTCTAATTAATCTTAATTAAATTATTCATTACAAATTAGGGCTTGAAATTTTGACCCACGTGGACACCGCCGACAAGTCTAGGGCACGGCAACCAAGGTATAAATAGTTATTTTTGTGTGATGTGTGTTAAATTTTTGTATTATTATTCAATAATTCGCGTCGCTTTAGTTACTGTTTTCATTGGTCGAGTTGTGCACGTGTAATGACAAGATTGTAGGACGTCACGGAGTGCATGTAACGCGAATGTATGGGGTACTCTATGGTTTATAGGTCACATCACCCTTCACATCACATCACCTATCAAATCACCCATACCCACCCTTTACTTTTCTCTCTCCTACTTTTCTCACTCATCTAAAAAAAAACCCATAACACCCATCTCCCTCTCCAACGACCTTCTTCCTCATCACAACCCCTCTCATTTTCTCCCTCACCATGCTCTCCTCATACCCACACTCTCAAGATTTCGGTCTCCTCTCTCGCGAAGTCTTTCCTTTTTGGCGACTCCCGCCAGCAGCTTTCATAGACCAAGGTGAGTGGTGATTATTATTGTTACATTTTTATAGAAATTTGAGAGATTTAATGATAGTTTGGTTGACCTTATTGTTTAGATTGTTATTATTGTAGTTATAATGTTTAAAAAGAAAAAAAAAAAAAATTTAAAAAAAATTGTTTAAATTCAATTGGAGGGAGGGGTAATTAGGCCTTACTCGCCTGGCTACCCCAAGGGAGCCGGCTCAGGCCGACCTAGGCCCGGGTGGGCTGAGTCTGATTGACCCGGGTCCAGTGGGCCAGGTCGGACGGACCCGTGTCGGGTGGACCGGGTCGAGCCGACCTTGGTCCAAGTGGTTGGGCCTAACCGGACAGATTTTAACGAAGCCCGGTTCAGGCCAACCTATTAAACAATTTAAAATTAAATAAAAATAATTTTAAATAAAATGAATTACATAAAAACATATAGGAATTATGGAAAACTCCTTAAAAATAAAAAAAAATATGGAAAATTAGAAATATCTAGGAAATTGAGTTTCGAGGCTTTTTCGGTCGTTTAGCACCTCGGTATAATTTGAAAAGTGTGCCAAACTAAGTATTTTGGAATTAAATCTCAAATTTTAGGTCCCGCGTTATAAACTCACTTAATGTGACTATAAAATAATTAAAGTGGTGTAATTGGACACCATGGACCTAGGAGACTATAGTCAGATGTTAGGTGCGCATCTCGATGTGTGAGCGGGACATTTTGGAGGGTTATTTGTGATTTTTCGAGGTTAGTAAACCCACGAGAAAATTAGTTAGAATTCATTTATATGACTTGATTTATTTTAAATTTTAATTATTCTATCATGGTATTTATTGCTATCTACTTATTGCCCATCCACTCCCATGTGTATATGTGTGTTTATCAACGAGGTCGGGCATGGCACAGACTCACAACTCGGGGCTAGCTACCCCATGTTTTTCGAGTAGTTGCCTATGTCGAGGCTATGCAATAACTATTTCTTGCGAGATCCGTTAGGTTGAGAGATGTTTGACAGGGAACTAAGTCTCCGTCATGGGTTCCTCTCGAGAGATGTTTGGATGGTGTTTCTTTCATTCATGGGTTCTTCTCATTTGATTGTGAGATTTTTGGCGAGATGATCGTCATGGGTTCCTCTCGGTTTAGGTAATTCAATTCCCAGATGTCGACCAGGACTTTTGTCATATTACACTCGTGTCCAATTTCGACTTCTCTGCGACTTATATTCATGCGATTACCTTATTTTTTGTTCTTTATTTAAATTGCATGAATTGCAGCCGTTTTATTGAATTTTGTAAATAGTAGCTAACTTTCTCTGGGATTTACTCACTAGGATTTTTCATTGTTTTCAGTGACAAATCACAGATCCTACGACAAGCCGGGGAAAGGGGTCTTAGGCGACTACCTCTGAGCTAGGAGAGTTGTTGGGGCATGTACCCTATGTCAATCTACAAACATTGTTTATCTTATAAATCTAGTTAATAAAATCGAGGTTTTCATTTGTTGTTTTATTATAAGTGATTTCATATTTACCTTATAATAAGACCCATGTGTATTTATTGAAATATCTTACTGTCCCTAGTCGGTCATTATAATGGGAACTATAATGAATTAAGACTAGTGTGACTCTTGATTGATGATCATGTGATGATCATGCGTATATGGGTGTGAATCGAGATCATGAGTATTTGTTAAGGAACAAGGTACTGGACAGACCCCCTGTGAGAACACCACATGGATTAAGTCATAGGTATTACTCAGGATAGGTATATCATTAGTCCTTCGAATTGAGATTACCATAGACTTCAATATTATGAGCATGGTAATTTGACACAATCAAACGTTATCTTTAATTGAACAATTATAAAGATTGTGATTGGTTACCATGTGAATAATATGTGAAGTTGTGTAATCAAGATAGAATTTGTCTCTCGTATAGAGATTGATATTAGTGGATCCCTCAATATAATAGACTGATAATGGCCAACTCCATATGAATTGATATGATCAATGTCACTTGGATGTTTTCAGTTTACCTAAATATCGAGACTAGTACGATTAAACATTAAGGGTGACTTTCCATGCCTTATGTTTAATCAAAGGATATCGCACGGTAAAAGGATATGATATATGTTATTCATTAGGTTGTATCAATTTTGATATTCATGTTACTTGGGTAGTCATAATGCCTTGCTAGAGAGCGCTTATGACTTATGTACTAAAATGATTTTGATTCACTGCCAACGTCACATGAAACTATTAGGTCACACATAAAGAATGATTTTGCGCAATTTCAATCGGTCCATAGTAATGAACTTTATATGATGAAAAATCATGACATAAAAGCCCTTATAATTTGTTATATGATAACTTATTAATAAGGGCATATGTTTAATTTGCTTAAACTGCCTAAATATAATAGTTGTATTACGAATAGGTTTTTTAAGAGCGCTTATCTGCACATATAAATAGAAGTTGGAACCCTAAAAATGAATAAGATTTTCGTTCTTGCAAATTTCGAGTTCTCTGAATTTTGGGAGAGAAAGAAGAAAAATTTCAATCTTTCTTGGGGCTAGTACTCCAAATTGTGGTCATAGTTCGTGTGCGAATTTCGATAGAGGACTCATACTTGAATGTGTTGGGAATTGAACAATCAGAGAAAGAAATTACGGATTAAGGTATGGTTTACTTTTTGTAGATCTAGTTTAATGGAACTTATTTTTGGTCCTGTTGGGGTTTCTCAAAAAGTTGTTTTGAATTTTTCACTGCTCATGAACCCCAAAACCTAATAAGAACTCCATCAGCTTTTTGCGTAGGTGTTTGTATATACTTATTTACTGCTTTTAGGGGATCTTTGGGAGGGTTTGTATACATGATACATGTATATGACCATCTTTTGTACTTTTTTTGCTTTTTGATATACATGGTATCTCATGCCTGGTTTCCACACTATAGGGTTGTTTATTAATGCAAACTTTTGATTTTTTTTACAATATTTGCACGATTTAAAGACTTCCACATAAATACTCAACTCATAATTATTTAATAACTTGTAAACAACTTAACTTAGTTATTGTAAGAATTCATAAATACATGATAAATACTTAGTTAATGAGAATAAGATACATACAAAAGTTTAGGTCACGGGCGTCAAAGATAAGTGTACGGGAACGTGCAGGCATGCTTAGTGACGGGTCCAGCGATGTGGTGGTACATAGTTTGCCTCAGAGTTTGGGGCCCTCACAGTTGGTATCGAAGCCTAGGTTCAAGCAAACCTAGGAAAATTGTTATGAAACTGAATAAGACTTAACAAAAAAAACTTAGATGTGGAAATCCAAAGATCTTAACTTAGAACTTTAATTAGGAAGCGAACGTGAGGTGGGTAGTACCATTGCTTATACATTATATATTTTGATTGTAATAGTATATAAGCGTATATGAGCTAGATATGGACATATTTTTGCCATTACAGGTACAACATGGATGGACAGCCAACTCCACCTATAGAGGATGAAAGACAAATGAGTGGTACCGCCCTATTGCGACCGATCAGAGTGTACCCGATCAGATCGTGGCATACGAGCAACAGTTTAAGTAGATGATGGCCCTGCTCCGTGCCTAGACAGCGGCTATTGTGACGCTCAACACTGCTGTTACATCGAGCGCTGCTGAGATGGCAGTCACTCCGATTGTACGGAGTACCGTAGGGACTATAGTAATGGTAGAGACTACCATGCCAACTACAATTTTAGAGACCCATACTGAGGTTACAACACCAGTGTCCACTACAAGAAATTTGAGCTTTTACTACAAATTTGATGAATCATTGGTCACGGTTTAAAATAAGCGTATCCAATAGGCGTTTTAGTGACGGTACATTAATCGTAAACAAAGTTTTTATACATTAACACTTATTTTTGTCACGATTTAGATTTCGCGTGATGAAAAGAAGCTTTAGAGAAGAACATGTTTCCATCACAAAAAGGTAAAAAAATTTCGTCACGTAAAGTGTGTTTGCTCACAATCATTCTACCGTAACAAAAGAAAACACAATTTTTTACGCACGCGCGAAACCCCCGTAATCTCCTTCCCATTTTGTGTTTCCTAAATAACTTCATCCCGCCCTTCTCGTCCCACTCCTCCACCTCCTTCATCCAAATCATGCCCTACTACTCACACCAAAATCTCTATGATCCATCATCGTCCTCATGCCTCCGATCCGCCGTCGTGGTCATCCTCGTCGTCGCGCCTCTACTTCGTCGTCGTCTTCCCCGCACTCCTCGCGCCTCTACTTCGTCGTCCTCTCTGATCCATCGTCGTCCTCTTCCTTCACGCCTCTGCTCATCCTCGCGCCTCCTCCCTGGTCGTCCTGCATCTCCGTCAAGCAACTGTGGAACCTTCGTCTGTGACACGCCTCTGCTCCCTGTCGTGCTCCTCACCATCGCGCCACTGCTCGCAGTCCTACTCACGCCTCTGCATCTCGCCGATGCATCACCCTCGTGCATATGCTCCCTGGTCGTCCTCTCGCCAACGCCTCACCCTCGCGCCTCTACTCTCTGATCGTCCTCTCGCCGACGCCTCACCCTCGCGCCTCTGCTCCCTGGTCGTCCTCTCGCCGACGCCTCACCTCGCGCCTCTCTCCCTGGTCGTCCTCTCGTCGACGCCTCACCTCGCGCCTCTCTGCTCCCTGGTCGGCGAGCTCCCCGGTCGTCCTCTCGCCGACGCCTCACCCTCGCGCTCTCCTCTGCTCCCTGGTCGTCCTCTGCTCCCTAGTTGCACTGCTCGGCTCCCTGATCGTTGCTCCCAGATCATCTTCGCATTCCTTCGTCGTGAGTTCTCCCTCTTTCATCTCAAAACATGTTTCTTGTTTGCTTTTTTGGTTAATTGACAGTTTGATGTTTTGTTTGCTTGTTTTGTTTGATCTTACAATGATTTGTGATTTTAATTTGGGCTTGAGATTTTATTGTTTTGGTGAGTTATAGTTCGATGACAATGTTGCTCAAAGAATCTCGTTTTAGAAACCTATAAGGTAAATCCAAATACTTCCTTGATGATTGACCCAATTAACATGTGTTCCTCAATTTCAATAACAATGATTATGAATCGTTGGTATGAAATTTGGATTATGTGAATTGGATTTTTAGTCTAATGATTTTCATTTCAACATCTCCAAAGTGTGTTGAATGACCAATACAAAGGAAAGATTAGTAAGAAATCAAGAAGTGAATTGATAAAGTAGAGTTGGATGTGAATTTTGAAGTCCACAGTGATAAAACTGATTGAAATATGAGCAAGGTTGTGAAAGGTATAAAATAAGATTTATAAAGCCTTAACTATTCAAAAGTAAATGATCAATTACAAGTGAAAGGCTCAACAAATGAACTCAAGTTGTAGATGGTTAAAATTATGTAGAATTTGCCTTAAAAAGAGGAAAACAAACTTTAAGAACAATCTACGAGAAGACAAACAAACACTTGCTGGAAAAATGTCCAATTACTCTTAATTGAACAATGTCTTTACAAAAACTGACATCCTCTAATATGTTTACAATAAGTCAAGAAGGCAATGAGCAATGCATAAATTAACTAATTAAACACAATGAAGGTAAGGACATAGCATGTAGATATACATTTCACTTTTAAGGCACCATTAATTACGCGTAAGATTAAAAAATTTACCTCTTTTTAAGACATTTAAATTTATTATATATATTGCTAAAATTAGTAAACACTTGACCAATAAGAGGCTTGTACCAACACATATAGGTACATTATGCAGAATGGATACGAGGTGAATAGGCAAAGTTCTCTTTTTTATATATATTTTGTGGAATTTGCCAATATACTTTAATTTTCTTAGATTCCTACAATGTGTGTATTTGGTAGGATATTTCATATTTATTTTACCAGTAAAGCATGTCATGATCATCATTATAACGCATCAGAATCATGTATTGAGGTAATTGCTTAATCTTTAATGTTATAGTTGTTTGTAATTTCATGTTCGTACACTTGCTAGGGATGATTAATATATTCTATTGTAATAATCTTAATTTATTTGTGTTAATGTCATGTTTGATAATCCCAGTGCAGAAATAATGGATAAGAGTTGGATATCTTTAGTTGATCGAAACTCTCAAGAATGTATGGATGGGTATGAACAATTTTTAGATTTCGCTTATGCCAATAACGGACAAAGGAAAAAATTTATTGCCCATGCAAGGAGTGTTGCAATAGATTTTTAAAGTCAAGAGAAAAGGTTAAAGGACATCTTATTTTAAATGGATTCTTAAATCATTACAAAAATTGGATTTATCATGGAGAATCTAATACTCCTTCAGATTGTTATGAAGATAATGAAGAAAGATATAAATCGTTTCATGATGATATGGTTGGAATGGTACATGATGCATTTGGGATTCCTAATATTGATGATGCGGAGACTGGAAACTCGAGTGAATCTACACAAGTGTTTGGACCTAATGAAGAAACCAGATCATTTTTTAACCTTATAAAAGATGCAGAACAACCATTATATCCAGGATGTGAGAAATTCACTCAACTTTCATTCATTGTACGGATGTTGAGCTTGAAAGTAATGAGTAGTTGGACAGATAAGTCCTTTACTTTGTTGCTTGAGTTGTTGATAGAAGCATTTCCTGAAGGCGTCCGATTACCTAATTCATATTACAAAGCAAACAAATTGACCACATATTTGGATTTTACTTATAAAACATGGGATGCATGTCCTAATCATTGTATGTTGTTCAAAGATGAAAATAAGGATATTGGTGAATGTGTTATTTGTCATGCATCAAGGTATAAGGAAGATGATTCTAATGACTCAAATACAAATAAAAATACAAATGCAAATAAAAATGGGGGAAAGCGAGTTGCAGATAAACAAGTGAGATATTTTCCATTGAAAGCTAGATTGAAAAGATTATTTATGTCATCGAAAACATCTTCACTCATCGAAAAGATTATTTATGTCATCGAAAACATCTTCACTCATGACATGACATGGCATGTCATCGGAATAATCAAATTGGAGACGAACCTTTTATTTTGGCGGCTCAAGCGAAACAAGCTTTCTATGTGAGAGATCCTCTAGATCCTGATTGGTATGTTGTTTTCAAAGTGACAAGCAGGGATGCTTTTGATAATATTTCACAAATAGAAGATTGCGAACATCAACAGTTAGCTGAAAAGAAAAGTGGAGATGACAGTAATTTTGTATGCGTGAGACATGATGTCGATGGAACTACAATAGAAGTAAACAATGTTGAAGATTAAGAAGAATGGATTGTGCATGATTATTCATAAAATTTTTATGTACCATATTATGAAAGTTAGTGAGTCATTATTTTGCCACCTTTGATTATTGTCACTCAATTTATTATTTTTTATTTTCATGATGATTTGTTCAACATTATAATTACCATCATTTCAGGTCCATGGCTCGTGGAAAGTCTTCGAAGAGAACTATGGAGGATTATCTCAATTCAAAAGAACAAGCACAAGTTGAACAATCGCATGAAAGTGATAAAACAAGTGAAGCATTGATGCATTCATCCGATGAAGGTAAAATTTTGAATTTTGATATCGAATATTTCTTATATTACAAACATTATTTCTAATTAATTATGCATACAGAGGAACAATCAATTACATCAACGAAGAAAGGTAGAGGTCCAACTCGTCCAATTCGTATTTGGGGGTCTGAAAATAGATTGAAGCTGCAATTTAATGACTTTATGCAACATATTGGAAAAACCTCAATTAAATTCTCAACGCAACTTGGCATCATGGCTAGAAATGGGTCTTTAGTACCATTAACGTATGAATCATGGAATGATGTGCCTGAAGAAAATAAGAATACCATTTGGCGTGAGGTACAAGTAAGAAGATAACTATATAAATGAAAATAATATATTATTTGTATAATTGGTTTGAGTTTGAGTTTCATAATGTTTAAGTACAGGATAATACTGATGCCCCACTTGAGTTTCGCGAAAATTGTTTAGAGAAAGTTGCCAATACCTGGAGATCGTGGAAGCATACATTAAAAGTGCATTACGAGAAGCACAAAGATGATGAAGATATTCTTACTCGAGTGCCTGATGAGCGCGTACAAGATGAACAATGGCCAATACTTGTGAGGTATTGAAACGAAGATGAAGTTAAGGTACAAATCAAAATTCTTAGTCTTGCATTTGATTTCAGCTCATTAAAATAATTCCATCCCATTGGATACAATGCTTCCTTTTATTCAATTGCCTTAAAATTTTGTAGATCTTTGAGTTAGTTTTTTAGAAATGAATAATAAGTTGGATTTAAATTTAATTCATTTTTATATGTGTGATAAGTATTTTAATATTGCTGCAGAAAATTGCTAAAATAAATGTTGAAAATAGAAAGCAAAAGACTATTTTCCATCGAACAGGTCGCGAGTCTTTCGTGAACGTACGTCATAAGGTAATCGAGTAGGTTCTTAAAAAAAAATTGAGTGTTCTCTATTTTTTAAAGATAATCATTTCTTAATTGACAATTTTACCTTTAAGAGAGAAAATAAGGGTCTACCCACAGACCGTGCTTCAGTATGGTTGACGGCTTATTATAAAAGGGCAAGAGCTAGATCGAATGAAGATACAGAAGAATTCACGGTAAGAAAAGATTTATTTCTTCATAACTAGTAATAAATATTTAGTTTACATCATAACAATTCATTTTTATGTTAATATCAAGTTTTATGTTTAGTTGCGATTGCAAAATGAACTTTCACAAATTCCTGAGTCAGAGCAAACGGCGGAAGTTCGAGAGAAAATTTTTAAAAAGGTAATAGGAGATGAAAAACGCGGGCGTGTGCTAACTTATGGTCATGGACCCTCATTTAAAGATGTTTTTGGGAAAGATTCCGAATGTCCCATGAGATATTGCAATACAGAGAGCACAAGAAAAGGCAAATGCTACAAACGAGCTCCTTCGCGAGGAACTTGCTGCGACAAAAGTAAATATTTCATCAATTTCGGTTGTTTTTTTTATCATTTCTTTCATGAATCTAATACAACAATCTATTACAAATTTATTGTTTATAGACAAACATGCAGTCACAAATAAATAACATATATGCATGTTTGGAGAAAGCTGGAATTCAACTGCCTATCAACGTCAATCAAGTAATTCATCGACATTATTGTTGATACTTGAAGTTTATTAATTATGCTCAAATTACAAATGAGACAATTAATTGATTTTTTTGATTACATGTCAGAGTTCAGATGTTGGAAGCTCACATATGCCTCATGTTCAAACATCTTCTCATGATGGATGTTCTCCTGCTCGTTGATTATTCAAAAGTGAACGATCAAAAAGGTAATAATTTAAGTTTTGCTAGAATATCTTAAGTTACCTCCATGTGACCAACTTAAGAGCATCCACCTTCATGATTGTTATTTTGAACATTTACTCATCTCTTAAACTTGACAATTTATTCTATCATTGAATTGAATGACATTTGCTAGCTAAACTACTATTTCAAGAATTGTTAATGCTTTTAGTATATGTTGACCCTCTAACTTTTGATGATTTTTTGAGCTTTTTACTATTTTACGTTCTATACAAATGAAACTCATAAATTTGCACCAATAATTTAAGCACTATGGTTTGAATATATTTGAGTTAGATGATTATTTGATGCATGTTGAAGTTTGCACAATGTTTAAAATTTTTTTTGAATCTTTAATTTAAGGGCAGGTTCTGCTAAAATTTTGGTAATACATTATGGTTCACTAAAGAATAATGTATTTGACTTGTAGAATTATTTGATGCAAGTGGAATTTTTCAAATGTTTTGAAATTCTTAAGAATCTTAATTTAAATGGAGGTTTTGCTGGAATTTCTGTAATACATTATGATTCATGAAGGTGATTATATTTGACTTGTAGAATTATTTGATGCATGCGGAAGTTTGCAAAATGTTTAAATTTTTTGCTAATCTTTAATTTAAGTGGAGGTTCTGTTGAAATTTTATTACTACGTTATGATTTATTAAAGATTTTTTTATTTATGTAAGTGTTTAAGTGCAATTACTTATATTTATAACTTTGAAATTTTAGATGCGCAATTGATGAGACTTCAAAGGGTAAAGATGATGAACTGGAAGAAAGCTTCACGTGAAGAAGAACTTGAAGAAGCATGGAGTGAAAGCATTGAAGAAAACATGGATTTATTTTATTTTGCTATGTTAGACTTAAGCCATGAAGAAACCTGTCAAAGTTTAATTTTATTTTGCTATGTTAGACTTCTAAATTAAGTATTATCATTTTTTTGGTACTTTGGATTCAAAATCACAAAAATCAAACTTTGAATAGATTGATAATGTTGGCCTTGTAATGCAAGTAAAGTAAATTCTTAATATTTTAATAGATGCAATATTTTTATATTGACAGATGCGAGATAGTTACAACAACTTTTATATAAAAAAAAAAAAAAAAAAAATTGTGACGGAGCAATGTACATATAAAATATTATAATTTTTTGTCACCAGTACAAAGTCGTAACTACATGTATTTGTGACGGACAAAGTCTTGTGACGTAAAACACTTTTCTTCGTTGTTTAATGAAACGTTTGTGACGCAAATACAGTCGTAACAAAAATGTGTTTTTTATGACGTGCAATAATCTCGTAATAAATATGTCAGAGATCCGACATAAAAGGTATTTGTCACGCTAATTTCCATGACAAAAACATTTTTGCAACGGAGTATACGCAACTTTAGTTTTTCCGTGACAATACCGTGACAAAAACTATATGTGACGGAAAAACAACTTGTCCCTACGGAATCGAAGCCGTTACAAAAACTATAATTTCTTGTAGTGGTATACGCCCGCAACAACACTGATACCGACCTCACTGGACATCACATTCGAGACCTCCTTGTCAACTGAGGCTAAGCTAACTAAGGAATTTGTGAGATTTCAGTTGAGATATTTTACTAGAGGCGGAGACCTAAAGGCAACCGCGATATAGGCTCTCGCACATGAGAAGCTCCATATGCTTATGAGGATTCATGATAGTATTCGGCCCATGATATCTGGTTATATGCTTCGAGGAGAGGTCGCAGTTTGGTGGACTGCCCATACCGAGACCAATGGAGAGTCGACTACTTTAGTCGGTTTCAGAAAGATCTTCTATGACCAAGTGCATACCGAGGGAGATACAGTTGCACTTGAGACATGAGTTTTTATGTTTTAAGTAGGGTACCTGCATAGTTGTTCGGTATTTGGAAAGGTACCGCTACCTGTTACAGTTCGCTGGGGAGTTTGCTCCTACAGATCGTTATCTGGTTCACTACTTTGGAGTGAGACTTAGAGATGAGATAACGAGTGTAGTAGTATTAAGCGGAGCTCATACACTACAGGAAATCTATGAAAATGTCGTTCGAGCACGGCACTAGGTCTGACGGGAAGAGGAAGAGGATTATAAATCATAGAGATAGACTGGGATAGAGGCCAAGATATGATGACCACCAGACAGTCAATTATTATGTTATAGTACCCGCATAACTAGCTTAGACGTCGGGTGGTGGTTATACACAGTAGCAGGGACATAGACCGACTTAGGACCAAGGAAACAGGGACCTAGAACAGTTGGTCAGGGTTAAGGTCAAAGGTCAAGCAGTGGTCAAGGGTATGAACATTGGCATGTTACTCTTTTCAAATGTAGACAGCTTTAGACACATTAAGAAGGATTGCCCGAGAGCTAGTAGCACCGATCGCAGCACCGCTAGTTCGGACTAGGGAGCAGGCACACGCGGTAGCACAGCCAGACCACGATGCCACCAGATAGCTTTTCGAAGGTATAATTTCGATTTGTGGTCGTTTTTTGCATACACTTATTGACTCTGGTTCCACCATATCATTTATTTATGGATGCATGGTATGAGAGTTAAGGTTAACACCGATTAGAGTTAATACACTCCTGATTATCAACACGGCAGTTGGGGAGAAGGTTTACCGTAACATGATTTGTAAGGGTTGCACAATAGAGATCTGCGAACACCAGCTCCCTATCGACCTACGCATTCTTGAGTTCTTAGAGTTCGAAGAACTTTTAGGCATGGATTGACTAGCAGCATATCACTTCAATATGGACTATTTCTCTAAGACAATGACTTTTCATATCCCTAACATACCAGAGTTTAGTTTCACTGGCGATGTGAGTGTACTACCGATCACTAGGGGTATATTGGCTACAACCCAGGAGATGGATGTGTTTGCATGGATAGTAGAGTCAATCGAGACCCCAAATGTTAGATTTGGGGATGTACCAGTTGTCAATTAGTTTCTCAATGTCTTTTTAGAAGATTTGCCAAGATTACCCCTACATAGAGAGATTGAATTCGTTATTGAGTTAGTGCCTAACACACAATTGATAGACAGCAGATCGTATCAGATGGCATGAAAGGAGCAGGAAGAATGATAGTAGCTTGAGGATGTGCATTGACTTTAGGAAGTTGAACCAGATGATAGTATGAAATAGTTACCATTTGCTTAAGATCGACGATTTGTTTTACTAGTTGGCCATAGCCCGTTTCTTCTCGAAGATAGACTTGAGATCGGGTTATCATTAGCTCAGGATTCGAAAGGTGGACATACCAAGACTGCATTCAACACCGGATATGGGTTATTTGAGTTTATAGTGATGTCGTTCGGACCAACGAATTTGTCAGCCATATTCATGGACTTGATGCATAGAGTATTGAAGCCGTACATATTTGTCATAGTCTTCATTAATGACATATTGATCTACAGCAAGACTTGTGAGGATCACGGGTAGCATCTCAAGCAGATATTGATAACTTTGAGAGAACACATATTGTATGCTAAGTTCAGTAAATGTGAGTTTTGACTATTAAAGGTCAAGTTCTTGGGACATGTGATCAGTGATAGAGGTATCTAAGTGGACCCGAGTTAGATTCATGCAGTCATGGATTGGGCGACATTGGAAACAGTTACCGATATTAGGAGCTACCTAGGGTTGGCAGGATACTATCGACGATTTTTGAATGACTTCTCGAATATCTTCGCGCCGATGACCAGATTGACCAATAAGGACGTACCTTTTGATTTATCAAAAGAGTACGAGGATGCCTTTACTTAGTTAAAGAAAAAGCTGACTACCGCACCATTTCTATTATTATCAAAATAAGGCAAGGGATTGACAGTTCATGCTGATGCTTTTTACACAGGGTTGGGTTGTGTACTGATGCAGGGAGATAGCATTATCGCCTACCTATCTTAACAGGTGAGGACTCATAAGAGGAATTATCCAATGAATAACTTGGAGCTTATAGCAGTTGTATTTGCACTAAAGGTATAAAGACATTACCTCTATGATGAAAGGTTAACATTGTTTACAGATCATAAAAGTTTAAAGTATATATTCACTCAGAACGATCTGAACATGAGATAACGGCTTTTTCTTGAGTTGTTGAAGGACTACGACTTCTCCATTGAATATCAGCCTGGGAAGGCAAATATCATAGCAGATGCATTGGGCAGGAGATGACAAGATCTGAGACATTTGTCTACCTTCTTATGCATGAGTATGATTTACTTGAGGCAGCGGCAGCATTAAGTTTGACATAGGTTCTTGCTACAGCAGATACATAAATTTATGGACAGATTAGGGTACCGTCTATTTCTATTCCGCGAGTGTTAGAGTGTTAGTGGGCTGACGAGATGCACTCAATGTTCAGTGAGATGGCACAAAATCCCGATCATCCAGATTGGAGCGAGTCTGTGGATCTGTGTTTGAGGCACAAAGGAATGTTATGGATTTCGTAGTGACAAACATACACGATGGGATAGTCTATGAGGCTTAGAAGTCCCAGTATAAAGTGCATCCTGGCAGGATCAAGATGTATCACGATATGAAACGGTTATTTTGGTAGCATGGGATGAAGGCAGATGTTGACGCCTATGTTATGGGTTGTAAGGTATGTCAACAGGTTAAGGCTAAGCACAGCAGGCCCGGAGGGTTATTGTAGCCGCTGCCTATCCCTCAATGGAAATGGGAACACATTATGATGGACTTTGTTTATGGATTACCATAGACTTCCTGTAAACACTATGCGATATGGGTGATTGTGGATAGGTTGATGAAATCAACTACATTCACATAGTACAGATTTTGATAGTTTCATACTAGAACAATCATCTTACATTATCATTGTGTCAGGCTATGCAAGAGTTGTTTGGTACTAGGTTACAGTTTAGCACCGCATTCAATCCTCATACAGACGGATAGTCATAGAGATTAATACAAATATTCGAGGATATGCTCAAGGCCTATGTGTTACAGTTTGATGGGTCTTGCGAGGAGTACTTGTCGTTCTGTGCATTTGTCTATAACAATAGCTATCATGCCAGTATTGGGATGCCACCATTTAAGGCCATGTATGGTATACCATGTAGATCACCGGCTTATTAGGTAGAGCCCGAGGATACAGCAGCCGTTGGACCTAAGATTGTTGTGGATCTTACAGAGAAGGTGAGACTGATTCATCAATGGTTGCAGGTTGCCCAACATAGACAAAAGAAATATTTGGATAAGTAATGCGATGGGTTGAGCTACAAGGTAGATGATTGGGTCTATTTGAAGGTTTTTTCGTTGAAGGGGCATCAAAGATTTAGGATCAAGGGTGATTAATATCACGATTCATTGGGTCGTTTCAAATTGAGAAACGAGTTTGGGAGGCCGCCCATCAGTTGAGATTGTTAAGCCGGTTGGCAGGGGTTCATAATTTTTTCATATTTCGATGTTATGGTTGGCTAGATTAGGATCAAAACCGATGGTTGATATGACTAGGATCGAGGTTTGACCAGGTGTGACGTATGAGGAACACCTTATTGAGATAGTACTCGTTCGGTGGCAGTATCATAAGAACGAATGACTTATTTGGGAGCGAGAGTCTACCATGCGGGAGCGATACCCCTAGTTGTTTCAAGGTGAAGTTTTTACTTAAGTATGAATTTCGGGATGAAATTCCTTTTAGTTAGGAAAATTGTAACGGCCCGCTCTAATTAATTTTAATTAAATTATTAATTACAGATTAGGACCCGTAGCTCAAACCCACGTGGACACCGCCGCAAGTCTAGGGCACGCCAACCAAGGTATAAATAGTTATTTTTGTGTGATGAGTATTAAGTTTTTGTATTATTATTCAATAATTTGCGTCGCACTAGCTTAAATTTTCATTGGTCGTGTTGTACGTATGTAGTGACTAGAGTGTAGGACATCGCGGGGTGCACGTAACGCAGGTGTATGGAGTAGTCAGATATTTAGGTCATATCACCAATCCTATCACATCACCCATCAAATCACCCATACCCACCCCTTAGTTTTCTCTTTCATACGTTTCTCTCTCATTTCAAAACAAAACCAATAACACCACTCTCCCTCTCCAACAACCTTCTTCCTCATCACACCCCCTCTCATTTTCTCCCACACCAAGCTCTCCTTACACCCTCATCTCAAGATTTTTGTTGCCTCTCTTGCGAAGTCTTTCCCTCTGAGCGGCTCTCTCGCAAGCGACCTTCGTAGACCAAGGTGAGTGGTGATTATTGTCAGACCCCACCTAATTAGGGCATCTGACCGGCCTAGATTACCTTAACTCCTTGATAATCTAGCAGTCTTCACCTCTTCATCACTATATAATTAATAATAAGATCTTATTATCGTCGATTATAAAATATTATCAACCACTAAGGATTCTAAAGTGAGTCTTAAACCTCAAAGTTCTGTAAAAATTCTTCGACAGCTCCTCTATTTTTAAGCCTAAACCGAAAAACTTGGCCTTCTAAAATATTCAACAAATCCTGCTCAGCTTTGGTGGAAATATCGAATGACTCACAATCCACCACATAACAATATATATTGCATTAACCAAAATTATTTATTCATTCTAACCTATTTCAGATTTTCAAAATCCTTAAATCTTTTATCTTAGTTCCACAGCATTCCATTCCGTCTCAATACAGTTCCAGTCGTTCCAAAATAGATCATAATCACACTCGAACCCAAAAATCGATTTATACAATATATTATATTCAAAATAATGCATACAGAGAGATAAATGAACTATCACATCATAAATAGTCAGAAAGTTTTCCCTTTCCCTTATCGCCACTAGAACCTGTCATTATCCAATTATAAAAATTCGATAATGTCAGATAGGTAAATCTCACACTATCTAGTACACCGGTAATAATCAAATGCATAATAATCCAAAGAATTTAAAAGAAGGATATAATCCAAGGAATTTAAATATAACCGTGAATCCATCCCCTTTTTGTTATCCGACATAATCAGATAATGTTCTCCAAAAGTTATAAGTAAACAATAATAAGGACTCATGCGCGGAAGAATAACCAAACGAGTCTCGTTCCTCTAGACTCTAGGAGTATCATCTGGCTCTACGTGATCTCGTGATAACCACGTGATGCAAAGTATCAATGACTCCAGCCCCTCAAGCATAATTTAGTGTTCTATAACCACAGTATAGTCTACACTATAAGGAGACTCGTAGCGTCTTATCCTCCAAAACCGTGTATGCATGTACAACAAAATGCAATTTCAAGGATTAATGCAAATTATACAAAATTATAATCATACAATGTAAAGGTTACTATGGAATTTTCTTAACCTTACAGACGCGATATCGCAACTCTCTTTTTGCTCCGAGTCAGTAAACTAGTCCACACGGGGCTCTAATCACGGTCCTAAAATTCATTAATACTTCATGTAAGCCTTCACAACAACTTCATCATTTTTTCAATTATTTGTAATTTAAACCCAATCGCATCCCGAAACCTTTCAAATCCTCCTCCCTCCCTACCCAGCGAATAATTTTTTAATTTTTTTTTAATTTTTTTAATTTTTTTAATTTTCGATTGGGGTTGGTTTAAACCCAACCGCAAATCACGTTTGAGCAGGGAACTCACGGTTTCTCATTCCTCAATGATCTGCCATTAACAAACCTCACAACCACAACATCGATGACAACAACTTACAACAACACAACAATACACACCCTTACCTTGTACCGAGACCTCTCCTTCAGTCTCTCTCTCGATCCCTCCTTCTCCCAGTTTCGATCCACTCACTCTCTCCTTTTTTTCTTTCTTCTTCATCCTCTGGTTCGCTCGAATGAAAATGTGGAGATGAGGTTCTGTTTGGTTTGCAAACAAATATATTAGATTCCCTCGATATTCGCATCACGCGAATCTCGAGACAAATCTAATGGTTACATTAGATAATATAAATTTGGTCTTCCTCGAGATAAGTACCACTTATATCGAGGTCAATCTTTGGCTCAAAACAATATTGATGAGGCGGTGATGGTTTGAGGGAATATATTAGGATTTCTTCAAGATACGCATCTCATGAATCTCGAGGCAAATTTAACAATTTATTTATTTTATATATTGTCTTTATCGAGATTAGACAGCACGCGTCTCGATGCATGTAACACATCACCAACAATAACCGAGTCATCCAACCATTTCAACTCCTCGACACTCATGCTACGTGTATCTCGAGGCGCATCGAATGTATATTTTTTATTTAATTCGAACTATATGATTGAATTACATAATTATATATATAAATATATGTATACACCTTTATATTTGCGTCTTTAAATTCGCCATGCGCGCCAATGAACAACCTCAAGCGTGCACACTATAATACACCCCATGATTGTCACTCTCGACCCCGCGTAGCACCAGATGCCCACCAATTTATTTATTATTTTATTTAATTTCGTGATTATTCAATTAATGTTCAAATAAATCTCAAAAAAAATACCCAATGTCGCCAAAAGTTGGAGAATTTACCAAAGCGCTCCAAAATATCCAAACAACTAGTCTCTCATGCAAATCGAGGTGTAGGGCCCACGTCGGCTCGTTAAGTTTATTTAAAGTTCAAAATTCAAATTTTCAAATTTACTCAAATATTTTTCATGAAATTCGAAACAGTTGCTCAACTCTACATTTGAACTTCCATGAAACTCGTGTCGACATGTATCTCGAGACAATGCCCTAAAACTACCAAAATTAAAAAAATTCTCCAATGCGCTTCGGAACTCACGAACATCGTATACATTCCACTTGACCTTATTTCACGTCGAAATAGTGTATAATACATCAAATAGACACACAACAAACAAAAATAATATTTAAAATTTATGATCTTCGATCCGTAACGCGTGGGTCCCACTTCGAATACTTAAATCTCCAATTAAATCCTAAAGTACTTAATTAGCCGCCTAATCAGTTTTATAAAATTCTCGGATGTCACAATCTTCCCAACTAATAAAAAATTTCGTCCTCGAAATTTAAACTTACAGGTTACTGAACTAAAAGAGAAATGAGAAAATAGTTCTTCATGTATAACTCTTTTAACCCAAACCTATAAAACCATTTCCAAGGTGAACCGTTAATTGGACCCAATCACTTTCATTGTGTTCAAGAACACGATGGTAGAGATCATAAAACACTTCAACTTTTCATTTCCAAATCCTTGGTTTAATGAAGATTTATCTCCATTACCTTGCCAATCTAGGCAATTTATGAATTTTTTACGAGTTAAACAATCAACTTTGTAGAATATTCGATAACCTTACTTCATTTCTCATCTCGTACCTTGAATCACATTCAAGTATCAATACATAGCAAGACCTAACCTATCTTGTTTTTAATAACATAATTCTCATTCTGATCTGAATATTATTTCACAAATCGTTGATAATTCTTTCCATATCCACTCAAACTCTGGTACACATCCCAGTTTACTTTCTCATCACTAACCATCCCTTTTTTATTTCTATTATCAGCCGATTAATTATGAGACTATCATTAGTCCAAAATTACATATTGATGCAAATAATATTTGAGCAAAACAATAGATACTAAGTAGAGTCGCGTGTCTATCTAATCCACCACCATTCTAGCGTTTCCTACCAGAAACTTGAAATTACACGAGTCATCCCCATGACTATAGATCTCATAAATATTTGCGTCTCATGACAAGAGATCTCAATATTCTTATCCGATCAAAAATAGAAACCATATACATCGTGCAACTCTCACTCATTCTCTAAATGTCTACTCACAATATTATTTATATAGTGGACTAGAAATCAATTACCAATGCCAACTCGTCAGCAAATTCACTTAACTTATTCTTTTGATTTGTTAGAAAATCATCAACTTTTCTAACTTCGTCATATCATTCTCTAATGATGAGCTCATTAAGAACATCATTCCTTTCACTTAACTGACACCTCCAACAAACCCAAGTCTTAATCACTAACTATTCGCCAACTTCTCTCATTGCCTTAATAGAGACAGTTATCCTTAACTTGAGTATATATACATTTCTAAACAGAGATATCAACACATTCGATGATTATACTCTCATAATATAACTTTTAAACTTGTATTTCATATAAGTTTATAAATATGTTATCTCTTTTGCATTTTTACTCAATTACAGTTGAAGAATATTAAATTCTTCAAACATATCAAGTCAAATGCACTGTACTATATTTAATATTTCCAAACTAACAGATAGTAAAACTAACCGATTGAGCTGTAAGTCACGCACTTCTCTTCATTTCATTTATATTTTCACTAACATACAAGCATCTTACATCATTTCCAAACAATAACTAGTGCTTTAAACTTCACCATAGACTAATCAGAAGGTGTAGTACTACAATTGAATTAATGTACAACATATTCACTAATATTAATTGCATATTACTTTGGTTCAAAACTTCATCATTCGGAGTTTGACTCCTCGTAAAATCCTTGTAAATATACATTAGGTTTTATCAAACTCATAGTTTGATACTCTGAGTCTTATCGGGACTCATTCACCTGAAACTTCCATTTTTCATACTCATGTGAGAATTTGTTAACCATTTGTTAACCTATACTTAAGCTTCCAATTGATTTCAACAAAACTTCACAGACTCTTTTATTTCAATTATCATCAATTCATTCGATTATTCAAAGAAATGTGAGCCCCACACATCATTCTTCTACACTGTGAATGAATTGTGATTATGAAAAATAGTTACTTAGACTTTTAGT
Organism: Stephania cephalantha; assembly: GCA_039657325.1. Taxonomy (NCBI): domain Eukaryota; kingdom Viridiplantae; phylum Streptophyta; class Magnoliopsida; order Ranunculales; family Menispermaceae; genus Stephania; species Stephania cephalantha. The sequence continues at coordinate 34,789,686 of CM077571.1, forward strand.
CATGCACAACACGTCGATGCCTTACCTTGACTAAAGGAGTACGTCCGTGTCACTTCCAGCAGTCACAAGTCATCTCAACATCTCATTTTATTTTATGCATTGAGTCTATTCTATTTAATTTTTTCAATCTTAACGATTCTCACATTGATCTCGATTTTTGTCTCTTTATAAACTTACCACGACTTTCGCTCAACAACCAGGCCACTTATAGCTCCTTAATCTTGATTTAGAAAAGCAATTTATATCTTTTCTCTTTTTGAAAATATAGCTAATTAAGGATGGTGCGACTTCTTATTATCATTTAATGAATCTTAGTTTTCTTTAGCTAATCTTAATTCGAAGAGATTTTATGACTCAAATAGTTAAATTGTTTGTTATTGCCTTGCGTTATTTCCATTAGTCTCAAATATCCCGACTTTTCTTTTTCTCAAAAAAAAATTTGGTACTTTTCAAGAGACTGTGCAAGATAATTTTGTATCTTATTATTCATCAAATTACCTTTGATGAATTCACCTTTTCAATAGAAAAATTTAAATTTCTAGACTTTGATTAACTTTATGACTAATCAAATTCTTAAAGGATGCTATTTCAATCCTTTAAGTTTTATCAATAGAAATCTTCACAATATAGGATCTCATATTAATGTCATATACAAATCACTTGTTGATTCTCAATCAGTACGTCTATCTCTTCCTTTATTATATTTTAGGTTGTAGTGATAGACATCATTACTTAATTTGATTAGAAGTGACTATTGGGTACTTTGAATCTCAAATCACAATCACTTGTGTTGATGTTTAATAGCTAACCCAAGCTATTATTAGACCATTTTCCCTAACACTTAACTTCTAACACGTTGATCTTATCATTACATTTTTTTTTCATTTTCAAGTTAGAAATTTCACTGATCTTTGTTTCATAACAACATATAATTTGATGTTAACAAGAATTACTTCTAACTTGTATATTTTCATTCATTTTATCAGTATTTTATTCGATTCATAGAACCACTATACTCAACGTCACTTATGAAGAAGTAACTTGAGATCAAATTTTTCAATGTTTCTTTTTAGAAGTCGTTTGATTGTTTTACAATATGGTTCTATTCCATTTCTAACTTGACATTTTGTTTTGAAAAAGTGACAATACTTTATTTCAAAGTATTTTATTTTCATAGAAACTGACTTAGACAACTTGACTTATCATATCACAATCTCATTGAGATTCTAAGTCAAGATTTAATTTGTCTAATCAATTTTCATTTTATGTTTTCGATAACCACATGTCTCATTTATCCTTTCATTTGAGACTCGTTTGAAAGCAACTATTAGTTGATTAAGAATCAAACCAATATTTTGTAGAATAGGTCTTCCCGAGTTAACCATGCAATCGTACTAACCTTATTCTAATACTCGAGATAATCTATATCTTGTGCTTCCCATAAGTCCTAACTTCATATTACGTTTTCCAAACGATCATCAATCGCTTGAGACTTAATTTAAGTTTATTTTAATATTTTCTTGAGCATTTAAAAATTGCATTAGTTCGATACTTTTAATTTTAAAGGAATCCATGTTCAATACTTACATACATGAATCATTTGGACTTCCCTTTCAACCAATTTTCGAATTGTTTCATAACTGATACTTTCATCAGTTATATCAGTATCAAACTACTTACAACACCTTTGTGAATTCAAACTTCACAAGTCTATTTCACATCTAAACACGCTCAGTTTTGTTTCATAAGTTTATTCTCTCTTTTAATTGTCCTTTTTTAAACTTACTCATCATATATTACGAATTAAGTATCGAAAGGATAAGAAGAATAAACTTCATATCGCATATCTAGCGATAATACATACATACAACATAAATATAACATAATAATAAAGTTTTTAAACTTTTTAACCTCGTTCCATCGCGTTACTTCCCAACTACTCGAGCTCAATCACCCTTTGCTTCTCAACCAAAGTTTTATCCTCAATTGAGCCAAACCTAGGCTCAGAAACCAACATTGTTTGACCCTACCTAATTAGGGCATCTGACCGGATTAGATTGCCTTAACTCCTTGATAATCTAGTAGCCTTCACATTTTCATCAATATACAATTAATGATATGATCTTATTATCATCAATTATAAAATATTATTAACCACTAAGAATTCTAAAGTAAATCTTAAACCTCAAAGTTTCGTAAAAAAATTTCGACAACACCTCCTTTATTTTTAAACATAAACTAGAAAACTCGGCCTTCAGAAATCTTCTACAAATCCTGCCCAGCTTTGGTGAAAATTTCAAAAGACTTACAATCCACCACATAACAATATATTGCATTAACAAAAATTATTTATTCATTCTAACCTATTTCAGATTTTCAAAATCCTCAAACCCTTTATCTTAGTTCCGCGACATTCTATTATGTCCCAACACAGTTTTAGCCGTTCAAAAATAGATCTTAATCACACTCGGACCCAAAACCCCATTTATACAATATATTATATTCAAAATAATGCATACAGATAGATAAATGAACTATCACATCACATACAGTCAGAGAGCTTTCCCTTTCCCTTGACACCGCTAGAACCTGTTATTATCCAATTATAAAATTCGATAATGTCATATAAGTAAATCTCACACTATCTAGTACACATGTAATAATCAAATGCATAATAATCCAAAGAATTTAAAAGAATGATATAATCCAAGGAATTCAAATACAACCGTGAATCCATCTCATTTTTGTTGTTTGACCACAATCAGATAACGTTCTCTAAAAGTAGTAAGTAAACAATAATAAGGACTCATGCGCGTGGAGAATAACCAAGCGAGTCTCATTCCTCTAAACTCTAAAAGTATGAGCTGGTTCAACGTGATCTCATGATAACCACGCGATGCACAGTATCAGTGACTCCAGCCCCTTAAATATAATATAGTTTTCTATATCCATGGTATAGTTAACACTATAAGGAGACTCGTAACGCCTTATCCTCCCAAAATGTGTATGCATGTACAACAAAAATGCAATTTCAATGACCAATGCAATTTATATGAAATTATAATCATACAATGTAAAGGTTACTATGGGATTTACTTAACCTTACAAATGCGATATCGCAACTCCCTTGCGCTCCGAGTCGTTAAGCTAGTTCATACGAGGCTCCAATCACGGTCCTACAATTCATTAATACTTCATATAAGCCTTCACAACAACTTCACCATTTTTCTAATTATTTGCAATTTAAACCCAATCGCGTCCCGAAACCCTTCAAATCCTTCCAAAATAAATTATCTAATGCCCAAACTTCATTTTTTAACTCAAAATTATTGTTCGGCATCGAAAATTATGTTGTCTAGGCTTAAATATTATTTTTTTCAAATTTTTTATATATTTATCGGTTGTACTTGACCTTAAAACCCCGAAATCCCTCCAAATCCACTCCTCAGATGTCTGGATCACAATTTTGACTACGAATTATGATTCAGAATCGAAAATTATCCCTGACTAGACTTTAAAATAATTTTTCAAATTTCTGACATTTTTCAAGTATCGTAGCACACTTTACGAGAAAAACACTTGGTATAAATCCTTAATAAAATCTTAAAATCCTCATTTTTCATAAAAATCCCCAATTTCCATTAATTTATCCAAAATATGATTTTACCCTAATTTTTATGGATTTTATTTAATTATTTTCCTATTTTTAAAACTATATCTATTATTTTTTAATTTAAATAAAGGGAAGCCCCTTCCTCCCTCCCTGCCCAGTAAATATTTTTTTTTATTTTTTTTTTAATTTTCGATTGTGGTTGGTTTAAACCCAATCGCAAATCACGTTTGGGCAGGGAACTCACCCCCTCACAGTTTCTCATTCTTCAAAGATCTTCCATAAATAAAATTCACAACCACAACATCGACACCAACAACTTACAACAACACAACAAATACACACACTCACCATGTGTTGAGACCTCTCCCTCGGTCTCTCTCTTGATCCCTCCTTCTCCTGGTTTCGATCCATTCTCTCTCTTTCTCTCTCTCTCTCTCTCTTCGTTTTTTCTTTCTTCTTCATCCTCTGGTTTGCTCGAAATGAAAATGGGAGATGGGCTATGTTTGGTTTGCAAACAAATATATTAGATTTCGTCGAGATTCGCATCACGCGAATCTCGAGACAAATCTAATGGTTATATTACATAATATAAATCTCGAGGTTTGAAAACAAATATATTAGATTTTGTCGAGATTCGCATCACGCGAATCTTAAGACAAATCTAATGGTTACATTACATATAAATCTCAATGTCAATCTTTGGCTCAAAACAATATTGATGAGGCAGTGGTAGTTTGAGAATACGTATTAAGATTTTCTCGAGATTCGCATTGCACGAATCTTGAGGCAAATCTAATAATTCATTTATTTTATATATTGTCTTCCTTGAGATTGGAAAGCACGCATATCGATGCATGTAACACCTCACCAACAACAACTGAGTCATCCAACCATTTCAACTCCTCAACACTCACGCTACGCGTATCTTAAGGCGCATCCAATGTATATTTTTTATTTAAATCAAACTATAGGATTGATTTATATATTTATATATATACTATATTATATAAATATATATACACCTACATATCCGCGGTTATAAATTCGTCGTGCGCGCCAATGACCAACCTCAGGCGTGCACACTATTGTACACTCCGTGCGTGTCACTCTCAACCCCACGTGTCACCAGACGCCTACTAATTTATTTATTATTTTATTTAATTTTTTGATTATCTTTTCAATTTATGTTCAAATAAATCCCCGAAAAATACCACAATGTCACCAAAAGTTGGAGAATTTACCAAAGCACTCCAAAACCTCCAAACAATTGGTATCACATGCAAATAGAGGTGTAGGGCGCACAGCTCATTAAGTCCATTTAAAGTACAAAAATCAAATTTTTAAATTTACTTATAAATATTTTTCGAGAAATTCGAAACAGTAGCTCGGGTCGACATTTGAACTTCCACGGAACTCGTGTTGACACGTATCTTAAGACAATACCCCAAAATTATCAAAATTGGAGAAAATATTTTAATGTGCTCTAGAACTCATGGACACCACGTATACACTCAACTTGACCATATTTCACGTCGAAATAGTGTATAATACATCAAATAGGCACACGGCACACAAAAATAATATTTAAGATTTATGATCTTTGATCCATAACGTGTGGGTCCCGCCTCGGAAACTTAAATCTCAAATTAACTCTAAAAATACTTAATTAGCCACCTAATCAAGTTTATAAAACTCTCGGATGTCACAATTATTGTTGACATATTTTTGGAGAAATTTGGAAGATTTAATGGTAATTTGGTTGATCTTATTGTTGAGATAGTTATTGTTATTGTTATATTGTTTAGAAAGAAAAGAAAAAAAAAACTTTGTTGTTCCAATTTGTCTCAATAAAACAGAGACGAATTGGGGGGAGGGGGTAACAAGTCGGGTTGCGCCGATCCTGATCCAAGTGGTTGGGCCTAACCGATCCCAACTGAATCGGGCCGAGTTCAGGCTCAACCCATTAAACAATTTAAAATTTAATTTAAAATAAATTAAATTAAATTACATAAAAATAGATAAAAATAGACAAAAATTGCAAAAAATTCTTGAAAAGTCAAAAAAAAAAAATTGAAAAATTAGAAAAGCTAGGAAAATGAGTTTCGAGGCTTTTTCAGGCGTTTGGCACCTGGTATAACCCGAAAAATGTACGGAAACTAAACTTTTTGGAGTAATAGTTCAAATTTTCGGTCCCTCATTATAAACTCACTTAATGTGACTCTAAAATAATTAAAGTCATATAATTGGACACGAGGGACTTAGGAGACTATAGTCGGGTATTGGATGCACATCTCGAGGCGTGAGCGGGATATTTTAGATGGTTATTTGTAATTCCTTGAAGTAAGTAAACCTAAGAGAAAATTTGTTAGAATTCATTTATAGCACTTGATTTATTTTAAATTTCAATTATTCTATCGTGTTGTTTATTGCTATCTGCTTATTGCTCATGCACTCCCATATGTGTATTTATGTTTGTCAACGGGGTCGCGCATGGTACAGACTCACACCCTGGGGCTAACTACCACGCGATGTTCGAGTAGTTGCCCATGTCGGGGCTACGCGGTGACTATTTCTCGTGAGGCCCATTAGGCTGAGAGATGTTTGACGGTGACCTAAGTTGTCACAACCCAAAAATTTCTAATCCCGTTTTAATCCGTAATCAGGATCACCGACCCGTGACGTGGGACCTACATCGTGATACACACACTGACTGGGGCACATTCTTTAGGTATATTTTTATATTTATATGATGATTTCCCAGTGTATCGCATATGTGTGGACTACTAAGTCACCTCTACTTGTTATTTATAGGTGTCGATACGTTAGCGAGGACACGCTTCGAGGTGCGTGCAGTCATGGGTTCGGGTAGAAAAGTGATATGGTAAGCTAACATTAAGTTAATTTGGCTTAATAAGTTAAATTTGATGTGGCTATAGTTTGATTTAAATAAATGTAACCTAAGTTAGCATAACAAAACAATAGCCATTGATGTTCCTCGAGATACTTATGGACACATTACAATACAAATTGAGTTTGGTATTGGTGTTATCAAGGGTGAGTTTGTGGAGAGTTACTGGAAGGTAAATCAAGATGTAAACCATTAGATTAGCCTTGATATAGGTGTATACATTAAGATCAAGGGCCGTAGTTAAACCTTATATATATGGCCATGCAAATCATCTAGATTCATTATAAGAGGAAACTTTGAGATTTTAGTTGCTGGAGTTCTCTAAGGATTTGTAGGAAATGGATCAAATTCATCATCAAATTGAAGAAATCAAGCCAGGTATAAAGCAACAACTTAGGTAATGAAGTTCATCATCTCTACATGCCTTAATTTTATGAGCATTGGGTCTTGAATTAGGAAGTTGTGACCAAAATGAATTTGGAAACCTTTTTCACTTATTTTATGAGCTAAATGAAGCATCAAGTGAGTCTTTGAACCTTATTTTTTGAAATTAAAAGTTGTTGGTAAAACTAGAAATGTTAGTTCAGTTCTGGTTTTTGAGTAATTTCATTGGGTAAATGATATCATTTCAAAATTGGTTTACATATTTGAATTCCTCATTTCGAGCTGATAATCCGGCTATTAAGAAGTTCCCAATTTGGATTTAAAACCAAAAAGTTATGAATTTTTGAAATTTTGTGTTCTTCAGTAAATGTTCTCAAATACATGTTTCAATTGATGAATTTGATGAATTATATGAAGTGCCTAGTGTATATTTGATGAAGGAGGATGTTACGGATCCCTGGTGGTGGAGAACGCGGATCCAGGGCTTTGGAGGAAGCCATTCTCGAGAGGAAATCTAGAATTCGGGTTGCAGAATTATGGGTTCCATAGCACATAGCGCGCTGGAGAAAACACCTACGCGCTAGGGGTTATGGCAGCACAAAATCTGCACTTTCTCAAAACATACTTAACATATCTAGCCTAGCTTAATACCCAAACAAAAAGCCTAAGCACACTCTAATACATACTAAATAATATCAAGAGCCTAAGGAAGAGTCTCGAGAGTCCGGGTACGAGTTTTAAGGTGTCTAGAGGCAAGTTAAGGTAGGTTGTAAATAATCTTGTTGAGATTCTTGTTTATATTTCATTCCAATTATGCTCTGTTTTACAATCTATTTGACTATGAAATGCCTTGAAATCTAATATCATGAACTTGTTTCATATTCTACTCACTACAGGGGTGTTCTTTTTCATGATATCATTTGCTTATGGATTCATTGGCTCTATTCTCGTGTTATATGTCTTTCTTACGTTTTTGATGAAAGTGTGATTGAGAATAGCATGATATTAGGATTAGAGTAATGAAACTGGAGTGTATATGGATTTATATTCTACGATTATTGGCTTCGAAGCATATTGCCATGTCTTGAAATCCTTGATGTAAGTGTTTCTTAAAATTACAAAGTAGTGGTAGAATCTTGGATCCATTGCACGATATGAGATGCACGGTACATGGGGTCACTAAACTACCAGGGTTGTCGGCACTCACCACTACACTTGCGCGACACAGGGTCAATGAGACTCATAGTAGTCAACAAGAATATAAAAATGAGTGATTATGGAGGCATAGAGCTCAGCTTCGACCTTCGATAGAGGTGTAGAGCATAGATCCACCCAGAGATAATGGAATAAAGGCGTATATGATAGGGCTCATGACCAACCGGACCTATATCATTACTACTTAGCCTGTGTCAATCTCATTTTGTTTAACTGTGGAATTTTTTTAACATAGTTCCATTTTAGCATTTCTTTGCTATATTTATGCTTTTAAATACAAGTTTATTATGTTTGGAAATGTACATAAGAATTTTTGAGAATTATTTTATTATATATTGTACTTACTGTCTTTTTTATGATGGTGGGTGAAGATATGTCGAGCAGCAAGCCTGGCAAGGAGAATATCAGTGACTGTCTTTGAGCATTCGACGATTCTTTTACTCCCTATCTTGTAGGTCTCAACCTTTGATGTATTACTTACCTTATGCATTTTCTATACATTTTGGGTTGTATAATGGGTTGAGTGGTTAGTTCCCCTACTTGTAACTTGACTAGCTCACTATATTACCACCATTTTGATATTTACATGCATGTGATGTTATTTTCTTATCTCCACACTTATGATTTATTATATTGCTTCCGCATAACTGTTATGACTTCCACTAAACTTAATAAACTATAAAAAGTTTTAGTTAACTTTGAGATTCCATAGTAACGTGACACGTGTATTACTTATCTTGTACGCGTTTTACAAGAAAAATATGATAAAAAGGTTGACTAATATGTAGTTAAGTACTACGTGGCTGAAATTAGGGCTTACTTATGGGATTAGGCCGGGTGGTGCCCTATTTTAAAGAAGGGGTCGTCACAATTGGTATCAAAGCATGCCTTGGTTCTCGATAAGTATACCATAAATTTAAATAAAACACAAACCTTAGATGTAGCAATCAGACGATCCTTGCCTAGAAATTATTAGTTAGGAAGCGAGCCAAAGTGAGCTGTGGATTTACATTATGTACACGTTTATTTCTAAAAGTATATATATACGCATTATGCCAAGTAAAAGCTGATTCGTGTTCGTTATCCACTTGTAGACTCTGATGATTGATACACGAGAGGGAGGAGATATAGAGGTCAGCGGCAGTCAGCCTCCTACTATTACGAAGGATCTCCAAAGGTTGTCTGATCGAGTGAAAATTCAGGGCCAGCAACTGTTCGACTTCATCGCTATGATGACAGCCCGATTTGTTCCACCAGCATCGACCCGCACTACTACTACGCCTACGTTACCAGCGCCAGAGACTCCCGCAGCACCAGCAGTTCCAGTGGTACTAGTTTTGCTAGTAGTGACAATACCCTGAGAGACAACTGAAATAGCACCGTCTCCCACACCCACATCTTAGAGCTCATTAGTCGAGGTTCGGCTAGTAAAGGACTTCATTGGGCTGAAGCCAGCACACTTTGACGGGACGAGAGACTTCGAGAAGATTGAGAAGTGGGTGTTATTCTAAGAGAAGCAACATAATATTCTAAAGATTAATGATAGACTTCGGGCTAAGCTATCGTCTCACACACTGGAGAGATACGTCGACGTTTGGCGGCGTGCTACAATTGCTACTCATGGAGATTTTGAGACTTGGGAGGCTTTCAAGAAGAAGTTATATCAGCAGTACCTCCTACTGCCTACGATTACGAAAGAGTTTATAAACCTGAGACAATGAGCAGATGAGTAAGTGATGAGCTACAAAGACGGATACGGGTATCTGAGGCAGTTTGATGAGGACTATGTGAGAGAGAATTCTGAGGATATATATCCTTTTGGTGATGGACTGAGGCCCAACATTGGATATCGTGTGGTTAGTACAGGCGTCAAGACCCTTGGTGAGATTTATGAGTGCGCACTGTCACACAAGACGTACTATTTGGGCAGAGTTATCGATAGAACAACATTGTTCAGCCTTATCAGTAGAGCAACCTCCCGAGTATGAGAGGAGGAGACAGAGGAGCAAATAACAAAGGAGATAGAACATGAGTTCTCAAGGGACAGGGATGGCCACATCTTATACACCGGCGATACCCTACACATAATATCTTATCCTAACTCAGGGTTCAAGAGATAGACCACCCTTGCCACCTCTGATCAGGCCAGCATTACTAGTTCCCGACAGATTTGCACTTCCTGCACCATCAACTCCACAAGCACCACGATAGAAGCAGCAGGGTGGTCGAGGCCGAGGCCGAGGCAGAGGTAGAGGTAGTGGCAGAGGCTGAGATGGATCTAGACAAGGACAGAGATTTGTTAAGGGTTAGCCATTGTGTCGGTGCAGGCCGATTACATGTTATAGATGTGGACAAGTAGGAAACATTATGAGAGATTGTTCGCGGCCAACAGTAGTGTATCCATAGCAAGGTTGAGATGGATCCCACATGGTTCCACAATCGGACACCGACACAGCACGAGTTCTCATCGAGGGTACGATTTTCTATTTATAGTAGAGATGCTCATATTTTATTTGATTCCGGGTCTACTGTATCATTCATTTTTTGTCGCATGATAGGCATCTTAGAATTATCACCTATTAGGATTAAAGTACACCTGATTTTTAGCACTACAGCTGGGATAAGGTTTATCCCGATAGCTTATATACGGGATGTCCGGTAAATATTAGTAAGGTAGTGTTACCTACCGATTTTAGAGTCCTCGATATGTTAAAGTTCAACGCACTACTAAGGATGGATTAGTTGTCAAATACAATGCTCATATCGATTGTTTCGGTAAAATAGTGATATTTAAGATCCCATGACGTATAGTTTTCACATATAAAGGTGCCGACTTGCGACTGGTAAGGAGATGGCGGCATTAGTAGCAATATATACAGTGGCAGAGAGTAAGGAACCTAAACTTGAGGAGATTTTAGTTGTTTGTTAGTTTCCATATGTTTTTCCAAAGAATCTACAAGGATTGCCACTGTCACGGAAGTGGACTTCATCATTGAGTTGGTACCGGGCACCAGACATATTTCTATACAGCCGTATCACATGGCTCCAAAAGAGTTGGAGAATTTGAAGGCCCAGCTTTAGGATTTTGGGACATAAGGGATTCATCACACCCTCTATGTCGCAATGGAGAGCACTCGACGGTAGTTTGAGATCGTGTATCGACTACCGGCAGTTGAGCAAGGTCAAAGTAGGGAACAAGTATCCACTATCGTGAATTGATGAGATCAGGGTATGATCAGCTGAGAGGAGCACAGTATTTCTCCAAGATAGACGTGAGATCAGGGTATCATTAGCTTAGGATAAGGGAGGAGATAGGTCCAATACAACATTCTGCATGAGATATGGACAATATCAATTTATGGTCATGCCATTTGGGTTGACCAACGCCTTCATAGTGTTTACGGATATGATTTATCAGGTTTTTAGACTGTTTCTTGATTGTTTCATGATAGTCTCCATCGATGACATATAGATGTATTCGAGGACAGGATAGGATCACGGGCGGCACCTCTGGGAGACTTTACAGATTCGAGGGAGCACCAACTTTTTGCCAAGTTCGGCAAGTGTGAATTTTGGCTTTTAGATGTTCAATTTGTAGTTCATGTTTTTAGGGAAGCAGGTATTACAATGGATCCTGCCAAGATTCAGGCTATTATGGATTAGTCGGCACCGACATCAGCTGTAGCATACCCTAACCCGATTAGAGTGATGCCCAACCTGAAACCTTAATTAAGCCTCATTAATTCGCTAGACTTAACTAGAGCCAACAAAATTTCTTTCTATCTCTTGATAAACACTACCATGTATTGAATATCGATGTAAAACAAATATTGAACGCATCGAAAATTAAAAACTTTTTCGATTATAATTATAATATACAGTACCAAATCAAATCAAAATAAACCTCGGTTATATAAAATCTCGCATCCCTTGTGATATTACAAAATTGTAAATCAATACAAATATATAAGACAATGGAAGATTTAATACATCGTAGAGAAGATCAAAACTCATCAATCTTCTCTATCCCGTAGTCGTAGCACTCGTCGGTCTTCCTGAAATGTTAATTTGGGGTGAATGCTCCAACTTTCTCAATAAGTAGGGATTCACATAGCCATCAACATTCCATATAATAATCAAGAACATTATGCACTAACAATATGCACCAATGTTAACTAACAAGAATATGGAAAGCATATAATTCAATAAATAATGGATGCAAATCAAACTGTTAATGACTATTACATTGTGATTCCCAATTTATTTATAAAAATAGGGTTGATTACCCATTGACGCCATTAATGCGATTGCTAGACCAACACATTGGCCAATGTGCTGTTTAGTCAATCCATTAATACCCAATGGTTTTATCCAAAACCCTCTAGTAAGTATGTAATCTACGCAACTTATTTAACTGAATAGGAAGTTACATATAGGCCGGGAAGGTAACCCATCTCCTATATAACCTGGTCTCAGTCTCAGGAACTTACTCTCGTGAATCACAGTAAATATCATTTTTCATTTATTAAAACCATAACGGTGTACATAGCCCCGCATTCAGTCTATAAACTACATGAACTATAAATACTAGGACAGCCAGACAACATTGATAAATAAGTGAATCAATACTTACCTCGGTTTAGGTTTCCGTTTCCCAACTTCCTAGGTTTTCGGGTTACTCATGCTTTCATGTGTTCCACAACCTATCATGAATCATTTGTGATTAATATAAACCTAATTCCCTGTGTTTAGAACCTCTAAGTCAGTTACTAAGACCTCAGGAAATTCTAAGTAAAACATAGCACAGTTGTTGTTTTTAGGGGTAGGAGCGTGCTTCCTCACGTGGTAGGGCGCAATCCATCAACTGAGATCATCTCAAATGATGAAGGGAGCGCGCGCTCCTTTGCTAGATGGAGCGCGCTCTACCCTGTATTGTCTCGACAGTAAACAGGGCAGCACCCACTGTCCAATCCACAAACCATCATAACATCCTCAAATACTTTCCTAAATCATCAGGGAGGACGTCTAGTGAGGTAACAACTCATTCTCAATTAATAACAACAACAATTCACAAAGAAATCATCACCTACCTATGAATTTAACTTAAAAACTCAAAAACCAAACTCACCCATCGTGATGATCTCTGATCTACAACTGTTTAAGCTCCTCAATTCATGCTAAAACAACTCTCTCGATCAATCCCTTGAGATCCAAAACCCTCAAATGCTTGTTTCTCACTCTCTCAAAAGATCGAATTGAATTGAGGATAAGTTTGATGACTTTGGATTTATATATGGATCTTTCTCAAAATACGCATCGTGCTATCTCATGGCTGATCAAGTGATTGATGTGTTAAAATGACACTCCCTAAAGTGACACACATTTTGGCACCATCAACCATTGCGCTCATCTCGAGGTTGATCAAACGATCCATATAATTCAAACCAAACTTTATAGTTTTTAATATATATTTATTTATGTATCAAATATATACAAATATATATACTTTGCGTATTTTCCCACCAATAAATTCACCGGACATGCCCATTAGTATTCTCGAGTGTGCACATTCATCTCACGACGCACTTGGTGTATCGGCTATTTATTGTTTAATTACTTATTTTTTTGTTTATAGGATTGTATATAAATTCCATTTTATACCACAATCTATAAAATTCATAAACATTCACACAAACACAAATTATCACACAAATCCATGCACACGCTAATCGAGATACGTCGGACTTAACCACGAGCCTAAATCGGATTAATTATGATTTGGATTAACACTAATCAGCAGCTTAAGGTAATAGGTCGTTGAAGTCTCCCCAATTTAAAGCAATTTCTTCCTCAAAATTAAAGTAAATGTAAAATTACATGTAGTTTCGAAGAAAAATGGAAACTGCCATTTCACTTTAACCAAAGGAATCTCTTTGATTCTCAGCCTTTGAATCTTACGATCAAGTATCTAAATCGACTACTCATCGTAAGATAAGTCTTCCCAAAGATCAAATTCATTCCAATCAATCTTTGGAGCGAACTGAGTCTCCGTTTTGCGAAGCATAAATACATGGAAGACATTATGAATTCTAGTTAATTGAGAAGGCAACTCTAACCAGTAAGCAACAAGACCAATCCTTTCGTATACTCTGAACGACCCAATGTACCTTGGAGCTAGCTTACCTCGTAATCTAAACCGGTACAGTTTTTTCTTAGGTAAGACTTTCAACAGAACGAGATCATCTTTTGAAAACTCCAACAACCTATTATGTTTATCGGCATATCTCTTATGTCTTAGTTGTGCCGTAGTTAAATATTGGCAAATCTACAACATTCTCTCTGTATAGTTCTGAATCAACTCACATAGAGAGATGTATTTCTTCCAGTTACCACTTAACTCCAAGACACAAGCTCGAAGCATATCTTCTAGCACCAAAACCAACCACTCTGACTGCTCATCACTCTACAGATTGTATACCGTACTGTGGTTAACAACATTTCTCAGCTGTCTCTACAATTCATTCTACAGTCTGGACATAAATCTTGGATCTTTAACTAAAGTAATTTACATTGGAACTCCATGAAATCTCAACACCTCACGTGTTAGGTTTTGTGCTTCATACTCAGCAAAAAATTCAAAACGATTCTTAAAAAACCCCAACAGGATCAAAAATAGGTTCTATTAAACTAGATCCAAAAAAGTAAACCATACCTTAATCCGTATTTTTCTTCTATGATTCTTCAATCTCCAAGACGTTCAACCACGCGTCCTCTATCGGAAATCCACACACGAATGGTGACCACAATTTGGAGTGCTAGCCCCAAGAGAGATTGAAAACGTTTTTCTTTCTCTCCCAAAATCCATAGAACTTGAGATTTGCGAAAACGAAAATCTTATTTTGTTTTATGGTTTCACCATCTATTTATATATATATAAGCCCTCACTTAAAATCTTATTCATAATACAACTATTGTATTTAGACAGTTTAAGCAAATTACACATACGCCCCTATTAATAAGTTATCATATAACAAATCGTAAGGGCTTTTATGTCATGATTTTTATCATATAAAATTCATTACTCTAGACAAATTGAAATTGTG
This sequence comes from Stephania cephalantha, assembly GCA_039657325.1. Lineage (NCBI taxonomy): Eukaryota > Viridiplantae > Streptophyta > Magnoliopsida > Ranunculales > Menispermaceae > Stephania > Stephania cephalantha. The sequence goes on from CM077571.1 coordinate 34,804,909, forward strand.
CAAAGTCGTTCTTTGTATGTGACCCAATAGGTTCATGCGACGTTGACAATGAACCAAAACTATTTTGGTACACGAGTCATAAGCGGTCTCTAGCAATGCATTATGACTACCAAAGTAGCATGAATATCGAATTCAATACAACCCAATAAATAACATATATCATATCTTTTTGTCATGTGATATCCTTTGGCTAAACATAAGGCATGGAAAGTCACCCTTAATATTCAATCGTACTAGTTTTAATCTTTAGGTAAACTAAAAACATACAAGTGACATTGATCATATCAATTTAAATGGACTTGGCCATTATTAGTCTATCATATCGAGGGATCCACTAATATCTCTCTCTATACGTGAGTGACAAATTTTATCTTAATTGCACACCTTCACATATTATTCATAAGGTAACCAACCACAATCTTTATAATCATCAAGTTAAAGAAAATGTTTGATTATGTCAAATTATCATGCTCCTAATATTGAAGTCTATGATGATCTCAAGTCGAAATGACTAAATGATATACCTATCATGAGTAACACCTATGACTTGATCGATGTGGTGTTCTCATAGCGGGTTGGTTTAGTACCTTATTCCCTAACAAGTACTCATGATCTCGATTCGTATCCCTATACACATGATCATCACATGACCATCAATCAAGATTCACACTAGTCTTAATTCATTATAGTTCCCAATATAATTATCAACTATGAACATTTAGGATATTTCAACAAATACCCATGGATCTTACTATAAGGTAAACATGCAATCACTTATAATAAAACGAAAAATGAAAACCTCAATTTTATTAACTAAAATATAAGATAAACAATGTTTGTAGATTGACCTAAGGCACATGCCCCAACATCACGTACATACACCTCGCATGATTAGTCAAGAGGATCTCGCATGAAACTAGCAAGAAATGCGCAGACTTCGTTAACCTGTCAAACTACAACTCATATAACATCGTGCTTACGTTTACTCAGAGGTAGACTGAAAACAAAATCCATCAATATATACTCCCATTTCCACTCAGGAATATGCAACGAATGCAATAACCCTCCAGGTTGTCTACGTTCAACCTTAACTTGCTGACATATCTCACATCTCTTTATAAACTCAGCAATATCAGCTTTCATCCCATGCAACCAATAAATACGCTTTATTTTGTCATACATCTTATTGTTACCTGAATGAATAAAATAAATAGATCAATGAGATTCTTGTAGCAACTCCTACCTTAACGAATATGGAGCTAGAATCCATAATCTATCCCTGAGCCTTAACGCACCATAATTAGAAACTGACTAATCAGGATGATCCACAATAATCGCTAATTTCTGACTGACTTTGTAATTCTGATTAGCTTTTTGATAACCAATCGGTCACTAAATGATCTTCAATTCAGTCTGAATCTGAGCTTTGAAAAACATATTATTAGCTTTGAAACTATCTCTCTCAATTGATGATGTGTCAGCTAAACTTACATGAATCATCATCATAGATACCTCCTCAAGAAGTCTACACTGAGAAGCTCTAGTAATAGCTACATTTCTCTGTTTGTTCTTCTCCTACTCGAAACATTCTCAACCACATTCTTTCCATTTATTTTGAGTTGTAATTGCATAGTGACAATTTGTTAACACCTTTCTGTGTAGTTCTAAATTACTCAGGCTCAAATTAACTTGTATCATTACTTTTCGTCCCACACCAATTGACGACGAAGTAAAGCATACAAATTTTTAAGGAAAACATCTTAACATTATATATATAGTCTGATAATATCAATATCATAGAACTCACATAGTAAATATTTCTTCCAGTATGTAACATCTTCCAAGTCACAAGCTCGGAAATAATATTTTTTCGAACTAAGATCAGCTGTAGATATATTATGTTAAGATTGAGTGTAACGCCTCAAATTTTCCAAAATGAAAATTAACCTTAGTAACACGGTATTTAGGTAAATATATAAGGCATTGGTGTGTTGTTGTGCTAATGTGTACTATATGTTATAACGCTGTGACTCGACTTAATTAAATTAGGTGCGCGCACGACAACGAGACTAAAAATCATAAAATTAGTTAATTTGGCTGAGCGAGGCCAAGACAAAAGTTTGTGTTAAATCTCGAGTCAAACTTGGTATTATAAAGCAAGTAGGGTCCTAACCCTAATCCTAGCACAAACCATATAAAAGGTAAGCAAACCCTAATTTATTCTTACGAAAAACAAAAACAAAAATGGTTTCCAACCTTATTTTCGTTCTCCACACGAAGCACAAAAGAACAGACAAAACGCAAGGAGAGACGGACACGCACAAGGAGGAGGCGCGGACCACCGGCAACGGCGCACGGCTCCCCCGACGGCGGCGGACTGCTACCCCGGCGAGGGTTTGGCGCTCCAGCACGACGACGACGGCGCTGTGGCCGACGGCGCAGCGGCGGCTTGCGAATTGGCAGAACAGTGGCGCGGCTCCGAGACTGGCGCGTCTCCGATCAGCGACTCCGGCATCTTAGTGGGTGACGCAGCCAGCAAGGACGACTCCGGTGAGGACAACACGGATGGATGGATGGAACGAGCCATGGAGGAGGCGCGGACCTGTGGCTGCATAGCTCTGGCGAGGCGCGAATTGCAGAGACGGCACGCGAAAAAAGGAGAAAGGACAACAGCGCGCTCACGGTGGCGGCGGCTCAGACACCGGCAACTATGGCGAGACGATGATGGTGGTGGTGTTTTGTTCGCGAAGAAGAAGGAACACAGAGATCATGCCTTGAATTTGTAGGAAGTGAAACCACACTAGATTCGGAGTCGAAGAACTCCATTGAAGGCGTGGTGAGGCTCTTAACCATATCTAAAATTCAAACTCAAATTAGACTTATAAATCTCTCGTAGTTGTTGATGATTTGTATATGGTTTAGATTGAAGGATTTAGTTCTTGCGTTCCTTAAAATGGTTTTGCTCTTTTGATTATTTCGAAAGCTTAATGGAATTTGATTGAAGAATCATTTTAGTTTTGAAAAGGGGATTTCTAATGGTCGATTCACACGCTAATGAGTCTTATTGATGGATTAATCAATTTGTTATGGTTTGGTACAATCCATGAAAAGGGTATTTCTATGTTGTCGATGATTTGAGCTTTGTTTTCAAAGATTTCATACTTGTAAATGATGTTTGGGAACTAGTGCACTCTATGTGTTTGATGAAATTTTCGAAAGAGTTATCCTATTGTCTTTTAAACAATGGATGGACATGAGTTCTAAGTCTTGTAGGTTATTTATCAAACGTTGTTTCTAATTGACTTCCATAGATTTCTTTGGCTAATAGATGAGTCGTAGGATTCAAATAGAGTTCTATGAACTCTAGTTTTGGTTTAAACACACAGTTTTCAAGTCAATGAGATTTATTTCTTGAAAAATGAACTACTTTGATTAAGTTATGGGTTTTTGCCAAAAATTGGTGAATTGTGGATTTTGAGTCGAACTTGACTCTTTTGTGATAATTTATGTCTCTTGAGTTGTGATTAGTCGATCACATTCTATTAAGTTGGAAAATCAAGTATTATGGGATTTTCTTATTTTACTTCATCATTTTCTTTTTTACACTCGAATCATTGGTTTTGATTTGAAAGAATGGTTTAAAAGGTCGAGAATGACTTAAGTAACTTAATTGAAAATAAAAATGAGTCCTAAATGGTCTAAGCTACTCTAAATTGTAGATATGCGACGAGGACTTGACTAGGCAATTTGGCGTAGGAATCGGCTTAGGTAAATGCGGCAAGTGAGGTAAGTGGGGTTTGCTCTATTATCAATCATGTCATGCTATTAGTTATGCTAGGATTCTCTTTAGTAAATTGTTGATGTTTTACTTGGAATCATCTTTACATTTCTTCATTGAAATATGCTTCATATTATGTCCTTTTATCTGTTTATTCTTTTGGATGTCTATGGAACTAATATACGTTGAATAAATATACTTGTTACCATGGTTGTGAGGGTCGGAGGCCATCGATCCCTCCGCCGTTATGACTCTATGGAGTATTAGACTTGTGAACTCCAGTCTGTTGGCCCACAGTGCTGGGGGAAGGATAAGCTAAGCAAGGACAATAGGTCTTTAGACTTGTGAACCTCAAGTAGTCTAAACCGCTACATAAAGGGAAGGATAAGCTAAGGTCTATTGGCGGATCGAACTATTGGTACTTAGACTTGCGAACCTCTTACTAAACTACGACATTAGGGGAAGGATAAGCTAGTACCCACTGTCTAGTTGGAAATATCAGTTGCTATTTTTCTTGACTCTAAAGGCATTCAGTATCATCGTTATCCTTGTTTGATATTCGAGTTGGGCATTGTTGTTCTTGTTATCTTGTTATATTATTATGCTTGATTATATATTTCTTTAATGCCCGAAAAATGGAAATGGATCTTATGATCTGAACTGTTGAAATCTAGTTTGACTTTATACTAGATATTATTTGGATGATTAATGGTAGAGCAGGCTTCTGCTTTATTGAGTCCGTTGATATGTTTTGCTCACCCCACTACTCCCCCCCCCCCCCCGCCCTGGGTACCTCAGCGGTCGCGATAGGTTGTGAAAGGGAAGGTGAAGAAAATGTTCGCGAAGCCTTCTCAATTGCGTATGAAATGGTTGTATCTATATTTACTTATTTTGAACTTAAAAATGTATACCACAGGGAAAATGACTCGGGTAGATAGTAATATAACTAAATATTAGTATTATAAATTATGCATGTAGATGAATGGATCACATTTCATGTATATGTTGTGCACAGGTTCTGGAATTAATTTGCAGGTATTCGAGACTTTTGGGTAGCTCAAAATACAAAGGAGATTTTGTCGAAATTTCGTTAGAAATATTGAGTTAGATTATTTGAAGTTATCAAGTTGACTTTATAGGTCTAATACTAATTCCGCAATAAATTTAAGTTGGCTTAGAAAATAGTCAATATTGGTATTTATTCTGCAGGTTAAGGCTGACAAGATCATCGCTTGACCCGATGGGTTATCTCGAGGTTTGGCGTTGGTTTAGGTCGAGCAGTTGAGGCCATAAGGGTTTGGGTCGTCTCATTGAGAAAGGTCATTCCCAGCCATTATACATTTCTTCACCCACTAGGAAGCAAACTTTCGATTCCTTACCGAAATAATAATCTTAGTTCTTCATAACTCTCCTTTTTTTACACATATATCTTGCTTACTTATCCACAAGAATTAAACTACAATACTAGCAAGAAATTCCAGAACCTATCAGTTCTACAACTACAACATCAATAACCTTCAGTTGTTATCACAACTTAAGTTAATCCATCATAAATTTATGAGCATGAAATTTCATTCATATAGGACAAGAATAATTTAACTCTCCAAGTTAATATCACTCAGCTTCCACTTGTTGATATATCTAATATTTCTTATAAAATTGACACTGTCGATTTTCATTTCAAGTCACCAACAACTTATTCTTATCACAATAATTTTTGGATTTCATTTGAATGAATCTTTTATAGAAATCATGAATTTTTCATAATATTATTGCCTTTTTTATTCGAATTCAAAGAACTTTCTTTACATACTTAATATTCCGATATGAGATTATCCATACCAAATATCAATAATTAGTAGCCAAACCTTGACATACAAGATAATCTCAATCAATTTCTTTATAATTCATCACTCAATTAATCATCATTAGCTCAGCTCCAATTTAGGCTCCAAAGAACATACTTGTAGTTATCAATCTAGACAACTCAACTACTGATGTGTCTGTGTAGGACTTCAATTGTTCATCATTACATATCTCATTCAAGAGATATTATTGAGCAACTTGTATCATAACTACAACCACTGACCTTTTTCTATTCAAGGCATTGTCAATACAATCACCTTAATGAGTGATGTTTCAGAGTGAATTCTTAACATTTAGGAAATTCATGGTATCGATCTCACCTTCTATTTCTATCACTCTGACAATTCCACTTTTTCAAACTTCCATAGTTTGAAATTTACTATTTTAACCTTAAACCAATCCACTGGTTTTTGTGCCCAATGGTTTTCTTTTAATGATTCTTCTAAGATTCTCAATAATTTCTGAGAATGGTTAAAAGGTTCTCAACCATCTTTACTCTTAGTGATGTCTTTGATATTTGGTAAAATTACCAAATTAGTTATCTCGAGATTATCAATCTTCTATAGTTCTTCTCACAAATCTTGAGCTATATTTAGAAGTATAAGCTACAATTTTGTTTTATTGTGTCAACACACATTCTTACCTAAATAATAAGTCTTAAGATGAACCACTAACTTCTACAATGTAAGTATCATCAAGCAAACATTGTAGTCAAACTATACTTCAACTTTCTTAAAGACATCTTTGTATCTAATTTCAATTTACATCAATCTCATACTTAGTTAACTGAATAAACTACACAACAATAATATAGATCTCTAGATCAATTGTTTGTAATATTCAATTATTTTAAGCTTATTTTTCTCTTTTACCTTTGTGTTGAATATTTGATTCCAATCAAATCCTTCAATTTGCTGTTAATATTCAACACTCATATAAGTAATTTTACCTTTCAAACTTAGTACTTGCACTTGCAAAATTTAGCATGAACCAATTTACTGTCATAATTTGTAATTATGTACGGTAATGCTTGTGCATCTTTTAAGTCTTCAAATATTTCATTCTTGTTATTATTGATAACACAATAACTTCATTACAATAGGGTTTCTATACTTGTCACCCTTTATTTATGAATATGTCATGAGTTTTAGTAAGTTTTAATAGTTTCCACCATCCATTTAAAATGATGCAACAATCGCATGAAATCATCTTTAAATATATCTTTAATTTTGATTATATAATAGTGACAACTAGATCTCAACTAACTCTCGAGTACAACTGATTTCACGATATTGCTAAAATGAGTTGTCAATTTCGGGCAATGAATATTCACTCCCACTACTATACAATATTCTTTGGAATCCTAAAATCCTCAGATTCATTGACCACTCATTCTCCCCAATTTAAACTATACAAGTCTAAGACATCAGACTAGAATATCTTACCAACTTACTATTATGCTCTGAATTAAACTATCCTTTAGTTTTAAAATTCTCAACTTTCACCTTTCATTACTCAACAATTTGTTTGTCATTCCAATATGGGTTCATAACATAACTAGAATTTGTACTTCATAAAAACTTATGAAGTATAAATACATTAGTGGTTTTCTAACCTCAAATAGGCTTTTATAATTAACCACTAATTTATTTACTGAATAACTTCCATTATCTCTCTACTTATCACAGTACTAGTATTAAATCATATCTCAAAGTGGCTTACTGTCAGCCCCTTAATAGCAAGTAGGTTGGGCTGGGCAGCGAGAAACTTAGCAAATAGTCGAGTTTCGGATGACTCGGATGGTTCCATGAGGTTTGGTAGCAGATAACATGCGGGACGGATGAGGCAGCGCACAGGCGTGGACGAGGTCGCGCCTTGGCACGTGCCATGGCGCATCCCTTGGCACAGGCACGGGCAAGCCTTGGCAGATTCCCTTGGCACGAGCAAGGTTGCGCCTTGGCAGATTCCTTTGGCATGAGCAAGGTCGCGCATTTGCAGATTCCTTTGCCACCAGTAAGGCCGCGCCTTGGCAGGTTCCTTGGGCACGAGCAAGGCAACACCTTGCCAGATTCTTTTGGTACGAGTAAGGCCGCGCTTTGGCACGGGTTGACAAAGTTTGACTTGACGTTGACCTAGTCAAAGTACAATTGGTTTCATTTTTTGATGTTTCCTATTGGAGTTCGGGGAACGGCTTAACATCTACTATAAGGAGAGGTGTGTCATTTCCTAGGGGCGGCATGAGCATAGAAGCAAGGAAGACCCTCGAGCATGCCTTATGCAACCATGTCAAGGCAAGACCCACGGACCTATGGTTTGAGCCACCCCGAGCCAGTGAGACTCGACTGAGCCCCTGATAGCAACCCAGGGTGCCTAGGCTCAGCTAGGCACCACCGAGCAGTCTCTGTCCCTAAACGAAACATGGTCCAAGTCACCTGGAGGCACGGATGGACCAAGTCAAGGTGGTTCCAAGCGGTTGGGTAAGTACCTTGGTCATTGCCCCTGACATGACCAAGGCATGTCCGAAAATGTCCCGAACACATGAAGCATGTGGTAATTGACCAAGCAGTTGTGGTGGTTGTAGAACCAGGTGGCGGCAAGGGAACAAGGCAGTTGGGTAACTACCTTGACCATAAGGAGTGAGGTTTTACTTAGTCTATGAATCATTGTAATCAGTACATGTGTCCTTGACAGTTATGTAACTACTTGTTGGTTGATCTATAAAGCCATGAGCTCTAGGCTTGAGGAAGCATAAAGTACTAGAGTTGTATTCCCATTAAGAGCTTAGTAAAATGTTTCCTTGGTGTCATTTTTTCTGTTCATTTACTTTGAATATTGGTAGTGTTGAACTAAGGTGGCTCTTAGGCACCACGGGTTGGGTTAAACGAGATTTTTTTAGGGTAAATTTCTCACTTAATAACCCTGTCACAATTGGTATCAGAGCCCCGTTCTGGAGACGATGGCGACCCGAACAACAAGTGATCTAAGTGAGAGGGTAGCTCACTTAGAACACGTGATTGCAACGATGACTGTCCCGGCAAGTCGGCGGAGTCCTCAATGTCGACACAGCGCATTGAAGGCTTGGAGATGTTTGTGGCTTCCTTGGTGACTAGAGGAGAGTCACAAAAGAACATGATAGCTATGTGAGAATCCAAATTTGAGGAGTTTGTAGCGGATGTACGTTCTGTAGGAGAACTCGACCACCGAAATAGCCGCGACAATGACTTTGGAAGTGAGTCTGCTCAAGCGAGCCGTTGGTGAATCCTCGGAGATTGCGGGTGCTGTAAAGCCTAGAACCAAGATGTTGAAGCCAAAGAAATTCTCAGGCAAGCGAAGCGCGAAGGAGCTTGAGAATTTTCTTTGGGACATGGAGCAAAACTTTGTTACTGGTCGGACGGAGGAGAACCAAAAGGTCATTTTGACCTCCATGTACCTTGAAGGTGGTGCAAAACTCTGGTGGAGAACAAAGGTAGATGTGGCTGCGGGTAGACCTAAGATCGTGGATTGTGAGGTGCTAAAGAGGGAGTTGAAGGATCAATTCCTTCCTATCAATGCTGTTTGGCAAGCGTGGGAAGCCTTGCGCAAGCTCAAACAAACGGGGTAGGTTTGAGACTATGTTAAGGAGTTGTCTCTTGCTAGACATCAAAAACATGTAAAAGGATGACAAACTCTTTAACTTCACTACTGGATTGCAGTCATGGGCTCAATCCAAGCTAAAGAGGCAAATGGTGAAGGACTTGCCCGAAGCAATTGCTGCGGCTGATAGTCTTGTGAACTTCAAGACTGGTTCTTCCACGAGCGAGGGGAAGAACAAGGAGAAGAAGCCGTTTAAGGACCACCAGAAGAAGGGCGAGAAGAAGTCATTCCCTCCTAACCAAGTGAGCCCGAAGCCAGCCCCGAAAGCATACATGAAGCTCTCAAAAAGTTCCTCGCATAATGGCTGCTTCATTTGCAACGGCCCTCACAGGGCTCGTGACTGCCCAAAGTAAAAGAATCTCGGCCTTGATCGCGGAAGATGATGGCTTGCCCCGGATGAACCCACTGCAATTGTTGAATGTCATTCAACAAGTCAAGACAAGTTCTTCGGAGGGGTTGATGTATGTTGATGCAGAGGTTAATCAGAAACGAGTCTTGACAATTGTGGATTCGGGAGCAACACATTTGTTCGTGGCGGAACACATGGTGGAAAAGCTGGGACTCGCTCTTGTTGATAATTCCAGCCGAATGAAAGTTGTAAATTTTGAAGCAAAACGAATTCAAGGTATAACATCTAATGTGAATCTTAAGGTTGGGTCTTGGGAAGGGAAAATCAATTTTATAGCAGTTCCCTTAGATAACTTTGATGTTATCTTAGGAAATGACTTTCTACATTTGGGGAGCATTGCCTTGATGTCATTCTTGAGGTGATTGTTTGTGATGAACAAGTCTCATCCTTGCTTTGTTCCTGCGGCTAACATGATTTTAGGGAAAGAGAGTACAAAGTTGTCTCATCTTTCTGCCATTCAAGTGAAAGATGGACTACGAAAGGGTGAACCAACATACCTGGCGGCCTTGGTGGAAACTAAGGTAGGCACGGCAGCAAAAGTCTCTGATGTAGTTGCTGAGGTACTTGAGGACTTCAGTGACGTGATGCCTTTGGAGTTGCCGAAGCAGTTACCCCCACAAAGGGTGATTGACCATGAGATTGAGCTGATCTCTAGCTCAAAGCCCTCAGCACAAGCCCCTTGCAGAATGGCTCCAAATGAGTTGGAGGAGCTGAGGAAGCAGTTGCAAGAGTTGTTGGATGTTGGATTTATTAAGCCATCCAAGGCACCTTATGGAGCATCAGTCATGTTCCAACGAAAACACGATGGATCCATTCGGATGTGCGTGGACTACAGGGCATTGAATAAGCTGACAGTGAAGAATAAGTATCTTATTCCGTTGGTGGCAGACTTGTTCGATCGGCTATCCAGTGCAGCCTACTTCACGAAGTTGGACTTCAGGTCGGGGTACTACCAAGTCCGAATTGCAGCTGGAGATGTCCCTAAGACGACCATGGTGACTAGGTATGGATCATTTGAATACTTAGTCATGTCATTTGGCATGACAAATGTCCTTGCTACATTCTGTAATTTGATGAACGATGTGCTAAGGGAGTTCATCGATCGGTTTGTTGTTTATCTTGATGATGTTGTAATTTACAGTAAAAACCTCCAAGATCATGTTGATCACTTACGGATGATTTTGACTACCTTAAGGGCTAACCATTTGTATGTAAAAAAGGAAAAATGTGAGTTTGCTGCGCAAATGATCACTTTCTTTGGTCACGTTGTAGGCCAGGGTAAATTACAGATGGACCCAGAGAAAGTGCGGGCAATCATGGAGTGGCCAAACCCACGAAGGTCTAGAGTTGCGGTCATTCTTGAGTTTGGCTAACTACTACCGGCGGTTCGTGGAACGCTACTCAAGGAAAGTGGCACCGCTGACAGACCTATCGAAGAAGGATCGGGCTTGGGCATGGACGAATCGATGCAACCAAGTCATGGCAGAACTGAGGCAGGCCATTGCCTCTGAACCAGTATTGGGACTGCCTAATTTTGACATACCTTTCGAATTGCATACTAACGCATCAGATCGAGCATTGAGGGCGGTACTTGTCCAGGAAGGACACTCAATTGCTTTCGAAAGTAGGAAACTGAGGGAAGCGGAGCAGAGGTACCCGACTCTTGAGAAAGAAATGTTGGTTGTGACTCATGCTCTCCATCTTTGGAGGCATTACTTGTTGGGAACGAGCTTTGTGGTGCGGACAGACAATGTTGTTATCACTTACTTCATGAGTCAGAAGAAGCTCACTCAGAATTTGGCAAGGTGGCTGGATTTCCTATAAGAGTTCGATGTTCAGTTCGAACATAAGTCTGGAAGGCTTAACTCAGTCCCGGACGCTCTTAGTCGCAAAGTGGTGGTTGAGATGGTGTCAACAGCGGTGAGGCTGGAAAGCGAGTTCATGCCTCGCATCAAGGAGGAGACAAGCAAAGACTCTGTTTGTTCAAAGATGTTAAAGCTAGTGGCTGAGGGAGTCACTCGGAGGTTTTGGTGCTAAGATGGGGTCCTCTATGCTAAAAGAGGATGTCCATATGTCCTTAATACTGTCGGACTAAGGCGACAACTTCTGAGGAAGACACACGATGCTCAGTGGGATGGGCATCCAAGCATGAAGCGCACTTATGCCCTCTTATCTTGTTTGTTCTTCTGGCCTTAGATGGAGGAGGACGTATATCAATATGTGCGGACTTGTATTGTGTGCCAGCAAGACAAGACAGAGAGGAGGAAGGCACCAGGGTTGGTGGAGCCTTTGCCTGTACCAGATAGACCCTTTCAGAGTATATCTATGAATTTCATTACTGGTCTTCCTAAAGTGTAGGGAATGAGCAGCGTGCTTGTGGTGGTGGATCGATTCTCGAAGTATGCTACGTTCATAATTGCTCCGAAGAATTGCGATGCAGACATGATTGCGGAGTTGTTCTTGAAGCATGTGGCATAATATTGGGGGATACTGTAGGACATTATCAGTGATAGAGACGCTCGGTTCACTGGAAGGTTTTGGACTGCCATATTCAATCGGTTTGACTCGGAGTTGAAGTTTTCCACAGCAAACCATCCTCAAACGGATGGGCAAACGGAGAGGATAGATGCATTACTGGAGGACTACCTCGGACACTGTGAATGCAAGCTAGTCCAACTTGGTGGATTTACTTGATGCAGCCCAATTCTGCTACAATCTTCACAAAAGCTCGGCTACGGAGCTGAGTCCATTCGAGGTCGCGACGGGATAACAGCCGACTACTCCACATGAGGTAGTCAAATCAAAGTCGATGGGGTCTAGCCCAACGGCTTATCGCTTTGCGAGGAGCAAGCAGGAGCTGAGGGAAGCAGCTCAAGACAGTTTGGTCAAAGTTGTCCGGAGGATAAAAAGTATGCGGACAAGAATAGAAGACCCTCGGAGTTCCAGGAAGGAGACCTAGTCTTGTTGAAGCTCACTCCTCAGATTTTGAAGAAGTTCAACAAGAAGGAGATGCACAAAGACCTGGTTCAGCGGTACGAATGACTATTTGAGGTGGTCAAGCGAGTTGGGAGGGTGGCTCATCGCCCTAAGCTACTAGAAAGGTTGAAGATACATCATACATCCCTTGTCAGCTACCTTTAACTTTTTCATTCTGACGAGGCAGATCCAGGGAGAAGCACAACAAGACGGGCTCCACCTTTGGTACGAAAAGAGTTTGCAGGAGAAATTGAGCAGATTCTAAGCCACGATACGCGTTGCCAGAGCAAGAAAAATAGGCAAACTTTTTACTTGATAAAATGGGTTAATGTTGATGAACCAACTTGGGAGCGAGACACTACCGTATGACAGTTTGAGAATGAGATGGCAGACTATGAGAAGCGGTAGCAACCGAGTAGTTCGATAAGGGCATCGAACATTTCTGCGGGGGATCTTTGTCAGCCCCTCAATAGCATGACCCGAGTAGGCAGGGCTGGGCAGCGAGAAACCTAGCAAATAGCCGAGTTCCGGAGGATTCGGATGGTTCCATGAAGTTAGGTTGCGGATAGCATGCGGGATGGATGAGGCAGCGCACAGGCGTGGACGAGGTCGCGTCTTGGCGTGCGCCAAGGCACGGTGCTTGGGCGCAGGCGAAGTTGCGCCTTGGCACGTGCCTTGGTGCATCCCTTGGCACAGGCACGGGTAAGCCTTGCCAGATTCCCTTGGCTGCTGCGCCTTGGCAGGTTCCTTTGGCGTGAGCAAGACCGCGGCTTGCCAGATTCCTTTAGCACGAAAGGTCGCGTCTTAGCATATTCCTTTTGGCATGAGCAAGGCCGCGCTTTGGCAGATTTCTTTGGCACAAGCAAAGTCGCACCTTGGCAGGTTCCTTGGGCACGAGCAAGGCAACACTTTAGCAGATTCCTTTGGCACGGGCAAGGTCGCGCCTTGGCACGGGTAAGGCATACCTTGGCAAGGGTTGACAAAGCTTAACTTGGCGTTGACCAAGTCAAAGTACGATTGGTCTCATTTCTTGATGTTTCCTATTGGAGTTCGAGGAACGGCTTAACATCTACTATAAAGAGAGGTGTGTCATCTCCTAGGGGCGGTATGTGCATAGAAGCAAGGAAGACCCTCAAGCATGCCTTAGGCAACCATGCCAAGACAAGACCCACGGTCCGAGCCACCCAAAGTCGGTGGGACTCGATTGAGCCTCGGCTAGCACCCAGGGTGCCTAAGCTCAGCTCGGCACCACCGAGCAGTCCCTATCCCTAAGCGAAACATGAACCAAATCACCTTGAGGTACAAATGGACCAAGTCAAGGTGGTTCCAGGCGGTTGAGTAACTACCTTGGTCATGACCTCTGACATGACCAAGGCACGATCGAAAATGTCCCGAACACACGGAGCATGTGGTAATTGACCAAGCAGTTGTGGCGGTTGTGGAACCAGGTGGTAGCAATGGAACAAGGCAGTTGGGTAACTGCCTTGACCACAAGGAGTAGGGTTTTACTTAGTCTATGAATCAATGTAATAAGGACATGTGTCCTTGACTGTTATGTAACTACTTGTTGGCTGATCTATAAAACGATGGGCTTTAGGCTTGGGGAAGCATAAAGTACCAGAGTTGTATTCCAATTGAGAGCTTAGTAAAACGTTTCCTTTGTGCTATTGTTTGCTATTCATTTACTTGGTAGTGTTGAACTAAGGTGGCCCTTAGGCACCACGAGTTAGTTTGAGCGAGAAAATTTTCATTAAGGTAAACCCCACTTAATAGCCCCGTGACACTTACCATCTTTGAGTTCCAGTTACAGTCATTCGGTATTCCATTGCTTCATAAATTATATTCTCCTAATATACGTCTCAATGTTTAGATACAATTGATATTTCTTCGTATACTATTATTTGTCAAATAATATCACTAAGAACAAAGACCATTGACAACAGCTAATAGGAGATGAGTTTAATTTCATCTTTATAAGTTTTCATTATATATGTCATTCTCAATTTTCTCGAGGATAAGATTCTCTTGAACTCTTACCTCCAAAACTTCATCATATCATGAGAAAACGATGGATTTCAACCATCTTATCATCATTCAAAAAAGACATAACTTATATATCTACCACGTAGATATAATAAAGCATTACAAATAACATATTTCAGTCTTTTATTTTATTTTTTTGTTACCCCCCAAAATCAAGATAAATTCATTTATTACATCCTAAACTTTTTCATAACTCGAGATAACTCTCAGAGTTAGTAAGCTTAAGGTATGGTACCAAGTTATATCAGAAGCAATGACATTAAACTTTGATACCAAATTGTATCCGAGTTATCACTTGTTTCCAAGTAATAAGGTTATTCTCTGAAGTAAACTATAATATCACACTGTATCAAAGTTAATTACCTTAAACTTTGGAGTAGGCTCTGACCAGTATTCGATACCAAACTATATCAGAGTTATTAAATGTGTCAAAGCCTTTAAACTCGGTCTCTGATACCAAGTTGCATCAGAGTTACCACTTGATTTGAAAGTGATAAACCTTAGGAGTGATAAACATTGGGCTATGATACCAAGTTGTAGCATCTCCTAACTCGATTAGACCAATGCTCGGCTCGAAACCCTAATTAAGCCTCATTAATCCGCTATACTTCAATAGAGCCAGCAGCCTCTCCTTCTATCTCCTGATAAACACTACTGTGTATTGAATATCGATGTAAAACAAATATTGAACGCAGCGGAAATTTAAAGCTTTTTCGATAATAATTACGATATACAGTACCAAATCAAATCGGAATAAACATCGGTTATATAAAATTTTCTATCTTTTATGATATTATGAAACTGTAATTCAATACAAATATATAAGATGAGGGGAGATTCAATACATCGTAGAGAAGATCAAAACTCCTTAATCTTCTCTATCACGTAGTCGTAGCACTCGTCGATTTTTCTGAAATGTTAATTTGGGGTGAATGCTCCAACTTGCTCAGTAAGTAGGGATTCACATAGCCATCAACATTCCATATAATAATCAAGAATGTTATGCACTAACAATATGCGTCAATGTTAACTAACAAGAATATGGAAAACATATAATTCAATAAATAATGGATGCAAATCAAACTGTCAATGACTATTACACTGTGATTTTCATTTTATTTATAAAACTATGGTCGATTACCTATTGATGTCATTAAGGCGATTAATGTCCAATCGTTCTATCTAAAACCCTCTAGTGAATATGTAATCTACGCAACCTATTTAACTGAGTAGGAAGTTAAATATAGGCCTGAAAGGTAACTCATCTCCTATATAACTTAGTCTCAATCTTATGAACTTACTCTCGTGAATCACAATAAACACCGTTTTTCATTTATTAAAACCATCACAGTGTACATAGTCTCACATTCAGTCTACAAACTACATGAACTATATATATTAGGATAGCCGTACAACATTGATAAATAAAACATAACATAGTTGATGTTTTTAGGGGTGGGAGCGCACTTCCTCACTTGGTGGGGCGCGTTCCATCAACTGAGTTCATCCCAACTGATGAAGGAAGTGCGCTCCTCTGCTAGGTGGAGTGCGCTCTACCCTGTACTGTCTCGACAGTAAGGAGGGCAGTAGCCACTATCCAATCCACAAACCATCGTAACATCCTCAAGTATTCTCTCAAATCATCAAGGAGGATCTTTAGTTAGGTAACTACCCATTCTCAATCAATAACAACAATAATTCACAGAGAAATCATCACCTACCTATAAATTCAACTTAAAACCTCAAAAACCAAACTTGCCCATAGTGATGATATCTGATCTACAATTGTTTAAGCTCCTCAAATCATGTTGAAACAGCTTTATAGATCAATCCCTTAATATCCAAAACCCGCAGCTGCTTGTCTCTCATTTTCTCGAAAGATTGAATTAAATTAAGGATAAGTTTGATGATTTTAGATTTATACATATGGATTTTTCTAGATATACGCATCGCGCTATCTCGAGACTGGTAAAGTGATTGATGTGTTAAAATAACACTCTCCAAAGTGACACATTTTTACACCATCAACCCTTGTGCTCATCTCGAGGCTGATCAAATGGTCCATATAATTCAAACCAAACTTTATCTATACTATATATAATGTCAATCCTCCCTTACAGTCAATTAAAGGCAAAATAGCTTGATTGACAAAAGTGTCTTCAAATGCTTATATCTCATTTGTTCAAATAATCTTCAAATATAAAAATAGAGGTATTTTGGTAAAGTTGTGATTAACTAACTAAACCTTTTTTATTGAGAGGAGTAGTTTCTAAAACCGTCCCCACCTTTCCATCCTCACATTAATTACTTTTTTCACATCTCCATGTTTATCCTTTAAAAAAAAAAAATTTACCCTTTCGAGATCATTTTCTCATATTTTTCTTCTATAATCTTTCAATAATTTTGTTGCATAATATGAAAGTGACAAAGCAACTAAAATAAGGAGAGAAAGCACATCAATTGCAAAGGGAAAAAGAATTGATTAACATATATTGTTGAACGACAACACGAAGCTTGCTAGGATAGGATTATGAACATCACTTCGCTACTTAGTTTTTTTGTTCAAATAAATGTGTGCATCACGTACGGAGCGCGCGCCCGTCCACTAGTGGTTTTTAATATATATATTTATATATCAAATATATACAAATATATATACTTTGCGTATTTTCTAACTAATAAATTCACCGGACATGCCTACGAGTATTCTCGAGTGAGCACATTTATTTAACGACCCCCTCGTCGCACTTGGTGTACCGGCTATTTATAGTTTAATTACTTATTTTTCGTTTATAGGCTTGCATATAAATTCCATTTTATACTACAACTTATAAAATTTATAAACATTCCATAAAAACACAAATCATCACAAAAATCCACGTACAGGCTTATCGAGGTATACCGGACTTAACCACGAGCCTAACTCAAGTTAATTAAGATTTGGATTAGCAATAATCATCAGCTTAAGGTAACAGGTCGTTACATTAGTGACACAGATTAGGAGCTTTTGGGTTTGGCAGGGTATTACCCCCGGTTTGTGAAGGATTTCTCAAAGATCGCTTCACCCATTACCAGATTGACACAGAAAGACATCACTTTTAAGTGGATAGAGGCCTATGAGCAGGCATTTGCATAGTTAAAGAGATTGTTGACTACTACGCCAGTATAGATGTTGCAGAGGCTGGACATGGATTTCTTGTATATACTGATGCTTCCTATACGGGCTTAGGCTGTGTAATGATGCAAGGCAATGGAGTTGTTGCTTACGCCTCCAAACAGCCGAAGATACATAAGATCTCAAATACGATTTGGATTTGGCAGGGATTGTGTTTTTGCTGAAGGTGTGGAGACATCATCTATATAGAGAGAAATTCACTCTTTACTGATCACAAGAGTCTGAAGTTTCTCTTCACACAAAAGGAGCTGAATATGAGAAATCGTAGATGGTTGGTGTTTCAAAAGGACTTTGACTTTTCCTTGGAGCATCACCTAGGAAAAGCAAACGTAGTTTCAGACGTACTGAGCATGAGACGAACTAGAGTTGTCGAGATTGTCAAATGTCATATGATGTATGAGTATGGATTACTCGAAGCAGCGGTGACAGCGAGTCAATTGGATGTTCCTACCGATACCCAGGTTATGATTTGCTCACACATGATATTACAGACCGTGTCTACACAGAAAGTGTCTAAGGGTCAAAGGAATGACAAGTTATACTCGAGATTCAGTGAGTTAGCGCAGAGTACAGAGTGTACAGACTGAGTAGAGACTGCATATAAGTGTTTGAGATATAGGGGCAGATTGTGGATATCAGAGGTACCGAGCTAAGAGATGAGATTCTTTAGGATTCACACTGCTCCCATTTCATCATTCATCCATGCAGGACCAAGATGTATCACAACATGTAGAGGCACTTCTGGTGGCATGGGATGAAGGCGGATGTATCTGAGTTCATCAGGAACCGTGGGATCTATCAGCAGGTGAAGGCTGAGCATCGCAGACTTAGAGGGTTGTTATAACCTCTTCCTATTCCACGATGAAAGTGGGAAGAAATCTATATGGATTTTTTTAGGACTGTCAAGGACTGCCAGGAGACATGATTCGATATGGGTGATAGTTAATAGACCGATAAAGTCTGCTCAATTCTTGCCAGTAGCAACGCACTACACGTTTGACCAGCTGAGTATACTGTTTGAGAGAGATATTATCAAGTTCATAGGATACCATTGACGATCACGATAGACAGATATGCTACGTATACATTCATGATGTGGCGGAGTATGCATAAGCAGTATGATATGCGCCTACAATTCAGTACAGCTTTCATCCTCAAACTAACAAGTATATTGATAGGTTAATCCAGGTCCTCGAGGACATGTTTCGGGCTTATGTATTAGAGTTTGGCGGATCTTGGGAAGAATACCTACCTTTGTGTAAGTTTGCTTACAATAACACTTATTAGGCCGGTATTGAGATGACGTCAATTGAGGCTTTATATGGCAGATAATGTTGCTCATCATTGTGTTGGGCTGAACTAGAGGGTCGGGAGATTGTGGGGCATGAGATTGTTGTCAACCCTACGGAGAAGGTCAAAATGATTCGTCAGAGACTCAAAGGTGCCCAATAAAGATGGAAGAAGTATGCAGACAAGTATCGTGGTGATCTCACGTACGCCGAGGGAGCCTTTGCCTATTTAAAGGTTTCCCTTCTGAATGGTCTTAAGAGGTTTGTGGTAAAAGGCAAGCTTGCACCAAGATTCATCGGACCTTCCAGGATTAAGAAATGGGTCGAAAAGGTTGCATACGAGCTTGAGCTACCTTCACAGATGTCAGGGATTCATCTGATTTTCCATATATCGATGCTACGACTAGCTGAGTCGAAGGCAGGAGTACGACCGATAGTTGACTTGAGTCAGATTGACCTGAGTGAGGATATTAATTATGAGGAGCAGCATATTCGGATCATGGATTGAGTGGTACAAAAGTTAAGAAGCAAGCTTGTCTCGAAAGTACTCGTCAAGTGGCAGTTCCACGACAACACGAAACTCACTTGAAAGCGAGAAGACTATATAATGGACAGATTCTCGTATCTTTTCGAGTCAAGTATAAACTTAACTTGAATTTTAGTTTTGATGACTAAATTTATATTAGTTGGGATGATTTGTCACGACCCAAAAATTTCTAATCACATTTTAATCCGTAATCAAGATCACCGATCTGTGACGTAAGACCCACTTCGTGATACACACACTAACTAAGGCATATGACTGAGGTATATTTTATAGTTGTGTGATGGTTTCCTAAACCATTAGATTAGCTTCGAGATAGGTGTAGACATTAAGATCTAGGGCCATAGTTAAACCTTATCTACATATATAGGTGTTGGTGAATGGTCATGCAAATCATTTAAATTTATTGAGATATGAAATTTAGAGATTTTAGTTGTTGGAGTTCTCTAAGGATTTATGGGAGAGAGATCAAATTCATCATCAAATTGAAGAAATCAAGATAGGAATCAGACAACAACTTAGGTAATGAAGTTCAGCACCTCTACATGCCTTAATTTTATGAGCATAGGGGGTCTTGAATTAGAAAATTTTGATCAAAATGAATTTAGAAATCTTTTTTCACTGATTTTATGAGCTAAATGAAATATCAAGCAAGTCCTTGAACCTTGATTTTTTGAAATTAAAGGTTGTTGGTAAAACTAGATATGTTAGTTTAGTTATGGTTTTTATGTAATTTCATATGGTAAATGATATCATTTCGAAATTAGTTTACATATTTGAATTCATCATTTCAAGCTGATAATCCAGCTATTAAGAAGTTACCAATTTGGATTTAAAACCAAAAAGTTATGAATTTTTGAAGTTGTATTCTTTAGTAAATGTTCTCAAATGCATGTTTAATTTGATGAATTTGATAAATTATATGAAGTGCCTAATGTATATTTGATGAAGGAGGATGTTACGGATCTCTGGTGGTGGAGAACGCGAATCCGAGGCTTTGAAGGAATTCATTCCCGAGAGGAAATCCAGAATTATGGTTGTAGAATTCTGGGTAAACACTTAACGTGCTAAGGGTTTTGGGCAGCACAAAATCTTCACTTTCTCAAAACACACTTAACCTATCTAGCCTAGCCTAAACACACTCTAATACATACTAAATGATATCGGGAACCTAAAGAAGAGTTTCGAGAGTTTGGGTAGGAGATTTGGGGTGTTGAGAGGCCGGTTAAGCTAGGGAATGCATTAAGCAACTTGTAAGTAATCTCGTCGAGGTTCTTGTTTACATTTCATTCCAATTATGCTCTGTTTTACAATCTATTTAACTATGAAATGCCTTGAAATATGATATCATGAACTTGTTTCATATTCTACTCATTATATGGGTTTTTTTTTTCATGATATCATTTGCTTATGGATTAGTTGACTCTATTCTCGTATTATGTCTTTCTTATGGTTTTAATGAAAGTGTGATCGAGAATATCATGCTATTAGGATTTGAGTAATGAAACAGGAGTGTATATGGATTTGCATTCTATGATTGTTGGCTTCGAAACATAGTCATGTCTTGAAATCCTTGATGCGAGTCTTTCTTGAAATTACAAAGTAATGGTAGAATTTAGGATCCGTTGCACGATATGATGTATTACTTACCTTATGTATTTTTTATACATTTTGGGTTGTATATAGGTTGAGCAGTTAGTTCCCCGACTTGTCACTTGACAAACTCATTGTATTAATACATTTTTGATATTTATATGCATGTGATGTTATTTCTTGATTTTCATACTTAGGATTTATTGTATTGCTTCTGCATAACTGTTAAGACTTCCGCTAAACTTAATAAACTATAAAAGTTTTTAGTTAACTCCGAGATTTCATAATAACGTGACGTGTATTATTTATCATGAACGCATCTAACAAGGAGAATAGGAAAAAAGGCTGACTAATACGTAGTTAAGTCTTACGTGGCTGAGATCAGGGGCTTAATTACGTGATTAGGCTAGGCGTGCCCTGTTTTAAAGAAGGGGACGTCGTATAAGTCTTCGTCTTGGGTTCCTTTCGAGAGATTTTTAGATGGGGTTTCTTTCGTTCATGGGTTCCTCTCATTCGACCGTGAGATGTTTGGCGAGATGATCATTATGTGTTCCTCTCGGTTTAACTAAGTCGATTCTCAGATGTCGATCAGAACTTATGTCACGCTGCACTCATGTCTAATTTCGACTTCTCTGCGACTTATTTTCATGCGATTACATTATCTTCTATTCCTTATACAAATTGTATGAATTGTAGCAATTTTATTGAATTTTGTGAATATTAGATAACTTTCTGTAGGACTTACTCATTTAGATTTGTCATTGTTTTTAGTGACAAATTGCAGATCTTACGACGAATCGGGGCAAGAGGGTCTTAGGCTACCTCCGAGCTAAGAGAGCCTCATCTGCTTTTTGTTTAGGTGTTTGTATATACTTATTTACTGCTTTTAGTGAGTCTTTGGGATGACTTGTATACTTGATACATGTATATGATCATCTTTTGTACTTCTGTCGCTTTTTGATATACATAGTATTTCATGCCGGGTTTCCATACTATAGGGTTGCTTATTAATGCAAACTTTTGATTTTTTTAACAATATTTGCATGCTTTAAAGACTTTCGCATAAATACTTAACTTATAATTATTTAATAACTCATAAACAACTTAACTTAGTTAAATTATTATAAATATTCATGCGAATAAGATACATGGGAAAGTATAAATTGCGGGTCGTCGAGGATAAGTATGCGGTGATGTGACATACTTGGTGACGTGTCCGACGATGTGGCAGTACCCGAATTGCCACGGAGTTTGGGGCTGTCGCAATTAGTGAGCTGCAAAGAATGTCTTACATTATTTATAATGGACAAAAGATTACATGCTCACTTATAGAAAGTTTGATAATACAAAAATTATTGGTTATTCAGACAGAGACTTTGATGGTTGTCCTTGACACTACAAAGTTTACTTTTGGGTATGTTTTTCTTTTTACTTATAGAGAAATCTCTAAAGAGTGTTAAAACAAACAATTATGATTACTTTTACTATAAAAGTTGATTTCATAGTTTAGGTGTACAAATCAATGATTATAGTTAAGGAACTTCATTTAAGGGCTTGGTACTGTTAACTCAATTTTCAAGCCATTAACAACTTAATATGGCAATTCTGCTTAAATAAGAAGTTTAATAAAAAAAAAGTGTCAACGAAACATTTTAGCAAAGATTTTATAATTGCAAATCTCTTAACAAAAAAATTATCATCAAAGGCATTAAGAACATGCCGACAAAATGTGCCTTAAATGTAATTCTTAATGACTTTAATTTGGGATTTGATTATATTTATGTTTATTTTATTAGATCTTATTTACCATGTTAATTCTATTAATATATGTGCACAATTATGCTTAATGATGTTTATAAGTGAATTTAGTCTTTGACAAAAACATTATGTTTTATGAATCATATAAAATAAATTAGTAATGCTCGTGGTACATGGAAGAGAATATGTCATATTTTGATGTATAACCGCTATCACTAGCATTTTTATTTTATTTTATAATGATTTAACGATACCAAATATTTATGCGCGCTAATAGAAAATTTATGTAATGTTTGGTTGTAATGTTGGTTAAGTAGGAGAACCATTAAACTATATGTGATCCACATTATTGAAATATATGATATTATGAGACAAGTGAGAAAATGTAAGGTCATAATGTGTCTCATAACATTCAATTAATTTATGCAATGAATAAAAGTTATGTAATTTATTATCCTAAAAACTTTGAAGGCCGCTAAGGGTACCCCACCAATTCATGAAGACACCCTCTTATTGAGGGCACAAATCAAATTACCAAGGGCACCCAAAAATTAGGCCTGAAATCCCGAAAATACCCCTCGTGCAAAACAGATGCACCCCACCACCCCACCACCGTCCTCTTGAGGCACCCCACCACCCCACCTCCGTCCTCTTGCTTGACTTGCCCTACTTCTCGTCAACGAACCAGCTAGCAATCTCGAATCTCAGTTGTCTTTGTTCCTCTCCGTCTCTCTCCGCTGTTGTAGGACATTTTTCGAGTTTGAATGCTCCGAGTTTTGGTCGATTTCGTCTCCACATTAGGGCTCGGTTCAAGTTTTTCGTTCACACACTCAAGTCGTGAAATCGATCGTTTGAAGGTACGTTGATAGTCTAATTAAGTTGCATTTGGTAGAGTAGTTGTTATGTTTGTGTGACGGTGCATTCAATGGTGCATTTATTAGAAAGTCGTGGTTCTCGCCACACAGCCGAGATTTTGTTTACGATCTCGCCAAGCATGGCCGAGACCGAGGGAAAACTTTTGGGAACTCGTGGTTCTCGGCCAGACAGGCTATGATCATTTACACAGTCTCGGCAACGAATGTCCGAGAGTTATATTGTTATCTCGGTCACCACTTCACGAAAGCAATCATTAGTGTATAGTTTATGTTCTGTCGGTGTTGTACAACCGAGAGTGTAAGATAAATCTCGGTTGTCCATGACCGAGACTTTTATTGTCGTCTCGGTCACCATATCACGAGAGTAAGTCGAAGTGTATAGTTTATGTCATGTCGGTGATGTACAATCGTGAACGTAGCATTTCTCTCGATTGTTCATTACCGAGACTTTTATTCCTTTCTCGGTGGATGTTGACCGAGACGTTTGCATAACTCTCGGTCCTGCGAGGCCGAATCAATCGCGTCCGTGAGAAACCCTATGTTGACAAACAAAATCATCAATTTCACAGATTTTGATCCAAAAAACAGTTCCTTCAAAGCTTCATATGGTTGTCAAACATTGTTACTTCGTTGTCGGATGATGTCAAGACGCAAGAATCGATACAGCTTGGCAAACACAATTGTGGCTTTAGGTTTCACTTGTGATCCAAGGTGGTGGGGTGCCCTAGTTTTGCATTGAAATGATTTGTTGGGTTTGAGTGAGTATATATGAAGGGGCAAAATAGACATTTACATTTTAGATGGGAAAATGAGAAAAAATATGGGTGCCTTCATGAATTGGTGGGGTGCCCATAGCGGGCCTCAAAACTTTTAAGCTCTCATTATTGTTATTGATTTGATGAAAATTGGTGTTAATGTGTGAAGCTCAATGATTCTCCCTCAAGCATATAAAATGATATTTGAACTATCAAACAATGTGTTAAATGTTTGAGATATATGAAAATGATAAGGTTTTGATAGTTTTAGGAGACTAAAAGCTTCTGCAGGTAATTTTCTAACTTATTTATATTTCGTATGTTAAAAGAATGATTCCAATATTTTCTTTATTAAAATATGTAAGTGACAACTTGCATTTCAAAAATGTGCCACCTTTTTTTTTTCTAAAAAAATAGGAAACAAAATTGCCACTCTATGAGTGGGGGTGTTTATCAAGTACTAGCATTTTCCGAGCAACTGTAATGAGGGGTTCAAGGGGGTTTATTAGAACCCCCTATTATAACCTTCCCATACCAAATGAAAAGGGAGGGTATACTAATTTTGAGGTGTTTGCATATGTGCAAACGCCCCAAAATTCGGGCCAGCATGACGACAGAATCTTCTTGTGGGCCTTGATGCTGTTTTTTTATTAATTTTTTTCTTGTTTTAACATTTATACTATTTATTCGCTTCACTTTTGCTACTAACATTTGTATTATCCGTTTCACTATTGCTACTTTGGTAATTTTTTTCCGTTTGGAAATTTTTTTCATTTTTTTTTTGAAACTTATCGGTTGGACAATTTTCTTATGAGAATAAAAAAAATATATTAATTTCACACACACTATAAATAACCAACACTTACTACTAATTTCTTCACTTCTCCATCAATACTCTCATATCTCTACTACATACACTCTTATTTTTGTAGTTTTTGTGTGTTCTTTGTTTTACATTTTTTTTGAAATATGGATGTTAATCATAATCATTCGTCTTCTTAAACTCCTCCAAATTCTCAAAATTCCCAACGTTTTTCAAATTCTCAAGATTTTTTGCATCAATTTTTCACCTAATGTGCAAAATTATCAAATTCCCCAACTTACTCAAAACCCACAATATTTTCAAAAGCACCCAAATCCTCAATATTTGCAAAATTCTCAACATTCGTACAATATGCCAAACTTTTCATGACCTTTGCTCCCATCAAACATGCATAACCTCTCATTTCTTTTTGATTCGACAAATTTTCAAAACGTTTATCAACCATTTGAAAGTGCTTCTCGTATTGATCAATATAATGCAACTGAAATAGGTTCGTTATCCGAGTGTCAAGTTCCTCCTTATTCTATACTACGCCGAGAGCCGAGAATACTGTGGTAGAAGAGCAACAAAGTAAAAAAAGTATTAGAAAAACGTGTCCCATGGAAAATTGAAGATGACAAATTGCTTGCTAGTGCGTGGCTCACAATCTCCACCGACAACATTGTAGGAACTAATCAAAGCGAAAGAGCATTTTGGAAGCGAGTCGTCTACTATTTCAATGAAAATAGGAAGCCTACTCGTCCAACAACAAAGCCCAACAGTGCCAAACAACATTGACATTCCATTGTTAAGCAAGTCAACAAGTTCAATGAATTATACAACATAATATTAGGGAAACATAACAGTGGTTGGAACGAAGAACTAGTGAGGAATCGTGCTTGTATATTATTTCAGGAAACTTACAACGGACATTTCAAGTTAGAGCACGTATGGATCATGTTGAAGGACGACCCCAAATGGAAAGAGACTAGTTCCAAGAATCGTGCTCGTAATTAATCGTAATTTTTATCTATGAACAAATTTTTAGCTTGTTTAATTAATCATGTTGTCATAATTTTTGTATAATACTAATTTATACGTAAAATATATTATATAAGATAATTGTACATTTGAATTATTTGTGTAATTGAATAAATAAATATAATAAAGTTATGTAAAACTAATCGTTTAGAGAATAATGTAGAAAAATATTGATTGACTTTTAATAAGTATTTTTTAATTTTAAAATAGAATGTGTGATTTGATTGTGGGTCTTATTTGAATCTAAAAAGAATTTAAATTATTATGGAGAAAAATTAGAGATAGAAAAAAGAAAAGATAGGGTATAATAAATTGATGATATAATATGTTATTAGCTCTTTTTTAGTACAACAATTGTGGAGGCCCTTTGAGACGAGAGAAAGAGAAGCCACGTGGCACTGATGATGAGTCAGTGTCTTTTGGATACGGACTCAGCTTAGGAGCACCCGAAAAGACCGCGGAGAATTGAAGTGACCATCGGTATGTTCGGGGCAGGTGGGCCCCACTTCCCCTCTCCATAACACCGTAACGTGCCCGCCGCCGTGGCAGGGTAAGGCCCTCATTCAGATCATATGTACCAAATTGTACAAATTTATCATCTTTATTTTTATTTTTACAACTACAATGTACAAAAAATAATCAAATTTTTTTTTTCAATAAATATATTAGTGCATGTGTGTATTTTTTTTTAGAGTTACATGTGTGTATATATATTGCACACATATATTGATTCATATATAAATACTACGTGCAGTCCCATCTTCCTTGATTTTGCCCAATTTGAATCTCTACTCTCAGTCAGTGCTTCATTTCTTTCTACTTTTTCTCCTCTCCTCTCATGTCTTCTCCTACTCCATCTTCATCATCATCATCGTCTGGTTCTTCATCGGACGGTAGCGATAGTACTGGCGGTGGAACTCGAGAAGAGTTCGAACGGCCCTCCTCGTCCCGCCAAAGATCGGACGACGGAGTGTGGCCCGAGCCTTTCATCGAAGCCCTCGCTTATCAGGTCGCCATGGACGCCGCTCGCACACTCGGCAGACTAGCTGCTGGCCCAGCCATTGCTACTGTGTTTCAGGTACCATTATTCTCACAACCACCTCATCGATCACTATTATTATGATTATTAACTATTCCTTTAAGTGAACTCTTTGATCATTATCAATTTTGATGTGAACGAGGCCTTATTATATTATTCAGTTTTGTATTATTTTATGTAGATGAGTAACGCATATATACAATTCACGATGTTCGTAAATGTTTGATTTTAAATGGGTGTAGTAGATGACTAGATGGCTTTTACCATTCAAAAAGGTTGAGATTGTCTGGGGTGTTCTTTTGGTCTATAGGTTATTATTCGGTTATTAAAACGGAGTCTCTCTTTTTTGACTGATGAATAACTTTCTAAGGTGTTGCTATACTTGTGCTAGCTGCTACTTTCTTTGTTTGCATGAAAATGTGGGAAGGAAGGCACACTTGGCACATGCCCTCAACTTTCTTTTTAACGTTATGATGGCCAAAAGCTGCACTTATGTAGATTCCATTTCACTATTTATGGTTTATTTTCAAGTACATATTATATATAAATACAATATTCGAATATACAAGACATGAGACAAGACTAGACATGCTGGTGCACTGTTCAATATTGCAGCTCAAAGACCAACCACAGCAAGTACTCTTGTTCAAACATACTAGCAAGCTAGGCTATATTAGGGTTCTGGACTCCCGTGCACGGTTTTATTTTTTATTATTTTTTCGTTCTAATCATTTTCTGGTTGTCTTTTAGTATTTCACTTCACAAACATATTCCTTACAATAAAAACCATTAATAAAATAAAACTTTATGAGTGTCCTTTGATATAAATTGAGTCGACCATTTGGAGAATTTTTATCGTAATAAATGATTGGGTTATATGACACTAAAGTAAGTAAAAATTAGAGCAATAAATATAGTCTCAAATTTTAAAAATGACTTATAAATTTGAAAGAGTTTTTATTAAAATATACTTCATTCGACCACAATAAGTGTTTTTTTAGTCATTTTAAAATATTTTGCAATATATGTCATTTGATAGTTTCAATACATATTAATTATTTAATTGACTTTATAACCCCCATAGAAAAATAAAGTTTAATAATTACACATTAATAATAAGTGAACGTAAAAGTGGTGGAGTTATGCGAGATAAATGGTGATTTAGTTATTTATTTACCACTTTCTCCTCAATCAAAATAATTGACTTTTAAAAAAAATATGAACAACCTTAAAACGACTTATAAAAGGATCCGGATGGAGTATTAATTAAAACTTAAAGTGTTTGCGGATGAGATTTTTTGGACACACTTCATAAAACATAGCTGATCATTTATTTCAATGCAAAATTTAAAGTATCATAAAGGCCATCTTCAACTCAACAACACTAAGGTAAAATAATGTAACATTAACATTATTTGTATCTATTTTGGTGGAAACAATAGCACCAACGCTATTCATGTTTCCTACCATCAATATTATTTTTTACACTATTTTATTTTTTATTATTATTTAATTTAATTTTTAGTTTTAAAGTAATAAAATTATAAAAAATGGATGAATACTGAAAGATTTGGTACTGTTTACTCAATACCAGCAGCAAAAACTTAGGGCTGGTTGAAGAAGCTATAACAATTAGTGTGTCGAGTGGAAGTGTCTAACTATCTCGCTCAACTATTTTTTAAATTTAATATTATATTAATTTTTTTTGTATGTGTGATGTTATGCGCTTGCTTTGGAAATGAAAATAAGAGGTGACAAGTAGGGTTTCATTTCGAAACTTGGGTAATACAGTATATACTTGCATTTAAGCTAGCAATCTTTTCCTATGTACTAGTGTAGGGAATCTCAATGTCTATCTACGTGTGCAAGGGAAAAGTGTAGATATGTATCTGTGAGAATCTCTGCGGTGAAAAGGAGAGTTGCAATTGAAGCCATAGAAAGTTAGAGACTTCCAAGATTTCTCTGGTATCTGCGTTGGATTTGTATGCGTTCTCAGGGTGGGTAGCTATAGAAGATGGAGTCGTTAGACTACGAATTGTCTTTTTCCAAGCTGTCTCTCTCTAGGCTCAGTTCTACTTCTGCATTGCTTTGTGTTCTTGTCTTTACTTGCCTCGCCTTTTTGCTTTACGTGCCTATATGTGTAATCTAACTGAGTCAAACTTATGTACTTTATATGTATCAGTAGCTCTCTGAACCTATGTCTCCGCTTCATTGACCTCCACCTCAAAAGGAAAAAATTGTGAACGCAAACTGAAGATGACTCTATCAGGCCATTTAAAGTTTTTGGCCTCCATCACCACCATCCCATGTAAAAGCTAGCTTGAACCATTCAAATCATGCCCGTGAAAATGACTGTATCGATCCACTGCACATGCAGTAGTCTTTATCAAATACTATATATCATCTCGAGTGCTCATGGTCAATCCCTTTGACCTGCCTTGTACTACCAGTACCCTAGCTTTATCTGTTTTGATATTTGTTTAGTTTGGTTTTCACGAGCAGTTTTGGTTCATGTATGCAGGTGTGTTCCACGTGGGCCGCCATCTCGAGATCCGAGCATCTATGGGAGCGTCTGGTCCGTGAGATATGGGCCAGGGATATCCTGATCCACGCCACGTGGCATGACGAGTACATCTTCCGCCACGTCACCGCTTCTAACTTCCAAACCGGCCGAGCCGAGCACACTCTTCTCCATTACGCAGTTAACGGTAACGGCGGAGATGCTGCCAACATTAACCACGACCGTCTAATCTGCCGATGTGTCGCTCTCTCAGACTTCCACGTGGGATGCGGTTTCGAAGACGGAACAGTTCGTCTATTCGACCTCGCCACGCGTGTCCACGTCAGCACTTTCCACCCCCTCCCACGCCCCCGCTTGGGCCCACGATCCCAAGCTGTCTCCGGCATAATCCTCGTCGACGGGACTGTCGTCTTTGCCTCTATCATCGGCGACGTCCATGTAGCATTTGTCCACGGCGACGGAGTGCGGCGCGCCCAATTAGGCAACGTCTTCAACGACGGCGCATTGGTCAGCTTCTCCGGCTGCCGGCGGTGGTGGGTCGGCTTGTTCGCCGGGGCTCAGGGGAGGTCCATCCACGTGTGGGATGGTCAAACAGAGAATTTAGTGTTTGACGGGCGGTCGTTGACCGACTCGGACGCGCTGCAGGGTTGGCGCGCGTTGGTTCAGTTTGAGTCGGTTGGGCGAGTCAGGGTGAGTAGCGGACTCGGCGCGCTGCTGGCCCACACTAGCGTACGCGTCATGTTGTTGGACTTAGACCGCATGGAGCCGATTTTGGTCGAGCGTGAGTTGCAGACCCGGGTGACGGTCGAGTCGGTGGACTTGGTGGGTGAGTTGTTTTTAGTGGTGGACTCGCGCGGGGTGGGACGAGTCAGGCGAGTCGACTCGTTCGAGAGAGTCAGTCGGTTCAGGGTGAGGGGAGTGGATGAGGGGGAGGAACCGTTGATTGCGTGTATGAATAGTGGGTGTGTGTTTGTGTGGGCCCGGAGTGAGATAAGAGTGTGGAGCGTGGAGCACGGAGTACGGTTGTACAGTTTGGAGGAGAGGGTAGATGAGGCGACAGCGTTGGCGGCGGATGAGGGCCACCTGGTGGCTTGTTCAAGTGATGGGTCGATTCATCTTTGGGATTTTGGGGCTTTCTAATGATCTCGATGAAGGTGTTGATTGATATTTTTTATTTGAAATTCGTGTTGATTGATATTGTGTATCAATTAGGGTTGCAAGTGGGGCAGGGCAAGACCAGAATCGTAATTACTGTTTCCATCCCCGCGGAGTGCGGGGCGAGAATTTATTCTTGCAAATTCTCCACGGGCTGAACTTTACCGCTCCACGCCCCACCTTGCGGGGATCCTCGCAGGGCGGGGAATCCCTGCGGTGCTCCATAGATTTTGTAAAAAATATCTATTTTGATTTTCATTCATTGGTCATTTTGGCACTTAAGTACTATTTTCTTAATTTTTTTAAAAAATTATTTTTCTCAAATTGAAGGATTAATGTAGATTTATTTTGTTGATTGAGTTACAAGTTATCATACTTAAATAAGTATATAAGATTTTCAAATCTAGTATGAAAATTATATTTCAATGATGTTTCAAATATAATTTTATATATCTTTATGATATAATATATATATATATATTATAGAATTAATTTAATGGTAAAAATAAATTTTATTGTTGGAGATCTTGAGTTTCATTTCATATATTACATATGTTTTAAGTAAAAAAAGATAATTATTTATTTTTTTTTTGGTAAAAACATGAAAAATGAAGAATTATATGCAAGGGATGCGAGGCGGGAAATCCCGCCGGGGAGAAACAATTATCGTCCTCGCTTGCCCCGCTTTGCGTGGTGGGACAAGAATAAATATAATTAAAAGACGTAATGAATAAATAAATACCTTAATATAAATCAAAGCTCCAATGTATATTCAAAATCAACTAAAATAGACAATAAAATAATGTAGAGCAAAAGGAAAGCCAAAAGAAAGTTTTTTTGAAGCTCTCTAGCCATTTTTATAGTCTCTTTACGTATACATATCTTAGATAAACTCAAGTTCTTCATATTAATCTTAAAAACCCGCGACCGACCTCAGTGATCTGTTAGAGATTCCTAACTTATACACAAAACGCTGAGCAAATCAATGAGTTTGGCTCTTGGTGCTCCACTAATTCAGCTGACGATTTCTAGTTCATTCTCCAATTCGTTGTAGATTCTCTAGCCTTTTCTTGCAGCCAATTTAGGTGGCGATTCTTAGTGGTATTTCAAATCGTTGGCTAATCGTTGAGCTTCTTTTCCAATTGACTATTTTGCTCTTCTTGACTTTTTCTTCCATTTCTTTATTTTCCTTTTTAAGACCTGAAATCACAAAATAAGAGAATACCTAGTGTAATATCATCATTTATATATACAAATTAACCTAAATTACACTATAGAATGCTTTTAATTATTGGCTTATCAAATACCCCCAAACTCAGCACTTTGCCGTCCCGAGCAAATGAATACTCTCAATCGTATTCTCTTTTTATTCTTTACATACTGATTTCAATCTAATTCATTTTAACTTTAAACAATAGAGATTTTAAAATAGAAGTGATTTTCAAATGAAAACATATTACCCACAAGTAAATGAAAGTTATGATAGAATATAATGATTTAGACAAAATGAAACATCCATTAAAAATAACTCAACCACATAATGTAACACTCTCTAGAACTTAATGTTCATTACTAAGGCCAGTACACAACATAATTTTTCTCAATCTCTACTGACAAACATTAAAATTACGATAACTAATATAAAATCTCAAAACACAAAAACCATTAGATTAATTTCAATGCTAGAAAATATTTTATAATAGTGCCACAATCAAAATCAATAAGAATTTTGCCAAGATACCAATGAATATATCATTTAAAACTTGTTAGATTAAGAAATACTTCATTCAACTCTAGCTTCAAGTATTCGAGTTGAATATTTTCTTTGACAAGTTTAAAAACATCCATCTTTTTCATCTTTCATTTTCTTTTTACTTCATTCTAATTGTTCCTTTTTAACATATTTTTTTTACTTTTGTTTTTGAGTCCCTGCTCCATTTCCTTTAGACATTTTCACATTTTTTCCACTATAGATCCCCTACTCCATTTCTTTTGAAATCTATACGACTTTATATATTTATATACTATTGTTAACATATATCACTATCCGCTAAAGTTAAAGAAAATATTCTTTCTAACTTATAGAATTTCATTGGTTTCTAACCCATTTTTTCTTTTAATTGTGGTATAATAACTTTCTATATATATACTATAAAATACTTAATCAATAGCCTTTTGTATCACAAGATTCTTAGAAATCTGTCTTGTTCATCTTACACTATTGTTTCGATCTTCTAACTATTATTATGACTAACACAAGACATTCAATTTAGTGTATACATCAACTAGTAAAGTTAATAAAAAAGAGTATAAAAATTGATTCATTCTATCATAAAACTCATTTAGGTAATAAAAATATTACTTCAGTTCAAAATTTGTTATATATTCATTATCGTTCTTACTAAAAATAAAGTAAAATGAAAACCATACTTACTTGAATTTGAAAGAAATTTGAAAAACTTCGTCAACTTGAATATCAGATTAAAAGTAATTTTGAACTTTTCTTCTACATTTCTTTCCTTTCATTGCCATGAACGTTATACTTCACCTAAAATACCTTCAAACTCATTCTAACACTTTGTCCTCAATGTTTTAAAATGAAGTATGGTTTTCAACATAATAAACTACCACGTGAAGTATAAAAGAATTGATATAATCATGAATGTGATAATCAAGAAATTAATAAAGTTAATTTAAAATTATCATAACACAGAGTGCATGAAAATGTAATGAATAAACATCACCATTATATATATCAAGTGTATTAAATATCAAACCAAAGCACTGAATTAAATGTATCACATAGTATACTACCACAAACACAAAGTATGTCACCATTACCGGAATCACATAAATGAGCTCTCATAATATCACTCGAAGACATAAAATAAATAGAATAAGCGAATCAATATAGACGTCCGAAAGTCGCGTCGTCATCATCCTCTACTAGATTAATCCTTTAGGACTGATAGCTCACACTCGGGTCATAGAGGTGGTATTCCCGACTTGGCAATGTCGTAACATTAAGATTACTGCTAAGTGGTAATTTCATCTATGTATATTGTATAGGAACCTCTACACCTCCTCGATGTTTGTTTCTCCTAGACATCGTACGCTCCATTCTGTAGATGCTCATTGCTAAGGCTCTCTAGTTCTCAAACACCAGTTCTTGATTACAAAAAGTGGTCATCTGATTATGCAAAATTACACCTATGAGAGCCATGTCATCATTTTCCACATAATCATCCTCAATATTGAAACTGAATGAAGAATGTGGAGTAGGTTTTTTTTATGGTCTAATCCTAGGTATGTTGAAAGATATTGATGCGGGTTGGATTTGGGAAATTTTTGATTAAGTTCTTGGCTTCTCTACTAACTTTCCCTTTCTTTCTCCTCTCTTGATCCTCAACCCTTTCCACCTATGGCAATTTGGAATAGTGTAAGTAAAAAAATGAACTTGTAAAATCATTTAAAACCAAATTTTTCGGGAAAGTGTTTGGTAAAATTCAACTTATCTATCGAGAATGAGAAATCATTGGAAAAATCATTTAGAAATTGAAAATTTGAAATTTATATGAAAATTGTTGATAAAACATCATTGGAAAAAATAAACTTTGTATGTAACTCAAATCAATCGATAAATATTCACAAAAAGCTGCCCAAACTCATTTGAGACTTTGTCTTGAACTAGCTTGCGTATAAAATTTGATCCATTCGTCATATGCGAAAAATGGTTCAAAAATTCAAAAGTGATAAACAAATCATCACATCATTCCCATACTCGCATTATAATAGAAATCATTCGATATCAAAACCATTTTATAGTAAAAATTCTGAAATTGAGCTCCTAACCTAATAATCAATTGAAATTCGATGAAAAACCAAAATTTTAATCCATAAGAGGTTGGGGTTTTCGTTGATTACCTCATTAAAAGTGATTCTTTCAAGTATGAGACTCAAAACGCTTCTCTATATCACTCCTTCAAGCTCCAATCTAAACTCCCTTCCTCAAGTCTTAGGTGGCTCTACACTCTCAAAACTCTCCACATTTTTGTTTTGAATGTATGAAAATTGAGGTGGAAATCAGTTTAATACACTAAAATTAAGCTTTGGAAGGTTGAATCTAGTCTTGAATTGGTCTTTTGATCAAAAAGTTGCAATGGTTTGTGAATGTGAAGGGTTAAATGTGGCGATTTAAGATTTCTATTTTTAAAAACCTGAATTCGTTCTCAGCGAATTAGGTCTTAAGTGGATTCGCTGAGGAATCGCTGACAAAATTGCTGTAAATGAGCCTAAGTGGCTCAACGATTTGTTTAGCGAATTCTAGTTATAACCTTCATTGGTGAGAAATCGCCGACTCAAATTTACAGTGAAAACTCTACGTAGTGCTGGTGATTTTCTCAACAATTTCGAGTACAAACTAAAATCGCTAGGAAATCACTTGCATATATTTGTTGTTTTTCCAATTAAATTGATTGTCCCATTTAATCATTATATATATATTCAATAAAGGTAGAAATATTCAGAATTTTGAAAATTTAACTATGATATGTATTAAATAATCTATTTCATTATCATAAATAGCTAATTAACATAAAAACTAATGCATTAAACAATATAGTAAGGAAATAAATTGGCTCGATCAACTCCCCTTACATGAAACTATTCCAGAATTGAATTCTTAAAATATTCCCATTATAAGAGTCAAAAAGTGAGAGAATATAAAAACAACTAACTAATTCTAATACTAAAACTGAAAATAAAGATAGAGTATGTGCTACTTCCCATAAAGCGCTTTTGTTTACTATCATTGGCTCGACTGAACCACACAGTTCTAAACTGGTTCTATAAACTTAATTGTAGGATTGTCCACTCTTATGCCATTCCAAAAAGTAATTGATCGGCCATGCACTTGAAAAGTAATTGTGTTGTTTAGAATATCCATGACAGCTTGCGAAGTGGCTAAGAAGGGTTGTCCTAAGATTAATGGAGGATCATTATTGATGAAGTGTGACATAACCTAAAAGTCTGTGGTAATAATATACTTGTCAATTTGAACTGGAACATTAGTAACCACACCTATTAGTTTTACTGAATAACTGTTTGGTAGAGTAACTTTTTCGGAAGCAAGTACATCCAGTTCCAATTGCGTGTGAAGAAAAAAAATGAATTGGCATGTATTTTGCTCTAGAATCCGTATCACAGATAGCTTTAAAGTACCAATTTTATTTGACCTTTATGTTTATATATGTATCTCCTGGATCATCGAGCTTGACAATTGCTAGATTCTTCTTTTTGTTCTTCTTATTTTTCTTAGATTTAAATTCCTCCATATTATTATTTTCAACATTTTTGGTCGCTTAACCCTCCATTTACGGGTTATTGTTTTTTGATTTGAAATATCTTCACCTTGCTTGTTTGTGGTCTTAGCATTTCCATCTTCCATTGTTACTGGATTAATAGCATATATTTTAGCTTCAAGATGATTTTATTCTAAAGACTCATTATCCTTAGTATATTCATTATCAAAATTTCCACAGGTATCATCATCATTGAAATGAAAAATAACAATTTTGTTTCAAATTGCAAAGACATTATTCCTTCAAAGATATCTAGCTTTGTTTTAGTTATTTTAAGGAATGGTCTTCCTAAATTATAGATGGGGACTTAGCTAAAATTGAGTCTCCCATTTTCATGGCATAGAAGTTAGCGAGAGATACTAAGTCATTTACTTTGACTAAGACATTTTGTAGTAAATCATATGGTTTAATAATGGTGTTATCAGCTAAAGTAAGATTAATAGGTGTATTAGTCAATGAACCTATTTTCGATGACTTATATAACATGAGTGACATAACGTTTATTGATGCTCCAAGATCACACATAACAAAATTTATTAAATGAGTCCCTATTGTGATAGGAATTCCAAACATTCATAGGTCAAAATATTTATCAAGTATTTTCTTTTTAATTAAAGTAGACACTTTTTATCCTAAGTTTTCTTAGAAGTTTCAGATTGGCTTGAAGACTAATACTTT
Source organism: Stephania cephalantha (assembly GCA_039657325.1). Classification (NCBI taxonomy): domain Eukaryota; kingdom Viridiplantae; phylum Streptophyta; class Magnoliopsida; order Ranunculales; family Menispermaceae; genus Stephania; species Stephania cephalantha. The sequence continues at coordinate 34,842,199 of CM077571.1, forward strand.
CTCTAAAATGCCACACCACCATCCGACGCCGTTCCCATATGATGGCGACGTCACCGATGATACCAAATATGTAGAGTAGAAGTTTTGTAATTTTTAGAAGGTGCTTATTTCTTGAGCTTTCTTATTGTTGTACCCAGGCTCAGCTATATAAAGGAGGGACCTTTATGAAAAAAAAACACATTGTAATTCTGAGTGATTTAGGAGTAGAGTAAGGTTGAGTAGCCATGTCCAGCTAGATTCTTTAATACCTAGGTCGGGGATGAAGCTCTCTAACCAATAGTAGGTTTATTTTCATGTCTTGTTGAGGTTTTCTTTAAGAATAATGTTTATTTTTAGTTCTCTATCTTTATGTTATGGCTTTTAATGATTTCTTAATGGTAGTTTAGAGTTTGCAAGTCTTTGCAAATCTCTAGGTGTAAATCCATTGACCTGCTATCAATCAGGTTGAGTCCGTGATACTAACCGGGTTGAAAAGTGGTAATCACCTATAACAAGAAACCTGACACACTTGTTGTTCTAGGTGAGTAACATCGAGAACTAAGTAAAATCTTGAGAGCGGTTGCCCAAGGTTATCTAGGGGTAGGTGTCCCACAGAGCTATTAATGCTGCTCACATGTTAAATCTTGAGAGCGGTTGCTCAAGGTTGTACGGTGAAGTAAGGGACGTATTTAGATAATGGTAGCCTTATCTATTGAGAATAGGGGAATTAGGGTGTTGACGACCCTAACACCTCTAGCCTATCTAGAGAAACTATTTTAAGACCCATATTTCAAAATCGACGATGCAAGACATATAAATAATATAGGGCTAGATTGTGGATTCCTAGGCTAAGGTACGCTTTACTATTTCTGAGTTTCAATTATTTACTTTCTTGTTTAGTAAATATTTAGGATAAAACTCTTTCAAAACCCCCAAGATTTATTTTTCTGTTTGTTGAACCCAGTTTGACTAAATCCTGTGGATTAGACCCTGTGCTCGCCTCTAGTACATTCTAGTCGAATTGGTAACCTTATATGGATTATATTTGTCAAGGATTCGGTTCCAAATTGTTTTGTTCATTGAGTCTACTAGTTTATGCACAGTAGGATAACTTGATCTAAATCGACAGGGTTCACTGTTATCTTTCGATCCAAAAATCTATAGAACCCATCGGAGGTTGGCTAGGGAAGCTCTAAACCAAAAACCTATCCCTAGCGTACTATGGCTAACCACGCTTGCCACACTGGCGGTGATCGCCAGATTACCATGGGGCAGATCAATGAAGATCTCCAAAATCTTCTTGCTCAGCAGCCCCTTTGCATAAACTTTCCACCAAACGACGAAGCTTTTGAGCTTGAGTCTGGCTTTATTCACCTCCTACCCACATTTCATGGAATGGAGAGTTAAGATCCGATGGCATTCTTAAAGGAATCTCAGACGAGTTGCCAGTCTATGAAACCTCCTTAAGCAGAAGAGAATGTGATAAAGCTTAGGGCTTTCCCATTCCGTTTAAAGGATAAGGCCAAACATTGGCTCTTTTATCTCTATCCCGGTTGTATTAATTCATGGCATGACATGATATATGAGTTTTTTAGGGAATATTTCCCTGAGGATAAGGTAGCCCAACTTATCTTTGAGATATCCAGTATTAAGATGAAAACTGGCGAGTCTTTTGGTGATTATTGAGAATGCTATAAGCGCCTAATTGCCAATTGTCCACAACATGGCCAATCCGATAAGGCCATTATCTAGTTCTTTTATGTCGACATGTCCTCTCTATAGAGGCGTATGATTGATAGCGCTTATGGTGGTCACATTCGTGACAAAACCCTTGCATAGATGAAACAACTCTACAAGGCCATAACGCAACAGTCTTGATTATACAGGGATATTGGTATTGACACGCATCGAAGTCCGTCAGTTAGAACTACTACTAGCTCCACTGACAAGAGAATTGATCAGTTGACTTCCCTAGTGGAATGTCTCCTGAGCAATGGCCAATCGCATGTTAAAGCTAGTGGGTTTTACTCAGCTAAAAGCCATGCGACTAATGAATGTCTTATTTTGTTTGAGGACCATCACCATGTCAATATTATAGGTAACCAATTTCAAGGGCAAACCTAAGGTTCCTTCGGAAATACCTACAATCAAGCAACGACGAGGAACAACCCTAACTTCTGTTATGGGCCTCGAAACTAGAACTTTCTAACCTTTTCCCCAAGAGGACAATCATTGCCTAAACCAATGACTAATCATTTATTAATAAAGGACATGATTAAATCTCTATCACCTCAATAGAAGCAGTTCGCTAGAGATGTCGCCTAGTTTTAAGTGAACACTTAGAAAACTCTCAGTGACACAAGCATCACGGTCCGAGACTTGGAAGTCTGGATATGCCAAATTGCACATTAGCAGGGTCATCTTACGGAAAGGGGGAAGTTGCCTTCGCAACCCTGCCCCAATCTGAATAAGGGTATCAACCCATTAGGTGTGCAAGTGAACGCTATTTTTCATAACATCGCCACTTCAGAAAATGAGGTTTATGAAACCATCAGCCTAGAAAAGACCAAATTAGGAGGTGATCTACCCAAACCCTAAGGAAGTCCCATAGACATCCCGCTTAAATGTGACGATTCAGGGGTAGGAGGTATCCCTTACTGTATAGGTGGACTCTATCTAGATAATGTAATGCTTGATTTAGGAGCATCAATTAATGTGATGTCCTCAAACTTCTGCGAGTTTATAGGGGTTGGCGAAATTTTAGAGACGATTCAAATTATAACCCATTGACGGTAAGGAGATCTCATGTAAAGGAATTATTCAATATGTAATGGTTCATGTTGGGGATTTCAAGTTCTTTATAGACTTCCATGTCATAGACATGACGGAGATACACAAGTCTAGACCTTTTATTCGGTAGGCCTTTTATTCGAATGGTCAGAGCTAACATTGGCCCAATCAACAGCTTTGTGTCCGTTGAACATAAAGGAAGAGTGGCTAGATTCAAAATTCTATATATTTTAAATTCTTTAACTAACACATTATTTGCTTGCTCTACTATGATTTTGAATAGGATGATTATAGATAGGTATTCATGGATCGAGGAAGCTTCGGATGAAATCATGCCAGAGATAGCCTTGGAAGAAAAGCTTATGTGAAAAGTGCACGAATAAGTACTATGCCTCCACAAAATCTGCAACTCGCTGAATAAGGGGCAAAACACATAAAGATGGATGATAGCAAGGAGAAAAGGACTGTACCCCCTGACATACTACACTACCTGTTCCAATCCGACGAAAATCTTAAAAAGATCATGCTCCAATGCAAGATTAGATACAAGAGGTTCCCTAATGTGTTATGTGACATGAATGCCATAGTCAATGTAATGTAATCCAAAACTTTCAAACTGTATGGATTATGTATAACCAATGATGCTGAGACCAATGTGATATCCAAACGAGACGGTGGAGAAACCCAGAGGGATGACCAAGAATGTATCTGTTCGCGTAGGAGACCTTGTATTTGTCATAGACTTTTATGTGGTTAATGAAAAATTAGCCAATGTGAAACACTTCTGTTGGGATAACCATTCTTAGTAATAGCTGGAGTATTGATCCATTTACAGTTGTGGTACATTAGCATCTGGGTAGTAAAGAGAATAAAGCTTTTCTAAGACGGAAGTGAGATCTTACATGATAAAAGCTAGTCTTCGCACGATTCTCCGTACAGACGATTGAGGTAATTGATTTGGACCCCGATTAGGGGGAGGTAAATTCGTTGAGCCAACAACGATAAACAAAAGCGCTACTGGGAGGCAACCCATGAACAATATTTTAGTTAGTAATCGATTTTAATTCTTATTTTTCTTATTTTCCTAACTATGCATGAAATATTGTACTAAATTATATATATATTATCCAACTATTTCCACCATTATTGCTATTTATATTCTCAGCTTAATTTTGAACCTTGAGGACAAGGTTCAAAATAAGTTTGGGGGTATTAGGTATGTGGACAGAGTAATCAATAAAGCCTTACAGGTATGAGCTTAATTTCTAAAATTTGGAGTTCACGGAAATATTATTTCCTTTTCATCCCATTTTTTATCTTCCACTTCATTCATCACTTAAAAATTAGTACAATAATGAATGCATGCTTTAGGTAGTTTAATATATTTACTGTTTTATAGAGTTTTACATACGAGCAAAACTTTGCTTTCAATTTTTGGAGTAAAAACTTGGTCAAATTGTTTGCCTTTAGACTTAGAAGAAGTAGAAGAGCTTTTACACATACTTGACAACATAAATTGATTCTTAGAGTAGGGATGAGTCATAACTCGAAATCTCTAGAATTTTGAAACTAGGACTAATCCACTTGTAGTATAATTGTTACAGATTTATCACTTGTAACATGAAGAAGTAGGCTTATTTACTATAATAAAATATGGGCTTGATGATTCTACATTGAAGAACAAACTTAACTTTAACAAAAGTGAGAAGTGCTAACAGGAGATCTCTAATAGAAAATTAAAAAGTGCTACAAGTTCCACAGGAAATGGAGCAAGGAACTTGATGGTTGAAAAAATAATGAAAAATTGGTATCCACAAGAAATGGAGCAGGGACTTTGTACAATAAAAAAATTATATAGATAGAGAAAATGAGGATCTCTAGATGAATAAAAGGTGAAAGTTCATAAAAAGAAACTCCTATTAAGAAATAAAGATTTAGCTTAAGTGCTAGTAGATAGGTTAAGTAAGTTTTTATAATTCCATGAACAAAATAATAGCCTACCTTTAAAAAAGCCCTATGGACTCCTAAAGGTGTGAAAATCTGCAAATAATTGAAGAGCGATGATAATTTTCATTTAAAAAATCCATTTAATAAGAAGATCAATTTGGATCTACTACTTTGATGAAGAGACCTAGAAAACGTATGAGTAAGTTGAAGGTTATGGTTTTTAAATGCTTTGAGTCTTGAAAAAATGTTGTTTTCAAAGGTAACCATGTTCGACTAGCCTTTGAAAATTCCAAGTCTCTTGTAAAACATATTGACCGAGTTTCAATTGTAAGGACTCTATTGTTGTGCAAAGTAGGTATAAAGTCTTTAGGGTAGTATCACTCAATTTTGTCGCATTGTGTTTAGTCGTTGTAGTCATATAACCATATGCTTGAGACGTGCCAAGGTCTAAGTTTAGGGGTATTTGACGAGTCATTATTTATGCACTTTTTTCATACGTGTTTTGCTATGTAAATCAAGTCCAAAGTCTTGTTTTATAGCTCTCTATGTTTACTTTGGAGATTTACAAGGTATTTGAGTGTTTGTGCGGGAATTAAACAAATCTGGGAAAGAAGTAAAAGTTCAGTAAGAAACCAACAGGGTTGACGACCCCATAATGAACTGATGACACCATGGAGAAGCCACAACACCAAGCAGGGCATCAAGGCACAACAAGGAACGACCTCAGAAATGAACAGACGACGTCAACTATATAACTTACAGCGCCAAGACCATATTTAGAAGTTTCACACTAACTGTAAGACCAAGGCTTTCTATAAAATGCCACGTCGCCATCCGACGCCGTTCCCATATAACAGCGGCGTCACTGACGGCGTCAGATTCGCAAAACATAAGTTTTGTAATTTTTATAAGGTTCTTATTTCACGGCCTTTCCTATTCTTATACCCGGGCTCACCTATATAAAGGAGGGACCTCTATGGACGAAAAACACATTGTAATTTAAAGTGATTTAGGAGTAGAGCAAGGTAGAGTAGCCATGTCCACCTAGGTTCTTTAATTCCTAGGTCGGGGATGAAGCTCTATAGCCAATAATAGGTTTGTTTTCATATATTGTTGAAGGTTTTCTTTTATAATATTGTTTAGTTCCAGTTCTCTATCTTTATGTTATGGTTTTTAACGATGTCTCCATGATAGTTTATAATTTATAAGTTCATTGCAAAATGGTCACGTGCTAAATTTTGGGAGCGTCAACTTGACATAATTTTTGTTCTAGGTGAATAACATCAAGAACTAGGTTAAATCTTGAGAGCAATTGCCTATGGTTATTTAGAGGTAGGTGTTCCTACAGAGCTATTAATGCTGCTCACGTGCTAAATTTTGAGAGCGATTGCCCAAGGTTATACAGTAGAGTAAGGGAAGTATTTAGAGAGCGGTTGCCTTATCTATCGAGAATAGGGGAACTAAGGTATTGGTGACCCCAACACTAGGCTATTTAGGGAAACTATTTTAAAACCCATCTTTCAAAGACAATGCAAGACATGGAAACAAAATAGGGCTAGATTTTGGATTCCTTGACTTAGGCATGCTTTACTATTCTGAGTTTCAATTATTTACTTTCTTGTTTAGTAGACCTTTAAGATAAAACTCTTTCAAACCCCCTATATTTACTTTTATGTTTGTTGAACTCAGTTTGACTGAATCATGTGGATTCGACCCCGTGCTTGCCTTTAGTACATTCCAGTAGAATTGGTAACCTTATACGGGTTATATTTGACACGCGTGACACGTGATCATTGGTGAACTCACCCATCATCATACATTAGCATATACCATCATAGATTATCATAGTTTACATTAGTTTTGTGTATTGAGAAAAACTTTTGAAGGAAAAGACATTGAAGACTCTTATTTGCAATTCAATATTTATTTCATTGATTTAATTCAAGGTATTATTTAGTTTAATCTTAGGTTTCAATGAAGTTTATGAATTGTATGATATTTATCTTAGGGATCAATAGATTATATGGTATGAATACTATGCAAAGTTATGAATTATTTATAATGTTTTAGATGCGCAATTATTAGAATTTGTGTTTTATTCTATGCTTAATGCTATGAACATCTTGGTCACAAGTTTATTGATTAGGGGTTTTAAAAGTTACCATGGCCTTGGAGCTTTTAAACCGGATATGAACAACACAACTGTAAAATATATAACATTGATAACTAGTTGTTGATTAGGGAGACATGGATAGTAAACTTAATTGTTTATGAGTCTGAAGATTAGATACTTAACGCTTTGTGAGACTTACGTTATTTACACCGATAAGTGGAGTAGTAGTTTGCACATTAGGATTTTTTCACCATGATAGTGGATTGAAGTGACTATTTAGAAAATATGTCTATTCTAAGTATACATTAGACACTCATAAGAAAGATGAAAGAAGTTAGATATGGGAAGTATAATATTCATTACTTAGGTGAAGTTGTGAACTAAGAGTCAATATAAGATAACAAACAAATTTACATTGCTTTTATAGATTAGATTAATTTTAGTTTAAATCAATTAAAAAGAGACCTACTTAATAATATAGTAAACTTGACTAAGCACTTGTGTCTGTATACAGCTTTCCCAGAGAAATGATATTCGTAATCAACCTTTGTTGATCACATTATTACAACAATTGAATTGTTATACTTGTGGTTACGATCACACTCACACATGCATTGGCCGTTACATATGATGAATGTGATCAATCTAATCTGTTATAAACAATGCAATGAAAAATACAAGACCATAATGAAAAACATGGAAATTAACATATGAATATCATAAATCACTTACCGGTCTCCTTGATCTAGACATCATTTTAGCCGACTCCTGTCAAGGCCCGTCTCACTAAGCTCTGACTTATCCCTAGATACCCTAAATAGACATATAAACCATACAATCATTTTTTAACTTCATAATAGTTTTAATTTTGTAGCATCCCCTAACCTGATTAGGCAATACCCGGCCTAAAACCCTAATTAAACCCAGATTACCCTTACCATACTTAACTAGAGCCAGTAGCCTTACCACCTACACCTGATAAACACTACTGTATATCGATTATCGAAATAAGACAAATCATATACACAACGGAAATTTAAAACCTTTTTTCGATAATCAAAATATGATATATAATATTAAAACAAAACCAGAATAAACTTCGGTTATATAAATCACCAATCCCATGTGATATTACAAAACTGTAATTTGACACCAATATATAAGACGAGAGGAAGTCATTACATCGAAGTGAAGATCAAGACTCCTATAACTTCTCCATCCCGTAGTCATAGCGCTTGTCGAATCTACCTGTAATGTTAATTGGGGTGAGCGCTCCAACTTGCTCAGTAAGTATGGGTTCACACTAATAACCAACATTCCATATAGTAAACAAGGATATCATGCAATAACAACATGCACCAATGATATCTAACAAGAATATAAAAAACATATAGATTCAATACATAATTAGATGCAAGCAAGTCATTTGGACTATTACACTGTGATTCCCATTTATTTTATAAAACTATGGTCGATTACCCACCGACACCATTAATACGATTGCTAGACCAACATATTGGTCGATATGCTCTCTAGCCCATCCATTAATGCCCAGTGGTTCTATCGCAAACTCTCTAATGTGTATGTAATCCATACAACCTATTGAATTGAGCAGAAGTTATATATAGGCCGGGAAGGGAACCCATCTTCTATAAACCTATTCTCAAAACCAAGAGTTATAGCATGGTCACATTATACACCATTTTCCATTTGTTGAAATCCATCACAGTACATAATCCCCCATTTCCTTCTAACAACTATATGAGCTGTATATACTAAATAGCCAGGTAATATTGATAAATAAGTGAATCCGTACTTACCTCGGTCTAAGTCCTTTCCCAATTTCTTAACTTTTCGGGTCTATAACTCTCTCCCGGTTAATCAACACCTATCATAAACCAATTGTAGTTAATATAAATGTATTATAGTCTATTAAGACCCTTAAAATAGTCCCTAAGCATATTGACAAACCAACCAACTCCAAATCAGTTCTGCACTGATCTGGCTGTGGGTAGCGCACTACCTGCATGTCAGTTCATCCTCCCAGTACACATAGCGCGCTATGGCCAAAGCCTAGCTCGCTATGCGCACTAGACCTGTAATAACAACACCATTCTGCTCATCCAAATCGATCCAAAACACCTCCAAACTCAACAATTACACTCCCAAATGATCAGTGAGGACCTCTAATGAGGTTATAAACCAATTCTACTCATCAAATCGCATAATTAACTAAATTTCTAGCATCACCATCGAATTGAACTTCAACAAACGCAAGAACAAATCATACCTAAAAGTTGATCTCGTGTTGTTGATTCGATTAAGCTCCTCAACTCAGTTGAACTCGGCTCCCGGAATGATCTCATTCGATCCGAAATCGAACCCGAGCCTCCTCTCTCTCGAACGTTCGAAATGAATCGATAAGCTTGATATTTTTTGTTATATATATAGATTTTCCTCGAGATACGCTTGCGCTATCTCGAGACATATGGCGTTGTTGATGCATTAAAGTGACACTCCTTAAAGTGACACAAAATTTGACACATCAAATACTTATGCTTCATTCGAGATGATCCGATAATCATATATTTCTAATATTCTCCAATATATATACTTATTATTTTAAAAAATATAAATATAAATATAAATATATAAATATAAATATATAAATATATATATATATATATATATATATATCGTGTATTATTCACCAATAAACTCACCATACGTGCCTACAAGTGTCCTTGAGCGTAGACACTCTTGCCATGACTCTCTTGTCACACTTGGTGTCCCGGTAAACCATTGTTTGTTGGGTATTTTTCGTTTTATAGGCTTGTGTATAATCTCCATATTATACAACAACCTATATATAAATTGATTTAACAATTCAAACAAACACCATACATCATGCAAACGCACGCACACGCTATTCGAGGTACGCCGAACTTAACCACGAGCCTAACCAGATTTAATTAGGATTTGGATTAGTACTAATCATCAGCTTAAGGTAACGGGTCATTACAAATTTCAACCCTTAATAATGCTCAAAAACCAATTTACATCCATTACTGACCTCGATTCTTAATTTGTTTAAGTGGAGCAAATTAAGAATTCATATCCATATTTTATAAAAATCTCGGCAGCACTTCCCATAAAAGTGGCAAGTCGAAAAAATCATTCAATAGATAACAGAATGGGGGAAAGCCTAGAAGGACTCATAACTCCACGTAGTTCACAATATATATAAAATTCAAATCATTAAAACTAACTTCTGATGAGAAATCTTTATTTACAACCTGACAAACCCAAATTAGATCAAAATTTAAACATAAACCTCTCAACTTATTAAAAACTAACTTAAGATACTCTCATAACCTATTCAAAAGTATTTCACGTCCTACAGTTACCCCAAAGACCAAAACAATACATATAAAGTGTTTATAACAAGAATATTAAACTTTAAAATTGAAAAACATCACCAAATGTTTTTGAGTATCATCCGTTCTTCCTCGGCTTCACATAAAGACTGACATCATAAAAAACAACTCGAAGTTGTCAGGTAAGTAAACTCTTACACTGCTCTGTACTTCTGAAAATGATAGTCTGAATACATAGAGACATATAATTGCATTTCCAAATAATAAGAAATTTATATAACAAAATGAAACCCTTTTATTACTAATTAAGGTTCATAAATAGGTTGGTCGACCCAAGAATAAACCTAAAACAACAATAAAAATCTAATGCATGCTCGCTGGAAAACTTGCATGCCTTGGGTCTTCCATGTTCAAGTCTATTTGGTCAGGAAACCTAGCCCCGAGTCCCGCTTGTGAGCCGTAACACTAACAAGCCATCGTCCGGAATGACATGAATGCATGACCAAGAATAATGCGAAATGCAATGTAAACTAAACACAAATGTAGGTACAAAGATGAAATTCCATAATTAGTAAAGATCACGATAGGTTTTACTTACAGTCAAACCGATACAAAATTGATAGAGAAGCCTCACTCGCGTGTTTCCCAAATTTCACGAGCCTCCACAAGTCCTATTGAATCAATAAAGTTAATAACTTAGAGTCTAAACTCAATTTGATATTTAAAAACAACTTCACATAGTTTTCAAGTCAAATTCGTATTTCAATCCTTCAAAATTCTGACAAAAGTACTTCAAAACTCCGAATAACTCCTATAAATCACCAAAACCATTTTAACATATCGAAAAAGTCTTTTCAAGAAATAGACTTCCATTTGAAGTCTCGCTTCCACATTAAGTCCTCGACTTCGATTATAACTTGTCTTAATAGCTTGCAAGTCAATTTACAAACTCTTTCAAATCCTAATTGAGATTTAAAACTTAATTTACAATTATACGCCTTCTAAAATTAAAACCTCGATTTAGAAGTCTCGAAAAGTCCTAATTACTTCACGTAATCAATAATGAAATCAATTTATTTAACTTAGCAAAACTTCCTATATTTTCATAATTTTCTTCCTCGACTTGGCCTTGCTTAGCACTCGCTGTACTATAACGACCCAGGGCAAAGCCCATGTCCTCCCTAGGTTTGGTAAGGTAGTGCCTTGCATTGCAGGGCACACCCTGCCCTTAAAGGGATTTGAGAGCTTTGTCATGGCAAGGCCCTACCTTGCCATGAAAAGGACGCTCCGAGCAGTGCACTCCTACCGCTCAGGGACCTCCATAGAGCCCCCATAGCAGCAGCTCTACTGCTTTTTTTCTTCTTCGATGTTCCTCTCACCCCAAACACTAATCAATCTTATTAATTCACCTAAATAGGGAAGATAACAACAAACCCAATTGAATGGATGAATTCTTACAAGAACACTCACCTCGCTCATCGCCAAAATAATACTACACAGCTGTCACCCATCATAATTCACTTTTTTATTTTCTCTTTTTCTTTAAACAAAAAAGAGTGTCGATGAAGAGAATATTTGAATGAGATGCCTTAAAAGCTAAATAGTACCATGAGATTAGAGAGCGAGAGAGAGATAGTGTAAAGGCCCCAAATTCTAGGTCGCTTTGCTACCCACCATGTCGCATCCCACGTCACTAAGCCTTGCCACGTCATGGCTCGCTTATCCTTGACGTCCCGCAACCTACCTGGCTACTTACACTTTTCAATTTAACCATAACTTAGCTAATTAATCTCCATATAAATATTAATGATTCCATTAGCTAGTTAATCAATTTATCTAGTTATACTACAATTTAATAGTGGAAGTCTTAAATCAAGCAAGTTATGCAGTATTTAACAATCCTAAGTAGTGGAAAACCCGACAAAAGATACCATGTATATATTAAGGCAAGATAAATAAAAAATTCATATACATGTAATCAGTGTTCTACAGTTCCCAAAACCTAACAAAACTAAAATAAATACATACTGTAGTCACACACGAGCTGGCTCTACTATCTCAGAGGTAGTCGCCTAGTACCTCCTTGCCCTTGCCCTTGCTCGTCGAAGGATCTGCACTCAATCATTCAAAAAATACAGTGACGAGTCCGGTGAGTACAATCCTAAGAGAAGCCCACACAATATTCATGAAATAAAACTACAAACTACGAGACATCTAAATATAACACCTGGCAACAGTACGTCATATTCCCATGAATGTAGGCAACACATGACAAACAAAATCAGTAGCGTGAAATAAATAACAACATATACCAACTAAACTAGTTCAAAAATAAAGCATAAATCATTAAACATCTGTATGATAACGAGAAAACCCTGACCTACACCAGCCAGTATTCGATAAATTGAATGGGAACCACGTATATACTTGCAGGCTTACAGTGACTAAACCCCAACTTCAGTAAACGGCATGGTCCCTTCTCGACGTAGTTACACATCAGCACCACCTTAATCCCTCCTGACGGTCGTAAATATATTCGACTGCCATCGACACAAGCATTATCATAAGTAACCAGTGCAAGCGATTTAGCCACAACCAATATATACGTAAATCGAAATAGGAGTGAAAACCCCATGTGTGCCCACCAGCAGTCACACATGTAATAAGAAATCGATAAACCAAACCATGAATTTTGTGAGGCATTCCAATGGGTTTACGCACCTCAATCCGCGCTCTGACTTCCTCGGACTCCCGTATCCGACCCGACAGCCCCTCGACACTGAGCTACGGTCCCCTAAGTTCCTGATGTCCAATTTTATAGTTTCAGGTCATTCCCTAGTGTTTAGACATGTATTAAGTGAAAATATACCAAAACAACCTTTAATTCCCATTTTTGATCTGCAGTTAGCGCGCTATAGGCTTGGAGTAGCGCGTTACGTAGTGGTAGCGTGCTAGATGAATGATGTAGCGCGCTACTGTTCTTCATGTTGTATAACATCAGGAATCCCAGAACGATTAGCACGATATCCTCTCTAGGTAGCAGCTACCTAGCCTCGAGGACATAATTCTCAAATCGAGAATTCAGTCTTTCTCCTCCAATTTGGCTTCCTAAACTAGTTTTACACCTTCTCTACATCAAATTAATCTCAAAACATTATTTACCTAAACTCATAACATCAATTTGATCAAATTAATTAATTTCATAAAATCAACTAATTTTCCCAAATTGTCCAAAAACCCAATTCCATCAAAACTATTGATAATTCCTTATTGGAAATGATCATTTAACATATAATTCATCAAAATATCACCAAAAACTAGGGATCTAACCCTTAAATTCGATTTTCCATCAAAACTCCAAAAAATGGGTTCATTAGATAGAGGAGATGATGGAGAAGATGATTTCCTAGGTTTTAATCCTCCTATTGAGCTCCAAGTTGGTTGAATTCCAATTCCAACAATCTCTTTCTTCTTCCCCAGCAAGTGTAGTTAATTTGGTTCATTTGCATGTGTTGATCAAACTTGTCTTATATATCACTTGGAGATTAATTCCTAGCCCTTCATCCTCATGCATTTACGTATCACAAGGATTATCTAATGGTCCACTTTCAGCCACTTAGCCCACTCACTCCCACTAACTCTCCTTATGTGACACTAATTTCCTACTCATCTGGTTCCTAGATGTCTCCGTGCACATCTTTAGACAAATCTTATAGTTCATAATTAATTTAACTAAACTATAGGCCTTTAAATACTTAATTTATTTACCTTAGCTTAGGCCCACATAATACCTATGGTTAGTGTTTTGAGTCACAAAAAATTATCAACTTGTGGTCCCACTAACCTTCGACTACCCAACACTCAGTGCCTCGTGTCTCGGCACACATTTCGAGGCACGCCATAGCCTATTGTTTTGATTTGAATTAACTTAGCCCATGGTCACATTACCCATTTAATTTATTTACTATTCATCTTGATATGGATTAGTCTAGTTTCCTAGCATACCCATAGTTCGCCTACCCGACACCCGTGTTGACACGCACTTCGAGGCATCTACCCGTCACACACCCACGCACGATATTGTTATTCAACATACACACATGCGGTGCAATATAATAATATTTTAAACACCACATATATACAACTACCTTTCCATAAATAATATATTTCCTCAGTTCTCATGTCCGAGCCAACCGAGTTGTCCACGTAAAGCCCGAATTACGACTATTAATCCCCGATATTAACGCTAATCCTGGTTTAATTAATTTTGGTTGTTACAATTCTTCCCAACTTGGAAAAATCTTGTCCTTGAAATTTAAATCTCGAGTCAACTTTGATGTAACTATCCTATCCCCGTGTGACTATGCCTTACACCTTGATAGTCCTGTTTGGGCATGTGCCCTAGGTCAATCTACAAACATTGTTTATCTTATAATTTTAGTTAATAAAATAGAGGTTTTATTTGTTTTTTTATTATAAGTGATTGCATATTTACCTTATAGTAAGATCCATGGGTATTTGTTGAAATAGCATAAATGTCCCTAGTCGGTCATTATACTGGGAACTATAATGAATTAAGACTAGTGTGAATCTTGATTGATGGTCATGTGATGGTCATGCGTATAAGGATACGAATCAAAATAATGAGTACTTATTATGGAATAAGATACTGGACCGACCCGCTATGAGAACACCACATGGATTAAGTCATAAGTGTTACTCATGATAGGTATATCATTTAGTCATTCGACTTGAGATTACCATAGAATTTAATATTAAGAGCATGATAATTTGATGCAATCAAATGTTGTCTTTAACTGGAAAATTATAAAGATTGTGATTGGTTACCGTGTGAATAATATGTGAAGGTGTGTAATCAAGATAGAATTTGTCACTCTCGTATAGAGAGATATCAGCGGATCCCTCGATAAGATAGACTGATAATGGCCAAGTCCATATGAATTGATATGATCAATGTCTCTTGGAAGTTTTTCGGTTTACCTAAACATCGAGACTAGTACGATTGAACATTAAGGGTGACTTTCCATGTCTTATGTTTAATCAAAGGATATCGCACGACAAAAGGATATGATATACGTTATTAATTAGGTTGTATCGATGTTGATATTCATGCTACTTGGGTAGTCATAATGCCTTGATAGAGACCGCTTATGACTTGTGTACCAAAATGGTTTTTGGTTCACTGCCAACATCGCATGAACCTATTGGGTCGCACACAAAGAATGGCTTTGTACAATTTCAATTGGTCCAGAGTAATGAATTTTATATGATAAAATTCATTACATAAAATCCCTTACGATTTGTTATATGATAACTTATTAATAGGGGTGTATGTGTAATTTGCTTAAACTGCGTAAATACAATAGTTGTATTACGAATATGATATTAAGTAAGGGCTTATCTACACATATAAATAAAGGGTGGATCTCTAAAAAACCAAACAAGATTTCATTTTACTATTTTTCGAGTTCTTCGGATTTAGGGAGAGAAAAAAATCTTGGGGCTAGCACTCCAAATTGTGGTCACTGTTCGTGTGTAGATTTCTGATAGAGGACGCACACTTGAACGTCTTGAAAATCAAACAATCAAAAAGGAAATCACTGAATAAGGTATGATTTACTTTCGTAGATTTAGTTTAATGGAACTTATTTTCGAGCCTGTCAGGGTTTTTTCAAAATTTGTTTTGAATTTTCCGCTGCGTATGAACCCCAAAAACCCAACAGTTCCCTCTCTACAGTCCCTTGAACACCTCCATTAGTCCATCACAGGGATCGTAGTGTTACCTTGAGACATAGGCGCGTGTTGCTGAGGTGGTCAAAATCAGTCACTCTCTTTCCAACATACCCGCAACATATTCTCACTTCGATTTCCGTGTTCAAGTTTCCCTAACCCAGATACCCAAATCCAGTAACTGTAAACCTCTCCTATCATGTAACCGAACATAATAGTCAAAACCAACCATCACATACCATGACAATCGCATGCCATGCTATAACCTACCTTAGTTCACCATGAAAATTCAATGTCATGCCACGACGTACTCTTACTCACCCTGACAATCCTATGCCATACTATGACCTATCCTTACACACCATGACAATTCCATGCCATGCTACGACCTATGACAATCATATGCCATAATACAATAATCTACCATGCATACATGCACTTAAGCTGTAATTATTACAAGTTTCAAATTCACATACCCTGAACTCGCTGTTGGGACATCTTCCAGCTTGGCTCGGTCACCACGTGAACCGGCTCTCGAGCTGCACGCATCGGTGTCATTACTGCTGGAGTAACTAATCTCTTGGGACAATCCCTCTTGATGTGCCCTCTTCCCCACACTGCCAACATGCAGGCGAATAACTTTATCCTGACCTCCGGCCCTGACTCTGCGATCTCCCGTCCCTCCCTCCCTGGTCCTGTACCTGTCTCAGCGGCGGTGCTGGTAATGGGGGACAACATAAGCTCTAGCTGCTCGATCAATATCTCTACAGTCACTCCCGTACTGTCTATCATCTCTGTCATCTCGATCTTTCTGTCTCTTCAGTCCAGTCTGTACCTTAGACCCAATAATACGCTTACCATCTCTCTGAATCAAGAAGGTCTCGTTTGTTAAAGCTCAATCAAATATCTCCTGCAAATTGTGCCTCTAGATGACACCACTGCCTCTACAATCCTGTCAACAGCCCCTTGTGTGAAATAACATATCAGTAGTCGCTCAGTCCCGGCCATATCCACCACGAACTGGAATAGATATCGAAATCACTCCATATACTATATCAACGTCCGACTTCCCCATCTCAAGGTCAGAAACTCCTTCCTCAATCTCAACCTCACCTCCATGGGTATATACTAATCGTAGAACAATTCTTTTAACTTAGTCCACGTCGTCGGCTCTGTATGTGTATCAATATATGTGGTCCACCAAACTATTGCGTGGCCTATCAAACATGCTCTAAATAATTATGTTTGAACGCTCTCATCATTCCTCATAAGCTTATGGAACTTCTGATGGGATACTATCCACTTCCCTGCCGCCTCAGGGTCACCGCCTCTATAGAAAAAGCATGGCTTAAACTTCATGAACTCCCTCAACATTTTCACCTCTAGGCAAAAAAAATCCTGATGTAGTAGCAGTCGTCTGATCTGCAATTGTAGGTGGTGGCGTAGGAGTCAGCGTCTCCAATGGAACAACAACAGCTGTAGCTCGCTTTACTTGTGTCTCAGTAGCTACTCTATCTACCGGTGTCTGTGGAACAATCGGGGCGACAGTTGTCCCCGGACGTGCTGTAACTACTACTGGCTCTCTAGGCACCATAACGGCTGTAGCAAGTGAGGTCAGTGCGACAGTCTGATCCTGTAATGAACGTAGTACCTCAGCCATCTGAGTTTTCTGAGCCAAAAGTCGATCCTCTTGTCTCACGAGGCGTACTAGACTGTCCGTCCATGATCTCCATCGAGAAGCGTGCTCCAGATCAACATCGATATATATAAGCATATAATATATATCAATATATAACACGTATATAAACCTATCACTCCCCATCTCAAGTCTGCTTCCTAACTAAGGTTCTAAGTAAGGACCATTGGGATTCCACATCTAATGTTTGTTTGTTTGTTTAAGTTTTATTCTCTTTCATTAAACTTCTCCTGAGGCTTCCTCGAAACCTTGCACTAATACCATAATGTAGCGACCCCAAATTCAAGGCCGCTTTGCTACCCGCCACGTTGCATCCCACGTCACAAAGCCTTGCCACGTCATGGTTCGCTTGTCCTTGACATCCCGCGACCTACCTAGCTACTTACACTTTTCCATTTAACCTTAACTAAACTAATTAATTTCCATATAAATATTAACGATTCCATTAACCAGTTAACCTTTATCCATTTATATTACAATTTTACAAAGGAAGCCTTAAATCAAGTAAGTTATGTAGTATTTAACAATCCTAAGTAGTGGAAAGCCCGGTAAAAGATACCATGTATATATCAAGGCAAGATAAACAAAAGATTCATATACATGTAATCAGAGTTCTACAGTTCCCGAAACCCAAAAAAGCAAAATAAATTCATACTGTAGTCACGCACGAGCTGGCTCTTCTATCTTTGAGGTAGTCGCCCAGTACCTCCTTGCCCTTGCCCTTGCTCGTCGAAGGATCTATACTTAGTCACCCAACATATACAGTGACGAGTCTAGTGTGTGAAATTCCAAGAGAAGTCCACAATATTCATGAAATAAAACTACAAAATACGAGACATCCAAATATAACACCTAGCAATAGTACGTCATATTCCTATAAATGTAGGCGGCACACGATAAGCAAAATCAGTAGCGTGAAATAAATAACAGCATATACCAACTAAACCAATTCAGAAATAAAGCATAAATCATTAAACATCTGTATAATCACGAGAAAACCCTGACCTACACCAGCCAGTGTTCAATAAATCGAATGGGAACCACATATATAGTTACAGGCTTACAGTGACTAAACCCCAACTTCAGTAAATGGCATGGTCCCTTCCCGACGCAGTTACACATCAGGACCACCCTAATCCCTCCCGACGTTCGTAGATATATTCTACTTCCATCGACACGAGCACTATCACAAGTAACAACCAATATATATGCAAATTAAAATAGGAGTGAAAACCCCATGTGTGCCCACCTGCAGTCACACATGTAATAGGAAATTGATAAACCAAACCTTGAATTATGTGAGGCATTCCAATGGGTTTACGCACCTCAATCCGCGCTTTGACTTCCCTGGACTCCCGTATCCGACTCGACAGCTCCCCGACATCGAGTTATGGTCCCCTAAGTTCCCGATGTCCAATTTTATAGTTTCAGGTCATTCCCTAGTCTTTAGACACGTATTAAGTGAAAATTCACCAAAACAACCTTTAATTTCTATTTTTGATCTGCAGTTAGCATGCTATTGGCTTGTTGTAGCGCGCTATGTAGTGGTAGCGTGCTAGATGAATGATGTAGCACGCTACGGTTCTTCATCCTGAAGAGCAGCAGGAAACCCATAATGATTAGCGCGCTATCCTCCCCAAGTATCACGCTACCAGCCTTTGGGACATAATTCTCAAATCGAGAATTTGTATTTCTCCTCCAATTTGGCTATCTAAACTGGTTTTACACCTTCTCTACATCAAATTAATCTCAAAACATCATTTATCTCAACTTTGAACATCAATTTGATCAAATTAATTAATTTCATAAATCCACTAATTTTTCAAAATTTTCCAAAAACCCAATTCCATTAAAACTATTGATAATTCCTTATTGGAAATGCTCATTTAACATATAAATCATCAAAATATCACCAAAAACTTGGGATCGAACCCTTATATTCGATTTTCCATCAAAACTCCCAAAAATTCATTAGATAGAGGAGATGATGGAGAATATGATTAAATAGGTTTTAATCCTCCCATTGAGCTCCAAGTTGGTTGAATTCCAATTCCAAGTGCAATATTCTTCTTCTTCCCCAGCAAGTGTAGTTGATTTGGTTTATTTGCATGTGTTGATCAAAGTTGTCATATATATCACTTTGAGATTAATTCCTAGCCTTTCTTCCTCATGCATTTACGTATCCCGAGGATTATCTAATTGTCAACCTTCAGTCGCTTAGCCCACTCACTCCCATTAACTCTCATCATGTGACACTAATTTCCTACTCATCTGGTTCATAGATGTCTCCATGCACATCTCTAAACAAATCATATAGTTCCCAATTAATTTAACTAAACTATATGCCTTGATTTACTTAATTTATTCACTTTAGCTTTGGCCCACATAATACCTATGGTTAGTGTTTTTAGTCACAAAAAATTATCAACTTGTGATCCTACTAACCCTTGACTACAAACACTCAGTGCCCCGTGTCTCAACACACATTTCGAGGCATGCCATAGCCTATTGTTTTAATTTGAATTAACTTAGCCTATGGTCACATTACCCATTTAATTTATTTACTATTCATCTTGACATGGATTAGTTTAATTTCCTAGCATACCCATAGTTCGCCTACCCGACACCCGTGTTGACATGCACTTCGAGGCAACTACCCGTCACGCACCCTCGCACGATATTGTTATTCAACATACACACATGCGGTGTAATATAATAATATTTTAAACACCACATATACAAAAACCACCATTCCATAAATAACATATTTCCTCGATTCTCATGTCCGAGCCAAGCGAGTTGTCCATGTAACACCCGAATTACGATCGTTAATCCCCGAGATAAACACTAATCGTGGTTTAATTAATTTTGGCTGTTACAATTCTTCCCAATTAGGAGAAATTTCAACCTCGAAATTTAAATCTCGAGTCAACTTTGATGTAACTATCCTATCCCCGTGTGACAATGTCTCACACCTTGATAGTCCCTTTCTATTGTCCCTTGAACACCTCTACTACTCCATCACAAGGATCGTAGTGTTACCTTCTGACATAGGCGTGTGTTGCTGAGGTGGTCAAATTCAGTCACTCTGTTTCCAACATCTCTGCAACATATTCTCAGTTCGATTTCCGTGTTCAAGTTTCCTTAACCCAGTTACCCAAATCCAGTCGCTGTAAACCTCTCCTATCATGTATCCCAACACAATAGTCCTAACCAACCATCACATACCATGACAATCCCATGCCATGCTATAACCTACCTTAGTTCACAATGACAATCCCATGTCATGCCACGACGCACTCTTACTCACCCTGACAATCCCATGCCATGCTATGACCTATCCTTACACACCATGACAATTCCATGCCATGCTACGACCTATGACAATCACATGCCATAATATAATAATCTACCATGCATACATGCACTTAAGCTGTAATTATTAAAAGTTTAAAATTTACATACCCCGAACCCGCTGTTGGGACATCTCCCGGTTGGCTCAGTCACCACGTGCACCGGCTCTCGAGTAAGCACCCGTGCACTACTGCTGGAGTCACCGATCTCTTGGGACAATCCCTCTTGATGTGCCCATCTTGCCTACACTACCAACATGCAGCTGAATAACCAAATCCTGACCTCCGGCCCTGACTCTGCGATCTCCCGTCCCTGCTTCCCCGGTCTTGTACCTGTCGCGACGACAACGCTGGTAATGCGGGTACAACATAAGCTCTAGCTGCTTGATCATCATCCCTACGGTCACCCTAGTACTGTCTATCCTCTCAGTCTTCCCGATCTCTCTGTTTCTTCTGTCCAGTCTGTACCTCAGACCCAATAATATGCCTACCTTCTCTCTACATCAAGAAGGTCTCGTGTGCCGAAGCTCGATCAAATATGTCCTGCAAATTGCGAGCTCCAGATGACACCACCGCCTCAGCAATCATGTCAACATCTCCTCATGTGAAATAATATATATGTAATCGCTTAGTCCTGACCACATCCACTGCGAACTGGAGTAGATACTGAAATCGCTCTATATGCTGTATGAACGTTCGACTTCCCTGTCTCAGGGTCAGAAACTCCTCCGTCAATCTTAGCCTCACCTCCATGGGTATATACTGGTTGTAACATAATTCTCTTAACTCAGCCCACGTCGTTGGCTCTTGATGAGTATCAGTATATGTGGTCCACCATACTGCTGCGTGGCCTTTCAAATATGCTCCAGATAATGGTGCCTAGAGGCTCTCATCGTTCCTCATTAGCTTATGGAACCTCTGATGGGACACTATCCACTTCCCTGCCGCCTCATGGTCACCGCCTCCATAGAAAAAACCTGGCTGAAACTTCATTAACTCCCTCAACATCTTCACCTCTAGGGCCAAAACAAATCTTGGTGTAGTAGCAGTCGTCTGATCTATAATCGTAGGTGGTGGCGTAGGAGTCGGCGTCTCAAATGGAACAACAACAGCTGTAGCTCGCTCTGCCTGTGTCTTTGTAGGTACTCTCTCTACTGGTGTCTGTGGAACAACCGGGGACAGAGCTGTCCCCGTACGAGTTGTAACTACTACTGACTCTCTAGGCACCACAACTACTGTAGCAAGTGAGGTCAGTGCGACGGTCTGATCCTATAATAAACGTAGTACCTTAGCCATATGAGTCTCCTGAGCCAAAAGTCGATCCTTTACACTCACCGTAATAGGAAAATCCCTAGCTGCATTACTAGTCTGTCCAATCTTACGAGGCGTACTAGACTATCCGTCCATGATTTACATCGAGAAGCGTGCTCCGGATCAACATCGATATATATACTCGCATATCATATATATAACAAAATATAACAAGTATATAAACCTATCACTACCCATCTCAAGTCAACTTCCCAGCTAAGGTTCTAAGTAAGGATCATCGGGTTTCCACATCTAATGTTTGTTTGTTTAAGTTTTATTCTTTCTAATTAAACTTCTCCCGAGGCTTCATCGAAACCTTGTCCTGATACCATAATGTAGCGACCCTAAATTCCAGGCCGCTTTGCTACCCGCCACGTCACATCCTACATCACCAAGCCTTGCCACGTCATGGCTCGCTTAACCTTGACGTCCCGGGACCTACCTGGCTACTTACACTTTTCCATTTTACCCTAACTTAGCTAATTCATTTCCATATAAATATTAATGATTCCATTAGCCAGTCAATCAATTTATCCAGTTATATTACAATTTTACAGCGAAAGTCTTAAATCAAGTAAGTTATACAGTATTTAACAATCCTAAGTAGTGGAAAACCCGGCAAAAGATGCCATGTATATATAAAGGCAAGATAAACAAAAGATTCATATACATGTAATCAGTGTTCTATAGATCCCATAACTAAACAAAAGTAAAATAAATACATACTATAGTCACACACGAGCTTGCTCACTATCTCAGAGGTAGTCGCCCAATACCTTATTGACCTTGCCCTTGCTCGTCGAAGGATTTGCACTCAGTCACCCAAAAAATACAGTGACGAGTCCAGTAAGTAAAATCCCAAAAGAAGTCCACACAATATTCATGAAATAAAACTACAAACTACGAGACATGCAAATATAACACCCGACAACAGTACGTCATATTCCCATAAATGTAGGCAACACACAACAAGCAAAATCAGTGGCGTGAAATAAATAATAGCATATACCAACTAAAATAATTCATAAATAAAGCATAAATCATTAAACATCCGTATAATCACGAGAAAACCCTGACTTATACCAACCAGTAATCGATAAATCAAATGGGAACCACGTATATACTTACAGGCTTACAGTGATTAAACCCCAACTTTAGTAAAGGCATGATCCCTTCCCGACGGTGTTACACATCAGGACCACCCTAATCCCTCCCGACAGTCGTAGATATATTCTACTGCCATCGACACGAGCACTATCACAAGTAACTCGTGCAAGCGATTTAGCCACAACCAATATATACACAAACCGAAATAGGAGTGAAAACCCCATGTGTGCCCACCAGCAATCACACATGTAATATGAAATCGATAAACCAAACCCTAAATTCTGTGAGGCATTCAAATGGGTTTACACACCTTAATCCGCGCTCTGACTTCCCCGCACTCCCGTATCCGACCCGACAGCTCCCCGACACTGAGCTACGGTCCCCTAAGTTCCTGAAGTCCAATTTTATAGTTTCGGGTCATTCCCTAGTCTTTAGACATGTATTAGTGAACATTTACCAAAACAACCTTTAATTTCCATTTTTGATCTGCAGTTAGCGCGCTATAGGCTTAGTGTAGCGCGCTATGTATTGGTAGCGTACTAGATGAATGATGCGGCGCGCTATTATTCTTTATCCTGAAGAACAACAGGAAACCCATAATGATTAGTGGACTATCCTCCCTAGGTAGCGCGCTACCAGCCTTAGGGATA
The DNA here is from genome assembly GCA_039657325.1 of Stephania cephalantha. Taxonomy (NCBI): domain Eukaryota; kingdom Viridiplantae; phylum Streptophyta; class Magnoliopsida; order Ranunculales; family Menispermaceae; genus Stephania; species Stephania cephalantha. Next base: position 34,866,273 of record CM077571.1, read on the forward strand.
AAATTCTCTAATCGAGAATTATGTCTTTCTCCTCTAATTTGGCTACTTAAACTGGTTTTACGCCTTCTCTACATCAAATTAATCTCAGGTGGGCACACATGAGATCTTTATTGGTCCAAAAGCACAATTACACGGATACTAATGATCCAAATAACTATAAGTTGTCCCCCTAAAAGCATGCATCGACCTTATACATACCCTAGATCTAAACCATAATACTTAAAAGCAACAACAATGAAATAGGAGAATTAAATCAAATTAAAATAATAAAATAAAAGATCTCACATAATATGCCATGAATCCATAATCCCGACTTTTTTCCCTGCCGACTTAGGCAATCATCGAGAGAAGTCGATGCTAAAAATAAAATAGTCGATGTTTTTTAATAATACCCTAGGTTCCTACTATATAAAACTACAAAAAATTGGTCTCGTGAGGTGAGAGAAACTAATTTTACGGAATCTTTATTCACACGTACGCCAGGAGCATTGTGTGGCTTTTTTAAGCTTGAAATCAGGTTTTGCCACATGTAACTATATGATTGGACCGCTTGACTGGAATTGACTGATGTGGCAGCAGGGGATTGGATGGTTCACTGGTCATGACGTGCTTAGTTGGTGACATGCTTACACGTGTCACGCCTGGAGGCGGTGAAGAATGCTCACACGACTCGACAAAAATCTGGGAGATGGTGTTGATGCGCATCCCGAGGAAATCAAAAAGATGCTGAACTAGCAGAAATGGTTTGTCTGTGACGTGGTGATGTGACGCCACGTGGTGGCTTCCTATTGGAGGTGAGCTAATGTATGAAACAGTGAACAAATCGGCGTGCGACAAGTGGCGTTAATGGCGTATGGAGAGCAGACGCGTGGCATTGACGTGGTGTGATGATCCAATGACGAGCTACCACGTGGATGGGCAGCTGGGAAGCAAATAACGAACAAGTTTGTGCATCAATCTGGGGGACTATAGAAGCATGCATTTCGAGGCAATCTAACAGCAGCTGTTTCTTAGTGACTTGACAGTGTCACTCCCCTGTCTAATTTGGTTTGTTGTCTTATATTCTACCCATTGCGCAACACATAACTCGAGATAAATAGTCTGGCGTCCGATCAATGCATGTAAATACTATATTTTGAGTATTTTTTTGCCACGAATTCAACCGCGCACTCCGTTTCACCTGAAAACGACCAATAAATATAATTAAATAAATATTTTAGAGACTTTTCACATTAAATATACTAAAATAAACTATTAAAAACCTATAAATACCGACTTATCAAATACCCCCAAACTTAAGACTTTACACGTCCCGGGCAAAGGTGTAGATGACAACACATACTAAACTAGACTCCTAATATATTAATACAATGACTCAACTAATCTTATATTGACTCAAAATTCATGGAGTTCCTCTGGTTTACATAGCCACCAAGTTAACAAGCCACTCAAAAAATTTCAGAGTTATGATATGTCAAGACTCGCAACCCAAACACAATTAAGATCACACTTTAAAGACATAGATTCGGTCAAAATAAAGGCCATCAACTACTCACGAGTTTTCTTGGCCTATACATTCAAGCACGCAAGTTTAAAATTCTCACTTAATCTAGTGAAAGCACTCTAGCTAAATCTTTTATTTGAGGAGTTTCACAACTTCCGCCTTTATTTAAATTTATATTCTCTAATTTTATTTTTTCGCATTTTTTCTTCTTTTTTTTTTTTCAACAAATACAGTCATTGCTCCATTTCCTGTGGACCAATTTTCTCACTTTTTCCCACAACAAGTTTCCCTGCTCCATTTTCTATGGAAACCTGTGGAACTCTCTATATTAACAAAAAAACTCATATTAGCCATTATCACTTTCACTATAATCAAGGAAATCCCCCAATGTGGGTTAAAATATTAACACTTGGATAAGTCTGACCGTCTGCTCATTTTCATTATCTAGCACAAAGTCCAACCATCAACTAAGTCCCTAATCATGAAATCATAAAAATGCTAGGTACGGGCTTGATTGAGTATTTCTCCTAATTTCCCTAAATTTCAAGTAAAAAAGGCAACCATAATGTAGTCATCCACATCCAAAGACACAAAGTTTCGAGTGACTTTATATGAAAAAATAAAAAATAAAAAATAAAAAAAATTATACTAAATACATGCATGAAAGTGTATCAACTACTAATGAAATGAGAAGGAAATATGAAGGGACAAGAAATGAAAGAAATGGAAGAAATGATATAAAACACCACCATTACCATATGATAACCGCATATATATATATATAAATTAAACGATCTCACTATATATATATATATATATATATATATATATATATATAAATTAAACGATCTCACTTGCGGTCTTTCGCAAATAATCCATCCAAAGTCCAACCACAATCCCTAAAATACCCCCAAACGTATTCTGAACCTTGTCCTCAAGGTTCAAAACACGTGAAGACATCTATATAACAAAAAGAAAAAATCAGTGGTAAAGAAGAACATAGATAAGAAGATGATACAAATGCCGGCATGACAAAAAGTCTCTAAAAATCAGTGAACGCACAAAATCTCTCATATGTAGGTGACTAAGGAAACTATGAAAGAACAATCATAACAAGAGCATGAACTAGTAAACATAGAAGTTAACTCAAAAGATTCAAATCAAATCTTGGGAGCCCGAAGTCTTTCAACTAAGGGTGAAATTAACAAGATGATGGAATCAAGTCTAGGGTTTTGGGTATACTAAAAAACCTACCACTAATGCGGCGACTTAAGTTGGATATGTCCCAACCAAGTCTCAAAACACCTAAAATCCTATAAACATGTTAATTCCAAAAAAAAATGCTCAGAAGTTTGTGCGTCAATCTGGGGGACTGTGGCGGCACGCATTTTGAGGCAATATAACAACAGTTGTTTCCAAGTGACTTGACTGTGTCACTCCTCTGCGTTATTTGTCTGTTGTCTCATATTCTACCCACTGCGCAACATGTAACTCGAGGCAAATAGTCTGGCGTCCGATCAATGCATGTAAATACTCTATTTTGAGTATTTTTTCGCCACGAATTCAACCGCGTATTCCATTTCACCTGAAAACGACCAATAAATATAATTAAATATATATTTTAGAGACTTTTCACATTAAATATACTAAAATAAACTATTAAAAACCTATAAATACCGACTTATCAAATACCCCCAAACTTAAGACTTTACACGTCCCGGGCAAAGGTGTTGATGACAACACAGACTAAACTAGACTCCTAATATAATAATGCAATGACTCAACTAATCTTATACCCGACTCAAAATTCATGGAGTCCCTCTGGTTTACATAGCCACTAAGTTAACAAGCCACTCAAAAAATTTCAGAGTTATGATATGTCAAGACTCGCAACCCAAACACAATTAAGATCACACTTTAAAGACATAGATTCGGTCAAAATAAAGGCCATCAACTACTCACGAGTTTTCTTGGCCTATACATTCAAGCACGCAAGTTTAAAATTCTCACTTAATCTAGTGAAAACACTCGAGCTAAATCTTTTATTTGAGGAGTTTCACAACTTCCGCCTTTATTTAAATTTATATTCTCTATTTTTATTTTTTCACATTTTTTTCTTCTTTTTTTTTCAACAAATACGGTCCCTGCTCCATTTCCTATGGACTGATTTTCTCACTTTTTCCCACCACAAGTTTCCCTGCTCCATTTTCTATGGAAACATGTGGAACTCTCTATATTAACAAAAAAACTCCTATTAGCCATTCTCATTTTCACTATAATCAAGCAAATCCCCCAATGTGGGTTAAAATATTACCACTTGCATAAGTCTGACCGTCTGCTCATTTTCATTATCTAGCACAAAGTCCAACCATCAACTAAGTCCCTAATCATGAAATCATAAAAATGCTAGGTACGGGCTTGATTGAGTGTTTCTCCTAATTTTCCCTAAATTTCAAGTCAAAAAGGCAACCATAATGTACTCATCCATAACCAAAGACACAAAGTTTCGAGTGACTCTATATGAAAAAATAAAAAATAAAAAATAAAAAAAAACTATACTAAATACATGCATGAAAGTGTATCAACTACTAATGAAATGAGAAAGAAATATGAAGGGACAAGAAATGAAAGAAATGGAAGAAATGATCTAAAACACCACCATTACCATATGATAACCGCATATAACCGCATATATATATATATATAAATTAAACGATCTCACATGCGATCTTTCGCAAATAATCCATCCAAAGTCCAACCACAATCCTTAAAATACCCCCAAACGTATTTTGAACCTTGTCCTCAAGGTTCAAAACAAGTCCAGGCATCTATATAACAAAAAGAAAAAGTCAGTGGTGAAGAAGAACATAGATAAGAAGATGATACAAATGCATTCATGACAAAAAGTCTCTAAAAATCAGTGAACGCACAAAATCTCTCATATGTAGGTGACTAAGGAAACTATGAAAGAACAATCATAACAAGAGAATGAACTAGTAAACATAGAAGTTAACTCAAAAGATTCCAATCAAATCTTGGGATCCCGAAGTCTTTCAACTAAGGGTGAAATTAACAAGATGATGGAATAAAGTCTAAGGTTTTGGGTATACTCAAAAATCCGCCACTAATGCGGCGACTTAAGTTGGATATGTCCTAACCAAGTCTCAAAACACCTAAAATTATATAAACATGTTAATTCTAAAAGAAAATGCTCACAAGTTTGTGCGTCAATCTGGGGGACCGTGGCGGCACGCATTTTGAGGCGATATAATACTAGCTGTTTCCAAGTGACTTGACTGTGTCACTCCTTTGCGTTATTTGTCTGCTGTCTCATATTCTACCCACTGCGCATCATGTAACTCGAGGCAAATAGTCTGGCATCCGATCAATGCATGTAAATACTTAATTTTGAGTATTTTCGCATCAAATTCAACCGCGCACTCCGTTTCACCAAAAAATGACCAATAAATATAACTAAATATATATTTTAGAGACTTTTCACATTAAATATACTAAAATAAACTACTAAAAACCTATAAATACCAACTTATCAAGGACCGATCTTTGTTAACACAAGATTAAGTGTTGTTATGAAACAAAGATCAATGAAAATTTCTAACTTAAAAAATGAAAGGTGTAGTGATAAGATCAACGTGTTAGAAGTTGAAATTTGGGGAAAATGGTATGAAAATTACTATGACTTGACATTAAATAAAACATAAATAGTTGTGTTTTGAAACTTAAAGTACCCAATAGTCACTTCTAACCAAATTAAGTTATGATGCCTATCACTACGACTTAAAATGTAACAAAGGAAGAGATAGATGTATTGATGGAACATTCATAGGTGATTTGTATATGAAGTCAAGTAATAACTCCTTTACAACAAGAATTTCCATTTATATAACTTCAAGGATTGAAATACCATCCTTTAAAAGTTTGATTAGTTGTTAAGTTAATTAGAGTTTGGAAATTCAAATTCTTCTCTATCTTCGGTTGGACAATAATGCAAAAATGAATTCATCAAAAGTGAAAAGTAAGATATTTTGATATCTTACATAGTCTCTTAAAAAGTACCGAGTTTCTTTTTGAGAATAAAAAGTCGAGATATTTGAGACAAATGGAAACAACTTAAGACTATAACAAACATTAGAATTATTTTGTTTGCAAAGTTTCTCTGTTTTGAACAAAGATTACCTAAGGAAGATTTCAATTCATTGAATGATAATAAGAAGTTGCACCATCCTTAGCTATAATTACAAAAAGAGAAGAGATGAAATAAATTACTTTTTCTAAGTTAATGTAAAGAAGCTGTAAGTGGTCTAAGTGTTAAACAAAGGTGTAATAAGTATGTAAAGGAACAAGAACGAGATCAATGTGATAATGGCTAACATTTACAAAAATCTGAATAGAATAGACTCTGTGTATAAAATAAAATGAGACGTTGAGATGACTTGTGATTGCTAGAATTGACATAAATGAAATACTTTAGTCAAGGTAAGACACTATAGTAGTTGTGCATGACCAAAAATCTAAGTTACTCCATATCATAATTATAATTCATTCACAGCGTAGAAGACTAGTGTGATGACACCTGTCTTTGAATAATCAAATGAATTGATGATAGTTGGAATAAAATAGTTTATAATGTTTTGTTGGAGTCAATTGGAAGCTGAAGTGTAAGCAATTAAATGGTAAAGAAATTTTCACATTTGCATGAAAAAGTGAAATCTTAGGTCAACGAGTCTCGATCAAATAAGGATTTCAAACTACAAGTTTGATGAAACTTAATATATCTTCACATGGATCTTACAAGGAAGCAAACTTGAAAAGTTGAATGTTGAACTAAAGTAATATACAACTAATATTAGTAAATATGTTGTATATTGGTTCAGATGTAGTGCTACACCACATGATTAGTCGGTGAGGAAGTTTGAAGCACTAGGTTATTTTTAAATTGGAGTTGATGTAAGATGCCTTTATAAACAATGAAGATACAAATAAAAATGAAAATATATGTACAACTTACAGTTCAGTTTGTAAGTATTATCCGCATTATTTTGAAATATTGAATAGAGTACAGTGCATCCGACTAAGATATGTTTGAAGAATTCAATATTCTTCCATTGTAAACTGAGAAAGTCAGAAGTATATATTGAGTAGAGATGGAAAAGAGATAACATATTTATAAACTTGTATGTGATACAAGTTAAAAGTTATACTATAAGAGTATAATCAAGGAATATGTTGATCTCTGTTAAAATGCATATATCTACTCAAGATAAGGATAACTGTCACTATTCAAGTAAGGAAAGAAATCTAGTGAACAGTTAGTGAATGAGATTGATATAATGGAAAATCTCAGGGGAAATGATAAAAAAATGTGAGTACGTTGGTAATGTGAAAATGTGGAAACCAGAGTGGTGTTCAAGACAATATTAAAGAGATTGGCAGTCAAATGAAAGGAATGAGGTTCTTGGTGAACTCATGGATAGAGAATATTTGACAAAGTCAGAAAAGTCGTTAATTCTCTAGCCAGTAAAAGAGGAAAATTTAAGTGAAATGACTGACGAGTTGAAATTAGTTAGTGCTTTCTTAGCCACAAATCTAAATGACATTTTGAGTAGACATTTAGAGAATGAGTGAGAGTTGCACGATGTGGCAGGTCACATTTTCTGATCGCATTAAATTCGAGATCTTTTGTCATGGAATGACAAATGCAATTAGAAATCTATAGTAATGAGATGACTTGTGTAATTTCAGGTTTCTGCTGAGAAACGCTAGAATGGTGATGATTCAGATAGACACTCAAGTCTACTTTGTATCTAATGTTATGCTCAAATATTTTTTGCATTAATATAAAATTTTAGACTGATGATAGTCTAAGAATTGATCCGCCGACAATTCAAATGAGAAGATGATCAATGATGAGAAAGCAAATTGGATGTGTATACCAGAGTTTGGTGCATAGCAAAATAATTATCAATGGTTTGTGGAATAGTATTCAATTAAAATTGAAAGTGGTTTAATTGAAAAACAAGATAGGCTAGATCTTGCTAAATATTGATGCATGAATGGGATTCAAGGCATGAAATGAGTAGTGAAGAAAAGTAAGGTTATTGGATATTCTACAAAGTTAATCGTTTAACTGGTCATATATTCACAAAATACTAGGATTGATACATAAGTTGTTATGACTTTTCATTAGACTAAGAAGATGAAAATGAAAAGTTGAAATGTTTATGATCTCTACCAATGAGTTGTTCATTATAATGAAAGTGATTGGGTCTATTTAATGGTTTCACCTTGGAAACGATTTTTACAAGTTTGGATTAAAAGAGTTGTATATGAATGATCATATTCTCATATCTCTTTTGATTCAGTAACTTGTAAGTTTAAATTTTGAGGATAAAATTTTTAATTAGTTGAGAAGAATTGTGAAATTCGAGAATTTCGTAAATTTGATTAGAAGACTAATTCAATATTTTTGAATTTTAATTAGAGTTTAGGTATCCAATGTGGAACCCACTCATTACGGATTGGAGATCGTAAGGTAAAAAGTTTTTTTTTTATGATGAATGCCTACTGTGTGTATTATATGATAATTTGTCATAATTGGAGTGCGTTGAGGTGCATCCTTAATTTGTAATAATCAGGGTTGTAAGTGTGTGCCTGAAGGGCACACGTGCAATAAAAATTATTAGTCGCTCGAAAACTAGTAAACAAGTGTTAAGTATTAAGCATGGATTTTTCCTCAGTTTACATGCAAGTTAGGATCAATAGCAGTGTAAAATGTGAATGAAGTTAGTGCAAGAACTTACCTCGGATTTCGTATCAGTTGGTAGTGGTCGAGGTTGAGATTGAGTTCAAATTGGTGTAAGTTTGGTTAAGTTGCAACATAATTAGCTCGGTAGACTTTCGTATGTTGTGTATAAAGTTAAGATTTTTGGAGTTTTGACGTAACTAAAACTAGTACTATGGACATTTTATGGAGATGGACTATTTTTTTGAGAGGTCGGCTCAATTTGATGAAAAATCGAATCCAAAACGAGCATCGATAGTAAAAACTCACCAAAATAGAGATTTTATGGAATTAATAAATAAAAATAAATTAAGCTGCTGACAAGTAGTTAAAGGTTTATAAATAAACTAAATAAAAATTTCAAACGAAACGAATGTTTCATTTTATTTCAACAGGGAACAAAAAATGTTTCGTTCTCTAACCCTGTCAACTCGGTTTTTCGATCTGCTAGCTCCCGTCATCCGATTTTTGCCCGATTTTTTCCGCAAAATTGTAGAGAATCGAGAGACGGTAAATTAAAGCCTTGTTTTTGCGGTGGAAACGAGTTATTTGGTTCAAAATTTGGTAAATACTCAATTCAGGGCATTTTCCTTAATCCAATTTGAATTCTCGCGATCTTTCAATTTCTTTCACGAGGTATTGATATAAATTGATTGGAATTGTTGAGAATTGATGTATTGGGTTAATGTGCGCCAATTTGGAATAAACGCCACCGACTCGGGTTAAGGTTTTGATGAATTGAACTAATGTGATTCAGTTGATAAATATTTTGGAGAAGTTTTTCAGTTCAAAATAAATAAAATTTGCCAAGTCGAAAGGCCATATTGAAAAATTCATAACTTCTTCGTGGGTGATCCAATTTGAGTTTTTTTAGAGTCTATGAAAAATAGGACATGAGTACTACAGGTTCCTTTACATCATCATAACAAATATTGAGGTTTTCAAGGTTTAAAAGTTACCTCAAGTTGGCTAATTGAAAGCCACTTGAAAAAGTTATATAAATTAATATTTTTGGAAATTGTTATCAAACATACTTTGGCTGCAGTTTTCATTGAGTTTCATGATTTGGTTCCACTTAAAGCTTGACCCATAATATAATTGAGTATGCAGAGAAGCTATTGGAATCATTGTTATGGTGATCCGACGCTTCGAGAACCCCAAGAAGTTAGCTCAAAGTTGGTTGGTTGTAAGTAAACCCTACAGTGGTCTTTGCTCTTTGTACCTGCATTTATGGTTAGTCCACATTGCATTTTGCATCATTTTTGGTCATGCATATATGACATCTGGACAGAGTTGCCCCTACTTCAGCCATAAGAGTGTGAGGTGCTCCACTTCAGGCTAGATGTATTGTAGGCATCTAAGGTGGGTAACGTCGACTCCGAGGTAGCACGCATTGAACTCATAGGGCTATTCTAGGTTCATCATAAGTGGGCGCGCTTGTTATGAGCTTAGAACAGAAATGTGGGATCCATATTGTTATATAAATTTGTTGTTATTTGGAAATGTAATTACATTTCTCCATGTATTCAGACTAATATTTGCAGGAGTACAGAGCAATGTATGAGTTTACTTACCTGACATCTTCGAGTTGTTTTTGATGATGTCAGGTTTTATGTGAAGATTAGACAACGAAAAAAAGCTTAAAGATCTTCAGTGAATGTTTTATGTTTAAAAAATTATTTTTCTTATTGTAATCACTTTATATATATTGTTTTGGGCTTTTGGGCGAGTGTAGATCGTGAAATACTATTGAATAGGTTATGATATTCTCCTAAATTAGTTTGAAGTAAGTTAGGTTTATGATTTTGTGTTGGTTATTTTGGGATTATAAAGTTGTAACTAAGGTATCAAATATTATAAGTTAGTTTGTAAATTTGAATTTGATATATATTATGAATTGCGGGAGTTGTGAGTCTTTTTAGGCTTCTACCAAATTTTGTTGTCTATTAGGTGAAGTTTTCCAGCACGCCTCTTTTAGGGGAGGTGCTGTTGAAATTCTTTTAAAATAATGAAGTCATTCTACTTGATTTCCTAATTTCCTCCAAATGAAATAAATTGAAACTGAAGTTTGTTGAGGATTTAGATTTAGTTTTCGATTATTAATAAGGATTAAAATGGAAGGTATTTAAGGCATATGGTTAATTGTATGACTTAGTGCCTAATTAGAGTAATTAGGTTAAGTCAAGACTTAGTGAGACGGGTCATGAAAATGATTCAGTTTTGTTTTATTTTGGGATTATAAAGTTGTAACTAAGGTATCAGAGTCTCAAAATTAGTATTTAAAGTTTGAATTCGATATATATTGTGAATTGTGGGGAGTTGTGAGTTCTTTTAAGCCTTACCCTAAGTCTATTGTCTATTAGGTGAAAGTTTTCCAGCAAGCCATTTTTAGGGGAGATGCTGCCAAAATTTTTGTAAAAAATTGGAGGATAATCCGTATAATTTCCTAATTTGCTCCAATTAAGTAAAACGAGTGTTTAGTTTCGTTTATGATATAAATTTAGTTTTAAAGTTTACTAAGGATTAAAATGGAGAAAATTTTGATGCATATAGGTAATTGTATGGTTTAGGTGCCTAATTAGAGTAATTAAGCTAAATCATGATGTAGTGAGATAAGTCTTGACAACCCCAATAACCATATCATTCACTTAATCGATACAAACAATAAAATAATCAATTTACAAACTTACCTTAAACAGTGGTTCGATCCACTTCTCCTCATCACCGTCTTCACTAGCCGAGACCGAGAGAGAGGACATCGAGAGAGGAAATTCGAGAGGGAGACGAGAGTGGAGAGATGGTAAGGGAGAGGTCGAAACGATGAGAGATACAAGACAATATGTTAAAGATGATAGGGAAAAAGATCGATACATGGAGAAGATGAGTAAAGGTGTTCGAAACAGTGAGTCTGATTGAGATGAGGTTTGAACCCCCCATTTCGATTTCACATTAGAAAAAAAGGTTTAGGTTACTAAAAGACCTTTATGCTCTTCACTTAATATTCTTAACTTAACACTTCAATCGCCTTTTTAGGTAATTTATCATTTTTCTTTTAAATTTCATTCTTATCTCTTATATTTTTAATCCAAATTAAACCCCAGGAAATACCCTAATTTTGTCGAAAATTGAAAAAAATCCTAACGCTATTCGATACACGCAGATATCGCATTTAAGCCTCACATTGACTCTATTTCGCGACGAATAGAATATATTACATCAACTAAGCATACAACACACAAAAATAATTTGTAACTTATGATCTTCAATCCATAATGTGTAGGTCCCACCTTGGATAATGAAACTTCAAATAAAATTCGAAAATACTTAATTAGTCGTCTAATCAAGTTTACGAAATTCTCAAATTTCACAATTCTTCCTAAATAATTAAAAATTTCGTCCTCAAAATTTAAACATATAGATTAGTTGAACTAAGAGAGAGATATGACAAAATGATCCTTCATATACAACTCTTTTAATCCAAACCTGTAAAAATCATTTCCAAGGTGAAAGCGTTAAGTAGACCCAATCACTTTCGTTGTAATAAACAACTCAGTGATAGAGATCATAAACATTTCAAATTTTCAAGTCCAAATTCTTGGTTTAATGAAAAGTGATCTACATTACTTTGTCAATCATGACAATTTGTGAATTTCCGACAAGTTAAATAATTAACTATGTGGAATATCCAATAAACCTCATTTGTACTTCACATTTCATATGTTGAACCTCATTCAAGCATCAATACATAGCAAGATCTAGCCTATCTTGCTTTTCAATGAAATCATTTTTCATTCTTTACTGAATACTATTCCACAAACTGTTGATAATTCTTTCCTTATCCTCCAAACTCTGGCATACACATACCAGTTTAATTTCTCATAACTAATAATCTTTTCATTAAGATTATCAGCCGATCAATTCTTAGACTATTATAAGTCTAAAATTATACAATGATACAAATAATATTTGAGCATGACTTTAGATGCAAAGTGGAGTTGCGTGTTTATCTGATCCATCACCTGTGACAGCCCCTTCCGTAATGTAGGGCACCACCTGGTCTAATCCTATAATTAAGCCCAAATCTTAGGCACATAGGACTTAACTACGTATTAGTCAACCTTTCTATCCTAATCTCCTCGATATACGCATTCAAAATAAGTAATACATATGTCAGAATACTATTAGATTTTAGAGTAATTAAAACTTATTGAGAGTTTATTAAATTTAGCGGAAGTCTTAATAGATTATGTGGAAGCATATATTAAATCCTAAGTATGGAAACTAGGAAACAACGATCACATGCATATATATAATAAAGTGGCAAAAATAAACAGTGTGATAGTCATCATAAGTCGAGGAACTAAACGCATGACCCAATATACAACCCTAAAATGTATCAAAAGACATAACTGTATAATACACAAAATATCAAAACCTATAAAATGTCGATGCAGAAGTACGCCGCTCGCTAGAGGTAGTCACCGATCTTATCCTTTCCGGGCCTGCTCGTCGACGACTTTGCACCCACCTCATAAAAGGACAATGAGTACAAAAAGTAACATTAATCCCCGTTGACATATTCATTCACATTTCCAAAAGACTAAATGGTATTTAAAAGTATAAGTTCAATGAAAAAAGACTAATACCAGAAATATGCTAGGAAATACCACAGTTAAGCAAGTTAAACTGACACAAGGCTAAATAGTTAGGATCTAGATTCGGTCGGCCGTGACATGCGTCATTAAGGCCTTTATGGGCACTAAAGAAGGTGCGTGACATCGCACAGTCTAATATCACTAGGGACTTCAACCCTAGTGTCACCAGGGACTCTAACCTTGGTTTATCGACCACCCCAAAGACTCTAACCCCGTGTGTCGCGTCATAATGGCAAGTGCCGACATCTCCGGGGACTCTAACCCCATGTGCTGATCAACTTTAACATAGTGCAATGGACTCTAGATTCTATAACTACTTTATAATTCCAAGAAATTGACTCGTTAACGATTCCAAGACTTGGCTATGCTACAAAGCACAATTTCCAAAGAGTGCAAGTCTATAAAGTCATTCATAAACTCACAATTCCCAATAGCATGCTTTTTACTTTATATTTACTGTGAAAATGCAAGAAATGACATAAAGCACATGGATGAATTCAAGAGAATTCAATTCATCATAATATCATGAAAGTCAAGCTTAACAAGTAAGGAATATCAAATGAGTTCATAATATGAGAGTACAACGCTGGAAATAGTCAATATAGACTACAACAAACAAGCATAAAGTGGATATGAAATGTAAATAAAATAATCAACGGGTATACTCACTTCAAGAAATGTAAAGTCCTAGCTTTACCGGCCTCCCAACACCCCAAATCTCGTATCTGAACCTTGAGACACTTCCCTAGGTTCCTGAGATCATTTAACATGTTTTTGAATATGTTTAGGCCTTTAACTAGGGTATTGGACTTGTTTAAAGTATTTATTTTAATTTAAGAAATTGCAGATTTTGTGCTGTCATAGCACCTAACTTATTTGGTGGACTGCCTAGCGCGCTAGTGACCTCATTAGCGCTACTCACCGGTAGCGCGCTAGCTAGCACATCTAGCACGTTATGTGTAAGAAAACCCAGAATTCTACACTAAAAATTTTGAGTTCTCTCCACGCATAGACAACTCTAATGCCTTGGGATCTTTTTCTCACCTACCGAGACCTTAAGACACCCTCCAAAAATATAATAACAAACAACACTCTATAATAATCATCAACTCATGAATTTAAACTAAATTAATAGTGTAGCTAAGCTTACCAAGTTGTAGAACACACCTAGTTTGATCTCACACCATCTTCTTTAGTTCTTCTTTTCCAGCAACTTTTCATAACTCCTAAGCTAATGAAATGATAATTAAATAAATTGCATGGTGATTTAACAATCTTATACATTAAGATAAGATTGTTTAATAGTCGTTGATCTTTATGTACATACATATCTCGAGACTAATCTAATGGCCTACACCTTGACAAGTTTCCATTAACTCTCCACTAATTCCTTCCAAGTAACACCAATATCAAACTCAATTTGTCTCATGAGGTGTCAACGTGTATCTCAAGAATCATCACATGACTATTGTTTTAACTTGCTAACTTAGGTTACATTTGACATAGAACCAACTATAGCATCATCAAATTAATTTATTTAAGCTATACTAAGCTTAAATTAACTTACCACATCACTTTCTACCTTAGTCCTACGCCAGACGCACCTTGAGGCGTATCCCCACTATGTCTTGACACCTAAACACAAGTAGGAGTGACTTAGTAGTCTACATATATACAATACACTAGGCATACACCATAACCAATCTAACATATACCTCGGCAATCGCGCCTCGGTTAGTGCACGTATCACAGTGTGGGTCCCACGTTATGGGTCAGTAATTCTAATTATAGATAATAAACGAGATTAGAAATTTGGGTTGTGACATTACCATTCCAGCGTTTCTCAACAGAAACTTGGAACTACATAAGTCATCCCCTGACTATAGATCTCTAATTACATATGTCATCCCATGACTAGAGATCTCGAATTACAATCTGATCAGAAAATGCAACCTGACACATCATGCAACTCTCACTCATTATCTAAATGTTTACTCACATTATTATTTATGTTATGGACTAGAAAGCATTACCAATTTCAACTTGCCAGCAATTCACTTAACTTTCCATTTGACTGGTTAGAAACTAACGCCTTTTCCACCTTCATCAAACTATTATCTATAAATGAGTTCTAAAGAAAGATATCAACATATTCAATGATTATACTGTCATAGTATAATTTTTAACCTATATCTCATAAAAATATAAATATGATATTTTTTTTCTATCTCTACTCAATACACACTCCCAACGTTTCTCAGATTACAGTGGAAGAATATTCAATTATTCAAACATATCGAATCATATACATTGTACTTTATTCAAGTACTTTCAACCAAGAGAGATAACACTGACTAACTGAGGTGTAAGTTGCGTGTCTCTTTTCATTTCATTTGTCTCTTCACCATCATACATGTATCTTACATCAACTCCTATTTCAAATACATATTGTTTTAGAATTTCACATTTGATTAATCACGTGGTGCAACAATACATTTGAACCAATATACAATGTGTCCACTTGTCATACCCCACCTAATTAGGGCATCTGACAGACCTATATTACCTTAATTCCCTAATAATCTAGTAGCCTTAATCTCACCATTAATAAATAACAAAGTAAAAAGTCGTAATCATCAAATATAATACTTTATCAAACATAAAAGATTCTAAAGTAAATCTCAAATCTCAAAGTTCATTTAGATTGATTACATTATCTCTAAAATTCTATAAATTTTTTTCGACAACACCTTCTCTATTTTAAAGCCTACACATGAAAGCCTGTTTTTCAAAAATTTTCAACAAAACCTGCTCAGCTTGGTGGAAATGGCGAAGGACTCACAATCCACCTCATAACAATATAAATTGCATCAATTGAATATATATTCATTCTAACCTAATTTAAGGTACCAAAATCCTTAAACCAATATTACTTTAGCTCTATAACATTCCAATCCATCTCAAAACTGTTACAACCATTTCAAAGAAGATCCTAACCACACACAAAGCTAATAATCCATTTATACAATATTTTATATTTAAAAATAATACATGCATAAAGAGAAAGTAACTAATCAAGTCACATAATATTTGATAACTTCCCTTTCCTTTATCGCTGCTCGAACCAGTCATTACCTAATTATAAAAACTCGATAATGTCATATAAGTAAATCCCACACTATCCAATACACCTTTAATAATTAAATGCATAATAATCCAAGAGATTAAGCGAACAATATAATTTACGGAATTTAAATACAACCGTGAATCCATTCCGTTTATGCTATCCGACCACAATTAGATAACGTTCTCCGAAAGTGGTAAGTAAACAGTAATAAGGACTCATGCACTGAGAGGATAACCAAGTAAGTCTCGTTCCTCTAGACTATGAGAGTATAATCTGGTTCAACGTGATCTCATGATAACCCCATGATGTAGAGTATTAGTGACTCCAACCCCTTAAGCATAATATAGTGTTCTCCCTTATAACCAAAATATAGCAAACACTATAAGGAGACTCAAATCGACCTTATCCTCCCCCCGTATATGCATGTATAACAAATAATGCAATTTCAAGGATCAACGCAATTTATATGAAATTATAATCATACAATGTAAAAGTTACTATAGGATTCACTTAACCTTACAAACGCGATATCGTAACTCATTGCGCTTCGAGTCAATAAAATAGTGCACTCAAGATTCCAATTGCGGTCCTACAATTCATTTATAAGTTCGGTAAGATTCTACAACCACTCCACAATTTCTCCAATTTTACGTATATTTATTAGTCCTTCCTTTACCTGAAAACCTCGAAATCACTCTAAATCAACTCCGTAGATGTCCGAATGTCAATTTCGACTCCAAATTGTGGTTTGAAATCGAAAATTAAGATAGACTAGGCTTTTAAAACAATTTTGCCAATTTTGGACATTTTCAGTGTCGTTACATGCATTACGAGGCAAAACTCTGATATAATCCTCGAGAACATCCCAAAATTCTTATTTTTCATAAAATCCATAATTTCCATTAATTTGTGCAAAAATCTCATTTTTCAAAATTTTCCCAATTTTTAGGGATTTTTATTTTTATTTTTTGAATTAAAAACACATTTTTGTTTTAATGAGGAGGGGTTTGACCCCTGAATCGGACCAGTCCAGCTCAGTTGAATCGAACCCGGTTTGGTTCGGTTTGGGGGATTAAACCCCCCAATCTTCTTCCACACGCTGAACAGAACCTCTCTCTTAATAAATTTTTTTTATTCATTCGATTCGAACGTTTGGGGTATGGGCTCGGTTCACCCTTGCGCAGACCCCCCATGACCGAGTATATAAGGAAGACGACCCACTTGGGTCGTCTCCTTACTCGTATGAACTGTAAATCAATTCGTTCGGGTCCCTTTATTATTTAGGTTCTTCTCCCCCTCTTCTCTCTCCATCACACTATCTACACCCCATAACCACCTCTCTCTCAACTCAAACCAAAGCAAAACAGTCCATTAAAACAAAAAATTGGATTTTCCATTGAACTCACCTCAGCACTATCAGTGTTTAAAAAAAACCGCAACGCTATCACCATGTACAATAGTCATGGTCCTCTCTCTCGATTTCAATTCGAAATTGTGAAGAGAGAGAGAGAGGTTATACCGGACATATATGCGAGGGAGCCGAAACCGTGGGATGAGGCAATGGAGGACGATAATCAAGGGAGAAGATGAAGGACAATGAGTGAGATTAACGATGATGAACACACCCACCCTCTGTTTCATTTTCATTCGATTCAAAGGCAGGTGACAAATGACCAGTTTGCCTTTCGCTTTTTATCTCCAACCATATTACTCCATTACCCTTTTAGATAATTTTCCTCTTTTCTATTATTTTCATATTTATCTCCTCAATTTTTGTCCAAATTAAACCTCGAAAAACACTCCAATTCGACCAAAAACTGGAGAATTTACAAATGCGCTCCGAAACTCTAAGAAAACATATATCACATGCCATTCGAGGTATGGGACCCACGTCGGCTTGTTAAATCCAATTAGCGTTCAAAATTCGAATTTTTAAACTTAAATACAATTATTTTTTGCAAAACTTGAAATGATAGTTTGGGTCAACATTTTAACTCTTTCAAGACTCATTTTGACATGTATCTCGAGATAAAATCCCGCGAAATAACAAATTTACTTGGTTAACTTGAATTTCATAAAATAATATAATATATAGTGCACAACACTAGGCACGCATCACACAATAATAAAATTACCTATAAATCTCATTTCATCGGTCCTCAGCTTCCGACTCGTGGCATAAACCATAATTAGGATCATTTACTCCTTGATTAGCCGTAATTATCTATTTACAAACATTGGGATTTGACAATCTTCCCAACTAATAAAATTTCGTCCTCGAATTTAAATTGGAATCGGATTTTCTTGGACTAAAAGAGATATGGGAAATGCTCTTTTATATATGCCTCTCGTTCCCATGTCAGTTCCAAGTCACCATGAAATTGCCACTTAACTAAGACAAGTAGTATTTCTTTATTTCGAAGCTTTTGGACCTTCCTATCGATAATAAAAATAGGTTGCTCTTCATTGGACACATCACCTTGCAAATCAAACTAATTCCATTCTACTATATGATGCGAACTAGGTTCTTTCCGCCTGAGCATAAATACGTGAAAATACATCATGAACTTCAACTAACAGAGGCGGTAATGCTAGTCTTTACGCAACCTTCTCAATCCGTTTCACAACATTAAACAGTCCTATAAATCTTGATAGAGCTTTCCTTTCAGTCCAAATCTATAATGATCTTTACGAGGGGAAGTTTTCAAATAAACCCAATCTCCTTTGCTATATTCCACGATCCGGTGATAGAGATCATAATAAATTTTGTTCATTTCCTGAGCCGCTTTAAATCTTAAACGAATCTGCTGAACAACCTCATTGCGATCTCAAACAATCTGTGGCACAAACTTTGCCAAATCCTTAGGTTCAGCCTTACAAGTTGGAGAACGACAAGGTCTTCCATATAAAGCCTCAAACGGAGCCATTCTAATAATTGATTGATAACTGCTATTGTAAGTGAACTCATACAAAGATATGTATTCTTCCCATAAACCTTCGAAGTCCAGTACACACACCCTAAGCATGTTCTCCAACATTTGGATCAATCTTTCAGTTTGTCCTTCCGTTCGTGGATTAAATGCAGTACTGAAATGCAATTGGGTGCCGAAATATTTCTGAATGCTCTGCCACAACCTCAATAGGTACCGCACTTGAACTTACCATAATCCACATCACTTTGCCGACACTCTATCACTTTCTGAATCTTTGTACTCTAAGTTGATCACAACTTGGTTCATCATCAGCCTCATTAATCTTTAACAAAGTCATAGCGATGACTTTTTTGAGTAAGTCATACTCATAGTCAACCGATCACTTTGCCGACTACTTTCTCGAATCTTTGTACTCTAAGCACAACTTGCATCATCACCTCATTAATCTTTAACAAAGTCATAGCGATGTTTTTGAGTAAGTCATACTCATTCAACCGACGCTCAATGCATCAACAACAACATTTGCTTTACCCGAATTATATTCAAGATTAAAATCAAAGTCCTTCAAGTGTTCAAACCATCTTCGTTGCCTCATATTCTGCTTTTTCTAAGAGAGCAAATACTTCAGGCTTTTATAATATGAAATAGTGTAAAACTTTCCCCATAAAATAGTGTCTCCATAGTTTCAAATCAAACATAATTTCCGCTAGTTCCAAATCATGAACATGATAATTCTTCTCATGAGTCTTTGATTGTTGAGAAACATAAGCAATTACCATGCCTTTTTGCATTAACAAATACCCCCTCTCACTTTTGATGCATTAATATAAACTGTAAGACCTTTCCTTGATTCAGGTAATACAAGAACTGGTGCTGAAGTCAAGCGCTTCTTCAATAATGCAACATCACATTCTGTTTACAAAACAAATGGAACAAGATTTTGAGTTAATTTAAAAATCGGCACATCTATCTTAGAAAAATCTTTCACAAATCTATAATAATAGCCAGCCAAACCCATAAAACTCTGTATCTCCATCATTATGGTATGTTTTGGCCAACCAATGATAGCTTCAATCTTGGCTAGATCCACAAAAATTCCTTACGCACTAACTGTATGACCTAAGAACTTCTCCTTAGATAATAAAAACTAGCATTTGCTAAATTTGGCGTATAGCATATGACTTTTGAAAGTTTGGAGAATAACTCTTACATGCTATTTATGATCCTTACAAGTCTTAGAGTATATCAAGATATCCTCAATGAAGACTATCAAAAAGTGATCCAAATATAGCCTCAACATTCTCTGCATCAAATCCATAAACATAACCAGAGCATTAGTTAACTCAAACGACATTACTACTGACTCAAAGTGTCCATATCTGGTACTAAAAGTTGTCTTCTACACATCATCTTCCCGAGCTTTCAACTGATTGTAACCAAAGTGAAGATCAATCTTAAAAAAGAATTTGGCACCATTCAGTTGGTCAAACAGATAATCAATTCAAGGCAATGGGTATTTATTCCGAAAAGTGACCTTGTTCAACTATCTATAATCAATGCAAAAACTTAAATTACGATCCATCTTTTTCACAAAAAGGACTGGTGTGCCCCTGATCATGGCCGCAAGTATAACGACTCGATTGTAGTAATAGTGTGACCAACTTATATTGATTACGGAGGCATGCAGTAATAACTAGTCAAAATTACTCTATTGCTAAGTAAATCATTTTTAATTTGGTTTTATAACTAAACTACTATATTTTAACAAATTAATATAAATTACTTTTAAACTTTTATATTAAAAATATCTTAGTTCACAATTTCACCTAGGTAATGAAATACTATGCTTTTCAACTCACTTTATTTATCTTTAGTATCTGTGTACAATGCCAAATTAGAATAGAAAAATTTCCTTCAAATCCACTTCAACCCACTATCGTGACGAAAAGATTCTAATGTGCAAACTAGAACTCCACATATTAGTGTGAATAATGTAAGCTCCACATTGCTTTAAGTTCCAATTCCTTAAATTCATAACCAATTAAGTTTACTATCTGTGCGTCCCTAGTCAATAACTATCTATTGATGTTATGTATTTTACGGTTGTATCGTCCATATCCAGCTTAAAAGCTTCAATGACCATGATAACTTCTAAAACCTAATATCAACAAACACGTGATCAAGATGGTCGTAGCGTTACACTAAGAATCAATACAAATTCTAACCATTATACTTTTCAACTTAAAAATCTATTAATGTTTATAGCATAACATACATACCATATGTTCCATTGATCCCTAAGATTAATGAATTACTCACACTCCATTGAAACGAATATGCACAAAGTGATATTCATTGTAATCAAAGATATAATCAAATAACTTTAATTAAATCAATAATAACAATACTCAAATCGCCACACGTAAGTCTTCAATGTCTTTTCTTCCACAAATCTTGTTAATACTCAAGAATATAGTAAACCTATGCTAATCTATGATAATGGTGGCTAATGGGTGGTATTGTATATGTTTACCATGTTCTAATAGCAATTTATACTCCTAAGAAACTTTAAAAAACAATTAGAAACACTAATAGAAAATTTCAAACAAAATAGAACTCTAACTTTCTATTTTCTTTTGTCTCGACGCTGTTACTTATGATCCGACACTGTGTGTAATGCCACAGCGTCGTGACGCTTTCAACCACTTTGTGCATTTTTTCCTTATTCAGCATATTCGACGCCCTATGTATCCTATCCTGGCATCGTCCCTTACGACCCACGGCACCGGCACTGCGCCATCCATCCTGAATCATTTTTTTCCTCGCCTCGAACTCCCACACTCTGCCTTCATCTTCCCACAATGCCAAATCTCTTAGCCATATTGTCAACTTATATTTTGTGTATTTTAGCCTCATTTCTTCACGAGTTCAATCATTTGTCTCCTTTATGTCTTGTAAACTTGAAAATACATAAATACTATCAATTAGAGCACATTTCAGGATATTTAGGCTAATTATACTACTAAAATAATGCTATATATATGTCTAAACAATCACTTATCAAATACCCTAAACTCAGGATTTTGCACATCTCGAGCAAAAATATATTTTACTAAGTATTGTAACTACTACTACCATTCTAGTTTATATTCATTTTACATCGTTCATGAAGTACCCTTTAATCCAAATAAGTTCAAGTTATAATCCACTCATGAGTTCTCCTTTTGCAAAAACTAATATTTTCAAGACATATAGCTTTAACGACACATAAAATTCACTTTCAAAACTCAAAAGTATATCACAACCAAAACCATCACTACTCACAAGTTTATTTCGCCTCGACACTCAAGTAGCAAATGCACAATCTCATGACTTCTCATTAAGCTCAAGAACTCACAAATAAGCATAAATCAAACTAATTTTGGTAGACTTTAGCACTTTAAGAGTCTATAAGAGTTAACATAGGTTGAAAGAAAACTTAATTCAATTAAGCTACTAGTACTCGAGCTAAATCTTTTATTTGAAAAGTTTTATTCTAACTTCCGCCTTTATTTCCTTATTTTTATCTCTATTTTCTTTTCTTCTTCTCCTTAAATTTTCTAATTGCATAGTCTCTGCTTCTTTTCTTGTGGATTTTGTTTTTCCTCACTTTTTCCAACCATTAAGTTCTCTGTTCCATTTCTTTTAAAACTTGTGGGACTCTGTATTTCTTTCTTTATTTTTAAAACACTTGTTAGCACTTCTCACTTTCACTCTTTCAAGCAAGTTAACTCCAACTTTTTCATTAAACATGCTTATTTCTTCCCATTTTTGCATTAAGTCTTTATTCACTTTTTATTATCAAGTAAGATTTATACTTATTATAGAATTCCTTAGAGATCTAGTTTTTTTTTTGCAAGAAGTGTTCTAGTATTCTCCTTGCTTTTGTCTCATGTTCATGATCTTTCCTAACTCTAGGTTTCTAATTATGAAATTATACCATTGTTTGCTACATTTCTTATTTTCTTCAAAAATTTAAAAATACTCTCTTGATTTTCATATCAACAAGATACTTATATCTTACTCATCCTCAATTAAAGGCATAAACTTTGAAATGAATTACTTATTTATTACATAGTATTATATATGACCTAATCTTTATTACCTAAACACATTCAAATAATAAGTAAATAGGAAAAATAATACACTACCATGCATTCCTCTTTAACTACTTCAAAAATAAAATTTTAACGATCATACCTGCAGTGTTTATTGTTATTTCATCATTTCTTATCACATCCCATAGTGTAGTGTTGATGCCCCCAAACTTAAGTCAAACCTTGTCCTACAGGTTTAAAAATAAGTCTAAAACATGAAAAAACTAAAATACAAATGTATAATAATAACAAGATATATAAAATAATAAACTAAACATAAATTTAAACAATTAAATAAGTGAAAAAAATAACTCAAATATAAAGATAATCAGTATCAATGTATTTCTCATCTCCCTAAAGTTTAAGGAAATCGTAAGACTCTGACATCAGGATTGCGCATCTTACACGTGTGTGCACAATAGTTTTCCGCATTTTTCTATTATTTGTAGTATTGTTAAATGAGATATCGTCTATACAGAGATTTCGCAAACTTCCAAGGAATGTATTTTTTTATTTTGTTTTTCTTAATTTAGTTAATTTAATTAAACGTAAATCGAAATACTAAATATCTAAAAAATATGATTACAAACTTAATGAACCAAACTAACTAAACTAATTCAAACAATTCAATGCGAACTTAATCAAACAAAATTCAAATTCAATATAATATAAATATCTAAACAAACCCCCACTAAACAATGTAATATACTTGGATTGCATTCAAACACTAGAACATAACATTACCTAGTAACCTAGTTATAATTATATCACATGTAATCTTGAAATCATTAAATCCTAATTCATAATACGTTGATACGCTTTAGCAAACCATCGATTTTTCTATATTCAATGGAAAATAAGCCACATCCTTATAATTGTAAATCTACCTACAAGATAAAACGCAATAAAATAGAAATTACGATACTATTAACACTCAATGAAAATCATGCCTAATCTAAACCAAATATTAATCAGAATGTGCCAATCAATAAATAAATTAGAACACAATCATCTAGAATATCCACTTGGGTAATATAACCCTATAGATTAATCCTAGTTGCTACTTCTATAATTGTTGTCAATAATCATAGACATAGAATCAAAATATAAATATCACAATATATAATTGCAACTATGCATACAATATCAATTTTCATTTGTTTTAATACACAAAAACAACTTATTTAAACTATGATTGTTATATATGATTAGATTTAAAGCATTAAGTACATGATTCGTTCAAAAATCTCATTTTTCTAAATTTTCCCACTTTTCAAGGACTCTTATTTGAATCTTTTGAATTAAAAACATATTTTTTTTAATGAGGAGGGGTTTGAACCTGAACCGCACCGGTCCAGCTCAGTTGAATCGAACCCAGTTCGGTCGGTTTGAGGGATCAAACCCCCCATCTTCTTCCTTACGCTTAATAGAACCTTTATTCTGCTCAAATTTTTTTATTTTTTTATTCATTCGATTTGAATGTTGGGGGTATGAGCTTTGTTTACCCTTGCCTAGACCCCTCCCATGGTCGAGTATTATTTAGGTCCTTCTCCTCCTCTTTTCTCTCCATCACAATATCAACATCCTATAACCACCTCTCTCTTTCAACTCAAAACCAAAAAAAAAAAGTCATTTAAAACCAAAAATCGGATTTTCCATTGAACTTACCTCAACGCTATCATCGTCACAACAGTCATGGTTTTCTCTCTCGATTTCAATTCAAGATTGTGAAGAGAGGGAGGTTATACCAAAGATATATGTGAGGGAGCCAACACCGTAAGATGAGACAATGGAGGACAATGATCAAGGGAGAAGATGAAGGACAATGAGGGAGATTTACGATGAAAAACACACCCACCCTCTATTTTGATTTCATTCAATTAAAAGGGAGGTAACAAATTACCAAGTTTGCCCTCTTTTTTATCTCCAAATATATTACTCCATTACCCTTTTAGGAAATTTTCCTCTTTTATATTATCTTCATATTTATCTCCTCAATTTTTGTCCAAATTAAACCCCGAAAAATACCCCAATTTGACAAAAAATTAGAAAATTTACCAATGTGATCAGAAATTCTCGGACAACATATATCGTACCAAATTAGAGGTGTGGGACCCACATCGACACGTTCAATCCAATTAACATTCAAAACTCAAAATTTAAACTTAAATACAATTATTTTTTGCGTAATTTGAAACAATAGTTCGGTCAACATTTTAACTCTCTTAAAACTCATTTTGAGATAAAATCCCGTGAAATAATGAATCTATTCGGTTAACTTGAATTTCACAAAATAACATAATTTATAGTACACAACTCTAGGCACACATCACACCATAATAAAATTACTTATAATTCTTATTTCACCGGTCCTCAACTCTCGACGCGCGACCTAAACCATAATTGGGATCCATTAATCCCTGATTAGCAATAATTATCGATTTAAAAATTTTGGGATTGGACATCACTCATATCAGTTGTGTATTACTTTGGTTCAAAATTTCAACTTTTGGAGTTTGATTCTTTGTAAGATCCTTGTGAATATATATAAAGTTCCATGAAACTTATAGTTTGACATCATAAGTCTTATCGTGACTCGTTGACCTGAAATTCTCATTTTTATGCGTAAGTGAGGATTTTTTTGACCATTTATTTGCCTTTACTTAAGCTCCCAAATGACTCCAACGAAACTTCATAGACTCTTATATCGAACCTCACCAACTCATTCGATTATTTAAAGGCTAGTGTCACGATTCACTAGTCTTTTACGCTATGAATTAATTGTGATTATGATACATAGTCTACTTGGTTCCATTTTTGTCAATCTTAGCTATTCTCACATTATCATGTTCTTAGTCCCTTTACAAATTCATCACGCCTTCATTCAATACTCAAACCATTTACAACTTCTTTATCTTAACTTAGAAAGGAAATTTATAAATCTTCTCTTTTCAAAAATATAGCTAATAATTATATGGCTTCTTATGATCATTAAATCAATTGAAGTCTTCCATAACTATTTTTAATTCGAAACTGAGAAATTTTGCATCACAAACAGTTTTACAATTTGATATTACCTTAAGTTGTTTACATTAATCCCAAACTTCCCGACTTTTATTTTTCTTAAAAGAAGTTTGGTACTTTTCAAGAGACTTTGTAAGATAATCAGATATCTTATTGATCATCAATTTACTTTTTAATGATTTTAATTGTCCGTTGTTGTTCAACTGAAGAGATAAAGGTATTTTGAATTTCCATGACCTCGGCCAACTTTACGACTAATCAAACTCTTATAGGATGCTATTTCAATCCTTAAAGCCATATCAATGGAATTCTCACTATATAGGAGTTCATATCAACTTCCTTTACGAACTACTTACTTATACTTAATTAATACATCTTTCTCTTCTTTTGTTAAATTTTAAGTCGTAGTGATAGACATCATAACTTAAATTTGTTAGAAGTGACTATTGGGTACTTTGAACTTCAAAACACTACTTGTGTTTTATTTAATAGCTAATCCTTGCTATTCTCATACCATTTTCGCCAATCTCGACTTCTAACACATTGATCTTATCACTACACCATTCATTTTTTTTTAAGTTAGAACTTTCGCCTATCTTTTTTTCGTAACAACACCTAATCCGGTGTTAAAAAAAGATTACTTCTAACTCACATATTTATATTTATTTTATCATTTCCTTATTCGACTCATAGAACCACTATAATCAACGCCGCATCTAATTAACAACCGTAGTAAAAATTTAGCATTTCTTTTTAGAAGTTATTTGATTCTTTTCAACCGTGGTTCTTTTCGTATTTCACTTTTTGTTTTTTTTCAAAAAATAGACAATACTTTGCTTCAAAGTATTTTATTTTAATAGAAACTGACTTAGACTACTTGACTAATCATATCACAATCTAATTGTGGTTTTCCAAATCGAGATTCAATTTGTCAAATCAATTTCTATTTTCGAAACCAGGTGTCTCCTTTTACTTTTTTATTGAAACAATTTTGGAAAGCAACTCTCAATTGGTTATGAATCAAACCAATACTTTGTAGAATAGGTATTACCGAGTTACTAGTTCAACCGTTACTAACCTTATTCTAAAATTCAAGATTTTCATATCTTTTGCTTCCTACAAGTCTCAATTTCATTTTCAAGTTTATCGAATGATTTTCAATCTCTTGAGACTTATTTTAAGTCTATTATGAGAATTTCTGGTGCATATCACAATTGCAATAGTTCGATACTTTCAATTTTAAAGGAGTCCATATTTAGTACTTATGTTCCTAAATTATTTAGACTTCCCTTTCAACCAATCTCTCATTAGTTTCATAACTTATAACTTTCATCAATTATATTAGTACCAAACTACTTACAACACCTTTGTGAATTCAGACTTTACAAATCTATTTCACCTCCATTTACGCTCAGTTTTGTTTCACAAATCTATTCTTTTTTTATTTGTCTGTTCCGAAACTCCCTTGTCATATCTTGCGAGTTGTGTATTGGACAGACTATGAGAATAAACTTACTATCATATATCTAGCGATAATACACACTATACAACAAACATATTACAATAAAAAAAGTATCCTAATTCACAATCACTTTCCAACTAATCGCGCTCAATAACTCTTTGGCTTCCAACAAAAAAATATCCTCAATTGAGCCAAACCTAAGCTCTAATACCAATTTTTCAGGGCTCGTTCCACTAATTCCTGACTTAGGTTAATTGCCCTAATTAGGCACCTAAACCATACAATCTACTTTTAACCTCAAAATATTGTTCATTTTAATCCTTATTATACTCCAATATAAAATTTAGATCATCAATGAAACTCAATTCCTATTTTACTTGATTGGAGCAAATTAGGAAATCATACGGATTATCCTCCATATTTTTATAAAAAATTCAACATAACCTCCCCTAAATATGGCCTGCCAAAAAACTTTCACCAATTAGACATCAAATTGGGAGAGGCCAAAAAGGATTCACAACTCCCCGTAATTCACAATATATATCAAATTGATATATATGAACTAACTTAAAGACTCTGATGCATTACTTACAAGTTTTTAATTACAAATAAACCAAAACTAGAATGTAAACCTCCTAACTTACTTAAACAAATTTAAGAGACTCTCATAACTTATTTGAGAGCATTTCACGACCTATGCTCACCTCAGAACCCAAAAAAATAATATATAACATGATTAAAATGAGAATTGAACTTTTAAAATTGTAAACATTCATCATGATCTTAGAGTCTTATCCGTTCTTCATTGTCTGCACTGAAGATCTGACATTATCAAAAACAACTCGAATATGTCAGGTAAGTAAACTCCTACATTGCTTTGTACTCATGTAAATGTTAGTCTAAATACATGGAGACATGTAATTGCATTTCCAAAAAATAATAAATTTATATAACAACGTGGATAGCTCATTTCCTGTTCGAAGCTCATAACAAGCAGGCACACTCACGATGAACTTGGAACAGTCCTATAAGTTCAATGCATGCTACCCCAGAGTTGACATTGCCGCCTTAAACGCCCGCTGCACTTCTAGTCTAGAGTAGAGCACCTCACACTCATATGATCGAAGCAAGGGAGACTTTATCCGGATGTCATATATGCATGACCAAGAATGATGTGAAATACAATGCAGACTAAACATAAATGCAGGTACATAGATAATATTCCATAAATAGTAAATACCATTGTAGGGTTTATTTACTGTCCAACCAACTTGAAATTGATAATGAAACCTCACTCGTGCGTTCCCTGACTTTCACGTATTTCTGTAAGTCCTATTAAACCAAAAAACTCACATTTTAGAGTTAAAACTCTATCTTAATAATTTAAAACTATTTTTTTTAAGTTGCAATGAAATTAAAGTCTCAATTTTCAAGTCATAACGGAGTTCATGTTGCTTAATCACTCTAACTCATCTTTTTAGAACTCATTTCCACGTTTTTGAACTCCCAATAAGTCCTAAACCATTTATTATACTTCAAAAAGGGTTTTAAAAAACCTATTTAGCATTACAATAACCAATAACTTGGTTACGCATTTCCCATTTGAGTCTTACAACTCAATTTACAATTCATAAGCTTTGCCTATTTCAAAGCTTGATTAAAAACCTTCATGAGTCTCAGTTTGACTCATTCCAATAAGATACAATGTCATTCATCTCATTTGATTTCCATATCAAATTCATAAGAAATTATTAACAATCAATTAGTAAGGTACTAACATCAATTAAATCACAATATTTCTAAACTAGCTTCAATTTCAAACTTATCAAAACCTATAAAATCCCATTGATTTCCACTATTCATCCTAACAAAACTTAATCGATTAATAACTTTAAGTGCCCAAAGGGTTAGCCTGAGGCATTGCCCAGGCCTTCCCTTGTCAAGGTCATGCCCTACAATGCATTGCCCAGGCCTTTCCTTGTTAAGGTCATGCCTTGCATTGCAGGGCATGTTTTGCCCTTGCATAGTCATGGCTGATATGGGGAAAAAAGCCCCAATATCTAACACAAACAATAACAACAATTCACATTAACCACAACTTGTCATCTATCCAAGGTAATTCACCACCCTCATTCAATCGAGACCAATAAAATTAAAGATATAGCTACCCCCAATTACTCCGATGTTTCATTTCATTATCAACAGATCCCTATTAACACCAAAATTCATCATCAGTAACTATCTTCCTAAGTCCCATCCCAAACAAAACAAAAATAAAACAACAATAAAAATAGTAACAATAGCCCTCACTCCTCTCATTAGCCTTCCTTCATATCCTATCCAACTACAACAACAACAATAATAATACATCAGTCATTCTTTCAGTACCTCAATCAATCCCCCTCTAAAATGATCTCAACAATAGCAACCCCAATAATCATATCCCTCACTTAATCGATATAAACAACAAATTAATCAATTCACAAGCTTACCTCAATCAATGGTTCAATTCACTTCTCCTCATCACTGTGTTCACTAACCGAGACCGAGAGAGAAAGGACACCAAAAGAGAAGAGTTGAGAGGGAAAATAGAGAGGGAGACGAGAGTGGAGAAACTGTGAAGGAGAGGTCGAAACATTGAGAGAGAGATAGAGAGAAGACAATATTTTGAAGAAGGTGGGGAAAAGGATCGATACAATGAGAAGATGAGTGAAAGTGTTTGAAACAGTGAGTTTAATTGAGAGATGGGGTTTGAAACCCACCCCCTCCCCCCATTTTTTATTTCACATTAGAAAAAGAGGTTTGGGTAGCCAAAAGACTTATATTCCCTTCGCTTAATATTCTTAACTTAACACTTCAACTGCCCTTTTAGGTAATTTACCATTTTATTTAAATTTCAAGTTTATCTCTTATATTTTTAGCCCAAATTAAACCCCGAAAAATACCCTAATTTCGTAAAAAAGGAAAATTTCCAACGCTCTTCGATACACGCGGACACCGCATCTAAGCCTCAAGTTGACTTTATTTCGTGACAAATAGAATATATTACATCAACTAAGCACACCGTACACAAAAATAATATTTAACTTATGATCTCTAGATCAAATGCATGAGTCCCACCTTGGATAGTTAAACTTCAAATAAAATCCAAAAATACTTAATTAGTCATCTAATCAAGTTTATAAAAATCTTGGATTTCACATTTCCAGTCATCTGGAGGTGTTGGGAAGGTGCTGAGCCTATCTCGAGTTTTTTGACTGGATTTTTAATTATGGAAATCATTCCTTTTTATCGAATAGCCTATATTTACCGTAAAAATACAAAAACAAAGGTTTTAGAATATAAATGGAAATAAAAGTCTTAGAATTCATAATAATATCACACATAAATATAGCATAATTGGTGACTTATAAAATACCCCCAAACTTTAGCAATTGCTCATCCAGAGCAATGAAGTATAAGACATTCAAATTGCATTCATAAGATACATTCCAGCTTCACTAATACCCAACTCAAACTTAAATGATTTCCTATAGTTTTTCACAAATTTGCCAAATGGAAACAACAATACTCAAGTAAAGTAGGTTACTTCAAGTTCAGATATTTTGGCTACTTTTCTGGGAGAATACTCCGCAAAACACTAGGTTTCATCAAGACTAAAATCATCAATTAATCACGAGTTACCACAAAATTTTGAACAAGCCAAGAACTTGCAATCTCTAAATAGAACAATGAATACTAAGATCCCACAAATAGACCTTATACAACCATTCCACTGACAAGTTCAAAACAATGATTGAAGTCAATAGGACTTTCTTTTGGGCTTATATAGGCTGGGTTGGTTGAGAAGGAAAAGTAATTCATGGATTCAAAATATTGGAAAACTTTAGACTTAGACTTGTCAAAGGATTGTAAGAGAAAATTAATTTGATTTACACTGCACCTTACTTAATTTTTCACCTTCTGCAGTCTTCACTTTTTTCATACCATCTGGCTCTCTGCTCCATTTCCTGCGGATATTGTTTCAGATGGGGCACTCATTTTCCTAACCATACGACTCCCTGCTCTATTTCCTGTGGATACCCTTTTTATATGGAACACTTATTTTTCAAAACACATGCCTCCCTTACCCATTTCTTGTAGATACCGTTTTATGTGAAACTCTCTAATTATGACTTGATTGATTGGATTTTCATCAAGATCAATTCCCCTTTTATTTTGAGTGTGTAAAATATATCCACTCTTATATTTTCATGAAGGGTGAAAAAAGAGTTAGGTTGTGTTGGTTCAACTGGGTTAATTAAGGATGAATCAATAGGTGGATTAAAGGCTAACGAATTTAGGCAAACAAGGCCTATATCTTTTCACCAAACTTATTTTTTAGTTATTACTTAGTTATAAATGGATTGCAAACCTATCCTGGAATCTATAAAGATTTAGTTAAATTTTTTCCTTGACTCCACACTAGCACTCTTTGGTGTAAAATCGGTTTAATAGACCCATATCAAGAATGAAATTATTACCTAAACTCTGCTTAAGCTCTTGTCTATGCATGGCAACATCAATCTACATTTGAATTCCAAATTGTCCACCATTATCCTAAGCTAGAATTTGAGCATTTATTTAAGCTTAAAACAACGGATGGAAAAAATAAAATGAAAGAATTCACAAGTAAGGAAGTGTGTAACCAACCTACCAAAACATCAATCTCTAAAAATGAAATGAAACCATATTACTTGTATTTCGCTAGAGATTATGAAAAATTCTGAAAATTGAGAATTTTTACCATAATCCTTCATGGTTCATTTATTACATTCCATCATTACAATAATCCTTAACGGTTAATTTATTATATTCCATCCAACGTGCATACCTGAATACCCTCAAACTTATTCGGAACCTTGTCCACAAGCGTGACGACCCAAACCCCGATAGGCCTAGACCACCAAGTCTAAACCATTACCCAAACCCTCGAGATAACCCAGCAAGTCGAGCGATGACCTAGTAAGACTTAACCTACGAAAATCAAACCAAAACATTTTACAAAATACAATTAAGGCTAAAAAGTGCGAAATAAAAGCCTTTTAAAGTCTAACAATTGCGGAATTAATAGTAGAAGTCTTACTAACAACTTAACGGATAAACTAAAACAATTATGTAGGTTTAAACATCTACCCCAATGAAATCCCCTATTTATTACGTAAAATGTCTCGAAAACCAAATAGATAATATAGTACTCAAACCAATGCACATGAAAGAGTTCTCCTACGATACGACCTAGCTCTTTCCTTTTTCCTGAGCAACAGCTGAGGTATTTGGAGGAAATAGTTAGGTGTTCAATATTTCAACGGGCTCAGTAAAGCAGAAGCCTGCTCTACCATTAATCATCCAAGTAATACCTATTATATTTAAATCTAGATTTCCACATTTCAGGTTATAAAAACCCATTATCATTTTGCAAGCATTAAAGAATAATGTAACCAAACATGATAATATATAGCACGATAAATAAACAATAATGCCCAACCTGATAAATTTGAAACAAGCATACTCAATAAAGATTTATTAATGCCCTAGAGTCAAAAGAAGTGGAAACTTGATAATTCAATAAATGTAAGTCAAACAACTACATAGCACATCAAGGGATAATCCCGAATAGCTAACAAGGACATCAAGGCATCACTTATGATATTTGAACAACATGCACATGAATATATCATAAAATGGTGGAGGGAGGCCACCGGTGGCCACCGACCCTCCTTTTGAGGGACCAATTACAATAGTTCAAGTCATATCAGTTGCACAAGCATTCAAACAACAAAGAATTTAAAAGGCACACGATCAGAAATATTCAATAAAAAGATACCATGGTGGATTCCAAGTAAAACATCAATCATTACTAAAATCAATCCTAGCATATCTACCTGCATGACATGATTGATAATAGAGCAAACCCCACTTACCTTAAAATGCTGCTATCCTATCTAATCCTCACTTGGAAGTTCCTATCCGGTCCTCATCTTTTGTACATTTGTATAGGTTCATGTATGTGCTATTAACATGTTTGGTTTGAGGTAAGTTCACTTAATTTATTTAATATCTTCAAAATGATATAAAACCTCTTTCGAATTTTCGTAGCGACAAAGGTTTTCGAGATAAGTTATCACTGCCTCGATCCTTGTCTCGATATTATATCTCGCTAAAACTCAATGATTTTTAGAAAATAGACCGTCGATTGAACTATGTAACCCTTGCGCCATCCCAGAGCTGTTGGTTTACCCACAAAACGCTGGGGTGAAATCGTTAACTTCAAATCGAAAACTTCAAAATAGGTTCGAGCGATCTGCCAGTGTCGTGTGTT
The DNA here is from genome assembly GCA_039657325.1 of Stephania cephalantha. NCBI lineage: Eukaryota > Viridiplantae > Streptophyta > Magnoliopsida > Ranunculales > Menispermaceae > Stephania > Stephania cephalantha. The sequence continues at coordinate 34,900,277 of CM077571.1, forward strand.
GTATGCCACGTCACCGAGGGATTGCAGGATGGACTTCTTCGAATGCTCAGGCAACACCGTGGTCAGCACCATACCGCTTGTAGGCGTGGCGCTGACACAACACTAGGCATGAATTTAAAATTTCAAGATTGAAACATAATTCCAAAATCCTTAACGACTCACGCCCACCTCCAAAGGTTGAAATCCGATGAAAATAGTAAAGAACTCTTTGTTTGAACCAACAAGATCATTCAAATTCAATCAAAGAATGTATTCAAAACACAAATCCACCATTTTCACATAGATCTTGCAATTATTTTTAAATAAACCAAAGAAGACGAGATGGAGATGTCTAAAATCATAATCAAATCATAGGGGTTCATCTCCCATCTTAAAACATTAAGAGAAAACTAATGCGGGCCGCAAGTATAATAGCTTAACAATAATAATAGTGTGACCAACTTACATTGATTACAAATATCATCCTTGAAGAAAGGTGTATTGCACTTAGTATTACATAATCAGAATTACACTATTGCTAAGGAAATACCTTTTCTTAATTGGTTTTATAACCAAAATAACCTATTCTATTCTATCAAAACAATGTAAATCACTTTTAAATTCTTATATTAAGAATATCTTAGTTCACAACTCCACCTAGGTAATGAATAACTATGCTTTTCAATTCACTTCCTCATCTTTATTTTGTGTGTACAATGCCTAATTAAAATAAACATAATTCCTTCAAATCCACTTCAACCCACTGTTGTTAGAGAAAAGATTCTAATGTGCAAACTACACCTCCGCATATCAGTGTGAATAATGTAAGCTCCGCATTGCTTTAAGTTCCAAAACTTAGATTCATAACCAATTAAGTTTACTATATGTGCCTCCCTAATCAATAACTATCTATCGATGTTATGTATTTTACGGTTGTACCGTCCATATCCGACTTAAAAGCTTCAATGGCCATGATAACTTATGAAACTCAATATCAACAAATACGTGATCAAGATGCTCGTAGCATTACGCTCAAAATCAATAAAAATTCTAATCATTACACTTTTGAAATTTATAATACATTTATACTACTTTACCATATCATTCATACCGTAAGCTCTATTGATCCCTAAGATTAATGAACTACTTACATTTCATTGAAATAAACATGCACATAATGGTATTCATTGCTATCAAACATATAATGAAATAACTTCAATTAAATCAATAAAAATAATACCTGAATCATCACACGTGAGCTTTCAATGTTTTCTCTTCCACAAATCATATTAATACTCAAGAATAAAGTTAAACTATGCTAATTAGTTCTAATACCTATTTATACTCCAAGACACTTTTGGAAAACAACTAGAGATCCTAATAGACAATTCCACCCAAAATAGAACTTTAACTTTATATTTTCTTTTGTCACGATGCTGTCCAAAAGTGGTACGACACTGTGTGTGTAATGCCATGGCATTACGACATCTTTGGCTATTTTGTGTGCTTATTTTCCCGTTTAGTAGACTAGGAGCCGTGCACTTATCTCCCCAAGGAGCTCCCTTAAGACCCTCGGTGCCGCCAGTGCGTTGGCCATGCTGACTCGTTTTTATTTTGTTCTTGGTCTCCCACGCCGTGCCCTTACTGTCCACCTTCCTCCCACGACTTCAACATTCCTAGCCACATCATCAAACCCACTTTTGTGCCTTTTGCCTCATTTCTTCACAAAATCACTCATTTATCTCTTTTATACCTTGTATACGTGAGAATACATAAATTCAGTTAATTTAAGCTCATTATAGGATATTTATACTAAATATAATACTAAACTAATACTATATATAAGTCTAAATAATCACATATCAAAAACCATGATTTCCATTCAAAATCAAATATACTAAATTCCTTTAATCCAAATAAGTTCAAGTAGATAGTCCACTCAAGAGCTTTTCTTTGCAAAAACTTATACTTTTCAAAACATGTAGCCTTAACAACAAACACTATTCACTTTTGAAACACCAAGTAGTTCACAACCAAAACCATCACTACTCACAAGTTTTTTTTTACCTCGACACTTATATAGCATGTGTACAATCTCATAATTTCTCATTAGGCTTAGGAACTCACAAAGAAACATATATCATACTAGCTTTATAGACTTTAGCACTTCAAGAGTCCAAAGGAATATAGTTGGAAAGAAAACTTAACTTAATCAAGCTACATGTACTCGAGCGAAATCTTTTATTTGAAGAGTTTTAATTTAACTTTCTCCTTTAATTTCTTTATTTTTATCTCTTTTCTTTCTTTTCTCCTCATATATTTTAGTTGCACGGTCCCTCCTCTTTTTCCTCTGATTCTATTTTTCCTCACTTTTTCCAAACATCAAGTTCTCTGCCTCTATTCCTGTAGAACTGGTGGGACTTTCTTTTTTATTTATCTTTTAAAACTCTTGTTAGCATTTCTCACTTTCACTCTATCAAGAAAGTTTTAACTCTAACTTTTTCATTAAACATCATGCCTATTACTTACCTACTTAGTACTAAGACTTTATTTACGTTTTTATACTCAAGTAAGATTCATACTTATTATAGAATTTCTTAGAGATCTAACTTTTTCCATAAGAAGTGTGTTCTAGTATTCTTCTTGCTTTTGTTTAAAGTTTATGGTCTTCCCAAAATTTAGGTTTATAATCATGAAATCGTAGCGTTATTGCTACATTTCTCATTTTCTTCAAAAATTTAAAAACGCTCTCTTGAGTTTCATATCACCAAGACACGTGTATTCTTACTAATCCTCAATTAAAGGCACGAACATTAAAAATGAATACTTATTCAATACATTTTTCTATATATAACCTAAAATATGCTACATAAACATATTCAAATAATAAGTAACTAGGAATAAATAATACACTACCATGTTTTCCTCTTAAACTACTTCAGAAAATAAATTTTATAATAATACCTGCAATCCTCATCCTTATTTCATCATTTCTTATGACTTCCCATAGTGTAGTGCTAATGCCCCTAAACTTAAACCAAACCTTGTCCTTAAGGTTTAAAAGTAAGCCTGAAACATGTGAAACACTAAAACAGAAACATAATAGCGATACAATAAGATAATAATAATGCATAAAGTTTTAAACAACTAAATAAATGAAAAAAATATCCCAAATGTAAAGTTAACAAGTATAAATGTATCTCTCTTCTCCCCAAGGTCTAAAGAAATTCTAAGACTCTAACATCAGGACTGTGCATCGTCGTCGTCATCATCATCATCATCATCATCATCATCATCATCTCCCACAAAGGATGGTGTTAAAGGATGCTCCACCCTTTTGCTCAGCATTACATCTGAATGAAACACGTAGTTTGATGCTACTAGGAAGCCAATAGACCAATCAGAAGGACTCATCCATCTGCTCCTCTCATATCTAGCTACGTCCCTCTAATGATCTGGAAATAACATGAAGTTCCGCTGCCCGTTTAGTTTTTCTTGCTCATATATCACCAAGGCATCACGATTGAGCCCTTTCCTCCCAGTACTATCTCCTCATCTCAGCAATCAAAGCCTCTGCTACCATAAAGTCAAGACCTCTGGTGATCCTCCTATTCTCCATATCTTTCATTTTCCAACTCTTGGGCTAGCTCCGTTACTGCTGCTACTACTGCAGTTGCGTGATCCTCTTGCTATTTTGCCAACAACTTGGCCTCAAGTTTGTTTCCCTCAGCTCTCTCCCTTTCATCCTTGGAGTCTAAATAACCAGTTGGTGATTTCAGTGTGAGCATAATCTCCTCATCTATGGTTGGTGGAGCCTCAATACCAAACTCTTCATCCTGAAGCAATCTCCCTTTGACCTTTAAACACATCTGACTAATTAAAATTGGAAACAATAGTTTGTTGTCTTTCTTTGACATTATAGACTCACTCAGGTTCTTGTAGATGATCTCACCGACGTTGATATCCTCGTACTTTGTAATCTCATACAAACAAGCCACCATTGGCTCGTTGATCTTGCCTTGCTGATTGGTTGGGTATAATGAAGCAACCAGAAAGTGTTGCCACATTCTATAAACTTTTCACATGCTCCCCTTCTTAATGTGCTTTAGTATATTCTCAGCTCCCATTACCCATCCTTGTTGTCCTCGGACAACCAATGTTCTCTTTATGGCTTTAAAAAGGCATAGCTTATCTGATTTCTCATATAAATTATCCAGGAAACTTTGTGCGGCTTCAATCCTACTCATATGCACTAACCTATATATGCTATTAATTTCACGCTCATTAAAGAGGACAAACACTCGTCTCACCTTCACTGGATCAATCTTCTTAGTAAATTTTGCATTGACGTGAAATTCTTACACAATTTCACTCACTCCTTTAACTTTTTTCCCTATAGTCTTAAGTGAATTGCTCCTAACCTTGTTGCCTAATGAAGTTGTTTACTCTTTTGTCATACTTAGCTGGCAAATTAATTCCTCTTTTGCAAATGAACTCTCTATGCCCAATGACATCGTACCTGTCTTTAACCTCTCCACTAATATAGTACTTAGACTTAAATGGCCTAGGTTCCTCCTCTTTAGGATCTCTTGAGGATGATGCCTCATAGTCATTTGTTCTCACTTCACTAATTTGACTTGCTTGCCTTCTTATTCTTGGCATTTTCTTAATATATCACACAACACCACAACTAACAACACGGGTCTTCAAATCACCTAAAATCAAAATTTTCACGCACAAGGATCATTCACATGCCAAATAATGCGATAGACATATACTAGGTCTCCATAAGCCATATTGATGCTCAACATTCACACAACTAGAAATTCCTATCCAACAACCTCATATCCACCATTTATGCAATTTCATCAATAATTTCAAAAATCTCAAAGCATAACTAATGAAATTGTAAATTTACATAAATGCCATACTATTTTTTGTGGTAGAATACTCCTCCAAGCCTTTATCAATACAAATTCTCTCACTTTGCTCGCAAACTCAAACCTTAATGCTCATTTGAATTAAATCCCCAAATCAATGGCCTATATCTCCTCTTTGTGCTAATCCACAATGAAATCTCTCATTTCAATCTAAAAAACTAGGAACTCTCTTTTCTCACATATAAATGATCAATCTTGAGTTTTAGAGAGATGCATGCTTGGTTGGTTGTGTATGAAATAGGTTGCAAGTGTGCAAGATATTGGTGAAATGGGGTTTAAAACCCCTCTTTTCGATGCTAGAGCTATCCCTTATAGGGCACGGTGCCGCTACTGCGCCATGATAGAGTTGTGTTTGTTGTGAGCCTTTGTTTATCATAGCTAAACATCGTGTATTTGCACACACAGTATCGACCTATTTGTTCATGTTATTTTGCATACTTTTTTTGTTAATTCTCTATTTGAAGCTCTCTCGACTTTGTATATTACTACACAAAGTATAGTGACCACTTGAAATCCATGTATATATACAAATTCCATAAAAACTTACTTGTGATTTGCCATTACTACACAAAGTATTGTGACCGCTTGCATACCTTTACCATTTGAACCCCTTCACTCTTTTAGCACAAATTTTGAAAACTTAGAAACTAAAACGTTTCTATTGTCCATAACTAAACTAACTAAATAACTACTTGACCGAAATTCAAAAACTTGAAATTTAAAAACCCTTCGGCTGCCTCCCAGTAGCGCTTAGTTTAATGTCATTAGCCCAACACATTTTCCCTCATTTAGTCCGAGTCTAAATCAAGATACTCCAATTGTAAGTCTGAGATAATGATATCTCTCCCGTTTGGATGTACTTTTTGCCTTTCAACAAAGATAATCTTCTCGGCATCCTCCTCTTCCTCGATACTCATTGTGATCATTTTCGTCCTTGTGTGCAAGACAACATTGGCAGTGTTCAAAAATGCCGCCCATATATCATAGTTACATCAAGGTCTATCTCATGATCCATAACCTCAAAATCCACGATGAATGTGAACCTACCTACTTTTACATGCACATTCAAGACTCTCCCGATTGTTGGTACTAAATTACCATCAACTACTTGCAAATTTGTTGTATCGGGACAATTAATCTTCAAATTGATTTGTAACATATCCTTTATGGGCACCACTGACGTGCGCCGAATGTGTCAATAAAATGTAATTCTTTAAACCAATTATCTTGTAGATAGTGGCAAATGGTCAATCCCATAGAGATTGCTAATCTTTTTAAGGTTCTAAATGAAAAGGAAAACGGGGGTTTGATAGTGAATGTTGAAAGAATTCAAAAAGACATGGGATTGGAAATACTTTGAAACAAAAATAATAAAAAAGCAACCTAGGTCCTTGGTATCTCAAACTTCCTCAACTAGCATATTCAAACTCTATGGTCATTTATCTACATAAAGTATGCAATTCAAAGGTATTCTATAGTACCTATAGAACCAAGCGTGCACCCGGTTCCTTGTTTTCCTCTAATTGATAGCCAAGGTGCTATCGTTGACTACTCCTCTAGTCAAACATATAACCTTATACTCAAGCGAATTGGGTTTAACATGATGACCACAATGTTGTTTGTGGAAACACTAAACCTAGACAACCAGATCACAAGTGCGTTCGATTTCGCCTGACCAGTCCCAAAAGGGTCTAATCAATCAAAATGGTCAATTGCAAGTTATATGGTCTTCTTGTATAAGTGCAGATGCCTATGACTCACTACCAATAAATCAAGGTTTAAATCAAGGTTTAACCATAGTTAATCAAGCAATATAAAAAAATAAAACACAAAAGAAAAGCAATCAAATTAAATTAAATTAGATCTTACATATGTTTGATGCCAAAAGAATTGTTTGATCCACCTCCAGTCTGGATTGATGGAGATTAGCCGGATATGATGATGGAAAACCTGAGAATCTTCAAGTGTTTTTTTTTTTTTTTTTTTTTTTGTAAATAAAGGATGGTAACCATGATTTCCCTAGTTGATATTTATATAAAACCTAAAAAATCAATTCCGAAATGAAATTTTAAAAAATCTCGACTAAAAATAAGGTTTCCCGTTCTAGGCCGCGGGTCATGTCGTGGGCATAAATCTTAAAACGTGAGCCACGACCTAGAATTCTGGTGCCTGCCGATATGCGCGAAATGGGGCCGTGAAGGCTTGGAATCTAGGCTATGGCATTGGACTTAAAATATGACAAGTGGCCTAAAACTCTATTATGTCCTCCCTTCATTCCATGCCATGAGTGTGTAATTCCATGCCGTGGCCTTGTGTATAAAACATGAGTGGTGACATAGATCACTATTTTCTTTTTTCCTTTAACTGCCTCAACCAATTCTTCTTGTACTCGCACCAATTCTTCATTTTGATTCTTAACACCAGTAAATCACACAAATGAGAGATTGTTACCACTATATAGAGATTTATGGTTTAAAATCATACTAATCACTATATATTATAATGTCTAATTGTACAATTTTCAATCATATTGACAGAGGCTCATGTATCACACAAGATGTTTCTAAACCGGTGCCCATCAATGCTTAATGGTAAGTATATATCTTTAGGATCTCTCCTCTTGATTAGTTGAAATCTCGATGTGAACTTGAATTTTGGTTCCGGCTTTTTCGGAACAACCTTGAAACTATTTCCTTCCAGTGCTTCTTCAGAAGGTCCTTCTTCTTATTTCTTAGCTCTCCAATGTTTCTTCCCCTTCTTTTGGTTTTTCAAGGCATTGATCCTTTGTCGCTTGAATCCTTCAAGTTCATCTTGCTTACTTATGTTCCATTCTCATGCATCACTTCATACTTCCTCAAAGTCTAAGTGTTGACACTTTTTGGCCTGTACATCACTTGCTCTTATCTTAGCTCATTTGTTGTCATAGTGCTCATCATGTAAATAGCACTAAAATTCTCCTTATTATTTGTGATAGTGTTACTCAGAAAATGTAATTCCTTCCCTGAATTCAAAGCAATGACCAATTGATTAATCTGTCTCTCTAGGTTCTTGATGGATTTTGTTCTCTCATCGTCCATCTTTTTCATAGCTTGCTACACATTTTCTATCTCTTTCTCATGTTTCTCATGGCGTTCCCTATTTCTCATGTCTATGGCATGCAAAAATTTCTCAATTGACTTCACCGAAGTCATCTCTTCACTTTGCCCTAGGTTCCCTTGTTGGACTTGTTGATCGAAGCTTGAAGGTAACTTCAGTGTGTTATCAGGATTTCCATATGAGAAGTTGGAGTTGTTATTGTATCCTTTATAAAACCTTTGAGGAGCCATTTCTCTCGGCTTGAAGTTGTTTCTATAGCTCTGTTTGTTCATGAAGCTAATCTCTTCAAGCTCCATTCCTTGCTGCATATTCCTTAGATTAACCACTAAAGCTTGGTGATTAATGGGTTGTTGTATCTCTTGCACTTGGACCTTGTTGTCCAATTTAAAGCTTTGCCTTTTGATTGCTCAGGTTGGATAGTTGTGCCATGATTGCAGCTTGCGAATCAATCTCATATACGCCTGCTAGTTTCCTCACTGTGGAATGAATACCGGCTGTAGTGTTTTGAGACATAAAATTTAGGAAATCCAATGCTCCATCCTCATCCTTATTTAGTAGAAAACCACTTGTTGTGGCATCTACTAGTGTTCTAGTGCTTTGATTCACCCCACAGTGGAAACTTGAAGCTATGCCTATTTAACGTATCCATGTCATGAACATCTCCTCAGCATCTCCTTGAATCTTCCCGAAGCCTCGCCAAAAGACTCGACATCTTCCTACTTAAATTGAATGATTTCCACATTCCTTTCACTGACCTTTAATAGGGGAAAGAACTTATCTAGAAATCTTTCATTGATTTTCACCCATGAAGTCATACTCCATGTGTTCAAACCTTGGAACTAAGATTTGGCTTTTCCACCAAGTGAAAATAGGAAAAGTCTCATGCTGATCACTTCCTTCATAACTTCGGTAATGTGCAGGGTGTCACACTTCTCCAAGAAATTCTCCACATGTGTAACTGGATCTTCATTCACTAGCTCATTGAACAAAATATTCCGCACCATGTTGATTAGAGACGGCCTCAGCTCGAACTTGGAGTTGTTAGCTGGAAGCCTCATCGCTCCATTGTAAGTCTCTTGAACTTTTGGCTTGAAGTAGTCACGGAAGACATCTATATCCCTGCACTCTGTCTTGTACTACCAGATCACCTTCGGGTTGGTTATTTCCTCGACCCTCTTGTTAGTTTCGTGCATGATCCTTATCCATCTTGATTCCTTTCTTTTTCTTTCCTCTATTGGTTTTATCAATCTCAGGGTCGTAAGACACTAAGTTTTTCTCTCATTTGCTACGCATACACTAAATCTCACTAAAAAGAAAACACAAAAGATCAAGTGCGAAGTCAAACTTGAAACTTAAACCTTTTTTTATCTTTTTGTTTTTATAAACTTGAAAGTAAAGTACTTTAAATAAAACTTCACAATTTTTTTTGAAACTAAATAAGTCTAAGTGGCTACCTATCCCCGGCAACGGCGCCAAAAACTTGATACCGGCCGTAAGTATAACGGCTTGATTGTAGTAATAGTGTGTTGAAATGCGCCATAAGTATAACAGCTCACTTGTAGTAATAGTGCAATCAACTTACGTAGATCATGAATATCGTTTTCAGGGAAAGGTGATTGCACTAGTTGTATATAACCTACTTGAACTATTGCTTAGGGACTCACTTTTAATTGATTTTATATCTAAATTAAACTATTATAACAAATCACTTTAAACTTTCATTGAACTCTTATATTCAGGATAAATTTGTTTACAAATTCACCAAGGTAATTTAATACTATGCTTTGTATTCATGTGTACATTTCAATAAGTTATGTGAAATGGCTAATTAGAATAGACATATTTCCTTCAAATCCACTTCAACCCACTGTCATGACGGAGAAGATTCTAATGTGCGAACTAGAACTCCACTTATCGTGGAATAAATTAAGTTCCACATTGCTTTAAGTCTCAAATCATTGGATTCATAACCAACTTAGTTTACTATTCGCGCCTCCTTAATCAACAACTATTTATCGATGTTGTGTATTTTACGGTTGTATCATTCATGTATAGATTATAAGCTTCAATGGCCATGATAAATCTTAAAGCCTTAGTTTATTAAACACATGATCAAGATGTCTAAAGCATTACGCTCAGACTTAATTCAATTTCTAAGTCACTTTTTTATTCCTATTTCAAAGCATAGAAATTCATTCCATATGATCCATTAATCCTTAACATAAATAGACTAATCCCACATCATTGAAACACACACATCACGATTCAATATAGAATTAATTGCAAAACAAAGATTATTATAGATATTACCTTGAATTACTCAATGAAACCAAATATTAATTGCATACGTGGAGTCTTCAATGTCCAACAAAAACTTATTAGTACTCAAGCTCAATCTAAGTTACTTTAACAAGGGCTAATCTCCTTCTATGTGGTTGGCTCTCTCTTGTTACCACATCCTAATACCAATTTATACTCCTTAATAACTATTAGAAACCCTAAATTACAATTTAACCTAAATTTAAGCTTCGCTTTCTAATTTCTCTGTAGTTGGCGTTGTCACTAATGCCTCGGGCTGTGTATGTTAAGTCACAACGTCGCCACTGCGCTTCAGCTTCATTATGTGACTTTGTGATCCTGGAGCGTCGGCTCTATCCCATGTGTGTCCCGTCGCTGTCCCTTGTGAGCCATGGCGCCGCCACTGCGCCGGACCATCAAAGTTGGTTTTCTTCATTTCTTCTTGTCTCCTATGCCATGCCTTGCATCCCCACGTCGTGCCTTGTCTTCCCTACAGCGTCAATACATGCTCCCACAATGCCAACTCTCATTTTATGGGCTTTTGCTTCGTTTCTTATAGTTTTTCCTTGATTTCTTTTAATATACATTAATTCCCTGAAAATGTAATAATACTATGAATTAGCACTCATTTGAGGATATTTATACTAACTATACTACTAAATTAACCCTATATATACATAGAAATAATCACTTATCAAATATCCCTCAAGTTAAGCTTTTGCGCGTCCCGAGCAAAGGTGTATTCTACTAAGTCTTATAATAACTAATTCTTTTTTTATTCACATTGTTCATGAAGTATCATTTAATTAACTATGTCTCAAGTTAACAATCCACTCAAGAGTTTTCCTTTTAGAAAACTTATATTTTATAGACATGTAGCTTTAACAACTCATATAACTTCATTTTTTTAAACACTAAAGTAGATCTGAACCAAAAACCATTTCTAATTACAAGTTTATTTCGCTCCAACACTCAAGTAGCAAGTATACGATCGCATGATTTCTCATTAAGCCTAGAAATTCACAAATAAACATAGATCGAACTCATCTTTGATAGACTTTAGCACTTCAAGAGTCTATAGGGCTTTTACATAGTTGGAATGGAAACTTAACTTAACTAGCTACTCGCACTAGAGCTAAATCTTTTATTTGAATAGTTTTAGTTTACTTTCGCCTTCTTTTCTCTATTTTCTTTCTCATTTATTTTCTTCTTCTTTTCATTTTTATTGAACAGTCCCTGCTAATTTTCCTATGGACTTATTCTTCCTCATAGTTTCCAACCATCAAGTTCTCTGCTCCATTTCCTATAATTGTAAGATTCTCCTATTTTTTCTCTTTATTTCTAAAACTTTGGTTAGAACTTGTAACTTTCACTACATCAAGTAAGTTAACACCAACTTTTACTACACAATGCATATTTCTTCCCCTCTTTGCACTTAGTCTTTCTTTGCTTTGTATTATCAAGTAAAATTCACACTTATTATAGAATCCTCAAAGATCTAACTTTTTCCATAAGAAATGTTCTAATTTCTTGCTTTTGTTTCAAGTTCAAGTTCTTCCCTAATCCTAGGTTTCTAATCATGAAATCAAATTGTTGTTTGCTACATTTCATTGTTTATTTTTCTTCAAAAATTCAACTTATTCTCTTGATTTTCATATCAACAAGATACTTGTAATCTACTCATCCACAATTAAAGGCATGAACATGCAAATGAATTACTTAGTCATTACATATTACTATATATAACCTAATCTATATTACTTAAACATTCATATAATAAGTAAAACAAAAAGTTAATACACTACCATATTTTCCATCTTAATTGCGTCAAATTAAAACAATCATACCTGCAGTGTTTATCTTTATTTCTCAGTCTATCTTACCCCTTCCCATAGTGTGGTGTAGTGTCGATGCCCTCAAACTCAAACCAAACCTTATCTTCAAGGTTTAAAGTAAGCCTGAAATATGAAGACACTAAAACACACAAACATATGTAATGAAACAAGTTATAATAAAATAAGTTAAACATTAAAATTGAATTAATTAAGTAGTTATCAAAATATCCTAAATATTAAAAATATATGAATGGTATCAAAAGCACTCTCAACTCCTCAGGTCAAAAGGAATCATAGAACACGGACTTCAGGACTGTGCGTCATAATCCTTATCCGTATCGTCAACTCCGGCATGCGATGGTGTCAATGGACACTCCACCGTCCTCTACACCAAATCCGAATCAAACACGTATGCTGGTGCTATTGGAAAGCCTAATGATCTATCAATAGGTCTTAACCGTCTGCTCCTCTCATATCTAGCTATGACTCTGTGATGATCAACAAATAACATGGAATTTTGCTGCTCGTTTCATTTATGCTGCTCTCTCCTCTCCATATCCTGCTCATATCTTAGCATGGCTGCTAGGTATTGGCCCTTTCTTCCTAGTATTGTCTCCTTATCTTTACTATCTACATCCTCTACTTTCATGGAATCAAATCCTTAGGTAGTTGTATCGGTGTCTATGGTGGAGGAGGTGGTGGAAAGACTTCAGGACTGTCTAAGTCCTGCTATCTAATCTTTGGGTCTACAAAATCATAGCCCTCAAAAAATCTCTGCTATTGTTGCTCCTCCGCTTCTTTATTCTCCTCATCTTCTAGATCATGGGCTAGTTCTACTGTTATTGCTTCTATTGTTGCTTCATCTTCTTGCATATTGGCCAACAACTCAGCCTCACGTCTACCTCACACGACCCTCTCTCTCTTTGTCCTCCTCAAAGTCTTGGTAACTACGTGGTGATTTCAAAGTAAGCATGAAAGCTTCATCCATGGTTTATTAGGCATCTATATCAAATTTTTCATTATCTCTCATTTTCACTCCGGCCTTTAAGGACATCTAAATAATCAAAGTTGGAAACAAAGAGTTGTTATCCCTTTCCTATATAATGGACTCCCTCAGATTTATGTATGATCTCCCCGAACTTCATAATCTAATAAAGACAAGCCGCCTTTTGCTTGTTGATCTCGCCCTGTAGAGAAATAAGGAATAATGAAGCAACAAGAAAAGGTTTCCTCATTCGGTACATTTTCCTAACGCTCCCCTTCATAATGTGCTTTGGCACATTCTCAGCTCCCATGACCCATCCTTGTTGTCTTGGGACAACCAATGCATCTTCTATGGATCTAAATGGGTATAGGTTATAGGGCTTCTCATATAACTTCTTCGAGAAAGTTCATTCGGATCCATACCATCCTAAGTGCTTCAACCCATAGAATTTATTGATCCCACGTATCGTAAAGGGAACTAAAACCCCTCTAACCTTCACTGGCTCATCGTTAAGTGTGAACTTCGCATTGGCATATAAATCAAAAATAATCCCACTCACTCCTTTCACTTTATTCTCTCTATTTTCTTGAGGGAGTTGCTCCCACTTTCGGTGCCTAATGAAATTTTTCACTCTTTTATCGTATTTGGCCATCAAATTAATCCCTCTTTCACAAATGAACTCCCTATGTAAAATTTTCTCGTATCGGTCGTTAGCATCTTTACAAACAAAATATTTGGATTTAAAAGGTCTAGGATCTTCATATTTGGGTTTTTATAGATAGATGCCTTAAAGCAATTTGCTCTCGTTTTGGTGACTTGTTCCCATGTTCTAGCCATTTCCTTCAAATTTCAAGCAACTAACAAAATGCAACATAACTTGCTCTTCAAATCACCTAAAAATTAAATTTCATATAACATGATCATGCATACGCTAATTAATTGCAAAGTTGTCAACTAAGTCTGAATGGGTAATATTAATACTCACATTCACAAATCTTGCAAAACCTATCCTATAACCTTAAATCCACAATTTCATACAATTTCATCAAAATTTTCAAAATTCAATGCCTAACTTGATGAAATTGTAAACGTACCTCAATGCCGAATTTATTTCCAATGTAGATCACTCCTCCAAGTTTTTTTCCAATCTAAGCCCTCTAACTTTTCTCACCAACTAGAACCCTAGCTCTCCTTGGAATCAAATTCCAAAAATCTAAGCCCTAGCTCTTTCACTTGTGCAAATGCACAATGTGTTTGTATCTTCACTCTAAATCACTAGGTACCCACTAATCTCACTTGAGAATGATCTAACTTTTGCTCGGGGTCTATGATTGGGGGTTTATTAGGGTTTAAGTTCAACTGTAAAGAATGGTGTAAGAAATGGGTTTAAAACCCTTTTTCGACCTCGGTGCCAAGCCTTATAGGCACGAAGTTGTTATAGCACCATCACTGCGTCGTTGACGCAGTAGGGCGATTTAATTATTTTTTTCTTACTACCACCTCGGCGCTGTAGCCTATACCCACGGCGTCGGCTCATCTGCCCACATCTTCGAGTATGAATTTTTGCTAATTCTCCTCTAGCACTCCTCCGACTTTGTGTACAACTCACATAAGGTGTCATGACCTCATAAAATTTATGAAAATATAAAAATTATTAAATTTTATCTTTCGATTTGCTTGCACATCATACCTTCATAGCTTTGAACTCCTTCACTCCTTTTTGCTTTCTTAATGAGTTCTTGAGACATTTGCATTTCGATGAATCATCAGCAGGTGAATTGTCTTTCCTGCACATTCGACACAAATTTTTCAAAAGTTAGAACTAAAACTCGTGAGTTGCAATTATTACACTAAATAACTAACTACTAACTATAATTCAAAAACTTGATATTTTAAAACCCTTAGCCGCCTCCTAGTAGCGCTTAATTTACTAATTAGCATGACACCTTTTTAGCTCGTTTAGCCCGAGTCTAAATCAAGAAGCTCTATCCATAAATAAGAGATTATAATAGTATTCCCATTTGGATGTATTTCTTCACCACCATCAAAGATGACCTTCTCAGCATCATTGCCCTCATTGATACTCGTCGTGATCTTCATTTCTCTCACGTCCAAACTTGCTTTAGCCGTGTTCAATAATGGCCACCCAAGTATCATAGATACATCATTTTTCATGTTGTGGTTCATGACCTCGAAATCTGCGATGAGTGTGAATCTACATACTTTCACATGCACATTCAAAACTCTTCCTATTGTACGTATCAACTTACTATCTGCTACTTGCAAATTCATGTTATCCAGACAATTGATCTTCAAGTTTGCTTGAATCATGTCCATCAATGGCATGACAATGACCGAGGCTCCTGTATTACCTAATACATTTCGGAACCGGTGCTCGTCAATGCTTATTAGTATGCTTGTCTGTCCAAGATCTCCCTTTTGATAAGTTGAAGTCATAGGATGAAATTGAGCTTTGGTTCTGATTTCTTTGGAACCAATTTAATGTCATTCCCTTTTCAGTCTTATTCGATAGGTTCTTCATATTTTATCTTGGCCTTCCATTCTTGCTTCCCCTTCATGTTCACTCAAGGCATTACTTATTTTCTTCTTGAAACCATCAAGCTCATCTTACCTCACTTATGTTTTGTGCGTATGCATCTCTTCATGCTTGTACATTACTTGGTCTTGTCTTGGCTCCTTTGTTGCCATAGTGATCATCATGCAAATAGTACTTACGTTCTCCTTGGGATTGGTAATAGTGTTGCTAGGAAGCTATTCTTCTATCCTTGAGTTCAAGGCCATCCTAAGTTGACCAATTTGCCTCTCTAGGTTCTTGATGGATTGTGATTGCTCAATATCCATCCTTTTCATGGCTTACCTTATTCCTTCCAATGCTTCTCATGGCGCCCCTATCTGTAACTTTAATGGCTAGCAAATACTTCTCAATTGACTTGAAAGAAGTAATCTCTTCGCTCTATCCCTAGCTTCCCCTGTTGGACTTGTTATTTGAAGCCTTGAGGTTACTTCAGTGCATTATCAAGATTTCCATAAGAAAAGTTCAGGTTGTTGTTGTTGTTTCCTTGATAAAACTATTAAAAATCTATTTCTCTTGGCTTGAAGTTGTTCTCGTAGCTTTTGTTGTTCATGAAGTTAATGTCTTCATATACCATTCCCTGTTGTACGTCCATCTGGCTAACCACCATGCCTTGGTGATTAATAAGTTGATGTGTTAATTATGGACCTTAGTGTCCCATTTGAAGTTTTATCATATGACTGCTCAAACTTGATATATGTACCATAATTGCAGCTTGCGAGTCAATCTCGTAGACACCTACTGATTTCCTAACTGTGGAACAAGTACTAGCGGTAGAATTTTAAGACATAAGAATAATGAGAACCAATGCTCCATCCTCATCCTTTATAAGTAGAGAGCCACCTGAAGCAGCATCTACTAGCGTTCTCGTGTTGTGGTTCATCCCATAGTAGAAAATCTAAAATTGTACCCATTTCACGTATATGTGTCCCGTACATCTACTCGGCATCTCTTTAAATCTTTCCCACGCCTCACCAAGAGACTCGGTGTCTTCTTACTTGAATTAATTAATCTCAAGTTTCTTTTCGCTGACCTTTACTGGGGGAAAGAACTTGTCCAAAAATCGTTTGTTGATTTCTATCCATGAAGTCAAAATGTCTGCATTCAGCCCTTGGAACTAGGACTTGGTTTTTCCACCCTGTGAGAATGGGAGAAGTCGCATCCTGATCACCTCTTTCATAACTCTGGTGATGTGCACGGTGTCGCATTTCTCCATGACATTCTCAACATGTGCAACTGGGTCTTCATTGGATAGATTGTTAAATAGACTATTTTGCACCATGTTTATCAGAGACAGTTGTAGCTCGAACTCAGTGGTGTTGGCTGGAAGCCTCATCACTCTCTTGTATGTCTCCTGAACTTCTAGCTTGAAGTAGTCACGAAGGCATCTATGTCCTTGCACTCTCTCCTACACTATCGGATCACCTGCAGGTTGATTGTTCCCGTGGTCCTGCTCTTGGTTTATAGCTTGCTCTTCAACCATCTTAACTCCTTTCTTTTTCTTTCATTTGGTTGTTCTGTCAATTTTTGGATCATAAGGCACTAGGTTTTTCTCTCCCTTGCTTTGCATCCACTAAGTATCCCTGAAAAGAAAACACAAAAAAATCAAGTGCGGAAAGTCAAACTGAAACTTAATCATATATTTTTTATTTTTTTTATATGAACTGAAAATTAAAGTACTGAAAATAAAAATTAGCAAATATTCAAACTAAGTAAGTAATACTAATGGCTACTGATCCTCGACAACGACACCAAAAACTTGCCACTTGCCGCAAGCATAACAGCTCGCTTGTAGTAATAATGCAATCAACTTACGTTGATCATGGATATTATCTTCAGTGAAAGATTTTTGCACTAGTTGTATATCACCTACTTAACTTGATTTATTGCTAAGGGATTCAGTTTTAATTGATTTTATGTCTAAACTAAGCTATTCAAACAAATCACTTTAAACTTTAGTTAAACTCTTATATTAAGGATATCTTAGTTTACAACTTCACCTACTTAATTTAATATTATGCTTTGTATTCATGTGTACATTTCAATATGTTATGTGCAATGCCTGATTCGAATAGATAGATTTCTTTCAAATCTAATTCAACCTACTATCGTGACGGAGAAGATTCTAATGTGTAAACTAGAACTTCACATATCGGTGTGAATAACGTAAGTTCCACATTGCTTTAACTCTCAAATCATTGGATTCATAACTAACTAAGTTTACTATTTGCGTCTCCCTAATCAACACTATCTATTGATGTTGTGTATTTTACTATTGTACCGCTCATGTACAGATTAGAAGCTTCAATGCCATGATAACTCATAATATTGGGTTTTGGGGATCATGCACAACGGAAGTTTTCAAAACCTTTTTCGAACATCCCCGAACCAAGATCCTATTAATTCCATTAAATTGATGTGCCGATAAAAAAATCATACCTTAGCAAGATAACTCCATGTCTGCCTTGTTTTGTGTTGATCGATTCCTTTAAGATGCTGCTAGAGAAGAACGTCCTCTATCAGAAATCTACATACGAACGAATGATCACAATCCAGAGTGCTAGCCCAAAAAATCCTAGGACAAAAACTCTCACAAAAACTCTCTAGGAAAAATCTCTATCGGGAATTCTCTTCAACAACTGTGACCCTAATGTCTTATTTATAGTACACTAGGTCGAGTTATAAAAGAACTCCATCTCCTAGTCACACTCCAAATAGAGTCCTAAATAAAGTCCAACTCTAAAAATGATAGAGTCATAAAGAATCTACAATTACTAATCCAATAAGGGTTGTAATTTATCTAAAACTCAAATAAGAATTAAAGTCATACTATAATTCCAATTAGAGTCCTATTCAAAATAGGATTTACTAAGAGACAAATTTTAGTCACAGTAGAAATATATGAGAATCTTGAATCCTAGTCAAAATTAAATCGCGCAAAACCATTTTGGTATTCAAGACATAAGAGGTATCTAATAAGGCATTATGAGTACCCAAGTACCATGAAGATCAATAAGTTGATACAACCTAATAGACAGTGTATATCATATCCCTTTGTCACGCGATATCTTTTGATTGAACATAAGACATGGAATGTCACCCTTATAGTTCAATCTACTAGTCTCGATCTCCAAGTAGACTAAAATTGTCAAGTGACATTGATCCAATAAATTCACTAGACATGGCCATATATCAGTCTAACATATCGATGGGCCTAATAGATATATCTCTCTAAAAGAGAGGGACAAATTCCATCTTGATCACACAACATCCACACATTAGTCGAACAATGACCAATCACAATCTTTAGAATCATCTGGTTAAAGACAACATTTGATTATATCAAATCATTATGCTCCTAATGTTGGAGTCTCTGGTGATCTCAAGAATGATATAACTCTCATAAGAATCAATTATGACATTGACCATGTAGTGTTCTCATAGCGGGTTGATCCAGCATCTGTTCCCAACAACCATTATCTTGATCCGTATCCGTATACGCATAATCATCACATGATTATCAATCAAGACTATACTAGTCTTAATTTATTATTGTTCCCATAATAATAACTGACTAGGGACATTTAGAATAATACAATATTATCCATGGATACTATTATAAAAGAAACATGCATCTACTTATAATTGTCAAATAACGTTTACAGAATTGGCCTAGCGCACATACCCCAACACTTAAATCCTAAGTTCATTAAACACGTGATCAAGATGTGTAAAGCACTACGCTTTGAATCAATACAAATTCTAACCATTGCACTTTTTGTCATCATTTTTATTATTCCTATTTCAAAGCATAACATTCATACCATATGATCCATTGATCCCTAAGATAAATAGACTACTCGCACATCATTGAAACATACACATCATAATTGAATATATAACTCATTGCATAATAGAGATTAATATAAATATTACCTTGAATTACTCAATGAAACCAAATATTGATTGCAAACGTGGAGTCTTCAACGTTTCTCCAACAAAAACTCTTTAGTACTCAAAGTCAATGCTAAATTACTCTAATGGAAGCTGATCTCCTTCTATGTGGTTGGCTCTCTCTTGTTTACCACATCCTAATACATATTTATACTCCTTAATAAAAATTAGAAACCCTAAATTACAATTTAACTAGAATTTAAGCTTCAATTTCTAATTTCTGCGAAGTTGGCGTTGTCACTAATGCCACGGCGCCATGTGTGTTAAGTCACGGTGCCACAACTGTGCCATAGCTTCTTGTGTGATTTTGAGCTCCTAGAGCCTCGGTGCAGTCCCCTTTGTGTCCCGGTGTTGTCTTTTGTGAGCCATATCGCCGCTACTACGCAGGACCATCAGAGTTGGTTTTCTTCATTTCTTCTTCTCTCCTACGCTGTGCCTTTCATCCCCATGTCATGCCTTGTCTTCCCATAGCGTCAATACATGCTCCCACCATGCCAACTCTGATCTTATAGGTTTTTGCTGCGTTTCATCTTGTTTTTCCTTGAATTCTTCTAATAGACCTTAATTCCCTGAAAATGCAATAATACCATGAATTAGCACTCATTTGGGGATATTTATACTAACTATACTACTAAATTAACCCTACACATATATAAATAATCACTTATCATGTGTCCAACTTACGTTGATTACAAATATCGTCCTTAAGGAAAGTTGTATTATAATTAATATTACTTAATCAGAATTACTCTATTGCTAAGGAAATCCCTTTTTTTAATTAACTAAATTAATCTATTATATTCTATCAAAACAATGTAAATTACTTTTAAACTCTTATATTAAGAATATCTTAGTTTACAACTTCACCTAGGTAATGAATAACTACACTTTTCAACTCACTTCATCATCTTTATTTTGTGTGTGTAATGCTTAATTAGAATAAACAGATTTTCTTCAAATCTACCTCAACCAACTGTCGTGACGAGAAAAACTCTAATGTGCAAACTAGAACTCCGCCTATTGATGTGAATAACACAAGCTCCACATTGCTTTAAGCTCCAAAACTTAGATTCATAATCAATTAAGGTTACTATCCGTGTCTCCACAATCAATAAGTATATATCGATGTTATGTATTTTATGGTTGTACCATCTATATCTGGCTTAAAAGCTTCAATGGTCATGATAACTTTTAAAACCTAATATTAACAAACACGTGATCAAGATGTTCGTAGCATTACACTCAGAATCAATACAAATTCTAACCATTGCACTTTTTAACATTATAATCTTTTATTACTATTGTAGCACAACATTCATACCATAGGATCTATGAATCCATAAAATCAATAAAAATAATACCCAAAGCACCACACGTAAGTCTTTAATGTCTTCTCTTCTACAAATCATCTTAATAATGAAGAAAAAAAATAAAACTGTGCTAATTAGTTGCTCTTTATGGTAATGGTTGATAATCGATATGTTTACCACATTTACCTATTTATACTCCTAAGACACTTTGAAAAATGATTAGAAACTTTAATAGACAATTCCACTTGATATAGAACATTAATTTTCTATTTTCTTTTGTCACGACGTTGTCCATAAGTGGTCTAGTGTTGTGTGTGTAATGCCACAGCGCCATGACAGCTTCGACCACTTTGTGTTTTTTTCTCCAAATTAGTAGATGCGGCGCCCTATACTTGTCACCCTTACGATCCACAACCCCGCTATTACGCCAGCCATACTGACTCATTTTTCTTCTTTTCTTGGTCTCCCACACTGTGCCCACGTTGTCCACCTCCTTCACGTGGCATCAACCTTCTTAGCCATGGCATCAAACTAACTTTTATGCCTTTTGCCTCATTTCTTCATAAAATCACTCATTTATCTCCTTTATCCTTTGTATACCTAAAAATACATAAATACTAGTCAATTTAAATTTATTTCGGGATATTTATACTAAATATACTAATAAACTAATATTATATATAACTCTAAATAATCACATATCAAAAATCATGATTTCCATTCATAATCGAATATGCAAATCGAATAGAGAAATTAGAGAAGATGGGACAAGTAGATTTTACTTTGCTTTGTGAAATCTTGATGAAGTTAACTTTCCTCCACCAAATCTACTAAACAAGGGTTCTAGGGTTCCTCCTCAATTTCTTTACGTAGTGTTTTCAAACTAAAAGTGGCATGAAGCCCTAATTTTTGGTTTAAATACCTAGGTAATGAGATAAGGTTTAATCATAACCCTACATCTAATGTTGATGGATTTAAGTACTAGGGATGATCCTAGAGTCCATATTAAGTCAATTCTTTCTTCTATTTTACCTGAATACCTTTTTGTGTGTTCAATTTCAAAAATTACCCCTTTTTTCTTTGTTTAATTTATTTAAATTTTTACTCAAGTCTATTTTCCTTAACTTAGGTTTGAACTCACACCTTAATCAACTAAATAGTATATAGTACATACATTATTCATGCCATTACACTAATGACATATATACTTACCCAAATACCCCTGTCCCTGGGGTTAATTGTAATTTTATAAATTTAGGGCATTACATCAAGGTTCAAGAAAGTCGGAAAACCAATACACATTCCCCAAGAACAAGTGAAATTAGAAATGGAAAAATATAAATGAAACGAATGGAGTGATGCACATTTATATAAGAAGCTGTAAAGTAGACAAAATTAGTGATGTGCAAGGAAGTGTGTCAAAATCTCAGCACAAAAGTATCACATTATCTCCAAGATGTATCAAAAGCACATACAATCTCTCTCAAATCTATGTGACTAATGAAAAACTTCAAAGAAGTAACATGATAATTGCAAGACCTATTAAACAAATGAGTTGACTAAAAAGATTCCAACCAAAACTTGCGAGCCCGAAGTGTTCTAACTAAAATTAAAATCAACAAGAAGGTGGAATTGACTTACGGTTTTGGGTTCTACATAAATACATGCCAAGAAAGCGGCGACTTGAGTTGTTTTTTAAATTCCAAATGAGTCTTAATACACGTAAATCTGAATAAGCAGTCAATATCCTAAAAATGATATATCATGAAAATGGAAATGATATCCTAAATCAAGCCTGACACCAAACACAAGGTACTTTCTCTTCCTTCGGTGCTCCCTTACTTTCATATACTTGAGAAGACCAGAAAATCAAGGAGTTTATTAGACATCTACGAAATTAAAAAATAAACTAAATTGAAATTAAATGCATGAAGTAAACAAAATAAAGTTGGGCTGCCTCCCAATAAGCGCATTTCTTTCAAGTCTTTGGCTAGACATAGCGTGAATGATCATGTGACACCCTCATTCGAATTTGAAGCTCATCAAAGACCTTTAACACATAAATACTAGCTCATCTGGATTGCCCAACACAAAGGTGTCGGTAGTGTAGAAAATCTTTAAGTGCTCCTTTTCTTCTTCCCTTATGTAGAACTTAACTCGTTTGCATGCTAGGGTTGGTGGTCTCACCAATAGAAGAGGTTGGTCTTCCTTACTTATTTTATTCGGCTTAATTAACCTTTCAGAAGTGACTTTAACTTCATTCTTGACTTTCTTTTCATCAAAAGTCGTAAAGTCAGGAGAAATGGTCATGGAGATCAACTCAAGTTCTTCGCTTGATTCCCCTTCCTTGTCACTTAGATAGCCAACAACTAATGTAAGCTCATCCATCTAAACATAAGTAGCATCACTCGAGGTTTCCTTTATATTAGGAGGATTAGGAAGCTTAGGTCCCTCAAGTTTGGTGCTAGGAAAGGTTTGTGAAGATAACTTCATTCTCTCAGTTTTTTCATCAAGTATGGTAGATCCTTAAGAATCTTATCTGCATTACCACCAAATTGGCTCAACTATCACACAAAATCTATAAGTTATTAGCAAGCTTTAGCAGAATGAGAGTATTTTCTACAAATTTCACAAGCATTGAATTGTTGCATAAAAAAATGTCGATTAGAAAGATCTTGTTAATAACATGACATACCTACCCCATTCACATTGTAATAGTGTGAGTCTTGATATGAATCATGATTATAGGAGTAGTGAGCTATGAAGTGAACCTACAAAAACTGAGATACAAGGGTGTAGAGATTTTCCTTATATATATATATATATTAATTTTTATAGTAACCTAAAGATAATCCAAACAAGTCCCCGACAACGGCACGAAAATTTGATATCACACCGGACAAAAATCCCAAATACCATGCTACAGTTAATTTGCACTAGCAGTTAGCGGGGTCGAATCCACAGAGACTAGGGGTAACTTTAGGTTACAAAAAAAATTATATTAATATAAACTAATTACTAATTAACTAGCAAGCTAGGAAATAAATACAAAAACAAATAACTATAGATACTACTTAATTAACAATACTATAATAATTCCAGATCGAGGAGACACTTATACTAATGTAAGTATGATTTAGTCGTCGATTCAAAAAGATTATGTTTCATCAAGTCATATGAATAGGCTTATAACGACTCACGCCACCTAGTTCTACTCATGTCAATGAAAAGAACGTGCGACATAACCACATAATAACTAGACCGTAAAACCTACCGAATATGGCATAGATTTTCAACAAACTAGCAACATTAAACTCTGTGTGAACACCTACCATGAGTAGTAACTAGAATGAACTACTATCATTCTCATATCTCAACGACACAAAGTCACATTGATTGTCAATAAACAAGGCCCCACTTGCCACCTAACATGATCCCCCTTACAGAGTAGTGGTAAGATCACTGGCAAAGTTCTCCTACACTCGTACATGCATCATCTATTACATATGATGAATGTGATAAATCTAATCTATTATAACAATGCAATAAAAAAATATAATACCATAATGAAAAACATGGAAATTAACATATGAATCTCATACATCACTTACAGGTCTCCTTGATCTAGACAATAGTTTAGCTTAGTTTAGCCATATAAATCAAAATATAAAAGAAAAGAGTCATAAAGGAGAAGATAATAGAATTAGGGAGAAGAAAGATCATAAAGTCATTCTAGGATTTCCTATTTATAATAGAAGTGTGATAAGAGGTGATCTAATCCCGACCCTTGCAAATCTGCAAAATACAAACTGCTAATCTTCAGATTTGTCGAGCGACGTACGTGTAAAACTCCAAGGTGCTCGAGATCGCTGAGACGACACTATGATACTTTATTTTTCCTTCAATTCTTTCGCGATCTGAGCCTAGTGCCATGCTAGTGCCTTATGTACAACCCCAAGGTGCTATGAAGGCGCAGGCCTTCTCCTTTGAATTTGAGTTATGTTTTTCTCCTAGGTCTTCATAAAGCTTCATACGCAACGTCCACATTGAGTTTTCTTTGATTTGGTTAAGTTAAGGAAAACGATTCCTTGACGATTTTATGTCACCTTAAGGCGTTGGGAAGGCGTTGAGCCTATCTCAAGCTTTTATCTAGATTTTTGTGGCAAATCATTTTTTTATTCAATAGCCTATATTTACCCTGAACATAGATAAATAAAGGTTTTAGAGTATACATGGAAATAAACATCTTGGAGTTTATAGTATTATCACAGTAAAATATAGCACAATTAGTGACTTATCAATTATAAAAAAATATATAATTTCCTATTGCGTTTACTTTGATTTATATTTTGATATCGATATATAGGATGATTTTATCAGGTACAAAATTAGAGGCTGATGGATCTAATTAAGTCTGGCTGGGGTTCCGGGGCTTAATTAGGGTTTCATGCTGAGTATCGCCTAAATTGGGATAGGGGATGCTACATTAGAGCTTATTTAAGTTTGGCTATCTCAGTTCATTGTAAAATAGTCCACTATTTGCCTCAATGTCTTTTCTATTTAACTTAGACAAAATCTCAACTTCGAAGTGTCCTAAATAGGATTACACTAAATCTTCGGGGTCCCTTGTCGATTATTCCTACCATATACGAAGGCTTGATACAAAGTAATAACTTTAAGAGGCCTCTTTTATTCATTTGAAATACCCTTTGACACTTAACTCAAACAAAATGCCTAAACTTGGTGTTACAAGGTCGGAGACATTTTCTCTATTTTTTTAGTGTTATTAAATTATTAAATTCCATTAGAAATCATTTCAAGAAAATCACAAAACTTAGTGGAAAGACTTACTATGATCCAATAACATTTCTGAAAATTTTGGTTCAATTCCGACATCATTTGATGCTCTGAACACTTTAAGTCAAAAACCAGCTCATTAATTAAGTTTTGCCTATTTCAAAACCCATTTGAAAAACTATTCAAAACACCTCAAAATCACTTGAAACTTTCAGAGAACTTAATTTACAGTATTTTAAGATACTCTGAAGACTTTGGTTATTTATGGACTAGTGGAGACTCCCAAAAGAGATCTCGACATCCAAACACTTACAAAAGGAATATATTTAAGGACATGCACTAAATTTTAGTTCATTTCTCGACAAAGAAGATGACTTAATTTTTACAAAATACTAATTGTACATTGTTCTTATATGTATTAGCTTTCTGAAATGACAAAGTACGCTTAAATCTGATTAAAATTGAGAGAGTTATAGTCAAAATGCCAAAACAACTTAATTTGAGAGAGTTTCGGACCAGCAGTGTTAGAAAATTCATAACTCTCCAACCACACATTCAAGAAACGTAATTTTTGGTGAGAAACTTGTCTAAGCATCAAATAACAACATAAAAAAACCAGCCAATTCTGAGATGAAATTAAAGCTTTATGCTCTCTAGTTTTCAGCTTTAATTTTGACATTTCATCAAATATGTATTATTCATGAACAACTTAAACACCAACCTTTAGCAACTCTGATCAGAAGTAAAACCCAAGTAAAAACCATGACTAAGGGAGTGAAAATCTTGGAGTCAACCTTAAAATTTCTTGGAAATCCAACCCCATACTTGTATGAAATAAAAAAACCCAATTATGAACTCAAAACATTATTTTTTTGCAAACTTTGATTTAAAATCCTGAATTCGGATTCATTGTAACCCTCTTAAACTTTATGACCTGAATTTTACTTAGAGATTGTGAAATTCAAGAATTTCATAAACTTGATTAGGAGGTTAATAAATGATTTTTGGATTTTAATTGAAATTAGGTATCTTAGGTGGGACCCCCGCATTACGGACCAATGATCATTAGTTTAAATAAATTTTTTTATGTGTCATGTGAATAATTGTTGTAATATACTCTTTTTGGCGTGAAATAGAGTTAACTTGAAGCTTAGGCGTACTGTCCGCATGTACCAGAGTGCATTAGAAATTTTTCCAATTTTTGACAAAATTCGGGGTTTAATTTGGACTTAAAAATTATAGCTGAACATGAAATTAAAAAGAAAAATGAAAAATTACCTGAAGGGAATTTGACTTATATTAATGAGATAACTTTTAAAGGATAAAATGGATATCTGGCAACCAATCCTTTAAAATTCAAAAATGAAAAAGGGAATCGATTTTGTTCTTCATCCTTCGATTCTCCTTCTTCACGACGCCTCTACTCTCTCTTCTGTCTCAATTTCCTTTTAAAGGATAAAATGGACATCTGGCAACCAATGTTGTGTGAGGCTTTGCGGCCAACTTTGTGTTGGTTTGACTGTAAGTAAACCCTACAGTGGTCTTTACTATTAAAGGAATTTATCTTTGTACCTACATTTTTGTTTAGTCTGTATTGTATTTCGCATTAGTCTTTGTCATGCATTCATGGCATATGGGTCACATTGTCATGTTCAGTCTCAATCAGGTATCCCGCCTAGATGAAAAAGACTAGGTGAGAGTAAAGCTTGTCAAGACTAGGTATCCCATCTAGGTAAAAAAAAATGGATGAGAGTAAATTTGTAAGCGGGCAATGTTGATTTCGGGTAGCATGCATTGGACTTTCATTACTATTTTAGGTTCATTGTTAGGTCGGCCAACTTGTTTGTAAACCTTAAATAGTAATGAAAGGGTTTCACGTTGTTATATAAATTCTTGTTATTAGGAAATGCAATTACATGTCTCCATGTATTCGAACTAAGATTTGCAGGAGTACAGAGCAGTGTTGGAGTTTACTTACCTAATATCTTCGAGTTGTTGTTAATAATGTCAATTTCTCTGTGAAGACAAGGAAGAACGGACAAGACTCGAAGATCTTGGTGAATATTTTAAAATTTAAAAGTTTAATTCTCTTTGTACATCACTGAGTAGTTAGGTGGTGTAGCACTACAATTGAACCAATGTTCAACATATTCATTGATATTTGTTGTATACTACTTTGGTTCAAACTTTCAACATCTAGAGTTTGATTTTTCGTAAGATCCTTGCATAGATAAATTAAGTTTCATCAAACTTATAGTTTGATATCCTAAATCTTATCGGGACTCATTGACCTGAAATTCCCCTTTTCATAATAATGTGAGAATGTCTTGACCATTAAGTTGCCTATACTTAAGCTTTCAATTGACTCCATTGAAACTTCATAGACTCTTTTATTCTGAATGTCATCAATTCATTCGATTATTCAAAGATGAGTGAATACGTTACACTAGTCTTCTACGTTGTGAATGAATCATGATTATGATACGGAGTTACTCAGACTCTTGGTTATGCACAACTACTCCAATGTCTGGCCTTGACTAAAGGAGTTTATTCGTGTAACTTTCAGCAATCACAAGTCATCTCTACGTTTCATTTTATTGTATACACAAAGTCTCTTCCATTTGATTTTTGTCAATCTTAGCTACTCACACATTGATTTCAATTTTAGTCCCTTTATAAATAAACCACGACTTTCGCTCAATAACTATGCCACTTACAGCTCCTTAATATTGACTTAGAAATGCAATTTATATCTCTTCTCTTCGAAAATATAGCTATGGACAGTGCGACTTCTTATGATTATTTGGTCAATTGAAGTCTTCCTTGGTTAACCTTTATTCGAAATAGAGAAATTTTGCGACTCAAACAATTAAACTGTTTGTTATTGTCTTAATTTGTTTCCATTAGTCTAAGATTTCCCAACTTTTTTTCTCAAAAACAAATTCGGTACTTTTCAAGAGACTGTGTGAGATAACTTTGTATCTTATTATTCTTCTAATTCACTATTTAATGAATTAATTTGTCCATTGTTGTTCATCTGAAAAGATAGAAGAATTTGAATTTCCAAACTATTGATCAACTTAAAAACTAATCAAACTCTTAAGGGATACTGTTTCAATCCTTTAATTCATATAAATGGAAATTCTTGTAATATAGGAGCTCATACTGACATCCTATACAAATCACTTACTGATATTCAATCTGTAGTGATAGGAGTCATAACGTAATGTTGTTAGAAGTAATTATTGGGTACTTTGAATCTCAATACACAATGGCTTGTGTTGATGTTTAATAGCTACTCAAAGCTATTATTAGACCACTTCCCCAATACCTTAACTTCTAACACGTTGATCTTATCACCACAATTTTCATTTTCAAGTTGGAAATTTTACCAATCTTTATTCGTCTCATAGAACCACTATACCCAACGTCACTTATGGATAAGTAACTTCAGTAATAAACAATCAAAATTTTAGTACTTCTTTTTAGAAGTTGTTTGATTAATTTAAATCATGCTTCTATTCAACATTTACTTTTTGTTTTATTTCGAAAAAGGGACAATACGTTACTTTAAAGTATTTTATTTTAATAGAAACCAACTTAGACAACTTGACTAGTTATATCCCAATCTCATTGTGATTTTTCAATCGAACTCAGTTTGTCTAATCAATTTCTACTTCTAAAACCACGCGTCTCTATTTTCCTTGTTTAGACTATATTAAAATTTTCCTGAGCGTTTTATAATTGAAATAGTTCGATACTTTCGATTTCCAAAAAATCCATATTTAGTACTTACGTACCTAAATCTTTTGAATTTCCTTTCCAAAAATTTCCTGTTAGTTTATTATCTGACACTTTCATCAATTATATGAGTATTGAACTACTTACAACACTTTTGTGAATTTAAACTATTCACAAGTCCATTTCACATCCAATCACGCTCAGTTATTATTGCAGAAGTATATTCTCTCTTTTAATTAACCGTTTTAATATTACTCATCGTATCTTACAAGTTAAGTATCGAACATATAAGGAGAATAAACTTTCTATCGCATATCTGGCAATAATACTTACATACAACACAAATATAACACAATAATTCAAATACCACTAGCTCACGGTCACTTCCTAACTAATCGGGCTCAATCTCCCTTTGGTCTCGACCAAAGTTTATCATCAATTGAGCCAACCCTAGTCTCCCAAGTTTATCAGCCCCCTCATCATTAAGAAGGCCGAATCGGCCTAGATTACTTTAATCTTCAGATAATCTAGTCGGTCTAATCCATTCTATCAACTTTGACCTCAAAATTATAATTATTTCAATCCTTTACCAGCTCCAAAACTTAATTTTTATCCTCAATGAAACTCAATTCATGATTTGTTCAATTGGAGCAAATTCTTAAATCATGTTCGTATTTAATAAAAATTTCGGCAGCTCCTCCCCTAAAAGTGGCCTGCCAAAAAATTCACCTATAGATAGCAGAATTGGGGAGAGGCCTAGAAGGACTCGTAACTCCCCGCAGTTCATAATATATATCAATTTCAAATTGATAAACTAACTTAGAGTCTTTGATAACTTAATTTCAACTTTACAATCCCAAATAGACTTAAATTGAATATAAACCTTCTCAACTTGATTAAATTTCTAACTTAGGAGACTCTCATAACCAATCAAAGTAACGTCACGTCCTACACTAACCCCAAGATTCTCAAAACAATATGTATAAACTATTTATAGCAAGAATTAAACTTTTAAACCTTAAAACATATCACCAAAAGTCTTTGAGTCTTGTTCATTCTTCCTTATCATTCACATAGAACCCGACTTCATCAAAAACAACTCGAAGATGTCAGGTAAGTAAATTACTACATTGATTTGTTCTCCTTGAATTATTAGTCTAGTAAATGGATACATATAATTGCATTTCCAAATAAACAATAACATATATGCGGCCACATGACATGCAATCCACTCTGTCGCTATCTCCTAACTATAATCAGACCATCGACTTTCAAAAATGGTACAGAGACAATATTAAGAGATAATAAAATGTAGAGATAACTTGTCAGCATTAGACTTGCTAGTCTCACTAGATGGCATAGAGGAGGGACTGAAATCTAGTTTCAATCAAACCAGACTCGAAACAAGCTTATCTCCCTCACTCACTTTATGTATGCAAGACCAAGAATGATAAAATGCAATGCAGATTATGATACAATTACATGTTCAAAAATACTTAATCAATAGTAAAGATCACTGTAGGGTTTACTTACAATCAAACAAACTTTGAGCCAACTTCTCAGGGCTCTCGGAGTGTTGGATCACCTTAAAAATAGATCCAATAGCTTTTCTGCATACCTAATTATATTGTTGGTCAAGCTTCAAGTGAAACCAAATCACGAAACCCAATGAAAACTGTGGCCAAAGTACGATTGAGAATAGTTTCCAAAAACATTAATTTATATAGCTGTTTCCAACTGCCTTTCAACTAGCCAACTTGGGTAATTTTTTAACCTTGAAGACCTCAATATTTGTCATTATGACCTAAAAGGAACTTGTAGTACTCATGTCATACTTTTCATAGACTTCAAGAACACTCAAATCAGATCATCGATAATAAAGTTATGAATTTTCTAATATGGCATACCAACTAGGCAAACTTTATTTATTTTGAACTGAAAAACATTTCCAAATCAATATTTTCTCAATTAAATCTTCAAAACTTGAGAACAAACACCATGAAACCACTTGATTCCAACATCAAAATATTTCCACAGCCCGTGGAGTCAAATTGGATCAAAACCAATAATTCATTCATCCAAAAACCCAATTGAAATCAATATCAACTATAAAAACATCTCCAAAGTAGTTATCAACTGAATCACATTGGTTCGATTCATCAAAACCCTAATATACGTCGGTGGGATTTATTTCAAATCGGTGCACATCCACTTAGTACATCAATTCTCAAAAATTCATACTAATTTCTATCAAAATCCCGCAAAAAAATCGACAAATCATGAGAATTCAAATTAATTTGTGGAAAATGCCTTGATTGAGTATTTGCCAAATTGCGGGCCGAGTACCTCATTTCCACCGCAGAAACTTAGCTCAAACTAATCGTATCACAATGCTCTACAGTTTTGAGGAAAGAAACTAGGTGAAAATTGAACGTCGGGAGCTCGCGAAGCAAAAACCCGATTTGAAATGGTTAGGAACGAACATTATGTTTCTTCGAATGAAGTCAAATATTTTTTATTTATTTATATATATTTATATAAACCCTCAGCTGCTTATCAGCGACATAATTTCTTTTTATTTATTAATTCTCAAAATCCCTATTTTGATGTATTTTGGCTTTCGAGCGCTCATTTTTTATCCGATTTTTCACCAAATTGAACCAAACACTTGACAAAACCATCCATCTTCATAAAATGTCTGTAACACTGATTTTCGTCACACCAAAACCCAAAAAATCTTATCATTTTCCACAACATATTATACATTTATAGACCAGTTTTCTTGCCATACTTGGCCAAGCTTGCCCTGATTTAGACCAAATCTTTATAGCGACCACCACCAACTGATACGAAATTCAAGGCAAAATCTTATACATACTTTGTTTTGACATTACATTACACCAATCCCGACTCGCATGCAAATTGAGATAAAATCTTCACGCGAGGATTAATACTTTGTTAATTAGTTTTCGAGCAACTAATGATTTATATTCACTCGTTCCCTTTACACGCACTTGTAACCCCGAGTATGAAAACAGAGGATAAATCTCAATAGAACCTAATTTCGTGATGAAATACCATGTAATACACACAATAAGCATTCATTAAACAAAAATAAAATATATCTTATAATCTCTATTTTATAATGCGTAGATCCTACCTCAGATACTTAAACTTTAAATAAAACCTGAAATCACTTAATTAGTCACCTAATCAAGTTTATGAAATTCTCATATGTCACAGCCGACTAGCTGGAGTTCCTCTCGACGATCTCTTGTTTGACATCCCTCCCAATTTGATCATTTATGATGAGGATATTGTTGGATACGATAATTTAGATGAAAAGTAATATGAGGATGAGTAGGAGAGAGAAAGAGAGAGAGAGAGAGAGAGAGAGAGAGAGAGAGAGAGAGAGAGAGAGCAGCACGACTACAACAGTAGCAGCAAGAGACCCAGGCTAGGAGAGCCTCGACAAGGAGGAGAGGAGCCCGAGCCCTAACAGCCGGAGCTTCCTTATTTGCACCACCACCACCAGGAGGAGTACCGGGACAGATGTCCTTAGAGGAGATCATTATCCATAAGAGATCAACCATTTCCTCTATCATGATCACATATGGCAACGACATATGCATGATTACCTTCTGCAGCCAGCTCCATCATCACCAGATAGTCCATGCATCATCATGCCAGACTACCAGGTTTATCAAGCACATGAGGAGTATAAAGCACCCCACCCTCTCATTTTTCACAAAGTATGCAAACACCTTACAAAACTCCACAGCTTTGTGCGCAACATCAGGAGACAGCTCCAGCGAGTCTGAGAGTTGAGTTTTTGATTTTGTATATAGGGAAACTAAGAAACCTTGTATTTTTTGTCATATATTCAGAAGCTACAATATGATGACGTTGTATTTTGTATTATCACCACACAGGACATCATTTGCATGCATTTTCAGCTTATACATGTACTTTATTCCATTCCATTCCATTTTTTATCTTTCATTATTCGATTTCACTTGTCTTTTGGAATGTGTATTGGTTGTCCGACTTTCTTAAACCATGAGGACAATGTTCAGGATAGATTTGGGGGTATGCAAGTAAGTCGTTTGATGGAATGCATGGAAAAACCATAAGGATTTTCGGTAAATATTTTGCGATTTTCAAAATTTTTCAAAATTTTTGGCTTAACACAGGTAATTCGATTTTATTTATTTCATGGATTGAAGGATTGTAGGTTGAACACATTTTCATAACTTGTGAATTCTTTCTTCTTTTTGTTTTTCCATTCGTTTTGAGCCTAAATGAATGCCTAGTTCTAGTTTAGGATAATGGTAGACAATTTTTGGATTCATATGTGGAATGATGTTGCCAATGTAGGATAAGACCTAAGGTAGAGAATAGGTGAAACATAACGTTTCTGTGATTGTTCTACTGACTGAGTCAACACCAAAGAGTGCTATTGTGGAGTCAAGGCTTTATGCTATATATGAAAGCATGAAGAAGGTCACAATAGGACAAAGGTCAACTTAATCTCTACAGATTCCTGAATAGATCTGAATCCATTTAAAACTAAGTAAACCTTTAAGATTAAGTTTGGGGAAGACATAGGTAGTGTTTGTTTAGCCCTAAGCCTTATCCCTCTTATAATTTATTCCTAGTTAGCCTAGTTGAGCCAACCCAACCTGATTTCTTCGTCACTTATCATGAAACCCATAACCCAAAAACCTTATGATCCTTTTACCTACATTGGAAGTTTAACTTAATCATAACAAAAGTGAGAAGTGCTAAGAGGAGTTTTTAAATAAAAAATAGAGTGTCCCACAGGTTCCAAAAGCAAAGTATATGAGAATTTAGTGGTGAAAAAAAGTGAGGAAAAATAGAATCCACTAGAAATGGAGCAGGACTATACCAAAAAAGATATATGGAGAAATAAATAGAGAATATACATATATATATATATATAGTGACATGAATAAAAGTGAATGTCTATAAATATTCCTGAAATAAAAAAAATTTAGCTCAAATGCTTGTAGCTAGATTAAGTAAGTCATTCCAATGCTTTGAATCCTTTAATATCCATTACCTTGTTACCATAGCCCAGCCATAATAACCCAAAAGAAAGTCCTATTGACCCCAAATGATGTTTTAAATGTGTCAGTGCAATAGTTGTATAAGTTTCTATTGTGGAATCTTGATATTTAATGCCCTATTTAGAGATTGTATTTTTCAACTTGTTAAAAGTTCCAAGGTAACTCGTGATTAATATATTGCTTTAGTCTTAACGAAGCCTAGTGTTTGGTGGAGTATTCCTCAGGAAATTAGTCGAAATATCTTGACTCAAAGTAACTGGCTTTACTTGAGTGTTCTTGTTTCCATTTGACAAATTTTATGAAAAATTGGAAGAAACCATTAGAGTTCGAGCTAGGCATTAGAAAAGCTGAAATTTATGTTATGTGTGAAATTTAATTATCTTATGGTCCTTTGCTCGGGACGAGTAATTGTCCAAGTTTGGGGGTATTTGAAAAGTCCTCATTAGTGTTATATTTTCGGGTGATTTTACCACTGATTTCATGACTTTTATCATCATTTATAGTGTTAAATTGTTGTTTTCCTATTTTCAAGTAAAAAATAAGGTTTTATACAAAAAGAGCGACTTCCACTAAAATTTAGTTAAGAAGCTAAAAATAGGTGTAGCACCTTGGCAGTGATCTTAGCATAAAGCTAAATTTCCAAGGAATCATTGGATTAAATGTGACTGGATTGAAGGAAGCTCAATTATAAGAAAAGCCTGGTGAAGACCTAAGAAAAAGATGAAGCTCGTATCTTGAGAAAAACCAGCGTCATCATAGTGATTTGGATA
Organism: Stephania cephalantha; assembly: GCA_039657325.1. Lineage (NCBI taxonomy): Eukaryota > Viridiplantae > Streptophyta > Magnoliopsida > Ranunculales > Menispermaceae > Stephania > Stephania cephalantha. The sequence continues at coordinate 34,935,665 of CM077571.1, forward strand.
TGTACGTAGGGTGCTATCACATTTTTGGGCTCGATTAGGAATGAAACGAGACAGAAACAGAGCAATGCAACAATGTCGTAGAGATTTCCCAGCTATTTAGCATTTTGTACATACGGTGCTAAGAAGAGCTGAATATTATTAGTTTTAATTCAATTTTTTCTCAAAGATTTTGATTTAAAAATGGTTCTATCTTATTCCTACTATATATGACACCTCACAATGAAAAGAGAGTTCCAGAGACCGAGAGTTCTAGATTTAGATTCCATATAGAGTTCCAGAAAGGAAGCTTTGGTGCTAGGTTTTTCTTTTGAAGTTTTATGCGAAGATTCTTTGTAAGTTTTTATATATTTAATAAATTTTAGATTTATATTTACAAGTATGAGTGTCTAAGTTCCACCATCTAGGCCAAGGTATTTGAGTTCTAGGGATTCATAGATTCGTGAGGTTTATGCTACGATTCTTAATTTATTGTCACCGATTTTGTATTCTTATTTACATTGTTATTCTGAGGTTCTGATTATAGTTTTAAACCTTAAGTTACTTCCTTTTTGTTGTGTAAGAGCGCGTGCATGGTAAATATGGTTAGAAGCAATCGTCAGTGATCGTACTATCACTTTGTAAGGGGATTACGTTAGGTGGCGACATGGGCCTTATCTGTTGGCAACCGATGTGTCCCTATGCATTTTGGATATGAGATTGGTAGCAGTGTATTGTAATTTTCACTCGTGATAGGTGGACAATTCGACGCTAGTTACCATTCATGAAAGGTTTTCTCATAGAGCGCATGCTGCTAGTTTGTTGAAAGCCTACGACATATCTGAAGGCTTTGCAAATCTACTTAGTATGTAGTTGTGTCGCACGTTCCCTCCACTGACATGAGGAGAATGAGGTGATGAAAGTCACTATAAGCATATCTACGAGAATCGATAATATGGTAAAATATCGATAAATTGACGATCGAATCAGTTCCCTAGAATGTTAAATCCTGCCTTGGTCTAGAGTCTTTATTTATTGATTGAAGTTTTAAGTGTTTTAATATGTATGCATTTAATTTACTAGTTTACATTTATTTTCAAAACCCTTGTTTTCCCTAAACCTGAAAAAACACCCTAATTCCAATGGGATTGACCTCGTACATGCCTCACCACAAATTAATTGTAGTCGGTGAAAAAGGAGACCATTTTTTATGTTGAACGACGTGACTCACCTGGTCCTTGACAGTGAATAATGGTCAATTGTTGGAGTTAATACTCAATTGATCAGTTAATATGGTCATCTTTTTTTGTGTTAATTAAAGCTAGTGCTTAAGTGATCATCTCCATCAAGATAACGATAAACTTTATGTTAGCTATTCAACAGTATGGTTAAAGATGATCAAAGTTAGTCAATACAGAAGTTTGATCGATCAAAGTTGTTAAGGTTGGTAATATTATTTTTAATTATTAGTTAAAAAGTCAATACTATAATTTGATGGGCCAACTTAAAGGTTGTCGAGCTTGCCACATGTCGGCCTACATGCGGTGGATCGATAATTACAAGCAAATCTAATTTTATACTATATATTTAAAATATATTTTTTCTTTTCATTAAAGAGCATAATTAGAGTTGAATATGGAGATAGATGTCTACTTACATCCGAAACTCATCCCAAAAATAGATCTTCGGTATCATCGAAGTCCAGGGTTATATATGGACATTTTTGGTTTCTAAATGTCTATCCGCCTATCTCATTTTTTTTAGTTCTCTCTCAAAGATTCCTAATTGTATTGACTAATTATACCTGATTGAGATGAATTCATATATATGGTCTTCTTGGCTTATCCCGATTTTTAAATATGTTGGCATCCTATGTGGTTATATTTGTTTCTAAAAGGATGTATCTTCTTTAGTTCAAATTGGTGCCATTAATGTAAATGACTTGCTATACTTGATTATTTAGAGAATGTGTTCTTTGGTGCTCTAAGGACACTTTGCACAATTACTACTTTTTTTCTACTTGGATCCCAACTGGTATAAATTCATTCTTTTCTTTATCTTTCTCTTATTTTTTTCATCTTTTCCTACTATAGAGCAAATCATGATAGGGAGCTAGAACGTGGCTTGAGCATGCAAGCTTTTATCTTGTACCTAGATATTTAACTTTTGTTTATTGGCTTGAGCCGGCAAGCTTTTATCCTATAAAAAGATATTTGACTTTTGTTTATTTGTTGGTCTAACCAAATCGATTTACATCAGTGATTTTTTTTTTGAAGTGTTAAGGATCTTCATTGTGTGCTTAGATTTGTGTGGGTAGATGTGCATTAAGTGGAGTATTTTATCTAGGCCTGCTTAAAAGTTGATCCCAACATTTGATCATAGTGGATTGATTTCAAGAAGTAGAATTTCAAAGATTGTAACATGATATCACTAAATTCTAATGACTATGGTCAATATTCTGATTCAATTATTTCAATAAGTTCACTTTTTTTTCTATCCAATGATCTTGAACAAAAGGTGCGTCTATAGAATATGTAGTGCTATACTGCCACATGATATGATCAAGATTCTAATTAATGGGTCCCCTAGCTATAGACCTATAAAGAGCTTTTAATAGTTAGTAAATATTTATTATCATTACTTTTTACTTAATAGTAGAATATCATCAAGAAGTTTCTCATTGTTATATGGATAAGTATAATATTTTTCTTATTCAATTAAAATAGTGATGTTAGTCAATAGTAACAGTGACGCCGGTGAGGCAGTGGTTGCAACTGGAAAAAAAAATCAACACTATAATTTTACTGGTTAAGTAAGATGTTGTTGACCTGCCACGTGTCGTACAAACATAGTTTACATAAGCAAGCATGTGGAAGGAAGGCCTGCCATGTTTAATGCAAACATGCGGTGGAAAAATGGTGTTAATGGGAACACGTGGTATGAGTAGATGTGCATGAATAGGAGTGTCCATGGAGCACTGGTGGAGTCTGGTGGACAGGAATGGATAGGGAAGTTTATAAATTTTTTTTTGTTTTTTTTTATTTATGTGTATTAAAACCAATCTATTCTTTCGTTTCATGATTTATAACATCTAACAAAATTTCTAAACCATTATATGTTGACTTTTAGATACAGGTGTTTTCTAGCAAACTCTGTTATTATTAATATGACTATATTAATTTATTAAATCTACTTGAATCCCTTGATTATCTTCCCTAATTTTATTGCCAAACAAATGATGATTTTCTTAAGTTATACTTTGCTCTGATACCATATTGTCTCACCCTGATTTTGGGATACGTATACTCGATTTCGAGATGGACGGCCCACAGGCACCACATAATCGAGTATAACTCATAAATAAGAAAACCATTAGTTGTTTGGAAACAAAATATCTATTTTATTATATACATGATAATAATAATAACATTTTTATTGTGTGTAAACTTCACTTCTTGAATCTCTCGTACCCATGATTGAACCCTTTTAGCTAAATACCTCAAATTGTTATTCTAATGAGCCAGCCGCCAAGCGATACTCAAATTACATACCATTAATGCAACATACATAACAAAACATCATAAAAGCATTAAATTAAACCACGCCCGAGGGAGGACCTCAATATGCCTAAAGCAAAAATTACATGGGTTTGCGCGTCAACTCAAACCACACCAAGGTCAAATAGCAATATCAGTGGTGCTTGTCAACACTTGACCATATTGGTGGATCAATAATACTACACCAGTGGACTTCAAAATGTTCGTTGACAAGAATCACACTTGTGGATAAATATATATAAGTAATTAGCATAATAATAGTAATAGAGATGCAAAGATGTAAAACACATGCATCGAATTAATAATGCATAACAAAAAGGATTGCCTCAACAAGAATCACCATTCCTATGAGGGCTATGACATTTTTCTTCAATTTTCTCTAAGAGATCGCAAAAATAGAAAGAGATAAAAACTAAACAAGAATCACCATCCCTATGAGGGTTACCTCAACTTCTCAGTTTTTTTCTAAGGATCTTAAGTGTCATTGTCAATCATAGTGTAAAGATAGAATTTATAGAAGCTTCTTATCCTTTACTTGATGATAAGACTGACTTATCATCTACAAATTTAATTTACTAATTTATTTACTTTATTATAATTACCTTGTTACCCATGGTTGTATTTTATTATTTTTTCACATTTTACTAAAATGACTATTTCATCCCTTAAGTTAATTAATTTCTATTCATCACTATATTTGTTGAAAATTCTATTTTATCCCTATCATGATATTATAATTATTTTTTATGATTTATCATGAGATGCAAACAAGCAAATAATGCAAATGATGTATCAACAAAATGCATCACTTAATATTCATCCAAATGCATTAATGTAGTATAACAAAGCAAAAGAATGTGCGACTCAATAAGTGTACTATGTATCTCGAGCCATATACATGCGTTTCTCGATATTTATATTTTTGGGGTATTACGCCAAGGATATCCACTAGTTTGCCTCTACATTCTCATTATGAGTAGATTACTAGGCATATCCAATGCACTAATTTTGTGGTCTCTACTTAAGTCTACATAATGGACCCATAAGCCTTAAAATTTAATTGTCTAAGTTAGATCGATATAATTAAGTCCAATAATCATGTGGGCTGATAAAATTCATTTAGCCTAGTAGTCTAACTTAGGACTATAATTTATTTAGCCATCTTTATTCAATTTGACTTAGACTTAGGTCAGTTGCATAATAAATATTTTCACTAGGAAACTTAGGTATATAATTAAATTTGAATAAAACCTAAGTTACGAACTAACCCCAAAGTCTTGATCTGCCCATCATCCGCGCGCGCACGTATCTTGAGGTTAGCCTCTCATTCATAAAATCTGCAATCAAACCTGTATAACTTGTGCAAACTTATGTAATAGATATAATATATGAAATCAAACACAAGTAATATTATTTAATTATTACCTCGGTAACGACACCGGAGTGTTGACTGAGTGCACCACGTAGGACTGGCAACCAGGTCACACTCCTACAAAGCGTACAACTAGGATTAGATTATTCTAGTCGTTACAACCTTCCCTACTAATAAGAATATCGTATTCAAAATAGAATTTAAATTAAAATGAAACTCTTACCAGATTCAAATAGGATTAGAAAATTCTCAAGCATATAGGATTCTCATTCCCACGTCAACTCTTCATCACCATGGTATTGCCACTTGACGAGGACTAACGAAATGTCCTTATTCCTTAAACTCTAAAACTTTTAGTCCAAGATCTATAATGGTTGTTTCTCATAAGTTATATCCTCTTGCCAAGTCGATCCGACTTAATGTCTATCATCGGTCTGTCACCATCTCTCGACTTGTCTAATTGTACGATTGAGATATGAAATACTAGGTGGACTCCTGCTAATTGCGGTGACAACTCAATCTTGTAATCAACAATGCCAACTCTCTCAGCAACCCTAAATAGACCTATGAATCTCAGCGTGAGTTTTCATTGATTCTGAACTGTTTATGACCTTTTAGAGGTGAGACCTTCAGATAGACATAGTCTCCCTCCTTATATTTCAATCCATCTCGCTACTTGTCCAACGTACTTTTTTGTCTCTCTTGAGCGCCTCGAAGTCAGTAATGTATGTGCCTAATATTCTATGTGTGATCTACTACTATCTCTGGCTCAACTGCAATAGTATCCTCAAGTTCAGCCTAAGATCTTCATATCTACAAGGCCTGTTGTAGAGTGCCTTAAATGGTGCCATTCTAATGCTAGCCTAGTGATTATTCATGTAAAAAAATTAACATAGAGGTAGATACTCCTCCTATGACCCCACCATACTTCAAAACATAAGCCAGAAGCATGTCTTCTAATACTCAATCAATTTCTTTGGTTGGTCACCCGTCAGCGGGTGATATGCTATATTAAACTAAAGATGTGTGCTAAATTGTTCTTGTACGCTCTCCCTCAACTTTGATGTAAACTAAGACCCTTTATCATACATAATCGAGATCGAAACTCTATGTAATTTAACAATCTCTCTCTCACACAGAAAGACTAGTAAACAGCTCAAATTTATACTTAGTGGAGACTAGTAAGAAGTGTGCAGACTTGGTCAGCCAGTCCATGATCACCCAAATACTATCATGCTTACACTGAGAATTAGGCTGACAATTGAAAAAATCTATAACGATGTGCTCCCACTTTCAGTGAGGAGTGGGAGGTGGTTAAGCAACCCTACAAGCCTCTCATGTGTAGCTTAAACTCGCTAGCATGTCCCACTACTCCTGACGTACTCTAATACGTCATCCTTCATTCCTAGTCACTAAAAAAAATGTTTCATATCCTGATACATCTTGGTCCTGCCAAAGGTGAACGAATTATCACGAGCAATGTGCCTCTTGGAGTATCTACATGTGTAAATCTACCAGTAATGGAATCCACATTAGTCCCCTATACCACAAATATGAGTCTATCAACTGACTCCACTCCAGGTGATTTAAATTTTTAGCTAACTCCCTAAAATTTTGAAATTCTTGTTCCGCTTGCTGACATTTCAAAATCCTCTGAAGAGAAATTAGCCGAGTCCTCAACTATCCATAAACCTGAATCTCGATAATAGCTAGAATTTCCATTGAACTAATCATGTCTTCCACCTCGAGTAGTGCATGATCATATGTCATTTGAAAAACTACCACCTATGTGCGTGACCTCTTCGTGCTTACTCCATCTGCCACTATATTGGCCTTCCCAGAGTGGTATTCCAATGAGAAGTCATAATCCTTGAGGAACTCCAACCATCTCCTCTGCCTCATATTTAGGTCTTTCTGGGTGAAAAAGTATTTCAAACTCTTGTTGTTAGTAAATAGGGTGAACTTCTCACTATAGAGATAGTGTCAAAAATTTTAGAGCAAAAACAAATGTTGCCAACTCTAAGTCGTGTATCGGGTAGTTCTTCTCATGAGTCTGGACCTGCCAAGAAACATAAGATATAACACCATCTCCCTGCATGAGAAAACATCCCAAACCAACCTGTGATCCATCGATGTTCACCACCATGTCTTTCCCTTCTTTTGGTAACACCAAGACTAGAGCTGAGGTCAACTTCTCCTTCAAAGTCTTAAAGGACTGCTCACACCTGCCATCTCTATCAAAGTTGACATTCCTCAAGGTTAATGTTTTCATTGGTTTTGCATTTTTGGAGAAATCTTGCACGAGTCTACAATAATACCTACTAAGCTGAAAAAGCTGCGAACGTCACTCACGGTCTCTGGTGTAGGCCAACCTATCATTAACCCAACCTTTGCTAGTCCCACTCTAACACTACTGGCTCCAACTATGTGCCCTAGAAATCTAACCTCTGATAGCTAGAACTCACATTTACTAAACTTGGCATATAGTTGATGCTCTCTTAGTATCTGCAGAATTGTTCTAAGATGTCCCTCGTGATCCTCATGAGTTATGGAGTATATCGAATGTCATCTTTGAATACTATCAAAAATTAATCCAGGTAATGTCTCAATACTCGGTGCATTAAGTCCATGAACTTCGCTGGCCTATTCATCTAACCAAATGGCATGTTGGTATACTCAAAGTGACCATATCTTGTACTAAAGGCAGTCTTCTCCCTGTCCTGATCCCCGATAGGAGCTGGTGGTATCCTAATCTCAAATCAATCTTAGAAAACCATACTATGCCTTACAACTAATCAAATTAATCATCTTTACAACGAAGCGAATACTTGTTCTTGATTGTAACACAGTTCAACTTCCTATAGTCAATAAACGTTTTAAGCTATTATCCTTCTTCTTCGAAATAATAGTGGCTTGCCTTTGATAAGTCAATAATTTGTTAGTGTTTTATAGTGTCTTTTAGGGTAATTTTAGATGTAAAAGGCTATATTACATTGAGTTTTCTCTTATTTTTGTTATTTTAGGTAATAAATATAATATGTGAAGAAATATATGAAAAAGGAAGAAAATGAAGGATTTAATCAAGTTGAAGAAATACACAAAGAATCATAAGCGAATCAAGGATCAACTTGAAATCACTGCTGGCGATTTGACAGTGATTTGGTTTTTTAAGTAAATAACCAAACAAATCAATGGTGCATAGATACAGTTTTTCAAGGATTTAACCAGCGATTTGAGTTATAAGTGAAATCAGTGACGAATTGTTGAGTTCGATTTCAAGAATTTTAGATAACCACGTGACGTTTGAGTTAGTTTGGGATATGTACTTCCAAAAATACTAAATATATGACCCCACGACTACAAAATCAATTGCCCTTGACTTCGATCAATATTTCATTACTTTTTTATCCATAGTTTATTTTTTTAGTTTTTATATTTATTATTCATCACTTGTGGAGATGATTAGAATATGTAAAGGATTTATTCAGAGGTATTTATCTATGTGTTTTATTTTTTTATTTTTTTATTTTGATGATGAGTGAGTAGTTTTTTAATCCAAACAAAGTCTGAAACGAACTTGACCCATTTTGTGATGTAATCATGATGAGTTGATTTTGTACTTAATGTTTTAGACCAATCGTATTCTTAATCTCACTGAGTTAATAGATTATTATTTATAGATTATAATCATGAAACTTGTATTGCATGCACAGTCTAGAATGTGTATTGTGATATTTCGATTTAATATCTAGTTTAAAGTAGTAACTAGGATTGTTTAAAAGGTCTATTACCATTTAGATGTCCTAGGTGAGTTGTGATCTAAGTTTAGTATTGAAGTGGCTTTCCGAAGGTATTATATTTAGTAGTTCAAAGTTTTTACAGAAAGTAATGTGGTATTTTGCCTAAAGTTAATTTCTTCGAGTTTTCAAAAGGTTAGTTCAATAAAATTTAAACGTGGCTTTTCCATTGATATAAGGAGAATTGATGGCTTGATAAGGGTTGTCTACTTAGTTATGATTAGAGTTGAATGATCTAGAATACTTTATAAAGAGATTAAAGTATGCTTATTACTATAATTTGAGTAGTATGTTTGGATGCAAAATAGAATGATGTTTTAATGTTTTGGATGTTTGTTTAGATATTTATTTATTTATTATTGAGTTGAATTGATTTGAATATTAGTGAATTTAATTTATGTTAATATAGTTAGTTTAATTAGCTTAGTTAAGTATTATAGTTTGAATTAGTGATTTTTAATTCTTGTTTTAATTAAATTAAAGTAAAAATAAAAATAATAACTGTTAGAAGACATTTTCCTAAAGAAATTTACTAAATCCATGTGGAGACGGTCCCACTTATCACCACTACAACTGATAAGGATATACGTGACCCTAATTGTACACGTTTGACACGTATCCAATTTTGGTGCAATTGTCAGGGATTTTTACATAATTTTTTAGGAGTTTAAGATGTTCTTTGTTGTTCTAATTCCACGGGATCTTTACATCCATTTTATTATGAGGTAGGTAGGAAATCCAATTATAATTTAAGACAACAACAACGTAGGGAACACCAAGCTACCACAATGGAAGCAAATAATAACCTTAATAATATTAATATTAATAATGATAATAGAGAACTCACTTTTAGGCTAGCCAATCAAAATATCATTGGTTATCAACCAATGTGTATTACATATCCTAACAGATTTCCTGACTTTCAACTAAGATTTGGATTCATTAGTGCTATACCTAAATACTAGGTTAAGATAATGAAGTCCCCAAGAAATTTATTAGGGAATACCAACATAAAGTCAATGGGATGAAACTCAAAGACGGTTTGTTAGAACAAGTCAAACTTAATATTTTTCCCTTATATTGAAAGATCAAGCATAATATTCATTGATTTATCTCCCTCAAGATTCAATAACTACATGTGCTAAAATGTTAGAAGCTTTTCAAGATCAATATATGCCTGCAAGAAAAATTAGTACTTATAGAAGACAAATCACAGTCGTAAAAATGAAAGATGATAAAAATTTTAATGAATTTTAGGATTTACTTCAAATATTAATTTTGCCTTGTCTACAGCATGGATATAACAAAAGAGTTATTACAATTCTTTTATGAAGGACTTAATCATTTTGAACAAAGACTATGAAATACCATAATTATCATTCAATGTTACACCAACTTTAGCAGAAGAAGCTATTAACAAGATGGCTAATCAATCTAAACAATATGGTGAAGAGACCAACACATCGAGAAAGAAACTTTATGAAGTTAATAATAAAAGAAGTACTACATTTGACGAAAAAGTTGATGAATTATCTAACATGATTAAATTAATATTAAAAGATAGATCAAATCAAGTGAAACCATGTGGATTCTGTAATGAAGTGACATATCCTACGAATGCATGTCCTACTTTACAAGAAAATAACATTGAAGAAGTCGACGTGGTTATGAACCAATATTTTGGTCCCCAAAAAATCAATATAATAACAATAAATATTACATTGGAAAACCAAATTAAAATCTCAACTATGCTCCCCAAAATAAAAATTATACCACTTATAGACCAAGAGCACAAATCCAATCTACACAATTTCAACAACCTAAACAAAGTATTCAACCTATGCAACCAAATTTATAACAAATATTACATAATTTTATGACTCAATGTCATTAAAAATTTACGCAAATTTCTCAAAATCAAATTAAAAATGGTATGTCTATTAACGAGTTGAAAAATCAATTAAATCAAAGGAACCTAAAAATTAATAAGTTAAGTAATCAGACTGAATGATCTACTCAACCTACAAATACTACTAATCAAGCACAAGTTAACGCTTTATTTTGTGAAAATGAAATAGAGACACATATACAAGAAAATATAACTAAGAGAGGTAAAAAAAGAAACATAAAGTACCAAAAACAATAGAACAAGAAGAAGAAGAGATGATGTCCAATGTGACTCCAACTAGGGAAATGATGGCTGAACAATTGAATTATACACCTTTTCCCGAAAGGCTATACCCATGGTATTTAAAGTTGAAGCATATGAAAAATCTTTACAAAATCTAGAATTAGTTAGTTAAGAGGAATTATGCAATAATATTTATGAATTGAATGAAGATATGCATTCTAGTTCTCCCGTTTACAACAATTAAGAGATGCTAGGAAGGAAGAAATTGAAGAATACATTTCTGAATCATTTAAGAAAATATAAATTAATGAACCTTTAATGAAATCAAATCATGATGAAGTTACTAAAGAATTCTCAAAGTCTAAAGACAATTTTTTTGAAGAATCTAATGAAAACTTAGGACCAAAGATGTCATCCTTAATAACAAAGAAAATGCTTGAGAAATGTTCCGACCTAGGAATGTTTGTTGTACTTGCACAATAGGAAATTCTTCTATTGAATTTGCTATGTACGATCTCAGAGCATCAATTGATGTAATGTCACTTAAACTTTATGAATCATTAAAAATAAGATCGTTAACTAACACACCTATTAATCTTACCTCAGTAAACAATATAATTATTAAATCATATGGATTATTTGAAGACATTTTAGTACAAGTAAATGACTTAGTATTTCCAGACGATATGTGTTATGAAAATGGGAGATTCAATATCACTTAATACTTTACCTATACTATTAAATATACCTTCTCTTAAGAAAGCTAAAACTAAGTGAGATATTTTTGAAGGAACAATGTCTATAAAATTTGAAGACAAGATTATTGCGTTCAAAATTAATAAGGAACATATTATGATGAACATAATGAATTACTTGATAGTGATACTAATGATAGTGATTTCTTATACTTAAACTATTTTAATGAACTAAAAGCTAAAATTTATGTAATTAATGTAGTAATAATGGAAACTGCAAAAGAAGTTTCAAAGAAAGAACAAGTTAAAGACACTTAAAAAGAAAATAAAGTAACTCAAGAATGGAAATAGTATTAACAAGCTGAGAGATTTTAAATTCAAGAAGAATAAAAAAGAAAAAGTCGGATTTAAGCACTATGAATCTTAATGATCCTGGAGGTATATATTTGCACATTAAAATCAAATGGGCTTGGTACTTTAGAGTTCAGTGTGATACGGGTTCTAATGCAAATCTCATGCCAATACATTTCATTTAACACACTCAATTAAAGTTGGATTCACTTGCTTCTGAACAAGTTTCTTTATTGGATGGTACTTCAATTCAACAAATAGTCACGAATGTAATAATTCAAGTGGACAGATACATCGTACACAAAGATTTTTCGGTCATGCCACATTTGTTAATGAAGATCCTCCTTTAATTTTAAGGTCTTTTCTTAGCAAGTATTTAAGCTATTATGATATTCTGAACAAAACAATCACTCTAACGATTAATGGTCAAGCAATCACTTTCTAGAACGGCACTATAGTGGATAATCATAAATTCAAGTTTAGAGATCTAACCTAATTCTAAAAAGGTTTAGTCGAGCCAACGACATTAAACAAAAATGTTTTATAGGAGGTAGCCCATATTCTATAATTATTTATATTTGATTAAGAGTTTAGTATTAGTATAGGACATTTTTATTCTCTCACTTTTTGAGTCTTGTATTTGGAAATATTTTCGAAATTCAAATTTTGAAGTAGTTTCAAATGTGAAGGAGTGATCGAGTTTTTTTGTTTATATAGCCTTTATGCAAGTTTGCATTATTCACTTGCTTGTATTGGGAATATTTTCCAGTCAATTCTACCTCTATATTAGTTGTAATGACTGGTATATATGTTAATTATGAAATAAATTGAAAAAATAGTAAATTAAGCCTAGGAATCATCATCGATTTGGATTAACACTAGAAAAGCTTGCTAAATAAGTGACGGAAACCAGAAATTAAAGTGAAAATTTAAGTATGGTGAATCCTTGGCAATTTGGTCTTTCAACGTAAATCATTGGTCAAATCGATGAGTCACTGCACCTCGCTTTCAAAGACTTACATAGCAATTAAAATAATCATGAACTGAGTTCATTGAGGATATAAAGTTAGTTTTGGAGCAATAGTAAAGATTTAAATAAAAATTATTTTGAGTTCAAAGTTGATTGTTGGTTTAAGTGTCTAATTAAGGTGGTTAGGGATAAGTCACGGCTTAGTGAGAAGGGCCTTGTCATATTACAAGTCATATGTCTGGAACAACCACTATCTAAATACAATAATTCGGTGGAACTTGCTTAGAGTACCAGATGTGCTATCATACCCTTATGAGATTTAACTTTACAAACCTTCTTAGATGTTTTCTTCTTCTAAAGTGTATTAAGATCCTTAAACATCTGATAGCATCGTGATCGAATATGACCAACAATCTCATAATAATGACATATAGGAGGTGTTATGTTGTCAGCAACAACAGTCATTTTTTTATTTGCACTTGCAGCAACCTTTTGTGGCACAATCTTCTTTGCCTTTGATGTATCAACTTGATTCTTATTTAATTGACTTTCATTGATTACAGTACCTTATAAAAAAATAATAGAAGTATTAGTAGATCATTCAGTATAGCTAACACCATGCTTAACTTGTGATGATTGACCAATTTGCAGCATTTTGTTTAATTTTTGAGAACCAGAATGTATTGCAGAAACAGCCTCATATTCAGAAAGAAATTTCTTCAATGTAGATATTTTGGCCTTACTCTCTTTTAGCAATGCAATACAAGTATTGTGTTCTCTTTCAAGAGTCTTAAACTCCAATTTAACAAAAAAAAATTCATCTTTAAGTCAAAATTCAGATCATAAAGAAATGTCCATTAAGCAAACAATAGATCATATGAAACCTGAAGATCTTTTACAGAATCATCAACCTTGATAGCAACACATACATCTTCGGCCTTTTTCTTACTTTTTGGGTCAAATACTACTGAATCAAGTTCATAAACACCAATAGCAGATGGAGAAGCATCGATGGTATTTGACTATGTCAATATAGCAGTGACTGTAGTAGTGGAATCATTAGACTTTTTATCACTGTCATCTGAGTCATCATCATTCCAAGAAACATTGAAAGACTTCTTTTTTCTTGTAAGTAAGACATTCAATTTGAATGTCCAACTCATCAACATTCATGACACTTAATGCCCTTTAGTTTATTCTTAGCATATATCTTCTTATCATTAGTAGAAGGCTAAACAGGGTTTTTAGACATAAAACATTCGAATTTCAAAAACATTCAGCAGGCAAAAGTTATTCCCCTTTAAGTTAGTTTTCAAGTGCCACCAGAATGAGTCCATTTCAATTTAAAATGAGGAAGTTATGACCAAAAAATATAGACTGGTTCATAACAACAACATGCATAATTTAAAATTTTACTTTACAACTTCAAAATTTCATAACTTTTTTATTTCAAAACCAAATTAAGAACTTCATAAGAACTAGATTATCAGCTTGAAATGAGAAATCCAAATATAAACCAATTTCAAAGACTCAAACATCTACCTTCTGAAGATGATAAAAAATCAGAACTGATTTCAAACTTGAAACCTAAAATCTTACAATTTTGACAACCTTTACTAAATAGTTGTGTAGATTAGCATACCTGGTGGTGTTACTTCCTTAATATTGATCAATCACCCTTTAATTCACCAAAATTTTCTCAGCAAGTTGTTACCTTCATGTCCAGATCTATTTCCTCTCTTTTGCATGATGATCAAGATGATTTGCATAAGTTTTTCCACTAAGTTTACTTTTATAGTGTAGGAATCATTTGTGACCTTTGATCTTTTTTAAATACCCATCTCTAGGACAATCTAATAGCTTATATCTTGGTCCTACAACCCACTAACTTATCCATGCTAACACACACTTTAACTTAATTTACATGATGATGTTAAATGCATCTCGAGGCATATCAATGCTTATGGTTTAATTTTCTAACTTAGGTCACATTGATATAAATCCAACTATAGACACATTAAATTTGTCGTTTTAAGTCACATTAACTGAAATTAGGACTTACCACATCACTCTCTACCCCGATCCCATGCTAGTATGCATTTTGAGGTGTATTCTCGCTCACGTCTCAACGTATATAAATGAAAAGTATAGATGACTTAATAGTCTATACATATATACTACACTAGGAATACACCACTACAAAACTAAAATATACCTCAACAACATGCCTTGATTAGTGCACGTATCTCGATATGGGTCCCACGTCATAAATCGGTGATCCTGATTAAGGAATAAACTAGGATTAGAAATTTGGGCCGTAATAGATGTCTTTTGAAAACATGAAGCATTAATAGGAGTTTGTTGATATGTAGTGATAGGTTCATAAACTAAATAGGTAGACCAGAGCTAGTTGCTTTGTTAAAATTATGGAATGCCAACATCATAGCATCTCAAATGCTTGATTGGAAATAAACAAAAGCAATAGTTGTCCTATTGCATGACATTTCTTATGCATTCGATCTTGTAAGAATAGGTCCTTGTTTTTTACCTAAATTATAAGATGTCTGCAGCTGCCCCAAGTGGTATGGTACAATGGCAGAGAAAGAAAGTGATTAAGACAAAGATTTAGATGATTGTGATAATGTTTGATTCATTTGGTCTGGGGTAAATCAAATCATCCCTGATTCATTCATTCTTTTACATTCTTATTATTTTTTTATATAGGTAGTGGACAATCTTCAATTTCGTGCATTTGAATGATTGATTTGCTGCATTTTTTCCGAATACCTTTTAGGGCTCAAATAGGTCTCTTTGTGCAATTTTTTTTTTGCCTTTATGATCGTGTATTTTTGCAATGCTTGAACTTGCATGTTTGAGGTCTTTAATGGGACTTTTTATGTTGAATCATGTGAAAATGTTATATAATTTTAGGTATTGGATTTGTTGTTATAATTCTTGATAAAAGTGTTTCTCCTATGAGAAGTGAGAACTACTATCAGAGAAGGAGTTTCTTAGAAAGGAAATTTTTGACAAGTCTTCACAAATTAAGGTTCCTCTCAAATGAGATATTGAATTTTAGATGTTGGGGGTTTTTTGTATAACTCACTTTTAGTGTCAGTCTAGTTATTGCACTTGGAAAGGAAGCATTAAACATGCGAGGGACTTTAGGTTTTTGAGTGCTCTAAAGATGGACATTGATGTGGTCATGCAATTGTGAGGTCAACCCCAATGTGCAATGCACCACTGACATGCCTATAACGAGCTCTCATAAATGTGTCTCTAAGTCATTGTTAATTCAAAGCACCACGATTCACTACTATGAGTGAATGTAACAAATGTGACCAATTCATCACAGCAACAAATGAGTTTTTAGTTGAAACATATTGGATTTCACTTTGACGTGAAGAAGCTGCATTATCTGCAGGCTTGCATGGATGCTTTCATTATTAATGGGAGAACTCAAATCTACATGGAGGTTGTACTTGTATAATGATTTTACTAGGTTTTAAGAGCAATTTATTATATATTTACTCATTCTTCTTATTCTATAGTTTTTTTATCTCTTCGCCTTTGTCCTCGTATTTCTCTATTTGTTGAATATGTTTGAAATGTACTATGCATATTTTGTTTTCTAACTTTTGGAATTCCGCTCCTTTATACATTAGATGTTGCAGTTGGGAAAATGTTTTATCATAGAGATTTTTATGCACTTCTTTAGTTCATCCATTATGTTTTGTTCCTTTGATCAATGTTTTGACGTTTGTACTTACTCTTCGAAACAATTATATGGAATATGGCAAGAAGCTGATATATTGGCTCAAATATTTGGATTTTGTGGTTTTGTTTCTTGGTGCTTATATATGTAACTTCAATAATGCAGCTTATGTGTTTTATTCTTCTTACATGCATATGCACGGCGTGGGAAGGAAAGGCATGGAGTAGGAGAGCAACCAAGTGGAGAGAATTGAGACAGGAAGCTCGGCATCGTGGAAGTCAAGGGATGACGCCGGGAGCCAAAGAGACAACTTCAGGACTACTAAAGGGAAAATTGACGTACAAAGTGCTTGGCACAGTGGCACCGTTGTGGGAGTGTACACACAGTGACAGGACTTAAGTGACGGTGCCGAGAATAGAAAAAATAAAAAGTAGAGTTCTATTTCGTGTTAAATTGTTAAGTAAGGTTTCTAATTTTTTTGAAACGTGATTAAGGAGTATAAATAGATAAGAGAACATGGTAAACTCATAACTTACAAGAGATTAGCTACCGTTAGCAATAGTTAGCATAAGTTAACTTTATTCTTGAGTATTAAGACAATTTGTGGAGAGAGGACATTGAAGACTCACGTGTGGTGATTTCAGTATTGTTTTTATTGATTTAACTAAAAGTATTTCATTATATCTCTGATTTCAATGAATATTACTATGTGGATGTTTGTTTCAATGAAGTGTGAATAGTTTTTTAATCTTAGGGATCAATGGATCCTATAGTATGAATGTAAGCTATAAACATGAATAGATTAGAAAGATAATAAGTGCAATGGTTAGAATTTTTATTGATTTCAAGCATAATGCTATGAATATCTTGATCATTTGTTAATATAAGGTTTTAGAAGTTATCATGGTCATTGAAGCTTTTAAGCTAGATATGGAAAGTACAACCGTAAAATATATAACATTTAGCGATTGTTTTTTATTATGGAGGCGCGGATAGCAAACTTTATTGGTTATGAATCTAAAGATTTGGAACATTAAAGCAATGTGGAACTTACGTTATTCACACCGATAGGTGGAGTTCTAGTTCACACATTAGAATCTTTTTCGTCATGATAGTGGGTTGAAGTGGATTTGAAGGAAGTTTGTCTATTCTAATTATGCATTTCACACACTTAATAAATATGATAAAGTGAGTTAAAAATCATATTATCTCATTACGTAGGTAAAGTTGTGAACTAAGATAGTCTTAATTTAAAAGTTAAAGTAATTTGCAGTGTTTTGTTAGTATAGATTAGTTTAGTTTAGATATAAAACAAACTAAAAGTATTTCCTTAACAATAGATTAATTTTAGCTAAGTACGTATTGAGCGCATACACCTTTCCTTAAAGACGATATCCATAGTTAACATAAGTTAGTTACACTATTACTACAAGTTTGTTGTTATAGTTGTGACACGCACATCAGGTTTTTGGTGTCGTTGTCAGGGATAGATAGCCACATAGACTTACTTAGTTAGTTTAAAAAGTTGCTAAGTTTTAGTTTAAGTACTTTACTTTTAAGTTCATACAAAAATAATAAAAAATAATACTAAAAGGCTTAAGTTTCAAGTTTAACTTTCTGTACTTGATTTTTTGTGTTTTCTTTTCATGGATAACTAGTGTATGCATAGCAAAGGAGAGATGGACTTAGTGCCTTATGACCCTGAGATTGACAGAAACAACAAGGGAAGGAAAAATAATGGAATCAAGAGGGATGAGGATCAAGCAAGAAATCAACAACAGGGTCGAAAGAATAACCAACCCAAAGGTGATCTGGTAGTGCAGGACAAAGTGCGAGGACATAGATGCCTTCATGATTACTTCAAACAAGAAGTTCAAGAGACTTACAATGAATTAATTAGGCTTCCAGCTAATACCACTTAGTTCGAACTTAGACCGTGTCTAATCAATATGGTGCAAAATAGCTTGTTCAACATGCTAGCCAATAAAGTTCAGTTGCACATGTAGAGAATTTTTTGGTGAAGTGTGACACCGTGCACATTACTAGAGTTGCAAATGAGGAGATCAGGATGAGACTTTTTCAATTCTCATTGGGTGGAAAAGCCAAATCCTGGTTCCAAGGAGTATGACCTTATAAGCAGAAATCAATGAAATATTTCTAGATAAGTTCTTTCCCCCAGTGAAGGTCAGTGAAAGGAAGCTAGAAATCAATCAACTCAAACAGAAAGATGTCGAGTCTCTTGGCGTGGCTTGGAAAGGATTCAAGGAGATGTTTAGGACATGAATGTTTGAAATGGGCACAACTCCAGATTTTCTACTATAGGATGAACCACAACACGAGAAGTCTAGCAGATATCGTAGCGGGTGGTTCTCTACTAACCAATGATGAGGAATGAGCATTGGATATCCTAGATCTTATGTCTCAAGATTCTGGTACTCAATCTATCGTAAGGAAACAAGCGGGCGTATATAAGATTGATTCGTAAGCTGCGATCATGACACAACTATCTAACCAGAGCAATCAAATGGCGAAACTTCAAATGGGACAACAAGGTCCACAAGTGCAGGCAATACAACAACCCATTAATCACCAAGCAATGGTGGTTAACCAAATGGACATGTAGCAAGGAATGGATTATGAAGACGTAAACTTCATGAACAACCAAGGCTATGGAAACAACTTTAGGCTGAGGGGAATGACTCCTTAAAGGTTTTATCAAGGATACAACAACAATAACCCGATTTTCTCGTATGAGAATCCTAATAATGCACTAAAGTTACCTCCAAGCTTCGACCAACAAGTCCAATAAGGGAAGCTTGGGAAAAGTGAAGAGATGACTTCATTGAAGTCAATTGATAAACTCTTGCACACCATGGACATGAGTAATAGGGAACACTATGAGAAACATGAGAAAGATATGGAAAATGTAAAGCAAGCCATTAGGAGAATGAATGGTGAGAGATCACAATTCATCAATAACTTAGAGAGACAAATTCGTCAGTTAGCCATTGCCTTGAATTGAAGGAAGGAAGGACATTTTTTTAGCAACATGATCATAAATCCCAAGGAGAACATGAGTGTTATTTGCATGATGAACACTATGACAACAAGTGAGCCACGATAAGAGCAAGTGATGTACAAGCCAGAAAAAGTCAACACTTTTTCTATAAAGAAGCATGAAGAGATGCATGAGAATAGAATGAAAGTAAGGCAAGATGAAGTTGAAGGATTCAGGCAACAAAGAATCAATACCTTGAAGAATAACAAGAAAGTGAAGAAATAATTGAAAGCCAAGCAAAAAAAGGAAAGACCTTCTGAAGAAGCACCAAATGGAAATAGCATTAAGGTAGTTTCAAGGAAGCCAGAACCTAAGTTCAAGTTCATTCCGAGACTTCAATCAATCAGAAGAGAGATCCTAGATAAATATACATACCAATAAGTATTGATGAGCACCGATTTAAAAATGTCTTATGTGATACGGGAGCTTCAGACAATGTCACGCCAATAATGGACATGTTGCAGATCGATTTGAAGATCAATTGTCTCGATA
The DNA here is from genome assembly GCA_039657325.1 of Stephania cephalantha. Lineage (NCBI taxonomy): Eukaryota > Viridiplantae > Streptophyta > Magnoliopsida > Ranunculales > Menispermaceae > Stephania > Stephania cephalantha. The sequence goes on from CM077571.1 coordinate 34,955,779, forward strand.
CAACAAATTTGCAAGTAGTTGACGGCAAGTTGATACCAACTAAAGAAAGAGTCGTGAATGTGCATGTGAAAGTGGGTAGATTCACATTCATCGTGGATTTGAGGTTATAGATCACAATATGGATGATTACGTGTCTATGATACATAGGAGGCCATTCTTGAACACTGACAATGCAAACTTCTACATAAGGAAAAAGAAGATAATTATGAGTATCAATGAGGATGATGATGTAGAGAAGGTAATCTTTATTGATGGAGAAGAAGTACATCCAAACGAGAATGACATTATTATCTCCAATTTACAATTGGAGTATCTCGGTTTAGACTTAGACTAAACTAGCAAAAAGGCGTCGAGCTAATAACGTTAAACTAAGCGCTATCGGGAGGCGGCACATTGGTTTTTAAACTTAAAGTTTTCAATTTCCGTTAGTCAAGTAGTTAGTTAGTCAGTTAGTTAGTTTAGTTAGTCAATTCGCACATAATAGTTTTCTAGCTTTCGTAAATTTTTGTTAAATATGCAACTAAGGCTATTTGACAAGTGATAATTCATCAGAATGTCGACAAACTCATTAAAGAGCGAAGAAGTTCAAGCGGCATGGGTAAGGTACATGGCAATCCACAAGTAAGTTCTTATGAAATTTTTATATTTATATATATTTCATGTGATCAAGACATCTTGGGTTGTAATACACAAATTCAGGGAAACGCTAAATATGACTTGAATGAAAAATATGTTTGAAAATTGTGGACTGAGAGGTCGACACCTTGTGTAATACACATGGCGCCGTGGGTAGTGAGCGCGACACCAGCAGGTCACCACCAAGGAAACATAAAAGACACTTTTAGGGGTGTTGATAACGTCATTGCCAGTGTCGTGAAGGGGATTAAAACCCCATTTTTACCATTTTATTCACACTTTTATCCAAACTCAAACACAACTTACCAAGTGTGCATCCCTCTAGAGCCCAAGATTGATCATTTCTAAGTAAGGAAAGAGAGTTCCAACTGATAGAGAGTGAAAGGAGAAAGTGCATAGGGGATTTACACAAAGTGGAAAGCTATGGCTTGGATTTGGAAATCTGATTTCAAGGGGCACTAGGGTTCTAAGTTATTAGTGAAGTGAGAGGGCTTGGATTGATAGAGACTTGGAGGAGTATTTTACATCGAAAATTAGTTCGGTATTGAGGTAAATCTACAATTTCATTAGTTAATTTTGAAATTTTGAGAAATTTTGATGGAATTGCATGAATAGTGGATATGAGGTTGTTGAGTAGGATTTTCAAGTTGTGTGAATATTGAGCATCAATGAGACTCATGGAGACCTAGTTTATGTTTTTTTTGCATTATTTGTCATGTGAATGATCCTCGTGATATAAATTTTGATTTTTAGGTGATTTGAATGCCCAAATTACTAGTTACTTTGTTGTGTTGAGTTGTTTGATTTAAGAGAATGTCGAGAACAAGGAGGCAAGTCAGTCATGTAAGCACAAATAATTTAAGGCATCAACCTCAAGAGTTCCCAATGAAAAGGAACCTACGCCATTTAAGTCGAAGTACTTCATTAGTAGAAAGGCCAAGTATAGATATGACAATATTAAGCATAGGGAGTTCATTTGTGCGTGAGGTATAAACTTGCTGGCTAAGTATGATAAACGAGTGAGTAACTTCATTAGGTAACAAAATTGGGAACATTTCACTCAAGATTATAGAAAGAATGAAGTTAGAGGAATGAGTGAAATTGTATATGAATTTTATGCCAATGCGAAGTTTACTAGGAAGAATGAGTTGATGAAAATGAGAGGGGTGTTTGTCCCCTTTAATGAGTATGAAATTAATATTATCTATGGATTGGATCACTTAGTAGATTTAGAGCTGACCCGGTTTTCCGGATAACTTATATGAGAAACCCTATAACCTATATCATTTTAGAGCCATAGAGCGAGCAATGGTTGTCCAAGGAAACTAAGGCTGGTTAATGGGAGCTGAGAATGTGCCGAAGCACTTCAAGAAGGGGAGTGTGCGAAAAGTCTACTGAATGTGGCAACATTTCCTTATTGCTTCTCTATACCCAACCACTCATAGTGAGATATCAATAAGCCAAAGGCGGCTTGATTATTTGAGATCACACAGAATAGGGAGATTAATATCGGTGAGATCATCTACAACAATCTGAGGGACTCCATTATGTCAGAGCGAGATAAAAGATTGTTATTTCCAATACTATTCACTCAGTTATGCTTGAGGGTCGGAGCAAGACTACTTAAAGATGAAGAATTTGGTATTAAGGTACAAGCAACCATGGATGAGGCTTTCATGCTCACACTAAAATCACCACCTGGTTATTAAGACTCTGAGGATAAAAGGGAAAGAGCCGAGGGCAATCAACTTAAGGTTGAGTTGTTGGCCAAACAGTAGGAGGATAATGCAGCAGCAACAACAGTTGCAACAGAGATAGCCCATCAATTAGAAGATGAAAAACATAAAGAGGAGTAGGAGCAACAACAGGGATTCATTGAGTGTTGCGAGTTTTTAGACCTACTGATTGGAGAGCAAGACTTGAATGATCCTCAAGTTTTTTCTCCACTTCCTCCACCATAGCCACCAGTACCGCCACCAGAGGGCTTGAATCCACGCTAGTAGAGGATGTGGGTTGTCGAGATGAGGTGATAGTACCAAGAGGACAGGGCTTAGTATTGTGAAGCCTTGAGGAGATATGAGCAAGATAGACGGAACGGGCAGCGGAACTTCATGTTGTTCGCATATCATCATAGGGACGTAGCTAGATATGAGAGGAGCAGACAGATGAGATTGACGATAGGTCTTTTAGCTTTCCAACAGCACCGGACTATCTATTTGACCATATGTGTGCAGAGAAGGGGGTGGAGCATCCATTGACACCATCCAATACTAGAGCTGATGATGCGCGGTCATAATGTAAGTGTCTTAGGATTTCTTTAAACCTATAGATATGAGAGATTAATTGATGCCATTTAACTTTGAATTTGGGATATTTTGTTAAATATTTAGTTGTTTAAACTTGATGTTTAGTTTCTTATATTATATCTTGTGTTATTATATGTTTGTGTGTTTTAATATTTTCATGATTTCAAGCTTATTTTTAAACCTTGAGAACAAGATTTAGTTTAAGTTAAGAGGCATCAACACTACACTACACTATGGAAAGTTGTAAGAAATGTTGAAATAAGGATAAACGCTGCAATTCTGATCGTTCAAATTTTATTTTTGAAGCAATTAAAGAGGAAATCATGGTAGTGTATTATTTTTCATTTACTTATTATTTTAACATGTTTAATTAATGTAGATGAGGTTATATATAGTAATATGTAATGAATAAGTAATTAATTTGCATGTTCATGCCTTTAAGTAAGGATGAGTAAGATATAAGTGTCTTGTTAATACAAAATTCAAGAGAGTGTTATAAATTTTAGAAGAAAATAATGAAATGTAGCAAACAACAGTATGATTTCATGATTCGAAACCTATAGTTAGGGAAGACCATGAACTTGAAACAAAAGCAAGAAGATACTAGATGAAATGACCCAAACCCTAGTGGGCCTAGATCGCCTGGCCTAAACCATCGCCAAACCTTTTGAGATAACCTAGTGATGTCGCGATGATCTAGTCAGCCTTAACCTGTGGAAATAAACCATGAGATTCTACAAAATAGACTAAACCAGGCTTATAGGTGGGAATATAATGAATCCTTTATTGTCTAATAAAATGCAGAACTAACTGTAGAAGTCTTGCATACCGTATTCAACATAAACTGAATCAGGTACTATAGGTTCAAACATCTACCCAAATAAATCCCTTATTTATTACATAAAGTCTAAAAGCAAATAGATAATTATTATTCAACCTTGCAAACAAGAAAAAAGCTTATATGTTAAGGCCTTGCCCTTTCCTTTGTCCTGAGTAATAGTTGAGGTACCTAAAGGAAAAGTAGTGGGGTGAGAAAAATATATCAACACGCTCAATAAAGCAGAAGCCTGCTTTACCATCAATAATCCAAGTAATACCTAGTAATAAAATCAAACTAGATTTCAACAGTTCAGATCATAAGATCCATTATCATTTTTCAGGCATTAAAGACATACATAAGCAAGCTTAATAATATAGCGAGATAAAACAACAACAATGCCCAACCGATACTTCAACAATGGCAACGATGATATCGAATGCCTTAAGAGTCAGAGAAGTGTCAACTGATATATCCACTTGGACAATGGGCAATAGCTTATCCTTCCCCAATGTTGTGGTTTAGGCAACAAGATGTTCACAAGTCTGAATGTCAATAATCATATCATGTAGTAGGTCTTAGCTTATCCTTCCCCTAATGGTGTGGTTTAAACAACACGAGTTTCACAAGTCTAAAGACCTATTGACCTTGCACAGCTTATCCTTCCCTCAACAATGCAGATCAAACAGCCAGGGGCTCACAAGTCGAGCAAAACTCTGTAGAGTCATATCGGATGAGGGACCGGATGCCTTCGACCCTCCAACCACATTACCAAGTATATTCATTCAACGTATATCAGTTCCACAGGTATCCAAGAGATAGAGTAACAAAAAGGGACATGATAAGCAACATATCAATGAAAGATATCAAGCAGATTCCAAGAAATTCATAAACCAATTACTGAAATAAAATCCTAGCATATCTACTAACATGGCATGATTGATAATAGAGCAAACCCCACTTACATCGTAGCGCTGCTATCCTATCCAATCCTAGTTCGAGAAGTTCCTAACCTGGTTCTCCTTGCTCTACATTGGTATAGGTTTACATTTCATTGTTAGTGTACTTGTTTGAGGTAAGTTTACTTAATTCGCATTAATATCTTTAAAATCCTATTAAAAATCTTTTTCGAAATAATGTCGGCGACAAAGGTTTTCGGGGTTAGTTACCACTGCCCCGATCCTTGTCCCGATGATATACTTTGATAAAACAACGAATAAGACTTAATTTCAAAAAATAGGGAAATAATTTTTTATTCAGAAAAAAATCATCTAGCGTCATCCCAGTGCCGTGAATTTTACCCACAGGACTTTGGGCATGATCGTTGAGAAAACCAAAAATATTATCCAGCGATTTGCCAGCATCATATGTTGTACGTCACAATGTTGGGATATCGCTAACTCGATTTCGACTTCGTTGTTCCCAGTCAGCGTCATACAGCCTGTAAGCAAATCGCTAGCACGGCGCTAGATACAAAATCAGAATTCTAACACACAAACTGAAATCCAACTTCTCTAGCGACATACGCCAATCCCCAAGGGTCTAAATCCGATCAAAACATCAATAAACCATTTGTTTGAAGTCACAAAGCATTTAACCGTCACACTAAAGATCCAAATCAAATCCTCCATTAAAAGCATAGCTTTAACTAACACTTTTGAATCAAACAAAGGTACAAGATTTGAATCCGTAATCAATATTTTAAAATCAACAAAGAAATGACAAAGATGAATCAAATCTAAAACCCAAACACCATGATTCATCCCCTATCGTGAAAACCAAATCAAAAAATGGAAGATTATAGAAGAAAGATGAATGATTTACCTAGCTTTGTATGCACTTGATGTGAGTTCCCTAGTTCCCTCTCCTCCACCAAATCCACCAACAAGATTTTCTAGGGTTGTCTTCTCAAATTCTCCCGTAGCTCATTCCAATAAAAGTGGTAGAAGCTTTTAAGTGGTTTATATAGCTTGTTAGAGAAGCTAAGATTTGGTGGACTAAGTCCAACCCTTCATCTCATCAAGATGAGCTTAAGTGCTAGGATGATCCTAGAGCTCACATTATGTCCATCTTTTATGTCTTTTACGTAAATGCCCCCATGTATATTTACAATCATTGCCATTATTCTTTATTTACATCATTTAATAATTCCCTTTTTCACTTAGGCTAATTCCATACCTAAGTAAACTAGGTATCATACAATACACGCATTTAGTCATACCAATACACAAATATAATACTATCTATTAATTTATTTTTATGTCGAGACATTATTATAGATTTGGAAAAAATTAGGGGCGTTACACTAGAACACTTCTTATGAGAAAAGTTAGATCTCTAAGGAATTCTATAATAAGTGTAAATCTTACTTAAAAATAAAAAATAAATAAAGTCTTAGTGCAAAGAGGGGAAGAAATAAGCATTTTGAATAAAAAGTTGGAGTTAACTTGCTTGATAAAGTGAAAGTGAGAAGTGCTAACAAGAGTTTTAGAAATAAAAAAGAGAGTCCCACAAGTTCTACAGGAAATAGAGTAGAGAACTTGATAGTTGGAAAGAGTGAGGAAAAACGAAGTTTATAGGAAAAGGAGCAAGGACCGTGAAATGAAAAAAAAATTTAAGGAGAAAAGAGAAAAAGAAAAAAAAAGATAAAAATAAAGAAAAGAAAGAGGAAGTTAAATTAAAACTATTCAAATATAAGATTTAGCTCGAGTGTTAGTAGCCTTATTGAGTTAAGTTTTCTTTTCCAACAATGTTAAGTCTTATAGACTCTTGAAGTGCTAAAGTCTACCAAATTAGTTTGATCTATGCTTATTTGTGAATTCCTGAGCTTAATGAGAAATTATGAGATTGTGGACTTGCTACTTAAGTGTCGAGGTGGAACAAACTTGTGAGTAGTGATGATTTTGGTTGCGAAAAACTTTGGTGTTTCAAAAGTGAGTTATATGTGTTGTTAAAGCCACATGTCTTGAAATTATAAAGTTTTTGAAAGGAAAAACTCTTGAGAGAATTATTAACTTGAATCTTAGTGAATTAAAGGATACTCAATGTGAACTAGGTAATAGAAGTAGTTAAGAGACTTAGAAAAATACATTGTTGCTCGAGACGTGCAAAATCCTAAGTTTATGGGTATTTAATATGTGATTATTTAGACTTATATATAGGGTTAATTTTATAGTATATTTAGTATAAATATCCTTAAATAAGCTCAAATTGATGGAATTTATGTATTTTAAGGTATACATGGCATAAAGGAAGGATGTGAGTGAATTCGAGAAGAGACGGAGCAAAAACACACTTAAGGAGGTTTGGTGTCGTGGCTAAGTAGTATGGCGTTGTGGGACATCAAGGCACAGCATGGGAAGGAAAGGCATGGCGTGGGAGAGCAAGCAAGTGGAGAGAATTGAGACAGGAAGCACAACACAGTGGCGGTACTATGGAAGTCAAGGGATGATGTCGGGGAGCCAAAGAGATAGCGCCAAGACTACTAAAGAGAAGATTGACACACAAAGTGCTTGGCGCGTCGCGGGAGTGTACACACAACATCAGGATTTAAGTGACATAGTGGAGAAGAGAAAAGAATTAAATTAAAGTTATGTTTCATGTTAAATTGCTAAGTATAGTTTCTAATTGTTTGAAAACGTGTTTAGGGAGTATAAATAGATAAGAGAACATGGCAAACTCATAACTTACAAGAGATTAGCTGCCATTAGCAATAGTTAGCATATTAGTATAAAGACAATTTGTGACAGAACACATTGAAGACTCACGTGTTGAGATTTGTGTATTGTTTTTATTGATTTAAATGAAATTATTTCATTAATCTTTGATTTCAATGAATACCACTATGTGTATGTTTGTTTCAATGAAGTGTGAGTCGTTTATTAATCTTGAGGATCAATGGATCCTATGGTATGAATGATATGCTATAAAAATGAATAGATTAGAAAGATAAAAGTGCAATGGTTAGAACTTATATTAATTCTGAGTGTAATGGTACGATATCTTGATCATGTGTTTATTGATATTAAGTTGTAAAAGTTATCATGGCCATTGAAGCTTTTATGTCGAATATGGATGGCACAACCGTAAAACATACAACATGGAGCAATAGTTGTTGATTAGGGAGGCACGATAGTAAACTCAATTGATTATGAGTCTAAAGATTTGGAACATTAAAGCAATGTGGAGCTTACGTTATTCACACCGATAAGTGGAGTTCTAGTTATATTTTTCTTCATGAAAGTGGGTTGAAGTAGATTTGAAGGAAATTTGTCTATTCTAATTAGGCATTGCACACACATAATAAAGATGACAAAGTAAGTTGAAAAGCATACTATTTCATTACCTAGGTGAAGTTATAAACTAAGATAGTCTTAATATAAGAGCTAAAGTAATTTGCATTGATTTTTTAGTATAGATTAGTTTAGTTTAGTTATAAAACCAACTAAAAGGATTTCCTTAGCAATAGAGTAATTTTAGCTAAGTATGTATTCAATGCATACACTTTTCCCTTAGGACGATATCCGCAGTCAACGTAAGTTGGTTACACTATTACTATATGCGAGATGTTATACTTGCACCATGCATATCATATAACCAACTTCAACTTGTTTAGGATTGATACATAGTTGTTGTAGTAGATATGGATTAAGATTGCCTCAATAGTAGTGGAGGGGAGTGGAGAGTTTTGATCCATATAACCAAGATAAATTCGACTTAACAAAAATTTAAATCTTACCAAACATGAATAGGTTATAGGTATTATAAACTCTCTCAATTCACAAGAAAGCATATAAACCAAAAAGAAAATTTGTTTTAAATTTATAATTTTTTATTCTTTTAAATGCCCTTAGGCAATAGTATGCTCTCCATATCTCCACGTATTGAACATTCTGAAAGCATTTCTCATATGCTTATATTGTTGTTCTAAATCTATAATTATTGTTTCATGCTTCTATTTTGACGATATTGATGAAGGATTAGCGAAGCTTGTGCATATAAGCAAGAGTTGAAGACGAGGCAATAAAGAGAATTAAGGTTAGTTTTATAATTGTTCAATGTCTTCATTTCGGTTGCAACTTGCGAGTTCAATCTTTGTTTAATATCTTGAAATTTTAATATGACTTAGATAAGCCTTTTAATTCATATTGATATAATATTATGAGATTTTAGGGATATGTCAGACCTTCTAGGCATTCTCTTACTGTTGTTTATTAGGTACTGTGATTTTTGGTAGTCCATTTTATAGGGAAAACTCTACCGATTTTTTTGTAGAATATGTAAAACTAATGGTATGACATCTAATATGCTCAATTTGAGATTGTTTGGACAATGAAAGAGAAACCTTACAAAAACATTTATACACCATAAATTCCAAATGCTTAACAAGCTCGTTCTTAGAAAGTCGACCTCATGGTGAAATATTTATGGGTTTGTTTGATTCTTCTTTAATTGTGATATTTTTTATTTTAGTCATTCAGGTGAACCATTAATCTGTTCTTCATAACTTTTCAAAGTGAAAGTAGTTTTATGTTAGCTTAGTCATAGAAGAAAATTAAATATAGGGTGTTCATCCTTATTAATACGTGCTAGACTTCAAGTGACAAAGGAATTGCATAACTTTGCAAACTAGTCTATTGAGACTTGATAAAATTTATTAAACAAATCAACACACCCAAAGATTTATGTAGTCATTTAAGAAGTGGAATGTGAAAGAAAAGTTATTTGAATTTAGTTTCTTTAGAAAAAAACAACTCATCCTAAAATCTAGAACATATAAGCCATATTCTAACAAAACAACAGCCTGAACTCACACGGTTGATCAAATTGTTTTATCTTACTCTCACAATACAAAATCCAATCTTCCACTTAAGAAAATGTTAGTTTCCACAATTTGTTGTTCTTTTGTACCGTTCATTAAGGAAAAGTTTTTTTTATTGTTTAATGCTTTCATTTTGGTTGCAACTTGCAGGTTCGACAGCAAGTTATCGTATCTTGAAACTCAATATGATTTTGGCATAAGGTGTGTTTGCTCGTAGATATACTATTTATGTACTAATCTGTTTTGGTTAGTATGTTCCTTAATGGATATGGTGGGAGAAAATTTTTGGACAACTTTGACTAGCAGAATGACTTTGATTTGGCTTTTAATTCAAGTTACCATAATATAGTGAATTGTTGGGGAGATGTCATATGTTTACATTATTCTTGAGTATTAAGAAGAATTATGGAAGAGAAGACATTGAAGACTCAAGTGTTGTGATTCGGGTATTATTTTTATTGATTTAATTTAAGTTATTCATTTAATCTCTGATCTCAATGAATACCACCATGTGCATGTTTGTTTCAATGAAGTGTTAGTTCATCAATCTTAGGGATCAATTGATCATATGGTATGAATGATATTCGTAAAAATGAATAGATTTTAAAGTTCAAAAGTGCAATGGTTAGAATTTGTATTGATTTCGAGCGTAATGCTACAAACATCTTGATCACGTGTTTGTTGATATTAGGTTTTAGAAGTTATCATGGTCATTGAAGCTTTTAAGCCAGATATAGACGGTACAACCATAAAAAATAACTTTGATAGATAGTTATTGATTAGGGCGGCATGGATAGTAAACTTAATTGGTTATGAATCTAAAGATTTGGAACTTAAAGCAATGTGGAGCTTATGTTATTCACACCGATTGGTTGAATTATAGTTTGCACATTAGAATCTTTTCTGTCACGAAAGTGGGTTGAAGTAGATTTAAAGGAAATCTGTCTTTTTTAACTAGGCATTGCAAACACATAATAAAGATGATAAAGTGCATTGAAAAGCATAGTATTTCATTACCTAGGTGAAGTTGCAAACCAAGATATTCTTAATATAAGAGTTTAAAAGTAATTTATATTGTTTATTATATTAGATTAGTTTCGTTTAAACACCAAATTAAAAAGGATTTCCTTAACAATAGAGTAATTTTGACTAGGTGATATTAAGTGCATACACATTTCCTTGAGGATGATATATGTAATCAACATAAGTTGGTCACACTATTACTATAATCGAGTTGTTATATTTGCAGCCACAATCAGGTTTTTAGTGCCGATGCTGGGGGATTGAGAGCCACTTAGATTTAATTAGTTTGAAAAGTTGCTATGTTTTAGTTTAAGTAATATACTTTCAAGTAAATAAAAACAAAAAAATAAAAGGATTAAGTTTCAAGTTTGACATTTGCACTTGATCTTTTGTGTTTTCTTTTTAGGAAGAATTAGTGTAAGCATAGCAAAGGAGAGAAGGACTTAGTGCCTTACGACCTTGAGATTGACAGAACCAACAAAGGAAATAAAAAAGGAATCAATATGGTGGAGGATTAAGCCCAAAACCAACAATAAGGCCAAGGGTATTACCAACCCGAAGGTGATCTGGTAGTGCAAAATGGAATGCGAGGACAGAGATGCCTTCTTGACTACTTCAAGCCTAAAGTTCAAGAGACTTACAACGGTGTGATGAGGCTTCCAGCTAACACCCTCAAGTTCAAACTGAGACCATCTCTAATTAACATGGTGCAAAATAGCTTGTTCAATGGGCTAGCAATGAAGATTCAGTTGCACATGTAGATAATTACTTAGAGAAGTGCAACATCGTGAACATTACTAGAGTTACAAAGAATGTGATCAGGATGAGACTTTTCTTATTCTCATTGGGTGGAAAAGCCAAATCTTGGTTTCAAGGACTAAACACAGGGAGTATGACCTCATGGCGGAAATCAATAAAAGATTTCTAGATAAGTTATTTCCCCCAATGATTGTCAGTGAAAGGAAAATAGAAATCAATTAATTCAAGCAGGACGATGCCGAATCACTTGGCGAGGCTTGGGAAAGATTCAAAGAGAGGCTTAGGAGATGTCCAGGACATGGATAAGTGAAATAGGCACAACTTCGTATTTTCTACTATGGGATGAACCGCGGCACCAAAACACTAGTAGATGTTGCAGCAAGTGGTTTTTTTCTAACCAAGGATAAGAATGGAGCATTGGGTCTCCTAGATCTTATGTCTCAAAACTTTATAGCCAATAATCGTTCTACAGCAAGGAAACCAGAAGGCATATATAAGATTAACTCGCAAGCTGTGATCATAGCACATCTATCCAACCTTAGCAATCAAATGCTGAAGCTTCAAATGGGACGACAAGGTCCACAACTGCAGGTGATACAACAACCCATTAATCACCAAGCCATGGTGGTTAATCCAATGGACATGCAGTAAGGAGTGGGTGGAGTATGATGGTATCAACTTCATGAGCAACCAAAGCTATGGAAACAACTTTAGGCCGAGAGGAATGGTTCTTCAAAAGTTTTATCAAGGACAAAACTACATCCCTAACTTCTCATATGTAAATTCTAATAACACACTAAAATTACCTCCAGGCTTCGATCAACAAGACCAACAATGGAAGCTAGAACACATTGAAGAGATGACTTTATTGAATTCAATTTAGAAACTCTTACACACCATGGATATGTGCAATAGGTAATGCCATGAGAAGCATGAGAAAACTATGGAAAGTGAGAAGCAAACTATGAAAAGAATGGACGATGAGAGATCACAATCCATCAAAAACCTAGAGAGACAGATTGGTCAGTGAGTCATTGCCTTGAATTTAAGGAAGGAAAGACACTTTCCAAGTAACACTATCATAAATCCTAAGGAGAATTTTAGTGTTATTCACATGATGAGCACTATGACAATGAATGAGCCAAGACAAGAGCAAGTGATGTACAAGCCAGAAAAAATCAACATTACGGCTATAAGGAAGCATGAAGTGATGCATGAGAATGGAACGAAAGTGAGGCAAGATGGACTCAACAAATCAATGCCTTGGAAAATCAAAATAAGGGGAAGAAACAATAGAGAGCTTATCAACAAGATAAAAGGCCTTTTGAAGATCAATTGTCCTGATATGACAAATTTGCAAATAGTTTATGGCAACTTGGTACCAACCATAGAGGGAGTCTTGAATGTGCATGTGAAAGTGAGTAGATTCACATTCATTGCGGATTTTGAGGTATGAATTACAATATAGATCATGATGTGTTTATGATACTTGGGCGACCATTTTTGAACATTGCCAATGCAGCATTTGTACCCAATGAAGAAAAAGATTACAATGAGTATCGAGGAGGATGATGATGGCGAGAAGATTGTCTTTGTTGATGGGTAAGAAATACATCCAAATGGGAATGATATTATTATCTACGATCTATTAATGGAGTATCTCAAATTAGACTTAAACTAAATGAGCGAAAAGGCGTCTGGCTAATGACGTCAAACTAAGCGCTACTAAGAGGCGCCCAAGGGTTTTTAAATTTCAAGTTTTTACATTTTAGTCAAGTAATTATTTAGTTTAGTTAAGGAAAATTCAAATGTCTTAGTTTTCTAACTTTTAAAAATTTGTATTGAATGTGCAGGAAAGACCATTTGTCGGGTAACGATTCATCAGAATGGAAAAGTCTCGACAAACTTAGTAAATAGCATAAAAAAGTAAAAGAGTTAAAGCAATAAAGGTAAGGTACATGGTCATATCACAAGTAATTTTTTATGAAGTTTTTTATACATACATGGATTTCACGACTTCATGACACCTTGTGTGGTAATACACAAAGTCGAGAGAGCGTCAAATAGGAATTAATGCAAAAATATGTAAAAATGTTGATAGACAGGTCGACGGAGTGTTTGTTAACACACAGCGCCATTGGGTATAAGGCACGGCGTCGTGCCCTATAAGGGACATCACCAGTATCGAAGATAGGGGTTTTAAACCCCATTTCACCAAATCTTGCACATTTTTAACCTATTCTATGTATAACCAACCAAGCATACATCCCTCTAGAACTCAAGATTGATCATTTCTAAGTGAGAACTCTAAAAAAAATAAGGTCCTACTAATTTAGAGTGAAAAAAAGTGCATTATGGATTAGCACAAAGATGAGAGCTAGGGCATTGATTTACGATTTGATTCAAATGAGTACTAGGGTTTTAGTTTGTGAGCAAAGTGAGAGGGCTTTGATTGATAGAGGCTTGGAGGAGTATTCTATACTGGAAAGTAGTCCAGCATTGAGATAAGTTTACAATTTCATTAATTATGCTTTGAGATTTCGAGAAATTTTGATGAAATTGCCCGAATTATGGATATGAGTTTGTTGGATAGGAATTTCAATTATGTGAATGTTAAGCATCAAGGTGACTTATAGAGACCTAGTATATGTCTGTTGCATTATTTGGTATGTGAATGATCTTTGTGATATAAAATTCTAATTTTAGGTGATTTGAAGACCCGTGTTGCTAGTTGTTGAGTTGTGTAAATTTTTGAAAAAAATGTCGAGAACAAAGAGGCAAGCAAGTCAAGAGAATGAAGTTAGAGCAATTGATTTTGAGGCATCATCCTCAATAGATCCCAATGAGGACAAACTTATGCAATTTAGGTCGAAGTATTATATTAGTAGAGAGACTAAGGATAGTTATGATGTCATTAAGCATAGAGAATTCATTTGTGAAAAAGGAATTAATTTGTCGGCTAAGTATGACAAGAGAGTAAACAACTTCATTAGGCAACAAGGTTGAGAGCAATTCACTCAAGACTATAAAAAGAACAAGGTTAAATGTGCGAGTAATTGTGTACGAACTTAACACCAATGCAAAGTTTACTAGGAAGAATGAACCTATGAGTGTGAGAGGATGTCATCCATTTTAATGAGAGTGTAGTTAATAATATATATAGGTTAGAGCATATGAGTATGATGGCAGCCGAACAGAGTTTCCCAGATAATATATATAAGAAATCCTAAAATTTATACCCTTATAAAGCCATAGAGCGAGCATTGGTTGTCCAAGGACAAAAAGGATAGGTAATGGGAGAAGAGAATGTGCCAAAGCACATTAAGAAAGGAATCGTGAGGAAAGTCTATAGAATGTCGCAACATTTTCTTATTGCTTCATTATACTCGACCACTCAGTAGAACGAGATCAACAAGCCAAAAGCGGCTTGTTTGTTTGAGATTACAAAGTACGGGGACATCAACGTTAGTGAAATCATCTACAAGAACCTGAGGGAGTCTATAATGTTGGAGAGAGACAACAAACTATTATTTCCTATCTTGATTAATCAAATGTGCTTGAAGGCCGGAGTTCGATTACTTCAGGATGAAGAATTTGATATTGAGGCACAACCAACCATAAATAAGGAGGTTTTGCTCACACCAAAATCACCAAATGGTTACTAAGACTCCGAGGATGAGAGGAAGAGAGCCAAGGGAAACAAACTTGAGGTCAAGTCGTTGGCTAAGCAGCAAGAAGATCACGGAGCAACAACAGCAGCAGCAGCAGAGTTAGCCTAAGTGTTGTTAGACGAAGGATATAGAGATGAGGAGGATGATTAGCAGGGATTCGCTAAAGGCTACTAGTTTATAGACCTACTTATAGGAGAGCGGGACTTAGATGGTCCTGAGGTTTTTTCACCACCTCCTCTACTACAGGCACCAGTACCACCAGCAAAGGACTTAACTCCATGACAGCATAGGTTGTAGATTAAATAAGGAAACAGTTCCGAGAGGACAGCTCTCAATATCATGAAGCCTTAGTGAGATGTGAGCTAGACCGACTGAATGGGTAATGGAACATCATGTTCTTTATAGATCATCAAAGGGATGTATGTGGCTAAATATGAGAGGAGTGGACAGATGAGACTTACTGATAGGTATTTTGGATTTTCAATAGCATTGAACTACGTGTTTCATCCAGATGTGGTGTAGAGCAAAAAGGTGGAGTGTCATTTGACACCATCCTAAACTGGAGCTGATGATGATGATGATGATGATGGTGCATAGTCCTGATGTCAATGTCTTAGGATTTCTTTATACCTTTGGGGGATGAAAGATACATTGATGATGATTACCTTTATATTTAGGATATTTTTTGCCACTTATTTAGTTGTTTAAATTTTATGTTTAGTTTATTATTAGTATCTTGTTTTATTATTATATGTTTATGTTTAGTGTTTTTCATGTTTGAGGCTTATTTTTAAACCTTGAGAACAAGGTTTGGTTTCAGTTTAAGGGCATCAACACTATACTATGAGAAGTGGTAAGAAAGGATAAAATAAACATAAGCACTGCAGGTATAATCGTTAAAATTCTATTTTCAAAGCACTTAAAGAGGAAAGCATGGTAGTGTATTCTATTTCATTTACTTACTATTTTAATGTATTTATGTAGTATAAATTAGGTTATATATAGTATTATGTAATGAATAAGTAATTTATTTGCAAAGTTGATGCCTTTAATTGAGGATGAGTAAGATACAAGTGTCTTGTTGATATGAAACTCAAGAGAGTGTTTTTAAATTTTTGAAGAAAATATGAAATATAGCAACAATGGTATAATGTCATGATTAGAAATCTAGAGTTAGGGAAGACCATGAACTTGAAACAAAAGCAAGAAGAATACTAGACTACTTCTTGTGAAAAAAGTTAGATCTCTACGGAGTTCTATAATAAGTGTGAATTTTACTTGATAATAAAAAAGCAAATAAAGACTTAGTGCTGAGATAGGAGGAAATAGGCCTTTTTAATGAAAAAGTTGGAGTTAACTTGCTTGATAGAGTGAAAGTGAGAAGTACTAACAAGAGTTTTAATAAGAAATAAAAAGTTCCACAAGTTCTACAGGAAAGGGAGCAAAAAACTTGATGGTTTAAAAAAAGTGAAGAAAAACTGAATCCATAAGAAAATGAGCATGGACCGTGCAGTTAGATAATATAAGGAGAAAGGAGAAAAAGAAAAGAAAGAGAGATTAAAATAAAGAAATAAAGGGGGAAATTAGAATAAAACTCTTCAAATAAAAGATTTAGCTCATGTAATAGTAGCTTAATTAAGTTGATTTTCTTTCCAACTATGTTAAGTCCTATAGAATCGTGAAGTGCCAAAGTCTACCAAAATTAGTTTGATCTATGCTTATTTGCAAATTTCTGAGCTTAATGAGAAATTGTGAGATTGTACACTTGCTACTTGAGTGTCAAGGTGAAATAAACTTGTGAGTTGTGTTGTGTTTAGTTGTGATCTACTCTTGAGTTTTAAAAGTGAATTGTATGTGTTGTTAATGCTACACGTCTTGAATATATAAGTTTTTGCAAGAGTAACACTTTTAAGTGGATTATGAACTTGAACTTATTTGAATTAAAGGATATTCCATGAACAATGTGAAATGATATAAACTTAATAGTAGGAGTAGTTAGAATACTTGGTAAAATACATTTTTGCTCGGGACATGCAAAATCCTAAGTTAGGGGGTATTTGATAAATGATTATTTAGACTTATATATAGTATTAGTTTAGTGGTATAATTAGCCAAAATATCCCGAAAATGAGCTTTAATTGATGATATTTAAGTATTTTTAGGTATACAAGCATAAATAAGACAAACGAGGGAATTAGTGAAGAAATAAGGCTACAATACACAAAAGAGAGGTTGATGTCGTGGCTAAGATGGTTGACGATGCGGGGGATGAAGGAAAAGTGTGGGAGACCAAGGAAAGTGAAAAAAGTGGACAGGATTCCTGGCGCACTGGCGACGCCATGGATGATAAGGGATGGCATCATAGATTATAAGGTACAGCGTCGGGGTGGTTTGCATAAGACGTCGAGTCTATTAAAGGAGGAAAAAGCACACAAAGTGGTCGAAACTGTCAAGGTTCTGTGGCTTTGTACACACAACGCCGAACCACTTATGGACAATGCCAAGACTGAAGAAAATAGAAAGTTAGAGTTCTATTTCAGGTAAAATTATCTAGTAGGGTTTCTTATTATTTTCAAATGTATATTAGGAATATAAATAGGTATTAATGTAGTAAACATATACATTACCACCCATTAGCAACCGTTATCATAGATTAGCATATATTTACTTTATTCTTAGTATTAAGAAAATTTGTGGAAGATATTGAAGACTCACGTATGGTGATTCGGGTATTGTTTTTATTAATTTAATTAAAGTAATTCGTTTAATCTTTGATTTTAATAAATACCACTATATGCATATTTGCTTCAATGAAGTGTGAGTATTTCTTTAATCTTAGGAATCCATAGATCCTATAGTGCCAATGTTATGAATGCTATGCTATAAACATTAATAGATTTTAAAGTTGAAAAGTGTAATTGTAAGAATTTTTGTTGATTCTGAGCGTAATGCTACGAACATCTTGATCAAGTGTTTGTTAATATTAGGTTTTAGAAGTTATCATGGTCATTGAAGCTTTTAAGCTAGATATGGACAGTATAACTGTAAAATACATAACATCGAGATATAGTTATTGATTAGGAAGTTACGGATAGTAAGCTTAATTTTTTATGAATCTAAAGATTTGGAACTTAAAGCAATGTGGAGCTTGCGTTATTCACAGCGATAGGTGGAGTTCTAGTTTGCACATTAGAATCTTTTCTGTCACAACAGTGGGTTGAAGTGGATTTGAATGAACTCCGTCTATTCTAATTAAACATTGCACACACATAATAAAGATGATAAAGTGAGTTTAAAAGCATAGTATTTCATAACTTAGGTCAAGTTTTGAAGTAAGATATTCTTAATATACATTGATTTGTTAGATTAGATTAGTTTAGTTTAAAAATCAAATTAAAAAAGATTTCCTTAGCAATAAAGTACTTATGATTAAGTAATATTGAGTGCATACACCTTTCCCTGAGGATGATATATGTAATCGATGTAAGTTGGTCACACAATTCCTACAATCGAACCATTATACTTGTGACCATGATCATCTATATTTAGAGACGAAAATTGATTTCCAGTGCTGATTAAATAGCAGCAACGTTTTTTCGAACGAATTTCATTCTGTTGTTATTCTGTCTCTGATGCTATTTCCATTTGTATTTCGTTGCTATTTTGTTTTCATTCATTTTATATTGCTTTGCTTTTCCATAGCTCATAAACTATTTTTTATAGTGATTATGGAATCTCAATAGAATGCTTTCTTAAATTGCTGCACAATTGGAGATTAATACTTTGAATATGACATGAGGATTGTCACGTATCTCAAGGAATTTAGATAATTAAGATCGTTGATGGATATGTCAGGGATATTAAGTTAATTAGGTAATGTCAGAGCTTAATGAAATGGGTCCTGACACTAGACTCCCTGACTTTTTACACATGTATGACTCTATTCGCTTTATGATATTCATGCGTTCTTTTATTTACCGAGTTTCCAAATATAGGTGTTTTACTTTAAATCTCGCCTCATTTGATAAGACTTCTGCTAACTAATAAGTTTTAATTAACTCTAAAAATACACTTAATGTTTTAGTAAGAAATATTATCCTAAACACAAATAACGAAATGAATGAGAAGTGAAGGCTGACTAATACGTCTTTAAGTCTAAATGGCTAAGATTATGGCTTAGTAACGAGATTAGGCCGGGCAGTGCCTTGTTTTGGGTTTGCACACATGGTACATGTTATTTATAGATGATATTATTCTAGTGGATGAAATAAGAGATGTTGAGAATAGGAAATTACAAATTTGAAAGAATAAATTAGAATCTAAAGACTTTAAGTTGAGTAGGATGAAGACTGAATAAATGAATTTGTAATTTAGATAATGTTAGACATCAAGATGATGGATTGGTAAAATTAGGGGAAGTAGAATATAACGACCCAATATTTAATTAATCAATTTATTCGGTAATTTCAGACTTAGACGCAAGCTCGGACCCACGTGGACGTCGCAAATAGGACTAGGGCATGCCTACCTAGGTAATAGCTTGTAATTTTTTGTTGTTACATGTCTATTTGCATTGTTTTTATGAATATTTATTGAATTGCATCGCATGTATGAGTTATATAATTGTTGCTTGAATAGGTACAACGGTTGCGTGAGTTAGTATGATGGGCATATCGCCTCGAGAAGCTTGTCGATGCGGGCACTAGATAGCATAATTAAGTCAACTAGTACAAATAAATCCTAATCTAATGCGGCATAAAAGAATGCATAAAACATAACCTAACTTATATATTATTATTGATTAAAAAGGCTATAATGCCTCTAGATACATAAAGGTGCGGAGCACTGGTTAAATGAGGTAATCGAGGACCGACCTGAGTACAACACATGAATTAGGAGACCCTAAGTTAGACTACCCAAATATTAATGTGTCCAACTCAATTGATATTCTATGTACAAATAAGCTAGATTAAGCCTAAGGTATGAGAAAATCTTAGTCCATTGATAAAAATAGAGATGATGGATTGGTTGAATCTCTAGGCAAGTTGAGTATCTAAATTGTGTCACTTGAAGTGTTAGTTCTTCAAATTTAGACCACTTCATCATCTAAGGATGAGTACTCCAACAAATATGAGTGGCTTAGATAAAAACTAAAACATATATATATATATATAACATGCCTTAGTGGGAGACTTGATCATGCAAAGCTCAAAACTCGAAGGAGTTTTTCATCGAGAATGAAAGTGGCATGTCTGGAAAACTCTTAGGATTTGTGTGACGGCCCAAAATTCACTAATAGTAAATTAGTCCCTAATCAGGGTTACTGACCCATGACGTGGCCTGAGAGCGAGTACATGGTCTGAATACTCAGTGTGAGGACTGAGTAATATAGTATTTTGAGTGGTGGATGTCTAGTGTGATGTATATGTGTACACTACTAAGTCACTCCTACTGGTATATGGATGTCGAGATGTGAGTGGGGACACGCCTTGAGATGCATGTTGGCATGGGACGTGAGTAGAGTGATATGTGGTAGGTAAGTAAATTTATATTAGTGTAGCTTAAATAGTGAAGTCAATGTAACTTATTTAGTTAGATTAATGTGGCTATAGTTTGATTTACATTAAATGAAACCTACGTTAGCAAGTTAAAACATTAGGCATTGATATTCCTCGAGACACGTGTTGACACATCAAGAGACCAATTAATGTGCAATTAGTATAGTTAGATGGAGTTAGTGGAAGTTAGTGGAATTGTGTCAAGGTGTAAGGCATTAGATAAGTCTCGAGACACGTGTGTACATAAAGATCAATGGCTATTAATCAATCTTATCCACCTATATAAGTTTAATAGATCGACTCTTGCAAACCATTTCATCCTCATTTCTAAAACTTAGAGGAGAAGTAAAGCTCTAGAGGAAAAAGATCAGTTGCATTGAAGAAGATTTGGTGATTTAGAGATGTTGATCAAGCTAGGTGTGATTTTCATCAACTAGGTAATTCTACTTACACTAAGTAATTTATTTTAAGTTGATGAATTCATGAGAAATATGAAGTGTGTTTGTTGTAATATTGTAAGAAAAATGCTAGAGTGCACCACAATGGGCACGCTGCAACCACACCTACCTGACGTGGAGCATAGTCAGCACGCTCGGGTCCCACCATGTCAGCAGCTTCCCATTTTCATTTTCTTTTAACTAAAACTCAAAATAAAATAGTCAACTCATCTATAAAGGCTGACGCTGCCTAAGTCGGTTGTCAGGCCGCCGTATTGTCAGGTTGTCAGTCGAGTGACAACCAAAAAATTGAACTACTTGCTAATTTCTCTTTTTTCTTCATTTCTCTCATCCCTATCTCATCTCAGCCACAACCATTTTCAAGCTTTTCATCAAGAACCAGAGCTTCGCTGAACCAAGAATCTGATCTACTTCAAGATCCAGATTCTTTGCTCATTGGACCATTTTTAGAGATTAGAAAATTTGAGATTCGAAGTACTAGGAGGTGGTGAGTGAACATATTTATTCAACTGGCACTTAAAAAAGTATGTTTGTTTGCTATATATTGTTGAATACATGAGTTAATGACGGGGGTTGTGGTACATTTACTAGTGGTTTAAGGTCTTTTGCATTTAGATGTTGTTAGAATTTAGTTGGTGGTGTATTTAGGGCAAGGATGTCAAATGCATTTGGAGTTTAGGGTTGACCATGTATTTATGGATTGGAATGGCTTCACTTCAAGTCATTTACTAATAGTAGTTAGAAGCATTAAGGGGTAGTGTAGTTGACAGTTAGTGTAGTCGACTCTCAATGAGGCTTCATTGCTTTTTCATTTTGACTGTACCTTGTGTACACGCAAAAATTATTCAGTTACTGCAGTGACCCCTTAGGAACATTATTGTGTGTTGTTGGGGCTTCACTCATTTCATTGACTACAAAGAAAAATTAGTTGACTATACAAAGGAAAATCTCTAATGTTAGGTATAGACTCATATAGTCGACTATAAAGAAATTGTTTATTTTTTGAAATTTCCCCTATTTTGTAGACAATTGAAGCATGAAATCGAAACCATGGTAAAGTATACAGTTGAAGGTTGCAAATATAATATCCTTACTGCTATAATACAAAATCACACCCTTGTTGACATGCGTGTTGGGAGGCTGGAGCAGAACATAAATTCTCAAGGGTCGGGGTTGAAACGAGAGGTGGCACAAGTTAAACTACAAGTTACTTAAGGGAATGGAATCTTAGCAGAACGGACCGCACTAGGTGGTTCTTTGGCTACGAGGGTCTGCTGAGCATACTCTTAGAGAAATGACCAGTAATTTAACCATCAGACTATGAACTTCTCTTTTACATTTTGTTTTGATTCAGGGGTACTTAACTTTCTTCTTGGTTCTTCAATGGTTTGTTGTATGTTTGATTAAGTGGCAATTACATTATGTTGGTATGGTACTTTGAGCCCGAGGGGTATAAACTTGGTTATGCAGTTGGTTTGATCTTTTCATAGATAGGTTATGTTTATATGGTACTTGAGCCCGAGGGGCATAAACATGGTTACTCAGTTAGTTTGATCATTTAAGGTTTTCGTGACACCTGAACTTTATGGTATGTTAAGTTTTTGATCAACAAGTACAAATTCACTTATATTTATGGGATAGTAATGACTCTTTCATAGTATTGATTCTGTTGATTGTTCAACTCATTCATGGTATGTAATGCCTAGTTGCATGGAAAAGCAATGGGGAACATTGCTATGCAATGGATAGTCACGTTGGTTTGTTATTTACTTCTATTCTTTTCAATAACGTATGCAAGGTTTATATCTCATTTGTTTGTGAAACCCTAATCAACTAGTGACAAAAACAAGAGAACAAAACATTGATATTTCTACTGAGGTTAACAACATAAATGTGGGTAGAATGTACATCATTCATAAGTGGCTCACATCTACAAGCACAAACAGTCTTCATGGCTCAAAATGAAAAGCACATTCACTTTTCATGTCTCACAGCCACAACCACATGCGGTCTTCATGGCTCACAACCACAAGCACATATACACAGATACAACTAAACAACCAACACATACATAAAAATTAGATTTAATATTTCATTAAACAACCAACGTATACATCACAACTTCCACCATGCAATGGGACACATTCATCACTTCCATACCAACTGCAGCACCTAATGCCTTGTAAGGCGCAAATGATCCATTGGCCAAGAGGTTGCGAAGGTGGGGGAATGCCTCCGTACTCAAATTAGATTAAGAAAAATCCCGAAAAGTGATAGCAAGGTTGCATTATCCATATCAAGATCATCGTTAATAATAGAAATCGATAAAAGGGAATAAGCATATAGTGTTCGAATTGTCACTATCTCTCCATACAATAAGACCCAAAAACAAAATGCTAAAGTGTTCTCTTACAATAGGAGAATTTTATTTACCAAAATCAATAACATTGTATGAACAATAAAACCCTAAATATCATAACATTAACAACAAAATTTACAAGCAACGCAACATCTAGAGTTTACAGTAAGTAGGGAATCCGAATCTTAGAGAACTAGTGGCTGCCTCATGAGTAACAATGCAGTCTCAACACAGGTTCCTTTCTGTGGAAAAAATGGTTTTTTATTGTTGAGAAAGGGAATACATACAAAAAAGAACAACAAACCCTACACGATAAGTAACACAAAACCCCAAGCCCTGAATAAAATCTCACAAGGACAATCAAGATGCGAGATTTTATCTTTGAGTAGAGGATTTTACTTACCAACCTAACCAGTAAGCTAGAGAGTTTTTACTGTGACCGAGAACAAATTACTTGGAGAAGTAGTGACTGGCTCACGAGCAATAACGTTATCCGAGCTCTGCTTCTTCTCTATGGTGGCTAGAACACGAGCAATAGCACTTTCAAAGCTTTGGTTCTTCTCTAGGACGAAAATGGTTTGTCCGAGCATTGGTTCTCTCTTTTGTTTGTTCGAGCACTAGTGGCTGAGATGAAATAGGGATGAGAGAAATGAAGAAAGAGAGAGAAATTGGTTGGTAGTTCAATTTCTTAGTCATTAGTCGACTGACAACTTGACAGTATGGCAGCCTGACAGCTGAATGAGGTAGCATCAGCCTTTATAGATGAGTTGACTATTTTATTTTATGTTATGGTGAAAAGAAAATGAAAATGGGGTGCCAATGACATGGTGGGCCCACGCGTGCTGATTGCGCTCCACGTCAAGTAGGTGTGGTTGTTGCATGCCCATTGTAGTGCACTCAAGCATTTTCCATATTACTAATGGGTGTCTTGGGTCTCTGGAAGGTTAGAACAAGAGATCCTAAGGTGTTAGAGTTGGCCATGTGTGGAGAAAACTCGAAATTCAAAGTATAAAACTCTGGCTTTTCTTAAATATTGCATGCTAGATATGCTAGCTAGCATGCTACCTGTGTGTAGCACGATAAGCAGGTTGACTAATGCGCTACTTAGGTCATTAGTGCACTAGATATTCCCCCAACGCGCTAGGTGCTCTGACAGCACAGAATCCGAAGTTTCCTAACTAGAACTTAAACACCTTAAACAAGCTTAATACCCTAACCGAGGGTCTAAACACATTATAAAACATGTCAAATGATGCCAGGAGCCTAGGGAGAAGTCTCGGAGGTTCGGGTAAGAGTTTTAATGTATCGAGAGGCCGAATTAGCATAGAAGCTTGACGCGGTTTTTAAGTAAATTGATCAAGATATTTATTTATATTTCTTTCCATTATGCATCTCTTGTTTACAGTCATTTAGACTGATGTGCTATTGTACTCTAGATGCCGTGACTTTTGTGTCCTTACTCATTTCATGAGTTTGTTATCATGGCATTGGTTGTTGTTTAAATGGTATTCATTGACTCTTAATCAAGTGCTATGTCATTCTTGAGTGTTAAAGTGTTAATAGAAAAGTATGATATTAAGTAAATGAATTATGGTGTCGTAAACCATATTCATTTGTGATCGTTTGAGCTATTCTATTTTGGATTCCTTATTGTGTTAGTTCTTGAGTCGTGAAAGTAGTTATTGTATCTAGGACCATTATAAGATGGGCGCACCATACGGGGTCACTAGATTTCTAAGGTTATCGGGATCTCACCACTAGCTTAAGTGGCATCACGGGGTATGGGATCCGGGGTTGTTGGCAAGTATTTATATATATCGAAAAGGGCATTGTAATGATATGAAGGCATCTTAAAAAATTGATTACACCTTTCATAGTGGAACAGAGTTTATGTGATGTAATTTCATTGTCAACTGACCCTAGATCATTACTGCTTAGTTGAGTCTCAATTTCACATTGTTTACCTTAACTATCTTTTATCATGATTTTTGTTCCGCTTTCTTTGCTATTGTTATGCTTTCATGTACTTGTTGTATATTTGAAAAAGTAGATAAATGTCTCTCAGTGTTACTTTCTACATTATTTTACTTACCGTCCTTTTATAATGGTCGGTGTAGATACTTCAAATAGCAGACCCGGGAAGGAGAGGATCAACGAGTAGTTCTGAGCCGTCAACGGATAGTTTCTACTACTTTTGTAGGTGATCATTTTGTGTATCTATTTAATTACATCTTTTTGTATAACTTTGCATTGTATATTGGGTTGAGAGACTAGACTTCCTTACTGTTTCATTTGATACTTTAGCTTGTTTATATGATCGTTTGTTTATGTGGTTTCCACAGCAGGTGTTTTATAAATGTTTCCGCTAATTTTATCAAGCTTTTCACTGATAATTAAGGTAATGAAAACAATATCGTAATTAACTCTAATGATAATGAAATGAATAGTAACTATGTTGAGTGTGTGTAACGAGGTGAATAAAATGAAAAGGCTAACTAATATGTTTTTAAGTCCTACGTGGCATGGATTATGACTTAATGACGAGATTAGGCAAGGTAATACCTGGTTTGGGGAACCAGGCCATCACAATTTGTGTCCTTCGAGACCAATTAAAGAAGAACAAGCTTTAAGGAATCAAGGTAATGTCCCCTTATCATCTAAAGCTTTTTATTGATAAAAATCGGGTTTTCAAGCATGAAAAATCGAGTTTTTCTACCAAAAATGAAAATTATAATCAAACGAGAGTTTTACACTGATATTATGAATGAATTCAACTCTAGAAATCCAAGGTTTCAAATGCTTTAAAATTGATTTTCGACAACTTGGGTGTTTTGGAGCTTTTGAAGCAATGCATGACATGATCTCTTTAATTATGCAATAATGTGTATGAATGGCATGCTCTGTTGTTAAAGGCTGGATCTCCCCGACTAGGTGAGTATGGGGTAGACGGTGTATGGAGATGGCCAATTGGGCTCGGGAACTAAGAACTCCTGAATTGAGAATTTTGAGTTTCGACCTATTTTGCACGCTAATGGTCTCCATTACCGTGCTAAGGAGTCGTGGCATGAGTTGCAGAACAGGTAGCATGCGAAAGGGCCACTTTTACACACTAACTGCAATAATCACGCCAAATGGGCCTATTAGCCCACTAATGAGCTTAAGTTCAACAATTCTTTCTATATCTGCTAATTTCAATTTTATGAGCTATAACCTATGTAACTAATTATAAACCACCTCAAATAGGATTGCTAGGATACCAGGAGGCTAGGGGACCATAGTCAGGTGTCGGGTACTCATCAGGTGAAAAGTCAATAAATAGACATGTTTTATAGTGTAATTTAGGTTGATTTTAAATATAAATGATGATATTACACTTTGTATTATCTTATTTTTGTGATATAAGGATTAATTAGGAAAAATGAAAAAATGAAAGAAAATGAGGAAAAAGAGCAAAACAATCAACTAGAAATCATTACCAGCGATTAGCCGATGATTAGCCAACGATATAAAATTACGTAGGAATCGCAAAATCGGCAGGAGAGAAGAGCCAGCAAATCATCAGTGAATTAGGAATTACACTAGGAATAGCCAGATGAATCGGTGAAGCACAGAGAGTTATTTCTAGTGATTAACTCAGCGATTTATGAACAAAATGGAATCGTTGAGGTCGGTGACAAGTTTTTTAGATTACTATGAAGAATCTGAGTTTATCTATGATATGTATACATTAGGAAACTATAAATAGGACCTTAGGGCTTCGAAATCAAGCTCTCCCACACTCTTTTTATCCTCTCTTAGCCTTCTATTATCCATTAGTTAGTTTTATTGAGTTTACGTTTGAAGCTACATTGGAGCTTTGTTTATTTCATTAAGAGGTATTTATTTAATTATGTCTTTCAATTATATTATTGCATCGTTTATTTCCAGCATGAGTGAGTATTTTTTTAATCTAAACAAAACTAAGACATGTATACTTTGGATTGTTATATAGTTATAATTAAGGAATCATGTATTTAATGCTTTAAATCTAATCATACATAACAATCACGGTTTTAATAAGTTGTTTTTGCGTATTACTACTAATGAGGATTGATATTGTATGCATAGTTGCAAATATGCATTATGATATTTTAATTTTGATTTTATGCCCATGATTATTAACAACAATTATAAAAGTAGTAACTAGGATTAATCTATAAGGCCATATTACCCGAGTGGATGTTCTAGGTGTGTTCTAAGTTATATATTGATTAGCATATTCTGATTAATATTTGACTTAGATTAGGCATGATTTTAATTGAGTATTAATGCTATCGTAATCTCTATTTTATTTAGTTTTATCTAATATGTAGATCTACAACGATAAGGATATGACTATTTTTCTTTAAGTTTAAGAAAATCGATGATTTGCTTAAGGCTATCAACCTATTATGAATTAGGATTTAATGATTCAAAGATTCCATGTGATATGATTATAACTAGGTTATAAAAAGTAATGTTATGTTCTAGTGTTTGAATGCAATCCAATTATTATATTGTTTAGTAGGGGTTTATTTAGATGTTTATTTATATATTTAAATTATATTAAATTTAAATTTTGTTTGATTAATTTGCATTGAATTGTTTGAACTAGTTTGGTTAAGTTAGTATTCATAGTTTTTAGTTATTTAGTATTTCAGTTCTCATTTAATTAGATTAACTAAATTAAGAAAAACTAAACAAAAAATACTTTCCTTATAAGTTTGCAAAATCCTTGTGGAGATGATATCTCATTTACCACTACTACAAATAATAAGAAAATACGGGAAACTATTGTGCACGCTCGACACGTGTCAATTTTTGGTGCCGTTACCGAGGATTTTTGAATAATTCCTTAGGATTTTAGACGGTGTATGATCTACACACTTCATCGCTCAAATTCTACAGAATTTTTACATCTATTTGTTCTTAAAATAGATAGAACTTATAATTAAAGTTTAACACAATAACAACTTAGGAAACATTTAGCTAATAAGATGGCGGATAACAACAATAATAATAATGACAATGTCATTAATAATAATAATAATGAAATATATTTATCAATAATAATAACAACACTAATAGAGAACTTATTTTTAGACAAGCAAATCAAAATGTTACCGCATATGAGCCTATGTGCATAGCATACCCAAATGAATTTCTTGAATTTGAACTTAGATCTGGATTTATTAGTGCCTTACCTAACTTCTATGGTAAAGACAATGAAGACCCACAAAAATTCATAAGGGAGTGTCAACATAAAGTTAACGGGATGAAAGCGAGAAAAGCTACCCTAGAACAAACTCAATCTTAATGTTTTTCCTTTTTTATTGAAAGATCAAGCACAAGATTGGTTGTTCTATCTCCCCCAAGATTCAATAACTACATGGACTCTAATGTTAGAAGCTTTCCTAGATAAATAGATGTCTACCATAAAAATTAGTTCCTATAGAAAGTAAATCAAAGTTGCAAAGATGAAAGATGATGAGAATTTTAATGAATTTTGGTATAGATTCCAAAGATTAATTTTTTCTTGTCCACAACATGGATATACTCAAAGAGCTTTATTAAAGTATTTTTATAAACAACTCAATCACTTTGAACGAAGTTTATTAGACACAGTATGTGGTGGGTCTTTATTTGAAACAACACTTACTTTAGCAAAAGAGTTTTAATGAATTTTCATCCTTAAAAAATAAGCTTTTATGAAGTTGATAATTGAAGAAATAATACGTCTAACGATCAAACGGATGAATTATCTAATATGGTTAATCTGTTAATTAAAGATAGATCTAATCAAGGTAAAGCTTGTAGATTATGTAAGGAGGTTAAACATCCTACGGATGCGTGTCCTACTCTACATGAAGAGAATATTGAAGTGTCTAATGCAATGATGAATCAATTTTTTGGTCCTCGAAGAAATCAATATAATAACAATAGTTATTATCCTGAAAGACAACACCTAAATCTTAGTTATGGTCCTCAAAATCAAAATTATAATACTTATAGATCATGAGCTCATATGCAATCTGCACCTAATCAACAACCTTAACAAAATGCTCAATCTACGAATCCAAATTTAGAGCAAATCTTGCACAATTTTATGAACTAAAGTCATCAAAAATTTGTACAGATCTCTCAAAATACGATTAAGGCTGATATTATTATTAATGAACTAAAAAATTAGTTAAGTCCAATAAATTTACAAATAAATAGGTTAAGTACTTAACAAAGTAATCAATTTTCAGCAACTACTCAAGCTATTGTTGCTCCTACTAATCAAGCACAAGTTAATGTTTTATTCAGTTATGAGAAAGACATACCTATAACTAGAAAGATACTTAAACAAGGTAATAAAAAGAAAACACATAAAACTATAAAAAAAGAAAAAAAAAAATGAAGGCTAATATCATTCCTACTAGAGATTGGATGGCGGAACAATTGAAATATACACCTTTTCTTGAGAAGCTATACCCATGGTATTTAGCCAGAGTTGAAGAATATGAAAATTATTTACAAAAGTCTGAATTAATTGATAAGGATGAAAATGATAAAACTTCTGATAATTTGAATAAAGATAGGTATTCATATTCTACCATTCCACAAGATTAGCGATGCTAGGAATGAAGAAAACAATGAAGATATTCTTGAAGAATTTAGAAAAATAGAAATCAATAAACCATTGATGGAATCGGTTACGCAATTTTCTAATTATGATGCAATTTTGAAGGAACTCTTTGAATCTAATGATAAATTTTTAGAACAATCTAATGAAAACTTATGACAAAAGTTGTCTACTTTAATTAAAAAGAAAATACCCGAGAAATGTTCAGATTCCATAATGTTTGGAATTCTTATTACATTAGGAACTTCTTTTATAGATTTTTCTATGTGTGATCTTGGAGCATCAATTAATGCTATGTCACTTGAACTACATGAGTCATTGAAAATACGTTCATTGACTAATACACATATTAATCTTACCTTAGCTGACAATACATTTATTAAACCCTATAGTTTACTAGAAGATGTCAAAGTAAAAGTAAATGACTTAGTATTTCCAACTGACTTTTGTGTCATGAAAATGGGAGACTCAGTATCATCTAAATCTCCGTCTATACTTTTAGGAAGACCATTTCTTAAAACAACTAATACAAAGTTAGATATCTTTGAAGGAACAATGTCTATGGAATTTAAAAACAAAATTGACAATTTTCCTTTTAATAATGAAGATATCTATGATAATTCTGATGAATTTAATAATGAACATACTAATGATAATAAATCTTTAGAATTAAGTCATCATAATTTAAAAGCTAAAGTATATGTTATTAATGTAGTAACAATGGAAGATGAAAATGTTATGACAAAGAATAAGCGAGTGGTAACGTGTCGTGCATACCAAATATAACTCGTACTCAAGTTACCAATCCCACAAGGGTGTAGTAGTGATAAATACGGCGAATCCACAGGACTTGAGTTTTACTATAAGTTAACCAAAAAGGGGGGTTTTAAAAAGCTTGAGGAAACAATTAACGAAAACTAGTAAGAATTCAAAATTGCAAGAATGATCTCAATGAAAGAAAACACTTAGGTTTACGGTTCCACAAGTCAGAATCAAAATTCAATGGCATATCATGGTCTTCGATCTTTCCCAAAAGATTATTAATTCGAATCCTCCTTGTTTAGCTATGGAAAATGGACATCCGCTAGAAATTCCTAATTCCCCTAATCTCGGTAGCTATGACAGCCACCACTAACTACTTCCCTAATTAATGCATAACCCTAGACATCCACTGATATGGTTTAACACACTAACTGCAATAATAAAGATCCGTGGGAATATTAATCCTAGATAATCAGATCACATCCGCTAGCGGTTTAACCTAAATTCAATTGGTGCACACT
The DNA here is from genome assembly GCA_039657325.1 of Stephania cephalantha. NCBI lineage: Eukaryota > Viridiplantae > Streptophyta > Magnoliopsida > Ranunculales > Menispermaceae > Stephania > Stephania cephalantha. Next base: position 34,987,116 of record CM077571.1, read on the forward strand.
CAATAACCAAAAGGTTTTGACGGCAATCGGGCGAATGTTTGTCACTTTTATTGGTCCAAAAACATAATTACGGATACAATTGGTCCGATTGACTATAGATTTTCCACCTAAAAGCATGCAATGACCATATACATACCCTAGATTTAAACTATATTCATGAAAATCAACAATAATAAAATAGAATAAATTAAATTAAATCAAATAATAAAAATAATAGATCTCACAAGTTACGCCATAAATAAAGAATCCCGACTTGTTTTGCATTTGACCTAGGCAAGGATTTGTTTAGCCAGACATGGTATTCACAAACACCAAAGAAAAAAATAAAAATCGAGATGAGAGTTTGAGCGCCTGGGTGTTCCCCAAAGAATAGAAGTCGATCCCCTAATAATACTTAAATCCCTAATATAAAAAAACTACTAAAAATTGGTCTGTTGAGGTGAGGGAAGATGATTTCCGTGGCATCTTTTTTGACTCATGCGCTAAGGAGCATCTTTTTTGGACATGTGGCGGAAGTTGATTAGACGAGCTTGCTAGAATCGCTGACGTGGCGGCCAAGAAATTGTTGGACTGACGTACTGGGAGAGAGAAGCTGACATGTGGAAGCAGTTGGCAGAGATGACGACTCGAGTGGTCGTGCGAAAAAATGGGAGAGTGCATTGGCACGAATCTCGAGGAGAATCGAGAGCAGCTGAAACGAGAAGAGAAATGCTTCTGATGACGTCCTTGACCAATGGAAGACTGCCACATGGTGAAGGTTAGTGGAGAGAGCTCGCACAAGAGAGCGTGCGAATATGTTGGAGACCACACCAGCACGAATCACGAGGCAGGCACACGGCTGTGATGCAAAGTGACTAATATATGTCACTTTCCTCCGTTACTTGGGTTGCTCGTCATCACTAAAACAAATGTGCAATGCATGTCTCGAGGCCTATCCTCTAGTAGCTGTTCCACTGCATGTACGTACTCCATTTCTCACAATTTTTTGCCTCGGATTCAACCGCGCACTCTGTTAACCTTAAAAATAACAAATAAATGCAATTAGACTAGTATTTCGAAGACTTAATAATAAAAGATATATAAACATACTATACATAATTACATAATTAACGACTTATCAAATACCCCCAAACTTAGGACTTTGCAAGTACTGAGCAAAGGTGTAAATGACAAAACACAAATAAGCTAGACTCTTAATGTAAATATGGATTAATAAACTAATTTTAGACCTAACTCAAAATTCATGGAGTTCCTTTGATTTACATAGTCGCCAAGTTAACAAGCCACTCAAAAAAATTTGGAGTTATGATATTTCAAGACTCACAACTCAAACACAATTAAGATCATATTTTAAAGACATAGATTCGGTCAAGGCAAAGGCCATAAACTGCTCACGAGTTTTCTTGATCTATACATTCAAGCACACAAGTTTAAAATCTCACTTAATCTAGTGAAGCACTCGAGCTAAATCTTTTTATTTGAGGTGTTTTCATAGACTTTCACCTTTATTCATTATATATATTCTCTATTTTTTCTCCAATTTTTTTTTCAATTAATACGGCCCCTGCTCCATTTCCTGTGGAAATTGCCTTTCTCACTTTTTCCCACCACAAAATTCTCCGCTCCATTTCCTGTGGAACCTGTGGGACTCTATATTAAGAAAACTAATGTTAGTCATTCTCACTTCCACTATGATTAAGCAAATTCTCCAATGTGAGTTAAATTATTGTCACTTGCACAATTTTGACCATCTGCTCCATTTGGTATCTAGCACAAGGCTTCACCATCATACTAAGTTCCTAATCATGAAATCATAAAAATGTTGGGTTACGGGCTTGAGTGAGTGTTTCTCCTACTTTTCCCTAATTCTCAAGTCAAAAAGGCAATCATAGTGTACTCATCCACAACCAAAGGCATGAAACAAAGTTTTGGGCGACTCTAAATGCAACATACTTAACATATGACACTATGTAAGGCCTAAATGCAAGAACAAACATAGATGGACACATGTCTACTCCTAATAATAATAAAAACTATACTAAATGCATGCATGAAATTGTATCATATCCTAGTGAAAGGGAAGGTAAAAGTATCAATGAAAAGGAAAAAGAAATGAAAAGATAAGAGAATAAGAATAAGAATAACACCACCATTACCATCCTTCAACCGCATAATTTAAAAAAAAATTAATGATCATACATGCAGTGTTTAGCAAGAAAATCCATCCAACATAATCCATAATCCCTAAAGTACCCCCAAACTTATTCAGAACCTTATCCCCAAGGTTCAAAATAAGTCAAGAGGCACATACATAAAAACAAACAAGAGGGTGAAAGGACATGATAGATATAGGAAGAAGGAAATGATACGAGCTCATGCACAATAATAAAAAATACTAAAATGAATAAACAAAATAATACTTATCAAAATATGGGTTGCTTCACAATAGCGTTTTTGTTTAAAGTCTTTGGCTCGACTTGATCTGAGTATGTCAATCAATATAGACTGGTTTTGCAAGTGATACGCCTTCCATATTATGACTCGAGAAGTCTTCATAGAAGATCTTCAATCTGTGGCCCTTCACTTTAAAAGCACTACCAGTCTCCAAACTCTGAATCTCCACTACACCGTGATCATACACTGCAATCACCACATACGGTCATATCCACCTCAATCTCAGTTTAAGTGTAAAAATCTTAAGATATGATTGAGATAAAAGCACTTTCTAACCAACACGAAAAGATTTCCTAGAGAGATTGCGATCATGGAGCATTTTGGTATTTTCCTTGTAAATTCGCGCATTTTCATATGCGTCGTTCCTGATTTCCTCCGATTCTTGAAAAATGAGCTTTCTCTCTTATCATGCTTTGTCGAGCTTCACATTAAGCTGTGTCACAGCCCAGTATGATATATGCTCGAGCTCGACTGGCAAGTGGCAAGCTTTTCTAAACATAAGGAGATAGGGGACATCCCAATTGGTGTTTTAAACGCCCTTCGGTAAGCCCAAACCGCATAATCAAGACATGTACTCCAATCTTTTCAAGTAGGATTCACCGTCTTTTCCAAGATAGATTTGATCTCCCTATTAGAGACCTCTGCCTGGCCACTCATTTGGGGATGATACGTCGTAGATGTTCTATGAGTGACATTGTACCTCCTTAGAAGACTTTCAACATACGATTGCAAAAGTGAGTTCCTCTATCACTGATCAGAGCACGTAGGATACCAAATGTTGTAAAAATCCTCTATTTAAGAATTCACATACCATTTTAGAGTCAGTGCGGGTAGCTTTAGCGTCGACCCACTTATACACGTAGTCCACCGCCAAAAGTATGTAAACATTACCAAATGACACTAGAAATGGTCCCATGAAGTCTATACCCCATACATTAAATAATCTCACACATATGAATCAAGGTAAGTGGCATTTGGTCCGGATAACCAAGGTTACCAGTTTTCTGACAGTTAGGACAAGTCTTGGTGAACATGTATGAATCATGAAAAATAGTGTGCTAGTAAAACCCACTCTCAAGAACTTTCCTAGTTGTCCTACCGGGAACCGAAGTGGCCACCGCAAGTGTAATTGTGGTAAAAAGTCAAAATGGAGTGACTCCCAGTCTGAGAAACATAACGCCTGATAACCTGGTCAGAGCACAATTTCCATAAGTACGGGTCATCCCATACATAATACTTAGCATCGCTCCTAACTTTGTTCTTCTGAGCCTTCGAAAGATGAGGAGATAGCTCGTCTGAGGTGATATAGTTCACCAAATCTTTTTGCCAGGGAAGATCTTCCAAAACAACATAGATGTACTCGTCAGGGAAATCATCCTTAAGAAGGGTAGGACGTTCACCATTTCCAATCCTCGCTGAGATGGTCTGCGACTAGATTTTCTGCATCATTTTTATCTTAAATTGATATGTCAAACTCATGTAGTAAGAGTATCCATCTAATAAGCCTAGGTTCAGCATCCTTTTTACTCATCAAGTACTTCAAGGCTGCGTGATCATAGTAAATAATAACCTTGGTTCCCAAAAGATAAGGCCGAAACTTCTCAAGTGCGAAGATAACGGCTAGGATCTCCTTCTCAGTAGTAGTGTAGTTCATTCGAGTCGCGTCTAGAGTATGAGAAGCACAATAAATAACATGTGAAGCTCTCCCGACTCTCTGTCCTAAAACTGCACCTACTGCATGATCACTAGCATCACACATGATTTCAAATGCAAGCTCTCAATTAAGGGTTTGAATCACTAGTGTGCTTGTAAGTGAGTTTTTCAGTGCATCAAATGCACTCTTACATGCCTTATCAAACTCAAAAGGTATGTCCTTTTGGAGTAGATGGCATAGAGGTTGTGCAATCTTCGAAAAATCCTTGAAGAAATGACGGTGAAAACCAGCGTGTCCAAGGAAAAATCTAATCTCTCGTACATTCGTAAGGTAGGGAAAATTCTTGATAATACCAATTTTAGCTTGGTCTACCTCTACACCCCTGGCTCAGACAATGTGTCCGAAAAAATAAGACCTTAATTCACCATAAAATGACACATTTTATAGTTCAAGACCAAGTTCTTTTCGATACACCTGCTGAGTACCTTTGTCAGATTGTTGAGACAACTATTGAATGAATCATCGTAAATAGTAAAGTCATCCATGAAGTCCTCTATGAAATTGCTCAACAAAATATGAAAAGATACTCAGCATGCACATTTGAAAGGTGGTAGGTGCATTGCATAACCCAAAGGGCATGCGCTGATAGGCAAAAGTGCCAAACAGACAAGTAAACAACGTCTTTTCATGGTCTTCAGGCGCTACCGGTATCTGGTGAATCGAAGTAACTATTAAGACAACAATAGGTTAATTTCACAAATGGTCACTCAAGTTTATAGTTTGTAACACTTTGGTCACTAAACTCACATTTGTCCAAAATATATCACTCAACTTTACAAAATGTTTCAACAAAATAACTCCGACCACCCTCCGATCAAAAATCCAGTGACCCTGCTTACGTGGCGCCACGTGGGATTTCATGAGAGGTCACTAAACTTTTCAAGTGATGATGTGGCATTTACTACCCAACCCACCTTCATTTACTTCACATTTGGGTAAATTTTTAGGGTTAAAAATTGAAATTGATTGAAGCACTCCTCTTCTTAGTTGTTCTCTCTCACTTGCGCCAAGAACAGAACACTCTCCATCGTTCGAGTTCGATTTCATATGGGAAGCTCTCACTCATGGACGCGCCAAGCCAAGAATAGGTACAACACTCTCACTCGTGGTCGCACCAAGCTAAGAACATAGAGAAATCGATCAACAAGGGCTTGGATCATGTGCAGCAGGCTTTCAGGTACAATGTCGGGCATGCTTAGATTTCTGGTTTTTTAAGGTTTTGAATGGTTTAACTGATTCTACTATGATTGATTGATTGATTTTTGTTAAGTGTGATTGAGTCGCTTGGAGTAGATTTTTAGGTTTTTAGGGTATTTTTAGTCGATTTGTTTTGATTTTACTGTGATTGATTATTGCCTATGTATGGTTGAGATGAAGAAAATAGTTGTAATGGGTTTTTTTCGTGTTCAATTTCTTTTTCGTTTCGTTGATTCATTAGTTTATAAGAGTCTCGGACGAATATTAGGGTTTCGTACTTGGATTGTTCTTTTTTGTGATTACTGTGTTTGATTATATTAAACTACTCGTGTTAACCTAATTTTGTGTGTTTATCTTGGATTAATCCACCCGATGATATGTTACTTCATGATCCTTGTATCTAGTTGTTGAGATTCTGGATTCCAAGCTTGTGATGCATTGTTGTGGTAGCAATTGTTTGTTCTCTGTAGATATCATAGCAATGCTGATGTATCATGTATATACATACGTATATGTTGAAACATTGATGTTCTCTAAAATAACTAGCGTTCTGCATTGGTATGTTATTTCATTTCTTTGATTGGTACTCAACTAGAGTTTTTTCATGTTTCTAAGAATCTCAGACAAAGATTAGGATTTTGTACTTGTTCATCATCCATCCATCCTCATGTTTTGTTCATGATGGTCTCGTAAGATCAGAATCGATAGTTTAGATTTATATTCACTGAAGATAAAGTGGTTGCAATGGGAAATTAGTGATGTTTTGTTTTAGGTTTTTCTTTTGTTAAGAAATGCTTAATGTTACTACATTGATGAGGCATTCAATGAGGAACATGACAAGACTGGCTATGTTTCTGATACCTAAATTGAGCTAGATGTGTTTCATTACATTAGCTTGCACTTTGCTACAGTTTAAAGTGTTGTAGTAACTTAAGTCAAAAGAATTAATTAAGTGGGAGTAGCACTAATCGACAAAAAAATTCGAGAATAGTGGTTAAGGAGGTTTGAACACATTCAATGACAACATGCAAATGCCTTAATTAGAAAACTCGACATAGTAGAAATTTAAAAAAATTGGAAATATAGGAGTAGAACTAAGATAACTTGAGATGTACTAATTAAGGACTCAAAGGATTGCGATCCTTTGAATAAATTAGTGCACCTTCAATTGCATTAAATCAAGGGGAGTAGAAGAGCTTGACCCATGTCGCTGACCCAGTTAATATCTGCGTTGAGGCTTTGTTTGTTATTTTTCTTGATATCATGAATGTAGTTTTTTTTACAAGAGTTTGTTTGTTTGTAGCTATATTTTTATATTTGTATCTTGGCCAAAGATCATGGAGTTCGTAAAAGGACACGAGTATTGTTATTGCGGTGTGCTAGCAGTGGTGTTCACCTCATGGACGACCAAAAATCTAGGACGACGATTTTATAGATGCAGAAAATACAAGGTTTGTACGGAAATTTGTATATTGCACGAATTTGTAAAATTTTATTCATATAAATGGAATTAAAGGAAAATTTTCATTGTTATGCGGTATAGATGTGGATGTGAATACTTTAACTGGCTTGATCCTGAAATGACTATCCGGGCAACGATTGTTATAAATGGGTTGTTAAGGAAGTTAGACCGAATAGAAAGTGAGAAGAGGTTGCAAGATGATTTTAACGGGCGAAGGAAACTCAGCGGTTGTTCAGTTGCATGTTGGTTATGCTTGGTGGTCGTTGTATTGCTATTTGGTTTAATTCTATGCAAGTAAACAATATGGTTGGAGGAGAAACTTAATAGTCATCTTCGGTCGGAATTGAAGGCAAACGTTGTTGTAGTGTTGTTTTTCTTAGACAAGTTGTCATGCACGTCTTATTGGAGCTGAAGTTTCATTTTGTGTAAAACTTAAGCCAAACCTTGTATTATGGTTATTTAGCTTATAAATGAAAAAAGAAACTATGTGTTGAATTCATTTTGTGTAAAACTTAATGTATGAAAGTTTCTTTCCATTACTAGCTAGTGTTTTCTTGTAAATCTTCAACACCCAAGAAAGTATATGGTTTGTTCAGAGGGAGCCATCCATGTCCTTTTAATCAGAGACAAATAAAAGAACAAGATACAAAAACCTCATAAACATTGAAGTTGATGGGTAAACATAAATATAGCATAGAAAGACAGAAAAGGAAGGACTTAAATGATTTTATAAGAAACAAAACCCAAGCTTTCTCAACAAGAGCATTGAAGAAATTTTACAAGCTCATAGCCTTGTCTACATTCACAACCCTTAATAACAAAAAAGTTAGATTCACATCCAAAAAAGGCAAAAAATGATAGTGTATTTCAAGTACTTCATCAAAAAAAGAAAGATTCATCAAAATATCCAAAAAGTCATATCCTTGTCTACATGATGATACTTCATATTTCAAGTATTTCGTCCAACATAGAAAGTTTCATCAAAATATCCAAAAAATAGTCACATCCTTTGTCTTCACGAAGAAGACGTAGTCTCCAAATTCGTACATCTTCTACCTCTACCACCTCTTCCAATTCTTTCACCTCTTCTACCGCCACGACCTCGAACAATTGGAATCTTCGCTCGTGATTTTGGAGAAATCCTCGGAATAGGTTGCGAAGAATCCATCATACTTGGCATTTCAGGCTGGGAAGCACTCGCATTTGTTGCATTGGTTGTGAAAAGGTGTTGTCAAATATTTGAAAGACATTATTAATAATAAGAAAGTAAAACCACACATTGTTGTAGAAATCCATCAATAATTATAGAATTCAAGTTGCTAAGTTTGCAATTGATGGTGAGCTTTCCAAACCATTCAAACCCCTCCAACAATGTAACATAAATACATGCTCAAGAGGTGCCTCACCACATGCAAAATTCCTATCGACTTGAACTCCTTCATTTGGCCATTTCTTTCTCTATAAATCATATAAATGCAAAGCCACATTACACAAAAATAAAACAATTGTTTTAATAACATCTACACTTTCATAATCAATAAATATATACCTTGTTTTGACCCTTAATATGATGGAGTTTATTATGACCTTCAACATGACAAGTTTGACAAGTCATACGTACTGTGCCCTTCTTAGACATCTTTTTTTTCGCTACCACGATTTCTAATTCCTCAGGCTCCATTCTCCTTGTTGTTACTTTTCTTTCTTTTTTTTTTTACTTGTGCTGGTGGTTTGATTAGTTTGACATCTTCCGCTGGTTTAGGCCATAGTTCCTCACGTTCTGTTGGGTTGATATAGTGTGAGTACACATTCATGTAAGTGCTTATATAGTAACATTCATTGACGTAACCCACTGGGTCCCCATCATTTCCCATAATAGCAGCTACCCAATGCTCGCATGGGATGCCCGTAAGCTGTCATTTCCCACAATCACAATACAAATCCATCATGTTTACCACATATGTATTCCCGTGTCCATGACATGACACAAAAGGGCCACCCGAATACTCAACAACATAGAAAATAGACTCATCTTTAAGTTTCTCAAGCTTTTTTAGAATCTTACAGCATATTCGATCTCTCGCCTTAGCAATGATTTTCTGCATAGCCTCCTTTTTGCGCTTAAGCCTCCACATTAACTTTACCTTTATCATTTCTAGCATGTTGATGATTCCTCTGTCCCTGGCATCAAAAATGTATCGGTTGAAGCAATCACACAAATTATTAAGCAACATATTACACTTAAGGTGTGTTTGGAAATGGGCCGTACACCAAGATTTGACGGGAACCTCATTCAACCACAATCTTGCATCTCTATTAACCTTATCCAACTCATTTAACCGAAAGATAATTCTCTCGCAATATGTGGCCCTAGCTGCACTCCACAACATTTGCTTAAGCTTCATTCCCTTGAACCTTGTTCTGAAATTTATGTACAAGTGCCTCACACAATGTCTATGTTCTGAATTGGGGAAAACAAATTTGACAACACTAACAAGTCCCTGTAGAGAGAGTAAACTTCAAGGATTAAATAATGGAATCAAACATGCATTATGACAAACAAACATGAAAATAAAATGTACCTTTTACCTATCCAACATGAAAGCAACGCTATAGCTGTTGACAATATTTAAGTCATCCTTAAGTAATTCTAAAAACCATAGCCATGTAGCTTTACTCTCAACTTGAACCACTGCATAAGCTATGGGAAATATACAATCATTTGGGTCTATCCCTACTGCAGCAAGTAATTGTCTCTTATATTGACTTTTTAACCAACAACCATCAAGAGAAATCAAAGGCCTACATCCTTATTTGAAAGCATTTTTCAATGGAGCAAGGCATATATGCCTTAAAAGACCCTTAGATGCTGCGTTATTTTGATTGTTGTACCCGGATTTGTTTTTTGCAGCTCAAGTGCATATGAATTAAGTTTTGAGGTATTGGTTTTCCTCGTCTTCATTCACCATCTCCATTGCTTTGTTCTTTGCTCTTCAAGCTTTCATTGAACTGATTTTGAACTTCAAGTCATCCTTGAATCTTTGGATAATACTAGATACCGACCAATTTGGTTCCACTCGAAATTGTTCAATATACTTTCTAGAAGCTAGTCAGAAGTCACGTGATAATTCTTGTTCACTTTGGTACATGAGTGGTTCAAGTTGATTGACTTGATTTGAATCGTTGAGTCATCTTTAGCCATGTGAGAAGCAAAAATCCAAAACTCACAATTTCTAGACTTGAAGCGCTGGCATTTACATATGCACCTTTTCTTGTCATTCGTAGTAAAACGTATTTGTCGCTTATTTTGAATACCCCAATTTCTGCATGTCAGCTTAAATGTCTTGAAAGAAGAGAATTTCATGCCTAATTCAATATGTAGGTCTGTCATGTCTTTGAACTCATCAAACTCTAGATACATCATCTTCTCAGATCCATCAGAATCATCATCTGTGTAGAGCTCATCTGATGCTGCATAGTCCGAGTCTTGGTCATGCACTTCAACAATCACAAGTGCACTACTACGAGGTGGAGCAATAACCTTAGGCCTTCCTCTTTTTCTACCTTCCGGTTGTTCGTCAACAACTTCTTGATAGTCATCATCTTCCTCAACATCATTATCACTCTCGAGAAAATCATTGCCTTCATCCGCTTCTAGTTCTTCTTGTTGAATTGTTCCATTGTCTTGTTCTTCTAGAGGTTCCACTTTTTCTTGATGACCAACCTCTAAGTCCATTAATTCTTGTTCTCTAATATTTGGTGACCCAAAATATCTTTGTTTTAAGTCAGGGTCCACTTATTCTTGACCACCATCTCCACTGTGAGAATGAATCCTGCAATGATAAGGATGTTAAAAATGTCCCTTTACATAAGCAAAACCATAAAAAACAAATAATTAAATATATTCAAAATGTCACACCCCTAAACTGACAAACATGACCCCAAAACCCTATAAAACCAATTAATAATAACACATAACAAATTAAGATGGTATTTATGTGCAATAGAGGAAATCTAAATCTTGTGATTAAGATAGAGAAAGAATGAACTCCCTCAGTATAGCTTGGCCAAGATCTTTCCATTAAAGAGCCGACATAACAAATCCTAATCAAGCAGAAACAATAAGTTACAACAACACCACAGCGATCCCAAATAACCATATACATTAATCGCGCAACAAAAATCAATCGAGATTCTTTAACCATGTCATAACATCACCAATTCATAGGACTCTACAATAAAACTAAAAAAAATAGTAAAACCTCTCCTGATGAAGTTGCATCTCTAACCAACAAAATTTGCTTGTGTAACTCCCAGTTGATCTATCTTCAATTGAAGAAAAACTAGTTCAATCAAGATATTCAAATCATTGCTGCCCTAAAACCATTAACATTTAAACAAGAATAAATCACTTACCTTGAAATCTCATTTTGAATATCCAAACCAGAGTGAGCGCCTTCTCCTTCCTTCACTATCAGCGATGGTTCGAGGTTGTTGGGTTCACTTTCTTCCTCCACTATCAGTGAGGGTTCGAGTTTGATGGCTTCACCTTATTCCTCCATTATCAGCTATCAAATCTATTTTCCCACATGAAATTGAACCCGAACGATGGAGAGTGTTATGTTCTTAGCGCAAGTGAGAGAGGGTGACGAATAAGAGGAGTACTTCAATCGATTTCAAGTTTTAACCCTAAAAATTTACCCAAATGTGAAGTAAAAGAGGGTGGGTTGGGTAGTAAATGCCACATCATCACTTGAAAAGTTTAGTGACCTCCCATGAAATCCCACGTGGCGCCACGTAAGCAGGGTCGCCGGATTTTTATCGGAGAGTGGTCGGAGTTATTTTGTTGAAACGTTTTGTAAAGTTGAGTGATATATTTTGGACAAATATGAGTTTAGTGACCAAAGTGTTACAAAATATAAACTCGAGTGACCATCTGTGAAATTAACCTAGACAACAATAATGAGAACAACCAGCTAGTCTTTCCAACATCTAATCAATGAATGGAAGAGGGAAGTGATCCTTCATGGTGGAAGCATTTAACTTCCTGTAGTCAATGCATACCCGCCATCCATTCTGAATGCAGGTTAGAACCAACTCACCATGTGAATTGGTGACTACTGTGACTCCCATTTTCTCAGGAACCATCTGGATAGGGGTTACCCATTTACTATCAAAGATAGGGTAAATCATGCCAGCATCTATGAGCTTCAGTATCTTCTTCTTTACGACATCCATCGTAGGTGGATTGAGCCTCATCTGGGCTTCTCTCATAGGTTTTGACCCCTCTTCCATATATATATGATGCATGTAAGTGGAAGGGCTCAAACCTTTGATATCTGATATGCTCCACCCAATAGCTTATTCAAACTCTTGGAGTACTCATAGGAGTCTCTCCTCCTCCAAATGTGTAAGTTTGGCTGAGATGATCACAGGGAGTGTGTCATTCTCACCCAAAAACATGTACTTTAGGTGCTCAGGTAATGGCTTCAGCTCAAGTGTGGGAGCTTTAACCAATGAGGGAGAAAGTTTGGAGTTAGTAGTAGGCAACTCCAAATAACAAACATTTGGGGGTAGCGTTTGGAATGAATCCAACTCTAAAGCAGCATCATCGACATTTGTATCGAGGGTTAGGACACTATGATGGATATGAGTAGTGTAGAAATGATTCTCTAACACTACTTTCACCACATCATCACCACTCGTGAGCAAAGCCTGCTCAATGAATGGATCCATACAGTCCATGGTACATACTATAGAAGACACATCACTGGGGTATCACATCGCATCATAGATGTTAAACTTGATGACTTCACCGTCAAACTCCATGGTAAGAGATCCATCATCAACATCTATATTTGACTTCACCGTTTTCAAGAACGGGTGTCCAAGTAGTACTGACAAAGCATTGGGGAATGGTTCCTCCTTCAAATCTACCACGTAGAAATCAGCAGGAAACATAAACTAATTCACTTGAACTAGAACGTCCTCAAGAACACCAACGGGTATGACAACTGAATGGTCTGCCAATTGAATCACAATACCAGTCTCCTCTAATGGCCTTGCATTCAATGTCTCATAAATGGACAATAGCATGACATTAATGGAAGTGTCGAGGTCACACATAGCCCTCTGAATGCTTACATCACCTATAACACAAGGCACTGAGAACATCCCATGATCCTTGCAATTAGGAGGCAACTTCTTTTGTAGGATAGCCGTGACGGTTTCTCCCATTTAGAATTTTTCGTTGCCTTTTAGTTTCCCTTTGTTGGTGCATAGTTTCTTAAGAAACTTTGCATACATAGGGACTTGCTTCAGAGTGTGCCAAAAGGTCTTGAGAATTTCTTTATCTTCCTCATTTTTCTTATCTAGGATAAGTCGTTGTGGAAAAGGAGGTTTGACCTTGAATATGGACGGTGATTCCTTTTGATTAGTTACCATATGTTTAGGGACAAACAAGTCACTGCTAACTCATGCTCTTCCTCATTTGCTTGGTCTTTGGCATTAGATGACTTATTGTTCCTTTTGGTCCCTCCAGCTCTTTACCGCTTTTGAGTGTAACTGCGTTAGCACTCGTGTTAGGATTTAGCTAAGTTTGCGAATGCAACTTTCCCTTATCCACGAGACGTCCCAATTGCTTTGATATTTGGTCCATTCGAACATGAAGGTTCCAGACTGTTGAATTGGTATCACTGATGGATTTCTCAGTGTTAGCATTGAATTGAGCAACATCTCTCGTAAATTAGCTATGTTGAGCCATAAGAGTTTTCATCATATCCTCAAGTGAAAAGGGATTATTGGAGGGTGCAGTCAACGGTTGACCTATCGGGACAAAGGTCTAGTAGTTTTGATTTTGAGGCCCATAAGTGATGTTCGGGTTGTTCCTCACCGTTGCGTGATTGTATGTATTCCCAAATGGAACTCTATATGGTCCCTAGAACTTATTACCCATAGCATTGGCCTGTTGATTGTCCTCAAAGTGAGTAGGACATTCATCAGTTGCATGATTTGTGGCGGTACAAATGCCACAAGCCTTGACTTGCATTTTGCCAAACGTGAGGAGACGTTCCATCATGGAGGTCAATTGGTCAATCCGATCAGTAGAACTCGAGGCACCTCCTGTAGTTAGATTTCGGTAAGCAGTATCATCAAGATCTTCATAAAGGGTGACTGATGTGCGATGTCCTCATATAACTACTTCATTTGGGCCGTAGTCTTATTTTGAATGTGACCTCCACACGCATTATCAATCACGCGTCTTCTATATGCGACATGCCAACATAGAAGAAACAGGCAATGGCCTTCTCAAACTAGCCATGCTACAGGCAACTAGCAATCAATCATTTATAGCGATCCTTATATTCACCAAATGATTCACCCGATTTCATTTTGATGTTGCATATGTCCTTGATGAGTTGAGCAACTTTATCCTCAGGGAAATATTCATTTAAAAACGCAGTAGCCATCTCATTCTAGGAGTTAATGCAACCAGGCGGAAAGTAGAAAAACCATTTCTTGGCTTTGTCTTTAACATGAAATAGAAAAAGATCTAAGCTTAATCGTGTCCTCATCCGCATTATAGGGTTTCATAGACTTGCAGTTAGTCTGAAACTCCTTTAGAAAAGTAACAGGGTCTTAATTTTCGCTACCATGAAAAGACGGTAGGAGAAGAATAAACCCAGACCTCAACTCAAAATCTCTGGCATTATCCGGATAGTTGATGCAAAGGGGTTATTGTGCCAAAAGAGCCTGAAGCTCTTGATTGGCATACCCCATAGTGACTTGGCAATTTGTAGCCATGTTTAGAGGATTTTAGCCTTTGTTGTTGCCTAAGTTGTGTCTCTTTATTCCACCTATGAAATGTTCTCCCCAGTTTAGGATCGAAAGGTAACAGCGAACTAGTCGATTTTGACCGAGTGAGTCGTGAGAGCATAACACTAAGAAAAAAAAAAAGAAAACTACACTCAGAGTAAAGGACTAAGTCCCCGACAACGGCGCCAAAATTTGGTCTCGTGCCGTGCATGCCAAATATAACCCGTACTCGAGTTACCAATCCCACAAGGGTGTAGTAGTGACAAATACGGGGTCGAATCCACATGACTTGAGTTTTACTCTAAGTTAACTAAAGATGGGGGGTTTTAAAAAGCTTGAGGAAACAATTAATTAGAACTAGCAAGAATTCAAAATTGCGAGAATGATCTCAATGAAAGAAAACACCTAGGTCTACGGTTCCACAAGTTAGAATCAAGTTTTAATGGCATATCATGGTCTTCAATCTTTCCCAAAAGATTATTAATTCAAATCCTCCTATATTAGTTATGGAAAATCGACATCCGCCGGAAATTCCTAATTCCCCTAATCTCGGTAGCTAGGTTTAACACACTAACCGCAATAATAAAGATCCGTGGGAATACTAATCCTAAATAACTGGATCGCGCCCGCTCCCGGTTTAACCTAGATTCAATTGTTGCACACTCAAAAACCGAAAGATTTTGACGGCAATCAGGTGAATGTTTGTCACTTTTATTAGTCCAAAAGTACAATTAAGGATACAATTAGTCAAATTGACTATAGATTTTCCACCTAAAAGCATGCAATTGTCATATACATACCTTAGATTTAAACCATATTCATGAAAATCAACAACAATAAAATAGAGGAAATTAAATTAAATCAAATAATAAAAATAATAGATCTCACAAGTTACGCCATGAATCAAGAATCCAGACTTGTTTCACCTCCGACCTAGGTAATGATTTGTTTAACTAGACATGATCTTCACAAACACAAAAAAAAAAAAAAAAATTGAGAGGAGAGTTCGAGCGCCTGGGCATTCCCCAAAGAATAGAATTCGATCCCCTAATACTACCTTAATCCCCAATATAAAAAAACTACTAAAAGTTGGTCTCTAGAGGTGAGAGAAAATGATTTCCGTGGCATCATTTTTTACTCGTGCGTTGAGGAGCATCTGTGGCTGTTTTGACTTTATTACACGCTTTCAAACACGTGGCAGAAGCTGATTGGCCGAGCTTGCTAGAGTCGCTGACATGACGACCATGGATTGGAAGTGAAACTACTGGACTAACGTGCTAGGCGAGAGAGAAGCTGACACATTGAAGCAGCTAGCGGAGATGACGACTCAAGTGGTCATGAGAAATGGGAGAGTGCATTGGCACGAATCTCGATGAGAATCGAGAGCAGCTAAAACGAGAAGAGAATGACATCCTTGACCAATGGAACACAGCCACGTGGTGAAGGTTGGTGGAGAGAGCTCGCACAGGAGAGCGTGCGAATATGTTGGAGACCACACCAGCTCGAATCATGAGGCAGGTCCACGACTGTGATGCAAAGTAACTAATATGTGTCACTTTCCTACGTTACTTGAGTGGCTCCTCATCACTAAAACAATTATGCAATGCGTGTCTTGAGGCCTATCCTTTGGTAGCTATTCCACTGCTTGTAAATATTTCATACTATATATAATTACATAATTAACGACTTATCAGCGAGTTGAAGATATATCAAATCAAAATATAACAACTCAAGAATAGAGAGTTAAGCAACCGAGAATGTTGATAATGATCTTAAAATGGAGGAGTTTAAAGCTACGAAGAATAAGAAGAAGAAAAAGAAGAATATAGCAATTGTCAAGCTCGATGATCCATGAGATATATACATAAACATGAAAGTTAAATGGACTTGATATTTTAAAGCTATTTGTGATATAGGTTTTTAGAGAAAACTACATACCAATTTATTTCTTTCTTCATACTCAACTGAGTTGGATGTACTTGCTTTTGAAAAAGTTACTTTACCAAACGGTTATTCAATGAAACAATATGAGTGATTACTAATATACTAGTTCAAATTGACAAGTATAATATTCCCACAGACTTTTTGGTTGACACACTTTATCAATGAAGATCCTCCATTAATCTTAAAACGATCTTTTTGTTGGGTTATCGGCTCATACGTAGCGGAAAATTCAAAAACAATTATTGAAAAACCCCCAAACAGGATCATAAATAAGTTACATTAAATTAGATCTACAAAAGTAAACCTTAACTTAATATGTGATTTCCTTCTCTAATCATTCGATCTCCAAGACATTCAAACGCCCGTCCTCTATCAGAAATCCACACACGAACGATGACCACAATTTGGAGTGCTAACCTCAATAGAGATAGAAAACATTTTTCTTTCTTTCCAAAAATCCAGAGAACTCAAAAATAGTAAAAACGAAGATTTTTATTCGTTTTAGGGTTTCAACCTCTCTTTATATGTATAGATAAGCCTTCACTTAAAATTCTATTCATAATACAACTATTGTATTAGGCAATTTAAAGTAAATTACACATACGCCCTATTAATAAGTTATCATATAACAAATTGTAAGGGCTATTATGTCATGAATTTTATCATATAAAATTCATTATCAGACCAATTGAAATTGCGCAAAGTCATTCTTTGTGTGCGACCCAATAGGTTCATGCGACATTGGCAGTAAACCAAAACTATTTTGGTATTCATGTCATAAGCGGTCTCTAGCAAGGCATTATGACTACTCAAGTAGCAAGAATATCAAAATCGATATAACCTAATAAATAACATATATCGTATCCTTTTGTCATGCGATATCCTTTGATTAAACATAATGCATGAAAAGTCACCCTTAATGTTCAATCGTACTAGTCTCGATCTTTAGGTAAACTGAAAATATCCAAGTGACATTGATAATATCGACTCAGATGGACTTGGCCATTATCAATCTATCATATCGAGGGATCCACTGATATATCTCTCTATGCGAGAGTGACAAATTTTATCTTGATTACACACATTCAAATATTATTCACTTGGTAACCAATCATAATCTTTATAATAATCCAGTTAAAGACAACATTTGATTGTGACAAATTACCATGCTCCTAATATTGAATTATATGGCAATCTCAAGTCGAAGGACTAAATGAAATACATATTATGAGTAACACCTGTGAATTAATCTATATGGTGTTCTTATAGCGGGTCAGTCAAATACCTTGTTCCATAACAAGTACTCATGATCTCGATTCGTATCCTTATATGCATGATCATCACATGACCATCAATCAAGATTTACACTAGTCTTAATTCATTATAGTTCCCAATATAATGACCGACTATGGACATTTATGATATTTCAATAAATACCCATGGATCTTACTATAAGGTAAACATGCAAACACTTATAATAAAATAGCAAATGAAAACCTCAATTTTATTAACTAATTAAATAAGATAAACAATGTTTATAGATTGACTTAGGGCACATGCCCCAACACTTTCTTAGCCACTCGCAAGCTGTCATATATACTCTGAGCACGACAATCACTTTAAGGTGCATGGCCGAGCAATCACTTTCTGGAATGGCACTAGAGTGGACAATCCTACATTCAAGTTTATAGAACTAGTTTAGAATTGTGTGGTTCATTCAAGCCAACGACAATAAAAAAAACGTTCTTTGGGAGGCAACCTATACTTTATCTTTACTTTCAATTTTAGTATTAGGATTAGTTAGTTGTTTTTATATTCTCTCAACGTTTAACTCTTATAATGAGGATATTTTAGGATTTTGATTTCAGAATAATTTTATGTAAGGGGGGTTGATCGTGCCAATTTCTCTTCGTATTATATTGTCTTTATGCATTAGTTTTTATGTCAGTCAGTTATTTATAGTAATAAAATTATTGTTTAGTACAAATCATAGTCAAATTTTGACAATTTTGAATAATTCTACCTTTTTATTAGGCATATATGTGATGAATATATGGGAAAATCAATTAAATTGAAAAAACAATTAAAATCTGCAACGATTTTTTAACGATTCCAGTTTGTACTGGAATTCGCTAAGAAAATCGACAGCAGTATGTAGAATTTTTAGTGTAATTTAGGTCAGCAATTTGTCACCAATTTGTACTTATAACTAGGATTTGCTAAATTAGTCGCTGAGCCACCGAGACTCATTTTTAGTGATTTAGGCAGTGATTTCCCTGCGAATCCACTTAAACCCTGATTCATTGAGAATGAATACCCATTTTTAAAAACAAAAAATCAAAATTACCACATTTATTCACTCACATTCACAAACTATTGTAACTTTTTGATCCAATGACTAAATTTCCGACTAGATTCAACCATCCAAAGCTAGATTTTAGTGTATTTAAGTGATTCTCACCTAAATCTTCACACATTCAACCCAAAATTTGATGAGTTTTGAGAGTATAAAGCCAACTAGGCTTGAGCGAGAGGAATTCAAAGTTGGAGCATGGAGGAGTGTTCTAGAGGATTTTTAGAGTTCCAATCTTGAAAGATTCACTTTCAACAATGTAATCAATGAGAACCCTTGCCTTTTATTGATTATATTTTTTATTTTTCATCGATTTTTGGATTTTAATTTAAGTTAGAAGCTAAATTTTGAAACTTTTTACTCTAAATTGTTTTTGATTTAGAATGTTTTTAATTATAGTACTAGTATGGGAGAGGTATGATAATTTGTTTATTGATATCGAATTTTCGAACTATTTTTAGCATACGGCGAATGAATTGAGTTTTATACACCAACTAATTTGAGACTAAGTTTCAAATAAGTTTGGGGGATTTTGTATTTGTCTATCGCATGACTTGAATTACTTACGAACTATTATTTTTATCAATGATGTTTTATCAATAAATTTTGTATGAATTTCAAACTCTCGATTTATAAATGAATTTTTTTGATGAATTTCTCCTTATATAGATAAGTTGAATTTTACCGAACACTTTTCTGACAATTTGGTTTTAAATGGTTGTACAGATTCATTCTTTTACTTGTACTTATTGAAATAGTCGGAAGTGGAAGAGGTAGAAATTTAAGGGAGAAGAAAGGAAATGGGAGGTTAGTAGAGAAACCCAAGGATAAATCCAAGCTCTCACCAATTAGACCCATGTCAATTTCTTTCAATACACCTAGGATTAGACAACAAGAGAGTCTACTCCACATTTATTGTTTAGCTATAATTCTAAAGAAGACTATGAGGATAAGGATGAGGAAGTAGAACAGAAGATACCGACGGGGCGACTAAGTATGTTCTTAGGAAGGAGAATTTTATCAATGATAAGGCCTTTACTAAGATTAAGTATGATATTTAGTGAAAGGAAGGAAGTTGATCTTAGAGAAGGGATTCAATGTGAAGAATGAGTTGAAATATATGCCTAGTTACCCAAGTGGGAATAATGTATTTGTCAATTTGAAATGGTACATTAGTAACCACTCCTATTGGTTTCACTGAATAACCGTTTGGTAGAGTAACTTTTTCAGAAGCAAGTACATCCAACTCCAACTGAGTATGAAGAAAGAAGTGAATTGGCATGTAGTTTGCTCTAGAACCCGTATCACAAATAGCTTTTAAATACCAAGCCCATTTAACTTTTATGTTTATTTATATATCTCCTGGATCATCAAGCTTGACAATTGCTAGATTCTCCTTTTTCTTCTTCTTATTCTTGGTAACTTTAAACTCCTTATTTTTAAGATGATTTTCAACATTGCTCGATTGCTTAACCTCCATTTTTGAGTTATTATCTTTTCATTTAAAGTATCTTCAGCTCACTAATTTTTTGTCATAATATTTTCGTCTTCCATTATTACTGCATTAATAACTTATACTTCAGGTTTTAAATTATGATGATTTAATTCTAAAGATTCATTATCATTAGTTTACTCATTATTAGATTCATCTGAATTAACATAAACATGTTCATCATTAAAATGAAAACTGACAATTTTGTTTTTCAAATTCCATAGACATTGTTTCTTCAAAGATATCTAACTTTGTTTTAGTTGTTTTAAGAAATGGTCTTCCTAAAAGTATAGATAGAGATTTAGGTGATACCGAGTTCTTCCATTTTCATGACATAAAAGTCAGCTGGAAATACTAAGTCATTTAATTTTACTAAAACATCGTCTAGTAAGCCATAAGGTTTAATAAATATGTTGTCAACTAAAGTAAGATTAATAGGTGTATTAGTCAATGAACCTATTTTCAATGACTCATATAGTTTAAGTGACATAACATTAATTGATGCTCTATGATCACACATAGCAAAATCTATAAAAGAAGTTCCTAATGTAATAGAATTCCAAACATTCCTAGATCGGAACATTTCTCAGGTATTTTCTTTTTAATTAAAGTAGACACCTTTTGTCCTAAGTTTTCTTTAGATTCTTCTAAAAATTTATCCTTACATTCAGATAATTCTTTCAAAACTTCATCATAATTAAAAATCTTCATAATTGATTCCATCAATGGTTTATCGATTTTTAATTTCCTAAATGCTTCAAGAATGTCTTTATTGTTTTCTTCCTCCCTAGTATCAGCTAATCATTGTGGAACGGTATAATATGAATACATAACTTCATTCAAACTATCAGAAATCTTATCATTTTCATTCTTATCAATTATTTCAGACTTTTGTAAAGATTTTTCATACGCTTCAACTTTGGTGAAATATCATGGTTATAGCTTTTAAGGAAAAAGTGTATATTTTAGTTGTTCAACCATCCATTATTTAGTAGGAATGATGGTAGCCATCATTTCTTCTTATTCTTCTTCAATAGTTTTTTGTGTTTTTTTTATTACCTTATTTAAGTATTTTTCCAGTTATAGGTGTGTCTTTCTCATCACTGAATAAAGCATTAACTTGTGCTTGATTATTAGGAACAGTAGCAACAGCTTGAGTATGTGCTTTAGTTTTGATTACTCTGTTGAGTAATTAACATATTTATTTGTAAATTCATTTAACTTAATTGATTTTTCAGTTCATTAAAAGTAGTATCAGTCTTAACCTAATTTTGAGAAATATGTGTACAGTTTTGATGACTTTGGTTCATAAATTATGTAAGATTTGCTCTAAATTTAAATTTGTAGATTGAGCAGGTTGCTAATATAGGTGCGGATTGCACTTGAGTTCTTGGTCTAGAAGTATTATAATTTAATTTTGAGGACTAGAACTTAGATTTGGGTGTTGTCTTTTAGGATAATAACTAGTTATTATATTGATTTCTTGGAGGACCAAAAAATTGATTCATCAATGCATTCAATATTCTATTCATGTAGAGTAGGACGCGTATCCGTAGGATGTGTAACCTCATTACACAATCCACAAGCTTTAACTTTATTAGATCTATCTTTAATTAACAGCTTAACCATATTAGATAATTTATCAATTTTATCATCAAACGTATTATTTCTTTTATTATCAACTTCATAAAGTCTCTTTCTTAAGGATTCAATTATTTTACCATATTGCTTAGATAGTTTAGCCATTTTATTAATTGCTTCCTTTGCTAAATTAAGTGTTGTTTTAAATAAATATCCGATCTATACTGTGTCTAATAACATTTATTCAAAGTGATTGAGTCCTTCATAAAAAAATATTCTAATAAAGCTATTTTGAGTATATCCATGTTGTGGACAAGAAGAAATTAATCTTTAGAATCTATCCTAGAATTCATTAAAATTTGCATTATCTTTCATCTTCGTAACTGTGATTTGCTTTCTATGGGAACTAATTTTTCTAGCAGGCATATATTCATCTAGGAAAGTTTCTAACATTTAAGTCCGTGTAGTTATTGAATCTTGGGGGAGATAGAACAACCAATCTTGTGTTTGATCTTTTAATGCAAAAGGAAAATCATTAAGTTTGACTTGTTCTAGGGTATTTTCTTTCGGTTTCATCTCGTTAACTTATGTTGATACTCCCTTGTGAATTTCTATAAGTCTTCATTGTCTTTACCATATAAGTTAGGTAAGGCACTAATAAATCCAGATCTAAGTTCAAATTCAGGAAATTCATCGGGGTATGTTATGCGCATAGGCTCATATGCGATAACAATTTGATTTGCTTGTCTGAAAGTAAGTTCTCTATTATTGTTGTTATTATTATTGATAACTCTATTAGCATTATTGTTGATATTAATGACATCATCATTATTATTATGTTGTTATCCTCCATCTTATTAGCTAAATTTTCCTTAAGTTGTTGTTGTCTTAAACTTCGATTAAAAGTTTTTTCTATTTCAGGATCAAATGGATATAAAGATCCTATAAAATTAGAACGACGAAGTGTGTTGACGATACAACATCTTAAATTCTAAAAAATTATTTAAAAACCCCAGGCAATGGCGCCAAAAATTGACACGTGTCGAGTGTGCACAATAGTTTCCCGTATTTTCTTATTATTTGTAGCAGTGGTAAGTGGGATATCGTCTCCGCATGGATTTTGCAAACTTACAAGGGATTTTTTTTTTTTTTTTTTTTAATTTAGTTAATCTAATTAAACGGGAATTGAAATATTAAATAACTAAAACTAAAACTAATAACTTAATTAACCAAACTAACTAAACTAATTCAAACAATTCAATGCAAACTTAACTAAATGAAATCCAAATTCAACATAATATAAATATCTAAACAAACCCCCACTAAACAATGTAATATACTTGGATTGCATTCAAACACTAGAACATAATATTACCTCGTAACTTAGTTATAATTATAATACATGGAATATCGGAATCATTAAATCCTAATTCTTAATAGGTTTATAGCCTTTAGCAAACCATCGATTTTCTTATATTCAATTGAAAATAGTCATATCCTTATCATTGTAAATCTACCTATTGGATAAAAAGCAATAAAATAGAAATTACGATAGCATTAACACTCAATGAAAAGCCTGCCTAATCTAAACCAAATATTAATTAGAATATGTCAATCAATAAATAACTTAGAACACAATCACCTAGAACATCCACTTGGGAAAATTTGGCCCTATAGGTTAATCTTAGTTACTATTTCTATAATTGTTGTCAATAATCATAGACAGATTCAAAAAATCGAATATCACAATACATATTTCCAATTGTGCATACAATATCAATCCTCATTAGTTGTAATACAAAAAAATTACTTATTAAAACCGTGATTATTGTGTATGAATAGATTTAACGCATTAAGTACATGATTCCTTAATTATAACTATATATCAATCCAAAGTATATACATATCTAAGGTTTGTTTAGATTAATAAACTACTCACTCATTCTAGAAATAAACAACCCAATAATATAATTAAAAGACATAATTAAATAAATACCTCTTAATGAAATAACCTAATCTCCAATGTTGCTTCAAACATAAACTCAATAAAAAACTAACTTATGACTTTTCACAAACTTGTTAAGAGAAAAGATGACTCTTAATTTTGAAGCCCTAGGGTCCTATTTATAGTTTCATAAGCTATACAAATTATAGATAAAACTCAAATTCTTTGTAATTATCAAAAACTTGTCACGACCTCAGTGATTTGCCAGCGAATCTTATGTTGGCCATAAATCGTTAAGATAATAACTTGAAATATATGTTTGTGCTCCACTAATTCATCTAGCGATTCCTTTGTATTTTCCTAATCGCTAGTTAATCGCTGGCTCTCCTTTACTGATGATTTAGGCAGCGATTCCTGTGTAATATAGTATAGCTGGCTAATCGTTGGTTCTGTTCTCCAGTTGACTATTTTGCTCTTATTCCTCTTTTTCTTCCATTTCTTCGTTTTTCTTAATTAAATCTTGAAATCACAAAAATAAGAGAATACCTAGTGTAATATCATCATTTATATTTAAAATCAACCTAAATTACACTATAAAATATGTCTAATTATTGACTTGACACAAGGTTTGTTAGGAGCGTCATTGGGCGAGTTTGCACGTGTGTAATGTAAGTAAACCCACGAGAAACATACCTTAAGTATTTTATTGAGTTGCATTGTTGTTTGTACGTTTAATGCACTGTTGTCCATTTTGATCTCGTCCATCCTTGCGTGTTGTATGGTTGTGTGACGAATTAGACTTTAGCACGTGCATACCATGCTCTTGGCAGCTTGCTACCCCGAGTTGCTTGCCTTTTGTGCACATGTCGGTGGTCATGTGACTACACCAACAACCGGGAGGGCTATAACGTGATGGGCCAATAGATGCCCCCACAGGTGGGGTCCTGGTACACTATAGTATGGTCTAAGTAGGTTTGAGATGGGTACACATGCACTCATTTACTTTGGATATGCTTTATTTTCATGCGATGCACTCTTTTATTGTAATTTTCCATTCTGCATGATTTGTAGGCATTTTTTTATTGGTTTCCTTGAATGCTTGGTGGTCTTCTTTTGGATTTTACTAACTAGAACTCGTCTTTCTTTAATTGCGAGTTGCAGATCTGTCTATGAATAAGGGCAAGGGCATCCTCGATGACTATCTCTGAGCTCGCTAGCAGTCCGAGACACAATCGTAAGTGTTTACATTTTGATATTTTGTATTACGTTTGGGATATAAGGACTTGTGATACACTTAGTACATGTACATGCACTTTTGATTATCTTGTCGGCTTGATATACATGGTGCACTACTTTTCGGGTTTTCCACTACAGGTTGATGTTTACACACATAAAATCACTTATATATGTTATTTGTAAACCATATCTATGTATAGTTTAATCAGTAAATATCATGTCTAAACTTAGAATCCCCTTGTTGTGTAAATATTTGCTATGTAAAGACTTATTGAAAATGATAGCTTGTAAAACTATAGGCTAACTTTACAAATTGAGCTGAAGAAAATGTGACTATAAAGCTTGATTGGAAAAGTTAGCGGTAAACGGTAAAATGACGTTAGAGCAGTGTCAAACTAGCGCGAGACCCAGCTGACCGGTGACATGGGGAGGTTGCGAGGCGTACGCGCCGACCTCGGGGTGCGGGGCTGCTCAGCCTCATAAAAGTTCATAAGGTGAAGCACTTTAAATATTTATGTTCAATCATACAAAATATGCTAATATATTAAATGATGTCAAACGTATAAATCAAGCTTAATGGAAGAAAAAGGAGTGCAACATGTGTGATTTGTGATTCAAATATTTCTACTAAGTTAAAAGAAAAATTTTACAGGACCACAATTAGACTAATTAAGCTTTTATGAAAGTGAATGTTGGGCGGTGAAAAAGAATAAGTACATGAAATAAACGTAGCGAAAATGAGGATATTTAAGTGGATGTGAGGTAAAACTCATAAAGATAGAATAAGAAATACGAAAATTCAAAAAAAAATTTGAATAACACCAATTGATACAACGATTAAGAAAGGGCGGTAGCGGTAGTTTGGATACTTCCAAAGACTGCATACGAATATCCCCACTAAAAAACTTGCCTACATATAATTTGAAGAAATTCGACACGGTAGAGGAATATCGAATGTAATTGAGATGCATTAATTAGAACGTATTTGAATATTGGAAAGCACACTATTAATTACATTAAAAATTGAGCACAAGAAAAGAGTTTAATCCATATAGTCGATCCCATCTAACTTTGCAATTTAGACAATGTGTTGTTGATGTTGTTGTTGTTTTGGAGTGGTTAGAATATAACTCTTGTTAACTAATGCGCAATAAGACTTAAAGTTGTGCGCCTAACACTTGTGTTTTCTAATGGCCTATGCCTATCTCTCCATAGACATTTGCATGTCATCTTGACCCAGTGGGTTTAACGCGCAATAAGACTTAAAGTTGTGTTTTCTAATGGCCCATATTTCCGTAGACATGACATTTGCTTTTCACCTTGAGCCAGTAGGTTATTGGGCCTCGACTGTTGAGTCCATTGACTTTCTTCTCTCAGTAAATGTCCAAATATTTTTATATTTTTATATTTTTTTTAGAAAATTCTCTCTAGCTGAGTTGTTTCCGTTTCTCTTTCGCCGAGGTTTTTCCAACCTTCAAACGCTTGACTCTGCAACTAATTCAATTCTTCCTTCGTTCGTTCGTTCATTCACGAACCAAATTAGGAGATTTTCCGTTTCTCAATCTCCACGAATCAACAGCTCTGATCGTGTATCAACGAAGGGGATCTAAGAAGCGTGCGATGCCCGATTTCTGCTCCTAAAAAGGGTTTGGATTTTATTCTTTCTGAAAGGTTTTTCTGGGTTGAATGCTATCGATTAATCTGCCTTAGTTTATTCTGAACCGGAAACTTTTGTTCGTCTATGAGCAAAGAGCGTATCAATTCGTCGATAATGATGCCCAAATGAGACTTTTTGGTCGTCTGATGTTGAGATAGTATCTTGTATTGAAAACCCTATACTGATCGGTTATTTCAGCGAGCCGCCCAACGTTGGCGGAACTCTGAGCTCCGGCGAATTGGCGACTCATCTCCGGTAAACATTCTCTCTTGTCTCTCATTTTTTTAACCTTTTTAAATGAATTATCATCATTAAAATGGAAAGGAACTTTGAGTCATTTGGACTGTGCTGAGGGAATTCATAGATTACAATTTGCTTTAAAATTCAATTTTTTCTTCATATCATGTATCTCTTGCAATTTATATTAAACTTTTTGTTGAGAGATTGTGGAAAGTGGGGGAGATCTAATAATTATTGCATCAACTAAAAGTCCTAACTCTTTTGCCAATGTATCTCTAGTGAGATGGATTAGGCATCGCTTGCCAAAGGTGAAGTTGGGGGTTTAATTCAAGTTGGAGTCGAGGGTGCGTTGTAATTATAAACTTGGTTTCTTTTAGAAAAAAAGAGTCCTAACTCTTCTAATATGTAAATGAAAAACTTGAAATTTTGGATATGTGGCAACTGATATTTTTCCATTTGGGTTTTCATGATGCAACAACAACAACAACATAGCCTCAATCCCAAATTAGTTGGGGTCGGCTAAATATGTAGTTTCAATTCTATGAATTACAGTACTTCATACTTTGCTTTCTATACAACTTCATTTAAAAATAGGTAGTTTAATTGTGTTACGAATTAAACCAACACTTTTTAATATGTAATTTAAAGAATATGTCTTTGAACCCATCTAACTTATCACGACGGCAAGTGGCTTCAACTTATGGGATAGGTTTTTAAACCCTGATTTCTTATTCATGACACCTTATTAGATAATCTGTTGAGCACCTTGAGTTTTAAAGAGATTTCCCTGATATCATCAATATGATGTTCAAATTTTTGTGCTTATCCATTGCCAGTTGCAGCATATTCAGCATATGCTTCCTAGCTTTTCCAAATAGTTTACTTGCCATTTTTTTTTTTAAACTTAGGAATTATGAATTAAAGCTTGTAGAGCCAATTTTTGAGTTCTTTTGCTTTCCAAAAGTGTTTAGCTGCAAGTGCGGAAAATCATTTTTAAAGAAGCGTTATATGTTTGCCTAATTCTTAGTGGCGCGGTTGTTGCTCAACAGCCTCAACTCAAGTCCTTAGGTGATGGCTGTGTTTAAGATACTTACTGACAAGCCCTAAAATATCATAAGTTTCTTGTATTAGGCATTGAAAGAATCTTAAATTTCAAATCAAGGTTTTATGAATTAGCAATAACCAAATATATTGAATTAATCAATTTTGACTACGCCGTTTTTTCCTTGTAATTCTTTTTATGGTTGTGGTATTGAAACCCATTACTTCAACACGGGCATATCATGTTTCAAACCATTGATATGCGATTTATACCTTGTACAAAGTTTTAAATAATCATTTGTTGTGATCTAGTACATGTTTAACTATTCTGTGAGATTATGTTAAAGAACATTATTTCTTTCTTCCTCGCTCTAATATATATATCATCGTCTGTAATCTTCATTTTTGAAAATTCTGTCATGATTTTTCAACTACTATTTGGAGGCATTTTATTTATTAGTATTCATTAAACAGGTGATGGAGATATCGCTGTTAAAGGCTCTCATCAACAACCTCTCTCGGTTCACCCTTTTATCTTCTTGCAACAACATAGATTCGGAACCAGTTCTGAGTTATCACAGAAAGATAGATGAGATAACGAAACTGCTAAGGCCTTTACTCGATTCTGTTGTTGACTCCCATATAGCGTCAAATGAGGACTTCAATAAAGCATTTGAAGAATTGGATGGGCTTGTTAGTGAAGCGATTGAGCTTATTGAAAGCTGGAATCTGATCACGAGCAAATTTTACTTTGTATGTCACAGGTTTATCTTTTTGAGCGGACTTATGTACTATTTAGTAGGGGTGGACATGGGTCGGGTCGGGCATTACCCGACATGTTTTTCTATCCGATTCGGCGGGTCGGATAACAAAAAACAATACCCGTTAACCGACCTGCCATAGTCGGGTAAATCGGGTAAATCGGGTAATTACCCGATACTTACCCGCCCACCACTCCTACTCGACTCGCTTTCGGTCGGGTAAGGCGGGTAGGGTAATTTACCCATTTACCCTACATAAAGATAAAATTTTTAAATTTTGTTTATCCAAATCAAAGTTATTTAACCAAGCTAAACTTTAACCCACTTGATGCAAAGTGTGGTGGGCTCTTTTTAAAGGCAATTCTGAAACTTTTCTATTTTCTTTAGTCAAATGTGGGACTAAATGGGAGAGAAATTCAACTACTTTAAAACCAATTCTCAAGCTTCTTTCTTATGTTTAGTTGATGTGGGACTAAATGAGAAAGAAGATAAAGCCCACAAGCTATTTGGGTTTGAAAGAATGAAGTTAGCAGAATATTAATGCATGCCTCTTTAGTTCACTGGCTATATATTCCTCAAAAAATAAAAAATCTAGCTTAAGATGACTATGTAAGTATGTAATAAGTTGTTAGCCTTGCATGGCATTCTCATAAAATAATGCCAAGCGTGCTAGTGTAGCTTATGGAATTATCAACTTCATTATCTCTTATTATATATTAGAGAATTGTTTCTCACTAGTGTCATAATCGATATGGGACTAAAAGTTGAAATGAAAACACCTCATTAGTCCCACATAGAAAGAGTAAGATAAGAAACAAGAGTTGGGTGCTGGCTTTGACAAGACTCAAACTCCTATCTATGTACCCGACTCGTTATTCGTCGGGTAGGGCGGGTAAAGCGGGTCGGGTCGGGTCGGGTAGATGGGTAATTGTCCATCCCTACTATTTAGTTAGTCACTTAGTCCTCAATCTTGCTTCCATGCAGTTATTACATGATTTTAAATCTGACATATTTCATTTTCTGATGCATTTTATTTGGAGGCATTTTATTTATTCGACAGTGACGGTCATCTGTTTGTTCTCCTATTCGACAGTGATGTTCATCTGTCAAATTCATGTGGTCTTAGAACAAGAGTTATCTTACCCTTGTGTAGGTAATGCACTAATAGAAGTGCAACCCAAAATCAGAATTGAAACCAAGGTCTCAAATTTAATGGCCTCATGATTCTAACAGCATGTTGTTATAGAAGGGGAAAGCTCAAGTTTTTTCCTCTCTTAAAATTCCAAAATTTTAGGCTTTTATATTTTCATTCACCTAGGCAAGTTAAGTTTGATTAATATTGAAAATCAAATATGATTTTGTTTTGCATTTGTTACAAGAAAGCTTTGCACTTCTTTCTCGTTTTGTTTAGTTTTTGGCTTCTATTGTTAGTTTGTAGTTTACTAGTGCAACTATTTTGATCGATGAAGACAATTGTTTTGTATTGCAAACTTAGAATATGAACTCAAGTTGTCAATAAAGTCCAACAACAACAAGAAGAAAGCTCAGACTCAAATTAATTGGGGTCGGCTACATGCATCAAACATTCCTATTCAACTCCACGAAATGCAGTTGATCTTGTGATTTGATAGTCTTTTTGAATCCTTCATAATTAATGCATTCTATCATTATTTTCACAATTCCTTCATTTTCTTTGGTCATATTTGGATGTGTCCAAACACCGCAGCCACCCTTCTCTAATTTTTGTTTCTACCCTAAATCCTTTTCTTTTATTCTATACTCATGATCACATGTCCACCTAAGCATCTTCTTCTCCGGTACACTCGTTTTATCTATGTTTTGTTTCTTGTCAATCCAACATTCACCCGAGAAAGCATAGCTGACCTAATTGTAATCTTATAAAATTTTCTTTTTAGTTTAAAGGTATTTCTCGGTCACATGTCATACTTCTACGATCTTCTAATTTTTCATCCATTTTGAATTTTATGTAACATTAGTAGTGTCCACTTCCTTCATAATAGGGTTTCATGGTCAGCCGAAAATGAGGGGGTACACAAAGGTGTACAATTATACTTTGTTAAATGATAACATGAGTTATTGTGGTATATTGTATAGTTTAATTATTCATCTTTCAACCTATGAGGATGCATTCTTAGAGTATTCTTTTTTTTGTATTTATTTGGAAAGAAAAGTGAGACTAATATCCTGCAAACTTACTTTAAAAAAAAAAATCTTGCAAACTTAGAACTTTTATTGATGACATGGAAACGTTTGATACTTTGCAATGATTTCCTTTGTTTCTTCATCTATTGACTCAATTAAGGGAGGCATATGTATTTGAACTGTTAACCTAAAAAACATTTCTGAATTCTTGATGAGTTTTTGCTCTTTTCCAAATTGCTTCTGTACGGTCTTGTTCGCTACCGAACAATTGCCTATATGAGACAGGAAATTCAAGTGATGGTATCTTCTTTTAATAATTTTCCACCTTGAGAACATGCCACGGATCTCTTATTTTTCATAACAAGTAAATGAGTTTCATGCAGTATTCACTCCACTCCAGAAATATGGAGCAGATATTTAGAAACTGCTTGATTGAGATTTTCAAAGATCTCTATTTCTGTTTCTTTGTTTTAGTCTTCGGTCATTCAATCTTCTTTGACAAAAATTAAGTAGAAATAATAATTTTCAATTTATTATACTCTTGTATGTATAAATTATATTAAAGTGATTCTTGTAATAATAATTCTGTTTTACTAGTTCTGCACTTAATCGAGCACAATGGAAGAGTTCGATCCATGTAGCGACCCCAATTAATTCGGGATTGAGACTATGTTGTACTCATCCTTTTTTTCCTTTTAGAGCCTGCAAAGAACTGCTTTAAGTACTTAAATTTGATTCCGTTTGAGGCTGTCTCCCATCTTTTTTTTAGTTTCCTAGTGCTGACACTGTTATAATTATATGGGATTCAAGTGATGCATTGGGGAATTATCTTACATCTATTTATATTGTTGTTTATTTAAATATTTGATTGTAAATTTGATACATCGTATGCAACGATTGAAAATTAACTTTTTCCAATATTTTGATCACTCATAGGTTACAATTGGGAAGTCTAATTCGATGTAGGAAACTTCAAAGCTTTAACATACTAGTCAATGCATGAAATGAAGCATTTTATGCTCTTTATGCGTATTAAGTTATATAATTTGTTTCTTTAGGCAAGAATCTTCATCTATTGAATGCACTAAGTTGAGTGCAATGGAAGAGTTTGATCCATGTAGCCGACATCAACTAATTTGGGATTTAGGTTTTGTTGTTGTCATGATGCTGACACGGATTTTTGAGCAACCAAAATATTTTTAGCCTTTATTGCCAGTAGGATATATTTATCAACTGGTTATGAATATTTTATTGCAATTTGTCATTTTACTTTTGTATCCCATTTTAGATTTTTTTTTCAAAGTTCGCTATTGATGAGTTTGATTTTCTTGGATGGTGGATATTATTTATTTCCTCGTTTAGCAATTTTATTGATTTATTCTTTAAATAGAGGATCGATGTCTTGTATAAAACTGCTTATATGCTTTTATTTATGTGATAATATTTTGATAAAATTTTATGTTAGCTATGATCTTTTCTCTCCAGTTCATTTTGAAAAAAAAAAAAATCAAGGGGGTTTATTTTGAATATCAAATTTGGAAACTAAGTAGATTCTTACTATGGTATTCTTTATTTAAGGTTTCCCTTATATCCAATTCTTAATTCAATGTTTATAGTAATCTAATTAATATGAAGAAGTTCGAAGAAGTGCAAAAGATTCCTATATGAAGACCAGATGTGATCCTTTGTGGGACTTATTAATCCTCATTTAGTTGTAAGCATCGCATTCAATCTTCTAAGAAACCCTACATGGAGAAATCACTTTTTCTAAAGGAAAGAAAATTGGTTTCTCAAGTTCATTCCTTGATAGAGACGTCTTTTTCCTATAATTTTTTAGTTTTTCGTGTATAATTAAAGGCCTCTTTAACTATTCTCTCTAAAATTGATGCTATGATATATTGGCGATTTCACCGCAATCTTCCTTTTTTGGAGTTATTCAAGTTTTTACATGGGATGCATTAATTAGGAGGGATTTGAATGGTTTGGAAAGCTCACCATCAATTGCACTTAATCGAGCACAATGAAAAAGTTTGATCCATGTAGCCGACTCCAATTAATTTGGGACTGAGGCTATGTTGTTGTTGTTGTTGTTGTTGTTGTTGATATTGTAATTATAGATGAGTCCTTGCATTTCTTGGGAGAACAAGTTCATCACTTTATTAAATAAATTTCTCCTTGCAATTTAATATCACTCAATCGTTATTTGTTAGTGTGTGATCAAGAAGTTTACTGGGCTGGGATTTGGAGCATTTGTTAAAATAACTAATTCTGAAGACATTACCTGGCTAGTGTAGGATTAGCTTTGAGGAGTAGAGGTAAAATGCTTTTAAGAAGAAAATGTATTTGTGTTTTCGTTTGCTAAAGATATTATTGGCGGAGTAACTTATTCCCTCTAGAACTAATTATGTGAGTATGAATCGATATTGTTATTCTTATATATTGCTTCTTTGCTTTCATAATTTTTCTTGTGCTTGGTTATTTGCATAAAGGATTCTTTTCTAATTTTCTCCACCTTGTAGTTAGAAGTACTGGAGGGAATTGTTACAATTGTTCTTATTATGATAGTCACAATAAATCTTTCACTTATATTCCAATAAACAATAAAAGTGACAGCATTCTGTGCTGAAAATACGGTGGATCTAGCCAAACATGTTTAACCTTAAATAAATTTATGTTGACAGATATGTGATTGATAAAATACAATATATAACTCAATCAGGATTAAGACCAGTAGAAATGAAGTCAATTATACAGGTGTAGTCTGTAAGCACTAAAATCCTCTCGAGAATGGAAGGATTTTTAGTCTCCCTTCCCAGCAAATGAACCTGGATATTGTTTTTTCTCTGATTTTTGAGCTAGGGTGCTTTCATTTGATTGTTCCTGTTTGGAGTAATATTAAACTAATGTGAATGATTTTGCATGAAATGACCTTTAACTACGAGGTAATGATTTTTGATTGCTTGATGTCAGTTTACTTTGTTGGAGTGTCATTCTTGAGTCTTCTCTAGACTTTTTTGATAGCATTAAGAGTAACTAGTTTTTCATTGCTAGTTTATGGTGAACCAAATCTTTTGTTGCTGCTGTAATCTGTAATTTCTTGTTGCAATAACTGAGAAGTCCTAAAGATATGATATATAAATCACAGCCTAATAATACATTTATAGGCTCTATGCAAATATGAATTACACATCTAATACATTAGTGATTCTATCCAGTCTTCTAATACATTAAGGACTATGAATTGGCTTCTGATAAATAACTTCCGATTGTAGAATAAGAAAGGATATAGGTTCAGAGGCCAATATATATATACATTAGTCCATATATCTGTAAATTTGTCTAAGTATTTCGACACTTTTTGCTGAGTCTATGTGCCCTTAAATAAGAGAATAGCTAGGACTGACATTTAGACACATCCCACACTCGGCCCCCATACCCAAGTCCACGTAACATAGGCCACAATTGTTATGATAGAAATAATAATATGATTACGAAGTTGTTGAATGCTAGGATTTGTCACACCTGTTGCATCTTTGATTTCATGTTTGGCAGCGCACCACTAACGTGCGTTGTCGTGTCCTTTCATATCACATGTTACTTGTTATTTGAGGGCAATCGAGGACACAAGGGTTTCATGCAAGGCACAGTTTGATGGACCTGTTCCTCATGTGGACCTGAAGTGTTGAAAGAGCATTTAGATTTTGTTTTTTTTTTTTTTTGGCTATATTGGAGAAATATGTTTGTTTTACTTCGCATTTGTTGCTAAAAAGTCATTTTGCGAAGTGTGGTAGAATTCAAAATGAAAACAACCACATTACTTTTTGCCTTTTGTTTGAGCGAGAACTATGTTAGAACTGGTTCGTATCTGTAGTCAGTTCATGTTTTTGTGTTCCATCTTGTTGTATCATACGCTGCACATTCTTTGCCAGCCAATGGTACTCTTATCTCTCTTTTTTTTCGCTTACAAAAAAGAATGAGGAAGAGTTGAGTCTTAATTTCTTAGCGCTATATTACTGTATTGACGGTTGGGAAGAACATCAAAACAACACCATTCTTTGACATTGATACAGAAGATGTATGTACTGTTTGCTGATGTGCAGAAGTCAGCATGCATTCTTTATTGATCTTATGGCAGTTCTTGTTCATGGAGTTAACCTTTTTTTTTTTTTTTTTTTATCTGGACACTCTGGATAATTTTCAGTTTAGTTAATATCATGATATTTTATCTCGTCACAGGTTATGCAGATTGAATCATTAATGACAAGGATTCATGCTTCTTGCTTAGATATTTTGCAACTTATGAACTCTTCACATCATGATCTCCCTACTGATTTGAATTCTGCATCTATTGAGGTAAGTGTATCTGTTGCCTTCTCTGCATGATGGAGCTTACTATCTTGAATGTCTAGACCTTACTTCATCATATCTCCCAGAGCTGAGTGAATTTGCACAATAATGTTCCAAATATTGTAATATCTAGATGCTTCACAATTTCCAATGTCAATTGAAAAGTAACTGTAAACTTGTCGCTTAACGTTTGCAGTAAATTAATTTTCCTGATACTCAGATCAACCAATCCTGATGCAAGAAATTAGATCAACTAACTGATACATTATTCGGAGTGTAGCATTTTGAGAATTTTTCCACTGCCTGTATTGGGAGTTACTCCCTCCAGTCATTTTTATAAATCATTCTACAAAACTCTTTGTCGAAAAATATAAGTCGTTTTCGGAATTCTAGATAACTTTTGTACTCCTTTACCCGTTTTACCCTAAACATTTGATTGCAATTAAACACTTGTTCTCTTTTTATTGGATAAAATAGAGAATTGGTTTAGTCAATCATATAATTAAAGCACAGGAAAGATTGTAATTTGAATCCATGATCAATGCGTTCCTTAATATGTATGCAATAACAGAGGTGGAGCTGAACTTTTGATAATTTCTTTTGAACGTTTCTTTTTGATGCTGGGCCCTTTGAATGATCAATTGCAGCTTTGTAAGGAGAAACTTAAATGCATCAAATGTGAACAAACATCAACTATTATCAAAGATGCCATCAGAGGTCAAGTTGAGAATTCGATTCCCAGTTCAGAAAGCATTGTCAAAGTTGCAGATTCCTTGAGTTTGATCTCTAATCAGGAGCTTTTGATGGAGGCTGTGGCTCTAGAAAAGTTGAAAATGCAAGCAGAGCAAGAAGAAAAGGATGGAGAGGCAAAATACATTGATCACATGATTGGTCTCGTCACTCACATGCATGATGTACTTGTGAAAGTGAAACAGAGCCAAAACACTACTTCAGTCGCGATCCCTCCTGATTTCTGTTGTCCTCTTTCGCTTGAATTGATGACAGATCCAGTAATTGTGGCATCTGGTCAAACTTATGAACGGGCTTTTATCAGGAAATGGCTTGATCTTGGTGTGACTGTTTGTCCTAAAACTCGTCAAACTTTAGCTCACACTAATCTAATTCCAAATTATACAGTCAAAGCACTAATTGCAAATTGGTGCGAGGTGAACAATGTAAAAATGCATGATCCTGTCAAATCTATCAACTTAAATCAGACTACAGCTCTTCTTGCGCATGCAGATTCTGGCGCCAAAGATGCGAATGGCATTTTTACTTCTGACCATTCTTCGAATAAGACAAGCCTTTCAAGGTCACCTGAGCCAAATAGATTGACTTCAGCTAATAAAAGCTTATCTTCATCTAGTGGAACCCATCAAGATAAAATAGCTCCATCACATGCTCGATCAGATTCAGAAGGTTCCATGGTTAGTGGGACTGTAAATGATTCTGGGTTGGACATGGGTAGAGCATCACTCGGAGATTCTGAAGAAAAAGAGGCCGGCTCAATGGGTAGAGATTTTGGTTTAGGTAGCAAAGCTTTGATGACATCAACATTAGAAGCTTCTGAAGCTAGGGGAGATGACGAACAGTTTCAGGGACACAACCGAAGTAATTCAGTTTCTAGTTCTGTTTCTAATAAAGTATATTATCAAAGGACATCTACAAATGCGAATAATGTTTCACATGTGTCTGGTGATCTTTCCAACTACAGCAGTGATGCTTCAGGAGAAATGAAATCAGAATCTCCTGGTCTTCCATCTTCTGTTTCAAATAGAGAACCTGAGTTCTCTCCTCGTTTGGTAGAGACAAGGTCTAGAAGTCATACCATATGGCGACGACCAACTGAGAGGTTTGTACCGAGAATAGTTTCTTCTTCAGCTATTGATACAAGAGCAGATCTTCTGGGTGTTGAGATCCAAGTAAAGAAGTTAGTTGAGGAATTACAAAATAGTTCGATTGAGATACAAAGAGCTGCAACTGCTGAACTTCGCCTCCTTGCTAAGCATAATATGGACAACAGGATTGTGATTGCAAACTGTGGAGCTATCAGTCATTTGGTTGGTCTGCTTCGTTCCCCAGACGCAAAGACGCAAGAGAATGCTGTCACATCACTTCTCAACTTATCTATCAATGATAACAACAAAACCACAATTGCAAATGCTGATGCTATTGATCCCCTCATTCATGTTCTTGAGACAGGAAGCCCCGAGGCTAAGGAGAATGCTGCTGCAACTCTTTTTAGCCTCTCTGTCATTGAGGAGAACAAGATCAGAATTGGGAGGTCTGGTGCAATAAGACCACTGGTTGAATTATTAGGCAATGGAACTCCACGAGGAAAGAGAGATGCAGCTACAGCTTTGTTTAATCTATCAATATTTTATGAGAACAAAGCTCGGATTGTGCAGGCTGGTGCTGTAAAGTATCTGGTAGAGCTAATGGATCCAGCAGCTGGTATGGTGGATAAAGCAGTGGCTGTTCTGGCTAACCTTGCAACAATACCTGAGGGTCGGGTTGCGATAGGCCAGGAAAGAGGGATTCCTGTTCTTGTTGAAGTGGTTGAACTGGGTTCGGCCAGGGGGAAGGAAAATGCAGCTGCAGCCCTGCTACAACTTTGCACTAACAGCAATAGATTCTGCAACATGGTGCTTCAAGAAGGAGCTGTTCCACCATTGGTTGTATTGTCACAGACAGGCACACCACGAGCCAGGGAAAAGGTATGATGATATCAATGACCGCATGCTTGTTTCATATTTAGTAATTGAAACTTGAACTGCCTTTTAGTTTTTGTAGCTTTCATTATCTCCTTATCTATTCTTATACTTCATACTAGTGGTTTACTTTACTCAATTGGTAGGCTTTTTTTACTGGTTGGATCATATTTTTAACTCAATCAGGATTTACAAGGGGAAAAAGATTGAGTGACGTACTTTTAACCCGAGTTGCTACAAAGCTTTTGATCATTAGATTGTGGATCGAGAATGTGTGTGTAGATATGTTGTTGTATGTCTGAAGGACTAGCTAATGTGTAGCAAATGCATGTTCCAAAATCATGCCATGCTATCACTATCCTTTCACAAAAAAAGAAAAAATTTACATGCTATGGTGATTATATTTGCGTCTATTTTGTCAAGTTGTATGATGGTCAATGATGTATTTGGGATAGCACAAGATGTATTTGGAGTCGTGGCATAGCATAAGATGTAGAACATAAATTGACCAACGGGTCTTAATCTGTTGGTCATAAATAAAAGTAGCTAGGCCCTGAGCGTTACTTTTGTCTACAGTGCAATAGGACCCATATACATATGTAAGTATGTGCATGCATACATACATAGGTACACATATAATAATTTAGATTGTGGTTCATCATTTCATCCAAATGATTTTGAATTCTAAAATATCTATTGAAACTAGAGGTTTATTAACTTGTTTTGATCCTACTAATGCAAGGTCTTACGAAGGAGTTTTAAGAAAATCAAAGTGTTAGTTACTTAAGTTCTGATATCTTTGACAATTGCACTGGTCATATTTATGATCATACAGTACAGCCCATACTTTGGCCTAATATTGATGAGATTGCATCTAGAGATTCTGCCATTGTCTTCAATTATTGAAACAGCCAATATTGTGACTGGTATGACAATTTGACCTTTTCTTTCTTCTTTCTAGTTTCCGCTTAATATGTATGTTCTCTTTGATTGAGAAGAATGAAGAGAGTGCATTCATGTAGCCAAACTTATATAAATAGGAAATAGTCTTCTGTTGAGCTGATAATTCAGTTTCTCAACCAAAAAGGACAGTCTGTACTTAAAGGTTCGAATGGATTACAGTGGTGGAAATGGAATCTGTAAATTGAAAACCCCTGGAGAGATGGAACTTCAATGTGAAGCCGAGAAGTGGATAATTCTGCTATACCACTCATCCCAGTATCCTCGTTTCTCTTTTCTCCATTTTTTGGTCAATGAAAATTGTACCCGTGGGGCTAATGGGTGAAGGGTTTAGTAATTGGAAACATTTAAACTCAGCTTCTCAAGGTAGGAAATGTTTCATTTTCATCGACATGTTAAGTTGATATGAAGGGTTTTTATTTTTTATTTTTTTTTTATTTTTTAAGAAAACAAAAAAGATGCCTATGGATTGGAGCAGCACTCTTATACCAGTTTTTAAGAAAAAAGATGTTCAAACTTGCTCATACAATAAAAGGGTTTAAGTTCTGATTTACACTATGAAACTTTGAAAGAAGATTATTGGATAGATTGAGAAATGAAATTATAGCATTAGATAATCAGTTTGGTTTCATGCTTGGAAGGTTCTCAATGGAAGCAATTTTCCTTGTGAGAAGCTAAAATAAAAGGTGTAGTCATATTTGTAGACTTTTAGAAAACACATGATGGAGTTCCTAGCTTTGGCGGGTATTAGAAAGAAAAGGAGTGCATGATCGTGATATGGACACTGTTAAAGATATGTATGAAGGAAGGATAACAAGTAAAACTTTGAGGTTTCAAAGGACTTTCTCATTAATATTTGGGCACTAAATCGAGCACAATGGAAGAGTTTGATTCATGTATTCGACCCCAATAAATTTGGGACTGAAGCTATGTTTATTTGTTTCTCATTAATATATGGCCACATCAAAGATTGGTCTTAAGTTTTTACCCGAACTCGGGTATAGGTGTCAGTGTGGGTATGTTTCTCGAGGTCAAGCCTGCCTATTCTCTGATTGTAAGGACACGAGGACTCAATGAAAAATGCCTACAAATTTGGACAGTGGCTTAGCTTATTTGTGATCGATGCTTTGCTATTGTTGCTTATAGACCTATATGCTTTCTTATTTCCTATTTCCTATTTCACATTTGGAAGTTATTATTATTATTTTTTTCCTTTCTCTTTTACACTTTCATTTCTTTATACAATGAGCTTTCAAAGAGGTGTGTCCAAATTTTATAAGTGTCGGATATGTCAGGTACTTTGGGTTAGAGTGTAAGGTCTAAGTACTATAGTGTTGAGTGCATAAATTTTTGTTGTAGTTATGGATGAACTAATTAGACATATTCAAGAGTATATACCATGGGGCATGCTATTTGAAGATGCTATTGCTTTAGTAGACAAAAGAAGAGTTGTTGTGAATAGGGTATTTGAACTTTTGAGTTATATGTTAAGAGTATAAAGGTTTAAAGTTCAGTAGGAGGACAAAGACCAAATACATGAATTGTGAACACACGAACAATAGAGATCATGACAATAGATTAGTTCAATTAGGATAGATATAAAGCTCCAAAGATTTAGACATTCAGGACCACTCATATAAAATGATGAACATATTGAAGATATCATTGCTTATACAATTCAAATTGAATGAAATAAATGAAATGAAGTAGTGCAACATGTGTGATTTGTGATCAGAATAGCATTGCTAAGTTAAAATGAAAATTTATAAGATCGCAATTAGGCTATGTTTTATTGGGAGTGACTATTGGAAGGTAAAGAAAAAAACACACAAAATGAGTGTAGCGAAAATGAGGGTGGTGCGTAGGTGGATGTCTAAAATTCGTTGAGATAGAACAAGAAGTATGTTGATTCAATGAAAAGTTGGAGTAGGCACCAAACAATGCAAAAATTACTTAAAGATGGTTATGATGCTTTGGACAATCCAAAGATGGCCGATAAATGCCTTTTTGAGAAAACTCAATGCAATAGAAATTGAAGAAAATTCAACAGTATGTGGGTAGATCTAAGAAAATTTGGTATGCATTAATTATAAAATAGTTAATGTGAGGCACGTCACGATCACGATATAAATGAAAAGGATTGCTCCAACCAGAATAGTCACGCCTCCAACTTAAAATTTGAGTGTGCTTAGACCCAAGAAAAGTTCTTGGAAGCAACATAATGGGATTCCTATACTTCATTAATAGTGGTAGCAAAGCACTAGAAGAAAAAAAAAGAGCTGCGAAATCGGACAAAATGTTGTAGCCAACTCAACATAGTGAATTCTTTTGTTGGTTGGGGGCCGAAACCAATGGCTTTGACAATTTTGGTGACCAAGAGGCAGTTGATATTTGAATGGTAGTTGATGTAGAAACAAATAGAGATTGTGGTGACGGAGGACAAAATATTGGAACAATTTGTGAATTCAGATACGAAGTGCCAACTAAGTATACATTGAATGGGGGTAAGTCCTATATATATGAGTAACTATATAATAGAGCCTAAATTTATGCCCATGTGATGGGAAATATCTTTTTTTGTGTTGTCAAGCATTTAATGAACCATGTATAGCAATTAATGCACAAGAGTTATTAACGATTAGATCGAAACTCAAAGGTTCTAAAATGATGTTCCCATGACATGGACATTTATTTGGGTCCCATTGTAGCTATACCCTATATATATATATACATTTTACCATGGTGATTGGGAAAAATCACCATGGATTGTGATTTTTATTTTTAACTATTAGATCTAAATCCAATTGTTAATATAGTTTTTTTGGTATTTGAGTACACATATAAGAGTCATTAATATATCTATTAAAATTACCATTGGATTTAGATCCAATGGTCAAAAAGAAAAATCACTATGGATGGTGATTTAAAAAAACCACCGTAGTAGAACCACCCATATATTTCATATATAAAATCTAGAGAAACCCAATACTCACCACTGAAGGGATGAAAGTAAACCTCAACGCTCCACTGTTCCACCATAATCAACAAGAGGCACAAAGTTTCCACTAGGCTAGCAGTCAGCTTGCATTGCTAGAGAAGTCGAGCACAACCCTAGAATGTTAAAGATTTCCAAAGAAAAGGTGAGCAAGAATCTGGGTAAGGCAAGGAGCTGTTAGGAGGTCTAGAAGAGGTTGGAACTGGAGTGTAGCACGATAGGATAAAGGTGCTAAATGAAGATCTTGTTTTGAAACTTAACGGGCAGTAGTAGCCAGAATAAACAAAAAGCATCAAAACAACATTCTTAAATGCTTAGCCGACATTATGGTGCTTCAAGAAAATAAGAGAGGAATGGATAACAATCTAGTGGGTTAGTTATGGCGGCAAAGAGAGATTCAATGGGCATGCATACCCCTTATGGCAGCGAAGAACAAAATTCATTTCCCAATTAGTTGATTACACGAATATCCGAATTGAAGAATACATGTTTCTCTACCGATGTTTACCCCAAAGGACAAGATCAAAATTAAGAAAATACTATACTTTTTCACCATATCCCAACTAACTGTGGTGACATTCTCATCTAATAACCGTGGTCCAATATCTTC
The DNA here is from genome assembly GCA_039657325.1 of Stephania cephalantha. Classification (NCBI taxonomy): domain Eukaryota; kingdom Viridiplantae; phylum Streptophyta; class Magnoliopsida; order Ranunculales; family Menispermaceae; genus Stephania; species Stephania cephalantha. The sequence continues at coordinate 35,029,794 of CM077571.1, forward strand.
ACCAATCATTAATGGAAAAATTAAATTTTCTAGAAGCCACTAACCTAGTTGCCACATGATGTTTGATGCAATCCCATAAATCCTCTCCCGATATGCACCTATCCTCAAATATTCTATTTCTTTCAATCCACACATTCCATAGAACCGCTATAATTGATACATTCCAAGCAACTTTGAAGATTTTGGATAGTCCATGAATATCTTTGTTATAAAGAATAGCATCCCAATCAATGATTGTCACATCTGTCTTGCCGAACTCCAGCTGCATTGCAGTCCACACTTTTGTATATCTGCATTCAAGAAATAAGTGATCCAATGTTTCGTTTTCCTCTTGGCGAGGATGCACCAACTAGGGGAGATGCAGTGGTGAAGTAGCCTCCTTTGAAGGCAGTCACACGTATTGATCTTCTCGAGGGAGGCAAACCAAACAAAAACTCTAATTTTGTGGGAGATAGGTGCCTTCCAGATGAATCTAAGTGGTAAGAAGGATGGGTCATTATTTGAAGTAATGAGGTGGTCGAACATGGATTTACATGTGAACTTTCCTTTTTTATCAAGTATCCAACAAACTCTGTCTTCGATGCAGGAAAGGATCCTAGTGGGCTCTAAGATAGTCACCATATGGGACATCTCATTTGTTTCTCTATCAGTCAAAGGTCTTGGAAAATGGAAGTTCCAACATATTGGGTTGACATCAAGACAAAGTCATTTATTTTGGATTGTTGCTTTAGGATAAGTTATATAGGCTAGGAAAGCGATTTGAAAGGGGCATATTTTCACACCAAGGATTTCCCAAAATTGGATGCGGTCTCCCTTATCCAATCTAAATCTAATAAAAGGTTTCGTGGTGTGACAAGTGGATGAAATGAATTTCCGAGGACTTTTGTGAGTAGTGTTGTGTTGAATTCCTGCAAACCATCTGTTTTCCACTGTTCCATATCTGCTTTAGATGACTCAGGCCCCACAAATGATTTTCCTCCTATTGAAATCTCTAATTCCACTTTGCCTCCAAAGCAATGTTCCTCATTATGATATTCCCAACGGCTAAACCTCCCTTCTCCTTAGGTTTTTCAACAATGTTCCATTTCACCAGATGCAAGCCTTTATCCCGGTGACTTCCATTCCACAAAAAGCTCCTCATAATCTTCTCTACCTCTGTACATTCTACATCGGGCATCTTGAAAATAGACAAATAATATGTCAGTTTAGCACTTATGGCTGACTGAATAAGTGCTAGTCTCCCCCTCTGGAAATCATAGATTCTTTCCATAATCATAGATCCTTTCCATCCCTTTAATCTTTGCTTAATTTTTCTATTACCGGCTACCAAAATGCTTTTTGCCTAGGATTACCATACAATGGAAGACCAAGATATTTCATAGGCCATGTTCTAATATAACATCCCATGTTTCTAGCAAGCTCCCGAAGTGACTCATCATCACATTTGATCCCAATTAACTCGCTTTTTTCTAGATTCACTGCTAGCCCTATAACGCAATAGGTCTTAACAATTTCCAAAGTGTACCAAAGACAGTCCTCCTCCTCCTCCTCCTCCTCCTCCTCGAGAGTGAATAGAGTATCATATGCGAATTGAAGATTTGACACCTCAACACCTTTCCATCCTACTCTCATACCTTGAACTAATTGGAGTTCTTTAACTTTGTCCATCATTCTACTAAGTACATAACCCACAATCAAGGAATGAAAATTCGATAAAATTAGCCGAAGTTTAGGCGAAGTTTATCAAAGTTGAAGGGATCGAAACGAATTTCACGGGTACTTTTGAAAATTACAAAACTTCTCCGAAGTTCATGTTCAAAATCGACAACATTGATATAAACTGATATGGATTGCTAAAAATAAGGAGAAATTGCAAACATTTGGTAAAAAAATCAAATAAGTGTGTAGAAGACGAAAGGGTTGAGGGTTGTAATAGATGGTGGCATTTAGGGGTTATTGAGAATTTGAGAGTGGCTCACTTTTGTACACACATCTCTACACCAATCATGTGATCCCTTGACTTTGCATTAGGATTCAATGTATGCATCGAGATTCACTTTTGCACACACATCTCTACTACGCTTTGTAGTTTTTTCAATCGATGCATAATGTCAAAAAGTTGATATTTTCGTTTGCTTTAAATACTGACCCATATAAAAAAAGCATGTTTCATAATTTTAGTTTTACTTATGAGAATGTGCAATTAATAAATGGTTAGAGAATCAAATTAAGTGTAATTATTATCACTAAAAAGTGATCTACCATACACAGTATGCATGACTAGTCAAGATGAAGATGTGTACAATCAATATAGAGAAACTAGAAAACAAGCTAAAAAAGTAGTTAGTCAAGCTAAAACAAATTTAATGGAAGATCTATATACAAGGTTAGGTAATAGAGATGGCGAAAAATATATATATATAGGCTAGCCAAATTAAGAGATAAAAAGAAACAAGGCCTAAGTCATGTAAGATGTATTAAGGACGAAAATCAAAATGTTTTAACGTGCGAGGAGGATATTAAGGAGAGATGAAGAAGTTACTTCGATAGTTTTTTTAATGATGGCCAAGTTGATACTATAATAGATGAAAACTTACACCAAGAAAGAAATGTAAACTATACACGCAATATTAGAATTGTAGAAGTTAAAGAGGCATTGAAAAGAATGAAAATAGGGAAAACATGTGGCCCATATGAAATACCCATAGAGGTTTGGAAATTCTTAGGAGATATTGGATTGACTTGGTTAACAAAACTTTTCAATAAAATTTTAAAATCAAAACGGATGCCAATGAATTGGAGAAGAAGCACACTTGTGCCAATCTTCAAAAACAAAGGAGACATTCAAAGTTGCTCAAACTACCGGGGAATTAAACTTATGAGTCACACTATGAAACTTTGGGAGATGATAATTGACAATAGGCTAAGGAGAGAAACAACAATATCAGAGAACCAATTTGGTTTCATGCCCGGGAGGTCAACTATGGAGGCGATTTTCCTTGTAAGACGATTGTTAGAAAAATATAGAGAAAAGAAAAAAGACCTTCATATGGTATTCGTAGATTTAGAAAAAGCATATGATAGGGTCCCTAGAGATGTTCTTTGGTGGGTTCTAGAAAGAAAAAAAGTGCATGCTAGATACATAGACACTATTAAGGATATGTATGATGGAGTAGTAACGAATATAAAGACATTTGAAGGAGCTACAAAAGAATTTCCCATTACGATAGGACTACATCAAGGATCGGCTTTAAGCCCATATCTATTTACTTTAGTTATGGATGAACTAACTAGACATATTCAAGAGGATGTACCATGATGTATGCTATTTGCAGATGATATTATCTTAGTGGATGAAACTAAAGATGGAGTGAATAGGAAATTAAAACTCTGGAGGAATACATTAGAATCTAAAGGCTTTAAGTTGAGTAGGACGAAAACCGAATACATGCACTGTGAGTTTAGAAACACTAGACATCGAGATGACGAAATGGTAAAATAAGGGGAAGTAGAAGTTCCTAAGGTAAACCACTTTAGATACCTAGGATCAATCATACAAAATGATGGTAACATTGAGAATGATGTCACACATAGAATTCAAGCTGGATGGAAGAAATGGCGGAGTGCAACATGGGTGATTTGCGATCGAAATGTTCCTACCAAGTTAAAAGAAAAATTTTACAGGACCGCAATTAGGCTAGCTATGCTCTATGGAAGTGAATGTTGGGCGGTAAAGCAACAACAATTACATAAAATGAACGTAGCAGAAATGAGGATGCTTAGGTGGATGTGTGGTAAAACTCGTAAAGATAGAATAAGAAATATAAAAATTCAAAGACAAGTAGGAGTAGCACCAATTGATACAAAGATTAGGGAAGGGCGGTTGTGGTGGTTTGGTCACTTGCAAAGACGGCCTATAAATGCCCCAACTAGAAAACTTGACTCAATAGAAACTGTAGAAATTCGACGAGGTAGGGGCAGACCAAAGTTAACATGGGATGCATTAATTAGGAGGGATTTGAATGGTTTGAAAAGCTCACCATCAATTGCACTTAATCGAGCACAATGGAAAAGTTTGATCCATGTAGCCGACCCCAGTTAATTTGGGACTGAGGCTATTTTGTTGTTTGTATAAATGCATAATTGTGCTTGTTTTGACATCCTATAAAATGAGTTTTAGTTTATTGACCATTGAATAAAAATTTCTTAAACTTCTCTAAGTTAGCGAATTTTTACCAAAATTCTCTATGTTGAATTAAACTTCTTCGAATTAATTCTGATTATGAAGAGGGCGAATTATAAAACGAAATCGACGTTTCGATCCTTGGCCACAATAGTAAAAAGAAGGGTGATAGGGGGTCACCCTGTCTTATTCCTCGAGATGCTCTAAACTATCCTTTTGGTTTCCCATTCATTATGATAGAGATCCCATCGATGACAAACAACCTTTGATTCATCTCTTCCATCTTACACCTATGCCTTTCTGATCATCACGTAGTCAAGGAAATCCCATTCCACATGATCATATGCTTTCGTTAAATCAATCTTGAGGATAAAGGCCTTTTTTTTTTCCTTTTTCTATAATCTTCAATAGCCTCATTAGCCACCAAAACTGCAACAAGAATTTCTCTCCCTTCAACAAATGTGTCTCTACAATAGTTTGGTGCATGATCTCCCTCATTCTCTTTGCAAGGGTCTTATGTTAGCACCCGAGGGACTCAAGTCATCACCAAGGTATACAAGCGTAGGGAGAAGCAGAACACCGAATCATCCCACTAGGGAGTTGGTTGCGTGGGACCCACTTGGTCCAGTAAGTAAAGAAAAGTTATTAGCTGTCATGAGGTATATGTAGTAGTGGTCTGTGTAAATGAGTCGCACGGGTGAACTTGTGTGTGTGAGTGTGTCAGGTATAAATAGAGTAATGTGCAACACAATAGGCATTGAGAATATTTGTAAGGTCACCAATTTGGTGTGGTGAGTGGAAAGAGTCTCCTTACTCTGGTCATAGAAAGTTCTCCCTGTGTTCGTAGTCCCTTTTTTGGGGTTTTCATCCCCTTCTATCAAGAAAACTCTGAGGCATCGTCCTCTTTCCTTTACTTCAGAGTTTGGAGTCTTAACATCTTAGCAATGATTTTATATAAGCATGTAACAAGGCTAATTGGCCGAAAATCTTTCAGCTTCCAGGAGTCCATTTTCCTTTGGATCAAGCATATATACGTTTCATTTGTCAGCCTATTAATAACTCCACATACATCGTATCCTCTTCGATTACTGGCCATTGTCATTGCAATAACAAAATCGTAAACCCATCGGGTCTTGATGCTTTCGATCCCTCTGCCTAAAAAATGGCATCCTTTATCTCCTTCATAGAGAAAGGTCTCTCCATCAAATTGCATTCATCGCTTGAAATTGGGCACCCTTGCAAGCCATCTAAAGTCCACAACTCATGCATGCGACTAGAGTACAAATTCCTGAAGTAAGTAACTATCCTCAATCCCTCCTTCCTCTGTAATCATCCCCCTTTCCTCTCTTCAATTTTCAGAATTGCCCTTTTTTTTCCTGCCATTAAGGCATTGGTGGAAAAATTTGAAGTTGACGTCACCTTCCTTAACCCATTTCGTCTTTGCCTTCTGGATGAGCATTCTCTCCTCTTGAAGTATCAATTCATTCAACTCTTTCTTTTTGCCTTTCCATTCTTCAGTTTTAGCATTTGACCATAGACCCCACCTCCTCCATCTCGTCCATTTCATTAGTACTAACCACAATTGACTCCATCTTACTTCTAATATCGCGGAGGACTTCCTTATTTAATAATTTGCATCTTTCCTTAATCTTTCTCAACTTGACCATGAATTTGTAGCGTTCCCACCTTTTTTTGGATTGTTCTTGCCACCAATTTTTGAAATGATTTGCAAAGGGCGTATGCTCCAACCATACATTCTCAAGTTAAAACGTTGTAGGGTCCTATCTAAACACAGTTGCATCCATTAAAACAGTTATGTGATCCGATACTATTTGCTTCGAGCCTTTTGCCTAGTCATTGGAAAAGCTTTGTGCCATCCTTTATTCCACATAAACCGATCAAGTCTGCAGCAAATTGGGATATCTCTAAAGTTAGTCCAAGTAACCTTGTCATTTGTCATTCTTGGATTAACAAGTTCCAACTCAGTGATAAGTTGGTTGAAGACATTCATACTTCTTGTGATGGTTCGGCTGTTCACTTTCTCTTCAACACTTTGGACAACATTGAAGTAACCACCGATGCACCAACTCGCTAAGAGCTGCCATTTCATTCCGAATTGCTTCTCGTTCTCTATACTCCACTGGTCCATATACCCCCAAAAAAACCAATCACCCTAATCCTGACTTGCGATTTTGATGGAAATTACGATTTTGATGGAAAATGCCAATTGACTGCAGAATGCCTCAATCACCTTCACAGATTATACATGCCTACTAAGCTTCTTTTCTTTTCCATAATTGTCCCACAATTAAGTCATTCGTATCTTGAGTTTTGGTCTCCTGAATTACGACAATGTCTGGTTGCACTTTCGTTATTGTCACTTTAATAGCTCTTCTTTCTATTTGACTCCTACACCCTCAAACATTTTACTTTAATATCTTCATCTCCATCCCAAGCTCCAAGCTCCTTAAAACTCTGTGCTCCCATCTATAACAGTGGCTCTTTCCCATCGTTCTTTTCTCATTCAAAATCTTTAGCAAACAAAGTGTATTTTCAACAATTCTAATCCTTTCCTTCCACTCGCAGACACGATCCACATCTGCTTCTTCTTTTACAGACACTGAAACAGTGGAATTTTGATGGTTTGCATTCATTACTGCATTTTTAGTACTTACAGGCATGCTAGAATTTGTTTTTTCTGAACATGAATCAAGGTTTGGTTCATAAAGCATATGATTTGGAATGTGTTTTAACCCCATTTCCAGTTTAGCAGTTAAAGCTTGGCAAGACTCCCTCACTGATCGGGTACGCTCTAGCACTTCATTGTCAGACTGAGATTCCCCTTTTGATGCGGTCTTCGGCACCCTTGAGCAATGGTCCTCCGAATCTCCATCTTCATCGGACTCCTCGAATCTATCATCGTTGTCATCATCTTCATTATCCCTTGGCCACTTGAAAAATTTGTTCTTGGCAAGTTTAAACAGCTTATCTCAGTTCATAGCTCTGGCACGCCTTCGATGTTCTACCAACACCCTCAACAGTGTGTCTAAATCCCATTTGATTTTCTCGAAACTTTCTTCGTCCTCTTGAATCGCAGGTCTCTTCTTATCTGGTGGAGTGTTTATCTTTGTTAGGATGATTCGTTTAATCCCACTGCTCCTCGAGTCACTTTTTGTGCGATTGCACTGCCATGAATTGGCCTTCGTTCTCAATCGCCTTTGGCATTGCTTGCTCAACTTTCCTCGGGCATCACTTTTGTGGGGATTTTGATGTTAATTTTCGCGTATGGCAGAGAGGGAGGGACTTGACTCGTCGAAGTTTAGGGCCGAGTAGTTTGATCGAACTAAAATTTGGGGCTGCAATAAGTTCGGTAGTGTTTGGTTCAAGATGTTGTTGAGGAGTGGCTCAAGGAGCTGTGATGTGTTCTTTGTGGGCTTAGGTTTGTGTTTTCTTTATTGTTTATGGAGCTGAGGTGGGTTGAGTTTTAGGAGAATAGGCTTTGGGTTTTGTGATGTTGTTTGGTGTTGGGTTTGCAACGGGTTCTAGTGATGTGTTGGTTATTGGTAGTGGGGCTGGGTTCACGGTGGCTTCTTGTGATGGGTTGGGTATTAATATTGGTGTTCATTTGGAGGGTTCAATTTGAGATGATTGTGGGCTCATAGTATTGACATCTAGGTAAGGGCCACTCTAGTAATTTGCAACATCATTTGTGAACCCCAACATATTTTGAAATATGGAGAGCTCTCCATGAAGTGTCCATCTCTAAGAGCAGGAGACTTGGCCTCATCTTTCTGACACAAATCTTCCCCTTTGCTCCACGAAACAGATTTGTCACCCTTTCCTCTGCCATGTGTCCAAGGTCTAATCGTTTCGTACTCTGCACCGCCGAACATGTCTCCTCAAGAAGCTGAACCTTCATCTTCTCTGACGATGCCTTTCCACTTTCCCTACCCACCTATTCCGTCGACTCTGAGAACTGTAGTGTATCACTGAACCTTCATCGACGCTGAAAGTACCTACTAGCGCATACTCTGATTTTGACAAGGGCAAGTCAATCCACTGCCAGGATTGTGTAGCTTGATCAATTTCAAGTAACCCACCGCACTACCTGCCAACCTCTTCAAATACCTTGGTCGTCCATAGATAAATGGGAAGGGACTTCACTTTCACCCAACAATTTTGACCAACAATCCTTACGTTTTCTATAAGGAGATTCGTTGTATAGGTATTAATGTGATTAAGAACATTTGGGTGGAAATCCTTGGCATTTAAGATAGCCTTGTTGAACTTGTGATTCACACACTTGATAATTGCGCGACCATCCTCCACTACTTGAAGCTTCACCAGCCATCCGTTTTATTTTGAAATATCTTTTTGTGAGTTTCAACCAATGGTTTCAGGACAATGAGAGACAACCATTCTTCTTTGACTTTGGTGTTGTTTGGCGTCACCGATGGTTTCTGGTGAGTATGAGCATGGTTTAAAAAATCGACAAACTTCGCCGAAGTTCGGGCTTCGGCGAAGTTTGTCGATGTTGAGGTGAGCGAAGCGAAGGGCAGTTGAAAAATTGCAAAACTTCGACTCTACTTCGACTAACTTTGACCGAACTTAGAAAACATCGATGGTAGTTCATAAAACATGAAGTAAAATTGTTATGTTTCGTGGAAGTTGAGCAAATTTTGACTGAAACTTCGACTATGCTAAAAATATACTTAAAATTCGGAATATCCTCCACTGACATGAGTTTTATGTATTATTGTTGTATGATTAAATATATTCCTAGCATCTCTACGAAGAAACTTGAGTTTTCTAACTTTAAAGTGAAATTCCGTAAACTTCCGTACATCGGCGAATTTTTGTCAAACTTCCATCGTCGAAGTTAACTTCCTCGAATTAATTCAGAATTTTAAGTGAGCGAAGTCATAGACAAAGTCGAAGTTTCAAACCTTGAGTATGAGACATTCCAATGCTCCGATCATAATTTTTCCATCCCCAAATCATTGCATAATGGCTCGACAAGAGAAGCCTCCATGTGTCAACGTTTTCCACCACTTCAATAAAGATTCCAAAAGACTTTCGGTTCATGATTTTAAGGATTCGCATGTATGTCCCGCTTGTGTTATGCAAAGAATTAACCATGAACCTATAATTACGACTATTATGAGTGAACTTGTTCCTTTCACAGTTGGGATACCTCAACGGCTTCTCGATGAACTCAACAAGTCTCTTGGTGACCTCTCCGTCTGCTTCATTAGCAAAGCTTCCTTTCCTAGACTCCTCAATAATCTTTACTCCTTGTTGTCCTCAAAGATACTTGATCATGAAGTTCTTGCTCCCATTCGAGAATGATTCTTGCATCTCTTCCCATGTCATCACACTTGATTCCCGTTCCTTCCAACCATCTTGGTTCCCTCTTTGGTTTTGACGAACAACCTGAGTCCTCTCCTCTATCATTGTACTTTTCAACTCATCAGTTAATCAGTTATTAATTTCTTGATTTCAATGTAAATTGTCCATGTAAGCATTTATACTTTTGCCTTTCTAAAAATCTAGCAGATCGAAAGTAGCCTTTATATAGGCTAACCACATTCTAATAGGACTCCTAAAACAATTATAACTTCTAATTAGATAACAATAATATTCCTATTTAGACTCAACTAAATCTCTAATGGAAATCGCACTCCAGAGTAGGTAATGTAACTATTATCGTCTTCTCATCAAACCTTGAAAATGGATGATTGCCTCAAAACATAATTTCTTTTTTTTTAATCTGCCAAATCTGCTCACTAAGGATTTTTTTTCCCAACTTCTCCTCACTATTTTGATTATATAAATTTATGAATTGTATATATTCTGGTCCCTGGATCTACACATTTACAAGTCAGAAAAAAAAAATCAACAGTAAACACGTAGATAATGAGGGGAGCATCTGAAGGAAATTGCACTAGAGAGTAGGCGATGTAACTATTCCTATCGTCTTCTCTATTTATATTGAACCTAGAAAATGGTTGATTGCCCATAATTTCTTTTTTATCTTCTGCTGAATTGTCTCACAAAGAATTTTTTTCTTTTCTTTTTTTTTTTTTTTTTTTTTTTTTTTTTTCTGCTTTGCTTTGTTTTTGAACAAATACATTTCTAGTTGAAAAATAAATAGTGCACCACTATTTTTCTTGAGTTTCTGGATGTGAAATTCAAATTCTCTTCATTCCTTGCAGGCTCAGGCACTTCTTAGCTTCTTCAGAAATCAACGGCATGGAAATGCAGCCAGGGGTTTATCTTGACCTTGCAATCCTCTTGAAATTGTGGCAAAGGACAAGACAACAAATTCATTAGTAAGTGTCAAAGTGGTGTGTGAACTACTTTTTCAGCAAATAGATGTGCGCAAGTTCCTATTGGAATGTTTTGCTTTGGTTGCAAGGAAAATGTCCAAAAAAAATGGAAGGCAAAGCAGAATGAGGAATTTAGAAACGTTTCAATTTGGGAAGAGATGATTGTTGTATATGTGATGTGGTAGAAAATTGTATTAGAGCTACCATTTATGTGATCTCCTGTGTGAGTTACAAAGCTGATGCGCATTCTTTTTTTATTTGGTTATTACCTAGGTGACTCTTTGGTCTAATCTCTCTGTATTTGTCTCTAAAACACAGTAAGCAGTGTGCAGGTTCTGCATCACATTGTATTATATCTTTCTGTTGTTTGCTATGTTATTTCGATTTATAGGCTATGCAAGCCAGTTGGCTTACGATAACATATGTAAACTAGAAATCTCTGAAGACTAATCATCTTTTCTCTTTGCAGAAAACAAATTATAGCTGACCCCATTTTCTGTTGCTGTCGTCAAGTTAGCTTTGAAGCTCTCATTCTCATCTAGGTAATGATGGAAGTCACATGCATACAAGTCCCAAGTTTTTTTTTACTAGTACGGCAAAGAAATACTTTTTTTTTTTTTTTTGAAAAAACATTGGTTTGACGCTATGATCAGGTGGGCTTACCAAGTAACCATCATAGATCTGATTCTCTTCTCAGCTTCTGTTCTAAGCCCGAGTAACCAAAAATAGAAGAAAAGGTCTTCGTTTTATTTTTACTTTTTTTTATGACAAGTAAACCTTAGGGTTCAGGGAGACTTCAAATTAAAATGACAATTAAGATTGTACAAGGTAGGGTTGCGCTATGATTTACAGAGTTTGTCAGTTGGTACCTTTTTTCTTATATGGTTTGCGTACAAACCTGCAGTTCACTGGGCGGGCCTGAGAGGCTCAGGGGAGGCCTAGTTGGGTTCGAGCTTTAAACTTTTGTGCAGGCCCACCCAAGCTTATAGTTTTTTGATTAAATCTAGATATATACTAATAAAGTAAATAAATTTAATAAAAGTTTTAAAATGAATTCAAAATAGAAGTTAGAATGGTAGTATAAGTTTACCAATTGACCTTGATTAAGGTTTAGACTTCACTTTCAACATTTTCTTATTTATAATATTTAAAATAAAAAATAGTATTAAATGTCAAAGCATCTCTAGTGAGATGGATGAGGCTTCACCTCCCATACGGCAAGGTTTAGGGAGGTTGTGGTTCGACTCTCGCTAAAGTAAAGAAAATTAAAAAAAAAATTAAGTAGTTTATGGGCAGGTTGGGGCAGGCTTGGGTTTACAAATATAAAGCCAAGCCCATTCCAAACGAGGTGGGCATCGACAGTTAATTCTTGATAATACTTCTCCGCGCGAGCGTGTGGATCTTCACTAGTGTCGATATTGTCCTCGGATTAACTGCCTTCAACTCCAAGGTGTGGTTTTAGCTCTAAAAGTCTTGGTACTAATTAAGGGGAAATTTCACTTATATACTTCATTATGAAGTCTTATTTAACCGTTATAAGACTATTATTTTGGTCTACACATCTCTCAACAACAATAAATAATATGACATATAGGGTTGAGAAAAAAGGGTACTGGTCCAGACATCCCCCTAATAACAACTAAAATAAGTGTTCGGATCGGTACTCGTTTTTAAAATGAACATTTTTTTCTTGTCTGATCTTTTATTTTTATAAAATATATTAGATCCATTTTTTGTCCAAACTTGTTTTCAAGTATCTTGAAATCTGATGTTTTTCTCAATTGTTACAATCGCATGCATTGAAAAACCTACAAAAATAGAAAAGATAACATCGAGAGTCTGATAAATGATTATACAAAAAAGATTAAAACATTCAAAACACCACTATTAAGTTCTAATGCATATAACACAATATACATATGTGAGAGAAATACACAAAATTAATACATTATAAAAAAAAGTTTCATTAATAAAAGGGAGTGGGGTGTGCTTTTCTTAAGTAAGAGACCAAGTAGAGAGGGGAGAGGGAAGATGTTAAAGACAAAAGAGATTTGGGAAAGGGAGAGCAGAGATCATGAGAAGGGGAGTTGAGACGGCAATAGTGAAGGGTGACGGAGTGGCGACACTCGAGTTTAAGGTTTAATCTTATATAATATAGGTAAATTTACTAAAATATCGTTAATAATTAATCGTTAATGTACCCATTTTTTTTTTTTTTTTTTTAATTTTGTCAAGACCAATGGACAGAGTTTTATATCCAGACCCGTATTTTTTTGAGAAAATTATGTTCGGGCCCGTTTGAAGCAAGACCGGACAAATGCAGACAAACGGGTCTAGACACTTTTTGTCAGCCCTAATACCTAATGGTATCAGGGCAAAATATAGGTGCATTTTACTTATTCTCTTAATGAGAAAATCCATTTTTTTTTTTTTTTTTTTTTTTTTTTTTTTTTTTTTTTTTTTTTTTTTATGGCAACACACATGATTTGGTCCATAAACTTTACAGTTTTTATGTTTTTGGCCCTTGAACTTTTATCACTCCATATTTGATCTTTTCATCTAGTCCAAAAAAGTAAAGTGATTTTTATAATTGAATCGATATGTTTACTTGAACCAATCAAAACCCAAAAAAAAAAAATGACAATTTTCACCAATTTTCACCTAGTCCAAACAAAGTAAGTTTGGAACTTTTTTCATCTAGTGATAACTTACAAAAAATGTATTGGCGTTTAAGAGCATTGTTGAAACTGTGGTCCTTACGTTGACAAACAATTTATAACTATTTTATTGTTTCTTAGTTGGAAAGAACGTGCGTTGGGTGACACGTGTCGAACATATACAATGAATACCCACCTATTTGTTATACTTTTATTTTGCAGTGGCGGTAAGTGAGATTGTCTCTATGTGAATTTAACGCTTTCCTAAGAGTTTTAAAGAGTTTTATTAATTAACTAACTACTAATTAATTTGAAAACAATTATTAAGAACATGCAATAAACTAAATTATAGCAACTAAATAACTTTAAGATTAACTCAATTTAAACAAAGCTAAACCAAGGAAAGAAAAAGAAAAGAATCAAGATGGCTAATGATCAAGCACGAAACCAACAACAGGGCCAAGGGAATAACCAACCTGAACGTGATCTGGTAGTGCAGGATAGAGTGCGGGGGCAGAGATGTCTTCATGAATATTCAAGCTTGAAGTTCAAGAGACTTACAACAGAGTGATGAGACTTCCAGCCAACATCACCGAGTTTGAACTGAGACCATTTCTAATCAACATGGTGCAAAATCACTCGTTCAACAGGCTAGCGAATGAAGATCCAATTGCACATGTAGAGAATTTCTTAGAGAAGTGCGACACCGTGCACATTATCGGAGTTACGAAGGAGGTGACCAGGATGAGACTTTTCCCATTCTTATTAGGTGGAAAAGCCAAATCTTGGTTCAGGGGCTGAGCGCAAGGAGTATGACCTCATGGGCGGAAATCAATGAAAGATTTCTAGACAAGTTCTTTCCTCCGGTGAAGGTCAGTGAAAGGAAACTGGAAATAAATAAATTCAAGTAGGAAAATGCCGAGTCTCTTAGCGAGGCTTGGGAAAGATTCAAGGAGTTGCTGAGGAGATGTCCAGGACATGGATACGTGAAATGGGCACAACTCTAGATTTTCTATTATGGGATGAATCACAGCACCAGAACGATAGTAGATGCCACATTAGGTGATTTTTTACTAACGAAGGATGAGGATGGAGTATTGGATCTCCTAGATCTTATGTCTCAAAACTCTACAGCCGGTACTCGTTCCACAATAAGGAAACCTGTAGGTGTATATGAGATTGATTCGCAAGCTTCGATCATTGCACAACTATCCAACCTAAGAAATCAAATGGCAAATCTTCAAATGGGACAATAAAGTTCACAAGTGCAAGTGATACAACAACATATTAATTACCAAGCCATGGTGGTAAATCAAATGGACATGCAACAAGGAATGAAGTATGAGGACATCAACTTCATGAACAACCAGAGCTATGTAAACAACTTATGGTTGAGAGGAATGACTTCTCAAAGGTCTTATCATGGTTACAATAACAATCCCAACTTCTCATATAGAAATCCTGATAACGCACTGAAGTTACCTCCAAGCTTTCATTGCCAAGTCCAATACGAGATGCTAGAGCAGAGCAAAAAGCAGACTTCATTAAAGTTAATTGAGAAACACTTGCACACCATCGACATGAACAATAGTGAACGCCATGAGAAGCAGGAGAAAGAGGTAGAAAACATGAAACAAGATATGAAGAGAATGGATGATGAGATATCACAATCCATCAAGAACCTGGAGAGACATATTTTTCAGTTAGCCATTGCATTGAATTCAAGGAAGGAAGGATAGTTTTCGAGTAACACTATTACAAATCCCAAGGAGAATGTCAGTGCTATTCACATGATGAGCACTATGGCATTGAATGAGCCAAGACAAGAGCAAGTGATGTACAAGCTAGAAAAAGTCAACACTTTGGCTGGGAAGAAGCATGAAGTGATGCATGAGAATGGAACGAAAGTGATGCAAGATGAACTTGAAGGATTGAAGCAACTAAGGATCAATGCCTTGAAGAATCAAAAGAAGGGAAATAAATAATGGAGAGCTAAACAACAAGATGAAGGACCTTCTAAAGAAGCACAAAAAGAAAATAGTATCAAGGTGGTTCCAAGAAAACTGAAACAAAAATTCAAGTTTACACTGAGACTTCAACTAATCAATATGAGAGATCCTGAAGACATTTGCATACCATTAAGTATTGATGGGCACTGGTTTAGAAATGCCTTATGTGATATTGGAGCCTCAGTCAATGTCATGCCAATAAAGGACATGCTGCACGTCAATTTGAAGATCAATTGACGCGATACAACAAATTTGCAAGTAGTTGATGGTAACTTGATATCAACCATAGGAAAAATCCTGAATGTGCATGTGAAAGTGGGTAGATTCACATTCATTGTGGATTTTAAAGTTATGGACAACAATAAGGATGATGATGTGTCTATGATACTTAGGTGAAAATTCATGAACACTGTCAATGCAACTTTGTACACAAAGAAGAAAAATATCACAATGAGTATTGATGAGGTTGATGATGATGAGCTGAGAAGATTGTCTTTGTTGATGGCAAGAAGTACATCCAAATGAGAATGATATAGTTATCTCTAATCTATTGATGGAGTTTCTCGATTTAGACTTGGACTAAACGAGCGAAGAGACGTCAGACTAATGACTTAAACTAAGCACTGGGAGGTAGCCCAAGAGTTTTTAATTTCGAATTTTTGAATTTCAGTCAAGTAGTTATTTAGTTAGTTTAATTAAGGACATTCCAAACATTTTAGTTTTCTAACTTTTGAAAATTTGTGCAAAATGTACAAGAAAGGCCATTCATCGAGTGACGATTCATCAGAATGGAAAAGTCTCGACTAACTAAGTAAAGAGCCTAAAAGAGCGAAAAAGTTCAAGTAGTAAAGGTTAGGTACATGGAAAAATTACAAGTAAGTTTTATGGAGTTTTTATATAAATATGGGTTTCACGCGGTCGCGACACTTTGTGTAGTAATACACAAAGCCGAGAGAGCGCCAAATAGGGAATTAATGAAAATATATGCTAAATAACATGAACAGACAAGTCCATGCCGTGTGTGTAAGCACACGTCATCGTGGGGTATAAGGCACGGTGCCAGTAATGCGCTGAGGTGTGAGCTAAAAAGCTCGTAGCATGCCCGATGCTATCACGGCATAGTCAGGTATACGGAACGACACCAGCGTCGAAGAGAGGGGTTTTAAACCCTATTTCACCACATCTTTCACACTTGCAACCAATCTCATACACAACCAACCAAGCATACATCCCTTTAGAGCCTAAGATTGATATTTTCTAAGTGAGAAAAGAGTGTTCCTAGTGATTTGGAGTGAAAGGAGAGAGTGCATTGTGGATTAGCACAAAAGAAAGAGCTAAGGCATTTATTTGGCTATTTGATTAAAAAGAGCATTAGGGTTTTAGTTTGTGAGAAAAGTGAGAGGGCTTGGATTGATATATGCTTGGAGGAGTATTCTACACATGAAAGTAGTCCGACATCGAAGTAAATTTACGATTTCATTAGTTATGCTTTGAAATTTTTGAGAAATCTTGATGAAATTACATGAATTGTGGATATGAGGTTGTTGGATTGGAATTTAAGTTATGTAGATTTAGAGCATCAATGTGACTTACAGAGACCTATTATATGTCTTTTGCATTATTTTGGCATTTGAATGATCCTTATGAATGAAAATCCTGATTTTAGGTGATTTGAATACCCGTGTTGTTAGTTGTTGAGTTTTGTGAATTTTTAAAAATGCCGGAGAAAAATGAGGTAAGCAAGTCAAGTGAGTGAAGTAAGAGCGAATGATTATGAGGTATCATTCTCAATAGATCCAAATGAGGAGGAACTTAGGCCTTTTAAGTCAAAGTATTACATTAGTAGAGAGGCTAAGGATATATATGATGTTGAAAAGTCAATAATTAGACATGTTTTATAATGCAATTTAGGTTGATTTTAGATATGAACGATGATATTACACTAAATATTCTCTTGTTTTTGTGATTTTAAGATTTAATTAGGAAAAATGAAGAAATGAAAGAAAAGAGGAATAATTGCAAACAAGTTAACTGGAGAAGAGGTCCAACGATTAACTAGTGGTATAAGATTACATAAGAAATCGCCACCTATATCGACAACATAGAAGATACAACGAATCAATAGTGAATTGTAAATTACACTAGGAATTGCTAGCTGAATCGGTGGAGTACAGAGACCAATTTTCAGTGATTAACTCATCGATTTGTGAACATAATGGAATCGCTGACAAATCGCTAAGGTTGGTTACGAGTTTTATAGATACTATAAGATTTGAGTTTATATCGAGTTAATGTATAACTTAGGAGACTATATATAGATACCTAGGGCTTCAAAATCAAGCTCTCCTATTACTCTCCCATAATTTCTTTTAGCTTTTTATTAGAAGTAAGTTAGTTTATATCGAGTTTATGTTTGAAGCTACATTGGAGCTTTGTTTATTTCATTTATTTAATTATGTCTTTCAATTATATTATTATGTTATTTAATTCCAGCATGAGTGAGTAGTTTATTAATCTAAACAAACCCTAGACATGTATATACTTTGGATTGCTATATAGTTATAATTAAGGAATCACAAACTTAATGCTTTAAATTTAATCATAAACAACAATCACGGTTATAATAAGTTGTTTTTATGTATTACAACTAATGAAGATTGATATTGCATGCATAATTGCAAATATATATTGTGGTATTTTGATTCTGAATATATGTTTATGATTATTGATAACAATTATAGAAGTAGTAACTAGGATTAATTTATAGCGTCATATTACCTGAATGACTGTTCTAGGTGATTGTGTTCTAAGTTATTTATTAATTAACAACTCTGATTAATATTTGGTTTAGATTAGGCATGATTTTCATTGAGTGTTAATTTTATCGTAATTTCTATTTTATTGCGTTTTATCCAATATATAGATTTACAATGATAAGAATATGACTTATTTTCCATTGAACATAGGAAAGCCGATGGTTTGCTAAAGGCTATCAACCTATTATGATTTAGTATTTAATGATTCCAAGATTCTATGTTATATGATTATAACTAGGTCACTAAGTGATCTTATGTTCTAGTGTTTGAATGCAATCAAAGTATATTACATTGTTTAGTGGGGTTTGTTTAGATGTTTGTTTAGATATTTATATTATATTGTATCGAATTTGAATTTTGTTTGATTAATTTTGTATTGAATTGTTTGAATTAGTTTAGTTAGTTTGGTTAAGTTAATAGTTATAATTTTTAGTAGTATTTTAATTCTTGTTTGATTAGATTAACTAAATTAAGAAAAATAAGAAAAAAAATACTTTCCTTACAAGTTGCAAAATCCCTGTGGAGGCGATATCCCATTTACCACTACTACAAATAATAAAAAATACTGAAAACTAGTGTGCACGCTCGACACGTGTCAATTTTGGCGCCGTCGCAGGGGACTTTTAAATAACTTCTTAGAATTTTAGACGTTGTATGGTCTACACACTTCGTCGCTCAAATTCTACAAGATCTTTACATCCGTTTGATCCTGAAATAGATACAAATTTTTATCGAAGTTTAAGACGACAAGATGGAGGATAACAACAATAATATCAATGAAAATTTCATTAATAATAATAATGATAATAAATTTATCGATAATAATAACAACAATAATATTGAACTCACTTTTAGATAAGCAAATCAAAATGTTACCACATATGAGCCTATGCGCATAGCATAACTTGATTGATTTCTTGAATTTAAACTTAGATATGGATTTATTAGTGCCTTATCTAACTTATATGGTAAAAACAATAAAGACACACATAAATTCATAAGGAGTATCAACATAAAGTTAACGGGATGAAACCTGAAAGAAGGTACACCCTAGAACAAGTTAAACTTAAAGTTTTTTCCTTTTGCATTGAAAGATCTAACACAATATTGGTTGTTCTATGTCCTCCAAGATTCAATATCTACATGAACTCAAATGTTAGAAGCTTTCCTAGATAAATATATGCCTGCTAGAAAAATTAGTTCCTTTAGAAAGCAAATCATAGTTGCAAAAATAAAAGACGATGAAAATTTTAATGAATTAGGGATAGATTCATAATTTCTTCTTGTCCACAACATAGATATACTCAATGGGCATTATTAGATTATTTAATTGAAAGACTCAATCACTTTGAACAAAGGTTATTAGACACAGTATGTAGTGGATCTTTATTTGAAACAACACATATTTTAACAAAAGAAGCAATTAATAAAAGAAGCAATATGGTGAAAAGATTGAATTCTCAAGAAATAAACTTTATGCAGTTGTAATAGAAAGAAATATTATACATGATGATAAAATTGATGAATTATCTAATATGGTTAGGCTATTAATTAATGATAGATCTAATCAAGTTAAAGCTTGTGGATTCTGTAATAAGGTTACACATCTTACAGATGCGTGCCCTACTATACATGAAGATAATTCTGAAAAGGTTAATCTAATGATGAACTAATTTTCTGGTCCTCCAAAAAACTAATATACTAGGAATACTTATTATCTTGGAAGACAACACCCAAATCTTAGTTATGGTCCCCAAATTCAAAATTATAATACTTATAGATAAAGAGCTCATATGCAATCTGCGCCTAATCAATGTCCTCAACAAAATGCTCATTCTACAAATCAGAATTTAGAGCAAATCTTGCATAATTTCTTGAAACAAAGTCATCAAAACTTTACCCAAATTTCTCGAAATTAGATCTAGACTGATACTTTTATTAATGCACTGAAAAATCAGTTAAGTTAAATGAATTTACAAATAAATATGTTAAGTACTCAACAAAGTAATCAAGCTAAAACATCTACTCAAGCTACTGTTTTTCCTATTAATCAAGCACAATTAAAATGCTTTATTCAATGATGAGAAAAATACATCTATAACTGAAAATATATTTAAACAAGGTAATAAAAAGAAAGCACATAAAACTATTGAAGAAGAAGAAGAAAAAATGATGGCTAATGTCATTCCTACTAGAGAATGGATGGCTAAACAATTGAAATATACACCTTTCCTGAAAGGCTATACCCATGGTACTTAGCCAGAGTTCAAGCATATGAAAAATCTTCACAAAAGTCTAAAATAATTGTTAAAGATGAAAGTGATATGATTTTTAATAATTTGAATGAAGATATGTATTCATATTCTACCGTTCCACAACGATTAGATGATGATAGGGAGGAAGAAAACAATGAATACATTCTTGAAACATTTAGGAAAATAGAAATTAATAAACCATTCATGAAATCAATTATGCAATTTTCTAATTATAATTCAAAGAACTCTCTGAATCAAAGGATAAATTCTTAGAATAATCTAAAGAAAACTTAAGTCAAAAGGAGTCTGCTTTAATTAAAAAGAAAATACTTGAGAAATGTTCTGATCCAAGAATGTTTCGAATTCTTATTATACTAGGAACTTATTTTGCAGATCTTGCTATGTATGATCTAGGAGCATCAATTAATGTTATGTTTCTTAAACTATATGACTCATTGAAAATATGTTCAATGACTAATACACCTATTAATCTTACTTTAGCTGACAACACACTTATTAAACCTCGTGGTTTACTAGGTGATGTCTTAGTAAAAGTAAATGACTTAGTATTTCTAGTTGACTTTTATGTCATGGAAATGGGAGACTCAGTATCATCTAAATCTCCGCCTATACTTTTAGGAAGTCCATTTCTTAAAACAGCCAAAAAAAGTTGGATATCTTTGAATGAATAATGTCTATGGAATTTGAAAACAAAATTGTCACTTTTCATTTTAATGATGAAGATGTCTATGATAATTTTGATGAATCTAATAATGAGCAAACTAATGATAATGAATCCTTAAAATTAAACAATCATAATTTAAAGCTGAAGTATATGTTATTAATACAGTAAAAATAGAAGACGAAAATGTTTTGACAAAAAAATGAGCGAGTTAAATATACTTCAAATCAAAGGATAATAACTCAAGAATGGAGGTATAAACACCCGAACAATGTTAGGAACGATCTTAAAATGGAGGAGTTTAAAGTTACGAAGAATAAGAAGAAAAATAAGAATCTAGCAATCGTCAAGCTCTATGATCCATGACATATATATTTATATATAAACATAAAAGTCAAGTGGGCTTGGTATTTTAAAGCTATTTGTGATACAGGTTCTAAAGAAAACTAAAGGCCAATTCACTTCTTTGTCATACTCAACTGGAGTTGGATGTACTTGCTTATGAAAAAGTTATTCTACCAAACGATTATTCAATGAAACTAATAGGAATGGTTACTAATTACCATTTCAAATTGACAGGTACATTATTCCCATAGACTTTTTGGTTATGCCACACTTCATCAGTAAAGATACTCCATTAATCTTAGGATGACCTTTCTTAGCCACTTCATAAGCTATCGTGGGTACTCTGTACAAGACAATCACTTTTAGGGTGCATGGCCAAGTAATTGCTCTCTGAATGAAACTAGAGTGGAAAATCCTACATTTAAGTTTATGGAACCAGTTTAGAATTGCATGGTTCAGTCGAGCCAATGATAGTAACAAAAAGCACTCTTTGGGAGGCAGCTCCTATTATATCCTTACTTTCTATTTTATTATTAGAATTAGTCAGTTGTTTTTATATTCTCTCAACTTTTGACTTTTATAATGGGGATATTTTAGGAATTAAATTGCGGAATAGTTTTATGTAAGGGGGTTGATCGATCCAATTTCTTTCCATATTATATTATCTTTATGCATTAGTTTTTATGTTAGCAGGTTATTTATTGTCATGAAATTATTGTTTAGTACAAATCATAGTCAAATTCAGATAATTTTGAATAACTCTACCTTTTTTATTAGACATATATGTGATAATTATATGGGAGAATCAATTAAATTAAAAAATAGTTAAATTCGGCCAACGATTCCCCAACGATTCTAGTTTGTACTGTAATTCACTGAGAAAATCGGCAGCAATGTGCAGAATGTTCAGTGTAATTTTATGTCAGTGATTTGTCACCGATTTACACTTATAACTAAGATTCTCTGAAGTAATCGTTGAGCCATTGAGGCTCATTTTCAACAATTTTAGCAATGATTTCCCAGTGAATCCACTTAAACCATAATTCACTAAGAATGAATACGAGTTTTTTAAAAAAGAAATTCAAAATTGCTACATTTATCTATTTCACACCCACCAACTATTGTAACATTTCGATCAAGAGACCAATTTTCTACTAGATTCAACCTTCCAAAGCTAGATTTTAGAGTATTTAAGTGATTCCCACCTCAATCTTCACACATTCAACCCAAAACTTGGTAAATTTTGAGTGTGTAGAGCTAATTAGGACTTGAGCAAGGGGAATTTGAAGTTGGAGCTTGGAGAAGTGTTTTAGAGGAGTCTTAGAATCCCAATCTTGAAACATTCACTTTAAAGAAGGTAATCAATGAAAACCCTAACCTTTTATCAATTATATTTTCAGTTTTTCATCGGTTTTTAGATTTTTAAATATGTTAGAAGCTAAATTTTGAAATTTTTACTCTAAATTTGGGTTAATATCGAATGTTTTCAATTACACTACTAGTATGGGAGTGGTGAGAAAATTCTTTTATTGATATCGAATTTTTGAACTATTTTTAGTATATGGCGAATGGATTGAATTTTGTAAGCAAACTAATTTGAGACTAAGTTCAAATGAGTTCGAGGTTTTTGTGTTTGTCTATCGCATGACTTGAATTACTTACGAACAATTATATTTATCAATGATGTTTTATCGATAAATTTCACATGAATTTCAAACTCTCAATTTATAAATGATTTTTTTTCCGATGAATTTCTCCATATTAGATAAATAAGTTGAATTTTACCGAACACTTTTTTGACAATTTGGTTTTAAATAGTTTGACAAGTTCATGCCGAAAGTGGAAAGGATAGAAATTCAAGGGAGGTTAAAGGAAAAAATGAATTTAGCAGAGAAAACCAAGGATAAATCCAAAGTTTCTCGAATCTAACCTACGAGAATTTCTTTCGACACACCTAGAATTAGACCACAAAGAGAGCCTACTCCACCTTCATCATTTAGTTTTGTGTTTTAAGAAGAATTTGGGGATGAGGAAGAGGAAGTAGAACGAGAAATACCATTTGGGGCAAAAAATTATGTTCTTAGGAAGGAAAATTTTATAAATGAGAAAGCATTTACCAAATTTAAGAATGATTTAGTGCGGGAAAGGAAGTTGATCCTGGAGAGGGGACTCAATGTAAAGAATGAATTGAAATATAGGCATAGGATTTTAGATATCATTAAGGCGAAAACTGAGGATTATTAACTATGGACTATCAACATTTAAACCCTGATGATGTTCCTAGTGAGAAGGGATACGACATTTTGGTGCAAGAGTTTTATGCAAATGCTTTTGGAAGTGACAATAAGAAAATGTCACAAGTTCGAGGAAGAACAATAGATTATTCCGCTGCAAGAATAAACTGGTATTTCAGTTTATTGGATTTTCACTAAAGAGAAAATGATGAGTACCCTAAGCCTGAATATGCAATTAAATACCACTACGGACCAAGACAATTAGGGGAGGTTTAGAGGAAATCCATTGTGATGGATTCAATTTAGATATGGAAGGATACCCGAAGCACATCACTACTAAATATTTTAGGAAGTTCACGAAAGTATGGTGTTATTTAATAATCGCCAGCTGACAACCAAGTACGCAGTATTACAAAATCGTGAACTACAAAGCCACATTGCTTTACCACATTGTCATAGGATTGAGATATTTGAATGTTGGCAAGATTATCTATGAGTGGATAAGAAGTGCCATCAAAATGAAGAATAACGACGTATTACCCTTTCCTTTGATGATCGCGACTTCTTGTAGGGCATATAAAGTAAACATGGCAGGACTTGAGATGAATGTTTTACCAGAGAACACCATCATAGATGAAGTTATAGAGATATATGGAAAAATTAATGGATATGGAGATTCTGAAGATGAGAGAGAGAAGGATGAAATAGCCAGAATAGAGATAGAGCTAAGAAGAAGGATTAGAGATGACACAAGGAGAGTTCTAGAAGAAATGTCGAGAGCTAGAAATGATCCAAATGTGGAGCAACCTGCTAAGGACTATGATGGACTATACATGGAGTTGGCCTTTATGGGTACAAATTTGAGTAACCAAGTGAGAACTTTGATGAATCAAGAATTGGTATTATAGAACCAGAGGGCCTTAGCAAGGATGATTCACAAGATGGAGAGAACAATGTCTAGAAGACATAAAAGACAAGGAGGCACAGAGGTTCGTGTACCTTCTACGTAGATGAGGCTATAAATTAATAATAGTCTAAATGTTTTCACTACTGCCAGTTCAGGGCTACTACTTCTATGCCCACTGCGAGTTACTAGTCCCAATGGATTCATCCAGTGGAGGATGATGATGAAGCAAATTTCAGATGAAGACAGTGATTTCTTTGCTCCATTTTATCTTTTTTGTCTCTAAGTGATAATGTGTGAGGTCTTACTTGTATCTGTGATGATATACTATGTGATCTGTGGTGATATACTATTTTTGATCTATGCTTGGTGATGTGAAACATTTTATAATGTGCTTTGGTGATACATTTGATGCTACATTTGATATACATTGGTGATGGGTTATGACACTAGCCACAAGTGTACAAAAATCGTGTAAGTAATAGTGGCACCAACTCGTGTTTGTGCTGGGTATATCGTATCCATAAGGACGGTTGTGTGCTAATTTTTAATCCAACTACGGAATAGAGTTAGGCACTTTGATTTTGGTTTTATAAATGAAAATTAATTACTAAATTAATTTAAATAATTGCAAGTAATTAAAAGTGGTCTTAAGCTATTGAGAGAATGTCATAAGGAATCTAATTCAACCAAGTTTTATCATTCGAGTCTAATGTAATTAGAAAGTCTCCTAATTCGTGTTATGATAGGCGAATTTCTTAAAATCCACTCCATCCCGATGTCTCGATGATGGAGATTCTAGCGTCTCACGAGGACTCGGTCGGTGAATTTCTCAAATTAGGGCAGCACACGGCCTAATCCCGTCATTAAGCCCTAATCTTACCATATAGGACTTAACAAGGAATTAGTCAGCCTTTCCAAAATCGTATTACTTACCAAACCCATCCGATGTCAATTCATAAAAAAAGTTAATTAAATTTTACTTACTTCAAATTTTATTCAGCGGAAGTCTTAACTAATTAGCGGAAGCTTATAACATGAGACTTAACAATTGCGAAAAAACTAGGAAATAAAATCACATGCGTATATAATGAAACGACGATATATAACATCATGTGTCTGGTCAAAGTACTACTCACTCAAGCCATAATATACAACCCCATAAGTATATGACATACATATAAAAGTTATTCATAAAAAATCAAAACCTACAAAATTTGATATAGCAGCACTCCCCTAGCTCAGAGGTAGCCGCCGTTCTTCCTTTGCCTGGCTTGCTATTCGATGAGTCTACACCCACCGTCATAAAAAGGACGGTGAGTACAGGAAAGTAAAAAGTAACACTGAGAGACATTTGTTCACATTCGTAAAGCATTATAATAGCAACTACACTGTAAAGAGAACATGCAAAGAGATACTTTAGTTAGACAAAATGAAACCGACACACAACTAAATAGTAATGATCTAGGGTTGGTCGGTCATGACCTTCATCACATCAGCCTTTTCCACTATATGAGGATGGAGCTGAGCTCTACATCAATATGATGGTCTAAGCAGTGCTCTTGCCTTTATAAACTTTCGCTGGTGCCAGTCACTTGCGATATATACTTGCCAAATACCCTAGGTCCCATATCCCATGTGCTGCATAGGTTATGCTTGCCAATAACCCCGAAACTCATGTCCCATATGCTGCGCAAGATAGTGGAGAGATCCTAATCACCCTGGAAAGTCTAGTGACCCCTGTATGTCCAACGGACCTCTAATGTAATGACCCTAGATATAAGAAACACTTTCATATTTCAAGAAATAACATGGTTTAAGAATCCAATGAAGCAATTGCATTTCTAATGCACAAAGGAAATAGATTTACAATACTATGTAACACCTACCTAATAGCATGCTATTTCGCTGACCACTTGTACTAACATTCAAAAATGACATAACATATGATTTGGAGTCAATGAAATCATTTAATCAACAATCTATACCATGAAAGCAACCTCATAAAATGAGAAAGGACAACAAGTCATAGTATATGAAGTATAAGGAAAATCAAACCAAATGACTGGAAAAGAACAAATAAATAGGAATGAAATGTAAATAAATACTTACAATCCACACAATTTTCTATGATAATCGAGCCTCCCAACACCTCGTATCACATATCTGAACTCCTAAGACTCTTCCTTATATTCGTGATATCAAACTAATCCAAATAAATTGGGTTTAGGTAATGCAAAATGGGTTTAGGAACCTTAACCCAAAACAACCCCTTAATACTAAATAATATTGAGATTTTAATCCTGTATTGCAACACACTTGTAGGCATAAAATTGTCCAAATCTCAACACCTTCCCTTGTACAAAGTTTTTTTTCTTTAACTTAGTTTGTCGAAAAGATTTGGTTTGCATAATTTCAATTTAAAATGAAAGAGATATTGCAATTTTACTAAACACAACTCAAATTTGAACCTAACCTGACTAGCAGATTTATAAAATTTATTTCTCCCTATCTATATTTTAACGATTTGTAATTTTTTGTCACAAGGCATCTAGAATAACAAACAACAACATACTAAAAGATAAGCTCATTTGTATGAGTAGTTAGGGAGTTATACAATTTACAAATTTAGTTTCAAAAATCTCGTAATGCATTTTATCACCTATTTGTATAGCACTTTTGGATATGAAAACATTTGAATTACAAAATTCCAATAAGACAAAGTTGTTCCCCTTTGAGTCAGCTTTCAAATGACACCAGATTGGGTTCATTTCAATTTTAAATAACCAATATTTGACCAAATTACATAGGTTAGTTCATAATAAAACATGCAAAAATTCAGTTTTGGACTTACAAATTCAAAAATTCATATCTTTTTGATTTCAAAATCAAATCAAGACTTTTTAGTAGCTGGATTATCAGCTTGAAATGAGGAATCCAAATATATTAACGAATTTCAAAGTCCTAATCATCTAACCTCTGAAAATGGCTAAAAACCAGAATTGGTTTCAAACTTAAATAGAGAGATGTGTACCTAGTTTGATGAACAACTAGTTAACTTGATCTCTTCTTCACCAAACCCACTTTGGTTGCTTGTCTTCTTCTTCCTCCAGCCCTCTCCTTCTTTCTAGCAAGTTTCCTATCAATTATGCAAATGAAATGAAGTTGATTTGGTTGTATGAGTTATTGCTAGCTTTATATAGTAAGTGGATATGGTTGATTAATAACCATTGATTTCATTGTGCACATGTGTCTCGAGGCTCATCTAGTGATACACCTATTAACACATGTCTCACAAACTCATGCTATGTGACACCAATATATAACTCCATTGGTGTTGAGATGAGTCAATACGTGTCTCAATGAAAATCAAGTGGCTATTGTTTTAGCTTACTAACTTAGCTTCATTAAGTATATAATCAAACATAGCCATGTATAAATCACTATAAAAGCTATATATAATCACGCCAACTTACCATACTACTTGCTACCTCGGTCCCACGCCAGCACTCAACTCGAGGCACGTTCCTACACACATATCGACACCTATTCATAAGTACGAATGATTTAGTAGTCTACACATATACAAAACACTAGTCATACATCATTACAATATAACTTATACATCGGCCATCTCACCGCGGTTACAACACGTATCACGATGCAGATCCCACGTCACAAGTCATTTAATACTTATTAAGATATTAAACTCAAATTAGAAAGTTGGGCCGTGACAATTCTTCCCAACTAATGGAAATTTCGTCCTCGAAATTAAACTTAACTTCAAATTATACCTGACTCGAAGATGTATGAAAACCTATCTTGCATATAGTCTTCCCATTCCTAAGTGAGTTTCGACCCTCCATGGAACTGCTACTTGACTAACACTTTCAGTATGGACTTGCCTCTCCATTGCTGTACCCTTCTGTCTAGGATATGTAATGGTTGCTCCTTATAAGATACATCTTTGCTCAGGTCAATCTGACTCAAGTCCATTATCGGTCTCTCGCCTACCTTCGACTTGGCCAGTTAAAGCTTAGACATATGGAACACTAGATGAATCCTCGACATCTGTGGAGGTAACTCAAGCTTATAAGCAACCTTACTGACCCGCCGTTTGATCTTGAAAGGCTCGATGAATCTCGGTGCTAACTTGCCTTTCAGACCAAATCTATGAAAATCCTTCCGAGGAGAAACCTTTAGATACATTAAGGCCCCCTTGTCATACGCGAGATCACTGCGATACATGTTTGCATATTTCTTCTACCTCTCCAGGGCTCCCTTAAGCCTCTGGCGAATCCGTCGTATTTTCTTCGTGTGATCAACAACAAATTCAGGCCCTACAATGTCCCGGTCCTCTAGCTCAGCCCAACAAGATGGTGAGTGACATGGTCTGCCATATAAAGCCACAAATGGCGCCATTTTAATCATAGCCTAGTAATTGTTGTTGTATGCAAACTTACAAAATGGTAGGTACTCCTCCTATGATCTGCCAAACTCAAGTACAAAAGCCCTGAGCATATCCTCGAGAGTCTGAATCAACCTCTGAGTCTGCCTATCAGTCTGAGGGATAAAGGCTGTGCTAAACTGTAAGCGCGTACCGTACTGCTCCTACATACTCCGCCCCATCTTGGACGTATACAAAGCATCTTTGTCTGACGTATTAGTCAATGGCACCCTATGCAGCCTAATAATCTCTCTCTCGAATAATACACTCAACTGGTCAAATGTGTAATAAGTTGCAACTGGTGTGAAATGGGTAGATTTTGTCAATCTGTCTACAATCACCCCAGATAGAATCGTATCGATGGGCAATTCTCTATAGTCCTCTAACAAAATCCATGGCAACATCTTCCCAATTCCATCATGGAATGGGAAGTGGCTGTAATAATGTTATGGGTCTACGATGCTCAACCATCACCCGCTGGCAGATCCCACAGTTCCTGATGAAATTCGATACGTCTGATTTCATCCCAGACCACCAAAAATGTCTCTTCATGTCATGGTACATTTTGGTCATTCCTGGATGAACAATGAATCGGGAACAGTGTGAATCCTAAAGAATCTTATCTCTCAGCTCTACACTGTCGATATCCACAATTTGCCTCTAAATCTCAGACACTGATCTGCCATCTCAGTCTAGTAAGTACAATCGGTACTCTGGGCTAACTCACTTAATCTCGGCTATAAGATATCGACTTTTTGACCTTCTAACTCTCTCTGTGTAGACACTGTATGAAGCCTCATATGTGCCAAATCATAATCTAAGTGTCGATAGGAATATCTGACTAATTGATCATCACCGCTGCCTCGAGTAATCCATACTCATGCGTTATATGGCATATAACAATCTCAGTATCTCCAGTCGGTATCTTTTCTCAGCTCATCAGCAACTACTTTAGCTTCTCCTGGGTGATATTCCATAGAAAAATCATAGTCCTTCAAAAACTCTAACAATCTGCGTTGTCTCATATTCAAATTTTTCTGCGTGAAAAGGTATTTTAAACTCTTGTGGTCAGTGTAGAGTGTAAACCTCTTTCCATACAGATGATGTCTCCATATCTTCAGAGCAAACGCTACTATTGCTAACTTTAAATCATGAGTGGGATAATTCTTCTTATGTATCTTCAGCTGTCTAGATGCATTGGCCATGGTGCCTCTATCCTGCATCAACACACAACCTATACCCGTATGAGAAGCATCTTGATATACTACGAATTCCTGTCTAACCTCAGACAATATCTGTACTAGTGCGGGTCAAAAATCTCTTTAGCTGAGCAAATGCCTCATTGCATTCCTCAGACAAATTAAACCTGCGTCTATCTAGGTCAATCTTATCATCGGTGAAGCGATCTTCGAGTAATCCTTCACGAACCTGCAGTAATATCTTGCTAACCCCAAAAAACTCTCGATCTCCATAACTGACGTCGGCGCAGACCAATCCATAATAGCGTAAATATTAGCTGGATCTACAACAATGCCCGCTGCCCCGACAACATATCCCAAAAACTTGACTTCTGACAGTAAAAATTCACATTTGCTGAACTTGTAGAGTCAATGCTCCCTCAAGGTCTGCAACGTCTCTCTGAGGTACTGCTTGTGATCCTTTTGAGTCCTCATGATATCAATATATCATCAATGAAAAATATCACGAAGCGGTCAAGAAATGGCCTTATTACTCGATGCATCAAATCCATAACCATGGCAGGAACATTAGTCAAACAAACTGCCATGAATGTGAACTGATAGTGTCCATATCTCGTGCTAAATGCTGTCACAGACCAATCCTCATCCCTGATCCTAAGCTGATGATACCATGACCACAGGTCTATCTTGGAGAAATACTGTGCTCTTCTCAGCTGACCAAATAAGTCATCAATTCGTGGTAAGGGATACTTGTTTCTAGCTGTAACCTTGTTCAACTGTCTATAATCGATACACAGTCTCAAAGTACCGTTCTTCTTCACAAATAGGACTGGTGCTCTCCATGGTGACATAAAAGGTTTGATGAATCCGTTCTGTCCTAAATCCTGAATCGACTCCTCAACTTCTCCAACTCTTTCGGAGCCATGCGGTATGGTGGTATAGATATAGGTCTAGTGCCTGATACCAACTCAATAATAAAATCTATATCTTTCGGTGGTCGTAAACTAGGTAAATCCTCCAAAAACACGTCCGAAAACTCGCACACAACCAAAATCTCCTCAAGTTTAGGTCTCTGACTCTCTGCTACGGTGTATAATGACACCAGAGTCTCCATATCTCCACTAGCCGCAAGTCGACCTCCATTGCCCTCAGCTCTCGGTATACTACCACTATATGTGAACATTGAACGCCCAGGAACCTCAAATATCACTGTTTTACTAGAAATAGTCGATATGAGCGTGATACGCTGCTAGCCAATCCATCCCAAACAACGCGTCAAAATTTAAAAACTCGAGAACCCTAAAATCTGCAGGTAACTCTACCCTGCTTATCTCTACTAGACATCCCTCAACAAGACAATTAGGGTAAACCCTATCCCCGGCTGCGGTACTCAAAATCAAATGTACACTAACTCTAATCGGTGTCAACCCTGAAATGCCTATCATGCGAACATAAATGAAAGATACTGTAGAACCCGAATTAAACAAAATGTATAAATCTCTACCATAAATGGAAACCATACACTCAATGAGTTTTTGTGTGGCATCTACATCAGGCTGTGCTACCATGTGTACACCCTCTCAACTATGCGGTGGAATCATGGCTGCTGGCAGTGGATAATATTTAATCCCATGCCCAACCTGACCATATCTATAACATGTGATAGGTCAACGCTGACCCTGAACCAAATCTTGGGCCTGTGCTTGTCTTTGTCCGTGTCGGGAACCATCTCAACCTCTACATCTACTTCTGCCTTAGCCTCTACCACCATGATGCTAACATCGCGATGGTGTTGCAGGTAGTGCTGGCAAAGTAGTAGTAGGAGCTTGCAATGAAGGTCTAAATGGTGGTGGCAAGGGAGGTTTACTAATAATACTCTGCAATGGTGTAGAAGATGATAAAAGGTTACAACTCCTGTAGATGTCCCTGACCCCTGGGAACCTCTATCCCCTCTCTGCGGTCCTTTACCCCTCTATCTCCTCCTCTTAAAATTCAAAATCTGGTCAAGTTTTAATGCTGGTACTAACGGTGTCTTATAGGCAACTCTACCTAAATAATATGTCTCGTGAGAGAGTGCACGCTCATGAATCTCACCCAAAGTCCTGACACCTGAACTGACCACATAAAATCTAATATCTTGTCTCAGTCCATCCTCGAAGTGGTACGCATCATCCAAATCCTCTCTTACTAAATCCCCAGAGAACTGCCTCGGATAGCCATATCTAACTCTATAACTCATCCCTGACTCATCAGTTCCCTATCTCAGGTTCTTGAATTCCTTCCTCAACCTCTTCATCACTGTAGATGGGAAGTACTGTTGGTAAAACTTCCTTTTAAAGGCATCCCATGACTCAAAATCTCCCACAGAAGCTATCGTTGCACACCACCATACATCAACATTTCTCTGTAGAGTGTACGACAAAAGCTCAGCTCGGAGTCTGTCATCAATCCTCACGAATCTGTACAACTTCTCCTAAGACATTACCTACTTCTTAATCATCTCAAAGTCTCGCTAACTATTAAAGTAAACTGGCTTAAGTCTGATGAAATCCTCGCCAACTGAACCTTTACTATCAAGCTTGAAGATGGAGGTGTAAAAGATGGTGTGAAAACTATCTCTACGACTAGAGCTGTCACTACTGGTATAGTCTGTACTACCGGCACTGCTGTTGGTACCATGGGAGTAGTCGTAGTAGTAAGGGCTGGTGTGTGCATTTATGGAGCAAATCGTGAAGTAATCATGGCAATGAACTCCACTAACTGCTGTCCTTGAGCACCAACTCGATCGGATAGCATTTGAAAATCATCCGCTAATGGAATAGGAGGCTGGCTGCCACTCGCACCTGCATCCTCGCTATCACGTGAATAAGCCATCGGTGCCTA
Source organism: Stephania cephalantha (assembly GCA_039657325.1). Classification (NCBI taxonomy): domain Eukaryota; kingdom Viridiplantae; phylum Streptophyta; class Magnoliopsida; order Ranunculales; family Menispermaceae; genus Stephania; species Stephania cephalantha. Next base: position 35,062,737 of record CM077571.1, read on the forward strand.
CAAGTTGATAGCAAACGCGAATCAGCTACAACATAAATAACGCATATATACATATAGAAAATTTACATGTACATATAAGACGTCCCCATTTCACTTTCACTCACTTCCCAACTAATGGTTTCTAGGCAAGGATCATCTGGGTTTCCACATCTAAGATTTATGTTTTCTTGGTTTTAATTGTATTTGTTTTTTATTGGAAAAGTTAGGCCTTTTGCTACCAATTGTAGCTTTTGTATCACATTGAAGAATAACTATATTCCACAATCCTAAGGCATATAAACTTAGGTTTTGTAACCTATGTTTTATAAACAAAGGCTCTGATACCACCTTTGACGACCCCTTCTTAAATTAGGGCAGTGCCTGACTAAATCTTGTTAGTAAGCCCTAATTTCACCATATAGGACTTAACGAGAAATTAGTTAGCCTTTCCAAAACCTTATTACTTACCAAACCTATCCTATGTCAATTCATAAATAAGACTTAATTAAAATTTTACTTACTTAAAAAGTTTATTCAATGGAAGTCTTAACTAATTAGCGGAAGCTTATAACATAAGACTTAACAATTGTGGAAAAACCAGGAAATAAAGATCACATGCATATATAATGAAACAACAATATATAACATCATGTGTCTGGTCAAGGTACTACTCACTATACCCATAATATACAACCCCAAAAGTATATGACATACATATAAAAATAATTCATCAAAAATCAAAACCTACAAAATTTGATGTAGCAGCACTCCACTAGCTAAGAGGTAGTCCCCGATCTTCTATATGTTTGACCTGCTAATCGACGTGTCTGCACCCACCGTCATAAAAAGGACGGTAAGTACAGAAAAGTAGAAAGTAACACCTAGAGACATTTGTTCACATTCCCAAATATGCAACAAGTATCTAAAAGCATGATAGTAGCAACTATGTTGTAAAGAGAACATGGAAAGAGATACTTTAGTTAAATAAAATGAAACTGACACACAGGTAAGTAGTAATGATCTAAGGCCGGTCGGCTGTGATCTTCATCACATCAACCTTTTCCTTATATGAGGATGGAGCTGAGCTCTACATCAATGTTATGGTCTAAGTAGTGCTCTTGCCTTTATAACCTTTCGCTGGTGCCAGTCACCTGCGATATATACTTGCCAACAACCCTTGGTTTCATACCCCGCGTGCTGCCTAAGTTATGCTTGCCAACAACCCTGTGACTCATTTCTCATATGCTGCGCAAGACAGTGGAGAGATCCCGATCATCCTGAAAAGTCTAGTGACCCCATATGTCCGACAGACCTCTAATGTAATGACCCTAGATATAAGAACCACTTTCATATTTCAAGAAATAACATGGTTTGAGAATCCAATAAAGCAATTGAATTTCTAATGCACAAAGAAAATAGATTAACAATACTATGTAACACCTACCTTATAGCATGTTATTTCACTGACCACTTGTACTAACTTTCAAAAATGATATAACACATGATTTGGAGTCAATGAAATCATTTAATCAACAATCTATACCATGAAAGCAACCTTATGAAATGAGAAAGGACACACATCATGACATATGGAGTATAAGAAAATCAATCCAAATGACTGGAAAAGAACAAATAAATAGGAATGAAATGTAAATAAATATCTTAATCAGCTTACTTACAATCCACAAAATTTCCTATGATAATCGGGCGTGCCAACACCTCGTATCACGTATCCAAACTCCCGAGACTCTTCCTTAGTTTCCTGATATCAAACTAATCCAAATAAATTAGGTTTAGGTCAGGTCAAATGAGTTTAGGAACCTTAACTCGAAATAACCCCTTAAGACTACATAATATTGAAATTTTAGTCCTGTATTGCAACACACTTTTAGGCATGAAATTGTAAAAATCTCAACACCTTCCCCTGTACAAAGTTTTTAGTCTCTTACTTAGCTTTGTGAAAAGGTTTGGTTTGCATAATTCCGATTTAAAACGAAAGAGATATTGCAACTTCACTAAACATAACTCAAATTGGAACCTAGTCTGACAAGCAAACTTAGAGAATTCATTTCTCCTAATCTATAGTTTAAAATTTATCTTTTTTAGTCATAAGGCATCTAATATACCAAATAAAAACATATTAAACTATTAGCATATTTGGATGAGTAATTAGGGAGTTATGCCATTCATAAATTTAGTTTCAAAAATTTCATAATGCATTTTATCACCTATTTGTATAGCACTTTTGGATATTAAAAAATTTGAACTACAAAATTCCAGTGAGACAAAATTGTTCCCCTTTGAGTTAGCTTTCAAATGACACAAGATTGGGTTCATTTCGATTTAAAATGACCAAGTTATGACCAAATTACATAGGTTAGTTCATAATACAACATGCATAAATTCAGTTTTGCACTTACAATTTCGAAAATTCATATCTTTTTGATTTCAAAACCAAATCAAGAACTTCTTAATAGCTAGATTATCAGCTTGAAATAAGGAATTCAAATATATCAACCAATTTCAAAGACCCAATCAGCTAACCTCTAAAAATGGCCAAAAACCAGAACTTGTTTCAAACTTAAATAGAGAGATGTGTACCTAGTTTGATGAACAACTAACTTAACTTGATCTCTCCTTCACCAAACCCACTTTGATTGCTGGTCTTCTTCTTCTTCCTCCTGCCTTTCTCCTTCTCTCCAGCAAGTTTCCTTTTCAATTAAGCAAATGAAATGAAGTTTATTTGGTTGTATGATTTGATTACTAGATTTATATATTAAGTGGATATGGTTGATTAATAACCATTGATCTCATTGTGCACACGTGTCTCGACGCTCATCTAGTGATACACCTATTAACACATGTCCCACTAACTCATACTATGTGACACCAATATATAACTCTATTGGTGTTGAGATGAGTCAATACGTGTCTCGATGAAAATCAAGTGACTATTGTAACATACTAACTTAGTTTCATTAAGTGTATAATCAACCATAGCCATGTATAAATCACTATAAAAGCGGTATATAATCTTACGCCAACTTACCGTACTGTGACGACCCCTTCTCAAATTAGGGCACCGCTTGGCTTATCTCGTTATTAAGCCCTAACCTCACTATATAGGACTTGACAAGGAATTCGTCAGCCTTTCTAAAACTCTATTACTTACCAATTATTATTATATATATTTTTTAAATGATTATAAACCTATACCTATTCTATGTCCATCCATAAATCAGAGTTAATTAAAAATCTTATTTGAAATTTTATTTAGCGAAAATCTGAACTAACTAGCGGAAGCTTATAACATAATGCCTAATAATTGTGGAAAAACCAGGGAATAAATGTCACATGCATATATATAATGAAACGACGATATATAACATTATGCGTCTGGTCAAGATACTACTCACTCAACCTATAATATATAATCCCAGAACTATACCATATACACATAAAAATAATACATCAGAAATAAAACCAACAAAATCTGGTGTGGCAATGCTTCACTGGCTCAAAGGTAGTCGTCGATCTTCTCTTTGTCTGGTCCGCTACTCAATGGATCTACACCCACCGTCACAAACTAGACGATGAGTACATGAAAGTAGAAAGTAATACTGAGAGACATTTGTTCACATTCCCAATTATGCAACAAGTATCTAAAAGTATTATAATAGCAACTATGCAGTAAAGAGAACATGTAAAGAGATACTTCAGCTAAACAACATGAAACTAACACATGGCTAAGTAGTAATGATCTAGGGCCAATCGGCCGTGATTTTCATCACATCAGCCTTTCCACTATATGAGGATGGAGCTTAGCTCCACATCAATGTGAAGGTCTAAGCATTGCTATTGCCTTGATAAACTTTCGCTGGTGCCGGTCACCTGTGATATATACTTGCCAACATCCTCGGGTCCCATACCCCATGTGTTACACAAGTTATGCTTGCCAACAAGCCCGAAACTCATTTCCCGTGTATTGCGCAAGATAGTGGAGAGATCCCAATCACCCTGGAAGTCTAGTGACCCTCGCATGTCCGACGGACCTCTATAATACAATGACCCCTAAATACAAGAACCACTTTCATATTTCAAGAAAAACATGGTTTGAGAATCCAATAAAGCAATCGCATATCTAATGCACAAAGGAAATGGATCACAATACTATATAACACCTATCTAATAGCATGCTATTTCACTAAATACATGTATTAACAATCAACAATGACATTGCATATGATTTGGAGTCAATGAAATCATTTGATCGACAAATTATACCATGAAAGCAACCTCATGTAATGAGAAAGAACAACAAGTCATGGCTTATCGAATACAAGGGTAAATCAGTCCAAATGATTGGAAATGAACACATAAATAAGACTGAAAAGTAAATTAATATCTTAATTAGTTTACGTAGAATCCATGCAATTTCCTATGTTACTCTGGCCTCCCAACACCTCGAAACTCATATTTGAATCCCCAGAATACTTCCTTAGGTTCCTGACATCATATCATATATTTTTGAGTGTGTTTGAACCTTTACTTAGTATATTACACTCATTTATAATGTTTAAGAGCCTCTTGAGACTTGCTGATTTTTTTATGTTGTCATAGCATGTAGCACGCTAATGATCCTATGTAGCGTGCAAATGATCCTGTGTACCACACTAATGACCGACGTAGCGTGCTACCTATCCTACATAGCGCGCTATGTGTTGCAGAACCCATAATTTTGCAAACAGAATTCTGAGTATTCTCAACACATAGGCTATGCCAATGCATTGAACACCTCCATACACACTTCCAAAGTTCCAAGACATCATTACCAACAAAAAACAACAACACATATCATCAAATACATGAATTCATTGAATTGAGCAATGTTTATGGTGTAGAAAAGTCACCTAACTTAATGTACACTAGCTTAGCTTGAGTTTTTCTTCACCAAATCACTAAATTTGTTGTTCTTCTTCCTCCTCCAGCTACTCTCTTCACTCCAGCAAGCTTTGCTTCTCACTTAAAAATTCAAAATGAAATAGTTGAGTTGCGTGTGTTAACTAAAAGCTTTATAGTCATGAATTGGATATGGTTGATTGATAGCCCTTGATCCTAATGTGCACACGTATCTCGAGACTTATCTAATAGTTCACCTACTAACACATGTCCCACTAACTCATGCCAAGTGACACTAATGAGTGACTCAATTTGTGTTGAGATTTGCCAACACGTGTCTCGAGAAATGTCAAGTGGCTATTGTTTTAACTTACTAACTTAAATGTATTAATACATAACCAACCATAGCCCCATTTATATCACTTATGAAAGTACTATAAAGCTTATACAAACTCACCACATTGCTCTCTAACTCGGTCCCACGGCGGTATGCATATCAAGGCGTGTCTTCGCTCATGCCTCGACACCTATACATAAGTAGAAATGACTTAGAAGTCTATACTTATACAATACACTAGGCATACACTATAACAAATATAACATTCACCTCGGCCACCTAGCCTCGGTTATGACACGTATCTCGTTGCGGGTCCCATGTCACCGGTCATTTGATCCTGATTAAGAGATTAAACTAGGGTTAAAAAGTTGAACCGTGGTAATTCTTCCCAACTAATGGAAACTTTGTCCTTGAAATTAAATTTAACGTAATGTTATACTTGACTCGAAGAGGTACGAAAACCTATCTCGCATATAGTCATCCTGTTCCCAAACGAGTTCTGAGTCTCCATGGAACTACCACTTGACTAACACTTTCGGTATAAAATTGCCTCTTAACTATTGTACCCACTGGTCTAGGATCTGTATGGGCTCCTCCTCATAAGATATGTCCACGCTCAGTTCAATCTGACTCAAGTCAACTGTCAGTCTTTCGCCTACTTTCGACTTGGCTAGTCGAAGCATAGAAATATGAAACACTGGATGAATCTTAAACATCTATAGAGGTAAATACAACTCATAAACAACTTTTCAAACCCTTTTCTTGATCTTGAAAGGCCAGATGAATCTCGGTGCTAACTTGTTTTTTAGAACAAATCTGTGAAAACCTTCCGAGGAAAAACCTTTAGATACACCAAGGCTCCCTCGTTATACGTGATATCGATGCAATATATGTCTGCGTACGTCTTTTGCCTCTCCTTGGCTCCTTTAAGCCTCTGGCGAATCTGTCGTACCTTCTCGGTGTGATCAACATCAATTTCAAGCCATACAATGTCCTAGTCCTCTGGCTCAGCCCAACAAGACGGTGAGCTACACGGTTTGCCATATAATGCCTTAAATGGCGCCATCTCAATGCTAGCCTGATAACTGTTGTTGTATGCAAACTGGCCATGATCCACCAAACTCAAGTACACAAGCCTTGAGCATATCCTCGAGAGTCTGAATACACCTATCACTCTGCCCATCAGTTTGAGGGTGAAAAGCTGTGCTAAACTATTGGCGTGTACCATACTGCTCTTGCATGCTCCACCACATCCTAGACGTATACATAACATCTCTATCTGACGTAATATTCAATGGTACCCCATGCAGCCTAATAATCTCTCTCTCGAACAATACACTCAACTAGTCAAATGTGTAATGAGCTGCAACTGTTATGAAATGGGTAGATTTCATCAATATGTCCATAATCACCCATATGAAATCATTTCGACGGATAGTCCTCGACAATCCTCTAACAAAACACATGGCTATGTATTCCCACTTCCATCATGGAATGGGAAGCGGCTGTAACAATCCTCCAGGTCTACGATGCTCTACCTTCACCTATTGGAAAATCCCACGGTTCTTGATAAACTCTGATAGGTCCGCTTTCATCCCAGGCCACCAAAAATGTCTTTTCATGTCATGGTACATTTTGGTCCTACCTAGATGAACAGTGAATCGAGAACAGTGTGAATCCTGAAGAATCTCATCTCTCAGCTCTGCCACTATCGATATCCACAATGTGCCTATAAATCTCAAACATTGGTCCGTCGTCTCTATCCGATTAGTACACTCGGTACTCTGGGCCAACTCACTGAATCTCGGGTATAAGATGTAAATTCTCTATCCCTCTAATACTCTCTCATTAGACACTATCTGAAGCATCATCTGTGTACAAATCATCACCCGAGTATTGGTAGGAATAAATGACTGCATCATCATTGTCGCTGCCTCGAGTAATCCATACTCATATGTCATATGGCATCTAATGACTTCGGCATCTCCAACTAGCATCCTACTCAGTATATCAGCAACTATGTTAACTTTTTCTAGGTGATATTTCAAAGAAAAGTCGTAGTCCTTCAGTAATTCTAACTACCGGCGTTGTATAATATTAAGCTATTTATGTGTAAAAAAGTATTTCAAATTCTTATGATCAATATAAAGTGTGAACCTCTCTCCATACAGATGATGTCTCCATATCTTCAAAGCAAACACTACCACCGCCAACTCTAAGTCCTGAGTGGGATAGTCTTTCTCATGTATCTTCAGCTGTCTAGATGCATAAGCTACCGTGCCTCTATCCTGCATCAACACACAACCTAGACATGTATGAGAAACATCTGTATATAACAGGAATCCCTATCCCAACTTTGGCAATATCAACACTGGTGCGGTAGTCAACAATCTCTTTAGCTGAGCAAATGCCTCCTCGCATTCCTCAGACCAATCAAACTTGACATCTTTCTGGGTCAATTTGGTCATCGGTGAAGCGATTTTTAAGAAATCCTTCATGAACCTATAGTAATATCCTATTAACCCTAAAAAACTCCTGACCTTCGTAGCTGACGTCGGTGCAGGCCAATCTATAATAGCCTAAATCTTAGCTGGATCGATAGCAATACTTGCCGTTCCAACGACATGTCCCAAAAACTTGACTTCTGACAGCCAAAATTCACACTTGCTGAACTTGGCGTAGAGTCGATGCTCCCTCAAAGTCTGCAATGTCTCTCTGAGGTTCTGCTCATGATCTTCTCGAGTCCTCGAATATATCAATATATCATCGATGAAAACTATGATGAAATGGTCAAGAAATGGCCTCATCACTCGATGCATCAAATCCATAAACATGGCACGAGCATTAGTCAAACCAAATGACATAATTGTAAATTGATACTGTCCATATCTTGTACTGAATGCCGTCTAGGACCTATCCTCTTCCCTATCCTAAGCTAATGATACCCTAATCGCAGATCTATCTTGGAGAAATACTGTGCTTATCTCAACTGATCAAAGAAGTCATCAATCCAAGGTAAAAGATACTTGTTTCTAACTGTGACCCTATTAAACTGTCTATAATCAATACACACTTTCAAAGTACCATCCTTCTTCTTCACAAACAGGACCGGTGCTCCCCATGGTGACACAAAAGGTGTGATTAATCCCTTCTCTCCTAAATCCTGCAACTGACTCCTCAACTCCTCCATCTCTCTCAGAGCAAGCGGTTTGGTGGTATAGATATAGGTCTAGCGTTGGGTTTCAGGGATCATGTGCACCCAAGTTTTCGAAACCTTTTCGAACATCCTTAAACCAAGATCTTATTAATTCCATTAAATTGATGTGCCAATAAAAAATCATACCTTAGCAAGAACAACTCCATGTCTGCTTTTTTGTGTTGATCGATTCCTTTAAGACGCTGCCAGAGACGAACGTCCTCTATAGGAAATCCACACACGAATGGACGATCACAATCAGGAGTGCTAGCCCCAAAAATCGTAGGACAAAAATTCTCACAAAAATTCTCTAGGAAAGATCTCTCTCAGGAATTCTCTCTCGAGAAAAATAACTTCACAACTGTAACCCTGATGTCTTATTTGTAGTACACTAGGTTGAGTTGTAAAAGAACTCCATCTCCTAGTCACACTCCAAATAAAGTACTAGATAAAGTCCAACTCTAAAAAGGATAGAGTCATAGATAATCTACAATTACTAATCCAACTAGAGTTTTAATTTATCTAAAACTCAAATAAGAATTAAAGTCATACTATAATTCCAATTAGAGTCCTATTCCAAATAAGATTTACTAAGAGATAAAATTTCTAGTCACACTAGAAATGTAGGATAATCTTGAATCATAGGCAAACTAGGACATTTAATGAGAATCTTCAAAATGAATTTTATCAAATAAAATTCATTAACCCAAACAATATTAAATCGCGCAAATTCGTTCTTTATGTGCAACCTAATAGGTTCATACAACGTTGGCAGTATACCAAAACCATTTTGGTACACAAGTCATAAGCTGTCTCTAGCAAGGCATTATAACTACCCAAGTAGCATGAAGATCAATAAATCGATACAACCTAATAAACAATGTATATCATATCCCTTTGTCACGCAATATCTTTTGATTGAACATAAGACATGGAATGCCACCCTTATAGTTCAATCTACTAGTCTCGATCTCCGAGTAGACTGAAATTTTCAAGTGACATTGATCCAATCAATTCACTAGACATGGCCATTTATCAGTCTAACATATCGAGGGGCCCAATACACATTTATCTCTAAAAGACAGGGACAAATCCCATATCACAACATCCACACGATAGTCGAACAATGACCAATCACAATCTTTATAATCATCCGGTTAAAGAAAACGTTTGATTGTATCAAATCATTGTGCTCCTAATGTTGGAGTCTCTGGTAATCTCAAATCAAATGACTAAATGATATAACTCTCATGAGAATCACTTATGACATTGACAATGTAGTGTTCTCATAGCGGGTCGGTCCAGCATCTGTTCTCAATAGATACCCATTATCTTAATCTGTATCCATATACGCATAATCATCACATGATTATCAATCAAAACTCATACTAGTCTTAATTTATTATTATTCCCATAATAATAACTGACTAGGGACATTTAGAATAATACAATAATTATCTATGGACACTATTATAAAAGAAACATGCATCTACTTATAATAGTTAAACAATGTTTGCAGAATTGGCCTAGGGCTCATACCCCAATATCTAGTGCCTGGTACCAACTCAATGATAAAATCTATCTATCTCTCTCGGTGGTGGTAAACCAGGTAAGTCTTTCAGAAACATGTCCAAAGAATCGTACACAATCGAAATCTCCTCAAGTTTGGATCCATGACTCTCTACTGTTGTGTATAATGACACATGAGTCTCCATCTCTCCACTAGTCACAAGTCGATCTCTAATGCCCTCGGCTCTCGGTGTACTACAACTATACATGAACATCAGACGCCTTGGGATCTCAAATATCAGTCTTACTGAAATAGTCGATATGAGCGTGATACGCTGCTCACCAATCCATCCCTAACAATGCGTCAAACACTACAAACTTGAAAACCCTGAAGTCTGCAGGTAACTCTACCTAGCCTATATGTACTAGACATTTCTCAACAAGACAATTACGGTAGACTCTATCCCCGACTGTAGTACTCAAAATCAAATGTACGCTAACTTTAACCGGTGTCAACCCTAAGATGCCTATCATGCGACCAGAAATGATAGATACTGTAGAACCAAAATCAAACAAAACATATAACTGTCTACCACAAATGGAAACCATACCCTCAATGAGTCTCCGTGTGGCATCTGCATCGAGTTTTGCTATCATAAGTACACCCTCTCGACTCTACGATGGAAAAATGGCTGTTGGCTATGGACAATCTCTAATCTCGTGCCCAACCTGACCACACTTATAACATGTGATAGGTCTACGCTGACCCTGAACCTGATTCTGGGCCTGTGGTTGTCTCTGCCCCTGTCGGGAACTATCTCGACCTCTACCTCTACCTTTGCCTCGACCTCTACCACCCTACTGCTACTGATATAGCGCTGGTGGTTCTGGTAGGGCTGGCAAAGTAGTAGTAGGTGCTGCTATTGCAGGTCTAAATGGTAGTGGCATGGGAAGTCTACCAACCATAGTCTTTAATTGTGTAAGGGATGATACAAATGGTACAACTATTGTAGATGTCCCTGACCCCAGGGAACCTCTATCCCATTTCCTTGGTCCTTTGCCCCTTTCTCTCATCTTCTCATACTCCGCAACCTGGTCAGGTGTCAACGTTGGTACTAGCGGTGTCCCATCGACAACTCTGCCCAAATGATAGGTCTTGTGAAAGAGTGCACGCTCGTAAATCTCTCCCAAAGTCTTGACACCTGAACTGACCACATAAAATCCAATATCTGGTATCAGTTCATCTCCAAAATGGTACACATCGTCCGAATCCTTTCTCACTATATCCTAAACAAACTGCCTCAAATAGCCATATCTATCTCTATAGCTCATCACCGACTCATCAACTCCCTGTCTTAGGTTCATGAATTCCTTTCTCAACCATTTCATCACTGCAGGTGGGAAGTATTGCTGGTAAAAGTTCATCTTAAAGGCATCCCATGACTTAAACTCTCCCTCAGAAGCTATCGTCGCACGCCATCATACATTAGCATCTCTTTGTAGAGTGTATGACGAAATCTCAGCTCGGAGTCTATCCTCAATTCTCAAGACTCTGTGTAACTTCTCCTAAGACATTACATACTTCTCGATGTTCTCAAAATCTTGCTGACCATCAAAGCAAACTGGCTTCAATGTGTTAAAATCCTTCACCAGTTGAACCTCTGTTGTCGAGCTAGAAGATGGAAGTATGAAAGATGGTGTAAAAGCTATTTCTACGACTGGAGGTTTCGCTACCGGTATAGTTTGTACTACTGGCACTGCTGTCGGTACCGTGGGAGTAGTCATAGTAGTAGGGGCTGATGTCTCTAATGGTGGAGCGAAACGTGAAGTCATCAATGCAATGAACTCCATTAACTACTGTCCCTGAGCAGCTACTTGATCAGATAGCCTCTGAAATCTTCAGCTAATGGTATAGAAGGCTGGTTGCCACTCGCACCTACATCCCCGCTATCGCGTGAATCCATCATCAGTATCTGGAAGTTGATAGCGAACGCAAATCAGCTACTACGTAGATAATGCATATATACTTATAGAAAACTAACATGTACAAATAAAACATCCCTATCTCACTTTCACTCACTTCCCAAGTAGTAGTTTTTAGGCAAGGATCATCTGGTTTTTCACCACTAGGATTTACGTTTTCTTGTTTAAATTTTTTATTTGTTACTCACCAGAAAAGTTAGGCATTTCACTACACATTGTTGCTTTGGTATCACTTTGTGGAATACCTATCTTCCACAATCCTAAGCTTTATAAACATAGGCTCTCCTAAGCTTTATAAATTTAGAATATGATACCACATGTGACTATGGTATCTCAACTTTAGAAAATTCCATTAACCGTCCATAATATTCTAGAACTTAGGCTCTAATACCAACTGTGAAGACCCCTTCTCAAATTAGGGCACCACCCGGCCTAATCCCGTTATTAAGCCCTAATCTTACCATATAGGACCTAACAAGGAATTAGTTAGCCTTTCTAAAACCTTATTACTTACCAATTATTATTATATATTTTTTAAATGATTATAAACCTATACCTATCCTATGTCCATTCATAAACCAAAGTTAATTAAAATTTTACTTATTTAAAATATTATTCAGCGAAATCTAAACTAATTAGCGGAAGCTTATAACATAATGCCTAATAATTGTGGAAAAACCAGGGAATAAATATCACATGCATATATATAATGAAACGGTGATATATAACATCATGTGTCTGATAAAGTTACACTCACTCAACCCATAATATATAACCACAAAACTATACCATATACATATAAAAATAATACATCAAAAATAAAACCTACAAAATCTGGTGTAGCAGTGCTCCGCTAGCTCAGATGTAGTTGCCGATCTTCTTTTTGCCTGGTCTGCTACTCGATGGATCTGCACCCACAATTACAAACTAGACAGTGAGTACAAGAAAATAAAAAGTAATACTGAGAGACATTTGTTCACATTCCCAATTATGCAAGTATCTAAAAGCATGATAATAGCAACTATGCAGTAAAAAGAATACGCAAATAGATACTTTAGCTAAACAACATGAAACTGACACAATGGCTAAATAGTAATGATATCTGGCTGGTTGGCCATGATCTTCATTACATTAGCCTTTCCACTATATAAGGATAGAGTTGAGCTCTACATTAATGTGAAGGTCCGAGCATTGCTCTTGCCTTAATAAACTTTCACTGGTGCCAGTCACCTACAATATATACTTCCTAACATCCCTGGGTCCCGTACACCGTGTGCTACGCAAGTTATGCTTGCCAACAACTGCGAGACTCATTTCTCGTGTGCTGCACAAGAAATAACTTGGTTTGAGAATCCAATAAAGCAATTGCATATCTAATGCACGAAGGAAATGAATTATAATACTATGTAACACCTACCTAATAGCATGCTATTTCACTGACCACATGTATTAACACTCAACAATGACATTGCACATGATTTGGAGTCAATGAAATCATTTGATCAACAAATTATACCATGAAAGCAACCTCATGTGATGAGAAAGAACAACAAGTCATGACATATTGAATACAAAGGTAAATCAGCCCAAATGACTGGAGATGAACATGTAAATAGGAATGAAGTGTAAATAACTATCTCAGTAAGTTTACTTACAATCCATGCAATTTCCTATGCTACTCCGGCTTCCTAACAACTCAAAACTTGTACTTGAATCCATGGAATACTTCCCTAGGTTACTGACATCATATCATATGTTTTTGAGTTTGTTTGGACCTTTCCTTAGCATATTAACTCATTTACAGTGTTTAAGGACCTCTTGAGAGTTGCTGATTTTTTTATGCTGTCATATCATTTAGCGTGTCAATGATCCTGTGTAGCGCGCTAATGACCGATGAAGCGCGCTACCTATCCTACTTAGCGCACTTTGTATTGCAGAACCCAAAATTCTACAAACAGAATTCTGAGTTTTCTCCACATATAGGCTATGCTAATGCCTTGAACACCTCCATACATACTTCCCAAGTTCCAAGACATTATTACCAACATAAAATAGCAAAACATATAATTAAATACATGAATTCATTGAATTGAACCTCCATACATACTTTAAAAGTTCGGTTGATGCGCCATATGTTCTAAGGTTATGTTTCTCTAAATCAGGGTCTAAAAGTCTAATGGTCATGGTGACTCTAAAACCCTAAGTTCTACACCTACATGATCAAGGAATTTATAGCATAGCACACAAGAATACATAAATCAACACATTGAATTGAAAGAATAAACACATTCACATTGAAATCAAAAGGAATCCAACTCGGGGTCCAAAGACCCTAGAACAAAAAGGATTACCCCATAAGTGGGTTCAATACAACACAAGTCATTATGGAAATGCCAGAAATCATGAGTTCAAACCTAGAGTTGAGAAGAAGTCCAAGATTCAAAACCCAATCTTTAAGCCTCCACAAGTTTCTTTTCAAGTTCTTCAAAGCAAAAACATATTCATTCTAATTCTCACACCCCTATATATAGTCTGGGGTATTTTGGTCCAACGAAATGGGCACAAAACCTTAAAAAACGCTAAAAAAGGACCTTAGCTGACGATGGCATTGAGGTCGGCGCTGCGGCGCCGTCCTAAGTGCCGCGTTATGACGAAGTTGCTTGACTGGTGCCATGGCACTATATGGGCGCTGTAGTGGGCACCACGACACCCAAGTCTAGCGTCATGGTGCCAGGGGTGGCGCCAAGGTGGGCTGATGTCCTAGACCTAGTGCTGTGGCGCCAGGGTGGCGTTGAGGCGCCAAAAACTGTTATAGGACTACCTGGGTGCAGTATGAGGCGCCAAAGCGCCAAGTGGGGCGCTGTGGTGCAGAACTAGGGGCTTAATTTCTTTTCTCTTCCTTTGCTTTCTAGCCTCGCTCCACCCGATATCGCTCCATTACATTGTCCCTTGAACTTAGTATACCCAAAAATGCACTAAATAAGTCTCTAATAATCATTTAACTTCATATATTATTAAGCAAATCCTACTTAAAACAATCAAAACCATGCTACGCATCACACTCCAAAACTCGAGATTTTCTTAGTATCTAAGGAAGAATTACATACTAAGAGATGCAATTTATTTTAAACCAAAAACCTAAGCATAAAAAGCATCCATCCACAGTTTGAAATCATCAAGTATATGCAAACACAAATTTATTTTCAAATTTCGTAATTCTCATTTCTCAACCTTAGTGGCGTCTACCAATCTCAAATTCAAACCAAATATTGACACAACCAAAGGCTTTTCAATTGCCCACAAACCGAGCCTTTAAACCTAACCTTTACAAGATCTCACTTTCAACAACCCAAGTGCAGTACCAAAACTCTAGCCTCAACTACTCAAGAGAGTCCACAAAAAAATTTGAAACCTCAATGATTCTTTATTTAAAGCATCAACTTCTAAGAGATTCCATAAGCTTATTTCTCGCTCCACTCTCCAGTATCATTAAACCTAAAAGTCCAAGAATCCTTAGGTCTTTAGTAGGTTGTAATGGGGTCATGGCTTGGTTTATCAACAAGCAGATTTTTTAGCTCAAACAAAGTTGATAGATTTTACAAACCTTTTCCTTACATACATAGAGCACTCAATATGAATAAACTCTCAAAAACTTGAACTTTCACATTCAATTTGGAGTTCACTTATAACCATTCTTTTTTTCATCACACAAATCCATATTTTTCCTTTTCTTTGGACTCAATTTAGTGGATTTATTTATTTTCTTTCGACGTTCCTTTTTTCGAGTTGATCTCATCGTTCACTTACAATTTACAAGCTCTTTTATCATGGATAAGGGTGCTAAAAATTCATGATAAGCAAGGCTTAACGGGATAACTAGCAATATCATTTATGGGAATGAGATATAGGATATTGGGTAAAATATTCAAACAAAGCTTAATCCTGTCCTCAATCCTTTAAGTTTGGGATTTATCGCCTCGAGTGGATCTAGAATAAGTTCTAAAATCCCGGAATCCACATTAAAGCTGGCCTACTTTTAGTTTATCCATTTTTTACATTAGTATAGGTTCTTCCCTACACCGAGCATCCCTGGAGAAAATCCGATCTAGCTAAGCTAAACACTTAAGCACATGCACCCTTTACTCTTCCCTATGTATTTTGTCTCATTGGTTTGATCATAAATATATCATAGACTATCAGCCACATAAGGAAAGAATTTAAAGAATTTTTTAACTAACATGCACATGCTTGCAAAATAGGTGTTATGAACCCCAAACTTAAGATGTTCATTGCCCTCGATGAACCCCAAAACAAAACAACTCCACAGAAAAATATAAATCAGCAAAGATAATACCAAAATAAAGGAAATAAAATAAATAAAAAGGAGATAAAATATGTGAACTGAGACTTCCCTGAGTGAAAAACATCATCATAATAATAAGCGGAAGGTGGAAGCGCGTGACTACGCTCATTAGGATGACGAAACATATGTCTCGTATAACGCGCCATCCAATCTAGATGTAATGTATTAGCACGATGATATGATTGTTGTGTTTGCTCCATCTTGTCCAGCTATTATTGCATCGCTTGCTGATCCTGCTGCATCTCCTCCAATAGTCGAAAGTATCTATCCTCCAGATAGTGCTGCTACTGATGTAGCTGATGAGCAATCATAGCTAGTGGGTTGGGGTCCTCATCCACCTGATTAGCCGTTGTCTCCTCATGTTGTGCCTCATGCTCTATGGTTGGAGTTGGTGCTCGTTAGCGTGAACGTCGTTGTAGCCTTTGCAATGGTCCCGAGTGCTGCTCTAGCTGCTCATCATCAAAATCTATGTATCTTGGAGGCAAATCACAGTGCCATAGCATAACATCCGAGATAGTTCCAAACTCTAAGGTATATTCATTTCTTTCAAATGGGACAGATGCTCGCTTACAGAGAAGAGTGATTATCCATAGATGATAAAGAACTTTCATTAGCGGTCCCTAAAGAAAATTAATCAATGAGCGGGAAATAACCTCGCCAAAGTTCAAATCATCTTATGCTATGTTCCAATAGAGTCGAGCGCTCTGAAGTAATATCACTCGTGTTCCTTGATGGCATTAGGGTGGCACAATTGGAATGGAGCCAACCTCGATGGACACGTTGCAAATTTTCTGTTGCTAACTGTTGATCAATAACTCCATCCTTACTCCGTTTCCACACTTCCCTCTCTGGAACACAAATGATATTCGCAATTTGTTGCTTCGTGTAAGTTCCCGGATACCTTAGATAGTAGGACTTTGTCGGATCAACTGTTAAGCGGAGAGCTCTATTTACAGCCAAACCACTAAGTGAAACTTGCACACCCCTCACCCATACTATTTTTCCTTGACATGCATAATATCTATTATCATAAAATTCAATTGTGAGCTCATTGGATGCCACGACCTTATCACTGTCTCGCCCGAGAGCTGCATTTCCCAGTTATTCTTGGTAATGTCTAAGATGCACTTTTTATATTTGGCGAACACAGTTAAAAGGCACTCGGACTTGAATTTTAATGAAGAATACTTCTCATACAACACTTCTGCCTTTATATTAAGGTAGTAGTCAATCCCCCTTTGTTAGGTGCGGATTCGAATTCAACAATTTGACGACGTGAGCGAGGGGGTTATACTACCAGCATTTTAGATCAAGAGGCTCGTGAAGTACTCATCGTACGAAGAAAAAGAATCAATAAGTCCAAGTGAGAATGACATAGAAAAGCAAGATAGGGGCCGAGATAAGTGGGAGTTCTTAACAATATAGAACATAGGCATAAAAATTGTACTCATCTACGATCAAACACATTAAGTAAGGTAAAATACTAGAACAAAAATATTCACGCGGTCTCTTATACCAAATTATTTGATATAGCATGTTATAGCACAAATCCCCCTAACTTAAGTGAAAGTGCATGATGCAATGTTTTTACCTCAAAAATTGCTATTTATGGAAGTATTACCCTTGCAAAGTGAATATATGGAATGCAATTTAACAAGCACCAAAGTCGATCATATAGTGGGAGCACACAAACACGTTAATAGAGCGATTGAAAAATAAGGAAACAAGGCAATTGGAACGCATTTTGATCACCCACACATAATTACACAATGGCTATGAAAGACACATAATGAATTGAGCAACATGGTGCCATTAAGGCATTTCATCAAACGCTTTATAAGCAAGTAGAACACATATATCTAAACCTCCAATTATTGTACAAAGCCAACATAAACAAAAAAAGCAAAAAAAAAATCAAACTAATCATGAAGTAGACCTATTTTATATTGAACTTGAGAAATCCAAAGAGGTGGGAGCACATACCTTGTAGAGGAAAATAAAGCACAACCTAAAAACCAAATGGAATTCCAAAAGTGAGAAAAATATGTAGATCTAAAGTTCTCTTACTTTATTTGGATGTTATTTGGTGGATTAGAGGGGATATTTATGGTGTTGGAGAGAGGTGGAGAGGGTGGGGGAAGAGCTAGGGTCGGTTAGAAGGGTGAAGAGTTTATGGGGAAAGAGAAAAAAAAAATTTATACGGGAACCGGCGCTGGACTCAGCGCCATGGCACCAAAGTCACCACCCGAAAAAGAAAATGTGCTATTTTTGGCACTGAGGCGTGACACCAGGCGCCCGCCTCAGTGCCACTACAACAATTTTCTATGATATTCAGGGGCGCTGACCCCGACGCTTAGGCTTGCGCCTTAGTGCCCGGGGTAGCAGCTCAAATATCCTAGTGCTGAGCTGGGCACCGTGGCACCCAATCCAGCGCCAGGTACAGGGACAAGTTAGTTTGTGGCGCTGAGCTCTACGCCACGACGCCATAGTTAGTGCCCCAAACCAACATGTCAAATTTTAATGGTTTGAGCCCTTCACCAAGGCTCTGGCCCATGCCTACTTCTCGGATCAACATACACACCAATTAAACATTGTTTTGAGTACAATTTAACAATCTAAAACAATTAAACTAGAAAGAGGTAGTGAATTCAAAGTGCAAGCTAACGGCTACACACTCGAGCGCTCCCTCGATCGGTTGTTTCGAATTCGTCCACTTCGATGAAAAATCACCCGACAAATGGAGATCAACCTAAAATCATGTAGATACACCTAGTTAGTCTTGCAAATAAATCCTATCATTTATTAACTAAAACTTTAAATAAAGTAACTCTAGGGTGCCTCCTAGTAGCCTTTAATTTTTCATCGTTAGCTAGACGCCTAACACAGGACCATCAATTGCTAGTGGCGGCAAACTCGCTTTGCTGCACATTTGAGCCGTAATAGATCTTCACTCTATGAGCGTTGACTTTGAATGTCTTGCCATCATCACCACAAAGCTCTACCACTCCAAAAGGCCATGTTTGAACCATAGTGTATGGTCCGTACCACCTTGATTTTAGCTTTCCCGGAAAGAGTTTCAACCGCGAATTGTAGAGTAAGACTAATTTTTATGGCTTGAAAGTTCTGTATTCAATCATTTGATCATGCCACCTCTTCGCTTGCTCTTTGTACAACTTTACATTCTCATAAGAGTGAAGTCGAACTCATCCAACTCCATTAACTCAATTAATCGAGCATCACCCGCGACTTTAATGTCAAGATTTAACCTCTTCAATGCCCAATATGCTTTATGCTCCATCTCAATTGGTAAGTGACATGCCTTTCCATATACCAACCGATACTGAGATGTCCCGATTGGTGTCTTGAACGCCATCCTATATGCCCATAATGCCTCATCAAGATGTAGTGCCCAGTTTTTTCGATAAGAATTAATGCTTTTCTCTAAAACTTGTTTCACCTCCCAATTACTCACTTCGGCTTGGCCATTGGATTGAGGATGATACGTCAAGGAAGTCTTGTGTCGCACTCTATACTTTTGAAGTACCGTCTCTAATGCTATATTGCAAAAATAAGACCCTTCATCACTCACCTAGGCTCAAGGTGTCCGAAACTGACAAAAAATATTCTTTTTCAAGAATTCAATAACAAATCTAGCATCATTCTTTACCATTGCCACGACTTCAACCCATTTCGACACATATTCCATGGCGACGAGGATGTATTGTTTCCATGAGATATTAGGAAAGGACCTATAAAATCAATTCCCCACACATCGAACAATTCTACTTCTTGAAAAGTAGTTTAAGGAAATTCTAGTTGTTTCGAAATGTTACCGGTTCTTTGACACTTATTGCAAGTCTTGACATAGATATAAGTGCTTTTGAAAATAGTCGGCTAATAGAAACCACATTGGAGCACCTTTGTTGCCGTAAGTTGCATACTGAAGTGACCGCCAAATGGATAAGGGTGACATCTCTCCAAGATCCCCATGAACTCATCTTCGGGATCACATCATCAGACTAACCCATCATTGCATCATCGAAATAAGTATGGCTCATCCCATAGATAATGCATCACATCACTCAAAAATTTCTTTTGTTTGGACGGACTCAAATCGGGAGGCAACACTCGGCATGCCAAGTAGTTCACATAATCCGCAAACCATGGCACATCTTTTTGAACTTCCACTCTAAACAATTTCTCATCTAGAAGGTGTCTGGGATCGGCTTCTTTGTATCCGCCTCTTGATGTGGTAGGCTCGAAAGGTGATCGACTACGACATCTTCACTTCCCTTCTTATCCTTGATTTCAAGGTCGAACTTTTGCAACAAAAGAACCCATCTAATCAATCGGGGCTTTGTATCTATCTTGGCGAACAAATAACAAATGGCCGAATGATCCGTGGACACCGTGATTTTAGATCTTATAATATATGGACGCAATTTATTACAAGCAAACACGACGGCGAACAACTCCTCCGTAGTAGTGTAATTCTGCTGAACTGGATCCAAAATCTTGCTTGATTAATAAATAGCTCGAAAGATCTTCTTTCTCCTCTGACCCAATACGGCCCCATGGCAAAATCACTCGCATCACACATCATCTCAAAGTCAGACTCCCAATCGTGGATAGCCACAATAAGCATCAAAGTCAATGCCATTTTCAAAGTGTGAAAAATAGTCAAACAATCATCATTCATCTAAAAAAGAACATTCTTTTCAAGCACCCACATAAAGGTTTTGTGATTCTTAAGAATCTTGAATAAACCAATGATAAAACCCAACATGCTCCAAAAAGCTCTTAATATTTTTGACATTTCTAGGCACTAGAAGCTTCTTAATTGCAGCTTTCTTTGTGCGATCTACCTCCAGACTGTTAGATGATACCCGAAGGCTAAGAACAATACCTCTCAGACCATGAAGTGACATTTTTCTCAATTCACGACCAAATTGGTGTCTTGATACCTTTTCAAAATCAAGGAGAGATTCTGCACACACAAGTCGATTGGGAAGATAAATCAATTTTCACAAGCACATCCTGGATCACACCTTTAGGATAAGACAAGGATTGATTCGTTAATTGCAAGGTCATGTTCACATGCTTAACCTCCCCCAAACCTAACTTTTTTAAAATAGTTAGGGGCATCAATTTTATACTTGCTCCAAGATTACACAACACCCTATCACATGCTTACCACTCCTCAACTGCACTGCGCTGACATTTTCCTTCAGATTCACAACAGTTTTACTTGGGAATAGTCCCTCTTGACGAGAATTCAAAGCTATCACCAACTGCCCAATTTGTCGCTTTATGTTCTTCATGGATTAAGTTCTCTCATCCTCCATTCTTTTCAAGGTTTGCTTCATTCCATCCATAGTTTGCTTCATTATCTCCATTTCTTTCTTATGTTTTTCATGCCTTTGGTTATGATTAATATCCATAGCCCTCGAAAATTGCTTAATTGCCTTGAAAGAGGCTTGTTCTTCGGGTGGAATTTGTCTTTATTGCATTTGATTCCCCAAAATCAGAGGTGCTTGTAATGCATTACTAGGATTTCCATAGGATAAATTTGGGCTGGAATTGATTCCCGGATAGTAACGCTGTATCGCTTAAGCCTTTTGCCTGATATTGTTCCCATAACTGTGATTGTTTATGTAATTTACTTCCTTATACTCCAAACTTTAAGGAATTTGATCCAATGGGATGGCCACCAAAGCCAATTTATGCACATGCTGTGGAATTTGTGGTTGTTGACTTGTCTGCCTTGTTGAAGCTTAGCCATCTGACTAGATAAATTGGACAATTGCGCCATTATAGCCATGTGTGAATTAACTTCAAACATTCCCTGTGCCTTCTTAGAGGATGATTGTGCTCTTAGTTGTGAAAATGAATTCATATACATCATCTCAAGAAGCTCAAATGCACATCCTCATTTTTAAAGAGCATGGCACCACCCGAAGCCGCATTAACTAGAGTCCTCATGTTTAGAGTCATGCCATAGTAAAAGATTTGCAATTAGGCCCATTTCTCTAACCCCTGCCCCGAACACTTCCTCAACAGCTCCTTCAATCTTTCCCAAGCTTCTCCAAATCATTATGTCTCGTCTTGCTGAAAAGAATTGATTTCCTACTTTCGTTCTGCCACTTTCACAGGAGGAAAGAACTTTTGGAGGAATATCTCATTGATATCAGCCTAAGATGTAATACTTCCTTGATTAAGCCCTTCAAACCATGCCTTTGCCTTCCCCATAAGAGTGAAAGGAAAAAGTCGCATCCTAATGATCTCCTTTGGAACACGATTGATGTGAACTGTGTCGCATTTCTCCAAGAACATCTCTACATGAGCCACTCGATCTTCATTAAGCAAGCCATTGAAAAGAAGTTTTTGCACCACATTAATCAATCCTGACTTGAGCTCAAATGGACGATTATTAACCGAAATCCTCATCACACAGTTATAAGTTTCTTGAACATCCGACTTGCAATAATCCTGAAGACACCTTGGCCTCTCATCTTCTTCTTGATTCTCTGCCATAGTGTCAGCCTGTTGTTGTTGTTGTTGCTCCTGTGCCTCCTCTATAAAATTTTGGATAGTTATATCAAACTCAGGGTCATCAAGTTCTACCTCGATCTCTTCTTTGTTTTGCATATACATAAAACACCTAAATCAACAGTAAAGAGAAGATCAAGTTTAGATAGTTATTGAAATTAAATAAAAGAATAAAAAAATATTACTAAAAATAAAATCTTAAACAAACTATCATAATCAAACTAGAAACTAGCTACCATCCCCGGTAATGGCACCAAAAACTTGACATTAGCTGCAAGTGTACGACAATTGTGTAAGTAATAGTGGCACCAACTCGTGTTGGTGCCAGGTATATCGTATCCATAAGGACGATTATGTGCTAGTTTTTAATTTGACTAAGAAATAGAGTTAGGCATTTTGATTTTGGTTTTGTAAATGAAAACTAATAACTAATTTAATATAAGTAATTGTAAGTAATTAAAAGTGGTCTTAAGCTATTGAGAGAACATCTCGGGGAATCTAATTCACCCAAGCTGTATTATTGGAGTCTGATGTAATTAGAAAGTCTCCCAATTCGTGTTATGATAGGAGAATTTTGTAAAATTCACTCCATCCCGAAGTATCGGTGATGGATATTCTAGTGTCTCACTCGGACTTTGCCAGTTAGCATGATTTGCGTATGCGAGAAACCTCATTAAGCACAAGATTCAGTTGCCTCCCTAGTCAATGATCATCGATCGATGCGCCATATGTTTTAAGGTTATGTTTCCCGAAATCCAGGTCCAAAAGCCCCAATGGTCATGGTGACTCTCAAACCCTAAGTTCTACACCTACTTGATCAAGGTAAGTATAGAATAACATATAAGAATACACGAATGAACACATTGAATTGAAAGAAGAAGCACATTCATATTGAAATAAAAAAGAATCCAACTTGGGGTCCAAAGACCCCTAGAACAAAAGGGATTACACCATAAGTTGGTTTAATACAACATAAGTTGTTATGGAAATGCAAGAAATCATGAGTTCAAACCTAGAGTTGAGAAGAAATCTAAGATTCAAAACCAAATCTTTAAGGATCCACAAGTCTCTCTTCAAGTTCTTCAAAGCAAAAACATATTCATTCTAACTCTCACACCCCTATGTATAGTCTAGGGGTATTTGGTCTAATAACATGGGCACAAAACCCTAAAAAATGTCCAGAAAGGACCCTAGCTGACGATGGCACTGAGGTAGGCGCTACGACACTGTGCTCGGCATTACATTCTGACGAAGTTGCTCGACTGGCATCATGGCACCATATAGGTGTTGTGGTGGGTGCCATGGCACCTAGGTTTGACACCATGGCGCCAAGAGTGGCGCCCAGGTTTGGCACCATGGCGCCAAGGGTGGCGCTGAGGCACCAAAAATAGTAAGAGGACTGCTAGGGTGTTGCATGAGGTGCCACAACACTAAGTGGGGTGTTGTTGTTGGCGCCACGGTGCCAAGTGGGGCGTTGTGGCGCCAAAACCAGGGGCTTCATTTGCTTTTCTATTCCTTTGCTTTCTAGCCTCGCTCCACCTGATTTCGCTCCATTGGATTGTTCCTCGAATCTAGTACACCAAAAAATGCGCTAAATAAGTCTCCAATCATCATTTATTTTCTTATATTATTAGGCAAATCTTACTTAAAATAATCAAAACCATGCTACACATCAATTTATCCTAGTTTTTATACACTCTATTACATTATATTTATATATTAAGTATATTTATATATTAGTTATCCAATTTATTATTATATCAATTCGTTTGTACTTCAAGAAGTATAATTGTTTTGGTGGAAACCCGATTTAATTTCTAAACCTTAAGGACAAGGTTTGGAATGAGTTTGTGGTATTTTAGGTGAAGTATGAAAAAAATAGCAAAAGCAAGGAAATGAAAGAAAGGTAGAAGATAAGTCAAGAATTGATCCAAAAAGATCATATTTTTTATCCAATATTTAAGTTAGTTGATGAAATTTTTCAAATTTCTTATGAATTCAAGTATTAATTTCATTTTACTTTATTTTTAGTTAGGAAAAGAATGAAAATGAATATATATATATATATATATATAATAGATTTTGAATGGAAGTGATATTTTTAGTACCCGAGTGAATTCTATGATAGAAGGAATCAATTATTATACCTTTTTTTATTAACTTCACCGGTTAATATATGCACCGAATTGATTGCCTTGTGTTAGTTATGAGAATGGGTAGAAGATCAAAACAATAGGGCAAGATGAACAAGACAGACTTTTAAGAATCTTGTGATACAACGTCTATTGATTAAGTATTTTTATAGTAAATATATAGAAAACAATTGAAAGAAGAAATGGGTTAGAAACCAATGAATTTCGATAAGTTAGAAATAATACTTTCTTCAACTTTAGTGGGTTAACAAGAGTCTACAAATATATATATATATAGAGTCATATAGATTCCATAGGAAATGGAGAAAGGAATCTATAGAGGAAAAAACGTAAGAATGTCTATAGGAAATGGAGCAGGGACTCAAAAATTAAAATATATTGAATAAAGAAAAAATAATTTGGATGAAGTATAAAAAAATGAGAGATGAAAAGATGTATGTTCTTAAACTCTTCAAAGAAAAGATTTAGCAGGAATGCTTGAAGCTAGGGTTGAGTGAAGTATTTCGTAATCTAATATATTTTAAGCAATATATTACTTGGTTTCTTGGTAAAACTCCTATTGATTTTAATTGTAGTGCTATTATAAAGTATTTTCTAAAATTAAGGTTAATCTAGTGGTTTTTGTGTTTTGAGATTCTATACTAGTCATTGCAAGTTTGATGCTTGTCAGTGGAGATTGAGAAAACCTACATTATGTACTAGCCTTAATATCGAACTTTAAATTCTAAGGGGTATTGCATTGGGTGGTTAAGTTATCATTAAGGGATGGTTCATTTTTTCTAGATCATTCTATTTTATCATAAATTCTATTTACTTGAGGGGTAATATGTTTTCATTTGAAAATCACTTCTATTTAAAACTTCTATTATTTAAAGTTAAGAAGAATTCGATTGAAATTTGTTTATAAAGAATGAAAAGAGAATATGATTAAGAGAATTCCTTTGCTCGGGAGAACAAAGTGCTGAGTTTAGGGTTATTTGACAAGTCAATAATTAGACATGATTTATAGTATAATTTAAGTTGATTTTAGATATAAATGAGGACATTACACTAGGTATTCTCTTGTTTTTGTGACTTCACGATTTTATTAGAAAAAATAAAAAATGTAAGAAAAGAGGAAGAATTGCAAAACAATTAACTTGAGAAGAGGTCCAGCAAATAGCGTACGATATAAGATTGAAATCGCCATTTAAATTGTAGTAGAGAAAAGACAATGAGTCAGTACCTAATTGGGAATTACACTAGGAATCACCAGCTAAATTGGTGGAGTACATATACCAATTTCCAATGATTAACTCAGCGATTTGTGAACATAGTGGAATCGCTGACAGATCACTGAGGTTGGTTATGAGTTTTTTAGATTACTATGAAGGATTTGAGTTTATCTAAGATTTGTATAGCCTAGGAAACTATAAGTAGAACCCTATGGCTTCAAAATCAAGCTCTAATACTTCTCAACCATAATTTCTTTTATCCTTTTATTAATAGTAAGTTAGTTTTTATTGAGCTTATGTTTGAAGTTACATTGGAGCTTTGTTTATTTTTAGTAAGAGGTATTTATTTAACTATTTCATTCAATTATATTATTGTGTTATTTATTTCCAGAATGAGTGAGTAGTTTATTAATCTAAAGAAATCGTAGACATGTATATACTTTGGATTGATATACAGTTATAATTAAGGAATCATGAACTTAATGCTTTAAATCTAATCATACACAACAATAACGATTATAATATGTTGCTTTTGCGTATGACAACTAATGAAGATTGATATTGCATGGATAGTTACAAATATGTATTATGGTATTTTGATTCTGAATCTATATCTATATTATTGACAATAATTGTATAAGTAGTAACTAGGATTAATCTATAGGGCCAAATTTTTCTGAGTGGATGTTCTAGGTGATTGTGTTCTAAGTTATTTATTGATTGGTATATTCTAATCAATATTTGGTTTAAATTTGGCATGCTTTTCATTGAGTGTTAATGCTTTCGTAATTTCTATTTTATTTCGTTTTATCAAATAGGTAGATTTACAATGATAAGATTATGACTTATTTTCCATTGAAAATATGAGAAGAAAATATGAGAATCGATGGCTTGCTAAAGGTTATCTACCAATTATGAATTAATATTTAATGATTCCAAGATTCCATATGACATGTCTCGGCCCAAATCTCTAACCCCCATTTTAATTCATTAATTAGGATCACCGACTCGTGATGTGGGACCCACACCGTGATACGCGCACCGACCGAGGCAAGTGGCCGATGTATATTGTATTTTTGTATTGATGTATGCCTAGTGTTATGTATTGTGTAGACTTACTAAGTCGGTTTGTACAATTGTAAGCGTAGAGACGAGAGCGTGGACGCGCCTCGAGTAGCGTGCGAGCCGGGAACCATGTAGTTAGCATTTTGCTAATTCTTATTAAATATTAATATGAAATAAATAATTTCTAATAAGCCTATGGTGTGTTTGTTAATGTAAATCAAATTAAAGTCATATAGTCTTAGTTTAAAAACTTACAACACTTAGACTTACCTCGGGATACGCGCTAGCACAAACTTCCATGACATGTGTGTCAATATGTTGTGTTAGATAGCTGGAATTAGTGGGTTAGTAGGAGTGAATGAGAACCACAAGACAAACCTCGAGATACGTAATTGCATGAGAATGAATGGCTAAGAATCAACCTCACATTGATACATATATAATGGGTTGATCAAACACACGCAAATGGAACTTTTTGATCCTGAACATGTTGGAGAAGAAGAGAAGGATTTACTGCTAGAATTAGAGCGGGGAGCAACAAATTGGAGGATCCAAATTAGTGTAATCATCTTCTCCATCATCTCCTCTATCTAATCATTTTGGGAGTTCTTAATGGAAAACTGAATTTAAGGGTTAAATCACTGATTTTATTGTTAGTTTGTCAAATTTTATATCTTATGAACAAATAAATGGAAGATTAATCAATGGTTTTCAGGAAATTTGGTTTTTGAATAATTTGGAAAAGACTAATGAATTTGCGTGATTTGAGAAAACTTATCAAATTGTTGTTTTTAGGTTTGTTCTAATTGTTGTTTTGCATCAGTTTTGCATCAATTTGATATGGAAAGGGTGTAAAATGGGGTTTAGTTAGCTAATTGGGGACTTTGGGATACAATTTTCGAGTTGAAAATTCTGTCACAGAGGATAATTAGCGTGCTAATAATGAAAATTAGCGTGCTAATGATTCAGGGCAGAAACTCAATTTTAGTTTGGCGATTAGCGCTAATAAGGCTTATTAGCAGGCTAATCAGACACCGAAAATTCGAAAAAAATGTGTTTTAATAACGTAGCTAGTTCAAACCAACTTTTGAAACACCGATTCTTAGATTTACGGGGTTTTAACATATTTTGGAAAAATTACCACGATAAAAAACCATTTAATAATTTTTAGGTTTGATATAAATATTGGTTTTAGGAGTTAATAGACACTAAATTGAGCTTAAACCCACTATATTTGAACTAATAAGACACCAAACTCAGGAACCTAGGAAAAGGGTACGGTAGAGCGAATACAAGATTTGGCGTATCGGGATGCCAGTAAAGCTAGGACTTTACTTTGTTGTTGTGAGTATACCCAATGGAAACTTTACTTGACATTTCATTTCTATTAATTGTTGTCCTTGCATAGTCCTTTAGACTATTTTGCCTTTGTATTCTTATATCATGTGTTCTTTGTGTCTATGCTCACTCGATGAGTCTAGTTTGCATGATATCCATTCATTTGATTTGATTCATTGATTCTATCCCATGCTATGTATATTCTTGTTGTTTTAAATGTGAATTGAATGATAAATAGCATGTTATTAGGCTAGTGAATATCTTATAATTGTTAAAGAGGACTTGTATTCCTTATTTATTTAGGTGTGTAGATGTGCCTATGCCTTGTCAATCCATACTTGGTATTTCTTGAAATTTAAAAAGTAGTTTTTGCATTTAGTTCCCGTACTTGATCGAGGTGTGCGTGACTCACGGGGTTAGAGTCCATTGGGATGTCGACACATGTTACCTGACACTGTAAGTGTTGTTAGAGGGTCAGAGGAGCGATCGGTTCTACTCGAGATTCAACGAGTTAGCGCATAGTGTAGAGTGTATAGATTGGGCAGAGATGACAGATCAGTGTCTGAGATACCGAGGTAGGTTATGGATACCAGAGGTGCTGGAGCTAAGAGATGAGATCCTTCAGGAGTCGCACCATTCCAAATTCACCGTACATCCTGGCAGGACTAAGATGTACCACGACATGAGGAGACATTTTTGGTGGCTTGGGATGAAGGCAGACGTGTCTAGATTCATCAGGAACTGTGGTATCTGTCAGTAAGTGAAGTTTGAGCATCGTAGACCCGGGGATTATTACAGCCGCTTCCCATTCCTCGATGGAAGTGGGAAGACATCTATATGGATTTTGTCAAAGGACTGCCAAGGACTGCGAGGAGACATGACTCGATCTAGGTGATAGTTCATAGATTGACGAAGTCTGCTCATTTCCTGCAAGTGGCGTCGCATTACACGTTGGATCAGCTGAGCGTATTGTTCAAGAGAGATTATCAGGCTGCACGGGGTACCATTGACGATCACGTCAGACCGAGATGCTAGGTATACATCTAGGATATGGCGGAGTATGCAAGAGCAGTACGACTTTCAACTCTCAGACCAACGGGCACACTCAAAGATTGATTCAGGTTCTCGAGGACATGTTACAGGCATGCGTGTTAGAGTTTGGTGGGTCTTGGGTGGAGTACCTATCGTTGTGTGAGTTCGCTTACAATAACAGTTATCAGGCTAGCATTTAGATGGCACCATTTGAGGCTTTATATGGCAGACCGTGTCGCTTGCCATCGTGTTGGGCTGAGCTAGAGGACCAAGATATAGTGGGGCCTGAAATTGTTGTTGACCACACGAAAAAGGTCAAACTGATCCGTCAGAGACTCAGATGAGCACAGGAGAGATATAAGAGATATGCAAATAAGTATCGCGGTGATCTCGCGTATTCCGAGGGAGCCTTTGTCATTTAAAGGTTTCCCCTCGGAAGGGTCTTCAGAGATTTGGGGTGAAAGGCAAGCTCACACCGAGGTACATCGAGCCTTTCATGAATAAGAAACGGTTCGGGAAAATGGTATGCGAGCTTAAACTGCCTCCACAGATGTAAGGGGTGTTCCATATTTCGATGCTTCGACTAGCCGAGTCGAAGGCAGACGTGTGACTGACAGTTGACTTGAGTCAGATCGACTGAGTGAGGACATCTCTTACTAGGAGCAGCCCATTTAGATCCTAGATCGGAAGGTACAACAATTGAGGAGCAAGTCCATCCCGAAGGTACTCGTCAAGTTGAAGTTCCACGACGATACGAACTCACTTGGGAGCGGGAGGACTACATGCGAGATAGATTCCCGTACCTGTTCGAGTCAGGTAGAATTGTAACTTAAACTTAATTTCGAGGACAAAATTTCCAATTTGTTAGGAATATTTGTCTCAGCCCAAATCTCTAACCCCCGTTTTAATTCCTTAATCAGGATCACTAACTCGTGACGTGGGACCTACACTGTGATACACGCACCGACCGAGGCACGTGGCCGAGGTATATTGTATTTTTTATTGATGTATGCCTAGTGTTATGTATTGTTTAGACTTACTAAGTCGGTTTGTACAGTTGTAGGCATCGAGACGAGAGCGGGGATGCGCCTCGAGTAGCGTGCGAGCCGGAGAACCGGGTAGTTAGCATTTTGGTAAGTCTTATCAAATATTAATATGAAATAAAGAATTTCTTATAAGCTTATGGTTGTGTTTGTTACAATATTTAGGCTTACCTCGAGATACGCGCTAGCATACACTCCCATGACATGTGTGTCAATATGTTGTGTTAGAGAGCTGGAATTAGTGGGTTAGTAGGAGTGAATGAGAACCACAAGACAAACCTCGAGATACATAATTGCATGTGGATGAATGGCCAAGAATCAACCTCACATTGATACATATATAATGGGTTGATCAAACACACGCAAATGGAACTTTTTGATCCTGAACTTGTTGGAGTGGAAGAGAAATATTTACTTCTGGAATTAGAGCGGGTGAACAACAAATTGGAGGATCCAAATTAGGGTAATCATCTTCGCCATCATCTCCTCTATCTAATGAACCCATTTTGGGAGTTCTTAATGGAAAACTAAATTTAAGGGTTAAATCACTGATTTTGTTGTTAGTTTGTCAAATTTCATATCTTATGACAAATAAATGGAAGATTAATCAATGGTTTTGAGGATATTGGGTTTTTGAATAATTTGGGAAAAACTAATGAATTTGTGTGATTTGAGAAAACTTATCTTTGTTTTAAGGTTTGTTCTAATTGTTGTTTTGCGTTAATTTGATATGGATAGGGTGTTAAATGGGGTTTAGTTAGCTAATTGGGGACTTTGGGACATAATTTTCGAGTTGAAAATTCTGTCACAGAGGGCAATTATCGCACTAATAATGAAAATTAGCGCGCTAATGATTCAGGGAAGAAACTCAATCTTAGTTTCGCGATTAGCGCGCTAATAAGCCCTATTAGCGTGCTAATCAGACACCAAAAATTTGAAAAAAATGTGTTTTAATAACGTAGCTAGTTTTAACCAACTTTTGACTCACAAATTTTTAGATTTACGGGGTTTTAATATATTTTGGAGAAATTACCCCGATAAAAGACTTTAATGTTTTTTTGGCTTGAAATAAATATTGGTTTTAGTAGTTAATAGACACTAAATTGAGCTTAAACCAACTATATTTGAACTAATAAGAACCAAACTCAGGAACCTAGGAAAAGGGCACCGGAGAGTGAATACAAGATTTGGAGTATCGGGAGGCCAGTAAAGCTAGGACTTTACTTTTTTGGTTTGAGTATACCTAATGGAAACTTTACTTGGCATTTCATTTCTATTAATTGTTGTCCTTGCATAGTCCTTTTGACTATTTTGCCTTTGTATTCTTATATCATGTATTCTTTGTGTCTATGCTCACTTGATGAGTCTAGTTTGCATGATATCCATTAATTTGATTTGATTCATTGATTCTATCCCACGCTATGTTTATTCTTGCTGTTTTGAATGTAAATTGAATGATAAATAGCATGCTATTAGGCTAGTGAATATCTTATAAATGTTTAAGTGAACTTGTATTCTTTATTTGTTTAGGTGTGTAGATGTGCCTATGCCTTGACAAATCCATACTTGGTATTTCTTGAAATTTAAAAAGTAGTTTTGGTATTTAGGTCCCGTACTCGATCGAGGTGTGTGCGACTCATGGAGTTAGAGTCCCTGGGGATGTCGGCACATGTTACCTGACACTGTATGACACTCGAGTCCCTGAGGTGGTCTACACACCGGGGTTACAGTCCGTGGTAACACTTGGGTTAGAGTCCCTTGTGCTATATGATTATTGAGTCGGAGTGATGCGTTTCACTGCCCGCCGGACCTAAATCACCACTACTTAGCCTAGTGTCAGTATCACTTGTTTAACTCTGGTATTTACTTGCATATGGTTTATTATCTAGTTTTCCCTTTTATATGCTTTTAAATACCATTTGAATATTTGGAAATGCAAATTAAACTTGTCATCGGGGATTACTGTTTTATGATGGTGGGTACAGAGCCGTCTACTAGCAGGCCGGACAAGGAGAAGATCGGCGACTATCCCTGAGCCCTCGGCACGTCACCGCATCAATTGTAGGTCTTCTTTTAGTATTTTGATTGTATATGTTATATATGTCTTTCAGATAATATTTGGGTTATATATTGGGTTGAGCGTTAGTTTCCCCAATTGACTTAGACTATTTACTATTTCACTGCATTTTGAGGATTTTATATATGTGATGTCATTTCCTGGTTTTTCACACTTAGGATTTTATAAATGGCTTCCGTATAAGTTACTAATTGCTTCCACATAATCAATAAGACTTCCGCTAAATAATTAATTTAATAAAAAGTTTTAATTAATTCTAAATTTTATAAACTGGTAGGACTAGTGTATTAATTATCCTGAACATGAGAAAAGAGGCGTTTAGGTTGTAAAGGCTGACTAATACGTTGTTGAGTCCTGCGTGGATAGGATTAAGGCTTAACTATGGGATTAGGCCGTGCGGTGCCCTAGATTAGGAGAGGGCCCATCACATGATATGATTATAACTAGGTTACAAAGTGATGTTATGTTCTAGTGTTTGAATGCAATTCAAGTATATTACATTGTTTAGTGGGGGTTTGTTTAGATGTTTGTTTAGATATTTATATTATATTGAATTTAAATTTTGTTTAGTTAAGTTTGTATTGAATGGTTTGAATTAGTTTAGTTAGTTTGGTTTAGTTAGCAATTATAGTTTTTAGTTATTTAATATTTTAATTCTTATTTAATTAGATTAACTAAATTAAGAAAAGCAAGAAAAATACTTTCCTTAGAAGTTTGCACAAATGGAGGAATATAAACCTTTCCTTTTTATATTTCTAATGTCAAACCAAAAAGCAACAGGGGCAAGCTTAAACTTTGTAATAGGGAAAGTGCTAAGGTTAGTGCCCCATGATGCGAGATAAGAGGACTAAAAGCCTTTATCCTAGGCTAGGAACCTAAGTAAGAGATATAATCTTAATAGAGGTTTGGAACCCATTGCATGTAAGTGGAGAAGCCATTTTAAGGATTTCCTTTTTATTGCTCGTTATTGCTTTACAAATAAAATTGTTAGGGCATTTCCCTATCTTACTAATAATAATTAAGAAAAGGGGCTTCTTTTTTTACGTAAGGTGAAATGAAACCAATTGTTCATGCTTATAGCTTATGTGTCTGAGCTCCGCCTTCTATTTACGATTGAAACCCCCGCTTACTTTAATACATTACTTCTTTATTAATTTATGCTGAATTCTCTAATGAAAAAGAAGATGATTTTTAGATAGAGTCTTAACAATTACAGTGGCAAGTGGAGAACAAACTAATAAGCTTTTAGCAGCTTAGAGGAAAAATCTCTTCATGGAGACGATATCCCATTCACCACTACTACAACTAATAGGAAAATAAGGAAAACTTTTGTGCATGCTCAATACATGTCAGATGTCATTGAGCATAAAAAGTTCATTTGTGAAAGAGGAATTAATTTGCCGGCTAAGTATGACAAAGGAGTAAACAACTTCATTAGGAAAAATGGTTGGGAGCAATTCACTCAATACTATAGGGAAAAAACGAAGGAGTGAGTGAAATTGTCAATAAATTTTACGCTAATGTAAAGTTTACTAAGAAGTGTGATCCTGTGAAGAAAAGAGTGGTGTTTGTCCTCTTTAATGAGAGTGTAGTTAATAACATATATGTGTTAGATCATATGAGTAGGATTGAAACCGAACAAAGTTTCACGGATAATTTATATTAGAAACCTTATAACCTATATCTTTTTAAAGCCATAGAGAGAACATTGGTTGTCCGAGGACAATAAGGATGGGTAATGGGAGCTAAGAATATGCCGAAGCACATTAAGAAGGGGAGTGCGCCAAAATTCTATTGAATGTGGCAACACTTTCTGGTTACTTTATTGTACCTTACCACTCCGTAGGGTAAGATCAACAAGCCAAAGACGACTTGTTGTATGAGATTACAAAGTACAGGGACATGAACGTGGGCAAGATCATATATAAGAACCTGAAGGATTCTATAATTTTAAAAAGAGACAACGAATTATTATATCCAATTTTGATTACTCAGATGTGCTTGAAGGCCAAAGTGCGATTGCTTCATGATGAAGAGTTTGATTGAGGCCCAGCCAACAATAGATGAGGAGTTTATACTCACACAAAAATCACTAACTGGTTATCAAGACTCCGAGGATGACAAGGAGAAAGCCAAAGGAAACCGACTTGAGGCCGAGTTGTTGGACAAATAGCAAGAAAATCAAGCAACAATAGCAGCAGCAACGGAGTTAGCCCAAGAGTTGGAGAAAAAGGATATGGAAAGACTCCATAGGAGGATCACTAGCAGGGGTTCCTTGACCCTAAACCCTAAACCCTAAACCCTAAACCCTAAACCCATAAACCCTAAACCCTAAACCCTAAACCCTAAACCCTAAACAATGAGGAGGATCACTAGAAGGGGTTCCTTGAGGGCTATGAGTTTGTAGACTCATTTATAGGAGATCATCAATTGGATGGTCCTGAGGTTTTCCACCACCTCATCCACCACGAGCATCAGTACCACCACTAGAGGACTTGACTCCACGATAGCAGAGGCAGTAGATTCTGAGATGGGGAGAATATACAGAGTGGACATGGCTCAATATCGGAAGCCTTGATGAGATAAGAGAAAGACAAACTAAACGGACAACGGAAGTTCATGTTATTTACAGATCATCAGAAGGACATATCTAGATATGAGAAGAGCAGACGGATGAGACCTACTGATAGGTCTATTGGCTTTCAACAAGCATAGAACTACGTATTTGATCCGTATATGGTGCATAGTAGAAGGGTGAAGCGTTCTTTGACACCATCCTTTGTTGGAGCTAATGTTGATGATGATGCGCCGTCTTGAAGTCAGAGTCTTAGGATCTCTTTAGACCTGGGGGAGATGAGATATACATTTATACTGATTATTTTAGCATTTATGATATTTTTGTCACTTATTTAGTTGTTTAAATTCTATTTTCAGTTTTTTATTATACATCATGTGTTATTATATGTTTGTGTCAATGTTTTTCATGTTTCAGGCCTATTTTTAAACCTTGAGGGAAATATTTAGTTTAAATTTGGGGGTATCGACACTACACCTTGGGAAGTGGTAAGAAAGGATGAAATAAGGATAAAACACTGCAGATATGATCGTAAAAAATTTATTTTTAAAGCAATTAAAGAAGAAAGCATGGTAGTGTATTATTTTTTATTTATCTATTAGTTGAATGTGTTTATGTAGAATAGATTAGATTATATAGAGTAATATGTGATGAATAAGTATTTGTTTGCAAAGTTCATACCTTTAATTGAGGATGAGTAAGAATACAAGTGCCTTGTTGATATAAAACTCAAGAGAGCGTAGAAAGATTTTTGAAGAAAATATGAAATGTAGCAAACAACGGTATGATTTCATGATTAGAAACCTAAAGTTAAGGAAGACCACGAACTTGAAACAAAATTAAGGAGAATTCTAGAACATTTCTTGTGAATAAAGTTAGATCTCTAAGGAATTCTATAATATGTGTGAATCTTACTTAAGTAAAAAAAGTAAATAAAGACTTAGTGCTAAAAGGGGAAAAAATAGGCATGACATATTTAATGAAAAAATTGGAGTTAAAACTTGCTTGATAAAGTGAAAATGACAAGTGCTAATAAGATTTTAAAAAGAGATAGAATGTAAAAGCCCAAATTAATTAAACTAGGATTAGCGTTAATATCGGACGGTCGTAGTTCAGGTGTAACATGGACAACTCAGTTGGCTTGGACATGAGAACCGATGAAATATGTTATTTATGGATGGTGGTTCTGTGTATGTGAGGTTTAAAATTATTATTATTATATTGCACCGCATGTGTGTATGTTGCTATCAGACGAGTGTTTTGTGTAACGGGTGTTCGCCTCGAAAGGCGTGTTAACACAGGTAGTGAATAGGCAAATTACGGGTACACTGGGAAACTAGACTAATCCATGTCAGGATGCTAGTTAATCAATTAAAATGGGTAATGTGACCATAGATCAAGTAAACTTCAATTAAAACAATAGGCTATGACGTGCCTTGAAATGCATGTCGAGACACGGGGCACCGGATACTAGGTAGTCGAAGGTTAGTGGGACCACAAGTTGGTTGATTTTGATAAATAAAACACTAACCATATGTATTAAAATGGGCCTAATTTAGTGCAATTAAATTAAAATAAATCAACGCCTATAGTTTAGTTCATTAATAGGAAACTATAGGATTTTTCTAGAGGTATGTATTGATACATTTAGGAGTCAAATGAGTAGCATATTAGTGTCACATGGACTGAGTGAGTGAGAGTGAGTGGGCTAGGTGGCTAGAGGTGGATCATTAGATAAAACTCGGGATACGTAAACACATTGAGATCAAGGGTTAGAAATAAATCACACCTCAATATATAACATCAGTTGATCAATACATGCAACCAAAGCCAATTCATTTGTAAATATGAAATTGGAAGTGAAACTTGGAGTTCAAGCTTAAGGTAATCTTCTTCTCCATCATCATCACTTTCAATTGAGCTAGAAATTAGGCATTTAAGTGTAATTCAGGTTTGAAGAGTTGGTCTCGATTTTTTGGTGTTATTTTGATTAAATTCATGTGGAGAGTGTGTTAGATAGGTTTAAGTAGTTAAAATTGAAGAGAAAAATAGAATTCTCAACTTGAGAATTTTGTCCTAGAGGTCAGGTAGCGCGCTACTTGGAATTGTTAGCGCGCTAATCGTTCTGGGTTTAAAACTATTTTTTGTCCTGAAGAACAGTAGCGCGCTATATCAATTACCTAGGGCACTACCACTACATAGCGTGCTACACCAAGCCCATAGTGCAATAACAACAGATGGAAACTGAATATAAAAAGGTTGTTTTGGGATTTTTGACCTAATATATATCCCAAACACCTACAAACATACTTAACATGTAAAATTGGACTTTAGGGACTTAGGGGACCGTAGCTCAGGTATCGGGAAGCTAGTCAGTTCAGATACGGGAGTTCGGGGAAGTCAGAGCACAGATTAAGGTGCATAAACCCATTGATAATGCTTAAAAGAATTCATGGTTTGATTTATCGATATCGCATGTCATGTGTAACTGCTGGAGGGCACACATGAGGTGTCTCTCCTATTTCGGTTTGCGTATATATTAGTTGTGGCTAAATCGCTTGCATGGGTTACTTGTGTTTAGTGCTTGTGTCGATGGCAATAGAATATATCTACGACTATCGAGAGGGATTTAGGGTGTTCCATTGGCTTAAAATAACATTTGGAGGGGTTCA
Source organism: Stephania cephalantha (assembly GCA_039657325.1). Classification (NCBI taxonomy): domain Eukaryota; kingdom Viridiplantae; phylum Streptophyta; class Magnoliopsida; order Ranunculales; family Menispermaceae; genus Stephania; species Stephania cephalantha. The sequence continues at coordinate 35,100,721 of CM077571.1, forward strand.
TCCAGTAACTGAAGCCGAGGTTTAGTCACTATAAGCTCGTAAGTATATACGTGGTTCCTATTTGATTTATCGATTACTGGTTGGTGTAGGTCAGGGTTTTCTTGTGATTAGACAGATGTTTACTGATTTATGCTTTATTTCAGAACTGGTTGAGTTGGTATATGTTGTTCATTCATTTCACACTACTGATTTTGCTTGTCGTGTGTTGCCTACATTCTTGGGAATATGACGTACTATTGCCAGGTGTTATATTCGCATGTCTAATAGTTTATCAGTTTTATTTCATGAATATTGTGTGGACTTCTCTTGGGATTTAACTTATTGGACTCGTCAGTGTTTTTGTTAGGTGACGGAGTGCATATCCTTCGACGAGGAAAGGTAAGGGCAAGGAGGTACTAGGCGACTTGTTGAGCCAGCTCGTGTGTGATATCAATATGTATTTATTTTACTTTTGTTGGGTTTTTGGGACCATAGAACACTTTTTTACATGTATATGGAACTTTTGTTATATTTATCTTGCTTTGATATATACATGGTATCTTTAGTCGGGTGTTCCACTGCTTAGGATTGTTAAATATTGCATAATTTACTCATTAAAAGACTTCCACTGGAAAATTATAATATAACTTGATAAATTGAGTAACTGTGCTAACTAAATTATTAATACTTATGTAAAGGTTAGTTAGCGTAACTAGGGTTAGCTGAAAAAGTGTAAGCAACTCGTTAGGTTGCGAGGCGTCAAGGAGAAGTGGGCTATGATGTGGCAAGGCTAGTTGACGTGGGATGTGACGTGGTAGGTAGCAAGGCGGTCTGGGATTTTGGGCCGTCACAGTTTGGTATCAAAGCAAAGTCGCTGGTGCCTAGGAGGTTAAACCATAACTCAACCTGTTACCAAACGCCACAGTTTGGTATCAGAGTGAGGTAGAGTTTATGGGAGGAAGCGTAGTTGTTCTTTAATCTGATACTAACGCCATAGTTAGTGTTAAAGCAAGGTCGATAGGGCTTAGGATAAAAATTTAAAGAAAAAAGAATAAAAGTTTAATGAAATTGAATAAAACTTAACAGACAAATCTTCGATGCGGAAACCCGAAGATCCTGACTTAGAATCCTAGTTGGGAAACAACTTAAGATGGGTAGTGATAGGGTTTATATACATGTTATGTATTTGATTGTATATATTATATACACTTATACGAAAGGTGATTCGGCGCACGCTTTTCGATGTATATCACAATGATTTGCCAGCTAACTTCACGTACTACAGGTGTTGGAAAAACGAGCGACATGACTAGAGATGAGGGTTTGGATTCTGCAGTAGCGGCACGATCTGCAGCTCACGATAGACAGTTCAAGGTAATGATGGATATGATGCACGCACAGACAACAGCGATTATATCACTCACTGCCGCCCGGGTCCAGAGCTCAACTAAGATGACAGTTGGTCTGACGATCGTTCCATCGACTATTCAGACTATACTAACACATGCTGTGGTACAGGAGACTCCGACAGTGGTTGCTACACCGACTGTAGCATGGACGACATGCCGACTGCTACACCGATATAGGCAAACATGCTTGAGACTTCGATGATGGCAGAGGTAAAGTTGATGAAGGGGTTCATCTAATTCAATCTCAAATACTTTCATGGAGGTGGAGACCCAGAGGCAGTGGGAAGTGGTTAATTGCATATCAAAGGTTACACAAAGCTACTACAGATTCAAGAGAGTATACATGCCAGGATTTTAGGGCATATGCTGAGAGGGATACTGCTGTATGGTGGACAACGTATACAAATACTCACCCAGAGCCGACGACGTGGGCAGAGTTCAGAGAGTTATTTTACGATCAGTAAATACCTATAAATGTGAGGTTGAGGTTGTAAGAAGAGTTTATAGCATTGAGACAGGGTAGCTGATCAAAGTTACAATACATGGATAGATACTGGTACTTGATACAATTTGCGACGGATGTCGCAGGCACCGATACACTGCACATTTATTACTTTGTCTGAGGGTTGATTGAGGACATAGCCAGTGCCATAGTTTCCTTTTGAGCATAGACAGTGCAAGAAAATGTATGATAGAGCGCTTACCCATGAGACATATCTGAAGCAAAGGGCTGACAAATGTTTATCTACGGAGTCGGAGAAACAGACTAGATAGAGTTCTAGATAGAAAAGACCGAGCGATCGAGATAACTAAGATGACGGATGGTACGGTTGAGGCCGTAGGGATGATGATCGGGTAGCCAGAGCGTATGCTATACATGCATTACCAGCGCCGCCATAGAGACAAACTCAGGACCTGGGAGGCAGAGACTGGAAATCATAGGGTCAGGGCTATTGGTCAGGGAGTCAATAAGCAGGACTATGATGGAGGATCATATGTTGGCGATGTGGACCGAGTCAGGCCTAGAGACGTCCCAGTAGCGGGTTCAGGGTACGTGAATTTAAATTCTTAATAATTTTAATTTAAGGTTTATGCATTCATTGTGGTACGATGGTAGATTATAGTGGTATAATGGTAGCTTATTGTGTTATGACATGGGATTGTCATAGGTTATAGCATGGCGTGAGATTGTCATGGTGAGTACGGATAGGTCATGGCATGACATGGGATTGTCACGATGAGTAAGGATAGGTTATGGCATGGCATGGGATTATCATAGTATGTAATGGTTGGTTAGGACTATCATGTTGGGATACATGATAGGAAAGGTTTACAGTTATTGGTGTTAGGTAACTGGGTTAGAGAAACTTGAACACATAAATCAAACTGAGAGTATGTTGCGGAGATGTTGGAAGTAAGTGGCTGATCTTGAATACCTCGGCAACATGCACCTATGTCTCAGGGTAACACTACGTTCCCTGCTATGGGAGTAGTGGGGTGTTCAAGGGACTGTGAAAGGGACTATCAAGGTGTGAGGAGTGGTAACACGGGGATACGATAGTTACACAAGAGTATACTCAAGATTTAGATTTCGAGGACGAAATTCTCCTAGTTGGAAAGAATTGTAATGGCCCAAATTAATTAAACTAGGATTAGCGTTAATCTCGGGGATTAACAGTTGTAATTCAAGCGTTACGTGGACAACTCAGTTGGTTTAGACACAAGAACCGAGGAAATACGTTATTTATGGATTGTGGTTGTGTATATGTTGTGTTTAAAATTCTTATTATCGTATTGCACTTCATGTGTGTATGTTGCTATCGGGCGAGTTTATGTGACGGGTGTTTGCTTCGAAAGGCGTATCAACACAGGTAATGAGTAGGCGAATTACGGGTACACTAGGAAACTTGACTAATCCTTCTCAGGATGACTAGTTAATCAATTAAAATGGGTAATGTGACCATAGGCCAAATAAACATCAATTAAAACAATAGGCTATGGCGTGCCTCGAAATGCGTGTCGAGACGCGAGGCTCCGGGTACCAGGTAGTCGAAGGTTAGTGAGACCACAAGTTGGCTGATTTTGATAAATAAAACACTAACCATATGTATTAAAATGGGCCTAAGTTAGTGCAATTAAATTAAAATAAAGCAAGGCCTATAGTTTAATTCATTAATTGGAAACTATATGATTTTTCTAGAGATATATATTGATACATCTAGGAGTCGAGTGAGTAGCAAATTAGTGTCACATGGACTGAGTGAGTGGGAGTGATTGGGCTGGGTGTCTAGAGGTGGATCGTAATCAAACCTCGGGATACGTAAACACATTGAGATCAAGAACTAGAAATAAATCACACCTTAATATCTAACATCATTTGATCAATACATGCGACCAAAACAAATTCATTTGTAAATAAGAAATCAGAGAAGAATGAGTGATTAAAATCTAGATTTCAAGGATTTGGAGGTGAAACTTAGAGTTCAAGCTTAGGTAATCTTCTGCTCCATCATCATCACTTTCAATTAAGCTAAAAATTGGGCATTTTAGTGTTATTCGGGTTTGAAGAGTTAGTCTCTGGTTTTTAGGTGTTATTCTCATTAAATTCATGTGGAGAGTGTGTCAGACAGGTTTAAGTAGTTAAAATTGAAGAGAAAAATAGAACTCTTAACTTAAGAATTCTGTCCTAGAGGCTAGGTAGCGCGCTAGTTGGAACAGTTAGCCCTAATCGTTCTGGGTTTCTAACTGTTTTTTTGTCCTGAAGAACAGTAGCACACTTCATCAATTACTTAGGGCGCTACCACTACATAGCGCGCTACACAAAGCCCATAGCGTGTTAACAACAGACCAAAACTGAATATATAAAGGCTGTTTTGGGATTTTTGACTTAATACATATCCCAAACACTTACAAACATACTAAACATGTAAAATTGGACTTAAGGGACTTAGAGGATCGTAGCTCAGGTATCGGGGAGCTAGTCGGGTCAGATACGGGAGTTCGGGGAAGTCGGAGCGCGGATTGAGGTGCATAAATTCATTGAGAATGCTTCACTGAATTCAGGGTTTTGATTTATCGATATCGCATTTTCATGTGTGACTACTAGTGGGCACACATGGGTTTCTCTCCTATTTCGGTTTGCGTATATATTGGTTGTGGCTAAATCGCTTGCACGGGTTACTTGTGTTTAATGCTGGTGTCGTTGGCAGTAGAATATATCTACGCCGTTCGGAGGGATTTAGGGTGTTCCCTTGACTTGAAATAGCGGCTGGAGGTGTTCATCCAGTAACTGAAGTTGTGGTTTAGTCACTGTAAGCCTGTAAGTATATACGGTTCCTATTCGATTTATTGATTATTGGCTAATGTAGGTAGGGCTTTTCTCATAATTATATGGATGTTTACTGATTTATGCTTTATTTCTGAACTGGTTGAGTTGGTATGTGCTTTTTATTCATTTCATGCTACTGCTTTTGCTTGTCGTATGCTACCTACATTCATGAGAATATGACGTACTGTTGCAAGGTGTTATATTCGCATGTCTTGTAGTTTATTAGTTTTCATAAATATTGTGTGGACTTCTCTTAGGATTTTACTCAATAGACTCGTCACTATATTTTTAGGGTGACTGAGTGCAGATCCTTCGACGAGCAAGGGCATGGGCAAGGAGGTACTGGTCGACTACCTCTTAGATTGTAGAGCTAGCTCGTGTGTGATATCAATATGTATTTATTTTACTTTTGTTCGGTTTCGAGGACCATTGAAAACTGATTACATGTATATGGAACTTTTGTTATACTTATTTCGCCATGATATATACATGGTATATTTTGCCGGGTTTTCCACTACTTAGGATTGTTAAATATTGCATAAGTTACTCATTAAAAGACTTCCACTGTAAAAGTATAATATAACTTAATAAATTGAGTAACTGGCTATTTGAATTATTAATGCTTATGTAAAGGTTAGTTAGCGTAACTAGGGTTAATTGGAAAAATGTAAGTAACTCGTTAGGTCGCGATGCGTTAAGGAGAAGCGGGCCATGACCTGGCAAGGCTAGTTGATGTGGGATGCGACGTAGTGGGTAGCGAGGTGGTCTGGAATTGGGGCTGTCACATAGAAAGTCCCAAAAGTTCTAAAGGAAAAGGTGTAGAGAACTTGATGGTTGGAAAAAGTAAGGAAAAACAAAATCCATAAGAAAAAGAGTAGGGATTGTGCTATTAGAAAATATAATGAGAAAGTAGAAGAAGAAAAAGAAGAGAGATAAAAATAAATGAAAATAAAGGGGAAAGTTATATTAAAACTTTTCAAATAAGAGATTTAGCTATAGTACAAGTAGCTTAATTAAGTTTTCTTTCCAACTAAAATAAGTCCTATTCCTTTTTAAAGTGCTAAAGTCTACCAAAATTAGTATGATTTACGCTTATTTGTGAATTCCTTAGCTTAATGAGAAATCTTGAGATTGTACACTTGCTACTTGAGTATCTAGGTGAAATAAACTTTTGAATAGTAATGGTTTTGGTTGTAACTCTAGTGATGTTGAGGCCTTATATGTAACTCTGGTGATGATGATACTATATGTGATCAATGGTGGTGATATACTATGTGATCTATGGTGATATACCATCTTTGATATGTGCTTAGTATTTGATACATTTGATGCTACATTTGATATATAATGGTGATAGTTTATTCTAATTTTTATGCACTATGTTTGATGAAATTTACATATTGTGTTTATTGATTTATTGATTATCCAACTTAGGATTATATCAACTCGTTTATACTTCATAAGGTATATTTGTTTTGTTAGAAACCCGACTTAATTTTTAAACCTTAAGGACATGGTTTAGAATGAGTTTCATGGTATTTTAGGAGATGTATGGGAATGATAGCATAGAAAGCAAGGCAAGAAAAGAAGGGAGAAGATAAGTTCGAATTTATGCAAAGTTCAATTCTTGACCCGATATCAAGTGAGTTGATGGATTTTTTCAAATTTCTTCCGAATTCAAGTAAGTATGAATTTCATTTTACTTTATTTTTTTAGGGAAAGAATGATAATGAATATGAATATATAATAGATTTTTGAATGGAAATGATATTTTTATCCAAGTGAATTTTATGATAGAAAGAATCAATTTTTATTCCTTTTTTATTTATTTTACTTGTTGATATAACAATAGATTAATTGCCTTTTATTAGTCATGAGAATGGGTAGAAGATCGAAACAATAGTGTAAGATGAACTAGACAAATTTCCAAGAATCTTGTGATACAAGGTCTATTGATTAAGTATTTTTATAGTATATATAGAAAGTTATTATAACATAATTAAAATAATAAATGGGTTAGAAACGAATAAATTTCTATAAGTTAGAAATAATACTTTCTTCAACTTTAGTGGATATTGAGAATTGCTAACAAGAGCTTACAATTATATAGAGAGTCCTATAGATTCCATATGAATTGAGGAGGGAATCTATAGGGAGAAAAATGTGAGAATGTTCATAGGAAATTGAGCACGGACTCAAAAAGAAAAAGAAAATATAAATATATATAATAAAAAATAATAATTGGAATCAAGTAGAAAAAAATGAGAGACGAAAAAAGGCGGATGTTCTTAAACTTTTTAAAGACAAGATTTAGCTCGAGTGCTTGAAGCTAAGATTGAGTGATGTATTTCTTAATCAAACATTTTAAACGATATATTTATTAGTATCTTGGTAAAATTGCTATTGATTTTGATTATGTTGCTATTATAAAATGTTTTTCTAAGATTAAGATTAATCTAGTGGTTTCTGTGTCTTGAGATTCTACATTTGTCATCGAAAGTTTGATGCTAGTTAGTAGAGATCGAGAAAACCTATACTATGTAGTGGCCTTGATATTGAACTTTAAGTTCTAAAGGGTGTTGCATTTGGTGGTTGACTTATCATTAAAGGATGTTTCGTTTTGTCTAAATCTTCTATTCTATCATAAATTCTATTTACTCGTAGGTAATATGCTACCATTTGAAGATCACTTTTATTTAAAATAGATATTATTTAAAGTTAAGATGAATTAGATTGAAATCAGTTTATAAAGAATGAAAAGAGAATATGATTAAGAGTATTCCTTTACTTGGTACAACAAAGTGCTGAGTTTAGGGGTATTTGATAAGTAAATAATTAGACATATTTTAAAGTGTGATTTTGATTGATTTTAGATATAAATGATGATATTACACTAGGTATTCTCTTTCCTTTTAAGATTTTAGGATTTAATTAGAAAAATGAAAAAAAACAAGAAATAGAGGAAGAAGAGCAAAACAGTCAACTGAAGATCAGTAACAATGATTAACTAGCAATACAAGAATACACTAGGAATCACTGTCTAAATCGAAAATAGAGATGATCCAGCGAATCGTCAGTGAATTGGAATTTACACTAGGAATCGCCAGATGAATAGGTGGAGCACATAGACCAAATTCCATTGATTAACTCAGCGATTCGTGAACATAATGGAATTACTGACAAATCGCTGAGGTTGGTTACTAGTTTTTAGATTAATATGAAGAAATTTGAGTTTATCTATAATTTGTTCACTTAGACTACTATAAATAAGACATTAGGGCTTCGAAATTAGTATCTTCTCTAAGCCCTTTGTTAGTTATAAGTTAGTTTTATTGAGTTTTTGTTTGAAGCTACATTGGAGCTTTAATTTATTTCATTAAGAGGTATTTACTTAATTATGTCTTTCAATTATATTATTATAATATTTATTTCCAGCATGAGTGAGCAGTTCATTAATCTAAACAAACCTTAGACATGTATATACTTTGGATTGCTATAAATTTATAATTAAGGAATCATATACTTAATGTTTGAAACCTAATCACACACAACAATCACGGTTTTAATAAGTCATTTTTGCATATTACAACTAATGATGAATGATATTATATGCATAGTTGCAAAAATGTATTATGATATTTTGATTTTGATTATATGTCTATGATTATTGAGAACAATTATAGAAGTAGTAACTAAGATTAATCTATATGGCCATGTTACCTGAGTGGATGTTCTAGGTGATTGTGTTCTACGCTATTTATTTATTAGCATATTATTATTAATATTTGGTTTAGATTAGGCATATTTTTGATCGAGTGTTAATGCTATTGTAATTTATGTTTTATTGTGTTTTATACAATAGGTAGATTTACAATGATAAAGATATGGCTTATTTTCCGTTTAATATACGAAAGTTGATGGTTTGCTAAAGGCTATCAACCTATTATGAATTAGATTTAATGATTCCAAGATTTTATGTGATATAATTATAATTAAGTTTTCAAGTGAATGTTATGTTCAAGTGTTTGAATGCAATCCAAGTATATTACATCGTTTAGAGGGGGTTCGTTTAGATATTTATATTATATTAAACTTGAATTTTGTTTAGTTAAGTTTGCATTGAATTATTTAAATTAGTTTAGTTAGTTAGGTTAATTAAGTTAGTAGTTATAGTTTTTAGTTATTTAGTATTTTAATTCCCTTTTACTTAGATTAACTAAATTGAGAAAAACAAGAGAAAAACACTTTCTTTAGAAGTTTGCAAAACCCTTATGAAAACGATATCTCATTTACCACTACTACGAATAATAGGAAAATATGGGAAACTATTGTCCACGCTCGACACATGTCAGTGGTGAATATTTGAGTAAAAGTTTAATGATCATTTTAGAAATCGTGGGATTGTCTCATTTTTATCTCCACCAGCAACTCCATAATGGAATGGTGTTTCTGAGAAGAGAAATTGAACTTTATTAGATATGGTTCGATCTATGATGACGCTTGCAAATCTTCCCATTTCCTTTTAAGGCTTTACCTTAGAAACTGTTGCGTTTACAATGAAATGTCTCTTCTAAAGCGGTTGATCAAACACGATAAGAGATATGATTAGGGTAGAGACCTAGTTTGTCTTTCCTTAAGGTTTGGGGCTACGAGGTTTTTGTACGATGAAAAATCTTAGAAAAATTTGCAACCGAATCTAGCAAGTGTCTTTTTGCGGTTATCTTAAGGAAATGATAGGATACTACTTTTGTAATCTTGCTGAGAACAAAGTGTTTGTTGCTTAGAATGGTTTATTTATGGAAAAAAAGTTTATTTCAAAAGATGCCAATAGGAATAAAGTAATTCTTGAAGAAGTTCAAGAACTACAAATAAGCACTGAACCGCTTATGAGAGATCAACAAAGTTCGGAACTAGTTGAGCCTCCACATGTGTCATAAGGCCCGCGTAGATTTGATAGGGTAAGATATGAATCTGAGACATATGGATTCTCGTTACCGATAGTATTAAGGTAGTAATTATGGAACAAAATGAGTCTACTTCTTAATAAGAGGTTGTGTCTTGCCATGAGTTAGATAAATGGCTTAGTGCCATGAACTCTGAGATGCAATCCATGAATGATAACCAAGTATAGAACCTGGTTGATTTACCTGAAAATGGTAAGACCATTAGATGTAAATGAATTTTCAAGAAGAAAATTGACATGGAGGGCAAAGTGCATACTTATAAAGCACGCCTAGTAGTAAAAAGTTTCAAACAAATTCAAGTTGTTGATTATGATGAGACTTTTTCTCCAGTAGTGATGCTTGAATCAATAAGAACTCTAATTGCCATAACTGCATATAATGACTATGAGATATAGAAAATAGATGTCAAAACACCTTTTCTTAATGGAAAGCTACTTGAGAACGTGTATATAATACATCTTAAAGGGTTTATCCATCGTGAGAATTCTATGAAGGTGTGCAAGTTTCTATATAAGCACTCTGACTTAGATTGATCAACCTCTTAGATCTATACCTATAATCTAATTCCCAAGGATATAGGCTGCATGTCCTAAGTTTTCATTGAGAAACACTTCCCTAACCAAGACTTGACAATCTGCAAGGTTGGGATGTCATTTCCAATGAGTAATATATCATCAACATACAATGCCATAAAGGCAACTATGCTCCCACTGACCTTCTTGTATAACAAGGCTCATCTTTATTCTTAATGAAACCAAATTTCTTAATTGCTTCATCAAAACAAAAATTTAAACTGTGAGAAGCCTGCTTTAATCCATAATGGATCTTTGAAGCATGCACACCTTCTTATAATTCTTAGGATGTACAAACTCTCCTGGCTTATACACACGTCCTTAAGTAGCTTTCCATTTAGAAAAGCTATTTTAAATTTTATTTGCGATATCTCATAGTCATAATATACATCTATGACAATTAGAGTTCAAAAGGATTTAAGCATTGCTACATGAGAAAAATTCGTATCATAATCAATACCTTGAGTTTGTTTGAAACCTTTAGTTACTAATCGAGCTTTACAAGTATGCACTTTTCCATCCTTGTTAGTTTTCTTCTTCAAAACCAATTTACATTCAATTGTCTTACCACCTTCAGGTAAATCAACCATGTTCAAAACTTGGTTATCATACCTGGATTGCATATCAAAATTCATGGCTCTAAGCCATTTACCTGACTCAGGGTTGAACACGACTTCCTAATAAGTAGTAGGCTCATTTTAATCCATAATAATTACCTCACTACTATCAATAATGAGAAATCCATATCTTTGAGGTTCATGTCTCACTCTATCAGATTTATGTGAGCCTTATGACACGTAGATGCTCAATTATTTCGAACTTTATTGATCTCCCACAAACAATTTAGCATTTATTTATGGTTCTTGAGGGTTCCTGAACTTCTTCAAGACTTATTTTATTCCTATTAGGACTATAAGAGTAGCACCCTCCAATTTTCTTATGATAACCCACTAATAAACACTTTCTAGATTTGGTTGGGTATTTTTCTCAGATTTGTCGTCGTATAAGAACCTGGCAGCCTCAAATCATTAGAAATGATAAACTAAGTCTCCTCCCAAACCATATCTCATATAATGTTTTATCAACCGCTTTAAAAGGGATATAATTCAGTGTAAATGCAACAATTTATAAGCATAGCCCTTAAAAGAATTGGGAAGATATGCATGTTCATCACAAATCAAACCATATCTAATAAAGTTTGATTTCTCCTATTAGAAACACCATTCCATTATGAAGTTGCTGGTGGATTCCCAAGGAGGATCATTGATATTCAATCAATAAAGTAAAGCAGCCTTGGATTATTTAATTCAAAAATGTTATGTAGTGGTATATAAACAAGCCTCTATAATGTATCTCCAACATTTGGTAATTTTTCTAAAATTGGTGGTTTTAATGAATTTAGAATGTTGTTCAGCTTTCAGAGCAAATCATCATCCCAAAATTACCACGAAGGCTTCTTGAATAATCGCGAAAGAATAAGAATCCTTATGGACATAGATGACAATTGAGTTATCAGATTTTTGTTTAAATCTAGGATCATAAAGTTAGTAATGTTTTTTCGATGTTGTAGGTGAAATATTGATCGTCTTCCCTTCAACTATTGCTTCATTCGGATTATCCTTCGCAGAAAATAGTCGTTCTAATTCTAAAAATCCTCGCTATGATTGCCTTCTCCCAATTTCTTTCTCATGATGCTTACAAACTTATCTTCATCCTTCAGCACATTTTGAATTTCCAATCCTCTCTCTGGTATTATAACTCTCTTTGCTTCTCTAAAATATCTATTTTGTGCCTTAGGATTGACAAATCATAAAAGATCGTAGGTTACTAGTGTGTTTAGGTCTAATTGGTCAAAATCCTCGTCATAGTTAGGTGGGGATGGTGTTCTTGATATAGCTCTCCCTCGTCTTGATTCTATCAAAATCCTTTTTCCTTTTTGAATTGCACTACTCCTAACTCGTCCTCTACCTCTTCGCGCCATAGCAAATAAATAAACTATGATGAATCGGTAAATCGAGATTTCATTTTTTATATGAAAATGAATTCAAGATTAGCCATTCATTTAAAATCAAATTGTTATCGAGATATTTAAAACAAGTTGGCAAAAGGATTTTTTGTCATAAAATTCATAAAACTTCTTTAAAAATTGGTAAATACAAATAATACAAAGGAAAATGTATCAAAATGATATTTCAAATATTTGAATAACACACCCCCAAACTTGTATTATAGCTCATCTCGATATTTTTGCATATACATATAGTAAAACCTGTAACCACTCTCATTTGATATTCAAACTAATTTTTCTTCGTCAATAGAGGATACAATTATATTTGAAAATGAAATCTACAAATTCATTGAAATTTCTCATCCAAAAATAGAATTTCAAGACTTTGAAATTTAAAGAATTTATAATGTATCAAGTGATTACCTCATCAAGGGTGAATGCCTCAAGTGTTAGGCTCTCAAGAACTCTTAGCTTACCTTCCGAACCTCTTTATGGATCCATCTTATTCAAACCCTAATTTTGCCCTATACCCTCAAATTACACTTTTTAATGGTTTGAATGTATCTTATCAAGGTGGAGATTACTTAAATAAGCTATTGATAGGCTTTGGAGGGTTGAGTTTAGACAACAAATTGACTCTCGAGTCGAAGGGGTGTAAGGGTTTGTAGTGTAAATGGTAATGTGATTACCAATTTGGGGTTTTTGTTTTTAAAACTCAAAATCGTCCTCAATGAATCAGAGGGTTAATGGGATTCGAAGAGGAATCACTACTAAAATTGGTGGGATTTAGGTTTTGTACCTCACCGATTTGGCGAGCGATTTAAGTTATAGGGTTGAATCACTACTGATTCACCATATTCGAATTTTCACTTAAAATTTCTAGTTACTTGTCATTGATTTTTCTAGCGATTCCTACTGTTAATCAAAATTGCTCAGGATACGTTGGGCCTAAATTATTATTTTTCCAAATTTTTTAACAATTATCATATATATCATTCATAATAATTAATATAAATGTAAAATTGATTGGAAATTCAAAAGTTTGATAAGGTTATTGATCATGGGCGCAAGTATGACGGCTCGATTGTAGTAATGGTATGATCAACATGCGTTGATTACATATATCATCCTTAGGGAAAGGTGTATTGCACTCAGTATATTTAGTCAAATTTACTCTATTGCTAAGAAAATCCATTTTTAATTGATTTTAACTAAATTATTATATTTTAACAAAGCAATGTAAATAACTTGTAAACTCTTATATTAAGAATATCTTAGTTCACAAATTCACCTAGGTAATGAATAACTAAGCTTTTCAAATCAATTTCTTCATCTTCATCATGTATGCAATGCTTAATTAGGATAGACTGATTTCCTTCAAATCCACTTCAACCCACTATCATGGCGGAAAAGATTCTAACGTGCAAACTAGAACTCCACATATCGATGTGAATAACGCAAGTTCCACATTGCTTGAAGTTCCAAATCTTTAGATTTTGAACCATTTAATTTTAATATATGTGCCTCCCTATTTAATAACTATCTATCGATGTTATGTATTTTACAATTGTATCGTCCATATCCGGCTTAAAAGCTTTAATGACCATAATATCTCCTAAAACCTATAATCAACAAATACGTGATCAAGATGTTCATAGAATTACACGTAGAATCAATACAAATTCTTACAATTGCATTTTTCAACTTTATAATCTATTCAAACTACTTTAAATAACATTCATACCCTAGGATATATTGATACCTAAGATTAATGAACTACTCACAAATCATTGAAATAAACATGCACATAATGGTATTCATTGAAATCGGAGATTAAACGAAATAACTTCAATTAATTCAAAGAAAATAATATCGAACAACCACACATGAGTCGTCAATGTTTTCTCCTCCACAACTTTTCTTAATACTCAAGAACAAACTAAACTATGGTAAACTATGATACATGGTTGAAATCTATGGAGGTGTATGTGTTTACCATGTTCTAATACCTACTCTTAAAATACTTTAAAAAATAATTAAAAACACTAATAGAAAATTCCACACGAAATATAACTCTAAACTTTCTATTTTCTACATCTCGAAACTATCTGTAAGTGATCCGACATTGTGTGTAAATAGCCACTATGCCGGCATAGCTTCGAACTCTTTGTATGCATTTTTCCTCACTCAGTAGACTCGATGCCTTGCATTGTCCATCCCAACGCAGTCCCTTGTGTCCCACGGAAGTGCCATTGTTGACCATCTTCTCCTTTGTCCTCCATGCCTTACTTAAGCTATATAGCCATCTCCCACGGTAACAAGCATCTGTGCCACGACCTCTATCCTTCTTTTATGCATTTTATCATCATTTCCTCCCGAAATCAATCCACTATCTCCTTTATATCTTTTATACTTGAAAATACCTAAATATAGTTAATTAGATCTATTTTTGGGATATTTACACTAAATATACTATTAAACAAGTCCTATATATAATTCTAAATAATTAATTATGAAATACTCCCAAACTTAGAATTTCGCACTTCCCGAGCAAAAGTGTATTTTACTAATTATTCTTACTACTACCACTACTTAAATTCATATTCATTTCGCATTGTTTATGGAGTATCATTTCAAATGAGTTTAAGTTAATAATGTACTCAGAGATTCTCTTTGCAAAAACTTATACTTTCGAAAACATGTAGCTTTAACAACACATACAATTCACATTCAAAACAACAAAGTAGTTCACAACAAAAACAATCATTACTCATAAGTTTATTTCACCTCGACACTCAAGTAGCAAGTATACAATCTCATGATTTCTCATTAAGCTCAAGAATTCACAAATATGTATAGATCATATGAGTTTTGTAGACTTTAACACTTCAAGAGTCCATAGGAATTAAGATAGTTAGAAGGAAAATTTAACTCAAATAAGCTACTAGTACTCGAGCTAAATTTCTTTTTCAAGAGTTTTAATCTAACTTTCACCTTTTATTTTTTTCGATATTTTTTATATATCTCTTTTTCTTTTCTCCTAATAAATTTTAGTTATTTGGTCCCTGCACCTTTTCCTGTGGATTCTATTTTTTTCTCTTTTTCCAACCATCAAGTTCTTTGCTCATTTTCCTGTAGAACTTATGGGACTCTCTATTATCTTTATTTAAAACTCTTGTTAGCACTTCTCCTTTTTACTTTATCGAGTGAGTTTTAATTCCAACTTTTCATTAAACATAGTTCCTATCCCTTCCGCTCTTAATACTAAGTTTTTATTTAGTTTTTATACTCAAGTAAGATTCATACTTATCATAGAGTTTTTTAGAGATCTAACTTTCTTCACAAGAAGTGTTCTAGTATTCTTTTTCCTTTTGTTTCAAGTTTATGGTCTTCCCTAACACGAAGTTTATAATCATGAAATCATACTGTAGTTTGCTACATTTCATATTTTCTTCAAAAATTTTATAACGCTCTATTGAGTTTCCTATCACCAAGATACTTGTATTCTTAATCATCTTTAATTAAAAGCATGAACTTTGCAAACAAGTTATCTATTCATTAATTATTACTATATATGACCTAATCTATACTACTTAAATACATTCAAATAATAAGTAAATGGAAAAAAAATACACTACCATGCGTTCCTCTTTAACTGCTTTAAAAAATAAAATTTTACAATCATACCAGTAGTGTTTATCCTTATTTCATCCTTTTTTACTACTTCCCATAGTGTAGTGTTAATGCCCCCTAACTTAAACTAAACCTTGTCCTCAAGGTTTAAAAATAAGACTGAAACATAAAAAACACTAAACACAAACATATAATAACACAAGACATAATAATACACAAACAAAAAAATTAAACAACTAATAAAGGTAGAAAATATCCTAAATGTAAAAGATAATCATTATAAATATTTCTCTCAGCTCCCCAAAGTTGAACGAAATCCTAAGAAACCTTTCTATTATGTATAACATCTAGCTCAAACATGTAATTCGGTGCTTCTGAAAAGCAACATACCTATTCGTAGGTCTCATCTATATGCTCCTCTCATATCTAGATTTATCCCTCTGATGATCTGCAAATAACATGAAGTTCCACTTGTCCATTCAGTCAGTCTTCCATTCTCCTCTGCATATCCTGCTCATATCTCAACAAGGCTTCCTAATACCAAGCAATGTCCTCTCTACATTGTCTCCTCATCTCAGCAACCCATAGCCTCGACTTTGGTAGACTCAAGTCTTTTGGTGGTCGTATTGGTGCCTATGGTGTTGGAAGTGGTGAAAAATCCTTAGGACCATCCAAGTCCTACTATTCTCTCAGTGGGTCTACAAACTTGTAGCCCTTAGCAAATCCCAGCTGGTGGTCGTCCTCTTGTCCATATCCTTTGTTTTGCAATTCCTTGGTCAACTCTGCTGCTCCTCATACTATTGCGTTATCTTCTTACTCCTTGGCCAACAAATCGGCCTTAACTCTGTTCCTTTTGGTTCTCTCTCGCTCATCCTCGGAGTCTTGAAAATCTTTCGGTGACTTCAATGTGAGCATAAAATCTTTATCTATTATTACTTGGGCCTCAATATCAAACTCCTCCTCTTGAATCGATTTCACTCCGGCCTTCAAGTACATCTGGTTGATTGATTTGTGTCGAGCATGCATAATAGTTTCAAGTATTTTCTTATTATTTGTAGTATTGGTAAGTGAGATATCATCTCCACTGGGATTTCGCAAGTTTCTAAGGAAAGCATTTTTTGTTTTGTTTCTCTTTATTTAATTAATTTAATTAAACAAGAATTGAAATACTAAATAACTAAAAACTATGACTACTAACTTAATTAACCAAAGTAACTAAACTAATTCAAACGATTCAATGCAAACTTAATTAAATGAAATTCAAAATCAATACAATTTAAATATCTAAATAGATATCTAAACATATCCCCACTAAATAATGTAATATACTTGGATTGCATTCAAACAATATAACATAACATTACCTTATAACCTAGCCATAATTATATCACATGGAGTTTTGGAATCATTAAATCTTAATTCATAATAGGTTGATAGCCTTTAGCAAACCATCAATTTTCCTATATTCAATGGAAAATAGCTATAACCTTATCATTGTAAATCTACCTATTGGATAAAACACAATAAAATAGAAATGAGATAGCATTAACGCTCAATGAAAATCATGCCTAATCTAAACCAACTATTAATAAGAATATGCCAATCAATAACTAACTTAGAACACAATCCCCTAGAACATCCACTAAGATAATTTGGCCCTATGGATTAATCCTAGTCACTACTTCGATAATTATTGTCAGTAATCATATACGTAGATTCAAAAAATACAATATCACAATACATATTTTCAACTATGCATACAATATCAATCCTCATTAGTTGTAATACGTGAAAAAACTTATTAAAACCTTAATTGTTGTGTATGAATAGAATTAAAGTATTACATACATGATTCCTTAATTACAACTATATAGCAATCCAAAGTATATACATGTTTAAGGATTATTTAGAATAATAAACTACTTAATCATGCTGAAAATAAACAATGCAATAATATAATTGAAAGACATAATTACATAAATACCTCTTAATGACATAAACAAATCTCCAATGTTGCTTCAATGATAAACTTAATAAAAATTAACTTACGGCTCTCACAGACTTGTTAAGAGAAAAGAGGGCTTTTAATTTCGAAGCCTTAATGCCCTATTTATAGTTTTTTAAGCTATACAAATTACAGATAAACTTAAATTATTCGTATTAATCTAAAAAACTCATCAATGACCATGGTGATTTGTCAACGAATCACTTTTTTCACAAATCGCCGAGTTAATCACTAAAAATATATCTCTGTGCTTAGGGTTGCAAGTGGGGAAGGGCGGGGCGGGGATCGTAACTACTATCCCCGTCCCCACGAGGAGCGGGGCTGGGATTTATTCCCGCGAATTCCACGCGAAGCGAACTTTGCTGCCCCACGCCCTACCTCGCGAGGATATTCGCGGGGCGAGGAATCCCCGCAGTGCACCGTCAATTTTGTAAAAATATCTATTTTGATCTTCATTCCTTGGTCATTTTGACACTTAAGTACTACTTTCTCAATTTTCTTAAGAAACTATTTTTCTCAAATTGAAGGATTAATGTGGATTTGTTTTGTTGTTTAATTTACAAGTTATCATACTTAATTAAATATATAAGATTTCCAAATCTAGTATGGTAAATATATTTCAATGATGTTCTCAATATAATTTTATATATCTTTATGATATAACATATATATAATAGAATTAATTTAATGGTAAAAATAAATTTTATTGTTGGAGATCTTGAGTTTCACTCCATATATTACATATATAATTTTTTTGTAACAACATAAAAAATGGAGAATTCTATGCAAGGGATGCAGGGTGGAGAATTCCCGCGGGGAGAGAACAATTACCGTCCCCACCTTGCCCTGCATGGCGGGGAAAGATTTTGCCCCGTGCTTCGCCTTGCGGGGAGCAAAAAATAGGAATTCCTTGCTCCACCGAGGAGGGGCAACACGGGGAACGGGGATTCCTCGCCCCACTTGCAACCCTATCTATGCTCCACCAATTCATCTAGCAATTCCTTTGTAATTCCAAATTCGCTGGCTAACTGCTAGACTTTTCTTCAACTGATTATTTCGACTCTTCACCCTCTTCTTCTTCTTTCATTTTTTTATTTTTTCGACTTAAATCCTGAAATCACAAAAATAAGGGAACACTATGACGACCCCTTCTCAAATTAGGGCACCGCCCGGCCTAGTCTCGTTATTAAGCCTTAATCTCACCATATAGGACCTAACAAGGAATTAATCAGCCTTTCTAAAACCCTATTGCTTACCAATTATTATTATACATATATATTATTTTAAATGATTATAAACCTATACCTATCCTATGTCCAAAAATCAGAGTTAGTTAAAAATTTCACTTATTTAAAATTTTATTCAGCGGAAGTCTGAACGAACTAGCGGAAGATTATAACATAATGCCTAACAATTGTGGAAAAACCAGGGAATAAAGGTCGCATGGATATATAATAAAACGACGATATATAACTTCGTGTATCTAGTCAAGGTACTACTCACCCAACCCATAATATACAACCCCAAAAGTATACCATATACATATAAAAATAATACATCAAAAATCAAACCTACAAAATCTGGTGTAGCAGTGCTCCACCGGCTCAGAGGTAGTCGCCGATCTTCTGTTTGCCCAGTCTGCCACTTGACGGATCTGCACCCATCGTCATAAACTAGACAGTGAGTATAGGAAAGTACAAAGTAATACTGAGAGACATTTGTTCATATTCCCAATTACGTAACAAGTATCTAAAAGCATGATAATAACAACTATGCAGTAAAGAGAACTTGCAATGAGATACTTCAACTAAACAACATGAAACCGATACATGGCTAAGTAGTAATGATCTAGGGTCGGTCGAGTGTGAGCATCTCACATCAGCCTTTCCACTATATGAGGATGGAGTTGAGCTCTACATTAATGTGAAGGTATGAGCATTGCTCTTGCCTTAATAAACTTTTACTGGGGCCAGTCACCTCTGATATACACTTGCCAACATCCCCGGGTCCCATTCCCCATGTGCTACGCAAGTTATGCTTGCTAACAACCCCGATACTCATTTCTCGTGTCCTGCGCAAGATAGTGGAGTGATCCCGATCACCCTTGAAGTCTAGTGACCCCCGTAGGTCTGACAAGCCTCTATAAGGTAATGACCATAGATACAAGAACCATTTTCGAGAAACAACATGGTTTGAGAATCCAATAAAGCAATTGCTGTTAGGTTTCATGGATCATGCGCAGTGGAAGTTTTTGAAACCTTTTCTAACATCCCCGAACCAAGGTCCTATTAATTCCATTAAATTGATATGCCAAGAGAGAAAAATCATACTTTAACAATAACAACTCCATGTTTGCCTTGTTTGGTGTTGATCGACTCCTTCCAGATGCTGCCAGAGATGAACATCCTCTATAAAAAACCCACACATAAATGGACGATCACGATCCGGAGTGCTAGCCCCAAAAATCCTAGGACAAAAACTCTCTCAAAAATTCTCTTTGGAAAAATCTCTCTCGAGAATTCTCTATAATAATTGTTACCCTAATGTCTTATTTATAGTACACTAGGTCGAGTTGTAAAAGAACTCCATCTCCTAGTCATACACCAAATAGAGTCATATATAATCTACAATTACTAATCAAACAAGAGTTTTAATTTATCTAAAACATAAATAAGAATTAACGTCATACTATAATTCCAATTAGAGTCCTATTCCAAATAGGATTTACTAAGAGATAAAATTTCTAGTCACACTAAAAATGTAGGAGAATCTTGAATCCTAGTCAAACTAGGACTTTTAATGAGAATCTTGAAAATGAATTTTATCAAATAAAATTCATTAACCCAGACAATATTAAATCGCGCAAATTCTTTCTTTGTGTGCGACCCAATAGGTTTATACAATGTTGGTAGTATACCAAAATCATTTTGGTACACAAGTCATAAGCGATATCTAGCAAGGCATTATGACTACCCAAGTAGCATAAAGATCAATAAATCGATACAACCTAATAGACAGTGTATATCATATCCCATTGTCACGCGATATCTTTTGATTGAACAGAAGACATGGAATGTCACTCTTAAAGACCAATCTACTAGTCTCGATCTCTGAGTAGATTGAAATTATCAAGTGACATCGATCCAATCAATTCACTAGACATGACCATTTATCAGTCTAACATGTCGAGAGGCCCAATAGATATCTCTCTCTAAAAAAGAGGGAAAAATCCCATCTTGATCACACAACAACCACACATTAGTTGGACAATGAACATTCACAATCTTTATAATCATCCGGTTTAAGATAACATTTGATTGTATCAAATCATTGTGCTCCTAATGTTGGAGTCTCTGGTGATCTCAAGTCAAAGGACTAAATGATATAACTCTCATGAGAATCACTTATGACATTGACCATGCATATACTCATTATCTTGATTCATATCCGTATATGCATAATCATCACATGATTATCAATTAAGACTCATACTAGTTTTAATTTATTATTGTTCCCACAATAATAACTAACTAGGGAAATTTAGAATAATACAATAATTATTCATGGATACTATTATAAAAGAAACATGCATTTACTTATAATAGTTAAACAACGTTTACAAAATTGGCCTAGGGAACATACCCCAACATCTCCCACTTGCACTAGGTCCAATCCAACACGTATCCAATAATGAGTAACCTTAATGCATTCTTAGTTGAATAAGTTTGTTTATGTATTTACTACATTGTTTGTTATTGATGTTCTGCAAATCTTTATGTTATCTCTTTTATAAGACAAAAATACTCAAGTGATTGTTTAGATCTATAGTGTTATGTAGGTTCCATAACTTAAATTTGTCCAATAGTTTTACAATAAAAGCCAACATTATTTCCAACACTTGGAACCACACCTTATTCAATCATGAACCTTACGATCTAAAAATTTTCTTTGGCTGCATCAAATGCTACTAAAAGCTCAGTTTATGTTATAGGACTTGTTATAGTGAGTTTAGAACATTTCAACTCATTCCTACGAAGTTAACACATATCCATATTGCGATCATTAATATTTTATATTAATTTGAAAGCTTGCATCTTGTAACTACTTACAAGACTCATATCTTTCAAACATCTGTAAAATTTAATAACATCTCTAAAGTGCTTCTGAAGTACTTATAAATGTTATCAATAAATATCCAATGTACCTCACCAGAATCTATGCGATATATGTATGTTTTGCCCTAAGCATATGATATATCAAGTTGAATGCAAAATATAACATATGTGATGGTTCTCATAGCTTATGCATATGAAATGTTATTCACATTGTCCCGCTCATCATTTGTCTTAAGACTTTGAGTCTTGCAGAGACTTATGTTATAATTTATAAGTACGAATTCCCTTAAGAATCTCGTACACTGAAACCTTTTCAGTCATTTGTCTTTATAAGCACTCTTATGTAAAATAATTAGCCTTTTAGATCTATCTCTATAAATCTATATCACAAGGATGTAGGCCTAATTGTCTAAGAATCTCATTGAGAAACTTTACTCATCCAAGACTTGACATTCTGCAAGGTTAGGTCATTGTTTCCAATGAATAATATATCATCCACATACAGGTTCAAAAAGATAATTGCGCTCCCACTAACCTTTATGTATACACAAGGTTTATCTTCGATTCAATGAATGTAATTCATTAATTATTTTATCAAAACAAAGATCCCAACTCTGATAAGCTTACTATGATCCATAAATGGATCCTTTAAGCTTGCATACCTTTTTCAAATTCTCAAGATAATAAAAAATCCTTAAGTTGTGTCACACACATCTTTAAGGAGCATAGAGCAATGCTATTTTTGACATCCTTTTGTCATACTTTATAGTCAAACTATGAAGTAATGACGATAGAATTCTAGAACTTGATCTTAGCTACAAGTGAAAATCTTTTCATAGTTAACACCTTAATTTAGATTGGAATTTTCGATAAGCCGTGATTTTAAGTATGCATCTTTTATTTTTCATGTCACTTTAACTCATTTATATCCAATGGTCATACCATCTTCAGGTAAATAATTCAAGTTCCAAACTTGGTTAACATACATGAATTAAAATTTAGAGTTAATAACACTTAGTTTCTTCCTTCAATCTAGACTAGACATGTCTATTGATAAGTAGTGATTCATTTTGATCCAGTATAAAAAATACATTACAACTATTAATAATAAGAAACTCCAAATTTCTCTGGCCAATTTCTAATTATTCTAGATTTTCTAGAGATATATGTTACTTGTGTATATTCAACTAGTTCAAAACTTTGTTGATCTTCCTAAAAGTGGTTCGGTTTTGATTTGTGGCTCTCGAACATTTCAAGATTTGTTTTATTCCCAATAGTGTGTTTAAAAATAAACTCTTTATTTATAAAGACATGATTTTGAGAAACAACAATTTTTTCTCAATCGTATAAAATAGTATCATAGTGTTCAACCACAATTAGACACAAAAGACTTAGCATCAAACTTTACGTGACTTAACGTCTTACTAAAGTCTCGCCACCTCAAATCTCAAGAAAAAACAAACTACGTCTTTTTTATTCCATATCATATATGGAGTTTTATCAACCACTTTAACGAACATAATGTTTAGTGCGAGTGCCTTGGTTTGTAGTGTATAGCCTCAATAAGACATCATAGACAAGTATGTGTGACACATCATAAATCAAATTATATCCTATATAGTTCGATTTATCCTCTTAAAGCATCATTTTTCAAATGATTTTCCTAGTGGAGTTAATAGCAAGACAATCCCCCAATTTCCAAGATGGTCATTCAAACTTTTGGCTCAAATATTATCCACCTTGATATCATCAAAGTATGTTAATAGTTTGCCAAGTGATTTTTTTTCCTTATAGTCATTTTGAAATGTTCGTAACAATTCAAAATTATGTCTTCTTGATAGGATTTGTAATTCATTATAACATGAACAATTTCATTTTATGAAAAACAAAATCCGTTCTTTAAGGCTTTCTATAGAACTTGGCAAAATCTAGCTCGCATCTAAGGTTTCCGTGTCCGACACAAACACCTTTTATAGCTTTTACCTTCCCTTTATCTTTCTTTATTAAATTCCTCTATGTTATGAACCATCAAATATATATCAAAGGCCATTTTTTAAATATTTTGTCTTATAGTTTTAAACATCATATGCAACTGTAAATAAATTTCTCCATGTCATTCATATAGTTCAAAACTATTTTAATGAATTATAGATAAAATCTATTGCCAACTTTTGGCACATAAAGTTTACATCTTTTAAGATAATTAATATAGTTCTTTCATGTTCTAAACATATAAACATATTAATAGGTTCTCAACCATTTTACAAGAATCTAGGAATTTTACAATCTTATGCCCTTCCCGTGTGACTTACTGTTGGAGCATTTCCTGCAGTGTCATTGTCATATCATTAGTTTTCAAGGCCAAAATCCTTCCAAAAGTCCGGTTTTATATTTGCTAACATGACATATAATCCTTGTACTAATAAATGGTAGTTTGAAGGAATCATTAATCTATGACATAAATCCTTGTTTTATGGTTGATAACATTTATTAATTTTCTAATCGAAACAAGGAAATTAGTCTTAAAAATTATTTTATCCTTCTCAAGGATTGATCGCAATTGCTATGAATTAGTGTTACTAGGAGCTTAACATCTACACTTAGAAGATTATGCAGAATAATTTATTAGTGAGTAATTAAACTCCCACTAAATCAATAACCGTCATAAATATTAATTTAGTGGTCTAAGATCCATATTTCACTTAATTTTGAGACAACTAAGGCATGACACTCAAAATAAAGTTATTTAGGTAGGTAACCATTACCAATTGCACCATATGCAACTCTTAGGTTCTTTATGAGACCTAGACATCATATGTCACAACATGTTACATCTCATCTATGCTTAAAGCCCAAAACCGTTTTGATAGCTTTATTAAGTCAAACCAATTTAAAACATCCAAGTAACCGTTACCTTGCTTGCCTCACCAAGATAACAAAATAACCCTACGAAGGCAGACCCATATTGATGTGATCGAGGCCTTGACAAGTGTTTAAAATAGGTGAAATTAACTTAAAATTCTAAACAAGGGATTTTTATCAAGTTTTATGATCCATGTAGTGTTTTTACAATGATTAATTCTAGCATCTATTTAATTATGGAATATCATATATACCCAATATGCATAGAATAAAGATTATTTATATAAAACAAGAATAAACATCTTCATATATCATAAAGGCATCATAAAATAAATCAAGGAAATTAAGTACCTTAAAATTTTCAAAGTGTATGAAAGATTATATTTTCATTAATCTCATTAATTAAATATATCTCTATATAATTTTTATTGGACTCTATTTAATTAAAACCCCTTTTAATTAAATATTTTAATTAATATTAATAACATCCCCACTCATTTAAATTGATATTAATTAAATTAAATTCATTCCAATTAAATTAATTCATTCCAATTAATGAATAATAACCCCATTTAATTAATGGTAATTAATCAATTAAAACTTCTTTCAATTAATATATATTACTCAATTAATATAAATAGAGTTGTAATCCTATTACAACTTGGAATGGATAGCCTAGATGGCTAAGGCATTCCAACGAGTTGGAGGATGAGGGATCGAATCCTACTATCAACAAAAGGCCACCAATTTATTCTATATTTGTAATCCTATTACAAATAGATTTGCATAGTAATTTTATTTTCTAATCTTGTTACAAGTTGAATTGCTAGCTAGGATGGCTAAAGCATTCCAAAAAGAGTTGAATGGCTAGGGATAAAATCCTATCTTAGCCAAAATATTTTTACTTTTTTTATCAATATCATTACTTTCATATCCTATACAACCACCAACATATTAAATTACACATATCTATGTACTTATATAGTGAGATCTTATCCGCCAAACTTGATACGTACTCGTTTTGTTCATGTATGTGCGTGACGATGCGACTACATCAACAACACCATGCCGATACTTTCACACTTTTGCATATAGATTAATTTATTAAACGCAATGATGCAACCATATATAAAATATCATGATTGACTTATATATATCATGTATATCAAAATATAAGGGCATATTACAATTTGATTAAATCATGGCTACTGGCTCTGATAACACTGTTGGTTTTCGGGGATCATGCGCAACAGAAATTTTCGAAACCTTTTTCGAACATTTTCGAACCAAGATCCTATTAATTCCATTAAATTGATGTGCCAAGAGAGAAAAATAATACCTTAACAAGAACAACTTCATGTCTGCTTTGTTTGGTGTTGATCGATTCCTTTAAGACGTTGCTAAAGATGAACGTCCTCTATCAGAAATCCACACACGAACGGACGATCATGATTTTGAGTGCTAGGCCCAAAAAACTAGGACAAAAATTCTCAAAAAAATTATATAGGAAAAAACTCTCTTGAGAATTCTCTACAACAATTGTGACCCTAATGTCTTATTTATAGTACACTAGGTCGAGTTGTAAAAGAACTCTTTCTCCTAGTCATACTCCAAATAGAGTCCTAGATAAAGTCCCACTCTAAAAATGATAGAGTCATATATAATCTACAATTACTAATCAAACAAGAGTTTTAATTTATCTAAAACATAAATAAGAATTAAACTCATACTATAATTCCAATTAGAGTCCTATTCCAAATATGATTTACTAAGAGATAAAATTTCTAGTCACACTAAAAATGTAGGAGAATCTTGAATCCTGGTCAAACTAAGACATTTAATGAGAATCTTCAAAATGAATTTTATCAAATAAAATTCATTAACCCAAACAATATTAAATCGCACAAATCCGTTCTTTATGTGCAACCTAATAGGTTCATACAACGTTGGCAGTATACCAAAACCATTTTGGTACACAAGTCATAAGCAGTCTCTAACAAGGCATTATGACTACCCAAGTAGCATGAAGATCAATAAATCGATACAACCTAATAGACAGTGTATATAATATCCCTTTGTCACGCGATAATATCGTTTGATTGAACATAAGACATGGAATGTCCCTCTTATAGTTCAATCTACTAGTCTCGATCTTCGAGTAGCCTGAAATTGTCAAGTGACACTGATCCAATCAATTCATTAGACATGGCCATTTATCAGTCTAACATGTCGAGGGGCCCAATAGATATCTCTCTCTAAAAGAGAGGGACAAATTCCATCTTGATAACACAACATCCACACATTAGTCTGACAATGACCAATCACAATCTTTATAAAATCCGGTTAAAGACAACGTTTGATTGTATCAATTCATCATGCTTCTAATGTTGGAGTCTCTGGTGATCTCAAGTAGTAAATGATATAACTCTAATGAGAACCACTTATGACATTGACCGTGTAGTGTTCTTATAGCGGGTCGGTCGAGCATCTGTTCCCAACAGATACCCATTATCTTGATCCATATCCATATACGCATAATCATCACATGATTATCAATCAAAACTCATAATAGTCTTAATTTATTATTGTTCCCATAATAATAACTGAATAGGAAAATTTAGAATAATATAATAATTATCCATGGATACTATTATAAAAGAAACGTGCATCTACTTATAATTGTTAAACAATGTTTACAGAATTGGCCTTTAGGCACATACCCCAACAATTGCATATCTAATGCACAAAGGAAATGGATTACAATACTATGTAAAACCTACTAATAACATGATATTTCACTGACCACATGTATTAACAATTAATAATGACATAGCATATGAATTTGAGTAAATGAAATCATTTTATCAACAAATTATACCATGAAAGCAACCTAATGTAATGAGAATGAAAAACAAGTCATGGCATATGGAGTACAAAGGCAATTCAGTCCAAATAATTGGAAATGAGCATATGAATAGGAATGAAATGTAAATAAATATCTAAATCAGTTTACTTACAATCTATGCAATTTCCTATGCTACTCCAGCCTCCAAATACCTTGAAACTCTTATTTGAATCCCTGAAATATTTCCCTAGGTTCCTAACGTCATATCTTATGTTTTTGAGTATGTTTGAACCTTTACTTAGCATATTATACTTATTTATAGTGTTTAAGGACCTCTTGAGACTTGATGATTTTTTTATGCTGTCATAGCATGTAGCTCGCTAATGATCCTGTATGGCGTGCTAATGACCAACGTAGCATGCTACCTAACTGACGTAACGCGCTATGTGTTGCAAAACCCCGAATTCAACAAACAAAATTCTGAGTTTTCTCCTCACATAGGCTATGCTAATGCCTTGAACACCTCCATACACACTTTTTAAGTTCCAAGACATCATTACCAACATAAAACAACAACACATATCATCAAATACATGAATTCATTGAATTGAGATATGTTTATGGTGTAGAAAAGGTACCTAACTTGATGTACACTAGCTTAGCTTGAGTGCTTCTTCACCAAATCACTAAATTTGTTGTTCTTCTTCCTCCATCAGCTACTCTTTTCACTCCAGCAAGCTTTGCTTCTCACTTAAGAATTCAAAATGAAAGAGTTGAGGTGCTTGTGTTGACCAAAAGCTTTATAGTCATGAATTGGATATGGTTGATTGATAACCCTTAATCCTAATGTGCACACGTATGTCGAGACTTATCTAATGGTTCACCTACTAACACATGTCCCACTAACTCATGCTAAGTGACACCAATGAGTGACTCAATTTGTGTTGAGATTTGCCAACACGTGTCTCGAGAAATGTCAAGCGGCTACTGTTGTAATTTACTAATTCAAGTGTATTAATACATAACCAACCATAGCCCCATTTATATCACTTATGAAAGTACTATAAAGCTTATACCAATTCACCACATTGCTCTATAACTCAGTCCCACGCTGGTATGCATATCAAGGCGTGTCTTCACTCATGCCTCGACACCTATAAGTAAGTATAAATAATTTAGTAGTCTACACATATACAATACATTAGGCATATACCATAATATATATAACATTTACCTCAGCTACCTAGCCTCGGTTACGAGACTTATCTCCCTGCGGGTCCCACGTCACTGGTCGTTTGATCCTGATTAAGAGATTAAACTAGGATTAGAAATTTTGGTGTGACAATTCTTCCCAACTACTGGAAATCTCATCCTCAAAATTAAACTTAACCTAAAGTTATACCTTACTCGAAGAGGTATGGAAACCTATATCCCATATAGTCTTTCCGTTCCCAAGTGAGTTATGAGTCTCCATGGAATTGCCACTTGACTAAAACTTTCAGTATAAGTGCCTCTCAACTATTGTACCCTTTGATCTAGGATCTATATAGGCTGCTCTTTATAATATGTCTTTGCTCAGATCAATCTAACTTAAGTTAACTGTCGGTCTCTCACCTGCTTTCGACTAGGCTAGTCAAAGCATAGAAATATGAAACCTTGGATGAATCATCGACATCTGTGGAGGTAAGTCCGGCTCATAAGCAACTTTTTTGACTCATTTCTTGATATTGAAAGGCTTGATGAATCTCGGTATTAACTTGCCTTTCAGACTAAATCTATGAAAACCCTTTAGAAAACCTACCTTTAGATACACCAAGACTCCCTCGTCATACGTGAGATCACTGCGATATGTGTCTGCATACTTCTTTTGCCTCTCTTGGGCTCCTTTAAGCCTCTCGCGAATCAATCATACCTTCTTGGTGTTATCAACAAAAATTTCAGGCCCTACAATGTCCTGATTCCTCTAGCCCAGCCCCAACAAGATGGTGAGCGACACGGTCTTTCATATAATGCCTCAAATGGCGACATCTCTATGCTAGCCTGATAACTGTTGTTGTATGCAAACTCATACAAAGGTAGGTACTCCTCCCATGATCCGCCAAACTCAAGTACACAAGCCCTAAGTATATCCTCGAGAGTCTGAATCAACCTCTCAGTCTTTGCATTAGTCTGAGGGTGAAAAGTTGTGCTAAATTGTAGGCGTGTACCATATTACTCTTGCATACTCCGTCACATCCTGGACATATAAATAACATCTCTGTCTGACGAAATAGTCAATGGTACCCCATGCAGCCTAATAATCTTTCTCTTGAATAATACACTCAACTGGTCAAATGTGTAAGGAGCAGCAACTGGTATGAAATGGGCATATTTCGTCGATCTGTCCATAATTACCCAGATGGAATCGTGTCGATGGACAATTCTCGGTAATCCTCTAACAAAATCCATGGCTATGTCTTCCCACCTCCATTGTGGAATAGGAAGCGATTGTAGTAATCCTCCAGGTCTACGATGCTCTGCCTTCACCTGTTAGCAAATCCCACAGTTCCTGAAAAACTTGATACGTCCACTTTCATCCCAGACCACCAAACTTGTCTTTTCATGTCATGATACATTTTGATCTTTCCTAGATGAATAGTGAACTGGGAATGGTGTGAATCCTGAAGAATCTCATCTCTCAACTCTGCCACTGCTGGTATCCATAATCTGCCTCTGAATCTCAAACAATGGTCCGTCGTCTCTGTCCAGTCAGTACACTCAGTACTCTAGGCTAACTTACGGAATCTCGAGTATAAGATGTCGACTCTTTGTCCCTCTAATACTCTCTGAGTAGACACTTTCTGAACCCTCATCTGTGCATAAATCATTACCCAAGTATCGGTACGAATATCTGACTGCATCATCATTACTACTGCCTCGAGTAATCGATACTCATGTGTCATATGGCATCTAACAACTTCGACATCTCCAACCGACATCCCACTTAGTGCATCAGCAACTATGTGAGCTTTTGCTGGGTGATACTCTAGAGAAAATTTGTAGTCCTTAAGAAATTCCAACCACCAGCGTTGTCTCATGTTATGCTCTTTTTGTGTGAAGAGGTATTTCAAACTTTTATGATCAGTATAGAGTGTGAACCTCTATCCATACAGAAGAAGTCTCCATATATTCAAAGCAAACACTACTACTGCCAACTCTAAGTTATGAGTGGGATAGTTTTTCTCATGTATCTTTAGTTGTCTAGATGCATAAGCTACCATGCCTCTATCCTGCATCAACACACAACCTAGACCTGTATGAAAAACATCTATATATACTAGGAATCCCTGTCCAGCCTCTCGCAATATCAACAATGGTGTGGTAGTCAAGATTCTCTTTAGTTGAGCAAATGCATGATCGCATTCCTTTGACCATTCAAACTTGACGTCTTTTTGGGTCAATTTGGTAATCGGTGAAGTGATCTTCGAGAAATCTTCGCGAACCTACGATAATATCCTGATAACCCCAAAAAACTTCTGACCTCCGTAACTGATGTCAGCGCAGGACAATCTATAATAGCTTGAATCTTAGCTGGATTGACAGTAATACCTGCTGATCCAACGACATGTCCCGAAGACTTGACTTCTTACAACTAAAATTCACACTTGCTAAACTTGGGGTAGATTCAATGCTCCCTCAAAGTCTGCAACGTCTCTCTAAGGTGCTGCTCATGATCTTCTCGAGTCCTCGAATATATCAACATATTATTGATGAAAACTATCACGAAATGGTAAAGAAATGGCCTCATCACTTGATGCATCAAATCAATAAATATGGCAGGAGCATTTGTCATACCAAATAACATAATCTGTAAATTGATAGTGTCCATATCTCGTACTTAATGCCGTCTTGGACCAATCCTCATCCTTGATCCTAAGCTGATGATACCCTGATCGCAGGTCTATCTTAGAGAAATACTGTGCTAATCTCTACTGATCAAATAAGTCATCAATTCGTGGTATGGGATACTTGTTTCTAACTGTGACCCTGTTCAACTATTTATAATCGATACACAGTCTCAAAGTACCATCCTTCTTCTTCATAAACAGGATCGGTGCTCCGCTTGGTGACATAAAAGGTGTGATGAATCCTTTCTCTCCCAAATCATGCAACTGACTCCACAACTCCTCCAACTCTCTCGGAGCCATGCGGTATGGTGATATAGATATAGGTCTAATACCTGGTACCAACTCAATGATAAAATCTATCTCTCTTGGCAGTGGTATTCCAGGTAAGTCTTCCTGAAACATGTCCAAAAACTTGCTTACAATCTGAATCTGCTCAAGTCCGGGTCCTTGACTCTTTACTATGGTGTATATTGACACTAAAGTCTCTATCTCCCCACTAGTCGCAAGTCGACCTAATGCCCACGACTTTCGATGTACTACCACTATATGTGAACATTGGACTCTCTGGGACCTCAAATATCATTGTCTTACTGAAACAATCGATATTAGCGTGATACACTGCTAACCAATCCATCCCTAACAATGCGTCAAACTCTAAAAACTCGAGAACCCTGAAGTCTACAGGTAACTCTACCCCGCTTATCTCTACTGGACATCTCTCAACAAGACAATTAGGGTAGACTCTATCCTCGACTGAAGTACTTAAAATCAAATGTACTTTAACTCTAACCGGTTTTAACCCTAAGATGCCTATCATGCGACTAGAAATGAAAGATATTATAGAACCCGAATCAAACAAAACATATAACTATCTACCACAAATGGAAACCATATCCTCAATAAGTCTCCATGTGACATCTACATCGGGCTGTGCTACCATATGTACACCATCTCGACTCTACGGTGGAAACAGAGCTGCTGGATGTGGACAATTTCTAATCCCGTGCCCAACCTGACCACATATATAACAAGTGATAGGTCTACGCATACCCTGAACTTGATTCTGAGCATGTGTCTGTCTTTGCCCCTGTCGAGAACAATCTCGACATCTACCTCTACCTCCGCCTCGGCCTCTATCACCCTGCTGCTGTTGATGTGGCACTGGTGGTACTGGTAGAGTTGGCAAAGTAGTAGTAGTCGTAGGAGCTAGTACTGCAAGTCTAAATGGTGGTGGCAAGGGAGGTCTACCAACCATACTCTGCAATGGTGTAGGGGATGATACAAAGGGTACAACTGCTGTAAATGTCAATGACCCCAGGGACCCTCTATCCCTTTCATCGATCCTTTGCCCCTTTGTCTCCTCCTCTCATACTGCGCAACCTGGTCAGGTGTCCACACTGGTAGTAGAGTTGTCCCATCGACAACTCTGCCCAAATAATAGGTCTTATGAGAGAGTGCACGCTCGTATATCTCACCCAAAGTCCTAGCACCTTAAATGACCACATAAAATCCAATATCTAGTCTCAGTCCATCTCCAAAATGGTACACATCATCTGAATCCTCTCTCATTAGATCCTCAGCAAACTTCCTTAGATAGCCATATCTATCTCTATAGCTCATCACCGACTCATCAGCTCCTTGTCTCAAGTTCATGAATTCCTTTCTCAACCTTTTCATTACTGTGAGTGGGAATTACTACTGGTAAAACTTCATCTTGAAGGCATCCCATGACTCAAACTCTCCCTTAGAAGCTATCATCGCAAGCCACCATACATCAGCATCTCTTTGAAGAGTGTACGACAAAATCTCAACTCGAGTCTATCCTCAATTCTCAAGACTCTGTGTAACGTCTCCTGAGACAGTACCCACTTCTCGATCTTCTCAAAGTTTTGCTGACCATCAAAGTAGATTGGTTTTAGTCTGATGAAATCCTACACTAGCTGAACCTTTGCTATCGAGCTAGAAGATAGATGTGTGAAAGATGGTGTAAAAATTATCTCTACGACTTGAGGTGTCACTACTAGTATAGTTTGTACTATCGACACTACT
This sequence comes from Stephania cephalantha, assembly GCA_039657325.1. Lineage (NCBI taxonomy): Eukaryota > Viridiplantae > Streptophyta > Magnoliopsida > Ranunculales > Menispermaceae > Stephania > Stephania cephalantha. The sequence continues at coordinate 35,134,377 of CM077571.1, forward strand.
TTCGGTACCATATGAATAGTCGTAGTAGTAGGGGCTGGTGTCTCTGCTGGTGGAGCGAAATGTGAAGTCATCATGGAAATGAACTCCATCAACTGCTGTCCTTGAGCAGCTAATCGGTCAGATAGCCCTTGAAAATCATCAGCTGATGGTATAGAAGGTTGGCTGCCACTCGCACTTGTATCCCCGCTATCGCGTGAATCCGCCATCAGTATTTGCAAGTTGATAGCAAACGCGAATCAGCTACTACGTAGATAACGCATATATACATATGCAAAACTAACATATATATATATATATATATATATATATATATATATATATATATATATACGTATAAGACATCCCCATCTCACTTTCACTCATTTCCCAACTAATAGTTTCTAGGAAATTATCATTTGGTTTCCACAGCTAAGATTTTATGTTTTATTGTTTTTTTTTAAAATTTTATTTGTTATTTATAGGAAAGGTTAGGCCTTTTGCTACAAATTGTAGCTTTGATATCACATTGTAGAATAACCATATTCCACAATCCTAAGCTCTATAAACATAGGCTCTCCTAAGCTTTATAAATTTAGAATATGATACCACATGTGACTGATATCCAAACTTTGGACAATTCCATAAACTGTTCATAATATTCTAGAACTATGACTCTGATACCAACTGCGATGTCCCCTTCTCAAATTAGGTCACCGCCTAGCCTAATCCTATTATTAAGCCCTAATCTCCTCATATATGACCTAACAAGGAATTAGTCAGCCTTTCTAAAACCCTATTACTTACCAATTATTATTATATATATTTTTTAAATGATTATTAACCGATACCTATCCTATGTCCATTCATAAATCAGAGTTAATTAGAAATTTCACTTATTTAAAATTTTATTCAGCGGAAAGTCTGAACTAACTAGCGGAAGCTTATAACATAATGGCTAACAATTGTGGAAAAACTAGGGAATAAAGGTCACATACATATATATATATAATGAAAAGTGATATATAAGATCATATGTCTGCTCAACGTACTACTCGCTCAACCCATAATTTATAACCCCAAATGTATACATTATACATATAAAAATACTACATAAAAAATCAAACCTATAAAATCTGGTGTAGCAGTGCTCCACTGGATCAGAGGTAGTCACCGATCTTCTCTTTGATGGTCTGCTAGTTGATGGATCTGCACCCACCGTCACAAACTAGACGGTGAGTAGAGGAAAGTAGAAAGTAATACCGAGAGACATTTGTTCACATTCCCAATTATTTAACAAGTATCTAAAAGCATGATAATAGCAACTATGCAGTAAAAAGAACATGCAAAGAGATATTTTAGCTAAACTACATGAAACTGACACATGGCTAAGTAGTAATGATCTAGGGCCGGTCGGCCGTGATCTTCATCACATCAGCCTTTCCACTATTTGAGGATGAAACTGAGCTGTACATCGATGTGAAGGTCCAAGCATTGCTCTTGCCTTAATAAACTTTTGCTGGTGCCAGTCACGTACAATAAATACTTGCCAACATCCCCGGGTCCCATTCCCCATGAGCTACACAAATTATGCTTGCCAACAACCCTGAGACTCATTTCCCATAAGCTGCGCAAGATAGTGGAGATATCCCGATCACATTGGAAGTCTAATGACCCCGTATGTCTGACAAACCTCTATAATGTAATGACCCTAGATACAAGAACCACTATCATATTTTAACAAACAACATGGTTTGAGAATTCAATAAAGCAATTGCATATCTAATGCATAAAGGAAATGGATTACAATACTATGTAAAACCTACCTAATAGCATGCTATTTCACCGACCACATTGGATTCAGTGAAATCATTTTATCAACAAACTATACCATGAAAGCAACCTCATGTAATGAGAATGAACAACAAGTCATGGCATATGGAGTATAAAGGAAATTCAGTCCAAATAACTGGAAATGAACATATGAATAGGAATGAAATGTAAATAAATATCTCAATCAATTTACTTACAATCCATGCAATTTTCTATGCATCTCCGGCCTCCCAACACCTCGAAACTCATATTTGAATTTTGGAATACTTCCCTAGGTTTCTGACATCATATCATAAGTTTTTGAGTGTGTTTGAACCTTTAATAATCATATTAGACTCATTTATAGTGTTTAAGGACCTCTTGAAAATTGCTGATTTTTTATGCTGTCATAGCATGTAGCGCACTGATGATCCTGTGTAGCACGCTAATGACTGACGTAACGCACTACCTATCCTACATAGCGCACTATGTGTTGTAGAAGCCAGGATTCTACAAATAGAATTTTAGGTTTTCTCCACACATAGGCTATGCTAATGCCTTGAACACCTCCGTACATACTTCCCAAGTTACAAGACATTATTACCAAAATGCGTATATTATGATCTCTGTTAAAATGCGTATATCTAGTTAAGATAAGGATAACTGTATCGATTCAAGTAAGGAAAGAAGTCTACCGAAAGTTAGTGACAGAGATTGAGATTATTGGAAATCTCATAAATTGGAGAAATGATAAAAACCAATGTGAGTACGTTGATAATGTGAAAGAATGAGGTGTTGTGTAAACTTATGAATAGAAAATGATTTGAGAAAGTTAGAAAAGTTATTAACTTTCTAACCAATCAAAGGAAAAGTTAAACGAAATGGTGACGAGTTCGAATTAGTAATTGCTTTCTTGTTAACAAATCTAAATGATACTGTGAGTAAACATTTAAAGAATGAGTGAGAGTTGTATAATATGTCCAGTTTCATTTTCTGATTAGATTGAAAGTCGATATCTCTAGTAATGGGATGACAAGTGTAATTAGAGATCTATAGTCATTAGATGACTTGTGTAATTTCATGTTTCTATTTATAAATGTATGAATGGCGATAGATCAGTAAAGAAAAGTAAGGTTATTGGATATTCTACAAAGTTGATCATTTTAACTCATAAAAAATGACAAAATGCAAGGATTGGTAGAGTAGTTGTTATGAATTTTCATCAAACCAAAAAGTTGGAAATGAAAAGTTATAATGTTTATGATCTTTACCACTAAGTTGTTGATTACAATTAAAGTGATTGGGTCCACTTAACGATTTGACATTGGAAATGGTTTTTTTGATGTTCAGATGAAAAGAATTGTATATGAAGGATCATATTCTCATATCTATTTTGGTTTAATAACCTATAAGTTTAAAATTCAAGGACAATTTTTTAATTAGTTAGGAAGAATTGTGAAATCCAAAAATTTCATAAACTTGATAAGGCGACTAATTAAGTAATTTTTTATTTTATTTAGAGTTTAAGTATCCGAGGTCGGATACACGCATTATGGAGTAGATATCATAAGGTATATTTTTATTTTGTTATGTTGTGTGCTTAATGTATGTATTATATGGTATTTTGTGGGGAAGTCTGGGGTGTTGAGTTGTATCCTTAGTTTGTCGTACTCGAGGTTGCAAGTGTGTCTAAATGGCACGAGTGAAAATTAATTATTAGTTACTCGAAAATGAATTAACAAAGTATTAATCCTTACGTTAAGATTTTTCCCCGCTTTGCATACAAGTCGAGATTAGTGGTATTGTAAAACGAGAATGAAGTTGGTGCAAGACCTTACTTCGAGCTTTATATCGGTTAGCGTTGGTAGAGGTTGAGATAGGGTCCAAATAAGAGTAAGTTTGGTCTAGTATGGCAAGAGAATTGATCCATAAGGGTTCAGTATGTCATGGAAAAAGTTAAGATATTTAGGGTTTTAATGAGACCAAAACCAGTGTTATAGACTATTTATGAAGATGGACTATTTTTTGAGAGTTTAGTTCAATTTGGTGAAAATCCAGATCGAAATCGAGCGCCTGAGATTCAAGCACGTCAAAATAGGGATTTCGAGAGTCGATAAATAAAAAAAAATTAAGCTGCTGACAAGCAGTTGTCATATATAAATATATATAATATTAAAATCGAAACATTTGTTTTAATTTTCAACTGAACGAAAGTACATTTCATTCTCTAAGTCTTTCAACTCGGATTTTCGCTCCGCAATCTTCCGAAGTCTAATTTTCGCCCGATCTCCTTTCCGTAAAACTGTCAAGCGTCGCAAGACAATCAGTTTAAGCCAATTTCTATAGTGGAAACGATGTATTTGGCCCGTAATTCGGTAAATTCTCAATTCAGAAATTTCCCTCGATTGAATTTGAGTTCTCACGATTTCACAATTTCTTTTGCGGGGTTTTGATAGGAATTGGTAGGGATTGTTAACTATTGATATATTGGATTGATTTGCACCAATTTTGTAATTAATCCCACACCGACGTGCATTAAGGTTTTAATGAATTGAACTAATACAATTCAGTTGATATCAGTTTTGGAGATGTTTTTACAATTGATATTGATTTACATTAGGGTTCCATAAGAATTTAATATTGGTATTGATCTAATTTAACTCCACGTCTGTAGCAATATTTTAATACTGGTATCGAGTGGTTTTGTTGTGTTTATTGTCAAGTTTTAAGGATTTAATTTCAAAAATATTGATTTGCAGAAGTTTTTTCGTTCAAAAGAAATAAAAGTTTGCCTAACAGACATGCCATATTGGAAAATTCATAACTTCTTTGTTGGTTATTCAATTTGAGTGTTCTTGGAGTCAATGGAAAGTAGGACTTGAGAACTACAAGTTCCTTTTAGATCATCATGAAAAATCTTAAGGTTTTCAAGGTTAAGAAATTACCCCAAGCTGGCTAGTTGAAAGCCATTTGAAATAATTATATAAATTAATATTTTTGGAAACTGTTCTCAAGCGTACTTTGGCCACAATTTTCAATAGTTTTCATGATATTATTTCACTTCAACCTTGACATAATTGGGTATGCTGGGAACCTATTGGAACCATTTTCAAGGTGATCGCACGATCCGCGAACATCAAAAATTAAGCTGAAAGTTGGTTAGTTGTAAGTAAACCATACAGTGGTCTTTACTAAATATGAAATTTATCTTTGTACCTGCATTTGTGTTTAGTCTGCATTGCATTTTGCATCATTTTTGGTCATGCATTCATGTCATTTCGGATGATGGCTTGTTAGTGCTACTGCTTACGAGCAAGACTCGAGGCTAGGTTTCCTGAATAGAAAGAATAGAACATAGAAATCCCCAGCACGCAAGTTTTTAGGCGCATACACTGATGGAAATGAATGTGGTTGAAGAGTGGTAGTCATACTTAGCATCTATTTCCCTAAGTTTTATAGTAGGTGTGAACGACTGAGCTGACGTGCCCGGCTCATAAATCCACTCCGAGACATTGCCTTTGCGTTTTATGAACTCGTTTTACCATTTTCAAACTATATTTGGAAGTCGACGTCCGAGTATAGTTAGGAAACAAAGAGACATGGTTTAAATTGTTATATAAATTTCTCGTTAGTTGGAAATGCAATTACAAATCTCCATGAAATAAGACTAACATTTGCAGGAGTATAGAGCAGTACATGAATTTACTTACCTGCCATATTCGAGTTGTTTTTTATGATGTTAGATTTTAAATAAACACAAGGAAGAACGGACAAGTCTCAAAGATTGTGTTGATTGTTTCTCAAATTAAAAAGGTTAATTCTTGTTGTAAATTGTTTATATATATTGTTTTGGGCTTTGGGGGGTGTGTAGGATGTGAACTGCTCTTGAACATGTTATGAAAGTTTCCTATGTTAGCTTAAATGATTTAAATTGAAAATTATTGCAAACTAAGGGAGTTGTGAATCCTTCGAGGCTTCTTCCTATTCATCAGTTTATTGGGTGAATTTTGTGGGAGGCCACTTTTAGGGGAAGTGCTACCGAAACTTGAATAAAGATATGGAAGACATTTCATATGGTTTCCTAATTTTCTACAATAAAATAAATCAAGAATTGAGTTCCATTGAGGATATAAATTAGGATTTGGAGCATTATTAATGATTGGAATCAAAATTATTTTGAGGTTAAATTTAATTGAATGAATTAAATTACTAATTAGTGGAATTAGGCTAAGTCAGGGGTTAGTGAGACGAGCATTAACAATTTTCATGATACATTTACTTTGGTGTTTTTAAATTTAATACAATAATATGATTTGAGGTGTTCAGTTCAATTCAACTTAATGATTATTAGAAATGTTTAAATTGTCTTTAATTATTTAGTTTTTTCTTATGTTATTTAATTTTATTCGTTTATGCTTCACAAAGTATTTTTCTTTTTGTTGGAAAACCCGTTTAATTCTTTAAACCTTGAGGACAAGGTTTGGAATGAGTTTGAGGTTGGGTGTATTAGGTGAAGTGAAGTATAAAGATGCGAAGTATGGAAGAGACGAGTGGTAGAATCTAATTGAATATTGTGAATTTTCTAAAATTTTCAACAATACATGTAATATTTTCTTATTTCATTTTACTTTATTTTCTTGGGAATATAAATATATTTTGGATTTGAATAGAAATGGAAGAGATATATTTTTATTACCCACGAAAATAGAAATTTTATGATATAAAGGATTTATTATACCTTATTTGACTTCACTTCGATTGTGTACACACTAGAGTAGTGTATAAGGGATTGATTACTTTGTGTTATATATTATAATGGGTAGAAGATCGAAACAATAGTGCAAGATGGATAAGACAGATTTTTAATAATCTTGTTATACAAAAATTATTGATCAAGTTTACATATATTGAAAAAAGAACTTATACCACAATTAAAGAGAAAAATAGGAAATACCTAAAAACTTCACTTATTTAGAAAGAGTACTTCCTTGACTATAGTGAAACTGAGAATAGCTAACGAGAGTTTTTAAATAAAAAAATAAGGAGTTCCATAGATTCCAAAGGAAATGGAGGTGGGAGTCTATTGGTAGGAAACATGACATGAAAAATTCCTATAAAACAAATAGCAGATTCAAAAGGAAATGAGCACGAAAGTGTAGGAATACAATATAAATAAGAAAACGTATTTATATAATTGAAGAAAAAGAAAAAAGAGATAAGAAATGGAAAGAAGTTTATGAAAAAACTCTTCAAGTAAACGATTTAGCTCAAGTACTTATAGCTGAGTTAAAGGAAGTATATCTTTTCATTCTAACCAATGAATATGAAATAATGATTGTTTGAGAATAAAAGTTCCTATCGACTTGGATTGTGGTGACATTTTAAGTATTATGTGAAAAAATGAGATTGATTTAGTGTTTTTTGTATTGTGAGATTCCATACTAGTTATCATAAGCTTGATGCTGGTAAGTAGAGATTGAGAAAACCTATGTGGTGTCTTGACCTTGGTGATTGATTTAACTTTGAGTTTTGTGGCGTGTTGCACAATTAGGAGGTTGAAATGTCAACTAAAGGGGTTGTTCTTCAGTTATTTTTATTCTGTCACGATTCTTATTTTTATGAAGGTAATATGTTTTTGATTTTAAGATCATTTTTAAGAGTATATTATGAAATCAGAACGAGGGAGAAAAGAGAATATGATTGAGAGTATTCCTTCGCTCGGGATGACAAATTGTTGAGTTTGCGGATTTTTGACAAATCAATAATTAGACATGTTTTATAGTTCATTTTAAGACGATTTTAGATGTAAAAAACTATATTACACGAGGTTTTCCGTGTTTTTGTTATTTCAGGTAATAAATGGTGAATATGAAGAAATGAACAAGAAATGGAAAATTATAAAGGAATTAATCAAGAGGAAAGAGTATGCGAAGAATCATAACTAAATAAGCAAAACAAGAACTAGAAAATTGAAATATCGATTCGCAGCGATTCACTGGACATCAGAATCGCTAGCTAAATCAGTGAAACTAGTGAGCTTCAAGATACAAATTTTCCCAGTGATCATCTCTCACACAAATTGCTGAGAAAGTGGCTAGACAAGATTTCAAGAATTTAAGATAACTATGAGTTGTTTAAGTTGGTTTAAAATTCTTACTACCTAGAATACTATAAATACAAGCCTAGGGTTTTGAAATTAGTTGCCCTTGAGAACATAGATCATTATTCCATCGCTCTAGGAGCCATTCTAATTTGTTTTAGTTATTCTCTTTATTGTTCTTTACTTTTAGAGAAGATTTGAAGACTTATAGTATTTATTTCAGAGGTAATTATCCATGTCTTTTATTTCAATTATTGCAATGTTATTTATGAATATGAGTGAGTTGTTATTTGATCTAGACAAATTGATAACATGAACTAGATCGGTTTTGCAATGTTGTTATAATGAGAAGATTATGTGCTTAATATTTTAAATCAATCATATTCTTTGATTCACTGATTTAATAGTTTATTACCTATTTATTTCAATCATGATATTTATATTGCATGGACAGTCTAGAATGTTTATTGTGATATATAGTTTCATTATCTATTTGAAGTAGTAATTAGGATTGTTTGAAAGGCCAACATCGTTTACATGTCCTAGGTGAATTTGAGATCTAAGTATGATGTTGAAGTTGCTTTTCAAAGTTGTTAGATTTAATAGTTCAAAGTTCTCATAAAATATAATGTTGTTTTATCGCGTGAAGTTAATGTCTTTGTGTAAGTAAATGGGTTAGCTCAATTAAATTAAAAGTTGTCTTTTCTACCGGTATAAGGAGAACAAATGGCTGGCTGAAGGTTGTTTACTTATTTAAGATTAAAGTTTAATTATCTATCTTACTTTATAAAGTATGATCATGACTATATGGATTGGGTTTACATGTTTGAAATGGAAAACGGGTTTATGTTTCATTATTCGGGATATTTGTTTAGATATTTATTTATTATTGAATTAAATTTATTTAATTGATAGTGAATTTAAATAAAGTTAAGTAAGTTAATATAGATAGTTAAATATTATTATATTATAATTAATTATTAGTTAGTTTAATTATTATTTTTAATTAAAGTAAAAGTAAAAATAATAAAAACCTTTAAAAGTCATTTTTCCTAGAGAAGTTTGATAAATCCTTTTGGAGACAATTCCTACTTATAATTACTACAAAATATTTAAAGTATAATATAAAGGAGAAATTTATTGTACAAGCCCGACACGTGTCAATACACATCACTAAGACCTCCTCCAGCAATCTATACTCTTTGGTCATTATCATTCCTACATTATCCATTTCCTTTCTCACATGACTCAAAAACATCTGGCACCACATTCGCTTTTCCCGGATGACACTAAAGTGTGAAGTTGAAGTCTTTAAAGAACTGGAGCCATCGTCTTAGCCGAATGTTCAACTCGCTCTGTAAAAACAAGTACTTCTGATAAATCAATAATTAGACACATTTTATAGTGTAATTTGGGTTCATTATATAAATATATAATGATATTACACTAGGTATTCTATTGTTTTTATTATTTCAGGATTTAAATAGAAAAATAAAGAAATGGAAAAAAGAAAAGGAAGAGCAAAACAGTCAAACTAGAGAAAATGTCAAATTTGAGTTTACATTGAAAATAGCCACGTAAATCGGCAGCATGAAATAGCCAGCAATTCCATAGTGAATTAAGGAATAAACTAGAAATCGCCAACTAAATCGGTAGCGCATTGAGAGCTAAACTAAGTAATTTATTCAGCAGTTTATGTACAACTTAGGAATCGCTGACAAAACGTTGAGGTCGGTAAAAGATTTTTTATATAAGAATATGGAATTTGTATTTATCTGGGGGATGTACTATTACGGAAACTGTATACGACTAAAGAGCTTCGTAATAACTCTATTTATTTTCTCTTTTTTGTTTTATTCTTTTTTTAACTTTACAATACTCTTCTTTTCAACCTTTTGCCTTTTAAGTTTAGTTTTATATGTGAAGCAACATTGGAGCCTTGATTTAGAGGTATTTATTTATTTAATTATGTCATTTAATTAGCTTTTTTATTGTTTATTTCCAGCATGAGTGAGTAGTTAGTTAATCTAAACAAACCCTAGACATGTAATATACTTTGGATTGTTATCTAGTTGTAATTATGGAATCACGTAATTCATGCTTTAAATCGATTCATACACGTCAATCACAGATTAAAAAAGTTTTTTCTATGTATTACAACTAGTGATCCTTTATGTTAAGTGCATAATGGTTAATATGTTTCTTAATATAGAGTGTCCAAATCTACATCTATAGTTATTAGCAACAATTATAGAAGTAGTAACTAGGATTAATCTCTATGGCTTTTCCCAAGTGGGTGTTTAAGTGATTGTGTTCTAAGTTGTTTATTATGCAGCTTTGGTTAATATTGGCTTAGATTAGGAATAATTTTCATTGAGTGTAATGCTATCGTATTTCTACAGTGTTGCATTTTATCTAACGAGTAGATTTACAATGATAAGAATGTGGCATTTCCATTGAATTTAGAAAAACCCATGGCAGGCTAAAGGCTTTCAACCTATTATGAATTAGAATTTAATGATCCCAAGATTACATGTGATATAATTATAACTATAATGTGAAGTAATGTAATATTTTAATGTTTGAAAGAAATCCAAGTGTATTACAATGTTTAGTGGGGGTTTGCTTAGATGTTTGTTTATATATTTCAATTATATTGATTTATTGATTATTTGAATTATTAGTTTGGATTATATAAGGTTAGTTTATTAACTTTAAATTGTTTATAGTTTAGTTATTTTCATTAATTGTTTATTTTAATTGCATATTATTAGGTGTTTAATTCCCATTTAATTAAATTAAAACAAGTTAAATCAAGGAAGACTTTAGGGTAGCCTTTATTTTTAAGAGATTTGAAAAATCCATGTGGTGACGATATCGCATTTACCACTACTACAAACTAATAGTAAAATACAAGAAATTATTGTACACGCTCCACATGTGTCAATTTTCGGCGCTGTTGCTTGAGATTTTAAAAATAATCTATTGGAAACCTTCTTATTGAAAGTCATATAATATGGCTGAAGATGAGGAAGAATTAACTTATAGGCCATCTAATAGGAATGTCTTAGCTTATGAACCTATGTGTATAACTTTCACATCAGAATTTTTGGGATTCGAGTTGAAGTTCGAACTCATAAATTCTTTACCGTGTTTCTATGGTAAAGATAATGATGATGTTCGAAAGTTAAGTAGTGAGTTCGTACACAAAGTAAGCATGTTAAAACCTAAGGATATAGAAATAGATTAGGTTAAATGAAAATCTTTTCCTTATGTATTGAAAGGCAAAGCTTTAGATTGGTTATTTTATCTACCTAAAAATTCAATAACAAGTTAGTCAGTGACGCTACAACTATTTCTTGATCAATATGTCCCATCAGACAAATTTGTTTATACAGACAAAAAATTAGTAATGATATGTGGAAAATTGGAGACACTTTTGATGAATTTTGAGATAGGTACAAAGATTGATTTCATTATGTCCAATTCATGGATTTATCAAAAAACTTTAAAGCAATAATTTTATGAAGGATTGAATTACATAGAACGAAGATTCTTAGACACCATGTGTAGAGGGTCTTTGCTCGAAAAAACACCAAATTTAGTAGGAGAAGCTATTAATAAAATGACTAAACAATCTACGCAATATGGTGAGAAGAATGAACTTATAAAAGAAAATCTGAGTGACATGAATAGGACATGTAAAACACCACACGATAGCATAGACTAAAATCCATGGTTGAATTATTACTAAAGGATAAATCAAGCAAAGTAAAATCTTTCAATTAATTAAGCCATTCTAATGATGAATACCCTTTGAACCAACAAACCAAAATAGAAAATGTTAATGCTATAATGAATCAATATGATGGGTTTGTTGATCTCAATTATAATTCTAATAGTAATGCAAATTACTCACAACCGAATGTAGGTAATCATATTAACAATTAAGTTTATCAAAGGTAAAAAATATTGAATAATTTAGAAAGAGAAAAAATCAAATAATTTAAATATTACAAAATGATAAGACTGAGTTGAAAAACCAATTGAGTCAAATGGCAACAGAAATGAGTTAATTTGTAAATTAAAGGAAATTACCATCTCAACCTTATCATACTTTTTATGAAAAAGCACTAGCCATAACGTTAAGGAGAGGTAAGCAAATGGATGAACCTAAAATGTTGGACCAATTAGTTTCTAGAAAAGAAATAAAAGCAGAACTAGAAAAAGAAATTGAAGTAAATTGTGACAAGATTTCCAATGAAAAGGGTAATGAATTTGGTAAAGATAGACCAATTAACATAAAACCACTATTAACTCATCGTTTGGAAGATAACAAAAATGCTAAGAAACCACAAGAAGAAAAACAAATATTTGATATATTAAAGAAAGTAGTAGTTAATATACCTCTATTTGAAGTCATTCAAAATGTACCTATGTATCAAAAATCTATAAAAGATTTATGCACTAATAAGATTAAGGCTAATGAAAAGGTGAGTCTCAGAGATCATGTATCCAAACTAATTTAAAACAAGTTACATCCTAAATATTCTGATCCTGGAATGTTTTTCGTTCCATGTTCAATTGAGAATATGAGAATTTCTAAATTATTATGTGATATGGGAGCCTCCATAAATGTTATGCCTTTATTTTCTTATTTACAATTGATAGAAGTACATTAAGAAGAAATTGATGTAGTCGTACAATTAGTAGATAAAACCAATGTAAAGCAGTAGGGTTACTCAAAGATGTACTAGTCAGGGTTAATGATTTAGTCTTCCCAGCATATTTCTATGTCTTAGATATGAAAGAACGTAATTTCTCTAATATAACTTCTCTAATCTTAAGAAAACTATTTTTGAAAATAGCAAAAGCACAGATTGGTGTTTCAAATAGAACATTAACAATGGAAATAGATGATGATACAATAAATTTTAATATATATGATGCAAGGAAATATCCAATAATGTTTTTCTTTATGAATAGTAGATATGATAGATCCGTTAATAGACTAATCTTTTAGAAAATATAAAATAGATAAAATAAAACTGGCAATTGACAATTTAGAAGAAGACAATGATAACAGAAGAGATAAAAAATACTTTAGAATCGTATAATGAACTACTAGAACTTACTTATTAGCTAGACTTATCTAGATCTCATTCAAAATTTTACCTTCTATAGTTAAAGCCCAAGAATTAGATCTAAAAACCTTAACAGATCATTTGAAATATGTTTATATAGGGGACGGTGATAAATTACAAGTAATAATTTCTAATAAACTGATAAGTACATAAGAAAATAAGTTAAAAAACGTATTAAAAGAATTTAAAGGAGTAATAGGATGGACCATAGCTGATATTAAAGTAATAAGTCTAGCTACGTGCGTGTATAAGATAAACCTAAAAACTAATTCAAACTCTTTTTGACAACCTTAATGTATATTAAACCCACCTATGATGGACATAGTAAGAACTAAAATATTAAAACTATTAGGCACATGAATGATATTTTGAATAGCCGATAGCAATTGGGTAAGTGAAGTCCAAGTAGTCCCTTAAAAGACAAGAATTACAGTAATAACAAATGAGCATTGAGAGTTAGTACCAACTAGAATCCAAAATGGTTGGAGGGTGTGTATAGATTATAGAAAACTAAATGCCTTAACTAGGAAAGACAACTATCCACTCCCATTTATAGATCAGATGTTAGAAAAATTAGCTAGAAAAACCCATTAATGCGGTCTTGATGGTTATTCAGGATTTCACCAAATAACTTTAGCCCCAAAAGATCATGAAAAAACTACTTTTACTTGCCCCTTTAATATATTTGCATATAGACGTATGCCTTTTGGTTATGTAATGCCCTTGCAATATTTCAAACGTGTATAGTTAGTATTTTCTCTGATTATGTTGAAAACTTCATTGAAATTTTTGCGGGTGATTTTATAGTTTATGGCCATTCTTTTGATGAATGTTCAGTTAATTTAACTTAATTACTTAAAAGATGCATAGAAAAGTACTTACTACTAAATTATGAAAAATGTAATTTCATGGTAAATCAAGGAGTTATACTAAAGACATATAGTGTCACATAAAAGAATAGAAGTAAATCCAACGAAAATTCAAGTAATCAAAACATTACCTTAAATACCACGATAAGAGAAATGCGTTCATTTGTTGGGCAAGCAGGATTCTATAGAAGATTTGTAAAAGATTTCTCTAAAATCACACAACCTTTATCCAAACTTTTACAAAAAGACATTCCTTTTGAACTCACAAATGATTTCTCTAAAATCACACAATCACCAGATTGGTCGTTAAACTTTGAAATTATGTTAGGACAAAAAGTAGGAAATAATCTCATGGTATATACTATGCTTCTAGGACACTAGATCCAGCAAAACAGAATTATATCACTATTGAAAAGGAACTTGTAGCAGTAGTGTTTGCCTTAGATAAATTTCGATCGTATTTATTAGGAACAAAAGTAATAGTTTATCAGATCATGCAGCATTACGATATTTAATGACAAAACAAAATGCAAAAACTAGACTAATAAGATGGATAATTCTTCTATAAGAATTCGACATTACTATAAAAGATAAGAAAGGAGCCGAAAATCTAGTAGTAGATCACTTAGTAGGCTAAAAAATATAGAACCACCTATACCATCAAAGGACAAATTTCCTGTTGAATTTTTATATAGTATGAAAACTGATGGCCCATGGTATGCTGATATAGTCAATTATCTTAGCACCAATTGGTTATCACCTTACTTAACGAAAGCTCAAAAGAATAAAATTATAATGGATTTAACACAACGATCATTATTTGTGGAAGTTTTGCACCGACCAAATAATTAGGAAATGCATACCACATTCAAAAGTATAATCAATTATATCTCATTGCCATACTTATGCATGTGGAGGACATTTCAGTCCACGTAGAGCTGCTCGCAAAATTTTGGATTCCGAATTCTTTTGGCCCACTCTATTTCATGATTGTTTCCTTCATATAATTTTTTTTTCCAAATTGCCAACGATCTGGAAAATTAAGACGTAGAAATCAGATGCCTTTAACTCCAGTTCTATTTTGTGAAGTGTTTGATGTAAGGGGTATAGATTACATGGGACGTTTACCACAATCAAGTGGTTGTGTTTATATTTTACTTGCTATAGATTATATGTCTAAGTGGGTAGAAACAAAAGCTACTAAAACTAATGATTCAAAAATAGTGGTTTATTTCCTTAGATAAAAAATCTTTACATTTTTTGGAGCCCCTATAGCACTTATAAGTGATATAGGTTCACATTTTTATAATCGATTAGTTGCTTGTGAAATTTGAGAATTTCTAAACCTTGATTAATTGACTAATTAAGGATTTCTTGGTTTTAAATTAGAATTTAGTATCTGAAGAGGGACTCACACATTACAGATCAAAGATCATAAGTTTTAAAATATTATTTTTTATTTTTAGTGTGCCTAGGACTTATTATCTTTACTCGACGCAAAGTAAGCTTAAGTCAAAGTGTAGACACGGTGTCCGCGTGAACTGAAGCATGTTGGGAATTTTTTCAATTTTTGATGAAATTGGGGTATTTTCTAGAGTTAGATTAGGATTAAATTGCATGAGATAAACAGAAAATTTAAATAAAAATGAATAATAAAAAATTACAAAAAAGGGCATTTGATTTAAATGGATGATGGATAAGTATGGGGGTAATTTGTAAATTGCTAACCACAAAACAATGTAAATCGATTTGAGGGTTTTGATTAAACCCACAATTGATCTTCTTCATCGTAGCCTCTCTTGATCTAAACTTTCATGTCTCTCTCTCTCGAATCTTCTCTCCATGTTCTTTGTCCAGTGTCCTTTCTTAGTTCACTCTCTGCTCCTCTCTCTTGACCTCGTTTTTCTTATTTATCTCTAATCTTTCAAACTCTCTTGGCTAACCTTTTGGAAACCACTTTCTCTCTATTTCTTTCGATGTCACTATTTAGATGATGAAATTAACGAGTTCACATGAAGATAGAGGGTGAGACAATGGGCTATTATTAGTGTTAAGGTTTGTGACTGTGTTGATCGATTGAATTAAGGAAAATAGAGACATAGACATCAACTTGTCTAGGTGGGAAAATTGGAAGTGAAGCAATTTGATGAATCAAATTTGAGGTGGGTTTTTATCTAAATTGAAGAAAGATTCCTTATTTTTAGTGCATTGGGTTGGGATTCATAGGGTTACAGTTGAGGTGGAATGGCAATGTTATAGGGATGTGTGTCTATCATGGTTGTTGGTGTAGTTGTTATTGAAGTTGTGCTATTTTTGTGTTGATGTGTTGATGTGTTGATTAATCAATTAGAGATGAGGAATCAAAGAAGAAAAAAAAGAATCGACGAACAACAACAATAGTGCTTTTCATCGATTGAACCCATGGCTCCTCAAATCTTGTAAGGCCAGAGCCGGGGGGTTGGCCATGGCATTGCCGAGCCTAAGCTTAGCCCATGCCGCCCGGTGCTTGCAATAAGGGAAAAGAGAAAAAAATTTAAAAATTGGGGAATTTGTGTGTAATTAAAAATGAAGTAGTTCATTTTGATAAAGTGTATTTAGGATTGTTTTTAAGTACCTAACTTGAGATTGTGGATTTCAAATTCTTAGAATTGTAAATTGAGGATTAAGATTTTAGTTTCAGCTTCAAAAGTAATTGTATTTGGTTTTCAAGTTACCTAGGCGAGTTTTGACCCTAATGGAGTACTTCATTGTAAAAATAAGACTCGATGTACGAATTCAAATCTTGAAAGGACTTGGTTATTGGTTTGGTTATTGATTACGTAAAATAATTATGACTTTTTGAGACTTTTGTAAGTTAGGGTATTTAATTTTGTAAGGCGTATAATTGTAAATTAAGTTTTAAATCTCAATTTAGAATTGGGAAAAGCTTATAAACTATTTTGCAAGTTATTTAAACAAGTAAATGTCAAAGTTGAGGACTTAATGTGGAAACTAGATTTCAAATGGAAGTTTAAGTCTTTAAAAGACTTTGTTGGTATGTTACAATGGTTTTGGGGACTGTTTAAGTCTTTAAAAGACTTTGTTGGTATGTTACAATGGTTTTGGGGACTTAGATGAGTTATTTGGAGTTTTTAAGTACTTTTATCAAAATCTTGAAGGATTGAAGTACCAACTTGGCTTGAAAACTATATGAAGTTGTTCTTAAATATCAAATTGAGTTAAGATTATAAGTTATGAACTTTATTGATTCAATAGGACTTGTGGAGGCTTATAAAATTTGGGAAACACGCGAGTGAGGCTTTGCTATCAATTTTGAATCGGTTTGGTTGTTAGTAAACCTAACAGCGGCCTTTACGACTTATTGAATTTATCTTTGTACCTAAATTTGTGTTTAGTTTGCATTACATTTTCCATCATTCTTGTGTGGCACTCACCTGTCGTTGAATAATCTAATGAACTGGTGAGGTTCGGTATAAAAGAGTCTATGAAGTTTCGTTAGAGTCTATTGGAAACTTAAGTATAGGTGACTAAATGGTTAATAAATTCTCACATACGAATCAAAATGGAAATATCAGGTTAACGATTTTTGATAAAATGTAAGATATCAAACCATGAGTTTGATAAAACTTAATAGATATTTAAAAGGATCTTACTAGGAATTAAACTCCAAAAGTTAAAAATGATGAACCAAAGTAATATACAACTGATATCTATGAATACAATGTATATTGGTTCAAATGTATTGCTACACCATGTTATTAGTCAATGGTGAATGTTTGAAGCACTAGGTTATTTTAAATTAGAATTGATGTAAGATACATGTATGATGGTGAAGATATAATTGATAGGAAAAAAGACAAAAATCTTATAGCTCAGTTAGTGAGTATTATCTTTTTTGGATTGAAGTATTGAATAGAGTACAATGTATCAGGCAAGATATGTTTGAAGAATTGAATATTCTTCCACTATAATTAAAGAAATGTCAAAATTATAAAGTTGAGTAGAGTCAAAAGTATGTATGGAGCAGTGGTGAAAAGAGGTAGCATATTTAAACTTGTATGATACAAGTTAAAAACTATATTATAAGAGTATAATTAAGAAATATGTTGATTTATTTAGAAATGTGTATCTACTTAAGTTAAGGATACCTATCTCTATTTGATTAATGAAAGAACTCTGATGAATAAGTAAGTGATTGAAACGTGAGACGATATAAAGTCTCAAGAATTGGAGACATGTGAAAACCCTGAATAGTGAAGAAGATAATTAGAAAGAGATTGGTAGCTAAGTGAATGTAGTGAGGTTCGTTGGGAAGTAATGGATAAATAATGGTTTAATGAAATTGGAAAAGGTGTTAATTATTAACTAGTCAAAGGAAAAGTTAAGTGAATTGGCTGACGAGTTGGAATTGAAAATTTCTTTCTAGTCCACGATTTAAATAATATTATTAGTAGACATTTAGAGAATGAGAGAGAGTTGCATGATGAGTTCGATTTCTTTTTTTGATCGGACTGAAATTCAGAATCTCATGTCATGGGATGATAGATGTAATTAGAGATCCATAGGCATGGGATTACTTGTGTAGTTCTAGTTTTTTTATTGATAAACACTGGAACGGTGATGGATCAAATAGAAATGCAGCTCTACTTAGAATTTAATGTCATGATCAATTATTATTTGCATCAATATATAAATGTTTAGATAGTCTAAGAATTGATCTGTAGACGATTCTAATTAAAATTAATTAGTGATAAGAAAATAAACTGGGATGTGTACTAGATTTTAGTGGATCAAGAAAGAATTATCAACGATTTATGGAATTGTTATCTGTTAGAATGAAAATGGTTTTATTGAAAAGCAAGAGTAGCTAGATCTTGCAATGTGTTAATGCTTGTAAATGATTCTAGGCATGAAAAATGAAATGAAGTAAAGATAACTGGATATTCCACAAAGTTGATTATTTAACTCGTCAATAATTTATAAAATGCTAGGATTGGTAAAGTAATGGAAATAAATTTTTAATGAATCAAGGATTTGGAGATGAATACAACGAAAGTGATTGGGTCCATTTAATGGTTTTACCTTGGAAATGGTTTTTGTAGGTTTGGATTAAAATAGTCATATATGAAGGATCATTTTCTAATATTTCTTTTAGTTCCATTAAACTGTAAGTTAAAATTTTGAGGACGAAATTTTAATTAGTTGGGAAGAATTGTGAAATTTCAGAATTTCTAAACCTTGACTAATCTACTAATAAAGGATTTTTGGGTTTTAAATTGGAATTAAGTATGCGAGGTGGGACTCAGGAATTATGGATCAGTTTCCATAAGTTTTAAATATTATTTTAATTTGTTGTGTACCTAGTGGACATATTATACTCTACTCGACGTGAAATAAGATTAAGTTAAGGTGTAGACACGGTGTCCGCATGAACTGGAGCGCGTTGGGAGTTTTTTCAATTTTTGATGAAATTGAGTTATTTTCCAGAGAGAAATTGAGATTTAAATACATGAGATAAACATGAAATTTAATAAAAATGAAAAATGAAAATTTACAAAGAAGGGTATTTGTTTTAAAAGGAGGACGGATAAGTATGGCAACGATTTGGTTATTGACGACCCCAAAATAATGTAAAAAGAACTGAGGGCTTTGATTAAACCCTCAGTTGATCTTCTTCATTGTCGCCTCTCTTCATTTTAACTCTCACGTCTCTTTCTCTCCCGAATCCTCTCTCTGTGTGCTCTCTCACCTATCCCCTCTCGGTTCACTCTCTGTTCTTCTCTTTTGACCTCGCTTCTCCCGCTTCTCTCCCCTCTCGGTTGCTCTCTAACTTTATTTGTGTTCTTTTGAACTCTCTTGGCTCACCCTTTCGAAACCACTTTCTAGCTATTTCTTTCGAACTCGCTATTTAGGTGATGAAATAAATGAGTTCATAGTGAAGATAAATGGTGAGACAGTGGGTTGTTATTGGTGTTGAGGTTTGTGATTGTGTTGATCGATTGAATGGTGGAAAAAGAGAAAGAGATACATCGATTTGGAAAGGTGGAAAAAAGGGAGTGAAACAATTTGACGAATGAAGTTTAATGTGAGGTTTTATCTAAATTAAATAAAGATTACTTATTTTTAGTGAATTTGGTTAGAAATTCATGGGGTTACAGTTGAGGTGGAATTGCGATGTTGTATGGATGAGTGTTTATCATGGCCATTGGTGTGGTTATTGTTGAAGATGAGGTATTGTTGTTTTGATGTGTTGATTAATCAACTGGAGATGAGGAATCAAAGAAGAAAAAAAAAGAATCAATGCACAGCGGCAATACTGCTATTCATCGGTTAAACCCATGGCTCCTCGACTATAATAACGGAAGAGCGAGGGTTTGGCCATGGCATGGCCGAGCCTAGGTTTTGCTAATGCTGGTCGACACTCGAAATAAGGGAAAAAGTGAAAAAGTTAAAAGAAATAAGGGAATTTGTATGTAATTGAAAATGAAGTAGTTCATTTTGATAAAGTAAAGTATTTGAGATTTTTTTTTAGTACCTAACTTAAGATTGTGGATTTTTGAGTCTTAGAATTGTAAATTGAGGCTTAAAATCTCAATTTGAGTTTCAAAAGTAAATTGCATTTGGTTTTTAAGTTACTTAGGCGAGTTTTGATCATAATGGAGTACTTTATTGTAGAAATAAGGCTCAATGTATGAATTCAAATCTTGAAAGGACTTGATTATTGATTTTACTATTGATTACGTAAAATAATTAGGAATTTTTTAGACTAATAAGTTGAGGTATTGAATTTTATAAGGCATAATTGTAAATTGAATTTTAAAACTCAATTTTGAATTTGGAAAAGTTTATAAACTACTTTGCAAGTTATTTAAACAAGTTATAATCGAAGTTAAGGACTTAATACTGAAACGAGATTTCAAATGGAAGTTTAAGTCTTGAAAAAACTTTGTTTGTATGTTTAAATAGTTTTGTGGATTTAGAGGAGTTATTTGGAGTTTTGAAGTACTTTTGTTGAAATCTTAAAGAATTGAAGTAGCAACTTGACTTGAAAATTGTGTGAACTTGTTTTTAAATATCAAATTGAGTTAAGACTCCAAGTTATGAACTTTATTGATTCAATAGGAGTTTTAGAGGCTCACAAAATTTAGGAAACACGTTAGTGAGGCTTAGCTATCAACTTTGAATCGGTTTCGTTGTAAGTAAACCCTACAGTGGACTTTACTACTTATGGAATTTATATTTGTACTTGCATTTTTATTTAGTCTGCATTGCATTTTGCATCATTCTTGGTCATGCATTCATTGTTGGGTTTCGGGGATCATGTGCAACAGATAAATTTTAGAAACCTTTTTCGAACATCCCCGAACAAAGATTTGATTAATTCCATTAAATTGATGTGCCAATAAAAAATTATACCTTAGCAAGAATAACTCCATGTCTACCTTATTTCGTGTTGATCGATTCCTTTAAGACGCTGCCAGAGACGAACGTCCTCTATCAGAAATCCACACACGAACGGACAATCACAATCCGGAGTGCTAGCCCAAAATCCTTAGGACAAAAATTCACACAAAAATTCTCTAGGAAAAATCTCTCTCGGGAATTCTATACAACAATTGTGACCCTAATGTCTTATTTATAGTACACTAGGTCGAGTTGTAAAAGAACTCCATCTCCTAATCACACTCCAAATAGAGTCCTAGATAAAGTCCAACTCTAAAAAAGTATAGAGTCATAGATAATCTACAATTACTAAATCAATAAGAGTTGTAATTTATCTAAAACGCGAATAAGAATTAAAGTCATACTATAATTCCAATTAGAGTCCAATTCAAAATAGGATTTACTAAGAGATAAAATTTCTAGTCACATTAGAATTGTAGGAGAATCTTGAATCCTAGTTAAACTAGGACATTTAATGAGAATCTTCAAAATGAATTTTATCAAATAAAATTCATTAACCAAGACAATATTAAATCGTGCAAATCCGTTCTTTGTGTGCGACCCAATAGGTTCATATAACGTTGGCAGTGAACTAAAACCATTTTTGTACACAAGTCATAAACGGTCTCTAGCAAGGCATTATGACTACCCAAGTAGCATAAAGATCAATAAATCGATACAACCTAATAGACAGTGTATATCATATCCCTTTGTCATGCGATATCTTTTGATAGAACATAAGACATGGAATGTCACCCTTGTAGTTCAATCTACTAGTCTCAATCTCCGAGTAGACTGAAATTGTCAAGTGACATTAATCTAATCAAATAACTAGACATAGCCATTTATATGTCTAACATATCGAGGGGCCTTATAGATATCTCTTTCCAAATAAGAGGGACAAATTCCATCTTGAAACATCCACACATTAGTCGAACAATGACCAATCACAATCCTTATAATCATCCGGTTAATGACAACGTTTGATTGTATCAAATCATTGTGGTCCTAATGTAGGAGTCTCTGGTGATCTCAAGTCAAATGACTAAATGATATAACTCTCATGAAAATCACTTATGACATTGACCATGTAGTATTCTCATAGCGAGTTGATCCAGCATCTAGTCCCAACAGATACCCATGATCTTGATCTGTATCCATATACGCATAATCATCACATGACTATCAATCAAGAATCATGCTAGTCTTAATTTATTATTTTTCCCACAATAATAACTGACTAGGGACATTTAGAATAATACATTAATTATCCATGTATACTATTATAAAAGAAAGATGCATCTACTTATAATAGTTAAACAACGTTTACAGAATTAGCCTAGGGCACATACCCTAACATCTCCCACTTGCACTAGGACC
Source organism: Stephania cephalantha (assembly GCA_039657325.1). Lineage (NCBI taxonomy): Eukaryota > Viridiplantae > Streptophyta > Magnoliopsida > Ranunculales > Menispermaceae > Stephania > Stephania cephalantha. The sequence continues at coordinate 35,157,101 of CM077571.1, forward strand.
AATCCTACATTTATCCAATACTGTGTGACCTCAGTATGTTCTTAGTGGAAGAAGTTTTTTTATGTATCTGCTACATTGCTTGATATTGATGTTCTGCAAATCTTTGCATTCTCTCTTTTATAAGATAAAAATGCTCGAGGGATTGTTTAGATCTATAGTGTGATTTAGTTTCCATAACCTAAATTTGCCTATTGGTTTTACAATAAAAGCCAACATTATTTCCAACACTTGGAACCGCACCTTATTCAATCATGAACCTTACGATTTAAACATTTTCTTTGGATGCATCAAATGCCGCTAAAAACTCAGTTTATGTTATAGGACTTGTTAGAGTGAGTTTAGAACATTTCCAACTCATTCCTACGAAGTTAACACATATCCATATTGTGATAATTAATCTTTCATGTTAACTAAAAAGTTTGCATCGTGTAACCATTTACAAGACTTGTACATTTGAAACTTCTGCAAATCTAATAACATCTCTTAAGTGCTTCTGAAGTACTTAAGAATGTTATTAATTAATATCCACTGACCTTCACTGTAATCTATGAGATGTATGTATCTTTTGCCCAAAGCATATGACATATCAAGTTGAGTGCAAAGTATAACATATGTGATGATTCTCAAAGCTTATGCGTATGAAATCTTATTCACATTGTCCAGCTCATCATTTGTATTAAGAAGTTGAGTCTTGCAGAGACTTATGTTATAAGACATACGTATGAACTCTTTTGAGAATCTCGTACACTGAAACCTTTTAGTTATTTGTCTTTATAAGCACTCTTATTTAAAGAAAAGTAGCCTCTTAGATCTATCTCTATAAATCTATATCACAAGGGTGTAGGCCTAACTGTCTAAGAATCTCGTTGAGAAACTTTACTCGTCCAAGACTTGACATTCTACAAGGTTAGGACGTTGTTTCCAATGAATAATATATCATCACTATACAGATCTAGAAAGATAATTGCACTCCCACTAACCTTTATGTATACACAAGGGCTATCTTCGATTCAATGAATGTAATTCATTAATTATTTTATAGAAACAAAAATCCCAACTTTGATAAGCTTACTATGATCCATAAATGGATCCTTTAAGATTGTATACCTTTCTCGAATTCTCAAGATAATAAAAAACCCTTAAGTTGTGTCATACACATCTTTAAGGAGCATAGAGCAATGCTATTTTTGACATCCGTTTTTCATATCTTATAGTCCAACTATGAAGTAATGACAATAGAATTCTAGAACTTGAGCTTAGCTACCAGTGAAAAATCTTATCATAATCAACACTTTGACTTAGATTGGAATTTTTGATATGCCGTGCTTTTAAGTATGCATCTTTTCATTTTCATGTGACTTTAATTCATTTACATCCAATGGTCATACCATCTTCAGGTAAATAATTCAAGTTCCAAACTTGGATAACGGACATGAATTAAAAAATAGAGTTCATAACACTTAGTCTTTTCATCCAATCTGGATGAGACATGTCTCTTGATAAGTAGTGATTCATTTTGATCCAGTATCAAAAATACATCACAATTATCAATGATAAGAAATTCCAAACTTCTTTTGCCAATTTCTTATTATTCTAGATTTTCAAGAGATATATGTTAATTGTGTATACTTAACTAGTTCAAAACTTTATTGATTTTCCTAAAGTTGTTCAGTTCTCATTTATGACACTGGAACATTTCAAGATTTATTTTATTCCCAATAGTGTCTTTAAAATAAACTCTTTACTTAGAAAGACATCATTTTGAGCAACAAACAATTTGTTCTCAATTGTATACAATAGTATCATAGTGTTCAACCACAATTAGACACAAAAAACTCTGGCATCAAACTTTATTTGACTTAACGTCTTACGCAAGTCTCGCCACCTCAAATCTCAAGAAAAGACAAACTAGGTCTTTTTATTCCATATCATATATGGAGTTTTATCGACCACTTTAACGAAAATAAGGTTTAGTGCGAGTGTCTTAGTTTCTAAAGTATAGCTTTAACATGACATCTTAAAAAGTTCTATGTGACACATCATAAATAAAATTATATCCTATATATTTCGATTTCTCCTCTTAAAACATCATTTCTCAAATGACGTTCCTAGTGGAGTTAATTGCAAGACAATCTCACAATTTTAAAGATGGTCACTTAAACTCTTGGCTCAAATATTATCCACCTTGATCTCATCAAAGTAAGTTAATAGTTTGTCAAGTGATTTTTTTTATCAATATCATTGCTCTCATATCCCATGCAACCACCAACATATTAAATTACACATATCTATGTACTCAAATAGTGAGATTGTATCCACCAATTTCGATGCGCACCCGTTTTGTGCATGTATCTACGTGACGGTGTGACTACATCAACAACACCATGCCGATATTTTCACACTTTTTCACACATATTAAATCTATTAAACGCAATGATGCAACCATATATAAAATATCATGATTAACTTATATATGTCATGTATATCAAAAAATAAGGGCAAATTACAATTTAATTAAATCATGCCTACTGGCTCTGATACCACTGTTCGGTTTTGGGGATCATGCGCAGCGGAAATTTTCGAAACCTTTTTTGAAAATCCCCGAACCAAGATCCTATAGATTCCATTAAATTGATGTGCCAATAAAAAATCATACCTTAGCAAGAATAACTTCATGTCTGCCTTGTTTCATGTTGATCGATTCCTTTAAGACGCTGCCAGAGACGAACGTCCTCTATCAGAAATCCACACACGAATGGACGATCACAATCCAGAATGGTAGCCCCAAAAATCTTAGGAAAAAAACTCTCACAAAAATTCTCTAGGAAAACCTATATCAGGAATCCTATACAACAATTGTGACCCTAATATCTTATTTATAGTACGCTAGGTCGAGTTGTAAAAGAACTCCATTTCCTAATCACACTCCAAATAGAGTCCTAGATAAAGTCCAACTCTAAAAAAGAATAGAGTTATAGATAATCTACAATTACTAAATCAATAAGAGTTGTAATTTATCTAAAACGCGAATAAGAATTAAAGTCATACTATAATTCCAATTAGAGTCCAATTCAAAATAGGATTTACTAAGAGATAAAATTTTTAGTCACATTAAAATTGTAGGAGAATCTTGAGTCCTAGTCAAACTAGGACATTTAATGAGAATCTTCAAAATGAATTTTATCAAATAAAATTCATTAACCCAGAAAATATTAAATTGCGCAAATCCGTTCTTTGTGTGCGACCCATTAGGTTCATACAACGTTGGTAGTGAACCAAAACAATTTTGGTACACAAGTCATAAGCGATCCTAGCAAGGCATTATGAATACCCAAGTAGCATGATAATCAATAAATCGATACAACCTAATAGACAGTGTATATCATATCCCTTTGTCACATGATATATTTTGATTGAATATAAGACATGGAATGTCACCCTAATAGTTCAATCTACTAGTCTCGATCTCGAAGCAAACTGAAATTGTCAAGTGACATTGATCCAATCAATTCACTAGACATGGCCATTTATCAGTCTAACGTATCGAAGGGCCTAATAGATATCTCTCTCTAAAAGAGATGAACAAATTCCATCTTGATCACACAATATCCACACATTAGTCGAACAATGGTCAATCACAATCTTTATAATCATCTTATTAAAGACAACGTTTGATTGTATCAAGTCATTGTGCTCCTAATGTTGGAGTCTTTTGTGATCTCAAGTGAAAGGACTAAATGATATAACTCTTATGAGAATCACTTATGACATTGACCATGTATTGTTCTCATAGCGGGTCGGTCTAGCATCTGTTCCCAACAGATACCTATGATCTTGATCTGTATCCATACACGCATAATCATCACATGACTATCAATCAAGACTAATACTAGTCTTTATTTATTATTGTTCCCACAATAATAACTAACTAGGGACGTTTATAATAATACATTAATTATCCATGCATACCATTATAAAAGAAACATGCATCTACTTATAATAGTTAAATAACATTTACAGAATTGGTCTATGGCACATACCCCTACATTCATGTCATTCCAGATGATGGTTTGTTAGTGCTATGGCTCACGAGCGGGACTCGGGGCTAGGTTTCCCAACCAGATAGGCTAGAACATGGAAGACCAAAGGCACGCAAGTTTTCCAGTGAACATGGATTTGAATTTTATTATTGTTTTAGGTTCATTCTTGGGTCGGCTAACCTATTTATGAACCTTAAAAAGTAATAAAAAGGTTTTAATTTGTTATATAAATTTCTTATTATTTAAAAAATGCAATTACATGTCTCCATGTATTCAGGCTAATATTTGCAAGAGTATAGAGTAGTGTAGGAGTTTACTTACCTGACATCTTTGAGTAGTTTTTGATGATGTCAGATTCTCGATGAAGACAAGACTGAATGGACAAGACTCAAAGATCTTAGTGATATGTTTTAAGTTTTTAAAGTTTGATTCTAATTGAAATCATGTTATAAATAATTATTTTAGGTTCTGGGGTGAGCGTAGGTCGTAAAAAATTTTCAAATAGGTTATGTGAGTCTCCTAAATTAGTGTGGAATAAGTTGAGAAGCTTTTTATTCAGTTTCAGTTTATTTTGAGTTTGTAAAGTTGTAAATAAGGTATCAAAGACTTTAAGTTAGTTTAATTGTTTTAAATTGATATATATTATGAACTTTGGGGAGTTGTGAGTCCTTCTATTCTCCCCATTCTTTTAGTTATTAGGTGAATTTTTCAGCAGGCCACTTTTAGAAGAGGTGCTGCAATTTTTTTTCAAAAATATGGATATTTGCTCCAATTAAAAAAATCATGAATTTAGTTGATTATGGACATAAATTTTTATTTGAAGCATTATCAAGGATTGAAATAAAAATTATTTTGATGTTGAAGTTAGTCGAATGGATTAAATGTGTAATTAGTGGAATTAGACTAAGTAAGGACTTAGTGAGACCGGCCTTGACATTGCTAATCTTCTTGCCAAGTACAACTTCACACATTAGACATCTACTGTTGGGGAATGTGCCATAGGTCAATCTATAAACATTGTTTATTTTATAATTTTAGTTAATAAAATAGAGGTTTTCATTTTCTATTTTATTATAAGCAATTGCATATTTACCTCATAGTAAGTCTTAGATGTTACTCATGATAGGTATATCATTTAGTCCTTCGACTTGAGATTAGTATAGACTTCAATATTAGGAGCATGGTAATTTGACACAGTCAAACGTTGGCTTTAATCGGACGATTATAAAGATTGTGATTGGTTACCATGTGAATAATATGTGAAGGTGTATAATCAAGATAAAATTTGCCACTATCGTATATAGAGCTATATAAGTGGATCTCTTGATATGATAGACTGATAATGGCCAAGTCCATGTGAATTGATATGATCAATGTCACTTGGATGTTTTTAGTTTACTTAAAAATCAAGACTAGTACGATTGAACATTAAGGATGACTTTTCATGCCTTATTTTTAATCAAAGGTATCGGACGACAAAGTGATATGATATATGTTATTCATTAGGTTGTATTGATTTTGATATTCATGCTACGTGGGTAGTCATAATGCGTTTGTAGAGACAGCTTATGACTTGTATGCAAAAATGGTTTTGGTTCACTACCAACGTCGCATGAACCTATTGAGTCGCACACAAAGAATGGCTTTGCGCAATATCAATTGGACCAGAGTAATGAATTTTATATGATAAAATTCATAACATAAAAACCCTTACGATTTGTTATATGATAACTTATTATTAGCGGTGTATGTGCAATTTGCTTAAACTGCCTAAATACAATATTTGTTTTACGAATAAGATTTTAAGTGTGGGCTTATCTACACATATAAATAAAGGTTGAAACCCTAAAATGAAATAAGATTTTTTATTTTTGCTATTTTTGATTTCTCTTGATGTTGGAAGAGAAAGAAAATCATTTTTCTATCATTTAGGGTTAGCACTCCAAATTGTGGTCACATTCATATGTGGATTTTCGATAGAGGACGAGAAATTGAACGTCTTGAAGATTGAACAATTAGAGAAGGAAATCACGGATTAAGGTATGGTTTACTATTATAGATCTAGTTTAATGGAAATTATTTTTGATCTTGTTGGGGTTTTTCAAAATTTGTTTTTGAATTTTTCGTTACATATGAACCCCAAAAACCCAAAATCTACTCCATATCACCTACAAACTAGTGGACAAGCTGAAACATCGAATAGAGAAATTAAGTCAATATTTGAAAAACATTTAGTCCAACACATAAGATTGGAGTCTTAGATTGAAAAATACACTTTGGGCATATAGAACAGCAATTAAGACACCCTTAGGAATGACACCTTATCGGTTAGTATTTGAAAAAGAATATCATTTACCAGTAGAACTAGATAGAACATAAAGCCTATTAAGGAATAACAACATGTAACATGAATTACAATGAAGCATGAAACCAACATTAGTCGAGTCTTCAAGAATTAGAAGAATTTAGGAATGGCACCTATGAAAATGCATCAATTTATAAAGACAAAACTAAAGCATTTCATGATAAGAAATTAGTTCCTAAGAATTTTGAAGTAGGGGATAAATTCTACTCTTTTGTTCAGGGCTTATATTATTTTCTGGAAAATTCCATTTGAGATGGAAAAGACCTTATATGGTTATCAATTTAATACATTATGACACAGTAGAAATAGAAAGCTTACCAATAAAGTCCGCAAAGTAAGGAAATGGAGTTCAATGTTTGCATCCACGCAAGTGAAACTATAAAGAATGAAACCATTGCACTTTGGATGTATATGAAACCACATAACAAGAAGAAGAAATTAAAGAAGCAGCAACCTAAAGAGCAACAACTCAATGTTCAATATCAAAAAGGGAAGCAAGTGGTGGAAGAAGAATTTATTGATGAGCAATAAAGGCTTCAAGATTTAGGATATATGATTGAAATTTACAAAGATGTTTCAGCCAAATTCTTCATCAACGTGATGATCAATGATGTCAATTTCTCCGATGTTTTACTTAACACAGAGGCTGATATGAATATATTACTAGAACAATGGTGCATAAAAGTTAAGTTAAAGATTGATTTTACACCACCTTTTACTTTCCACAAAGCAAATGTTGATAAGATCATTCTTTCCACTAGGAATGTCAATGAATGTGTTAGTGCAAGTGGGACGATTTAAGTATCTCACCAACTTCTTTCTAGTACAACGGAATGACCAAAAGATGATGTGATATTTATTGGATATACTTTTCTCAAGATAGCTGGAGCGATTCTCGATATCGAACAACGTATAGTTACACTTATGATGGAAACGATTATATGTATATTTAAGATGGTTACAAGATGGACGATTTCGTCAATAAAGATAATTATGATGATGATTATGATATGAGACATCCTATTGTGATCATTATCATGAAGGACGCTTTGCAGATGCTGAAAATGATATGGAAGCTTAAAATGTCAAGGATGATGAAGAATCGACTGATGGTCACTTTGACTCTTTCAAACTGAACAACTACTGATATTTTTTTATCTAGTTTAGCCAATGACTATAAACAAAAGCGCTCTATGGGAGACAGCCTATACTCTATCTTTATTTTCAGTTTTAGTAGTAAGAGTAGTTAGTTGTTTTTCTATTCTCTTTACTTTTTACTCTCTTTTAGGATATCCCCAATTGAGAGGGGATGATCGAGTTGTTTATCAGTTGAGTCTTATTTGCCTTTAATAATTTAAGTAATAAAGCATTTATTTAGTATAATATTCAATAATTAAAAGTCCAAATTCTTTTCGTAATATTACTTGTTGAGTACTCATCAAATTCTACCTTGATTATGATTACTTTGTGTAATAATTAATCAAATATATAATATATTTGAAAAAACTAGGAAATGACTCAGGGATTTCCAAACGATGATAACTAACACTAAGATTTCTAGTAGTTTGCAGGTTTTTAAATGAAAATTGACTTATCAACTTGTCAGCGATTTAGGTTTTATACTAGGCTTAGTTGAATCAATCACTGAATAACCGAGATTAATTTTCAACGATTTAACTGGAAATTTGCCATCAATTTCACTTAAACCCCAATTTGCTGAGCATGAATCTGTGTTTTTAAAACAGAACCCTAAATTGCCAAAAATAAACTCTTTCCCACCTAAAACCCTTGCACTCATACGCTTGATTTATCAATTTTTGCCTAGATTCAACCCTTCAAAGCTTGAATTGAAGCTTAATTATGTGCATCCGACCTTGCATAGGAGTGTTTCATCTCTATAAATTTTGAATCCAAGTTCATATAACCATATTAGTGCATGGTGAGTATTTTTATCAAAATTGAGGCATGGAAAGGGGGTCTAAAGAACTAATATAGCATAATACTTGAGAGATACACTTTTAAGAAGGTAATGAATCGATACTCTAAAATCCTTTTAATTTGGATGTCTTGATGAAAAGTCTATTCTTGATATATTTTTAAACATACGTACTTTTTAAGTTTTTATTGCAAATTATTTTAGGAAATGGTTTTGCATGCACATTCTCAATTTGAATACGGGTTGTGAAATGAGTTTGGAGGTTTCTACGAATTTTTCCAATGTATACATACTTATTATAGGAATATGTCAATACAATCATTTTATACGAATCACTTTCAACTCTTTGGAGATTCTATGCTAAAAACTTTTCCTAAACTTATTTTCCTTACCTTGTTAGTTTGGATTTTCGACTAGAGGATTTCAATTTAGCCATTTCATAATAGTTGAGTTATTCTATGGTGGGATGAGGTAAAGGAAAAGGTAGGAGATATAAACAAAACAAGGTGAAAGGGGTTGTGCAAGAAAAATAAAAGCAGAAGTATGCGGGCCACCTAATGAATATTTTATTGATCAGGGTTAGTATTAGAGAACCTAGTCCTGGGAGGGCTGAACTTAGAAAACAATCTCCATTGTCATTCGATGAGGAAGAATATTTTGCTAATCCAAACCCCAGTGACTTAGTGCCTTTTAACCCTTCTTTATTTGTGAAACCTAGAGCTTGGAGGAGGTATTATAGTGATAAAAAAGTCGTTATTCATAAGAAAGGTTCAACATTCAAAATATGAGCAAGTACGAGAACAAAAGTGTAAGCATCATTAGAGATAGGGGATAGGAGCGACTTTAGCGAGACTATGTAGGTCGAGGAGAAAGAGGATGCTTCAAAGTTGTAAGACAATTTTATGCAAGTGAGCATGTTAATAAAGAATGGGGCAAAGTAGTGGTTAAAGGGATGAAAATTGATTTTTCTCTAGCAAAATAGAAATAGAACGAAGGGGGATTAATTACCCGAATATCATTTATGAAAATAAGGTCCTATCCCTTTCCGATAATCTAAGACGCATTAAACATACCTCTAGGGAAGGGATTTACGCTTGATAGCAAAGTCCGCCCAAAATTTATTGAAACCACTTATTTCATGATGATTACAAAGAGTTGGAGTTATATTATAGATGCATGTTTTTATCCATCCATGCAATATTTTGAAGTGAAGAACCCTAAAGCTGCTTTACTGTACCATATAGTGACGAAGAAAGGTTATATTGATGTTGGAAAAGTTATACATGATTCTATGAAGTGTGCAATGCAAACAACAAATAATGAAGGACTACTGTTCCCAATTTTGATCACTGAATTTTGTAGGAAAGCTGGGGTGGGTTTCGACATCGAATTCGATGTATTGCTAAAAGGACCATAAATTATGCGGGAGGATAATGAATCAAAAAAGAGGTAGGATAATATGACTCAGAGGATGAACAAGAATCATTCAATGTGATAAATGTGAGGGAAGCAAGAAGATAAAGCACGACTGAAAATAAAAGGGAGATAAGATAAGACGCACTGAGAGCGATAAGATTAATGCCTAAAGTGCATGTACTGAGTATTGCTATGAGTTCGGCACCATCGTCATCACAGCCTAGGAGGAGAGGATTTTCCAATACCATATTTTCTTCACTTAAGTGTCGCTAGATGAATATTTATCGCAATGAAGATATGATGGCAGCAAACGAGAGGACTTTACAATGATACCATTCTATATATGAAAGAAGACATGATAGTCATTTGTAGGACTCGAGGAGAACCATCGACATCCTGTCTCTGCAATTGCAATTTCCAACTGGGACTTACAACCTAACTGAGAGTTATGTTTACCAACCTTCTACAGAATGGAATGAAGGTCATGAAGCAGACGATGAACTTACTTCTAGACACCGCCATGTGTAACTGATTTTCTCTTGTATTCAATGAATGAATCAATGATTCAATGTAATTTGTTTGATGAAAATCTGAGGAACGAATGATTAAATGTAATGCATTTGATGAAATTATGACTAATGAATTATTATGTTCCTTTTTGCTTTCCATTCATTTGAAAATTGTTGAATTCAATATTTGCAAATTTATAAATAGTTTTACTACTATATCAAATCATTTATGCCTCACGTGGTCTGTTTGTTATGTTGGACACCCAACTTAATTTTAAAACCTTGAGGAGAAGGTTTAGAATGAGTATGGGGGTATTTTAGGTGAAGAATGACATTGATGGTATTAAAAACAAAGAAAGAAAAGAAAGGTAGAAGATAAGTTCATAATTGATCCAAAAAGTTCAAAAATCTTGATCTCGTATACAAGTGAGTTGAAGAAATTTTTGAAATTTCTTCCGAATTCAAGTAAGTATAAACTTCATTTTATTTTATTCTTAGTTAGAATGATAATGAAAATAGAATAGATTTTTGAATGGAAGTGATTTTTTTTTATCACCCAAGTGAATTTTATGATAGAATGAATCAATTTTTATACCCTTTTGAATTAACTTTACTAATTGATAGATACATTAAATTGAATACCTTGTGTTAATCATGATATTTGGTAGAAGATTGAAATAATAGTGCAAGATGAATAAGAAAGACTTCTAAGAATCTTGTGATACAAAAGCTATAGATTAAGTATTTTATAGTGTATATATAGAAAGTTATTATGTCATAATTGAAAGAATAAATGGTTTAGAAACCAACAAATTTTTAAAAGTTGAAAAAATACTTTCTTCAACTTTAGTGGATAGTGAGAATTGTTAACAAGAGTTTAAAAATATATAGAGGGTCCTATAGATTCCAAAAGAAATAGAGTAAGGAATCTATGGTGGGAAAAATGTGAGAATGTCCAAAGGAAATGGAGTAGGGACTCAAAAACAAAAGTAAAAGGAATATATAGTAAAAAGATGGAAGTTTATAAACTTTTAGAAGAAAAGATTTAACTCGACTACTTAAAGCTAGAGTTGAATGATGTATTTCTTTATCTAACATGTTTTAAATGATATATTCGTTGGTGTCTTGACAAGATTCCCATTGATTTTGATTGTGACACTATTACAAAGTATTTTATGAAAATTAAGATTAATCTAGTGGTTTTTATGTTTTGAGATTCTATACTAGTTATCATAAACTTGATGCTTGCTAGTGGAGATTAAGAAAACCTATATTATATACTGACCTTGGCAATGATCTTTAAGTTTAAAAGGTGTTACATTAGTTGGTTGAGTTATCATTAAGGGATGTTTCATTTTGTTTAAATCATTCAACTCTATGATAACTTTCATTTAATTATGGGTAATATGATTTCATTTGAAAATCACATCTATTTTATAATTTATATTATTTAAAGTTAAGATGAATTAGATTGAAATTAGCTTATAAGAAATGAAAAGAGAATATGATTTAGAGTATTCCTTTGCTCGGGACAACAAATAATTGAGTTTGGGGGTATTTGACAAGTCAATAATTAGACACAATTTATAGTGTAATTTAGGTTGATAGAATAAAAAAGAAAGATGAGCAAAAAAGTCAAACCGGAGAACATGTGCAGTGATTAGCCAACAATTTAAGTTTACATTGAAAATCACCACCTAAATCGGCAGCAGGAATAAGGTAGCAAATCCACAGCGAATTAGAGAATGAACTAGAAATTGCCTGCTAAATCGGTGGCACATCGAGAGCTAAACTCAGTGAGTTACTCACCGATTTTTGGACAACTTAAGAATCACTGACAAATCGCTGAGTTTAGTGACTAATTTTTTAGATAAGAATGAGGGATTTGTATTTATATAGGAGATGTACTCTCAGGGAAACAACATATGGGACCAAAAAGCTTCGAAATAAGTCTCTCTATTCTCTTTTATTCTCTTTTCAACTTTCCATTACTCTACTTTTCAACCTCTTGTTTTGTAAGTTTGGTTTTATATGTAAAACAACATCGGAGCTTTGATTAAGAGGTATTTACCTATTTAATTATATCTTTTAATTACATATTCGTATTATTTATTTCTAGCATGAGTGAGTAGTTAGTTAATCTAAGCAAACCTAGACATGTAATATACTTTGGATTGTTATGTAGTTGTAATTATGGAATCACGTACTTAATACTTTAAATCAATACAAACACGTCAATCACGTATGAAACAAGTTGTTTTTGTCTAATACAACGAGTGATTCTTTATGTTAAGTGCATACAAGCTAATTTGTTCTTTATACAGAGTGTCCAAATCTATGTCTATGGTTATTGACAATAATTATAGAAGTAGTAACTAAGATTAATCTATAGGGCTTTTCCTGAGTGGATGTTATAGGTGATTTTGTTCTAAGTGGTTTATTATGCGGCTTTGGTTAATATTTGCTTAGATTAGGCATCATTTTCATTATGTGAAATGTTATCGTATTTCTATGCTATTGCATTTTATGGAATGGGCAGATTTATAATGATAAGAATGTGGCATAATGGCTATGGCTAATGGCTATGAACCTATTATGAATTATGATTTAATGATCCCAAGATTCCATGTGATATAATTATAACTATAATGTAAAGTAATGTTATGTTTTATTGTGTGAAAGCAATCCAAGTGTATTACAGTTTTTAGTGGGAGTTTGTTTAGACGTTTGTTTACATATTTCATTTACATTGTTTTATTGATTATTTGAATTATATTAGATTAATTTATAAAATTTAAATTGTTTATTGTTTAGTTATTGTAATTAAATGTTTATTTTATTTGCATATTATTAAGTATTTAATTCTCGTATAATTAAATTAATTAAACTAGAACAAGTTAAATTGGGTGAAACTTTTGGGTAGCTTTAATTCTTAAGAGATTTGAAAAATCCAAGTGGAGATGATATCCTATTTTTCACCACTACAAATTAATAGTAAAATATGGGATTTTATTGTACACGCTCGACACGTGTCAACTTCAAACACTTGTGATCTAAGAACATTGTAAAATTTTCACCATACAAGTAATGCCTCCATAACTTTAAAGGAAACACAATTGCTGCTAACTCCAAATCATGAGTCAGGTAGTTCTTTTCATGTATTTTTGACTGTTTCGAAGCATAGGCAATTACCCTTCCTTCTTACATCAAAAGACATTCCAAACCGATATGGGTGTCGAAATCAGCATGTCTCGCAATTCTTTGAAAGCACTCTTGCATTCTTTTGACAACTCAAATTCCAAATATTTTGAGTTAGCCTTGTCATTGGTGTCGCAATCTTTGAGAAGTCCTTCAAAAACCTTCGATAAGAACCTGCTAATCCCAAAAACTTCTAATCTTTGTCACCTTAGTGGATTGTGGGCATTTGGTGATGACATCGACTTTAGCTAGATCCAAAGAAATCTCTTCCGCATTGACTACGTGAACTAAAAGTTGAAACTCTGAAATCCAAAAGTCGCAATTGCTAAACTTAGCATACAAACCAGTGATCTTTTAAAATATGTAAGGTCAATCTGAAATGTCTCTCGTGCTCTTCTTGAGTCTCAGAATAAATCATGATGTCGTTGATGATCAAAATGATAAACTTCTGCAGGGGCTCATTTGGTTCATCTTTGCCAACTTACTCTGTTAGCAGATTTAACTCCTTGAAGTTTACTCACAGTGAAAGATCATTTTTCATGTTTGGTTCAACCTTCATCTTGTAGGGATGTTACAATTTTTTAAGCAATAAAATATATGAAGTGAAATAAATATCATTCAAACAAAATATATGGATGTGTGAAATAAAATGTAATTTTAAGGGATAATTGTGTCCATAAACTCCTGGGAGATAACTCCCATAGGGGGTTGTTGGTGATATCTCTCATCCTTGGGTGTAAGTTGTGAGATAACTTGGAGGGAAATTGGGAAACAAAACATGATTAGTTCCAACTCCCCTCTAAGTTATCTATCGGGAGTTAACTTTACCCCTAACGTAACAAAGCCCAGATATGGCCTAGAGGTTATGTGCATGAGATCCATGAACACTGCATGTGCATAGGTAAGTCCAAGAGGCATCATTGTGAATTCATAATGTCCATATCTCATTCTGAAGCAATCTTCTTTATGTCTTCCTCTCGTATTCTCAACTAGTGATATCCTGACCTCAAATCTATCTTTGAAATGAACTATCCCCCTGTAACTGACCAAAAACGACATCTATCTTAGGGAGTGGGCATTTGTTTCTAATGGTCACCTTATTCAAGTGTCGATAGTCAATGCACATCCGCAAACTACTATCCTTCTTCTTTAACAACAACACCAGTACTCCCCAAGGCACCATACTCAAATGAATAATGCCCTTCTCTTACAATTAATGCAGCTAAGTCATCAATTCGTTTAACTTTTTGGGGCCATTCTATATGGTGGTATAAATATTAGTTTTGTACTATGAAAAAGGTCAATAATAAAATCAATATTTCGGGTGGGGGACTCCAGGTAAGTTGTAGGGAAAGACTTCCGAGAATTCTCTATCCACCGAATTCATTCAAGTTGAACTTCATGGCCATCTTCCTCCATGGTTGTCAAACTCATGAGAATTTCTAACTCACTAATAGTTACTATCTTCCCATGGCTGACAACTTTTCTAGGTGCACAACCTCGATATCTGAATGGTGGTTTACAAAGAATTCAAAAGGTAACGGTCTTGCGAAAATAATCGATACTATCATGGCAAGATGCTAACAAATCCATCCATAATAAGGCATCGTACTTTAACTAGTCTAAAACTCATAAATCACATGATAAGTCGTGATTCCCAATTTTAATCAAACACCCCTCGCACACCATTTAAGGATATACTCTCTCATTAGCTGCGGTATACCAGATCAAAACTATGCTAACTCTAACTGATTTCAGTCCTAAATCATTAACCATTTTACCAAACAGAAATAAAATAATAGACCCAGAATCAAACAATGTATGCATGCCTATATCACAAATGAAATCTTACCTGCAATTAACTGTTGAGTGCCCCCTCATGTGGTTCGTCAATAACATCCACTCCTTCCATGACTGGCTAAATAACGCTAGCTGTGAACCCTGCCTTTTTATTAGGACACTCTCCTTTGTAATGTCCAACTTGCTAGCATCGAAAATACACACCCCTAGACTTCTGAAATGTCATAGATGATGATGTCGCTTATTTTCTTGGCTTTGACGGTATCAGACCCTTACTCATACTCTATGTATTATCAAACCATCGCGATGAATGTGGCGGTTTATACCCCAAACTATAAGTAGTCGAGGGGGCAAAGGTGTGAGTAGTCCTTGCTGAAGTGTGGTATACCCTCGGTGACATACTAGAACGAGTGAAACTATATGAATGTTCCATGTTCTTGCTTCTTTTATGGCAGCCTATCTGATAACTATCTCACACCCACTCTTGGTGTCTCCATGATTATTCATGGTGGAGGCATAGCCTCCCTATCGCTGCTGACTTGATATGTTGCCTTGCAATGCTATGCACTAGCAACTACTCTCGCATAAGTATCTGGAATGGAGGGTGCCACACGCGTCCTGAGGTGCTCATCTAGTCCATCACTGAATCTAGTGACCTTCTTCTCCATGGTATCTTGATAAGTGATTATTTAGACTTATATATAATATTATTTTAGTAGTATATTTAGTATAAATATATTTAAATAAGCTCTAATTGACGGTTTATATACTTTTAGGTATTTGAGGCATAGAGAAGCTAAACGAGTGAATTTGCAAAGAAACGAAGCTGAAATACACTAACAAGGGTTTAACGCGGTGGCATATTGGTATGACGCAGTAGGAAGGAATGTGCACAATGTATGAGATGAAGCCACAGCGTAGGAGATTAAGGTAAAGAGAAAAAAAGTGGGCAGCATGGCCGACGCAGTCACGGTGCTGTGGAGGACATGCCGGGGAAGTCTAAGCAGGGCGTCGAGCCTACTTAATAAGGAAAAAAACACACAAAGTTGCCAAAGTTTTCACGACACTATGAAATTACACAGAATGTCATAGAACACTTACAGACAACACCGAGAAAAAAGAAAATACAAAGTTAGAGTTCTACTTCATATGAAATGGTCTAGTAGGGTTTCAAATTCTTTTCAAACGTGTCTTAGGAGTATAAATAGATATTTGAACGTGATAAACTCACAAATTACCACCTAAGAGCAACTGATATCATAGATTAACATATGTTTACTTTGTTCTTGAGTATTAAGAATAATTGTGGAAGAGAAGACATTTAACACTAATGCGTCGCGATTAAGATATTGTTTTTTGTGATTTAATTGAAGTTATTTGTTTAATCTTTGATTTCAATGAATACCATAATGTGCATATTTGTTTCAATGAAATGCTATGAATGTTATGCTTTAAAACTAAATAGATTGTAAAGATAAAAAGTGCAATGGTTAGAATATGTTTTAATTCTAAGCGTAATGCTACAAATATCGTGATAACGTGTTTGTTGACATTAAGTCTTAGAAGTTTTCATGACCATTGAAGCTTTTAAATCGAATATGGATGGTACAACTATATCATACATAACATCGAGAGATAGTTATTGATTAAAGAGGCACATATAGTAAACTTATTTGGTCATGAATCTAAAGATTTAGAACTTAAAGCAATGTGGAGCTTACGTTATTCACCCTAATAGGTGGAGTTCTAGTTCGGACATTAGAATCTTTTCCATCACAATAGTGGGTTGAAGTAGATTTGAAGGAAATATGTCTATTCTAATTAGGCATTGCACAAACACACTAAAGATGAATAAAGTGGGTTGAAAAATATATTATTTCATTAGCAAGGTGGAGTTGTGAACTATGATATTCTTAATATAATAGTTTAAAAGTAATTTACAATGTTTGTTAGATTATAGTAGTTTAGCTATAAAGCCAAATTAAAAAGGATTTCCTTAGCGTTAGTGTAATTTTGATTGGGTAACAATAAGTGCATACACCTTTCCGTGAGGACAATATCCGTAATCAACGTAAGTTGGTCATTTATTACTACACTCGAGCTGGTACACTTGCGGCTACTAACCTTTTTTTGGCACCGTTCCTAGTGATAGGTGCCTCTTAGACTTAGTTAGTTTGAAATATTGTTGAGTTTTATTTTGAGTAATTTACTTTCAAGTTTATTAAAACAAAAAGAAAAACAAATAAAAGTTTCGAGTTTCAAGTTTGACATCCGCACTTGATCTCTTATGTTTTCTTTTCATGGAGAACTAGTACATGCGTAGCAAAAGAGAGAAGGACTTAGCAACTTACGACCTTGAGATTGACAGAACCAACAAAGGAAAGAAAAAAAAGGAATCAAAATGGCAGAGGATCAAGCACAACACCAACAACATGGTCGACGAAATAACCAACCCGAAGGTGATTTGGTAGTACAGACAAAGTGCAAGGACATAGATGTCTTCGTGACTACTTCAAGCTAGAAGTTCAAGACAATTATAACGGAGTGATGAGGCTTCCCGCCAACACCATCAAGTTCGAACTGAGACCATCTCTCATCAATATAATGCAAAATAGCTTGTTGAATGGGCTAGCGAATGATGATCCAGTTGCACATGTAGAGAATTCCTGGAGAAGTGTGACACCGTGCACATTACCGGAGTTACAAAAGATATGATCAGGATGAAAATTTTCCCATTCTCATTAGGTGGAAAAGCCAAATCTTAGTTCCAAGGACTGAACATAGGGAGTATGAACTCATGGGCGGAAATCAACGAAAGATTTCTAGACAAGTTCATTCCCTTAGTGAAGGTCAGTGAATGGAAGGTAGAATATAATCAATTCAAGCATGAAGATGCGAAGCCTCTCGGCGAGGCTTGAATAGATTCAAGGAGATGCTTAGGAGATTTCTAGGACATGGATATGTGAAATGGGCAAAAACTCAAGATTTTCTACTATGGGATGAACCATAACATTAGAACACTAGTAGATGTCACAGCAGGTGGTTCTCTACTAAACAAAGATGAGGATGGATCATTGGATGTCCTAGATCTTGTTTCTCAGAACTCTACAGCCAATAATTGTTCCATAATGAAGAAACTAGTGGGCATATATGAGATTTATTCGCAATCTGCGATCATGACACAACTATCCAACCTGAGCAATTAAATGGCGAAGCTTCAAATGGGACAACAAGGTCCACATGTGGAGGCGATATAACAACCCATTAATCACCAAGCCATGATGGTTAATCAAATGGACATGCAGTAAGGAATGGAGCGTGAGGACATCAAATTTATGAACAACCAAGGCTATGGAAACAACTTCAGGCTGAGAGGAATGACTCCTCAAAGGTTTTATCAAGGATACAACAACAACAACCCCAACTTCTTATAAGGAAATCTTGATAATGCACTGAAGTCACCTTCAAGCTTCGATCACAAGATCCAACAAGGGAAGCTAGGGCAGAGAAAAGAGATGACTTCATTGAGGTCAATTGAAAAACTCTTGCACATCATGGAAATGAGCAATAGGGAATGCCATGAGAAGCACATGAAGGAAGTTTAACATGTCAAGTAAAATATGAAGTGAATAAATGATGAGAGATTAAAATCCATCAAGAACTTGGAAACAGATTGGTCAGTTAGCAATTTCCTTGAATTGAAGGAAGGAAGGACAATTTTCGAGTAACACTATCACAAATCCCATTGAGAATGTTAGTGCTATTCACATGATGAACACTACGGGAACGTATAAGCTAAGACAAGAGCAAGTGATGTACAGACCATAAAAAGTTAATTTGATGGCAGTTAAGAAGCTAAAGAAATCATAAGAATCCCACAAGGAAAAGGTTCAAAAAGATGCACCATAGTTTGCAGACTATGGTAACTATTTCGCATGCGGTGTGTTTCCTCCGAATTTAACAAATGCAACAAGAAAGAAATTCCTAAGTGATGTGAAGTCGTACATTTGGGACAAGCCATAACTATTTAGAAAATGCAATGAGTTAATTCGACGATGTGTAGCAGATGATGAATTTACAGACATTCTCGAAGGATGTCACTCATCACCATATGGGGGACACTTTGGAGCACAAAGAATGACGCCAAGTATTAAAATGCAAATTCTATTGGCCAAATATATTTAAGAATTCATATATTTTTGTGAAAAATTGCAATAAATGACAAAGAACAGGAAATATTTCTCAAAGGCATGAGTTTCCACAAACCACTCTTCAAGAAGTCAAGCTATTTAACGTATAGGGAATATATTTCATGGGACCACTCCTCTAATGGAAAACAATATATGTTGTTAACGGTGGATTATGTATCTAAAAGGGTGAAAGCCTTAGCAACCGCAACCAATTATACAAAAGTTGTCTTTAAATTATAAAGAAAAATATCTTCTGCCATTTCGGAATACCTAGAGCATTAGTTTGTGATGAAAGGTCACATTTCTGTAACAGATCCTTTGAAAAATTGCAAATAAAGTATGGGGTTAGGCATAAAACCTCACTTGCTTACCATACTCAAACGAATGGACAAATTGCAAAAAAAATGAGTAATATAGTAGTAAAACAAATCGTGTAAAAAACTATAAACACAAAAAGAAAAGATTAGGCATTCCATCTTGAAGAAGTATTGTTGGCATATAGGATGGGACTCAAAACAACAATTGCACATCTCCGTATCGGTTGGAGTATGAAAAAGAATGTAACTTACATGTAGAGTTAGAACATAAAGCATACAGGTCAATTAAAAAGCTCAGCATGGATCTTCAAGCGATAGGAAAGGCTAGATTACTTCGACTGATGGAACTAAATGAGTTTAAAGTAGTCGCGTACGAAAAAATGCCAAGTTATAAAAAGAGAAATCAAGGCAATGAAATGACAAAAAGATTGAATATCGATTGTTTGAGCTAGGACAACTAGTCATATTTTTCGATTCAAGATTGAAAATGTTTCTAGCAAAACTAAGATCTTAATGGTATGGACCATTCAAGTTCGTTAGTACTTGGCATTATAGAGTGGTAGAGTCAATAACCAATAAGGGTAAGATGTTTAAAGTAAATACCTAAAAGGTTAAGTTGTTTCACGAAATGGAAGTGAGGCAAGATGAACTTATAGGGTTCAAGCAACAATGGATCAATGCCTTAAAAAATCAAAAAAGGGGAAGAAATAATGGAGAGCTAAGCAACAAGATGAAGGAGCCTCAGTTAGTGTCATGCCAATAATGGACATGTTATTTTGATTACCAAGGTGAAGTTGTGAAGTAAGATATTCTTAATATAAGAGTTTAAAATTAATTTACATTGTTTGTTAGATTAGAGTAGTTTAGTTATAAAACAAAATTAAAATGTATTTCTTTAGTAATAGAGTCATTTGACTTGGTAACATTGAGTGTATACACCTTTCCCTAAGGACACTATCCATAATCAACGTAAGTTCGTCACACAATTACAACAATTGAGCCGTTATACTTGCGATTTTGATCATAGCTATATAGTCTGAAGCAAAATATGATAACCCATTATAATCTAACTCATGTTCCCGTACTAGTCTGCCTCTCTACATTAAGTTGAAAAACATGCTCCTCTTAGCATCTCTAACCACCTTTCGAAAATACTGGCTTCATAATTAAAAGTCTTGAATTTTGACCAAGTGTCAATCGATCCATCAGTCCTCTTCACTAACTTTCACCACTTATACGCCAATTCTTCCAGGAGATATGAAGCAAGGAAAATGATAGTGAGACTATCAATCATCAAAACCACTTGCCTCTTCTCTATGCACATTATCTAATGATTGGCTTCGTTCACCTCTCCGTCCCTATATAAACGTGGTAAATCATACTTCATAAACTATTTCTATTTTTTAAGCATCTTGAGGGTTTCTACATCTGCTGATAACATTGGTTATAACACTGCTGGTGCTATGGGATTCTCATCTGCCCCAAGCATTGACTGAGCCGCATCATCTTCCTCATTTCCTACCTCTAAAAAAGGTCCTAAACTAGCTCCGACAACTATTGGTTACATCTATGGAGGTATCGGTGGTTGTGGTTGTTTTGCCATTTGCGATGGTGCTAATGGTTCCTAAGTCCCCTAATAGACTCCATCATCTTGGCCATCCTGCGCACCTATGCTACAAGACATATCCTTGAGTGTCTTGCGATGATATTCAGTTAGTTCTTCCATTTAGCGCTCTATCTGAGCACGCCACTTTCCATCATCAGCCTCCTATCGACCTCCGGTATTCCTTAGGCTATAGGAACTTCAACCTCAAGTACTCATTGTGTACTGTGAGTAGTTCAAGGAAGTAAGTTCCAAAAGGTACAAAGGAGACAAGATGATTGAACATCATATCCAAGGATATAGATATCATATACATAAGCAAATAGCATCATAACATATACTTGTTCATTATAGATCTCATTCCCTCCTTATGTTTGGTCACTTATGCATATTAAGTCGATGCAAATAATAAGCCTATGCAGATGATTCCATTACTTAACAATGATCAACCTTTCCTATGTTCAACAACTTACTAATCTTAAAGGTGACTTAAGTGAAATACTATTTGGATACTATCTTGATTTTTAAACGAGTCCTATTCCTAATTTTAGGATTAGACTACACTTTTCTCTGTAGGCTCTACAACCTAAGGTCATCATATCATCTGTTTTCTTTCTTAGGTACTAATGCCTTGACAAGATACCAACTGTGGTATTCCCATTTGGTTACCTTAACCAACATTCCACAGGTTCTGATGCTTAGTCTCTGATACCGACTTTGATATTGGTATCAAGAATTTGGATAACCCTACATACTGTCCCTTTAGGTTCTGCTACCTAAAGCTCTAATAGCAATTGTAACAACCCAAATTCCAACAACCAGGACTGCCTGACCTAAACCATTACCAAATACCTCGAGATGACCTAGTGAGTCTGGCGATGATCTAATAAGTCATAACATGCGGAAATACTACAAGACAATCTATAAATAGACTACTAAGACATATTAAGTGTAGAATAAAAGTCCTCTGAGTCTATTTGGTGCGAAAATAAAATATAAAGTCTTACGAGATTAAGCGACTAGGTTATGGGTTTCATAAAATCTACTCCATGATAAATCCCCTATTTATTAGATAAAGTCTCAAAACCAAATAAATATATAAAAAATGACCTGGCAAACGAGAAAAAAGCTTTTACGCTATGACCTTGCACTTTTCTCTGTCTTGAGCAACAGCTGAGGTAGCTGAAGGGGAAAAGTAGTGTGGTGGGCAATATTTCTACTAGCTTACTAAAGTAGAAGCATGTATTACCCTTAATAATCCACCTAATACCTAATGCATAGTAACTAGCATGAACATGATTATTGGCCAATCCTACTATTATTCCAAGCAAGAAAGGATAACATAAACAAGCATACTTTATAGGCGCAAGATACAACAAAGCAAAGCCTGAACAAGATAGTCAACAAGATAACAATGATAACATGAATGCCTTAGAGTCAACAAAGTGGAAACCAAACATAAAGTGTGTAACGTGACAACCATCAAACTTCGACGGTATCAAAATATGATCCTGCCTTATTAGATTGGTGTTTAAACATTATTATGATCATGCCTATCAATATTAGCCTTCAAAGGTATCATATAATAGCAAAAGGAGGTGACTAGTGGCCGCCGACTTTCTGGTCTGAGGTACCATTTACAAATATTCATTCCAAGCATATTAGATTGGTGTTTAAACATCATTATGATCATGCCTGCCAATATTCATTCCTAGCATATTAGCTCCACAGGCATTCATTAACAAAAAGCTCAAAATGACAAGATAAAACGGAAACAACAAGATATATTCAATTTGATTCCAAGCAAGAGACCAACAATATTCATTCCAAGCATATCATCTCCATAGGCATTCATAAATAGAAAGCTGAAAATGACAAGATAAAGCGAAAACAACAAAATATATTCAATTTGATTCCAAGCAAGAGACCAACAATTCACTACCTTGAATCCTAGCATAACTAATAGCATGGAATGATTGAAAATAAAGCAAACACTACTTACCTCGAAGCGCTTCTATCGTATCCAGTCCTAACTTGGAAGTTCCTATTCGGTTCTCCTCGTGCCAACATTAGTAAAAATTCTTCTATGTATTATTAACCTGTTTGTGTGAGATAAGTTTAGTCAATTTGTATTAATATCTTGAAAATGATGTAAAAGCCTTTTCAAATCAATGCCACGCCTTCACCGCTGCAACGCCGTGTTAAATAAGGTTTTCGGGGTTAATTACTACTGGCCCGATCCTTGTCCCAGGAAATATCCCGATAAAACTAGATAATTTTTGAAAATAGTGAAATCCTATTTTGAGCTCTAAAAGCTATCAAACTTCATCCCAACGCTGTGGGTTTACCCACACGACATTGGGCGAAATAAATTCGAATTGAAGACCTCGACTAAGTCTCAGGGATTAGCCAGCGTGTACACGTCGAGACATTTGTGAATCATTGAGTCGACTTCTTTCATTACCCAAATAGCATCGTGACGAGCACTGTACCTCATGTGAGCAAGGCACTAGCGCAACACTAGGCACGAATTTAGAATTCTTGAACCAAATCCAAATTCTGAATTCCCCAACAACTCACACCGACCCCAGGGCAAAATCCAATTAAAACAGTAAAGAACAACTCGTTTGAATCCATAAGATCATACACATTCAATCAAAGAATGCATCCAAACTACAAATCCACTATTAACACATAGATTTTGCAACACCAATTGAATAAACCAAAGAAGATGAGATAGAGATGACCCAACTCACTAATCAAAGCAAGGGGTTCATCTTCCATCTTACAACTCTAAAAAAAATCATGGTTTCAACCTCAAGTCTAATATGCGACTCGAATTGAGAAATTAGGGAAGATGAGGCAAGTATTTTAATTTTTTTGGTTAGACCTTCTTGAAGGCTCCCTTTTGTCCACTAAATCTACCAAAAAAATGTTCTAGGATTCCTCCTTAATTTCTCTACTTAGTGATTTCAAACCAAAAGTGGGTTTAAGCCCTAATTTCGATTTAATTACTTAGATAATGAAATTATGGTTATGTTGACCAATCAAAACCTCACATCTCTTCTTAATGCACTTACGTACTAGGATGATCCTAGAGTCCACATTAAGTTCATCCTTCATTGTATTTCTACATAAATACCCTTATATGTGTTTAATTACCAATTTTCCGTTTTTCTTTGTTTAATTTATTTTACAAGTCCTTTAGGCTTATTTCGATTAACTTAGGCTCATGTTCCCACCTAAGTCAACTAAATAGTATATAGTACACACATTATTCAAATGATTCCATACATATCATGCATATCTACCAATTTTACTTTGATAAAGGGACACCTTATCCCAATCGAGATTTGGGGCGTTATAGTCACTTCAATTGGTTCTTCTTTAAGATTATCATCCTTAGTGTTAGAGAAAAATCCTTCATCATTGCTCTCATTACTGTTACTAAATTGCTCTCCATCAATATCATCACAAAAAGGTACCCAATCTTGGAGCGTCATTTCCTCATCACCCATTCTATGCGTAACTAGGTGATCACATACGTCAATGATGGCTTCGACAATTGATAAGAATGGTTTACGCAATAATAACAAATCATTCTAGGTAGCTGATGGCTTGACTAAGAAATTCGTAGCAAAAGTAAACCTTTCCACCCGAACTGATACATTATTTGATAAACCTAATGGGACAGTAAAAATACCATTTGGCTTGTATACCTTGATAGGAGGCTTGCAATGAATCCATGAGTTTGTCAAAATAAACTAATGTGCAGGCATAAGATTCATATCGACTCACGTATCAAGTTGAACTCTTTAATAATAAATTTCATTGATCTGTATGTTATGGTACATTTGCCTCGAATCATCTTCTTAGATTTTGAAAAGATCATTGTTTTCATCGTATTCTTCATACTTTGGGTCATCTTTTTTTGATTTTTTATTCCTCGTTCATCTTATTGTGTTAACTATCCTAATTTGAATGTTTCAATAGAGTTTATGGTTACAATGTGCTCCTCCACAATATTCATTTCTTTTGGTCAATTTTTGACTGGGTCTAAGCTAACAATCTTCATGTTCTGTGAAACAAAATCCTCACGGTAAGGTTTTAATCTACAACCATTAACTTTAAATGTCTCCATGTTTCTGTACTTTCTATTTCAATAGCACCATGATGGAATACAATTGTAACTACAAAAGTTCCCATCCATCACGAATGAAGATTAATAGGAAATAATTTAATATATATTTTGTTATCATGAAATGCTTTAATTTTATCTTCATAAATAAAAGCACTTTTATAAGCATTATTTCACAATTCTTCTAATTCTTGAATATTTAATTTACATTGTTGATAAAACACTAATTTTGATATATTTTAGTGTGATATTACTATGAATTCCAATACTTTTATCTCCATTTATACTCTCAAAATTTTGTTTTTATATTTTTAGGGTAAATACAAGCTATTTGAGAAAAATGAGTGATTTTCCACAAAAATCTAGTCAACAAGTTAGTGAAAGGATCAAGGCCTTCACAACGCCTCCATGCGAACTCAAATCGCCAAGGAATCGTGATCGTGGCCACAAGTATTTCGGCTCAATTGTAGTAATATTATGATCAACTTACATTGATTACAGATATCGTCCTCAGGGAAATGTGTATTGCACTCAGTATACTTAGTCAAATTTACTCTATTACTAAGAAAATCGCTTTTTAATTGGTTTATGTGATGACCACAATTCTTATATCTAGGTAAGCTCGGCCAAAACCATCGCAAAACCCTCAAGATAACCCACCGAGTCAGACAATGATATCTTAAGCCTTAACCTGGTAAAATACTAGAAGACATTTTACAAATAGACTACAAAAACATATAAATAGTGCGGAATGAGAGTATTTTAAGTCTATTAGGTGCGGAAATAAACTAGAAAGTCTTACAAAAGTTTCACAACTAGCCTATGAGTTTCACGAATACCCATGGTAAAATCCCTTACTTATTACAAAATGTCCTAAAATCAATAAAAACATAAATTGAACAACCTTGCAAACAAGAAAATAGTTTCTATAATACGTTCTTGCTTTTTCCTTTGTCCTAAGCAGCAAATGAGGTAACTGGAGGGGGAAAGTAGTTGTGGGCTCAGTAAAGCAGTAGCCTGCTTTACCCTTAATCATCCAAGTAAAACCTAATGCGTAATAATTAGCATGAATAAGTTTATTCATCAATTCCTACTATCATTCTGGGCATGAAAGGATAATATGGGCAATCATACTATATAATGCAAGACATAATGAAACAATGTCCAAATAAGATAGTGAATAAGATAACAATGATAACATGAATGCCATAGAGTAAACAAAGTGGAAACTAAATACAAAGTGTGTAATGTGACAACCAACTGGCTTCAAAAGTATCATAAATGACATGGCTCCAACAGATTGGTGTTTAAACAACCAACAAGCTTCAACAGTATCAAGTAGGACTCAACATCAAGAGATTGGTGTTCAAGCATAGCAGAGGGAAATGGTTGGTGGCCATCGGCTCTCTAGTATCAGATACCATTACAATGATTCATTCAAAGCACATTAGTTCCAAATGCATTCATAAATAGAGAGTTCAAAGGACAAGATGAAATGGAATGACAAGATATATTCAACTTGATTCCAATAAGATATCAACCATTCACCATAATGAATTCTAGCATAACTAATAGCGTAGCATGATTGAAGATAAAAAACCCCACTTACCTTGAAGCGTTGCTATCCTATGTAATCCTCACTAAGAAGTTCCTGTCCAGTTCTCCTCGTGTCGAAATTGTTATAGGTTTACATGTTAATAACTTATTTTGTTTGAGGTAAGTTTACTTAATTCTTATTACTATCTTGAAAACCATGTAAAACCATTTCGGGGTTAGTTACCACGGCCCCGATCTTTGTCTTAGCATTATATCTTGATTAGAACACGGTTAATTAAGAAAATAGCAAAATAATTTAATTCTGAAAATAGACTGAGGTTGTCCCAACACCGCTGTTTTACCCACAGGGTTCTGGGCAAGATTGATGTGCTTCAAATTGATAAAACAAAATTATGATCCACTGATTTGTCAGCATTGTACTTTATACGTCATGACGATGAGTAATCAGTGGGCTTATATTGTCGTTCCCAGTCAGCATCGTACCGCTAGTAAGTGATGCGCTAGCTCGGTGCAGGGCGCGAATTTAGAACTTGTGAAGTCAAAATAGGAATCCAAATTCTCCAATGACGCACGCCGACTCTTAAGGGTCCAAACTCGATCAAAACAACAAAAACACATATTTTAAAACAACAAAACATATCCATTAATCATATTCACGATCTAAATCTAATCAATGATTAAATCATGGATTTATATACTCTTTCGAATAAAAAACATAGGTACATGATTTGAATCCAAATATAGATAGGAAAATCAGCGAATACGAGGGAAAGATGAATCAAATTACACTCGAAATACCATAATTCATCTCCTACCCATACCTAAAACAACTATATGAATCAAAAGAGTGTATTAATTCTGACGACCCCTTCTCAAATTAGGGCACCACCCGACCTAATCCCATTATTAAGCCCTAGTTTCACCATATAAGACATAACAAGGAATTAGTCAGCCTTTACAATAACCTTATTACTTACCAATTATTTAGTTTTCAAATAGATATAAATATATACCTATCTCTTATAAATTCATAAATCAGAGTTAATTAAAATTACCTAACTTAAAAGATATGCATCGAAGTTTTAACTAATTAACTAGCGGAAGCTTATAAACATGTAACCTAACCTTTGTGAAAAAAATAGGAATTAAAGATCACATGCATATATATAATGAAACGGCGATATATAACATCATGTGTCTGGTCAAGGTACCTATCACTCACTCCATAATATAAAACCCCCAAAAAGAATATCATATACATATAAAAGTAATACATCAACAATCAAACCTACAAAATATGGTGTAGCAGTGCTCCTCTGGCTCAGAGGTAGTCACCGATTTTCTCTTTGCTTGGCCTGCTAGTAGATGGATCTGCACCCATCGTCACAAACTAGACGCTGAGTACTTGAAAATAGAAAGTAATATTGAGAGACATTTGTTTACATTCCCAATTATGCAACGAGTATCAAGAAGCAAAATAATAATAGCAACAATGCTGAAAGAATATCAAGCAAATAAATACTTTAGGTAAACAAAAATGAAACTAACACTAGGCAAGTAGTAATGATCTAGGGTCGATCGGCCGTGATCTTCATTACATCAGCCTTTCAACTATATAAAGATGGAGTTGTGCTCTACATCTCTGCGAATGTCGTACTTACATGGTACAATACGCCTTTATAACTATCCCAAATGTCAGTCACTAAGATGTATACTTGTCAACAACCCTGAGTCTTACAACTCATGAAGTTACCCAAGTTACGCTAGCCAACAACCGCGAGTCCCATACCCCTTGTGTTGCTCAAGATAGTGGAGAAATCCCTATCGCCCTGGAAAGTCTAGTGACCCCCGTATGTTAGACAATTTCTATCATATAATGACCCTAGATACAAGAACAACTTTCATATTCAAAGAACAACTCGGTATTGGAATCCAACAAATACAATTGCATAACTAATGCACAAAGGATATAGATTTGAAACACTATGTAAAAACTACTTAATAGCATTCTATTTCACTGGCCACAAGTAATAACAGTCAATAATGACATAGCACATGAATTGGAGTCAATGAAATCATTTTATCAACAAACTATACCATGAAACAACCTCATGTAATGGAATGAACAACAAGTAATGGCACATGAAGTACAAATGCAATTTAGTCCAAATGACTAGAAAAGAACATATGAATATGAATGAAATTTAAAGAAATCTCTCAATCAATTTACTTACATACAACGCAATTTCCTATGCTACTTCAGCCTCACAACGCCTTGAAACTCGTATTTGAATCTCTCGAGATACTTCCCTAAGTTCCTGACATCATATCATATGTTTTTGAATGTGTTTGGACCATTATTTAGCATATTAGACTCTTGTGTAGTGTTTTCAGATTTCTTGAAACATGCAGATTTTAATGTTTTCATAGCATGTAGCGCGCTAATGACATTGTGCAGCGTGCTATGTGTTGCAGAACCCAAAATTTTGCAATTGGGATTCCAGGTTTTCTTAACACAGGCTATATTGATGCCTTGGGAACCCTCATACACACCACTAGAGTTCGAAGACACCACGTACAACATAAAACATCAACCTATAGCTTCAAATACATGAATTCATGAAATTAAGCTATGTTAATGGAGTAGAGATGTTACCCAATTTGATGATCATTAGCTAATTTGGTCTCTCCTTCACCAATTCCACTAGTTCCTTGTAGTTTTCTTCCTCCTCCAGCAGCTCTTCACTTCTTAGCCTTGCTTCACGATAAAGAAATGAAAATGAGAGAATGTGAGGTGTTTGAGCTGATCACAAGTTTATATAGTTGAATTGGATAAGGTTGATTGATAGCCCTTGGTCATTTATGCACACGTATCTCGAGACTTAACTAGTGGGCCTCCTACTCACATATGTCCCACTAGCTCATGCCTAAGTGACACCAAACAATAACTCAAGTAATGTTTGAGAATGTCAACTCGTATCTCGAGACATATCAAGTGGCTTATGTTTTAACTTACTAACTTTGGTATTTTACAACAAAATCAACCATAGATCATTTAATTCACTTATAAAAGCACCATAAAGCCTATACCAACTCATCATATTGCTCTCTAACTCGGTCCCACGACAGTATGAATATCAAGACGAGTCCCTATTCACATCTCGACACCAATCAACATGTAAGTGTGACTTAGTAGTCTACAAATATATAATACACTAAGCACACATCACCATAAATATAATATTTACCTCGACCACTTAGCCTCAGTAATGACACGTATCTCGCTCCGGGTCCCACGTCACTAGTCATTTGATCCTGATTAATAAATGAAACTAAAATTAGCTATTTAGGCCGTGACAATACTTCCCAACTAATGGAAATTTCATCCTTGAAATTAAAATGAACCTAAAATTATACCTCACTGTAAAAGGTATGGAAAACTTTCGCGTATATAGTCTTCCCATTCCCGAGTGAGTTTCGAGTCTCCATGAAACTACCATTTGACTAACACTTTCGGGATAGACTTGCCTCTCAACTGTTGTACCCACATGTCTAGAATCTGTACTGGCTACTCTTCATATGATATATCCTCACTCAATTCAATTTGACTCAAGTCCACTGTCGGTCTCTCGCCTGCCTTAGACTTGGCTTGTCGAAGCATAGAAATATGAAGCACTAGATGAATCCCCGACATCTATGGAGGTAAATCCAGCTCATCAGAAACCTTTTCGACCTTTTTCTTGATCTTGAAAGGCCTGATAAATCTTGGTACTAACTTTCCTTTCAAACCAAATCAATGAAGGCCCTTACAAAGAGAAACCTTTAGATACACTAAAGCTCCATCATTATACATGAGATCGCTGCGATACGTGTCTGAATACTTCTTTTATCTCTCCTAGGCTCCTTTGAGCCTCTGGTGAATATGTCATACCTTCTCTATGTGATCGACAATAATTTCAAGCCTTAGAATGTCCCGGTCCTCTACCTCAGCCCAACAAGATGGGAGCGACATGGTCCTCCATATAATGCCTCAAATAGCACCACTTCAATGCTAGCCTGATAACTGTTGTTGTTCGTAAACCCAAACAATGGTAGGTACTCCTCCCATGATCTGCCAAGCTCAAATACACAAGCCCTGAGCATATCCTTGAGAGTTTGAATCAACCTTTTAGTATGCCCATCAGTATGAGGGTAAAAGGTTGTGCTAAACTGTAGGTGCGTACCATACTGCTCATGCATACTCTGCTATATCCAGGACATCTACGTAGCATCTCTATCTGGCGTTATAGTTAATAGTACCCCATGAAGCCTAATAATCTCCCTCTCCAATAATACACTCAACTGGTCAAATGTGTAATGAATTGCAACTGGTATGAAATGTGCAAATTTCATCAATCAGTCCACAATCACCCAAATGAAATTATGTCGAAAGATAGTCCTCGGCAATCCTCTAACAAAGTCCATAGCAATATCTTCCAACTTCCATCGTGGAATGGGAAGTTGCTGCAACAATCATCTAGTTCTACAATGCCCTGTCTTCACCAGTTAGCAGATCCCACAATTCTTGATAAACTCCGATACGTCCGCTATCATCCTAGGCCACCAAAAATGTCTCTTCATGTCATGGTACATTTTGGTCCTTCTTGGATGAACAGTGAATGGGAATTGTCATTCATAAAGAATCTCATCTCTCAGCTTTGCCACTACCGGTATCCACAATCTGCCTCTAAATCTCAAACAATGGTCTGTTGTCTCTGTCCGGTCAGTACTCTCAGTACTGGGCCAACTCACCGAATCTCGGGTATAGAATGTTGGCTCTTAGACCCTTTGACACTCTCTGAGTAGATATTGTCTGAAGCCTCATCTGTGCACAAATCAACACCCGATTGTCGATAGGAATATTTGACCGAGTCATCATTACCATTGCCTCGAGTAGTCCATATTCGTATGTCATATGGCATCTAACAATCTCGGCGTCTCTACTCGGTGTTCTACTCAGTGCATCTGCACCTACATTAGCTTTTCCTGAATGATATTCAAGAGAAAAGTCAGTCTTTCAAGAATTCCAACCATCGGTGCATCTCATGTTCAACTCTTTTGTGTGAAGAGGTATTTCAAACTGTTATGATCATTATAGAGTGTGAACTTCTCTCCATATCAATGATGTCTCCATATCTTCAAAGAAAACACTACCACTGCTAACTATAAGTCATGAGTTGAATAATTCTTCTCATGTATCTTCTGTTGTCTAGATGCAAAGGCCACTGTGACTCTATCCAGCATCAACACACAACCGAGACCCGTTTGAGAAGCATCCGTATATACCAAGAATCCGATCCAGCCTCTTGCAATATCAACGCTGGTATGGTAGTCAACAATCTCTTAAATTGAGCAAATGCCACCTCACATTCCTCAAGCAAATGAAACCTGACCTCTTTCTAGGTCAATCTGGTCATCGGTGAATCAGTCTTCAAAATATCCTTTACGAACTTGCGATAATATCTTGTTAACCCAAAAAACTCTTAATTTTTGTAACTGACGTCGGTGCTGGCCAATCCATAATAGCCTGAATCTTGTCTGGATCTACAGCAATGCCTACTTCTCCAACAACATGTCCCAAAATTTAACCTCTGACAACCAAAATTCACATTTACTGAATTTGTCATGAAGTCTATGCCCCCTCAAAGTCTGCAACGTCTCCTTGAGGTTTTGCTCATGATCCTCTCGAGAGCTCGAGTATATCAATATATCATCAATGAAAACAATCACGAAACGGTCAAGAAATGGTTTCATCACTCGATGCATTACATCCATAAACATGGCAGGAGCATTAGTCAAACAAAATGGCATGACTGTAAATTGATAGTGTTCATATCTTAAACTGAATGCCATCTTGAACCTATCCTCATCCCTGATCCTAAGTTGATGATACCATGATCGCATGTCTATCTTGAAGAAATACAATGCTCCTTTCAGCTGATAAAATAAATCATTAATTCATGGTAATGGATATTTAACTTTGACTGTGACCCTGTTCAACTGTCTATAATCGATAAATAATCTCAAAGTACCATCCTTCTTCTTCACAAATATGACTGGTGCTCCCTATGGTGACATAGAAGGTGTGATGAATCCCTTCTCTCCCAAATCATGCAACTGACTCCTCAACTCCTCCAACTCTCGTGGAGCCGTGCGGTACGGTGGTATAAAAATCGGTCTAGTGCCTGGTACCAACTAAATAATGAAATATATCCCTCTTAGTGGTGGTAAACTGGTAGCCTTCCAAAAACACGTCAAGAAACTCACCACAATTGATATCTCTGGAAGTCTAGGTCCCTGAATCTCTATTATGGTGTATAATGACACCAGAGTCTCCATCTCTCCACTGGTCGCAAGTTGACCAAGAGTGCCCTTGGCTCTCGGTGTACTACCACTATGCGTAAACATCAAATGCCCTGAAATCTCAAAAATCACTATCTTAGTGAAACAGTCGAGCATTATACCCTTCTAGCCAATCCTTCCCTAACAACGTGTCGAAGTCTAAAACATTGAGCACCCTGAAGTCTGTAGGAAATTCTACCCCGCCTATCTGTACTGGACATTTCTCAACAAGAAAATTAGGGTAAACTCTATCCCCGACTGTAGTACTCAAAATAAAATGTATGCTAACTTTTACTGGTGTCCCCTAAGACGGCTAACATGCGACCAACAATGAAAGATACTGTAAAACCTTAATCAAACAAAACATATGACTCTCCACCACAATTGGAAACCATACCCTCAATGAGTCTCCGTGTGGCATCTAAATCAGGCTGTGCAACCATTCGTACAACCTCTTGACTTTGTGGTGGAATCACGGCTTCTGGCTGTGGACAATCTTGAATCATGTGTCCTACCTGACCACACCTATAACATGTGATTGGTCTAAGCTTACCATGAACCTGATCTTGGGCCTGTGCATGTCTCTGCCCCTGTCGAGAACTACCCCATCCTCTACCCCTACATCTACTTTGGCCTCTACCACCCTACTACTGCTGACATGGCGTTGGTGGTGCTGGTAGAGCTGGCAAAGTAGTAGTAGGAGCTGGCAATGCAGGTCTAACTGGTGGTGGTAAGGGAGGTCTACCAACAATGGTCTGCAAAGGCATAAGAGATGATACATAGGGTACAACTACTATAAATATCCCTGCACCTTGGGAACCTCTATTTTATCTCCTCGGTCCTATGCCCTTTTATCTCCTCCTTTCATACTTTACAACCTGATCAGGTGTCAACGTTGGTACTAATAGTGTCCCATTAGCAGCTCTCCCCATATAATGAGTCTCATGAGAGAGTGCATGCTCATAAATCTCCTCCAATGTCTTGGCACCTGAACTGACCACGTAAAATCCAATATCAGGCCTTAGTCCATCTCTAAAATGATACACATCATCAGAATCCTCTCTCACTAAATCATCAACGAACTACTTGAGAGAGCCATACTTGTCTTTATAGCTCATCACTGACTCGTCAGCTCGCGTCTCAGGTTCATGAACTCCTTCCTCAACCTCTTCATCACTGCATGTGGGAAGTACTACTGATAAAACTTCATATTGAACACATCCCAAAACTCAAACTTTCCCTCGAAAGCTATCATCGCATGCCACCAAACATTGGCGTCCCGATGTAGAGTGTACGACGAAATTTCAGCTTGGAGTCTATCCTCAATCCTCAAGACATTATTTAACTTCTCCAAGGACAAAACCCACTTCTCGATCTTCTTAAAGTCTTACTGACCATCAAAGTAGACTGGCTTTAGTCTAATGAAATCCTTCACCAACTAAACATCTGCCAACAAGCTAGAAGATGGAGGTGTAAAAGACGGTGTAAAACTATCTCTATGGCTGGAGCATTTATATCTGGTACAGGCTGCACTACTGGGACTGCTATTGGTAATGTGGATGTAGTTGTAGTAGTAGGGACTAGTGTTTGTGCTGGTGGATCAAAATGTGCAGTCATCACAACAATGAACTCCGCTAACTGCTGACCCTGAGCAGCTACTCGGTCAGACAGCCTCTGAATGTCATTTGCTGATGGTAAAGAAGGGCGACTGCAACTTGCACTGCATCCATGCTATCGCTTGAATCTGTCATCTGTGTATGCAAGTTGATAGTAATCACGAGTTAGCTACTACGTAGATAATGCATATATAAATATAAAAAATTTACATATACATATAAGACATCCCCAACTCACTTTCACTCATTTCACAACTAATGGTTTCTAGGTAAGGATCATCTGGTTTTCCACAACTAAGATTTCTATTTTTCTAGTTTTAAGTTTTTATTTGTTACTTATTAGAAAAGTTGAGTCTTTTGCTGCACATTGTAGCTTTGGTATCACCTTGTGGAATTACTATTTTCCATAATCTTAATGTTGATAAACATAGGTTCTCTAACCTAGATTTTTATAAATATAGGCTTTGATACCAACTATGATGACCCCTTCTCAAAAAGGGCACCGCCCGGCCTAATCCAATTATTAAGCCCTAGTCTCACCATATAGGACCTAACAAGGAATTAGTCAGCCTTTTCAACAACCTCATTACTTACCAATTATTTAGTTTTCAAATAGATATAAACATATACCTATCCTATGTAATCTTATAAATAAGAGTTAATTAAAATTTATTAACTTAAAAGTTATGCAGCTGAAGTCTTAACTAATTAACTAGTGGAAGCTTATAAACATGTAACCTAACCATTATGGAAAAACCAGGAATTAAAGATCACATGCATATAAATAATGAAACGGTAATATATAACATCATGTGTCTGGTCAAGGTACCTATCACTCAGCCCATAATATAAAACCCCCAAAAGAATATCATATGCATATAAAAGTAATACATCAAAAATCAAACCTACAAAATCTGATGTAGCAATGCTCCTCTGGCTCAGAGGTATTCGCTGATCTTCTCTTTACATGGCCCGTTACTTAATGGATTTGCACCCATCGTCACAAACTAGACGGTGAGTACTTGAAAATAAAAAGTAATACTGAGAGACATTTGTTCACATTCCTAATTATGCAACAAGTATCAAAAAGCATAATAATAATAACAACTATGCTAAAAGAATATCATGCAAAAAGATACTTTAGTTAAATAAAATGAAACTGGCACTAGGCTAAGTATTAATGATCTAGCATCATAATAGCCTTTCCACTATATAAGGATGGAGCTGTTCTCTACATCTCTGTGAAGGACGTCCTGACACGGTACATTACACCTTTATAATTATCCTAAATGTCAGTCACTGGGATGTATACTTGCAAACAACCTCGAGTCTTACAACTCGTGAAGTTACCCAAGTTATGATTGCCAACAACCCCGAGTCCCATACCCGGTGTGGTGCTCAAGATAGTGGAAAAATCCCGATCACCTTGGAAAGTCTAGTGACCCCCCGTATGTTAGACGGATTTCTATCATAAAATGACCCTAAATACAAGGACCACTTTCATATTCAAAGAACAACATGGTTTTGGAATCCAACAAATACAATTGCATAACTAATGCACAAAGGATATAGACTTAAAACACTATGTAAAAACTACTTAATAGCATGCTATTTCACTGACCACCAGTAATAACAATCAATAATAACATAGCACATGAATTTGAGTCAATGAAATTATTTTATCAACAAACTATGCCATGAAACAACCTCATGTAATAAGAATGAACAACAAATCATGGCACATGAAATACAAAGCAAATTCAGTCCAAATGACTTGAAATGAACATATGAATAGGAATGAAATGTAATGAAATCTCTCAATTAGTTTACTTACATACAACACAATTTCCTATGCTATTCCGGCCTCCCAACGCCTCGAAACTCGTATTTGAATCTTCGAAATACTTCCCTAAGTTCCTGACATCATGTCATATGTTTTTTAATGTGTTTGGACCCTTACTTAGCATATTAGACTCTTGTGTAGTTTTTAAGGACTTCTTGAAACTTGTAGATTTTTATGCTGTCATAGCCTGTAGCGCGCTAATAACCAACATAGCACGCTACCTATCGTGCATAGCGCTATGTGTTGCAGAACCCTGAATTCTGCAATCAGAATTCTGAGTTTTCTCAACACATAAGCTATGTTGATGCCTTGGGAACCCTCATACACACCTTTAGAGTTCCAAGACACCATTTACAACATAAAATAGTAACCCATAGCATCAAATACATGAATTCATGAAATTGAGCTATGTTAATGGAGTAGAGAAGTTACCCAATTTGATGATCAGTAGCTAATTTGGTCTCTCCTTCACCAATTCCACTGGTTCCTTGCTATTTTCTTCCTCCTTCGGTAGCTCTTTACTTCTCATCCTTGCTTCATGATGAAGAAATGGAAATGAGAGAGTGTGAGGTGTTTGAGTTGATCACAAGTTTATATAATTGAATCGGATAAGGTTGAATGATAGCTTTTGATCATTTATGCACACATATCTCGAGACTTAACTAGTAGACCTCCTACTCACACATGTCCTACTAGTTCATGCTTAAGTGACACTAAACAATAACTCAAGTAATGTTGAAGCATGTCAACTCGTATCTCGTGACATATCAAGTGGCTTATGTTTTAACTTACTTACTTTGGTATTTTAATACCAAATCAACCATAGCCCATTAAATTCACTTATAAAAGCACTATAAAGCTTATAACAACTCACCACATTGCTCTCTAACTCGATCTCACGCCACTATGCATATCAAGGCGAGTCCCTATTCACATCTCGACACCTATCAACACGAAGTGTGACTTAGTAGTCTTTACATATACAATATACTAATCACACATCACCATAAATATAACATTTACCTCGGCCACCTAGCCTCAGTAATGACACGTATCTTGCTGCGAGTCCCACGTCACAGGTCATTTGATCATGATTAAAAAATTAAATTAAAATTAGCTATTTGGGCCATGACATTAATAGAGAAGAAAGGTAGTGTTTTACCTAATCTTAGTGACAAGTTGATTGAGTTCCCTCACCTCCACCAAATACACCAAGAAACGTCTCCTAGGGTTCTCTCCTCAATTTCTCTACGTAGAGTTTTCAAACGCAAAGTGGATTTATTTAAATCTTTGCCATTATGCTTTATTTAAATCTTCTAGAATGTCATTTAAGTTTGTTCTCCTTCACATAGGCTAAGTTTAACACCTAGGACAACTAGTAATGTATAATTCACCCATTAATCACTCCATTAAATATCATCCATATTTATTAAAATAACCTTGATGTCGGGACAATTTGCCGAATATACTAAAGAGCATCACCTTTTAAAACTAAACTATTCTAATCTAACAAAAACAATGTTAACAACTTGTACTCTTATATTAAGAAGATATTAGTTCACTACATTACCTACGTAATGAATTACTATGCATTCAACTCACTTCCTTCATCTTCATTAAGTGTGTCCAATGCTCAATTACAATAGACACTCAATTCCACTTCAAAGAATCCAATGTGCAAACTAGAGCTTCACCAATCTGTGTGAAAAACATAAGTTCCAAATCCTTAGATTCATAACCACTTAAGTTTACTATCCGTGCCTCCCTAATCAATAACTATCTATCGATGTTATATATTTTATGGTTGTATCATCCATATCCGCCTTAAAAGCTCCAATTGCCATGGTAACTCCTAAAACCCATAATCAACAAATACCTAATCAAGATGTTCATAGCATTACGCGTAGAATCAATACAAATTTTAACCATTGTACTTTTTAACTTTATAATCCATTCATTACTACTTTAGCATAGCATTCATACCATATGATCCATTCATCTCTGAGATTAATGAACTACTCACACATCATTGAAATAAACATGCACATAATGGTGTTCATTGCAATCAAAGATTTAACAAAATAACTTCAATTAAATCAACAAAAAATCGAATAACCACACAAGAGTCTTTAATACCTTCTTTTCCAAACTCTTCTTGTTACTCAAGAACAAAATAAACTAGGTTAAACTATGTTAATTGGTTGCAATCAATGGTGGCGTATGGGTTTACCATGTTCTAATACCCATTCACACTCCTAAGATATTGTACAAAACAATTAGAAACCCTAATAGACAATTCCACATGAAATAAAACTCTAAACTTTCTAATTTCTAGGTTTCAGTCTGTCACATAAGTGATTCACACACTATGTGTGTAAAGCCATGGTGCAGCCATAGCTTCGCCAACTTTCTATCCATTTTCCTTTCATAGTAGACTCAACGCCTTATGAAGAACACCTCGGCGCCATCCCTTTTGTCCTAGGGCACTGCCATAGTGCCGACATTACTGTTTCATTTTTCTCTTCTTCATGGTTCTTTACGCCTTGCCCACATTGTCTACTCATATCCCATGGCGTCAAGCATTTGGGCCACAACATCAATCATATTTTTTTGCATTTTATCCTTGTTTAATCCTGAAATAACTCCATTGTCTCTTTTGTACCTTGTATACCTGAAAATACATAAATACCGTGAATTAGAGCTCATTCAGAGATATTTATATTAAATATACTATTAAACTAGTCCTATATATAAATAATCACTTATCAAATTACCACAAACTTTGGATTTTCGATGTCTTGAGCAAAAATGTATTTGACTAAGTATTTTACTACTACTACTACTACTTGAGTTCATATTTTTTTCACATCGTTCGTGCGGTATCCTTTAATTCAAATAAGTTCAAGTTAATAATCCACTCAAGAGCTTTCTTTACAAAAACATGTATTTTCAAAAACATATAGCTTTAACAACACATACAATTCACTTT
Organism: Stephania cephalantha; assembly: GCA_039657325.1. Taxonomy (NCBI): domain Eukaryota; kingdom Viridiplantae; phylum Streptophyta; class Magnoliopsida; order Ranunculales; family Menispermaceae; genus Stephania; species Stephania cephalantha. The sequence continues at coordinate 35,196,999 of CM077571.1, forward strand.
CTAAACACAAAAGTAGCTCATAACACATCACTACTTACAAGTTTATTTCACCTCTACACTCAATAATTCAAAAATATGCTCAATAATTTACAAATAAGCATAGATCATACTAGTTTTGTAGACTTTAGCACTTCATGAGTCCATAGGACTTAATATAGTTAGAAAGAAAATTTAACTCAACTAAGCTACTAGTACTCGTGCTATATCTTTTATTTGAAGAGTTTTAATCTAACTTCCTCCTTTCTTTTCATTATTTTTATCTATTGCTTTTTTTATTTCTCCTCATATATTTTAGTTGCATGGTCCCTACTTCTTTACTATGGATTCCATTTTTTCTCTCATGTTCCAATCATCAAGTGCTTTGCTCCTTTTCCTATTGAACTTATGGGACTCTCTACTTTCTTTATATACAACTCTTGTTAGCACTTCTCACTTTCACTTTATCAAACAAGTTTTAACTCCAAACTTTTTCATTAAACATAGTGCCAATTTCTTCCCCTCTTAGTACTAAGCCTTTATTTATTTGTTATATTCAAGTAAGATTCGTACTTATTATAGAATTCCTTAAAGATTTAATTTTTCCCCATGAAGTGTTATAATATTCTTCTTGCTTTTGTTTCAAGTTCATGATCTTCCTTAACTCTAGGTTTCTAATCATGAAATTGTACCGTTGTTTGCTACATTTCATATTTTCTTGAAAAATTTGATAACACTCTCTTGAATTTCATATCAACAAGATACTTGTATTCTTACTCACCTTCAATTAAAGGCATGAACGTTGCAAATGAATTTCTTATTCATTACATATTACTATATATAAGCTAATTTATAGTACTTAAACACATTTAAATAGTAAGTGAATAAAATAATACACTACCATGCTTTCCTTTTTAACTTCTTCAAAAATAAGATTTTACGATTATACCTGCAGTGTTTATCATTATTACATCCTATGTTACAAATTTTCGTAATGTAGTGTTAATGCCCACAAACTTAAACTAAACCTTGTCGTCAAGGTTTAAAAATAAATTTGAAACATGAAAGCACTAAACACAAACATATAATATTACACATGATAATAAAAAGAATAATAATAATAATAGTAATAATAATAATAATAATAATGCCTTGTCATAAAATTTGAACAAATTGAAAAAATATCCCTCTAAGTCCTTGATGCTTTATGAATATGCCGCATATGTTGAGATTTTTTCATTTCGATAAAAATTCACCCGACAAATGGTCTTTTCTGCACATTTAGCACGAGACTTCAAAAAGATAGAAAACTACTAAATTGTTAAGATTGTTCTAACTCAACTAAATAAATAACAAACTAGCTGAAATTTAGAAATGGAAATAAAAACCTCAAACTACCTTACTAGTAGCGCTTAGTTTAATGTCATTAGCTCGACGCCTTTTTGCTCATCTAGCCCGAGTCTAAATCGAGTTACTCCATTAATTTGGATGTTTGAAATAATTACTTATCCATAAATACTTCGGTTAATGACTTCCATGTATCACTTTCTTTATGAGGTAACCTAGATATATGATTAGCAACCAAATTTTCACTTCCTTACTTATCTTTTGCTTCCAAGTCAAACTCTTGCAATGATAAACCCATTTAATTAAACTTGGTTTGGTATCCTTCTTTCCAAATAGTAACAGATTGCTGAATGGTCACCAAACATGGTGACTTTTGAACCCACTATGTAAGCTTTACACTTGTCACACACAAACACAACTACTAATAGCTCATTTTCTATAGTAGTATAACTTTGTTGTGCTTGATCCAATGTTTTACTTGCATTCTATATTGCTCTAAACATTCCATCTCTCAGTTGGCATTACGCTGCTCCTACCAGATAGTCACTTGCATCACACATTATTTCGTATTTAAATTCTCAATCTGGCACTACCAATATTGGTGCTGAAATCAAAGCTACTTTCTGTTGGGGCATGTGCCCTAGGTCAATCTACAAACATTGTTTATCTTATAATTTAAATTAATAAAATTGAGGTTTTCATGTGTTATTTTATTATAAGTGATTGCATGTTTACCTTATAGTAAGATCCATGATTATTTGTTGAAACATTTTAAATGTCCCTAGTTGATCATTAAACTGAGAACTATAATGAATTAAGACTAGTGTGATTCTTGATTAATGGTCATGCGATGATCGTGCGTAAAGGGATACGAATCGAGAACATGAGTACTTGTTAAGGAACAAGGTACATGACTGACCCGCTATGAGAACACCACATGGATTAAGTTATAGGTGTTACTCATGATATGTATATTATTCAGTCCTTCGACTTAAGATTACCATAGACTTCAATATTAGGAGCATGGTAGTTTGACACAATCAAATGTTGTCTTTAATCGTACGATTATAAAGATTTTAATTGGTTACCAAGTGAATAATATGTTAAGGTACGTAATTAAGATAGAATTTGTCACTCGGAATAGAGAGAAATATCAGTGGATCCCTCGATATGATAGACTAAGAATGGTCAAGTCCATGTGAATCAATATGATAATTGTCACTTGGATGTTTTCAGTTTACCTAAAGATCAAGACTAGTACGATTAAACATTAAGGGTGACTTTCCATGCCTTATGTTTAGTCAAAGGATATCGCATGGCAAAAGGATACGATATTTGTTAATAATTAGGTTGTATCGATTTTGATATTCATGCTACTTGGGTAGTCATAATGCCTTGCTAGAGACCACTTACGACTTGTGTACTGTAATGGTTTCGGTTCATTGATAATGTCACATGAACCTATTGGGTCCCACATAAAGAATGGATTTACGCAATTTCAATTGGTCTGGAGTGATGAATTTTATATGATAAAACTCATGACATAAAGGCCCTTATGATTTTTTATATGATAACTTATTAATAGGAGCGTATGTGTAATTTTCTTAAACTGCTTAAATACAATAGTTGTATTACAAATAGGATTTTAAGTTAGGGCTTATCTACACATATAAATAAAGGGTGAAACCCTAAAACGACATAGGGTTTTCGTTTTTGCAAATTTTGAGTTCTCAGGATTTAGGGAAAGAAAGAAAAATGTTTTCAATCTCTTGGGCTAGCACTCCAAATTGTAGTCAACATTCATGTTTTGATTTTTGATAGAGAACACACGGTTGAATGTCTTGGAGATCAAACAATTACAAAAGAAAATCACATATTAAGTTATGGTTTACATTTAGATTTAGTTAAATGGAACCTATTTTGGATCATGTTGGGGATTTTCAAAAATTGTTTTGAATTTTTCACTGTGTATGAACCCCAAAAACCTAACAGTGGTATCAGAGCCTTAGGCCCAGTTCTATTACAAGTTTGCATGTTTTCTTTGATGTATATATGGTATATGTATGAAAAACATGATCTTGATTTATGTATATCTATGATGAACATATAGGCTATGTGATAATTGTAATCAAGAATTGGTTTTAAAGCTTGTTGTTAGTTCATGTATATTGATACATACGCATGATTTGATTCAATGATAGTATTCATTTTTCAATATTTCGTTTAACATATATTTTTAGTATTGAACGATGCGAATTTTGTATGCTCATAGTGGAAGTCATGTTCAGGTTACTGTGATTCTAGTGTTGAATACATATTTCGCTTTTGTTCAATAATTATGTATGTCTCCATAATAGAAATTATGATTATGTTAATATGATTAATTTAATATGATTCTGGTGTTCAATGCATGATTAAAATTTCAAATTTGATTTTAATTATATATATAATTGTGGTTATCCTTAGTGTATTCCTAATAGATAGGAGATAAACTTGTAATCAGATAAGAATTACAAATCCTATAAGATAGGTGAGAAATATAAAAAATTCTAATTGGATAAGGATTCAAAATATCTTAAATTCTAATTGGATTAGGATAAGATAGATACTGAGTTAAATGAGGGCCCGAGTTAATTAAAAATGTTTTAATTAATATTTTTTGAAATTAAAATAAAGGCAGTTTTGGTTAATTGGATTAACTAAAACAATGAGAAATTTTAGGTGATTTTGATTTTTGGAATTGAAATTAGTTGCCTAAAAAAAGGGGGGGCGCTGCCCCCTATACCCCTTCGCCGATTGGTCAGCAAGACCGTCAATAACTGTTCGTAGCGCAAGGAAATTCGTATAATAGTCAATATTAGTATAATTTCCTAACTTGTTTACTGATTGTATATGCATTGTAATATATGATATTTATCTTGTTTAAATTATGATCACTAAAACAAATAAAAATCCCTCTTCCAAATTTTTAAGTCAATTGTCATCCATTCTCATACACTTGTCAAGGCTTCAATCACATTAATATGGGTCTGCCTCCATAAATTGTATTGTGTTATCTTGATAAGGCAAGTTGAGTAATGGTTACTCTATTATTTGAAATGGTTAGACTTGACAAAGCTACCAAAATGGTTTTTGGCTTTAGGCACTAGATGAGATAAAACATGTTAAGACATAAGATGTCATAATCTCCTAAAAATAAGTAAAAGTTACATATGATGTAATTGGTAATTGGTACCTACCTAAATAAACTAATTTAAAGTATCATGTCTTAGCTGTCTTAGAATTAGGTGAAATATAGATTTTAGTCCCTTAAATTAAAATAGCGTTTTCAGAACGGTTGTTAATTAATCAGAGTCTATTTCTCTATACTGAAATGAACTTTTGCATAATCTTGATTATATATCTATGGCCTCTTTAAATCACACTAATTCCTTGTCACTGCGATCTATCTTTGAGAAAGATAGGTTGTCTAGTATAAACTTTCTTGACTAGTTCAGAAACATGAGAATTATTCTTAAGCATGAATGCAAGTTGTATGTCATGGATAATCCTATTCCTAATGAACTACTAGCCAATGCTTTAAGAGCCGTGAAGGATGTACATACTATGCATGTCAACGACTCAACTGATGTTGCATGCATTATGTTGGCAATCATGGTTCCTCAAATTCAGAAGGACATGGAACACATGGAAGCTTACGACATGACTATGATGCTGAAGGAAATGTTCCAACAGCAGGCTAGGCAAGAAAGGTTTGAGACAATCAAGAACCTTCATTCTTGCAGAATGGTTGAGGGTGCATCAGTTAGTCCTCATGTTCTGAAAATGAAGGGCTATATTGACCATCTTAACAAACTTGGATTTCCTATAAGCCAAGAGTTAGCTATGGATTTGATCCTAAATTTATTTTCTGATAGTTATTCACAATTTGTGAACTATAACATGAATAACATGGAGAAGTATATCTCAGAGTTGCATTTGATGCTTAAAATTGCTAAGCAGAATGTCAAGAAACCCATTACTAATGTGTGGATGGTTGAGAAAAGAAAGGGTCTAAAAAAAATGGCAAAGGCAAGGATAAAGTTGCCAAGGCTGTTGGGACTATTATAAAGCCTATGGAACAAATCAAGCCTCATGCTGCTTCTACTTCACAGTCCCAAAATGAAAAGGAAAAGAAGAAAATTGTCATTTCAGCTATGCACCTGGGCATTGGTTCAGAAATTGCAAGCTCTATCTTGAAGATCTAATGAAAAAGAAGAGTAGTGCAACTACTACTTCAGGAATTTATGTTATTGAAGTTATCTTGTCTACTAGTGATTCCTAGGTATTAGATACCGGATGTGGATCTCACATTTGTATTAACGTACAGGGTCTTACCGAAAGTAGAAAGCTAGAGAAAGGAGAAGTCTTCCTAGGAGTTGAAAATGGAGCAAAGGTTGTTACGATGGTTGTAGGACGGTATGGGTTAATTTTACCTAGTGGACTTGTTTTAGTTTTAAATAATTTTTATTCTTTCCCTGCCTTGAGTAGAAACATCATTTCAGTTTCATGTTTGGATTTAGATGGTTTTAATTTCATTATTGCGAATAATAAATGCTCCATTTCACGTAAAGACGTTTTCTATGTGAATGCTGATTTGCGTGATAGTCTTAATATTTTAAACACGAAACGGTCCATAGATACTCCTATTCTTAATGTAAATACAAAGAGGTTCAAGTCAAATTATTTGAGTCAAACGTACCTTTAGCATTGTCGCCTTGGCCACATAAATGAGAAATTCATTTCTAAACTCCATAAAGATGAAATTTCATATTCATTTGATTTTGAATCATATGAAACATATGTATTTTATGAACTAGGCAAGATGACAAAGAGTACCTTTACTGGACACAGTGAAAGGGCAAGTGTGTTATTGGGTCCAATACATATTGATGTATGCGGTCCTATAAACACAATGGCTATAGGTGGTTATCAGTACTTCATTACATTAACTGATGATTTCATCATATACGGTTACGTGTATCACATGAAACATAAAGGTGAATCTTTTGAGATGTTTCAAACATTTCGGAATGAAGTGCAAAATCAACTTGGTAAAACTATTAAAACACTTCAATCAAATCGAAGTGGTGAAAATGTGAGCCAAGAGTTTGATGATCATCTTTAAAACTGTGTCACAGTTAAATCCCCCAACAACTCCACAATGGAATGGTGTTTCTGAGAGGAGAAATCAAACTTTATTGGATATAGTTCAATCTGTGATGAGTCATGCAGATCTTCCTATTTCTTTTGGGGGTTATGCTTTAGAAACTGATGCGTTTACATTGAATTGTGTTCTTTTTAAAGTGATCGATAAAATACCATATGAGATGTGGTTTGGGAAAATGCCAAGTTTGTTTTTCCTTAAGATTTGGGGCTGTGAGGTTTTCGTACGATGACAAATATCTAAAAAATTATCAGCCAAATCTACAAACAGTGTATTTGTTGGTTATTATAAAAAATTTAGAGGATACTACTTTTATAATCCCACTAAGAACAAAGTGTTTGTTGCTCGGAATGGTGTCTTTATGGAAAAAATGATTATTTATAAAGATAACAATGGGAATAAAGTAAGTCTTAAAAGTTCAAGAACCACAAATAAACACTCAACAGCTAGTAGGAGATCAACAAAGTCTTGAACTAGTTGAACGTTCACAGTTATCACAAGGCCTACATAGGTTTAATAGGGTAAGACATCAACCTGAAAGATTTGGATTTCTTATTACTGATAGTAGAGAGGTGTTGCTTATGGATCAAAATGAACCTACTACTTATTAGAAGGTTGTTTCTAGCCCTGAGGCAGATAAATGACTTAGTGCCATGAATTCTGATATGCAATCCATGTATGATAACCAAGTTTGGAATCTGGTTGATTTACCTGAAGGTGATAAGACTACTAGATGTAAATGGGTTTTCAAGAAGAAAACTTACATTGATGGCAATGTGTATACTTATAAAGCATGGCTAGTAGCAAAAGGTTTCTGATATACTCAAGGTATTTATGATGAGACTTTTTGTCTTGTAGCCATGCTTAAAATCCATTAGAATTCTAATTGCCATAACTGCATATTTTGATTAAGAGATTGGCAAATGGACGTCAAAATAGCTTTCCTAAATGGAAAGTTACTTGAGGACGTGTATATGATACAACTTGAAGGATTTGTTCATCCTGAGAATTTTGAGAAGGTGTGCAACCTTCAAAGATCCATTTATGGATTAAACCAAGCTTCTCAGATTTGGAATCTTCGTTTTGATGAAGTAATTAAGGAATTTGGTTTCATTATAATGAAGATAAGCTTTGTGTATACAAGAATTTTAGTGGGAGCCTAGTTTTTTTCGTATTACTGTATGTTGATGATATATTACTCATTGGATATGACATCTCAACCTTGCAGAGTGTCAAGTCTAGGTTAGGAAAGTTATTCTCAATAAAGGAATTTGGAGATGCAGCCTACGCCCTTCGGATTAAGATCTAAATGGATATACCTAAAAGGCTGATCGGTCTAAGTAAGAGTGCTTACATAGACAAGGTACTAAATAGGTTCAATATGTAAGACTCTAAAACAGGGTCGTTGCCAATGTCTCATGGTATAAATCTCAGCAAGACTTAATGTCCAAAGACTAATAATGAGTGAGAACGCATGAATACAACTCCATATGCATCAGTTATCGAATCTATCATGTATGTCATGTTATGCACCCGACCTGATATACTAAATGCTATAAGTGCAACAAGAATATATTAGTCTGATGCCGATGAGAGTCACTGGATAGCAGTAAAGAACATTCTTAAGTACTTGAGAAGGATTTAATAAGTGTTCTTGATCTATGAAAGTTTGGAAGATGAGCTCGTTGTATATGGTTAAATAGATGCAGGTTTTCAAACTAATATAGATAACTTCAGATCCCAGTCTGGATATGTGCTTACTTTGAATGGAGGCGCGGTAAGCTGGAAAAGTTAGAAGCAAGAAAATGTGGCAGATTCTACGATAGGAGCTAAGCATATTGCAACGTCCGATGTAGCTAAGGAAACAGTTTGGATCAAAAAGGTCATCTCTGTACTTGGTGTGGTTCCTAGTATAACTATCTCTATTTCTTTGTATTGTGAAAACAAGGGGCTATAACACAAGCCAAGGAACCAAGATGACACAATCGATCCAAACATATACTTAGATGTTTTTATATCATTTGAGAACTCATTAAGAGGGGAGACACAAAAATTTACAGAGTTCCTACAGAAGACAATGTTGTAGATCCTTTAACGAAGGCTCTTTCATAAGTGAAACCTGATGGTCATGTTAGGTCATTAGGAATTAGATACATGAATGATTGGCGCTAGTGCAAGTGGGAGATGTTGGGGCATGTGCCCTACGTCAATCTACAAACATTATTTATCTTACATTTTTAGTTAATAAAATTGAGGTTTTCATGTGTTGTTTTATTATAAGTGATTGCATGTTTACCTTATAGTAAGATCCATGGTATTTATTTAAATATCCTAAATGTCACTAGTCGATCATTATACTAGGAACTATAATGAATTAGAACTAGTGTGAATCACGATTGGTGGTCATTTGATGATCATGCGTATAGGGATACGAATCGAGATCATGAGTACTTGTTAGAGAATAAGATTATAGACAAACTTGCTATGAGAACACCACATAGATTAATTAATAGGTGTTACTCATGATAGGTATATCATTTAGTCATTTGACTTGAGATTACCATAGACTTCAATATTAGGAGCATGGTAATTTAACATAATCAAACGTTGTCTTTAACCGGACGATTATAAAGATTGTGATTGGTTACCATGTGAATAATATGTGAAGGTGTGTAATTAAGATAGAATTTTTCACTCTTGTATAGAGAGAGATATCAGTGGGTCTTTCGATATGATAAACTGATAATAGCCAAGTCCATGTGAATTGCTATGATCAATGTCACTTGGATGTTTTCAGTTTACCTAAAGATCAAGACTAGTACGATTGAACATTAAGAGTGACTTTTCATGCCTTATGTTTAGTCAAAGGATAGCGTAATAAATGAATATGATATATGTATTCATTAAGTTGTATCGATTTTGATATTCATGCTATTTGGGTAGTCATAATGCCCTCCCGGAGACCGCTTATGACTTGTGTACCAAAGTGGTTTTGGTTCATTGCCAACATCACATGAATCTATTGGGTTGCGTACAAATAATGGATTTGCGCAATTTCAATTAGTCCAGAGTAATGACTTTTATTTGATTAAATTCATGAAATAAAACCCTTACGATTTGTTATATGATTACTTATTAATAGGGCGTATGTGTAATTTGCTTAAACTACCTAAATGCAATAGTTATATTATGAATAAGATTTTAGTGATGGCTTATCTACACATATAAATAAATGGTGAAACCGTAAAACGACATATAATTTTTATTTTTTGCAAATTTTGAGTTCTCTAGATATTATGGGAGAAAGTAAAACATTTTCAATCTCTCTTGGAGCTAGCACTCCAAATTGTGGTCACCATTCATGTGTATATTTTCTATAGAGGACGACGTGCCCTTGAACGTCTTGTAGATTGAACAATCACAGAAGAACATCACCGATTAAGGTATGGTTTAGTTTTTAGATCTACTTTAATCTGTTGGGGTTTTTCAAAAATAATTTTGAATTTTTCGCTGCGTATGAAGTTATGAACCCTAAAAACCCAACACTTTCAAGGTCTCAAATGCTTTTACAAATGCAGGACTCATTTCAAATGGAACATCTTTTTCTAATAATGTGTACAATGGGTAGGTGATTTTTGAAAAATCTTTAATAAAACTTCTGTAGTAACCTGCATGTTTTAAAAAGCTCCTTATATCTTTAATATTTCTTGGTATAGGAAGTTTCTCAATTGGCGCTATTTTTTCTCTATCAACCTCTAATCTATGAGCAAATATTCTATGTCTTCAAATAATTCCTTCTCAAAACATGAAATGACATTTTTCCCAATTAAGTACTAGATTTGTGTCTTGACATATTTTCAGTACTAAAGCCAAATTTTGTAAACATAAGTCCAAATATGCTCTAAATATAGAAAATTCAACAATAAACACCTACATGATATCCTTCTCCATAGAAGAAAACTCCTATCATACATCTCTAAAATGTTGTTGGTGTATTGCATAATACAAATGTCATCCATCTAAATGCAAATGTTCCATAAGGATAAGTAAAGGTCATTTTCTTCTTATTTTCTAGTGCTATAGCAATTTGATTATATCGCGAATACCTATTTAGAAATCAATTGAATTCATATCCTGCTAACCTGTCAAACATCTGATCAATGAATGGTAAGAGAAAATGATCCTTTCTTGTAGCCTTATTTAACTTTTAGTAATCAATGCTAACTCTCCAACTAGTTATTGTTCTAATGAAAAAGGTCTATCCATTTTAAGTCTGAATAATGGTCATTCCTCTTTTCTTTGGTACCACATGTATTGGTGAAACCTACAAACTGTCTGAAATTGCATAAATGATTTAGGCATTCAACCATTTTAAGATCTCATTATTTACTACTTTTTCATTACTGGACTTAACCGCCATTGAGCTTTAGTTTGTTGTTTATGAATTTCTTCCATTATAATCTTATTCATGCAAACGGTTGGACTTTTTTTCTTTCTAAATCATTTATTGTCCATCCCAATGTTGACTTATGCTAACTCAAAACTCGATGTAATTTTTCTTCTTCCAATTCTTTCAAAGCTGTAAAAATAATCACAGGATATGTTCAATTTTCTCTTGAGTACGCATATCTTACATGCTTTTTCAAAGGCTTTAATTCCACTTTTGGTTCAATAACTACACATTGGGGGTCTTATTAGTAATAAAGCTTTTATTGCTTCCTAAAGTTCACCTTTAAGTACAAAACTTGTGTTTACGCTTTGAACTTAAAGGTGATACTTTTACAATGCTTTCCCTCACTTAGAAATTCTAAGGTCTTTTAAATGTTGAATAAAACTTCCTCACTGATTACTCGTAACCTTAATTCTCCCTCTAAAACATCTATCAATGCTCGTGCAGTTGGCAAAAATGGTCTCCTTACGATTAATGGTACATCTAAATCCTCTTCCATATCCAGTACTGTAAAGTCAATGGGAAAAATGAATTTATCTACTTTTACCTATACATCTTCAATCACTCAATTTGGATAAGTTACTGATCGATTTGCTAATTGCAAAGTCATATTGGTTGATTGCACTTATCCCAAACCTAACTTCTTAAAAACAGATAAAGGCATCAAATATATGCTTCCTACCAAATCACATAAGACCTAATCAAACAAGTGTATTCATATGGTGCATGGAACAGAAGAACTTTCTGGGTCCTTCAACTTTTGTGGTAACTTTCTTTGTAAAATAGAACTAAATTCTTCTATCAAATTTATTGTTTCATAATCTTCCTGTCACACTTTTCCTACCATTATATCCTTCAAAAATTTTGTGTAATTTGTCATCTGCTCCAATGCATTTTGCGAACGGGATGTTTATGTGTAACTTCTTAAACATCTCTACAAACTTATTGAACTATTCTTGATCTTTTTGTTTCTTGAATCGTTGAGGATATAGTAGTTGTGGATTTAATAATTGTGGATTGTTAGGAAATGTCACTGTCTCTAGTACCACATTTTTTTTGCCTATCTTCCCTACCTTTCTTTGAGCTAAATCTGACTCTCCTGTTGGTGCAACTTCTCATTGGTTACCTATGTCGCTTTCCAAGTGTTCTACATTTTTTTGGTGCTACTCATCACTTTACTTCCTTGTGTCATTTGTTGTATCATTTGGTTGCCTCAGATCATTAGTTGTTCTTCCATTTCTTAATTGGATTACACGTGCGTTCTTGATAGGATTAATCCTTGTGTTACTAAGAAACTGCCCTTCATTCCACAAATTCAAAGCAATGGCTAACTAACAAATCTGTCTCTCTAGGTTCTTCAAGGATTGTGATCTCTCATTGTCCATCCTTTTCATAGCTCGCTTCACATTTTCCATTTCTTTCTCATGCTTCACATGGAGTTTCCTATTACTCATGTCGATGGCGTGCAAGAGTTTCTCAATTGACTTCAATGAATTCACTTCTTTGCTCTGCCCTAACTTCCCTTTTGGACTTGCTGATGGAATCCTAAAGGTAACTTCAATGTGTTATCAAGATCTCCGCACGAGAAGTTGGGGTTGATGTATCTTTGATAAAACTTTTGAGGAGCTATTCCTCTCGGCCCGAAGTTTTTCCATAGCTCTGGTTGTTAATTAAGTTTATCTACTCAAGCTCCATTCTTTGCTCCATGTCTATTTGATTTACAACCATGGTTTGGTGACTAATAGGTTGTTGTATCACTTGCACTTTTAGACTTCGTTGTCTTATTTCAAGCTTCACCATTTGATTGCTCAGGTTAGATAGTTATGCCATAATCGTAGCTTGTGAATCAATCTCATATATGCCTACTTATTTCCTCACTTTTGAACGTGTACTGGCTATACAGTTATGGGACATAAGATCCAGAACATCTAATACTTCATCCTCATCCTTGGTTAGTAGAGAACCACTTGTTATGGCATCAACTATTGTTCTGATGCAGTGATTCATCTAATAGTAGAAAATCTATAGACGTGCCCATTTCACGTTCCATGTCTCGGACATCTCCTCGGCATCTCCATGAATATTTCCTAAGCCTTGCCAAGAGACTTAGCATCCTCCTGCTTGAATTGATTGATTTACAGTTTTCTTTCACTGACCTCGACTTTAGGATAGAACTTGTCTAGAAATCTTCATTAATTTCCACCTATGAGGTCATAATCCCTGCGCTCAGTCCTTAGAACCAGGATTTGGCTTTTCCACCTAATGAGAATGGGAAAAGTCTCATCCTAATCACCTCCTTCGTAACTCTGTAATGTGCACAGTGTCGCACTTCTCCAAGAAATTCTCTACATGTGAAACTAGATCTTCATTTGGTAGCCTATTGAACATGCTATTTTGCACCATGTTTATTAGAGACAGTCTCTATTCAAACTAAGATGGATCACTAGTCTTACAATCTTGATTCATATCAAGACTCACACTATTACATTGTGAAGGAGTTAAGTATGTCATGTAATGAACACGTTTTTCTAATCAACATTCTTTTATGCAACAAGTCAATGCTCGGTGAATTTTGTGGAGATTATCCCATTCTGCTAAAGCTTACCAAGAGCTTAAAGATTTTTTAAGGTAGTTGAGCAAATTTGGTGGCAATACAAATAAGATTCTCAGGGATTTACCATACTTGATGGAAAAAAAAAGAGAATGAAGTTTTCTTTTCAAACCCTTCCTAGCACCGAACTTAAGAGACCCAATCTTCCTATTAAGTCAATAATTAGACATGTATTTTAGTTCTTTTTAGGATAGTTTTAGATGTAAATACTATGCAAATAATCATAACCAAGGAATTGAATGAAGAACTAGATTTATATTCCAGCGATTCCAAATCGCTGGCCAACTTGGTAAAATAAGAGAGCTTCAAATTGTAGATTTTCCCAGCGATTCCACGCATACACAAATTGTTGAGAATTACTAAACTAGATTTGGATAATTTAAGATAACTACTACTTGTTTGTGTTGGTTTGGGATGTTTGCCACATAGAATACTATAAATACAAACTTAGGTTTTTGAAATTACTTGCCCTTGAGTACTTAGATCAATATTTCATTGCTCTAGGAGCCATCGTTTATTTTCACATTTTATTGCTTTATTGTTCTTTGCTTTTCAAGAAAATTTGAAGATTAAAGTATTTTAATTCAGAGGTATTTATCTGTCTTTTTTATATTATTCCAATGTTATTTATGATTATGAGTGAGTAGTTATTTGATGTAAGCAAAGTCCGAACGTGAACAAGATACGTTTTGCAATGTACTTATGATAAGAAGATTGTGTGCTTAATGCTTTAAACTGATTGCACTCTTTTATTCACTTATTTAATAGGTTATTATCTATTGATTATAGTCATGATATTTGTATTGCATGCATAGTTGCAAATGTGTATTGTGATATATGGTTTCATTATCTATTTAAAGTAGTAACTATGATTATTTGAAAAGAAAACACCGTTTATATGTCCTAGGTGAATTTGAAATCAAAACATGATGTTGAACTGGCTTTCCGAAGATGTTAGATTTAGTAGTTCAAAGTTCTTATAAAGTGTAATGTGGTTTTATTATGTGAAGTTAATATCTTTGTTTATTCAAAGGGCTTAGCTCAATAAAATTAGAATGTGGCTCTTCAACCAGTACTAGGAGAATAAATGGTCGGATTAAGTTTGTTTACTTACTTATTATTAGAGTTTAATGATCTATGATACTTTATAAAGTATGCTCATAACTATATGGATTGATGTTATATGTTTGGAATGCAAAACCTGGTTTATTTTTTATTGTTCTATATTTTTGTTTAGATATTTATTAATTATTGAATTAAATCAATTTGATTGATTTTGAATTTGAATTGTGTTAGTCAAGTTAACAATTAATATATTATAGTTAATTATAAGTTAGTTTAATTACTGTATTTAACTTAAGTAAAAGAAAAATAATAATAATAATAATCTTTAAGAGTCATTTTTTCCTAAAGAAGTTTGATAAATCCTTATGGAAACGATTCTCACTATTACGAAATATTTAAAGTATAATTTAAAGGGTAAATTTATTGTATACGCTCGACATGTGTCAATTTTTTGCGTTGTTGTCGTTCATTTAAACATAATTTTTAGGAGTTTTAGATGTTGTATGGTCTATACACTTTGTTGTTCTAATTCCACAGATCTTTACATTCATTTGGTCTTGAGGTTAATAGGACATTTAATCGAAATTTTAGATAACCACAACATAAGGAACACTAATCTACCAAATTGGAAGCCAATAATAACTTTAATACTAATAACAATAATGATAATATAGAACTTACTTTTTAGGCAAGCTAATAAAAATATCACTACTTATGAATCAATGTGTATCGCTTATCCTTAGGGATTTCTTGAATTTGAACTTATATCTGGAATCATTAGTGCTCTACCTAACTTCTATGGTGAGAAAATGAATATCGACAAGAATTTATAAGGAAATATCAACACAAAGTCATTAAGATGAAACCTAAATACGCACATTAGAACAAGTCAAACTTAAAGCTTTTCCTCAAAATTTCATAACCACATGGGCTCAAATCTTAGGCTCAATTGTTAGAAGCTTTCCTAGATCAATATATGGCTAGTACTTATAGAAGACAATTCACAGTTGTGAAAACTAAAGATGATGAGGATTTTAACGAATTTTGGGATAGATTTCAAAGATTAATGTCATCTTGTCCACAACATGGATATATACTCAAAGAGCTTTATTAAAATACTTTTGTGAATGACTAAATAATTTTGAACAAAGACTATTAAATGTCTTATGTGGTGGATCATTATTCGATGCTGCACGGACTTTAGCAAAAAAGCTATTAATAAGATGACCAAACATTCTAAACAATATGGTGAAAAGACTTATACATAAAGAAAGAAACTTTATAAGGTTAATAATAGAATTAATAAATTTGACGAAAAAGTTGAAGAATTATCTAACATGGTCAAGCTACTACTAAAATATAGATCAAATTAAGATAAACAGTGTAGATTTTGTAATGAAGAAAACAATGAAAATGTCAACGCAATTATAAACTAATATTCTAGTCATCTTAAAAACCAATACAATAACAACAATTCTTACACTGGAAAAAAATTCAAATCTTAGCTACAGTCCACAAAATCAAAACTATACCACATATAGACCGAGACACCAACACAACCTATGCTAATGCAAAAACCTCAAAAAATTATTCAAGCTATGCAACCAAATTTAGAACAAATATTACACAACTCTTAGACCCAAATTCATCAAAATTTTGTGCAAATTACTCAAAATCAACTTAAAACCGATACGGCTATTAACGAGCTAAAAAATTAATTTAGTCCAATGAATTTATAAATCAACAAGTTAAGTAATCAATCTAAAGTAACTACTCAAACTACAAACACTAATAATCAAACAAAAGTTAACACTTTATTTTGCGAAAATGAAAATGAAACGCATAAGCAATAAAAGACACCAAAGAGAAGTAAACAAAAATAAAAAATACCAAAAACAATAGAACAAGAAGAGAAAGAGATGATGGCAAATGTCATTCCCACTATGGAATGGATTGTTGAGCAACTAAAATACCTTTTTTTGCAAAGCCTATACTCATGGTATTTAGCCAAAGTTGAAGCCTACGAAGAATCTTGACAAAATTTTGAATTTGTTAACAAAAACAAAGTGAACTATACTTATAACTTGAATAAAGATATGCATTTTAATTCTACCGTTTCACAACGATTGGCAAATGCTAGGGAGGAAGAACCTAAAGAAGACATATATAAACCATTTAAGAAATTAAAAATTAATGAAAACTTAGAACAAAAGATTTCATCCTTAAAAAGAATGCCTAGTAAATGTTTCGACCAAGGAATGTTTGCCATACCCACCAAAATAGGCAATTTTTTTATTGAATTTTCTATGTGTGATCTCAGTGCATCTATTAATGTTATGTCACTTAAACTTTATAAATCATTGAAACCTATTAATCTCACTTTAGCAAACAATATCAATATTAAACCGTATGCATAATGGAAGACATCCTAGTACCAGTACAAGGTTTAATATTTTTAGCTAATTTATTGTGATAGAAATGGAAAATTCAACATCATCCAATCCTTTGCCTATACTATTAGATAGGCCTTTTCTTAATATAGCTAGGACTAAGTTAGATATTTCCGAAGGAATAATATCTATGGAATTTGAATATAAGATTCTTAAGTTCAAAATTAATAACAAATATAACTATGACACTTATGAGGAATATGATGAATTATTTGATAATGAAATAGATGATGATAAATTTTTAGACTTAAGAATGAACGGCTAAGCAACTGGAGAATGGAAAAATAATTAACAAGATGGAAGTTTCAAGTTCAAATACAATAAGAAAAAGAAAAAGCTAGACTTGAATCCCATAAAGTTTAATGATCATGGAGGTACATACTTGCACATTAAAGTCAAATGGACTTCGTACTTCAAAGCTTAGTGTGATACAAACTCCAATGCAAATCTCATGCCCATACATTTCTTTCTACATACTCAATTGGATTTGAATTCACTTGCTTATGAACGTCTCTTTACTGGATGAAACTTTGAATCAACCAATATAAGTGGTCGTAGTTGTGCATATTTGCATGGACAACAACACCGTACCTACAGACCTTTTGGTCATACCACACTTTATCAATGAAGATCCTCCTTTAATATTAGGAGGACCTTTCTTAGCCACTACTCATGCCTTCATGGATATTCTGAATAAAACAATTACTCTAACAATTAATGGCCAAACATTCACTTTCTGCAATGTCACTAGAGTGGAAAACCCTAAATTAAAATTTAGAGATCCAAACTATTTCAAAAAGCTTTAAGTCGACCCAATGATGAAAAACAAAAGCACTTTATGGGTGGCTGCCCATATTCTATGTTAATTAATTATATTTTTATTCTCTCGCTTTTTGACTCTTGTATTGGAAATGTTTTTGGTAGTTTAATTACGAGGTGAATCCTATCAAGGGGGAGTGATCAAGTTGTTTTTGCTTAAATGACCTTTATCCAAGTCATATTATTTACTTGCTTAAATATTTATTTATTTATTTAATAAAAGTATTTAGTTAGTTATATGTCTCACTTAAACTTTCAAATTTTTGGACAATTCTACCTTAATATTAGTTATTATGAATGATGAATAAGTTAATCATCAGATAAATTGCAAAAATTGTAAAATAGGCCTAGCAATTCTGAACAATTTGGATTAAAATAAGAAATCAGTGATAAAATCAGTAGTAGTACATAAGAGATTTTAGTGCAAATTTAGAGTCTGGAAAATCACAGCGATTCGTTTGTATATAAGAATCACTGGTAAAAATCGGTGAAAATAGTAAGTCAAGTTCCACCGATTTATAGTGCAATTCCCAGCGATTCCATTTACGCAACAATCATTGGGCTTAATTTTGTGTTTTTAAAACCAAAACCTCTAATCGCCATACACACAAAACTTTTCACACTTTCAAACCATCGAACCTCTTCACTAAAATGCAAATTTCTTGCCTAGATTTAACCATTCCAAGATCAATCCCATAGTATTTTAGTGATTCCCATCTCAACCTAGTCTTATTCAAACGAAAAATCTCAATTTTAGGGGAGTTGATCCAAACTAGGGTTGTGGAAAATCTCAACTTAGAGCTTAGAGGGACGATCTAGTGGAGTTCAAGAGCTTTGATCTGGAGAGAATCACTCTCAAGAAAGTAATCACATAAACTTTAGCTATTTACTTTTAATTTTTTTGATTCAAGTGTATCTCCAAAATTCTCCAATGTTTTTCGAAATCATTTTGTTAGAATTTATTCAATTTTCTTGCCTAAATGGTTTTATTGATTCCAATAAAAATGAATAGTGACCACATTAATCATTGATTTACATATTTAATAATTTCGAGATTAATGCTATATTTACGTACATTTGCAAATGGTTTACAAAAGCGAGTTTGCATTGAGTTTGAAGGTTTTGTTATGGTTTTATTTCAATTTAAGTTGCTATAAATTCGAAGAGACTTATAATTTTTCACCTAATTGTTGTACGATATTTACAAAATCGATTTTCAAGTTTACATTTTAGTTGTCACTTCAATGCCAATTTTATTTTATTTTTATGACGAATCTCAAACTAGCTTTCAAAATAGATTTCTCCTAAACAAAGTCTTGAGTTTTACCAAATTTTTTTTCGACAACGATTGTTTCTATCATTTAAAGGTTTCTTTACTTTTTGAACTTGAGAGTTTTGAAAGTTGAAACAATGACTGGAGGAGGTAGAAGTAGAAACTTTAGAGAAGGGAAGGGAAAGGCATAACAAGTAGAGAAACCTAAAAAATTTTAAGCTCCGACCAAACCAATTAGGCCTACGGGGATTTCAGTGTATAACTCCTGAACTAGAGTACCAAAAGAGCCTTCTCCACCCTTAAGTTTTATCTATGATGCAGAGGGAAATGAAGAAAATGAAAAAAACACCCACTGTTACTTTCCATGCCTATAATCTCTTTAATGACAAAGCTATTGCTAGAATGGATTGTGATATTAAGAAGAATAGAAAGATTATACTAAAGAACGGTTTCAACTTGAAAAATGAAGTTAAGTACAAACCTAGGATCCCAAACATAATAAGGGAAAGGGAATTGGGGATCGTTTACTAAATATTATTACACTGATAATGACTCAGGGTCCTCGCTTGGAATGGGGTATAAAATTATACTAAGAGAATTTTATGCTAACATGCTCAGAGATGAGGATAAAATAGTAGCCATAGCACGAGGAATACAAGTGGACAACACATCCGAAAGAATAAACATGTATTATGGTTTACTGAATGTTTATATGAGGTAAAATAATGAGTACCTTGAACATGAATACATTTATAGACATGGCTTTCCCCACGAAATCATTAGGAACGGTTTAGAAGCTATTCCAGAAGATGATTTCCATTTTGATTCAGACGGGTACTCGAAACATATAAAAACCAAATATTTTCAAAAACAACCAAAGCTTGGAGCTTTTTCTTGAACGCGAGCCTATAGCCTATTTTACCACACTACGACATACTGAAATATAAGGTGGCTCTTTTATACCATAAACCCAAGGGATCGAGTATGTTGATGTTGGCAGAATAATCTATGAATTGATTAGGAATGCCATGACCATTAAGAAAAATAAATGAGTGCCTTTCCCTTAATGATTATTGAGTTTTAGAAACAAGATCGAGTTCTTATGAGAGAAGACGAGTTTGATATTTTTTCGGATAAGACCATCGTCGATGATACCAATGAGAAACTCAACAAGGAGTTGGGATATGTTGACTTGGAGGAAAAATTAGTGAGGAACAACTCACAAAGAAAAGAGACCACAGATAGAAGAAGAGTATAGGCAGACAACCAATGGAAGTTAGAAAAAATGCAAAATGTCGCATACAACTAGCAGACAAACCATAGACCAGAGCCACTTGTTGAAAACTTTTGTGGCATGCAATGAAACCGAAATGCCCAACCAGGGATTCCTTATAGAAGATAATCCGATGGAGAGAATAGACTACACCTTATAAGATCCTGAGGCGAACTACTAGTCCAAACAGCTGGATCATAGGGATGATTGTGATGATGTGATGTCTGGATGGTGGTTCTTAAATTTCTTATTCTTCTATGTGTTTTCTTTTCCTGATTGTTATTCATGAAAGTTCTATGATTGTAATACTTTGATTGATGTCGTATATGTTCACAATTTGATACATTTGCTTTGGTGTATTACTCAAATTGATCTAATAATTTTGTTTAATATGTTCGATTCTATGCAATGATGTTTGGAGATGTTTAAATTATCATTACTTATTCAATTCATTCTTATGTTAGTTAGTTGTCTATTTATTTATTTGTTTATGCTTCACGAGGTATTTTTATTTTTATTGAAAAATTCGACTTCATTTTTAAACCTTGAAGACAAAGTTTAAAATGTGTTTGGGAGTATTAGGTAAAGTGAAGTATGAAGATGCAAAGTATGGAAGAAACAAGAGGTAGAATCTAGTTGAACATTACGAATTTTGCAAAAACTTTCCGCAATACAAGTAGTATTTTCCCATTTTATTTTACTTTATTTAGTTAGAAAAATGAATATAACTTGAATTTGAATAGAAATAGAAGTGATAAATTATTATTACCCTTAAAATAAAAATTTTATGATAGAAAGAAATTATTATACTCTATTTGACTTCACCTAGATTGTGTATACAGTAAAGGAGTTTAGAGGAGATTGATTAATTTAGTTAGAAATTATAATTGGTAAAAGATCGAAATGATAGTGCAAGATGAACAAAACATATTCTAAGAATCTTGTTATAAAATGATTATTGATCAAGTATTTTATATATTTATATGTAATGAAAAGAATTTATGCTAATCTTTTTACAATAAAAAAAATTATGCCACAATAGAGCAGAAAAATAAAAATTAACCAATAAACTTTACTTAGATGGAAAGAATTCTTCCTTGAAAATAGTGAAAGTGACAAGAGCTAACAAGAGTTTTGAAAAGAAATGAAAAAATAGGGGGACCCACGGATTCCAAAAGAAATGAACCAGGGAATCTAGTTGTCGAAGAAATAAGAGGAATAATTCTTATAAAAAGAATAATATATTCCAAAAGAAATGGAACAGGGAACCGTATGAATAAATATAAAGAAGAAAATGAGTATAATTGAAGAAGAAAGAAAGAGGATAAGAAAATTAAAGAAGTTTATGAAAAAAACCCTTCAAATAAAAGATTTAGCTCGAGTGCTTATAGCTAAGTTAAGTGAATTATAATTTTTTTATTCCACCAAAGGAATATGAAATGATGATTATTGGTAAATAAAAGTTCATATTGGCTTTGATTGTAGTGATAATTTAAATATTGTTTGAAAATGAGATTAATTAATTGATTTTTGTATCTTGAGATTATTTTAGTTATATTAAGCTTGATGCTTGTTAGCGGAAATTGAGAAAAACTACATAGTGTCTTAACCTTGGTGATTGATTTAACTTTAAATTTTGAGGTGTATTGCACCATTAGGAGATAGAAATGTCAAATAAAGGGGTTGTTCTTTAGTTCTTTCTATTTTATCATAATTCTTATTTTTATGAGGGTAATATATTTTTATTTTAAGATAATCTCTGCTAAAAATTAGGAGTATATATTTATGAAATCAGAATGAGGGAAGAAAATAGCATATGATTGAGAGTATTTTTTGCTCGGGATGGCAAAGTGTTTAGTTTGATGGTATTTGATAAGTCAATAATTAGACATGTTTTATAGTTCATTTTAGGATGGTTTTATATGTAAAAGACTATATTACACGGGGTTTTCTCTTATTTTTGTTATTTTAGGTAATGAATGAAGAATATGAAGAAATGAATGAAAAAAGGGAAGATTATGACATAATTAATCAAGAGGAAAGAATATGCGAATAATCATCACTAAGAAAGCAAAGGAAGACCAGGATATATAAACCAACTATTCCCAGAGATTCCAAATTGCTGGCTGAATTCATATAACCAGAGAGCTTCAAATTACACATTTTCTCAGCGATTCCACTCGCAAACAAATCGCTCAAAATTGTTGGACTAGATTTCAAGAATTTAAGATAACTACGAGTTGTTTGAGTTAGTTTGAAATGTTTACTACCTAGAAAACTATAAATGCAAACTTAGGGTTTTAAAATTAGTTTCCATTGTGTACTTAAATCAAAATTCCATTGCTCTAGTAGCCAGTGTTTATTTTCATATTTTATTGCTTTATTGTTCTTTACTTTTAAAGAAGATTTGAAGATTTAAAATAATTTAATCTAGAGGTATTTATCTATAAATTTTATTTATATTATAGCAATGTTATTTATAATTATGAGTAAGTAGTACTTTGATCTAAATAAAGTTCGAACGTGAACAAGACCTGTTTTGCAATGTAGTTGTAATGAGAAGATTATGTGCTTAATGCCTTAAACTGATTGTATTATTTGATACACCTATTTAATAGGTTATTATCTATTGATTATAATCATGATCTTTATATTGCAAGCATAGTTGCAAATGTGTATTATGATATATAGTTTCATGATCTATTTAAAGTTGTAACTAGGGTTGGCGTTACTGTTTAGACGTTCTAGGTGAATTTGAGATCTAAATCTAATGTTGGAGTGGCTTTTTGAATATGTTAGATTTAGTAGTTTGAAGTTCTCATAAAATGTAATACAGTTTTATTACCTGAAGTTAATGTCTTTTTGTTCTCAAACGGGTTAGCTCAATAAATTTAGAACGTGACTTTTCCACCGTTATATGGAGAACAAATGGCTAGTTAATGGCTTCTTACTTACTTATTATTAGAGTGTAATGATCTTTGATACTTTATTAAGTATGCTCATAACTATATGGATTGAAGTTACATGTTTGGAATCCAAAGTGGGTTTATGTTTCATTGTTCTGGCTGTTTGTTTAGATATTTATTTATTATTGAATTGAGTTTATTTGATTGATTGTGAATTTGAATTATGTTAGTCAAGTTAATAATTATTATATTATAGTTAATTATTAGTTAGTTTAATTACTATATTTAATTATAGTAAAAGTAAAATTACAATAAAAACCTTTAAAAGTCTATTTTCCTAGTAAAGTTTGATAAATCTCTATGGAAGCGATTCTCACTTTTCATTACTACAAAATATTAAGTAAAATATAAATAGGAAGTTTATTGTACACGCCCAACACGTCACTTCTCGAACCTCTCGAGGAGCTAAAGCTCGACTATTATGACTCCATGTCAAATCCAAGGACTTCTTAATGGAAAGAACTGTCTCTAAAAGATAAAATGATGATCATTTTAGAGAAGCAGCAGAGTTAAATGACTAAGGAAGAGCTCGACTAATGGATTGAATGAGAAACTTTACGAATAGAGCATGAACGCGAGGATGCCATGATACTAATCACACAAAATAAATGATTATTTCCATTTGCAACGCTGGATATCAAAAAGGAATAGTTACCCATTCAACCAATTTCTGATCCAGATGAGGACTCTAGTGATGCTATTTTAACCAATTTTTAATCAAGATGAGCTACAACCAAACTGTTATGACTCCATGTCAAGTTAAATGACTACTCAATGGAAAGAACTATCTTTGAATGATAAAATGAGGATCATTTTAGAGGAGTAGTAGAGGTACATGACTGAGAAAGAGCTTGACCAATGGATTGAAGTAGAAATAATACGAATAGAGCATGAATGCGAGGACGCCATGATACTAAATGGGTGAAATAAATGATTATTTCCATTTGCGCCACTGGATATTGAAGAGGAATAGTTGCCCATTCAACAAATTTGTAATCCATAGGAAGCCTTCAGTGATGCTACTTGTGATGAGATGGATCACATAATTTGTTGACTATCTAAGTAACGAGAAAGAGGAATCAGACAAAGTACTTGAGTTGATCTCCATTAACATTTCTCAAAATTGCACAACTTCTGATGAAAAGAAGTCGAGAAGGAAGCTGAAGTCACTTTTAGAATGTCAATTGAGCCGCATAAAAAGAGCAAGGAAAACCAACCTCTGGTGTTAGTGAGACCGCCCAACCTAGTACGCATATGAGTTGAATTCCATACAGGGGTAGAAGAAAAAGAGCACTTAGAGATTTTCTACACTGCTGAGACCTTTGTGTTGGACAGTCCAAATGAGCTAGAACGTATGTGTTAGAGGATATTGATTAGCTTCAAATTCAGACTGAGGGCGTGCCAATTTCATTGCCTAAATCCACTGTGAAGTCATTTGTTGGTGGCTAGTTTCAATTAGTAGGCGTCGTGTGATCATTCACTTAAGTCTAGGCAAAGACTTGAAAGAAATGTGCTTGTTGGGTGGCAACCCAACTTTATTTTATTTATTTCATGCATTTAATTTTAGTTTAGTTTAGTTTTTAATTTCTTACATGTCTAATAAACTCATTGATTTTATGGACAAGTTAAGTCTATGAAAATAAAAGAGCACCAAAGGAATGAGAAGTAGCTTGTGTTTAGTGTCTGGTTTGATTTTGAATATAATTCTTGTTTGCTTGATAGAGCGTTTTTTAGGATATTGATTACTTATTTAGATTTGTGTGTTTTAAGACTTGTTTGGAAGTTAAAAACCAACTCGAGTCATTGTTTTAGTGGCAGGACTTTAAGTAGAATTCAAAATTGTAAAGTCAATTCCACCATCTTGTTGATGTTACCTTTTGTTGGTAGACTTCAGGCTTCGAAATCTTGGTTGAAGTCTTTTTAGTCAACTCCTTTGTTCAATAGTTCCTACTCTTATCATGTTACTGCTTTGAAGTTTTAGTTTGTCACCTGGATTGGATAGAGATTTTATGTGTTTTTTATAGATCTTAGAGTTAATGTGATACTTTTATGCAGTAATTTTGACTCACTACCTTGCGCATCACTCATTTCTCATACTTCACAGCTTCTTATACAAATATGTTTCACTCAATTCATTTCATTTTTATTCTTCATTTATTCTTTGAATTGTTCTTTTAGAATGTGTAATGATTGTCCTGCTTTCTTAAACCTTGAGGAAAAGGTTCATGATAAGTTTGGGGGTATTGCGGGTATGTAGGTAGATTGAATGCATAAATGAACCGTATTCGTAATTTTTTCAAAATTTCTAACAAAATACATGTAATACAGTTTCATTTCATTTTGAAAATTGGTTGTTTGGTAGGTTGTATGCACATTTCCATACATGTGAATTCTTAATTTTTGTTTTTCCCATACATTGTTTTGAGTTTAAATGAATGCCTAATTATGCTTAGGATAATGGTAGATTATTTGAAAATTTAAATGTGGATTGATGTTGCCAAAATAGTCAAGACCTTAATTAAAGTTTAAGTGAAAAGATTTTTTCTTGTGATTGGTCTACCGTACCGAGTCTAGACCAAAGAATGATAGTCTGGAGTCAAGGAAAAGAGTCAACTAAATCTATACATTTGAGGATAAGTTTGCAATCCATTTACAATAAAGTAATAACTTAAGAATAAGTTTGGGGGAATATATGGGCCTTATTTTTTGAAAGCTCTTAGCCTTTAACCCACCTATTAAGTCATCCCTAGTTATCCTCGTTGAGCCAACACAACCTTAAAATCACACCCAAAAAGGGGATGAATTGGGTGAACGGAGAGGTTATCACCTTTTAAAACTTTCAATGAAAAACAATGCTTAATGCACACACAATCAACATGTATAAGTGCAATGCAATGGTGAAGGAGGTAGAATAGATGAAAAAGAGACACGATTTATAGTTGTTCGATCTAACCAATCTACATCCACTACCTAACCTCCCCAGTTAGGATTTTTAATCTCCCACTTATATTAAAGATAAGAGTTACAACCTAGACGTACAAGCCTCGAAAGCCTAATCATAAATTATGACTTCCTACCTAGCCTCAACTAGGGTTTATGCGTAGCCTCAACTATGTCTTCCCTTGACTTAGATCCCACTAAGTATTACAATCAGCCACTTACTAGAAATAAATGGATATAATGAAAATCAACTTTAAAAAGTAAAACAACAATAATTTCAATAACAAGCAAGCTACGTATAGCCTAACAACTTTAATGCATGCAAGTATGAATAAGAAGGAGATATGAGAATATATTACTGATGTTGCACCAATCTCAAGCAAGAAACTGACTAAACCAAATCGATGAGAATCAATACGGTTTCAAATCTAATGAATAAGTAGTTTGATAAAAATCAAGTTTAAGGACTAATTCTTGTTCAAATGAATCCTCGGGTTTATAAAAACAAGTTTAACTACAAAATCCAAAATAAATATGTTCAAGAATGCAACAAATGATTTCTACACACCAAGCACAACAAAAGATTAAGTTTAAGCACAAAAATGCTAGAAAATAGAACTTTCTAACAACCCCATATGAGAGCGAATCAAATCAGTTCTAGAGAAGTGGTTGCAAACCTTAAAACACCTTAGTTACACTAGTTTTCACTATGTTTCGATAGCCTTAAAAAATCCCAAGTAGTTGAATACAAAAATCAAGACAATTTGATTTGAAAACTTGGACACAAGTAATTTTTTTAGCTTGAGAGGACAATAGAGTTTTCTAAGTGGTTTGTTAATGGTTTTCAAACCTATTTAATAGTTTATGAACGTTTTCTTGATCCCAGGCCCTAAGATCAATCATGGATTCAAACTAAAGCTAAATTTGTAGGTTTTTTAAAAAAGTGGTCATAAGACTTGTTACGACACTAAGTGACATCACTAATGCGCTAATGAGTCTCATTACCGTGCTAACCACCAGGGACCAGAGACTAAATAAGTTCTGGTCTCAAGTTAGCAACTCCCTAAAACACCTACGACTCAACTAAATCTCTGGGAACACATTGAACATGTTTAGTATGAGTTATTAGACTCGTTTAGATGGCCCAGATGATTTCATAAAACATTTAGGGGCTTTTCTGCAAATATTTTGCTTACTATTCAAAAACCATTCAAATTGAGTTTGGTGCATTCAAAACCAATCCTTACAATTTGCCCAAATCCAATGCATATGTAAAAACTCGTTTTCATAATATAAAACCATTTAAACTTATAAAATGTGGATAGTACTAAAACTAAAACTTGAAATTTTAGGAAAATGTGGAAAACATGATATCCATGAATCTAATGCATTTGGCTTGCATAATTGGACTTATATACCTTACATGATTTGTACAAATTGTAATGTGAGCTTTTCGGTCCTTGTTTCCTTATGTGAGCCGAATCTTAAATTTCACCAGCTACTTTTGACTTGAGCTTGTGATAGCTCAATCTTCATTTTGAACTTGTGATTCCTAGTGAAGTTTGGTATTCTGAAAACACTTAGCAAACTGGTTAGATTCCTTTCACTTTGTTGCCATCAAAATCTCGGTTGAAGTATAAGTGACTAACCATTTAGTTTAATAATCTTCCATTTTTTGATGATAACAAATAATATGAACTTGACAACAAAAGGATATATATTTCTTGCATATCAAGTCCTATCAAGTCATATCAAGTTCATAATCTCATGTTCAAACCATGAATTTCCTCCCCTTTTGATAACATCAAAAAGTGGGTACAGAGCTCCCCCTCACAACATGCATGAATATAAATACAAACAACGAGTATGAAAGCATTCCATCCACAAGAAAGATAATATAACAGAGAATAAAATAACTCAGAGATACACAAAATAAACATCCATGTCATTAAGTAACAAATGAAAATGATTAATAGAGTTGTGGCACAAGCATAAAAAACCAAAGTAACGTGACTAAACATTTATGGATGTACATAAAAATTGACTAACATATATGAGCCTAATGCTCACCCTATTAAATCTACTCCTAGCTCTCCTCCTAATGAGACGAAGTTGGACGGACATAGTCAAAATCATGGTCGTCTCTCGTTGGCCTAGTAAGCAGAAGATTTCCCTAAATACGACGAAGCTGATCGCCCTGATAACCGAAACAAGTGTCGATGGTTGTACAATTCCGCGTCATGTACTCGTGCATGAAGCCCAACTAAGTGGAGATGTAAGCCGAGGAAGGAAACATATTCGATGGAGGAGAGACGCCAAAATATAATGGATAGAGCGGAGGCTGCTGCTGCGGCTACTGCTGATGCTACGGACGTGGAGGAGCCTCGTAGGTCAGGGGTTCCTGGTGAACCTCATCGTCGTCGCTATCACCATGTGGAAATAGGAAACTATAGTCTAGGTAGTCGAGCTCTTTGACGTCCACTAAAAGATCAGATTCACAGGGTTCGCGTAGCCCTCGTAGTGCTCACCCTCAGGAATTTCCTCCTCGCATATCCATCGCCACTTAGTGCGAATATAGCAATACTTCGTGGCCTTTAGAGCGGCCATGCCAACGAGGTTGGTATCATAAAGTGGGCGACCCACTACACTTAGATCCACCCGTGCTGCCACAAGAAAAGTGGTAATGATGTGGGCATAAGGGAGATGGCTACAAGAGCTTGATCTAGACATCATATAGGTGACCTTAATATGCAATAGACTGATGGGTATTCCTTGCATGAGAGCTCTGAGGACATACATGTCAAGGTGAGTGACATAGTTCTTATTACCTTCATGGGGAAGAATGACCTTGTGAAGGATTTTGTGCAAAAGATGAAGCTAAAAATTGAAGTTAGTATAAGTGACTCTAAATAGATACATTGTAATCTTCCTGTCATACCTTGTAAGGGAGTTAAGAACCTCAAGCCATTCAAACAACCACTCGCGAATCTTACACTCGAGAGTACTAGTGGGGGTGTGAGGAGGAATGTGAAAGAGCTCAACTAGACTCTTTGGAGTAATCGTGATGATGCAATGCCAACCACTAATCAAATGATGAACTCATTAGTGGTGGCAAGGTTCGATTAGAAGACCCGAACCAAGGGAGCATTGTAGGTATCCTTAAGCTCACAAAATGATACCCACCCAAGCTTGGCAAGAACCTTACGCATTGGGAGGTGTGCCTTGTCGAAGAATTCGAAATCGACAACGACGGGCTTTTGGACCTTAGCATCTATTAGCCGTGACTTAACCACCTCAAGAATATATTTAGAGCCCTAAGCAGCATATTTTTAATGACCCTCGTTACGAGGAGAATTGGTCGGGATAGTTGCCGACGTGTTGCTAACTTGATGACTAGATGACCTAGTCTCGTAATGAGTGGTGGATTGGGATACGATCAAAGACAGGGCCGATGACTCAATGTCGCTACCGGATGATGGTTCAACGACTCAACTAGTAAGGAGACAATAGGAGGATGAAGCGGGGATAGAAAGGTTAGACTTATGAAGGTTAGACATGAAGACAATCACAGAAGTAGAAAAACTAGGGCACAAAGAGAAAATGAAACTAAGGCAATGTGGGAGAGTGAAACGAAGGAAAAAAACCTTAAAATGAGTAGGGAAGTAATGGAAATGATCAGAAATGAAGAAAGTTACCTATAATGCACTAAGAAGACCTTTGGAGTCAACTGGACATGAAGGAGACGAAACAACAACTTAAGAGAATGAGAAAATGAACACCATTTTTCGTCGTGGGTTGTTTAAAAACATGTTTAGACCGATATTAGCGCGCTAGGTGGAGGGGTTAGCATGCTAATAAGGATAAAACGTGTCCGGGATATGGATAGCCTAGCGCGTTATGCAAACTTGGTAGCGCACTAATGACTTGACCTAACGTGCTATAAAGGGAACCTAATGTGCTAGTTAGAGCAGACCTAGCGCGCTAATGAGATGGACCTAGCACACTAATTGCTCTCTATGATTTTTAGGTAAAAAATTTTGATTTTTGAAAGACATTTCAAATTCATCTCATACTCCATGGACACCATAATAACAACATATAAAAAGGTTTGAATGAGCTAAATCATTCTTAAAAGGTCAGATTCAAGAATCATGCCTAATTCTTGTTGAATCTTTGAAAATTTGTCTCTAGTCAACGGCTTAGCAAAAATATCAGCTAGTTGGTCCTCAGTAAACACATGAATCAGTTTAACATCACCCTTTTGCACATTATCTCGAAAGAAATGGTGCCTAATCTCAATGTGTTTAGTACGACATTGTAATAGCGGATTTTTTGATATGTTGATTGCACTCATGTTATCATAATAGATTTTTGAACAACCAATTTGGATTTGATAATCCTCAAGTTGTTTCATGTACGAGAGTTGAGCACGACAAATGTCGACAGCCACGTATTTGGCTTCGGCGGTGGACAAAGCAACAGAGTTTTTCTTTTTGCTAAGCCATGAAATTAATGAATTTCCAAGCAAGTGAAAAAATCTTGAAGTGCGTTTCCTATCAGCTAGACTCCCTGCATAGTCGGAATCAATGAAGCTTCTAATTTCAAATATTTTGGCTTTTTTGAACCACAATCCCAAGTATTATGTGGCCCTTAAGTATCAAAATGTACACTTGACACATTTTAAATGTTACTCTTTGGGCTTTGATTAGAACCTAGTACAAAGACACACACAAAACATAATATCGGGTCTACTAGTAGTCAAGTAAAGGAGACTACCTATCATGCCACAATATAATTTAGGATGTATGGGCTTTCCTAATTGATTTTCGTCTATTTTAATGGTGGAACTACTAAGAATGTCACATGCTTTCAAATTGTCAAGTTTTTATTTCTTAAGCATTTCCCTCATAGACATCACTTGATTGATGAAAATCAAGTGCTTTGATTATTTGATTTGCAAACCTAAAAAGTATGTTACTTCACCCATCATGGTCATTTCAAATTCATTGGACATTAAAGACGAAAATTCATCACATAAGTGTATATTAGATGAACCAAAGATGATATCATAAACATAAATTTTAACAAGGAGCATATCACATTTCTTGATCAAAATGAATAATGTAGGATCTATGTTTCATGCTTGAACCCTTTTTCAACAAGAATTGCACTTAGCCTATCATACTAAGCTCTAGGAGCTTGTCTCTATCCATAAAAGGCCTATTGAAGAAGATAGACATTACTTGGATAAGCATGGTCATTAAAACCCGATGATTGTTCTACATATACCTCTTTATTGATGAAGCCATTAAAAAGGAACTTTTAACACCCATTTGGTATAGTAGGAACCCATTATAGCAAGCATACTCAAATAACATTCAAATTGCTTCAAGTCTTGGTACCGGTTTAAAGGCTTCATCATAATCAATGCCTTCCTATTATTATAGCCTTGCAACTAACCTAGCATTATTTCTCACTATCTTACCCTTTTTCATTATTTTTATATCTGAAAACCCATTTGGTGCCTATAATGTTGTAGTCTTTAGGTCTAGGCACCAGTGTCCATACCTTATTTCTTATAAAGTTTCCTAGTTCCTCTTGGATGGCCATGATCCAAAACTCATCTCCTAAGGCATCATCTATCTTAGTGGGCTCGATTTTTTATACAAATGCAATATGTCCGTCATCCTGGTTTAATGAAAATCTAGTGGTTATGCCTTTGTTTAGATCACATATGATTTGTTGAGAAGGATTTCCTAAAAGAAGTCTTAAGTTATTTGATACATTAGGTTCGATTTCCGCTCACTTCTACTTCTTTACCATTGGATAGCTGAGCTTAAGTGATACCGTTATCATCATCAATTTTGATATTCTCCAATGTGTACAACATTTGCACTTTAGGATCTATCTCATCAAACTTATCATAGATTGACTCCACTATGGTTTGGGTTAATCTATTGAACATTTTATTTTCCTTACTATGCATGGAACCCTCGAATCTCGATGTAGTAGCCGTAGTAGTGGTAGTAGTCGTCTGACCAGTAGCCGTAGGTGGAGGCGTAGGAGTCGGCGTCTCCAACGGAATGACAACGGTTGCGGCTCTATCCGTCTATGCACCTTCTACTACTCTCTCAACTGGTGTCTAGGGTGTAATCGAGATGACAATTGTCCCGATAGGTACCATAACTGCTACTGGCTTTCTAGGTCTAGCAACTGTTATAGCCAATGTGGTCAATGCAACAAGTCTGATCCTGTGGCAACCAAAACACCTCGGCCATCAGCCACTTTTGAACCGAGTGTTGGTCCTCCATACTAGGTGCAATTAGGAATCTTAGCTGTACCACTAGGCTAACAAATATCCTGAGGCGTCATTGACTGTCCGTCAATGATCTACATCTAGAAGCATGCTCCGGATCAGTCTTGGTATACATACGTATATCATATATATAATGGAAATATAACACGTATATAAACTCCAACTCTACCAGCCTCACATTACTTCCCAACTAAAGTTCTAACACAATAACATACGGTTTCCACAACTAAGGTTTATTTATCACGTCTTATACTCTTTCATTGTAAAGTTTCCCAAGTTCCTCAAACTTGGGCTCTGATACGAACTGTGGCAGCCTCAGCCGCCCCGAGGTGATGTGTCTTCGTATACTCCTTGTAGGTTGGCCCAACTACACGTGTCTGGCAAATGCCCGTCCTCTTTATATCTCGTAAATCGTGTCAGTAGTGTGATATTAGATAAACTAGTAACTGATCCTTATATTATTTGTCCCTTCTTGGTGGAAATCTAACTGCTTCAACTATTACCTAATTGGCAATTTATTGATATCCTAACCATACTAATGGGTTGTATTTTAAAGGTTAACATATTCAGCCGAAGTCTTACTTAATACCATTTAAACAAGATAATTTAGCATGATAATCATTGTTCAAAGGCAAAACCTACTGTGGAAAACCCTGGAAAGTACTATGTATATAAGTAAAATCACCACAACAGGTATATATACGTGTATTGTGTTATCTAAAGTCTCCCAATACCCAAAACATACAAAATATAAAAAATAAACACGTACAAGTAGGTCCTCGAGAGTGGACAATCAGATGTAGTCACCTAGGATCCCCTTGCCCCTACTGGTACTAGGATCTGCACTCAATCATCAGAAAAAGACAGATGACGAGTATTGTAAGTAAAATCCCAAGGAACTCCTCTGAGAATTCATATAATAAAATAAAAGAAATACAAGGAATGCTATCAAGTAAACATGCGAAATATAAAACAAACAACTGTAAATGGCTCATCGCATGAATAAACAACAAACAGGCTAACAAATGTGTATGCTCGCTCCAGAGGGACTAGACTATACTTCGGGTCACTAAGTTCCCACCAGTGGTCGGATCCAACTAGCCCAACACTTGGTCCCTCGCGGCACTTGCCAAATCTGCTGAGTCACCGACACGTGCACCAAGGCAAGCCCAGGTAGCTATTCGTTGAGGGTTGGGTCACACGTGCTAAAGTCCAGGGCCTCATGAACACACAACAAGGAAATCCGGGGGAGTAACCTCAACCCACGTCCAAATAACCAAATAGAATGATGAACATTAAGGAATAATAGAAATAACATGTAAGCAGAATAAATACTCAAAGTCTTTCAGTTGGGTTTTATAAACCTCACAACGCTCTCTGACCTCCCAGACTCTCGATCGACCTGACTAGCTCCCCAATATCAAGCTACAGTCCACTAAGTCCCTGAAGTCCAATTTTTATAAGTTTAGGTTATTTATAAGTGTTTAGACTTGTATTAAGTTGAAAATAATCAAAATAGCCCTTAAATTCATAATTCATTCAAAATTAGCGCGCTAATTTGTCTACATAGTGCGCTAGTTTTGAGTTAGCGCACTAAGGGGTGTACCTAGCACGCTAGATGGAATTAGCATGCTAGAATTTTTAACTAGCATGCTATTGTTCTTCGTTGCGAAGAACAGTGGCACACTCAGGACAGTTAGCGCGCTAATAATTTCAATTAGCGCGCTAATTGCCTTTTGGGACAGAATTCTCAGTTCGGGAATTCTGTCCTAGCCCTCTCTCTTAGCTATTCTAACTAGTCTATTACCCTATCCTCATCAAAATAACCTCAATACATCAATCAGAACACTTCAGAAACATCAATGTACATCAATTTTCCACAAATCATGCATTTATCACCATCACCATTAACAACCAATTTCATCAAATCTAATTAAACTAGTGACAAATTCTCTTTATATATGATCTAATGACATGAAATGCATCATATTTACAAAACAAACGAGAGGCTAACCATCAACCTGAATTTCACTAAACACACCCAAAATGGATTCATTTGCAAGCTTCGAAGGTGGGGAAGGTGGTTACCTAGGTTAGATCACTTGGTTGGATGCCTAGGTTGTTGAATTCCTAGCTGGAAGTCTCTTCTCCCTCCTCTAAATTTTCTGGTTCTGCATGAAATGGCTGATTGTTTATGATCAACACTCCACTAACTCTCCTATATATATTTGTTTATGGAATCAATTGTGCGTACGTATCCCGAGGCATATCTTGTGGTTCACAAGTATGTTGTCTAATGCCTCCTGGTGACTCCAATTGCTCACTCATCATCTAGTACCACTCACTATGCTAATCTAGATGTCCATCTCATGGCCCCTTCTTATTCAATGTAAACTATAGGCTTCCATTTATTTTATTTATGTCACATTACATTAAGCCTTACCTAACCATATGGATACTGTTATATTTAGCAAATTAAACCAACTCATGGTCACACTAACCTTCAGCTACTTGTACCCCGTGCCTCGCGTCTCGACACACATTTCAACGTGTGTCATAGTCTATTGTTTGAGTTAATTTAATAAGCATATGGTTATTAATCATCCCAATTTGATAACCTGTGGTTATATTCATTATGCCAAATTGATAACCTTGACATGTTTATGTAAGTTTATTGAGTTTTCTCTATTCTACCCGTGTCTTGCCTACGTTAGCACGCACTTCGACGCAGCTATCCGTCACACACCCTCGCACGCTCTCGTGATTCAACATAGACACATGCGATGTATTTAACCAATAATTGAATAAATTGCACCATAATTAAGCCATCCAACACACAATTAAACCAGTGTACCTTGGTTGATGTGTGTCCTAGCCTACCCGCGACGTCTACATGGATCTGAGCTGGTGCCATGTCTATAATTTCGATATCATTAACGACATTAATAAAATGGGCTATTACACCCAACATATTACATTGTTTAATAGGGGTTTGTTTAGATTTTTATATTATATTGAATTTGAATATTATTTAATTTATTTTGCATTAAATTGTTGGAATTAGTTTAGTTAATTTTGTTAATTAAATTAACAGTTATAATTTTTAGTTATCTGGTATTTTATATCCCATTTAATTAGATTAACTAAATTAAGAAAAATAAGAAAAAAAAACTTTCCTTAGAAGTTTGCAAAATCCATTTGGAAACGATATCTCATTTCCATTACTACAAATAATAAGAAAATACAAGAAACTATTATGCATGCTCGACATGTGTCAATTTTTTGCGCCTTTGCAAGGGAGTTGTAAATAAATTTTTTTAATCTAGATATTTTATGGTCAAGACACATCGTCGTGTTAATTTTATGGGATCTTTAGATCCGTTTAATCCTAATATAGATAGAATTTTAATCAAAGTTTAAGACAACAACAACTTAGGGAAGATTTAGCTAATAAGATGAAGGATAACAAAAATGATATTAATGAATGTAATGGCCCAATATTTATTGACACTGTTATTTAGGTTATTTTCAAACTTGGAAGCCAGGTGAGACTCACATGGACGCTCCATATAGGCTAAAACACTCTTAACTAGGATTAAATCGTTATTTATGTCTATTGGTTGCGTAAGTGCGATGTTAATTATTATTTATTTCATAACTCATCGCATGTGTGTAATTATATTGCCATTCTAGGCGAGCATTTATGACGGGTAAACGCATCGTAAAGCGTATCCACGCGAATACTGAGTAAGCATAGTATGGGTACCACTAAGTCTTATAATGCTAACTTAAATAAAATGACTAGAAAAATGAGAATATTGCATAAAATAGATAATCAAACTTTAGGGTTAGACATATTAATCAGGTATATCAAGGATTGGTGCACTGAGGGTCGGTTAATTAGGTACTAAGGGAAGTGGCAGTACACATGTTAAAGACCCTAAATAGCCTACATATGTATAAAAGTGCTTAAGTTAAATTAATTGAATCAA
The DNA here is from genome assembly GCA_039657325.1 of Stephania cephalantha. Lineage (NCBI taxonomy): Eukaryota > Viridiplantae > Streptophyta > Magnoliopsida > Ranunculales > Menispermaceae > Stephania > Stephania cephalantha. The sequence continues at coordinate 35,233,683 of CM077571.1, forward strand.
TTGATTACAAATGGCTATAGTTAGATGGAAAAATTTATGTCATAGATTTGCCTCGAGATTCAAACTAAAATGAAATCCTACGAGATTTGAGTTGAGAATTTAAGTCAACAAGATGGAAGTTAGTGGAGTAGGGGTTAACAAGGACCATTAGATTGACATCGGGATACGTGAACACAATCGATTCTAACATAACCTATATATATATAAGTTAGTGGAAAATCTCTTCATGCAACAATAACAAACTTTGTTCTTAGGATGGAGTGCTAGAAAATTCATCAATATTTAGGAGAAATGAAGGCCATTTACTAGATGAATTAAGCTAGGAAGATATAAACCAAGGTGATCATATAGATTCTCCATCTCTTTTCCATGAAAATGAGCTTCAAAATTTAGGTTTTGATGAAAAAATGAATTTCTATGTTTGCTAACTAATTTTTTTAGTCTCTTTATGCATGGAGACTTCAATATGTTCACCAATTTAAGGTTTTGAAACAGATTTTTCAAATGGATTGTGTTCTTTAGTTTCTTGATGCATGCAAATTAAATTTCTTGACCTAGCCTCTCTAAATTGAGCATAACTCACTCATACGAACTTCAACTGTGGTAGCTCATATGTTGTTCAAATGCTTACTGAAATATCTACAACTGTTGGACCCAGAGAAAAAATGAAATTCAAACTCGTTCTAGCTAAAAAATGCTCCATAAATAGGCTGTTGAAATGCTAATACAGGGTTTTTGAAATGAATTTTGACAATGCATAACTCTCTTAATTCTTATTGGAATGTGCTCATCTTTTAGCAATTTTTTTGGTATGTTAGCTGCCATATGACTAGGAATCACGAGTTTTGGAACTATCAATTAAGAGAAATGAATTTTACAAGATTGCTGGTCGGATTTGATTCGAATTTGAATTATTTTGGTAGAAGTTCAATTTTTCTTTTGTTTTAAATCAAAATTTCGCAAACCAAACTTTTATGAAAGCTAAGACCTGGAGCTAAAACTTTATTCTTAAGTTTTTTCTTTGATTTTGAATATATCATGGATTAATTTGCATTGTAATACTGAGTATCAAATTGAAGTTTTGCTAAAACTTAAGGGGTTGTTTTAGGTTTTTTGACTTATACACTCAATACATCTATAACAAATCTAAGACACTCATAACTGACCTTAGAGGACTCGTGAACCATAGTACGATAGTTAGGGGTGTAACAGGGTCAGATCGGGGTATTTTCAGGCTTTCGAAGCACCTATTGAGGTTTATGAAACTTAATGGAACGTCACTCGATTGTTTACTTGCTTTCATTATTGTTTTACTATGACATCCGATAATTTTTTAAACTTGATTAGGCGGCTACTTAAGTATTTTCGGATGTAATACGCGATTTAAATATCCAAGGTGGGACCCACTTATTATGGAATAGAGATCAAAAGTTTAAAAATTAATTTTGCATCATGCATGCCTAGTAGATGTAATATATGGTATTTTGTCGCGACATCGGAGTGTATTAAGGCATATCCCCAATTTGTCATAATTGGGGTTGTTAGTGTGCATGTCTAAAAGGCACAACCGAAATAAAAATGATTAGTTATTCCAAAATCTAGTGTCAAATATCGCTTGGGATTTTACCTCGATTTACGTGTAAGTTGGGATCGGTGGTAGTGGGATGTGAGAACGAAGTTGGTATTAGACTTTGCCTCTAGTTTCGTATTAGCTGGTGGTGGTCGAGGTTGTGATTAGGTCCAAATTAGTAAAAGTTTGGCTAAGTATGGCAAGAAAATTGGTCTATAAAGGTTCAATATGTTTTGGACAAATATAAGATTTTTGTAGTTTTGGTGTAGCCAAAACAAGGGTCATGGACATTTCATGAAGATAGACTATTTTGTCGATAGTTTGGTTAAATTTGGTGAAAAATCGAAGTGAAAATGAGCGTCGGGAGTTAAAGCACGTCGAAATAGAAATTTTGGGAATTAATAAATAAAAAAAATTAAGCTATTAACAAGCAGGTAAGGGTTTACATATAAATATATATAAAAAATATAAAAATCAAAATTAATGTGAATTCATTTCAAGAGAATGTTCGAACCTAACATTCCCTAACCATCACAACCCAAAGTTTCACTCGTAGAGCTCCAACGTTTGATTTTCGCTCGATATCTTTCCACAAAATTGAAGAGCATTGCGAGACAATCAATTCGAACTAAGTTCATGCAGAGGAAACAAGGTATTTGGCCCACAATTTGGTAAACTATCAATTCAAGGCATTTTTCTCAATTCAATTTGAATTCTCACCATTTTTTTATTTCTCTTGTAGGGTTGTGATAGGAATTGGTAGGTATAGTTGTGAATTGATGTATTAGGTTGATTTGCACCGTTTTGGAATAAATCCCACCGATGTGGGTTAGGGTTTTAATGAATTGAACTATAGTAACTCAGTTGATGACTATTTCGGAGATGTTTTTGAAATTGATGTTGATTTAAATTAGGTTTCTAGATGAATGTATTATTGGTTTTGATCCATTTTGACTCCATGGGCTGTGGGAATATTTTGATGTCGGAATCGAGTAGTTTAGTGGTGTTTTTTGTTGAGTTTTGAAGATTTAAATGAGAAAATATTAATTTGGAGAAGTTTTTTAGTTGAAAATACAATACAGTTTGCCAAGTTGACAGGCCATATTGGAAAATTCATAACTTCTTCGTCAGTGATCCAATTTGAGTGTTCTTAGAGTCCATTGAAAGTATGACATGCGCACTACAAGTTCATTTTCGGTCATAATGAAAAATATTAAGGTTTTCAAGGTTAAAATGTCACCCCAAGTTGGCTAGTTGAAAGTCAGTTGAAATAGTCATATAAAATAATGTTTTTGGAAACTGTTCTCAAGCGTACTATGGCGCAGTTTTCATTGGGTTTTGTGTTTTGGTTTTACTTGAAACTTGACCCATAGTATAATTGGGTATGCAGGGAAGCTATTGGAGCCATCTTCAAGTTGATCCGACACTCCAAGAACCTTGAAAAATTAAGCTCAAAATTGGTTTGGTTGTAAGTAAACCTTATAGTGATCTTTACTAATGATCGAATATTTATACACCTATAATTGTAACATAGTCTTTATTGCATTTTATTATTGCTGGTCATGCATACATAGAGTGAGTGAGGGGATAAGCTTTTTTGGAGTCTGCTTTGTTTGAAACTAGGTTTTAGTCTTGCCTCTACGTCGTCTAGTGAGACCAACAAAGTCAAAAACTGACAGTTATCTCTGCATTTCATAATCTCTTAATACCGTCTCTGTACTATTTTTGGAAGTCGACATCTGATTATAGTTAGGAGACAACGATAGAGTTGATTGCATGTCATGTTGATGCATATATTTTATTCATTATTTGGAAATGGAATTACATGTCACTATGTATAAGACTAACAATTATGGGAGTACAAATCAATGTGGGAATTTACTTACCTGACATCTTCGAGTTATTTATGATGATGTCGAATTCTGTATGATGACAAAAGAATAGTGGACAAGACCCGAAGATTCTGGTGGTTGTTTTCACAAATTAAAGTAAATTCTTGTTTTAAATTGTTTATATTTATTGTTTTAGGATTATTGAGGTGAGTGAAGGATGCAAAGTTTATTTGAATGGTTATGAGAGTCTATAAGTTAGTTTAAGAAAAATCGAGAGGTTTACATTTCAATTTCGGTTTATTATGGGATTATAAAGTTGTAATTAAGCTTGCGAAGACTTTAAGATAAGCTATAAATTCAAATTTGATATATATTATGAAATGCGAGGAGTTATGAGTTTTTCTAGGCATCTCCCCAATTATGTTGTCTATTAGGTGAATTTTCTGGCTGGCCACTTTTAGGGGAGATGCTACCGAAATTTTTGTTAAATACGGACATGATTTCCGAATTTTCTCCAATTGAACAAATAATGAATTTAGTTTCATTGAGGATATAACTTTTTGTTTGGAGCCTTATAAAGGATTGAAATAAATATTATTTTGAGGTCAAAGTTGAAATAACAAGTTAAGCTGACTAGATTATCAGGAGATTAAGGTAATCTAGGCCGGTCAGTCGTCTTAATGAGTAGGGCTGACATTTACTCTATCTTGTTCAATTTAAACATGATTTTATTCCTTATTTACTTTAGTTATCTATGTATATGCCACTGTCTGAATGATTAGTTGAGTTTACTCCCGCCGAGTATTTTGTTTTTTTATGGCACGCTAGGCCATAACATGTGTATTAGGAGTCCTCGATGAATAATGACTCGAGCTAATTTGTCGGAACATGTATCCATATGTCATGGGTCTACTCTAGCCACCGAGAGGACAAGGTGATGGGCCAGTTGGGTGCGCTTAATGGTGGGATCTTGGGGAGGGTATCGGAAGTATAATCTAGTCTGACCGGGATGGGCACACACTTTTGCACTTCTTGTTGTTTACGCATGTGATGATCCATTTACAATTGCCTTTTTACATTTCACATGTTTATTGAATAATATTTATTGAAATTCCTTTATTTTATCATATGAATGTTCAGTGGATTTCTTTGGGATTTTACTTACTAGCTTGTGTTTATGCTAAAGGGATTCTTGGCGACTATCTCTGAGCTTGCCCACTGTTTGACATACTACTCATAGGTGTTTATCTTGGTATTTTGTTATGTATATTTAGGTTAATGGAAGACTTTTGAGACACTTGTAGTTGTATATGTTTACTTTTGTCGCCTATTTACTTTTGTCGCCTTATTTATAGTGTATTCTAGTCTGGGTTTCCATAATAGGACCAATTCTCTATAAAACTTAAGAAAAATCCATGTTTATGTACTTTAAGGCATCCGATGTAAACTTACTGGTTACCTACTTGAAACTCTGAAAAACACAAGCCATACTTGCAATTTAATGTATATCTTAAATAATTGGCTAATAATATAAAGAATATGATTAATAGCACACACATCAAGGAACGTTGACATGGTGACAGATGCCAATAGAGCTGCGGGACCTACGTAGTAGCTCATTCGGCAACTTCGAGGCGAAATGCCACCATAATGACAATGTCATTAATATTAATTATAATGAAAATAGAGTGATCAATAATAATAACAACAATAATAGAGAACTCACTTTTAGACAAGCAAATCAAAATGTTAAAGCATATAAGCCATGTGCATTACATACCTCGATGGATTTAATGAATTTGAACTTAGATCTTGAGATACTAGTACATTACTTAATTTATATGGTAATGAAAATGAAGACCTACATAAATTCTTAAAGGTGTATCAACGTAAATTTAATGGGATGAAACTAAAAGAAAGTACTTTGGAACAAGTCAAACTTTAAGTTTTTCCTTTTGCATTGAAAGACCAAGCACAAGATTGGTTGTTTAATCTCCTACGAGATTTAATACCTACATGCATGCAAATGTTAGAAGCTTTCCTAGATTAATATATGCCTGCTAGAAAAATTAGTTCCTATAGAAAGCAAATCCCAGTTGAAGAGATGAAAGACGATGAAAATTTTAATGAATTTAGGGATATATTTCAAAGATTAATTTCTTGTTGTCCAAAACATGGATATACTAGAAAAGATTTATTATAATATTTTTATGAAGGACTCAATCACTTTTAACAAAAGGTTATTAGACGCAGTATGCCGTGGATCTTTATTTAAAAAACACCAACTTTAGCAAAGCAAGCAATTAATAAAATGGCAAAACAATCTAAGCAATATGGTGAAAAGGTTGAATCCTCGAGAAAGAAACTTTTTTAAGTTGATAATAGAAGAAATAATGTGTCTGAAAATAAAATCGAAAAATTATCTAAGATGGTTAAGATGTTAACTAATGACATATCTAATTAAGTTAAAGCTTGTGGATTATTTAATGAGGCTACACATCCTACATATGCGTGTTCTACTCTACATGAAGGAAATACTGAAGAGGTTAATGTAATGATGAACCAATTTTTTGGTCCCTTAAAGAATCAATATAATAATACTTATTATCCTAGAAGACCAAACCCAAAACTTAGTTATGGTTCTCAAAATAAAAATTATAATACCTATTGACCAAGAGCTCAGATGCATTCAACAACTAATTAGCGGCCTCAACAAAAAGCTCAATCTACGAATCCAATCTTAGAGCAAATCCTGCATATATTTATGAACTAAAGTCATAAAAACTTTACACATATTTCTTAAATATAGTTTAAGACTGGTACTACTACTAATGAACTAATAGGTGAAATGAATTTAAAAATAAATAGGTTAAGTATTCAATAGAGTAATCAAACTAAAGTACCTACTAAAGCTAATATTGCTCCTTCTAATCAAGTGCAAGTTAATGGTTAATTTTGTGATGAGAAAGACACACCTATAAGTGGAAAGAAACTTAAACAGAGTAATAAAAAGAAAGCACATAAAAATATTGAAGAAGAAAAGGAAATGATGGCTAATGTCATTCCTACTAGAGAACGGATGGCTAAATAATTAAAATATACACCTTTTCTAAAATGGCTATGCCAATGGTATTTAGCCAGAGTTGAAGCATATAAAAAATCATTACAAAAGTCTAATTTAATTGATAAAGATAAAAATGATAAGATTTTTGATAATTTGAATGATGATATGTATTCGTATTCTAACGTTCCACAACGATTAGCTGATGCTAAGGAGGAAAAAAGCTGTTGATATTGGCTTGAAGTATGAATACAACATGGTTTTGGTCTCCTAGTACAACTCTGATAGGTTTTAGTTTCCTAGTACAACTTTGATACTCTAGTGCATATAAAAGTAGTGTAGACCATTAAATCGGTAATGTCTTAAAGGTATTGAGTTAGTGAGTTGTGAAAGAGTTGGAGGCTCAGCATTGGTGTAATCTTCTGATGAATAAAATCTCTTTGTTATCTGCCATGGACATAGGCATATTGCTGAAACCACGTAATTTTATGTGTCGATTTTGTGCATGTGCTATTTTTATGCTGGATTTTCTCTAACAAATTGGTATCAAAGCTTTGGTAGATCGATAAAATCAAAGACGTGTAAGATCCACATTGAATTTGAAAGCCGAGAGAGAAGTGGGTTGATTTTTTAATCAACGTGGTGTTGATAGATTTTGTTTAATGAAATCATTGATCATAATTAATGATTTTAATTCTTCATTAATCCTTAATAAAGAAGAAAGGACAAAGAGCAGTTTGTCTGATTGTGAAAGGCTATCGATTAATTGAATTAATTTAGGACAGTATGTGGATGTTGATCACACACAAAGCATATAAAATCAAGTGTGCACACTGCTTGCGCATATCCAGGACACCCACAAGGTTCGATTGACGAGCTAAAGGTGTTTTCTTGATTACAAAGTCAGTCGGAGTCGGAACTGAGTGCCATTTTTTGCGATAGAATTATAACAAAGAGATCTATACAATAGTGGGTTCAGATAGTTAAGATGGCTCCAAAATACAAGGTTGAGAAATTTAACGTGAAGAATGATTCAACTTATGGCAAATAAATGTACATGCCTTCTGGTTCAAGAAGGGCTGCAGAAGGCGCTCCTGAGAAAGAATGCATTACAGGCATCATACAATGATAAAGAGAAAGAACTCATGTCCCAAGTTTCTTATGCTAGTGTAGTTGGTAGTTTGATGTATGCTATTTTATGCACTAGACCAGACAGTCCATAAGCACTGAGTGTGGTTAACAGGTATATGGAGAATCCTTGAAAGTGTCACTGGGTAGCAGTGAAGTGCATATTACGATATATGTGGGGTAATATAGATGTTGGCTTAGTTTATGGTGGAGTGCACACTAGAGGCACAACTAGTGTTTTGGGTTATGTTGATGTGGATTATGTTGGGATCTTGATAAGAAAAGATCACTGACTCTTTATGCATTTATTTTTTGCGGGAATACAGTTAGTTAGAAGGCAACATTGTAGTCTACAGTTGCCTTTTCTACCACTGAGCCAGAGAATATTGCAGTTACAGAAGTAGTGAAAGAAGCTATTAGGTTGAGAGGTTTGGTTTCTGATATGGGTTACAACAAAAGAAGACTACTGTACTTTGTAATAGTCAGAGTGCTATTCCTCTCACTAGGAACTAGATGTTGTTGGGGCATGTGCAATAGGTCAATTTACAAAAATTGTTTATCTTATAATTTTAGTTAATAATATGGAGGTTTTCATTTGCTATTTTGTTATAAGTGATTGCATGTTTACTTTATAGTAAGATTCATAGGTATTTGATGAAATATTTTAAATGTCCTTAGTCGATCACTAAACTGGGAACTATAATGAATTAAGACTAGTGTGAATCTTGTTTGATGGTCATGTGATGATCAAGCGTATAGGGATACAAATCAAGATCATGAGTATTTGATAAGGAACAAGGTACTGGACCGACCCGCTATAAGAACACCACATGGATTAAGTCATAGGAGTTAATCATGATAGGTATATCATTTAGTCCATCAACTTAAAATTACCATAGACTTTAATATTAGGAGCATGGTAATTTGACAAAATCAAATATTGTCTTTAACCGGACAATTATAATGATTGTGATTGGTTACCATGTTAATAATATGTGAAGGTGTGTAGTTAATTATGATTGAATTTTTTCACTCTCGTATAAAGAGGAATATCAGTGGATCCCTCTATTTAATAGACTAATAATAGCCAAGTCCATGTGAATTGAAATGATCAATGTCACTTGGATATTTTTAGATTACCTAAAAATCGATACTAGTATGAGTGAACATAAAGGGGGAATTTTTATGCCTTGTGTTTAGTCAAAGGATATCACATAACAAAAGAATATGATATATGTTATTCATCAGGTTCTATCGATTTTGATATTCATGCTACTTTGGTAGTCATAATGCCTTGTTACAAACCGCATATAACTTGTATATCAAAATGGTTTTAGTTCATTTCCAATGTCGGATGAACCTATTGGGTCGCACATAAAGAATGGTTTTGCACAATTTTAACTGGTCTAGAGTAATGAGTTTTATATGATAAAATTCATGACATAAAAGCCCTTACGATTTGTTATATGACAACTTATGAATAGGGGCGTATGTGTAATTTGGTTAAACTGCCTAAATACAATAGTTGTAATATAAATAGGATTTTAAGTGAGGGCTTATCTACAAATATAAATTAAGGGTGAAATCATAAAATGAAATAAGATTTTCATTTTTGCAAATTTTGAGTTCTATAAATTTTGGGAGAGAGAAAAGAGTTTTCTATCTCTCTTGGGGCAAGCACTCGAATTGTGGTCACTGTTCATGTATGGATTTTTGATAAAGGGCGGGCACTTGAATGTCTAGAAAATCGAATGATCAAAGAAGGAAATCATGGAATAATGTATGGTTTACTTTTTTTATATAGTTTAAGGGAACTTATTTTCGATCCTGTTGTGGTTTTTCAAAAATCATTTTGAATTTTTTGTTGCATATGAACCCTTAAAACCCAACAAATGTACCATAAGTGAACCAAACACATTAATGTCAGGATGTATTTCATTCGTGATGTAGTTCTATCTGTTGACATTACAGTGACAAAAATAGCTACAGTAGAGAATCCAACAAACATGATGACTAAGCCAGTTCTAGTTTCTAAGTTCAAATACTATCTAGACTTAATTCAAATTCAGAGACACTACATGCCTCAGAGGGGCCATTTGTAGAGTGAGGTTTAGATGAAGATTTGAGAATTCAATCCAAGATGGAGATTTTTTGATATTAGCTTGAAGTATTAATACAACATGGTTTTGGTTTCCTAGTACAACTCTTATAGGTTTTAGTTTCCTTCTACAAATCTGATACCCTAGTGCATATATAAGTTTGGCAAACCATTTAATTGGTAATGCCTTGAAGGTCTTGAGGTACTGAGTTGTGAAAGAGTCGGTGGCTTGGTGTTCGTGTAATCTTCTGATTAATAAAATCTCTCTTACAAAAATAATGAAGAATTGAAGACATTATGAACCGTTTAGGAAAATAGAAATCAATAAATCATTAATGGAACTAATTATGCAATTTTTTTATTATGATGAAGTTTGGAAATAATTCTTTGAATCAAACGATAAATTTTTAGAAGAATCTATAGAAAACTTAGGACAAAAGTTGTACGCTTTAATTAATAAGAAAATACCTGAGAACTGTTCCGATCAAGGAATATTTGGAATTCCTATTACAATAGGAACTTCTTTTATAGATTTTCCTACGTGTTCTTTCGAAACATCAATTAATGTTATGTCACTTAAATTATATGAGTCATTGAAAATAGGTTCATTGACTAATACGCCTATTAATCTTACCTTAGCTGATAACACAATTAATAAACCTTATGATATATTATAAGATGTCAGAGTAGAAGTAATTTATTTAGTATTTTCAGCTGACTTCTATGTCATGGAAATGGGAGACTCACTATCATCTAAATCTCCGCCTATACTTCTAGGAAGACCATTTCTTAAAACAACTAAAATAAAGTTAGATATCTTTGAAGCAACAATGTCTATGGAATTTGAAAACTAAATTGTCACTTTTCATTTCAATGATGAAGATATCTATTATAATTATTATGAATTTAATAATGAACAAACTAATGATAATGAAATTTTAAAATTAAATCATCTTGAAGCTGAAGTATATATTATTAACGTAGTAACAGTGGATACAAAAATGCTATGACATAGAATAAGCAAGTTAAAGACACTTCAAATCAAAAAATAACCTAATAATGGAGGGGTTCAACAATCAAACAGTATTGAGAATGGTATTAATATGGAACAATTTGAAACTACGAAGAATAAGAAGAAGACAAATAAGAATTTAGCAATTGCCAAGCTCGATGACCTAGAGATATATAAATATACATAAAAGTCAAATGGGCTTGGTATTTTAAAGCTAGTCGTGATACAGGTTATAAAGCAAGCTATATGTCAATTCACTTCTTTCTTCATACTCAACCGGAGTAGGATGGACTTGCTTCTAAAAAAAGTTATTTTACCAAACACTTGTTAAGTGAAACTAATAGGTATGGTTACTAATATACCAGTACAAACTGACAACTACACTATTCCCACACATTTTTTAGTTATGCCACACTTCATCAATGACGATCCTCCATTTATCTTAATACAACCTTTCTTAGCCACATCGAAGGCATCATAGATAATCTAAACAAAACAATCACTTTCAGGGTGCATGGCCGAGCAATCACCTTTTCAAATGGCACTAGTGTGGACAATTCTACACTTAAGTTTATATAACTAGTTTAGAACTGCGAGGTAGAGTCGAGCAAGGACAGTAAACAAAAGTGCATTATGGGAGGTAGCTCATACTCTATATTTACTTTTAGTTTTAGTATTAGAATTAGTTAGTTATTTTCATATTCTCTAAACATTTGACTCTTATAATGAGGATATTTTAGAAATTTTATTCCGAAATAATTTCATGTAAAGGGGATGATTGAGCCAATTTATTTTCGTATTATATTATGTTTATGCATTAGTTTTTATATTAGTTGGTTATATATAGTAATAGAATATTTGTCTAGTACAAATTATAGTTAAATTCTGATAATTTTGAATAATTGTACCTTTGTATTGGACATACATGCGATAATTATATGGAAAAATTAATTAAATTGGAAAAATAGTTAAAATAGGTTGGCAATTTCCTAGCGATTCCTGTTTGTACTCAAATTTTCTTAGAAAATTGACAGAAGTGCGTAGAATTTTCAGTGTAACTTCAAGGTTAGTGATTTGTCACCGATTTGAACTTATAACTAGGATTCGCTGAATTAATCGTTGTGCCGGTGATGCATATTTTTTGCGATTTACTTAGTGATTTCCTAGCGAATATTCTTCAACCCTGATTCGTTGAGAACAAATACGTGTTTTGAAAATAGAAACCAAAAATTGCCACATTTATCATTTTACACTCACAAAGAATTGCAACATTTCAATCAAAAGACTAATTTTCAACTAGATTCAACATTCCAAAGCTAGATTTTAGAGTATTTAAGTGATTCCCACCCTAATCTCCACACATTCAATCCAAAATTTGTTGAGTTTTGAGTGTGTAGAGCCATCTTGGGCAAGAGCAAGGAGAGTTTAAATTGGAGCTTGGAGGAGTGTTCTAGAGGAGTTTTACAATTCCAATCTTGAAAGAATCACTTTCAAGATGGTAATCAATGAAAACCCTAACCTTTTTTGAGTAAATTTTTTATTTTTTATCGATTTGGGGTTTTATTAGGTTAGAAGTCAAATTTCAAAATTTTTACTCTAATTTTATTTTGATAACGAATGTATTCAATTATAATACTAGTATGAGAGTGGAGTGTTAATTTTTTTTATTTTAATTTTCTAGTTTTTTTAAGTATATGGTGAATGGATTGAATTTTATACTCAAACTAATTTGTGACTAAGTTTCAAATGAGTTTGGAGGTTTTTGTGGTTGCCTATCTCAAGATTTGAATTACTTACAAACGATTTTTTTTCTTAATGATGTTTTATCGATAAATTTCATATGAATTTCAAATTGTCGATTTATAAATCAATTTTTCACTGCATTTCCGCTTTTAGATAGATAAGTTGAATTTTATCGAACAAGATTTTGACAATATTGGTTTTATATAAATTTACAAGTTCATTCTTTTATTTGTACTTATCCAAATGGTCGAAAGAGGAAAGGGTAGAGGTTTAAGGGAGGATAAAGGAAAGTGAAAGTTAGTAGAGAAAACAAAGAATGAATCCAAAGTTTTCCAAATCCAACCCACGTCAATTTCTTTTAACACACCTAGGATTAGACCATAAAGAGGTCATACTTAACCTTTATCATTTAGTTGTCATTTTGAGAAAAAGTATGAGGATGAGGACGAGGAAGTAGAACATGAGATACAGACAGGGGCGAGAAATTTTCTTCTTGGGAAGGAATACTTTATCAATTAGAAGGCCTTCACAGAATTTAAGAATGGTTTAGTGAAAGATAGGAAGTTGATCCTACAGAGGGGATTCAATGTGAAGAATGATTTGAAATACAGGCCTAGGCACCTAAATATAATTGAGGCTAGGAACTGGGGATTGTTGACTAGGGACTATAACCACTTAGACCTTGGGATGTTCATAGTGAGGGGAGTTGTGAAATTTTTGTAAAATAGTGTTACACAAATGCCTATGGAAGTGACAGTAAGAAAGAGTTATGATTTAGAGGAAGAATACTGGATTATTCTGCTGCAAGAATAAACTAGTATTTTGGTTTACCGAAATTTCACCAAAATGAAAATGATGAGTACCCAAAACTCAAATATGCAATTAAGTACCACTATCCCACTAAGACAATTAGGAGAGGTTTTGTGGAAATCTATGGTTATTAATTCATTTTTTACATGGAGGGGTACCTGAAGCACATAACAATCAAATGTTTTAAGAAAATCACTAAAGCTTGGTGTTATTTCATCAAAGCCAGCTTACAACTGAGTTTGCAATGTTATGAGATAGTGAACTACAAATGCGCCCTACTTTTTCACTTTGTCATGGGATTAAAATATTTGGATGTTGGCAAAATTATCTACGAGTTGTTCAAGAGTGCCATCACCATGAAAAAGAACGAAGGACTACCTTTTCCTTTGATGATCACAGCTTTTGTAGGGCAGATCAAGTAAACATGGTAGGGCTTAAAATAAATGTTCTACTGGAGAAGACTATTACAAATGAAGTTATTAATAGATATGGAAAAATTAACAATTACGAAGACACCATAGATAGGAGAGAGGAGGCTGAGATAGCCAAAAGAGGGACAAAGCAGAGAAGAAGAATTAGAGATGACACAAGGAAAATTTAGGAAGATATAAATTATCTAAATGTGGAGCAATCTATTATTAATGGACTGTACAAGGAAGAGTCGGAGTTAGCCTTTATAGGAAAAATCCTGCGAAATCAAATGCAAAATGTAAGGAATCAAGAACTTATTTTCGAGAACCAAAAGACCTTAGCAAGAAGAGTTCATAAAATGGAGAGAATGATGTCTACAAGTCATATAAGACAAGGAGGCGCAAAGGTTCATGTACCGTCTACGCAGATGAGGCTATCAATTATTAGTAGTCTTAATGTTCCAACACTGCTAGGTCGGGACAACCACCTTTATGACATCGTTGTGAGTTACTAGTCCTAGAGGACAGATCTAGTGGAGGATGATGACGATGCGACTACTAAACGACGACAATGATTTTCTTATTATATTTATTTTCTTTCTCTCTAAGAGCTATTTTTGAGGTCTTACTTGTATCTCCGGTGTTATACTTTGTGATCTTTGGTGAAATACTATTTTTGATTTTTGATTGGTGTTATGACTTCATGTGTTACATTTTATAAAATGCTTTGGTGTTTCATTCGATGCTGCATTTATAACATTGGTGATGTTTATTCTTTTTTTAATGCACTTCATTTGATGAAATTTATATATTGAGTTTATTCTTATATTGAGTGTCCAATTTTTTAATATATTTATTCCTTTATATTTCAAAAGATAGATTTGTTTTGTTGGTAACCCGACTTCATTTTAAAACCTTGAGGACAAGGTTTGGATTGAGTTAGGGGGTATATTAGGTAAAGTATGATGATGATAGCAAATAAAGCAAGGAAAATAAATAAAGGTAGAAGATAAGTCAAGAATTGATGTAAAGTTCAAACTTTTGATATAATATTCAAGTGAGTTGATAAAAATATTCAAATTTCTTCCAAATTCAAGAAAGTATGAATTTCATTTTTCTTTATTTTTAGTTAGAAAAAGAATGATAATGAAAATTAATGTGTAATAGATTTTTTAATGGAAGTGATATTCTTATTACCTAAGTGAATTCTATGATAGAAGAAATTAATTTTTATACCTTTTTTGATTAACTTTTTATAGTTGATGTATACACCAAATTGAATGCCTTATGTTAGCCATGAGAATGGGTAGAAGATCGAAATAATAGTGCAAGATAAACAAGATAAAATTCTAAGAATCTTGTAATACAAAAGCTATTGATTAAATATTTTTATTGTATATACTTCCTTCGGTCATTTATATAAGTCTTTCTAGCAAAAACTTCTTGTTAAAAGTTGTAAGTTGTTTTCGGAATTCAAGAACGTATTTATTGCATTTTTACCTATTTTACCCTTATGCAATTCAAACATTTATGATTCTTCAATTCTTCAATTCATTTAATGATAAATGACATATATGTAAATTATACTTGTAATTGAAGTTGCTTTAATTCTTGTGTCCTTACCTTAAATGACTTATATAAATGATCGGAGGGAGTACATAGAAATCTATTATGCCATAATTCAAAGAAGAAATGTCTTACAAATCGATGAATTTCGAAAAGTTAGAAATAATACTTTCTTCAATATTAGTGGACAATGTGAATTGTTAACAAGAGTTAACAAAAAATAGAGAGTCCTACAAATTCCATAAGAAATGGAGTAGGGAATTTATAGTGGGAAAAATGTGAGAATGTCCATTGAAAATGGAGCAGGGACTTGAAAGTAAAACCAAAAGAATATATTATAATGAAGGAATAATTAGGATGGAGTAGAAAAGAATGAGATATGAAAAAGATGGATGTTCTTAAACTCATTAAAGAAAAGATTTAGCTCGAGTGCTTGAAGATAGGGTTGAGTGAAGTATTTCTTAATGTAACATGTTTTAAACGATATATTCATTGGTATCTTGGAATAATTCATATTGATTTTGATTGGGGTGCTATTATAAAGTATTTACGAAAATTAAGATGAATATGATGGTTTTTGTATTTTAAGATTCTATACTAGTCATCTTAAGCCTGATGCTCGTCAGTGGACATTAAGAAAACCTATATTATGTAATGGCCTTGGTATTGAACTTTAAGTTCTAAATAGTGTTGCATTGGGCGGTTGAGTTATCATTAACGGATGTTTCATTTTGTCCAAATTATTTTATTCTATCATAACTTTCATTTACTTGTGGGTAATATATTTCTATTTGAATAAAACCAATTCTGTTTTAGATTTTTTATTATTTAAAGTTAAAATGAATTAGATTTAAATCAGTTTATAAAAAATGAAACTAGACTATGATTGAGGGTATTCCTTTGCTTGGGATAGCAAAGTGTTGCGTTTAGGGGTGTTTGAGAAGTCACTAATTAAAAATGTTTTTTTATTGTAATTTAGATTTATTTTAAATATAAATGATGATATTACACTAGGTATTATTTTGTTCTCGTGATTTCAAGATTTAATTATGAAAATGAAGAAATGAAAGAAAAATACGAAGAAGAGAAAAATAGTGAACTGTAGAAGAAGTCCAGTGATTAGCCGAAGACACAAGAATGCACTAGGAATCACCACCTAAATCGGCGGTAGAGAAGTGCCAGCGAATCCTCAGTGAATCGAGAAATATTCTAGAAATCACTAGTTAAATCGATGGAGCACAAAGAGCTAAATTCTAGTCATTAGCTCAGCAATTTGTTTACATCTTAGAAATCGCTGACATATCGATGAGGTCAGTTACATATTTTTCTAGATTAGTATGAAGTATTTAAGTATATCTATGATATGTCTAACTTAGGAGACTATAAATAGAACCTTAGGGCTTCGAATTAAGCATCCTTTCTAAGTCCTCTATTACTAATAAGTTTAGTTTTGATGAGTTTATGTTTGAAGCTACATTGCAGTTTTGATTTATTTAAAAGGTATTTATTTATTAAATTATGTCTTTTAATTATATAATTGTGTTATTTATTTCCACTATTAGTGAAAAGTTTAATAGTATAAACAAACCCTAGGCATGTATATACTTTGGATTGCTATATAGTTATAATTAAGGAATTATGAACTTAATGTTTTACATCTATTCATACACGTCAATTACAGATTTAATAAGTTGTTTTTGCTTATTACAACTAATGAAGATTGATATTGCATGCATAGTTGCAAATATTTATTGTGGTATTTCGATTTTAAATCTGCCTATGATTAGACTACAATTATAGCAGTAGTAACTAGGATTAATCTATAAGACTTATTCTCGAATGGATGTTCTAGGTCATTATGTGTTAAGTTATTTATTGATTAGCATATTATGATTTATATTTGATTTAGATCGGCCATGATTTTCATTGAGTGTTAATGACATTGTATTTCTATGATATTCCGTTTTATCCAACAAGTAGATTTACAATATTAAGAATATGACTTTTCCATTGAACATAGGAAAATCAGTGGCTGGCTAAAGGCTATCAACCTATTATGAATAAGGATTTATTGATTCCACGATTCCATATGATATTATTATTACTAGGTTGTGAAGTGATGTTATGTTCTAGTTTTTGAATGCAATCCAAGTATATTATAATGTTTTGTGGGGGGTTTGTTTAAATGTTTGTTTAGATATTTATATTATATTGAATTTGAATATTATTTAATTTAATTTGCATTGAATTGTTTGAATTAGTTTAGATAATTTGGATAATTAAGTTAGTATTTATAGTTTTAAGGTATTTAGTATTTTAATCGACGTTTAATTAGATTAACTAAATTAAGAAAAAAAAAACATTCCTAGGAAGTTTCCAAAATCAATATGAAGACGATATCTCATTTACCACTGTTACAAATAATAAGAAAATACGGAGACTATTCGGCATGCTCGCCACGTATCAACCGATTAGCTTAGCAATTTCTAGTATAAACCCTGAATCGACGAAAAATCGCTAAGTCCTTTTTGCACTTAAAAATTTGCAAACTTCTGATGATTTACCCAGTAATTCCTAGTGTTTTTTGGTATCGCTAGGAAATCGCTGACCTAGTCCTACCGTTTCTCTAATATAACAAATATTTTATTAATGTTTCACATGTATCCATCATATTTTAGGTAGAATTAATCTATTTTCAATAAGAAATATTATAAAAGGAAATATGATTTGTACTTAGGAAAATTTTTACTACTAAATAACTACTTTATTACTTAAAATAATTAAAGTGAAATATAGTTCAATTGAAAAACAACTCGATCATCCCCCTTCTAATTGAAAATATTCCAAAAGAACGGTAAGAGGAGAGAGAAAATAAATATTCTAACTATCCTAAATCTTTTAATATGGAAAGACATTGGCTTGATCAAACCCCCTTATATGCAATTATTCCAAAATTATTTTCTTAAAATATCTTCATTATAAGAGCCTAAAGTTGAGAGAATTTAAAAACAACTAGCTAATCTTAATACTAAAATTGAAAGGAAAAATAGAGTATGGCCTGGCTCCCATAAAATGCTTTTGTTTATAGTTATTGGCTTGACTTGATAGATGAGAGCACTCGTCGTTCAGCTTGAGTGAGTCAAACTGACCATCAGCTGGTTTTTCATCATTCTTGACATCTTAAGCTTCTTTATCGTTCTCAGCATCTGCATAACGTCCTTTAGGGCAATCATCACTGTAGGAGTTCTCCCCTTTATAGCCATCGTCATAATTATCGTCATTGAAGTAATCGTCCATCTCTTAACCATCTTGGAGACACATATAGTCCTTTCTCATCTTAAACATAACTATATAGTGTTCTACATCGACAACAATTCTAGCCTTCTTGAGAAAAGTTTGTCCCATCGATATCACGTAAACCTTTTCAATCTGTGGTACCACTAAGAAGTTGGTGAGATACTTGAACCTTAGCACTTGCACTGGCACATTCTTCGACATTCCTAGTGGAAAGATATTATCACCATTTGCATTATTAAGAACAAAAGGTGGTATAAAATCAATTCTCAACTTGGCCTTTTTGCACCATTATTCTGGTAAGATATTCAAGACCCTTATGTCAAGTAGACCACTAGGGAAACTGACATCATTGATCATCACGTGGAGGAAGAGTTTCCTTAGAATGTCTTTGTAAATCTCAATCGATGTTCTAGATCTTAAAGCTTTAGTTGCTCATCAATAAGTTTTTCTTCCACTAGTTGTTTCCTTGCTTATTGTTGCACTTTAGGTTGTGGCACTTTAGGTTGCTGCTTCTTTGATTTTTTCTTCTTATTGCGCAACTTTTTATACATCTAGAGTGTAATGGTTTCATTCTTAACAGTTTCACTTAGGTGGATGTAAAAATTAAATTTCTTTTCATTACATTGCGGACTTTATTTCTCAGATTTGAGATTAATGATCTCTATATCCTGTTCAATACAATTTTCATAATAAGGTTTTAATCTATGAACGTTTAGTTTAAATGTTTTTCCTATCACGAAGTTTTCTATTTCTACTGCGCCATAAGTTAGTAAATGCAAAACCATAAAAAAGTATATCCATCTTAAATGGAGATTTCCATGAAATAATTTAAGTCTTAAACAAAAGTGTAGAACTTTATCTCCTACTTGAAAATTTTTGGGAACTAATTTTTTATCATGAAATGCTATTACTTTATCCTTATAGATTGGTGCATTTTCATACGTGTCATTCCTAATATTCTTCTAATTCTTGAAGACTTAAGTTACGTTGCTTTCCAACTTCATTATAATTTGCAAGCTTTTATTGCCCAATTAGCTTTATGCTCTAGTTCTACTGGTAAGTGACATTCTTTTTTAGATAATAACCTAGAAGATGACATACCAATGAATGTCTTAAATGTTCTTTTATATGCTCATAATGCATCTTCTAATCTTAGACTCCAATCCTTACGTGTTGGGCTAACAATTTTTTCTAGTATTGACTTGATATCTCTATTTGAAATTTCAGCTTATCCACTAGTTTGTGGGTGATATACAGTAGATGTCCTATGTGTTATATTGTACTTAGCAAGTAGATTAGCAACTAATTGATTACAAAAAAAAAGTGAACCTCTATCACTTATAACTGCTTTAAGTGCTAAAAAAATCGTGAAAATTATTATCTAACAAAATCAACCACTATTTTTGAATCATTAGTTTTAGTAACTTTTGCTTCTACTTACTCAAACACATAATCTATAACAATTAAAATATAAACCTAACCATTTAAGGTCCCATGAAACCTATACCCCATACACCAAACACTTCACAAAAAAGATTAAGAAGCAAAGGCATTTGATCTCTATGTCTTAAGTTTCTAGTTCATTGGCAATTTGGACAAGATTTTGCCTAAAGGAAAGAGTCAAGAAATAGAGTAGGCTAAAAGAACTTGGAATCTAAAATTTTACGAGTAGTTCTACGTGGACCAAATTGTCCTCTATAGGCATAAGTATGGCAATGGGATAATCACATAAAAAGTGTTTAGAATCCCATAGATAATGGTTAAAATCCTTTTTAATTTTTTTCTTTTGAGCTCACGTCAAGTAGGTGATAACATATTGGTGGTAAGATAATTGACTATATCAGTATACCATAGGCCATCAGTCTTTATACTATACAATTATTCATTTGGTAATTTATCCCTTAATGGTATAGGTGGTTCTTCATTTTCTAACCTACTTAAATAATATGCTACTAGGTTTTCGGGTCCTTTTATTTTTTATAGTAAGGTTGAATTCCTATAGAACTAGTATCCATCTTATTAGTCTTTGCTTAGCATCTAGTTTTTTTTATGAAGTATCGCAATGTTGCATGATCTGAATAAACTACTACTTTTATTCCTAATAAATATAGCTTAAATTTTTTTATGGAAAACAATACTGCTGAGAGTTCCTTATCAGTAGTGGTGTAGTTATGTTATGCTTGATCTACTTAAAATTGCTCCAACTGCATAATTACTTGCATCGCTCATTATTTCAAGGGGTAATGACCAATCTAATGATTTAATTATAGTTGTAGTTGTTAAAGAATACTTTAATTTATCTAACGCTATCTTACAATCATTGGTATATTCAAAAGGAACATCTTTTAGTAAAAGTTTGCATAAAGGTTGTATTATTTTAGAAAAATCATTCACAATATTTTATAAAATCCTGCATGGCAAAGAAATGAACGTATTTCTCTCGTCGTAGTGGGGTAAGGTAACGTTTTGACTTCTAGAATTTGTGCGGGATCTACCTCTATTCATTTATGTGACACTATATGTCCTAATATAAGTCCTTGGTCTACCATATAATGTTATTTTTTTATAATTTAATACTAAATTCATTTATATGCATCTCTTAAGCAATTTAGTTAAATTGACTAAACATTCATCGAAAGAAGTACTATAAATAGTAAAATCATCAATGAATACTTCAATAAAATTTTCCACATAATTAGAGAAAAAAATAAACATATACCTGTAAAACGTTTCATGTGTATTACATAAACTAAAAGGCACACGTCTATAAGAAAATGTACCAAATGGGCAAGTAAAAGTTATTTTTCCTGATCTTCTGGTGCTACAAGTATTTGATGAGATCCTTAATAACCATTTAAACAACAGTAATAGGTTTTTCTAGCTAATTTTTCTAATATATGATCTATAAACGAGAGTAGGCAATGGTCTTTCCTAGTTGAGACATTCAATTTCCTATAAACTATACATACCCTCCAACTGTTTTGGATTAAAGTTGGTACCAATTCTTCATGGTCGTTTGTTATAACTTTAATTCTTGACTTTTTAGGAACTACTTTGACTGGGTTTCCCCAATTGTTATCACATATTGGAAATATCATTCTTGCATCTAATAATTTGAATATTTCATGTTTTACTACGTCCAACATACGAGGATTTAATCTACGTTAAGCTTATCTAGATGCTTTTGAGTCAATTTCTAGGTTTATTCTATGCATGCATGTAGCTAGACTTATTCCTATAATATTAGCTATGGTCCATCCTATTGCTTCTTTGAATTCTTTAAATACAATTATTAATCTATTGTCTTCTAAACTTGTTAGTTTGTTAGAAATTATTACTTGTGATTTATCATATTCCCCTAGATAAACATATTTCAAATGATCTGGTAAAATTTTTAGATCCAATTTCGGGGCCTTAACTATAGAAGGTAAAGTATTTTAATATGATCTGGATAAATCTAAGCAAAAAGTAAGTTCTGGTAGTTCATTGTATGATACCAAACTACTATTATCTCTTTTGTTTCCTCATCTTCATCATTATCTTCTTCTACATGTTCTACTACAAATATTTTATCCTTTTCTAAAAGATTTGTCTATTAATGGATCAATCATATCTACTATGTATAAGGAAGAAACATCAATTAGGTATTTCACTGTGTCATATATATTAAAACTCGTTGTATCGTCATCTACTTGCATTATTTATGTTCCATTTGAAACATCAATCTTTGTTTATGTTGTTTTCAAAAACATTTTTCTTAAGATCTGTAAACTTCTTTTAGAGAAATTATCTTCATTCATATATAAAACATATATACCTACTAGAAATCCTAAATCATGAACTTTTGCCAGTAAATGTTCTAATAACATTACTGGTTTAACTTTGGGTCTATCTGCTAATTGTACCACTGTAACAATTTCTTCTAAATGTACATCTATCATTTCTAAATAAATAGATAAAGACATACAATTTATGGAGGCTCCCAGATCACACAATGCTTTTACAATTCATATATTTTCAATTGTACATTGAACGAAAAATATTCAAATATCAGAGCATTTAGGAGGTAATTTCTTTTGAATTAGTGCTGATACGTGTTCTCCTAGACTCATTTTTCATTAGCCTCATTCTTATTAGTGCAATAATCTTTTATAAATTTCAGAAACTTAGGTGCATTTTGAATGAATTTAAACAAGGATATATTAACTAATACTTTCTTTAATGTATCAAATATTTTTTTTTCTTCCAACAATTTGATAGCATTTTCATTATCTTCCAAACGATGAGGGATTGATGATTTTATATTAATTGGTTTGTCTTTATTTGGTTCGTCACCCTTTTTCAATGGGAATCCTATTACTTGTCACTTCAATTTCTTTTTCCAATTATGCTTCTATTTCTTGTCTAGAAACTAATTGGTCTGGCATTTTAAGTTCATCCATTTGCTTATCACCTCTTAATGTTATGGCTGGTGCTTTTTCGTATAAAGTAGGATAAGGTTGGGATGGTAATTTTTCTTGATTTATGAATTCACTCATTTGTATTGCCATTTGACTCAAATGGTTTTTCAACCCGATCATATCATTTTTAATGTTTGAATTATTTGGTCTTTTTCTATTTCTGAAATATTCAATTTTTATATATTTTAATTACTTTGATTGTTAATAGGATTACTTACATTTGGCTGTGAGTAATTTTTTTAACTATTAAATTTATAATTGGGTTTAATGACCCATCACATTAGTTCATTATTGCATTATAGCATATTCATTTTTTGTTTGTTGTCTCAAAGGGCATTCATCATTAAAATGACTTAATTCATTACAGTAAACACATGGTTTTACTTAGCTTGATCTATCCTTTAGTAATAATTCAACCATGGCTTTTAGCTCATCAATCTTATCGTGTGGTGTTTTATATGTCCTTCTATTTATTTCACTCAGGTTTTCTTTGATTAATTCACTATTCTCACCATATTACTTAGATTGTTTAGCCATTTTATTTATAGTTTTCTTTACTAAAGGTAATGTTTTGTCCAGCAAAGACCATTCACATACTGTGTCTAGGAATCTTTGTTCGAAGTGATTTAATCCTTCATAAAAATATTGCACTACAGTTTTTTCTATAAATCCATGCATTGGACATAATGAATTCAATCTTTGATACCTATCGCAAAATTCATCAAAAGTTTCTCCAGACTTTATCCTAGCATTACTAATTTTTTCTCTATATTAACTAATTTGTCTTGTTAGGACAAAATTATCAATAAAGACTTGTACCATCTCTTACCAATTGGTTATGGGATTTTGAGGGAGGTAAAATAACAAATCTAAATTTTGGCCTTTTAATACAGAAGGAAAAGCTTTTAGTTTAACATGATCTATTTCTATATCCTTAGATTTTAACAAGCTTACTTTATGTACAAACTTCTTAGTAAAACTTTGAGCATCTTTATTATCTTCACCGTAGAAACATGGTAAAGAATTTATGTATTCGAACATTTAATTTCAATTCCAAAAACTCTCCTGTAAAAGTGATACGCATAGATTCATAAGCCGTGACATTCCTATTACATTGCCTAAAAGTTAATTCATCCTCATCTTCAGCCATGTTATATAACATTCAATAAGAAAGATTCAAAGAGATTATTTTAAAAATCCTCAACAACGGCGCCAAAAATTGACACATGTCGAGCGTGCACAATAATTTCTCGTATTTTCCTATTATTTGTAGTAGTGGTAAAATGGGACATCTTCTCCAAAGGGATTTTAAAAACCTTTTAAAAATTAGGGCTACCCTAAAGTTTTTCTGCATTTAAGTTGTTTAAATTTATCTAACCTTATTAAAATGGGAATCAAATACTATCCATTTAAAAGCAAAATAAATAATTAATTAAAATACTTAAACTATAAACTATTTAAATTCAATAAACTAATCTAACGCAATTCAAACAAATCATCAAATAAATCAATAAATCAATATAAATAAAATGTCTAAACAAACCCCCAGTAAAATAATGTAATATACTTGGATTGCATTCAATTACTAGAACATAACATTACTTCATAACCTAGTTATAATTATATCACATAGAATCTTGGAATCATTAAATCCTAATTCAAAATATGTTGATAGCCTTTAGCAAACCATCGATTTTTCTATATTTAATGGAAAATAAGTCATATCCTTATTATTGTAAATCTACCTATTAGATAAAACGCAATAAAAATAGAAATAAAGATAGCATTAATACTCTATAAAAATCATGCCTAATCTAAAACAATACTAATCAGAATATGCCAATCAATAAATAACTTAGAACATAATCACCTAGATCATTCACTCGGGTAATATGGCTCTATAGATTAATTCTAGTTACTACTTCTATAATTGTTGTCAATAATCAAAGACATAGAATCAGA
Organism: Stephania cephalantha; assembly: GCA_039657325.1. NCBI lineage: Eukaryota > Viridiplantae > Streptophyta > Magnoliopsida > Ranunculales > Menispermaceae > Stephania > Stephania cephalantha. The sequence continues at coordinate 35,258,632 of CM077571.1, forward strand.
ATCTAAATATTATGATACATATTTGCAACTATGCATACAATATCAATCTTCATTAGTTGTAATACGCAAAAAGAACTCAAACAAATCGTGGTTGTGGTGTATGATTAGATTTAAAGTATTAAGTACATGATTCCTTAATTATAACTATATAACAATCCAAAGTACATACATGTCTTAGGGCTTGTTTAGATTAATAATCTCCTCACTCATGCTGAAAATAAACAATGCATTAATTTAATTAGGAGACATTATTAAATTTATACATTAGAATGAAATAACCAAAGCTCCAATGTAGCTTCAAACATAAACTCAATAAAAATTAATTTACGGCTAATAGAGGGCTAAGAGAGAGTGCTTCCATAGATAGAGCTAATTTCGAAGCCCTAAGGTCCTATTTATAGTTTCACGATTATACAAATTATAGATTAACTCTAATTCCTTGTTCTTATCTAAAAAACTCGTAACCGACCTCATCGATTTGTTAACGATTCCATTTTGTTCATAAATCGCTCAGATAATTACTGGAAATAGCTCTTTATGCTCCATTGATTCATTTGGCGGTCTCTAGTGTAAAATTCAAGTCATGCAATAAACAAAAACAAATACCCCCTAACTCATTTGAAACTTAGTCTCAAATTACTTTACGTTTAAAATTCAATCCACTCGCCGTAGGCTAAAATGGTTTAAAAATTTGATATCAATAAATAAATTATCACACCACTTCTACTTGTATTATAATTAAAAATATTCAACATCAAAATCAATTTAGAGTAAAAATATCAAAATTTAACTTCTAACCTAAATAAAAATCCAAAAAATATCAATGAAAAGCGTAAAATATAATTGATAAAAGGGTTAGGTTCTCTTTGATTACCATCTTGAAAGTAAAATTTTCAAAATTGGAACTCTAAAACTCCAATAGAAGACTCATCCACGCTCGAACTTTGAATTCCCCTTGTTCAAGCCCTAGCTAGCTATACACTCTAAAAACTCACTAAATCTTGGGTTGAATGTGTAAAGATTGAGGTGGGAGTCACTTAAATACATAAAAATCTAGCATTGGAAGGTTGAGTCTAGTAAAAAATTAGGTTTCTAGATCCAAAAGTTGCAATGATTAGTCAATGTAATGTGAATAAATGTGGCGATTTTAGATTTTTGTTTTTTAAAAATGTGTAATCGTTCTCAACGAATCAAGTTTTATGTGGATTTGCTAGGAAATAGCTGCCTAAATCACTTAAAATGAGCCTTGGGGCTCAGCAATTAGTTCAGGAATCATAGTTACAAGTGGAATTCACTTACAGTTAAATCACTGACCTCAAATTACAATAAAATTTTTGCAAACTATTGCTGATTTTCTCTGCAAATTCCAGTACAAACTGGAATCGCTGTCCTATTTTAGTTTTTAATTCAATTTAATTTATTTTTCCATATATTTATTACATATATGTCTAATAAAAAGGTAGAATTATTCAAAATTATTAGAATTTAACCAAGGTTTGTACTAAATAATAATTTCATTACTATAAATAACTAACATAAAAACTATTGCATAAAGCTAATATAAAACGAAAAGAAATTTGTTTATATGAAATTATTCTAGAATTAAAATTTTAAGATATCTTCATTATAAGATTCAAAAGTTGAGAGAATATGAAAACAACTAATTAAACCTAATACAAAAACTTAAAGTAAAGAAAGGTATTGGCTGCTTCCCACAGAGCACTTTTTTTTACTATCATTGGCTCAATTGAACCACGCTATTCTAAACTAGTTCAGTAAACTTAAATATAATATATTCCACTCTAGTGCCATTCCAGAAAGTGATTGCTCGGCCAAGCACCCTAAAAGTGATTATTTTGTTCAGAGGATCCATGACATATTGTTAAGTGGTTAAGAAACATCGTCCTACAATTAATGGAGGATCTTTATTTATGAAATATGTCATAAGTAAAATGTATGAAGGAATAATATACTTGTCAATTTGAACTAGTACATTAGTAACCACTCCTATTGGTTTCACTGAATAACCAATTGGTAAAGTAACTTTTTCAGAAGCAAATACATCCAACTCCTGTTAAGTATGAAGAAAGAAGTGAAAGAGCATGTAGTTTGCTTTACACCCTGTATCATTAATAGATTTAAAATACCAAGCCCATTTGACTTTTATGTTTTTGTATATATCTCCTGTATCATCGAGTTTGACAATGGCTAGATTCTTCTTTTTCTTTTTTTATTCTTTGTAGCTTTGAACTCCTCCGTTTTAAGATCATTCTCAAAAAAATTTGGTTGCTTAACCTTCAATTATTGAGTTATTATCTTTTGATTCGAAATATCCTCAACTCACTTATTTTTTGTCACAACATTTTCACCTTCTATTGTTACTAAATTAATAATGTATACTTCAGCTTTTAAATTATTATTTAATTCTAAAGATTCATTATCATTATTTTGTTCATTATTGGATTCATCAAAATTATCAACGAGATCTTCATCATTAAAATGAAAAGCGATAATTTTGTTTTCAAATTCCATTGACATTGTTCTTTCAAATATATCTAACTTTGATATAGCTATAAGAAATCGTCTTTCTAACGGTATAGGTGGAGATTTAGATGATATTGAGTCTCCCATTTCTAAGACATAAAAATCGTCTAAAAATACAAAGTCATTTACTTTTATTAAGACATCATCTAGTAAACCATAAGGTTTAATAATATTGTTGTCGGATAAGGTACGATTAATAGGTGTATTAGTCAATGTACCTATTTTCATTGACTCATATAGTTTAAGTGACATAACATTATATGATGCTCTAAGATCACACATTGCAAAATCTATAAAAGAAGTTCTTAATGTAATAGGTATTCCAAACATTTCTAAATCGGAACATTTCTCAGGTATTTTGTTTATAATTAAAGTAGGCACCTTTTGTCTTAAGTTTTCCTTAGATTCTTCTAAAAATTTATCCTTAGATTCAGAGAATTCTATCAAAACTTCATCATAATAAAAAAATTGCATAATTGATTTCATCAATGGTTTGTTAATTTCAATTTTCCTAAATGCTTCAAGTATGTCTTCATCATTTCGTTCCTCCCTACCATTAGGTAATCGTTGTGGAACGGTAGAATATAAATGCATATTTTCATTCAAGTTATCATAAATCTTATCATTTTCATTTTTATCAAATTATTTTTGACTTTTGTAAAGATTTTCATATGATTCAACTCTAGCTAAATACCATGGGGCCTTTCAAGAAAATGTGTATATTTCAATTATCTAGCCATCCATTCTCTAGTAGGAATGTAACTAGCCATCATTTCAACTTCTTCTTCTTCAATAATTTTATGTGTTTTCTTATTATTACCACGTTTAAGTATCTTTTCGGTTATAGGTATGTCTTTATCATCAGGAATAAAACATTGACTTTTGCTTGATTAGTAAGAGTGGCAGCAGCTTGAGTAGGTGAATTAGCTTGATTACTTTGTTGAGTACATAACCTATATATATGCGAATTCATTTGCCTTAACTAATTTTAAGTTCATTAATAGTATTATCAGTCTTAATCTTATTTGGAAAAATTTGTGTAAAGTTTTGAAGAATTTGGTTCATAAGATTATGCAAGATTTGCTCTAAATTCGGATTCATAGATTGAGCATTTTGTTGAGGTTGTTGAATTGGTGTAAATTGTATTTGAGCTCTTGGTCTATAAGTACTATAATTTTGATTTTGAGGACCATAATTGAGATTTAGGTATTATTTTCTAGGATAATAACTATCATTATTATATTGATTTCTTAGAGGACCACAAGATTGGTTCATCATTGCCTTAACCTCTTCAATATTCTCTCCATGTAGAGTAGGACACGCATCTGAAGGACGTGTAACGTCATTACATAATCCACAAGCTTTAACTTGATTAGATCTATCTTTAATTAACAACTCAACTACTTAGATAATACATCAATTTTTATCATCAAATGTATTGTTTCCTCTATTATAAACTTCATAAAGTCTCTTTCTTGAGGAATCAATCTTTTCACCATATTGCTTAGATTTTTTAACCATTTTATTAATTGCTTCCTTCGCTAAAGTATGTGTTGTTTTAAATAAAGATCCACCACATACTCTGTATAATAACCTTTGTTTAAAGTGATTGAGTCCTTCATAAAAATATCCTAATAAAGCTCTTTGAGTATATCCATGTTGTGGACAAGAAGAAATTAATCTTTGAAATCTATCCTAAAATTCATTAAAATTTTCGTCATCTTTTATCTTTACAACTATTTTTTTTTTATACGAACTAATTTTTCTAGCAGGCATATATCCATCTAGAAAAGCTTCTAACATTTGAGTTCATGTAGTTATAGATTCTTGGGGGAGATAGAATAACCAATCTTGTGCTTGATCTTTCAATGCAAGAGGAAAAGCTTTAAGTTTGATTTTTTCTAGGTTACCTTCTATCGGTTTAATCCCGTTACCTTTATGTTGATACCCCCTTATAAATTTATTTGGGTCTTCATTGTCTTTACCATAAAAGTTAGGTAAGGCACTAATAAAAGTGCGTTCTGTATTCTTGTTTTTATTATTATTAATAACTCTATTATCATTATTATTATTAATGACATTTTCATTATTATTGTTATTATTATCCTCCATCCTATTAAGTAAATTTTTCCTAAGTTGTTGTTATCTTAAAATTCGATTAAAAGTTCTATCTATTTAAGGATCAAATGGATGTCAAGATCTTGTACAATTTTAGGGTGGTAGAATAAGCAATCTAAAGCATGAACTTTTAATACAGAAGGAAATGCTTTTAGTCTAACATAATATATTTCTATATCCTTAGGTTTTATTGGGCTTACTTTGTGTGCAAACTCCCTAATAAACTTTTACGCGTCTTCATTATCTTCACCATAGAAACATGGTAAAGAATTTATGAATCAAAACTTCAATTCGAATTTCGAAACTTCTCTTGTAAAATTTATACACATAAGTTCATAAGTGGTGACAATCCTATCTAATTGCCTAAAAATTAATTTTTCCTCGTTTTCAACCATATTATATGACATACAACAAGAAGATTTCAAAGAGATGATTTTAAAAATCTTAGGAAACAGCGCCAAAAATTGACATGTGTCGAGCGTGCACAATAATTTCATGTATTTTCCTATTTTTATAGTAGTGGTAAATGGGATATATTCTCTACATGGATTATACAAATTTCTTAAAAATTAAGGCTACCCTAAATTTTTACTCATTTAAGTTGCTTTAATTTAACTAATCTAATTAAAATTGGACTCAAATACTATCAATCTAAAAATAAAATAAACAAGTAATTAAAATAATTAAACTATAAACTATTTAAATTCAATGATCTCATCTAATGCAAATCAAACAAATTATGAAATAAATCCATAAATCAATATAAATAAAACATCAAAACAAACTGCCATTAAACGATGTAATATATTTGGATTGTGCTTAAACACAAGAACATAACATTACTTCATAATCTAGTTATAATCATATCACATGGAATCTTGGAATCATTAAATCCTAATTCATAATAGGTTGATAGCCTTTAGCAAGCCACCGATTTTCCAATATTCAATGGAAAAACCATATTCTTATCATTGCAAATCTACCTATTGAGTAAAACACAATAACATAGAAATACGATAACTTTAACACTCAATGAAAAACATCCTTTATCTAAATCAAATATAAATCACAATATGCTAATTAATAAATAACCTATTACACAATAACTTAGAACATCTACTTTAGAAAATAGCCTTATAGATTAATCATTGCTACTACTTCTATAATTGTTATCAATAATGATAGACATAGATGTAGATACTCTATACTTAGAACATATTGGCCACTATGCAATCAATACAAAGAATCATTAGTTGAAATACACAAAAATAACTTATTAATTTCGTGATTGACGTGTATGAATTGATTTAAACCATTAATTATATGATTCATTAATTATAACTACATAGTAATCAAAAGTATATACATGTCTAAAGGTTTTCTTAAATTAACAAACTACACACTCATGCTGGAAATAAATAACATAATAACATAAATGAAAGACATAAAGCTCTAATGTAGTTTCACACATAAATTCACTAAAAGCTTATAAAGGCAAAATGCTTTTGAACCCCTAAAGTCCTATTTATAGTTTCCCTAAGTGTACAAATCGTAGATGAATTCAAGTTCCTTTTTTTATCTAAAAAACTTATCACCGACCTCTACAAGTTATCAGCGATTCCACTTTGTACATAAATCGCTGAGTTAATCACTGAGTTCAACTCTCTGAACTCCACTGAGTAAGCTGACGATGCCTGATATATTTTCTAATTCCTTTATTATTCGCTAGCACTTCTCTGTTGTTGTTTTAGATGGCGATTCCTAGTGTAAATTCAAATAAATGGCTTATGGTTGGACCTCTTATACAGTTGACTATTTTACTCTTATTCCTCTTTATCATCCATTTGTTCATTTTCCTAATTAAATCCAGAAATCACAAAAGCAAGAGAATAACTAGTTTAATATCATCAATTAAATCTAAAGTCAACATAAATTACACTATAAAACATGTCTAATTATTGAGATGTCAGCATGTACGTAGACAACCTAGCTTGAATATTGTCATGGAACCTCAATAGCTTATAAAGCTTCTCTCCTGTGATAGCAATCAATTTCCAACCTTCTCCGGGTCTCCTCCATAAAATAAACCTAGCTAGAAACACACAAATTCCTCAGTTAGCTTAGCTTTAGGCGACAAAAAAGTCTCAAAAGTGAGCGCTCAAACATGCATTTGCGTTGGTGTCACAATGGAGGTAATCCCTGTAATTGAGGGTGAAGATGTAGTTTGTGCAATCACTGCAGCCAGTGGCATAGCTTGGAAAAATGGGGTGACGACTGTCTTAGGGGTACTCGGGGGAAAGCGGTTGTGAGTGTTGCAATGGCCGCGGACTGAGCGCAGATAAATATTGTCATTTGCTCCAACTGCTAATGTTGTACCACAAATGTATCTGATATACTATGATCTTTCTCGATAATGCGTATCATATCATTCAACGCCCCCATCAATCGCAAGTGGAGTTAAATGTCCGTTCAAATCGAGTCTGCAATTGCAAATGTATTTCCTGATCAGCCTTGATACGTGTCATGTGTGTACAATAATTTCTCGTATTTTTCAATTATTTGTAGTAGTGGTAAATGGGATATCATCTCCAAAGGGATTGTTTAACCTTCTAAGGAAAGTATTTTTTGTTTCATTTTTCTTAATTTAGTTACTTTAATTATACAAGAATTGAAATACTAAATAACTAAAAACTATGCCTACTAACTTAATTAACCAAACTTACTAAACTAATTGAAAAGATTCAATGTAATTCTAGCTAAACAAAGTTCAAATTCAATATAACATAAATATCTAAACAAACCCCCACTAAAACAATTTAATATACTTGGATTGCATTCAAACACTAGAACATAACAATACCTTATAGCCTAGTTATAATTTTATCACATGGAATCTTTAAATAGTTAAATCCTAATTCAAAATAGGTGCCTTTAGCAAACCATCAATTTTCTTATATTCAATGGAAAATAAGTCATATCCTTATAATTGTAAATCTACTTATTGGATAAAATGCAATAAGATAGAAATTACGATGGCATTAATACTCAATGAGAATCATGCCTAATATAAATCAAATATTAATCAGTATAAGCCAATCAATAAATAACTTAGAACACAATCACCTAGAACATCCACTTATGTAATATGACCCTATAGATTAACCCTAGTTACTACTTCTATAATTGTTATCAATAATCATAGACATTGAATCAAAATCAAAATATCATTATACATAATTGCATCTATGCATACAATATCAATCTTCATTAGTTGTAATATGCAAAAACAACTTATAAAAACCATGATTTTTTACGATTAGATTTAAAATATTAAGTACATGATTCGTTAATTATAACTCTATAACAATCCAAAGTATATACATTTCTAGGTTTTGTTTAGATTAATAAGCTACTCAATCATGTTGGATATAAACAATGTAGTAATCTAATTGAGATACATAATTAAATAAATACCTCTTAATGAAATAAATGAAGCTCTAATGTAGTTTCAAACATAAACTCAATAAGAGCTTATTGACGTCTAATAGAGGGCTAAGAGAAAGTGCCTCCAGAAAGAGCTAATTTAGAGCCCTAATGTCATAGTTTCTCAAGTATACAATTTATAGTTTTACTTAAATTCCTTGTTCTTATCTAAAAAACTCGTAACCGACCTCTACGATTTTGTCAGCGATTCAATTTTATTCACGAATTGCTATGTTTATCATTGGAAATAGTTCTTTGTGCTCCTCCGATTCATTTGGCGGTTCCTAGTCTAAAATTAAAGTCATGCAATAGACAAAAACAAATATCCCTAAACTCATTTGAAACTTACACTCAAATTAGTTTGCTTGTAGAATTCAATCCATTCACCATATACTAAAAATACTTCGAAATTTGATATCAAGAAAAAACTTATCACACCACACTCATACTAGCATTTTAATTAAAAACATTCGGCATTAAAACCAATTTATAGTAAAACTTTTGAAATTCAACTTCTAATCTAAATAAAAATCCAAAGTCACTGAAAAACCTAAAGTATTATTGATAAAAGGCTTGGGTTCTCATTGGTTACCTCCTCAAAAGTGAATCTTTTAAGATTAGAACTCTAAAACTCCAATAGAAGACTCGCCTAAGCTCCAATTTTGAATTCTCCTTGTTCAAGTCCTAGTTGGCTCTACATTCTCAAAACTCACCAAATCTTAGGTTGAATGTGTCAAGACTGAGGTGGGAATCAATTAAATACACTAAAATCTAGCTTTGGAATGTTGAATCTAGTAAAAAGTTTGGTATCTAGATCAAAAATTGTACTGGTTTGTGAGTGTAAAGTGAATAAATGTGGCAATTTTGGATTTTTGTCTTTAAAAATGCTTATTTGTTTCTCAGCAAGTCAGGGTTTTAGTGTATTCGCTGGGAAACCGCTGCCTAAATTGCATAAAATGAGCCTCGGAGGCTCAGCGATTAGTTCAGAGAGTCCTAGTTATAAGTGCAATTTGATGACAAATTTTTTATCTTGAATTACACTAAAAATTTGGCAAACTACTGTCGATTTTATAAGCAATTTCCAGTACAAACTAGAATCGCTAGCCGATTTCAACTATTTTTATCAATTTAATTGATTTTCTATATATTTATCACAAATATGTCAAATAAAATGGTAAAATTATTCAAAAACATTAGAATTTGACTATTATTTGTACTAAACAATAATTTCATTACAATAAATAACTGATTAACATAAAAACTAATGCATAAAGACAATATAATGCATCATCCCCCCTTATATGAAATTATTTCTGAATTGAATTTCAAAAATATCCCCATTATAAGAGTAAAAAATTGAGAGAATATTAAAACAACTAACTAATCCAAATACCAAAACTTAAAGTAAAGTTAAGGGATGCCTCCCATAGAGCATTTTTTTGTATCGTTGGCTCGACTAAACCACGCTATTGTTTCTATAAATTTAAATGTAGAATTTTCCACTCTAGTGCAATTCCAAAAAGTCATTGCTTGGCCATACACCCTAAAAGTGATTAACTTGTTTAGAGTGTCCATGACAGCTTGTGAAGTGTCTACGAAACGTCGTCGTAAGATTAATAGAGGATATTCATTGATGAAGTGTGCCATAACCAAAAAGTATGTGAGAATAATGTACTTGTCAATTTGAACTGGTATATGGGTAACCACTCCTATTGGTTTCACTAAATAACAAATTGGTAGAGTAACTTTTTCATAAGCAAATACATCAAACTCCAGCTGAGTATGAAGAAAGAAGTGAAATGGCTTGTAGTCTGCTTTAAACCATGTATCACCAATAGCTTTAAAATACCAAGCCCATTTGACTTTTATGATTTTGTGTATATCTCCTGGATCATCGAGCATGACAATTGCTAGGTTCTTCTTTTCTTCTTTTTATTCTTTGTAGCTTTAAACTCCTCCATTTTAAGGTCATTCACAATATTATTTAGTTGCTTACCCTTCCATTCTTGAGTTATTATCTTTTGATTTGAAATATCTTCAACTCGCTCATTCTATGTCATAACATTTTTGTCTTCCATTTTTACTACATTAATAACATATGGTTCAATTTTAAATTATTATTTAATTCTAAAGATTAATTATCATTAGTTTGTTCATTATTGGATTTATCGAAATTATCATAGACACCTTCATATTTAAAATGAAACGTCATAATTTTTTTTTCCAATTTCATAGACATTGTTCTTTGAAAGATATCTAACTTTTTTATAACTATTTTAAGAAATGGTTTTCCTAAAAGTATAGGCGGAGATTTACATGGAACAGAGTCTTCCATTTCTAAGACATAAAAGTCGTGTGGAAATACTAAGTTATTTACTTTTACTAATATATATTCTTATAAACCATAAGGTTTAATAATTGTGTTGTCGGCTAAGGTAAGATTAATAGGTGTATTAGTCAATGAACATATTTTCAATGACTCATATAGTTTAAGTGACATAACATTATGTGATGCTCCAAGGTCACATATAGCAAAATCTATAAAAGAAGTTCCTAATGTAATAGGTATTCGAAACATTACTTTTTCGGAACATTTCTCAGGTATTTTCTTTTTAATTAAAGTAAACACCTTTTGTCCTAAGTTTTCTTCTTCTAAATATTTATCTTTAGTTTTAGAAAATTCTTTCAAAACTTCATCATAATTATAAATTTTCATAATTGATCCCATCAATAGTATTTTCCTAAATGCTTCAAGTAATTCATTTATATTTTTCCTTCCTCCCTAGCTTCAGCTAATCATTAGGGAATGGTAGAATATGAATGCATATCTTCATTCGAGTTATTAGAAATCAAATCATTTTAATCTTTATCAATAATTTTAGACTTTTGTAAAGACTTTTCATATGGTTCAACTGTGGCTAAATACCAAGGGTATAGCCTTTCAAGAAAAGATGTATATTTCAATTGTTCAGCCATCTATTTTCAATTAGGAATGAAATTAGCCATCAATTCTTCTTCTTTTTCTCTTTCTTTTTCAATAGTTTTATGTATTTTCTTTTTTATTACCTTGTTTTAAGTATCTTTCCAGATATAGGTATGTATTTCTGATTACTGAATAAAGCATTGACTTGTGCTTGATTAGTAGGAGCAGCAGCAGCTTGAGTAGGTGCTTTAGCTTAACTACTTTATTGAGTATTCAACCTATTTATTAGTAAATTCATTAGACTTAACTGATTTCTCAGTTCATTAATAGTAGTATCAGTCGTAATCTAATTTGGAGAAATTTGTGTAAATTTGTGTAGACTTTAGTTCATAAAATTATGCAAGATTTGCTTTAAATTTGAATTCGTAGATCGAGCGTTTTGATGAGGTTGCTAATTAGATGTTGATTGTATTTGAGCTCTTGGTCTATAAGTATTATACTTTTGATTTTGAGGACCATAACTGAGAGTGGGACATGCATTCGAAGGATTGTGACCTTATTACTGAATCCATAAGCTTTAACTTGATTAGATCAATTTGGATTTAACAACTTAACCATATTAGATAATCCATCAATTTTATCATCAAACGTATTATTTTTTCTATTATCAACTTCATAAAGTCTCTTTCTTGAGGATTCAATCTTTTCACCATATTGCTTAGATTGTTTAGCCATTTTATTTATTACTTCCTTTGCAAAAGTATGTGTTGTTTCAAATAAAGTTCCACCACATACTGTGTCTAATAACCATTGTTCGAAAGATTAATTCATTTTTAGAAATATTCTAATAAAGCTTTTATACTATATCCATGTTGTGGACAAGAAAAAATTAATCTTTGGAATCTATCATAAAATTCATTAAAGTTTTCAACATCTTTAATCTTTGCAACTGTGATTTTCTTTTTGTAGGAACTAATTTTTCTAGCATGCATATATTCATCTAGGAAAGCTTCTAATATTGGAGTTCATGTAGTTATTGAATCTTGGCAGATATAGAACAGCTAATCATGTGCTTGATCTTTTAATGCAAAACGAAAAGCTTTTAGTTTGACTTGTTCTAGGGTACTTTCTTTCAGTTTCCTCTTGTTAACTTTATGTTGATACTCCCTTATGAATTTATGTAGGTCTTCATTGACTTTACCATAGAAGTTAGGTAAGGTACTAATAAATCTAAATCTAATTCAAATTGAGGAAAACCATCGGTGTATGCTATGCACACAGGCTAATATTCTATAATATTTTGATTTGATTATCTTAAATTGAGTTCTCTATTGTTGTTTTTATTATTATTAATAACTTTATTATCATAATTATTATTAATGAAATTATCATTATTATTATTGTTGTTATCCGCCATCCTAGTAACTAAGTTTTTCTCAAGTTGTTGTTGCTTAAACTTTGACTAAAAGTTCTATCTATTTCAGGATTAAACGGATGTAAAGATCTTGTAGAAGTTGACCGACGAAGTGTGTAAACCAAACAATGTTTAAAATCCTAAAAAAATATTAAAAATTCCACTGCAACGGTGCCAAAAATTGACACATGTCAAGCGTGCATAGTAGTTTCCTGTATTTTCCTATTATTTGTAGTAGTGGTAAATGTGATATAGTCTCCATAGGGATTTTGCAAAATTCTAAGGAAAGTATTTCTTTTTTTTTATTTAGTTAATCTAAATATTCGGGAATTGAAATACTAAATAACTAAAAACTATGACTACTAAATTAATTAGCCAAACTAACTAAAGTAATTTAAACAATTCAATACAAACTTAATTAAACAAAATTCAAAGTCAATATAATATAAATATCTAAACAAATATCTAAACAAACCCCCACTAAATAATATAATATCTTGGGTAGCATTCGAACACAAGAACACCTCGTAACCTAGTTATAATTATATCACATAGAATCTTGGAATCATTGAATCCTAATTCATAATAAGTGGATAGCCTTTAGAAAACCATAGATTTTTCTATATTCAATAGAAAGAAAACCATATCCTTATCATTGTAAATCTACTTATTGGATAAAAAGAAATAAAATAGAAATTATGATAGCATTAACACTCAATGAAAATCATGTCTAATCTAAACAAATTATTAATCATAATATGGCCATCAATAAATAACATAGAATACAATCACCTAAAACATCCACTCGGGTAATATGGCCTATAGATTGATCATAGTTGCTACTTTTATAATTGTTGTCAATAATCATAGAAATAGAATCAATATCAAAATATCATAATACATATTTGCAACTATGCATACAATATCATTCTTCATTAGTTTTAATACGCAAAGAAAAGTTATTAAAATCGTAATTGTTATGTATGATTAGATTTAAATTATTAAGTACAAGATTCCTCAATTATAACTATATAGTAATCCTTAGTATATACATGTCTAGGATTTGTTTAGATTAATAAACTAAACACTCATGCTTGGAAATAAACAATGCAATAATTTAATTGAAAAATATAATTAAATAAATACATCTTAATGAAATAATCAAAGCTCCAATGTAGCTTCACACTTAAACTAAATAAAAACTAACTTACAACTAATAGAGGGCTAAGAGATAATGTTTCCAATGAGAGAGCTAATCTCAAACCCCTAAGGTCCTAATTATAGTTCCTCACTTATAGAAATTATAGATAAACTCTAATTACCAATTTTTTTCTAAAAAAACTCGTAATTGACCTCATCAATTTATCAGCGATTCCATTTTTTCAAAAATCGTTGAGTTAATGGCTAGAAATAACTCTCTGTGCTCCACCAATTCATCTGGCGATTCCTAGTGTAAACTCTCAATTCGCGGATGATTTGCTGGCTTTTCTCTGCTACAGATTTAATGACGCGCGCCGAACGCGTCAATAAAATAAAGTTTCCTAAACCAACTATTTTGTAGAATAGTGGCAAAGGGTCGATCCCACAGAGATTGATGGTCTTTCTAAGGTTAAAAACAACGAAAAGGTAAAATCGGAGGTTTTAAAATAAATAACTTAACTAACTAATCTAACTAAACTAAATAAATAAATAAAGTAACTAAACTAATTTTGAAAAAAATTAATGAACATCTATGTAACACCTAGGTCTACAGTTCCACAAATCAAGATCAAGATTCAATGGCAATCATGGTCTTCAATCTTTTCCAAAAAGTTATTAATTTAATTCTCCTAGATTAGCTATAGAAAATCGACATCTGCCAGAAATTCCTTATTCCCCTAATCTCGATAGTCAGGACGTCTGCCACTAACTACTTTCCTAATTAATGCAAAACCCTAGACATCGGCCAATTAGGTTTAACACAATAACCGCAATAATATGGATCTGTGGGAACATTAATCCTAAATAACCGGATCGCATCCGCTCCCTTATCGCATCCGCTTCTGATTTAACCTAGATTCAATTGTTGCACACTCAAGAACCAAAACGGTTTTACGACACACGGGTGAGTGTTCGTCACTTTATTGGTCCAAAAATACAATTACACGGATACTATCGGACCAAATAACTAAAGATTGTCCCCCTAAAAGCATGCACTAGCCACATGCATACTCTTGATCTAAACCATATTCCTTAAAAACAACAATAATAAAATATGAAAATTAAATGAAATTAAAATAATAAAATAAAAAATCTCTCATAATGTGCCATGAATTTATAGTCCCGACTAGTTTCTCCGTCGACCTAGGCAATCGTCGAGAGAAATCGATGCTAAAAGAATAATAGTCGGTGTTTCTCTAATAATACCTAGGTTCCTAATGTATAAAACTACTAAAAATTGGTCTTGGGAGGTGTGAGAAACTAATTTTGTGGGTTGGGGAGGTGACTCGTGCATCAAGGAGCATAGTATGACTATTTTTGGGCTTGAAATCACGTTCTGTCCACGTGTCATAGCGGCATAGGTTGTTTTGCTGAAAACCACCACGTGGCAGTCCATAATTGATCCAAAATGAGCTGGTGATGAGGTCTGGCCTATCGCTTAACAACACGTGGCAAGAGGGGGATGTTGTTTGCTTCGCTCGAGTGAACCAGCTGCATGAGACGAATTTAATTTTCGTATCTCGAGGACAGATCAACAGCTGCTAAAACAAAAAGAATTGTGACATAATGGATGATGTAATGTGATGCATGACGTGGCAGCACGCGATTGGTGAAAAGCTAATGGAGGCGGTGCCGTGGCAGATTCTTATTGGAGCAAAATGAAACTGTTACGTGTTGTGTATGATAATCCGCCACGTGGAGAATGCTGATTGGAAGAAAGCTGGTAGAATGACGTGGTTGTCTAATGGTAAAGTAACATGTAGCGGTCTACTTGGTCTGCTGTCTCCTTTTCTACCCACCGCACAACATGTAACTCGAGGTAAATTGTCTGGCGTCCGGTCATTACGATTAAATACTCCATTTTCAGTATTCTTCCGCCATTAATTCAACCGTGCATTCCATTTCAACTGAAAATGATCAAAAAAATAATTAAATATATATTTTTGAGACTTTACATAATTAAATATACTAAATAAAACTAATAAAAACATATAATAACCAACTTATAAAATACCCCCAAACTTAAGACTTTGCACCTCCTGAGCAAAGGTGTAAATGACAACACGAACTAAACGAGACTTCTAATATAATAATGCACTGACTCAACTAATACTATACTCGACTAAAAATTCATGGAGTTCCTATGATTTACATAGCCACCAAGTTGACAAGCCACTCAGGAAATTTCAGAGTTATGATATGTCAAGATTCACAATCCAAACACATATAAGATCCCACTTTAAAGACATAGATCTAGACAAGACATAAGCCATCAACTGCTCACAAGTTTTCTTGTTCTATACATTCAAATACGCAAGTTTAAAATATCACTTAATCTAATGAAAACACTCGAGCTATGTCTTTTATTTGAGGAGTTTCACAACTTCCGCCTTTATTCAATTTTATTATTCTTTATTTTTATTTCTTCTTCCTTTTTTTCAACAAATACTCCATTTCCTATAGACCGATTTTCTCACTTTTTCCCACCACAAGTTTCCCTGCTCTATTTCATGTGGAAACTAGTAGGACTCTTTATATTAAGAAAACTCATGTTAGCCCTTCTCGCTTCCACTATAATCAAGCAAATCCCCCAATGTGGGTTAAAATATTACTACTTACAGAAGTCTGACGATATACTCCCTTTCGTTATATAGCATAAAGTCCAACCATCAACTAAGTCCATAATCATAAAATCATAAAAATGTTGGTTACGACTGGATTGAGTGTTTCCCCTAATGTTTTTTAAGTTCAACTGTAATTTACTCATCCAAAACCAAATGTATGTAACAAAGGTTTAGGTCTCTAAAAAAAAAAATAAAAATAACAAACTATTCAAAATACGTGCATGAAAGTGTATCATATCCTAATGAAATGAGAGAGAAATATGAAAGGACAAGAAATGAATGAAATAATGATATAAAACACCACCATTACCATCCATCAATCGCATATAACCGCATATAAAATAAACGATCTCACCTGCTGTCTTTCGCAATGAATCCATCCAAAGTCCAACCACAATACATAAAATACCCCCAAACTTATTCTGAACCTTATCCTCAAGGTTCAAAACAAGTCAAGAAATCCATATAGCAAAAAGAAAAAAATAGGGTCGAAGAAGAACATGGATAAGAAGATGATACAAATGCATACATGACAAAAAGTCTTTAAAAACCAGTGAACGCGCAAAATCGCTCATGTGTAGGTGACTAAGGAAACTATAAAAGAACAATCATAACAAGAGCAAGAACTAGTAAACATAGGAGTTAACTGAAAAGATTCCTATCGAATTTTGCGAGCCTGAAGTCTTTCAACTATGAGTGAAATCAACAAGATGATGGAATGAAGTCTAGGGTTTTGGGTCTACTCAAAAAACTCGCCACATTAGTGGCGACTTAAATTGGATATGTCTCAACCAAGTCTTAAAACACCTAAAATTCTATAAACATTTAAATTCCTAAAATAATGGTCACGTTATGCTAAAAAAATATAATCCTTAGTCAAACCTAACAAAACTCTCGGGGTGCTCCAATTTATTAAAATAATAATAATAATAATAGTAATAATAATAAATAAATAAATAAATAAATAACACCAAAGAAAGAAAACCAATCCCCGGTAACGACACCAAAAATTGACGCGCGCCGAACGCGTCAATAAAATAAAGTTTCCTAAACCAACTATTTTGTACAATGATGGCAAATGGTCGATCCCACAAAGATTGATGGTCTTTCTAAGGTTAAAAACAACGAAAAGGAAAAATCGGTGGTTTTAAAATAAATAACTTAACTAACTAATCTAACTAAACTAAATAAATAAATAAAGTAATTAAACCAATTTTGAAAACACCTAAGTAACACCTAGGTCTACAGTTCCACAAATCAAGATCAAGATTCAATGGCAATCATGGTCTTCAATCTTTCCCAAAAAGTTATTAATTTAAATTCTCCTAGATTAGCTATAGAAAATCGACATCCTCCATAAATTTGTCATTCCCCTGATCTCGATAGCCAGAATGTCTGCCACTATCTACTTCCCTAATTAATGCATAACCCTAGACATCTGCCAATCAGGTTTAATACACTAACCGCAGTAATATGGATTTGTGGGAATAATATTCCTAAATAATCGGGTCACATCCGTTCCCGAAAAGCATCTACTTTTGATTTAACCTATATTCAATTGTTGCATACTCAAGAACCGAAAGGCTTTTACGGCAAACGGGTGAGTGTTCGTCACTTTATTGGTCCAAAAGCACAATTACACGGATACTATCGGTCCAAATAACTCTAGGTTGTGCCCCGAAATGTATGTACTGGCAAAATAAAAACCCTAGATCTAAATTATCAAATTAAAATAATAAAATAAAAGATCTCAAATAATATGCCATGATTAAATAATATCGACTTGTTTCTCGGGCGACCTAGGCAATCGTCGAGAGAAATCGATGCTTAAACTATAATAGTCGGTGCTTCTCTAATAATACCTAGGTTCCTAATATATAAAACTACTAAAAACTGATCTCGGGATGTGAGAGAAACAAATTTTATGGGTTGGGGAGGTGACTCGTGTGCCGAGGAGCATCGTATGGCTGTTTTTGGACTTGAAATCACATTATGTCCACGTGTCACAGTCGCATTGGTTGTTTTGTTGAAAACTGGCACGTGGCAGTCTGTAATTGGTGCAAAAGAGCTAGAGTCGAGGTCTGGACTACCGCATGACGACACGTGGCAAGAGGGGGACGCTGTTTGGTTCACTCGAGGGAACCAGCTGCATGAGATGAATTCAGTTTGCGTATCTCGAGGATGGATAAACACTATTGAACAAGAGGAATGGTGACACAATGGATGATGTGGCGTGATGCATGTGGTGGCAACACACGATTGGTGAAGAGCTAATGGAGGCGGTGACGTGACAGATTCTCATTGGAGCAAAATGCAACTGTGACTTGCTGTGTATGATAATCCGCCACGTGGAGAACGCCGATTGGAAGAACGGTAGTAGAATGACGTGGTTGTCCAATGGTAGAGTAACATATGGTGGTCTACTTCGTTGGTTGTCTCCTTTTCTACCCACCGCACAACATGTAACTCGAGGCAAATTGTCCGACGTCCGATCACTGCGAGTAACTACTCTATTATAAGTAGTTTTTCGCCATGAATTCAACCGCGCACTCTGTTTCACCTGAAAATGACCAAAAAATATAATTAAATATATATTTTACAGACTTTACATAATTAAATATACGTAATAAAACTAACAAAAATATATGATAACCAACTTATCAAATACCCCCAAACTTAAGACTTCGTACCTCCCGAGCAAAGGTGTAAATGACAACACGAACTAAACTAGACTCCTAATATAATAATGCACTGACTCAACTAATCTTATACCCAACTCAAAATTCATGCAGTTCCTCTGATTTACATAGCCACCAAGTTGACAAGCCACTCAGAAATTTCAGAGTTATGATATGTCAAGACTCGCAAACCAAACACTATTAAGATCCTACTTTAAAAACATAGATCCGGTCAAGACAAAGGCCATCAACTACTCACGAGTTTTCTTGGTCTAAACATTCAAATAAGCAAGTTTAAAATCTCACTTAATCTAATGAAAGCACTAGAGCTAAATCTTTTATTTGAGGAGTTTCACAACGTCCGCCTTTATTCAATTTTTTTATTATTTATTTTTAATTCTTCTTCTCTTTTTTTGAACAAATACGGTCCCCACTCCATATCCTATAGATCGATTTTCTCACTTTTTCCCACTACAAGTTTTCCCTGCTCCATTTCCTGTGAAAACTTGTGGGACTCTCTATATTAATAAAACTCCTGCTAGCCCTTCTCACTTCCACTATAATCAAGAAAATCCCCCAATGTGGGTTAAAATATTACAACTTGCATAAGTTTTACGGTGTACTCCTTTTTGTTATATAGCACAAATTCCAACCATCAACTAAGTCCACAATCATGAAACCATAAAAATGCTGGGTACGGACTCGATTGATTGTTTCTCCTAGTTTTTTCAAAGTTTCAAGTTAAAAACGCAACTGTAATTTACTCATCCACAACCAAAGGCATGAAACAAAGTATTGGGTGACTCTAAATAATAAAAAAAATAAAAAACTATACTAAATATATGCATGAAAGTGTATCACATCCTAATGAAATGAGAGAGAAATATGAAAGGACAAGAAATGAAAGAAATGGAAGAAATGATATAAAACACCACCATTACCATCCATCAATCGCATATAACTACATATAAAATAAACAATCTCACCTGCTATCTTTCGCATAGAATCCATCCAAAGTCCAACCACAATCCATAAAATACCCCCAAACTTATTTTGAACCTCGTCCTCAAGGTTCAAAACAAGTCAAGAAATCCATATAACAAAAAGGAAAAAATAGTTGGGAAGAAGAACATGGATAAGAAGATGATATAAATGCATTCATAACAAAAAGACTCTAAAAACTAGTGAACACGCAAAATCGTTCATGTGTAGGTGACTAAGGAAACTATAAAAGAACGATCATAACAAGAGCAAGAACTGGTAAACATAGGAGTTAACTGAAAAGATTCCTATCAAATCTTGCGAGCCCGAAGTCTTTCAACTATGGTGAAATCAACAAGATGATGGAATGAAGTCTTGGGTTTTGGTTCTACTCAAAAACCCGCCGTGGCGACTTAAGTTGGATATGTCCCTACCAAGTCTCAAAACACCTAAAATTCTATAAACATTTAAATTCCTAAAATAATGGTCACGTTATACTAAAAAAAATATAATCCATAGTCAAACCTAACAAAACTCTCGGGGTGCTACAATTTATTAAAATAATAATAATAATAATAATAATAATAATAATAATAATAATAATAATAATAATAATAATAAATAAATAAAAATAACACCAAAGAAAGAAAATCAATCCCCGGCAAAGGCGGCAAAAATTGTCGCGCGCCGAACGCATTAATAAAATAAAGTTTTCTAAACCAACTATTTTGTAGAATAGTGGCAAAAGGTCGATCCCACAGAGATTGGTGTTCTTTCTAAGGTTAAAAACAACAAAAAGAAAAAATCGGGGCTTTTTAAATAAATAACTTAACTAACTAATCTAACTAAACTAAGTAAATCAATAAAGTAACTAAATTAATTTTGAAAACAATTAATGAACATCTAAGTAACACCTAGGTCTACAGTTCCACAAATCAAGATCAAAGATTCAATGGCAATCATGGTCTTCAATCTTTCCCAAAAAGTTATTAATTTAAATTATCCTATATTAGCTATAGAAAATCGACATCCGCCAGAAATTTTTCCTTTCCCTAATCTCAATAGTCAGGACGTCTGCCACTAACTACTTCCATAATTAATGCATAACCCTAGACATCCGATAAATCAGGTTTAACACACTAACCGCAGTAATATGGATCTGTGGGAACACTAATCCTAAATAAATGGATTGCATCCACTCCTGGATCGCATCCACTCCTGGATCGCATCTGCTTCTGATTTAACCTAGATTGAATTGTTGCACACTTAAGAACCAAAAGCCTTTTACGACAAACGGGTGAGTGTTCGTCACTTTATTGGTCCAAAAGCATAATTACACGGATACTATTGGTTCAAATAACTATAGGTTGTCCCCCTAAAAGCTTGCACTGGCCACATATATACCATAGATCTAAACCATATTCCTTAAAATCAACAACAATGAAATAAGAGAATAAAATCAAATTAAAATAATAAAATAAAAGATCTCACATAATATGCCATGAATCCATAATCCAGACTTGTTTCCCCGTTGACCTAGGCAATCATCTAGAGAAATCGATGCTAAAAGTTAATAGTCGGTGTTTCTCTAATAATACCTATATTCCTAATATATAAAACTACTAAAAATTGGTTTCGGGAGGTGAGAGAAATGAATATCGTGGGTTGGGGAGGTGACTCGTGCTGAGGAGCATTGTATGGCTGTTTTTGGGCTTGAAATCACGTTCTGTCCTAGTGTTGCAGCTGCATTGGTTGTTTTGCTAAAAATCACCACGTGGCAGTCTGTAATTGGTGCAAAAGTGCTGGGTGCAAAAGTGCTGGTGGCAAGGTCTGGTCTACTGCATGATGACACGTGGCAACAGGGGTACGTTGTTTGGTTCGTTCAAGCGAACCAGCTGCATGAGATGAATTCAATTTGTGTATCTTAAGGATGGATCAACAACTACTAGAACAAGAGGAATGGTGACATACTGGATGATGTGGCGTGATGCATGCGATTGGTGAAGAGCTAATGGCGGTGGTGACGTGGCAGATTCTAATTGGAGCAAAATGCAACTGTGACGTGTTGTGTTTGATAATCCGCCACATGGAGAACGATGATTGGAAGAAGGCTGGTAGAATGACGTGGTTATCCAATGGTGGAGTAACATGTGGCGGTCTACTTGGTCGGCTGTCTCTTATTCTACCCACCGTGCAACACGTAAATCGAGGCAAATTGTCCGACGTCCGATCATAAATACTCCATTTTCAGTATTTTTTCGCCACACGAATTCAATCGCGCACTCCGTTTTACCTCAAAATGACCAAAGAATATAATTAAATATATATTTTAAAGACTTTACATAATTAAATATACTAAATAAAACTAATAAATACATATAATAACCAACTTATCATTTAGACAGTGATTATTGCGTGATTTTGTATCGCTTGCTTTATTCTCCCATTGATTGTTTTAATCTTTTCCTCTTTTTCTTCCATTTCTTTATTTTTCCTAATTAACTAATGAAATCAAAAAAACAAGAAAATACCTAATGTAATATCATCATTTATATCTAAAATAAACCTAAATTAAGCTATAAAACATGTCTTATTATTGACTTGTCAAGCCTCATGGTACGTATAAATACTATTAAAAAATATCACATATAATCTCTTGTTCTACCCGCCTCACATTCACTTTCCAACCAAGGTTTTAACTATAGATATTCAGGTTTCCACTCCACTGGTTGTTTGTTAAATTTTTATCACAGTTTCCTTAGCTGTAGTTTCTCTTAAAACTAGGCTTTGATACCATTTGTGATAGCCCGAATCCCAATACAAACCAGGCACAGTCACTTTGCCTTGACACATCATTAAGACCTTCACGTCACTGCACGCATCTTGATAACAACCTGAATTCATATTTCTTCACTTGCACATTTTCAATGCTTAGTCAATTATTTAATATTTTTAGGGAAAGTTTGAAGTCTAGTTAGTACTTGACTTAGCATTTATGATTGAGTTGAGTGGCTTAATAAAATCAAGCAATTATAAGTGCGGAAGCCTTAAATAAAATTAAAAATGAAAGGCAAATATAACATGTTTTCATTAATCAGAAGTATATCCTACGGGGTGGAAACCTGGTAAAATATACATAGATATCATGATTAAAATGTGATAGATACAAAAGTGATACATATATTAGATGTGTCACTCAAGTCTCCCAAATCCCACAAAAAATAAATATGATATATACCAAACACCTACGAGAGAATCAATCGAGGAAGTCCTAGAGGTAGTCGCCTACCACCTCTTAGCGGCTCCTCGTATGATCAATAATTTGTAACCAAATAGTAACATATTCCAGTAAGTAAAATCCAGAGGACTCCATGATGTATTCATAAGAAATCAACAATAATAACTTAAGTCCATACAGGAAATAAATAACAAAAGTAAACATCAACTGTATGGAAAAAAATTAAGACTAGAAACGAAGATAAACAATGAATGCCAGAATAACAAAAATGAATGGCCATTAAGTCCATCTCTTTTGCAAGGCCAACGTTCAGTAATAATGTCCAGTTTACAAGTACTTAATTAGACAAATATATAGGACTATTTTAGTTGTACAATTGGTACAAATATCCCAGAATGAGCTCTAATTAATAGTATTTATGTGTTTTCAGGTCTAATTGACACCGTAGAGATCAAAGGAAGAGATGCATGGGTTGACGTAGTGCATGTGGTGGTGCAACTTTGGGATTCGACGAAGTCGGGTAGTTGTATAGGAGGCGCCGAGTCCACTGAGAGGAGAAAATACACATGAAAGGTTGACTCTCTTGCGATGCTATCACTTTACATAGGGAGCGTGGATCACTTACTGATAGCGTCAGGAAATAAATATAAATACTTTTACAATTTTAGTACATTTGAAATTGTTAATTATGGTTTCTAATTGTATTCTTAACAGTCTTAAGAGTGTAAATAGGTATTAGAACGTACTAAACTCAACCAACATCTCCCCAAGAGACCAATTATCATAGTTTTAGATTTGATCTGAGTATTGAGAAGAGTTTTGAAATAGAAGAAATTGAAGACTCGACATGTGGTTATTCGATATTGTTCTTTGATTTAATTGAAGTTATTTAATTTAATTGAAGTTATTTGATCAAATCTTTTATTTCAATGAATACCATGATTTGTGGGTTGATTTCAATGACAAGCGAGTAGTTTATTTATCTTAGGGTTCAATTGATCATAAGGTATGAATGCCATGCAAAAGGAAGTATGAATAGGTTATAATGTTAAAAAGTACAATGGTTAGAATTTGTATTGATTCTATGATCATCTTGATCACATTTTTGTTGATTAGATGTTTTAGGAGTTAACATGGCCATTGGAACTTTTAAGCCGCATATGAACAATACAAACTGTAAGACATATAATATCGATAGATAGTTGTTGATTAAGGAAGCATAGATAGTAAATTTTAGCATTTATAAGTCTAAAGATTTAGAACATAATAGTATGTCAGAGTTACGTTATTCACACTGATAGGTGGAGTTTTAGTTTGCATATTGGGATCTTTTTTACCATGATAGTGAGTTAAAATGAATATTAAGAAAATCTATTTATTCTAATTAAGAATTGCACATACATAATAAAGATGAAGGAAGTATGAGATTGAAGCCTAGTATCATTACCTAGGTGATGTTGTGAACTAAGAGTTTTGTGAATATTAGAACACAAAATAATTTACATTGTTTTATAAGAATAGAGTAGTTTAATTAAATCAAAACAAAAGAGATCTTAACAATTTAGTGAATTCAACTAAGTGAATTGTGTCTAGATAAACCTTTCCCAGAGGAATCATATCTAAAATCATCCTTTGTTAATAACATTATTACTACAATTCAATCGTTATACTTATGTTTACAATCAACTTTTTGGCTCCATTACCAAGGAAAGGTAGCCACAATTAGTTTAGTTCGCTTAGTTGTCAAGAATTGTAATTTATTGTCATTTTTAATTTTAGTTTTAAGTTGATTGAACCTAGTGCACTTGATCTACTTTCTTTTGCCTTTGGTGTTTCAAGGATGTCATGAATGTATAGCTATCATGTTAAAGAATCAAATAGTTAAATACTTCATAAAATCTTTAGGATGGTTTATTAAAGTTAAGTTGTTCAAGATAATACCACATACCAAACACAACCAATCGCGAGTGGTTTGGCATAGATATGATATAAACAACCATATTATAACATATATGGATTTACAAGATTAATGGGATGTCAAAAGCATTACAACTACATACAAGGAAAAGAGTCATAGCATAATTATCAAAGCTTGCACAACCCTCATATTCAAATTGTCTATCAACCATCACAGAGTTCTCAGGATAGCTGGCAATCACGACAAAACCAATAGATGGATGAACAATTATCGCTCACATATATAGAACAAATAGTAAGAAAAATGGTTGAGCAGAGCGATCATGATTTCAAAAAGTATAAGGAAAGATTAAAGGTTTTTTCCCAATCATTCAATATAAAGGAGGAAGAAGATGATCAAGCGTTGTTGAATTTGGAAAAAAATTTAAAAGAAATTCCAACATTCATAAATTTAAGACAAGAGATTGTGGTTTAGTATAAAGAGAACCAAGTTAAGGAGATGTTACTAAGTGAAGAAACGTGTCGTGAAGCATATGAAGAAGTAGAGAGGCCAAATTAAAAGGATTGCAATATTATTGATACTTCAAAACAATATGATTCACTTGACCATGTTAGAGAGGAGATTCATATCAAGGATATTATGCAACATGATAGTGGTCTTGATCTATAGAAGTTCGAAATAATAATGAAAGACGAAAGTAGTAAAAACTTAAGATCACATAGTACGAAATTTTTGTAAGGGATAATCAATTTTGTGGTATCAATGAAACCATTTCAATAAAAATAGCAAGATCAATATAATGGTGGGAAAATTGGGATCTTTGTAGAGATGTTTGAGAGATTACAAAAATTATCCCTTTTTAAAAGACATGGCAAGTTGTGCCAAATTATATAAAGATTATAAAAGATATGGTAGCATGACAGAAGAGGAATAGAGGATATGACGAACTTCGTGAGGATATATCATTAAAGTAACCTTGGTACATTACGGTAATCATTTGAGAGCAATGGTGCAAGCGTCTGCCTAATGACGTTAAACTAAGCTCTACTAGGAGGTTGCCTAAGAGTTTTTAATTTCAGTTTTTAAATTTCCTTTATTTATTTATTAGATAATGCAATCCAAGCAATCTAGTATTTTTCTAATTTAAATTCTTTTGTGCTAAACATGATGGTAAATAAGTTCTCAATATTTCTCAAAAATTAAAAGAGAAATTTTGCTAGAACAAATTACAATGAGAGTAATGACAACAAGAAGCCTTCTACTGCTGATAAGAAGACATATGATAAGTATAAACTCCACAACATCAATTGTCATGAGTATATAGGAGTTCGACACATTAAGATTAAATGTCCTACTTACAAAAAGAAGAAGTCCTTAAATGCTTCTTGGAGTAAGGATGGCTCTAATAATAGTGATAAAAAGTCGAATGATTCTGCTACTGCACTCAATGTTGTATTGATAAACTCAGATGATGTTGTTGCTTTTCCACCTACTGTTTGTGTTTCTGAACTTGACTCCATAAAATGTGATATGGAAAAGTGTAAAGAAAAGGCCAATGATATATGTTCTAATGTCAATGACGAGGATTCTACAAAGGATCTTCAAGTTTCTTCTTATTATGCAAAGGACATCTCTTTATGAATAGAATTTCAATTTGAAAATGAAGTATTTATTTATTAAATCTGAGTATAAGACTTTTGAAAGAGAACACAGGACGTGTCATGCACTATTAAAAGAGCATAAGATTGAAATC
This sequence comes from Stephania cephalantha, assembly GCA_039657325.1. Lineage (NCBI taxonomy): Eukaryota > Viridiplantae > Streptophyta > Magnoliopsida > Ranunculales > Menispermaceae > Stephania > Stephania cephalantha. Next base: position 35,285,506 of record CM077571.1, read on the forward strand.
TCTATACTGAAGAAATCTCTTTTTGACTCTAAGGTTGTTACTGCAAAGTTCCAATATAGTTCTCAGAAATTAAATAGAAGGGTGCAAAATGGTCAATCTTCGTAAGTTAAGCATAGACTTGGCTTTACTAAATGATTTATAAATGCACCTACCATCTTTGTCAAAGGCATGGTAATCATTGAAGGTCAATCAAATAAGACTCAAGTTGATACAACAAAGGGTAATGAAGATTCTGCCACAAAAATATTGTTGCAAGCGTAAAGAAAAAGATGAATGCTTCTACTAACAACAAACCTCCTCCTACATGTCATTATTATAGGATTGTCGGTTATATTTGACCTAGATTCTATTGGATGTTCAAAGATTTAAGTACACTTCAAAAGAAGAACTATGAATCATTTAAGGAATGTGATGTTACATATGGTGATGAAAAGAAAGGCAAGGTTATTGGCAAATGGATTCTAATGTTGTGGGAGTGCCTTATCTTAAAGGAGTTCTACATGTTGATGGGTAGAAATCTAATCGGATCAGCATAATTAAAATTTGAGACCAGGACTTAATTGTCACCTTCATTAAAGATCATTGTCTGATAATCAATAAAAAAATACAATGCATCTTGTATGGGATTTGGAAATCAAATAATTGATATATGCTATTTCAACATTCTGTAGAGCCTCACAAGTTACAAGTTATGTGAAACACTATTTATCTATTTAATACAGAGCTTTGGCACATAAGACTGGGTCATCTTAATATCAAGCAACTTTAGAAATTTCTATATCATGATGTTGTAAGAGGTATTCCTAAATTAACCTCTAAGTCTTATTATATTCGTGAGCCATATGAAAAGGGTAAACAATGCTCTTCTTCACACGTTGGCCTCAATGACATACTGACATCATGTGTGCAAGAATTACTGCACATGGACTTGCTTGGCCCAATGCAAGTTAAGAGTCTTGGGAGAAAGAAGTATGTTTTTGTTATTTTTTATGAACACTTAAGGTTTACTTGGATTGGTTTGCTGCATGATGAAGTAGACACGTTTGATGAGTTTAAGAAGTTATTTGTTCGACTTCTGAATAAGAAAAGCAATATGGATAGATTTGTTGATTCACTTTACAGTGATAATTGATGAGAGTTAGAGAATTGACAATTTGCTTATTATTTTGCTAAATTTGGGATTAATCATGAATTTGTTTCTCTTAAGACACCACAACAAAATGGTGTTATTGAAAGGAGAAATCGCACAATTCAGGAGATGGCAAGGGTCCTGCTAGTTGAGAAAAAATTGCCTAAAACTCTTTAGGGAGAAGTAGTAAATATTGCTACCTACATTATCAACATATTTTATTTCATGCCACTAACTACAAAAACTCTGTGTGAAATCTATAAAGGCAAAAATCCTTTTTTCAAACATCTTCATGTTTTCGATAATACCTACTTCATTTTGAATAATAGAGATCACTTGGGAAAGTTTGATTCAAAAAGTGATGTTGGAACTACAAAAAGAGAACTATGATTTTGATGGAATCTATCAAGGTTATAGTTGATTATTGTGCTAGAACAGAATAATTATCCTCTAAAACAATCATGATGATAAGCTGCAAACTCTAATAAGCTTAGCATCAATTACTCGGCTTATAACGAAAATATGTGATTCAGATATCACTACTCCATCTGATGAAGATGATAATGATGATGATGATGATCCAAAATCATCTACTACAGAACCTGGTTCTACTTTTATATTTGCTGCTCCACAGTAAAGGATGCTGAAAGATCATCCAATTGATAAAATTATTGGTTAAGTTGATGATCAAGTGCAAACTAGACATATTCGTCCTATTAACTATAGGAACATGGCACGCTTTGTTTGTTTACATCTCAGATTGAGCCCTAAGATTTTAAAGAGGCTCTAATGGATAAATATTGGTTAAATGTTATGCAAGAGGAACTAAATGAGTTTGTCAGATAGGATGTGTGGCAGCTTGTTCCATGACTTACTAATGTTAATATCATTGGTACTAAGTAGATGTTCTGCAATAAGACATATGACAATGAAATTATTGTTCGCAATAAAACAAAATTGGAAGCATAAGAATATACACAGGTTTAAGGAATTGATTACGATAAGACATTTGCACTAGTTGCATGATTGGAATCTTTTCGTCTACTATTATCCATTACTTGTACAGAGGTTTCAATTTACAACAAATGGATGTTAAAAGTGCTTTCCTAAATAGGCATTTGCAAGAAGAAGTTTATGTTGCAAAACCTAAAGGATTTGAGGTTCATGATGAACCTAATGATGTTTATCATCTGAAAATGGCATTTTATGGTCTGAAGCAAGCTCCACAAGCTTGGTATAACAGGTTGACTACATATTTGCTACGAAATAGACATAATGGAGGGTCTACTAATAAGACTATGTTTCTTAAAAAATAGAATAAGCAGTTTGTCGTAGCGCAGATTGATATTGATAGTATTATTTTTTAGGCTATACATGTAAAGCTAGCTTCAGAATTTGTTAATTTGATGAAAAAACAAATTGAGATGAGCATGGTTAGAGATCTGACTTATTTATTGGTTCTACAGTTTACACAGTCTAAAGATAATATATTTATATCTCTAAATAAAAATGTTAAATCTATTGTCAAGCATTTTGGAGTTGGATACTGCTAAGTCTATCTGAGCACCAATAAGTTCTAGTGAGAAGATTTATAAGGATGACAAAGGTGTTGAGGTCAACAAATACATTATACAGAGGCATGATTGGTAGCTTATTATATCTTACTATACGTAGACTAGATATTGCTTTCTGTGTTGGTGTTTGTGCTCGCAATCAAGCATGTCCAAAAGAGTCTCATTTGATTGTTGTAAAAAGGATTATGCGCTATGTGTACGAAAAAATTTACATTCAAATACTATTTCCTAAGGGAGGTGCCAGTGAATTAATCAAGTATAATGATGTTGATTGGGCTAGAAATATTGATGATCGAAAGTGTACTAGTGGCGGATGTTACTATATGGGTTCTAATCTTATTGCTTAGAACAGTAAGAAATAGAACTGCATTTCGCTATTTACTGATGAAGCCGAATATATTGCTCCAATTAGTTGTTGTACATTGTTAATATGGATGCATCAAATGCTCAAAGATTATGGTATTGCGTTATCTCAATTAACAGCCTATTGTGATAATAAAAATGTCATTGATATTTTGAAAAATCCATTTTAACATTCTAGGATGAAGCATATCGATATTCGTCATCATTATATCAAGGATCTAATGGAAAGATGTTTAATTAGTATTCAACATGTTTCTACTGAAAGGCAGCTAGCTGATATATTTATAAAGGCTTTTGATACAAAGACTTTTGAGAGATTGTGCCATGACATTGGTATTTGCTCTCACTAGCATGGGTTTTTACTACAACCTAGCAGTTATTTGCGTACAAGAAAATACTTATGTGTTTGACATTTTGTTGTGAGCTACTTTTCTGTTTGACAAAAAAACTACCACTTTGATTTCACTGCAACACGTGTTGCTCCTACCAATTCCCCTACCCATTACACCTAATGAGGGGGAGTAAATTATGTTCCATTAGACATAACAGATTAAATCTTAGAGCAATTTAAGGGAGTGTTGATTTTAAATTGAGTTTAACCTTATTAATTTTATGCGATTATCTTGTTCCCACATATCAGTCTTTCCAATTTAAACTATTCTCTCTTGTTGTAAAAATTTTTCCCTATTTGCCATTTTCATATATTTCTTGCTTCGAGTTACTACAATAATGTCCCAATCATCTTCTTCGATCTCTCATGGTGATTCTACTATAACGGTTGATCTTCGTTGATAAAGATGAATGGAATATACTGTCATCCTTTTCAAATAAAATCTACATCGGTACAACATTAGATCCTCGCATCATTGTAGATAGGATAAGGATTAAATCTAGGGCAGTCTGCAAAAGACAATATGTTGGAAAATCTAGCTCTTCTAAGAAAGCCAAAATTGCTGCTAAGGGAAAGAAGAAAGTTGATGATGAAAAGGTTTCCTTTGACTTGCTGGAGAGGATTCTTAATAAAGTCGAGGCTATCAACAAATCCTTAGAAAATAAAAATATCATTTTCATCTCACAGTACTTTACTCTACATACTCTATATGCATTTGGTCATTTCCGGTCGCTAGAATGTGCAGAGAAAATCAAAGAAACTATGAAGAGAAAATACTAGTATGATCAACTGATCAATGTGTCAATTTTCATGAAAGTGGCTTAGATAGTTTGCTACTACAGACTGGAATCTACGGTTTGGTAAATCATGAAGGCTTCTACAACAACTCCATTTTTAAGGAATTCTACATCAACTTTCTTAACAATTTTGGGGACGCTGCTGCAGACAAGGTTTTTGTTTGTGGGTACTTTATTCCATTCATTCATGCCTCAATCAACTACATGATAGGACTTTCTAGATTGGAGTCACCTGATGACAAGTTGGATCTAATGCTCGAGCTTGATGATGTTGTCTCTATGCTGACTAGAGGGACGCTTAAAACATGGCCCTTTGACGGCGCTTTCTGGCATCTTGCTACCCAACTCACTTTCAAGGCCTACATATTGTGGAAGGTCTTGACTACATGTGTAGTGGCTACTTTTCAACAAACCCATGGTTTTAGGAAACAGTGCTACTGCTATATGCCTTTGCTTTGGGGAAGAATTTCAATGTTGGGAATGAGATCTATGACTCCACAGTGCACTCAATGATGAAACAGAACAAGCTGTATCTATCGTGCTTCCTAACTTCACTGTTTAGAAGATACTCTGTCATTAAGCAAAAATATGACAAGTTCTAAAAGGTGGTGGAGGAAGATAGATGACTCATCAAATGAATTTCAACAATAGAATTGTTTATGTTGACTTCTTATACCTATAGAAGAAGTCCGCAACTGCTCAACTCCCGTTATTATTAATCAAACTGTTGATGCTCATGTTCAAACCCTTGTCACAATGCCTATATGGAAGTCAAAAAGAGATCTAGAAATGAAAGATTACTGAAGTTACTAAAAAAATGACACTAGTCCCATCAAAGTATAATCTTCAAGAGAGTAAATTTCAAGAGGGGAAGATTTTCTTCCTACTACTACATGACATTGGACTGCGACCCAATGCAAGTTCATCTGCTCTACTTCATAATTAACTAGAGGAATTTACCTCGCTTGCCGAGTTTAACGATACTGAAGATAATCATGGTAACTTTATTGAGTTATAAATTGATTAAGTACTATTAATTGCATTACAAGTGTTGGGATGAGTACACTTAAATCCCTTATGATGAATTATTGAACTAATGGTGAAGATGTTGTAACACAAAGTGAGGTTCTTAATGCCACTGTATTTGCCTAAGAAGAGTCTCTAGCAACATCCGAGACTATTCCTGTTGATGACTCGATTGTTATTAACCTTAAGGGCATTCAACCGCCTTCGGCTAGTACAACATTGGAATCTACTATTGCGGCTAAAGTGAATGAAGATTTACAACTGAAGCCAGGTATGTTAGTCCATTCCTACAACTTCAACTAAGCCAACAACTACGGCTAATGTTATTGTTGTACCTGCACCTTCTGCTCCTACTACAGCTGCCACGATACAGACAAAGGCTGCTGAAGATAACTCTGCTGCAACACAGGATGAACTGCTACAAGAACCAAGTTCTATAGTGATGATGAGACAACACCCGCTAATGTTTGACTATTTCTTAGATTGCATTGCCTATGTCACTATCTAAAAAGAAAATGTAGTTGCACAGATGCGACCAATGCTAGAAGAGCCGGACATTGCTGATACCGGACTTTGCTGATAGAGGTGGTTAGTTAGAACATAGCTGTAATCTTTTTGACATTATTTAGTCAATAATGTCGAGTAAGCAAGAGAGCGACTGTAAGGTTAAAGTGTTATTTTGGTTTTGCAAGCACATGAACTTGATGTTTTCAAACTACATTTCATTGTTGTACTTATTGGTTGCCGACTATAATCTTTTACAGGTTATGACTTTTGTGTGTTGTTACTTTAATCTATTGGTAACTGTACATTTGATGAAGTTCCTCAAAAATTTGGTTATTTTTCTAAGTTACTACTTTTCGCCAATCTACAACAAAAGTGGAGATTGATCGACCCTAGCTTACTAATTTAGGTAAGCCTATCGTTGTTAGCAGTATAATGTCAAAATAGGAGCAAAATAGTACATATAATTTATTGAAATACTACAATGCAAATTTCAGTGAAGATTATTGTATCAAAGTCAGAGTCGAAGAAAAAGACAGATCTAAAATTGAAGTATGAACTAAATACGAGTTGGATACTGAAGCAATGTAACTGTCAGTATTACTCTACAACAATGAAGAAGTTTGATACTGCAAGCTCAGAACTTCAATACTAAATTGGATTTGGACGCACTTTCTTGTAAATGAGTTATTTACCGACTAGTACTACAATTCAACCAATAGGAATGGTCATGAATGTATCATTTCAAGTGAACAACTACATCGTACCCATAAATTTATTAGTCATGCCACACTTTATTAATAAAAGATCCTTCTTTAATTTTAGGATGGCCTTTCTTGTCCACTACACATGATGTTATGAATATTCAAAACAAAACTATCACTCAGACAATCAATGGTCGAGCACTCACTTTCTAGAATCGCGCTAGAGTGGATAATCATATATTCAAGTATATAAATCTAACTTCATTCTAGAAGGGTTCAATCGAGCCAACGACAGTAAACAAAAGTGCTTTATGGGAGGCATCCCATATTCTGTGTTCATTTATATTTTATTAGGAATTTAGTTTTGTTTAGTTTGGTATGGTCTATTTTTATACTCTCACCTTTTGACTCTTGTACTGAAAATATTTTTGATATTTAAACTTCGAGGTAATTTCAATTAAAGGGGAGTGATCGAGTTGTTTTTGTTTATATGGCCTTTATGCAAGTTGCAATATTCACTTGCTTATTTGTTTATTTACTTAATTAACAAAATTATTTAGTAAGTTACATATCCTAATCAAACTTTTGAAATTTTTGTCAATTCTACCTTAATATAAGTTTAAATGAATGATATTTATGTTAATTATGGAATAATTTAAATAATAATAAATTAGGCCTGGTGATTCCCTACTGAATCGAAACAACATTAGGAATCATTGGTAAAATCCATGACGAAAATCGAGAAATTAAGTGAAAATTCGAGTCTGGTGAATCCTCAACTATTTGCCACTTCAAAGGAATTGCTACACAATTCTATGGGTCACTGCACCTTACATTCACTAATTCACCTAGCAATTTCCCAGCGATTCACTGATTCAATAAATAACCCTAAAGTTAGAACACTAAGAGAACTTCTCCACCACTAAATTTACTGATGAATCAGAGAGAGATGAAAAGTTTAGGAGACACCAAGGACTCATTTTTATATGCACAATCTAATAAACACCAAAGCTTTTGCTAGGATGAAGAGCGATATTAGTAAGAATAGGAAAATTAGACCGAATAGGGGTTTCAATGTTAAGAATGTAGTAAATTAGGGGCTTGAATTTTGAACATAATAAAGGAAAGAAATTGGGGATTGTTTACTAGGGACTATAATGTCGACAATAACGCATTATCCTTTATAGAGATGGGTTGTGAAATTATAGTACGATAGTTTTACGCAAATCGACACGAAGATGATAATTTGATGGCTGCTACAGTCCGAGGAAGACCAGTGGACTACTCACCTGCATGATTAAACTAGTTACTTTAGATTACTAGAATTCAATAAAAGATAAAATAATGAGTACCCAAAACCCGAGTGTGTGTATAGACACAAATTTCCCATGAAACAATTAGAAATGGTTTAGAAGCAATTCGTGGGGATGGATCTCTTTTATTCATTTATGCTTCATGAGGTATTTTTGTTTTGTTGGAAATCCAACTTTACTTTTAAACCTTGAGGACAAGGTTTGGAATGAGTTTGGGGTTATTAGGTGAATTGAAGTATGAAGAACCAAAATATGGAAGAAACGAGAGGCATAATCTATTTATTTATTCAAAGGTTACTAAATTTTTTAAATTTTTGAAGATATGGGTAATATTTCTTCATTTTAATATATTTTACTTATAAATATTATTAAATATAATTTTCACTTAAATAAAAGCGATAAATTATATTACCTATGAAAATAGAAATTTTATGATTGAAATGAATTGTTATACCTTATTTGACTTAACCCAGATTGGGTATACACTAAAGGAGTTTATAGGGGATTGATTGATTTGTGTTAGACATTATAATTAGTAAAAGATCAAAACGAAAGTGCAAGATAAACAAGATTGATTTCTAAGAATCTTATTATACAAAACTTATGAATCAAGTATTTAATTTATACATATATAATGAAAAGAACTTAAGCTCAATTGAAGGGAAAAATAGGAAATTAGTCGATAAATTTTATTAAGTTGGAAAGAGTACTTCCTAAACTATAGTAAAAGTGAGAAGTGTTAATAAGAGTTTTTACAAGAAAAAATAAAGAAACCTACAGATTCCAAAGGAAATGGAGTAGGGGTTCTAGTTGTAGGAAAAACGAAAGGAAGAATTCCTATAAAAAAAATAACAGATTCCAAAAGAAATGGAGGTAACCGTAGGAATATTGTAACGACCCAGATTTATTAAAATTGTTATTTATTATTATTTCAAAACTAAGACACCAGGTATATCCACATGGACGTCGTAGATAAGCTAGGGGCACGCTTGAAGATAAGTGATTATTTAAACTTATATATAGGATTACTTTAGTAGTATATTTGGTATAAATATCTAGGAATGAGCTCTAATTGACGATATTTATGTAGTTTTAGGTATACAAGGTATAAAGGAGACAAAGGATTGATTTATAGATGAAACGAAAGTAAAATGCACAAAACAATGTTTGACTCCAGGGCTAGTAGGCTTGACACCATGGAAAGAGTATACACAATGTGGGCAAGGCATGGATAAGGAAGAAAAGAAGGATATAGGTGTAGTAGAGTCGGCGCAGTGGGTATATAAGGACGGCGCTGGGGTGGACAACATAAGGCACCGAGCACATTGAGAAAAGAAAAAGCAGAAAAAAAAGGTCGAAGCTATGGCAGTGCAGCAGCTATACAAAGACAACATCAGATCACTTATAGACAATGCCAAGATGTAGAAAATAGATAGTTTAGAGTTCTAGTTTGATTGGAACTGTCTAGTAAGGTTTCTCATTGTATTCTAAAGTGTATTATATGTATAAATCTATATTATGACGAGATCAACCCACCAATTTACGAATTATCATTAAGAGCAATTAACATAGTTTAACATATTTTTACTTTATTCTTAAGTATTAGGAAAAGTTTTGGGGGAGAAGACATTGAAGAGTCCAGGCATGTTTATTCGATGTTGTTTTCTTGATTTAATTGAAGTTATTTAATTCAATCTTGGATTGGAATGAATATTATGATGTATATGTTTATTTTGGTGATTTGTGAGTAGTTCATTAATCTTAGGGGTTAATGGATCAAATGGTATGAATGCGATGCTAATGTAGTTAAGAATGGATTATAAAGTTTAAAAGGTCAATATTTATAATTTTTGTTGATTCTATACATAATGCTTTGAACATCTTGATCACGGTTTTGTTGATTAGAGGTTTTAGGAGTTATCACGGCCATTGAAACTTGTAAGCTAGATATGGATTATTAAACCATAAAATATATAACATCTATAGATTGTTATTGATTAGAACGGAATGGATAGTAAACATAAGTGGTTATGAATCTAAAGATTTGAAACTTAAAGCAATTTGGAACTTATGTTATTCAAACCGATAGGTGGAGTTCTAGTTTGCACATTAGATTTTTTTTGTCTTGATATTTGGTTGAAGTGGATTTGAAGGAAAACTTTCTATTATAATTAAGCATTGCACACACATAATGATGATGAAGGAAGTGAATTGAAAAGCATAGTTATTCATTATATAGGTAAAGTTGTAAACTAAGTTCTTCTTTTAATAATACCAGTATTTACATTGTTTTGCTAAAATAAAAACCAATTAAAAAGTGATTTTCTTAGCAATAGAGTAAATCTGATTAAAAGAATAATGCGCAATACACCATTCCTTGAGGATGATCTTCATAATCATCATTAGTTGATTACATTATTACTACAATCGAGCCATTACGCTTGTCGCCACGATCAAGTTTTTAGCAACATTGCCGGGGATAGGTAGCAACAAACTAGTTTAGTTTAGTTTACAAAATTGTTAAGTTTTATTTTAAGTAATTTACTTTCAAGTTTATAAAAAGAAAAAAATAAATAATAAATAAATAAATAAATAAATAAGGGTTTAAGTTTCAAGTTTGACAATCTGCACTTGGTTTTTTTTTTCCTTTCAGGGAGAATTAGTTCTTGCATAGTAAAAGAGGGAAGGACTTAATGCCTTACGATCCTGAGATTGACAAAACCAAAGAGGGAAAGAAAAATACAGGAATCTAGATGGCGAAGGATCAAGCATGAATACAACATTAAGGTTGAGGGAATAACCAACTCGAAAGTGATCTGGTAGTGCAAGATGGAGGGCAAGGATAGAGATGTCTTCGTGACTACTTCAAGCCATAAGTTCAAGGGACTTATAACAGAGTGATGAGGCATCTAGCCAACACCACTAAGTTTGGACTGAGAAGTTCGCTAATAAACATGGTGTAAAATAGCCTAATCAACAGGCTAGCAAATGAGGATCAAGTTGCAAACGTAGAGAATTTCTTGAAGAAGTGCGACATTATACACATTATCGGAGTTGCAAAGGAAGTGATCAGGATGAGACTTTCCAATTCTCATTGGGTGGAAATGCGAACTCCTAGTCCGAAGACTGGACAAATGGAATATGACTTCATGGGCAGAAATCAATGAAAGATTTATATACAAGTTTTTTCCCCCAAGAAGGGCCAGCAATAGGAAACTAAAATCATTAATCTAAACTCGGAGTATGTTGAGACTCTTGGTAATGCTTGAGAAGATTCAAGGAAATGCAAAGAAGATGTCCATTTGAGTGTGATCGCGTGTCGTGCGTGCAAAATATAACCCGCAATGGAGTTACCAACCACAAGGGTGTAGTAGTGGTAAATACGGGGTCGAATCCACAGGACTTGAGTTTTACTCTAAGTTAACTAAAACTGGGGGGTTTTAGAAAGTTCGAAGAAACAATTAATTAAAACTAGCAAGAATAAAAAAATTTGCAAAAGATGATATCAATGAGAGAAAAACACCTAAGTCTACGGTTCCACAAGCAAAAATAAAGATTCAATTGTATATTATGGTCCTCGATCTTTCCAAAAAGTTATTAATTCAAGTTCTCCTAGATTAGCTATAGAAAGTCGACATCTACCAGCAATTCTTAATTCCCCTAATCTCGATAGCTCAGACATCCTCAACTAACTACTTCCCTTATTAATGCATAACCCTAGAAATCCTTCAATCGGGCTTGGCACACTAACCGTAATAATAAGGATCCGTGGGAACACTAATCCTAAATAACCGAATCGCATCTGCTTACGGTTTAACCTAGATTCGATTGTTGCACACTCATGAACTAAAAGGGTTTTACGGCAAACGGGTGAGTGTTCATCACTTTATTGGTCCAAAAGTACAATTACAGACACAAATGGTCCAATTAACTATAGATTATCCACCTAAAAGCGTGCAATGGCCATATACACCCTAGATCTAAACCATAATCCTTAAAATCAACAACAATGAAATTGGAGAAAATAAGTTAAATTAAATAAAAACCATAGATCTCACAATTTTATGCCATGAATCAAGAATCCAACTTGTTTCCCCTCTGACGTAGGTAAAGATTGGATTAGCCGGACATGGTCTTTATAATCACCAAGTATGAAAAGGATTGTGTGGCAGCTCTAATATCGACTCCTCGAATGAATACCCTAGTTCTTAATATGAAAAACCACTAAAACTTTCTCTCTAAAGGTGAGAGAAACTAATTTTAGGGGTTGGTCTCGTGACATGTGCGCCGAGGAGCATCTATGGCTGATTTTTGGCTCAAAAATGGGTTCGGGACACTTGTCTAAATTTGGATGAAGGAGCTCAAGACCGCTGACGTGGCAAGTGTTCATTGGCTGTGGAAGCTGCTGGTGACGTTGTGGACTGCTATGAGGTTGACATGTGGCGAAAGAAATTGCATTGGTGAAGCTCGCACGACTTTATGCGAAGTTGTGGGGAATAGCACTTAACCGCATCTCGAGGAAAATCGGTGGTTGCTTAAACGAGGGAGCTGCTGAGAGGGTGTGCTGGACTAATGGAAGAAAGACACGTGGCACTGGTTTGGCGAGCTGGGCAAATCCGCATTTGACATGTAGCAGTCAACAGCTAAGAAGCAAAGAACGCACAATTTATGCATAATTCGAGAAAATCAAACGTATGTTGAACTCAAGTGACTTAACTGTGTCACTCCCTACGTCATTTGGTATGTTGTCTCCTATTCTACTCACCACGCAGCACGTAACTCGAAGCAAATCGTCTGGCGTCTGATCACTGCACGTAAATACTCCATTTTGAGTATTTTTTTACCGCGAATTTAACCGCGCACTCCATTTCACCTGAAACGACCAATAAATATAATTAAATATATATTTTGGAGACTTTTCACATTAAACACATTAAAATAAACTAATACAAGCCTATCAATACCAACTTATCAAATACCCCCAAACTTAAGACTTTGCACGTCCCGAGTAAAGGTGTAAATGACAACACAAACTAAACTAAACCTATACCCGATTCAAAACTCATGGAGTCCCTTTGATTTATAAAGCCACCAAATTAACAAGCAACTTAGAAAAATTTAGAGTTATGATATGTCAAGACTCGCAACCCAAACACAATTAAGATCACAGTTTAAAGTCATAGATTCAGTCAAGACAAAGGCCATCAACTACTCACGAGTTTTCTTGGTCTATACATTCAAGCACGCAAGTTTAAAATTTCACTTAATCAAGTGAAAGCACTCGAGCTAAATCTTTTATTTGAGGAGTTTTCATAACTTCCACCTTTATTTATCTTATTTTCTCTATTTTTCACAATTTTTCTTTCAAGTAATGTGATCCTTCCTACATTTCCTGTGAACCGCTTTTCTCACTTTTCCCACAACAAATCTCCCTGCTCCATTTCCTATGGAAACCTGTGGGACACTCTATTTTTGGAAAAACTCATGTTAGCCCTTCTTACTTCCACTATGATGAATCAAATCCCCCAATATCGGTTAAAATATTAACACTTTCACAAGTTTGACCGTCTACGCATTTTTGTATTAGCACAAAGCCCAACCATCAACTAAGTTCCGAATCATGAAAACATAAAAAAGCTAAACTACGACTCGATTGAATGTTTCTCCTAATTTTCCCTAAGTTTCATGTCAAAAAGGCAACCAAAGTGTACTCATCCATTACCAAATGCATGAAACAAAGTCTCGGGTGACTCTAAATGCAACATATGACACTATGTAAGGTCTAAATGCAAGAACAAACATAGAAAGACACATGTCTACTACTAATAATAATAAAAAAACTATACTAAATGCATGCCTGAAAATGTATCATATTCTAGTGAAATGGAGGATAAAAGTATCAATGATAAGAAAAGAGGAATGGAAAGATACGAGAATGACAATAACACCACCATTACCATCCGATAATCGCATAATTTCAAAAATTTAACGATCATATATATGGCATTTAGCAAGAAATCCATCATACACAATCCACAATCCTTAAAATGCCCCAAACTTATTTCGAACCTTGCCCCAAGGTTCAAAACAAGTCAAGAGGTCCACACATAGAAAACAAAGAAGAAGGTGAAAGAACATGATAGATATAAGAAGGAAATGATACGAGTTCATGCATAATGATAAAAAATACAAAAACGAATAAACAAAATAATACTTATCAATCAGTCAATCAATCAGGTAATGGCTTCAACTCAAATGTGCGAGCTTTGACTAAGGAGGGAGAAATTTTGGAGTCAGTAGTAGGAAACTCTAAATAACTGACATTTTGGGGTAGGGGTTGGAATGAATCCAACTCTAAAACAGCATCCTCGATATCAATATCAAGGGTCTGAACACTATGGTGGATATGAGTAGTGTCGAAATGATTCTCTAACACTACTTTAACTTCATAATCGCCCTTCGTAAGAAAGGTCTGCTTAACGAATGGATCCACACAGTCCATGGTACACACCATAGAAGACATGTGAATGGGGTATCGCATCGCATCATAGATGTTAAATTTGATGACTTCACCATCAAACTCTATGTTAAGAAATCCTTTTATCAACATCTATCTTCGTCTTCGCCGTTTTCAAGAACGGACGTCCAAGGAGAACTGATGAAGCATTGGGGAATGGTTTTCCTTCCTATCTACCATATAAAAGTCGACAGGAAACACGAATTTGTTCACTCAGACTAGAACATCCTCGAGAACACCAATGGGTCTGATAACTAAACAGTTTACCAACAAAATGATAATACTAGTCTCCTCTAATGGGCCTGCATTCAATGTCTCATAAATAGACAATGGCATGACATTAATGGAAGCGCTAAGGTCGCACATAGCTCTTTGAATGCTTACATCACCTATAACACAAGGCACTGAGAACATCTTTTGATCCTTACAATTAGGAGGCAACTTCTTCTCTAGGATAGTCGTGACGATTTTTCCCATAGTCGTGACGATTTTTCCCATTTGGACTTTTTCTTTGCCTTTTAATTTCCCTTTATTGTGCATAATTCCCTAAGAAACTTTGCATACCTAGGGACTTGCTTTAAAGCGTCGAGGAGTGGAATATTGATTTCCACTTGCTAAAAGGTCTTAAGAATTTCTTTCTCTTCCTCATTTTTCTTATTTAGGTTGAGTCATTGTAGAAAAGGAGGTTTGACCTTAAATGTGCGCGGTGCTTCCTTTAGAGTAGTAACCATCTGTTTAAGGACAGACGAAGTCACTACTAACTCGTGTTCTTTCTCATTTGCTTTGTCTTTCACATCAAATGACCAATTGTTCCTTTTGAGTCCCTCTAGCTCTTTACCGCTTCGGAGTGTAACTGCGTTAGCACTCTCGTTAGGATTCGGGTAAGGTTGCGAATGAAACTTTCCCTTATCCTCGAGATGTCCACTTTGATGTGCCATTTGGTCCATTTGAAATTGAAAAGTTCGGACCGCCGATTTGGTTTCACTGATGGATTTCTCAGTGGTAGCCTTAAATTGGACTATTTCACTCATAAATTGGCTCTGTTGAGCCATAAGAGCTCTGAACATATCCTTAGGTGAAGAGGAATTATTAGAGGGTGTAGGCAATGGTTGACCTCTCGGGACGAAGGTCTGGTAGTTCTGATTTTGAGGTCCATAAGTGAAATTCGGATTGTTCCTCGCCGTTGCGTGATTGTATTATTCCCAAATGGGACTCAAGGTGGTCCCTAGAACTGATTACCCATAGCATTGGCCTGTAGATTGTCTTCAGAAAAAGTAGGACATTCATTAGTCGCATGATTTGTGGCGGTACAAATGCCACAAACTTTGACTTGGACTTTGCCAAAGGAGAGGAAACGCTCCATCATGGAGATCAATTGGTCAATTTTCTGGTCGGTAGAACTCGAGACACTCCCTACTGTCAGAATTCGGTATGGAGTAGCATCAAGATCACCATAAAGGCGTGATTGTTGTGTGATGTCCTCATAAAGTTGCTTCATTTGGGGTGGAGTTTTATCTCAAAGAAAACCCCCACACGCATTATCAATCATGCGTCGTTCTATGGGCGACATGCCAATATAGAATAAATGGGCTATAGCCTTCTCAGACTGACATGTTGCGAGCAGCTTTTAATTAATCGCTTATAGCGATCATAATATGCACCAAATGATTCACCCTACTTCATTTCGATGCTACATATATCCTTGATGAGCTGAGCAACTCTATCCTTAGGGAAGTATTAATTTAAAAATGCAGTTGTCATCTCGTTCCATGAGTTAATGCAGCCAGGCAGGAAGGTAGAAAAGCCATTCATTTGGCTTTTTCCTTAACGCGAAACAAAAAAGATCTAAGCTTAACCATGTCCTCATCCGCATTTGAGGTTTTCATTGACTTGCAATTTGTCCGAAACTCATTCAAGAAAGTAACGGGGTCTTCATTCTCTCCACCATGAAAGGATGGTACGAGATGAATAAACTCGGACCTCAACTCAAAATCTATGGCATTATTTGGATAGTTGATGTAGAGGGGTTGTTGTGCCAAAAGAGCTTGAAGCTCTTGATTGGTGTGCCCCATAGTGATTTGGTGATTTTCAGTCATGTTTACAGGATTTTGGCCTTATTGTTGCCTAAATTGGGTCTCTTTAATCCACCTATGCAATGTTCTCTCCTGTTCAGGATCTAAAGGTAACAGTGAACCAGTCGATTTTTACCGAGTGAGGTTTGGTAGCATAAAACTAAGAAAAAAAGAAGAAAAAAGAAAACTAAACTCAGAGTAAGGACTAAGTCTCTGGCAACGGTGCCAAAATTTGATCACGTGTCATGCGTGCCAAATATAACCCGCAATGGAGTAACTAACCACAAGGGTTTAATAGTGGTAAATACGGGGTCGAATCCACAGGACTTGAGTTTTACTCTAAGTTAACTAAAAAAGGGGGTGCTAGAAAGTTCGAAGAAACAATTAATTAAAACTAGCAAGAACGAAAAATATGCAAAAGATGATACCAATGACAGAAAAACACCTAAGTCTACGGTTCCACAAGCAAGAATCAAGATTTAATGGCTTATTATGGTACTCAATATTTCTAAAAAGTTATTAATTCAAGTTCTCCTAGATTAGCTATAGAAAATCGACGTCCACCATAAATTTATAATTCCCCTAATCTCGATAGCTAGGAGGTTCACCACTAACTACTTCCCTAATAAATGCATAACCCAAGACATCCACTAATCGGGTTTAACACACTAACCACAATAATAAGGATCCGTGGGAATACTAATCTTAAATAACCAAATCGCGTCCGCTTCCAATTTATCCTAGATTCAATCGTTGCACACTCAAGAACCGAAAGGGTTTTACGGCAAACGGGTGAGTGTTCGTCACTTTATTGGTCTAAAAGTACAATTACGGACACAATCGGTCCAATTAACTATAGATTGTCCACCTAAAAGCATGCAATGGTCAAATAAACACCCTAGATCTAAACCATAATCCTTAAAATCAACATTAATGAAAAAGGAGAAAATAAATTAAAGTAAAGTAAAATCATTGATCTCACAATTTTTAGCCATGAATAAAGAATCTCACTTGTTTCCCCTCGGACCTAGGCGAAGATTGGTTTAGCCGGACATGGTCTTTACAATCACCAACTATGAAAAGTTATATGTGGCAGCTCCAACATCGACTCCTCAGATGAATACCCTAGTTGCTAATTTGAAAAACCACTAAAAATTGCTCTCTAGAGGTGAGAAAAACTAATTTGGGGGATTGGTCTCGTAATACGTGCGTAGAGGAGCATCTATGGCTAATTTTTGGCTCAAAAATGGGTTGTGGACACTTGTCTGTTTCATTGGATGAAGGAGCATTGACTACTAACATGGTGAGTGTTCATTGGCTGAGGAAGCTGCTGGTGAAGATGTGGAGTGCTATGAGGTTCACACGTGGCGGAAGAAATTGCTTTGGTGAAGCTCGCACGACTTTGTGTGAAGTTATGTGATAGGGCACTTAACCGCATCTCGAGGAAAATCGTTTGTTGTTGAGACGAGGAAGCTGCTGTGAGGGTGAGCTGGACTAATGGAAGATAGACACGTGGCGCTGGTTTGGTGACATGGGCGAATCCACATTTGACACGCGGTAGTCAACATATAGGAAGCAATGAATGCACAGTTTATGCATCAATTTTGGGGACTATAGCAACACGTAAATTGAAGGAAATCCAATGCATGCTGAACTCAAGTGATATAATTGTGTCACTCCCTGCGTCATTTGGTATGTTGTCTCCTATTTTACTTACCACGCAACACGTAACTCGAGGCAAAATGTCTAGCGTCCGATCATTGTACGTAAATACTCCATTTTGTGTTTTTTTTTCCACGAATTCAGCTGCGTACTCTGTTTCACCTGAAAACGACCAATAAATATAATTAAATATATATTTTGGAGACTTTTGACATTAAAAACATTAAGATAAACTAATAAAAGCCTATAAAAACCAACTTATCATATGGATATGTGAAAATGGGCACAACTACAAAATTTCCACTATGGGATTAATCATAGCACCAACACAAAAGTAGATGCCACAGCATGTAGTTCTCTGCTAACCAAAGATTTGGATAGAGCAGTAGATTTTCTGGATCTTATGTCTAAGAAATCTAAAGTCGGTACTTGTTCAATAGAGAGAAGCCAGTAAGCGTATATGAGAATGATTCGCAAGCTTTGATTATGGAACAACTATCCAACCTGAGCAGTAAAATGGAAAAGCTTCAAATGGGAAAATAAATTCCACAAGTGTAAGCTATACGTCAACCCGTTAATCACCATGCCATGTTGGTTAACCCAATTGACATGCAGCAAGGAATGTAGCTGGAGGAGATCATATTTATGAACAACCAAAGCTATGAAAACAATTTCAGGCGATCCTCAAAGGTTTAATCAAGCATACAACAACTTGAACTTCTCATATGGAAATCCTGATAACACACTAAAGTTACCTCAAGGCTTTTATCAAGCAAGTCTAATAAGGGAGGGCAGAGTGAAGAAATGACTTTATTAAAGTCAATTGAGAAATTCTTTCACGCCATCGACATGAAAAATAAGGAACTCCATAAAAGCATGAGAAAGAGATGGAAAAGTGAAGCTTGATGTAAAGAGGATAGACGATTAGAGATCACAATCCATCATGAACCTGCAGAAACAGATTGGTGTGCTAGCCATTACTTTGAATTCAAGGAAGGAATGGCAGTTTTCGAGTAACACTGGCATAAATGCCAAGGTGAATGTTATTGCTATTTACATGATGAACACTACGACAACGACTGAGCCAATGCAAGAGCAAGTGATGTATAAGCAAGAAAGAGTCACCATTTTGGCTATGAGAAAATATGAGGTGATGCATGAGAAAGGAACATAATTAAAGCAAAATAAACTCAAAGGATTTAAGCAACAAAGGATAAATGGCTTAAAGAATAATAAGAATGTGAATAAATAATGGGGCGTTGAGCAACAAGATGAGGAACCTTCCAAAGAAGTATCAAAAGGAATGAGTATCAATATTTTTCTAAAGAAACCGAAATGAAAATTCAAGTTCACACTAAGACTTCAACCAATTAGAGGAGAGTACTTTAAGAAATATGCATACCAATGAGCATTTAGGCACACTGGTTTAGAAACATCTTGTATAAAATAAAAGCTTTAGTTAATGTAATTAATATAAAGGACATGTTGCAAGCAGTTTTGAAGATCAATTTTCCTAATACAACGGAGTGGCAATTAGTTGATGGTGACTTAGTACCAATAATATGGAAAGTCTTGAATGTGTATGTCAAAGTGGGTAGATTCACATTTATCATGGATTTTTAGATTATTGATCATAATATGGATGAAGATGTATCTATGATACTTGGGTGGCCATTCTTAACCACTTCCAATGCGGTCTTTCACACAAGGAAGAAAATGATCATAATGAGTATCGAAGAAGATGATGAAGCCAAGAAGATTGCCTTTGTTGAAAGGTAAGAAGTACATCCGAATGGAAGGGATATCGTTATCTCAAACCTAGAAATGGAGTATCTCAATTTAGACTTGAACTAAACAAGCGAAAAGCTGTCGAGGTAATGACGTTAATCAAAGCACTACTCCGAGGCAGCCCAGGAGATTTTAAATTTCAGTTAGTTAGTTATTTAGTTAGCTTAGTTAGAGCAATCCAAACGTGTTACTAATTTTATAACTTTTGAAAGATTTGTGCTAATTGTGCAGGAAATACCTTATATTCAGTTACATTTCATCGAAAAGAGAAGTCTCGAATAAGTCAGTAAAGACCGTTAAAGAGCAAAGGTGTTAAATTAATAAAGGTCGGTACATGGACAAATCACGGGTAAGTTTTTATAGTATTTTTATATATACAAGCTATTTCACGTTGTCAAGACGCCTTTTATAGTAATACACAGATTGGGAGAGCGCCAATAGGTAGTTAATGAAAATTTTGCAAAATTTGGTTGACATTTTGTGTGTACACATACAACACCATGAATACAAATGGACGATGGTAGCATTGCGCCTAGCTGTGAGCAAAAAATGCTCACAACAAACTCGACACCGTGGCCACGCTGTGGTGGTGTTGTGCCCTCTAAAGGACGGCGCCGGCATCGAGATAGGAGTCTACTTAAAACCTATTACATACACCACTAACCAAGCATACACCCATCTAAAACACAAGATTGAGCAATTCTAAGAGAGAAGAGTGTTCCTAGAAATCAAGAACGAAAAAAGAGAGTGCATTTTGGATTTGAACAAAGAAGAGAGCTAGGGCTTTCAATTGTAGAAGAGATTCAAGTGAGCACTAGGGTTTTAGTTTTGTGAACAAGTGAGAGGGCTTAGATTGTTAGAGGCTTGGAGAAGAAACCTACACTAGAAAATAGCCTGGCATTGAGGTAAAGTTACAATTTCATTAGTTATACATTGAAATATTTGGATAATCTAATGAAATTGCATGTATTGTAGATTTGAGGTTATTGGATAGGAATTTTAAGTTTGGTGGATTTACAGCATCAATGTGGCTTATGGTAAATTAATTTACACCTTTTGCACTATTTGGCATGTAAATTACCCTTGTGAATGAAACTTTGTGAGTTTAGGTGATTTGAAGACCCGTGTTGTGAATTATTGTGTTGTGTCAATTATTTAAAAAATGCCAACAAGTAGGCATGCAAGTCAAAATAGTGAAGTTAAAGTAAATGATTAAGAGGCATCATCCTCATGTGATCCAAATGAGGATTGACCAAGGCCATTTAATTCAATGTACTACATTAATAAAATGGCCAAAGAGAAATGTGAAGCCATTGAGAATAGGGAATTCATTTGTGAGAGAGGAATAAACCTACGGCTAAGTACGAAAACATAGAGTAAATAATTTCATTAGGCAACTAAGTTCGAAGCAATTCACTCAAGACTATAGAGAGAACAAGGTTAATGGAGTGAGTGAAATTGTTTATGCATTTTATGCCAATGCAATGTTTACAAAGAAAGGTCACCCAATGAAGGTGAGAGGGGCATTGGTCCCATTTAATGAGCGATACATAAATGTATCTATGGGTTATAGCACTTATGTATGGTTGGAGAGTCAAAGACCTTCCTGGATGATATGTGTGAGAGACCCTATAACCTAAACCCTTTTAGAGTTATTGAGATACCATTGGTTGTCCGAGGACAGCAAGGGTTTTTTAATGGGAGCTAAGAATGTGCCAAAGCACATTAAGAAGAGGAGCATGAGGAAAGTTTTTTGAACGTGGCCACACTTTCTGGTTGGTTCATTTTACCAGACCACTTAGCAAGACGAGATCAACAAGCACAAGACGGCTTGTTTGTATAAGATTATAAAGAACGGAAGGATCAATGTGGGCGAGATCATCTACATGAACATAAGGTGGTCTATTATGTATGCGAGAGACAACAAGTTGTTGTTTCCAATCTTAATCACCAAGATGTGCTAAAAGGCCGGAGTGCGATTGATTCAAGGTGATGAATTTGATATTAAGCTTCAAGCGACAATAGCTTAGGAGTTTATGCTAACCTTGAAATCACCTACTGGATACCAAAACTCAGAGGATGAGAGAGAAAGAGCCGAGGGGATCATAATTGAGGCCAAGTTGTTGGCCAAAGAGCAAGAGGATCACACAACAGCAATAGCAGCAATAGTGGAGTTGGTCGAAGAGTTGCAAAAAGAAAGATATGGAGAGGAGGAGGATCACTAGCAGGGATTTTCTGAGGGCTACGAGTTTGTAGATCCACTAATAGGAAAGATGGACTTGGATGGTCCTAAGGTTTTTCCACCACCTACACCACAACAGGCACTACTACCACCACGTGATGACTCGACTCCACAGGCAGTAGAGGCTATGGATTACTAAGATGAGGAGATAGTACATAGAGGACAAGGCTCAGTATTATAAAGCCTTGATGAGATATGAGTATGACCGACTACATGAACAGAGTAATATCATTTTATTTGCATATCATCAGTATGATATAGCTAGATACAAGGGTAGCAGACATATGTGACCTACTAATAGCTCTATTGGCTTTCCTGCAGCACCGAACTATATGTTTTGTCCTAACGTAGTGCAGAATAGAGACGGTGCATCTTTTGACACCTTCTTTTGCCAGAGCTAATGAAGATGCGAAGCCCTAGAGTCCAAGTCTTAGGATTTCTTTAGACCTTGGGGAGATGAATGATACATTTATACTGGCTACTTTTACATTTGGGTTATTTTTTCACTTTATTAGTTATTTTAATTTTATGTTATGCATTATTATGTTCTATTATTATTATATTTGTGTGTTAGTGTTTCATGTTTCAGGCTTATTTTTAAACCTTAAGCACAAGGTTTGGTTAATGCTTAGGAGAATCAACACGACACTATGGGAAGCAATAAGAAAGGATGAAATAAGGATAAACATTATTGGTTTGAGAGAAAAATTTATTTTAAAAGCACTTAAAGAGGAAAGCACGGTAGTGCATTTTTTCATTTACTTATGATTTGAATGTGTCTAAGTAATATAGATTAGGTTATATATAGTACCATGTAATGAATAAGTAATTCATTTGCAAAGTTCACGCCTTTAATTCAGGATGAGGAAGAAAACAAGTGTCTTTTTTATATGGAACTGAAAAGAGTGTTATCAATTTTTGAAGAAAATAAGAAATTTAGCAAACGATAGTATGATTTCATGATTAGAGACATAGAGTTAGGTAAGACCATGAACTTAAAAGAAAATCAAGAATACTAGTACTGAGAGGGGAAGAGATAGGCATAATGTTAATGAAAAAGTTTGAGTTAAAACTTGTTAATAAATTGAAAGCAAGAAGTGCTAACAAGAGATTTAAACATAAAAGGTTAGGGATCTTGTACTAGAAAATAAAAAGAGAAAAGAAAAAAAATAGATAAGAACAATAAAAAAAGGCATAAGTTAGAGTGAAACTCTTCAAATAGAAGATTTAGCTCGAGTACAAGTGGCTTAGTTGAGTTAAGTTTTCTTTCCAACTATATTGAGTTATATGGACTCTTGGAGTGCTAAAGTCTACTAAACTAGTATGATCTATGCTTATTTGTCAATTCTTAAGCATAATGAGAAATCATGAGATTGTACACTTGCTATTTGAGTGTCAAGGTGATATATTCTTGTGAGTAGGGATGGTTTTGGTTGTGAAATACTTTTTTTTTTCAAAAGTGAATTGTATGTGGTGTTCAAGCAACATGTTTTTAAAAGTATAAGTTTTTGCAAAGAAAAACTCTTGAGTTGATTATTAACTTGAACTTATTTGAATGAAAGGATACTCAATTAACAATGTAAAATGAATATGGGTTTAAGTAGTAGTAGTAGTAGTAGTAGTAGTAAGAATACTTAGTAAAATACACTTTTGCTAGGGACGTGCAAAACCCTAAGTTTTAGAGGTATTTGATAAGTGATTATTTAGACTTATATATAGGACTAGTTTAGTAGTATATTTGGTAAAAATATTTCGGAATGAGCTCTAATTGATGATATTTTTGTGTTTTTAAGTATATAAGATATAAAGGACATAAACGAGTGATTTCCTAATAAAACGATGATAAAATACACAAAACCATGTTTGACGTCGTGGCTAGTAAGCTTGTCGGTATAGGAAGGTATAAACAGCATGGGCAAGGCATGGATAAGGAAGAAAAAAAAATAAGTGCATTAGTATCGGTGTAGTGGAGGCGATGTAGGTATATAGTGACGCCACTAGGGGTGGACCACACAAGGCATCGAGCCCATTGAAAAGGAAAATGCACACAAAGAGGCCGAAGCTGTGGCAGTGTCGTAGCTATACAAATACAACTTTTGATCGCTTATAGGCAGTCTGAGACATAGAGAATAGAAAGTTTAGAGTTCTAGTTCGTTTGGAATTGTCTATTAAGGTTTCTAATGGTATTCTAAAGTTTCTTAAGGGTATAAATAGGTATTAGAACGTGGTAAACTCACCAACTCACCAATTATCATTAAGAGCAACCAATTACCATAGTTTAGCATTGTTTTACGTTGTTCTTGAGTATTATGAAGAGTTTTGGAGGAGAAAACATTGAAGACTCCCTGTGTGGTTATTCGGTAATGTTGTCTTAATTTAATTGAAGTAATTTAATTCAATCTTTGATTGTAATAAATACCATGATGTGTAAGTTTATTTCAAAGTATTGTCAATAGTTCATTGATCTTAATGATCAATAAATCCTATGGTATAAATGCTATGCTAAAGTAGTTATGAATGGATTATAAAGTTCTAAATGTGCAATGGTTGGAATTTTTATTGATTCGATACGTAATGCTACGAACATCTTGATCACATGTTATTCGATTAGAGGTTTTAGGAGTTATCATGGCCATTGGTGCTTTTAAGCTGAATATAGGCAATACAACCGTAAAATATATTACATCAATAAATAGTTATTGATTAGGGAGACACTGATAGTAAATATAAGTGGTTATGAATCTAAAGATTTAGAACTTAAAGAAATGTTGAACTTACGTTATTCACAATGATAGGTGGAGTTCTAGTATGCGCAATAAAATATTTTTAGTCACTATAGTGGGTTGAAGTTGCTTTGAAGGAAATTTGTCTATTCTAATTAAGCATTGCACACATATAATGAAAATGAAGGAAGTGAGTTCAAAAGCATAATTATTCATTACCTAGAGGAAGTTGTGAACTAATATCTTATTAATATGAGAGTACAAGTATTTACATTATTTTGTTAAAATAGAATAGTTTAGTTAAAAACCAATTAATAAGGGATTATTAAAGCAATAGAGTAAATCTGACTAAGTGAGTAGTGTGCAATACACATTTCCTAGAGGACGATATCCTTAATCAACATTAGCTGGTATAGGTTGTTGTTTTATGTTGTAAATGGTGTCTTGGAACTCTAGAGATGTGTATGAAGGTTTTCAAGGCATCAACATAGCCTATGTGCTGAGAAAACTCGGAATTCTGATTGCAAAATTCTGGGTTCTGCAACACATAGCGCGCTATGCAGGATAGGTAGCGCGTTATGTTGGTCATTAGCGCTAGCACGCTACATGCTATGCAACATAAAAATCTGCAAGTTTCAAGAAGTCCTTAAACCCTACACAAGATTATAATATGCTAAGTAAGGGTTCAAACACACTCAAAAACATATGATATGATGTCAGGAACTTATGGAAGTATTTCAGAGACTCAAATATGAGTTTCGTGGCTTTGGGAGGCTGGAGTAGCATAGTAAATTGCGTGGTATATAAGTAAGCTGATTGAGAGATTTCTTTACATATCATTCCTATTCATATATTCATTTCTAGTCATTTGGACTGAATTACCTTTGTATTTCATGTGCCATGACTTGTTATTCATTCTCCTTACATGAGGTTGTTTCATGGAATAATTAGTTGATAAAATGATTTCATTGACTCCAATTCATGTGCCATATCATTATTGACTGTTATTACTGATGGTCAATGAAATAGCATGTTGTTTCTATATAGTGTTACGAATTTATATCCTTTGTGCATTATTTATGCAATTGTACTTGTTGGATTCCAATACCGTGTTGTTCTTTAAATATGTAAGTTGTTCTTATATCTAGGGTCATTTTATGATATAAATCCTTCTAACATACGGGGGTCACTAGACTTTCCAAGGTGTTCGTGATTTCTCCACTATCTTGCGTAGCACACGGGGTATGGGACTCGGGGTTGTTGGCAAGCATAACTTGGGTGACTTCATGAGTTGTAGGACTCGGGGTTGTTGGTAAGTATACATCCTAATGACTGACATTTGAGATAATTATAAAGGCATATTGTACCATGTAAGTACGACATTCACAGAGATGTAAAGTACAACTCCATCCTTATAGAGTGGAAAGGCTGATGTGATGAAGATCACGGCCGACCGGCCCTAGATCATCACTACTTAGCCTAGGGTTAGTTTCATTTTGTTTAACTAAAGTATCTCCTTGCATGATATTCTTTCAGCATAGTTGTTATTATTATTATGCTTTTTGATACTTGTTGCATAATTGGGAATGTGAACATATGTCTCTCAGTATTACTTTCTATTTTCAAGTACTCATCAGGCTATGCTAATGCCTTGAACACCTCCATACATACATCCTAAGTTCCAAGACATCATTACCAACATAAAACAACAACACATACCATCAAATACAGGAATTCATTGAATTGAGTTATGTTAACGGTGTAGAGAAGTTACCTAACTTGATGTACACTAGCTTAGCTTGAGTTATTTTTCACCAAATCAATAAATTTGTTGTTCTTCTTCCTCCTCCAGCTACTCTCTTCACTCCAGCAAGCTTTGCTTCTCACTTAAGAATTCAAAATGAAAGAGTTGAGTTACTTGTGTTGACCAAAAGCTTTATAGTCATGAATTGGATATGGTTGATTGATAGCCCTTGATCCTAATATGCACACGTATCTCGAGACTTATCTAATGGTTCACTACTAACGTATGTCCCACTAACTCATGCCAAGTGACACCAATGAGTGACTCAATTTTTGTTGAGATGTGCCAACACGTGTCTCGAGAAATGTCAAGTGGCTATTGTTTTAACTTACTAAGTTAAGTATATTAATACATAACCCACCATTTCCCCATTTATATCACTTATGAAAGTACTATAAAGCTTATACCAACTCACCACATTGCTCTCTAACTCGGTCCTACACCGGTATGCATAGCAAGACGCGTCTCCACTCATGCCTCGACACCTATACATAAGTAGAAATGACTTAGTAGTATACACATATACAATACACTAGGCATACACCATAACAAATATAACATTTACCTTGGCCACCTAGCCTCGATTAAGACACGTATCTCGCTGCGGGTCCCACGTCACAGGTTATTTGATCCTGATTAAGAGATTAAACTAGGATTAGAAATCTAGGCCATGACACAAACGCTTGCGAATCTATTAAATTCTCTCTGTGTAGTCTTGAATCAACTCCGACCCCAAAAAGATTGTATCTCCAACCTCTAACCAACACATTGATGAATGACAACGCCGACCATACAAAGCTTCAAAAGGAGCCATTCCAATGCTAGCCTAGATAGCTATTATTATAAGAGAACTCGCTTAGAGGAATGTATTTCTCCGAATTACCACCAAACTCCAAGACACAAACACGAAGCATATCCTCTAGCACTAATATCAACTGCTCAATATACCCATCAGTCTGAGGATGGTATGTCGTACTGAGGTTAAGAACAGTTCCTTGCTATCTTTAAAATTCGCTCTTCAATTTGGACGTGAATCTCATATCTCTATATGAAGTAATTGACATTGGAACTCCATGAAATCTCAACACTTCACGTATGTACACCTTACATAATCGGTCAAGAGGATCTTGCAGGGAAACTATCAAGAAATGGGCAGACTTCGTCAACCTATCAACTACAATCCATACCGCATTGTGCTTATGTTGATTCGGAGGTAGACTAAAAATAAAATCCATCAATAAATGTTGCTATTTCCACTCAGGATTAGGTAGTGAATGCAATAACCCTCTAGGCTTTCTATGCTCTGTCTTAACTTGCTGACATATCTCACACCTTTTTACAAACTCAGCAATATTAGTCTTCATCCCAGACCACCAATAAACACGCCTCATATCGTGATACATTTTAGTGTTACCTAGGTGAATAGAGTAAAGAGATATATGCGATTCCCATACCAATTCCTGCCTCAACTGATCCTAAGTTGGAATCCATAATTTATCCCTGAACCATAATGCACCCTCATCAGAAATTGACCAATCAAGATGATCCACACTAGCCGCTAACCATTGACATACTATTTAATCCTAAATAACTTTCTGACAATCAACCACCTGTTGAATCATCTCTGGCTCAGCCCGAATCTTAGCATAGAAGAATAAATTAGTAGCTCTAAAACTAGCTCTCATAGTTGATGATGTGTCAACTGGACTTTTATGAATCATCATCACCGACGCTTCCTCAAGAAGTGTGAATTGAGAAGCTCTTGCAGTAGCTACATTTTCTCTGCATGTTCTTCACCTACTCAAGGCATCAGCAACCATATTTGCTTTACCTGGATGGTACTCTAGAGTGAAATCATAATCCTTGAGGAACTCAAGCCATTTATAGTGCCTCATATTCAATTCACACTAAGTAAACAAGTATTTCAGACTCTTATGATATGAGAATACTATACACTTATCACCATACAAGTAATGCCTCCAAATCTTCAAGGCGAAAATAACTGCAACCAACTTAAGATCATGAACTAGATAATTTCTTTCATGAACCTTGAATTGCCTTGAAACATAAGCTACAACCCTGCCTTCGTGCATCAGCACACAGCCCAAGCCCAAGTGAGAAACATCTTTATAAATCACTAACTCTTTCCCTCATTTAGGTAGTGTAAAAATAGGTGTCATAGTCAAACTATCCTTCAAACCATTGAAGGCAGCCTTTCTCTTATCAGACTGAACAAAGTCAATGTATTTTTATGTTGACCGAGTCATTGGCAAAGCAATATGAGAGAACTCATCAATGAAACGTCTGTAATAACCTGTTAACCCCAGAAAACTTCGAACCTCTAACTCTGTGGTAATGGTAGGCCAATCCTTGATTGCATCAACCTTCGCTTGATTAACAGATATACCCTTAGCATTAACCACATGTCCAAGAAATTTGACCTCTAAATAAATGAATTCGTGCTTACTAAACTAGGCATACAATCAATTATCCTTCAGAGTCTCCAATGTAACTCTTAGGTGATGTGAATGCTTTCATGAGTCTTCAAATATATCAAAATATCATCGATAAACACGATGATAAACTAGTCAAGATAGGGTATAATGCATCAAGTCCATGAACATAACAGGAGTAGCATTAGTGAGCCCAATCAGCATAACTATGAATTGATGTGCCCGTAGTGAGTACTAAAAATCTTCTTGGATATATCCTCATCCCTGATCCTCGTTTGATGATAACTAAACCTTAAATCAATCTTTGAGAAATTTTTGGCACCCTTCAACTGATCAAACAAATCATTGATCCTAGGCAATGGGTAGTTGTTCCTGTTAGTCACTCAATTAAGCTTTCTATAATCAATGCACATACGTAAGGTTCCACTCTTTTTGTTCACAAAAAGAATTGGTGTTCCCTACAGTGACATACTAGGATGGATAAACCCCTTCTATAACAACTCCTTAAGTTAAGTCTGCAACTTACTCAATTCATTCGCTGCCATAAAATAGGGAGGAATAAATATATATTTGGTACCAGGAATAATATCAATGATGAAATCAATGACATGTGGCGATCGAAATCCAGGCAAGTCAGATGGAAAGACAGACGAAAATTCATAAACCATGGGCATCTCAAAAACTTTAAGTTCCTGACCAGGCTCTCCAAATGTGACAACTCCCAACATAACTTCTAAATCTCGGGGAGTAGCTTCCGTTCCACGAGTTGCAAGTCATGAAGGATTATAGTCTTTATAGAATATAATTTTAGAAAGGTTAAGGATTGAAAGATTACCCTCTTATGGAAATAGTTAATACTGGCATGGTATGTAGACAACCTATCCATCCCTAGTAGTGCATCATATTCTAGGAACTCCATTGCCCTAAAATAAATTTGAAGTTCATTATTCGAATTTTAATTATACATCTCTCGCAGATCAGGTTAAGATAAACCTTCTCACTCATTGTTGTGCTTAAAATCAATAATGTAGTGGCTTTAATAGGTTTCAATTTCAACTTATCAACCATTGCATTAGCAATAAAGGAAACTATAGAACTAGCATTAATTAAAACATGCATATATCGACCACAAATGTTCAATATACCTTTCACAAACCTCTTATTAGTCTCTGGATTTCCCTTAGCCACTACATGAGTTTATCCTCGGACTGACGATGCTGAAGATGCCTCTTACTAATATAGCCAGTGTCATAGAACAATCTCTTTGAATATACCCTGTCTACCCACACCGATGGCATATGTGGAAGCCCTTTGAGGTAAACTACTAGTCTAAGAAACATGCCTCGATCCTCTAAATTTTTGTAATGATTGTGCTCTGCTCTTACCCTTACCTCCACACTGAGCTGGTGTCAAAGGTGGTTTACCTATTGAAGCTTGATAAATTAGTGGAACTGATGCACTAACAAATGTCGTCCCTGCGATCCTGACTTTGTAGCTACTCAATATACACTCCTCTGCTTCTTCTAAGGCCTAAAAGAAGCAAATTCCTATATTCTCTAACTTCCAAGAAAAGTGTGGTGCTGGTGGTGGCTTAAGTACTATTCTAGAAGGTTTGGCTAAAATGGATACTTCCACCTCTATTACACTCTCGAATATAAAAGCATATCTAGTGCGAGGATGAGAAAAAACCACAATTATGATCTAATAACCCAGTCCTCCAAGAAACGAATCAATTTTATTTTCCCCAACTCTACCATCTCAGGAGCTAATTCACTCAACTCAATGAGCCTCCTTTCATACTCTTGTACAGACATAACTCCTTATTTCAGCTGAATAAATTTAGTCTTCTGCATGTTCCTGACTGCTTTTAGGAAATACTGCCTATAAAATACAGTCCTAAATTGTTGGCAAGTGGTTACTGTATTCTCCTCCATCTTTAGGGAATCCCACCACTTCCTAGTAGAATCAATCAACAAAAATGTGACTAGTTTAACCTTTAAAACGGTCTGCAACATCTACAGCAACGAATCGTTACTCCATCTCCAATACCCAAGTCTCAGCTACCCCTTTCTCTGTTGTGTCATCGAATCTCATAATATCATATTTCATGAATTCCTTGCAGGTTTTCAGAAATGTAGTCTTCGCAGAATCCACTATCACTACAGTAGCTATCTCTGGCACCTGAATATATGCTAAAACTAATTAGGCTAGAGCTGCTACTATCTTAGCTCCTCCCTTAACTCTACTAACCTTAAGACTGGTTATAGGCTATGCCTCAGGTTGTTGTACTAGTGGTCCTATTCCTGCCATCAGCATAGCAATAAGTTTTGCCTAAGACTCCATAAGTTCCCTCATTTGCTACTCCATTCTAGATTTCTATTGCTCCTCAGTTTCCCTATTACCCCGAGGTTCAGGCCTTTATGAACCCTCTCCCGATCCACCATTTGATTCTGAATTCAAAAGAGAGGTAAAATCATTAGGGTAACATTCTCAAAAGACAATGAAATCATATCTATACAATAAATAACAATAAGTGCAACAAATAACGTATAATATTGTTTTCATTTTCATTTTCCCCCAAAACTCGATAAAATTGTTTATCATACCTAAGCTTATTCATAACTTGAGACAACCCTCAAAGTCAATAAACTTAGGTTCCGATACAAATAAATATACTATAACTTCAAAAATAATTCGAAAGTGAAATCAAAGTCGAGTGCCTTGTCCATGATGCCAAGTTGTATCAAAGTTACCACTTATATTCAAAGTAATAAACCTCAGGCTTTGGAGTAGGCTCTGATACCAAGCTATAGCATCCCCTATCCCGATTAGGGCGATACTCCGCCTAAAAGCCTAATTAAGCTGGGTAACCAAACCAAACTTAACTATAGCCAGCAGCCTATCCATCAGTACCTGATAAACTCAATTTGTACATTGGTATGGAATAAATAATTCAAAATATACATAGCAAAAAATTAAAACTTCATCGATAATTATTAATATACAGAAATACGAGTTTACCAAAACTCAAAACCTCGTTTCTAAAGTTCCCAACCCAGTTTATATACAACAAAATATATCAAACAGTGTATATATGTACAAGAAAGTTTATTACATCGTAGAGAAGATTATAAGACACCTAAATATTCTCTTTGCCCTTCGCTGAAGCGCTAGGTTGTGAACTTGAAATATTAACTTTAGGGTGAGCGCTCCAACTTGCTCAGTAAGTAAAGATTCACAAATCTATCAACATTCCATATAATAATCAAGAACATTATGCAATAACAATATGCACCAATATTAACTAACAAGAATATGTAAAGCATTTAATTCAATAAATAACGGATGCAAATCAATTGTCAATGACTATTACACTGTGATTCCTATTTTATTTATAAAAACTAGGGTCGATTACCCATTAATGCCATTAATGAAATTGCTAGACCAACACATTGGTTGATGTACTGTCTAGTTAATCTATTAATTCCTAATGGTTCTATCGAAAACCCTCCAGTGAATATGTAACCCACCCAACCTATCTAACTGAGTAGGAATTACGTATAGACTGGAAGATCATCCCTGCATACTATACAACCTGATCTCAATTCTTGGAATTACTTTCATGGATCACATTAGACACTATTTTCAGTTTAATTAAAACATCACAATATACGTATTCCCCCATTTCAGTCCATAATCTACATTAATTATATATATTAAGATAGCCAGGTGAAATTGATAAATAAGCAAATTTGTACTTACCTCGGTTTCGATTTCGTTCAAAATTCCCCAACTTTCTAGGTCCTTCGTACTTTCCTGGGGATCCATCACCTATCACAAATCATTTGTGATTAATATAGGTATAATACCCTATATTTAGAACCCTTAAGTTAGTCCCTAAGACCTCGAGAAATTCTAATAAAAACTCAATTTATTTGTTATTTTTTGCGGTAGGAGCGCACTTCCTCAGTAGGAGGAGTGCGCTCCAGCAGCTAAGTTCATCCTTACTGATGAATGGAGCACACTCCTCTACAAAGTGCAGCGCGCTCCACCATGTACTGTTTCAACAGTAAACAGGGCAGAAGCCAATGTTCCCTCCATAAATCCATACAACAACCACAAACATGACCAAAATTCAATATGGAGGACCTCTGGTGAGGTAACAAACCATTTCCAGTCATCAAACAACACAACTCACAGAGATATCATAAATACCATTGAATTGAACTTCAAAGAATTGAAAAATAAACTTACCAAAGTAATTATTTATAGCTTTCCAGTTGATTAAGCTCCTCAATCCACACTGAATCCACTCCCTAATTGACTCCTCAGGATCATAATCAAAAACCTCAACTTTCATTCTATCTTTCGATCAAATTATGAGATAAGTATGAAGAGTTTTAGTTTCAATATATGGATTTTCTTTGAAATATGCATTAGGCTATCTTGAGACTAATCGAATGATTGTTGTGCTAACATGACACCCTAAAAGTAACACACATGTTGATACCATCAACATTAATGCTCATCTCGCGGAGATCAGATGATCCAAATAATTCAAACCAATCTTATAGTTTTCAATATATATAGTTATATATATAATATATATAGAAATATATATATATATATCTCGTATTTTTTTTGCCAATAAATTCACTGGACATGTCTACGAGTATTCTCGAATGTGCATATTCATTCCACGACCACCTCGTCGCACTTGGTATACCGGCTATTTATTGTTTATTTACTTATTTTTAGTTTATAGGCTTGTATATAAATTCCATTTTATACTACAACCTATAAAATTCATTAAACATTTCAAACAAACACAATCCATTATGCAAACACACGCACATGCTAATCGAGGTACGTCGAACATAAACGCGAGCCTAACTCGGGTTATTTAAGATTTGGATTATTGGTCAAGCAATCACTTTTTAGGACGACCTTTCTTAGCCACTTCTCAAGTTGTTATGTATATTATAAACACAATTACTTTGACGATTATTGGTCAAGCAATCACTTTTTGGAATGGCAATAGAGTGGACAATCTTAAATTCAAGTTTAGAAATTTAGTCTAATTCTAGAATGGTTCAATCGAGCCAACGACAATAACCAAAAACGCTCAATGGGAGGCAGCCCATATTTTATATTTATTTATGCTTTAATTTTATTAGGATTTTAGTATTAGTATAATACGTTTTTACTCTCTCACTTTGTAACTCTTGTATTGGAAATATTTTCAGAATTGAAACTCCGAAGTAATTTTGAATAAGGGGGAGTGACCGAGTTGTTTTTGTTTCTATGGCATATATGCAAGTTTACATTATTCACTTGTTTTTGAACTTATTTAATTATTATTATTTTTTTAGTTAGTTACATATCCTAATAAAACTTTCAATTTTTTAGAAAATTCGACCTTTATATTAGTTTTTATGAATAATGTATATGTTAATTGTGAAACAATTTGGAAAAATAGTAAAATAAGCCTAGCGATTCTAGAGCGATTAGAAATAACACAAGGAAATCTACCAAAAAATTAAAAATAACACTAGGAATAGTTAGCAAAATCGGTGATAGCAACTAGAAATTTATTTGAAAATTTTAGTATGATAAATCGGTGGCGATTCAACCTTATATTATAAATCGTTGGACAAATCGGGGAGTCACCGAGCCTCTCTCCTACCAATGTAAGCAGTGATTCCCTAACGATTTCACTTAAAATGTGAATCACTATGCACGATTTGAAGTTTTTAAAATAAAATCCCAAATTGCTAAACACCAAACCACTTCTCAAATACAAACTGTTGCACACTTTCGACCAAACATCAAATTATTTACAAGATTCAGTCTTTATAAGCTCAATTTTAGTATATTTAAGTGATTCCCTTCTCATTCTAGTTTCATTCAACCCAAAAAAGTTCAAATTTGGGAGAGTAGAGTAAAAGTAAGGTTTAAGGGGATTTCAACTAAAAGCTTGGAAAATCAATCTACATAAGTTCAAGAGCATATATCTTGAGATATTCTTTCACAAGGTGGTAATCACGACGAACCAAAGCTCTCTGTTTGGACGAATCTTTGGTTTGATGGATTTTTGCAAATTCTTCAATTGATTTCAAAAAATTTTAATCATAATTCATTTTATCAACATGATTAAATAATTTCATTGATTTCAATAGATTAGGCATTGCGATTACAAGGATCGTTAGCTTATACAATCAACATTTTTGGAATTTTGGTATTTTTATCCATAAAAAAGATACATATTTGCAACTAGTTTGAAATTGAGTTTCGAATAAGTTTGGTGGTTTGTTTATGTTATTTTAGAAAAGACTAGAATTTATCATACAATTGTTTTATATTATTTGAAAAGGCGATTTTAAGTTTATACATAAGATAAAACTTCGATGCCGATTTTATTTAAGTGTTTGATTTATTTTCAAGCTAACTTTCCAAATGAATTTCTCCTTTTAAGTAGATTTTTGAATTCTACTGAATTACTTCGGACAAATACTTTTTTATGATCTAAAGGTTTAAATTGTTATTTGGACCTATGACCTTTGAGTTTTAAAAATGGTCAGAAGTAGAAAGGGTAGGAGTTCAAGAGAGGAGAAGGGGAAGGGAGCAGTACTAGAAAATTAAAAATAAAATCCAAAGTTCCACCCACACCTAGTAGGCCTACAGGGATTTAAATAAACAATTATAGAGTAAGAACACCAAAAAACCTTCTCAACCATTACATTTTAGTGATGAGTCAGAGGAAGATGAAGAAATTGAGGAGACTCCTATAGAGATAGGTTGGATGAAGAGTGACATTAGCAAGAATAGGAAAATTATTTTGAATAGGGCTTTAATGTAAAGAATGAAATTAAGTACGGGCCTAGGATTTTGAACATAATAAGGGAGATGAATTGGGGATCATTAACTAGGGATTACAATGTTGATAATGACTCAGAGACTCCTATAGAGATAGGTTGTGAGATTTTAGTCGGTGAATTTTATGCAAACAAGCATGGCATTGATAATAAGATGGTAGCCATGGTCCGAGGAAAACCAATGGACTATTCACTCGAAATAAATAAACCAATACTACTGATTACAAAAATTTCATATAAGAGAAAATAATGAATACTTAAACCTGAGCTGAATTCAGAGATGGATTTCCCTATGAAATCATAAGGATGGTTTGGAAGCAATTTCGAGGGTTGGATTCATTTTGGATAAGGATGGGTACCTAAAACACATTCAAACTAAAAAATTTTAGGAATACCACCAAAGCATGGAACTATTTCATCAACATAGTTCAAGGGATAGTTTATATTGAATATGACAAGATCATTTAAGATTCGATTAGGAATGCCAATGCTTTGGTTTGTAATTGACAATGTTTGATTTGTTTATGCTAAATTGTTAATAATGTTTGGAAATATTTAATTTGTCATGTTTTTTCGGATTATGAAATTCATTCTTTTGATAATTTGTTCATTATTTCTTTATTATTTTATATTTACTCCATTTATGCTGCATGAGTTATATTTGTTTTGTTGGATACCCGACTTAATTTGTAAATCTTGAGGACAAGGTTTGGAATGAGTTTGGGGGTATTTAGGTGAAGTGGAGTATAAAGAAGCAAAGTATGGAAGACGCGAGAGGTAGAATCTATTTATTCAATGTTCAAAGTTGACTGAAGTTTTTACAGGTAATATTTCTTCATTTTATTTTATTTAGTTAAGGAATATGAATTGAATATAATTTGGATATAAATATAAGTGATATTTTACCACCCATGAAATAGAAATTTTATAATAAAAATGAATTGTTATACCTTATTTGACTTAACCTAGATTGTGTATGCACTAGAGGAGTTTAGAAGGGATTAATTGCTTTAAGTTAGATATTATAATAAGTAGAAAATTGAAACAAAAGTGCAAGACAAACATGACAGATTTCTAAGAATCTTGTTATACAAAGATTATTGGTCAAGTACTTTATATTTATAAATATATTGAAAAGAACTTATGCCACAATTAAAGGAAGAAACATAAAACTAGCCATAAGCTTTACATAGTCGGAAAAAATACTTTCTTGACTATAGTGAACGTAAGAAGAGCTAATAAGAGTTTTTAAAATAAGAAAAATAGAGAGACCCATAGATTCTAAAGGAAATGGATCAGGGAATCCAGTGGTGGGAGAAATCTGAAAAATAATTCTTATAAACAGAATAACAGGTCCCAAAGGAAATGCAGTAGGGAACCGTGGAATATAATATAATAAAAAATAATGTATATAGAAGAAATAAGAAAAAGAGATAAAGACAAAAGGAAATGATATTTATAAAAAAAATCTTCAAATAAAAGATTGAGCTAGAGTTCTTATAGCTAAGTTGAGTGAAGTATCTTCTTATTCCAACATCCGAATGATTGCACATGATAATAATAATTATTGGTGATTAAAAATTCCTATTGACTTTGATTGTAGTAACATTTTAAATATTGTTAGAAAATGAGATTGATTAAGTGATTTTTGTATCTTGAGATACTATAATAGTCATCATAAGCTTGATGTCTGTCACTGGAGATTGAGAAAACCTACATAGTGGTTTGACCTTGGTAATTAATTTAACTTTCAATTCTTAGTTGTATTACATAACTAGAAGGTTGAGTTGTCAAATAAGGGGTTTTCTTTAAATCTTTTTATTATATCGTAATTTTCATTTTTATGATGGTAATATGTTTTTATTTAATGATCATTTATGTTTAAGAATTATAGTGAGTAATAATGAAATTAGAATGATGGATGAAAAAAGAACATAATTGAGAGTATTCCTTTGCTCGGGATAGCAAACTACTGAGTTTGGGGGTATTTGATAAGTCAATAATTAGACAACACTTTATAGTACATTTTAGGGTAATTTTGAATGTAAAAGGCTATATTACAATAGGTTTTCTCTTATTTTGTGATTTTCGATTATAATTAGCTAGAATATGTGAAGAAATGGAAGAAGAAGGGAAGAAAATGAAGGATTTAATCAAGTGAAAGAAATGCACAACAAATCACCAGCGATTCAAGAATCAACCATAAAGCACTGCTGGTGATTCGGCAGCGATTCACACTTTGTAGGTAAATTGACAGACAAATTGGTGAAGCACCAAGTTACATTTCCACTTATTTGTTTAAGGATTTACGTTTTAAGTGGAATCGCTCAAGAATCGTTGGAGTCGATTTCGAGAATATTAGATAATTACGAGACATTTGAGTTAGTTTAGGATATGACTAACTAAAATACAATATATATGAACCTATGGCTTCGAAATCAATTGGCCTAAAGTACCTAGATCAATATTCCATTGCTCTTGGAACCATATTTACTAGTTTTTCTTAGATTTATATTTCATTACTTTTGTAGACGATTTGAAGATTCAAAGTATTTAATCAGAGGTATTTTTTATGTCTTTTATTTATTTTATTGTGAAGTTTCTTATGAATATGAGTGAGTAGTTTATTAATCTAAACAAAATCCGAACATGAACTTGGTCCATTTTGTGATGTAGTCATAATAGAGATTGATTTGTACTTAATGCTTTAAACCAATCGTATTATTCGATTCACTTATTTAATAGATTATTATATGCGGGTTATAATCATGAAGCTTTGCATTGCATGCATAGTCTAGAATGTATATTGTGATATTTAGATTCAATATCTAGTTTAAAGTAGTAACTAGGATTTTTTTAACTAGGTCTTTTACCGTTTAGATGTCCTATGTGGATTGAGATCTATGTTTAATATTGAAGTGGCTTTTCAAAGGTATTAGGCGTAGAAGTTTGAAGTTTTCACAGAACTTAATGCTATTTTATTGCCTAGAATTAATTTCTTTGAGCATTTGAAGAATTAATTTAATAAAATAAGAATGTGGCTATTTCATTGATATAAAGAGAACTGATGGTGTACTAATGACTATCTATGTACTTATGATTTGACTTTAATGATCTAGATTACTTTATAAAGAGATTAAAGTATGTTTATGATTATGATTTTAATAATATGTTTGGATAAAAAATGGAGTAATATTTCATTGTTCAGAATGTTTGTTTAAATGTTTATTTTCTATTGAATTGAATTAATTTGAATTTAGTGAATTTGAATTATGTTAATTAAGTTAAGTTAACTAGATTAATTAATTATTATAGTTTTATTAAGTGATTTTTAATTACCTTTTTAATTAAATTAGTTAAACTAAAGTAAAAAATAATAAAAAACCTTGGAAGATCTTTTTCCTAAAGAAATTTGCTTAATCCTTATGGAGACGATCTCATTTGTCACTACTACAAATAATAAGGATATACAATAAGCTAATTCTACACGCTCGACAAGTGTCAGTTTCTATAGCTAAGAAGAAATTTCTTTCTCGGTGATCATGTCTATTAAGAATTACTTTCTTATTTCTTTTGATCAAGATATTTTTCTTTTAATCAAAATTTGGGATCAAAATTTACATTAGTTGGAAGATTGTGAAATCCCTTATTTCGATAAACATTTTTTAGGAGTTAAATACTAGATTAATGGGTCTTAATCATGACACTTGTTATGGATTGGGATTTTGATCAGTGAAAGAAAATCACTAGGTCAATGTTATTTTTCGTTGGTGAAAGCATAATGTGTATTATATGGTATTTCATTATGAAGTCTGTGTGTTAAGGTGTATCCTCAATTTTTTCATAATCGTGGTTTCAAGTGTGTCTGAAGGGCACAAGTGAAATAAAAAAAATTATTAGCTAATTCAAAACTAGTTAATCAAATATTAGCTACTCCAAGATAGAATTGGTGGTATTGTTAATTAGGAACGAAGTTGGTTCGAGAGCTTACGTTGAGTTGCGTGTCAGTTAGCAATGGTCGAGGTTGAGATTGAGTCTAAATTGTTGCAAGTTTTGCTGACGTTGATAAAACAATCAAATTTTTGACGTTGCCTCTCGATTCGCTAGTTCGCTCTGTAATCATCCTATGTCCAATTTTCATCCAGTTTCTCTTTGCAAAATAGTAAATATCACGAAACGGTCAATTTGAGCCAATTTTCCTTGGTTAAAAAGAGGGATTCAACCCAAAATTTAGTAATTTCTCAAATCTTTACATGTCACTCAATTCAATTTGAATTCTTACAATTTTTTGATATCTCTCGCATGGTTTTGAATATAATTGGTAGAAACTTTTGTGGATTGATGTCTTGAGTTTATTTGCACCAATTTGGGATGAACTCCACTGACGTGAGTTTGGGTTTAGGTGAATTGAATTGATGGAATTCAGTTGATAATTATTTTGAACATGTTTTATAGTTGAAAATGATTTTGGTAGCGAGCCAATTCCTGTTGTTGGATGTCTGAGTTTTGAGGATTTAACTGCAAGAATATTGATTTGGAGAAGTTTCATTAGTTCAAAATTAATAAACTTTTCCTAATCAATAGGCTATAGTGGAAAATAATAAATTCTTTATTTGTGATTTGATTTGACTATTGTTGGAGTCTATGGAAAAATTAAGTGAGCTCTACAAGTTCCTTTTTGGTCAGTATGAAAAATATTAAGGTTTTCGAGGTTAATGAGTTACCCTAAGTTGGCTAGTTGAAAGCTAGTTGAAGTTGTTATAAATAATTATTTTTGGAAACACTTATATAGCATACTTTTACCGTTATTTTCGTGGGGTTTCGTTATTTGATTTCACTTGAAGACTGACCCTTACTATAATTGGGTTTGTTAGGAACCTATCAAGCCATTTTTAAGGTGTTTTGATGCTCCGGGAACCCTGAATATTTAGCTCGAAGTTGGTTATATGCAAATAAATCTCATAGTAACCTTTACATTATATGATTAGTTTTTTTAATATAATTTCATGCAAGATTTACCGTAGCATTACTTGTCGGTCATGAATACATGGACACGAGAGGAAAGAGGCTTTCAGAGGTCCTATTAGGTTCACTGGCTATATATGTGGTAGGATGAACATTGTGGTGCTCTACTGCTGGAGTCAGTGATCGTTGTAGACACTTATTTAGGAAGTTTTATGAAAATATACTAGCTAGGATCATACTCTATTTATAGTCGAGGACGTGGTTTACTGAGGGACTTCCCCTCAAACTCATGACTCCTCATTACTCTTCCCATACTATTTTCAAATGTCAACATTTGATTGTAGTTAAGTAACATAAACAGGATGGCTTGCATCCTTTTATATTTACAATTCTTTGAAATATTATTGTTTGTTTAAATTCTTTTATTTTGATGCATTCGATTATTACATCTGTACTAGATAGTGTGGGATTTATTTATCTAACATATCGAATTATTATTATTTAATGGCCGGTTCCATTAATGGATTTGA
Source organism: Stephania cephalantha (assembly GCA_039657325.1). Classification (NCBI taxonomy): domain Eukaryota; kingdom Viridiplantae; phylum Streptophyta; class Magnoliopsida; order Ranunculales; family Menispermaceae; genus Stephania; species Stephania cephalantha. Next base: position 35,326,938 of record CM077571.1, read on the forward strand.
AGAAATGAAAGAATGGTCTTCACTATTATGCTGATTGATTTCCATTCTTTCTTTCTTTTTGTATAACAACTTTATTATTATTGTGTTTTGATATTTGGGCTGCGAGTTAGGCCGATATTCAATTTCAATACTTCTGAAAGAAGTATACAGTAGTAAGGACAATAGTATGATGAATCTAAAATTGAGTTTGGGATTAGAAAGTTTTATGAAAGAATACTTAATGAATTATAAATTTGATACATTAGCTGACAAGGATAATAAAAGAAATGTGAGTACTTCTAGGCCTTCTCCTACTACTATTTATCAAGTGTTTTGTAATGTCGGGAGCCCTATTTACAAGGAAGACTCATTCAAAAAAATTTAAAGAAATGAAGATTTTAGATTGATTGGTTTCCTAATTTGATTTAGTCATGGAAACAAATACCTTCTATTTGACTAGAGAATGGACACACATCTCAAGGATTATAGAGGATTGATGTCAAGTGAGGAAATATTTAGAAAGTTTAATAGCTGACTAGATTATCAAAGGTTTTGAGATAATCTAGGCTGGACAAATGCCCTAATAATGAGGGGTCTAACAAAGTTCAAAGTTATTGATTCCTTTATAGAAGTACTCTAATAATGTTTTTCAGTATATTCATTTTGTGGACAATAAGAAATAAGTCTTTGAAATATTCCCTAAAATTCATTAAATTTTTCTTCATATTTCATCTTTGCAACTACGATTTGTTTCATATAAGAACATTTTTTTTCCAAGCATGTATTAATCTGAGAAAGCTTCTTACCTTTGACTCTAATTAGTAATTGAATTTTGAGGAAGATAGAAGAACTAATCTTGTGCTTGACCTTTCAATGCAAAAGAAAAGCTTTTAACTTTACTTGTTCTAAAGTGACATCCTTGAGTTTCATCCCTTTAACTTTGTGTTAGTATTCCTGTATACATTTATGGGGATCTTCGTTATCCTTACCATAGTAGCTAGGCAAAGCGTTGATGAATCTAGATTTCAGATCAAAGTAAGGGAATCCTTCAGGAAATGCGATGCCTATTGGCTCGTAAGCCGTGAATTTTTGGATGGTTTACCTAAAAGTAAGTTATATATTTTCATTAGCTGTCATTGTTGGAGCTTGTTAATTTTTCCTTATGTTGTTTTTCTCTCATACAATGATTAAAAGTCTTTCAACCTTAGGATCGTACGGTTGTAGTAATCTCATGGAATTAAAATGACTAAGTGTGTAGATCATACAACATCAAAAACTCTTAAGAAATTATATTAAAGTCCTCAGCAATGGCGCCAAAAATTGACACATGTTGAGCATGTATAAAAATATTATACTTTTATTTTTGTAGTAAGGTAAGTGTGATCATCTCCACAGAATTTTGCAAACTTCTTAAGTTGTAATTTTAAGGGTATTAGTATATTCTATCACTAATTAAATCAATTAACTAAATTAAACTAACTTATTGAAATAATCTAATTACTAATTCGAGTCAATCAATCAATCCTTAACAAATCCATATTAAAGATAATAAATTCGATTCTTAAACAAACTAAAACCAAAGATAAGGAAACATAAAGCAAATTGCATTCAAACACTACATATAATTATTAGAACCATAGTAAAAGCCTAGTTACCGATTTTATGAGATCATTATACCTTCATCATAAGTAAGTTATAGTAATTCTTTCGAACTACCTAGTTCTCCTTTTGTTAATGGTAGATCCATGCGATTCATATCCATAACCTAATCTTATCACTTTTAGTACTCCAAACGCTTAAAACAACTGATAATAACAAAACATAATTAAGTTCTATGAAAAAACTTACTATTAAGCAAGAATTAATGGTATTTTGTCATTATAAATTTGACTTAGAACACAACTCACATAACACTTTCCAAACGGTGAACATACAATTTGAATAAATCTTAGTTACTACTTACATAGATTCTAGATTTAGAACCTAACATCCATAATATGTATTGCGCACCATGCATGCAAATTCTAGTTTCAAAAATTGTGATATAAGAAAATAATAAATTAAAATAGTGAATTATAAAGTATAATATTGGTTTAAAGCATTAAGTACATAATCTCATAAACTATGACTTTTGCAATCAGTTTAGTTTATATATCGGTAAAGATTAATAAACTACTTACTCATACTAAACTTAAGCAACATAAAATAAAATAAAGACATTTATGAAAAATACCTCTATTAATAACTTTAAATCTCTAATGAATTCTCCAAAGCATTGACGGTGAAGTTATAAACTAATGAGCTTCGAGTGTTCAAAGGTTGAGATAAGATGTTTATTTAGCCTCATATATATAGTAATCAACTAATACATATCCTATTCAAACTCAAATTTCTAATCCTAAAAATCTCATGATCAATCTCACCGATTCCTTAGCCATTTGGACTTATAATGTAAATCATTGGGTAAATTATTGAGTCTTCTATAAGAAAATCTCTCAGTTGATCAACGATTTAGGTGGAAATTTTTTGGTATTCTTCAATTTGCTAGCACATCGCTTACTTTCTCTATTGCTGAGTTAACTAGCGATTTGTTTGTATATCAACCATGGTGGTACATTGATCGGAATTTTCTAATATTGATCAAATTTTTCTCTTTTCTTCTATGTTTTCCTTCATTTCTTCATTATTCATTATTTTGACCTGAACTAACAAAAACAAGAGAAAACTCAGTGTAATGAAGCATTTGTTGACTCAAACTAACACTAAAATATACCATAAAACATCATCTAATTTTTTACCTATCAGACAATAAATTTTCTTCCTTTATATGTGGATATATATGGGATGCTAGTTGGCTTAATTGGTTCCTCACATCATTGGATTTGTTCTCGTATCTTTTATGAATTGGTCCAACTTTTCTTCTATTAGATCCATCTCATCAGATTGCTCATGAACTTTGGTTTGTGACTAAAAAACCTTGTTAGTTTTAATTCCTTGATCCTTAACACCATCTTACTTGTGTTTGGAATGCATAATAGTTATTATTATTATGTTATTGTCTAATCGGCCCACTATATTGGTTCATCAGTAAATTAGCTTCTTCATTATTTTCTTCATACAATGAAAGATATTCATCAATATGATTAGTAGTTTCATTGCAAACTATGCAAGGTCTAATTTTATTTTATTTATCAGCTACATATAGTTTGACCATTTAAGTTAATTCATTAAATTTATCCACTAATGAATTTGTCTTACTATCATTGGTTTCATACTTACTTTTTCATAGATTCTTATTTTTCTCTGTACTATTTTGATTGCTAGCTATTTTATTGATAACTTCACCCGTTTGAGTAAGGGTTGAGTCAAACAATGATCCTCCATACATAGTATCTAAGATTATTTGCCCGAGATGATTGAGCCCTTTATCAAAGTACTCCAATAATGTTTTTTCAAAATATCCATGTTGTGGGCATAAGGAAATTAATCATTGAAATCTTTCCTATAATTCATTAAAAGTTTCTTCATCCTTCATTTTAGCAACGCTAATTTATTTCCTATAGGAACTAATTGTACTTGGAAACATGGTGGTGGAACGAGGATGTTCAATGGACAATTAAGACTAAAAGAGTGATGTATAGGAAAATACCTAAGTGTCAAGATGAAGATGCGTACAATCAATATAGAGAAGCTAGAAAACAAACTAAAAAAGTAGTTAGTCAAGCTAAAACAAATTTCATAGAAGATCTATATACAAGGTTAGGTAATAGAGATGGCAATATATATATATAGGCTAGCCAAATTAAGAGATAAAAAGAAACAAGACCTAAGTCATGTAAGATGTATTAAGGATGAAAATCAAATGTTTTAACGCGCGAGGATAATATTAAGGAGAGATGGAGAAGTTACTTCGATAGTTTATTTAATGATGGCCAAGTTGATACTATAATAGATGAAAACCCACACCAAGAAAGAAATGTAAACTATACATGCAATATTAGAATTGTAGAAGTTAAAGAGGCATTGAAAAGAATGAAACTAGGGAAAGCATGTGGCCTAGATGAAATACCCATAGAGGTTTGGAAATGCTTAGGAGAAATTAGATTGACTTGATTAACAAAAATTTTCAATAAAATTCTAAAATCAAAATGGATGCCAATGGGTTGGAGAAGAAGCACGCTTGTGCGAATCTTCAAAAAACAAAGGAGACATTCAAAGTTGCGCAAACTACCGGGGAATTAAACTTATGAGTCACACTATGAAACTTTGGGAGAGGATAATTGACAATAGGCTAAGGAGAGAAACAACAATATCAGAGAACCAATTTGGCTTCATGCCTGGGAGGTCAACTATGGAGACGATTTTTCTTATAAGATGATTGTTAGAAAAATATAGAGAAAAGAAAAAAGATCTTCATATGGTATTCATAGATTTAGAAAAAGCATATGATAGGGTCCCTAGAGATGTTCTTTGGTGGGTTTTAGAAAGAAAATGAGTACATGCTAGATACATAGACACTATTAAGGATATGTATGATGGAGTAGTAACGAGTATAAAGAAATTTGGAGGAGCCACAAAAGAATTCCACATTACGATAGGACTGCATCAAGGATCGGCTTTAAGTCCATATGTATTTATTTTAGTTACGGATGAACTAACTAGGCATATTCAAGAGGATATACCATGGTGTATGCTATTTGCAGATGATATTGTCTTAATGGATGAAATAAAAGATGGAGTTAATAAGAAACTAGAACTCTAGAGGAATACATTAGAATCTAAAGGGCTTAAGTTGAGTAGGAAGAAAACTGAATACATGCACTGTAAGTTTAGAAACACTAGACATCAAGATAATGGAGTGGTAAAATTAGGGGAAGTAGAAGTTCCTAGGTGAACCACTTTATATATCTAGGATCAATCATACAAAATGATGATAATATTGAGAATGATGTCACATATAGAATTCAAGCTGGATAGAAGAAATGGCAGAATGCAACAGGGGTGATTTATGATCGAAACGTTCCTTCTAAGTTAAAAAGAAAATTTTATAGGACCACAATTAGGCCAGCTATGCTCTATTGTAATGAATGTTGGGCGGTAAAGCAACATCAATTACATAAAATGAACGTAGCAGAAATGAGGATGCTTAGGTGGATGTGTGGTAAAACTCATAAAGATAGAATAAGAAATATAGAAATTCAAAGACAAGTAGGAGTAGCACCAATTGATACAAAGATTGGGGAAGGGCAGTTGCGGTGGTTTCGTCACTTGCAAAGACGGCCTACAAATGCTCCTACTAGAAAACTTGACTCAATAGAAACTGTAGAAATTCAACGAGGTAGGGGTAGACCAAAGTTAACATAGGATGCATTAATTAGGATGGATTTGAATGGCTTGGAAAGCTCACCATCAATTGCACTTAATCGAACACAATGGAAAAGTTTGATCCATGTAGTCGACCTCAATTAATTTGGGACTAAGGTTATGTTTTTGTTGTTGTTGTTGTTGTTGTTGTTGTTGTAGGAAATAATTGTACTTGCTGGCATATATTTATCTAAGAAGGTTAGTAACATTTATTCTCATGTGGTAATAAAGTCTTTGGGAAGATAGAACAACCAGTTTTGAGTTTCATCCTTTAGTATAAATTGAAATGCTTTAAGCTTGACATGTTCTAAGGTAATATATTTGGGTTTCATTCCATTGACTTTATATTGATATTCTCGAAGGAGTTTCAAGGGATATTCATTCTTTTAGCTGTAGAAGTTAGGCAAAGCATTGATAAACCCAAGTTTCAGTTCATAACCTTGGAAATATTCAGGAAAGGAAATGTGCATTGACTCATAAGCTATAACATTTTAGTTGGTATGCCTAAATGTCAGTTCCACTCTGCCAGCTGCCATTATCGGAACTTGCGGATTTTTTTCTCTACAATGTGGAAAGCTCCTAAGGAATTAACCAAAATCCTCGGTAACGGCACCAAAAATTGACACGTGTCGAGCTTGTACAATAAAGAATGATTACCCTCGATAGTTTTAGTTACTACAAATATTCCTATATATAGATTCCATCAATTTCTAATGCATTTGCGACTATGCGAGAAATATCTATCTTCGTAGATTACAATTCAAGAAAGTAATCTTCTTAAAACCATGAATTCAAGAAACATAAAATTCCTAATACATTTATGCGAAGTCTATGATTTCATAAACATGTATTATGAGTTAATTACGAGATTAATGAGTCTTAATTACGACATGTATTGTGGATTAAGACTCAGATAGGTGAATAAAGGAAATCACTAGGTCAATATTATTTTTCGTTAGTGAATGCTTAATGTGTATAAGATACGTCAATAATTTTTTTAAAAAGAAATATATACGTCAATAATTAGATAGTGTTTTATAGTAATTTTTAAGGTAATTTTAGATGTAAAAGGCTATATTACTCTAGGCTTTCTCTTGCTTTTGTTATTCTAGGTAATAATTGGAATATATAAAGAAATGAAGTAAAAAGTGTTGGGGCATGTGCCCTAGGTCAATCTATAAACATTGTTTATCTTATAATTTTAGCTAATAAAATTGAGGTTTTCATTTGCTATTTTATTATAAGTGATTGCTTGTTTACCTTATAGTAAGATCATGGGTATTTGTTGAAATATCTTAAATGTCCCTAGTCGGTAATTATATCGGTAACTATAATGAATTAAGACTAATGTGAATCTTGATTGATGGTTATGTGATGATCATGCGTATAGGGATACGAATCGAGATCATAAGTACTTGTTAGGGAACAAGGTTTAATAGAACCGAGCCTATGGCTCTAATAACACTGTTAGGTTTTGGGGTTCATACACAGCAAAAAATTCAAAATAATTTTTGAATAATCCCAATAGGATCGAAAATAAGTTCTATTAAACTAGATCAATAAAAGTAAAACCATACTTTAATCCGTGATTTCCTTCTCTGATTGTTCCATCTCTAAGACGTTCAAGCGTCCGTCCTTTATCAGAAATCCACGCATGAATGGTGACCATAATTTGAAATTCTAGCCCCAAGAGAGATAGAAAACGTTTATCTTTCTCTCCCAAAATCCAGAGAACTTGAGAATTGTAGAAACAAAAAATTATATTTCATTTTAGGATTTCAAACTCTATTTATATGTGTAGAAAAACCCTCACTTAAAATCCTACTCATAATACAACTATTGTATATGGGTAGTATAAATAAATTACACATTTGCCCATATTAATAAGTTATCATATAACAAATTGTAAGGGTTTTGATGTAATGAATTTTATCATATAAGATTCATTACTCTAGACCAATTGAAATTGAGCACAGCCATTCTTTGTGTGTGACTTTATAGGTTCATGCGACATTGGCGGTGAACCAAAATTATTTTGGCACACAAGCCATAAGCGGTCTCTAGCAAGGCATAATGACTACCCAATTAGCATGAATATCATAATCGATACAATCTAATGAATACCATATATCATATCCTTTTGTCGTGCGATATCCTTTGATTAAACATAAGGCATGAAATGTCACCCTTAATGTTCAATCGTACAAGTCTCGATCTTTAGGTAAACTAAAAACATCCAAGTGACGTTGATCATATCAATTCATATGGACTTGGCCATTATCACTCTATCATATCAACGGATCCACTGAAATCTCTTTATCTATGCGAGAGTGACAAATTCTATATTAATTACACAACTTCACATATTATTCACATGGTAACCAATCATAATCTTTGATAATCGTCTTGTTAAAGAAAACGTTTGATTGTGTTAAATTACCATGCTCATAATATTGATGTATATGGTAATCTCAAGTCGAAAGACTAAATGTTATACCTATCATGAGTAACAACTATGACTTAATCCATGTGGTGTTCTCATAGTGGTTCGGTGCGGTACCTTGTTCCCTAACAAGTACTCATGAACCACCAGCCAATGCTTTAAGAGCCATGAAGGATGTACATACAAAGTATGTCAACGACTCAACTGATGTTGCTTGTATTATGTTGGCAACCATGGTTCCTGAACTTCAGAAGAACATGGAACACATGAAAGCTTACGACATGGCTACGATGCTTAAGGAAATGTTCCAATAGCATGCTAGGTAAGAAATGTTCGAGACAGTCAAGAACCTTCATTCTTTCAAAATGGTTGAGGGTGCGTTAGTTAGTCCTCATGTTTTAAAAATAGAGGGCTATATTAACCATCTTGACAGACTTGGATTTCTCATAAGCCAAGAGTTGGCTACAGATTTGATCTTAAATTCATTGCCTGATAGTTATTCATAATTTGTGATGAACTATAACATAAATAACATGGAGAAGTTTATCTCAAAGTTGCATTTGATGATTAAAACTACTGAGCAAAATATCAAGAAACTCATTGCTAATGTGTTGATGGTTCAAAAAGGAAAGATTATGAAGAAGAAGGTCAAAGGCAAGGCTAACGTTGCCAAGGCTGTTCTGACTATCACAAAGCCTGTGGAACAAGTCAAGCCTAAGGCTACTTCTACTTCACAGTCCCTTAAGGTAAAGGAAAAAGAAGGAAATTGTCATTTATGTCATGCACCGGGGCATTGGTTCAGAAATTACAAGCTTTATCTTGAACATCTAAAGAAAAAGAAAAGTAGTGCGACTACTGCTTCAAGTATTTACGTTATTAAAGTTAACTTATCTACTAGTGATTCATGGGTATTGAATACGAGATGCGAATCTCGTATTCGTATTAATGTGTGGGGTCTCACTAAAAGTAGAAAGCAAAAGAAAGGAGAATTCATCTTACGAGTTAGAAATAAAGCAAAGGTTGTTGCGTTGGCTGTAGGATGCTATGAGTTAATTTTACCTAGTGGACTAGTTTTAGTTTTAAATAATTTTTATCATGTTCCTGCCTTGAGTAGAAACATCATTTTTGTTTCATGTTTGGATTTGGATGGCTTTAATTTCATTATTACGAATAATAAACGCTTCATTTCTCATAAAGACGTTTTCTATACGAATGTTGATTTAAGTAATAGTCTTTATATTCTAAACATGAAAAGGTCCACATATGCTCATATTCTTAACATAAATACAAAGAGATTCAATTCAAATGATTTGAGTCAAACCTACCTTTGGTATTGTCTTCTTGGCTACATAAATGAGAAACGCGTTACTAAACTCCATAAAGATAGACTTTTAGATTCATTTGATTTTGAGTCATATGAAACATGTGTATCTTGTTTACTAGGCAAGATGACAAGGAGTCCCTTTACCGGACACAGTGAAAGGGCAAGTAATTTATTGGGTCTTATACATGTTGATGTATGCGGTCCTATAAACACGATAGCTAGAGGTGGTTATCAGTACTTCATTACTTTCATTGATGATTTTAGCAGATATGGTTACGTGTATCTCATGAAACATAAAGGTGATTCTTTTAAGATGTTTCAAACATTTTAGACTGAAGTGCAAAAGCAACTTGGTAAAACTATTAAAGCATTCGATCAAATTGAGGTGGCGAATATTTGAGCCAAGAGTTTGATGATCATCTTAGAAATTGTGGGATTGTCTCACAGTTAACTCCTCTAGTAACTCCACAATAGAATTGTGTTTTTGAGAGGAGAAATCAAACTTTATTTGATATGGTTCGATCTATGATGAGTCATGCAGATCTTCCTATTTCATTTTTAGGTTATGCATTAGAAATTGAAGTATTTACACTGAATTTGTTCCTTCTAAAGCCGTTAATAAAACACCATATGAGATATGGTTTGGAAAAAGACCAAGTTTGTCTTTCCTTAAGATCTGGGACTGTAATGTTTTCGTACAATGAAAAATCTCAAAAAAATTATCACTCAAATCTACTAAGTATATATTTATTGGTTATCCTAAAGAAACTAGATGATACTACTTTTATAATCCCACTAAAAAAAAGTGTTTATTGCTCGAATGGTTTCTTTATTGAAATGGAGTTTATTTCAAAAGAAAACAATTGAAATAAAGTAAGTCTTTAAAAATTTCAAGAACCACAAATAAATACTCAACCTCTAAATGGATATCAACAAAGTCTTGAACTAGTTGAACCTCCAAAGGTATCACAAGGCCCGCGTAGGTTAGATAAGGTAAGACTTTAGCTTGAGATATTTGGATTTCTTATTACTGATTGTAGTGAGGCTTATGGATTAAGATGAACTTACTACTTATCAGGAGGCAGTGTTTAAAACTGATGCAGATAAATGGCTTAGTGCCATGAATTATGAGATGCAATCTATGTATGATAACCAAGTTTGGAACCTAGTTGTTTTACCTGAAGGTGGTAAGACCATTGAATGTAAATGAGTTTTCAAGAAGAAAACTGACATGGATGGTAATGTGCATACTTATAAAGCATGGCTAGTTGCAAAAGGTTTCGGACAGACCCAATGTGTTGATTATGACGAGACATTTTCTCCTGTAGCCATGCTTAAATCCATTAGAATTCTAATTCCCATAGCCGCATATTATGACTATGAGATATGGCAAATGGATGTTAAAATAGATTTCCTAATTGGAAAGTTACTTGAAGATGTGTATATGATACAACTTGAAGGGTTTTTCATCCTGAGAATTCTAGAAAGGTGTGCAAGCTTCAAAGATCCATTTATGGATTAAAGCAAGTTTCTCGAAGATGGAATCTTCATTTTGATGAAGCAATTAAGGAATTTGGTTTCATTAAAAATGAAGATGAGCCTTGTGTATATAAGAAGGTCAGCAGGAGCGTGGTTGTTTTCTTGGTGCTTTATGTTGATAATATATTACTCATTGGAAATGACATCCCAACCTTGCAGAGTGTCAAGTCTTAGTTAAGGAAGTATTTCTCAATGAAGGACTTAGGAGATGTAGCCTATATCCTTGGGATTAAAATCTATAGGGATAAGTTTAAAAGGCTGATTTGTCTAAGTCAGAGTTCTTATATTGACAAGGTACTGAATAGGTTCAGCATGCGAGACTCTTAAAGAGGTTAGTTGTCGATGTCTCATGGTGTATGTCTCAACAAGACTCAATGTTCTAAGACTACTGATAAGCGAGAACGCATGAATACGATTCTATATGCATCATATATTAGATCTATTATGTATGTCATGTTATGCACTCGATCTGATGTATCATATACTTTTAGCACAACAAGAAGATATCAGTCTGATCCCAGTGTGAGTCATTGGATAGCAGTAAAGAATATTCTTAACTACTTGAGAAGGACTAAAGAAGTGTTCTTGGTTTATAAAAGTTTACAAGACGAGCTTGTTATAAATGGTTACACAGATGCAAGTTTTCAAACTTACATAGATGACTTTTGATCGCAATCTTGATATGTGTTTAGTTTGAATGGAGGTGCAGCGAGCTAGAAAAGTTTGAAGCAAGACACAGTGGCAGATTCTACAACAAAAATTGAGTATATTGCAGAGTCCGATGCAGCTAAGGATGCAGTTTGGAACAAAAAGTTTATCTCTAAACCTGGCGCAGTTCCGAGTATAGCTAACCTTGTTTGCTTATATTGTGACAACAGGGCAATAGCTCAAGCCAAGGAACCAAGATCACACCACCGATCCAAACATATACTTAGATGTTTTTATCTTAATCGAGAAACCATCGCAAAGGGAGACGTGAAGATTTGCAGAGTCCTTTCAAAAGACAATGTTACAGATCCTTTGACGAAGGCTCTTCCACAAGCAAAACATGATGTTCATGCTCGGTCATTAGGTATTAAAAACATGAATGGCTAGCCTTAGTGCAAGTGAGAGGTGTCGAGGCATGTACCCTAAGTCAATCTACAAACATTGTTTATCTTATAATTTTAGTTAATAAAATTGAAGTTTTCATTTATTGTTTTATTATATGTGATTGCATGTTTACCTTATAGTAAGATTCATGGGTATTTGTTAAAATATCTTAAATGTCCCTAGTCGATCATTATACTAGGAACTATAATGAATTAAGACTAGTGTGAATCTTGATTGATGGTTATGTGATGATCATGCATATAGGGATACGAATCAAGATTATGAGTACTTGTTAGGGAACAAGGTAGTGGATCGACCCGCTATGAGAACACTACATGGATTAAGTCATAGGTGTTACTCATGATAGGCATATCATTTAGTTATTCGACTTGAGATTACTAGAGACTTCAATATTATGAGCATGGTAATTTGACACAATCAAACATTGTATTTAACCGGGCGATTATAAAGATTACGATTGATTACCAAGTGAATAGTATGTGAAATTGTCTAATCAAGATAGAATTTGTCACCCTCTTATAGAGAGAGAAAGATATCAATGGATCCCTTGATATGATAGACTGATAATGGCCAAGTCCGTGTGAATTGATATGATCAATGTCACTTAGATGTTTTAAGTTTACCTAAAAATTGAGACTAGTATGATTGAAATTTAAGGGTGATGTTCCATGCCTTATGTTTAATCAAAGGATATCGCATGACAAAAGGATATGATATATGTTATTCATTAGCTTGTATCGATTTTGATATTCATGCTACTTGGGGTACTCATAATGTCTTGCTAGAGACAGCTTATGACTTGTGTACCAAAATGGTTTTGGTTCAATGCTAATGTCGCATGAGCCTATTGGGCTGCGCACATAGAATGGCTTTGCACAATTTTAATTGGTCTAGAGTAATGAGTTTTATATGATAAAATTCATGACATAAAAGCCTTTACAATTTTTTATATGATAACTTATTAATAGGGGCCTACGTTTAATTTACTTAAACTGCCTAAATACAGTAGTTGTATTATGAATTAGATTTTAAGTGAGGGCTTATCTACACGTATAAATAGAGGTTAAAACACTAAAATGAAATATGATTTTTGTTTTTGCTATTTTCGAGTTCTGTAGATTTTGAGAGAGAAAAAATATTTTATATCTCTCCTGGGGCTAGCACTCCAAATTGTGGTCACCATTTGGGTGTGGATTTCTTATAGAACATAGACGTTCGAACGTCTTGGATATCAAACAATCAGATAAGGAAATCACGGATTCAAGTATGATTTTACTTTGGTAGATCTAGTTTAATGAAATTTATTTTCGATCCTGTTGGGGTTATTCAAAATTGTTTTGAGTTTTTCGCTGTGTATGAACCCCAAAACCAAACAAAAAGGGAATAGACGAAGGATTTAATTGAATGGAAGTGGTACACAAAGAATCATCTGCGAATTGAAGATTAACTGGGATTTATTGCTGGTAAATCCTCAGCGATTTGGGCTTTACACTAGGAATCTTCAAAAAAGTTGGTGGAGCACAAGAGCAGTTTTACATGGATTTTCCCAATAATTTAAGCAATAAATGAATCGCTAAGGAATCCCAAGTTTTCATTTCAAGAATTTTAAAGATAACCACGAGACGTTTGAGTTAGTTTTGGATGTGTACTACCTTGAATACTATATATAGGGCTTCAAAATCTCTTGCCCTTGAGTACTTAGATTAATATTTTATTGCTCTTAGAGCCATTGTTTACTTTTATAATTTATTATTTACATACCATTTTAGTTTTTAGATTTAATGTTTATTGCTTTAGAAGATGATTTGTAGACTCAAATCATTTATTTAAAGGTATTTATCTATGACTTTTATTTACTTTATTGCAATGTTATTTATGATGATGAGTGAGTAGTTTATTAATAAAAATAAAGTCGAAACATGAACTTGATCCGTTTTGTGATGTAGTCATGATGTAGATGATTATGTGCTTAATGTTTTAAACCAATCGTATTCCTTAATTCATTGGTTTAATAGATTATTATTTGCGGATTTTAATCATGGAACTTCGTTTTGCATTCATAGTCTAGAATGTCTATTGTAATATTTGGATTCATTATCTAGTTAAAATTAGTAATTATGATTGTTTAAAAGGTCTATTACTATTTAGTTGTCCCAGGTCAATTAAGATCTAAGTTTAATATTGAAGTGGCTTTCCGAAGCCATTAGACATAGTAATTCGAAGTTTTAACAAAGTGTAATGCGGTTTTATTGCCTAAAGTTAATTTCTTTGAGTTTCAAAGGATTATATTAATAAAATTAGAACGTAGCTTCTGCACTAGTATAAGGAGAATTGATGGCTTGATAAAGGCTGTCTACTTACTTATTAGAGTTTAATGATCTAGAATGTTTTATAAAGTATTATTATGACTATGAATTAAGTAACATGTTTGGATATGCCAAACGGATTATTGTTTCATTGTTTTGGATGTTTGTTAAGATATTTATTTAATAGTGAATTGAATTGATTCGAGTATTAGTGAATTTGAATTGTGTTAATTAAGTTAGTTTAATGAGTTTAGTTAATTATTATAGCTTTATAGTTTGAATAGTGATTTTTAATTCCCGTTTTAATTAAATTAATTAAAGTAAAGTAGAAATAATAATAATAACTATTGAAAGATTGTTTCTTAAAGAAGTTTGATAAATCCCTGCAGAGACAATCTCACTTATCACTACTAGAAACGCGCGTGTCAGTGTATCATATGGTATTTCATCATGAAGTCAGAGTGTGTTGAGATATATCCTCAATTTGTGTAATAATTAGTGTTGCAAGTGCATGTGTCAGACATGCACGAGTTAAATAAAAAAATATTAGTTGCTCGAAACTAATAATCAAGTATTAAGTATCATGCGAGGGTTTTACCTTGGTTTGTACGCAAGTTTGAATCGGTGGTAATGAAGACATGAGATCGAAGTTGGTATGAGATCTTGCCTCGAGTTACTTATCAGTTGACGATGATCGAGGTTGAGATTGTGTCTAAATTGGTGCTAGTTTAGTTAAGTATGGCAAGAGAATTAGTATATAAAAGTTTGGTATCGTGGACAATGTTAAGACTTTAGGGTTTTCGTGTGACCAATACAAGTGTTACGGTTGTTTTATGAAGATGAACTGTTTGTTAAGAGTTTGGCTTGCTTTGGTGAAAAAATTGATTTAAAACGAGTGTCCGAAGTCACAACACGTTAAAATATGAATTTTTGGTAATAAATATATTAAAAGAAATTAAGCTACTGATACAAACAGCTAAGGATTTTATATAGAAACAAAAAAAACCAAATCGTTTCAACAGAAACAAATATTCTTTCATTTCTCAAATCCTTTCAAATGCTTCTTTTGCTCTGCAATCTCCCTACATCCAATTTTCGTCTGGTTTCTCTCCATAAAATGGTACAACATCTCAAGTCGATCAATTTATATCAAGTTTCTGCGATGGAAACGAGAGATTTGACCTGAGATTTGGTAAATTCTCAATTCTTGACATTTCCCTTAATTCAATTCTAATTATCATGATTTTTTAATTTCTTTTGCGCTATTTTTATGAGAATTGGTAGAAATTATTGTAAATTAATGTATTAGATTGATTTGCGCCAATTTATGATAAATCCCATCTGTGTGGGTTAGGATTTTTGTGAATCGAGTTTATGCAATTCAGTTGAGAAGTATTTTTGAATATGTTTTATAGTTAAAATTGATTGACATTGAGATTATAGAAGAGTTGATTATTGGTTTTTGTCCGAATTAATTCAACAAGCTGTGGAAATACTTTGAAATCGGTTTCGAGTGATTTCATGGTGTCTGGTGTCGAGTCTTGAGGATTTAGTTGCGAAAATATTGATTTGGAGAAATTTAATTAGTTTAAAATTAATAAAGTTTGCCTAATCAACAAGTTATATTGAAAAATTCGTAACTTCTCCATTTGTGATTTAATTAGAGTGTTCTTAGAGTTTATACAAAAGTATGTAGTCAGCTTTATAAGTTCCTTTTTGGTCAATATGAAAACTATTGAGGTTTTCAAGGTTAAAAGATTACCCCAAGTTAGCTAGTTGAAGTTGTTATAAGTAATTATTTTTGGAAATAGTTATCTAGCATACTTTGGCCTCTGTTAATTTTCTTGGGGTTTTATTTTTTGGTTTGACTTGAAGCTTGACCTCTATTATAATTGGGTATGTAGGGAAGACATTAGAGCCACTTTCAAAGTGATATGATGTGATAGCCCCTTCCTTAATCGAGGGCACCACCCGTCTTAATTCCATTATTAAGTCCTGAACTTAACCACGTAGGACTTAACAACGTATTAGCCAGCCTTTTGTCTTATTCCCCCTATTATTCGTGTTCAGAATAAGCGTTACACAATTCTCATTATTGTTAATTTTATGGTTAATTTAAAAACTTCTTACCATTTTAACATTATCAGCGGAAGACTTAACAAAATTTGTGAAAGCAATATCAAACGCATACTAGTGGAAACCAGGTAAATAAACGATCACATGAACTTAAATGAAGAAATTCATGTATCAGTCAAGAATCTAATCTCTTAACCCATTATACAACCCAAAATTATTCAAAGAGGCGTAAATAATAAATACACAAAGTGATCATCTACTCTCTACTAAGGCTCAAAGATAGTCGCCAATCTTCTCCTTACCTGGCATGCTACTCAATAAATTTGCACCCACCATCATAAAAAAGATGGTGAGTATTGTAATGTAAAAAGTAACACTGAGATATATTTATCCACATTTCTAAAGAATATAGAAAGATATCTAAAAGCATATGAAACGCAAAAAAAAATGTTGAAATCAAAAATACTAGAAACACCACAGCTAAACGAAGTGAGATCAATACAATTGTTAAGAATGAACTAAGTCCAGTCCCGTGTGTCCAACACATTGTCCTGGATATTACCCTTTTGTCACATAAATCTTAGCTAATAGCTTATTTAGTAGTGCATAAAGGTACTATCCTTATTAGATATAAAACACGGCATATTGACCTCATATAATAGGTCAGCACGCATAGCACTTCAGTATTACCCTATTCGGTCACCGTTTGTTCATTTCATCAACCTCATAAAATATGTCAGTGTCACTAACTAATTGGAATGTCGAAAACCTCGAGTCTCATACCCCGTGTGCCGCGTACACCCCAAATCAAGTCAAGAAACCTAAAATACATGTTCTAATTTGACAACAATCACTATTTTTCACAAACACTAAATTCGAGGCACGAAATTCAAAATACAAACAAACAATTAAAATGAATTGAAATTTAGAGAAATATCTCAATCAATTTACTTACAAGTCACAAAAATCTCCTAGTTTAACCGGCTTCCTAACACCCAAAAATGCGTACCAGGACTCCCGACCTTCTTCTCTTAGTTCTTGAGGTTAATTAGGGTGCTCTAGGACTTGTACAAGCAATTAGAGTTATTTGAGTAGTTGTAAATTTCATTTTTTTAAATCAACCCCATTATTAATTTGTTTACGTCTAAATTTACTTTTTAAAAATAGAGATAGTTTTGTTGCAACAATTTGTGAGTTGATTTCAACTACCAGAATATTAAAATTATGTATTGTAGCCTAAAGAGAAGTTATAAGAGCTATTTCCTAGCTTTCCAGAACTATAAAATTTTCGCAAGTTCGATAAGAATCGAAGGAGATATGAAAATCTTACCCCAATGGCTCAAAAACAATTTTAGATTTCGACCAGCAACTTTGAAAAATTCATTTCTCCTAAGCCATTACTTCAAAACTCAAGATTTTTTTACTGAAGCCTACAAGCATATCCTGAACATCATACAAAAAGATGAGCTCAATTCAACAAGAATGAGAGGTTATGCTCAAAACAGCAGGACATTAGCAAGACTGTGATCCAAGAAATTGCAGATTCATCAACAAAGTTGCAAAGGATTTTTAGACATGAAAACATTCACATTTCAAAATATTTCAGTTGGCAAAAGTTGTTCCCTTTTAAGTTTCCTATCAAGTGCCACCAGAGTGAGTACATTTCAATTTAAAATGAGGAAGTTATGACCAAAATTCATAGACTAGTTCGTAACAATAACATGCATAATTTCTAATTTTCTCTTACAACTTCAAAAATTCACAACTTATGAAAAATAAATCCAAATCCAAAACTTCTATTTAGTAGGATTAGTGGAATTTCACATGGAATGCAAATATGAAATTAGATTTTGAAAATCAAGTCATTTGCCCACTAAAATTGCTAAAAAACCACAACTGAACCAAAACTTTTGACGAATTTAACAAAGTAGTTTTGTAGATTAATTTACCTAGTGGTTTGACTACCTTTATCTTGATCATTACCTCCCAATTCACTGATTTTCCTCACCAAGTTGTTGGATTCATCTCTCTAGAAATCTCCCTCTCTTTGCATGAAATTTAAGATGATAAGGTTGAGATTTTCCACTAACTCATATATATAATGGTGTTAACCACTTGTGACCCTTGATTCTCATGTGTATACCCATCTCTAAGAAAATATAACTACTCATATCTTGGTCCTACAACCTACTAATTCACCCATTCTAACACCCATACATACACCAAATTACCTAGTGATAGTGAAAAAATGCATCTCGAGACACATCAATGTTCATTGTTTATGTTTTAAACTTAGGTCACATTATATAATTTCAACTATAGGCTCATTAAATTAGTTGTCTTTTAATCACACTTAACTAATTTAAGACTTATCACATTACTCTCTACACAGTCCCACGCCGTCGTGAATCTCGAGGCGTGTCCGCACTAGCATCTCAACATTTATATACAAGTAGAAGTGACTTAATAAGTCTACACATACATAATGCACTAGGCATCCATCACTCCAAAAATAATATATTGTTCGATCTTCGTACTGAGTCTTAAGACCGTGTACCAGCTCTCGGGCTACATCATGGGTCGGCTACCTTTAATTACAGACTAATCCCTTATTAGAATTTTGGATTGTTACATATGACTCTTCGGGAACCTCAAAAGTTAAGCTCAAAGTTGGTTGGTTGTAAGTAACCCTATAGTGACCTTTACTATTTTTTCAGTTATCTTTGAACCTGGATTTGTGATTTTAGTTTGCATTGTGTTCCGCATTGTTGTTGACCATACATACATGTCAGGCACATAAAGTTTGCCCTACTTCAGTCAATGCGTTGGATGAGATCCACTCTAGGTTGGATGT
Source organism: Stephania cephalantha (assembly GCA_039657325.1). Taxonomy (NCBI): domain Eukaryota; kingdom Viridiplantae; phylum Streptophyta; class Magnoliopsida; order Ranunculales; family Menispermaceae; genus Stephania; species Stephania cephalantha. Next base: position 35,345,936 of record CM077571.1, read on the forward strand.
ATTCGCAATTGCCTAAGGCGGGTCATGTAGATTCCAGAAGCATGCATTGAACTCTTAGTACTGTTTAAGTTCACATTGAGGTTGGGCAGCCTATTTGTGAACCTCAAATGAAAATTGAGGGATTCGTGTTTTTTATATATTTGTTGATTTATTTGGAAATGGAATTGCATGTTTCCATGTATCAAACTAACTTTTGCAAAAGTACAAGTCAATGTAGGAATTTACTTGCCTAAAATTTGGGAGTTATTTATGATAATGTTATGTATACGGTGTAGAAAAAATAGAAGAACAAACGTATAAATTTGTTGGTGTTTTTCTTTGACTTTGTTTTCTTAATGTATATTATTTTTGTTTAGTTTGTGTTTTAGGATACTCGGGTTGAGAGTAGATCGTGTTTTGGTTACGAAACTGATAGACAAACTTTATTAAACGGTTTGAGAGAATCTTGAGACAGTTTATGGTTCATTCGATGTAAATATAGATTATAGAGCTAATATGACTGTAAATGAGTTTTAAAGTTGAAACTTGTGGACTTGATACGGCAATTCGATCTCCTAATTCATCTCGTTATAATATTATGAATTGTTGTTGAAGTTTGAGTCCTTCTAGGCCTTATCCCAAAGTTAATGCTTATCAGGTTTTTCGTGCTGGAAGTCCCTTTTTAAGGGAGACTGCCAAAATTTTTATAAAATGTGAAATTTTTAATAGAATGACTTCCTAAATTGTTTCGCATTTGATAAGTAGGACTTGAATATAATTTGAGGATTGTCATGTATTTCGAGGACTTTAGACAATTGAACGATAAAGGGATCTATTTAGGAAATTAAGTTAATTAGAGTAATATCAGGGACTTCATCAAATAGGTCCTAAGATGTTAACATCGAACCCCATGAATTATGTATGCAATTTATTTGGCTGATCATTGAGTTAGATTAAATAAAACTATTCATACATATTAATAAACAATATCGTATTATAATGGAAAGACATTAATTAAAAATACCTCTTTATTAACTTCGGCTCTCCAACTTGAGTTCTTCAAAGAAATAGTAATATAATTAAAGAAAATAAGGAACATAGATAATAAAAACAAAACCTTAGCCTCACATTTATAGTATTTAGGATAATGCATATCTTAATCAAACTCAAATTCATAGTCCTTGTCTAAAAAACTCGTCATCAACCTCGGCATTTTGCCAACAATTTGAGTTTATAGAGTAAATCGCTGAATCTTTCTAAAATTGCTATTTATTGTCCACTGATTTAAGTAGTGATTTTTGTTCAATCTTCACTTCGCTAGTAAATCACTAACTCTCTCTATTACCGACTTGTCCAGCCATTTGTTCGTATTCTCCACATTGCTAAGACTTCGCTAGACTTTTGATAGAGTTGGTCAAATTCTTCTATTTTAATCTCTATATCCTTCATTACATCATTTTTTCTTAATTATACCTTAAATCGCATAAATAAGAGAAAACACAGTGTAATTTAGTCCTTCGTACTCAAAATAACCGTGAAATATACCATAAAATATTGTTTGATTATTAACTTGTCAAAGTGTGACGCCGATACAAGTGCAAGGCGAGGCAAGGCAAGGGCATCAAACAAGTAGGTTTTTGGCTCGCTGGAGTGCTAGCGCTGCTTGGCGCTGGTTGTTTATTGACCACGACATCACGAGGCATCAACACGGAATTGGACTCTTTCTTCTCATGGGTAGGCATGGCGTCGCATGCATTGTGGCGAGGCGTGGGAGTGGCAGTGGCGACGAAGCTTACTGTAACCTTGGTGCCTTCTTGTGTCGTCAATGATGAACGTCCGACGTAAGGAGGCGTAGCCTGGCGGGCAACAACTTCAGATTTTAAAGTTTTTGCTCCATGCATGTTCATCTTAAACACTTCCAAACCACCTTAACACCAAAGAACTACCAAATAAGGAGTATAAGTCAACAAAATGAGAGATTTGGACCTTTATTCATATAAAATATTATATAAATAAGAGTATAAATAACAACTCATCATGCATCTCGAGAAACAACTCACTTACAAAATCGGCGATATTATAATGAAATTGAGTAATATTGGAATAGATAGGTAACACTACAAAAATGTACTGGATTAGCGACGGGAAAACGTGTTACTAATCCCGTCGCTAATCGGCTACGGCTTGTCACCAAAACTTGTTAGCGGCGGGTGTCAGAAATAGCGATGGGGACCCGTCGCTAAACTTGTCGTCATTACCCATCGATATTCTCTGACACGTGTAACTGGTCAACCTCTTTGGACTGCCACGTAAGCCAATTTAGCAATGAAAACCCGTCGCTAATGCCATCACCATTTACTGACACGTGTCTCGCCTGACAGCCTACGCAATTTTGCGTCGGCGACCCATCGCTAATTTAAAAAACATTTCAAAATAAATTTAATTTCAAAATCATTTTCTTATTTTGAAAACGGGTTTTAGTATTATTTTTTGTATTTAATTATAAAAATTATTTTAAAAATTATAAAACATATTTAATTACAAATAATAGTTTTTTGTTTTTTATTAAATGAAATAAAAAACAATTTTTTTATTCAAAAATATTCTTTTTAGAATTAAGAAATATTAAGAAAATTAAATTAAATAATTGGAAAAAATAAAGAAATAAATGAATTTAATACAATAAAAGAAATTTTACAAGTATCAAAATATAGTAAGATGTCTAAAGTCAAAATATGTTAAAAAAAGTCTAAACACTAAATATGGTGCATACAACAGATGAATCAATCTTCGAGATCATGGTCGATCTCTTAGTCATCATCAGCATCTACTAGAGGCGTGAATGAAATTCTAAGACTATCCATTAGAATCCGCTCCATGTGACCTAACCGTCCCTTGCATCTCTTGCAACACTACAAGAAAAAACCAAATCAACAACAAACTAATTTGATGTTGAATTGGTACGGTTTTGTTGCTAAACCACTCTGCAACAAATCAGCGACAAATAGTAGTTGTTGCTAAAATCTTTGTTTCTGGTGCAACTCAGCGACAGATTAGGTATTATGTTGTTGTTCAGCGACAGATTTGTGACAAATGTATGTCGCTGAACAAAGAATAAAACGGTCTCATTGCTGATCGAAGTCCATCAAGACAGAGATTGTGCATTTGCAAATCTGTTGTTATCTGATTTGCTTAGTCAGCAAAGACACATTCTGTCGCAACTCTGTTGATGTTAAGCGATATACATTGTTTGTTGCTATTCAGCGACAGACGTTGTCTGTCGCTGAATGTGCCTAGTCAGCAAAGACATTGTCTGTCGCAACTCTGTTGCTATTCAAATGACAGATCAAGCGTTTATCATTGTCGATCTTGATCAAGAAAGACGGTGTGACAAATTAGCGACAAATTTCAGTCGCTAATTATCGAATGGTAATTTTTTCAAATAAAATTATAAACAGTAAATAGTAAAAGGAAAACCTGCAGTAAAATCTGCAAAAATTAAAAGCTACTAATATTACAAAAATTGGAAAGATGTATGTATATCATCAAAATTTGATAATCAATGTCTACAAAAAAATGAGATTAACATTTCATAATTAGTACTATACTATAAAGTAGTAAATGAAAATTATTCAACAAAATACAAACAACTACACAAGCTGGCTTACACAAATTTACATATATACAATGTGTACAAAACACTCTTATAGCATTCTTTCACCGATACATAGATAGGCACTATACAAATTATTTAGCTAGCAGAGCGTATCCCACTCAAATCCTGAAAATTAAAAGGAACTTGAACAATATTCGACATGCAAGCAAAATATTCCAACACAAATTAAAATAACATCACATCCAATTTAAGTTAAATCGAAGACTATAAATACTCTTCTTAAGCAACTTGAGATGTAGGATACTTATTTAAAAAGTATAGTTGAATCTCAACTTAAAAGGCTAGGTTAAGGTTTAATATAGTCGGATTTGTCCCTAATCTAGTTTTGATCAATGTAATAAGTAAACTATAAAGCAAAATCATTAGGATGGAATCAAAGAGAGTTGTAAGATTAAAAACAGAAGACAAGGAAAAGAAAAAAAAGCCAAGTACAAGATAGAGCACTCTTTCAATCAAATATAAGGTCTACTGTGGCTTTTAGCAAAACTCATTCTAACACAAAAGGTGCATTCATTGAGAATCCAATCTTTTCAATATTGGAACATACGAGGACAAATGAGACATCTAAATGTAAATTGAAGTAAAAAAGTGCTCATGCAGTCTTGCATACTGGGCCAACTTTGTTTCATGAAAGATTATTGATAAGCACATGTGCTTTGGTTCCCCTGTTCCTTGTATAGTAAGACCAATATTTGAGTCTTTTTCACTTTCCACTTTCAATGGCAGAATCACTTTTAACTTGCACTAGTTTACATCAAATTTGTGTTGTTTGCAATCTAATATCATGAATTGAACCATAAGATTTCCTATATTAAGTTCAATTCCAACACCACTTATTCACAAAGTATAGTACTATTTCAAGAAATGTCTCCACTTTTTGTAATGAAGTCTTAGTTAAGGTTTCTTGATTAGATTCAAAAGTTAAACTACCTAGTAAAAACTTATGACACCAACAAATGTTAACTCTAACAAAAACTACCTATAAAAAATTTTGCATGAAAAAGCATATAGTGGCATTATTATTTAATACAATCACTTGGTCTTTGTAAAACAAAAATACTCACTCAATCAACCCTCATTCTTCAAAACATTAGATGCAGAAAAATAAACATAAAATTCAACATGGAAGTTGTAAAGTAATTATATCTTACCCAGCAAAAACAAAGAAGACTTGTCAACTCCTTCTCTGTAAGCAACACCAATACCAAATGCCACCGCTGCACATACCTGCAAATGAAGAATCACATCGACTACATTAGAAGGAAAAAATGTGAAGATATACATTGACTTGTAATTAAAAACTCACCATCAAAAAAATAGAACATCCAGTGACTATTGTCGTGGCGGTGGTCGCGGAGGCGGCATAAGTTGCGACATAAACTCATCATGATCATCCAAAAGATGATGTCTATCCTCAGGCATCTCTCTATGTGGATCGGTCCAATGTCCAGGCTGGTGGTCATCCAGGTGCGCAGACTGAGAAAGTGTTATGTCGGTTGTCAAATGTCCAGGCTGGTCGTCACTCTGAGGACCAGAACACTCTGTAACTGGCGATAGTGGAGGTCGCGGTATCGGAGGCACTAGGGCCTAATACTAAGGTGTTGCATCAACAATGCCTCCATACGTGCTAAACGGTCTTGCATCTCTCGATTTTCTTCTTGGCGTTCCATCTTGTCCCTCTGCATTTGTTCTTGTCGTTCCATTCGCTCCTTCAACAATGTTTCTTGCAACCTTAGGTGGTCTCGCTGGAGCTCTTCCAACTCATGAGGTCCATACGCTGGTCCTCGAGATGAGTTTGCTTCCCCTGAAGATATGCAACGATGATAACCTTGTGACCCTAATCTGTAGACACGTCCCGAGGTACCAAGGGAAATTAAATCGTTGTCTTCTGCGGGCGTTTGTTGGAGTTGAACTTAAGTTCTCTGCAAAACTTGCAAGACGTAAGCTCGGAGTCGGGCCCCCAGTAAAGCATGCATAATTAGGGACAACAATCGATTTGCTCAAATGGCAGACCTAACCAGTGCATTAAACTTTTACATTTGTAAAATCTTTCTTCCAAACAGTTGTGTTCAGACAACATATCTTTAAAACCTGCAAGATTTCGTCGAATGCTTGCTCCAAAATATGGTGATTCGACTTTATCATCAACAAATGTACCGTTCTGAGAGCTTTGTCATCTTCTTGCAACCCGATCAAAGCACTTCATTCTCTGCGTTAATCATTTCGAATAAATGTTTGGATTCAGGGTTCGGCTCATCCTCACAATTCTAATCAAAATTCGGCACTGCGTGGTCCTGTATTTGTTTGGTCATATGCCCTAGGTCAATTTACAAAAATTATTTATCTTATAATTTTAGTTAATAAAATCGAAGTTTTATTTGATGTTTTATTATAAGTGATTGCATGTTTTCCTTATAGTAAGATTTATGGGTATTTGTTGAAATATTCTAAATGTCCCTAGTCAGTCATTATACTGGGAACTCTAATGAATTAAGACTAGTGTGAATATTGATTTATGGTCATGTGATGATCATGCGTATAGGGATACGAATCGAGATCATGTGTACTTGTTAGGGAATAAGGTACTAGACCGATCCGCTATGAGAACACCATACGGATTAACTCATAGGTATTACTCATGATAAGTATATTATTTAGTCTTTCGATTCGAGATTACCATAGACTTTAGTATTAGGAGCATGATAATTGACACAATTAAAGATTGTCTTTAATCAGACGATTATAAAGATTGTGATTGGTTACCATGTGAATAATATGTAAAGGTGTGTAATCAAAATAGAATATGTCACTTTCGTATAGAGAGAGATATCGGTGGACCCCTTGATATGATAAACTGATAATGGCCAAGTCAATGTGAATTGATATGATCAATGTCACTTGAATTTTTTCGGTTTACCTAAAAGATCGAGACTAGTACGATTGAACATTAAGGGTGACTTTCTATGCCTTATGTTTAATCAAAGGATATCGCACGACAAAAGGATATGATATATGGTATTCATTAGCTTCTATCCATTTTGATAGTCATGCTACTTAGGTAGTCATAATGTCTAACTAGAGACCGCTTATGACTTGTCTACCAAAATGGTTTTGGTTCACTACCAACGTCGCATGAACCTATTGGGTCGCACACAAAAAATGGCTTTGCGCAATTTCTATTAGTCTAGAGTAACGAATTTTATATAATAAAATTCGTGACATGTTAACCCTTGCGATTGTTATTGGATAACTTATTAATAGGGGCGTAAATGTAATTTGTTTAAACTAGCTAAATATAATAGTTATATTACAAATAGGATTTTAAATAAGGGCTTATCTACACATATAAATAGAGGTTGAAACCCTAAAATGAAATAAGATTTTTGTTTTTGCTATTTTTGAGTTCTCTGGGTTTTGGGAAAGAAAGAAAAACGCTTTCAATCTCTCTTGGGGCTAGCATTTCAAATTATGGTCACCATTCGTGTGTGAATTTTTGATAGAGGATGGACACTTAAATGTCTTGGAAATCAAACAATTAGAGAAAGAAATCACAGATTAAGGTATGATTTACTTTTCTAGATCTAGTTTAATGGAACTTGTTTTTGATCTTATAGGGGTCTTTCAAAAATTGTTTTGAATTTTCCGTTGCGTATGAAACTTAAAATCCAACAGTATCATATGATGATAAGACGTCGAGTATTCTTCCATTAAATCATCATCTTTATCATCCACATCAATAAATAGTTCTTCCTCTCCATGCTCGGTCGAATAATAATATTCGAGAACGAATCCTCGACTCACTAGATGAAGCTTTACTATGTTTACATCGTAATATTTCTCGTCCGACATTTTCGGAATGGACATCGAACTTTCTCTTCGTTGTGAAAAATGGTGCACTGTTGCATGACAACTTTATGAACTCCTTCATGCCAGCAACTAATTCCAATTGAATGTAATCACATTCAATGCAGTTGTACATTCAATCTCGAGATACAGATATCCCGAAAAATCTAAGAAACCCAAAACATATGTACACACTAATCACTATTTATATTTTAGTCGAATTTTAACCAAAAGTAGTCCAATTGGTTGCATTTGCACGTACTTTGCATGATATATATTTTGTTTCAGCCATTATTATAAATTATTATAATTTTATTTTAATATAAATAGATAGTATAATTATTAATTTTGAAGTTATCTATTTTGTTTCAATATATATCTATGTAGTTTTAGTTTTTAAATGCTTACTTTATTTTCTTTAAGATTTATTTTATTAAATTTTGATTTTTTCAGTATATATACTATACATAAGTACTACATTTTCATTCATTCAAAATTTTAAGCACATTAATATAATTGTACATATAGCATACAACAACAACAATAACAACAACAACATAGCCTCAGACCCAAATTAACTGGGGTCGGCTACATGGATCAAACTTTTCCATTGTGCTCGTTTAAGTGCAACTGATGGTCAGCTTTCCAAACCATTCAAATCCCTCCTAATTAATGCATCCCATGTTAACTTTGGTATGCCCCTACCTCGTCGAATTTCTACAGTTTCTATTGAGTCAAGTTTTCTAGTTGGGGCATTTGTAGGCCGCCTTTGCAAGTGACCAAACCACCGCAACCGCCCTTCCCTAATCTTTGTATGAATTGGTGCTACTCCTACTTGTCTTTGAATTTCTATATTTCTTATTCTATCTTTACGAGTTTTACCACACATCCACCTAAGCATCCTCATTTCGGCTACGTTCATTTTATGTAATTGTTGTTGCTTTACCACCCAACATTCACTTCCATAGAGCATAGCTGGCCTAATTGCGGTCCTATAAAATTTTCCTTTTAACTTAGTAGGAACATTTCGATCACAAATCACCCATGTTGCACTCCGTCATTTCTTCCATCTAGCTTGAATTCTACGTATGACATCATTCTCAATGTTACCATCATTTTGTATGATTGATCCTAGGTATCTAAAGTGGTTTACCTTAGGAACTTCTACTTCCCCTAATTTTACTACTCCGTCATCTCGATGTCTAGTGTTTCTAAACTCACAGTGCATGTATTTGGTTTTCGTCCTACTCAACTTAAAGCCTTTAGATTCTAATGTATTCCTCCAAAGTTCTAATATCATATTCACTTCATCTTTAGTTTCATCCACTAAGATAATATCTTCTGTAAATAGCATACACCATGGTATATCCTCTTGAATATGTCTAGTTAGTTTATCTATAACTAAAGTAAATAGATTTGGGCTTAAAGCCGATCCTTGATGTAGTCCTATCGTAATGGAAAATTCTTTTGTAGCTCCTCTAAATGTCTTTATATTCGTTACTACTCCATCATACATATCCTTAATAGTTTCTATGTATCTAGCATGCACTCTTTTTCTTTCTAGAACCCACCAAAGAACATCTCTAGGGACCTTATCATCTGCTTTTTCTAAATCTATGAATACCATATGGAGATCTTTTTTGTTTTCTCTATATTTTTCTAACAATCGTCTTATAAGGAAAATCGCCTTCATAGTTGACCTCCCAGGCATGAAACCAAATTGGTTCTCTGATATTGTTGTTTCTCTCCTTAGCCTATTGTCAATTATCCTCTCCCAAAGTTTCATAGTGTGACTCATAAGTTTAATTCACCGATAGTTTGAGCAACTTTGAATGTCTCCTTTGTTTTTGAAGATTGGCACAAGCGTGCTTCTTCTCCAATCCATTGGCATCCGTTTTTATTTTAAAATTTTATTGAAAAGTTTTGTTAACCAAGTCAATCCAATTTCTCCTAAGCATTTCCAAACCTCTATGGGTATTTCATCTGGGCCACATGTTTTCCCTATTTTCATTCTTTTCAATGCCTCTTTAACTTCTACAATTCTAATATTGTGTGTATAGTTTACATTTCTTTCTTGGTGTGGGTTTTCATTTATTATAGTATCAACTTGACCATCATCAAATAAACTATCGAAGTAACTTCTCCATTTCTCCTTAATATCCTCATCGCGCGTTAAAACATTTTGATTTTCGTCCTTAATACATCTTACATGACTTAGGTCTTGTTTCTTTTTATCTCTTAATTTGGCTAGCTTATATATATATTTTTCGCCATCTCTATTACCTAACCTTGTATATAGATCTTTCATGAAATGTGTTTGAGCTTGACTAACTACTTTTTTAGCTTGTTTTCTAGCTTCTTTATATTGATTGTACACATCTTCATCTTGACACTTAGGTATTTTCCTATACATCTCTCTTTTAGTCTTAATTGCTCGTTGGACATCCTCGTTCCACCACCATGTTTCCTTCTTTGGTGGTCCAAAGCCTTTAGATATACTTAATATGTTTGATCCCACTCTCCTTATGCAACTACTCATTTCTAGCCACATTGTATTAGCATCTAAGTCAAGATTTCAAATATTTTCCTTTAGTAGTTTTTCTCTAAACTCTACTTGTTTACTATGTTTTAGGTTCCACCACTTTATTCTAGGGTCGCTAACTCTTTTATTTATATTATGTCGTCGTGTTAGCTTAATATCAAGTACTACTAACTTATGTTGGGTAGTAAGTGCTTCACCAGGTATTACTTTGCGCCTCTACACATATTTTTCTATTTATTTTTCTTGTTAAAAGAAAACCTATTTGACTCTTGTTATGACCACTACTAAAAGTAATTATATGCGACTCCCTCTTCCTAAAACTAGTATTTGCTAAGACAAGATCGTATGCTGAAGCAAATTCTAAGATTGATTCTCCTTCTTCATTTCTATTACCGTAACCAAAACCTCCATGAACTCTCTCAAACCCATCGTTACTTGCCCCGACATGCCCATTTAAATCTCCTCCAATAAAAACCTTTTCATCTAATGATATATTTTGCATAAATACATCCATATCGTCCCAAAACTTGCGTTTGATGCTCTCGCTTAATCCTACTTGTGGTGCATAGGTGCTAAGTATGTTAATTTTCTCGTCTCCAATAATTAATTTAACTAGAATCAATCTATCCCCCATTCTTTTAACCTCTACGACCTTATCCTTATAATCATTATCTACCACAATTCCTACTCCATTGCATTTTCTATCTATACCGGTGTACCATAATTTAAATTTTGTGCTTCCTATTTCTCTACTCTTTTCTCCTACCCATTTTGTCTCTTAGAGGCAAGCAATATTGACTCTCCTTCTAATCATGGTATCTACTAGTTCTATTGACTTCCCCGTAAGTGTTCCTATGTTCCATGTTCCTAAACGAATTTTTTCTCCCATTTGTATTTGTTTTCCTTTTCAATTTCTATTTTGTCTAAAAGATATAGTGTCCGTATCTATGATTTTGTTTTTGTTTTCGTGTTTGTTTTGAACTAGCTTCTTTACCCACACCCGTCCTTTGTGTGGGAACCCTTGCTCATTTTTCTTCACATCCGGACGACGATGTGAAGGGACTAGCTTCTTTACCCACATACGTCCTATGTGTGGGAACCCTTGCTCATTTTTCTTCACACCCAGGCGGCGATGTGAAACACACCCTTGCTCATTTCTCACTACACCCGGGCTCAGATGCAGCGCGTTGCTAGGTGGGAACGCCCCAACGTTTATATATGTTTGATCCATTTCATGAAAAGTGACAAAGGTTTTATGCTAGCTGTCAACCTATCGCAACCCTCCTCCATTTTCCAAGAATGGAAAATGAGCTTGGAGCCTCCCTCCCCCACTTTTCGAGTATGAAAAGTGAGTTTGGGACCTCCCTTACCCATTTTTCGGTATGAAAAAATGGGCGTCAAAGTCCTCCTCCTTTATCCGGACTTGGGACCGGCTATGTAACGCACATAGTGTACAACATAGGTGGAGTTAATATGAAAGCGTTGCTAAATATTCATATACACTGTAATTATTAATTTTTATTTTAATATATAGCATAAATTATTATAATTTTATTTCAATATATATATATACTATATATACGTACTATCTACTGTTTTGATAATTGAAGTCCTCTATTTTATTTTAATATAAAAGCGTTGCTAAATATTCATATGCAATGTAATTATTAATTTTTAATTGCTTTTTTATACAAATATATATAATATTTATATTTGGTATAATTTGTACATTCATATAGTGTATATATATATGTTTTTAAGTGCTTTATTTTGTTTTTAAATTTTATTTATTTAAATAAGTTTTTCTTTTATTACATATAGTATAAGTTCTATATATATAGTATAAAGGTGTTGTAATATATTCATATATATAAATCAATTATATATTTTTTTAATATATATTTACTTTAATTAATTTTAAAGTGCTTTATGTTTGTGTGTGTGTATATATATAATATTATTAATCATTTATTTATTTCAAAATTTAAATTTATTTGTCCAAATTTTTTTCTCAATTATATATACGAAATTTTATTAGTGAAGTGTACATCATTAATGTTTTATTTTACTTTTTAAAAAATAATTTTAATTCAACTCATCATATTATACATATTATTTTACGTTTTCCCAACAAAATTATAACACATTACAAGGAAAAGTACATATCAATATTAATTATACAAACATCACAAATAATCACAGTAAAAACTAAATTACAGTCACACATGCATTTTATTTTTCACAAATATAAAAAAATCATATATATCAACATAAAAATTATTATAAAATTTTATTTAAAAAATTTTACTTTTCACCAAAATATATAGAATTACACATTTTTCATATAAAACATCACCATTACATAATTATTTTAATTAAAATAAATAAATTAAAATCAATTCATGAATTAAAGATCACATTAAAATTAAAATAACTAAGGCACCGCGGAATGCGACACCAAAAAAGACGGGTAGGGGCGGCGAGAAGCAACGCCACAGGGCGGACAGCGCCAAGGCGAGCAGCGACGTAAGGGCGCCAATGAAGCTGAGAGGGCACCGACGAAGCCGAAAGAAAAGAGAGGAAATAGAGGAGAGAGAGAGGAAATAGAGGAGAGATGAGGGTGGGCGGAGAGAGTGGTGAGGTCGGAGGATGAGAAGGAGAGGCGGAGGCGGGGGTGGGTGAGGTGGGGGCGGCTTACGTTAGGGATTTGGTGAGGTGGGAGCAATGACGGTTAGGGATTTGGGTGAGGTAGGGGCGGCGACGCAAAAAGAGGGAGAGAGAGATAGAGAGAGAGAGAGAGAATGAAGAGGATAGGGTTTGGGGGTCTGGGCAATGGGAGGTTTGGAGGGCGGTTAGGGCTAGGGTTTGGGGGTATGTGAGAGAGAGAACGAAGAGAGATGAAGAGGGAGGAGAGGGAGGGTGGGAGCTTTCCCCCAAGGATTAGCGACGGGGGCCGTCGCAAACCCCGTCGCTAATCTGGTTAATTGGTCAGACGTCCCCCATCGCCAATCCCTCGCTATATAGCGACGGGAAATAGCTTCTCGCTATTTCTCGTCGCTATTTGATCCTATTTTTTGTAGTATAATAAATGCAACATTACAAAAAAGTACTTCGATGTCGACTCTCGAGAGTTGACGGAGTGTGCCACATCAATGAGCCTCTAGGTCACAGTCCTAAAAACAAGGTGTGACTTGGATTAGAATTTTAAGGTCGTTATAGTTTTAGAATCATTTTTTAGTTGAATAAAGAGAACTTCGAACTTTTCTAAGTTCTTGCCCTAAATTGCATTGTTCGTGGAGTCAATCAACAATTTTAAATGATCATTGTTGTGTTATATTTTCCTTCGATGCGTGTGCACATGCATGTTGGAGAAAATCAAGGGACATATGCACAAGTGTATGTCTTATGTGGGTATCATATTCACCTAAATTTACATTATTCAAATTAGAAAGCAGTTAAACATAAACTATTATTTCTACAACAGCGCAACACGCCAGGTCAATATGAAATGCAACTTTATTTTGAAGGTAAATTAAATCACTTATATGTACAACATTGATTGGTCGATACAAAGGCAACTTCCTTTGTACTGAAAGTGCTTGTCCAATAAATTGAAACATAATAACCTGTACGTCGTATAGCCCAGGGCAGCAACCAAAAAATTAAAAAAAATTATTAATATTTAGCCAAAAATTTACTTTAGCCTACCCTTAAGTTCCTTTTATTACCCAAGCTCAATTGATTAAAAAATAAGGAAAAGACCCAATTCCCAATTAAGTGCCTCTCATGAGTTTTTGACACCTCTCTTGAGATAAAAAAGGCTAGAAAACAACATGCATAATTGTATTAATGGTAATATTCTTTGTGAAAGCCCATCAATGTTAATTAATGATTTAATGTTTTATTATTATAACTTAATTAAAAAACACATTTTATTTAAAATTTAGTTTGATTTATTATAATTGTTGTGGCTTGTCATCTTAAAGTCATTAATATTTTCTTGGAATGATTTGCGGTTTAAAGTCGTGTAGTGTTTTTATAACTATATAAATTGTGCATTAAATAATACTAATTAAGTTGACGATTTTAGTGTATAAACATGCTTAACTATTAAGGGGAGTGTTGGAGGGGCCCATCACATACATACGGGCCAGACATGCACTCGTCATCCGCCCTTCGACACACCTAAAGATGTGTGCACGTATGACAATCAAGGAATGTGTGCACACATGAGAATCAAGGACGGCAGGATGAGTGCGTGTTCGACCTGAGGCGTACCAAAGCATTTTTCTTTTGCTAGAGAAAAAAAATACATTATTTTTAGCCCAAGGCTTCAAAAAAACCTGGCTCCGCATGAGGTTGGGTTTGATTGAAGGTGGGAGCTTTTCCGCCCAAGGATTAGCGACGGGGGCCGTCGCAAACCCCGTCGCTAATCTGGTCAATAGGTCAGACGCCCCCCGTCGCCAATCTCTCGTTATATAGTTACTATTTGATCCTATTTTTTGTAGTGTAATAAAGTATCATTACAAAAAAAAAGTACTTTAGTGTCGACTCCCGAGAATTGACGGAGCCTGCCACATCAGTGAGCCTCTAGGTCACAGTCCTAAAAACAAGGTCTGACTTGGAATAAATATTTTGGGACGTTACAGTTTTAGAATCGTTTTCTTATTGAATAAAAAGAATTTCGAACTTTTCTAAGTTCTTGCCATAAATTGCATTGTCCGTGGAGTCGATCAATAATTTTAAATGGTCATTGTTGTGTTAGATTTCTTTTTATGCGTATGCACATGTATGTTGGAGAAAATCGAGGGACATATGTACAAGTGTGTGTCCTATGCGGGTATCCTATTCAGTTAACTTTGTATTATTCAAATTAGAAAATGGTTAAACGTAAACTATTATTTCTACAACAGCGCAACACGCCTGGTCGCAGTGAAATGCAACTTTATTTTGAAGGCAAATTAAATCAATTATATTTACAACATTGTTTGGTCGATACAAAGGCAACTTCTTTTGTAGTGAAGTGCTTGTCCAATAAATTGAAACATAACAACTTGAATGCAGTTGCAGGGCCACCTTAAGGGTTGTCCTGAGTTGTAGCCAAGGGCAGCCACTAAACCTGATTGTTGGGCTGGTACATGCCCGGCCCGGCCCTGGCTTAGTCAACATGGGTCGAGCTTTGGCTTTAAAAACCTCAATAGGGCGTGGCTCGGCCCAAGCTTGTGAAGGCCCGTTATTTTGTGGGCCAGGCTTGAGCTTGCACTTATCAACCCAAGCCCGGCCCGGTCCGCCCGTATAAACTTGTATCTAAAATAACAACATATAACGACAACTTTTTTAGTTTGCTAATGAACAAGAAGCTAATTTGTGGTATGACGGAACAAGAACAACAACAAGTTTATCATTTTGATTTTGATTCGCTTTGATTTCTTAGTGCGCTACAGCTAAAAAAGATGGTCTTTTTTTAAAGGCCCATTTAGGCCCAGCCCAAACTCGCCTCGTGAAGGGCTTTGGCGGGCTTAGGCCCGCAATACTTAGAAGCGGGCTTGGGCGGGCTTGAATAAGGCTTTCAAAAAAACCCGCTTAGGCCTAGCACGAGCCCGCCCAAGCCCGCCCAACGATCAGGCCTAGCAACCACCAAAAAGTTAAAAACATTTATCAATATTTAGCCCAAAACTTACTTTAGCCCACCCTTAAGTTCATTTTCTTAGCCAAGCTCAATTGATAAAAAAAAGTAAAGAAAATACTCAAGTCCCAATTAAGTGCCTCTCATGAGTTTTTGACGCCTCTCGTGAGATAAACAAAAGGCTAGAAAACAAAATGCATAATTTTATTAATGGTAATATTCATCGTGAAAGCACATTAATGTTAATTAATGTATTAATGTTTTATTGTTATAACTTAATTAAAAAAAACATATTTTATTTAAGATTTAGTTTGATTTTTTCTAATTATTGCTGCTTGTCATCTTCAAGTTATTAATATTTTCTTGGATATGATTTATGGTTTAAAGCCGTGTAGTGCTTTTATATATAACTACTTAAATTGTGCATTAAATAATAATAAATAAGTTGATGATTTTAATGTATAAACATGCTTAACTGTTAAGGGAAGTGTTGGAGGGTCCCATAACGGACATGCGGGCCAGACATGCACTTGTCATCCGCCCTTCGACACACCTCGAGATGCGTGCGTGTATGAAAATCAAGGGATGTGTCCGCACATGAGAATCAAATACGGTTGGATGAGTGTGTGTCCGACCCGAGGCGCCCCAAAGCATTTTTCAATTGCTAGAGACAATAAAATACATTAGTTTTAGCCCATGGCTTCAAGAAAATCTTGCTCCTCATGAAGGTTGGTTTGATCGAGGGTTAGAGCTTTCCCGCCCAAAGATTAGCGACGGGGGCCGTCGCAAACCCCGTCGCTAATCTGGTCAACATGTCAGACTACCCCCCAACGGCAATCCCTCGTTACGTCATTACAAAAAAGTACTTCGGTGTCGACTCCCAAAAGTTGACGGAGCGTGCCACATCAGTAGCCTCTAGGTCACATTCCTAAAAACAAGGTGTGACTTGGATTAGAATTTTAGGGTCATTACAGTTTTAAAATCATTTTTAATTGAATTAAGAGAATTTCGAAACTTTTCTACGTTCTTGACCTAAATTGCATTGTTCATGGAGTCTATCAATAATTTTAAATGATTTCCTTCAATGCGTGTGCACATGCATGTTGGAGAAAATCAAGGGACATATGCACAAGTATGTGTCTTATGCGGGTATCCTATTCACCTAGCTTTGCATTATTCAAATTAGAAAGCGATTAGAAAGCGGTTAAACGTAAACTATTATTTCTACCACAGCACAACCCGCCTGGTCGCTGTGAAATGTAACTTTATTTTGAAGGCAAATTAATCACTTATATGTACAATATTGTTTGGTCGATACAAAGGCAACTTCCTTTGTTGTGAAAGTGCTTGTCCAATAAATTGAAACATAACAACATGTATGGGTTGGCCCATCTTTTAGGGCGAGTTTGAGATTATATGGGTTAGACGTATGGTCGTTTCATATTCGATTGCTTACTACATCAAGATTTTTCGGGCCACAGGAGAGTACGCTCAAGTCGATTGCATCAGGGCCTCGTGGGAATAGTCAGCTCAACTGGATATCACATATATCAAAACAAAATTAAATTGAAACAATACAGGTGATTCATATACAAGAACAACTAGCTAGCTCGGTCCCAAATTAATTGGGATCGGTTACATGAATCAAACTCTTCCATTTTGCTCGATTAAATTTAATTGATAATAAATGTGATTCATATAATGAAAAAATATAGAAGTAAAATATATATGAGTCGAATCCACTCCAAATTTTTAGTTTAAACTACAATTAACAAAACAAGGTTATAACGAATGACAAATAAGCACTTAAGCATACGATAGCCTTTTTTTTTTTTTTTTTTTGTAAATAGAATGAATTTGCGGGCAGATTCTTCTATAAGATCAAAATTGTAGTATTGATGCAATATATATTTATATATATATAGAGGATATTCTGCAATTCAGCTCAAACATATACTCATGTCATGGAACCCTCTCAAAATGTGTTGTGCATAAATGATTTGTGCATTTATAATGCCTCGATTAATGTATTGGATTAGAATCCAATGGTCGTAAATAGTTGATGAAGTCCAAGAATTAGCTTGCAAATTCTTGACAGGATAATGATGAAGTCCAATCTTGACAGGATAATGATGAAGTCCAAGAATTAGTATGCAAATTCTTGAAAAAATGTGAAAAGATATGACAGAATGGCATTTTGGTAATTTTGGTGAAGTTCGAGCGTTTGTGTTTCGGCGTTCCAGGGGCATGGGTTGATTAAAAATGGCGTGGAGATCACGGGTGGCGGCTACGCCGTGACTACGACGTTTTTCGGCGAAATTCCATCGTTTCGCCCTTCGAAACGGCAATTTTGCTAATTTAGGAAAGTTTTGTTTAGCTTATAACTTTCATTAGGAATTTCCGTTTTTATTGCCGTTTGCGGCATTTGTTTCTATTTTTCGTCTAGTTTCCAGTTTAGGGCTTTTAGGGATTTTTGGACTTTTTACTATTTTTGGTAAATTTTAGGGTTTCGCTATTTAAGCGACCTATTGGATGTAATTCACAATTTTTTTGCTTGAATAAAAGAATTTTTGAACTTCGGCTTAAGTTCTGACCTAGATCGAGTTGTTTGTGGATTCGTTCAACTGGTTTAGAATATCTCCGCTGCGTGAGTTGGTATCAGAGTCAGGTTCAGCGTGATTGGAGAAATCATGCCGCCGAAGAGGAACCAGCAGCGTATCGAGGAGGTGTACGACCGTGACAATCTGAATCGACAAATTGGCCAAATAAGTGACCAACGCATGGGCGCGGTGGTAGAACAATTAACTTGCGAGAATCGATCGATTCTTGATGGGTCGAGAATATGGATCGTGTCCGTAACCATCGAAGGGAACTGTTGGTGATGAACCGATGGGAGATTCTTCTACCGAAGGGGAGGATGAGTATGTTGAGGCACCGAGGAGCGCTACGAGCGCGTGCGATTGAGGATGATCACAGGCGGTGGGAGTCTGGGATGAAGGCGGAGATCCCAGAATTTCATGGCACCCTTCAATCGGAAGAATTCTTGGACTAGCAGGCGTCAATTGAAGAAGTCCTAGAATTTAAAGGTGTGTCCGAAGACAAGCGTGTGCAACTGGTTGCGACCAGATTCCGCAACAGGGCCATGGCTTGGTGGCAACAGCAGAAGTTGATGCGGAATAGGAATGGAAAGGCGAAGATCACCTCGTGGGAGAAGATGAAAAAGCACTTACGGGCTGAGTTCTTACCTTACAACTTCCAACGCCTTATGTATCAGAGGTTCCAGAATCTGAGACAAGGGGCAAAGTCAGTAGATGATTACGCTACTAAGTTTTATCAGTTAGTCGCTAGAAATGAACTGCAGGAGACTAACGACCAATTGGCGGCGCGGTATATTGGTGGACTGAGGGTGCAGATTTAAGATGTAGTCAACATGTTTGATCCGGCTTCCTTATCTGCAGCGCACCAGCGAGCATTGTTGGTGGAGAAACAACAGCGTCGGGGTGTGAGTAATGCTTCCAGTAATGTTAGTGTTGGGACGACAATACGGAGGTAATACCATTGCAATTAACCACGCTAGTCGCACGAACGGACCTAGCACTAGTGGGATTAAATGTTTCGGTTGTGGCGAAGTTGGTCACAGGAAGTCAGAATGTAAAGGGAAGAAAACTCTCTTTATTGAGAACGAAGAGGAAGACGAAGGGGAAGAGGCCAACATCACTGCAGAACCAACCTTTGATACTTCTGACAACACAGAAGAGGAGATCGTGACTGCAGATGTGGGTACTTGCCTTGGTTGTGAGGCGTTCTTGTATGACTCTAGAGCTGTCGCTGATGATGAGTGGCTACGGAATAACATCTTTCAGTTCAAGTGTACCATCTTAGGCAAGGTGTGCAGGTTCATGATTGATGCAGGCAGTTGCGAGAATATCATCTCGGTTGAAGCGGTTCAGAAGTTGGGCCTTGCAACTAAACAACACCCCAGGCCCTACAAGCTAGAATGGCTTAATAAGGGTGGTGAGGTGAAGGTGTCGAAGCGCGCCTTGGTGACTTTTTCTATTGGTGCTAACTACAAGGATTCAGTCTGGTGTGATGTTGTGCCTATGGATGCTTGCCACTTGTTACTGGGACGTCCTTGGCAGTTTGATAGGGGCGTTGTGCATGATGGCAGAACCAATAAATACACCTGTATGTTCAAGGGAGTGAAGATTGTGCTAGTACCCGCCAAGGATCCGGAGGAGGTTAAGCCTACTAAAGAATTTAGCAGCTTGCTGTCTTTGGCAAGATTTGGAGATGCATTACAGGATTCTGAGGTAGTTTACATATTGATGGGAAATGAGGTTGATAGAGATGTTGATGTTCCTGAAGCTGCAATTCCTATTGTGGAGAAGAGAGAAAGAACCAGAAAGAGAGAAAAGAAAAAGGAAAGTGAGAGAGAGAGAGAGGGACGCCGGCGAGGAGCTCGTGGAGGGACGACCGGGGGCGACGACGACTCCCAATGCAACGACGAGCAGCCGCGCAGCGACGCGCGAGCGTGAGCGTGGCGAGTGGCGAGATCGGACTGCAGGTGCGGCGGCGGACCAGCGGTCGGCGCGCGCGCGACGATGCGTTCCTACGTCGAGAGCGGCGCGCGCGCGAGAGCGGACGACAAGAGCAAGATGGCGCGGACGGCGGAATTGCCGCGCGCGGCGGCGGACGGTACGACACCGCAACGCGTGCGAAAGCTGCGATCGCGCGACGCGCAGACGCGCGGCGGCGTGGACAGCAGCGGCGGCGCGCGTTGGCTCGGCGGCGGTGCGACGGCCGGTGAGTGGCGCGGGACGACGGCGGGCGGTGGCGGCGGCGCGGCAGCGGAGTCGGCACGGCATTGGCAACGACGCGGTGAATGGCGCGGAGCAACTGCGCAGCGGCGCGTTGTCGGACCGATCGATCCTCGACGAGGGTTACGATTCGACGAAATTCGACGACGCGATGGAGGGATACGTCTGATGATGACAATTCGAGGGCGAATTCTGTCCACCCTGGGGAGATTGATGAAGTCCAAGAATTAGCTTGCAAATTCTTGACAGGATAATGATGTAGTCCAATCTTGACAGGATAATGATGAAGTCCAAAAATTAGTTTGCAAATTCTAGGAAAAATATCAAAAGATATGACAGGATGGCATTTTGGTAATTTCGGTGAAGTTCGGGCGTTTGCGTTTCGGCGTTCCGGGGGCATGGGTTGATTAGAAACGGCGTGGAGATCACGGGTGGCGGCTACGCCGTGACTACGACGTTTTTCGGCGAAATTCCATCGTTTCGACATCCGAAACGGCAATTTTGCTAATTTAGGAAAGTTTGTTTAGCTTATAACTTTCATTAGGAATTTCCGTTTTTATTGCCGTTTGCGGCATTTGTTTCTATTTTTCGTCTAGTTTCCAGTTTAGGGCTTTTAGAGCTTTTTGGACTTTTTACTATTTTTGGCAAATTTTAGGGTTTTATTATTTAAGCGACCTATTGGATGTAATTCGCGGTTTTTTTGCTTGAATAAAAGAATTTTTGAACTTTGGCTTAAGTTCTGACCTATATCGAGTTGTTCGTGGATTCGTTCAACTGGTTTAGAAGATCTCCGCAGCGTCAGTTGGTATTAGAGCCAGGTTCAGCGTGATTGGAGAAATCATGTCGCCGAAAAGGAACCAGCAGCGTATCGATGAGGTGTATGACCGTGACAATCTGAATCGACAAATTGGCCAAATAATTGACCAACGCATGGGCGCGGTGGTAGAACAATTAACTTTGAATCGATCGATTCTTTGGGTCGAAATATGGATCGTGTCCGTAACCATCGAAGGGAACCTGTTGGTGATGAACCAGTAGGAGATTCTTCTACCGAATGGGAGGATGAGTATGTTGAGGCACCGAGGAGGCGCTACAGGTCGCGTGCAGTTGAGGATGATCACAGGCGGTGGGAGTCTGGGATGAAGACGGAGGTCCTAGAATTCCATTGCACCCTTCAATCGGAAGAATTCTTGGGCTGGCAGGCGTCAGTTGAAGAAGTCCTAGAATTCAAAGGTGTGCCCGAAGACAAGCGTTTGCAACTGGTTGCGACCAGATTCCGCAACAGGGCCATGGCTTGGTGGCAACAGCAGAAGTTGATGCGGAATAGGAATGGAAAGGCGAAGATCACCTCGTGGGAGAAGATGAAAAAGCACTTACGGGCTGAGTTCTTACCTTATAACTTCCAACGCCTTATGTATCAGAGGTTGCAGAATCTGAGACAAGGGGCAAAGTCAGTAGATGATTACACTACTGAGTTTTATCAATTAGTCGCTAGAAACGAACTGCAGGAGACTAACGACCAATTGGTGGCACGGTATATTGGTGGACTGAGGGTGCAGATTTAAGATGTCGTCAACATGTTTGATCCGGCTTCCTTATCTGCAGCGCACCAGCGAGCATTGTTGGTGGAGAAACAACATCGATGGGGTGTGAGTAAATCTTCCAGTAATGTTAGTGTTGGGACAGCCAATACTGGAGGTAATACCGCTACAATTAACTTTGCTAGTCGCACGAACAGACCTAGCACTAGTGGGATTAAATGTTTCGGTTGTGGCGAAGTTGGTCATAGGAAGTCAGAATGTAAAGGGAAGAAGAATCTCTTTATTGAGAACGAAGAGGAAGACGAAGGGGAAGAGGCCAACATCACTGCAGAACCAACCTTTGATACTTCTGACAACACAGAAGAGGAGATCGTGACTGCAGATGTGGGTACTACCTTGGTTGTGAGGCGTTCTTGTATGACTCCTAGAGCTGTCGCTGATGATGAGTGGCTGCGGAATAACATCTTTCAGTTCAAGTGTACCATCTTAGGCAAGGTGTGCAGGTTCATGATTGATGCAGGCAGTTGCGAGAATATCGTCTCGGTTGAAGCGGTTCAGAAGTTGGGCCTTGCAATTGAACAACACCCCAGGCCCTACAAGCTAGATTGGCTGAATAAGGGTGGTGAGGTGAAGGTGTCGAAGCGCGCCTTGGTGACTTTTTCTATTGGTGCTAACTACAAGGATTCAGTCTAGTGTGATGTTGTGGCTATGGATGCTTGCCACTTGTTACTGGGACGTCTTTGGCAGTTTGATAGGGGCGTTGTGCATGATAGCAGAACCAATAAATACACCCGTATGTTCAAGGGAGTGAAGATTGTGCTAGTACCCGCCAAGGATCCGGAGGAGGTTAAGCCTACTAAAGAATTTAGCAGCTTGCTGTCTTTGGCAAGATGTGAAGATGCATTACAGGATTCAGAGGTAGTTTACATCTTGATGGGAAAGGAAGTAGATAGAGATGTTGATGTTCCTAAGCAACAATTCCTATTGTGGAGAAGAGAGAAAGAACCAGAAAGAGAGAAAAGAAAAAGGAAAGAGAGAGAGAGAGAGGGACGCCGACGAGAGCCCGCGAAGGAGGAAAGACGGGGGCGACGCGACTCCCATCGGCGACGACAGCCGCGCCATGCATCGAGCAGCAGGCGTGAGCGTGGCTAGTGGCGAGATCGGACTGCTGCAGTGCGATGGCGGACCAGCGATTCCAGCGTCGCGCGCCGGCAAAGCGACGAACGCGCGGTTTCCACGTCGAGGCTGGCGCGCGCGCGAGAGATCGTCGACAATGACGATTCGATTGCGCGGACGGCGGAATTGGCCGGCAGCGGCGGACGATACGACACCCCAACGGTGTGAAACTGCAGTGGCGCAGACGACGGCGGCGTCGGTGGCGGCGCGGAAGCGGAGTCGGCACGGCATTGGCAACGACGCGGTGAATGGCGCGGAGCAACTGCGCAGCGGTGCGTTGTCGGACCGGTCGATCCTCGACGAGGGGTACGATTCGACAAAATTCGACGACGCGATGGAGGGATACGTCTGATGATGACAATTCGAGGGCGAATTCTGTCCACCCTGGGAAGAATGATGAAGTCCAAGAATTAGCTTGCAAATTCTTGACATGATAATGATGTTGTCCAATCTTGACAGGATAATGATGAAGTCCAAGAATTAGTTTGCAAATTCTTGGAAAAATATGAAAAGATATGACAGGATGGCATTTTGGTAATTTCTGTGAAGTTCGGGCGTTTGCGTTTCAGCGTTCCGGGGGCATGGGTTGATTAGAAACGGCGTGGAGATCACGGGTGGCGGCTACACCGTGACTACGACGTTTTTCGGCGAAATTCCATCGTTTCGCCCTCAGAAACGGCAATTTTGCTAATTTATGAAAGTTTGGTTTAGCTTAGAACTTTCATTAGGAATTTCCATTTTTATTGCCGTTTGCGGCATTTGTTTCTATTTTTCGTCTAGTTTCCAGTTTAGGGCTTTTAGGGCTTTTTGGACTTTTTACTATTTTTGGCAAATTTTAGGGTTTCGCTATTTAAGCGACCTATTGGATGTAATTCGCAGTTTTTTTGCTTTAATAAAAGAATTTTCGAACTTCGGCTTAAGTTCTGACCTAGATCGAGTTGTTCGTGGATTCGTTCAACTGGTTTAGAAGATCTTCGCTGCGTCAGTTGGTATAAGAGCCAGGTTCAGCGTGATTGGAGAAATCATGCCGCCGAAAGGAACCAGCAGCGTATCGAGGAGGCGTATGACCGTGACAATCTGAATCGACAAATTGGCCAAATAATTGACCAACGCATGGGCGCGGTGGTAGAACAATTAATCGCCGAGAATCGATCGATTCTTTGGGTCGAATATGGATCATGTCCGTAACTATCGAAGGGAACCTGTTGGTGATGAACCAGTAGGAGATTCTTCTACCGAAGGGGAGGATGAGTATGTTGAGGCACCGAGGAGGCGCTACAGGCCGCGTGTAGTTGAGGATGATCACAGGCGGTGGGAGTCTGGGATGAAGACGGAGGTCCCAGAATTCCATTGCACCCTTCAATCGGAAGAATTCTTGGGCTGGCAGGCGTCAGTTGAAGAAGTCCTAGAATTCAAAGGTGTGCCCGAAGACAAGCGTGTGCAAGCTGGTTGCGACAGTTCCATGCAACGGGGCCATGGCTTGGTGGCAACGAGCGAGTTGATGCGGAATAGGAATGGAAAGGCGAATATCACCTCGTGGGAGAAGATGAAAAAGCACTTACGGTTTGAGTTCTTACCTTACAACTTCCAACGCCTTATGTATCGAGAGGTTGCGAGAATCGAGACAAGGGGCAAAGTCGATAGATGATTACACTACGAGTTTTATCGATTAGTCGCTAGAAACGAATGCGGGAGACTAACGACCAATTTGTGGCGCGGTATATTGGTGGACGAGGGTGCGATCCAAGATGTCGTCAACATGTTTGATCCGGCTTCCTTATCTGCGAGCGCACCAACGAGCATTGTTGGTGGAGAAACAACAAATCGGGGTGTGAGTAATGCTTCTAGTAATGTTAGTGTTGGGACAGCCAATACTGGAGGTAATACCGCTGCAATTAACCCTGCTAGTCGCAGAACAGACCTAGCACTAGTGGGATTAAATGTTTCGGTTGTGGCGAAGTTGGTCACAGGAAGTCAGAATGTAAAGGGAAGAAGACTCTCTTTATTGAGAACGAAGAGGAAGACGAAGGGGAAAAGGCCAACATCACTGCAGAACCAACCTTTGATACTTTTGACAACACAGAAGAAGAGATCGTAACTGCAGATGTGGGTACTGCCCTGGTTGTGAGGCGTTCTTGTATGACTCCTATAGCTGTCGCTGATGATGAGTGGCTGCGGAATAACATCTTTCAGTTCAAGTGTACCATCTTAGGCAAGGTGTGCAGGTTCATGATTGGTGCAGGCAGTTGCGAGAATATCGTCTCGGTTGAAGCGATTCAAAAGTTGGGCCTTGCAACTGAACAACACCCAGGCTCTACAAGCTAGATTGGCTGAATAAGGGTGGTGAGGTGAAGGTTTCGAAGCGCGCCTTGGTGACTTTTTCTATTGGTGCTAACTACAAGGATTCAGTCTGGTGTGATGTTGTGGCTATGGATGCTTGTCACTTGTTACTGGGACGTCTTTGGCAGTTTGATAGGGGCGTTGTGTATGATGGCAGAACCAATAAATACACACGTACGTCCAAGGGAGTGAAGATTGTGCTAGTACCCGCCAAGGATCCGGAGGAGTTTAAGCCTACTAAAGAATTTAGCAACTTGCTTTCTTTGGCAAGATTTGGAGATGCATTATAGGTTCCTGAGGTAGTTTACATCTTGATGGGAAAGGAGGTAGATAGAGATGTTGATGTTCCTGAAGCTACAATTCCTATTGTGGAAAAGAGAGAAAGAACCAGAAAGAGAGAAAAGAAAAAGGAAAGAAAAAAGAGAGAGAGAGAGAGAGAGAGAGAGAGAGAGGGGGGACGCCGGAGCGAGAGCTCGCGGAGGGACGAGCCGGGCGCGACGACGACTCCCATCTGCGACGACGGCCCGCAGCGCGCAGCACGAGGCAGCGTGAGCGTGGCTGGTGGCGAGATCGGACTGCGGTGCGATGGCGGACCAGCAATCTGTGGCCGCCGCGGCACGCGGTTCCCACGCGTCGAGAGCTGGCGCTGGCGCGCGAGAGCGACTCGTGCACGTTAGCGACGATGGCGCGGACGGCGAGAATTGGCCGCAGCGCGGCGGAATCGACCTACGACACCGCAACTGCAGCTGCGATGCGAAACAGCGACGACGTCGCAAGCGCTGCCAGCGTAGCGTGCGCGGCGGCGTTAGCTCGCGGCGCGCACGGCGACCGCGATGCGCGAGGGCGCGGCGATGCGGTGGCGGCGGCGCGAAGCGAAGTCGGCACGGCATTGGCAACGCGCGGTGAATGGCGCGGAAGCAAGCTGCGCGCATGCGTTGTCGGACCGATCGATCCTCGACGAGGGGTACGATTCGACGAAATTCGACGACGCGATGGAGGGATACGTATTATGATGACAATTCGAGGGCGAATTCTGTCCACCCTGGGGAGAATGATGAAGTCCAAGAATTAGCTTGCAAATTCTTGACAGGATAATGATGTAGTCCAATCTTGACAGGATAATGATGAAGTCCAAGAATTAGTTTGCAAATTCTTGGAAAAATATGAAAAGATATGACAGGATGGCATTTTGGTAATTTCGGTGAAGTTCGGGCGTTTGCGTTTCGGCTTTCCGGGGGCATGAGTTGATTAGAAACGGCGTGGAGATCACGGGTGGCGGCTACGTCGTGACTACGACATTTTTCGCGAAACTTCATTCTTTCGTCCTCCGAAACGGCAATTATGCTATTTTAGGAAAGTTTTGTTTAGCTTATAACTTTCATTAAGAATTTCCGTTTTTATTGCCGTTTGCGGCATTTATTTCTATTTTTCGTCTAGTTTCCAGTTTATGGCTTTTAAGGCTTTTTGGACTTTTTCTATTTTTGGCAAATTTTAGGGTTTCGCTATTTAAGCGACCTATTGGATGTAATTCACAGTTTTTTTGCTTAAATAAAAGAATTTTCGAACTTTGGCTTAAGTTCTGACCTAGATCGAGTTGTTCGTGGATTCGTTCAACTGGTTTATAAGATCTCCGCTGCGTCAGTTGGTATCAGAGCCAGGTTCAGCGTGATTGGAGAAATCATGCCGCCGAAAAGGAACCAGCAGCGTATCGATGAGATGTATGACCGTGACAATCTGAATCGACAAATTGAACAAATAATTGACCAACGCAGGGGCGCGGTGGTAGAACAATTAACTGTCAGAATCGATTAGTTGTTGGGTTAGAATATGGATCGTGTCCGTAACCATCGAAGGGAACCTGTTGGTGATGAACTAGTAGGAGATTCTTCTACCGAATGGGAGGATGAGTATGTTGAGGCACCGAGGAGGCGCTACAGGCCGCATGCAGTTGAGGATGATCACAGGCGGTAGGAGTCAGGGATGAAGACGGAGGTCCTAGAATTTCATGGCACCCTTCAACCGGAAGAATTCTTGGACTGGATGGCGTCAGTTGAATGAGTCCTAAAATTCAAAGGTGTGCCCGAAGACAAGCGTGTGCAACTGGTTGCGACAGTTCCGACGGGGCCATGGCTTGGTGGCAACAGCAGAAGTTGATGCGGAATAGGAATGGAAAGGCGAAGATCACCTCGTGGGAGAAGATTAAAAAGCACTTACGGGCTGAGTTCTTACCTTACAACTTCCAACGCCTTATGTATCAGAGGTTGCAGAATCTGAGACAAGGGGCAAAGTCAGTAGATGATTACACTACTGAGTTTTATCAGTTAGTCTCTAGAAACGAACTGCAGGAGACTAACGACCAATTTGTGGCGCTGTATATTGGTGGACTGAGGATGCATATCCAATATGTCGTCAACATGTTTGATTCGGCTTCCTTATCTGCAGTGCACCAGCGAGCATTGTTGGTGGAGAAACAAACAGCGTCGGGGTGTTTGTAATGCTTCCAGTAATGTTAGTGTTGGGACGGCAATCTTGGAGGTAATACCGCGCAATTAACCACTGCTAGTCGCACGAACGAGACCTAGCACTAGTGTGATTAAATGTTTCGGTTGTGGCGAAGTTGGTCACAGGAAGTCAGAATGTAAAGGGAAGAAGACTCTCTTTATTGAGAACGAAGAGGAAGACGAAGGGGAAGAGGCCAACATCACTGCAGAACCAACCTTTGATACTTCTGACAACACAGAAGAGGAGATCGTGACTGCGATGTGGTACCGCTTGCCTTGGTTGTGAGGCGTTCTTGTATGACTCCTAGAGCTGTCGCTGATGATGAGTGGCCTGCGGAATAACATCTTTCAGTCCAAGTGTACCATCTTAGGCAAGGTGTGCAGGTTCATGATTGATGCAGGCAGTTGCGAGAATATCGTCTCAGTTGAAGCGGTTCAGAAGTTGGGCCTTGCAACTGAACAACACCCCAGGCCCTACAAGCTAGATTGGCTGAATAAGGGTGGTGAGGTGAAGGTGTCGAAGCGCGCCTTGGTGACTTTTTCTATTGGTGCTAACTACAAGGATTCAGTCTGGTGTGATGTTGTGGCTATGGATGCTTGCCACTTGTTACTGGGACGTCCTTGGCAGTTTGATAGGGGCGTTGTGCATGATGGCAGAACTAATAAATACACCCTTATGTTCAATGGAGTGAAGATTGTGCTAATACCCGCTAAGGATCCGGAGGAGGTTAAGCCTACTAAAGAATTTAGCAGCTTGCTGTCTTTGGCAAGAATTGGAGATGCATTACTGGATTTTGAGGTAGTTTACATCTTGATGGGAAATGAGGTAGATAAATATGTTGATGTTCCTGAATCTGCAATTCCTATTGTGGAGAAGAGAGAAAGAACCAGAAAGAGAGAAAAGAAAAAGGAAAGAGAGCGAGAGAGAGAGGGACGCCGGCGAGGAGCTCGCGGAGGGACGACCGGCGGCAACGACTCCGACTCAAGCAACGGCAATGACGCAGCCGCGCAGCGACGACGCCGGCCGTGAGCGTGGCGTGGCGAGATCGGACTGCACGTCTGTGCAGCGCGCGACAACGCGATTCCCACGTCTGGGCCGCGGCGCGCGGCGAGCGAGAGCGGGCAGCACAGCGCAGCGAGAAAGCGCGGACGCGGAATGGCGACAAGCGATGGCTCAGACGGCACGACTGACTGCAACGGTGCGAAAGCTATGATGGCGCGGACGGCGTCGTCGGACGGCAGCGCGGCGGCGCGTTAGGCTCTCGGCGGTGGCGACGGCAGCGATGCGCGAGAGGCAGCGGCGCGCGGTGGCGGCGGCGCGGAAGCGGAGTCGGCACGACATTGGCAACGACGCGGTGAATGGCGCAGAGCAACTGCACAGCGGCGCGTTGTCGGACCGATCGATCCTCGACGGGGGGTGCGATTCGACGAAATTCGACGACGCGATGGAGGGATACGTCTGATGATGACAATTCGAGGGCGAATTCTGTCCACCCTGTGGAGAATGATGAAGTCCAAGAATTAGCTTCAAAATTCTTGACAGGATAATGATGAAGTCCAATCTTGACAGGATAATGATGAATTCCAAGAATTAGTTTGCAAATTTTTGGAAAAATATGAAAAGATATGACAGGATGGCATTTTGGTAATTTCGGTGAAGTTCGGGCGTTTGCGTTTCGGCGTTTCGGGGGCATGGTTGATTGGAAACGGCGTGGAGATCACGAGTGGCGGTTACGCCATGACTACGACGTTTTTCGCGAAATTTCATCGTTTCGCCCTCCGAAACGGCAATTTTGCTATTTTAGGAAAGTTGTTTTTAGCTTATAACTTTAATTAGGAATTTTCGTTTTTATTCCCGTTTACGGCATTTGTTTCTATTTTTCGTCTAGTTTCCAGTATATGGCTTTTAGGGCTTTTTGGACTTTTTACTATTTTTGGCAAATTTTAGGGTTTCGCTATTTAAGCGACCTATTGGATGTAATTCGCAGTTTTTTTGCTTGAATAAAAGAATTTTCGAATTTTGGCTTAAGTTCTGACCTAGATCGAGTTATTCGTTGATTCGTTCAACTGGTTTAGAAGATCTCCGCTGCGTCAATTGGTATCAGAGCCAGGTTCAGCGTTATTGGAGAAATCATGCCGCCGAAAAGGAACCAACAGCGTATCGATGAGGTTTATGACCGTGACAATCTGAATCGACAAATTTGCCAAATAATTGATAAACGCATGGGCGCGGTGGTATAACAATTAACAGCCAGAATCGATTAGTTGTTGGGTCAGAATATGGATCGTGTCCGTAACCATCGAAGGGAACATGTTGGTGATGAACTAGTAGGAGATTCTTCTACCGAATGGGAGGATGAGTATGTTGAGGCACCGAGGAGGCGCTACAGGCCGCATGTAGTTGAGGATGATCACAGGCGGTAGGAGTTAGGGATGAAGACAGAGGTCCCAGAATTTCATGGCACCCTTCAACCGGAAGAATTCTTGTACTGGATGGCGTTAGTTGAATGAGTCCTAAAATTCAAAGGTGTGCCCGAAGACAAGCGTGTGCAACTGGTTGCGACCAGATTCCGCAGCAGGGCCATGGCTTGGTGGCAACAGCAGAAGTTGATGCGGAATAGGAATGGAAAGGCGAAGATCACCTCGTGGGTGAAGATGAAAAAGCACTTACGGGCTGAGTTCTTACCTTACAACTTCCAACGCCTTATGTATCAGAGGTTGCAGAATCTGAGACAAGGGGCAAAGTCAGTAGATGATTACACTACAGAGTTTTATCAGTTAGTCTCTAGAAACGAACTGAATGAGACTAACGACCAATTTGTGGCGCTGTATATTGGTGGACTGAGGGTGCAGATCCAATATGTCGTCAACATGTTTGATCTGGCTTCCTTATCTGCAGCGCACCAGCGAGCATTGTTGGTGGAGAAACAAACAGAGTCGGGGTGTTTGTAATGCTTCCAGTAATGTTAGTGTTGGGACAGCCAATACTGGAGGTAATACCGCTGCAATTAACCCTGCTAGTCGCACGAACAAACCTAGCACTAGTGTGATTAAATGTTTCGGTTATGGCGAAGTTGGTCACAGGAAGTCAGAATGTAAAGGGAAGAAGACTCTCTTTATTGAGAACGAAGAGGAAGACGAAGGGGAAGAGGCCAACATCACTGCAGAACCAACCTTTGATACTTCGACAACACGAAGAGAGATCGTGACTGCGAGATGTGGATGTACTTGCCTTGGTTGTGAGGCGTTCTTGTATGACTCCTAGAGTCGTCGCGATGATGAGTGGTCTGAATAACATCTTTCGGTCAAGTGTACCATCTTAGGCAAGGTGTGCGGGTTCATGATTGATGCGAGCGGTTGCGAGAATATCGTCTCGGTTGAAGCGGTTCGAAAGTTGGGCCTTGCAACCGAACAACACCCGGCCCTACAAGCTAGATTGGCTGAATAAGGGTGGTGAGGTGAAGGTGTCGAAGCGCGCCTTGGTGACTTTTTCTATTGGTGCTAACTACAAGGATTCAGTCTGGTGTGATGTTGTGGCTATGGATGCTTGCCACTTGTTACTGGGACGTCCTTGGCAGTTTGATAGGGGCGTTGTGCATGATGGCAGAACCAATAAATACACCCTTATGTTCAATGGAGTGAAGATTGTGCTAATACCCGCTAAGGATCCGGAGGAGGTTAAGCCTACTAAAGAATTTAGCAGCTTGCTGTCTTTAGCAAGAATTGGAGATGCATTACAGGATTTTGAGGTAGTTTACACCTTGATGGGAAATGAGGTAGATAAATATGTTGATGTTCCTGAATCTGCAATTCCTATTGTGGAGAAGAGAAGAGAAGATCCGAGAAGAAAAAGAGAAAAGAAAAAAGAAAGAGAGAGAGAGAGAGAGAGAGACGCCGCGAGAGCTCGCGGAGGGACGACCGGCGCGACAACGACTCCCAATGTCAGGCAACGACGCAGCGCGCAACGCACGCACGCAGCCGTGAGCGTGGGCGGTGGCGAGATCGGACTGCGACTGGCGGACCAGCGGTGGCGCGCGCGCGCGGCGCGATTCCCACGTCTCGGAGCGCGCGTGAGAAGCGGACGACACAGCGAGCGAGAAAGCGGACGGCGGAATTGGCCAGCGGCGGCGGGCGGTACGACACCGCAACGCAACGTGCGAAAGCTGCGATGGCGCGCGGACGCGGCGCGTGTCGTGGGCGGCAGCAGCGGCGCGTTGGCTCTTCAGCGGCGGTGCGGCAGCCGGCGATGGCGCGAGGACGCAGCACGGCGGTGGCGCGCGCGAAGCGAGTCGGCACGACATTGGCAACAACGCGGTGAATGGCGAGCAAGCAGCTGCGCAGCGGCGCGTTGTCGGACCGATCGATCCTCGACGGGGGGTGCGATTCGACGAAATTCGACGACGCGATGGAGGGATACGTCTGATGATGACAATTCAAGGGCGAATTATGTCCACCCCGTGGAGAATGATGAAGTCCAAGAATTAGCTTCAAAATTCTTGACAGGATAATGATGAAGTCCAATCTTGACAGGATAATGATGAATTCCAAGAATTAGTTTGCAAATTTTTGGAAAAATATGAAAAGATATGACAGGATGGCATTTTGGTAATTTCGGTGAAGTTCGGGCGTTTGCGTTTCGGCGTTCCGGGGGCATGGTTGATTGGAAACGGCGTGGAGATCACGAGTGGCGGTTACGCCATGACTACGACGTTTTTCGCGAAATTTCATCATTTCGCCCTCTGAAACGGTTGCTATTTTAGGAAAGTTGTTTTTAGCTTATAACTTTAATTAGGAATTTTCGTTTTTATTGCCGTTTGCGGCATTTGTTTCTATTTTTCGCCTAGTTTCTAGTATATGGCTTTTAGGGCTTTTTGGACTTTTTACTATTTTTGGCAAATTTTAGGGTTTCGTTATTTAAGCGACCTATTGGATGTAATTCGCAGTTTTTTTGCTTGAATAAAAGAATTTTCGAACTTTGGCTTAAGTTCTGACCTAGATCGAGTTATTCGTTGATTCGTTCAACTGGTTTAGAAGATCTCCGCTGCGTCAGTTGGTATCAGAGCCAGGTTCAGCGTGATTGGAGAAATCATGGCGCCAAAAAGGAAACAACAGCGTATCGATGAGGTTTATGACCGTGACAATCTGAATCGACAAATTTGCCAAATAATTGATAAACGCATGGGCGCCGTGGTATAACAATTAACAGCCAGAATCGATCAGTTGTTGGGTCAGAATATGGATCGTGTTCGTAACCATCGAAGGGAACCTGTTGGTGATAAACAAGTAGGAGATTCTTCTACCGAAGGGGAGGATGAGTATGTTGAGGCGCCGAGGAGGTGCTACAGGCCGCGTGCAGTTGAGGATGATCACAGGCGGTGGTAGTCTAGGATGAAGACGGAGGTCCCAGAATTCCATGGCACCCTTCAACCGGAAGAATTCTTGGACTGGCTGGCGTCAGTTGAAGAAGTCCTAGAATTCAAAGGTGTGCCCGAAGACAAGCGTGTGCAACTGGTTGCGACCAGATTCCGCAACAGGGCCACGGCTTGGTGGCAACAGCAGAAGTTGATGCGGAATAGGAATGGAAAGGCGAAGATCACCTCGTGGGAGAAGATGAAAAAGCACTTACGGGCTAAGTTCTTGCCTTACAACTTCCAACGCCTTATGTATCAGAGGTTGCAGAATCTGAGACAAGGGGCAAAGTCAGTAGATAATTACACTACTGAGTTTTATAGTTAGTCGATAGAAACGAACTGAAGGAGACTAACGACCAATTGGTGGCGCGGTATATTGGTGGACTAAGGGTGGAGATCCAAGATGTCGTCAACATGTTTGATTCGGCTTCCTTATCTGCAGCGCGCCAGCGAGCATTATTGGTGGAGAAACAACAGCGTCGGGGTGTGAGTAATGCTTCTAGTAATGTTATTGTTGGGACAGCCAATACTGGAGGTAATACCGCTGCAATTAACCCTGCGAGTCGCACGAACAGACCTAGCACTAGTGGGATTAAATGTTTCGGTTGTGGCGAAGTTGGTCACAGGAAGTCAGAATGTAAAGGGAAGAATACTCTCTTCATTAAGAACGAAGAGGAAGACGAAGGGGAAGAGGGCAACATCACTGCAGAACCAGCCTTTGATACTTCTGACAACACAGAAGAGGAGATCGTGACTGCAGATGTGGGTGCTGTTGTGAGGCGTTCTTGTATGACTCCTGTCGTCGTCGGCGATGATGAGTGGCTGCGGCATAACATATTTCAGTCCATGTGTACCATCTTAGGCAAGGTGTGCATGTTCATGATTGATGCAGGCAGTTGCGAGAATATCGTCTCAGTTGAAGCGGTTCAGTAGTTAGGCTTTGCAACTGAACAACACCCCAAGCCCTACAAGCTAAATTGGCTGAAGAAGGGTGGTGAGGTGAAGGTGTCGAAGCCACCTTGGTGACTTTTTCTATTGGTGCTAACTACAAGGATTTAGTATGGTGTGATGTTGTGGCTATGGATGCTTGCCACTTGTTAATGGGACGTCCTTGGCAGTTTGATAGGGGCGTTGTGCATGATGGCAGAACCAATAAATACACCCTTATGTTCAAGGGAGTTAAGATTGTGATAGTACCCGCAAAGGATCCGGAGGAGTTTAAGCCTACTAAAGAATTTAGCAGCTTGCTGTCTTTGGCAAGATTTGAAGATGCATTACAGGATTATGAGGTAGTTTACATCTTGATTGGAAAGGAGGTAGATAGAGATGTTGATATTCCTGAAGCTGCAATTCATATTGTGGAGATAAAAGAGAAAGAACCAGAAAGAGAGAAAAGAAAAAGGAAAGAGAGATAGAGAGAGAGGACAGACGAAGAGAGCTCGCGGAGGGACAGACCGCGGCGCGCGACGACGACTCCAGTCTGGCAACGACAGCAGCCAGCATGCAGCAACGCCAGCGCAGCCGTGGCGTGGCTGGTTGCGAGATCGGACTGCGCATCTGCAGGTGGACCAGCGATCGTGTGCGCGGCGACGACGCGATTCCCACGTCGAGGCGCGCGCGGCGCGAGAGAGACGACAGACAACAGCAGCGAGTGCGCGGACGGTGGAATTGGCCGCGGCGGACGATGCGGTGACGATCGACGACACAACTGCGCAATGCGGCTGCGCGAACGGCGCGCGCGATTGCTGGCAGCGGCGGCAAGCGCGTTGCTCTCAGCGGCGGTGCACGCGCGATGCGATGGCGAGGGGACGCCATGGCGGTGGCGGTGGCGCGCGCGAAGCGAGTCGGCACGGCATTGGCAACGACGCGGTGAATGGCGCGGAGCAACTGCGCAGCGGCGCGTTGTCGGACCGATCGATCCTCGAAGAGGGGTGCGATTCGACGAAATTCGACGAGGCGATGGATGGATACGTCTGATGATGACAATTCGATGTTAAATTTTGTCCACCATGGGGAGAATGATGAAATCCAAGAATTAGCTTGCAAATTCTTAACAGGATAATGATGAAGTCCAATCTTGACAGGATAATGATGAAGTCTAAGAATTAGTTTGCAAATTCTTGTAAAAATTTGAAAAGATATGACAAGATGGCATTTTGGTAATTTCGGTGAAGTTCGAGCGTTTGCGTTTCGGCGTTTCGGGGGCATGGGTTGATTGGAAACGGCGTGGATATCACGGGTCCCTGCTAGGCTGTGACTACGACGTTTTTCGGCGAAATTCCATCGTTTCGCCTCCCGAAACGGCAATTTTGCTATTTTAGGAAAGTTTTGTTTAGCTTATAACTTTCATTAGGAATTTCCGTTTTTATTGCCGTTAGCGGCATTTGTTTCTATTTTTCGTCTAGTTTTCAGTTTAGGGCTTTTTGGACTTTTTACTATTTTCGGCAAATTTTAGGGTTTCGCTCTTTAAGCGACCTATTGGATGTATTTCGCTGCTTTTTTGCTTGAATAAAAGAATTTTTTAACTTTGGCTTAAGTTCTGACCTAGATCGAGTTGGTCGTGTATTCCTTCAACTGGTTTAGAAGATCTCCTCTGCGTCAGTTGGTATTAGAACCAGGTTCAGCGTGATTGGAGAAATCATGTCGCCGAAGAGGAACCAACAGCGTATCTAGGAGGTGTATGACCTTGACAAATTGAATCGACAAATTAACCAAATAATTGACCAACGCATGGGCGCGGTGGTAGAACAATTAACTTCCAGAATCGATCAGTTGTTGGGTCAGAATATGGATCGTGTCCGTAACCATCGAAGGGAACCTGTTGGTGATGAACTAGAAGGAAATTCTTCTACCGAAGGGGAGGATGAGTATGTTGAGGCACCGAGGAGGCGCTACAGGCTGCGTGCAGTTGAGGATGATCACAGGCGGTGGGAGTCTGGGATGAAAACGGAGGTCCCAGAATTTCATGGCACCCTTCTATCGGAAGAATTCTTTGACTGGCTGGCGTCAGTTGAAGAAGTCCTAGAATTCAAAGGTGTGCCCGAAGACAAGCGTGTGCAACTCGTTGCGACAGTTCCCATGCAACAGGGCCATGGCTTGGTGGCAACAACAGAAGTTGATGCGGAAAAGGAATGGAAAGGCGAAGATCACCTCGTGGGAGAAGATGAAAAAGCACTTACAGGCTGAGTTCTTGCCTTACAACTTCCAACACCTTATGTATCAGAGGTTGCAGAATCTGAGACAAGGGGCAAAGTCAGTAGATGATTACGCTACTGAGTTTTATCAGTTAATCGCTAAAAACGAACTGCATGAGACTAACGACTAATTGGTGGCGCGGTATATTGGTGGACTGAGGGTGCAGATCCAATATGTCGTCAACATGTTTGATCCGGCTTTCTTATCTGCAGCGCACCAGCGAGCATTGTTGGTGGAGAAACAACAGCGTCGGGGTGTGAGTAATGCTTCCAGTAATGTTAGTGTTGGGACAGCCAGTACTGGGGTAATACCGCTGCAATTAACCCTGCGAGTCGCATGAACAGACCTAGCACTAGTGGGATTAAATGTTTCGGTTGTGGCGAAGTTGGTCATAGGAAGTCAGAATGTAAAGGGAAGAAGACTCTATTTATTGAGAACGAAGAGGAAGACGAAGGGGAATAGGCCAACATCACTGCAGAACCAGCCTTTGATACTTCTGAAAACACAGAAGAGGAGATCGTGACTGCAGATGTGAGTACTGCCTTGGTTGTGAGGCGTTCTTGTATGACTCATATAGCTGTCGCTGATGATGAGTGGATGCGGAATAACATATTTCAGTCCAAGTGTACCATCTTAGGCAAGGTGTGCAGGTTCATGATTGATGCAGGCAGTTGCGAGAATATCGTCTTAGTTGAAGCGGTTCAGAAGTTGGGCCTTGCAACTTAACAACACCCCATGCCCTACAAGCTAGATTGGCTGAAGTAGGGTGGTGAGGTGAAGGTGTCGAAACCCGCCTTGGTGACTTTTTCTATTGGTGCTAATTATAAGGATTCAGTCTGTTGTGATGTTGTGATATGGATGTTTGCCACTTGTTACTGAGACGTCCTTGGCAGTTTGATAGAGGCGTTGTGAATGATGGCAGAACCAATAAATACACCCTTATGTTCAAGGGAGTTAAGATTGTGATAGTACCCGCCAAAGATCCGGAGGAGGTTAAGCCTACTAAAGAATTTAGCAGCTTGTTGTCTTTGGGAAGATTTGAATATGCATTACAGGATTCTAAGGTAGTTTACATCTTGATAGGAAATGAGATAGATAGAGATGTTGATGTTCCTTAAGCTGCAATTCCTACTGTGGAGAAGAGAGAAAGAACCGAGAAAGAGAGAAAAGAAAAAAAAAAAAAAAAATAGAGAGAGACGCCGGCGAGAGCTTGCGGAGGACGGCCGGCGGCGCAACGACTCCCGAATGCGGCGACGAAGCAACCGCCAGCGACAGAGCGCGCAGCCGTGAGCGTGGCTGGTGGCGAGATCGGACTGCGGTGCGGCGGCGGACCAATTGCAGCGGCGGCGTCATCGCGACGACGGTTCCCACGTCGAGGCTGGCGCGGCGCGAGAGAGTGGACGACGATAGCGATGGCGCGGACGGCGCGAATTAGCCGTGCGCGGCGGACGGTACGACGACACGCAACGGTGCGAAACTGCATGCGCGTGGACGGCGGCGCGTGGACGAAGCGGCGCGGCGCGTTGGCTCTCTGGCTCGGCGGTGCGACGGCCGCGATGGCGTGGGGACGGCAGCGGCGGCGCGGCGGCACGGAAGCGGAGTCGGCACTGCATTGGCAACGACGCGGTGAATGGCGCGGAGCAACTGCGCAGTGGCGCGTTGTCGGACCGATCGATCCTCGACGAGGGGTGCGATTCGACGAAATTCGACGACGCGAAGGATGGATACGTCTGATGATGACAATTCGAGGTTGAATTTTGTCCACCCTGGGGAGAATGATGAAGTCCAAGAATTAGCTTACAAATTCTTGATAAGATAATGATGAAGTCCAATCTTGACAGGATAATGATGAAGTCCAAGAATTAGTTTACAAATTCTTGGAAAAATATGAAAAGATATGATAGGATGGCATTTTGGTAATTTCGATGAAGTTCGGGCGTTTGCGTTTCGGCGTTCCGGGGGCATGGGTTGATTGGAAACGGCGTGGAGATCACGGGTCAGTGCTAAGCTGTGTCTATGACGTTTTTTGGCGAAATTCCATCGTTTCACCCTCCGAAACGGCAATTTTGCTATTTTCGGAAAGTTTTGTTTAGCTTATAACTTGCATTATGAATTTCCGTTTTTATTGCCGTTAGCCGCATTTGTTTCTATTTTTCGTCTAGTTTCCAGTTTAGGGCTTTTTGGACTTTTTACTATTTTTGGCAAATTTTAGGGTTTCGCTAATTAAGCGACCTATTGGATGTAATTCGCAGTTTTTTTTTGCTTAAATAAAAGAATTTTCGAACTTTGGCTTAAGTTCTGACCTAGATCGAGTTGTTCGTGGATTCGTTCAACTGGTTTAGAAGATCTCCTCTACGTCAGTTGGTATCAGAGCCAGGTTCAGCGTGATTGGAGAAATCATGCCGCCGAAGAGGAACTAGCAGCGTATCGAGGAGGTTTATTACCGTGACAATCTGAATCGACAAATTGGCCAAATAATTGACCAACGCATGGGCACGGTGGTAGAACAATTAACTGCCAGAATCGATCAGTTGTTGGGTCAGAATATGGATCGTGTCTGTAACCATCGATGGGAACCTGATGGTGATGAACCAGTAGGAGATTCTTCTACTGAAGGGGAGGATGAGTATGTTGAGGCACCGAGGAGGCGCTACTGGCCGCGTGCAGTTGAGGATGATCACAGGCGGTGAGAGTCTGGGATGAAGACAGAGGTCCCAGAATTCCATGGCACCATTCAACCGGAAGAATTCTTGGACTAGCTGGCGTCAATTGAAGAAGTCCTAGAATTCAAAGGTGTGCCCGAAGACAAGCGTGTTCAACTGGTTGCGACCAGATTCCGCAACAGGGCCATGGCTTGGTGGCAACAGCAGAAGTTGATGCGGAATAGGAATGGAAATGCAAAGATCACCTCGTGGGAGAAGATGAAAAAGCACTTACGGGCTAAGTTCTTGCCTTACAACTTCCAACGCCTTATGTATCAGAGGTTGCAGAATCTGAGACAAGGGGCAAAGTCAGTAGATAATTACACTACTGAGTTTTATAGTTAGTCGATAGAAACGAACTGAAGGAGACTAACGACCAATTGGTGGCGCGGTATATTGGTGGACTAAGGGTGGAGATCCAAGATGTCGTCAATATGTTTGATTCGGCTTCCTTATCTGCAGCGCGCCAGCGAGCATTATTGGTGGAGAAACAACAGCGTCGGGGTGTGAGTAATGCTTCCAGTAATGTTAGTGTTGGGACGACCAATCTTGGAGGTAATACCGTGCAAATTAACCACGCTAGTCGCACGAACAGACCTAGCACTATTGGGATTAAATGTTTCGGTTGTGGCAAAGTTGGTCACAGGAAGTCAGAATGTAAAGGGAAGAAGACTCTCTTTATTGAGAACGAAGAGGAAGACGAGGGGGAAGAGGCCAACATCACCGCAGAACCAGCCTTTGATACTTCTGACAACACAGAAGAGGAGGTCGTGACTGCAGATGTAGGTACTGCCATGGTTGTGAGGTGTTCTTGTATGACTCATAGAGCTGTCGCTGATGAAGAGTGGCTGCGGAATAACATCTTTCAGTTCAAGTGTACCATCTTAGGCAAGGTGTGCAGGTTCATGATTGATGCAGGCAGTTGCGAGAATATCGTATTAGTTGAAGCGGTTCAGAAGTTTGGCTTTGCAACTGAACAACACCCCAGGCCCTACAAGCTAGATTGGCTGAAGAAGGGTTGTGAGGTGAAGGTGTCGAAGCGCGCCTTGGTGACTTTTTCTATTGGTGCTAACTAAAAGGATTCAGTCTGGTGTGATGTTGTGGCTATGGATGCTTGCCACTTGTTTCTTGGGACGTCCTTGCGGTTGATAGGGGCGTTGTGCATGATGGCGAAACCAATAAATACACCCTTATGTTCAAGGGAGTGAAGATTGTGCTAGTACCCGCTAAGGATCCGGAGGAGGTTAAGCCTACTTAAAAATTTAGCAGCTTGCTGTCTTTGGCAAGATTTGAAAATGAATTACAGGATTATGGGGTAGTTTACATCTTGATGGGAAAGGAGGTAGATAAAGATGTTGATGTTCCTGAAGCTGCAATTCCTATTGTGGAGAAGAAAGAAAGAACCAGATAACGAGAAAAAAAAAAGGAAAGAGAGAGAGAGAGAGAGGGGGACGCCGGCGAGATCTCGCGGAGGGGCGACCGGCGCGGCGACGACTCCGTCTGGCGACGACGATCGCATGCAGCAATGCAACGCAGCCGTGAGCGTAGGCGAGTGGCGAGATCGGACTGCAGTGCAGCGCGCGGACCAGCGATGCGGCGCGCGCGGCGACGCGCGTTCCCACGTCGAGAGCCGCGCGCGCGCGAGAGAGCGGACGACAACACACGTGGCGCGCGACGTCGGAATTGGCTGCGCGCGGACGATGCGACTCTTGCAACGGTCAAAGCTAACGATGAGACGACGCGGACGCGGCGGACGTGGACGAAGCTCAGCAGCGGCGCGTTGCTCGCGCGGCGGTGCGGCAGCCGGCGATGGCGCGATGGCAGCGGTGGTGGCGGCGGCGCGGAATCGGAGTCGGCACGGCATTGGCAACGACGCGGTGAATGGCGCAGAGCAACTGCGCAGCGACGCGTTGTCGAACCGATCGATCCTCGGGGAGGGGTGCGAATCGACGAAATTCGACGACGCGATGGATGGATACGTCTGATGATGACAATTCGAGGTTGAATTTTTTCCACCCTTAGGAGAATGATGAAGTCCAAGAATTAGCTTCCAAATTCTTGATAGGATAATGATGAAGTCCAATTTTTACAAGATAATGATGAAGTCCAATAATTAGTTTGCAAATTCTTGGAAAAATATGAAAAATATATGACAAGATGGCATTTTGGTAATTTCGGTGAAGTTCGGGCGTTTGCGTTTCGGCGTTCCGGGTGAATGGGTTGATTGGAAACGGGGTGGAGATCACCGTAGAACCAGACTTTTATACTTCTGACAACATAGAAGAGGAGATCGTGACTGCAGATGTGGGTACTGCCTTGGTCGTGAGGCGTTCTTGTATGACTCCTAGAGCTGTCGCTGATGATGAGTGGCTGCGGAATAACATCTTTTAGTCCAAGTGTACCATCTTAGGGAAGGTGTGCAGGTTCATGATTGATGAAGACAGTTGCGAGAATATCGTCTCAGTTGAAGCAGTTCAGAAGTTGGGCCTTGCAACTGAACAACACCCCAGGCCCTCCAAATTAGATTGGCTGAAGAAGGGTGGTGAGGTGAAAGTGTCGAAGCGCGCCTTGGTGACTTTTTCTATTGGTAACTACAAGGATTCAGTCTGGTGTGATGTTGTGGCTATGGATGCTTGCCACTTGTTACTGGGACGTCCTTAGCAGTTTGATAGGGGCGTTGTGCATGATGGCAGAACCAATAAATATACCCTTATGTTCAAGGGAGTGAAGATTGTGGTAGTACCCGCCGAGGATCCGAAGAAGGTTAAGCCTACTAAAGAATTTAGCAGCTTGCTGTCTTTGGCAAGATTTGAAGATGCATTACAGGATTTTGAGGTAGTTTACATCTTGATGGGAAAGGAGGTAGATAGAGATGTTGATGTTCCTGAAGCTGCAATTCCTATTGTGGAGAAGAAAGAAAGAACCAGAAAGAGAGAAAAGAAAAAAGGAAAGAGAGAGAGAGAGAGGAACGCCGGCGAGGAGCTCGCGGAGGGACAACCGCGACGACGACTCCCAGTCTGGAAAAAGCGGCCGCGCGCGCGCAGCGACTCGAAAGCGTGAGCGTGGGCGGTGGCGATATCGGACTGCGGTGCGGCGGCGGACCAGCGATGCAAGCGGCCGCCGGCGACGACGGTTCCCACGTCGAGAGTTGGCGCGGCGCGAGAGCGACGACGCAGCTGCGGTGGCGCGGACGGCGGAATTGGCTGGCAACGGCGGGACGGTGCGACACGACTTAACGGTGTGCGAAACCGAATGGTGCGGACGGCGGCGCGTGGACTAAGCACGCGGCGCGGCGTTGGCTCGGCGGCGGTGCGACGGTCGGCAGTGGCGCGGGACGACGGCAGAAGCGGAGTCGGCACGACATTGGCAACAACCGGTGAATGGCGCGGAGCAACTGCGCAGCGGCGCGTTGTCGGACCGATCGATCCTCGATGAGGGGTGCGATTCGACGAAATTCGACGACGCGATGGAGGGATACGTCTGATGATGACAATTCGAGGGCGAATTCTGTCTGTAACGGCCCAAATTTTAATTTCGCCGTTATTATGGATTATTTTCAGACATGGACGACAGCTTAGATCCACGTGGATATCGCAGATAGGGCAGGACACGCCGACAAGGTAAATAGTGATTTTGTGTGATTGTTTGCATATTTGCGATGTTGTATATTAAGTTATTTACCTAGCATCGCATGTGTGTATTTATATCATTGAATCGAGCGAGATTGTGTGAACTGTATTCGCCTCGATATGCGTGTCGACGCGGGTACCGGGTAGTTGACGAGACCGAATATTAGGTCGGGGAAATTAAAACACACAAATTAAATAAAAATCTGTCAAGTAAATAATATGGAATATATATTGAGTGACTAGTGACACGGCGGTACGCGGATATCACGGTTCGGACGCGAAACCGGGCGTCGAAACACCCGAAAACACAGGCGAGTGTCCTAGCGGTGTCATGAACAGGTGTCACACTTGTCCTCACCCAATACACATTTGGCCATTTTCCCACCACGTGTCGGTCCACCGATTTCCATTTACATGCACACAAAAACCCACTCACACACTCCATCACCTTCTTCTCACCTCACACACACTCCCGCACACACACACCAGGGAGGCCGAGAGCTGAGAGAAGAAGGAAGGAGAGGAGGAGAGGAAGAGCAGCAAGGACGCACGGTTGAGGTGAGTTTGGGTGGTGGTTGTGTTGTTTCGGGTGGTTGACGGTGGGGTGGAGAGCGGGGTTCGGCCCATCACCGGAGAAGAAGAGATGGAATGAAAAGAAAAAAAAAAAAAAAAAAAAAAAAAAAAACAAACCAGAGACGGCTCTGTGAAGAAGGAGATGGGGTGGGGGAGGGGTGCACGCACACTGTGCGTGCGTGCGGCCCCTGGACCGGTTGGGCCGGTCCGGGCCCAACCGGACCCGACCCGGGTGGGTCCAAACCGGGTCAGGCCGACCCGGTTGAACCGGGTCAGACCGACCCGGGTGGAACGGGTCCAAGGACCCACCCCTATATTAAAATAATATAATATTAAAATTTTAATTTAAAAATAGTTTTAAATTAAATAAATTACAAAAAAATAAGAAAAATAGGTGGAAAATTATGGGAAAAATCCAGAAAATCAGGAAAAATATGAAAAAAATGAGAAAAAGATAGAAAAATGGTATTCGAGAATTTTTCGGGCGTTGACACCCCGGTATAACTCGAAAAGTGGGTCAAACCAAACTATTTGAAATAAAATTTTCATATTTTGGGTCGCACATTATAAATTCAC
Source organism: Stephania cephalantha (assembly GCA_039657325.1). Lineage (NCBI taxonomy): Eukaryota > Viridiplantae > Streptophyta > Magnoliopsida > Ranunculales > Menispermaceae > Stephania > Stephania cephalantha. Next base: position 35,390,063 of record CM077571.1, read on the forward strand.
TTAATTAGACTCTAAACTAGTTAAAATGGTTTAATTGGACATCAGGAACGTAGGAGATCATAGTCAGGAGTCGGGCGCGTTTCTCGAGACATGAGTGAGACTACGGATTGCGTTTTGAGGTACGTAAGATTTCATCTCAAAGTCACTGAGAGTTTACTTTTCCATCGTTGATTTCCTATTCCTTGTTATTGTACTCTATTCCGTGATACATTTGGGTTGGTGGTCGAGTTACTCCCACCTGATATTCGTTGTGTACTTATGGCACACTATGTTGTAGCACGTGTGATCAGGCATTCGGTGAATTGCAACCCGAGTTGTAAGGGTGCACGTGTCGGGCAAGCCCCGCGAGGAACCAGGTGAAAGGAAGTGGGGGCACCCACCGAAAGGATCCTGGGGTCCGAAGTACAGTTTAGTCTGACCGGGACGAGTACACACTTTGTTTCTCTCGTGTTATTTATTCATGTGATGATCTTAGCACAGTTGTCTGTTTAGTTTCCGCATGATTATTTAACATGTTTATTGGTATCTGTTTATTTTCTTATAAATGCTCGGTGTACTTCGTTGGAATCTTACTAACTGTACTCTCCATCTTGCTTTTTGTGATGGTCGAGTGCAGATCCTAGTGCTAGTAGGGGTAAGGGGATTTTGGGCGACTTTATCTGACTGCCCGCGGTCGAGGACCTACTAGTACGTGCGATTTTGATATTTTGCTTTACTTTTGGGTATTGGGAGACTGGATAGATACTGCACTTGTATATATTACTGCTTAGTATTGTCGTCTATATACAGAGTATTTTCTCCGGGTTTTCCACAATAGGTGTTGCTCTTAAAATGATGCTTTATACGATGATAAATTTAATTGCTTTACTTGCTTTAATTTAAGACTTCCGCTGTTGTTTTTAATGCTATAAAAATGACCCAACTGATCAACGAAATGAGTTTAACACGCAAAATGAGTAGTAATGATGTAACAAAGGGCGTCAGTGGCGCGTGGGACCCAGTGGGTCAAGGATCTGACAGGACCGCTGGGCCAGCGCCTCCCCACGTGGCGACCTCGGGATTTGGGGTCGTTACAAAGTGGTATCAGAGAATGGTCGACTCCGTTGGAGGAAGCGTAGGTGTCCTTAAACTGATACCACGCCAAAAGTGGTATCAGAGCGAGAGTTTCGAGGAACCTCGGGAAATTAACTGAAAGAGCATAAGACTTAAAAATTTAAAATTTAGATGTGAAAACTCGATGTACTTGCCTTAGAACTTTAGTTGGGAAGCAAAGTTAGCGGGTAGTACTAGGATTTATATGTGTATATTTTGATTGTAATACTTATATACACGTAGTACGGCACTGACATGCGACACGTTCGCGGTTTACTTATTCGACATGGATGGACTGGTAAGCGGCATATCATGCACAGCTGGATTGCTTCCATAAGACCGTAACGTTTCGAGTTTCGGGGATTCCTGAGTTCACGTTTACCGGAGTCGCTACCGCACTACCCATTACTAGAGGCCGACTAGCTACGACTCAGGAGATGGAGGCATTTGCAGCGATAATCGAGCCAGAGGTTAGGACTTAAATCAGGATTGAAGATGTTCCAGTAGTCCGAAACTTTGTCGACGTATTCCCAGATGATTTACCAAGATTACCACCACCACGAGCGATTGAGTTCATCATTGGGCTGATACCAGGGACTCAGCCAATCGCTAGCAGACCTTACCGGATGTCACCGTCAGAACACGAAGAGGTCATGAGGCAGTTGGATGACTTACTGGAGAAGGGTTTCATTCACCCTAGCATGTCACCTTGGGGAGCTCCAGTGTTATTTGTGAAGAAGAAGGATGGCTCAATGAGGATGTGCATAGACTACATGAAGTTGAATCAGGTGACAGTTAAGAACCGTTACCCACTCCCTAGGATCGACGATCTTTTCGATCGTTTGACTGGTGCCAAATTCTTCTCAAAGATTGATCTGCGTTCAGGCTATCATCAGTTGAGGATCCGAGAAGAGGACATCAAGAAGACCGCTTTCAGTACAAGATATGGGTTGTTTGAGTTTACAGTCATGCCTTTTGGGCTGACTAATGCCCCAGCGATCTTCATGGATTTGATGCACAGGGTCTTGAGACCATACTTGGACAGATATGTCATCGTCTTTATTGATGACATCTTGATTTACGGCATGACTCGTGAGGAGCATGCGAGTCATCTCAGAGCGGTTTTGACGACACTTGAGAGAGCATAGACTGTACGCAAAATTTAGCAAGTGTGATTTCTGGCTGAGTGCAGTGAGATTTCTGGGACATGTCATTAGCGATCAGGGTATCTCTGTGGATTCAGAGAATATTCGGGCAATTATTGACTGGAGGACACCTGAATCTGCTTATGACATTCGGAGTTTCTTGGGACTAGCAGGGTACTACCGCCGATTCGTACAGGACTTTTCCTCGATTGCAGCACCGATGACTAGATTGACCAAGAAGGATGTTAGATTTGATTGGTCAAAGAGTGTGAGAAAGCTTTCTGGGAGTTGAAGAGGATATTGACTTCTGCACCAGTGTTGACATTGCCAGAGTCGGGCAAGAGCTTGTCAGTGTATACGGATGCATCTGGCATTGGACTTGGATGCGTTTTGATGCAGGAGGGTAGACCAGTAGCTTACTTTTCCCGACGATTGAGACCCCACGAGGTTAACTATCCAATGCATGACTTGGAGCTTGCAGCAGTCATTTTGCACTGAAAGCTTGGAGGCATTATCTCTACGGAGAACGGTTCATACTCTACACTGATCACTAGAGTCTGAGATATATTTTAACTCAGAGAGATCTGAACATGCGTCAGAGGAGATGGCTTGAGTTACTTAAGGACTACGACTTCACTATTGAGTATCACCCAGGGAAAGCGAACGTTGTAGCTGACGCATTGAGCAGGAGCGGTATTGACAGTCAGACTGTAATACGACATATGACACACGAGTATGGCCTATTACAGGCGGCGTCAGTTATGTGCATGACCGATGTTTTTACTACGACTGAGCCACACATCTGTTGTCAGATGAGAGTTCCGACTGTATCTATTGAGCGAGTGGCGAGTGTCGAGGGACGATGGGCTCTATGAGCGGTTCGATGGTATGGCTCGGGATCCGGAGTGTACGGATTGGGCAGAGTCGACAGATCAGTGTTTGAGACACCGGGGGAGGTTGTGGATACCTGCAGTTTCGGAAATACGGGATGAAATTTTGGAGGACGCACACAGGTCTCGCTACACGGTTCATCCTGGTCGAACCAAGATGTATCATGATTTGAGGCGATTGTTCTAGGGGCCAGGGATGAAGGCTGACATTAGCGAGTACGTCAGGAGTTGTCATATCTGCCAGCAAGTTAAGGCTGAGCACAGGAGACCAGACGGTTTACTACAGCCACTACCAATTCCACAGTGGAAATGGGAGCACGTCACTATGGATTTTGTCAGTGGGTTACCGCAGACTACAAGGAGACACGATGCGGTTTGGGTTGTGATCGACAGACTAACAAAATCGGCGCATTTCATTCCTATTTCTATGAGATATTCGTTCCCACAGCTGAGCATTATTTTCGAGAGGGAGATCGTTAGATTGCATGGGGTGCCAGTCTCTATTGTATCGACCCGGATCCTAGGTTGACTTCGAAATTACGGGAGGCGATGCGAAGCGATTTGGCACTAGGTTGCAATTTAGTACATCTTACCATCCTCAGACAGACGGACAGTCTGAGAGACTGATACGGATTCTGAAAGATATGCTCAGGGCTTGTATTTTGCAGTTTGGAGGTTCGCGGGAGGATTATTTACCGCTGTGTGAGTTTGCTTACAATAACAGCTATCAGGCGAGTATCGGGATGCCTCCGTTTGAGGCGCTGTATGGCGAGCCTGCAGATCACCTGCGTGTTGGGCAGCGCCTGAGGATACAACGGCGATTGGGCCAGAGATAGTTGTTGATCACACAGAGAAGATTAGGCAGATTCGACAGAGACTTCGGGCAGCACATGACAGACAAAAGAAATATGCGGATAAGTATCACGAGGGTCTGAGCTATGAAGAGGGCGATATGGTTTATCTGAAGGTTTCACCATGGAAGGGCCAGCAGAGATTTGTGATTAAAGGGAAATTGGCGCCGAGATACATAGGACCGTTCAGAGTCGCAGACACGAGTTGGCGGTGTGGCTTACTGATTGGACTTGCCGGCGAGTTAGGCCAGGGTTCATCCTACGTTTCATATCTCGATGTTAAGGCCAGGCTAAGTCGGGGCCAGAGACCGATGGTTGACCTGAGACAGATCGAGGTTCGGCTTGATGTAACATATGAGGAGCGACCAATAGCAATTGTGGATCGTGCAATTCAAACTCTTAGGAATAGGGAGATCCCTAAGGTGTTGGTTCGTTGGCAGCATCATGGTACATAAGGACTCACTAGGGAGCTCGAGTCTACTATGCGGGAGCGTTACCCTCATATATTTCATGGTACGAAACTTCAAGTTATTTAAAATTTCGAGACGAAATTTCTTTTCTAGTTGGGAAGAGTTGTAACGGCCCAAATTTTAATTTCGCCGTTATTATGGATTATTTTCAGACATTGACGACAGCTCAGATCCACGTGGATATCGCAGATAGGGCAAGGCACGCCGACTAGGTAAATAGTGATTTTGTGTGATTGTTTGCATATTTGCGATCTTTGTATATTAAGTTATTTACCTAGCATCGCATGTGTGTATTTATATCATTGAATCGAGCGAGATTGTGTGAACTGTATTCGCCTCGATATGCGTGTCGACGCGGGTACCGGGTAGTTGACGGGACCGAATATTAGGTCGGGGAAATTAAAACGCACAAATTAAATAAAAATCAGTCAAGTAAATAATATGGAATATATATATTGAGTGACTAGTGACACGGCGGTACGCGGATATCACTGTTCGGACGCGAAACCGGGCGTCGAAACACCCGAAAACACGAGCGAGTGTCCTAGCGGTGTCACGAATAGGTGTCACACTTGTCCTCACCCAATACACATTTGGCCACATTTGGCCATTTTCCCACCACGTGTCGGTCCACCGATTCCCACTTACATGCACACAAAAACCCACTCACACACTCCATCACCTTCTTCTCACCTCACACACACTCCACTTTACACACACACCAGGGGAGGCGAGAGGCTGAGAGAAGAAGGAAGGAGATGAGGAGAGGAAGAGCGACAAGGACGCACGGTTGAGGTGAGTTTGAGTGGTGGTTGTGTTGTTTCGGGTGGTTGACGGTGGGGTGGAGAGTGGGGTTCGGCCATGGAGGCCGAGCGGGCCGGTTGGGCCCGGCCAACCGACCGGACAGACCGGGTGGGTCGAACCGGTCGGCCCGACCCGATTGACCGGCCGACCGACCGGGTGGACCGGGTCGACCGACCGGGTGGACCGGGTCCAGGGACCCACCCCTATATTAAAATAATATAATATTAAAAATTTAATTTAAAAATAGTTTTAAATTAAATAAATTACAAAAAATTAAGAAAAATAGGTGGAAAATTATGGGAAAAATCTAGAAAATCAGGAAAAATATGAAAAATTGAGAAAAAGATAGAAAAATGGTATTCGAGAATTTTTCGGGCGTTGACACCCCAGTATAACTCGAAAAGGGGGTCAAACCAAACTATTTGAAATAAAATTTTCATATTTTGGGTCGCACATTATAAATTCACTTAATTAGACTCTAAACTAGTTAAAATGGTTTAATTGGACACCAGGAACGTAGGAGATCATAGTCGGGAGTCGGGCGCGTTTCTCGAGACGTGAGTGAGACTTCGGAGTGCGTTTTGAGGTACGTAAGATTTCATCTGAAAGTCACTGAGGGTTTACTTTTCCATCGTTGATTTCCTATTCCTTGTTATTGTACTCTATTCCGTGATACATTTGGGTTGGTGGTCGAGTTACTCCCACCTGATATTCGTTGTGTACTTATGGCACACTATGTTGTAGCACGTGTCATCAGGCATTCGGTGAATTGCAACCCGAGTTGTAAGGGTGCACGAGTCGGGCAAGCCCCGCGAGGAACCAGGTGAAAGGAAGTGGGGGCACCCACCGAAAGGATCTGGGGTCTCGAAGTACGATTTAGTCGACCGGGACGAGTACACACTTTGTTTCTCTCGTGTTATTTATTCATGTGATGATCTTAGCACAGTTGTTTGTTTAGTTTCCGCATGATTATTTGACATGTTTATTGGTATATGTTTATTTTCTTATAAATGCTCGGTGTACTTCGTTGGAATCTTACTAACTGTACTCTCCATCTTGCTTTTTGTGATGGTCGAGTGCAGATCCTAGTGCTAGTAGGGGTAAGGAGATTTTGGGCGACTTTATCTCGATGCTCATCGAGGACCTACTAGTACGTGCGATTTTGATATTTTGCTTTACTTTTGGGTATTGGGAGACTGGATAGACACTGTACTTGTATATATTACTGCTTAGTATTGTCGTCTATATACATAGTACTTTCCCCGGGTTTTCCACAATAGGTGTTGCTCTTAAAATGATGCTTTATACGATGATAAATTTAATTGCTTTACTTGCTTTAATTTAAGACTTCCGCTGTTGTTTTTAATGCTATAAAAATGACCTAAGTGATCAACGAAATGAGTTTAACACGCAAAATGAGTAGTAATGATGTAACAAAGGGCGTCAGTGGCGCGTGGGACCCAGTGGGTCAAGGATCCGACAAGACCGCTGGGGCAGCGCCTCCCCACGTGGCGACCTCAGGATTTGGGGCCGTTACACTGTCTACCCTGAGGAGAATGATGAAGTCCAAGAATTAGCTTGCAAATTCTTGACAGGATAATGATGAAGTTAAATCTTGACAGGATAATGATGAATTCCAAGAATTAGTTTGCAAATTCTTGGAAAAATATGAAAAGAAATGACAAGATGGCATTTTGGTAATTTCGGTGAAGTTCGGGCGTTTGCGTTTCGGCGTTCCGGGGGCATGGGTTGATTGGAAACGGCGTGGAGATCACGGGTCATTGCTATGTTGTGACTACGACGTTTTTCGGCGAAATTCCATCGTTTCGCCCTCCGAAACGGCAATTTTGCTATTTTAGGAAAGTTTGTTTAGCTTATAACTTTCATTAGGAACTTCCGTTTTTATTGCCGTTTGCGGCATTTGTTTCTATTTTTCGTCTAGTTTCCAGTTTAGGGCTTTTAGGGCTTTTTGGACTTTTTACTATTTTTGGCAAATTTTAGGGTTTCGCTATTTAAGCGACAAATTGGATGTAATTCGCAGTTTTTTTGCTTGAATAAAAGAATTTTTGAACTTTGGCTTAAGTTCGACCTAGATCGAGTTGTTCGTGGATTCGTTCAAGCTGGTTTAGAAGATCTCATTGCGTCGGTTGGTATCGAGCCGGTTCGCGTGATTGGAGAAATCATGCCGCCGAAGAGGAACCAACAGCGTATCGAGGAGGTGTATGACCGTGACAATCGAATCGACAAATTGGCCAAATAATTGACCAACGCATGGGCGCGGTGGTAGAACAATTAACTTGCGAGAATCGATCGGTTGTTGGGTCGAAATATGGATCGTGTCAGTAACCATCGAAGGGAACCTATTGGTGATGAACCAGTAGGAGATTCTTCTACCGAAGGGGAGGATGAGTATGTTGAGGCACCGAGAGGCGCTACGGCGCGTGCGATTGAGGATGATCACAGGCGGTGGGAGTGCAGGATGAAGACAGAGGTCCCAGAATTTCATGGCACCCTTCAACCGGAAGAATTCTTGGACTGGCTGGCGTCAATTGAAGAAGTCCTAGAATTCAAAGGTGTGCCCGAAGACAAGTGTGTGCAACTGGTTGCGACCAGATTCTGTAACAGGGCCATGGCTTGGTGGCAATAGCAGAAGTTGATGCGGAATAGGAATGGAAAGGCGAAGACCACCTCGTGGGAAAAGATGAAAAAGCACTTACGGGCTGAGTTCTTGCCTTACAACTTCCAACGCCTTATGTATCAGAGGTTGCAGAATCTGAGACAAGGGGCAAAGTCAGTAGATGATTACACTACCGAGTTTTATCGGTTAGTCGATAGAAACGAATCTGCGGAGACTAACGACCAATTGGTGGCGCGGTATATTGGTGGACCGAGGATGCGGATCCAAGATGTCGTCAACATGTTTGATCCGGCTTCCTTATCTGCAGCGCACACGGCGAGCATTGTTGGTGGAGAAACAACGGCGTCGGGGTGTGAGTAATGCTTCCGATAATGTTAGTGTTGGGACGGCCAATACTTTGGAGGTAATATCGTTGCAATTAACCCCGCTAGTCGCACGAACAGGACCTAGCACTAGTGGGATTAAATGTTTCGGTTGTGGCGAAGTTGGTAACAGGAAGTCAGAATGTAAAGGGAAGAAGACTCTCTTTATTGAGAACGAAGAGGAAGACGAAGGGGAAGAGGCCAACATCACTGCAGAACCAGCTTTTGATACTTCTGACAACACAGAAGAGGAGATCGTGACTGTAGATGTGGGTACTGCCTTGGTTGTGAGGCGTTCTTGTATGACTCCTAGAGCTGTCGCTGATGCTGAGTGGATGCGGAATAACATCTTTCAGTCCAAGTGTACCATCTTAGGCAAGGTGTGCAGGTTCATGATTGATGCAGGCAGTTGCGAGAATATCGTCTCAGTTGAAGCGGTTCAGAAGTTGTGCCTTGCAACTGAACAACACCCCAGGCCCTACAAGCTAGATTGGCTGAAGAAGGGTGGTGAGGTGAAGGTGTCGAAGCGCGCCTTGGTGACTTTTTCTATTGGTGCTAACTACAAGGATTCGATCGGTGTGATGTTGTGGTTATGGATGCTTGCCACTTGTTACTTGGACGTCCTTGGCAGTTTGATAGGGGCGTTGTGCATGATGGCAGAACCAATAAATACACCCTTATGTTCAAGGGAGTGAAGATTGTGCTAGTACCCGCCAAGGATCCGGAGGACGTTAAGCCTACTAAAGAATTTAGCAGCTTGCTGTCTTTTTGACAAGATTTGAAGATGCATTACAGGATTCTGAGGTAGTTTACATCTTGATGGGAAATGAGGTAGATAGAGATGTTGATGTTCCTGAAGCTGCAATTCCTATTGTGGAGAAGAGAGAGAACCAGAAAGAGAGAAAAGAAAAAGGAGAGAGAGAGAGAGAGGGACGTCGGCGAGGAGCTCGCGGAGGGATGACCGGCGGCGACGACAACTCCCAGTCTGGCAATGCAAGCGGCGCGCAGCGGCGCAGCAGCGCGACGCAGCCGTGAGCGTGGGCGGTGGCGAGATCGGACTGCAGTGCGGCGCGCGACCAACAATGCGGTGGCGCCGGCGACGACGCGGCGGTCCCACGTTAGGAGCTGGCGCGGCGCGCGAGCGGACAGCACGCAGCGATGGCGCGACGGCGCGGCGTGGACGAAGCGGCGCGCGGCGTCGTTGGCTCGGAAAGCGGTGCGACGGCCGATGCGAGCGGCGCGATGGCGCGAGGGCTGCTGACGCGGTGGCGGCGCGCGGAGCGAGTCGGCACGGCATTGGCAACGACGTGGTGAATGGCGCGGAGCAACTGCGCAGTGGCGCGTTGTCGGACCGATCGATCCTCAACGAGGGGTGCGATTCGACGAAATTCGACGACGCGATGGAGGGATACGTCTGATGATGACAATTCGAGGGCGTATTCTGTCCACCCTGGGGAGAATGATGAAGTCCAAGAATTAGCTTGCAAATTCTTGACATGATAATGATGAAGTCCAATCTTAACAGGATAATGATGAAGTCCAAGAATTAGTTTGCAAATTCTTGGAAAAATATGAAAAGATATGACAGGATGGCATTTTGGTAATTTCGGTGAAGTTTGGGCGTTTGCGTTTCGGCGTTCCGGGGGCATGGGTTGATTGGAAATGGCGTGGAGATCACGGGTGGCGGCTACGCCATGACTACGACGTTTTTCGGCAAAATTCCATCGTTTCGCCCTCCGAAACGGTAATTTTGTTATTTTAGGAAAGTTTTGTTTAGCTTATAACTTTCATTAGGAATTTCCGTTTTTATTGCCGTTTGCGGCATTTGTTTCTATTTTTCGTCTAGTTTCCAGTTTAGGGCTTTTAGGGCTTTTTGGACTTTTTACTATTTTTGGCAAATTTTAGGGTTTCGCTATTTAAGCGACTTATTGGATGTAATTCGCAGTTTTTTTGCTTGAATAAAAGAATTTTCGAACTTTGGCTTAAGTTCTGACCTAAATCGAGTTGTTCGTGGATTCGTTCAACTGGTTTAGAAGATCTCCTCTGCGTCAATAGTGTACTCATGATATGAGTATATATTTGATTTCTATGATAGTAGTATATGTATATATTAGAAATCCTAGGATGAATAGTGCTAAGCATCCGAGATGGACACTTGGTGAGGAATGTCCCTCCATTCACGCATCGATGTGTGTGCTCACATATACGGATGCGTGACTGGATGCGTGTGCTTAGCACCGTATCATCCTAACATATATATATATATATATATATATATAGAGAGAGAGAGTGGGGTGGAGAACATGAAGCAAGCTAGCTAGCAAGTGGACAAATGAATCAATGAGTCAGGATTTAACCAAACGGCCATTATGTTGTGCTCTTACAGATGAGTCTACATCAATAACAGGAAAACAGCATAGTTAACCTCAGCTCTTAACTGTACGTAAAAGCTAATTTGACTAGTACTATATATCTCGCATAAAAAAAATTAACCAGACTAAACTGCTTTATTAAAGAATGATTTCTAACATCAAAGTCCTATTACATACAAAAAAACGCTTTTTCAAGTAATTTACGAAAACCAAATTAAAGAAAAGAAAGAAATCAAGATGCGATTAAAATACAGAATCATTTAACGGTGGCTTCCCATTATTTAATTCAGAAAATGTGGAACTCCGTTTCGAAACGTTTGCCGGGAAATGCGGCTATTTGCCGCCTCCCTTATTTAACAAATAAAATCTCTGTCAGCAAATTAATTTAATTTCTTTTTTTAAGAGGTGACTCTGGTGGAGTACTTTTATATATATATTTATATAGAGAGAGTGACATTTTTTTTTGTCTAAACCACTACCTATATATCTTGGACTATAACCCGCTTCGAGTTTATGCCAACGAACTGTTGACAGAAATACTATTAATTATGTTCTATATAAAATAGGTGTACATATACTTTTGACACGAAAGTTGCCTATGGGTCGTTGCGGTAGGTTGAATGTTCATCAAGATAAGTGATTGAACATCTCGACGTGTAGAGGAGGTAAAGGTAATGAGAGACTTGACTGGTTTGATGCTATGTGATAAAGGACTTAGATCAATAGTGAATAGATTAATCCCCCTCTTGTTGCGTAGGGGGAGGAGCTGCTGCTTTGTGTGTGAAAAGTCAGCGTTTGGAGATGATAATGGGAATTAGAAAATAAATAACCAACTCTCTCTCTCTCTCTCTCTCTCTCGATCGATCGATTGAAAATGATGTTAACCGCATTCCTTTGATTGATTTGAAGAACAAGATAAAGTTTCCAGCCTTCCCAATTCTGTCTCCTAAGTTAGATACCCATAATACAAGAACCCTATCTTTCAACTAAATCAACTCCTAAACCTTCCAAATAATGCATGGTTTTGACTTCTGTTGGATGCCAACTCCAATTCTCATCTCTTCTAGCTAAAGAGCTATTGTATGTGTATTCCTTCTCCCACAAGACCATGGACAAGGATCAAGGAGACTTAGCAGACATAGTTCGCAGTGGTGCAGGTGGTGCTCTCAGTACTGCAGATAATCATAATAATTACTGGCAATTTCCAATGGAACCCGAAGATTTTCGATCCGCAGTGATCTCTGAACCATTGGAGAATTTCGGTGATCCGTTTTCTGCTATTCAAAATCCACTCTTGCATGAGCTTAATTTGGCGAGCCCGGGGTACTTCAACAGCTCGAATTCATGTTTGAAAACTAATGTGGAGGATGACACTAGTAGTATTAGCACTGCAAGTCTTCTATCTCAGACTATTCTGGAGGACGAGATGGGGAGGCCTTGCAATATATTCTCAAGGATGCTTCAGATCTCACCTAATTTAAAGATAGGCATCTTGCCGAGAGAGATATCAACTACTTCATCGTCACTAAGACCTTTGAAGGTAACCTCTCATGTCGACGATATGGTTAATACGACGAATAGCTCCATCGATAGTGGTGCTGCTGTGCAGATCTCGTCCCCGAGGAATCATAGTATCAAGAGAAGGTATGGATATCAATCAAAAGACAAATTAGATCAAATCATAATATAGTGATGTTAAATCTTCACCATTTGATAACAAGTCCCAAATCTTTCATTTTTAATGAGATTCTAGGTGAGGCTTTGTGTTGATTGATGGATAAAATCTTAACATAGTTTTTGAGTTCCCAACGCAAAAGAATCGTTCTAAGGAGAAGAATCTTTTGTGTGGATGGTCAATTACAAGCCTTGATATATAAACCAGATCTTGTATGTTTTGGGGGAAGCAGTGTTGTAATTGTAATTGTATTGTTTCCTTTTCTTGAAACTTGGCTTTGCATCTATTCATCAAGATGAGGATACAAACTAGGGTTTATTTAACTAATTAGTAATTATATACATACGGAAATTTAAGAGATGAACATGAGCTCCAAAATTACAATTTAATATATGTGGGACTTGTAAAAGCCATTTGCGGTCGACATGAGTTCATGTTTCATGCAGAAATCAAAAACCTTCTTCTAGGAAATTGATCAGTCTCTCTCATAATTAATATTAGGGTGCTATGTGACAACTAAAAATCAATCTTTTTCCAACTTTTTAAGCTGTCTGAGAACTGTGATACATATTTTCTAATGATCAATATATTTAAATTATCAATTATTAGTCATCACGCATGCATAATTTTATGGCACTTGTTTTATTAATTAGTTCTCTTCTGATATATGTTTATTGTGTATATAAATATACATACATACATACATACATATATATATATAAGCTAATTAAGCTATACTTGTAGAAAAGAACAGAAAGGAACTTTGTAGTGGTTTTGTTTATTTGGTGCAGAAAGAGTCAAGCAAAGAAGGTGGTTTGCATTCCAGCACCAGCAGCTGCAAACAGCAGGCCTAGTGGAGAAGTTGTTCCATCTGATCTCTGGGCATGGAGAAAGTATGGTCAGAAGCCCATAAAAGGATCTCCCTATCCAAGGTAATCTCTGATCAAGACTTCATCTTGACCCCACATAATATCTTTATTTTTCACATTTTTATCTATATATATTGCAAGTTTGTTACTATGATTTATAATAATTAACTATTGCATCATTATTTTTCCCATAAATAGTTTGTATGATTAGATCATTCTCACACATAGCATTTGCATGCACAAAGCATAATTGCTAACATCTCTGGTTTGTATCATATATAGCAAATGCAAGCATTTGGGTTTTTATTGATCTGTGCACTTTACTTGAATGATCTCATCAGGGGCTATTATAGGTGTAGCAGCTCAAAGGGATGCTCAGCGAGAAAACAAGTCGAACGGAGTAGAACTGATCCGAATATGTTGGTAATAACCTATACATCCGAGCACAATCATCCATGGCCAACACAAAGAAATGCACTTGCAGGATCGACAAGAACACAGCCCCTAAAGAGCAACAACAATGCTGCAGCCTCGAAGAATACTTCATCGCCAACATCTTCCCAGACAACAAAATTCACAAATATGAAAGAAGAACCTAAGGAGAACACCACCACCACCACCACCATTAGTAACAACAACAACAACACAAACAGCAATGATAATGAGTTGATCACTAGTGCTTCGGTTAAGGAAGAGATCGGCGATATCACTTATCAGAAGACTCAAGAGATCATTTGTGAAGGAGAATTTGATCAAAATCAACAAAGTTTTAATCATCAAATTTACAAGCCTGTATTGGCAATGGAATCTTCAAATCATCATCATCATCAGACAGATGACTCAATGTTTGCCGACTTGGGAGAATTGGACCCTTCTGACCCTCTACATCTCTTGTTCTCCCAAGGGTTCAGTGGAGCAAAATCAGAAGATCAGAGAGACCACAATCAAAACAAGGGCTTGGATCCATTCAGTCTCTTTGACTGGTCACCAAACAACCCCTCATCATTTGGAGAAGCATCTGGGAGGGGTTTATAACAAGACCTTGGAAAATATATATAACCACTAATTATTAGATACTTAGTATATACATGCACATATATATACTTAGTTTCTTTTATTTGTGGTGCAGTGATCTCATTATATATTCAAGGTCTGGTTATAAACCTTAAACTCAGTTTGATAATTTCATAAATATGCATGACGGATTAATTAATTCTACTTTTTATATGATGATCTTTTTTTTTATTTGCTGTGATCTTTAATTAATTAATGAAACGTACATTAATTTGATATTAGAACAGTATGCATATTAACAATGCAGAAGGGGTGCTGGTTGATTGGAGGCAACCACTGAGACCCACATTGTATCGGGTATTGGTGGGATGGGACAGAAAGCTGAGCAACAGAAGCGTTCAATAGTTACAAGGGTACTACCATATATATCTCATAAGTACATGATCATAAAAACAATATACATGAAGCTCATCAACATTAGTGTATATATATACATGACTTGATTTGGTGCATGTATGTGTCGATTAAATTGTGAGCAAATAGAGAAGGCCGTGCAGGAAGTCTGATGCACCATGATGAACAGTTGGAATTTTTTTTCTTATCTTTGTATTGGTTAAAATTAACCTCAAACAGAACACTTTCGTAGTGAGAGGAAATGAGTGAAAGATGACAAGAGAGAGAGCTAAAGGAAAAGGAGAAGAAAAAAAGTATGACTTTTCTTATCAGTGCCACTATGGGGATATGTAGAGAAGGAGATAAAAACAGCTTTAGGTTACTCAGCTTTTTATTTCTTCATCTGTTCCTTAATTTGTCTCAAGACTCCAACTAAATATATTGCATTTTTTAGGTTTTACTTTCTATTCATTATGCAGTAATTAAGTTCTTGATGAGAGCACTGTATAGTAATTCTGATTCACTTTGTCTCTCTATGTGCATGTGATTCATGATCTCTTTGATTTGTAGTTCATTCATGGTTGCACATATAAGAGAGCTAAAATGACGCTTATATTAAGAAATCACAAATTAATGTGCAGCAATATATGTGTATATATATATATATTACTATTATTATTTTGTAATTGATATGCGCAGATTGGCAAGAATTATATATTTAATATAGTTGTCCCAAGTCTGGGCTAAAGGATCGTGAGGGAGACAAGGGGATAATCTTGACAACAGTGTAAACCTTTTGTTGTGTACTCTTTATGAAATGGATCATGTGGCGGATAAGGGGATAATCTCATATGGACTAGTTGAAAAGAAATACAAATGTTAAAAGTTTGAGATTAGGAACATGTGATGGCCCCCAACCCTACAAATTGGGCACCGCCCGACACTTGGTCTCCATTAACCCCCGGTAAACCATTGCGGAGTTAATTAAGGTCTAGTCAGCCTCACAAACCGGTCTTCAGTACGTGATAGTCCACACAATAGAGTATGTATATATATATGAAATCTTATGCGGTAGAATTTAATTGCGGTGAAAACCCGATAACAAATAAATTAAATACATCGAGTTCTAGGTGTAGAAGCTAGAATGTGGAAACCCCGTACAACAGATACAATGTACAAACTATAGTGACGAGGGGAAATACATATATCTCTCAACCCAAATACCTATTTATAAAAATATAATAAATGTAATATAGATACATCAAATGACCTACGTATGTCGTACATCAATGTTCTCGAGCTCGGAGATTAGAGATGCATGCAATTGTCACAAAATAGGAGACAATTCCAGTGAGTAAATCTAAAAGAAGTCCAACGGTAATTTAGATTAAACAATAAACAAATCTATAAATCATGCAGGAAAGAAACGAAGTTGAAAAGAACAATAAATTGCATGATAGACAGACTATAATGATCAATGATAGAGATCAAATGACCTGAAAGTAAATGATAGGCGCCTAAGTGGTCTTGACACTTTGCATGTGGGTTCAAAGCCATTTGATTACGGGTAAATGTCAAATACTGGTACGGCGGGACCAAATATGCTTCAACCGCACCTAATTCGTTCTGCACTGTCAGCTCACTTATGCCGTAGCCCGAGAAAATTCCAAAAGGAGCCACAGTCGCAACTGTATGCTCAGCGCAATGGAATCCTTGAAGTCATGTGAGGAGCCACGACACATGGCAGATGCTCACTCAGATGATCTAGTCTCGTTTAGGAGCCACGAGCGCGACTCGAATGTTAAACCTAAGAGTAAACCACGACTCAATTTGACCACTTTAGACCTTAATTAAGTCACTCGGTAGGGAAGTAAAGTCTAACAATATGTTTCATTTCCGTCAAAATATGCAAGGAAAGGAAAAGAATTAATATTGAATTTTTTACTGGTTTACTTACAATACAATCGCATAAATCACCACGTCAAATTGTGTTAGGGCATGTGCACTGGGTCAATCTACAAACATTGTTTATCTTATAATTTTAGTTAATAAAATAGAGGTTTTATTTGCTGTTTTATTATAAGTGATTGCATGTTTACCTAATAGTAAGATCCATAGGTATTTGTTGAAATATCTTAAATTTCTTTAGTCGGTCATTATACTGGGAACTATAATGAATTAAGACTAGTGTGAATCTTGATTGATGGTCATGTGATGATCATGCGTATAGGGATACGAATTGATCGTGAGTACTTATTACAGATACTGGACCAACCCGCTATGAGAACAGTTATATTTGTTACTCATGATAAGTATATCATTTAGTCATTCGACTTGAGATTACCATAGACTTCAATATTAGGAACATGATAATTTGACACAATCAAATGTTGTCTTTAACCGAAAAATTATAAAGATCGTGATTGATTACCGTGTGAATAATATGTGAAGGTGTGTAATCAAGATAAAATTTGTCACTCTCGTATAGAGAGAGATATCAGTGGATCCCTCGATAAGATAGACTGATAATGGCCAAGTCCATGTGAATTGATATGATCAATGTCACTTGGATGTTTTACAGTTTACCTAAAGATCGAGACTAGTACGATTGAACATTAAGGGTGACTTTCCATGCCTTATGTTTAATCAAAGGATATCGCACGACAAAAGGATATGATATACATTATTAATTAGGTTGTATCGATGTTGATATTCATGCTACTTGGGTAGTCATAATGCCTTGTTAGAGACCGTTTATGACTTGCGTACCAAAATGATTTTTGGCTTACTGCCAACATTGCATGAACCTATTGGGTTGCACACAAAGAATGTCTTTGCACAATTTCAATTGGTCCAGAGTAATGAATTTTATGAGTAATGAATTTTATATGATAAAATTCATGACATAAAAGCCCTTACAATTTGT
Organism: Stephania cephalantha; assembly: GCA_039657325.1. Taxonomy (NCBI): domain Eukaryota; kingdom Viridiplantae; phylum Streptophyta; class Magnoliopsida; order Ranunculales; family Menispermaceae; genus Stephania; species Stephania cephalantha. Next base: position 35,407,564 of record CM077571.1, read on the forward strand.
TATACGATAACTTATTAATAGGGGCGTATGTGTAATTTGCTTAAACTCTAAATACAATAGTTGTATTACGAATATAATTTTAAAGTGAGGTCTTATCTACACATATAAATAAAAGGTAAAACCCTTTTAAACGTAATAAGTTTTTTGTTTTACAATTTTTGAGTTCTCTGGATTTAGGGAGAGAAAGAAAATTGTTTACAATCTCTCTTGGGGCTAGCACTCCATATTGTGGTCACCGTTCATGTGTGGATTTCTGATAGAGGACGCGCACTTGAACGTCTTGAAAATCGAACAATCAAAAAGGAAATCACGGAATAAGGTATGACTTACTTTCATAGATTTAGTTTAATGGAAATTATTTTCGATCCTGTTGGGGTTTTTCAAAAAAATTTTGAATTTTTCGATGCGTATGAACCCCAAAAACCCAACAAATTGATCATTTGAAGAGCCTAGTTGAGTCCTTGTATATCTACATTCATGATAGGTACAACATAGTCGAAACAACAAAGTCGTTTCGACTATGTTGTATTGTTTGAGGAACACTTGCTAAATAAAAGTATTGTTCCTTGGTTCATGAATCTACCATTTATAATTTTCATGTAGCATAACTTACTTTCATGTGCTAGTAAAATAAATTTATAGTTATTCACGCAGGCATTTGCGTTATAAACTTTTCTAAGTTCATTTGACTCAAATAAATGGTCTTCAAAGGGTTTGACATTACCCGACCACTACTCCTTACTTCCAATCAAACTGCTCAAGACTCCAAAATCAATAATTAGCATTTCAAATCAAAACCAACAATTCAAGTAAAATAAGAATGCGTTGAAGCAAAACAAGGAGAAATCTACAAAGCTTATTTTTTTAACTTAAACGATTAAGTCAACTAAAAACAATGAAAAAGGGGTCTATACCACTAAGTAAAAGTCAAGTCTAATTTAAAACCCCAAATCACATATTTTAATTAGAAATTCATAAGTACTTGAACAAGTTAAGTTCATGTTTTTGGGAAATTAGATTAAAACTCTCCGTTTTGATGTTTCACTAAACGCGTAAGCTCATTGAATCAATAAAACTTTATTTTAATTTTAAGAAACGACTTAAGCTTCATAATACTTTTCATTTCATCTATTATATATCAGTTTTAAGCTTAAGTCTAACATTTTGGCTTTTTTGAGCTAAGTCACATTAAAAACCACAATAATTCCTTTCGCTCAATCCAATCGGGTTTATTTTGTAAAACGAAACCTAAATAGAAAACTCCATATTTTCAAACCCAATCTTTTTTAGTCAGAATCTCATATTAAAACAAAGTTGAATTCATTTCTAGAATTTCAAACAAGTCCAATAAAAGAGAGTATATTGTTCCCAATAAGTTCAAAGTTCATTAAAGAGAGTTTAAACAAAAAATGCGACCAAATCTTTGCTCAAATCAAGCAAAATAGTTTACATTGAGCTAAGAATCATAGAGAAACAAGAGAATTTTCTCAAAATGACTCAATGCACTTCAAACCACTCTTGAAATCTCAAAACTACATTGAAGTTAATGAATGGGGTTTAAAGCCATATTTATCTTCGCTTGAAGACTTAAAGAAAATTATGTAACACACTATTTGAGGTATTTCCTTAAACACTTCATGTGTATTAGCTAGCATTTTCATGAATTCAAGTTAGTTTCAACCAATTGAATCCCCATTGTCAAAATCTTCAACAACCAACTCAAAATTATCATTAACAACTTTGAATTCAACTTTGGTTTGAACTGAAATTTGGTTAAGAGCCTCACTATAGTCTTCAATAGAGTTCTTCAACTCATATCCCTTCAAAAATAAAGTCTTCTTCTTCAACCATTCTCTTCTCTTTTCCTTCTCTTTCGCGAGCAGACACGTCGAGGCTGTGCTGCTGTTGTTCACCGTCATCCCTAGTCGTCGTGCCGTTATCGTAAGCTCCTCCATGGCCAGAGCTGATGTCCGTCCTCCTTGGAGTGCGCACCGCTGCTGGTCTGCAGTTGCACCGCCACTGCCGTGCCTCACTGGTCATTCACGCCAACGTCGTCCGCGCTCTTCCACTACACGCCGAAGTCTTGCCATGCTGTCCGACTGGCCTTCGCGAGCTCGCCGCCGCCGCCGGTGGAGTCATGCTCTCTTCCTTGTGCGTTTATATTGTCATAAAGATAGGGTTCGAAACCCTTTCTCCCTGTTTTTCCGTTAAGTGTTGTGTTGTGTTGTTTTTGTTTTGTTTTGTTTTTTTTTTTTCTTATTTGAGAATTATCCCATCTCTCCATTTCTTTCTCGATTGACGTAACATTTAGATCTAACGTTGATATCACTCACGTATGGCTAGATCTAAAGTTTGAGACTTGTCTCAGTCACTTTATGATCTCAAAAATTGACACACTTAGCACATACAAATTTTGTCTAAACCTTAACTTAGCCATTTTTCAATAATTAATAGTCTAAGGCATCATTGTTGCGTGAATTCAATATAATTAACTCAAAGCATTCGTGATACCATATACTACACGCAATAGCATGCCAAACAAAAATTTAAAATCATTTTATTTATTTTTTATAAATATTTGAGCACTACGAGTTATTGCGACTCTCGATTGGTTATTAGACCACTAATAATTCATGATTAAAGATTAATTAATGAATTAAAAATACGATTCGTTACAAAACTCCAACTAGCCTTGGCATTTTGAAGAACTCATCCATTCAAAAACTAAAGCCCACACATTAAAACTAGTCATTTCTACACTCTCTCATGATTTAGACTTGGGCCTATTACAAAAAATAACATGGTATCAGAGTCAAAAGCGGTCTAATAACATATTAAAGACCCAAAGTCCAAGAAGAAAAAAGATAGAACGAAAAATGATTAAAAAAAATAATAATGAAGCTAGACTCATGTCGGAAGACCTGAGGCCTCTTAGATTGAAAACAGAGCACAAGCATAGGCTTACAAAATTGAAAGCAAGTCACAACTAGTTAGACCACTTAGACTTGATGGGGAATGTTGGATATAAGGGAATAACTCTAGGTGGACTAGTTGAAAAGAAATACAAAGTTTATATGTTTGGGAGTGGGAACTCGAACTTGCCTTGACATTTTTAAAGAATTCTCCCATTTCCAAACTAAAGCCCAAATACTAAAAATAGTCACTCTTACAATCTCTTATGACTTGGACCTATTACAAAAAATAACATGGTATCAGAGAAGGTTTAGTATTGTAACTGTCACGGCCCAAATAATTAATACACATTTAATTCGTTACTCAGGACAAAATGACCTGTGACGTGGGACCTACAGCGAGATACGTGTCATTACCGAGGCACGGTGGCCGAGGTAAATGTTATATTTGTTGTGTTGTTTGACTAGTGTATTGTATATGTGTAGACTACTAAGTCATTTACGGGTATGCAGATACCGAGACGAGCGGGGGACGCGCCTCGAGTCACGTGTCGATGTGGGACCGAGGTAGCGGCATATGGGGTACGCTTAATGTATTTAAGTTAAATAAAAAAAATGAAAAAAATGAGTGGCTAGAGTTAATCTTATATATATATATATATATATATATATATATAAGGATAATGTGGGGTTATCCACACTTCAAAAAAAAATAACAAAAGCAGAGAAGAGGAGGAAGAAAGTCCGAGAGGAAGAAGAAGGAGAGAGACCGGGAGAGAGAGAGAGACCGAGCTCCAAGGAGAGTTGTTGATTTCGGTTGTTGTTGTTTTGTGTTTGGTGTTGTTGGTCCGAGGTGGGAGACTCGGACGAACTTCCATGGCAGTTCGTCCGAGCTCAAGGGACGGCTGGGGAGTCGTCTCCCCTGCACGAACCCAACTTGGGGGGGATGGACGCCCAACCCCAGTGAAAAAAAGAAAAAAGAGCAGCAGCTCTGGTTCGCGCAAGAGGAAGAAGATGGGTGTGAGTCGGGTCGGGCGACCCGGCCCGAAAAGAAGGCGGGCGGGCCGACCGGACCGGACCGACTGATGGGAACAGTCATACCGACCCGGATCCGACTGGACCGGTTCGAGTCGACCCGGATCCGGCTGCACCGGGTCGGGTTAACCCGGACCCACTACCATAAATATATATATATATATATATTTAATTAGTTAAATTAACTAAACTGATTTTTAATAAATAAATCCCAAAAAATAGAGAAAAATATGGAAACAATTCAGGAAAATTCCAGAAAAAATAGGGAAAAATATATTTGTGACCCAAATCAATAGAAATTTGAGATTTCCATAAAAGTGAAGAATCTGAAAGTCGGTCGAGACGTTATACGGGGGTTTTACCTCGAAAAACATGAAATGGGCCAAATGATCGAAATTAAATAAACAAAGTTTTTAGAAATTTGTCTCGATCTCCATTAGGCCTAAATTGAGACATTATTGAATATTAGGAAACTAAGGGGAGAACGCAGGCGTTTGGGCACGCATTACGAATTTATCGAGGGATCGGCTAGACTAGGACAAGCGTGTGAATTGTAAGTACGACTGTGAGAATTTTATATTTCATTTCATTCTATTATTGATTTATTGGTCTATTGATAGACATTACTATTTGAACTCGCACATTATGTTGTTATTATATCTATTCATGAGTGAATATTTGTGACATGATGCCTTGTGACTTGTTTCATTGACTCTGATTCCTACACTTGATGTCATTCTTGAACAAAATTGATAAAAAACATGCTAATGGAATAATGTGGATTTAAGTAGACTTGTATTCAATTTTCTTTGGGCTTTGTAGCCGAATTTATCTTGGTATCCTAGAATTTTGGAAATTATTTATCTTTGAAAATAAAGTAGGGATTATGTAGTGTCCATTGCACGAGAGATGCACGGTTCATGGGGACATGGGTCTACAGGGGTTCCGGCACTCACCACTACACTTCCGCGGCACACGAGGTATGAGACTCGGGGTGGTCGGCAAGCATGATATTGATGTTGAAAAGCGTAGAGCGTAGCTCTGCTATTTGAGTGAAATATGTTGAGCGCAACTCCATATAGTAGTGGGAAATGTTAGGTGAAAGGTCTCACCGCCGACCGGACGTAGATCATCTCGACTTAGCTTGTGTTTGTCTCTACATCTTTAACTATGGCATTTACTTGCATTTCTTGTATAAGCAATTTATTTCGCTACTTTATGTTTTTAAATACCATTCGTTTATTTGGAAATGTGGCATGAAATTCTCCGGTTAGTACTTAAATATAACTATACTTACCGTCTAGTTTGTGACGGTGGGTGTAGGTCCGTCGAGCAGCAGCAGACCGGGGAAGGAGAAGATCGGCGACTTCCTCTGAGCAGTTCGGCGACTCTCCTCACTCATTTGTATGTCTCGAATTTTGATGTATTATTATTGTTTATGTCATTTTGGGTTGTACATTGGGTTGAGTGAATAATGTTCTATATATACATGCATGTGATGCTGTCTTTTCCTGGTTTTCCACACTTAGGAATGTTTTGGAAAATTAATGCTACCGTTTAATATTTGAATTACCAATGCTTCCGTTTAACATTTGAATTACCTGTCAATGTGATAATATAACAATACATGGAGATTTGGAGGATATAGGGACGATAGGCTGACTAATACATCTTGAAGTCTTAGATCAAGTGGATTAAGGCTTGAGTACGGGATTAGGCCGGGCGGTGCCCTGTTTAGAAGTAGGGGCAGTCACAGTTGGTATCAGAGCATAGGTTTAGCGACTAAAATGCATAAAATACAAACCTTAGTTGTGGAAACCAGAGACTCATTGCCTAGGCACCATTAGTTGGGAAGTGAGTGACAGTGAGATGGAGGATTTCGTCTATGTACTTGTTAATTATTATATGTATATATCTACTTATGCGCTATGTCACGTAGAAGCTGATTCGTGTTCGCTATCCATTGCAGATCTCGATGGCTGAGATACGCGGGGGAGGAGATGAGATGCAGAGCCTAGCGGCAGTTCGCCTCCTACTATAGCAGATGATTCTGTCTGATTGCGTGACAGCTCAGGGCCAGTAGTTGACCGATTTCATCGCGATGATGACCGCGCATTTTGCTGCACCGACATCGACATCAACTCTTACGACTGCTACACCGATGGTCCAGACACCAGCACTTTCTATTGCAGCTTTAGCAGCTCCGATAGCCGTGACCGCACTAGTGGTGGAGACAGTTGACGCAGTACCGTCTCCCACACCCGCATCTTCCAGCACGTCTGTGGAAGTTCAGTTAGTGAAGGACTTCATCAGACTCAAACCAGCGTATCTCGATTTAGTCAGGGATTTTCAGAAGATTGAGAAATGGATCCTGTCTCAGAAGAAGCTTCATCGGGTACTGAGGATTGAGGATAGACTTCGGGCAGAGATCTCATCATATACACTCGAGCGGGACGTTGACGTGTGGTGGCGTATGACAGTGGCCACTCACAGAGAGTTCGAGACATGGGATGCTTTCAAGCAGAAGTTCTATCAGCAGTATTTTCCGCCTGCAGTCATGAAGCGATTGAGACGAGAGTTCATGGATTTGACATAAGGGCTAGAGGAGCTTGTGATGCGGTACATGGACCGATACGATTATCTGCGCTAGTTTGCTGGGGACTTGGTGAGAGATGAGTCCGAGGATGTGTATCACTTTGGTGATGGACTCAGACCCGATATTGGGTATTACGTCGTCAGTTCAGGTGCGAGGACACTCACCGAGATCTATGAGCGAACCCTAGCGCATGAGACATACTATATGGGCAAAGTTGCTGACGGTAGAGCACCGGGTCCAGTTTTGTCTGCAGAGTAGGCCTCAGAGTATGAGAGGATGAGACATAGGGGTAAGGGAGCAAGGGGATGGAATCGATGATCTCAGGGTTTGAGGCCAGCTATACCCCTACTGGCTGTGCCTCCTATATCATCCATTGTTTCAGCACAAAGCACAGTGGGCAGACTTCCCTTGCCACCTCCCATTCGACCAGCCTTACCAGCTCCTATAGTTCCTGCACTTCCCGCCCCACGGCTTCACAGCTGCAGTGTACGTACGGCAGGCTCGAAAGGAGGTTCACATGGTAGCCCAGCCAGACGTCGATGCTACACGAGGTCTTAATGAGGGTACAATTTATATTTGCGATCACGATTTATACGTTTTATTTGATTCTGGATCTACAGTATCATTTATTGATGGTCGCATGATAGACATTATAGGGTTGAAACCTGTTAGTCTTAGCGTACATTTGATCTTGAATACCGCAGCCGGGGATAGAGTGTACCCTCATAATATTGTTAAGAAATGTCTCGTCGCAATAGATGGAGCAAAGCTACCTACGATTTTAGAGTCCTCGAATGTTTGAAGTTCGACGCGATTTTAGGAATGGACTGGTTAGTGGCATACCACGCTCATATCGATTGTTTCAGCAAGATAATGATATTTGAGATCCTAGGGCGTTCGCCATTCATTTATAAAGGTAGTGCAGCGAGGACTGTAGGAACGAGAGGTCGACTGCGACTAGTGAGGAGATGGAAGCGTTGATTTCACTGTACACTGTACCAGAGAGTCAGGGACTTAGAGTAGAATATATACCGGTTGTTAGAGAGTTTCCTGATGTTTTTCCCGAGGATTTACCTGGTTTACCGCCGCCGAGAGATCGATTTCATTATTGAGTTGGTACCAGGTACGAAACCGATTTCTATACCACCATACCGGATGGCACCACGAGAGCTAGAAGAGTTGAAGGCTCAGCTCCAGGATTTGGTACAGAAGAGATTCATCACACCTTCTATGTCGCCATGGGGAGCACCTTTCTTTTTGTGAAGAAAAAGGATGGTACGTTGAAACTTTGTATCGACTATCAACAGTTGAACAAAGTCACAATTAGGAACAAATATCCACTCCCGATGATAGATGATTTATTTGATCAGCTGAGAGGAGCACAATTTTTCTCTAAGATAGACTGCGCTTAAGGTATCATCAGCTTAGGATCAGGGACGAGGATATGTCCATTACAGCTTTCAACACCAGATATGGACATTTTTAGTTCACAGTCATGCCATTTGGGCTGACCAATGCTCTAGCAGTGTTTATGGGTCTGATGCATCGTGTGTTCAGACCGTTTCTTGACCGCTTCGTGATAGTCTTCATCGATGATATCCTAGTATACTCGAAGACGAGGGAGGATCACGAACAACATTTCAGAGAGACGTTGTAGATTTTGAGGGAGCATAGACTATACGCCAAACTCAGTAAATGTGAATTCTGGCTGTCAGAGGTCAAATTTCTGGGGCATATTGTGGGAGCAACAGGGATATCAGTGGATCCAGCCAAGATTCAGGCGATTATGGATTGACCAACATCGACTTCAGTGACTGAGATTAGAAGTTTTATGGGTTTAGATGGGTATTATCGCCGATTCGTGAAGGATTTTTCAAAAATCGCTTCACCAATTACTAAATTGACTCAGAAAGATGTGAGATTTCATTGGTATGAGGAATGTGAGGAGGCATTCGCTCAGCTAAAGAGGTTATTAACTACTGCACCAGTATTAGTGTTACCAGAGGTTGGACAGAGATTCTCCGTCTATACCAATGCTTCTCATAGAGGTCTGGGATGTGTATTGATGCAGGGTACCGATACAGTAGCATATGCATCCAGATAATTGATGGTACATGAGAAGAATTATCCGATGCATGACTTAGAGCTAGCATCAATAATATTTGCATTGAAGATATGAAGACACTATCTGTATGAAGAGACATTTACACTCTTTCCTGATCATAAGAGTTTGAAGTATCTCTTCACACAGAAGGATCTGAATATGCGGCAGCGCAGATGGTTAGAATTTCTAAAGGATTACGACTTTTCCTTGGAATATCATCATGGAAAAGCGAATGTAGTCGCTGATGCGCTGAGTAGGATACCTATCGGAGATGCGGAGGTTCCTATTGACACTCGAGTTGAGATTTGCGCACAAATGAGAGTACATACCGTATCTACACAGAGAGTGTCAGAGGGTCAGAAGACAGACAAGTTGTACTCCAGGTTTAGTGAGTTAGCGCAGAGTGCAGAGTGTGTTGATTGGACGGAGACGTCTGACCAGTGTTTGCGCTTCAGGGGCAGATTGTGGATCCCGTTAATACCAGAGCTGAGAGATGAAATTCTTCAGGAATCACATCGTTCTCGATTCACTGTTCATCCAGGAAGGACCAAAATGTACCATGATATGAAGAGACTTTTTTGGTGGCTTAGGATGAAAGGGAACATATCAGAGTTTATCCGAAACTGTGGGATCTGTCAGCAAGTGAAGGCTGAACATCGCAGTCCTGGAGGATTGCTACAGCCTCTTCCCATTCCACGGTGGAAGTGGGAAGACATTGCAATGGATTTTGTGAGAGGATTGCCGAGAACCGCCCGGAGACATGACTCCAACTGGGTTATTGTTGATCGACTGACAAAATCTGCTCATTTTCTACCAGTGGCTGCACATTATACGTTTGATCAGTTGAGTATACTGTTTGAGCGGGAGATTATTAGACTGCATGGGGTACCAGTGACTATTACGTCAGACATAGATGATATGTATACGTCCAGGATGTGGCAGAGTATGCAGGAGCAGTATGGTACGCGCCTACAGTTTAGTACGGCTTTTCGTCCTCAAACTAACGGGAAGACTAAGAGATTGATACAGGTTCTCGATGATATGTTACGGGTGTGCGTCTTGGAGTTTGGCGGATCATGGGAGGAGTACCTACTGTTATGTGAGTTTGCATATAACAACAGTTATCAGGCTAGTATTGAGATGACGCCTTTTGAGGCTTTGTTTGGTAGACCGTGTCGCTCGCCATCGTGTTGGGCTGAGCCAGAGGACCGAGAAACCGTGGGACCTAAGATTGTTGTCGATCACACGGAGAAGGTACGACTAATTCGTCATAGACTCAAGGGAGCCCAGGATCGGCAGAAGAAATATGCGGACATGTATCGCAGCGATCTCACGTACGATGAGGGAGTTTTAGTGTATCTAAAGGTTTCTCCTCGTAAGGGTCATCAACGATTTGGTTTGAAAGGCAAATTAACACCAAGATTCATCGGGCCTTTCAAGATCAAGAAACGGGTTGGAAAGGTTGCATATGAGCTAGAATTACCCCTACAGATGTCGGGAATTCATCCGGTGTTTCATATTTCGATGCTTTGACTAGCCAAATTAAAGGCATGTGAGAGACTGATAGTGGATTTGAGTCAGATTGATTTGCGTGAAGATATCTTTTATGGAGAACAACCAGTTCAAATTCTTGACCGAAGGGTACAACAGTTACGAAACAAGTCTATCCCGAAGGTGTTAGTCAAGTGACAGTTTCATGGAGAGTAAGAACTCACTTGGGAACATGAAGACTATATGCGAGACAGATTTCCGTACCTCTTCGAGTCAGGTATATTTTAAAATTCGATTAGTTTAAGTTCGAGGACGAACTTCCAATTAGTTGGGAAGTATTGTCACGGCCCAAATAATTAATACACATTTAATTCGTTACTCAGGCAAAATGACCCGTGACGTGGGACCTGCAGCGAGATACGTGTCATTACGGAGGCACGTTGGCCGAGGTAAATGTTATATTTGCTGTGTTGTTTGACTAGTGTATTGTATATGTGTAGACTACTAAATCATTTATGGGTATGCATATACCGAGACGAGCGAGGGACGCGCCTCGAGTCGCGTGTCGACGTGGGACCGAGGTAGCGACATATGAGGTACGCTTAATGTATTTTAGTTAAATTAAAAAAAATGAAAAAAATGAAAAAAATGAGTGGCTAGAGTTAATCTTATATATATAAGGATAATGTGGGGTTATCCACACTTCAAAAAAAAAAAAAAAAAAAAGTAGAGAAGATGAGGAAGAAAGGCCGAGAGGAAGAAGAAGGAGAGAGACCGGGAGAGAGTGACCGAGCTCCAAGGTGAGTTGTTGATTTCAGTTATTGTTGTGTTGTCGTTGTTGTTGTGTTCGGTGTTGTTGGTCCGAGGTGGGAGACTCGGACGAACTGCCATGGCAGTTCGTCCGAGCTCAAGGAATGGCAGGGGAGTCGTCTCCCCTGCACGAACCCAACTTGGGGTTGGGGATGGACGCCCAACCCCAGTGAAAAAAAAGAGCAGCAACTTTTGTTCGCGCAAGAGGAAGAAGATGGGTGTGAGTCGGGTCGGGTCGGACCCGACAGGAATGGGTCATACCGACCCGGATCCGACTGGCCTGGGTCGAGTCGACCCGGATCCGACTGGACCGGGTCGGGTTAACCCGGACCCACTACCATAAAATATATATATATATATATATATAAACTGTTTTTTAATAAATAAATCCCAAAAAATAGAGAAAAATATGGAAAAAATTCAAGAAAATCCCGAAAAATAGGGAAAAACATATTTGTGACCCAAATCAATAGAAATTTGAGATTTCCATAAAAAGTGAAGAATTCGGAAGTCGGTCGAGACGTTATACGGGGGTTTTACCTCGAAAAACGCGAAATGGGCCGAATGGTTGAAATTAAATAAACAAAGTTTTTAGAAATTTGTCTCGATTTCGATTTGGCCTAAATTGAGACATTATTGAATATTAGGAAACTAAAGGGAGAACGCAGGAGTTTGGGTACGCATTACGATATTGCCGAGTGATCGGCTAGACTAGGACAAGCGTGTGAATTATAAGTACGACTGTGAGAATTTTATATTTCATTTCATTCTCTTATTGATTTATTGGTCTATTGATAGACATTACTATTTGAACTCGCACATCATGTTTTTCTTGTATCTATTCATGAGTGAATATTGTGACATGATGCCTTGTGACTTGTTTCATTGACTCTGATTCCTACACTTGATGTCATTCTTGAACAAAATTGATAAAAAACATGCTAATGGAATAATGTGGATTTAAGTAGACTTGTATTCAATTTCCTTTGGGCTTTGTAGCCGAATTTATCTTGGTATCCTAGAATTTTGGAAATTATTTATGTTTGAAAATAAAGTAGGGATTATCTAGTGTCCATTGCACGAGAGATGCGCGGTTTACGGGGATATGGGTCTACCGAGGTTCCGGCACTCACCACTACACTTGCGCGACCCACAAGGTAAGAGACTCGGGGTGGTCGGCAAGCATGAGATTGATGTTGAAAAGCGTAGAGTGTAGCTCCGCTATTTGAGTGAAATATGTTGAGCGCAAGTCCATATAGTAGTGGGAAAGGTTAGGTGAAAGGTCTCACCGCCGACCGGACGTAGATCATCTCGACTTAGCCTGTGTTTGTCTCTACATCTTTAACTATGGTATTTACTTGCATTTCTTGTATAAGCAATTTATTTCGCTACTTTATGCTTTTAAATACCATTCGTTTATTTGGAAATGTGGCATGAAATTCTCTAGTTAGTACTTAAATATCACTATACTCACCGTCTAGTTTGTGACAGTGGGTGTAGGTCCGTCGAGCAGCAGCAAACCGGGGAAGGAGAAGATCGACGACTTCCTCTGAGCAGTTCGACGACTCTCCTCACATATTTGTATGTCTTGACTTTTGATGTATTATTATTGTTTATGTCATTTTGGTTTGTACATTAGGTTGAGTGAATAGTGTCCTATATATATACATGCATGTGATGATGTCTTTTCCTGGTTTTCCACACTTAAGAATGTTTTGGAGATTAATGCTTCCACTTAATATTTGAATTACCAATGCTTCCGCTTAACATTTGAATTACCTGTCAATGTGATAATATAACAATACATGGAGATTTGGAGGATATAGGGACGATAAGCTGGCTAATACGTCTTGAAGTCTAAGATTAAGATTAAGGCTTGAGTACGGGATTAGGCCGGGCGATGCCCTGTTTAGAAGTAGGGGCCGTCGAGTAACACCCATAATTTTCAAATATAGTAATAAGTCATAACATCGAAGGTATTTTTGTAATATGCTGCATGGTATTTGCGTCGCTACGAAAATCAGCCAAATTAGCAATGGTAAAAGGTGTCGCTATCTGGGTTAAAGATGGGTTTAGCGACGACACAGATTATGTGACGGCCCCTCTCCTAATCTAAGGCACCGCCCGGCCTAATCCCGTAATTAAGCCCTAATCCTATTCCCACAGGTCTCAACTACGTATTAGTCAGCCTTTACAACCTAAACACCTTTTTTCTCGTATTTAGGATAAGTAATACACTAGTCCTACCAATTTATAAAACTTAAAGTTAATTTAATCTTTTTATTAAATTAATTATTTAATGGAAGTCTTATTGATTATGCGGAAGCAATAAGTAACTTATGCGGAAGCCATTTATAAAATCCTAAGTGTGGAAAACCAGGAAATGACATCACATATATAAAGTCCTCAAAATGCATTGAAACAGTAAAATAGTCTAAGTCAAGTAGGGGAACTAACGCTCAACCCAATATACAACCCCTAATAGTATCTGAAAGACATATAACATATACAATCAAAATACCAAAAGAAGACCTACAATCGATGCACTGACGCACCGCAGGCTCAGGGATAATCGCTGATCTTCTCCTTGCCTGGCCTGCTGGTTAACGGTTCTGCACCCACCGTCATAAAAAGGGCGGTGAGTACAAGAATAAAACAGTAATCCCCGATGACAAGTTTAATTTGCATTTCCAAATATGCGAATGGTATTTAAAAGCATATAAATGGGAAAACTGGAAAATAAACCATATGCGAGTAAATACCAGAGTTAAACAAGTGATACTGACACTAGGCTAAGTAGTGGTGATTTAGGTCCCAGTCGGCGATGAAACATGTCACTTCGACTCAATAATCATATAGCACAAGGGACTCTAACCCAAGTGTTACCAGGGACTCTGACCCCGGTGTGTAGACCACCTCAGGGAATCTAACCCCGAGTGTCATATAGTGTCAGGTAACATGTGCTGACATCCCCAGGGACTCTAACCCCGTGAGTCGCGCACACCTCGATCGAGTACGGGACCTAAATGCAAAAACTATTTTTTAAATTTCAAGAAATACCAAGTATGGATTGTCAAGGCATAGACACATCTACACACCTAAACAAATAAGGAATACAAGTCCTCTTAAACATTTATAAGATATTCACTAGCCTAATAGCATGCTATTTATCATTCAATTCACATTTAAAACAACAAAAATAGACATGGCATGGGATAGAATCAATGAATCAAATCAAATGAATGGATATCATGCAAACTAGACTCATTAAGTGCCCAAAGACACAAAGAACACATGATATAAGAATACAAATGCAAAATAGTCAAAAGGACTATGCAAGAACAACAATTAATAGAAATGAAATGCCAAGTAAAGTTGCCATTGGGTATACTCACCACAACAAAGTAAAGTCCTAGCTTTACTGGCCTCCCGATACTGTATTCGCTCTCCCGTACCCTTTTCCTAGGTTCTTGAGTTTGGTGTCTCATTAGTTCAAATATAGTGGGTTTAAGCTCAATTTAGTGGTGTTTATTGTGTATTCAAATTGGTTAAATAGACTTTAAATCAATCTTTCTACATCAGCCCCTAAAGACTAAATTAAGTTTCAATTTCGGTCCTACATTTTAATACACTTTTAGGCATGAAATGGTCCAAATATCGAAATCTTCCATCAGTACAATTATTGTTGGTCTCTCTCTTAGCTTTCTGGAAAGGTTTAGTTTGCAAAATTTTGATTTAAAATGAAAGAGATGTCATGATTTTACTAAACATAGGTCTAATTGGAATTTAATCCGACCAGTGAATTTAGAAAAATCTATATCTCCCAATATATAGTTCCTAAAAATGTGATTTTGGTCACCAGGCAGAAAATACACCCAAATAGGACATACTAAAAGCTCAGCTCATTTGGATAAGTAGTTATGGAGATATGCACTTAACAAGTTTAGTTTCAAAACTTTCATTTTTAATTCCAGTACCTATTAGTAGAGCATGTTTGGACATAAAAACATTTGAATCAAAATACCTTCAGTTAAGCAAAGTTATTAATCTTTAAATAAGATTTCAAATGCCACTAGTTTGGATAAATTTGGATATAAAATGGGCAGATTATGACCAAATTACTCAGGTTGATTCCTAATACAATATGCAGAATTCTAGTTTTGGTGTTGCAACTTCAAAAATTCATATCTTTATGATTTCAAAACCAAATTAAGAACTTCAATATAGCTGGATTATCAGCGTAATCCACCTATATTGAAGAATCCAAATATATAAATCAATTGTAAATACTCAATCATCTACCATTTGAAATTAGCCTAAAACCTGAACTTGTTCTAATTTCAACTAAAAAGATGTGTACCTAGTTGATGTAGCACACTAGCTTGAGAATTTCTCACCAACTCCCATAGATTCCTTCAGCACCTTGATGATTCACTCTTCTCCAGCAATTCCTTCTTCTTCTCCAGTAAAAATGAATGAGTGATTTGGTTTGCATGTTGTTTGATCACTAATGTTATATATTACGGTGATGTTCATTCCTAGCCCTTGATCTCCATAGAATTATGTATCCCGGGAATATCTAATGGTCCGCCTCTTTCCATATATCCCACTAACTCCCACTAACTCAACCTCAAGTGACACCATTTCATTACTCACCTAGTTCCTAGATGTGCCAATGTGTATCTCTAGACCAATCTTATGCTTTCCATTTAGTTTACTCAACTATATGCCTTTAATTTGATTTACATTAACAAACACAACCATAGGCTTATAAGTAATTCCTTATTTCATATTAGTATTAAATAGGACTTACCAAAATGCTAAATACCCGGTTCCCCGGCTCGCACGCTACTCGAGGCGTGTCGCCGCTTTCGTATCGACGCCTACAACTGTACAAACCAACTTAGTAAGTCTATACAATGCATAACACTAGGCATACATCAATACAAAAATACAATATACCTCGGCCACGTGCATCGGTCGGTGCACGTATCACGGTGTAGGTCCCACGCCAAGGAATTAAAACGGGGGTTAGAGATTTGGGCCATGACAAATATTCCCAACAAAATTAAAATTTCGTCCTCGAAATTAAGTTTAAGTTACGGTTCTACCAGACTCGAATAGGTACGGGAATCTATCTCGCATGTAGTCCTCCCGCTCCTAAGTGAGTTCCGTGTCATCGTGGAACTGCCACTTGACGAGTACCTTCGGGATGGACTTGCTCTTCAACTGTTGTACCTTTTGATCTAGGATCTGAATGAGCTGCTCATCGTAAGAGATGTCCTCGCTCAGGTCGATCTGACTCAAGTCAAATGTCAGTCGCACTCCTGCCTTCGACTCGACTAGTCGAAGCATCGAAATGTGAAACATTGGATGGACCCCTGACATCTTTGGAGGCAATTCAAGCTCGTATGCCATTTTTTCGACCCGTTTCTTAATCATGAAAAGCCTGATGTACCTCGGTGCAAGCTCGTGGGCTCAGCCCAACACGATGGCGAGCGACACGGGGTGCCATACAAAGCCTCAAATGGCGCCATCCAAATGCTAGCCTGATAACTGTTGTTATAAACAAACTCACACAACGGTACGTACTCCGCCAAAGATTCGCCAAACTCCAACACGCATGACCGCAACATGTCCTTGAGGACCTGAATCTACCTCTCAGTGTGCCCGTCGGTCTGAGGGTGGAAAGCCGTACTAAACTATAGGCGCGTACCGTACTGCTCTTGCATACTCCGCCACATCCAGGACGTATACGTAGCATCTCGATCTGACGTGATCGTCAATGGTATCCTGTGTAGCCTGATAATCTCTCTCTCGAACAGTACGCTCAGCTGATCGAACGTGTAATGCGATGCCACTGGCAGGAAATGAGCAGACTTCGTCAGTCAGTCAACTATCACCCAGATTGAGTCATGTCTCCTCGCGGTCCTCGGTAGTCCTCTGACAAAATCCATAGAGATGTCTTCCCACTTCCATCGAGGAAGGGGAAGCGGCTGTAGTAATCCCCCGGGTCTGCGATGCTCGAACTTACTTGCTGACAGATACCACAGTTCCTGATGAATCTAGACACGTCTGCCTTCATCCCTTGCCACCAGAAATGTCTTCTCATGTCGTCGTACATTTTAGTCCTGCCTGGACGTACGGTAAATCTGGAACGGTGCGACTCCTGAAGGATCTCATCTCTCAGCTCCGGCACCTCTGGTATCCACAACCTGCCCCGGTATCTTAGACACTGATCTGTCGTCTCTGCCCAATCTGTACACTTTGCACTATGCGCTAACTCGCTGAATCTCGAGTACAATCGGTCGGTCCTCTGACCCTCTGACACTCGCTGTGTAGACACGGTCTGTAGTCTCATCTGTGCGCAAATCATCACCTGAGTATCGGTAGGAACCTCTGTCTGACATGTTGTCACCGCTGCTTCGAGTAATCCGTACTCATGCATCATGTGACATCTGACCACTTCAGCATCTGTAGCTAGTCTCCTACTCAGCGCATCTGCGACTACGTTCGCTTTTTCCTAGGTGATACTCTAAGGAAAAGTCGTAGTCCTTTAAGAACTCTAACCATCTGCCCTGTCTCATGTTCAGCTCTTTCTGTGTGAAGAGATATTTCAGACTCTTGTGATCAGTGAAGAGTGTGATTCTTTCTCCATACAGAAGGTGTCTCCAAATCTTCAACGCAAATACAATTGTTGCCAACTCTAGATCGTGCGTGGGGTAGTTCTTCTCATGTATCCTTAACTGTCTCGATGCGTATACCACAACACCGCTACCCTGCATCAACACACAACCTAGACCCATATGAGAAGCATCTGTGTACACTAGAAATCCTTGTCCAGCCTCTAGCAATACTAACACTAGCGCGGTAGTTAATGACCTCTTCAACTGAGTAAGTGCAGCCTCGCACTTCTCAGTCCACTCATAAGCAACATCCTTCTGTGTCAGCCTCGTCATCGGTGAAGCGATCTTCAAGAAATCCTTTACGAATCTATGTTAGTATCCTGCTAACCCCAAAAGCTCCTGATCTTCAGTATTGATGTCGGTGTAGGCCAATCCATGATCGTCTGAATCTTGGCCAGATCTACTGCAATCCCTGCTGCTCCAACAATGTGCCCCAATAACTTGACCTCTGCAAGCCAGAATTCACACTTGCTGAGCTTAGCGAAAAGTCGGTGTTCCCTTAATGTCTGCAACGTCTATCTGAGGTGCTGCTCGTGATCCTCACGTGTCCTCGAGTATATCAAGATGTCGTCGATGAAGACTATCACAAAGCGGTCGAGATATGGTCTAAGTACCCGGTGCATCAAATCCATGAATACGACGGGGGCGTTGGTCAGCCTGAATGGCATGACCGTGAACTGGTAGTGTCCGTATCTAGTGCTGAATGCTGTCTTAGACCTATCCTCATCCTTGATCCTAAGCTGATGATACCCAGATCTCAGGTCTATCTTGGAGAAAAATTGTGTTCCTCTCAGCTAATCAAATAAATCGTCTATTCGCGGAAGTGGGTACTTGTTTCTGCTTGTCACTCTGTTCAACTGCCTGTAGTCGATGCATAGTCTCAAACTGCCATCCTTCTTCTTCACAAACAGAACTGGCGCTCCCCACGGTGACATCGAAGGTGTGATGAACCCCTTCTCCCCCAAATCCTTAAGCTGAGTCCTCAACTCCTCTAACTCCCTCGGAGCCATGGGGTATGGCGGTATCGCGATAAGCCTGGTACCCGGTACTAGGTAGATGATGAAGTCTAGCTCTCGCTGTGGCGATAATCCAGGTAAATCCTTTGGGAAAACATATGGGAAGTCTTGAACAACCGGTATCTCCTCAGTCTGGGTCCCCGACTCTCATCTTGCGTACAACGCTACCTAGAGTCTCCATCTCTCTACTAGATGCAAGCCAGAATCTTGTAGTGCTGAGTCTCGTGGTCAGGGGTATTGTAGTAGTAGCTGTGGTGACGGGGGCGGTCGAAACCAGTGCAGTCTTATGCGCCGACATGTAAGCGATGAAATCGACAATCTATCGCTCCTAAGCGGTCGTCTGGTTAGATATCCTCTAAAAATTATCAACAGATATGGTGGGAGGCTGACTGCCGCTAGCTCCAGTGTCTCCAGCCTCGCACGAATCCCCCATCGGTGTCTTCAAGTGGATAGCGAACGCGAATCAGCTACTACGTGGCATAACGCATATATATACATATAGAAACTAACACGTAAATATAACAAATTCCCATCTCACATTCACTCAATTCCCAACAAAATAGTTCATACGCAAGGATCATCTGGTTTCCACTTGTAAGGTTTGTGTTTTATACGAGTTCGTGTTTTTCTTATTTATCCCTAAGGTTATAATACCTAGGCTTTGATACCAACTGTGACGGCCCTCTCCTAATCTAGGGCACCGCCCGACCAAATCCCGTAATTAAGCCCTAATCCTATCCACGCAGGACTCAACTACGTAGTAGTCAGCCATTACAACCTAAACACCTATTTTCTCGTATTCAGGATAAGTAATACACTAGTCCTACCAGTTTATAAAATTTAGAAATAATTAAAACTTTTTATTAAATTAATTATTTAATGGAAGTCTTATTGATTATGCGGAAGCAATTAATAACTTATGCGGAAGCCATTTATAAAATCCTAAGTGTGGAAAACCAGGAAATGACATCACATATATAAAGTCCTCAAAATGCATTGAAACAGTAAAATAGTCTAAGTCAAGTTGGGGAACTAACGCTCAACCCAATATACAACCCCTAATAGTATCTGAAAGACATATAACATATACAATCAAAATACCAAAAGAAGACCTACAATCGATGCAGTGATGCACCGCAGGCTCAGGGATAATCGCTGATCTTCTCCTTGCCTGGCCTGCTGGTTAACGGTTCTGCACCCACCGTCATAAAAAGGGCGGTGAGTACAAGAATAAAACAGTAATCCCCGATGACAAGTTTAATTTGCATTTCCAAATATTCAAATGGTATTTAAAAGCATATAAATGAGCAAACTGGAAAATAAACCATATGCGAGTAAATACCGGGGTAAAACAAGTGATACTGACACTAGGCTGAGTAGTGGTGATTTAGGTCCGGTCGGCAGTGAAACATGTCACTTCGACTCAATAATCATATAGCACAAGGGACTCTAACCCAACTGTTACCAGGGACTCTAACCCCGGTGTGTAGACCACCTTAGGGACTCTAACCCTTAGTGTCATATAGTGTCAGGTAACATATGCCAACATCCCCAGGGACTTTAACCCCATGAGTCGCGCACACCTCGATCGAGTACGGGACCTAAATGCAAAAACTACTTTTTAAATTTCAAGAAATACCAAGTATGGATTGTCAAGGCATAGGCACATCTACACACCTAAACAAATAAGGAATACAAGTCCTCTTAAACATTTATAAGATATTCACTAGCCTAATAGCATGCTATTTATCATTCAATTCACATTTAAAACAACATGAATAGACATGGCATGGGATAGAATAAATGAATCAAATCAAATGAATGGATATCATGCAAACTAGACTCATCAAGTGAGCATAGACACAAAGAACACATGATATAAGAATACAAAGGCAAAATAGTCAAAAGGACTATGCAAGGACAATGATTAATAGGAATGAAATGCCAAGTAAAGTTGTCATTGGGTATACTCACCAAAACAAAGTAAAGTCATAGCTTTACTGGCCTCCCGATACTCCAAATCTTGTATTCGCTCTCCCGTATCCTTTTCCAAGGTTGCTGTGTTTGGTGTCTCTTTAGTTCAAATATAGTGGGTTTAAGCTCAATTTAGTGATGTTTATTGTGTATTCAAATTGGTTCAATAGACTTTAAATCAATCTTCCTAAATCAGCCCCTAAAGACTACATTAAGTTTCAATTTCAGTCCTACATTTTAGTGCACTTTTAGGCATGAAATGGTCCAAATATCGAAATCCACCATCAGTACAATTGTTGTTGGTCTCTCTCTTAGCTTTCCGGAAAGGTTTAGTTTGCAAAATTCTGATTTAAAATGAAAGAGATGTGATGATTTTACTAAACATAGGTCTAATTGGAATTTAATCCGACCAGCGGATTTAGAAAATTTATATCTCCTAATATATAGTTCCTAAAAATGTGATTTTTGGTTACAAAGCATAAAATATACCCAAATACAATATACTAAAATATTAGCTCATTTGGATAAGTAGTTAGGGAGTTATGATCTTAACAAGTTTAGTTTCAAAACTTTCCTTTTTAATTTCAGTACCTATTTGTAGAGCATATTTGGACATAAAAACAACATTTGAATCAAAATACCTTCAGTTAAGAAAAGTTATTTCTCTTTAAATAAGCTTTCAAATGCCACTGGTTTGGATAAATTTGGATCTAAAATGGGCAGATTATGACCAAATTACTCAGGTTGATTCCTAATACAATATGCAGAATTATAGTTTTGGTGTTGCAACTTCAAAAATTCATATCTTTATGATTTCAAAACCAAATTAAGAACTTCAATATAGCTGGATTATGAGCGTGAAATGAGGAATCCAAATATATAAAGTGTTACAAATACTCAATCATCTACCATCTGAAATTAGCCTAAAACAAGAACTTGTTCTAATTTCAACTAAAAAGTTGTGTACCTAGTTGATGTATTACCCTAGCTTAAGAATTTCTCACCAACTCCCATGGATTCCTTCAACACCTTGATGATTCACTCCTCTCCAGCAATTCCTTCTTCTTCTCCAGCAAAAATGAATGAGTGATTTGTTTTGCATGTTGTTTGATCACTAATGTTATATATTAAGGTGATGCTCATTCCTAGCCCTTGATCTCCATGGATTTATGTATCCCGAGGAATATCTAATGGTCCACCTCTTGGCATATATCCCACTAACTCCCACTAACTCAACCTCAAGTGACACCATTTCATTATTCACCTAGTTCCTAGATGTGCCAATGTGTATCTCTTGACCAATCCTATGTTTTCCATTTAATTACTCAACTATAGGCCTTTAATTTGATTTACATTAACAAACACAACCATAGGCTTATAAGTAATTCCTTAATTCATATTAGTATTAAATAAGACTTACCAAAATGCTAAATACCCGTTTCCTCGGCTCGCACGCTATTCGAGGTGTGTCCCCTCTCTCATCTCGACGCCTACAACTGTACAAACCGACTTAGTAAGTCTACAAAATACATAACACTAGGCATACATCAATACAAAAATATAATATACCGCGACCACGTGCTTCGGTTGGTGCACGTATCACGGTGTAGGTCCCACGCCAAGGAATTAGAATGAGGGTTGGAGATTTGGGTCGTGATAGATTCGTGACAAAAACCCTTGTTGCTAAGCTTGATTAGCGATGGGGACGGTTACCCATTGCTAACCAATGCTATTTGGTGGACCAGGTTTCGCAAAATTTTGGCGGGTTAGCGATGAGTATCTGTTGCTAATCCATCGTCGTTTAACGTGTCAGGGTGATGTAATACAATATTAGTGATGGAGACTCGTCGCTAACCCCGTCGCTAAACGTTGTAAAGTTTTTTTCAAAAAACATTTTTATTTTAAAACTACATTTTTAAAAAACCGTATTTATTTATTTTTTTATGGGAATTGGTTTTTTTTATAAAAAATGAAAAACAAAATTTCCTTTTTAAACTCTTTTAAATACTCTTTATTTTTTGAGAAAAGATTTATATTTCAAAAAACATTTTAATTTAAATATTGTTTTACTTTTTTCTTAAAATATACTGTTTTTTCTTTCAATAATTGTTTTATTTATAGAATTTTTATAATAGCTTTACTTGTAGTGAAAAGAAATAATTTATACTCCAAAACAGATTTAGATTTGAAAAAACATTTGAACACTTACAATTTTTTTTTAAAACTAGAAACAACATAATTAACAAATAACCTAATCGAACAACCTAAAGTTAGAAAGACAAGCCAAAAGAGAAATTACCAAAATAATAAAGTGCAATATAAAGTCTTTAAGTATCAAGAAAATACTATAATAAGTAGGAAGGTTGGCAGATGATTCAAACGTAGTCATCTGTATGATCGTCAAACTCATCTTTGGTCTCCAAGTCATTTTTAAATGATCACGTATGGGAGCCGCTGATGGTGCCACTGGTGGTGCCGCATGTGAAGTCGGCGGTTGGGAGAAGGTAGCGCATACGAAAGTCAAGCCTAATCTCTCCATCAATGCTTGCTCCATTCTCCCATATCGCTCATGCTTCTCCTTCAATCAACCCCGATCAACATTTCACTCTTTAATGATTGCTAATAACTCCGACCGGACCCGCTCGAAGTCTGACCTAAGCTGATAATGCAAATAAGATTTGAAGAGGAAACGCATATCACAGGATGGTTACAAATGGTGTGAACCCGCTTTCAATGTGTACACATGTGTGGCTCTCACGAGTCCATTGTATGGAGATTTTGTTGTGCCACAAAATATAAAATTTGGTGATTTAGTTTAATTAGGAAAGTTTGTTTTTGGTGATTTAGTTTAATTAAAATTTATATTTATTTAAAAAATTAAATCAATTAGGAAACATATTTATGAGTCTAGTAGATTTAGTAGATTTTTGTGTTTGATTCTACCTCATTTTTAGGAATAGATATAGAATACATGACTTTAGTATATAGGTTAGGCTAGTTGACTTAGGAATTTCATTTTTTATTTAGTAAGCTCAAATACATTATTTATTTATTATTTTTGTTTACAAAGCATATATATATATATATATATATATATATATATATGGTTGTCATATTTATGTAATAGGTTGACTGATTGATTATCAAATAAAAAATTGAGTTTTTTTTTTTTTTTTTTAGAGAATTAGGGTTTGAATTCTCAATGCTCTGAATTGTATTATTCGTATAGTCGAATAATCGGTTTGTAAGACTTTTGATGCATCAGTTTGGTATCGAAGCCATAATTCAGTTCCAAAAACCATGTAACTGAGGGTGGAGTTTACTTTTGGTGAAGAACCATAAGAGGTATTCCGACGAGGAGGGATTTGTATCCGAGAAAGAAGAAGATGGATTTCTTTTAATTTCTTTTTGTGACTACAAAGTAAATCCAATTATCTTGGAGAAGGACTCAGACAACTTGGAAAAGAAGCCAAAGTTTGATGATGATGTGCACGACTTCGTCGAGGACAATGTATTATTTGGAGATGATGACTTTGTCAACGAGGATGTTTCATGTAAAAATCCTCATGTACTTGAAATGGTTGTTATCAATACGGTCATCAACAAGTCTTTTGTGAAGGGGATTTTCAACTATCAAAACTTTGTTGTTAGCTTTTCAGAAGACAAAGTCAAGCCTATCTTCAAAGATAAAGTTATTCTGGATCAAAAGGTGCGCGAAGTACAAAAACTTGAGGCTAAATTTTTTCTAACAAGGGGTGAATGATGCAAATAAGATTTAAGAGGTGATGCAAATCACATGATGGTTATAATGGCTTGGATCCGCTGTCAATGTACACGCATGTTTGGCTCTCACGAGTCCAATGTGTGGCGATTTTGTTGTGCCACAAATTACAAAATTGGGTGATTTAGTTTAATTAGGAAATTTATATTTATTTAAACACCACAAAAATGCAAGATTAGCGACGGGAAAATTCGTTGCTAATCTTATACGATCCGTCGCTATTTCGAAATAGTGATTGGATAAGCGATGGGAAGCCCGTCACTAATTCCCTTGTCGATATTTCGAAATAGCGACGGATTAGGGACGGGACCCCATCGCTATATCGCGTCGCTATTTTCTGACCGATTGACAAAAAAATTATTCTAAAAAATAGTTTTTTTTTAAATAAAAACAATTTTACTTTTAAAATGAAAACAATATTATTTTTAAGATAAAAACACTGATTTTTCATAAAAATAAAAACAAATTAAACAAAACAAAGCCAAATCTTTAAAAAATAAAACGATTTTATTCAACCAAAACAATTTTATGCAACAACATAGCAACAACAATGATTACAACAAAAAAAATCAAAGAAAGATCAAAACTTTAAAAAGAATTCAAAACAACTAATCCAAAAATTACAAAAAATACATAAAAATCTAACATATAGAGGAAGGCATTGACTGGCAGTGGTGGATTTCGGCTGTGAGTGATACGGCGGTGAGGGAGAGATGAGGCATCACCAACGAGAAGATCGGGGATAGCGGATGCAGAGAGGAGGCGGCTAGAAAGGGTGGTGGAGAGAAGAAGATCCTCCATCTTTATCATTATGACGCACTCCCTCCCGTCAATGAGAGCCTCACCATTCAACAACAACAGCAACTCGTCTCGCCCGCGAAGGTCTCCTTTTCGGTACTCTGTTAAAGGCTAGATCAGTCATGACAATGTAGAGGAAGAGGATGACCGAGTGGTGAGAGGGAGAGAGCGGCTAAAGATCTGAGGAGCCGACTATGGAGAAAGGGAGAGAGGGCGGAAAGAGGGGCGGTGGAGAGAGGTTGAAGAGAGGGGCGGTGGAGAGAGGGAGAAAAGTGAGAGAGGTTTTTAAGTGGGAGGGATTAGGGTTCATTGTGAGAGAAAGTGTGTGTGTGGGCCCCACTGCCACGTGGGTTGGTTAATTCTCTTTTGAGCAGGAATTTTCCCGCCCAACAACTAGTGACGGGGGTTGTCGCTAACCCAGTCGCTAAATTGGTCAACGACTCAAAAAACTCTCCGTCGCCAATCCGTCGCTATATGGGTCATTTTTTTGTAGTGAAAAAATTAAATTAATTAGGAAACATATTTATGAATCTAGTAGATTTATTAGATTGTTTTGTTTGATTAGAAGTAATTAACTAGCTACCTCATTTTCAGGAATATGACAGGTGTCAAGCATGTACAATAAGTTTCCCCGTATTAACCTATTATTTATAGTAGTGGTAAGCGGAATCGTCTCCACAGACGCAAATTTCCTAAGAAAATGGGTTTTTCCAAGGGTTTTAATTATTTTACTTTAATTTAATTAACTTAGTTAAAACGAGAATTAAAATTATCTAATCAATCTATGACAATGAATTAAACTAATTAAATTAACACAATTTAAATTCACTAATATTAAATATTCTAAACACAAAATAAAATCAAATCAATATAAAACAAACATCTAAACAAATATTTAAAACCATGAAGCATAAACTGTTTTAAATCCGAACATATTAATTATAATCATAATCATACTATCGTCACATTATGAAGTATTCTTGTATTAATCAACCTAAATCATAAGCAAGATTTATAGCCTTTCTCAACAATTATATTTTTTATATTAATGGAACAACTAGATTCTAATTTTATCACCATTAATTCTTCGAAAGCTCAAAGATAACTGATAGAAACAAAACAACATTACACTTTAAGAAAACTTCTTACTACTAATGTCACGACCCAAATCTCTAACCCCCGTTTTAATTCCTTAATCAGGATCACCGACCCTAGACGTGAGACCTACACCGTGATACGTGCACCGACCGAGGCACATGGCCTAGGTATATTATATTTTTGTATTGATGTATGCCTGGAGTTATGTATTGTGTAGACTTACTAAGTCGATTTGTACAGTTGTAGGGGTCGAGCCGAGAGCGGGGACACACCTCGAGTAGCGTGCGAGCCGGGGAACCGGATTGTTAGCATTTTGGTAAGTCTTATTTAATACTAATATGAAATAAGGAATTACTTATAAGCCTATGGTTGTGTTTGTTAATGTAAATCAAATTAAAGGCCTATAGTTGAGTAAATTAAATGGAAAGCATAGGATTGATCTATAGATACAAATTGGCACCTTTAGGAACTAGGTGAGTAATGATATGGTGTCACTTGAGGTTTATATAGTGGGAGTTAGTGGGATATATGGCAAGAGGTGGACCATTAGATATTCATCGGGATACATAAATTCATGGAGATCAAGGGCTAGGAAGGAAACATCACCTTAATATAAAATATTAGTGATTAAACAACATGCAAACCAAATCACTCATTCATTTTAGCTGGAGAAGAAGAAGGAATTGATGGAGAGGAGTGTTAAAGGATGCAAAACAACATATCAAGGGTACTCAAGAAATACAAGTTCAAGACTCGGCATTAATGAAGAAATGAAGATGAAAGTTCAAACCGCAATTTGTAATTTCAATGTAAGGTATACAAATTCTTTCACGCAAGCCAAATGCATTAGTCCATGCATATCAAGTTTCTTAAACCATTCTTCAAAAGTTATAAGTTTACTTCAAGTTTCAAAGTGGAATTTATACACATAACTAGGACTATGAGTTTAAACAATGTGAAACTTTGTGTGGATGGTCATTTGCATATTACAGATCATTGTAAATGTTTTCGAAAAAGAAAAACTCGTTTTTGAAAGGTCTTCGAAAAGAAAACTGTAAATTTGCAGAAAAGCCCCTAATACATTATGAAATCGTGAATTTCCATTTTCGGGATTTGTAAAAATATCCGGACCACCCAATTAGGCTTAATGACTCATAATAAACGTGTATAACATGTTTTATAAGGGTTAGTTAGGTCCTGGACAAGTTTAAGGGTCGCTAACACAAAGGGACAAAATAATTGTTTTGAGGTCCCTGCGGTTAGCGCGCTAATGATTTCATTAGCGCTAAGTGCGAGTTAGCGCTAGGTCTCGCATTAGCGCGCTAATTGCATATCTCGACGACTTTTTTTTACAAATTTGGAAAACGCACTTTAATTTGAATTCTTGATCTATTTTGGACCCTTGGATCCCTAGAACGGTCATAAACTTGTCAAGATGGAATACCTAACACTATAAAACCACCAAGAACATGGTTTTGCAAAAAAAAAAGGAAGAAACACATTCAAAAATTCAAAATCTACAAAGAGAAGAACTTTGATTTTGTGAAGAAGCAAAAATGAGATCTTTGTGGTTGTTCTTTAGCTCTCTAATCCAGCACTTTTGAGGCTTTCAAAGGAGTACAAGAATCTCTTCAAAGCTGATCTCTTTTGTCATTCTCTTGTTTGTAAGAAAGTCCTAGATCTAAAATCTTGCTTGTGCTTAATCTACATAGTTTTGTGTATTTGATTTGAAAATCAGTTTGTTGTGTGTTTGAACACCTTCTTCCTGGGTTTTGCACTTAAATTTATTTTATCAAACCCTAAGATTGATTTGAACAAAAGTTTTGCACTTAAACTTGATTTTTGTTAAACTATTGTTCTTAGACTTGAAATCGGTTTTACACTAATATATTAAGTTTTTAAAACGATTTCACATTTGGGATTTGCAACAAAATCGGTGACATATTTGCATATTCCATTTATTCTTATACTTGCATGCATAAGAGTTGTTAGGCTCTAGGAGGCTTGCTAGTGTTTGAATTTAATACCACTTTGTGTTGTAAAGTGTATCTCATTATTTTTCAGCAACTTATTGTATTTGTTTGATTGTAAGACTTAGTGGAATCTAAGTCAAAGGGGAAGACCTAGTTGAGACTAGGCACAAATCTTAGTTGCGGCTAGGTGGGAAGAACACAAATCCTAGTTGCGGCTAGGTGGGAAGAGGAGTGAATCATCAAGGTGTTGAAGGAATCCATGGGAGTTGGTGAGAAATTCTCAAGCTAGGGTGCTACATCAACTAGATACACATCTTTTTAGTTGAAATTAGAACAAGTTCTGGTTTTAGGCTAATTTTAGATCTTAGATGATTGAGTATTTGCAATTGATTTATATATTTAGATTCCTCATTTCAATCTGATAATCCGGCTATATTGAAGTTCTTAATTTGGTTTTGAAATCATAAAGATATGAATTTTTGAAGTTGCAACACCAAAACTAGAATCCTGCATGTTGTATTAGGAATCAACCTGGGTAATTTGGTCAACATCTGCTCATTTTAGATCCAAATTGATCAACACCAGTGGCATTTAAAAGCTTATTTAAAGAGAAATAACTTTGCTTAACTAAAGGTATTTTGATTCAAATTTTTTTTATTTCCAAACATACTCTAAAAGTAGGTGCTGGAATTATAAATTAAAGTTTTGAAAGTAAATTTGTTAAGAGTATAACTCCCTAACTACTTATCTAAATGAGCTAATATTTTAGTATATTATATTTGGATATATTTTTTGCCTTGTGACCAACAATCACATTTTTAGGAACTATAGACTGGGAGAAACATATTTTCTAATTCCGCTGGTCGGATTAAATTCGAATTAGACCTATGTTTAGTTAAATCATGATATCTCTTTCATTTTAAATCATAATCTTGCAAACTAAACCTTTACGGAAATCTAAGAGAGAGACTAACAATAATTGTACTGATGGAGGATTTCGATATTTAGACCATTTCATGCTTAAAAGTGCGTTAAAATGTTGGACTGAAATTGAAACTTAATTTAGTCTTTAGGGGCTGATTTAGGAAGATTGATTTAAACCATTGAACTAATTTGAATACACAATAAACACAATAAATTGAGCTTAAACCCACTGAATTTGAACTAATGAGACACCAAACTCAGGAACCTAGGAAAAGGATACGGGAGAGCGAATACAAGATTTGGAGTATCCGGAGGCCAGTAAAGCTAGGACTTTACTTTGTTGTGGTGAGTATACCCAATGACAACTTTACTTGGCATTTCATTTCTATTAATTGTTATCCTTGCATAGTCCTTTTGACTATTTTGCCTTTGTATTCTTATATCATGTGTTCTTTGGGTCTATGCTCACTTGATGAGTCTAGTTTGCATGATATCCATTCATTTGATTTGATTCATTGATTCTATCCCATGCTATGTCTATTCTTGTTGTTTTAAATGTGAATTGAATGATAAATAGCATGCTATTAGGCTAATGAATATCTTATAAATGTTTAAGCGGACTTGTATTCCTTATTTGTTTAGGTGTGTAGATGTGCCTATGCCTTGACAATCCATACTCGGTATTTCTTGAAATTTAAAAAGTAGTTTTTGCATTTAGGTCCCGTATTCGATCGAGGTGCGCGCGACTCACGGGGTTAGAGTCCTTGGGGATGTCGGCACATGTTACTTGACACTGTATGACACTTGGGGTTAGAGTCCCTGAGGTGGTCTACACACCGGGGTTAGAGTCCCTTGTGCTATATAATTATTGAGTCGGAGTGACATGTTTCACTGCCGACCGGACCTAAATCACCACTATTTAGCCTAGTGTCAGTATCACTTGTTTAACTCTGGTATTTACTCGCATATGGTTTATTTTCCAGTTTTCCCATTTATATTCTTTAAATACCATTTGAATATTTGGAAATACAAATTAAACTTGTCATCGAGGATTACTGTTTTATTCTTGTACTCACCGTCCTTTTTATGAAGGTGTGTGCAGAGTCGTCTACCAACAGGCCGGGCAAGGAGAAGATCGGCGATGATCCCTGAGCTCGCGTCGCGTCACCGCATCGATTGTAGGTCTTCTTTTGGTATTTTGATTGTATATGTTATGTCTTTCATATACTATTTGGGGTTGTATATTGGGTTGAGCGTTAGTTCCCCGACTTGACTTAGACTTATTTATTGTTTCAATGCATTTTGAGAACTTTATATATATGATGTCATTTCTTGGTTTTCCACACTTAGGATTTTATTAATGGCTTCCGCATAATCAATAAGACTTCCGTTAAATAATTAATTTAATAAAAAGTTTTAATTAACTCTAAATTTTATAAACGGGTAGGACTAGTGTATTACTTATCCTGAATATGAAAAAGAGGCGTTTAGGTTGTAAAGGCTGACTAATACGTAGTTGAGTCCTGCGTGGATATGATTAGGGCTTAATTACGAGATTAGGCCTAGCGGTGCCCTAGATTAGGAGAGGGGTCGTCACAGTTGGTATCAGAGCCTAGGTATTAGAACCTTAGGGATAAATAAGAAAAACACGAACTTGTATAAAACACAAACCTTAGAAGTGGAAACCAGATGATCCTTGCCTATGAACTATTTTGTTGGGAATTGAGTGAAGGTGAGATGAGGATTTCTTATATGTACGTGTTAGTTTCTATATTTATATATATGCGTTATGCCACATAGTAGCTGATTCGCGTTCGCTATCTACTTGAAGACACTAATGGGGGATTCGCGCGAGGCTGGAGATACTGGGCTAGCGGCAGTCAGCCTCCCACCGTATCAGTTGACAATTTTTAGAGGATGTCTGACCAGACGACTACTCAGGAGCGACTGATCGTCGATTTCATCGCTTACATGTCGGCGCAAATGACTTCACTTGTTTCGATTGCCCCCATCACCACAGCTACTACTACAGCACCCTCGACCACGAGACTCAGCACTACGAGAGTTTGGCTTGCATCTATTAGAGAGATGGAGACTCTAGGTAGCGTTGTATGTAGTAACGGAGAGTCAGGGACCCAAACTAGAGGAGATACCGATTGTTCAAGACTTCCCATATGTTTTCCGAGAGGATTTACCTGGATTACCGCCACCGCGAGAGCTAGACTTCATCATCGACCTAGTACCGGGTATCAGGCTGATCGCGATACCGCCATACCCCATGGCTCGGAGGGAGTTAGAGGAGTTGATGACTCAACTTAAGGATTTGGGGAGAAGGGGTTCATCACACATTCGATGTCATCGTGGGGAGCGCCAATTCGTTTGTGAAGAAGAAGGATGGCAGTATGAGATTATGCATCGACTATAGGTAGTTAAACATAGTGACAGTAAGAAACAAGTACCCACTTCCGCGAGATAGACGATTTATTAGATCAGCTGAGAGGAACATAGTTTCTCTCCAAGATAGACCTGAGATCGAGGTATCATCAGCTTAGGATCAGGGATGAGGATAGGTCCAAGACAATATTCAGCACCAGATACCGACACTACCAGTTCACGGTCATGCCATTCGGGCTAACCAACGCCCCGCCGTTTTCATGGATTTGATGCAACGAGTACTTAGACCATATCTCAACCGCTTCGTGATAGTCATCATCGACGACATCTTGGTATACTCGAGGACATGTGAGGATCACGAGTAGCACCCTAGAGAGACGTTGTAGATATTGAGGGAACACCGACTTTTTGCTAAGTTCAGCAAGTGTGAATTCTGGCTTGCAGAGGTCAAGTTCTTGGGGAACATTGTTGGAGCAGCAGGGATTGCAGTAGATCCGACCAAGATTCAGATGATCATGGATTGGCCGGCACTGACATCAGTACTGGAGATCTGGAGCTTTCTGGGGTTAGCAGGATACTACCGTAGATTCCTGAAGGATTTCTTGAAGATCGTTTCACCGATGACGAGGCTAACACAGAAGGATGTTGCTTATGAGTGAACTGAGAAGTGCGAGGCTGCATTTACTCTGTTAAAGAGGTCATTAACTACCGCGCTAGTGTTAGTACTACCAGAGGCTGGACAGGGATTTCTAATGTACACAGATGCTTCTCACACGGGTCTAGGTTGTGTGTTGATGCAGGGCAGCGGTGTCGTTGCATACACATCGAGACAGTTAAAGATACATGAGAAGAACTACCCCACACACGATCTAGAGTTGGCAGCGGTTGTATTTCTGCTGAAGACTTGGAGACACCTTCTGTATGGCGAGAGATTCACACTCTTCACTGATCACAAGAGTCTAAAATATCTCTTGATACAGAAAGAGCTGAACATGAGACAGCGCAGATGGTTGGAGTTCTTAAAGGACTACGACTTTTCCTCAGACTATCACCCAGGAAAAGCGAACGTAGTCGCAGATGCGCTGAGTAGGAGATCGACTAAAGATGCTGAGGTGGTCAGATGTCACATGATGCATGAGTACGAATTACTCGAGGCAGCGGCGATAGCATGTCAGACAGAGGTTCCTACCAATATTCAGGTGATGATTTACGCACAGATGAGACTACAGACCGTGTCTACACAACGAGTGTGTCAGAGGACCGTCCGGTTGTACTCGAGATTCAGCGAGTTAGCGCAGAGTGCAGAGTGTACAGATTGGACATATACGACAAATCAATGTCTGAGATACCGAGGTAGGTTGTGGATACCAGAGGTGCCAAAGCTGAAAGATGAGATCCTTCAGGAGTCGCACCGTTCCAGATTTACCGTACATCCAGGCAGGACTAAGATGTACCATTACATGAGGAGACATTTCTGGTGGCCTGGGATGAAGGCATACATGTCTAGATTCATCAGGAACTGTGATATATGTCAGCAATGAAGTCCAAGTATCGCAGACCCGGGGGATTACTACAACTGCTTCCTATTCCTCGATGGAAGTGGGAAGACATCTCTATGGATTTTGTCAGAGGACTCCCGAGGACCGCGAGGAGAAATGACTCAATCTGGGTGATAGTTGACAGACTGACGAAGTCTGCTCATTTCCTGCCAGTGGCATCACATTACACGTTCGATCAGCTGAGCGTACTGTTCGAGAGAGAGATTATCAGGCTACACGGGATACCATTGACGATCACGTCAGACCAAGATGCTACGTATACGTCCAGGATGTGGCGGAGTATGCAAGAGCAGTACGGTATGTGCCTACAGTTTAGTACGGCTTTCCACCCTCAGACCGACGGGCAGATTGAGAGGTAGATTCAGGTCCTCGAGGACATGTTGCGGGCATGCGTGTTGGAGTTTGGTGGATCTTTGGCGGAGTACGTACCGTTGTGTGAGTTCGCTTATAACAACAGTTATCAGGCTAGCATTTGGATGGCGCCATTTGAGGCTTTGTATGGCACCCCGTGTCGCTCGCCATCATGTTGGGCTGAGCCAGAGGACCGGGAGATAGTGGGGCCTAAAATTGTTGTTGACCACACGAAAAAAGTCAAACTGATCCATTAGACACTCAAAGGAGCACAGGAGAGACAAAAGAGATATGCATATAAGTATCGCGGTGATCTCGCGTATTCTGAGGGAGCCTTTGTCTATTTAAGGGTTTCCCTCGGAAGGGTCTTCAGAGATTTGGGGTGAAAGGCAAGCTTGCACCAAGGTACATCGGGTTTTTCATGATTAAGAAACGGGTCAAAAAGTGGCATACGAGCTTGAATTGCCTCCATAGATGTCAGGGGTCCATCCAATGTTCCACATTTCAATGTTTCGACTAGTCGAGTTGAAGGCAGGAGTGCGACTGACAGTTGACTTGAGTCAGATCGACCTGAGCGAGAACATCTCTTACGAGGAGCAGCCCATTCAAATTATTGGTCAGAACGTACAACAGTTGAGGAGCAAGTCCATTCCAAAGGTACTCGTCAAGTGGCAGTTCCACGATGACACGAAACTCACTTAGGAGTGGGAGGACTACATGCGAGATAGATTCCCGTACCTATTCGAGTCTGGTAGAACCGTAACTTAAACTTAATTTCGAGGACGAAATTTTAATTTTGTTGGGAATATTTGTCACGACCCAAATCTCTAACCCCCGTTTTAATTCCTTAATCAGGATCACCGACCCTTGACGCGGGACCTACACCGTGATACATACACCGACCGAGGCACGTGGCCGAGGTATATTATATTTTTGTATTGATGTATGCCTATCGTTATGTATTGTGTAGACTTACTAAGTCGGTTTGTACAGTTGTAGGCGTCGAGACGAGAGCGGGGACACGCCTCGAGTAGCGTGCGAGCCGGGGAACCGGATAGTTACCATTTTGGTAAGTCTTATTTAATACTAATATGAAATAAGGAATCACTTATAAGCCTATGGTTGTGTTTGTTAATGTAAATCAAATTAAAGGCCTATAGTTGAGTAAATTAAATGGAAAGCATAGGATTGGTCTAGAGATACACATTGGCACATCTAGGAACTAGGTGTGTAATGAAATGGTGTCACTTGAAGTTGAGTTAGTGGGAGTTAGTGGGAGTTAGTGGGATATATGGAAAGAGGTGTACCATTAGATATTCCTCGAGATACATAAATCCATGGAGATCAAGGGCTAGGAAGGAAACATCACCTTAATATAAAATATTAGTGATCAAACAGCATGCAAACCAAATCACTCATTCATTTTTGTTGGAGAAGAAGAAGGAATTGCTGGAGATGAGTGAATCATCATGGTGTTGAAGGAATACATGGGAGTTGGTGAGAGATTCTCAAGCTAGGGTGCTATATCAACTAGGTACACATCTTTTTAGTTGAAATTAGAACAAGTTCTGGTTTTAGGCTAATTTTAGATGGTAGATGATTGAGTATTTGCAATTGATTTATATATTTGGATTCCTCATTTCACGCTGATAATCCAGCTATATTGAAGTTCTTAATTTGGTTTGGAAATCATAAAGATATGAATTTTTGAAGTTGCAACACCAAAACTAGAATTCTGCATATTGTATTAGGAATCAACCTGAGTAATTTGGTCATAATCGGCTCATTTTAGATCCAAATTGATCCAAACCAGTGGAATTTAAAAGCTTATTTAAAGGGGACTAACTTTGCTTAACTGAAGGTATTTTGATTTAAATGTTTTTATTTCCAAACATGCTCTACAATTAGGTGCTGGAATTATAAATGAATGTTTTGAAACTAAATTTGTTAAGGTTATAACTCCCTAACTACTTATCCAAATGAGCTAATCTTTTAGTATGCTGTATTTGGATATATTTTCTGCCTTGTGACCAACAATGAAATTTTTAGGAACTATAGATTGGGAGAAATAGATTTTCTAACTCCGCTGGTCAGATTAAATTCGAATTAGACCTATGTTTAGTTAAATCATGATATCTCTTTCATTTTAAATCGTAATCTTGCAAACTAAACCTTTCTGTTAAGCTAAGAGAGAGACCAACAATAATTGTACTGATAGAGGATTTCGATATTTAGACCATTTCATGCTTAAAAAAGTGCATTAAAATGTAGGACTGAAATTGAAACTTAATTTAGTCCTTAGGGGCTGATTTAGGAAGATTGATTTAAAGTCTATTGAACCAATTTGAATACACAATAAACACAATAAATTGAGCTTAAACCCACTATATTTGAAGTAATGAGATACCAAACTCAGGAACCTAGAAAAATGGTACGGGAGAGCGAATACAAGATTCGGAGTATCGGGAGGCCAGTAAAGCTAGGACTTTACTTTGTTGTGGTGAGTATACCCAATGGCAACTTTACTTGGCATTTCATTTCTATTAATTGTTATCCTTGCATCGTCCTTTTGACTATTTTGCCTTTGTATTCTTATATCATGTGTTCTTTGTGTCTATGCTCACTTGATGAGTTTAGTTTGCATGATATCCATTCATTTGATTTGATTCATTGATTCTATCCCATGCTATGTCTATTCTTGTTGTTTTAAATGTGAATTGAATGATAAATAGCATGCTATTAGGCTAGTGAATATCGTATAAATGTTTAAGAGGACTTGTATTCCTTATTTGTTTAGGTGTGTAGATGTGCCTATGCCTTGACAATCCATACTTGGAATTTCTTGAAATTTAAAAAATAGTTTTTGCATTTAGGTCCCGTACTCGATCGAGGTGTGCGCGACTCACGGGGTTAGAGTCCCTGGGGATGTCGGCACATGTTACTTGACATTGTATGACACTCGGGGTTAGAGTCCCTGAGGTGGTCTACACACCGGGGTTAGAGTCCCTGGTAACACTTGGGTTAGAGTCCCTTGTGCTATATGATTATTGAGTCGGAGTGACATGTTTCACTGCCGACCGGACCTAAATCACCACTACGTAGCCTAGTGTCAGTATCACTTGTTTAACTCTGGTATTTACTCGCATATGGTTTATTCTCATATTTTCCCATTTATATGCTTTTAAATACCATTTGCATATTTGGAAATACAAATTAAACTTGTCATCGGGGATTACTGTTTTATTCTTGTACTCACCGTCCTTTTTATGACGGTGGGTGCAGAGCCGTCTACCAGCAGGCCGGGCAAGGAGAAGATCGGCGATGATCCCTGAGCCCGCGACGCGTCACTGCATCGATTGTAGGTCTTCTTTTGGTATTTGATTGTATATGTTATATGTCTTTCAGATACTATTTGGGGTTGTATATTGGGTTGAGCGTTAGTTCCTCGACTTGACTTAGACTTATTTACTGTTTCAATGCATTTTGAGGACTTTATATATATGATGTCATTTCTTGGTTTTCCACACTTAGGATTTTATAAATGGCTTCCGTATAAGTTACTAATTGCTTCCGCATAATCATTAAGACTTACGTTAAATAATTAATTTAATAAAAAGTTTTAATTAACTCTAAATTTTATAAACGGGTAGGACTAGTGTATTACTTATCCTGAATATGAAAAAGAGGCGTTTAGGTTGTAAAGGCTGACTAATACGTAGTTGAGTCCTGCGTGGATATGATTAGGGCTTAATTATGGGATTAGGTCGGGCGGTGCCCTAGATTAGGAGAGGGGCCGTCACAACTAAGCCAATATTATCAGAATTAACCGTATTTATATCAAACTTAGAACACAATTCATCTTAGACATCTAAACGAGAAAATACCTTTTAGATGAATTCTAGTCACTACTTTATATTAGATCTAAAACCTAAATATTGAAATACACATTAGCCACTATGCATTCAACACAAGGTTTCTTTGATTATAATATACTAAAACAAATCTATTTAAATTGCGAGTTAACGTATACGATTAAGTTTAAAGTATTAAGCACAAATTTACTTTATTATAACTACATTTCAAAATGGTTTAAGTTCATGTGTCGGACTTTGTTTAGATTAATGAAAATACCTCTTCTAGAATGCTTGAATCTCCAACGAGTCTTCAAAAGTAAGAACAATAAAACTAAACTAAAACTAATAAATATGTTCAAGGACCTTTTAATTTCGGATCTATATGGTCATATATATAGTATTTAAAGTAGTACATATCCCAATAGAACTGAAATTCCATGTCGTAATCCAAACTTCTCTTCGCCAACATGAGCGAATCCTGACCGAATCCTCTATCTCAGATGAAGCGCTAGAAAAACTGATGGAAATAAGTCTCAGTGGTTCACCGATTTGAGTAGCGAATCCTAGTTCAATCCCTGAATCGTTGTGCTCCTCTACTACCTATTTATGAAGCGAATCCTAGTGCAAATCTTGAATCGCTGTGACATTGCTGTGACTTTTCCAATTGACTGAATTCTTCACTTTTTTCTCACTTTTCTTCCATTTTTCTTCAATTTCTTCATTTAACCTTAATATAACATGAAATCACAAAAACAAGAGAAAACCAGTATAATATAGCCTTTTACATCTAAAATCACCCTAAAATATACTATAATACACTGTCTAATTATTGATATCAAATACCCATAAACTCAACACTTTGCTATCCCAAGTAAAGGAATATTCTCATTTATATTTTTTTCATTCCTTATTCTGATTACATAATTATTTACTTTTTTTCTTAAATAGAAGTTATCATAAAATAGAAACATATTAACCTCATGTAAATAAAAATCATGATAGAATAGAAAGTTTTAAAAAATAACCCATTAATTTACTCAACCCTCATTATGCAATACACCTCAGAACTCAAAGTTTAATCAATACCAAGGCCAGGCCCTTATATAGGCTTTCTCAATCTTCACTCACAAGCATTAAGCTTATGATGACTAATATAAAGTCTCAAGATGCAAAAATAACTAAATCAATCTCAATTTCCCAGAAAATAAAAAAATACCACCACAATCAAAGTCGATAGGAATTTTTTTAAGACACCAATAAATATCATTATCATGTTTAATTGTTGGAATGTTGAAAAAAGAGATACTTCACTCAAATTGGCTATAAGTACTCGAGGTAAATCATTTATTTTAAGAGTTTTTTTTTTTTTTATAAAAGTTCTTTTTTTTTCTATATCTCTCTCTTCTTTTTTGGTGCAATTCAAGAAATGGCAAACACTTTCTTGGAAAAGTTTGACCGAAATTGACTTTTGTTGTCTTTTGGAAGGTCTGAACATGGAATTTGGGAGTTGCGTGGACATGAGTTTATTGGAAACGACGTGG
Organism: Stephania cephalantha; assembly: GCA_039657325.1. Taxonomy (NCBI): domain Eukaryota; kingdom Viridiplantae; phylum Streptophyta; class Magnoliopsida; order Ranunculales; family Menispermaceae; genus Stephania; species Stephania cephalantha. Next base: position 35,446,461 of record CM077571.1, read on the forward strand.
TGATCAATACTCACGGCTTTTTCTTTACAATGACGTTTTTTTTGGCCAAATTCCTTCGTTTAGGCCTCTGAAATCACGTTTTTACTATTTTTGGAATGTTTTAGTTTGGTTATAACTTTTAGTAGGTGTTTTCGCTTTTAACGCCATTTAGGTGTTTGGTTTCCTATTTCGTCTAGTATAGGGTTTAGGGCATTTTAGACATTTACTATTTTTGGCAAAAATTAAGGTTTTGCTATATAAAGCACCCTTTTAGATGTAATTCACTATTTTTTGGTAAATCAATAAATTTCGAACTTTAGTTAAGTTCTTGCCCTTGATGGTTTGTTTGTGGTTTTACGAGTAATTCAATTTGGAAGATCCTCGCCGTGTTAATTGGTATCAGAGTATTCATCAACTGTGATTTGGAGATAATCATGGCGTCGAAAAAGAACAAGAACTAACAACGAGTCGAAGATATCTATGAAAGGGAATATCAGGGTCGAAACGAGCAACAATTCACTTAGTTTTTCGATATGTAGCAATGCATGCAAGCGGCGTTGGATCAAGAGACCGCAACAATGCGAGAGTTTTTGTCGAGGACTCCGGCCAAAAACCCTGTTCCAAACCATCAAAGAGAACCTCTTGTTAAAAAAGAGATAGAAGGAAATGTTTCTTCTGATGGGGATGATGAAAACTTTGAAGCTTCATAAAGATGTCATAGGCCACGTGTAGTTGATAACGATCGTAGGCAATGAGAGGCTAGGATGAAGATAAAGATTCTAGAATTTCGTGGCACACTATTTCCTAAAGAATTCCTGGATTGGCAATTGGTGGTGACCAGATTTTGTGAATTGGCTATGGCTTGTTGGCAACAACAGAAATTAACATGAAACAGATTTTGTGAATTGGCTATGGCTTGGTGATAGTAGGATTCGATCTTTCATCCACCGACTCATTAGAATGACTTAGCCATCGAGACTATTCATTCCAAGTTGTAATAGAGTTACAACTCTATTTATATTAATTGAGTTATATATATTAATTGAAAGAAGTTTTAATTGATTAATTACCATTAATTAAATGGGGTTATTGTTCATTAATTGGATTGAATTAATTTAATTGGAATGTGTTTTAATTGAATTAATATGAATTTAAATTAGTGGGACTATTATTAATATTAATTAAAATATTTAATTAAAAGAGGTTTTAATTAAATAGAGTCCGATAAAAATTATATTGAGATATATTTAATTAACGAGATTAATGAAAGTATAATGTTTCATGCACTTGGAAATTTTTAAGGTATTTAATTTCCTTGATTTGTTTTATGATGCCTTTTTGATATATGAAGATGTTTATGATTCTTTTATTTTAATGATCTTTATTCTATGCATAATAGGTATATATATGATATTCCATAATTAAATAGATGCTAGAATTAGTCATTGTAAAACACTACATGGATCATAAAACTTGATAAAAATTACTCAACTAGAATTTTAAGTTAATGTCACCCATTTTAAACACTTGTCAAGGCCTCGATCACATCAATATGGGTCTGCGTTCGCAGGGTGTATTATGTTATCTTGGTGAGGCAAGTGGGTAACGGTTACCTGGATGTTTTAAATTGGTTTGACTTAATAAAGTATCAAAACGGTTTTGGGCTTTAGGCATAGATGAGACGTAACATGTTATGACATATGATGTCTAGGTCTCATAAGGAACCTAAGAGTTGCATATGATGCAATTGGTAATGATTACCTACCTAAATAACTTGATTTTGAGTGTCATACCTTAGGTGTCTCAAAATTAAGTGAAATATGGATCTTAGATCACTAAATTAATATTTACGAGGGTTGTTGATTTAGTGAGAGTTTAATTACTCACTAATAAATTATTCTGCATAATCTTCTAGGTGTAGATGTTAAACTTCTAGTAACATTAATCCAGAGCAACTGCGATCAATCCTTAAGAATGATAAAATAATTTCTAAGACTAATTTCCTTATTTTGATTTAAAAATTGATAAATGTTATCAACTATATAAACAAGGATGCATGTCTTAGATTAATGGTTCCTTTTAAACTACCATCTATTAGTACAAGGATTATATTCCATGGTAGCAAATATATAAAACCGGATTTTAGGAAAGATTCGGGACCGTAGAAACTAATGACATGAAAGTGATACTAAAGGAAATGTTCCAACATGTATGTCACACGGGAAAGGTATAAGATTGCAAAATTCCTAGATTCTTGTAAAATTGTTTAGAACCTATTAATATGTCTTTATGTTTGGAACATGAAAGAACAATATTAATTATCTCAAAAGGCTTGAATCTTCATGTGCCAAAAGTTGGCAGTAGATTTGATCTATAATTTATCAAAATAGTTTTAAACTACATAATTTGAAAGACATAGAGAACACAGTTTACAGTTGCATATGATTTTAAAATTGTGAGACAGAATAATAAAAAGGGGCCTTAGATATATATTTGATGGTTCGTAACATAAATGAATTTAATAAAGAAAGATAAAGGGAAGGTAAAAGCTACAAAAGGTGCTTGTGTCGGACACAGAAACCTTAGTTGTGGGCAAGACTTCGCCAAGTTCTAAAGAAAGCCTTAAAGAACGGATTTTGTTTTTCATAGAATGAAATTGTTCATTTTATAATGAATTACAAATCCTATCAGGAAGACATAATTTTGAATAGTTACGAACATTTCAAAATGAGAATAAAAAAATCACTTGGCAAACTATTAACATACTTTGATGAGATCAAGGTGGATAATATTTGAGCCAAGAGTTTAAGTGACCATCTTGAAATTATGAGTTTGTCTTGCAATTAAGTCCACTAGGAATGTCATTTGAGAAATGATGTTTTAAGAGGAGAAATCAAACTACATAGGATATAATTTTATTTATGATGTGTCACACAGACATTCCTATGATGTCTTATTGAGGCTATACATTAGAAACCAAGGCACTCGCAATAAACCCTATATTCGTTAAAGTGGTTGATAAAAAAACTCCATATATGATATGGAATAAAAAACCTAGTTTGTCTTTTTTAAAATTTGAGGCGGCGAGACTTGCATAAGAAGTTAAGTCACATAAAGTTTGATGCCTAAATCTTTTGTGTCTAATTGAGATTGAACACTATGATAATATTTTATACAATTGAGAACAAATTGTTAGTTGCTCCAAAAATGATGTCTTTATAAGTAAAGTGTTTATTTTAAAGACACTATTAGGAATAAAAAAAATCTTGAAATGTTCTAGTGCCACAAATGAGAACTGAACCACTTTCGGACGATCAACAAAGTTTTGAACTAGTTGAGTATACACAAGTAACATATATCTCTTGAGAATATAGAATAATCAGAAATTGGCCAGAGAAATTTGGAATTTCTTATTATTGATTGTTGTGATGTATTTTTGATATTGGATCAGAACAAATCACTACTAATCAAGAGACATTTCTTGACTAGATTGAATGAAGAAACTAAGTGTTATTAACTCTAAATTTTAATTCATGTATGTTAACCAAGTTTGGAACTTGAATTATTTACCTGAAGATGGTATGATCATTAGATGTAAATGAGTTAAAGTGACATGAAAAAAGAAAAGATGCATACTTAAAAGCACGGCTTATCAAAAATTCCAATCTAAATCAAGGTGTTAATTATGTTAAGATTTTCATTGGTAGCTAACCTCAAGTTCTAGAATTCTATTGTCATTACTTCATAGTTTGACTATAAGATATGACTAACAGATGTCAAAAATAGTATTGCTCTATGCTCCTTAAAGATGTGTATGATACTACTTAAGGGTTTTTTGATTATTTTGAGAATTTGAGAAAGGTATGCAAGCTTAAATGATCCATTTATGGGTTATAGTAAGCTTATCAGAGTTAGGATCTTTATTTTGATGAAATAATTAATGAATTACATTCATTGAATCGAAGATAAACCTTGTAAATACACAAAAGTTAATGGGAGCGCAATTATCTTTTTGAATCTGTATGTTAATGATATATTATTCATTGGAAACGACGTCTTAACCCTACAGAATGTCAAGTCTTGGTTAAGGAAAGTTTCTCAATGAGATTCATAGCTAATTAGGCTTATATCCTTGTGATATAGATCTATGGAGATAGATCTAAGAGGCTAATTGCTTTAAATAAGAGTGCTTATATAGACAAATAACTGAAAAGGTTTTGGTGTACGAGATTCTTAAAAGAATTCGTATTTATGTCTTATAACATAAGTCTTTCCAAGACTCAAAGTCTTAAGATAAATGATGAGCATGACAATGTGAATATGATTTCTTACGCATTATCTATGAGAATCATGACATATGTTGTACTTTGCATTCAACTCGATATGTCATATGCTTTGGGCAAAACATACATATATCTCATAGATTCTGGTGAGGGTCACTAGATATTTATTAATAACATTCTTAAGTACTTCAGAAGCACTTGAGTGATGTTATTAGATTTGCAGAGGTTTGAAAGATGAGTCTTGTAAATGGTTACACGATGCAAACTTTCAAATTAATGAAAAAGATTAATGATCGCAATATGGATATGTGTTAACTTCATAGGAATGAGTTGGAAATGTTCTAAACTAACTCTAACAAGTCCTATAACATAAACTGAGTTTTTAGCGGCATTTAATGCAACCAAAGAAAATGTTTAGATCATAATGTTCGTGATTGAATAAGTTGTGGTTCGAGGTGTTGGAAATAATGTTGGTTTTTATTGTAAAACCAAGGGACAAATTTAGGTTATGGAACCTAAATCACAATATAGATCTAAATAATCACTTTAACGTTTTTGTCTTATAAAAGAGAGAACGTAAAGATTTATAGAACATCAATAACAAACAATTTAGCAGATACATAAACAAACTTCTTCCACTAAGAATGCATTAAGGCTACCCAGTATTGGATACATGTAGGATTGGACCTAGTACAAGTGGGAGATGTTGAGGTATATGCCCTAGGCCAATTCTATAAACGTTGTTTAACTATTATAAGTAGATGCATGTTTCTTTTATAATAGTATCTATGGATAATTATTGTATTATTCTAAATGTCGCTAGTCAGTTATAATTGTGTTACAATAATAAATTAAGACTAGTATGAGTCATGATTGATAATCATGTGATGATTACGCATATACGATACAGATCAAGATAATGGGTATCTGTTGGGAACAGATGCTGGACCGACTCACTATAAGAACACTACATGGTCAAAGTCATAAGTGAATCTCACGAGAGTTATATCATTTAGTCTTTTGACTTGAGATCACCAGAGACTCCAACATTAGGAGCACAATGATTTGATACAATCAAACGTTGTCTTTGACCGGATAATTATAAAGATTGCGATTGGTCATTGTTCGACTATTGCGCGGATGTTGTGTGATCAAGATGGAATTTATCCATCTCTTTTAGAGAGAGATAACTATTGGGCCCCTCGATATGTTAGACTGATAAATAGCCAGGTCTAGTGAATTGATTGGATCAATGTCACTTGACAATTTCAATCTACTTGGAGATCGAGACAAGTATATTGAACTATAAGGGTGACATTCCATGTCTTATGTTCAATCAAAAGATATCGTGTGACAAAGGGATATGATATACACTGTCTATTAGGTTGTATCAATTTATTGATGTTCATGCTACTTGGGTAGTCATAATGCCTTACCAGAGACTGCTTATGACTTGTATACCAAAATGGTTTTGGTTTATTGCCAACGTTGTATGAACCTATTGGGTCGCACACAAGGGACGGATTTGTGCGATTTAATATTGTCTAGGTTAATGAATTTTATTTGATAAAATTCATTTTGAAGATTCTCATTAAATGTCCTAGTTTGACTAGGATTCAAGATTCTCATACATTTCTAGTGTGACTAGAAATTTTATCTCTTAGTAAATCATATTTCTAGTGCGACTAGAAATTTTAATTCTTATTTGAGTTTTAGATAAATTACAACTCTTATTTGATTAGTAATTGTAGATTCTCTATGAATCTATCCTTTTTAGAGTTGGACTTTATCTAGGACTCTATTTAGAGTGTGACTAGGAGATGGAGTTCTTTTATAACTCGATCTAGTGTACTATAAATAAGAAATTAGGGTTACAATTGTTGTAGAGAATTTTTGTGAGAATTTTTGTCCTATGATTTTTGGGGCTAGCACTCCGGATTGTGATCGTCCGTTCGTGTGTAGGTTTCTGATAGAGGACATTCGTCTCTGGCAGCGTCTTGAAGGAATCGATCAACACGAAACTAGACAGACATGGAGTTATTTTTGCTAAGGTATGATTTTTTATTGGCACATCAATTTAATGGAATTAATAAGATCTTAGTTCAGGGATGTTCGAAAAGGTTTCGAAAACTTCTGCTGCGCATGATCCCCAAAACCCAACAAGTATGACTTTAATTTTTAGTTGAGTTTTAGATAAATTACAACTCTTATTGGATTAGTAATTGTATATTCTCTATGACTCTATCCTTTTTAGAGTTGGACTTTATCTAGGACTCTATTTGGAGTGTGACTAGGAGATGGAGTTCTTTTACAACTCGACCTAGTGGACTATAAATAAGACATTAGGGTCACAGTTGTTGAAGTGAATTCACGAGAGAGATTTTTCATAGAGAATTTTGTGAGAATTCTTGTCCTAGACTTTTTTGGACTAGCACTCCGGATCATGATCGTCCGTTCGAGTGTGGATTTATGACAGAGGACGGTCGTCTCAAGCAGCGTCTTGAAGGAATCAATCAACACCAAACAAGGCAGACATAGAGTTGTTCTTTTTAAGTTATCTTTTTTATTAGCACATCAATTTAATGGAATCGATAGGATCTTTTTTGGGGGATGTTCGAAAAAGGTTTCAAAAAATTTCGCCGCTCATGATCCTCGAAACCCAACATTAGTATCAGGGCAAGGTTGGTTCAATTCCATTTAATTTTTCAAAGTGACTTTTATCATTGTCTGAATATAAGACATGCCTAGTCATGAATTTTATTGAATCATGAACATATTGTATCATGATCTCTTAGTCATATTAACGGTTCAAGGCAACCAATGAAACAAGTTTTAATGGGATCCCAAGACATCCTATTTAATTGGTCATGTTTTTCTATGTATAGATCACCTGAATTTTATTGTATCATGATCTCCAAGTCATAGTCACATGAATTTTATTGTATCACGAATGTCTGCCGTGATAAACGCCATGTATGAAAACGTATCATAAAAGGGCGTGCTAGAGAGTAGCCGCGACCGAACCCAACCAACCCAGTCTGATATGGCGTGCTAGAGAGTAGTAATGAATGGAAACTAGGTAATTCCTATGATAATGGAATATTCTAGTTAATTCCTATGATAATGGAAAGGTCTATGGCTAAATAAAAAAAACTTTTGATGAGATAGGGATTCGATCCCTGACCTCCCCTTTTCTAGTTGAAGACTTTAACCACCCCAACTCGCATGCGAACCTTGTATTATTTGTAATAGGATTACAAAATAAAGGCTTATATTGTGTGTAATGGGATTACAAAATAAAGGCTTATATTGTTTGTAATGGGAGTACAAATTGCTTATACTTTTAGTAAAATACAAGGAGATTTTATAAAAAATGAGGGACTCGATCCCTAATACTCGAACTCATCATGTTGTTTTAACCATCTTGGCTATCCATTCCAAGTTGTAATAGGATTACAACTATATTTATATTAATTGAGTTATATATATATATTAATTGAAAGAAGTGTTAATTGATTAATTACCATTAATTAAATGGGGTTATTGTTCATTAATAGGATTGAATTAATTTAATTAGAAGGTGTTTTAATTGAATTAATATCAATTTAAATTAGTGGGACTGTTACTAATATTAATTAAAATATTTAATTAAAATATTTAATTAAAAGGGTTTTAATTAAATAGAGTCCAATAAAAATTATATTGAGATATATTTAATTAATGAGATTAATGAAAATATAATCTCTTATGCACTTGGAAAGTTTTAAGGTATTTAATTTCCTTGATTTGTTTTATGATGCCTTATTGATATATGAAGATGTATATTCTTGTTTTATATAAATGATCTTTATTCTATGCATATTGGGTATATATGATATTCCATAATTAAATAGATGCTAGAATTAATCATTGTAAAAACTCTACATGGATCATAAAACTTGATAAAAAACCCTCGATTAGAATTTTAAGTTAATGCCACCCATTTTAAACACTTGTCAAGGCCTCGATTCCATCAATATGGGTCTGCCTTCGCATGGTGTATTATGTTATCTTGGTGAGGCAAGCTGAGTAACAGTTACCTGGATGTTTTAAATTGGTTTGACTTAATAAAGCTATCAAAACGATTTTGGGCTTTAGGCATATATGAGACATAACATGTTGTGACATATGATATCTAGGTCTCATAAAGAACCTAAGAGTTGCATATGATGCAATTGGTAATAGTTACCTACCTAAATAACTTGATTTTGAGTGTCATGCCTTAGCTGTCTTAAAATTAAGTGAAATATGGATCTTAGACCACAAAATTAATATTTACGAGGGTTATTGATTTAGTGGGAGTTTAATTACTCACTAATAAATTATTAAGCATAATCTTCTAGGTGTAGATGTTAAACTTTTAGTAACACTAATCCAGAGTAACTGCGATCAATCCTTGATAAGGATAAAATAATTTCTAAGACTAATTTCCTTGTTTTGATTAGAAAATTGATAAATGTTATCAATCATAAAAATAAGGATGCATTTCTTAGATTAATGATTCCTTTAAACTACCATCTATTAGTACAAGGATTATATGTCATGTTAGCAAATATAAAATCAGACTTTAGGAAAGATTCGGGTCGTGAAAACCAATGACATGTCAGTGAAAGTGAAGGAAATGTTCCAACAGTAAGTCACACGGGAGGGGCATAAGATTGTAAAATTCTTAGATTCTTGTAAAATGGTTGAGAACCTATTAATATGTCTTTATGTTTGGAACATGAAAGAACTATATTAATTATCTCAAAAGGCATGAATCTTCATTTTCCAAAAGTTGGCAGTAGATTTGATCTATAATTCATCAAAATAGTTTTAAACTAGATAATTTGAAAGACATGGAGAACACTGTTTACAGTTGCACATGATGTTTAAAATTGTAAGACAGAATAATAAAATGGGGCCTTAGATATATTTGACGGTTCGTAACATAAAGGAATGTAATAAAGAAAGATAAAGGGAAGGTAAAAGCTACAAAATATGTTTGTGTCGGATACGAAACTTAGTTGTGAGCTAGACTTTGCCAAGTTCTAAAGAAAGCCTTAAAGAACGGATTTTGTTTTTCATAGAATGAAATTGTTCATTTTATAATGAATTACAAATCCTATCAACAAAATATAATTTTGAATAGTTACGAACATTTCAAAATTAGTATAAAAATAAATCACTTGGCAAACTATTAGCGTACTTTGATGAGGTCAAGGTGGATAATATTTGTGCCAAGATTTTGAGTGACCATCTTTGAAATTGTGAGATTGTCATGCAATTAACTCCACTAGGAACGTTATTTGAGAAATGATGTTTTCAGATGAGAAATCGAACTATATAGGATATAACTTTATTTATGATGTGTTACACATACTTTTCTATGATGTCTTATTGTGGCCATACATTAGAAACCAAGACACTCGCACTAAACCTTATTTTCGTTAAAGTGGTTGATAAAACTCCATATACGATATGGAATAAAAAGACCTAGTTTGTCTTTTATTTTTTAGATTTGAGGCGGCGAGACTTGCATAAGAAGTTAAGTCACATAAAGTTTGATGCCTAAATCTTTTGTGTCTAATTGAGGTTGAACACTATGATATTGTTATATACAATTGAGAACAAATTGTTTGTTGCTCAAAAATGATGTATTTCTAAGTAAAGTGTGTATTTTAAAGACACTATTAGGAATAAAATAAATCTTCAAATGTTCAAGTGCCACAAATGAGAACCGAACCACTTTAGAAAAATCAACAAAGTTTTGAACTAGTTGATTATACACAAGTAACATATATCTCTTGAAAATCTAGAATAATTAGAAATTGGTCAGAGAAATTTGGAATTTCTTATTATTGATAGTTGTGACGTATTTTTGATACTGGATCAAAATGAATCAGTACTTATCAAGATACATGTCTTGTCTATATTGAACGAATAAACTAAATGTTATTAACTCTGAAGTTTAATTCATGTATGTTAACCAAGTTTGGAACTTGAATTATTTACCTGAACATGGTATGACCATTAGATGTAAATGAGTTAAAGTGACATGAAAAAGAAAAGATGCATACTTAAAAGCACGGCTTATCGAAAATTTCAATCTAAATCAAGGTGTTGATTATGATAAGATTTTCACTGGTAGCTGAGCTCAAGTTCTAGAATTCTATTATCATTACTTCATAGTTTGACTATAAGATATGACAAAAATAGCATTGCTCTATGCTCCTTAAAGATGTGTATGTACAACTTAAGGATTTTTTATTATTTTGAGAATTTGAGAAAGGTATGCAAGCTTAAAGGATCCATTTATTGATTATAGTAAGCTTGTTAGAGTTGGGATCTTTGTTTTGATGAAATAATTAATGAATTACATTCATTGAATTGAAGATAAACCTTGTGTATACATAAAGGTTAGAAGGAGCGCAATTATCGTTCTGAATCTGTATGTCAATAATATATTATTCATTGGAAATGACGTCTTAACCTTGCAGAATGTCAAGTCTTGGTTAAGGAAAGTTTCTCAATGAGATTCTTAACTAATTAGGCCTATATCCTTGTGATAAAGATCTACAGAGATAGATCTAAGAGGCTAATTGTTTTAAATAAGAGTGCTTATATAGACAAATAACTGAAAAGTCTCAGTGTATGTGATTTTTAAAAGAATTTGTACTTATATCTTATAACTTAAGTCTTTGTAAGACTCAACATCTTAAGACAAATGATGAACGATGATGAGTGGGACAATATGAATAAGATTTCATACGTATAAGCTATTAGAATCATCACATATGTTATACTTTGCACTCAACTTAATATGTCATATGCTTTTGGCAAAACATACATACATCTCATAGATTCCAGTGAAGGTCACTCGATATTTATTAATAACATTCTTAAGTACTTCAGAAGCACTTAAGAATTGTTATTAGATTTGTAGAGGTTTGAAAGATATGATTCTTGTAAATGGTTACACGATGCAAACTTTCAAATGATCGCAATGTGGATATGTGTTAACTTCGTAGGAATGAGTTGGAAATGTTCTAAACTCACTCTAACAAGTTCTATAACACAAACTGAGTTTTTATCGGCATTTAATGCAGCCAAAGAAAATGTTTAGATCGTAAGGTTCATGATTGAATAAGGTGTGGTTCCAAGTGTTGGAAAAAATGTTGGCTTTTATTGCAAAAGCAATGGACAAATTTAGGTTATGGAACCTAAATCACATTATAGATCTAAACAATCACTTGAGTGTTTTTTTAAAAGATAGAACATAAAGATTTGCAGAACATTAATAACAAACAATGTAGCAGATACATAAACAAGCTTCTTCCACTAAGAATGCATTAAAGTTACTCAGTATTAGATACGTGTAGGATTGGACCTAGTGCAAGTGGGAGATGTTGGGGTATGTGCCCTGGGCTAATTCGTAAAAACATTGTTTAAATATTATAAGTAGATGCATGTTTCTTTTATAATAGTATCCATGGATAATTATTGAATTATTCTAAATGTCATTAGTCAGTTATTATTGTGGGGACAATAATAAATTTAGACTAGTATGAGTGTTGATTGATAATCATATGAAAATTATGCGTATATGGATATGGATCAAGATAATGGGTATCTGTTGGGAACAGATGTTGGACGACCCGCTATGAGAACACTACATGGTCAATGTCATAAGTGATTCTCATGGGAGTTATATCATTTAATCCTTTGACTTGAGATCACCAGACACTCCAACATTAGGAGCACAATGATTTGATACAATCAAACATTGTCTTTAACATGATGATTATATAGATTGTGATTGGTCATTGTTCGACTAATGTGTGGATATTGTGTGATCAAGATGGAATTTGTCCCTCTCTTTTAGAGAGAGATATCATTGGGCCCCTCGATTTGTTAGACTGATAAATGGACATGTCTAGTGAATTGATTGGATCAATGTCACTTGACTCTTGACAATTTCAGTATACTCGGAGATCGAGACTAGTAGGTTCAACTATAAGGGTGACATTTTATGTCTTATATTCAATCAAAAGATATCGCGTGATAAAGGGATATGATATACACTGTCTATTAGGTTGCAACGATTTATTGATCTGCATGTTATTTGGGTAGGCATAATGTCTTGCTGGAGACCGCTTATAACTTATGTACCAAAATGGTTTTGGTTCACTGTCAACGTTGTTTGAACCTATTGGGTTACACACAAAGAACAAATTTGTGCAATTTAATATTGTCTGGGTTAATGAATTTTATTTGATAAAATTCATTTTGAGGATTCTCAATAAATTTCCTAGTTTGACTAGGATTCAAGATTCTCATACATTTCTAGTGTGACTAGAAATTTTTTCTCTTAGTAAATCCTATTTTGAATAGGACTCTAATTGGAATTATAGTATGACTTTAATTCTTATTTGAGTTTTAGATAAATTACAACTCATATTGGATTAGTAATTGTAGATTCTCTATGACTCTATCCTTTTTAGAGTTGGAGTTTATCTAAGACTCTATTTGGAGTTTGACCTAGGAGATGGAGTTCTTTTACAACTCGACCTATTGTACTATAAATAAGACATTAGGGTCACAGTTGTTGAAGTGAATTCCTGATAGAGATTTTTCCTAGGGGATTTTTTGAGAATTTTTGTTCTTGGATTTTTGGAGTAAGCACTCCAAATCGTGATCGTACGTTCGCCTGTGGATTTCTAATAAAGGACGTTCATATCTGGCAACGTCTTGAAGGAATCAATCAACACCAAACGAGGCACACATGAAGTTGTTCTTGTTAAGGTATGTTTTTTATTGGCACATCAATTTAATGGAATCTATCGAATCTGCATTCGGGGATGTTCGAAAAAGATTTCAAAAACTTCCACTGCGCAAGATCCCTAAAACCCAACAGACCCGGGGTTGTTGACAAGTATGTATTGCAGGTGACTGGCACCAGCGAAAGGTTATAAAGGCAAGAGCACTGCTAAGAACTTCGCATTGATGTAGAGCTCGGTTCCATCCTCATATAGTGGAAAGGCTAATGCGATGAAGGTTGCAGCCGACCGACCTTGTATCTTTACTACTTAGCCATGTGTCAGTTTCATGTTGTGTAGCTGAAGTATCTCTTTGCATATTCTCTTTACTACATAGTTGCTAGTATCATGCTTTTAGATACTTGTTGCATAATTTGGAATCTGAACAAATGTCTCTCAGTATTACTTTCTATTTTCCTGTACTAACCGTCTAGTTTGTGATGGCGAGTGCAGATCCATCGAGTAGCAGACTATGCAAAGAGAAGATTGGCGACTACCTCTGAGCTAGTGGAGTACTGATACACCATATTATATAGGTTTGATTTTTGATGTATTATTTTTATATGTATATGGTATACTTTTGGGGTTATATATTATGGGTTGAGTGAGTAGTACCTTGACCAGACACATGATGTTATATATCGACGTTTCATTATATATATATATGCATGTGACCTTTATTCCCTAGTTTTTCAACAATTTTTTGGCATTATATTATAAGCTTCTGCTGGTTAGTTCAAACTTCCACTGAATAAAATTCTAAATAAGCAAAATTTTGAATTAACTCTGATTTATGAATGTACATAGGATAGGTATAGGTTTATAATCATTTAAAAAGATATATAATAATAATTGGTAAGTAATAGGGTTTTAGAAAGGCTGACTAATTCCTTGTTAGGTCCTATATGGTTAGATTAGGGCTTTAAAATGAGATTAGGCCGGGTGATGCCCTAATTTGAGAAGGGGTCGTCACAGTTGGTATCAGAGCCTAAATTCTAGAATATTATGGATAGTTTATGGAATTGTCCAAAGTTGATATATCATAGTCACATGTGGTATCATATTCTAAATTTATAAAGCTTAGGAGAGCCTAAGTGTATAGAGCTTAGGATTGTGGAAAATACTCATTCCTCAATATGATACCAAAGCTAAAATTGGTAGCAAAAAGGCCTATCCTTTCCAATAAATAACAAATAAAATTTTTCAAAAAAATAATAAAATATAAATCTTAGCTATGGAAACCAGATGATCATTGCCTAGAAACTATTAGTTGGGAAGTGAGTGAAAGTGAGATGAGGATGTCTTTTATGTATATATGTTAGTTTTGCATATGTATATATGCGTTATCTACGTAGTAGCCGATTCGCGTTTGCTATTAACTTGCAGATACTGATGAAGGATTCACGCGAAAGTAGAGATGCAGGTGTGAGTGGCATCCAACCTTTTATACCATCAGCTGATGATTTTCAGAGGCTATCTGATCGAGTAGCTGCTCAGGGACAACAGTTGACGGAGTTCATTACCATGATGACTTCACGTTTTGCTCGAGTAGCGAGACACCAGCCCCTACTACTACGAGTACTCCCACGATACCGACAGTAGTGTCGAGAGTACAAACTCTATCGGTAATGACACCTCCAGTCGCAGAGACAGTTTTTACACCATCCTTCACACCTCTATCTTCTAGCTTGACAATAGAGGCTCAGCTGGTGAAGGATTTTATCAGACTGAAGCCAGTCTACATTGATGGTCAGCGAGACTTTAAGAAGATCGAGAAGTGGTTATTATTTCAGGAGAAGTTACACAGAGTCTTGAGAATTGAGGATAGACTCCGAGCTGACATTTCATCATACACTCTACAGAGAGATGGTGATGTATGGCGGCGTGCGATGATATCTTATGAGGGGGAGTTTGAGTCATGGGATGCCTTCAAGATGAAGTTTTACCAACATTATTTCCCACATGTAGTGATGAAAATTTTGCTAAATGAATTCATGAGCCTGAGACAGGGAGCTGACGAGTCAGTGATGAGTTATAGAGACATATATGGCTATTTGAGGCAATTTGTTGAGGATCTAGTGAGAGAGGATTCGGATGATGTGTACCATTTTAGAGATGAACTGAGACCGAATATTAGATTTTATGTGGTCAGTTCATGTGCCACAACTTTTGGTGAGATTTAAAAGCATGCACCCTCTCACGAGACCTATTATTTGGGTAGAGTTGTTGATTGGACACCACTAGTACCAGCGTTGATAACTGACCAGGTTGTAGAGTATGAGAAGAGGAGACAGAGGGGCAAAGGACCAAGGAGATGGGATAGAGGTTCCTAGGGAGCAGGTATATCTATAGCAGTTGTACCATATGTATCTCCTATGCCTTTGCAGACCATTGTTGGTAAACCTCCTTTACCACCACCAGTTAAAATTGCCAGCTCCTACTACTGCTACTACTTTGCCAGCTCTACTAGCACGACCAACACCACGTCAGTGGTAGCAGGATGGTAGAAACTGAGGCAAAGGTAGAGGTAGAGGTCGAGATAGGTCCCGATAGAGGTAAAGACATGCACATGCCCAGAATCAGGTTCAAGGTCAGCGTAGACCTATCACTTGTTATAGGTGTGGTTAGGTTGGGCACGGGATTAGAGATTGTCTACAACCAGTAGCCTGTTTCCACTGCAGAGTCGATAGGGTGTACACATGGTAGCATAGCCCAATGCAGATGCCACACAGAGACTCATTAAGGGTATGGTTTCCATTTGTGGTAGACAGTTATATGTTTTGCTTAATTCGAGTTTTACAGTATCTTTCATTTATGATCGCATGATAGGCATCTTAGGACACTAGTTAGCGTTAGCGTACATTTGATTTTGAGTACAACGGTCAGGGATAGAGTCTACCCTAATTGTGTTGTTTAGAGATGTCTAGTAGAGATAAGCGGTATAGAGTTACCTACAGACTTTAGGGTTCTCAAATTTTTAGATTTTGACGCATTGTTAGGGATGGATTGGTTAGCAGCGTATCACGCTCATATAGACTATTTCAGTAAGACAATTATATTTAAGATCTCAAGGCGTCTGATGCTCATGTATAGTGGCAATACAACGAGAGCCGAGGGCATTAGAGGTCGACTTGCGACAGTGGAGAGATGGAGACTCTGGTGTCATTATACACCAAAATAGAGAGTTAGGGACCCAAACTTGAGGAGATTTCATTTATGTGCGAGTTTTCGGACTCTAAAGGACTTACCTGGTTTACCACCACCGAGAGAGATAGATTTTATCATTGAGTTTGTACCATGCACTAGACTTATATCTATACCACCATACCACATGGATCTGAGAGAGTTGGAGGAGTTGAGGAGTCAATTGCAGGATTTAGGAGAGAAGGGATTCATCACACCTTTAATGTCACCATGGGGGAGCACCGGTCCTATTTGTGAAGAAAAATGACGGTACTTTGAGACTGTATTCGACTATAGACAGTTGAATAAGGTCACAGTCAAAAACAAGTATCCCTTACCACGGATTGATGACTTATTTGATCAGTTGAGAGGAGCACAATATTTCTCCAAGATAGACTTGCGATCAGGGTATCATCAACTTAGGATCAGGGATGAGGATATATCCAAGATGGCATTTAGTACGATATATGGACACTATCAATTTACAATTATGCTATTTGGTTTGACTAATGCTCCTGCCATGTTTATAGATTTGATGCATGAGTGATGAGGCCATTTCTTGATCGTTTCGTAATAGTTTTCATCAACGATATATTGATATATTCGAGGACTCGAGAAGACCACAAGCAACACCTCAAAGAGACGCTGCAGACTTTGAGGGAGCATCGACTCTACGCCAAGTTCAGCAAGTGTGAATTTTGGCTGTTAGAAGTCAAGTTTTTGGGACATGTCATTGGAGCAGCAGGTATTGCTGTCGATCCATCTAAGATTCAGGTTATTATAGATTGGCTTGCGCCGACATCAATTACGGAGGTCAGGAGTTTTCTGGGGTTAGTAGTATATTACAACATGTTCGTGAAGGACTTCTCGAAGATCACTTCATCGATGACCAGATTGACCAAAAAAGACGTCAAGTTTGATTGGTCTGAGGAATGCGAGGAGGCATTTGCTTAACTAAAGAGGTTGTTGACTATCGTACCAGTGTTAATATTACCAGAGACTAGACAGGGATTCCTAGTATATATAGATGCTTCCCATACTGGTCTAGGTTGTGTGTTGATGCAGGATAGAGGCACGATAGCTTATGCATCTAGATAACTAAAGATACATGAGAAAAACTATCCCACTCATAACTTAAAGTTGGTGCCGGTAGTGTTTGCTTTGAAGATATGGATACATCATCTATATGGAGAGAGGTTCACACTTTATACTGATCATAAGAATTTGAAATACCTCTTCACACAGAAAGAGCTTAACATGAGACAACGCTGAGGTTGGAATTTCTTAAGGACTACGACTTTTCTATGGAGTATCACCCAGGAAAACTAACATAGTTGCTGATGCACTAAGTAGGATGTCGGTTGGAGATGTCGAATTTGTTAGATGCCATATGACACATGAGTATGGATTACTCGAGAAAGCGGCAATGATGACGTAGTCAGATATTCCTACAGATACTCAGGTGATGATTTGCCCTCAAATAAGGCTTCGGATAGTGTCTAGTCAGAGAGTATTAGAGGGACGAGAGCTGACATCTTATACCCGAGATTCAGTGAGTTGGCCTAGAGTACTGAGCGTATTGACTGGACAAAGACGACGAACCACCGTTTGAGATTCAGAGGCAGATTGTGGATACCGGCAGTGGTAGAGCTGAGACATGAGATTCTTTAGGATTCACATTGTTCCTGGTTCAATTTTCATCCAGGTAGGATCAAAATGTACCATGACATGAAGAGACATTTTTGGTTGTCTGAGATGAAAGCGGACGTATCGGAGTTTATCAGGAACTTTGGAATTTGCCAACAGGTGAAGACAGAGCATCTCGAGGATATGCTTAGGCTTGTGTACTTGAGTTTGGCGGATCATGGGAGGAATACCTACCGTTGTGTGAGTTTGCATACAACAGTTATCAAGCTAACATTGCGATGGCGCCATTGTTGGGTTTTTGGGGTTCATACGCAGCGGAAAATTCAAAACAAATTTTGAAAAACCCCAACAGGATCGAAAATAAGTTCCATTAAAATAAATCAATGAAAGTAAATCATACATTATTCTGTGATTTCCTTTTGATTGTTCGATTTCCAAGACGTTCAAGTGCGCGTCCTCTATCACAAATCCACACACAAACCGTGACCACAATTTGGAGTGCTAGCCCCAATAGAGATTGAAAATGATTTTTCTCTCTCCCTAAATCCAGAGAACTCGAAGATTGTAAAACAAAATCTAATTTCATTTTTAGGGTCCCACCCTTTATTTATATGTGTACATAAGCCCTCACTTAAAATCCTATTCGTAATACAATTATTATATTTAGGCGGTTTAAGCAAATTACACATACACCCCTATTAATTAGTTACCATATAACAAATTGTAAGGGCTTTTATGTCATGAATTTTATCATATAAAATTCATTACTCTGGACCAATTGAAATTGTGCAAAGCCATTTTTTGTGTGCGACCCAATAGGTTCATGCGACATTGGCAGTGAACCAAAAACCATTTTGGTACACAAGTCATAAGCGGTCTCTAGCAAGGCGTTATGACTACCCAAGTAGCATGAATATCAACATCGATACAACCTAATTAATAATGTATATCATATCCTTTTGTCGTGCGATATCCTTTGATTAAACATAAGGCATGGAAAGTCACCCTTAATGTTCAATCGTACTAGTCTCGATATTTAGGTAAACTGAAAAACATCCAAGTGACATTGATCATATCAATTCACATGGACTTGGCCATTATCAGTTTATCTTATTGAGGGATCCACTGATATCTCTCTCTATACGAGAGTGACAAATTTTATCTTGATTACACACCTTCACATATTATTCACACGGTAACCAATCACAATCTTTAGAATTGGCCGGTTAAAGACAAAATTTGATTGTGTCAAATTATCATGCTCCTAATATTTAAGTCTATGGTAATCTCAAGTCAAATGACTAAATGATATACCTATCATGAGTAACACCTATGACTTAATCCATATGGTGTTCTCATAGCGGGTCGGTCTAGTATCTTATTCCCTAATAAGTACTCACGATCTTAATTTGTATCCCTATACGCATGATCATCACATGACCATCAATTAAGATTCGCACTAGTCTTAATTCATTATAGTTCCTAGTATAATGACCGAGTAGGGACATTTATGATATTTCAACAAATACCCTTGGATCTTACTATAAGGTAAACACGCAATCACTTATAATAAAATAGTAAATAAGACCTCTATTTTATTAACTAAAACTATAAGATAAACAATGTTTGTAGATTGACCTAGGGCATATGCCCTAACAGCCATTTGAGGCATTATATGGCAAACCGTAACGTTCACCAATTTGTTAGGCTGAGCCAGAGGACCGGAACATTATAGGGCCTGAAATTTTTGTTGATCACACCGAGAAGGTACGACAGATTCGCTATAGGCTTAAAGGAGCCTAGGAAAGGCAAAAGAAGTATGTTGACACATATCACAGCGATCTCACGTATGACAAGGGAGCCTTGGTGTATCTAAAGGTTTCTCTTTGGAAGGGTTTTAACAGATTTGGTCTGAAAGGCAAGTTAGCACCGAGATTCATTGGTTCTTTCAAGATCAAGAAATGAGTCGAAAAAGTTGCTTATGAGCTGAATTTACCTCTACAGATGTTGGGGATTCATCTAGTGTTTCATATTTCTATGCTTCGATTAGCCAAGTCGAAAGCAGGCGAGTGACCGACACTTGACTTGAGTCGGATTGATCTGAGTGAGGACATATCTTACCAGGAGCAACCGTACAGATCCTAGACCAGAGGGCACAACGGTTGAGATGCAGTTCTATACCAAAAGTGTTAATCAAGTGGCAGTTCCATAGAGACTAGGAACTCACTTGGGAGCAGGAAGACTATATGTGAGATAGGTTTCCGTACCTCTTCGAGTCAGGTATAACTTTTAGTTGAGTTTAATTTCGGGACGAAATTTCCATTAGTTGGAAAGAATTGTCACGGCCCAAATTTCTAATCCTAGTTTAATCCTTTAATCAGGATCAAACGACCCGTGACGTGGGACCCGTAGCGAGATACATGTCGTAACCGAGGCTAGGTGTCCGAGGTAAATGTTATATTTTTTATGGTGTATGCCTAGTCTATTGTATATGTGTAGACTGCTAAGTCATTTCTACTTACATATAGGTGTCGAGGCATAAGTGGATACGTGCCTTGATATGGATACCGGCATGGAACCGAGTTAGAGATCAATATGGTGAGTTGGTATAAGCTTTATAGTGCTTTTATAAGTGATATAAATGGGCTATGGTTGGTTATGTATAATTACACTTAAGTTAGTAAGTCAAAACAATGACCACTTGACATTTCTCGAGACACGTGTTGGCACATCTCAACACAAATTGAGTCACTCATTGGTGTCACTTGGCATGAGTTAGTGGGACATGTGTTAGTAGGTGAACCATTAGATAAGTCTCGCGATATGTGCGCACGTTAAGATCAAGGGCTATCAATCAACCATATCTAATTCACGACTATAAAGCTTTTGGTCAACACAAGCAATTCAACTCTTTCTTTTTGAATTCTTAAGTAAGAAGCAAAGCTTGCTGGAGTGAAGAGAGTAGCTGGAGTGAACAACAAATTTAGTGATTTGGTGAAGAAGAACTCAAGTTAAGCTAGTGTACATCAAGTTAGGTAACTTTTCTACACCATAAACATAGCTCAATTCAATGAATTCATGTATTTGATGATAAGCGTTGCTATTTTATGTTGGTAATGATGTCTTGGAACTTGGGAAGTGTGTATTGAGGTGTTCAAGGCATTAGCATAGCCTTTGTGTGGAGAAAACTCAGAATTATATTTGCGAATTCTGGGTTCTGCAACACATAGCACGCTATGTATGATAGGTAGTGCGCTACGTCGGTCATTAGCGCGCTACACAGGGTCATTAGCACGCTACATGCTATGACAGCATAAAAAAATCAGCAAGTCTCAAGAGGTCCTTAAACAATATAAATGAGTCTAATATGCTAAGTAAATGTCCAAACACACTCAAAAACATATGATATGATGTCAGGAACCTAGGGAAGTATTCTAGGGATTCAAATACAAGTTTCGAGGTGTTGGGAGGCCGGAGTAGCACAGGAAATTACGTGGATTGTAAGTAAACTGATTCAGATATTTATTTACATATCATTCCTATTTACATGTTCATTTCCAGTCATTTGGACTGATTTACCTTTGTACTCCATATGCCAAGACTTGTTGTTCATTCTCATTACATGAGGTTGCTTTCATGGTATACTTTGTCGATCAAATAATTTTAGTGACTCCAATTCATGTGCTATGTCATTATTGATTGTTAATACATGTGGTTAGTGAAATAGCATGCTATTAGGTAGGTGTTACATGGTATTGTAATTCATTTCCTTTGTGCATTGGATATGCAATTGCTTTATTAGATTATGAAACAATGTTGTTTCTTGAAATATGAAAGTGGTTCTTGTATCAATGGTCATTACATTAAAGAGGTCCGTCGGACATACGGGGTCACTAAAATTCCAGGGTGATCGAGATCTCTCCATTATCTTGTGCAGCACACGGGAAATGAGTCCCGAGGTTGTTGACAAGCATAACTTGCGCAACACACGAGGTATGGGACCCGGGTTGTTGGCAAGTTTTTATCGCATGTGATTGGCACCAGCGAAAGGTTATAAAGGCAAAAACACTACTAAGACCTTTACATTTATGTAAAGCTAAGTTCCATCCTCATATAGTGGAAAGGCTTATGTGATAAATATCACGACCGACCGGCCCTAGATCATTACTACTTAGCCATGTGTCAGTTTCATGTTGTTTAGATAAAGTATCTCTTTGCATGTTCTCTTTACTGCATAGTTGCTATTATCATGCTTTTAGATACTTGTTGCATAATTGAGAATGTGAACAAATGTCACTCAGTCTTACTTTCTACTTTCTTTTACTCACCGTCTAGTTTGTGATGGTGGATGCAGATCCAGAAAAGAGAAGATCGTCTACTACCTCTGAGCCAGTGGAGCACTGCTACACCGGATTTTGTAGGTTTGATTTTTGATGTATTGTTTTTATATGTATATGGTATAATTTTGGAGTTATATATTATGGGTTGAGTAAGTACTACCTTGACCAGACATATGATGTTATATATCGTCGTTTCATATATATATATGCATGTTACCTTTATTCCCTGGTTTTTCCACAACTGTAAGGCATTATGTTATAAGCTTTCGCTAGTTAGTTTAGACTTCCGCTGAATAAGATTTTAAATAAGTAAAATTTTTTAACTAACTCTGATTTATGAATGGTCATAGGATAGGTATAGGTTTATAATCATTTAAAAAATATATATAATAATAATTGGTAAGTAATAAGTTTTTAGAAAGGCTGACTAGTTGCTTGTTAGGTCTTATATGGTGAGATTAGGGCTTAATAACGAGATTAGGTCGGGCGGTGCCCTAATTTGAGAAGAGGTCGTCACACATACTATGATCTCTAAATCTCAAGGAGTAGCTTCCCTTCCATAAGTTGCAAGTCATGAAGGATTATAGCCCTTATAGACTATGATTTCAAAAAGGTTTGGGATCTAAAAAATTACCTTCTTATGAAAACAATCAATACTAGCATGATATGTTGCTAGCCACTCAATCCCTAGTAGTGCATCATATTCCAGGAACTCTATTACCCTCATATCAATTGGATGCTCATTCTCCACAATTTTGACTATACATCCCTCGCAGAACAGATTAGGATAAACTTTCTTACTCACTGTTGTGCTCTAAATCCATAATAAGTGATTACTTGGCTTTAACTGGTTTCAACTCATCAGCCATTGCACCAGCAATATAGGAAACTGTAGAACCAACATCAATTAATACATGCATATCTCGACCACAAATGTTTAAAATACCATCCACAAGCCTTCAAGTAGCCTTTGGATCTGCCTCAACACTGCATTAGTAAACATTCATGCTGGTTGTGTTGTACTGCTTATCGATGCAGTTGGTCGCATAGTTCCATCTTTCTAAATATGCGATGTCCAACCACACTGATAACATATTGTGGAAGCCCTCTGAGAAAACCTACTAGCTTGTGGAATCTTCTTAGACCCACTTGCTTTCAATGATGGTTGAGTCCTACTTTTGCCATTACCTCCAGATTGAGGTCGTGGCAATGGTGGTTTGGCTAATGAAGCTTGAGAAATAGGTGGAACCGGCGCACTAACAAATGTCATCCCTACACACCCTATTTTTGTAATTGCTCTAGTTGTACTCCTCTTCCTATTCGATGAACAAAAATAAATAAATTCCTGGGTTTTTTGACTCCCAGGAACTGTGCTAGTGGTGGTGGCATAGATACTGCTACGGTTTCACATACTTAATATGGCTGCTTTGACCTCCATCTGACTCTTAAATATAAATGCATAACTAGTGCGGGGATGAGAGGAAACGACAACACAAATCTCATAATTGAGCCCACCAAGAAACATATATATTTTATTCTTATATGACTACGCCATTTTATTCTAGACTGTAGCAGAGCTAATAAAAATTAGGCTTTGACTTGGCACTGATACAAAGTTATAGCATCCCCTATCCTAATCAGGGTAATACTCTCGCATGAAACCCTAATTAAGCCTTAGTAACCTAACATGACTTAACTAGAGGCAACAACCTCTCCTTTCGCACCTGATAAACACAACATGTATATCGATATCGAATTAAGAATTCAATATACATGCATCAGAATATTAATACTTTTTCGATAATCAAAATGATATACATAAATACGGAGTTTATCAAAACCTAAAACTCATATATAAAACCACCCAACCCTGTTCATTTACAACCAAGTAATTGAAATAGTTTACATATATAGGAAGGCTTATTACATCGTAGAGAGGATAGTAAAACTCCTAAATCTTCTCTTTTCCCTACACTGAAGCGCTAGGTTGAGAATCTGAATTGTTAAATTCATGCTTAGTAAGTCAGGATTAACAAAGCCATCAACATTCCTTATAATAATCAAGAGTAATATGCAAAAATAATATTCTTCAAAGATAACTATCAGGATTATGAAAAACATATAATCCAATAAATAACGGATGCAAGTCAAATAATCAATGAATATTACAATGTGATTCCCTTTTCTTTTGTAAATCTAGGGTCGATTACCTACTAAAACCATTAATGCGATTGCTAGATCGACACATTGGCCTATGTACTGTCTAGCCAATCCATTAATATTCAATGGTTCTATCACAAACCCTCTAGTGAATATGTAACCCACGCAACCTATTTAGCTAAGTAGGATTTAACATATAGGCCAAAATCAAACCCATATCCTATACAACCTGTTCTCAATTCCAGGATTTAATTTTGTCGATCACCTCAGACACTATTTTCGATTTAATAAACACATCACCATGGAAATAGCCCTCATTCACTCCATAAACTATATGAACTACATATATTATAAATATTAAGTCAACATTGATAAATAAGTGAATGCATACTTACCTCGATTTGGTTTTTTTTTTCCAAATTCCTTACTTTTCCGGGTCACTCGACCTTTCCATAGTGTTCCAAAACCTATAACAAACCATTTGTGGTTAATATATGTCTAATACCCTATATTTGAAACCCTTAAATCAGTCCCTAAGACCTTTGGAGATTTTAACCAAATTTCAGCACAATTGTTGTTTTCCGGGAGGGAGCGCGCTCCCTCATTTGGTGAGGCGCGCTCCACCAACTGGGCTCCTGACAACTTATGAAGGGAGTGCACTTCCCTACTACAGGAGCGCACTCCACCTTTCACTATCCCGAAAGTGAACTGGGTAGTAGCCCCTATTCCATTACCAAATCATAATAACAACATCATACATTCCTCAACACATCAGGGAGGACCTCTAATGAGGTTTACACTCATTTCCAATAATCAACAACAACAATTCACACAAAAATCATCACCAACTCTCCAATTCAATTCAAATACCAAAACTAAACTTACCAACATTGATGATCTATAATCTATAGTGGTTTGATCACTTTAAATCACACTAGAATCCTCTAGTGATCAACTTCCTCAAGATCAATCCCTCGGCTGTTTGGTCTCTCTCACTCACTCGAATTGATCGAATGAAGATAATTTTGCACATTTTGATTTATATATATAGATTTTCTCGAGATACGCATCGCACTATCTCGAGGCTGATCAAGTGAGCATTGTGTTTAAAGTGACACAGCCTATTGTGACACACATCTTAACATAATCTACACTTATGCTCATCTCGAGGTGATCCAACGATCCATATAATTTAAATCAAACTTATATTTTCAATTATACGCACACATATATATATTGTGTAATTTCTCACCAATAAATTCACCGAACACGCGTACGAGTATTCTCAAGTGTACATATTCATTCCACGACCCCTTCGTCTCACTTTGTGTACCAACAATTTATTATTTAGCTGTTCATTTTCCAATTATATATTTGTATTTAAATTCCCCTTTTATAATGCAACCTATAATTTCACCAAACGTTCCATACAAACCCACGCACACGCTAATTGAGGTATGCCATAATTAATGACACGCACTTCAAGTATAACAACTCGCTTGTAGTAATAGCGCAATCAACTTACGTTGATAACGGATATCGTCCTCAGGGAAAGGTTTTTGCACTAGTTGTATATCACCTACTTAACTTGAACTATTGCTAAGGGGCTCACTTTTAAATGACTTTAAATCTAAACAAAACTATTATAATAAATCACTTTAAACTTTAGTTGAATTTTTATATTAAGGATATTTTAGTTCACAACTTCACCTAGGTAATTTAATAATATGTTTTTTTATTTATGTGTACATCTAAATATGTTGTGTTCAATTCCTAATTAAAATAGACAAATTTCTTTCAAATCCATTTCAACCCACTGTCATGACGGAAAAGATTCTAATGTGCAAACTAGAACGCTACCTATCGTTGTGAATAACGTAATTTCCACATTGCTTTAAATCTCAAATTATTAGATTCATAACAAATTAAGTTTACTATCTGCGCCTCCCTAATTAACAACTATTGCTCGATGTTGTGTATTTTATTGTTGTACCACTCATATGCGGATTAGAAGTTTTAATGGCCATGGTAACTCTTAAAGCATAAGTTCATTAAACAAGTGATCAAGATGTCTAAAGCATTACACTTAGAATCAATACAAATTCTAACCATTGCACTTTTTATTATCATTTTTTCATTCATATTACAATGTATAACATTCATACCATAAGATTCATTGGTCCTTTAGATAAATAGACTACTCGCATATCATTGAAACACACACATCACAATTCAATATATAATTCATTGCAAAACCAAAGTTAGTATAAATTTACCATAAATTAATAAGGGAATCTAAATACTGATTGCAAACGTGGAATGTTTAACGTTTCTCCAACAAAACTCCTTAATATTCAAACTCAATGCTAAATTACTCTACTAGATGCTAATCTCCTTCTATGTGGTTGGCTCTCTCCTATTTACCACGTTTTAATACATATTTATACTCTCTAATAAAAATTAAAAATCCAAAATTACAATTTAACCCGAATTTAAGCTTCACTTTCTAATTTTTGCGAAGTTGGCGCTGTCACTAATGCTCTGGCGCCGTGTGTGTTAAGTCACGACACCGCCCTATGCCACAGCTTCATTTGTGGGATTTTGAGCTTGTGGAGCTTCGGCGGTGTCCCCTATATGTCCTGACAATGTCCCTTGTGAGCCATTGCACCACCACTACTCTAGACCATCAAAGTTGGTTTTTTTCATTTCTTCTTCTCTCCCATGTCGTGCCTTGTCTTCCCACAGAGTCAATACATGCTCCCACAGTGCCAACTTAAATTTTGTGGGTTTTTGCTCTATTTCTTCTTATTTTTCCTTGGTTTTTTGCAATATACCTTAATTTTTAAAAATGCAATAATACCATGAATTAGCACTCATTTGAGGATATTTATACTAAACATACTACTAAATGAATTATATATATACGTATAAATAATAACTTAGCAAATACCCCCAAACTTAACATTTTGCTTGTCTCGAGCAAAGGTGTATTCTACTAAGTCTCATAATAACTAATTCTCATTCGATTCACTTGTTCATGGAGTATCCTTTAATTTACAAAGTCTCAAGTTAACAAACCACTCAAGAGTTCTTCTTTGCAAAAACTTATATTTTGAAGACATGTAACGTTAACAACTCATACAACTTCACTTTCAAAACACTAAAGTAGATCTAAAAAAAACCATCACTACTTACAAGTTTGTTTCATTTCAACATTCAAGTGACAAGTATCCAATCTCATGATTTCTCATTAAGCTCAAGAATTCACAAATAAGTGTAGATCAAGCTTATCCTGATAGACTTTAGCACTTTAAGAGTCTATAGAACTTTAACTTAGTTGGAATGGAAATTTAACTTAACTAGCTACTCGCACTTGAGCTAAAGCTTTTATTTGAAGAGTTTTAGATTACTTCCACCTTCTTTTCTCTATTTTCTTTCTCATTTCTTTTCTTCCTTTTCTCATTTTTATTTAACAGTCTTTGCTCCCTTTCCTATGGACTTATTCTTCCTTACTTTTTGCAACCATCAAGTTCTCTGCTCCTTTTCCTGTAGAACTTATAGGATGCTCTCATTTTTTTTTGTTTATTTCTAAAACTCTTGTTAACACTTTTCACTTTCATTAATTTAAGTACGTTAACTCCAACTTTTATTATACAATGCTTATTTCTTCCCCTCTTTGAACCAAGCCTTTCTTTGATTTTATTTTCATGTAAGATTCACACTTATTATAGAACCCTTAGAGATCTAACTTTTTCCACAAGAAGTGTTCAGATTTCTTGTTTTTGTTTGAAGTTCAAGGTCTTCCCTAACTCTAGGTTTCTAATCACAAAATCACATTGTTGTTTGCTACATTTCATTGTTTCATTTTCTTCAAAAATTTAAAATATCCTCTTGAGTTTCATATCAAAAAGATACTTGTAATCTATTCATCTTCAAATAAAATCATGAACATACAAATGAATTACTTATTCATTATATATTACTATATATATCCTAATCTATATTACTTAAAAAATCATATATTAAGCACATGAAAATAATATTTTCACTTATGATCTCCGATCCATAATGCTTGGATCCACCTCGGATACCAAAATTCCAATTTAAATCCGAAAATCCTTAATTAGTCGCCTAATCAAGTTTATGAAATTCTCGACTTTTACAATTCTTCCCAACTAATTGAAAATTTCTTCCTCAAAATTTGAACTTACAGGTTACCGAACAAAAAGAGATATGAGAAAATGATCTTTCATATAAAACTCTTTCAATTCAAACTTGTAAAACTATTTTCAAGGTGAACCGTTAAGTGGACCTAATCACTTTTGTCGTATACAACAACTCATTGATAGAGATCATAAATATCTCACCTTTTCATTTCCAACTTCGTTGCTTAAAGAAAAGTTTTCTTCGTTACTTTGTCAATTTCTTGTAATTTGTGAATTTTTGATGAGTTAAGAGTCAGATTTGTGGAATATCTGATAAACCTCGCTCTACTTCACATTTCATGCCATGAATCCCATTCAAGCATCAATACTTAGCAAGATATAGCCTATTTTGCTTTTCAACAACACCTGTTTCATTCTTTAACTGATAACAATTCTACAAACTGTTGATAATTCTTTCCCTATCCACAAAGCTCTAGAATACCCATTCTAGTTTACTTCCTCATCGCCGACCATTTTTTTCATCAGAATTGTTGGCTAATCAATTCTTATGCTATTATCTGCCTAGATATATATAATGGTGTAAATAACATTTGAGCATGACCGTAGACACTAAGTAGAGTCGCCTGTCTATTTGATCCATCATCATTCCACCATTTCTCAATAGAAACTTATAATTACACAAGTCATCCTATGACTATAAATATCTAATACATTTGTTATCTCATTAAAAAAGATATCAAATTTCAATCTGATCAGAAAAAGAAACATGACTCATCGTGCAACTCTCACTTATTATCTAAATGTCTACTTACAATATTATTTAAGTTGTGGACTAGAAAAAAATTATCAATTCTAATTCGTCAGCCAATTCACTTAACTTTTCTTTTGACTGGTTAGAAAATTAATAACTTTTCTAACTTCGTCAAATCATTTTCTATTCATGAGTTCATAATAAACCTCATTATTTCACATTACCAATGTATTCATATAGGTTTTTTTATCATTTCTCCAACTACTGAGGTTTCCATCATCTCAATCTCAATCATTTACTCTTCACTAGACTTTTTTTGTTACTAGAATGGAGATAATTATCCTTAACTTAAGTAGACTTAGGTCTCTAAAAAGAGATATTAACATATTTAATAATTATACTATCACAATATAACTTTTAAATAGTATCTCATACAAGTTATAAATATAATATATCTCTTTGCCTCTACTCAAAACAATGTAAGAATATTCTATTCTTCAAACAAACCAAGTTTGATATAATGTCCTCTATTCAACATTTCCAATCTATACAGATAATAAAAACTAATTGAGCTGTAATTCAAACATTTCGTTTAACTTCATTTATATCTTCACCATCATATATGTATTTTACATCAACTCCAATTTACAATAACTAGTGTTTTTGTCACGGCCAAAATTTTAAATTCTAGTTTAATCTCTTAATCAGGATCAAACGACCCGTGATGTGGGACCTGCAGCAAGATACGTGTCGTAACCGAGGCTAGGTGGCCGAGGTAAATGTTATATTTGTTGTAATGTATGCCTAGTGTATTGTATATGAGTAGACTACTAAGTTATTTCTACTTACGTATAGGTGTCGAGGCATGAGTGGAGACGGACCTTGATATGCATACCGACGTGGGACCGAGTTAGAGAGCAATGTGGTGAGATGGTATAAGCTTTATAATGCTTTGATAAGTGATATAAATGGGGCTATGGTTGGTTATGTATTAATAAACTTAGTTAGTAAGTTAAAACAATAGCCACTTGACATTTCTAGAGACACGTGTTGGCACATCTCAACACAAATTGTGTCACTCATTGGTGTCACTTGGCATGAGTTAGTGGGACATGTATTAGTAGGTGAACCATTAGATAAGTCTTGAGATATGTGTGCACATTAGGATCAAGGGCTATCAATCAACCATATCCAATTCATGACTATAAAGCTTTGGTGAACACAAGCAACTCAACTCCTTCATTTTGAATTTTTAAGTGAGAAGCAAAGCTTGCTGGCGTGAAGAGAGTAGCTGGAGAAGGAAGAAGAACAACAAATTTAGTCATTTGGTGAAGAAGAACTCAAGCTAAGCCAGTGTACATCAAGTTAGGTAACGTTTCTACACATAAACATAGCTCAATTCAATGAATTCATGTATGATATGCGTTATTGTTTTATGTTGGTAATGATGTCTTGAAACTTGGGAAGTGTGTATGGAGGTGTTCAAGGCATTAGCATAGCCTATATATGAAGAAAACTTAGAATTTTGTTTGCAGAATTCTGGGTTCTACAACACATAGTGCGCTATGTAGGTTTGGTAGCACGTTATGTCGGTCATTAGCGCGCTACACAGGGTCATTAGCTCGCTACATGCTATGACAACATAAAAAATCAGCAAGTGGAGGTCCTTAAAAACTATAAATGAGTCTAATATGCTAAGTAAAGGTCCAAACACACTCAAAAACATATGATATGATGTCAGGAACCTAGGGAAGTTTTTTGAGGATTCAAATACGATTTTCGAGGTGTTGGTGGTCGGATTAGCATAGGAAATTGCGTGGATTGTAAGTAAACTGATTGAGATATTTATTTAAATATCATTCCTATTCATATGTTCATTTCCAGTTATTTGGACTGAATTTCCTTTGTACACCATATGCCATGAATTGTTGTTCATTCTCATTACATGAGGTTGCTTTCATGGTATAGTTTGTTGATAAAATGATTTCATTGACTCCAATTCATGTGTTATGTCATTATTGATTGTTAATGAATGTGATCAGTGAAATAGCATGCTGCCAAGTAGGTGTTACATAGTATTGTAATCCATTTCCTTTATGCATTAGATATGCAATTGCTTTATTGGATTCTCAAACCATGTTGTTTCTTGAAGTATGAAAGTGGTTAATGTATCTAGGGCCATTACATTATAGAGGTCCATCAGACATACGGGGGTTATTAAAATTTCATGGTGATCGGGATCTCTCCATTATCTTGCCAACACACGGGAAATGAATCTCGGGGTTGTTGGCAAGTAAAACTAGTGTAGCATAAATGGTATGGGACTCGGGGATGTTGGCAGGTATATATCGCAGGTGACTGGCACCAGTGAAAGTTTATTAAGGCAAGAGCAATGCTCATGCCTTCTCATTAATGTAGAGCTTAGCTCCATCCAAATATAGTGGAAAGGCTGATGTGATGAAGATCACGGCTGACCGACCCTAAATCATTACTACTTAGCCATGCTTCAGTTTCATGTTGTTTAGCTGAAGTGTCTCTTTGCATGTTCTCTGCATAGTTGCTATTTTCATGCTTTTAGATACTTGTTGCATAATTGGGAATATGAACAAATGTCTCTCAGTATTACTTTCTACTTTCCTGTACTCACAGTCTAGTTTGTGATGGTGGGTGCAGATCCATCGAGTAGTAGACTGGGTAAAGAGAAAATCTACGACTACCTCTGACCAGTGGAGCACTGCTACACCATATATTGTAGGTTTGATTTTTGATGTATTATTTTTATGTGTATGGTGTACTTTTGTGGTTATATATTATGGGTTGAGTGAGTAATACCTTGACCATACACATGATGTTATATATCACCATTTCATTATATATATGCATGTGACCTTTATTCCTTTGTTTTTCCATAATTGTTAGGCATTATGTTATAAGCTTCCGCTAGTTAGTTTAGACTTCTGCTGAATAAAATTTTAAATAAGTAAAATTTTTAATTAATTCTAATTTATGAATAGACATAGGATATGTATAGGTTTATAATCATTTTAAAAAATATATATAATCATTTTAAATTAATATAGTGTTGTGAATCTATATCCTTTGTGCATTAGTTATGCAATTGTACTTGTTAGATTCCAATACCGTGTTCTTCTTTGAATATGAAAGTGGTTCTTGTATCTAGGGTCATTTTATGATAGAAATCCGGTTGACATACGGGGCTCACTAGACTTTCCAGGGTGATTGGGATTTCTCCACTATTTTGCGCTGCACACGGGGTATGGAACTCGGGGTTGTTGGCAAGCATAACTTGGGTGACATCACAAGTTGTAAGACTCGGGGTTGTTGGCAAGTATACATCCCAGTGACTGACATTTGGGATAATTATAAAGGTGTCATTCATACTTGATAGAAAGATAGTCAACATATATATGCATTAATTGACTTCTAGGGGTGCCCACACCTCGTACTGCTATCTTTGTAGCCTCTCCCGAAACGTGGTGGAAAAATTGTACTGTGTAAGTATGACCTTCACAGAGATGTAGAGCACAGCTCCATCCTCATATAGTGGAAAGGCTGATGTGATGAAGATCACGACCGATCGGCCCTAGATCATTACTACTTAGCCTAGTGTTAGTTTCATTTGTTTAACTAAAGTATCTCTTTGCATGATATTCTTTCAGCATAGTTGCTATTATTATTATGCTTCTTGATACTTCTTGCATAATTGGGAATATGAACAAGTGTCTCTCAATATTACTTTCTATTTTCAAGTACTCACCGTCTAGTTTGTGATGGTGGGTGCAGATCCATCGAGTAGCAGGCCAGGCAAAAAGAAGATCGACGACTACCTCTGAGCCAGTGGAGCACTGCTACACCAGATATTGTAGGTTTTGCTTTTGATGTATTACTTTTATATGTAAAAGATATTCTTTTGGGGGTTGTATATTATGGGTTGAGTGATAGGTACCTTGACTAGACACATGATGTTAGATATCGCCTTTTCATTATATATATGCATGTGATCTTTATTTCCTAGTTTTCCCACAATGGTTATGCTACATATTATAAGCTTCCGCTAGTTAATTAGTTAAGACTTCCGTTGCATAACTTTTAAGTCAGTAAATTCTAATTAACTTTGATTTAAGAATTTACATAGGATAGGTATATGTTTATATCTATTTGAAAACTAATAAAAAAGTGGGTAAGTAGTAAGGTTGTTGAAAAGACTGACTAATTCTTTTTTAGGTCCTATAGGGTGAGATTATGGCTTAATAACGAGATTAGGCCGGGCGGTGCCCTAATTTGAGAAGGGGTCGTCACAGTTCATCACAGTTTTAAACTCCACCACTAACTAATCACGTGGTGTAGCACTACATTTGAACCAATATACAACATCTTCACTGATATTAGTTGTATATTACTTTGGTTCAAAACTTTCAACATTTAGAGTTTGACTTCTCATAAGATGCTTGTGAAGATATATCTAGTTGCATCAAACTTATAGTTTGATATCCTATGTCTTCTCGAGACTTATTTGCCTAAAATTTCCCTTTTTCATGTGTATGTGAGAATTAATTGACCATTTGTTTACCTATACTTAAGCTTCCAATTGAATTCAATGAAACTTCATGGACTCTTTTATTCCGACTATCATCAATTCATTCGATTATTCAAAGACAAGTGGGTGCCACACACTAGTCTTCTACGCCGTGAATGAATCATGATTATGAAACATAATTACTTAGACTTTTGGTCATACAAAACTACTCCAGTGTCTTACCTTGACTAAAGGAGTCCGTTCGTGTCACTTCCAACAATCACAAGTCATCTTAACGTCTCATTTAATTTTTTACATAGAGTCTATTCCGTTCATTTTTTGTCAATCTTAGTTATTTTCACATTGATCTCACTTATTGGCTCATCTTTTAAACTTAGCATGACTTTGTTCAACACAAACATCACTTATAACTCTTTTGTAATGCTTTCAAAGGCGATTTTATTTATTTATCACTTCTCTTTTTAAAAATTTAACTAAGGACAATGCGACTTTTAATGATCATTCAATCAATTAAGTCATCCTTAACTAATCTTTATTTGAAACAAAGAAATTTTACGAACCAAACAGTTCCACTGATTGTTATTTCTTTAACTTGTTCCCATTTGTCTCTGATTTCCCGACTTTTCTTCTTCTCCAAAAGAAATTCGGTGCTTTTTTAGAGACTGTGTAGGATATCAAAATATCTTACTTTTCATCAATTCACTTTTTGAGGATTTCACTTTGTGTTTTATTTTAGAAAGGAGACAACACTTTGCTTCAAAGTATTTTACTTTCATAGAAACTGACTTAAACAACTTGACTGATCATATCACAATCTCATTATGATTTCCAAGTCAAGATTCAACTTGTCTAATCAATTTCTATTCTCAAACCACGTGTCTCCTTCTTCCTTATGGAGGATATTTTGGAAGCAACCCTCAATTGATCATGAATTCAACCAATATCTTATAGATTAGTTCTTCTCAAGTTGCTAAATCAACCGGTATTAACTTCATTCTAAAATCCAAAATATTCATATCTTGTGCTTCCAACAAGTCTCACTTTCATTTTACGTTTTCTAAACAATTCTTAATCATTTGAGACTTAAATTAATTTGTTTTGCCACTTTCCAAAGCGTTTCACAATTGTAATAGTTTGATACTTTCAATTTTTAAGGGGATCCATGTTCAGTATTTACGTACCTAAATTATTTGGATTTCCTTTCCACCCAATTTCTATTGGTTTCATAATTGGCACTTTAGCAGTCATATTGATATCGAACTACTTACAATACCCTTGTAAATTTAGACTTCTGAAGTCTATTTCTCACCTCATCATGCTCAGTTATCATTTCACATGTCTATTTTCTTTTTAATTGTCCATTCCTAGTCTCACTAGTTATATCTCGTGACTTAAGTACTAAACAGATGATGACAATAAACTTCTTATAGTATATCTAGTGATAATACAATAACATACAACAAATATATCACAATAACAAAGTATCCCTAGCTCACGGTTACTTCCCAACTAATCGCAACCTTATTACTGATCCTTGTTCCTCAAGAACATTACTGAAGTTCACGTAACTTAATGTAATCCAAGAGCCTTAACCCAAACTTTCCAATTGACTCAATCTTAACCATATCTCTGACACCAAGTTTGTTAGGTCCCGTCTCAATAAGTCCTGACTTATCCTAATTCCCTAATTAAGCATCTAATCTATTCAATTGAGTTACCCCCAAAATAATAGTTAATTTAATCCTCAATAATGCACTAAAACTAAATTATATCATCAATGAAACTTAATTCATGATTTATTTAATTGGAACGAATAGGAAATCATATGGATTATCTTTCGTATTTTTATAAAAATTTCGGCAGCACTTCCCCTAAAAGTTGTCTGCCAAAAAATTCAACTAATAGATAGCAGAATGGAGAAAAGCCTAGAAAGTTTCACAAGTCCCCTCATTTCACTATATATTACCAAATTATATTTCAATACTGAAACTAAGAAACTTCCACAAGTTTTAAGAGTTCAAACCTTAGACAAATTTGAACCATTCCACAAATCACATAATCATCAAAATAAACCATAAACTAGCTTAAACTCTCTAAATCCATTTTATAACTGTTCTATAATTATTTTGGAACCAAAATATGACTTACTCACACCCCAAAAACCCAAAAAAATAATATAAAATGACTACAACAAGAATTAAACTTTAGAACTTGAAAACAATCTCCAAAGATCTTCGAGTCTTGTTCGTTTTTCCTTTTGTTCACAGATAACCTAACATTATCAAAAACAAGTCAAAGATGTCAGGTAAATAAACTCATACTCTGCTCTATACTCCTGCAAATGTTAGTTCGAATATGTGGAGACATGTAATTACATTTTCAAATAACAAGAAATTTATATAACAAAGTGAAACCTTTTTAGTACTATTCAAGGTTCATAAATAGGTTGGCCAACCCAAGAATGAACTAAAAACAATAATAAAAGTCCAATGCATGCTCGCCAAAAAACTTGCGTGCTTTGGGTCTTCCATGTTCTAGTCATCTAGTCAGGAAACCTAGCCCCGAGTCCCGCTTGTGAGCTGTAACATTAACAAGCCATTGTCCGAAATGACATGAATGCATGATTAAGACTGATGCGAAATGCAATGCAAACAAAACACAAATGCAAGTACAAAGATAAACTCCATAAATAGTAAAAACCACAGTAGGGTTTTCTTACAACCAACTAACTTAAAATTGATAGCGAAGCCTGACATAGCGTTTTCCTGGCTTTCACGTACTTTGAACCTATTCCACGAGCTTCAATCCGAGTGTTTTTGGAATCTTCGACATTACCTAAAATCGATGAGAGATCCGGATAATTCTCCTAATCGAATTTCTAAAGTTTCGACCAATTTCTAAGTTATTTTGGTCTTTTCAAGTCCTAAAAACATGGAATCACTTCAAATCAACCCCTAAGATTTCCAGAATCCAATTTTGACTGCAAATTGTGGTTCGAAATTGAAAATTAACATTGACTAGGCATTTAAATAATTTTCTAAATTTTGGACTTTTTCAGGTATCGTATTACATATTACAAGGATAATCCCCAGTATAAATCCTCGAGAAAATTCTAAATTCCTCATTTTTCATAGAAATCCACCGTTTCTATTTATTTGTCCAAAAAAAATAAATTTTTTCTAATAATAATTTTCTTCTTATTTTTTCTCATTTTTGGAATTTTCCAAATATTCTAGCATATTCTTTTTATAAAGAAATGGGATTTGGGCCTGAACTGGGCCGAACCAGCTTCGTTCTGGGGCTTGACCCCTTCTTATTCCTCTTCGATGCATAGTTCCATTTCAATAGCAAATCAATTTTTATTTTCATTCGGGGTTGGGTTTAACCCAACCTAACACTCCAACAACAACAACAACACAACATAACGTCAACAACTCAACAACAACGCAATCACACACACTCACCTTCTTATCGCCTATGTCTCTCGATCTCGATCGCTCATTTGATCTCTCCCTAGCTCTATATTTCAATCGATCCTTCTCTATCTCTAGTTCAAAATATAGAGTCGGTGTGTGTGTGTGTTTTTAAAAGATAAATATGATTTCCTCGATATTCGTATTGCACGAATCTCGAGGCATATATGATGATTCCTTTATTATTTTGATCTTTTTTAGATACATGTTGCGTATGTCGAGGTCAATCTTGTGGCTATCGACGAGATCCTCATCACATAACCGACTTAGGTTAGATCAATTATTGATCTCCTCAAGATACATATCCCGTATCTCGAGTTAGATCTTATGGTTTTTATACAAACCTTCCCCCCACTTGATCTTTCTTGAGTTGTGGTTACACGTATCTCGTGACATGGACAAATCATCTCCAACAACCAATGTATCACAACCATTTTCTTCATCGATGCTCACGCTATGCGTATCACGAGGCAAATCCAATGTATCATTTTTAACTTAAATTAAACTATAAGATTCATTTATATATAGTTTATGTATATATACAAATATATATACACCTATATATTTTCGCGGCTATAAATTTGCCACGCGCGCCAATGACCATCCTCGGGCGTGCACACTATTGTATATCCCAAATGTGTCACCCTTGACCCCGCGTGTCACTAGGCGCCCATCAATTTATTAATTATTTTATATAATTTCATAATTATCTCTTATTTTTAAGTCCAAATCAAATTCTGAAAAATACTTCAATTTCGCCAAAAATTGAGAAATATTCTCAACACGCTCCAAAATAGCCGAACCGTGTCTACACCTTAAATTAACTCTATTTCGCAACGAATAGAGTATATTACATCATTTAATCACGTAGCACACGAAAATAATATTTACACTTTTGATTTCCAATCCATATTGTGTGGGTCCCACATTGGATACCAAAATTCCAATTTAAATTCGAAAATCCTTAATTAGTTGCCTAGTCAAGTTTATGAAACTCTCGAATTTCATAGCAACCTATTTAACTTAGTCAAAATTAACATATAGGCAGGGGAATCAAACCCATATCCAATATACCCTAATCTCAATTTCAGGACTTACTCTCACCGATCACATTAAACACCATTTTCTGTTTTATAAATACATCACAGTGTATATAATTCCCCATTCAGTACATAAACTATATGACCCAGGCAACATTAATAAATAAGCGAATCTATACATACCTCAGTTTATGTTTTTATTTCTAGATTTCCTAACTTTTTGAGTCACTCAAGCTTTCCCAGTGATCCAAATCCTATCACAAACCATTTATGGTTAATATAAGCCTAATTCCCTATATTTAGAACCTTTAAGTCAAACCCCAAGACCTCAAGAAATATCAACTAAAGCACAACATAGTTGCTATTTTTTGAGGTGGGAGTATGCTCCCTCATTTGGTGGGGTGCACTCCTATACTAGAAGGAGCGTGCTCTACCCTGCAATATCTCAACAGTGTACAGGGCAACAAACACTATCTAATCCATCAAACCATCAAAACATCATCAAACACTCCCCAAATATATCAAGGAGGATCTCTAGTGAGTTATCAACCTATTTCTAGTGATCAACAAAATAACAAAGAAATCATTATCTACTTATGAATTGAGCACGAAAACACTAAGACTCACATACCATAGTGATGATCTCTGGTTTGTAATGATTTGATCTCTTGAACTCCATTGGAAATCATTAATGAATCCATTTTTGAAATCAAAACACTCAGCTGCTTTTGTCTCTCTGTCTCTCTTTCTGTCTTTTTTTTTTCTCGATGGATTAAATGAAATAGTGAGGATAAGTTTTGAAGCTTTTGGATTTATATGTGTGGACTTTCCTTGAGATACGCATCACTCTCTCTCTCTTGAGGTTGATCAAGAGAATGATATGTTAATTTGACAAATCTTAAAGTGACACACATCTTAACACAATCAACACTTATGCTCATCTCGAGGGGATCCAACGATCCATATAATTCAAACCAAACTTGTAGTTTAATTATTTATAGTTATATATATTGATTATATATAAATATATATATATATATATTCATTGTGTATTTTCTTGCTAATAAATTCACCGGACATGCCTACGAGTATTCTCGTGTGTGCACATTTATTTCACTTCCCCCTTATTGAATGGTGTATCGACAATTGATTATTTGATTACTTATTTTTTGATTATAGGCTTGTATATAAATTCCTTTTTTATACTACAACCTATAAATTCACCAAACATTCTAAACTAACACAAATCATTACAAAAACCTACGCACACGCTAACCATGGATTGCCAGACTTAACCATGATCCTAACTAGGGTTAATTAAAATTTGAGCTAACACTAATCACCAGCTTAAGGTAACGGGTAATTACAGTATCCCAAATTTAAAGAAATTTTGTCCTCGAAATAAAAGTAAACGTAAAATTACCTATAGTTTTGGAGAGAAATGGAAACTACTCCTTCATATAAGAATCCCACTCCCAAGTTAGTTCCTCATCTCCGTGAAATTGCCATTTTACCTTAACCCAAATGAATCTCTTTGGTTCTCAACCTCTGAATCTTATGATCAAGTATGTAAATTGGCTGCTTATTGTAAGATAATTCTTCCTAAAGATCAAATTCATTCAAATCAATCCTTGGAGTGAACTGAGTCTTTGTATACGAAGCATAAATACGTGGAAGAAATTATGAACTCCAACTAGTTGAGGAGGTAACTCTAACATGTAAGCAACGAGACCAACTTTTTCTTACACTTTAAACGACCCAATATACCTTAGAGCTTGCTTAACTCGCAATCCGAACCTGTAGAGTCCTTTTATAGCTGAGACTTTCAACAAAACGAGATTGTCATTTGTCGTAGTCAAATGCTGGAGGGTCCGCTAAATTCTCCCTGTGTAGTCCTGAATCAACTCAGGCCCCAACAAAACTATATCTCCAACCTCTGACAAACACGTAAGTGAATGACATGGTCGACTATTTAGTGCTTCAAAAGGAGCCATTCCAATGCTAGGCAGATAGCTATTATTATAAGGGAACTCACACAACGAAATCTATTTCTCTTAGTTACCACCAAACTCCAGGATACAAGCTCGAAACATATCCTCTAACACCAAAATCATCCGCTCAATCTGCTCATCAATCTACAGATCGTATGTCGTATTGAGATTAAGAATAGTTTCCAGCTGTCTCTGCAATTCACTCCACAATCTGGATGTGAATCTTGAATCTTTATCCGAAGTAATCGATAATGGAACTCCATAAAATCTCAATACCTTACGTACGTATACCTCATATAATCAGTTAAGAGGATCTCGCAGGGAAACTAGCAAGAAATGCGCAGACTTGATCAACCTATCAACTACAACCCATACTGCATCGTGCTTATGCTGACTCAGAGGTGGACCGAAAACAAAATCTAGTGATATATGTTCCCATTTCCACTCAGGAATCGACCATGAATGCAATAACCCTTCATGTTTCCTATGCTCAGCCTTAACTTGCGTACATATTTCACATCTCTTTACGAACAAAGCAATATCAATTTTCATCCCATGCCATTAATAAATATGCCTCATATCGCGATACATATTAGTGTTACCTGGATGAATAGAGTAAAAAGATCTATGAGATTCTCGTAGCAACTTCTGCCTCAACTAATCCTGAGGTGGAATCCGCAATTTATCCTTGAACTGTAATGCACCATCATCAGAAACTGATAACTCAGGATGATCCCAACTAGCCGCTAGCCTTTGATGTGTTATTAAATCCTAATCAATTTTTTGACAATCAATCACCCGCAAAATCATCTCCGTTTTAGCCCAAATGTAAGCATAGAAGAACAAATTAGTAGCTCTAGAATTAGGTCTCTTAATTGATGACGTGCCAACTGGACTTTCATGTATCATCATCATAGACATTTCCTCGAAAAGTCTAAACTGAGAAGCTCTAGTAGTAGCTACATTCTCTCTACCTGTTCTTCTCCTACTCAAGGCACTAGCAACCACATTTTCCTTGCCAGGGTGATATTTCAGAGTGAAGTCATAATTCTTGAGGAACTCAAGACATCTATATAGCCTCATATATCTTTTCAATATTTCAACATATTATGATGTTTTTCAATACATTCTTTCCATTTATTTGAGTTGTAATTGCATACTGACATTCTTTTAACACACTTTTGTATTGTTCTAAATTACTCGGGCTCCAATTAACTTGTTTCTTTACTTCTCGTCCCACACCAATTGATGATGAAGTTAAGTATATAAATTTTTAAGGGAAACACCCAAATGTTATATGTGTATATGTATATATAGCCTAATAATTCATTACCAGAGAACTCACATAGGAAAATATTTCTTCCGGTAACTACCACCTTCCAAGTCACAAGTTCGGAAAGTATATTATTTGGAACTAATTTTAGCTGCAGATATATTATGTTAAGATTGAGAAAGGTCCCTCCCAGCTATTATACATTTCTTAACCATTAGGAATCAAACTTTCTGTTCCTCACTGAAATAATAATCTTGGTTCTCCATAAAATCTCAACTCTTTCTACATAAATACAATTCTTTTACTCTTCTATAAAAATTAAACCACAATACTGGAAATAGATTTACTGACTTTATCAATCCTACAACTACAACATCAACAACCTTCGGTTGTTAGCACAACTTAGATTAATCCATTATAAATTTCTAAGCATGAAACTTCATTCGTTTAGGGAAAGAATAATATAACCTTCTAGGTTAATAACACTCAGCTTCCACTTGCTGATATGTCTCATATTTCTTTATAAATTTGACACCATTAACTTTCATTATAGGTTACCAACAACTTATTCTTATCATAATAATTTTGAATTTCTCCTGAATGAATACTTTAAAGAAACCCATGAGATTCTCATACAATTCTTGCTTCACTTTTAATTCAAAATCCAATATCTTTCTTTACATGCTCAATATTCTAATTTGAAATTATCCAAACAAGATACCATTAACTAGTAGTCAACCTTTGACCTATTAGATAATCTCAATTAATTTCTCCAATAATTCATCACTCCATGAATCGTCATTACCTCAGCTCTAAATTGAGCTCCAAAGAATAGACTTACATTTACCAATCTAGACAACTCAGCTGATGATGTGCTTGCACATGACTTAAATTGATCATCATTACACATTTCAATCAAGAGATATTATTGAGAAGCTTTTATTGGAAATACAACCCCTAGTTTCTTCTTACTCAAGACATTGTCAACACGATCACATTTAATAAGTGATGTTTCAGAGTGAATTTCTAACATTTGAGAAATCCAAGGTATCTATATCACCTTCCATTTCTGCCACTTTGACTATTACACTTTTCAAACTTCCATAGTTTGAAATTTACTACTTTAACCTTACACTAATCTACTGGTTTTTGTACTTCTAGGTTGTCTTTTAATGACTCTTTTAAGATTATTAAGAATGTAGCATTTCTTATTCTGATTAGGGCGATACTTGGCCTGAAACCCTAATTAAGCCTCTGTACCCCAGCAAGACTTAACTAGAGCCAGCAGTCTCCCTTGTTGTACCTGATAAACTAAACTTGTATATCGATATCGAATAACTAATTCAAAATATAAGCAACAAAAAACAAAAACTTTTTTATAATTAATTGATATACATAAATACAGAGTTTATCAAAACCCAAAACTCGATTATAAACCTCTCAACCCTATTCATATATACAACGACGTAACTCAAACAATGTATATATATATATATATATATATATATATATATATATATGAAGGCTCATTACATGTTAGAAAAGGTAGTAAGACTGCTAAATCTTTTCTTTTCCTTTTGCTGAAGCGTAAGGCTGAGAACTTGAAATGTTAAATTTGGGGTGAGCGCTGCAACTTTCTCAATAAGTCAAGATTCACAAAGCCATCAACATTCCATACAATAATCAAAAGTTATATGCAATCACAATATGCACCAAAGATAACTAACGAATCCAATAAATAACGGATGCAAGTCAAACCATCAATGACTATTACACTATGATTCTCATTTCATTTGTAAATCTAGGATCGATTACCCATTAACACTATTGACATGATTTCTAGACAATTCATTAATGTTAGTGGTTCTATCCCAAACCTTCTATTGAATATGTAATCCCCTCAACCTATCTAACTTAGTATGAATTAACATATAGGTTTGGAAATCAAACCCATATCCTATATAACCTAATCTCAATTTCCCCATTCAGTCCATAAACTATATGAACTAAATATACTTACATATCTAGGCAGCATTAAAAAGTAAGGGAGTCCATACTTACCTAGGTTTAGGTTTCCATTTCAACCTAGTAATCCCCTCGATAGTGAACATGGCAACAACCACTATCCAATCCACCAAACCATCAAAACATCATCAAATATTCTCGTAATACATCAAGAGGGACCTTTAATGAGGTATCAACCTATTTCCAGCGATCAACAACAACAACAACAGAGAATTCATTATCTACTTATCAATTGAGCTTCAAAACACTGAATCTTACTCACTACAGTGATGATCCCTGGTTTGTAGTGATTTTATCTCCTCAACTCCATTGGAAATCACTCATGAATCCATCCTTAAAATCATAATTCTTAACTGCTTTAATCATTCTCTCACACACTCTCTCTCGATGGATCGAATGAAACAGTGAGGATAAGTTTGAATCTTTTGAATTTATACTTACGCTTTTCCTTGAGACAAGCATCGCACCATCATGAGGCTAATCAAGTGAATGATGTGTTAATGTGACACATCCTAAAGTGATACACATTTTGACGCCATCAACTCTTACGCTCATCTCGAGGTGATCCAACTATCCAAATAATTCTAACCAAACTTATAGTTTAATTATATATTTATATATCAATTATATATAAATATATATACCATGTGTATTTTCTCGCCAATAAATTCACTGGACATGCCTATGAGAACTCTTGGGTGTGCACATTCATTTCATGATGCCCTCGTCGCACTTGGTGTACCGACAATTTTAATTCGATTACTTATTTTCTGTTTATAGGCTTGTATATAAATTCTTTTTTATACTACAACCTATAAATTCATAAAGCATTCCAAACAAACAAACTCCTCGCATATGCTAATTGAGGTACGTCGGACTTATCACAAGCTTAACTCGGGTTAATTAAGATCTAGATTAAAACTAATCACCAACAAAAGGTAACGGGTCATTACAAGATGAGATTAATCTTTGAAATCTATCCAAAAATTCATTATAGTTTTCATAATCTTTCATTTTTACAACTTTGATTTGTCTTCTATAAGTACTAATTTTTCTTGTAGGCAAACATTGATCTACAAAAGCTTCTAACATTTGAGCCATCGTTATAAAATCTCGAGGAAGATAAAACAACCAATATTGTGCTTGATGTTTTAAAGAAAAAGGAAAAGTTTTAAGTTTTACTTATTCCAATGCGCCATCTTTAGGTTTCATCCCATTGACTTTGTGTTGCTATTCTCTTATAAACTTA
This sequence comes from Stephania cephalantha, assembly GCA_039657325.1. NCBI lineage: Eukaryota > Viridiplantae > Streptophyta > Magnoliopsida > Ranunculales > Menispermaceae > Stephania > Stephania cephalantha. Next base: position 35,491,416 of record CM077571.1, read on the forward strand.
TAAGGATTTTCATTATCTTTACCGTAAAAGCTAGGTAAAGCACTAACGAAGCCTAATCATAGTTTAAATTGAAGAAATCCCTCAGGATAGGCAATACACATTAGTTCATATGTAGTGATATTTTGATTGGCTTGCCAAAAAGTAAGTTCTCTATTGTAATTATAATTTTTAATATTATTAAGGTTATTATTGGTTTCCATTATGATAGCTTGGTGTTCCCAATGTTGTCGTTGTCCTAAATTCCGATTGAATGTCTTATCCACCTCATGATCAAACGGATGTAAATATCTTGTGAAATTAGAACGACGAAGTGGGTAGACCATACAACATCTAAAACTCATAAGAAATTATGTAAAAACCCTAGCAATGGCGCCAAAAATTGTCACGTGTCGAGCGTTGATAATAAGTTTCCCGTATATCCTTATTCTTTGTAGTAAAGATAAGTAGGATCGTCTCCACAGAGATTTAGCAAACTTCTTTAGGAAAAAGGTGTCCAAGTTTTTTATTATTTCTTTTTAACTTAATTTAATCAATTTAATTAAAACGGAAATGAAAAATCACTGATAAAAATATAATAATCAACTAAACTAATTAAACTATCTTAAATTAACATAATTGAAATTCACTAAATTCAAATCAATTCAATTTAATAGAAAATAAATATCTACACAAACATCCATAACAATGAAAAAATAATTCGTTTTGTATCCAAACATATTACTTAAATCATAGTCATAAGCATACTTTTATATCTTTATAAAAACTCTAGATCATTAAACTCATATAATAAGTAGATAGCCTTTAGCATACCATCAATTCTCCTTATAGCAATGGAAAAGCAACATTCGTATGTTATCGAAATAATCCTTCGAAAGCTCAAAGAAATCAACTTTAGGCAATAAAATAGTGTTACATTCTATGAAAACTTCGAACTACTAAGCCTGATACTTTAGAAAATCCACTTCAATATTAAACTTTGATATCAACCCACCTAGGACATTTAAATGGTAAAAGACCTTTTTAAATGATCCAAGTTACTACTTTAAATTAGATATAGAGTTCAAATATCACAATACACATTTTAGACTATGCATGCAATATAAAGTTTCATGATTATAATCCGTAAATAATAATTTATTAAATCAGTGAATCGAAAATGCGATTGGTTTAAAGCGTTAAGTACAATATCATCTCATTATGACTACATCACAAAATCGATCAAGTTCATGTTTGGACTTCGCTTAGATTAAAAACTAGTCACTCATAAACATAATAAACATTGCAATAAAGTAAATAAAAGACACATATAAATACCTATGATTAAATATTTTAAATCTTCAAATCATCTCCAAAAGCAATGAACAATAAATCTAAATTAAAAATATGAAAGAAATAAACTATGGCTCCAAGAGCAATGAAATATTGATTTAGGTGCTCAAGGGCAATTGATTTCATAGCTCCAGGTTCATATATACAATATTCTAGATAGTACATATACCTAACTAACTCAAACATCTCGTAGTTATGTAATATTCTTGAAATCGTATTTAGGGATTCCTGACTGATTCCACTAATAACTCAAATCGCTGGCCAAATCTGTGGAAATGTGTCTCGGGACTTCAACGATTTTTTTGGTGATTTATTCACAAACTGAGAATCGCTGCCAAATCGCTAGGAGTGATTTATAATTGATTCATTATTTGGTGGTGATTCGTTGTGCGTGCCTTCCACTTGGTCAAATCCTTCATTTTTCTTTTTTTTTTCATTTATTTCTTCATATATTCTAATTATAGCCTGATATCACAAAAATAAGAGAAAACTATGTGTAATATAGCCTTTTACATCCAAAGTTACCCCAAAATATACTACAAAACACTTTCTAATTATTGACTTATAAGGCATCGACGCCAAAAAATCGACACGTGTCGAGCGTGTACATTAATTTTTCCATATGTCCTTATTATTTGTTGTAGTGATAAGTGGGATCGTCTCCACATGGATTTTGTAAACTTCTTTAGGTAAAAGGTTTTCCAAGGGTTTATTATTTTTACTTTAACTTAATTAATTTAATAAAAAAACGAATTAAAAATTTCTTAATCAAACTATAATAATTAATTGAGCGAATTAGACTAACTTAATTGACACAAATCAAATTCACTAAACTCAAATCAATGGATTTCAATAGAAAACAAACATCTAAACAAATATCCAGAACAACGAAGCATTAATTCATCTTGTATCAAAACATATTACTTATATCATAGTCATAACATACTTTAATCTTCTTATAAAGTGTTTTTAGATCATTAAACTCAAATTATAAGTAGATAGTCCTTAGCAAATCATCAGTTCTCCTTATATTAATGGAAAAACATATCCTAATTTTATTAAATTAATCATTTGAAAGGTCAAAGAAATTAACTAGATAATAAACCAACATTAAGTTTAGTGAAAACTCTGAACTACTAAACCAAATACCTTCAGAAAGGCAGCTCAATATTAAACTTAGATCTCAATTCGCCTAGTGCATCTAAACGGTAAAAGATCTCTTTAAAAATTCCTAGTTACTACTTAAAACATGATATAGAATTCAAATATCAGAATACAAATTCTAGACTATGCATGCAATACAAAGCTTCACGATTATAATCCACAAAAATAATCTATTAAATCAGTGAATTAAAGAATATGATTATTTTAAAGCATTAACTACAAATCAATCTTCATTATGACTACATCACAAAACTAATCAAGTTGATGATTTGACTTTATTTAGGTTAATAAACTTCTCACTCGTATTTGAAATAAACATCACAATAAAGTAAATAAAAGACATAAATAAATAACTATTATGGAATACTTCGAATCTTCGAATCGTCTCCAAAAATAATGAACAATAAATCTAAACTGAATAAAAACTACTAAATATGGCTCCAAGAGCAATGAAATATGATCTAATGTACTCAAAGGAATTTCGAAGCCCAAGGTTCATATATAAAATATTATAGGTAGTACATATCCTAAACTAGCTAAAACTTCTTGTGGTTATCTAATATTCTCGAAATTGACTCCAGTGATTCATTACCGATTCCACATACATCATGATTTACTGGCCAAATCAGTGGAGTTATGTCTTTGTGCATCACCGATTTATCTGGCAATTCTTTCACAAACTATTATTTTCTTTTAATTCTTTAGTTTGATTTCTAGTTCATTCTTAATTCGCTGCTGATTCATTGTACACTTTCTTCACTTGGCTAAATTCTTCATTTTCTTCCATTTTTTTCTATTTCTCTACATAATCTAAATATAACTTGAAATCGTAAAACAAGAGAAAACTCAGTGTAATATGACCTTTTACATCAAAAATCACTGTAATATATACTATAAAACACTATCTAATTATTGGTTTATGAAAACCTATCCTTTTCATTTGTCTACTGTATCGAGTCTTCACCAAAGAGAGCTAGTATGAAGTTAAGGACAAGAGTAAACTTAATCTTTATATATCCTAGGATAGGATTACATTCAATTTAAAACTGAGGAATAACTCAAGTATAAATTTGGGGGAAAACATAAGCCTTGTTGTTTACACCATTAAGCTTTACCCCACCTATTAAGTTATGCCTAGTAAGCCATGTTGAGCCAACACAACCTAATTATTTCATCACTTATCATGAAACCTATAACCCATTAGTCTATAATCCTTGACCCAGTTGAAAGCTAGTCTAGACTTAAAATTATAAGAAAAAAACATAAAAGGTAGAAAAAAAAGGAAAAAAATAATATGAGTGAGAAATATTGTCTATATACCAAAAATAAGGAGAGATTAATCATCATGAAAAAGAAACTAAGTCGTAATTAGAGAGTCCCACCTAAAATGATAATCGCAGGAAACGAAGCAGGGAGCCAGCTGGTTGTGAATAAAGTGAGAGTCCCATTGAAAACGATATTCCTATGAAATGGAGCAGGGAGCTGGATGGTTGGAAAAGGGTGAGGAATACACGATATGAAAAGAAAAATGTAGTTAGGTTTAGTGTAAACCATTTCATGCTCTCTAAAAATCTTTTGAAGGTTTATGTCTAAGTCTTCCAACATTTTGAATCTATGAAATACCTTTTTTATCACCCATGCCCAGCTATTACAACCCAAAAGAAAGTCTTGTTGACTCCAAACAATGTTTTAAATATGTCAGTAGAATGGTTGTATAAGTTCTATTTGTGGAATCTTAGTATTCAATGCTCAATTTAGAGATTGCAAGTTTTGTTAAAAGTTCCGAGGTAACTTATGAGTAATAAATGGCTTTAGTCTTGATGAACCTTAATTTTTTTGTGGAGTATTCTAAGGGAAAGTAGTTGAAATATCATAACTCAAAGAAATCGGCTTTGCTTGAGTGTTCTTGTTTCCATTTGGCAAACTTATGAAAAGTTGGACGAAATTATTTAAGTTTAAGTTTAGTATTAGAGAAGCTGGAATGAATTTTGTGAATATAATTAGAATATCTTATATTCTTTTATTCTAGACGAGCAATTGTTTAAATTTGGGGGTATTAGACAAGTCACAAATTGTGCCATATTTTAGTGTAATATTACTATAAATTTCAAGACTTTTATCTCAATTTATACTCTATAACCTTTGTTTTGTATTTCTAGGGTAAATACAAGATATTGAACACAAAGGAATGATATCCTATAAAAATCTAATCAAAAAGCAGAATAAAGGCATAACACCTTTAGTTGTGAAGAAAATTCCAATGCATCTTGGTTGAAACTTTATAGGATCATAAGAGACTTACTGAAGACATTGCGTATGAAGCCCTATAAAACCCAGGAGAAACCTGGACCTCGAATTCTATAAATACACCCACCACATTCACAGAGCCTTGTGAATGTACTAACGACACTAGCGCGGTGCTAGACTCGTATTGGGGCAGAATCAAATGGAAAACAAAGTGTCGTAACGCTTTCTCAGAAATTCCCAATTTAATGGAGTTTACAACGTACGACTTGGGCCAAATATTAAGATTGGCAGTTTCTTATTTTTTGGTTGTAAAAGATTCATGATTTTATTTTCTCTTATCACATTTCTACTATAATATAGGAAACCTGGAATGACTTTAAAGATCTATGAACACTATAAGAAAGGGAGATGACTTCATTTGGTTTTGTAAGAGTTTATGGTTTTTGTTTTGTTTTTAAGTTTTGCATTGTTTTCTACTATTTAAATAAAAGTAGTGTTGAATATTTGTCAATGAGTGAAAAAGTTCCACAAAAACAAGGTGATTGAGCTATAGAGATTTTAAGGATTCGGGACGTTTTTGTGCTTTCAATTCTTGTGATATCTGAGAAATTCATAAACTTGATTAGGAGACTAATTAAGTATTTTTTGAATTTTATTTAAGATTTAGGTATCCGAGGTGGGACCCATGCATTACAGACCAGAGATCATAAGGTAAAATGTTATATTTTCATTGATGAATGTATATCGTGTGTATTATATGGTATTTTGTTGCGATGTTAGAGTGTGTTGAGGCGTGTTCTCAATTTTTCATAATCAGGGTTGTAAATGCGTGTCTGAAGGGCACAAGCGAAATAAAAATAATTATTTCCTCAAAAACTAGTAAATCAAGTTTCAAATATCATGTGAAGATTTTACATCGATTTGCAAGCAAGTCAGGATCGGTGGTATTGTAAAATGAGAATGAAGTTAGTGCAAGACCTTACCTCAAGCTTTATGTCGCTTGACGATCATCGAGGTTCACATTGGGTCAAAATTGGTGTAAGTTTGGCTTAGTATGGCAAGAGAATTGGTCTATAACGGTTCAGTATGTCGTGGACAAAGTTAAGATTTTTGGGGTTTTGGTCAATATTTTATTAAGTTGGACTATTTTGTTGAAAGTTTGGTTCAATTTGATAAAAAACTAGATTGAAAATAAACGCCGAAAGTTAAAGCATGTTAAAATAGAGATTTCAGGAATTAATAAATAAAAAAATTAAGCTGCTGACAAGCAGCTGCTGGTTTATATATAAAAAAACAAATAAAAAAAATCAAATGATTTCATTTCCATTTGTTTCCAACAAAACGTATAAATGTTTGTTCCCTAACCCTTCTAAACTCGCTCTTTCGCTCTAAATTCTACCGACTTCCTATTTTCGTCCGGTTTCTTTTCGCAAAACTGTAGAGCATGGCAAGACGGTCAATTAGAGCCAAGGTTTTGTAGTGGAAACAAGGTATTCGGCCCATAATTTGGTAAATAGTCAATTCAGGGCATTCCTCTCAAATCAATTTGAATTCTTACGATTTTTCAATTTCTTTTACGGGGGTTTAATAGGTATTGGAAGGGATTGTTGAGAATTGATGTATAAGGTTGATTTAGATTAATTCGAGATAAGTTCCACTGGCGTGGGTTAGGGTTTTTATGAATTGAGCTTATGCGATTCAGTTGATAACTATTTTGGACATGTTTTTACAGTTGATATTGATTTACATTGGGTTTGTAGATGCATTTATTATTGGTTTTAATCCAATTTGACTCTATAGGTTATGAAAATATTTTGATGTTGGTATCAAATGGTTTTATGGTGTTCGTTGTCGAGTTATGAAGATCTAATTGCAAAAATATTGATTTGGAGGGGTTTTTCAGTTCAAAATAAATAAAGTTTGTCTAGTTAACAGGCCATATTGGAAAATTCATAACTTCTCCATCAGTGATCCAATTTGAGTGCTCTTGGAGTCTATGGAAAGTAGGACATGATTACTACAAGTTCCTTTTAGGTCATCATGAAAAATATTGAGGTTTTCAAAATTAAAAAGTTATCCAAGTTGGTTAGTTAAAGGTAGTTGAAACAATTATATAAATTAATATTTTTAGAAACTGTTCTCAAGTGTAATTTTGCCGTAGTTTTCATTAGTTTTTGTGATTTGGTTTCACTTGAAGCTTGACCCATACCATAACTGGGTATGTAAGGAAGCTATTGGAGCCGATTTCAAGGTCATCTGATGCTTTGGGAACCCCAAATATTTAACTCAAAATTGGTTGGTTGTAAGTAAATCCTATAGTGGTCACTTTATCATTATTTATTGTATTATACTGCATTTAACTCCTTGTTTATGCATTGAACGTTTATTAATCATGCACTCATAGATAAAAGGTAATGTGGGTCAAACGTCCGAGTCTTAAGACTCCGATAGTTGGCTTTTCCCTAAGTATGCTTCCTATGGGATCCGAAATGAGTTGTCAAAAATCAAAATAGCTCATGTGGGATTAGTTAATGAGGCATGACAATTATCCTCATATAGTACATTAGAAATCACTTCTAGTATTATTTTCATTTCACTCGGGTACTGATAGTACTTTATGACACGTTAACAGGAAGGCTGTGACCACTAGTTGATATTTACTTGTTGAGTATTGTTGAAATGCATATATATATATATATATATTTCTTATTATCTTGCATTTGGCTAAACATTTAATTTGAACAATGTGGGATTTACTTATCTAAAATCATTTTACCTTATGTTGGTGATTAGAGGTTGTGAAGTAAATGAAAAGATAACCGGAGCTCATTAGGGTATAGAAATATGGTTTAAGTTTCTATTTCTTATTGAATGAATTGTTTTACATATTATTATGTTTTCTTGGTTTTGGGAATGAGAGATAAGTCGTGTAGTAGTGTTAATGACATTACGACCCAAGTATATCTTGATACTATTGGCATGGTTTTGATGATTAAACAATGGTTGAATTTGAAAACTATAAATATGGATTATGGAGCCAACATCACTATAAATGAATTTTAAGGTTGGAACTTGTGGACTTGATTTGTAATTTTGGTTTTTTAATTCATTTTGATATTATATTGTGAACTGATGTCCAGATGTGAGTCCTTTTACGCCTTCTCCCAAAGCCATTGTTTATCAAATTTCAGTACCGATAACCTACTTTAAGGGGAGACTTTGTCGAAATTTTTATAAAATATGGAAACCATAATAGACTAATTTCCTAAAATGCTTCACATTTAGAGATTAAGACCTGAAATATGACTTGAGAAATGATTTGTATAATGAGGACTTTAGATAATTGAAATCGTTGATGGATTCATTTAAGAGTATAAAACCTTGAATTTGATTTTGAGGATAAACACATACCTTAAGGATTACATAAATTTTATTTTTTGAATTAAATAAGTAAAGGAGTTTAGAGGCTTACTAGATTATCAACAAATTTGGGATAGTCTAGGCCGATTACATGCCATAATGACATGGGTATGATAATTCCAATATTATTTAATTCTGATTTTTTTATTCTTGATTGCATTTTTCTTATGAGGTTTTTTAAATGCTTTAAACCTTAAGTTTTTCCTTTGTCGTTATGTAAGTGCACGTGCAGTCCAATTTAAGTCAAAAGCTATTGCCAATGATCTTACGAACGCTCAGTAAGGGGGATCACATTAGGTGGCAAGTGGGGCCTTGTTTGTAGGTAATCAATGTGCATTTGTGTCTTTGCGATATGAGAAGAGTAGCAACGTATTGTAATCTCTACGTGACAGATGGAAAAATTTGATGCGATTTACTACTCATGAGAGGTGGTCTAATAGAGTTTAATGCTGGTAGTTCGTTAAAATTTTGTGGACCACTCATAATTTTGTAGATCTAGTTGGTATATGGTTGTGTCACATGTTCTTTCCATTGACACGAGGAGAACGAGGTAACGAGAGTCATTAAAAGCCTGTGTATGAAAATTGGTACCAAAACAATCTTTTAAAAATCGACAAATGAATCTGATCCCTTGAATTTCAATTCAAGCTTTGGTTATAGTTTTACATTTATTGATTTTTGTTTTCTAAGTAATCGAATTTTGTTTTCTTCATATTTAATTCTAAGTGCAATTGAATTTTTTTGTTTTCAAGAAACGCCTATTTTTTTCCAAAATCTAAAAAGGAACATCCCAATCCCAGAGGGTTCGACCACATACTTAACTCACTAGAAATCCATATTATTCGGTGAATTCAAGACTATTATCAATGCCTTTGATGCGACATCATGCTACAAAGAGATAAAATGCATGCTCCATGCTCCCAGGAATTGATATTACCTGCCTTACACGACTACAATCATGTCTTATTTTAAAGTTGATCACAACTATCTCATTTACCAAAGCAGGGGGCAACTATATTCGTATGCCATGAATACATGACCAATAAAAATGTGAAATGCAATGTAGACTTAATTTACAAATGTAAGTACTAATATAATTAAAAAATAATTGTAAATATCATTATAGGTTTACTTATAATTAAACCAAGATAAAGTTGGTTGTAAAGCATTACACTCCAATCTCGATTTTCATGCCCGTCTGTAAAATTTGTATTTTTCCCCAATTCATGGGCCTTTAAAAATCCTATTGAATCACAAACATTCATAATTTAGAGAAATAACTCGATTTCATCACTTTTTAACACTTTCATACAACTTCCATGTGATTTCGGTGGTTTAATCCCTTAAAACACTGAATAACTCATTTTCAATCTCGTTTACGTGTTTTAATTCCTAACTATAATGAAACTTTTCTTAATTGAATTTAAAACCAATTTGTATAAATTTTCAAATCCCAATTGGGGTTTTGAACCCAATTGCCTTAATTTTTGCTCTGCGGGACGAAATTTCAATGTTACAACCTTGAAAAAACTTCACCTTCAAAACTTAGGCTCAGCTTTGCCTTGGTGCCCTTGGTAAGGCCTCAGGCAGTTTAGGGCTACCTTAAGGATCGGCACAAGTAGTGCCCTGGCCCTCCTTAAGCTTGGCAAGGTTGTCTTTTGCTTTGTGGAGCACGCACTGCCCTTCTTTGCTTGGCCTTGCCATGACAAGGATCTGCCTTGCTATGACAGGAGCTATGTTATTACATTACAGTTCAAAGAAGATGTATTCCATATATTCCCTCCGGTCATATATGTAAGTCATTTAAGGATAACACACGAGACTTAATCAGTCATTTAATTACATGTTAACATTACTATATTACCTCTTATTTTGCATTAATTATAAGAGTAGATTATAAAACCATGCCTTGATTCCCTATTTATTGCAAGGGCAAAATAGGTAAAATTATGAACATAGAAAAGAGTGAACGACTTACCTTTTTTTACAAGGGAACTTAGCTAGAATGACTTACATATATGATCAAAGGGAGTATGTCTTTCATTTTAACTTGTATCTTGACTATTCAAAACAAGAATCTAGAATTAGCTTCAAACGTGAAATCAACTAATGCTTTTTAATTGCACCATTATTTAAGCACATGGTGTACCACCATATTTTTAATCCAACGAGAACGACTTACATTTTTTTACAAGGTAACTTGGTTAGAACGACTTACATATATGATCGGAGGGAGTATGTCTTTTCATTTTAACTTTATCTTAACTATTGGAGCTTTGACTTATTGTTGTCTCACTCTTATTAATACAAATCATGTACTATTGACCTTGTTCTTAATATACTAAGTCTCATTAGGACTCATTAATTTTGGAATTTCATAGTTCCATAAATGTATAAGAACTTCTATTCAACTTCTTATTGACATAACGAAAAAATTACAGACTCTATTGTATAAACCATCATCGATTTATTCTAATATTCTAAGATAGATGGGCACCAAACTAATTTTTTAAGTAGTGAATGAATCGTGATTATGAAAAAGAGTTACTTAGACTTTTGGTCACGCACAACTACTTCGATGCCTTACCTTGACTAAATGAATCCATTCGTGCCATTTCTAGCAGTCACAATTCATCTCTATAGCTCATTTTTATATATAGAGTCTACTCAATTCCATTTTCTCAATCGAATTTATTCTTACATTTATCTTATTCTTAGTCCTTTTATTGATTTTTCCAGACTTGCTCCACATTTAAACCCCGTATTGCCTCTTTAGTTTGACTTACTAAGGCAATTTACATTTCTTATATTTTCAATTAAATAGGAACAATATAACTTCATATAACCATTCAATCAATTAAATTCTTTCTTAGCTAAATCTTTTCTAAATAGAGAAATTTTATAACTTAAATAGTCTCATTTTTTACTATTGCCTTAAATCCTTTCCACTGGTCTTAGATTTCTCGACATTCATTTTCACAAAAATACTTTTGACACTTTTAAGAGACTATATAAGATAACTAAATATCTTACTATATATAAGTTTATTATTACCTCCAAATATTTTATATTTTCATTATTATTCAATAAAAGAGATAGATGCATTAGAATTTCCAGTATCTTGATAGCCAATTAAACTCTTAAAATAATACTATTTCAATCTCTTAATTTATATTAATAGAAATTCTCACAAATTTTTTTTTATTCTTTCTATATTAACTACTTACTAATAATCTAATCAGTGCATGTATATCTTCGTTTGTTATGTTTTATTCTCACTATGAACCTCATAACACAATCTTTTGTGTTTGATTTAATTCCTAATCATAGCTATTATCAGACCATTTCTAGAATATATTAACTTCCTAATACTTTGATTCTATCCCAATTTTGGACATTTTCATGTATGTAGCACGGTGATAAGTTATTAATTAGACTTATGTATAGGGTTAGTTTATTTGTATAATAGGCCTAAATATCCCAAATGAGTTCTAATTAATGGTATTTATGTATTTTCAGGCATATAAGGTACAAAGGAGACAAAGGAATGATTTCATGATGAAATGAGATGAAAAGGCACATATTTGATGTCGTGGCATGAATGCTCGATGCCATGGGAAGAAAACACAAGGCATGATGAGAGAATTCAAGGCATGGAAAAGGATTGAAGACCAAGAAATAGACATAGGAGTGGTGAAACAGTGTTGGCATCGTAAGGTTGTACACACGGCGTCGTGACAACATACACAGGGCACCGAGGTCAGTAAATGGAGAAAACTCACACAAAATAGGCTGAAGCAGTCGCGACATAGTGGCATTACACACACGAAATGGGTCAGTTATACACAGCGCTGAGACATAAAAAATGGAAAGTTTAGAATTCTAGTTAGTTTGGAATTGTTAATTAGGATTTCTAATTGTATTCTAAAGAGTCTAAAGGGTAGGAATAGGTATTAGAACATGGTAAACTATGGATTATCATACATTATTACCAATTATCAACCAACAACATAGAATAGAGCAAAAATAGCGCCAACTGTGAAACTTCTTATACCAAGAAACATTAAAGATATGAAGAGCTTTTTAGGACATGCGGGTTTTTACAGAAGGTTTTTCAAGGATTTTTCAAAGATCACTAAATCACTATGCACGTTGTTGGAAAAAATATGTTCCATTTGAAATGAGTTCGACATGTAAACGCATTTAAGACCTTAAAAGTAGCTTTGATTTCAGCACCAATAGTGGTAGTACCAGATTGGGAGTCTAATTTTGATATAACGTGCGAGGCAAGTGACTAAGCAGTAGTAACAGTGTTAGGCTAGCTGAGAGATAAAACATTTAGAGCTTTATATTATGCAAGCAAAACATTAGATCTAGCACAACAAAATTATATTACCATAGAAAAAAAGCTATTGGTAGTAGTGTTTGTGTGTGACAAGTTTAAAGCTTACATAGTGGGATCAAAAGTCACTTTATACACTGACAATGCAACGTTCTGTTATTTGTTTGCAAAGAAGGGTGCAAAACCAAGGCTAATTAAATGGGTGTTATTGCAAGAGTTTGATTTAGAAATTAAAGATAAAAAAAGAAGTGAAAATTTTGTTGCACACCATCTATCTAGGCTACCTCATAAAGAAGGTGATACGTGGAAGCCGGTAGCCGAAGTATTCGTGGATGGGTAATTACTTTAAACATCCAAGGTTATGGAGTACCTCGATTTAGACTTGAACTAAACGAGCGAAAAGCTGTCGAGCTAAGGACGTTAAATGAAGCGCTATTTAAAGGCATCCTAGGGGTTTTTAATTTCAATTATTTATTTTTTTAGTTAGAACAATCCAAACATTTTAATAGTTTCCTAACTTTGAAAGTCTTGTGCTAAATCTGCATGAAAAACCATTTGTCAGGTGAACGTTCATCGGAATGGAAAAGTCTTAAAATAAGGAGGATATTCTTCTAGTTCCTAGGGAAATGAGCGATACATTTATACTGATTATTTTTTACACTTGGGGTATTTTGTCACTTTATTAGTTTTTTAAATTTTATTTATGCATTTTATGTTTAGTTTTTCTATTATATTATATTATGTTTTTGTGTTTAATGTTCTTATGTTTCAGGCTTATTTTTAAACCTTGAGGGCAAAGTTTGGGGGCATCATGTCACGGCCCAAATTTCTAATCTCATTTATTATTGGTAATCAGGATCACCGACATGTGATGTGGGACCCACACCGTGATATGTCTATTAACCAAAGCGAGATGGCTGAGGTATATATTAGATTTGTTGTGGTGTATGCCCAGTGTATTGTATATGTGTAGACTATTAAGTTACTCCTACTCGTGTATAGGTTTCGAGATGTGAGTGGAAACGTACCTCGAGTTGCGTGTCGATGTTGGACTGAGGTAGAGATTCATGGGTTAAGCTTAATTTGAGTTAAATGTAATTCTATAATAGCTTTAATGTGGTTAGATTTGATACAGAATTAAAGAGCCTAAGTTAACGGAGTTAATTAAATAGCCACATGATGTGCATCGAGACACGCATTGACAAATCTAGAGACTAAATGAGTTAGCTTTTAGTGTCAATTAAGATTGGTTAGTGGAGGTGAGTGGGACATGTGTTTCAACACTTACCATTAGTTATGCCTTGGGATACGTATGTGAAAATGGATGTGTGGCTATGGTTAAACCATATCCATTCACATATATATATACTAGTAAGTGAGCACGTGCTCCGCACATGAGGCGAAGAATTTTCATTTCCACAAAACTATTTTTTTCTCTTTTTCAGGTTTATACAGTGCTTAATTGGGATTGTAATGGTTGATGATTATCAATTTATATTTGACATCTTGAAGATGATCATTTGAAAAAAAAATATGTTAATTTTAATCAAAACAAAAAAAAAAAAACTGTTTTCAAAAAAAGTATAGTTCCAACTCTAAACCATTAATTCTTTTAAAAAAAAAATGAAAATATTAAATATTGCACAATTTTTTTAATTATGCTAAGCCTATCAAATGGCTTCTTTATTTTGAATAAAAAATAGCTTCTTTACAGTCAATGGTGATGTAATAAACTGTAGATTCTGATTGGAAGTCCAAAAAAAAAATGTAGACTCTGATTCTGCCTTATCTAACTCAATTTTATGATATTTATCATGTAATTATAATAGAAATCCATTACTATAAATATAGAACTTGCAACAACATGTTGGATCTGGTGGTCAATAGCACTACTTACCATAAAAAAGAGAGGCTTCAAAAAGCAAAAGCTCTAGATACGTACTCTACCAAAAAAAAACAAAAGAAATTAAATTTGATCACTGCTCTAATCAAAAGGACAAACATTTTTATTTTATTTTTTTCCGTCAAAGAAGTTGAATAGAAAAAAATGATACATAATCCAACATGTAATATATGCTCCTTCAGTAGTTGATATTTTATATCATTTTTTTAATTTAATAGAATTCCACATGTTACGTGCCCACTCATGGCTTTATTCAAGAAAATCATTGACAAAGAATCATTGGTTCCTCCATTTCTTAGTGTATATATAGCTAGCCTCTTGCTCATCTCCTAAGCAACAAACAACACGAATACAAAAAATGAAAAGAAGGCGTTAAGAGTTGAGAAGAAAATTATGTAAGGATAGAAAAAAATGCTATTTCTACCTTGTTAGGTACCAGTAAAACTGGTACCTAACAACCTAGATGTGAATGATTAAAAAAAATAAAAAGCCTAGATGTAAATAGTAATTAAGTGCAAGAAGAATTCAACAGAGAGAATGCTTAAAACATGCATCTTGATTAGTGATGGACAAAACAAAGTGTCATTATTAGTAGACCAATTAAAATGTAATAAATTAGTAGACTTACTGAATTGACACTTGGAATGGGATAAGATCGATAAGGAGATGCGTTGTTGCAGAGACCACATGGATAGCTTCTCAAAATCAATTGTCTCTTTCTCCCATTGAATTATCAAAACTGGTCTCCAAATTTTTAATACCAACTGAATGAAAATTAATGGGATAATGTTTTACGGTTTAACAATAGTGCTTTCTTGATTTGGTAACTGATTTGCGGTTGAAATTGTTTTGAGTGAAACTCGAACGTGAGAGAAAGGGAGTGAAAAGATGAAGTTAGAGAGCAAGAAGATAGGAGGGGAAGAGAATAGTTAGGAAGGAGGAGTGCAAGAGTGGGACACGTGTCAGGGATAGAGGTGTTAATTACAACGGAAGAGAGGGCTTCTATAATCATTTAAATTGCTAATTACATTTAATTACCTTTAATACCCTTGCATACCTTTTTTTTTTCTAAGCCTTGCTGTCTCTTTTAATTTACAAACATATAGAGGGCATTCTTGGCAGTTTGGTGGCCAAAATAGCTTCACCGTCAACTGCTAAGAATCCTCATTATATTAGTAAATTTCCAAATCCCACTTTATTAGGAAACCACCTATTAATTCGGTTATTTTTAGAAAGTAATTCAATTTTGATCCGCACATTTAAATTCAAAATCGCCTATTAATTTGGAGTTATCAATTAAATTACTAATTTATCCCAAATTTTAAATATTTGTATCAAAGCACTTAGGGGCATTGTCGGGACTTTTAGCCAAAAAGGCTTCACGGTTAACCGCTTTGGATTTGCTATTGTAATAGTATTGATATATATATATATATATATATATATATATGTTGAATCAAAAGTTAAAAGCTAAGTTTTCTTATTTTATCAACTTAACAAGCAAGAAAACTTGCTGAAGTGATCAAGGAGGAGGAGAAAATGGGAGAAGTTAGTGAATTTAGTGAAGAAAATCATGTTAGGTGGTGTGTTCAACAAATAGGTAACTTGCATACACTAGTTTATTTAGTTTAACTCGATGAATTTATGAATTTGATGTTGTTGGTTGTTACTTTGTATTGTGGTTGATGTTAGGGAACTCTAATAGTGTTTATGAGGGTTCCCTATCCATTCACATAGCCTATGTGTTGAGAAAACTCGAAATTCTGATTGCATAATTTAAGGTTTTACTGCACATAGCGCGCTAGGTTTAACATCTAGCGCTCTAATATTGATTACCATGCTAGATAAGGCGTGGTAGTGCGCTAATTTCGATGACAACATAAAAAATAAGTAATTTTCCAAAATTTTCAAAACACTATAAAAAACTCTAAAACCTTAAGTAAAGGTCTAAACACATCAAAAAACATGTTATCTGATATGAGGAACCTAGAAAAAGGTACAGGAGAGCAAATACAAGATTTGAAGTATCGGGAGGCCAGTAAAGCTAGAACTTTACTTTGTTGTTGTGAGTATACCCATTGATTGTTTATTTACAATTCATTTCCAGTTTATACTTGTTTGTTATAGTCTATATTAATTATGTCCAGCTTTGTATTCTCATATCATGGACTTATTGGTTATTCCTCACTTGTTGAGTTTAGTTTACATGATATTTCGATAAATTGAATTATTATAATTGCTTCTGCATAATATGTTAAGTCTTTCGCCATAACTAATAAACTATATAAAGTTCTAAATTACTCTGAAATCTAATAATATGATGATAGGTGTGTTACTTATTCTGAACATGAGAATGGAAGAGATTTGGATAGAAAGGCTGACTAATATGTAGTTAAGTCATGTGGGATTACAATTTGGGCTTAGTTACGGGATTAGGCCGGGCGGTGCCCTGGATTAGAGAAGGGGCCGTTACAGTTGGTATTAGAGCCATATTCTCAATAAGTGAAACTAAAACTTAAATAAAGCACAAACCTCAGATGTGGTAACTAGATGATCCTTGCCTAGAAAATAATAGTTGGGAAGTAAGTGAAAGTGAGGTGGGGATGTTTTATTTATGTACATGATATTTTCAATATGTATTTATCTATAAATTATGCCACGAAGTAGCTGATTCGCGTTCATTATCTACCTGCAGACATCGATGGCAGATACACGCGATGGCGGAGATACTAGAGCTAGCAGTAGTCAGCCTCCTACTACATTAGCTGACGACTATTAGAGGTTGTCTGACAGGGTAAAGGCTCAGGGGCAGCAGTTAGCTGACTTCATTTCCTTCATGAGAGAGCTTATGGCGGCTGTTGCACCAACCCTTCCCGCCACTCAGACTACTGAAGTGACACCTCAGGTTACTAGGACTAAGACTGCACCAGATACTACTACCTTAGGACCTCAAGCACCCGCACCATTAGTGCCACAACCACATGCAGACCATATAGTATTACATCCATTAGAGTTACCGATAACGACTGTACAAGAGACAACTCTAGATGGGACACATCTACTCATACGCCTATGCCTTCTGAGGTAGTAGCACTATCAAGGGATGCCAAGCTGGTGAAGGAGCTCATCAGGCTTAGGCCAGTTTTCTTTGCCAGAGAGCGAGATCACGAGAAGATCGAGCGGCGGATTCTCTCACAGAAGAAGTTACATCTACTATTAGGTGTTGAGGACAGGTTACATCCCATTCTCTCATACAACACCCTAGAGAAGGGTGCATATGTTTTTGGTGGATGACTATAGCGGTGAGTAGAGGCAGTTTCACATCATGGGATGATTTCAAGAAATAGTTTTTCAAGCAGTATTTTTTGGCTTCTATGGTAAAGAGAATGAATAAGAGGTTCATGGCGCTGAGAATGGCTGAGGGTGAGATAGTCATGAGTTACAGAGATAGATATGGTTACCTCAGATAGTTTACTAGAGACTTAGTTACAGAGGATGCTGATGATGCTTTCTATTTTGGTGATGGTTTGAGAGAAGATATTGCACAATTTGTTGTGTGTACCAGAGCCATATCTCTTCAAGAGATGTATGAGCGGGCTCTCTCCCATAAGAAATATGAGTTGGGTAGAGAGGAGGATGGACATGCTGAGTTATCAAAGAGAGTAGATAATCATGAGCAGAGAGGACATAGGGGTAAGAGATAGAGGAAAGGAGATAGAAGATTCCAGAGGCGGAGTGCAGGGTGCGTATATTCCTCCATTAACACATGCGCCACCACTGGTCCCCACACATGATGTATAAGGTAGATCACCCTTACCCCCTCCCGCTAGGTAAACATTACTAGAACCACCAGTACCCTATCAACAACAGTAGCAGTAGGGTAGAGGTCGAAGTAGACGCTGAGATTTTAAACACAGACACAGACAATAGTTTAGTTAGCGTGAACCCATTTCATGTTGGAGATGCGGTCAGATGGGCCATATGTCCCGAGAGTGCACACAACGAGTGACAACTTATCTACAGCAGGACAGAAAGGGAGCCCATATGGTAGCACAACCAGATCTAGGTTCGACACTATATCTTATTGAGGGTACGATTTCCATTTCTGGTAGAGATGTTTATGTATTGTTAGATTCTGGTTCTACTATTTCATTCATTGCTAGTCGCATGGTAGACATCCACCTATTAGGCTTAGCGTACATTTGATTTAGAGTACCGCAGTTGGGGATTTGGTTTACCCTAATAGTTTTATTGAGGGATGTTTGATTGAAATAGGTGGGGTAGAGTTACCTGCTGACTTTAGAGTCCTCGAGTTTTTAAAGTTCGACACGATTTTAGGGATGGACTGGTTATCAGCATACCTCGCTCATATCAACTGTTTCAGTAAGACAATGATATTTAAGATCCCAGGACGTCCGATTTTCACTTATAGAGGCAATGCAGCGAGGAAATTTGGTACAAGAGGTCAACCTGCGACTAGTGAGGAGATACAGGCATTGATTTCACTATATACAGTACCAGAGATTCAGGGACTTATACTTGAGGATATACCAATTGTTAGAGAGTTTTCAAATGTGTTTCCGAAGGATTTACATGGGTTGCCACCGCTGCAAGAGGTTGATTTTATTGTTGAGTTGGTACAGGGCACCAGACCGATGTCCATACCACCGTATCGTATGGCACCACGAGAGTTAGTGGAATGGAAGTCAGCTTCTGGATTTGGGACAAAAGGGATTTATCACACCTTCCATGTCGCCATGGGGAGCACCCGTCCTTTATGTGAAGAAGAAGGATGACACTTTGAGACTTCGTATTGACTACAGATAGTTGAACAAAGTCATAATCAGGAGCAAATACCCACTACCGAGGATTGATGACTTATTTGTTCAGCTGAGAGGAGCACAATTTTTCTCCAAGATAGACCTGCAATCAGGGTATCATCAGCTTAGGATCAGGGATGAGGATAGGTCGAAGATAGCTTTTATCACGAGATATGGACATTTTCATTTCACGGTCATGCCATTAGGGTTGACCAATGCCCCTGCCTTATTTATAGATTTGATGCATTAGATTTTCAGACTGTTTCTTGACCATTTCGTAAAAGTCTTCATCGATGACATACTGATATATTCCAGGACTATAGGGGATCATAAGCAGCACCTTAAAGAGACATTGCAAACTTTGAGGGAGCATGGACTTTATGCCAAGTTCAACAAATGTGAATTTTGGCTTTCATATCAAGTTTCTGGGGCATGTTGTCGGAGCAGCAGGGATAGTAGAGGATCTGACCAAGATTAAGGCAATTATGGATTGGCCGCATCGACTTTAATGACTGAGATTAGGAGTTTTCTGGGTTTGGCAGGGTATTATCACCGATTTGTGAATGATTTCTCAAAGATCGCTTCACTGATTACTAGGTTGACCCAGAAAGATGTTAGATTTGAGTGGTCTGAGGAATGCGAGGAGGCATTCACTCAGTTGAAGATGTTGTTGACTACTGCGCTAGTGTTAGTGTTGTCAGAGGGTGGACAGGGATTCTTGGTGTACATAGATGCTTCTCCATGCGTGTTGATACAGGGTAGTGGTAGTGTAGCTTATGCTTCCAGATAGTTGAAGGTACATGAAAAGAATTACCCGACAAATGATCTGGAGTTGGCTGCAGTAGTGTTTGCACTGAAGATGTGGCGACATTATTTGTATGGAGAGAAATTCAAACTCTTTACTCATCACTAGAGTTTAAAGTATCTCTTCACACAAAAAGAGCTGAATATGAGACAACGCAGGTGGTTGGAGTTTTTGAAGGATTACGACTTTTTTGTGGAGTATCACCCAAGAAAACCTAATGTAGTCGCAGATGCGCTGAGTAGGACCGACAAGTTGTACTCGAGGTTTAGTGAGTTGGCGTAGAGTACAGATTGTGCTGACTGGACGGAGATGGCTGGTCAGTGTCTGAGATTTCGAGACAGACTGTGGATTCCGTCGGTGTCAGTGCTGAGAGAGGATATTCTTCAGGAGTCACACCGTTCCCGATTCACCATTCATCCAGGTAGGACCAAAATGTAGCACAACATGAAGAGCCATTTTTGGTGGCCTGGGATGAAGGCAGATGTGTCTAAGTTCATCATGAACTGTGGGATTTGTCAGCAAGTGAAGGGTAAACATCGCAGACCTGGAGGATTGTTACATCCTCTTTCCATTCCATGATGGAAGTGGAAGGACATCTCTATAGATTTTGTGAGGGGATTGCCGAGGACCGCCAGGAAATATGATTCGATTTGGGTTATCATCGACAAACTTACGAAGTCTATTCATTTTCTATCAGGGGCCGCGCATTATACGTTTGATCACTTGAGTATACTGTTCGAGCTAGAGATTATTAGGTTGCACGAAAGTACGATTGGCTATTACGTCTGATCGTGATGCTATGTATACGTCTAAGATTTGGCAGAGTATGCAGGAGCAGTATGGTATACGCCTACAGTTTAACACGACTTTTCATCCTCAAACTGACGGGCACACTGAGAGATTGATTCAGGTTCTCGAGGATATGTTGCTTGCTTGTGTTTTGGAGTTTGGCGACTCGTGGGAGGAGTACCTGCCATTGTGTGAGTTTGCTTACAACCACAGTTATCAGGCCAGTATCGAGATGGCACTTTTTGAGGCTTTATATGGTAAACCGTGTCACTCGCCATCGTGTTGGGTTGAGCTAGAGGACCGAGATATTGTGGGGCCTGAAATTGTTGTTGACCTCACGGAGAAGGTCAAACTGATCCTCCAAAGGCTCAAAGGAGCCCAAGATAGACAAAAAAATTATGTAGACAGATATCGCAGTGATCTCACGTACATCGAGGGAGCCTTTATATATTTAAAAGTTTCCCTTTGGAAAGGTCTTTAAAGGTTTGAAGTGAAAGGCAAGCTTGCACCCAGATTCATCGGGCCTTTCATGATTAAGAAACGGGTCGCGAAAGTTGCATACGAGCATGAGTTACCTCCACAGATGTCAGGAATTCATCTAGTCTTTCATATCTCCATGCTTCGATTAGCTGAATCGAGAGCAGGTGATTGACCGACTATGGATTTGAGTCAGATAGACCTGAGTGATGATATTACGTACAAGGAGTAGCCTATTCAGATCGTAGACCGAAGGGTACAACAATTGAGGAACAAGTCTATCTCGAAGGTTCTCATCAAGTGGAGTTCCACGATGATACGGAACTTAGTTGGGAGCGGGAATACTACATGATGGATAGATTTTCGTACCTCTTCGAGTCAGGTATTAACCTAACCTAAATTTTATTTTCGAGGACGAAATTTCCATTAGTTGGGAAGAATTGTCACGACCCAAATTTCTAATCTCATTTATTATTGGTAATCAGGATCACCGACCCGTGACGTGGGACCCACACCGTAATGTCCATTGAACGAGGTGAGAGGGCCAAGGTATATATTAGATTTGTTGTGGTGTACGCCTAATGTATTGTATAAGTTTAGACTATTAAGTCACTCCTACTCATGTATAGGTATCGAGACGTGGGTGAAGACGTACCTCGAGTTGCATGTCGACGTGGGATCGATGTAGAGATTTATGGAGTAAGCTTAATTTAAGTTAAATGTAATTCTATAATAGCTTTAATGTGGTTATATTTGATATGAAATTAATGAGCCTAAGTTAGTGGAGTTCATTAAATAGCCACATGATGTGCATCGAGACACGCATTGAAAAATCTAGAGACTAAATGAGTTAGCTTTTGGTGTCAATTAAGATTGGTTAGTGGAGGTGAGTGGGACATGTGTTTCAACATATACCATTAGTTATGCCTCGGGATACGTGTGTGAATATGGATGTGTGGCTATGGTTTAACTATATCCATTCACATATATATATATATATATATATATATATATATATTGAATCAAAACTTAAAAGCTAAGTTTTTTTCATTTTATCAACTTAACAAGC
Organism: Stephania cephalantha; assembly: GCA_039657325.1. Taxonomy (NCBI): domain Eukaryota; kingdom Viridiplantae; phylum Streptophyta; class Magnoliopsida; order Ranunculales; family Menispermaceae; genus Stephania; species Stephania cephalantha. The sequence continues at coordinate 35,513,781 of CM077571.1, forward strand.
AAGAAAACTTGCTGAAAAGATCAAGGAGGAGGAGAAAGTTGGAGAAGTTAGTGAATTTAGTGAAGAAGATCAAGTTAGGAGGTGTGTTCAACAAATAGGTAACTTGCATACACTAGTTTATTTAGTTCAACTTGATGAATTCATGAATTAGATGTTGTTGGTTGTTACTTTGTGTTGTAGTTGATGTTAGGGAACTCTAATAGTGTGTATGAGGGTTCCCTATGCATTAACATAGCTTATGTGTTGAGAAAACTTGGAATTCTTATTGCAAAATTCATGGTATTAATGCACATAATGCGCTAATATTGATTAGGGCGCTAGATAAGGCGTGGTAGCACGCTAATTTTCCAAAATTTCCCAAACACTATAACAAAGTCTAAAACCTTAAGTAAAGGTCTAAAAACATCCAAAAACGTGTTATATGATATCAGGAACCTAGGAAAAGGGTACGGGAGAGTGAATACAAGATTTGAAGTATCGGGAGGCCAATAAAGCTAGGACTTTACTTTGTTGTTATGAGTATACCTGTTGATTGTTTATTTACAGTTCATTTCCAGTTTATACTTGTTTGTTATAGTCTATATTGGCTATGTCCAGCTTTGTATTCTCATATCATGGACTTACTGGCTATTCCTCACTTGTTGAGTTTAGTTTCCATGATATTTTGATAAATTGAATTCTTTTGAATCCATTCATGTGCCATATCATTTCTTGATGTTTATAGTGTATATAATTTCGTAGTCTAAGATTTTTATTTATAGTATATTCGGCATTTCATATCATAAACCAACTGAAAAACCTTGTCATAATCCAAAATCTCTAAATTGGTACTTAACGACTCCTGTAAATTCTTTTGTAAGTAGAATCGCTTGAAAACCAAAAAAACTAAGCTTTCTGGTCTTTTCTTATGTCCAACGAATTAGCCAACGATTCAGAGTGTACATGACTCATTGTAAATCACTGGCAAAAAAATTCATTTTTTTTCCTTGATTCCTTTATTATTCTTTATACGATCTCTTCACTTGGTTAATTCCTTCATTTCTTTATATTCTCCATTTATTAGAGAAAAATAACAAAAACAAAAGAAAACCCTGTATAATATAGTCTTTTACATCTAAAATCATCTTAAAATGAACTATATAACATGTATAATTATTGACTTGTCATAGAAATGTAATTGCAATTCGGAAGACAACAAGTTTATATAACATTGTGAATCACTCATTTCCAGTTTGAAGCTCACTAATAGGTTGGCCACCCTAAAAGCGAACCTAAAAATGTATTGGTATGAGTTAAATGCATGCTACCCCAGAGTCGACAGTACCTGCTTTAGATGTCTACAGTATGTCTGGTTTGGAGTAGAGCACCTCACACTTTTACGATCGATGCAGGGGCAACTTTATCTACATGCCATGTATGCATGGCCAATAAAGAATACAAAATGCAATGCAGACTAAACACAAAAAAGCATGTACAAAGATAAATTTCATAAAAAATAAAGACCACTATAGGGTTTACTTATTGCAATCACGTCTAGTTTTAAAGTTCATCACTACGATTTTTTTAACCGAAGCAGGGGGCTACTATATTTTTGTGCCATGAATACATGACCAATAAAAATGTGACATGCAATGTAGACTAAATTGACAAATGTAGGTACAAATATAATAAAAATAATATTAAGGATCATTATAGGTTTACATAAAATCAAACCAACATAAAGTTGGTTGTAAAGCCTTATACTCGAATCCCGAGTTTCATACTCGTCCGTAAAATTTGCATTTTTCCCTAATTAATGCGCCTTGGAAAATCCTATTGAGTTACAAACATTAATAATTTAGAGAAATAACTCTATCTCATCACTTTCTAACACTTTCATAAAACTTCCATGTGATTTCGGTGTTTCAATCCCTTAAAACCATGAATAACTCCTTTTAATTCCTAAGTACAATGAAACTTTGCTTAATTGACTTTAAAACCAATTTGTATAACTTTTCAAATCCCAATTGGGGTTTTAAACCCAATTGCCTAACTTTATACTTTGCGGGACGAAATTTCAATTTAACAACCTTGAAAAAATTTCACCTTAAAACTTAGGCTCAACTTTGCTTTGGAATGCCCTTGGCAAGGCCTAAGGCCAAGGATTGGCACGGGTTGTGCCCTGGCCCTCCCTGAGCTTGGCAACGTTGTCCCTTGCTTTGTAGGGCATGCCTTGCCCTTCTTGGCTTGGCCCTACCATGACAAGGACCTGCCTTGCCATGACAGGAGTTGTCTTATTACATTACAGTTCGATGAAATTGTAATTCATATACTCCATCTGGTCATAAATGTAAGTTACTTAAAGATAATGCACGAGACTTAATAAGTCATTTTATTACATGTTAAAGTCACTATATTACCTCTTAATTTGCATAAATTATAAGAGTAAATTATAAGACCATGCATTAATTTCCTATTTCTTGCATGGGCAAAATAAGTCAAATCATGAAAATAGAAAAAAGTGAACGACTCACATTTTTGACAAGGGAACTTGGCTAGAACGACTTACATATATGATCGAAGGGAGTATGTCTTTTCATTTTAACTTATATCTTAACTTTTCAAAACAAGAATCTGGAATTAGCTTTAATCTTGAAATCCACTAATGCTTTTTAACTATACCATTATTTAAGCACATGGTGCACCACAATATTTTTAAACCAACCTGAATGACTTAAATTATTTTATAAGATAACTTGGCTAGAACGACTTACATATATGATCGGAGGGAGTATGTCTTTTCATTTTATCTTTATCTTACCTGTTGGAGCTTTGACTTATTGTTGTCTGACTCTTGTTAATGCAAATCAGTTACTATTGACCTTATTCTTGATATGCTAAGTCTCATTAGGACTCGTTAATTTTGGAACTTCATATTTTCATAACTATATGAGAATTTCTAGATAATTTATTTATTTAAACTTCAACTTGTTATTGATATAACAAAAAATTACAGACTATATTATATAAACCATCACTGATTCATTCTAATATTCTAAGATGGGTGGGCACCACACTAGTTTTTTAAGTAGTGAATGAATCATGATTATGAAAAGGAGTTACTTAGACTTTTGCTTACGTACAACTACTTCAATGCCTTACCTTGACTAAAGGAATCCTTTTGTGCCATTTCCAGCAGTTACAATTCATCTCTATATCTCATTTCTATATATAGAGTCTACTCAATTTCATTTTCTCAATCTAAGTTATACATTTATCCTATTTTTAGTTCTTTTATTAATTATCCAGACTTGCTCCACGTTGCCTCTTTAGTTTGACTTACTAAGGCAATTTACATTTCTTCTCATTTCAATTAGCTAGGAACAAATAACTTCATATAATCATTCAATCAATTAAAGTTTTTCTTACCTAAATTTTATATTCTAAATAGAGAAATTTTATAACTCAAACAGTCTCATTTTTTACTATTGCCTTAATTCCTTTCCATTGGTCTCGGATTTCTCGACACTCATTTTTCACAAAAATACTTTTGACACTTTTAAGAGACTTTATAATATAACTAAATATCTTACTATATATTAGTTTATTATTACCTCTAATATTTTACATTTTCATTATTATTCAATCAAAGAGATAGATGCATTAGAATTTCCAGTATGTTGATCATCTTGATAGCCAATCAAACTTTCAAAAGAATACTATTTCAATCTCTTAATTTATATTAATACAAATTCTCGCAAAACAAGTTTCGTTTTGACTTTCTATACTAATTACTTATTGATAATCTAATCAACACATGTATCTCTTTATTTGATTTTTATGCCATAGTGATAAGTATCATGACTTCTATATGGTTAGAATTAACCATTAGGCCTTAAGAACCTCATAACAAAATCATTTGTGTTTGATTTAATTGCTAATCATAGCTATTGTCCGACCATTTCTTGAATATCTTAACTTCCTAATTCTTTGATTCTATCACAAATTCAAAATTTTTTGGGTATTGTAGCACGATGATAAGTTATTAATTAGACTTATGTATAAGGTTATTTTATTAGTATAATAGGCCTAAATATCTCAAAATGAGTTCTAATTAATGGTATTTATGTATTTTCAGGCATACAAGGTATAAAAGAGACAAATGAGTGATTTCATGATTAAACGAGGTGAAAAGGCACAAACACATATATGATGTCATGGCATGGATGCTTCACACCGTGTAAAGAAAACACAAAGCATGGCAAGAGAATGCAAGGTATGGAGAAAGCTTGAAGACCAAGAACTAAACGCAAGAGAGGTGATAGTGACGGTATTGCGGGGTTGTACACACGACGCATTGACAACATACAAAGGGCACCGAGGTCACTAAACAGAGAAAATTCACCCAAAAAGGCTGAAGTTGTGGTGGCGCAGTGGCATTACACATACGATATGGGTCAGTTATACACAACGACATGACATAAAAAAATGAGAAGTTTAGGATTCTAGTTCGTTTGGAATTGTTAATTAGGGTTTCTAATTGTATTCTAAAGAGTCTAAAGGGTATGAATAGGTATTAGAACGTGGTAAACACATAGATTATCATACACTACTGCCAATTATCACCCAATGACATAGAATAGCATAGTTTACATTGTTCTCGAGTATTAAGAAGAGTTTTGGAGGAGAAAACATTAAAGACACCACTTGTGGTTATTCGATATTATTTTTGGATTTAATTGAAGTTATTTTAGTTAATCTTTGATTGCAATAAGTACAATGATGTGTATGTTGATTTCAATGATGATTGAATAGTTTGTTTAACGTAAGGACCAATGGATTTTATTGTATGAATGATATGCTAAAAGAAGTATGAATAGACTTTAATGTTAAAAAGTGCAATGGTTAGAGTATGTATTGATACTATACGTTATTCTATAAACATCTTGATCATGTGTTTGTTTATGAGGCATTTTAGTAGTTACCATGGCCATTGGAGCTTTTAAGCGGGATATGGACAGTATAACCGTAAAATATATAATATCGATTAATAGTTATTAATTAGGGATGCACAAATAGAAAACCTAAGTTGTTATGAGTATAAAGATTTGGAACCTAATGTTTTGTGGAACTTACATTATTCAAACTGATAGGTGGAGTTATAGTTTGCACATTAGGATTTTTCGCACCACGACAGTGGGTTGAAGTGAATCTTAAAAAATCTATATATTCTAATTGAGCATTGCACACACACATAATGAAAATAAAGGAAGTGAGATATGAAAGCATATTAATTCATTGCGTAGGTGATGTTGTGAACTAAGAGTCTTCTTAATATAAGAGTATAAGTTAATTTACATTGTTTTATAGAATAGATTAGTTTAGCTAAAACCAATTAAAAAGATATCTTCTTAGCAATAGAGTGAACTTAACTACGTAAACCGTGTCCCTATGAACTTTTCCTTAAGGACGATATCCGTAATCAACCTTAGTTGGTCATATTATTACTACAATCAAGTCGTTATACTTACGGTTTCACTATCATGTTTTTGGCGTCGTTGCTGGGAATATGTAGCTACACACTAATTTAGTTAGTTTATGAAATTTTTAAGATTTTATTTTAAGTAATTCATTTTCATGTTTATAAAAAAATATTAGTTCAATTTAGACAATCAACACTTGATCTTTTGTTTTTTTCTTTTGAGGGAACAATTAATGCATTCGACGTAAAGGTAATAAGGAGTTAGTGCCTTACAATCAGAAGATTGACAAAACCTACAAGGGAAAAAAGAAGAAAGGAACCAAGATGGCAGATGATCAAGTAGGGAACCAGAACCAAAATCAGGGCCAAGGGGATAATCTACCCGAAGGTGATTCAGTAGTGCAAGACAGAGTACGAGGATAGATATGTCTTCGTGACTACTTCAAATCGAAAGTTCAAGAGACATACAACGGAGTGATGTTGCTTCCAGCCAACACCACTTAGTTTGAGGTGAGACCGTTTTCCACATGATGCATAATAGCCTATTCAATGGGCTAGCAAATGAAGATCTAGTTGCACATGTGGAGAATGTTTTGGTGAAGTGTGACACTGTTCACATTATTGGAGTTACAAAGGAGGTAATCAGGATGATACTTTTCCCACTTTAATTAGGTGGAAAAAATAAATCTTGGTTCCAAGGACTGAATGCATAAAGTATGACTTCATGTGCATTTCAATGAAAGATTCTTAGACAAGTTCTTTCCCATAGTGAAGGTTAGTTAAAGGAAATTGGAAATTAACCAATTCAAGCTAGAGGATACCGAGTCTCTTGGTGAGGCTTGGGAAAATTTTAAAGAATTGTTGAGAAGATGTCCAAGACATGGATATGTGAAGTGGGGACAACTACAAATCTACTACTATGGAATGAATCACAGCACGAGGACATTAGTCGATGCCCTAGCAATTGGTTCTCTACTAACGAACGATGAAAATGGAGCATTAGACATCCTAGATCTTATGTATGTGAATTCAAAAATTGGAAAGCAGCAAGAGTATATGAGATTGATTCACAAGCAGTGATCATGGCACAACTATCCAACTTGAGTAGTCAAATAACGAAGCTACAAATGGGACAAACAAGTCAACAAGTGCAAGCAATGCAGCAACCTATTCATTGCCAAGCAATGGTAGTTAATGCACTGGACATGTAACAAGGAATGGAGTTTGAAGATGTCAACTTCATGAATAATTAGAACTATGGAAACAACATATGGCCAAGAGGAATGGCTCCTCCAAGATATTATTAAGGATACAAATACCCAAACTTCTCATATGGAAATCTTGATAATGCACTGAAGCTACCTCAAAGTTTAGAGCAACAAGTCCAATAAAGGAAGCTAAGCCAAAGTGAGAAAAATACTTCATTGAAGTCAATTGAAAGATTCTTGCAAGCCATTGACATCAACGATAGGGAACGTTATAAAAGGCATGAGAAAGAGATGAAAAACATGAAACAAACTCCTAAGAGGAGGGATGACGAGAGAACACAATCCATTAAGAACTTGAAGAGACAAATTTGCCTGCTAGCCATTACTTTGAATTCAAGAAAGGAAGGGCAATTTATGAGTAACACAAGCATGAACCTTATGGAAAACGTAAGTGTAGTCCAATTAAAAAGTTGAAAAACAACCAATGATCTATTGCAACCAAAAGATACAACAAATGACACACGAAAACCAATTGACGAGCAGCATTGAAAGGATTCATAATACGTGGAAAGTGACATAAGTAAGCAAAAAGAAGTTGAATGAATATAAGAATCAGAATTGGCTCAAAAAATGGTAGGGTGAAAGGTAGAAATAAGATGTAGTACCAAGGAGAGTAATATTACCTGACAATCCACTATTAGTCAATCCACCACTGCCATATCCTTAGCGATTTAAGAAGCAAAAAGATCAAGAACAATACAAAAATTTTGTAGAGATGTTCAATATGGTACACATAAACATCCCGTTCGCTGATGCATTGGAACAGATGCCAAATTATACAAAGTTTTTGAAAGACATAATGGCAAGGAAAGTGCGATTGGAAGGATATGAAATGGTCAACTAAATAGAAGAATGCAGTGCCATCTTAGAAAGGAAATTACCTTAAAAATTGAAGGACCCAAGAAGCTTTTTCGTCCAATGCACCATATGAGTACATTTATGTGATAAGGTCTTATGTGACTTGGGAGCAAGCATAAATTTGATAGCCTTACCAGTTTTTAAGAAGCTAGGTTTTAAAGAAGTGAAGTTGACCAACATGACTTTGCATTAGGAGATCAATCAGTAACTTATCCAAAAAGAGTGATTGAAGACGTATTGGTAAAATATGATAAGTTCATTTTTCCCGTTGATTTTGTAGTGTTGGATATGGAAGAGGATGCAAAGGTACCATTAATTTTAGGGAGACCATTTCTAGCAACTGCACAAGCTTTGATAGATGTTCAAGTTGTAGAATTAAAGTTACAAGTAAATGATGAGGAAGTTCTATTCAACATCAATAGTACCTTGAAATTTCAAATTGAGGTAGTATATTGTAAAATTATTGAAGCCAAAGATCTAGTGTCTGATTTTGTTTCTGAGATAGCAAAGGAATATACGCCATAAGACCCGCTAGGGCATTGTTTTCATCAAAGCATAACAACAAGTTCTACCATTGAGGGTGAACTTCAGGAGCCAGTCAATACCCTATCACCAATTGGACCCCCGAAGTTTCATTGAGAAACTAGAAACAGAAATGGAAAATGTAATTATTGAACCAACAGTGGAGTTAAAACCTTTGCCAAAGCATTTGAGATATCTATACTTAGGAGAAAATTTAACGTATCATGTTATTATTTATGTTGCGTTGACAAAATTGGAGGAAAAAAATTGCTTATAGTTTTGAGAGATCATAGGTCCGCATTAGGATGGACGATTAAAGATTTAAGAGGAATTAGTACAACTGTCTACATGCACAATTTCATAATGAAAGAGAATCATAAACAATCGATAGAAGGTTAAATGCGGTTAAATCCAGTAATGAAAGAAATGGTAAAGAAAGAGATTTTAAATGGTTGAATGCTAGAATCATTTATGCTATCTCAGGCAAATCATGAATCTCACCAATACATGTGGTAACAAAGAAAGGAGAAAAGATTATTATTCAAACGGAAAATGGAGAGACCTTGTCCACTGGAATAGAATCGGTTGGAAAGTTTGCATTGATTATTGAAAATTAAATAAGGCTACACAGAAAGATCAATTCCTTTTACCATTGATTGATCAGATGTTGGATAGGTTCTTAGGATATGAATACTATTGTTTCTTAGATAGGTATTTAAGATATAATCAAATTGTTATAGTACCATAAGATCAAGAGAAAACAACGTTTTTTTGGTCCTTATGAAACATTTACATTTAGATGAATGCAATTTGGATTGTGCAATGCACAAACAACATTTTAAAGATGTATGATGCCTATTTTCTATGATATGGTGGAGGATATTGTAGAGGTGTTAATGGATGATTTTTTTAGTATTTGGAGCATCATTCGACTTATGCTTACAAAATCTTGCCTTGGTATTGAAAAGATGCCAAGACACAAATTTAGTAATTAATTGGAAAAGTATCACTTCGTGGTTCGAGAAGTAATTGTTTTGGGACATATGGTATCTGCTCATGGATTAGAAGTTTATAAAGCAAAATAGTGCCAATTGAGAAACTTCTTATACTAGGAAACACTAAAGATATAAGGAGCTTCTTAAGACATGCAGGTTTCTACGTAAGGTTTTTCAAGGATTATTTAAAGTCACTAAACCATTGTGCACATTACTGGAAGAATATGTTCGATTTGAAATGAGTCCGGCATGTGTAAATGCATTTAAGACCTTGAAAGTAGCTTTAATTTTAGCACCAATAGTGATAGTACCAGATTGGGAGTCTAATTTTGAAATAATATGCGATGTAAGTGACTACGCAGTAGGAGAAGTGTTAGGCTAGCAGAGAGATAAAACATTTAGAGCTTTATATTATGCAACCAAAACATTAGATCCGACACAACAAAATTATACTACCTCAGAAAAGGAGCTATTAGTTGTAATGTTTGTGTATGACAAGTTTATAGCTTACATAGTGGGATCAAAAGCCACTGTGTACATTTACCATGCAGCGTTCCATTATTTGTTTGTAAACGAGGATGCAAAACCAATGATGATTAAATGGGTGTTATTATTGCAAAGAGTTTGATTTGGAAACTAAAATAAAAAAAGAAGTGAAAATTCGATTACAGACCATCTATCTAGGTTGCCTCATAAAGAAGGTGATACATGGAAGCCGGTAGCCGAAGTATTCATGGATGTGCAATTACTTCAAAATCTAAGGTTATAGTGTACCTCGATTCAGACTCGGACTAAACGAGCAAAATGTCGTTGGGCTGAGGACATTAAACGAAGTGCTACTGAAAGGCAGCGATGAGGTTTTTAATTTCATTTTTTGAATTTCAGTGATTTATTTTTTAGTTAGAACTATCCAAACATTTTAGTAGTTTCCTAACTGTGAAAGTTTTGTGCTAAATGCATATAAAAGACCATTTGCCAAGTAAATGTTCATCGGAATAGAGAAGTCACAACATATAGAGCATATTCATCTAGTTCTTGGGGATATGAGCGATACATTTATACTGATTATTTTTTATACTTAAGGTATTTTTTTCACTTTATTAGTTTTTAAAATTTTATTTTTATACTTTTTATGTTTGGTTCTTCTATTATATTATATAATGTTTCCGTGTTTAATGTTCTTATGTTCTAGCTTATTTTTAAACCTTGAGGGCAAGGTTTGGTATAGGTTTGGGGGCATCAACAGTATGGAAAGTAGTGAGAAAGTCTAAAATAAGGATAAACAATGCAGATATGATCGTAAAATTTTATTTTTGAAGCAGTTAAAGAGGAAGAATGGTAGTGTATTTTGTTTCATTATTTTTAATTTACTTATTATTTAAATGTTCATAGTAGTGTAGATTAGGTTATATATAATAGTATAGTATAAAGTAAACATTTGCAAAGTTCATGCCTTTAATTGAGGATGAGTAATAAAACAAGTATCTTGTTGATATGAAACTCAAGAGAATGTTATCAATGTTTTGAAAAATAAAATGTAGCAAACAACGATATAATTTCATTATTAGAAACCTAGAATTAGGTAAGAATATGAACTTAAAACAAAAGCAAGAAGAATACTAGAACACTTCTTGTGGAAAACGTTATATCTCTAAGGAATTCTATAATAAGTAAAGACTTAGTGTTAAAAGGGGAAGAGGTATGCATGGTGTTAAATGAAATGTTGTAGTTATAACTTGCTTGATAAAGTGAAAGTGAGAAGTGCTAACAACAGTTTTAAATAAAAATTAAATTGTCCTACTAGTTCTAAAGGAAAGAGAGCTAAGAACTTGATGGTTGGAAAAAAGTGAGAAAAACAGAATCTACGAGAAAAGGAGCAGGGACCATACAACTAAAAGAATGAATATAAGAAGAGAAAGATATATATATATATATATATAAAGGAAGAAAGACGGAAGTTATATTAAAACTCTTCAAATGAAAAGATTTAGCTCGAGTACAAGTAATTAGTTGAGTTAAGTTTTCTTTCTAACTATATTAAGTCTTACAGACTCTTGAATTGCTAAAGTCTACAAAACTAGTATGTTGTATCCTTATTTGTGAATTCTTGAGCTTAATGAGAAATTATGAGATTGTACACTTCCTACTTGAGTGTTAAGGTAAAATATACTTTTGAATAGTGATAGTTTTGGTTTTGAATTACTTTTGAGTTTCGAAAGTAAATTATATGTGTTGTTAAAGCTACATGTTTTTGAAAATATTAGTTTTTGCAAACTCATGAGAGTATTATATACTTGAACTTATTTGAATTAAAGGACACTCCATGAACTATATAAAATGAATAAGGTAATATAAGTAGTAGTTGTAAGAGTACTTAGTAAAATACACTTTTACTCGGGACGTGCAAAATCCTAAGTTTGGGGGCATTTGTTAAGTTATTAATTAGACATGTATATAAGGTTAATTTAGTAGTATAATAGGCCTAAATATCCTAGAATGAGTTTTAATTGATGGAATTTATGTATTTTCGGGCATACAAGATATAAAAAAGACAAATGAGTAATTTCATGATGAAATAAGGAGAAAAATCACAAACACATATTTGACGCTGTGGCATGGACGCTTGATGCTGTAGGAAGAAAGCGCAAGGAATGGGAAGAGAATGCAAGGCATGGAGAAGGCTTGAAGACCAAGAAATAGACATAGGAGAGGTGATGCAGTGGCAGTGTTGTGTACACACAATGCTCAAACAACATACACAGGGTGTCGAGCTTAATGAATTGAGAAAATTCACACAAAAAGGCCAAAGCTTTGGCGGCACTGTAGCATTTCACACATGGAGTGGGTCACTTATACCCAACGTCAGTACATTTAAAATAGAAAGTTTAGAATTCTAGTTCATTTGGGATTGTTATTTAGGGTTTCTAATAGTATTCTAAAGAGTCTAAATGGTATTAATATGTATTTGAACATGGTAAACTCATAGATTATCATACATTACTACCAATTATCACCAAATAACATAGAATAGCAGAGTTTACATTGTTCTTAAGTATTAAGAAGAGTTTTAGAGGAGAAGATATTTAAGACTCCACTTGTGGTTATTCGGTATTGTTCATTAATTAATTAAATTTATTTAATATAATATTTAATTGCAATGAATACCTTAATGTTTATGTTGATTTCAACGATGAGTGAGTAATTTGTTTATCTTAGGGATCAATGGATCCTATGGTATAAATGCTATGCTAAAGGAAGTATGAATCAACTATAATGTTAAAAAATACAATATTTAGAATTTGTATTGAATTTATACGTATTGATATGAACATCTTGATCATGTGATTTGTTAATTTAAGGTTTTAGGAGTTTTCATGTTCATTGGAACTTTTAGGTCAGATATGGAAGATACGATTATAAAATATATAATATCGATAGATAGTTATTGATTAGAGAGACACATATAGTAAACCTTAATGGTTATGAGCTTAATATTTGGAGCTTAATGCTATGTGACACTTACGTTATTCACACCGATAGGTGGAGTTGAAGTTTGCACATTATGATCTTTTCCACCTCGAAAATGGGTTGAAGTGAATCTTAAGGAAATCTGTCTTTTCTAATTGAGCATTACACATACACATAATAAAGATGAAGAAAGTGAGATATGAAAGCATAGTAATTTATTACCAAAATGAGGTTGTCAACTAAGAATCTTCTTAATCTAAAAGTACAAATTATTTTACTTTGTTTTATGGAATATAGTAGTTTTATTAAAACCAATTAAAAAAAATCTTCTCAGCAATAGAGTGAACTTAACTAAGTGAATCGTGTCCATATAAACCATTCCCTGAGGACAATATCCATAATCAGCCTTAGTTGATCACATTATTAGTACAATCGAGCGGTTATACTTGCGGTTTCACGATCACATGCATTACGAGGTACAACTCTAGTACAAATTCTCGAGAAAATCCCGAAATAATCATTTTTCATAAAAATCCACAACTTCTATTAATTTGTCCAAACATAATTTTTTTTTGAATTTTCCCTAATTTCCAAGAATTTTATTTAATCCTTTTGAATTTTAAGAATTTTTTAAAATATAGGGAAAGGGGTTTGATTCTTAAACTTGGCCTAGTTTGACTCAGCTAAACTAAACCAAGTTTGGCCATGTTTGGGGGTAATCCTTATCTCATCCCTGGGAATCAAAACAAAGAACTTTCTCTGTTTCAATCCCCTCATTTAAAAAAAAAAGATTGGGGTGCCAACCCCATTGGGGTTAGGTAAAGGAGCTTAAGGCTCCCCCCCATTGGGGTTAGGTAAAGGAGCTTAAGGCTCCCCCATCATTGTCTTTCCTCCCTCCTCCTTTTTCTTCCTCTATCCCCTTCTATTCTACCATCTCATTTTTTGACGATTTTTTGTTTTATTGTTTTATCATTAGCTGGTCTAATGTTTTCTTCCCTTCTTCTCACAAATTCAACCAGCTTTTCACATTCTCTCATAATTAAACTTCGAAGCAAACCAATCTCATAATTAAACTACACTTTGTACACCACCAACATAGTCCACCAATTTGATTCCAAGCAACCAACACACCACAAACGAGAGGATGGAAGGAAAGACAGTGAGAAATGAATAAGAAACTAGGGAGGACGACGCACAGTGAGGGCGATGAACATAATCGATCCCCTATCTGTTGATTTCAATTTTTACATAAGGAAGACAACAAAAATAAAAAAAAGGAGTAAAATAAAAAATTTGCCACTCATTTTTTATCTTTATGTATATAATCAATACCTTTTTAGGTCTTTTGTTTTTTTATTATTGTCATATTTATCTCTCCATTTTTTGTTCAAATTAAACCATGAGAAATACCCCAATTCGAGCAAAAAATGAAAAATTTAGCAATGTGCTCCAAAACTATCGGACAACGCTTCTTGCATGCAAATTGAGGTGTAGGGCCAAAGTCGGCTCGTTAAGTCCAATTTAAATTCACATTTCAATTTATAAATTAAACCGCATTTAATTTTTCACGAAATTTGAAACTAATGTTCGGGTCAACCTTTGTATTTTCCTGAGACTTATTTTGATATGCATTTCGAGATGAAAATCTCATGAATTTTTAATTTAGTCAATTAACTTTGAATTTCGCAAAATAACATAATATATACTATACAATACTACGCACACATCACCTGATAATAAAATTACAAGTGAATTTCAATTCCCCGGTCCTTAGCTCCCAACTCGCAGCCTAAACCATAATTAGTCTTTGTTAATCCCTGATTAGCCTTAATTATGGGTTGAAAAACTTAGGGATTAGATAACTATTGGGCCTTGACACTGAGACATTGGTAAGGAGAACTTAATGATTTGATTATAACTTACATTTGATAATTCACTTTGAAATGTGCTTCTAACTAGTCTTGAGATTAGCTAAGTAGAAAAAGAGGATATATTGAAGAAAGCCATTCAATTAATGGAATGTTACTAGTGGGAAAAATGGTACCAATATTAGGTGAAAATACCACTATGCGTAGTATACTTTATAAGTATTTTATGAAGTATTGTTTTATCAGATTGATGAGTAGATCAATACTGGGATATTATAAAATAATATTAATTATGAAATTACATGAGAAGTGAATATTCGCATGAAAGGGTTAGAGTTGAAGGATTATCGAAAATCCATTGTGTCATTCACTATATACTATATGTTGGATTTGTATCACTTCTATGCTAATATAAAAAAGAAAATGGAAGTTGAGAAATTATTAAAGCTAAGGGTGGCTTGATTCTTAACACATCAAAGACCAAAAAAAATATCCTAACCTACTCAATGAGGTTTGTGTAGTATAAATTGGGGAGAACAATGTACAAATTTAGTTTTTGGTTGAATTTCCTTAAGTAAGATGTATTACTTGGAATGGATAAGCTATATAATAATATACCTTGTATGTATCAGGGTTAAAAAAAGGTTTGTAAATCTCTAACTATAATCTTCATGAGTCGTAATCTATTAAATGAAAACTAATACTTGATATTTAATGGTTCTGGCATTTTGTATGACACTTGTAGAGCCTAGACATGAATGGAAACTTGAGGACAATTAGTGGTTTCAAAAATTTTAAGAAGCTATTGTTATTAAATTTCTTAGAATCCACTAACAGAGAATAATTTCATCAAGGACTTGATTTCTGACAAGGAACTAATAATCAACTCCTTAGTGTTTTAACACTAAAGGAGTTGCATGAGTTGAGAAGTTGGCTCGAATAATTAAATGAGATAGAATTTATCCATTCCGGTATAATGTTTGGAAAGATATTTAGAAGAACTTTGATTCCTTTGTAAGAAGGAATAAACTCTTCTTTAATACACTTATTATAGTTGGTTGAATAGAGCAACTATCAAAAATGAATGTAAAAACCCCAGGAACAATAAGTAATATAGTCAAAGGAAGTTAGTTGTTGCGAAAGGATTAATTTAAGACATGACTATCCCTAATGTAAGATAAGGGGTGAGGATATTCCAAAAAAATAGTTTTAGCATCTACTTTAACCACTTTGAGATTTATACTGATGCTTTAGAGATCACTAATGTACCTGCTAAGTTAAAAGATCACCAGTGCAAAAATTCTAGACCATAACTAGATCAATTTATTTTCATATGTATTGACAATACTATGGGCTATTCCCAAACTCAGAAAGACACATGCATTATTTCTGAGTGACATGATGAACTCTAACGATATAATTTTTTTTGTTAAAGTTTCTAAGTGCATAATCTGATTTTTAAGGTTAAATTTCTTGGACAAATGATGAAAGTTAGCTGAATATTGATAAATTCAGCTTAAGTTTACGCAAATTAGAATTGGCCTACATACATCATAGTGTTCGGAAATATGTGAATTTTTTAAGTTGATTGAGTATTACAAATGAATTGATTTCATGCGTTATTTACTCAATTTGTTCATGAAGAGGTGGTGTTGAGAGGTTAAGGAAGTGCAAGAATGTCTTCAAGGGTAAAAGTATAATTGATTACAAAATATGTTCAGAGTTTATTTTAACAGGAAAAGAAACTATTAACACGGTGAAAACTTCATAGTAATGACTTTAAGTAGAGAAAATGATGATGATGATAATCGGGTAAAGTCCTGTAGGCAAATCATCAAGTTAGTTTACTAGTTTAGTAGTTGTGAATATGTTCTTTTGTGTGCAAATTAGAGTTAAGCTATGTATGTGGTTATCTGGGTGATAAATTTTAATTAGAACTATTTAATATTTCAAGATGTGGCTATTAATAATTAGTATCCAAGTTAAACTATCTAAAAAATTGTGCTTTATGCATAAAATTCAGAAAGGAAGTTCCAACTCGAGAAGAGTTTTCAACAAGAATTACTTTGATAATCTCATGAATCTCCTTATATGGTGAATTCAGACATTAGCATTCTGTATTAAGGTATAGGATGAGATTATTGATTGTTTGGAACGAGAAACTTTGTTATTAAATTCATAAAATATTACATGAATCTAATGAATGGAGACAAAATCTTGAGAACTTGGAGGGTTCTGTAATTTCTTTTCTATATATGATGGAAATTGAAGCACATAGTTTTGATTTATGAGGTGGAACTAATTTTAAATTAGCGTCAGCACAAGGTTGTGTAAGTTGTTGATAAATTGTCCAAGTGTCCAAATTCTTGTCAATGTTGATATCTTATCCTCCTGACGGATTGAACGAGATATATGTATAAGGAGATGTAAGATAACATAGTGTTCTTGAGTTCATTTGCTTTGAATTGATATCCAAAATTTGCTTCCAGGTCGGGGAATGTTTTGTTGGGACAATTGAAAACTACACTCAATATCAATACAATATATTTTCCTCGGTTTGATGGAAAAATAGAGTGGTTATCCTGGTTCTAAAGAATATCTTTTTAAGCGTATGATCATTAAAAGAATAAGTTATTCTATATAAGTTCTTTGAGGATAGTAATTTTTATTGAATAACTGAATAGCAGTGTTTAAAACTATGTATGCTAAATCTTATCAAACAATGAAGTATTGCATAAAGATTGGAGATACAATTGTTGCAGGGAATTGAAATATTTCAGAATTACTCATAAAGGATATGGCATACTAGATAATATGTAACTACAACTTTAGTCAAATAAGAATGGTTAGGAGACAAACATCATAGATTGTTGAACGGTTCAAAAAACTATTTTATTGTGCTTTTTAATATCTCATATATGGACATGATTTTGTAAGTTCAGATTAATAAGGATATTGATTTTGAAACGTATTGGATTATTACAGGAACAACTCCTCTATATCTTCAAAGTTATGTGTAGTTTATGGACTTACTTTTAATTTCTAGGATGAAATTTCTTAGATTGGGGAGATTGTAACGACTCTTTAACTTAACTTGGTGATTAGTGTTAATTCGAGTCATAATTAACACGAGTTAGACTCGTGGTTAAGTTTGGATTGTCTAAAATAATGTGTAGGTATGATGATTTGAATGTATTGTGTTTGTTTTGCATGAGAAATTATTAAATGGAATATAGGCTATTAGTGGAAATTAATACAAGGCCTATAAATGGAAAATAGAAAATAAATTATTGGGTGCGTCTACTGACACTTAGGGGTCGAGGGTGACTCGCGTGGGATGTGGAAGTAGTGTACACGCCCGAGTGTACTCTTTGACCCGCATGGCGAATTGAAAGGCGCCAAAATGCATAAGTATATATGTATAATCTAAAACCTATTATATAAATTAAATTAATGTGAATTGTTGATGGACCTCAAGATGCGTATGAGTGTAGTGATCAATGTCAATTTAGTGACTCATGTCAATTTAGTTTCATTTCTATCAAATCATCCTTGAGATCGCGTAATGCGAATCTCGAGAAAAATTTATATATAAAAATCAAACTTCAAACTTATCTGGTGTTGATTAAGAAAATAAGAAATCGAGTCAGGGAGGGTTTGAAATCATTAGAGATTGTTTGACTGATCAAGGGAGGTGAAGAGAGATCAAACAATAGTTTGATTTGTTTCACAGTTGAATTAGTGTATGGTTATGTTCTTATCAAGTTCTTCACTTTTTTTTAATGACGAATTTCCCTTGAGTTCTTGTTATTTGTTATTTACGAGGATGGGAATTTAGTTAATTCGTCATTTTTGGACTTCCCTAATGATTTAGGGAAGTTTGAGGGTGTTTCGTGAATCGAACATGGGCTGCTGTTCTGTTAAGAACTCAGTCGCTTGATGGTGGAGTGTACTCCATCCTGTAGGGAAGCACGCTTACTTTAGGATAATGGAAGAATTCAAAATGTGGAGCATGCTCCACTAAAGTAGATAGTGCGCTCTTGCCCTATAAAATACTGAACATGCTGAATTTCCTTAGAGGATTCTATAAGGGTTTAGGACTAGTTTAAGGGTTCTAAACCTAGTGTATTGGACTTGAATTGATAACGACTTCTCTATTTTAGTATCTTGATAAATGGGGAAAAGTTTCAATAATTCTAAGGGTTGGTTTGGTCGGGATAAATTTGGAAAACCACAATACAGGTAAATGGGACTCGTATTCTAATCAACTATGCTTCGTAAACTAGTATATTTAGTTCATGTATTGTATGGAAAGGAATATGTGGCAATGTACCGTGATTTGACTATGTTTTGAATGTAAAAATCCTCCGAAGTGATTGATAAGGCGGAACGGGACCGAAAGATGAGAATGATAGTCTAGAAATAAATTATGCGTTTTATCTTGAAAATAGAAAAAGATAGCCTGGGGATAAATTCCATCCTTCATCCTTAGTTGTCGGAGTTTCCTTTAGTTGTTCATTGTCGAATTAGAGTTCGTAGCTCAGTTACTCTTGAATACACTGACAGAATCACATAATGAACAACATGTCGGTTAAGTGGATCGTATTTTAAGGTAAGATGAGAGTAGGAGTTTGAAAATATAAAGATTTGGTTGCTCTATTACATTTGAATACACTAATAGAACCCCATGTTGTTCAACATGTGGATTTTATGGACATATTCTTAGTAAGGTAAAAGTACGACTTTGAAATGAAAATTAAAATTCAAGTCATGAGACAGTTGCAATTTACTTTGGAACTAGCATTTTGTTATTTATTGTTTATATCATTTTCAATGCCTGAATAAATATGTTTTGGATTCATATTGTAATGCATTAATGTCAAGACCCGTCTCACTAAGTCTTGACTAAACCTAATTACCCTAATTAGGTAGTTAAACCACACAATCAACTTTGCTCCTAGAAATACATTCCATTTGTATCCTTAATAACACTGCAAAACAAAATTTCTATCCTCAACTACCTTAGTTCTTGATTTGTTTAATTGGAGCAAATTAGGAAATCATACAAATTATTATCCATATTTTGGCAGCACCTCCCGTAAAAGTGGCCTATCGAAAAACTTTACCTTATAGAAAATCGAATTGGGGAGATGCCTAAAGGACTCACAACTCTCCGTAGTTTACAATATATATAAAATTCAAACTTATAAACTAACTTAGAGTCTCTGATACCTTAGTTACAACTTTACAATCCCACTAAACTTAGTTTAAACTGATTTAGGAGACTCTCATAAACTTTCAATGGCGTTTCACGACCTACATTCACCCAAGAACTCCAAAACAATATATAACATGAATACAAGATCAATTAAACTTTAAACTTGAAATTAATCACCAAAGTTCTTCGAGATTTTCTTTGTACTTCCTTGTCTTCATAGATAGCACGACATCATCAAGAATCACACAAAGATGTCAAGTAAGTTAACTCCTTCATTTCTTTGTACTCCAACAAATGTTAGTCTTAACACTAGGAGATTGACACGTGTCGAGTATGTACAATAATTTCCACTTTATATTGTACTTTAAATATTTTGTAGTATTGAAAAGTAGGAATTGTCTTCATATGGATTTTGCAGATTCTTTATGAAAAGAAGTTTAATTACTTTTATTTTTTATTTTTTATTTAACAAAAATCAGAATTTAACCTAATAATTTCTTAATGAAAATCAAATAAACTTACTAAACTTACATAAATAACACAAATCAAACTAAATTAAAAACAATTCAATTAAATGAAACACAACATAAATAAACATTTAATCAATCCTCTTAAACAATGAAACATAAATCTATTTTGCATTCCAAACATGTTACTTAAAGCACTTAGTCATAAATATACTTTTTAAAGTATCCTAGATTATTAAACTCTAATCATAAGTAACTAAACAGCCTTTAGCCAGCCATTTGTTCTACTTATACTGGTGAAAAAGCCACGTTCTAATTTTATGGAGCTAACACCATTATTTACATAAATACATTAACTTCACGCTATAAAACTCCTTTACGTTTTATGAAAACTTTGAACTACTAAATCTAACACCTTCGAAAAGCCACTTCAACATTAGATTTAGATCTCAAATTCACCTAGGATATTTAATTGGTATTTTCCTTTCAAACAATCATAGTTACTACTTTAATTAGTTAATGAATCAAAACATCACATACATATTGGTCGCTATGCATATAATACTTAGATCCATGATTGTAACCTATAAATAACAATATCTATAAAAGTAGTGAATCAAATAATACAATTAGGTTTAAAGCATTAAGCACATATTCATCCTATCATGACTAAATTGTAAAACGAATCTATTTCTTGTTTAGAGTTTTGTTTTGATTAACAAACTATAGACTTATGATAATAAATCACACCATAATTTCAGAATCAAAATACATAATTAAAAATACCTTGATAGAAACTTAAATATTCAATCTTCAAAAGTAAAAAAATAAAAAATGGCCTCTACAACTAAAAAAAATTATAATACTAACAAAAGGTCATAATTTCGTGGTCTAAGATTTTTATTTATAGTATATTCAGTATTACATATCACAAACCAACTCAAAATCCTTCTCATCCAAAATCCCCAAATTGGTACTCAGCGATTCCTAGCAATTATTGTGTGAGTGGAATCGCTTGGAAAATCCAACAAATTGAGCTCTCTAGTCGTTTCTTGTGTCCACCGATTTAGGTAGCGATTTCAGAGTATACAGGAATCGATGGAAATCGCTAGCATAAAAATCTATTTTTTGTCCTTGACTCCTTTGTGATTCTTCATACAATCTTTTCACTCGGTCAATTCCTTCATTTTATTTCCTTTTCCTTCATTTCTTCATACTCTCCATTTATTACCGAAAATAACAAAAACAAGAGAAAACCCCGTATAATATAGTCTTTAAAACTAAAATCATCTTAAAATGAACTATATAACATGTATAATTATTAACTAGTCAGAGAAATATAATTGCATTTTAGAATTCAACAAGCTTATATAACTTTGTTAATCCCTCATTTCCAGTTTCAAGCTCACTAATAGGTTGGTCACCTCAAAAGTGAACCTAAAACTATACTTCTACGAGTTTAATGCATGCTACCCCAGAGTCGACAATATCTTCCTTAGACGTCTACAGTATGTCAGGTATGGAGTGGAGCACTTCACACTCTTACAATCGACGCAGGGGCAACTCTATCTGAATGTCATGTATACATGACAATAAATAATACAAAATGCAATGCAGATTAAACACAAAAAACATGTACAAAGATAAATTTCATAAAAAATAAAGACCATTATAGGATTTACTTATTGTCAAACCAACTCAATGTTGTTTGTGAAGCCTCACATAACCTTCCCCAGCTTTCATGTACTTCCACAAGCCTCATTAAACCATAAAGTCCATATTTTAGAGTTAAAACTTTATTGTAATACTTCAAAACTATTTTCAAGGTGCAACGGGATTAAAAACCCATTTATCAAGTCATAACGGATTTCAAGCCCTATAATAATTATTACTCCTCCTTTTAGAGCTCATTTCCATGTTTCCGAACTCCCGATAAATACTAAATAACTTATTAGGCTCGAAATAGGGTTTTAACCTCACATTTAGATTTGAAACCACTTATGACTAAACTATGAACTTCAAATTGAAAAGTTTTTAACTCAACTTGCAAGTGTAGACTATGCCAAATCAAAACCTTCATTAGGAATCATAATGAGTTCCAATTCGATTCAATTAGATTACCAATACTACCATTCACCTCCGTTGGATCATCAAACCATACACTTCACAAACTAACATATAGTTCAATAGCTAAACTACTAACTAACTAAAATCACTTGTTAGTTCAACAAGTAAACTATACTCATAGGTTGTTGTTCAATTCCCCATTTTCATCTTATTACATATGACCAATCACTCAATTTTATCAAGAACTTGAAAAAAAAAACATAACAATTGTACAAGTGAAATGGATAGCAGCTTGAAAGTATTAAGAAATCCATTTAGTCACTCAAATGGGTCCAACCTCTATGAAATATTTCCCTAAAATCCAAACCACTAATAAATATTTCTAATATGAGTTATAAACATCAATTTCCACCAAAAAAATGGAATTGAAGTCCATTTTATTTTCCTTTTATTCCTTTCCAAATTCACGTTTTTAGAATTTCTTTATTTCCCCAATTAAATTCAAATTTTCTTCCACAAGTGATATGGCGTCGGCCGAGTCAAGGCTTGGCCTCACCTAACACTTGGTGTAGTACCTTGGGAAGACCCAGGGCAGTCCTTAGATCACCTAAAGGATTGGCCTGCACAATGCCTAGGCCTTCCCTGGGCTTGGTAGGGCCATGCCCTCTCCTACCTTACCAAGGCACAGCTTGGGGAAAGCCATGCACTGCAGCTTTGTTTTTCCTTGACATCCTCATCTTTCGATTACATCATCACCTTCATTATCTCCCATCATCACAATAACCTTACAACAATAGCTTTAGTTTCCCCCCTCTCCCTCGTCATCAATCTAAAATCAACCAAAACAACAACAACAAAAATAGCCCTGCGACCATCATTGTTACCTACTCCTCATCTCTTAAACCCCCCAAACCATTAATCAACGGTTCTCAACAACAATTTTCCATTGAATAAAGAATAAATTATATGAACCAAACTAAAATTCTTACCTCAATTAGTGGGATGATTCCCTATTCTTCATTGACACTCTTTCATTGTTCACTATTATCACAGTCGTCAAATGGAGACAAAGGAATTGACCGAGAAAGATAGCAGCAGAGTAGAGCACCGAGAGGGGAGAAAGAGAACACCAAGAAAGGTTTTAAGATTTTAAGCTAAAGAGCGAGATCAGGGAGAGAGAGAAAGAGAGACATAAATGTGGTGAGATCAGTTGATCAAGAGAGATGAATCAAGGATGGAGACAATTCTACAACAAAATTTGTCGAGATGTAGATGAAGATTGAAATGGGGTTAAGACCCTTGTTTCAATTTCACATTTTGAACAAAAGAGGTTTATATAGTCATTTACTTATTTACCCTTGGAAAAATTAACCTCTCTTTTACTTCTTCAATACCCTGTTGGTCATTTTGCCATTCTTTTTAATTTTCATGTTTACCTTTAATTTTTAAGTCCAATTTAAACCCTAGAGAATACTCCAATTTCGACAAAAATTGGTGAAAATATCAACACACTCAGAAACATACGGACATCTCGTTTAAGTCTCAACTTGACCCTATTTCGCGACGAATAGAGTATAATACACTCATTAAGCACACGATACGCAAAAATAATATTTTAACTCATGATCTCCGGTCCATAACACGTGGATCCCACCTCGGATAGTTAATATCCAATTAAAACCCAAATCACTTAATTAATCGCCTAATTAAGTTTATGAGATTCTCAGATTTTAAAATTAATTCAATGATATTAGTTGATAATCGGTATGTTTACAAGCATTAGTTACTGTGAAAATAGGAGCACTCATTCCCTACAAAAAACTAACATTTCAGGTTGACCATGTGCGTTTCGACTATGGAAGAGATAAGATTATGAGTTTATATTCTTCTCTACTATGTACTAATACCATGTTGTTTAGATATTGTACATAATATTGTTTGTAATGAATAGGGTTGGGACACAGTTTTACAACCGAAGTTTATTATGATTTTTTTATATCTTGTAATTATTGAACAAATTTTAAATTTTCGCTGCATTTTATTTTAAATTAGTCGATTATCAAGATTTATAAGTTGTGTTTATCAAGTATTTGTAAAAGGCTTCTCGCTCTATTTAAGTCAGACTTATTTATCATGGCTTGATTACTGTGTCAAACTGGGTATCGCCCTAATTTGAATATGGGATGTTTAAGGTAAGCTGTAGAGCGATGCATCGCAGAGTGGCTGGGCGACGGCAATGGCATCAAAAGGCCTTCAACAGCAGCAACCATGTTAGAGTTAATCATTGAGTAAGTGTAGTGTGGATCTCGAGGTTTATCTGTGTTGTAATAAGTTGTAAGTGTTGTATGTGTATGTGTAAGGTGTTTGTATTTGAACGGTTGAGATGAGAACAGATGGACAACTGTGATGTAATCTTTGTTTCATATATAAATAAAAATCTGCACAGAACACTCAACGAGTTTGTTGAGGTTATGTTTTCTCCAACAATGAAGTTCTGTGTGTGAGCTCCAACATGGTATCAGAGTAGTGACAGCAAACGCTGAAGATCTAGTTCGTGAAAACCAGATCCATGGAGTCTGGTGATGCTCGTGAAAGTAGTAGATGGAGGTCTCATACTCACTTCTAGTAAGAGTCGAGTGAAGTTTTTGAAAGCGTAGAAGAAGATCACGCGATCTTACTTCTGGTGTAAAGATCTGGTTGAGTTTTCGCTAGATCAGGAAGAGAAACATGAGATCTGGTGGTCTTGCCTCTAGTGTATAGATATGGTGAAGAAATCACTAGATCTGAAGGAAAAGCCAAGAGATCTGGTGAAGAAATCACTAGATCTGGAAGAAAAGTCGAGAGATCTGGTGAAGAAATCACTAGATTTGAAGGAAAAGCGAGAGATCTGGTGAAAGAATCATCAGATCTGGAAGAAGAAACACTAGATCTGAAGAATTTCTGGTGTGATTGGTGAGATACAACAACAGATTTGGACAATCTTGAAGTCTCTTACTTCAAGTGACTAGATCTGATCAAGGAATCCAGAAATCTGAAGTGATGGCGAAGAGATCTGGAGTCTTGGAACAAGGATCTCCTTCATCAGGGTTTGTCTCAAGTGGTAACCCAGGTTTGAGTTCTGGAACTCCGTTTGGTAATTCATTAAGTCAGTTTGTTACTATAAAACTTGATGGATCAAATTTTCTTCTATGGAAATCTATTGTTGTTCCTGCTATTCAAGGGTTTGATCTGGACGGTCACCTGTTTGGAACACTGGATATTCCAGACAAGATCTTGACAGACGGATTACTAAATCCAGAGTACAAGATATGGTTCAGTAGAGATCGTTTTCTTTAGGATGGTTGATAAATTCTATGACACCAGATACTGCAATGCAGATTATAGGAAATACACCGCAGACAACAAATGAATTGTGGAAAGCAATAGAAGCATACTATGGCTCTAATAATAGAGTTCATGTTCAGACTCTTAAGAAGGCACTGCATACAACTCGTAAAGGTGCCATGAAAATGAGAGAATATCTGTCAAAGATGAAGAGTATTTCTGATAATTTGGCTATTGCTGGATCAGTGGTGAGCACAGATGATTTAATTTCTAGTGTACTTATTGGATTAGATAGAGAGTATCTGCCAATTACAACATTCTTGCAAGGAAGGTGTGATCTGCAGTGGCAAGAATTTTACTCTACACTGGTAGGGTTTGAAGAAACTCTGGATCAGTATAATGTTGCTCAAGATGTGAATTCTTTGGTGATACATGAGTCACCTTCTGCAAATGCTGCTGAAGTAAAAGGAAGTGGTTCAAAGTTGAATGTACAAAATTCGAATAACAATGGTAATCGAGGAAATGGTGGTTCAAGAGGTCGTGGCTTTGGAAGATTTCGAGGTCGATGAGGTTTTTGATCATCCAGTAGCAATAATAAACCCACATGTCAGATTCATGGGAAGTTTGGTCATTCTGCAGCAGTCTGCTATTATAGAGCAGACATGAAGTATATGGGTACTCAGACGGGAAATTCTCAGCAGTCACAAATGAGGACCTTCAATCCTCCTTCTCAAACACCTTCATCTTTCTTTACTGCATCAAAAGTTGGACATGATGGCTCGTGGTACATGGACAGTGGTGGAACTTCACATGTCACTAGAGATTCTTCTCAGATGATGAATAATTCAGTTAACTCTAGATTGTCTTTTCATAATACTTTGTGTGCCTAACATTAAAAAGAATTTGTTGAGTGTCTCTCAGTTAACAAAAGACAACAATGTGTTGATTGAGTTTCATCCTCATGTATGTTTCATGAAGGACCTCCAAACCAATGAGATTCTTTTTCAGGGAACAGTACAAAATGGTCTATATCGCATCTCTGGTTCACCTGCACAGTTGTCTCCATCACATGTTGCTTTGTTTGTGTCCAATAAAGGTTTGTCTACACTTTGGCACTCCAGACTTGGTCATCCTGCACAAAAGACACTTCAACAGGTTCTGCATCATAAACTTCATCTTCCATTCGGTCAATCACTCGATCTCTCGTCGGTCTTGTCCACTGGGCAAGAGTCATGCATTACCATTTCAATCATCCAGTAAAATGTCGAATAATGTTTTGGATTTAATCCATACTGATTTGTGGGGTCCTGCACCGATTACTTCTCTGAGTGGTTTCAACTATTACATTCATTTTATTGATGATTCTACTCGATTTACATGGTTATATCCTTTCAAACTGAAATTTGATGCATTGAAAGCTTTTATGCATTTTAAGTCTATGGTTGAAAATCAGTTAATTCTACTATCAAAAGAGTTCAAGCTGACTGGGGTGGAGAGTATCGATCATTTCAGTATATTCTTGATTCTTGTGGAATAATTTTTCAGCATCCTTGTCCTCACACACATGCACAGAATGGTAGAGCTGAACGTAAACATAGACACATAGTTGAAATGAGTCTTACACTGCTAACTCATGGCAAATTACCTTTGAAATATTGGTGGGATGCGTGTGCTACAGCTGCATTTCTTATTAATCGTCTCCCTACCAAAGTTTTGAATGGCTTGTCTCCTTTTGAAAAACTGTTTCATGTCTCACCTGATTATAGTCTTCTCAGAGTTTTTGGATGTGCATGTTTTCCATATTTACGACCATACAATGATCATAAATATCAGTTTCGATCTGAGCAATGCATTTTTCTGGGGTATAGCAGTGAACATAAGGGCTACAAATGTTTGAGTCCATCTGGGAGAGTTTATATCACCAGAAATGTTGTCTTTCATGAAAATGAGTTTCCTTATAACTCTTTATTTGCTGTTGGTTCTAATGCAACAACAACTTCCTCGCCTGAGTCGACTACTAGCTTTCGTTTATTGGTTCCACATCAGCCCTTGTCTGGGTATCCATCAGGGTCTTCTTCTTCATCTGGTCTATCTAATGTACCTGTTTCAGCAGATGTTACACCTTCTGTTGCAAAGGAATCAAGGGCTGTTGTGGCTCCTCAAAACATACATCCTATGATTACTAGAGCCAAGGATGGAATCAGTTTAAGGAAAGTTTTTTCACTACTACCTCCATTCATGAAGATGATATTCCTAATTCAGTTGCTGTTGCTCTTCAAATTCCTCATTGGAAGGCAGCAATGGGTCAGGAATATCAAGCTCTCATGAAGAATGGTACTTGGTCTCTTGTTCCTTCTTCTCCCAATCAAAATGTTGTTGGCAACAAGTGGATTTTTTCTGTGAAAAAGAATTCTGATGGGTCTATCAATTGGTATAAGGCTAGATTAGTGGCCAAAGGGTTTAAACAAGTACCCGGTATCGATTTTGATGACACATACAGTCATGTGGTTAAGGCTTCCACTATTCGAGTGATTTTATCTTTGGCTGTTCATTTTGGGTGGTCTTTGAGACAAATTGATATCAATAATGCAATTTTAAATGGTCAGTTGGTTGAAGAAGTATACACAAATCAGCCTATTGGATTTGTGGATACTTCTCAGCCTACTGCTGTGTGTAAATTGCATAAAGCATTGTATGGTATTCGTCAAGCTCCTCGTGCATGGTTTGATCAGTTGAAATCCACTTTGTTGTCTTGGGGCTTCCACAATTCCAAAGCTGACAGCTCTTTGTTCATCTTTCATCATGAACAAGTTGTGTTGTATGTGCTGGTGTATGTGGATGACATTATAATTACAGGCTCGAATCAAACTTCTATTCAATCTTTTATTGATAAGTTGAATGGAAAGTTTGCTTTAAAGGATATTGGAGATCTAAATCTGTTTTTAGGTATGGAAGCTCATAGGACTACCAAAGGACTGTACCTTACTCGAACAGCTTACATTCAACAGCTGTTACAAAATGGGGGCATGTCTCATGCAAAGCCTATTGCTACTCCTTTCGCTGTTGGGAAGCTGTTGTACAAGGATGGTAGTGCTTCTTTTCATGATAAAACTATTTATAGGAGTTTACTTGGTGGTCTCCAATACCTTGTTAACACTCGGCCTGACATTGCTTATATTGTGAATACTTTGAGTCAATTTCAGCAGTCTCCTACTGTTTTACATTAGCAAGCTCTTAATAGGGTCTTGAGATACCTTAAAGGTACTGCTGATCTGGGTTTATGGTTCAAGCCGAGTTCTTCCTGTTTCTTACTGGGTATTCTGATGCTGATTGGGCTGCCTCTGTGGATGATAGAAAATTTACGGCTGGTTATGCTGTATTTTTGGGTTCTAACTTGATTTCTTGGTAGTATAGGAAACAACAGGTTGTTGCTAGATCCAGTACTGAATCAGAATATAGAGCTCTTGCTCAGGTAACTGCTGAATTGAGTTGGCTTCAGTCTTTGTTCTCAGAATTGCAGGTTTCTCTTGGTGCTCTTTCCACAGTGTGGTGTGACAACATGAGTGCCGCTGCTTTGGCCAAGAATCCGGTATATCATTCTCGCACTAAGCATATTGAGTTAGACATCCATTATGTTAGAGATAAAGTGTTGAGTGGTCTTCTTCATGTACATCATGTTCCTTCAGTTGATCAGGTTGCTGATATTTTTACCAAATCCTTTTCTGCTTCTCGGTTTCATTATTTGAGAGACAAACTAAGTCTCACTTCACTTCCCCTTAGTTTGAGGGGGGATGTTAAAGTTAATCATTGAGTAAGTGTAGTGTGGATCTCGAGGTTTATCTATGTTGTAATAAGTTGTAAGTGTTGTCTGTGTGTGTGTAAGGTGTTTGTATTTGAACGGTTCAGATGAGAACAGATGGACGACTGTGATGTAATCTTTGTTTCATATATAAATAAAAATCTGAACAGAACACTCAACGAGTTTGTTGAGGTTCTGTTTTCCCCAACAATGGAGTACTGTGTGTGAGCTTCAACAAACCATAACAAAAGCAAGAAAAACAATCAAAACCAACCCTAATTAAATATATCAAAACCAAAATTGATAAACCAAAAATATTTAAGAAAACACGCCTTGTGTTAGCAGCGGTGGAGTGTTAATTGGTCATGGAGTGGTGGTGGAGGTGGAGTGGATCCGACCAGATCCAAAGATAGAAGGAGGGCGAGAGATGCGGCGAGGGGTTGATGCAAGGACGAGGAGGGAGGGAGGGACGGATATGGTTTGTAGGTTTATAGGAGAGCGAGAGAGAGGCGGTGGGTGGGCGAGAGAAGCGAGAGAGAGGTTGGGCGCGAGACGAGGGAGGGAGGGCGACAAATGGTTTAGGGGAGAGCACAAAAAATGCGGATGGAGGGCGAGAAAGTGTTTGGTGATAGGGACGAAAGAGGGAGGGCACCGAGTGAGAAGTTGATAAACTAGAGATGAGGCGAGAGGGTAAGCGGTGAGGGGAGAGAATGGAGGTGGGTTGTAGAGGGAGACGATTCGCAGAAAGGGGTTTTGGGGAGAGTAGGGAGGGGGAAGGGTTGGGGAAGGAGACGTTCGTGGAAGGGGGGTTTTATTATGAATGGAGTATGTTGGCAAGGGATCAAGGAGATGCGTGGGGAAACGAGGGAACGCTCCTCGTTTCCGAGTTAGAGTAGTGACGAGGATAAGCCACATCGCTAATCCATGACAATTTAATAGGTTCCCCTTGCTAACTTCGTCACCAAATAGTCAGCAACGAGGCGATAGGCATGAATTTCTTCTGCTTGCCGAGAAACTGTTCCCGTCCACAATCTTGCGTTTGGGCATTTCTTGTCGCCAAACCCCATCACGGTTCCATGGTTGCCTTGTTCTATCTGGTCAAAATCGTCAAACCTAGTCCCTATTGCCTAGTTGTGGCAAATTAGCGACAATAATGAGCACATTGCTAATATTTGATGTTAATCTTGCAATTTTTCGTCGGGTGTATTAATATGCTTATTGTGTGTATTATATGTTATTACTTACGGATGAGATAATTAAGCCTAAGTGAGTGAAAATAAACATAAACGACATGCATAAATAGTTTAAGTAACAAATAGTGGCATTTTGGTAGTTAATCGAAAAGACAAAAAAAGGACTTTACAAGGGCCATTGAGATAGTCCTCGCTCTAAAGATGGTAAAATGAGATGAAAGGCCTTAACTTCATCTCTTAAACCCTTATCCACTAACCCTAGCTATATAGTCCTTAAATGCCTAAGCCACTCCTTTATTCAAACTAAACAAGCAAGTGAGGATAGTAGGAACCATATGTAGGGGAGTAGTGGAGATTGATGTTGAAGCTTTGGTACTCAAGAACCCAAAAGGGGAGATCAACACAAAAGCCCATCACCTTCTAGCCTAGGTAAAGCTCTTACTTTCTCCTCTACTTCAGATATTCAATGAATAAAACATTATTTCAAATGCGTGCATAAATCTGATGGCTTGGGGATCATGTGAGGTTCCTTTGAATTTTAAATTTATTTAGGAATCACACAACTCCTCCTTGTCACTGATCTTGGTAAGAACACATGGTTGATGTTGCTTTTCAATAGTTTAATGTCAACTTCACATTTAACATTGGTTTAAAACAAAGCTAGAGTTTATGACTCCATTTTTGTCCAAATCTTATTTAGATTTTTTGGGGATGATTTTGGTTGATGAATTACCTTATTTGGTATATTTTGAATAAGTTTGGGAACCCCAATGGGGTTGAAATTGATCAAATAGAAGAGAGGAAGGAAACCAAAAAATTATGGGCTTCCCCGAAGGTTGACGCCATCCGACGTCATATGTACTGAGGTGTGCTGCAAGTATAACGGCTAGTTTGTAGTAATAGTGCAATCAACATACGTTGATCACGGATATCGTTCTTAGGGAAAGGTTTTGGAACTAGTTGTTTACCTATTTAGCTTTGAACAGTTGCTAAGGTAATCTATTTTAAATTGTCTTATATTTAAGCTATCTAACAAATCAATTTAAACTTTACTTGAACTATTATATTAAGGATATCTTAGTTCACAAGTTCACCTAGATAATTTAATAATATGCTTTGTAACCATTTTTACATCTCATTATGTTGTGTGCAATGTCTAATTATAATAGACATATTTTCTTCAAGTCCACTTCAACCCAATGTCGTGACGGAAAATATTCTGATTCTGATGTGCAAACTAGAACTCCACCTATCGATATGAATAACGTAAGTTCCACATCGCTTTATGTCCCAAATCATTGGATTCATAACCAACTAAGTTTACTATATGTGCCTCCCTAATCAACAACTATCGCTCGATGTTGCGTATTTAACAATTGTATCATTCATGTTCAGATTAAAAGCTTTAATGGCCATGATAACTCTTAAAACATAAGACCATTAAATACATAATCAAGATGGCTAAAGCATTATGCTCAGAATTAACACAAATTTAGACCATTACACATTTTATATTAACTTTTTACTCCTATTCAAAGCATAGCATTCATACCATAGGATCCATTCATCCATAAGATAATTAGACCGCCCACATTTCATTAAAACATACATATCACAATTCATAATGGAAATCATTGCAAATTAGAGATGAATATAAATATTACCTTGAATTAATCAATGAAACCAAATTTGAGTGGCCAACGTGAAGTCTTCAATCTTTTCTTCACATAAACTCCTTAATATTTAATCTCAAGTTAAACCCTGTGCTAAATTACTCTAAACGGTGGCTAATGGTTGGTATGTGGTAAGTTTACCACGTCCTAATATCTATTTATACTCCTGAATAACAATTATAAACCCTATTTGACAATTTAATTTGAATTAAAACTCTAACTTTCTATTTTCTGCGTGTCTGGCGCTGTCATGAATGTCCCATAGTCGTGCCTTATAGGCCACTACGCCGCCACTCAATGCATGTATTGTCAGTCCCTGGATACTCGGCGTTGTCACTACCATCTCGACATCGTCCCCTTTACAACATAGCGCCACCACAGCGCCGAACCTCCAGACTTTGTTTTCTTCACTTTTTCATATCTCCTATGTTGTGCCTTACCTTCCCTCGTTGTGCCTTGTATTCCCATAGTGCCAACATGTGTGGCCACCACAAAAACCATGTTTTTGTGGGTTTTTATACTATTTCTTCTCATTTTTCCTCAATTTCTCCCTTTACACCTTAATTCCTCGAATACGCGATAATAGCATGAATTAGAACTCATTTAGGGATATTTATACTAAATATGCGACTAAAATAACCCTATATATAAGTATAAATATTCACTTATCACGTACAAACACACGACTTCATCCGAGCGTCAAACATACCAATAACGTATCATGCGATGCAAGCATGTAAAACATATGGCGTCACGACGGCGTTTGTAATGCTTGCACGATGTTGCGGGTTTAACCAACGCAACATCACGATGATGTCGCAGACTGCATAAAGTCTTAAAAAATAGGACTTGTCACCTATTGATTCCTTTCACGCACTTCATGGTTTACTTAGGATTTATAACTTTGAGAAAAGGTTCGAGGTAGTGAAAACTAACCTGGAACACCTTTGATGCTCGGTTTGTCGCGGTGAAAAACTTAACATTAATTTGAAAGGAAATCATAATGTTTCAATTCTTACGACAATTGAATAACTACCTCAAATGAACTTGTAAATGATAACGGGTTCACCTATACCAATGTAGACATTCAAGAACACATCAGATATCTCAAAGTTAAAGAAGTTTGGATAGGATAACAACGCTTGAGGTAAATGGGTGGTCATTTTATTATCAATCATGTCGTATTATAAGTTAATAAGTTTGTGATATCAATCTTTTATACTTGCTAGAAATCTATCTTAACGATCTTTATTTACTATTTCTTAACTATTTCTTATTGAGCTTTTTATTTTATGAATGCATGTGGAACTGATATGAGATTGTATTTGAAAAATGGTACGTTGAATTGGTTGGTTGACGTCCATTTGTGTCTGGACCTATCTTACTAAGTCATGACTTAACCTAATTACCCTAACTAGGCACCTAAATCGTATAGTTAACTTAAAACCTTGAAATTACTCTCAATTAAATTCTTAAAATGCTTCAACTCTAAATAAGAATATTTACTTAACTTTAGTTCTCGATTTATTCAATTGGAGAAAATCAAGAAATCATACTGAATGTTTTTCTATTTTCATAATAATTTCGACAGCACATCCCCTAAAATTGGACTATCGAAACCAAAACTAATAGACATTAGAATTTGGAGAGGCCTATAAGGACTCAAAACTCCAAGCAGTTCACAATATGATATTAAATTGAATTTCTAAATTTAACTTCAAACTTATAAACCTTAAATACAGCTTTCAACTTCAAACTGAAACTAAAATTTTTTCATAACTTAAAATAATACAAAATGCAAGCCATTAAGGTCTCAAACCTATTTTCAACCAATTCAATAACTTCTCAAAACCATTCTCAAGTGATTCACGCCCTACACTCACCCTAAAACTCAAAACAAGTACTATAAACAATATATACATGCACTAGCGAAAAGTGCTCCTCAACAGAAGTCATATAGCCTCCTATTTCCCTTTCGATCGTCATTAGCCTAAGAACCTAACAAAGCCATTTCGAGAACACCAAACAATGTTTACACAAAATAAACGATGTCTGATAAGTAAACATCCACCTCGCTCCATACAACAGGTAATAATAAGAGATAATATGGAATATTGCATAATAAATGAAATACTAAAAAAATACAGTATGGATCCCTTATTTCCTTTTCTATGCTCAAAACGAGCAGGCCCTCTTACGATGAGCCTAGAACGATATTAAGAGTTCAATGCATGCTACCTCAGAGTCGACATTACCAGACTTAGATGCCTACAGTACGTCTAGTCTAGAGTGGATTACATTACACTCTTACAAGCGAAGCAATGACAATTCTATCTGGATGCCATGAATTCATGATAAAGAGTTTCACTCCCTCACCGTACAAAATAAAAATCATATTACTGTAAAAAGCAAGAAATAGCATTTAATTACAATTAAACTAACGCATTTAATTACAATTGTTCTATTTTTGAACAATTTCTCATAACTGCCATACCATGTCGCTATAAGGGAATTAAACTTATAAGTCAAGCTATTAAACTTTCGGAGAGGATAATTGACAATAGGCTAAGGAGAGAAACAACAATATCAGAGAACCAATTTGACTTCATGCGTGGGAGGTCAACTATTGAGGCAATTTTCCTTGTAAGAAGATTGTTGGAAAAATAGAGAGAAAAGAAAAAAATATTTATATGGTATTCGTAGATTTAGAAAAAACATATGATAGGGTCCCTAGAGATGATCTTTGATGGGTTCTAGAAAGAAAATGAGTGCATGCTAGATACATAGACACTATTAAGGATATGTATAATAGAATAGTGACGAGTATAAAGACATTTAGAAGAGCTACAAAAGAATTTTCCGTTACGATAAGACTACTTTAAGGATTGGCTTTAAGCCCATATCTATTTACTTTAGTTATGGATGAACTAACTAGGCATATTCAATGGGATATATCATGGTGTATGTTATTTGTTGATGATATTGTCTAAGTGGATAAAATAAAAAATGGAGTGAATAGGAAATTAGAACTTTAGATGAATACATTAGAATATAAAGGTCTTATGTTGAGTAGGACGAATACAAAATACATGCACTGTGAGTTTAGAAATACTCTACATCGAGACGTAAAAATTCAAAGACAAGTAGGAGTAGCACTAATTGATACAAAGATTAGGGAAGGGAGTTGCGATGGTTTGGTCAGCTGCAAAGACGACCACAAATGCCCCCACTAGAAAACTTGACATAATAGAAATTGTAGATATTCGACGAGGTAGGGGTAGACCAAAGTTAACATGGAATGCATTAATTAGTAGGGATTTGAATTGTCAAGAAAGCTCACCATCAATTACATTTAATTGAGGCCAATAGAAAAGTTTGATCTATGTAGCTGACTCCAATTAATTTGGGACTGAGGCTATGTTGTTGTTGTTGTTGTTGTTGTTGTTGTTGTTTGCCATGTAATGTCGGTTCTTAAACTCCTTAAGACCTCGACAAGTTCTTCTAAATATTACAAAAATCCCTTGAAACCTCAAGTCCATAGTTAGATTCCCGATTACAGTATTATATCACTAATTTATATCAAAACCTAATTTTATAGTCGTCGAAATTCAATTTGGTGTTTTAGGCTCAATCGGCCTGAATCACGTTTTGCGAGCTAAAACCTATAACGACCCTAAAGTTTTAACTTATGCTACATGTAATGTCAGGACCCCTGAAGTGGACACGATGTGGACATGGAATGACATGGCAAGCTCGATCTACCATCGAGAGTTGACCTAGAGGTATATTACATTTTCGTAATGTGTGTATTACTAATCAATACTCAAACGTACAATTTGACTCAATTTATCTTCATATATTATCATCGAAATTACGAGTGAGGATTTATCGAGATACGCACACGTTATGAAACACGAGGATATAGGTAGGAGATACTTTAACAAACCATGAAAAACACTAATTTAATCTTCATCAAGGTGTCTAAGTATGTGAAGACTAATTATTGTAATGCCAAAGTGAGATAATCTAGGAAAATACTAGTGTACCTAAGCTAATGTGGATTTTCATGTGCCCGTGATTGTCCTTGTGATGACTAGGTAGGAGAGATTAGTAGAGGTCTATTGATGCATGTGATAGAATAAAGTCAAGCCCTATATTAACATAGAGATAACCACTCAACTTAAGATGTGAAGCAATGATTAAATAATGAGGTTAGTATAAAAGGGACACTAAACCTTTTTCTTTCAACCGAAATAACTTAAGATCCAAAAAAAAGGGGGTTGAGGAGAAGAAACCTCACTAGAAATCTAAAACTTAGAAGGTTTTGGGGTGTAATTGGTTACTAACTAGTCAAAGGAAGCAAGTTAAGGCAAGAACCAACCAAGGTAAGCATCTACTATATTTTTTTATCCTGAAGAACCAACCAAGGTAAGCATCTACAAATTCAATCCTAGAATTTTTTGATGACATCCTCCTATCTCCAACTTGATTTCTACTATGAGTTTGATGTTTAATCAATTTTGAAAAATCATTTTCAGGTTGCATTTTGAATTTGGGATATTGGAGTGCATGAATGAGTTGATTTGAAGAACTTGTTTAAAATAATGAATTGTTAATGCATGAGTGAATGATTGATTATGGATGGTTTAAATTCATATTAAGACCTTATAGAGGGCATTCTTTGGTAGATTTTGAAGGCCTATATGGATGGATTTAAGCTCGAAAATTGGCCTGCAAAATGAGGGTCAAAAAATCCCCCTTTTCACCTTTTTTTTCGAATGACGCCGTCAAATGGCATTGTGGGCATGATCCCAAAGCCCCACCCATGACGTGGATCACTGCCAAAACTACACTGTGAGGGGCATTGTGGATTCATACCCGCGACGTCACCCACAGTGTGAAATCAGACTTGCTTAAAAATCTCTACATTTGTGCCGAGACTTTTTGTCCTTTTTCGAAGGTCTCCACTAGTCCTAAAATTACCAAAATTCACGAAGAGCATCAACATACTATATTTTTGATTCAAAAAATTTTCAAGTGATTTCGACATATTTTGGATGGTTTCCAAAAATAATTATGAAATGGGAAAATGTGAGTTTCTAAATGAGTTAAAATGGGTTTAAGCACAATCTGGGCTTCAAACGATGTCGTAATTGGACCAAACTTTCTAAATCATATATTTATTCGTAAGGAAATTGTCCACTGTGTTTTGTAATTTTCGAAGATGTTTTGAATGGTTTTCCAAATAGTTTTCTAAATAGGTAAAATTTACTTATTTAATGAGTTAATTTTTGACTTAAGGTTTTCTAGGCGTCAAATAATGTCGAAATTGAACCAACATGTTCAAAATGTATTTTAGGACTTTTAAATGAGACTTTATCACTTGAGAATCTTGTTTTCAAGTATTTGGACTTTATAGAAATGATCTTTGAAAATCTCTATTTATTTCTAAGCCACTTTTCAAGTTGAAGGAAAACTAACTTTCGAATACTTATTTTGATGTCCCTCCTGGATTGTTTCGCAAACTAGTGTTCAACACACATTTGAAATGATTTCCCATGATCCTTAGTAGTTTGCTAACACCTAAAAATAATAGATAATGTGTATTGGGAAATTTTTAGGAAGTTCGAGCATTTTTGGCCGAGCTAAGTGCCTAATAAGAACTTGAAATAATTAAAGGAGCCATTAAACACCAAATTGAACTATACAAGAAACAATTAAAGTAAATGAAACTCAATGACATTATCACAAGTTTAACCAACCAAAATGGACAACATGTACCTAGCTAGCTAGAGTCCAGCATCAGGGGTTGATTAGTTAGCATTTAGGGAGCCGTGAGAGACGATTTTTACGTAGACTAAGGTAATTAAACCAGCTAAAAGATCAATTTCAATTCTTATCATATTTTTGAGTTTATTTCTTTTTATTTCATTTACTTCAACTCTATTCTATATCGTTGAGTGTCTAAGGCTCGAGTGTGTCAGGGAGGTATTCTTAGTTTTTGTGCTAGATGATCAAAAGTGACCTAACCTCGAGTATCGGATCGTAGGTAGTAGACGTGAGTGAGGTATTGAGGGCACCTTTGATGCCCCCACGCAACATCAAACTCAACTGATTAACTTGGAGAGTCACGGTTCTAAGAAGTCTAGTAGTGGCACCAACTCTTGATGGATTTCGAACACTTTGACGCCTTCCCTTGACTTCGAGGCACTATTTATTCATTGTTATCACTTTAGAATCCATTTATTATGCATTTATATTTAAATTCCTTTCTTTTAAATTCATCCATTTTACTTAGACTTATTTATTAAAATTCATGAATTGTGATTAAGACTCTACTGGCTTTACTTGCTAAAATTGTCTCCTTCGGTGACAATTGCAGATTAACATATGAGCAAGGGCAAGGAGCCAATGATTAGTGATTTTCTTTGAGGACTCTCAGAGCGGCTTCTCCTCTTACTTACTTGTGGGTTTTTACGCTATCGTGTTGTACTATATATATGTTGTTTTGATAATACTTGGGAATTTCCTTGGGATTTGAATAGTATTAATACATATATATTCATGATTTTCCTTTTACTGTCACCATATATTGCATGTTACTTATATACTGCAGGATTCCACACCATCTGGATGTCTACCTCTATATCTTTGAATTGTTAATATTTATTTAAGCTTGGTTGTAACGGCCCAAAAATTTACTAATAGTAAATTAGTCCCTGATCATTGTCACCGATTCGTGACGTGGCCCAATAGTGGGTATGCAGTTCAACATTCGGTGCGAAAATCGAGTAATATATTAATTTTGTGAAATGGATGCCTAGTGCGATGTATTTGTGTACCCTATACCTGAATTTTTACTTTTTCTGTTTATTCGTCATTCGGCACGTGAGGATACTTCACGAGATGCATGCGAACGTGGGATTGGGTAGAGAGTGATATAGTTAGCCAATATTTGATATTGGATATTAATGTGATCAAGTAATTTACTTACTTAGCTTATGGTTTGGGTATGATTTGAATGAAACACCTATTTCTAGGAAATAAATCACACACCATAGATCTATTTTGTTATGTGTACTACAATTTGATCCTACACTTTATGAGTATACATTTGGTGTTAGAATGATGGAGTTAGAAGTGAATGAGGCTCATTTGATTTTCATGTAGATTCGAGGATGACCTGATGATGGAAAGGTAGAACAAAGTGACTATAAATACAACACTCGGCCATTTTTTCGTTCTTCATTTTGCATGCACAAGAAAGAAACAAAATTTAGAGCTAAATTCTTGAGAGTTGCTAGAAATTTGTGAGGTATAAAGAGTTCAATAAAGGAATTGGAGCTATTGTAAGCTAGGACATCAAACCTAGAGCCCTATGTTAGATACTTATACCATTAATGCTTCGATTCATGATGTCTTTAAGTATGAATCAATGGAATTTTGATTCTAGAGCATTGGTTATCTCTTATAAGTTGTCTTTGAACAATCTAAACACACCAATTGAGTCTTTAAGCCCTAATTTTTGAATTTACAACTTTTGACCGAAATGGGGTTTTTCATTCATGATTCTGAAATCTCATAATTTCAATTTGATGATGAGTTTCTTTTCAAAATTGAGCATGAGATTTGAAATCCATGCAATTTTCTACTAAGTTTACTATATAGGAGTTTAAAAATTAGTGGTGATTTGAAGGAGTTAAGGATTTTTGGAAGTTTTGGATTTTTTTAACAAAAAATGAGTTTTTGTTTCAATGCATGTTGAAATGTTGTAATTTGATCTAAATCTATAGAAGTGTAAGCTATTGTTGTTGTGGAGTGTGTTAAAGACCCTTGGGGAAAGGGAGTGAGGTTCAGAGGCAATGGAGTCGAGGTATGGTACGCAAATAGAAAAAACATAAGTGTAGCTTGAGCTTGACGCAGTGGCGGCGCCATGGCTTTGCACGTATGGTGGCAGGCACGACTTTAGGCTAACTGAAAGGGAAGAAGCACGTCTTCGACGCGGCGCCGTTCATTTGAGTACACGACATCGTGGTGATGCCATGCATTTGCACGCATAGCGCCACCATAATTCCATGTCCCTGCCCACATAAACAATGTGACACGACGATGGCGCAGTGACTTTGTACATATGAAGCCACCACATCACTAGAACGTGAAAATTTATACATGTTTTTAGAATTTTATTTTGGCTTACTCACATCGACCTTTACTGACATTTAACGACTTAAACAAGTCTCAGTAGACCTAATTAACTTCAGGAACTTAAGAAAGATTCTCGGGGGGCTATATGCGAATTTCATTGTTTTAGGAGAGTGGATTAGCATAATTTTTGCTTGTGATTGAGGTAAGTAAATGTCATGGACCAAATTTCTAATCCTAGTTTAATTTTTTAATCAGGATCAAACGACCCGTAATGTAGGACCCGCAACAAGATATGTGTCGTAACTGAGGCTAGGTGGTCGAGGTAAATATTATATTTGTTATGGTGTATGCCTAATATATTGTATATGTGTAGACTTCTAAGTCATTTCTACTTATGTATAGGTGTCTAGGCATGAGCGGAGATGCGCCTTGATATGCATACCGGCGTTGGACCAAGTT
Organism: Stephania cephalantha; assembly: GCA_039657325.1. Classification (NCBI taxonomy): domain Eukaryota; kingdom Viridiplantae; phylum Streptophyta; class Magnoliopsida; order Ranunculales; family Menispermaceae; genus Stephania; species Stephania cephalantha. The sequence continues at coordinate 35,554,566 of CM077571.1, forward strand.
AGAAAGCAATGCGGTGAGTTGGTATAAGCTTTATAGTGCTTTCATAAGTGATATAAATGGGGCTATGGTTGGTTACGTATTAATACATTTAAGTTAGTAAGTTAAAACAATAGCCACTTGAAATTTCTCGAGACACGTGTTGGCACTTCTCAACACAAAATGAGTCACTCATTGGTGTCACTTAGCATGAGTTAGTGGGAAATATGTTAGTAGGTGAATCATTAGATAAGTCTCGAGATACGTGTGCACATTAGGATCAATGTCTATCAATCAACTATATTCAATTCATGACTATAAAGCTTTTGGTCAACACAAGCAACTCAACTCTTTCATTTTGAAATCATAACTGAGAAGCAAAGCTTGCTGGAGTGAAGAGAGTACCTAGAGGAAGAAGAAGAACATCGAATTTAGTGATTTGGTGAAGAAGAACTCAAGCTAAGCTAGTGTACATCAAGTTAGGTAACTTTCCTACATCATAAACATAGCTCAATTCAATGAATTCATGTATTTGATGATATGTGTTGATGTTTTATGTTGTAAATGGTGTCTTGGAACTCTAGAAGTGTATATGAGGGTTCTCAAGGCATCAACATAGCCTATGTGTTGAGAAACCTCAGAATTCTGATTGTAGAATTTTGGGTTCTGCAACACATAGCGCTCTATGATGGATAGGTAGCGTAATATGTTGGTCATTAGAGCACTACACAGGGTCATTAGCGCGCTACGTGCTATGGCAACATAAAAATTTGCAAGTTTCAAGAAGTCCTTAAACACTACATAAGAGTCTAATGTGTTAAGTAAGGGTCCAAACACACTCAAAAAAATATGATATGATGTCAGGAACTTAGGGCAGTATTTCGGAGATTCAAATACGAGTTTTGAGGCGTTTGGGAGGCCAGAGTAACATAGGAAATTGCGTGGTATGTAAATAAACTGATTGAGAGATTTCTTTACATTTCATTCCTATTCATATGTTCATTTCCAGTCATTTGGATTGAATTGCCTTTGTACTTCATGTGCTATGACTTGTTGTTCATTCTCATTACATGAGGTTGTTTCATAGCATAGTTTGTTGATAAAATGATTTCATTGACTCCAATTCAAGTGCCATGTCATTATTGACTGTTATTACTGGTGGTCAGTGAAAAAAATGCTATTAGGTAGTTTCTATATAATGTTTTGAATCTATATTTTTGTGCATTAGTTATGCAATTGTATTTGTTTGATTCCAATACTGTGTTGTTCTTTGAATATGAAAGTAGGTCTTGTATCTAGGGTCATTTTATGATAGAAATCCGTCTGACATACGGGGGTCACTAGGCTTTCCAAGGTGATCGGGGTTTATCCACTATGTTGCACAGCACACTGGGTATGGGACTTGGGGTTGTTGGTAAGCATAACTTGAGTGACTTCACGAGTTGTAAGACTCGAGGTTGTTGGTAAGTATACATCATAGCGGCTTACATTTGGGATAATTATAAAGATGTATTATACCGTGCAAGTACGACCTTCACATAAATGTTGAGCACAACTCCGTCCTTATATAGTGGAAAGGCTGATGTGATGAAGATCACGGCCGACCGGCCCTAGATAATTACTACTTAGCCTAGTGTCAGTTTCATTTTGTTTAACTAAAGTATCTCTTTGCATGATATTCTTTCAGCATAATTGCTATTATAATTATTATGCTTCTTGATACTTATTGCATAATTGGGAATGTGAACAAATGTCTCTCACTATTATTTTTTTATTTTCAAGTACTCACCGTCTAGTTTATGATGGTGGGTGCAGATCCATCGAGTAGTAGGCCAGGCAAAGAGAAGATCGACGACTACCTTTGAGCCAGAGGAGCACTGCTACACAAGATAATATAGCTTTTTCTTTTGATGTATTACTTTTATATGTATACAATATTATTTTGGGGGTTATATATTATGGGCTGAGTGATAGGTACCTTAACTTGACACATGATGTTATACATCGTCATTTCATTATATATATGCAAGTGATATTTATTTCTTGGTTTTTCCACAAAGGTTAGGCTACATATTATAAGCTTCAGCTAGTTAATTAGTTAAGACTTCCATTGCATAACTTTTAAGTCAGTAAGTTTTAATTAACTCTGATTTATGAATTTACATAGCATATGAATATGTTTATATCTATTTGAAAACTAAATAGTATGTAAGTAATAAGCTTGTTGAAAAGGCTGATTAATTCCTTGTTAGGTCCTATATGGTGAGACTAGGGCTTAATAGTGAGATTAGGCCGGACGGTGCCCTAATTTGAGAAGGGGTCGTCATAGTTGGTATCAGAACCTATGTTTATAAAAACCTAGGTTACAAAACCTAAGTTTATTAACATTAAGATTGTGGAAAATAGTTATTCCACAAGGTGATATCAAAGCTATAGTGTGTAGCCAAAGACTCAACTTTTCCAATAAGTAACAAATAAAAATTTTAAGAAAATAATAAAACATAAATCTTAGCTGTGGAAACTAAATGATCATTGCCCAGAAACTATTAGTTGGGAAATGAGTGAAAATGAGTTTGGGATGTCTTATATGTACATGTTAATTTTGTTTTATATGTATATATGTGTTATCTACGTAATAGCTGATTCGCGATAACTATCAACTTATAGACACCGATGGCGGATTCACGCGATAGCAGGGATGTAGGTGCGAGTGGCCGCTAGCCTTCTATTCCATCAACTGATGAGTTTAAGAGGCTATCGGATTGAGTAGCTGCTCAGGGGCAGCAGTTAGTAGAGTTTATTGCTATGATGACTGCACGTTTTGCTTCACCCGCACAGACACCAGTCCATACTACTATGACTACATCCACATTACCGACAATAATACCAGTAGTGCAGACTGTATCAGATATAGCAGCTTCAGCCATAGAGACAATTTTTACATCGTTTTTTACACCTCCATCTTCTAGCTCATCGGTAGATGTTCAGTTAGTGAAGGATTTCATCAGACTGAAGCTAGTATACTTTGATGGTCAGCGAGACTTTAAGAAGATCGAGAAGTGGGTTTTGACTCAGGAGAAGTTACATAGAGTCTTGAGGATTGAGGATAGACTCCGAACTGAGATTTCATCGTACACTCTACAACAAGACACTGATGTTTAGTGGCGTTCGACGATAGCTTCAGTGGGAGAGTTTTGAGTTTTGGGATGCCTTCAAAATGAAGTTTTCGGAGCAGTACTTCCCACCTGCAGTGATGAAATGGTTGAGAAAGGAATTCATGAACCTGAGACAGGGAGTTGATGAGTTAGTGATGAGCTATAGAGATATATATGGCTTTCCGAGGCACTTTACTGGGGATCTAGTGAGAGAGGATTCAGATGATGTGTACCATTTTAGAGATGGACTGAGACTAGATATTGGATTTTATGTGATCAGTTCAGGTGTCAGGACATTGGGGGAGATTTATGAGCGTATATTCTCTCACAATATATACTATTTTGGCAGAGTTGCTAATGGGACACCGTTAGTACCAGCGTTGACACCCGATCAGGTTGCAGAGTATGAGAGGAGGAGACAGAGGGGTAAAGGACCGAGGAGATGTGATAAAGGTTCCTAGGGAGCAGGGATATCTACAACAGTCGTACCATATGTATCATCTCATATGCCTTTGTAGACCATTATATGTAGACCTCCCTTACCACCATCAGTTAGACCTGCATTGCCAACTCCTACTAGTACTACTACTTTGCTAGCTCTACCAGCACCACCAGCGCCACGTCAGCAGCAGTAGGGTGGTAGAGGCCGAGGCAGAGGTAGAGGTAGAGTTCGAGATAGTTCCTGACAGGGGTAGAGATAAGCATAGGCCCAGAATCAGGTTCATGGTCAGCGTAAACCTATCACTTGTTACAGGTGTGGTCAGGTTAGGCACGGGATTAGAGATTTTCCATAGCCAGCAGCTGTGTTTCCACCGCAGAGTCGAGAGGGTCTACATATGGCAACACGGCCTGATGTAGATGCCACACGGAGACTCATTGATGGTATGGTTTCCATTTGTTATAGACAATTATATGTTTTGTTTAATTCGGGTTCTACATAATCTTTCATTTCTGATTGCATGATAAGCATCTTAGGGTTGGCACCGGTTAGAGTCAGTATATATTTGATTTTGAGTACTGCAGCTGGGGATAGAGTCTACCCTAATTGTCTTGATGAGAGATGTCCAGTAGAGATAGGCAGGGTAGAGTTACCTTCAGACTTAGGGTTCTTAAATTTTTAGAGTTTGACGCATTGTTAGTGATGGATTAGTTAGCAGCGTATCACGCTTATATCGACTATTTCAGTAAGACAATGATATTTGAGATCCCAAGGCGTCTGATGTTCATCTATAGTGGTAGTACACCGAGAGCCGAGGAGGTCGACTTGCGTAGTAGAGAGATGGAGACTCTAGTGTCATTATACACCATAGTAGAGAGTCAGAGATCTAGACTTGAGGAGATTTCGGTTGTATGCGAGTTTCTAAACATGTTTCCTGAAGACTTACCTAGTTTACCACCACCAATAGAGATAGATTTTATCATTGAGTTGGTACCAGTCAGTAGACCTATATCTATACCACCATACCGCATGGCTCCGAGAGAGTTGGAGGAGTTGAGGAGTCAGTTACAGATTTGGGAGAGTAGGGATTCATCACACCTTCTATGTCACCATGGGGAGCACCGGTCCTGTTTGTGAAGAAGAAGGATGGTATTTTGAGACTGTGTATCGATTATAGATAGTTTAACAGGGTCACACTTAGAAACAAGTATCCCTTACCACAGATTGATAACTTATTTGAACAGTTGAGAGGAGCATAATATTTCTCCAAGATAGACCTGTGATCGGGGTATCATTAGTTTAAAATCAGGGATGAAAATAGGTCCAAGATAGCATTCAATATGAGATATAGACACTATTAATTTACAGTTATGCCGTTTGGTTTAACTAATGCTTTTGCCATGTTTATGGATTTGATGCATTGAGTGATGAGGCCATTTCTTGACCGTTTCGTGATTGTTTTCATCGATGATATATTGATATATTTGAGGACTCAAGAAGATCACGAGCAGTACCTCAAAGAGATGTTGTAGACTTTGAGGGAGCATCGACTCTTCGCCAAGTTTAGCAAGTGTGAATTTTTCCTGTCAAAAGGCAAGTTTTTGGAACATGTCGTTGGAGCAGAAGGTATTGCTGTCGATCCAGCTAAGATTCAGGCTATTATAGATTGGCCTACGCCGACGTCAGTGACGGAGGTTAGGAGTTTTTGTGGGTTAGCAGGATATTACCACAAGTTCGTGAAAGATTTCTCGAAGATCGCTTCATCGATGACTAGATTGACCAAAAAAGACGTCAAGTTTAATTAGTCTTAGGAATGCGATTTGGCATCTGCTCAGCTAAAGAGATTGTTGACTACCGCACCAGTGTTGATATTGCCAGAGGCTAGACAGGGATTCTTGGTATATATAAATGCTTCTCATATAGGTCTAGGTTGTGTGTTGATGCAGGATAGATGCACGACAGCTTATGCATCTAGACAGCTGAAGATACATGAGAAAAACTATCCCACTCATGACTTAGATTTGGCTGCGGTAGTGTTTGCTTTGAAGATATGGAGACATCATCTGTATGGAGAGAGGTTCACACTTTATACTAATCATAAGAGTTGAAAATACCTCTTCACACAGAAAGAACTTAATATGATTCAACGTCAGTGGTTGGAATTTCTAAAGGACTACGACTTTTCTCTGGAGTATCACCTAGGAAAAGCTAACATAGTTGTTGATGCACTAAATAGGATGCCGGTTGGAGATGCCAAAGTTGTTAGATGCCACATTACACATGAGTATGGATTACTTGAGGCAGCGGCAATAATAATGCAATTAGATATTCCTACCGATACTCGGGTGATGATTTGTGCACAGATGAGGCTTTAGACAGTGTCTACTCAGAGAGTATTAGATGGACAGAGAGCCGACATCTTATATTCGAGATTTAGTGAGTTGGCCCAGAGTACTGAGTGTACTGACTAGATAGAGACGACGAACCATTGTTTGAGAGTCAGAGGTCGATTGTAGATATCGGCAGTGGCAGAGCTGAGAGATGAGGTTCTTTAGGATTCACACCGTTGTCGGTTCTCTATTAATCCAAGTAGGACCAAAATGCATCCTGACATGAAAAGACATTTTTGGTAGTCTAGGATAAAAGCGGACATATAAGAGTTTATCAAGAACTATGGGATTTGCCAACAGGTAAAGGCAGGGCATCGTAAACTTAGAGGATTGTTACAGCTGCTTCCCATTCCACGATGGAAGTGGGAAGACATAACCATGGATTTTGTTAGAGGATTGCCGAGGACTGTCCGTCGACACGATTCCATCTGGGTGATTGTGGACAGATTGACAAAATCTACCCATTTCATACCAGTTGCAGCTCATTACACATTTGACCAGTTGAGTGTATTATTCGGGAGAGAAATTATTAGGCTACATTGGGTACCGCTGACTATTACATCAGATAGATATGTTATATATACGTCCAGGATGTGGTGGAGTATGAAAAAGTAGTATAGTACATGCCTACAATTCAGCACAGCCTTTCACCTTCAGATTGATGGGTAGACTGAGAGGTTGATTCAGATTCTCGAGGATATGCTCATGGCTTGTGTACTTGAGTTTGGCGGATCTTGAGAGGAGTACCTACCGTTGTGTGAGTTTTCATACAATAATAGTTATCAAGCTAGCATTAAAATGGCGCCATTTAAGGCATTATATGGCAGACCATGTCGCTCACCATCTTGCTGGTCTGAGCTAGAGGACCGAGACATTATAGGGCCTGAAATTGTTGTCAATCACACAAAGAAGGTACGACGTATTCGCCAACGGCTTAAAGGAGCCCAGGATAGACAAAAGAAGTATGCAGACTTGTATTGCAACGATCTCATGTATGACGAGGGAACTTTAGTGTATCTAAAGGTTTTTTCTCGTAAGGGTCTTCATAGATTTGTTTGAAAGGAAAGTTAACACCGAGATTTATCAAGCCTTTCAAGATTAAGAAATGGGTCAGAAAGGTTGCTTATGAGTTGGATTTACCTCCACAGATGTCGCAGATTCATCCAGTGTTTTAGATTTTTATGCTTTGACTAGCTAAGTCAAAAGTAGGCGAGAGACCGATAGTTAATTTGAGTCAGATTGATTTGAACGAGAACTTATCATATGAGGAGCAGCCCGTACAGATCCTAGACCAGAGGGTACAATAGTTGAGAGGCAAGTCTATACTGAAAGTGTTATTCAAGTGGCACTTTCATAAAGACTCGGAACTCACTTGGGAACGGGAAGACTATATGTGAGATAGGTTTTCGTACCTCTTCGAGTCAAGTATAACTTTAGGTTAAATTTAATTTCGATGACGAAATCTCCATTAGTTGGGAAGAATTGTCACTGCCCAAATTTCTAATCCTAGTTTAATCTCTTAATTAGGATCAAACAACCCGTAATGTGGGACCCACAGCGAGATACGTGTCGTAATCGAGGCTAGGTGGCCGAGGTAAATGTTATATTTGTTATGGTGTATGCCGAGTATATTGTATATGTGTAGACTACTAAGTTATTTCTACTTACGTATAGTTGTCGAGGCATGAGCAGATACGCGCATTGACATGCATATCGGCGTGGGACCAAGTTAGAGAGCAATGTGGTGAGTTGGTATAAGATTTATAATGCTTTCATAAGTGATATAAATGGTGCTATGGTTGGTTATGTATTAATACACTTAAGTTAGTAAGTTAAAACAATAGCCACTTGACAATTCTCGAGACACGTGTTGGCACATCTTAACACAAATTGAGTCACTCATTGGTGTCACTTGGCATGAGTTAGTGAGACGTGTTAGTAGGTGAATCATTAGATAAGTCTCAAGATACGTATGCACATTAGGATCAAAGTCTATCAATCAACCATATCCAATTCATGACTATAAAGCTTTTGGTCAACATAAGCAACTCAACTCTTTCATTTTGAATTCTTAAGTGAGAAGCAAAGCTTGCTGGAGTGAAGAGAGTAGCTGGAGGAGGAAGAAGAACATCAAATTTAGTGATTTGGTGAATAAGAACTCAAGCTAAGCTAGTGTACATCAAGTTTGGTAACTTTCCTACATCATAAACATAGCTCGAATCAACGAATTCATGTATTTGATGATATGTTTTGATGTTTTATGTTGTAAATGGTGTCTGAGAACTCTATAGGTGTAAATGAGGGTTCTCAAGGCATCAACATAGCCTATGTGTTGGGAAAACTAGGAATTGTGATTGCAGAATTCTGGTTTCTACAACACATAGCGCGCTATGCAGGATAGGTAGCGCGCTATGTTGGTCATTAGCGCGTTATACAGGGTCATTAGCGCACTACATGCTATGGCAGCAAAAAAATCTGTAAGTTTCAAGAAGTCCTTAAACACTACACAAGAGTCTAATATGTTAAGTAAGGGTCTAAACACACTCAAAAACATATGATATGATGTCAGAAACTTGAGGAAGTATTTCAGATATTCAAATACGAGTTTCGAGGCATTGGGAGGCTGAAGTAGCATAGGAAATTGTGTGGTATGTAAGTAAATTGATTGAGAGATTTCTTTACATTTCATTCCAATTCATATGGTCATTTCTAGTCATTTAGATTGAATTGCCATTGTACTTCATGTGCCTTGACTTGTTGTTCATTCTCATTACATGAGGTTGTTTCATGGCATAGTTTGTTGATAAAATGATTTCATTGACTCAAATTCATGTGCTATGTCATTATTGATTGTTATTACTGGTGGTCAGTGAAATAGCATGCTATTAGGTAGCTTCTATATAGTGTTGTGAATCTATATTTTTGTGCATCAGTTATGCATTTATATTTGTTGGATTCCAATACCTTGATGTTCTTTAAATATGAAAGAGGTTCTTGTATCTTGGATCATTTTATGATAGAAATCCTTCTGACATACGGGGTCTCTAGACTTTGCAGGGTGATCGGGGTTTCTCCACTATCTTGCACAGCACACGGGGTAGGGGACTCTGGGTTGTTGGTAAGCATAACTTGGGTGACTTCACAAGTTGTAAGAATCGGGGTTGTTGGCAAGTATACATCCCAATGACTGAAATTTGGGATAATTATAAAGGCGTATTGTACCGCGTAAGAACAATTTTTCCAAAGATGTAGAGAACAGCTCCATCCTTATATAGTGGAAAGGCTGATGTGATGAAGATCACGACCGATCGGCCTAGATCATTACTACTTAGCCTAGTGTCAGTTTCATTTTGTTTAACTAAAATATCTCTTTGCATGATATTCTTTCAGCGATAGTTGCTATTATTATTATTATTCTTCTGATACTTATTGCATAATTTGGAATGTGAACAAATGTCTCTCGGTATTACTTTCTACTCACCGTCTAGTTTGTGATGGTGGATGCAGATCCATCGAGTAGAAGGCCAGGAAAAGAGAAGATCGACGACTACTTCTGAGCTAGAGGAGCACTGCTACACCAGATATTGTAGGTTTTGCTTTTGATGTATTACTTTTATATGTATACGATATTCATTTGGGGGTTATATATTATGGGGTGAGTGATAGGTACCTTGACTACACACATGATGTTTTATATCGTCGTTTCATTATAAATATATATATATATATGCAAGTGATCTTTATTTTTTGGTTTTTCCACAACGGTTAGGCTACATATTATAAGCTTTCGCTACTTAATTAGTTAAGACTTCAGCTGCATAACTTTTAAGTTAGTAAATTTTAATTAACTTTGATTTACGAATTTACATAGGATAGGTGTATGTTTATATCTATTTGAAAACTAAACAATATGTAAGTAATAAGGTTGTTGAAAAGGCTGACTAATTCCTTGTGAGGTCCTATATGGTAAGACTAGGGATTAAGCAGGGCGGTGCCCTAATTTAAGAAGGGGTCGTCACAGTAAACCTGTAAAGGCAATTATCTACAATTCATTTCCATTATTTGAGTTGATATAGAGTCACTTGGACTGCTTTGTTGCCTTTCCTTATTCAAATGCTATGATTTGTCTTTTTGTTTCCTAATTAAGTTTATTGGATTCATTTAATTATTTTATAACTTGATATATTGCATTCCTTGTCTTGACATCGTTCTACATTGGATTCCCTTATTGTTGTTGATTCTTAACTGTAGAATTTATTTACCAAAAAGCATGCTATGATATGTTATTTCCTTATTGGTGTTTGAACGCCTCTATGTCAATATGTTTGTTATGAAGTACTTGTGTTTAAATAATCTACAAACCCAACTCAGTGCCAACTAGGTCTAGGATATTCCAGAAGTCTAGGCCCTCAATTATATGAGACGCGCAGCTCATAGGGTTAGATTCCCTGGGGATGTCAGCACTTAACACACTTAATGTATTTCTATCTTATGCGTAGCACGACCCATAGGGTTAGATTCCATAGGGATGTCGACATTCCACACAGTTGATGTCTCTAGCGTGGTACATGTGGTATGGGGCTCAAGGATGTCGGTTAACTTAGATTTGATTGACTTCTCAATTTGTTAATCTTCGTAGAAGCTTGGAAACTGCTTAGATACATTTCTTTCAGCTTTTCTTTCTTCATAGCTATTGTATGCTTTTAGTTACCTTTCTTTGTATATATTGGAATTATGGATGAATAGCCTTCAGGATTTACTTTTACTTACTATACTCACTGTTTAGTTTGTAACATGAGGTGTAGATACTTCAAGTAGCAGACCAGTGAAGGAGAAAATCGATGACTACCTTTGAGCTCTCAGAGGTAGTTCTTGCTACTTTTGTAGGTGATCATTTTGTCTATTTATTACTTAAGTCTTTTTATATAAATTTGGATTGTAGATTGGGTTGAGAGACTAAACTCCCATCTGATGCATGTACTACTTTATTTGGTTTCTTGTGATCTTCTATTTACCTGATTTCCATATTAGGTGTTTTTATAATGCTTTTGCAAATTTTATTAAGTCTTCTGCGGATAATAGTAAAATGTTAAAAAGTTTTTATTAACTCTAAGAGTCACAACTAACGAGTAATGAATAATACTTTTCATAAACACATATAATGAGTTGAATGAGACAAAAGGCTAACTAATCCTTTGTTAAGTCCTATAGGGAATAAATTAGGGCTTAATGACGAGATTAGGCCAGGCAGTGCTCCATTTGAGGAAACAGGCAGTCATAGTTGCTTCCACTATTAAACTATTAAAACTTGCAAATTACAACAATTCAATTATAAATCACCGAATAACTTATTATAATGGAAATAGAGGCTTACTAAACAAGCGTTGACCTAGCGAGGCTGTCTCGGGGGTTCACGTAGGTCTAAGCTGGGTAGGGCCTAGTTTGTAAGGACTGAGGCCGTCACAAAACCTTGGGTATAAAGTCTCGAGAAAACTACCAACTCTTAAATAAAATCAAACCAAACCAACCTTCACCTCTTTTTTTCATCTCATTCAACAATCAATAACACTACTCATCTATTTCCTTATTCAAATTTAATACATATTACAACAGTTCATACACAATCCACACATTAAAATTCAATTTCATTCGCTAACTTTTGATTGAGACAACGACCATGGTTTTCCATCTATTTTAAACTCCCAATTAACAAGTTTTTAATGTGACAATGAGGGGGAATCGAACTAGTGAGATGAAAGGGAGAGAATACAGTAATTGAGAATAAGGAGATTGAGAAGCAATCGAATGAAAGAGATGATGAGGAGAGAAAACAATGAAATAGTGACCCTTGTTTCATTTCATTTGTAAATTAAAGGGTAAGGTCAATTGTCCATTTTGCCCGTCTATGTTTATCCTCATTAATATAAAGCCAACGCCTTTTTAGGCCACTTCTAATTTTCTTTTTTAATTTCATATTTATCTCTTTATTTTTAAGCCCAAACTAAACCTTGAAAAATACCCCGATGTCATCAAGAATTGGAGAAAATACCAGTGCACTCTGAAACACTAGGACAACGAGTCTAACCACCATTTTGACCCTATTTCTCGACGAATAGAGTACAGTACATACACTAGGCACACAACAAATAAAAATATAATCTTACTTTATGATCCTCGGTCTGTAACTCGTGGGTTCCACCTCGGATATCTAAATCTTGAATCAAATTCAAAAATAGTTAATTAGTAGCCGAATCAAGTTTAATAAATTCTCAAATTTCATAATTTTTCTTAACTAAATAAAAAAGATACAAAAAATAATATTTAATATATGACTCTCGCTCCCAATTTAATTCATATTCTCCATGAAATTGCCACTTAACAAGTACAAGTGGAATTTCCTTGATCCTCAGCTCTTGATTCATTCGATCCATGATTCTAAGGTTGCTCTTCGTAAGACATATCTAGACTCAAATAAAATTGGTTCCATTTTTCATTATAATGTGAATATGGCTATTTCTTACAAAGTATAGAGACATGGAATACATCATGACCTTTGATAAGATGAGATGATAAAGCAATCTTGTAATCAACCTTACTGACTTTCTTAACAATCTCAAATGGAGCAATAAACCTTTGAAAGAGTTTTCCTTTCAATCGAAACATGGATAAACCTTTCATGGTGACACCTTCATATAAACCTAATCACTAATGTTGTATTTAACAACTCTGTAGTAGAGATCATAACAACTCTTGTGCCTATCTTGAGTAACTTTAAGTCTCTAACAAATCTGCTCAACTGATTACACCTAATCTCGTACAATTTATAGCCTAAACTCAAGTAAAACTTATGGTTCTGCTCAACATGATGGTTCTCCGCACGGTCGACCATATAATGCTTTGAAAGGCGTCATCTCAATGATTTCTTAATATATATCATGGAACGAAAACTCATACAGCAAAATACATTCCGCCCAGGCCTCCACACTCCAGAACATATAATCTCAATGTTTCCACTAAAATCTAAATTAACCACTTCGACTTACCATCTATATGCGAATGAAATGCAGTATTAAACCGTAACTAAGTGCCAAAATGTTCCTATATAGTTTGCCATAACCTAGAAGTGAACTAAGTACATTTATAGAGACAATAGAAAGTGGTAGTCCATGCAAATGAAGGATCTCATGCTCATAGATGACACTTAACTCTGAAAAACCATAATTAGGAGCTATTGAGAGAGAATGTGCAGATTTCGTAAGCCTATCATTGATAACCCCAGTACTATCGTGTTTCTTCAGAGTTTTAGGTATATGATTCACAAAATCCATAACAATATGTTTCTACTTCAACTTAGGAATTGGTAGTTGTTGTAATGTTCCTCCTTGTGTTTGCTTTTCCGCCTTGACCTACTGGTAAGTCTCAAAGCATCTAACAAAATCAACAACATCTAATTTCATCCCTGGCCATCAATACAAACAACACGTGTCGTGGTACATCTTGGTCACGCTTGGATGAATACAATATCTAGACCTTTGGGGCTCCCTGAGTATCTCATCTTGGATCTCAACCACCAACGAAATCCACAACCTACCTTTGAACCTCAAACTTTGAGACAACCTTCATAAACACAAAATTGGCCCCACCAGGCATTACACCTATGTGGATGCCTGGTCAACTTTATTGAGTCAACCCATGTCCAGTTAGCCTTTATTCCAACTTAATTTTCCTTTTTTCCTTATTAGAGTTATAAAGTTAACAATGATAACTTTAACCTCTATTACAACTACTGAAGCAAATTTTAAAATAATTTAAACAACATTGTTGATAATTAGAATTAAAGTCGAATAACCTATGCATGGAAATCTTGCAAATAATGTGATATCATGCACATACTTGGTGATAAAAGAATACAATACGCATATACATGTATCATAAAGTGTATCTCTCATCCCCAAGTATCGAAAAGCATTAAAACATCATGACATAGTCATATATATATATATATATAAATGACAAAAAGCTATGAAGTAAGAGTAATGGAATTGGCTTTGAGGGTAACTCAGAGGTAATCACTAAGTACATGTTATTTCCCCTTACTGCTCGAGGGACATGCAACTGCCATTATTAATGGAGACAATTCTAGTGATTAAAGCCAGAAGAGATTCAACAATAATTCTAAATAGTAAATTACATTAGTCTCTAAATCATGCGGATAATTAAAGAAAGCTATAAATAAAATGAGAAAGTGCATGAAAAATAGACTAATAAAGTAAGTAGTGAAAATCAAGTGGCGAAGAAGCACAAGATAGGTTAATAGGTAATCTAGTCCAAACTGTGGGCCTTTAGACCATAACACAATTTGAAGTGGATACAATGGGCTCAAGGACACTTCCAACTACCCCAACATTGAGTCACTTCTAACAGCCCCTAAATATTTAGGTAGGCCACAATGACCCAGATGTTTTATCCCTTGAATAGTCCTTAATGAGAAGCCACAGTGACGCTAGATGTTTAACCCGCGAGTTGACACAACTTGGGGACTACCTAGTTACTAATTTATTTACCTCAAAATGCAATAATATCTAAGCTAAATGTAGCTCCCATACGTTTGTATTATACTCCCGATATCCATCACTAATCATCAAGGCCCTTGGTACCTATTAGAGTTTATTTGGTATGTGTTAGAGCTTATTTAAGTTAGACTATCTCAGTTCATTGTAAATAGACCACTATTTGCCTCAATGTCTTTTTAATTAACATAGACCAAATCTCAACTTCAATGTGTCCTAAGCAGGTTTATGTTAAATCAGAGGGGACCCTAGTCGCTTATTTTTACCATTTACGAAGGCTTGATGTGAAGGAATAACACCGAGAGGCCTCTTTTATTCATTTAAAATATCCATTTGACACTTTACTCTGTTAAAATGCCAAAAATTGGTGTTACAAGCTTGTAGACATTTTCCTAGATATTTTAAGTGTTATTTAATCGATAAATCCATTGGAAATCATTTCAAAAGACTTGGTTTTAAGTGTTATTAAATCACCTAAATCCATTGGAAATCATTTCAAGTTGGTTTAATACATTGGTTTGCAAAACATTCCTTTAGGGACCTTAAAATAAATTCCAAAAAACTTGGTTCTTATGCAACTTGAAATTCAGCTAAAACACTCAAAAGAAATTTCCTAAATTGTCGGTGTTCATTAATTGAATTCTATTAAATTTAAACCAAGGTTGTTGAGCGAAAATCTCAATAATATGATCGAAAACCAAATTTGAGACTCTAAGTAAAACTTTAAGTCCTCATTTGTAAATATAGATTTCTTATTCGAAGCATAACTTGAAAACTGAGTTAGACACTACAAAAAATCATGAAATTCGATTAGCGCCATTATTATGATTCAACAAAATGTTTTGGAAACTTTGGTTCAATTCAGACATCATTTCATGGCCGGAACGCCTTAAGTCAAAAATTAGCTAGTTACGTAAGTAAATTTTGGCTATTGAAAAACTCATTTGAAAAACCATTCAAAACACCTCAGAATCACTTGAAACTCTTGGGGAACCTAACCTATAGTATTTCAATCTATTCTAGATATTTTGATTATTTTTTGGCTAGTGGAGACCCTCGAAAGAGGTCTCGACATGCGAACAATTGCAAAAGGACTGATTTTTAGCCCATTTTTGACAAAGAAGATGGATAATTGCTATGTATAAGCTTTCTAAAATGGGAGAAAATTAATTGAGACATTTATGCTCAAAATGCCAAAACAACTCGACTTGAGAGAGTTTTAGACTAGCAGTGGGAGAAAATTCAGAACTCTCAACCACGCATTCAAAAAATGTGATATTTGGTGAAAAGCATTTCCAAACATCAAAGAATAACACATAAGAGAATCAACAAATTTTGAAAAGAAATGAAGGACTTATGCTATCTAGTGTTTTAACTAGTAAGTTGGCATTTAATCAAGACATTTACTATTCATAAACAACAAACACCAAAGCTTGCACAAACTTAACCACAACTATCCAACTTTTGAAACCAATTAATAAATTCATTGTAAGAGTAAAGCTCCATGCTTTGAACAATCAATGATAGACAAATTCAGTCCATTATGGTTTAAGATTTTAAAAACCCCAATTGTTAAACAATAGAAATCAAAATTGAGGCATATAAGCATTACGTTTCTTGACCAATTTTTGACACCATAAATTAGACCCTTCAAGAGCTTTGTAATCATTAAAATCGAGATCAAAATTTTTCCAAAGAGTGAGAAACAAAAGCCCTAAAATCTCAGCACATACATGAACCAAAGAGACCTATATTTGAGCATGAAATGAAAGAAAGGTTTTTACCTAGGATTTGAATCACTTGACTCTTCAATTTCTTCTCTAAATTCACAAGTTATTCTTGGTAAAAAAAACTTCACAACAAACCTTGTTGGAATTTATTTATTTTCTTGATGCATTTAGAGAAGAAAAGCCTTTTTATAGTCTTAAGTCATTAAAATATAGCCACCAGATGAACTTTGTATCAGTCAATCTCAAAAATATCTAGTAAGATCTATGACTCCTTATTTGATGGGATATGCTCTCCATAGATGCACACTAGTCTCCTAGAGTGTCAACAAAGAGATCCCTGGGTCCATCTAATGCACCAAAAGAACGGTCTCCATTTAAATCCCCATAAATGTTTCACGGCATTTAGTTGGTAAGTTAGGCTCATAATATGCATATAGATATTTTTCTCAACCTTAGGCTAAATTTAACATTTTCTCTTACTTAAGGTTAATTTAACCATGACTAAACTTTGGTTAATAAGCCTTTCTAACTGAGTCTCATTCGACCCAGTACTTTAAATCCATAATAAAACTTACGTATTTCTTTTTCTTCAAACTTATACTAGTTAGATATTATTTTATTAAGATAAATTAGGTACCCATTTGATTTCATTTAGGTCCTAAGTAACAACTACTAATATATTGGACTTTACAACAATCCTACCCAATGCCCTTGTGTGTATATAATTATTACCTCGATGTCGATGCCTGAGTTTTAACCGAGTGCACCATGTAGGACTGTCCGCCAAGTCACGGTCTTACAAAGCGTACAACTATGATTAGATTATTAGGGTTGTTACAGCCTTCCCAACTAATAAGAATTTCATCCACGAAATTGAAATTAAACTAAAATGAAACTCTTACTGGAATCAAATAGGAATGGAAAACTCTCTCACATATAGGACTCCCATTCCCATGTAAACTCCTAATCACCTTGGTGATGCCACATGACGATGACCAACATAATGTACTTATTACTAAAACTCTGAACTTTTTGGTCTAAGATATGTATGGGTTGCTCGTCATATGTGATATCCTCTAACAAATTGATCTAACTCAAGTGTACCATCTATTTGTCACCTTTTCTAGACCTGTCTAACCATATCATTAAGCTTTGAAACACTAGGTAGCCTCCAACTAATTGTGGTGGTAGCTTGATCTTGTAAGCAACATTGCCAACTCTCTAAATAACCTTGAATGGACCTATGAATCTCGACGCAAGTTTTCTTTTGATTCTAAGCCGTTAACGACCCTTCATAGGGGAGACATTAAGAAAGACATAGTCTCACTCTTTATATTTCAATCCGTCTCAGTATCTGTCACCATACTTATTTTGTCTCTCCTCAATGCATTGAAGTCACTTATGTATCTGCTTGATTTTCTCTGTGTGATCTACTACTATCTCTGGCAAAATTGTTGCGGTATTCTGAGGCTTAACCCATTATGCTAGAGACCTATAAGGCCTAACGTAGAGTGCCTCAAATAACGACATTCCAATCTTAGCTTGGTAACTGTTATTATAAGGAAATTCATACAGAGGTAGATACTCTTCCCACGACTCACCGTACTTCAAAATTCAAGAGCTAAGCATGTCTTAACACTTGAATCAGTCGCTCTGACAGCCATCTGTCTGTAAGTGATATGTCATAATGAATTGAAGTTGCGTGCCAAGTTGTTCCTGCATATTCTCCCACAACTTTGATTAAATTAAGACCCTCTATCTGACACAATGAAGATTGATACTCCATGTAATATGACTATTTCTTTCTGATAAAGACTATTCAATTGCTCTAATTTATACTTGGTGCAGACTGGTAAGAAATGTGTAGACTTGGTCAATCCGTCCATGATAACCCAAATACTATCATGGTTGTGTTGAGAATTAGGTAGACCACTAGCAAAATCCATATCGATGTACTCCAACTTCCACTAAGGAATGAGAACTAGCTATAGCAACATTTTAAGCCTTTTATGGTCAGCTTTAACTCGATCGCATATCCCACAACTACTTACGTACTCTCCTACATCAACTTTCATCCATCGCCACCAAAAGAAATGTTTCATTGCATGATACATCTTGGTCCTGCCTAGATGAACGGCATATCGCGAGTGATGTGCCTCTAGTAGTATCTATGTGCGTAATAGAATCACTGATGGAATTTTGATTCATCCCCTATACCTCAAGCATAGGTCTATCAATAGACTCCACTACGGATGATTAGAACTCTAAACTAACTAACAAAACTTCTCAAACTATTGATCTGCCTGCTGACCCACTAAAACCCTATGAATAGAAATTTTCTAAGTCCTCAACTATTCATAAATTTGAGCCTCAGTAGTAGGGTTAACATCCATTGAAATAATAATGTATGTCACCTCGAGTAGTGCATACTCATGTGTAATTCAAAAAACCACCACCTCCCTGTCTGACCTCTTCCTACTCAGTGTATCCGCCACTACATTGGCATTCTTTGGATGGTATTCCAATGTGTAGTCATAGTCTTTGAGGAACTCCAACGATATCATTTTGATTGAACAAGTATTTTAAACTCTTGTAGTCGATGAACAAGGTAAACCTCTCTCTCTATAGTGACAGTGTTGCCAAATATTCAAAGCAAAAATGACTGCTGCCAACTCTAAGTCGTGTACCGGGTAGTTCTTCTTATGAGTCTTGAGCTGTCGAGAAGCATAAGCTATAACATTGTCTTCCAGCATGAGAACATATCCCAAACTAACCTACGATGCATCAATGTTCACCAATATGTTTTTCTCTGCCAATGGAACACTATGAATGGAGCTGAGGTGTAAGAACCTATTACTTTAAGGTGGTGATTAATATTATTCTAAGTTTTAATGGACCTGAGTTAGGCTTGTGATTAAGTTAGGCGTACCTTGATTAGCATGAGCGTGGGTTTGTATGGTGGTTTGTGTTTGTTTGGAATGTTTAATGAATTTTATAGATTGTAGTATAGAAGAGAAATTATTTAAAAGCCTATAATTGGAAAATACATAATTAAATAATAAATAGCCGGTGCACCAAGTGCGATGTAAAATGAATATGCACACGAGAAAATACTGGTAGGCATGTCCATTGAGTTTGTTGGCGAGAAAATACACGAGATATATATATATATATATTTGATATGTAAATATATATATTAAAAACTATAAGTCAGTTTGAATTATATGGATCGTCGGATCACTTCGAGATGAGAATAAGTGTTGATGGTGTGAACATGAGTGTCACTTTAGGGGTGTCATGTTAGCACATCAATCATTCGATCACTCTTGAGATAACACGATGCGTATCTCGAGGAAAACTCATATAGTTAAATTAAAAACCTTTATGTTTATCTCCATAATTCGATCGAGAGAGTGAAAAAGCAGCTGAAGGTTAATATCTGATCTTTAGGAATTAATTAGACACTTGTTTCGACATTAATGGAGAAGCTTAAACGATTAAAAATCTAGAGATCATCATTATGGTAAGTTTGGTTTTCATATATTTGAAGTTCAAATCAATAATGGATGTTGATAACTCAATGAATTATAATGTTTGATTTCTGGAAAGGTTTGTTACCTCACTAGAGGTCCTACATGATGAATATTAGGAGTGTTAGTTGTTGTGTGGATTTGTGGATGGAACATTTGCAACTGTCATGTGTACTATTGAGGCAGTATAGGGTGGAGCGTGCTCCGTATAACAGAGGAGTGTGATCCCATCATAAATTGGGACGAACCGATTTGGTGAAGTGCGCCCCACAAATTGAGGGATTGTGCTCCCACATCAGAAAATAGCAACTCACCTATTAATTGTTTATAATATGTTGAGGTCTTAGAGATTGACTTAGGGATTCTAAATAAAGAGTATTAGACCTATATTGATAAAAATTGGTTTGTGATAGGTGTTGGATTCCCAAGAAAGCGTGAGTTCCAGGAAAGTTAGGGAATTTCTTAATGAAAACCAAAACTGAGATAAGTATGGATTAGCTTATTTATCAATGTTGCCTGGCTATTTTATTATATATAGTTATGTAGTTTATGGACTGAATGGGGGTACTATATACACTGTGATGGTTTTAATAATGGAAAATGGTGTTTAATATTATTCGCGAGTGTAAGTTCTTGGAACTGATACCAGGTTATATAGGAGATGGGTATCTGACTTCCTACTTAGTTATATAGGTTGTGTGAACTACATACTCATTAGAGGGTTTCAGATAGAACCATTGGACATTGATAGATTGACTAGATAGCACATCGGCCAATATGTTGGTCTGGCAATCACATTAATGATGTCAGTAGGTAATCGACCCTTGTTTTATAAATAAAATGGAATCATAGTCTAATAGTCATTAACAATTTGACTTGCATCCGTTACTTATTGAATTATATGCCTTTCATAATCATGTTACTTAACATTGTTTCATACATAATGTTCTTGATTACTATATGAAATGTTGATGGCTTTGTGAATCCTTACTTACTGAACAAGTTGATGTGCTCCCCAAATCTAATATTTCAGGTTCGCAACCTAGTGCTTCCGCGAATGGAAAGAATAAGATTTTGGAATTTTGTATCTTCTCTAAGATGTAATGAACCTTCTGGTATATTTACGATGTTTGTGTTATTTTGTTGTATATGAACAAGGTTGGGAGGTTTATAAATGAGGTTTTAGGTTTTGACAAACTTTGTGCATCTTTATATTGTTAATTATCAAAAAAGATTTTAGTTTTTGGTTGCGCATACTTTGTATTATTTATTCAATATCGATATACAGGTTGAGTTTATCAAGTATTGAAAGAGAGGCTACTAGCTCTAGTAAAGTCTTACTGGGTTACCGGGGCTTAATTAGGGTTTCATGTCAAGTATCACCTTAATCGGGATAGGGGATGCTACAGCTCGGTATCAGAGACTAAGGTTTATCATTTTTGAATGAAGTGGTAACTCTAATACGGTTTGGTAACATAGATAAGGTATTGACCTCAATCTAACTTTCGAATTGTTTTTGAAATAAGTGATAGCATATTCCTTTGTACCAAAACCTAAGTTTATTAACTCTGAGAGTTGTCTCGAGTAATGAGTAAGCTTAGGGTATGATAAACAATTTTCATTGTGTTTTAGAGGGAAAATGAAAATAAAACATTATTATACGTTATTTGCTGCATATATTGATATTTATGGTATATATATGATTTCCTTGTATTATTTGAATGTTACCTAATGATCTTGTATCTCCTTTGACTTCATAATCTAATGGCAGATCAAGGAGAGGGTTCATAGAGGCCTAGACCTTAGCGTAGCAGGGAACAGAGGATCAATGGAAATCTAGAATGGATCAACAAATGATGTAACTTATGGATTCTCAATCGAAACTTATGGCTATGTTTATGGCTCAGATGAGACTACTAGTATAGTGACCTGAGGCACAACCTGCAATAAGTCTCAAGGTTAGTAAAGCTGAGGAGGACCTGAGACAGTAGCACCTCTAGCTCAACCAATATTAGCTTATATTCAAGTACTGGAGACAATGCTGTCGTGGTGCCTTTAAATTCTGAGAAGGCTGCATTTCTCAAAACCCATAAGGAATTCATGAAATACAATATTATGAGATTAAAGGCATAATGGAGGAAGGTGTAGTTGAGACCTAGGTACTCGAGTTGGAGCAACGATTTGTTGTGATGGATATTGAGGACCGGTTTAAGGTCAAACAGGTCACATTTTTATTGATTGATTATACACGGAGTGGTGGAATTCCTTAGGGAGACAAGGGAAGACTGTCACCACTTGGCTATAGTTTAGGACTGTATTTTACAGGCGGTATTTCTCAAAATTAGTCCTGAACATGAAGAAGACTGAGTTTATTTAGCTGAAACAAGGAGCCATGTCTGTCTAGGAATTTGAGCGGAGTTTCAATGAGTTGAGTGAATTCACTTTGGGGATGGTGGAGTTAAAGGAGAACAAAATAGATTTGTTTCTTGGTGGGCTAAATTATGAGATTCAAGTTGTAATTTCCTCTTTAAGAGTGAAATGGAGGTGGAAGCAGCCAGTTTAGCCTGAACTTTGGGAATAGTACTTACAACACCACTAGTACCACAATTTTCTAGGAGTAAGAGAAAGGAATTCACTTATTTTAGGCCAAATAAGAGGAAGAAGATTGTAGCAAGAGTAGCTACATAGTTAGGGTCTACGGGGAAGACATTTCTTAGGGCACCAGTTCCACTAGTTTCTCAATATTCGATAACCAAACCACCTTTAACACCATCACAGTTTAGAGGTAAGGTCAAGAGTAGAGCATATTCATCACAGAAACCGAGTGGATCTGGGCAAGTTTCTTAGGCCAGTAGTTTTCCTTAGATGGCTTCTATGATATGTTATCATTTTAAGCAAACGGGGCATATTTAGAGAAAGTGTTCCATGCCATCAGCCACATTGGTAGGCAGTACAACACCACCAGTAAGAAGGCAAACTCATGCAGTGGCTGAGGCAAACCCAAAGGCTAATCTGAGGCTTGTGGAAGGTATATTAAGCATTTAGGGTCGAGATATGCATATTTTGATTGATGTTGGTTCTACAGTTTCTTTTATTGCTGGTGCAATTTTTGACAAGTTGAAATTGAAACCAGTTATAACCAGAACATTATTGATTTTAAGCACAGCAGTGAGCGAGAAAGTTTATCCTAACCTAATTTGAAAGGGATGTATAATCACTATTTGGGAGAATGAACTCCCAATTGATCTGAGAGTAGTGGAATTCTTGGAATATGATGCATTACTAGGAATAGATTGGTTATTAGCATACCATGTCAGTATTGATTGTTTTCATAAGAGGGTAGTCTTTTAGATCCCTAACCTTTTTGAAATTATAGTCTATAAAGGCTATAATCCTTCATGACTTGCAACTCGTGGAAGGGAAGCTACTCCTCAAGATTTAGAAGTTTTGGTAGGAGTTGTCACATTTGGAGAGCCTTGTCAAGAACTTAAGGTTAATGAGATACCCGTGGTTTATGAATTTTTAGAAGTCTTTCCATCTGACGTACCTAGACTTCCACCGCCACGTGTTATTGACTTCATCATTAATCTTATTCCTAGTACCAAACCTATATTTATTCCTCTGTGCCAGATGGCCTTGGAAAAATTTCGTGAGTTGCAAACTTAGCATGAGGATTTGATACATAAGGGTTTATCGATCGTAGTATGTCAATGTGGGGAGCACCGATTATTTTGTGAAGAAAAAGAACGGAACCCTACATATGTGCATTGATTATAGATAACTTAATCAAATGACTATCAGGAACAAACACCTATTATCCAGGATCGATGATTTGTTTGATCAGTTGAAGGGTGCCAGATATTTCTTAAGGATTAATTTAAGGTTTGGTTATCATTAACTGAAGATTCGGAATGAGGATATCTCAAATATGGCTTTCGGTCCTGGCTACGGGCACTTCGAGTTCATAGTGATGTCGTTTGGGTTCACTAATGCTCCTTTTTTTGTTCATGGACTTGATGCATAGGATATTTAAACCCTATCTTGACCAGTTTATCATCGTGTTTATCGATGATATTTTAATCTATTCAAAGACAAAAGAAGGACATTCGCACCACCTCAGAGTTACATTGCAGACTCTGAAAGATAATCAGTTGTATGCCAAGTTAAGTAAGTGTGAATTCTGGTCTTTATAGGTCAAATTTCTTGGACATGTGGTTAATGTTGAGGGTATATTTGTTAATCTAGTGAAGGTTGAGGAAATCAAGGATTGGCCTACCCCTTCCACAGTGTCAGAGGTTCAGAGTTTTCCAGGGTTAGCGGGTTATTATTGACGATTTGTTGAGGGTTTCTTTTGTATTGCTCTACAAATGACTCGCCTAACACAAAAATTCATTGACTTTGTTTGGTCTGATGAGCGCAAGGCTACCTTCAAAGATTTGAAGTATAGTTTGAAGGATTTAATGATTTACAAATATGCTTCTCATTTAGGCTTGGGTTATGTGCTAATGCAGCAAGGCAGGGTTGTAGCTTATGCTTCAAGGCAACTCAAGGTTCATGAAATAAATTATCTAGTCATGATCTTGAGCTAGCTATAGTTGTTTTTTCCTTGAAGATTTGGAGGCATTACTTGTACGGTGAGAAATTTATAGTTTTTTCATATCATAAGAGTCTGAAATACTTGTTTACTCATAGTGAATTATATATGAGGCAACATAGATAGCTTAAGTTCCACAAGGATTATGATTTCACTTTGGACTACCATCCGAGCAAAACAAATTTAGTTCTTGATGGCTTGAGTAGGAGAAGAAAAATAGAGAGAACGTAGCTACTGCCATAGCTTCTCAGTTTAGATTTCTTGAGGAAGCTTTAGTGATGATGACTTGTGAAAGTCCAGCTGGCACATCATCAATTGAGAAGACTAATTTTAGAGCTACTAATTAATTATTATGTGCTCAGATTCAGGTTAAACTGAAAATGATTCAGTGAGTTATTGATTGTCAGAAAGCTGATCCAGATTATATAGCATGTCAGAGGTTAGCGGCTTATGTAGATCATCCTTATTGGTCAATTTTTTGATGATGGTACATTACGTTCAAGGATAGATTATGGATTCCAACTCAGGATCTGTTGAGGCAAGATTTGATATGGGAATCTTATGGATCTGTTTACTCTATTCATCCAAGTAAAATTAAGATGTATCGTGATACTAGGCATGTTTGTGGTGGCCTGGGATGAAAATTGATATTGCAGAGTTCAAAAAGAGATGTAAAATATGTCAGCAAGTTAAGGCTGAGCATAGAAAACTTGGAAGGTTATTGCCTTCATTACCTATTTCTGAGTGGAAATGGGAACATATATCGATGGATTTTGTTTCCAGTCTACTTTTGAGTAAGCGTAAGCATGATGCGGTATGGGTTGTTGACAGGTTGACAAAGTCTGCGCATTTCTTGCCAGTTTCCATCAGATGTCCTCTAGACTTATTTTGTAAGGTGTACATACGTGAGGTTTTGAAATTTCATGGAGTTCTAGGGTCGATTACTTCGAATAGATATCCAAGATTCACATCCGAGCTTTGGATTGAATTGTAGAGACAATTAGGAATTGTTCTTAACCTTAGTACGGCATACCATCCGCAGACTAACGGACAGGCTGAGCAGTTAACATCGGTGCTAGAGGATATGCTTCGATCTTGTGACTTAGAGTTTGGTGGTAACTGGAAGAAATATATTCCTCTGTATGACTTCTTTATAATGATAGCTATCAGGCTAGCATTAGAATGGATCCTTTTGAAGCTCTATATAGTCGACCTTGTCGTTCACTTGCGTGTTGGAAAAAGGTTGGAGATACAATTTTGTTGGGGCTGGAGTTTATTTAGGACTACATACAGAGAATTCTGCAAATTCGCTAGCATTAGACTACATCATAGCTACGACATAAGAGATACGCCGATAAACATCATAGGTTTTTGGAGTTTTCAAAAGACGATTACGTTATGTCGAAAGTCTCACCTATGAAAGGATTGTATAGATTAGGATTACTATGTAAGCTATCTCTAAGGTACATTGGGCTATTCTAAGAATAGGAAAGGATTGGTCCTGTTACTTACAGGTTAAAGTTACCTTCTTAACTAGCCAGAGTTCATAATGTCTTCCATATGTCTATGCTTTGCAAAAGGAGACTCAGTTCACTCCAAGAATTGATTGGAATTAATTTGATATTCATTAAAACTTATCTTACAACGAGCAGCCAATTTAGATACTTAATTGTAAGATTCAGAGATTGAGATCCAAAGAGATTCCTTTGGTTAAAGTGAAATAGCAGTTTCACGGAGATAAGAAACTAACCTGGGAGTGAGAATCTTATATGAAGGAACAGTTTCCATTTCTCATCGAAACTACAGGTAATTTTACGTTTACTTTAGTTTCAAGGAGGAAATTGCTTTAAATTGGGGAGACTATAACTACCTGTTACCTTAAGCTGGTGAATAATATTAATCCAAATATTAATGGACTCGAGTTAGGCTTGTGATTAAGTCTAGCATACCTCAATTAGCGTGTACGTGGATTGGAATGATGGTATGTGTTTGTTTGGAATGTTTAATGAATTTTATAAGTTGTAGTATAGAACATAAAGTATATACTAGCCTATAATCGAAAAATACATATTTAAACAATAAATAGCCAGTATGTTAAGTGCGACGAGGGGGTTGTGAAATGAATGTGCACACTCCAGAATACTCTTAGGCATATCCAATGAATTTATTGGCGAGAAAATACACGAGATATATATTTATATATTTGATAAGTAAATATATATTAAAAACTACAAGTTGGTTTAAATTATATGGATCATCAGATCGCCTCGAGATGAGCATAAGTGTTGATGATACCAACTTGTGTGTCACTTTAAGGGTGTCATGTTAGCACATCAATCGTTCGATCAATCTCGAGATAGCGTAAAGCATATCTTAAGTAAAATCAATATATTTAAACTAAAAACCTTCATGTTTACCTCCATAATTCGATCGAGACAGTGAGAGAGCAGTTGAGGGTTTAGCATCTGATCTTTAAGAATCGATCATGGAGTTGTTTCAACGTGAATTGAGGAGCTTAAACTATTAAAAACCCAGAGATCATCAATGTCGTAAACTTGGTTTTCAAATTTTTGAATTTCAAATCGATAATGCATGTTGATATCTTTGTTAATTATGATGTTTGATTTCTGGAAATGGTTTGTTGCTTCACTAGAGCTCCTCCCTAATGAATTTTGGGAGTGTTTGTTATTGTTGTATGGATTTGTGAATGGAATAGTGGCTCCTGCCCTGTGTACTGTCAAGACAATACAGGGTTGAGCAGGCTCCACATAGCAGAGGACCGCGCTCCCTTCATCAATTGCGACGAACCCAGTTGGTGGAGTGCATACCACAAAGTGAAGGAGCATGCTACCACCCTAGAAAATAACAACTCAGTTGTTAATTGTTTAAAATTTCTTGACGTCTTAGGGATTGACTTAGGGATTCTAAAAAAGGGTATTAGACCTATATTGATCACAAATGGTTTGTAATTGGTGTTAGATTCCCAAGAAAGCGTGAGTGCTGTAAAGTTAAGGATTTTCTTAACAAAAATCTAAGCTGAGGTAAGTATGGATTCTCTTATTTATCAATTTTGTCTGGCTATTTTAATATATATAGTTCTTGTAGTTTATGGACCGAATGAGGGACTATGTACACTATGATGGTTTTAATAATACAAAACGGTGTTTAATGTGATTCACGAGAGTAACTTCCTAGAATTGAGACTAGCTTATATAGGAGATGGGTTATCTTCCCAGCCTATATGTACTTCCTACTAAGTTATATAGGTTGTAGGAATTACATACTCGTTAGAGGGTTTCGGATAGAGCCATCGGATATTAATGGATTGACTAGACAACACATCAGCTAATATGTTGGTCTAGCAATCGCATTAATGATGTCAACCGGTAATCGACCCTTGTTTTATAAATAAAATGTGAATCACAGTGTTATAAACTTTGGCATTTTGACTTGCATCAGTTACTTATTGAATTATATGTCTTTCATAATCCTGTTAGTTAATGTTGGTGCATATTGTAATTACATAATGTTCTTTATTATTATATGGAATGTTGATGGCTTTGTGAATTCTTAGTTACTGAGCAAGTTGGAGCGCTCACCCCAAAACTAATATTTAATGTTTGCAACCTACCGCTTCAGTGAAGGGAAAAGAGAAGATTTAGGAGTTACGTATCTTCTCTATGATGTAATGAACCTTCCTATATAAATACACTGTTTGAGTTATTTTATTGTATATGAAAAGGGTTGGGAAGTTTATAATCAAGGTATTAGGTTTTAATAAACTATGTATTTCTTTATATTGTTAATTATCGAAAAAAATTCAAATATTTGCTCAGTATACTTTGTATTATTTATTCGATATCGATATACAGGTTGAGTTTATCAGGTACTAATGGAGTGGTTGCTACCTCTAGTTAAAACTTGTTAGGTTACCGGGGCTTAATTAGGGTTTGGGTCGAATATTGCCCTAATCTAGACAAGGGATACTACATGAGGTTAGCTTCTCCTTCAAAGTCTTAAAGCCCCGCTCACACTTGTCATCCTAGTCAAAGTTGACATTATTTTAGGTCGATTTTTTCATCGGTACCTTGACTTTGGAGAAATTTTGAATGACTCTACGATAATAACCTGCTAAACCTAAAAAGTTTTTAACGTCTATCATTGTCTCTAGTATGGGCCAACCTATCACTGCCTTAGTGTTTGCAGGGTCTACTTTAACTCCACTGGCTCTGAACACGTGTCCTAGAAATTTGAACTATGATAGCTAGAACTTGAATTTACTAAACTTAACATATAGTTGGTTCTCTCAGCGTTTGTAGAATCATCCTCGGATGTCCCTTGTGATCCTCACGAGTCTTGGAGTAGATTAAAATTTCATACTTATGAGTACTATCAAAACTGATCCAGGTATTGTCATAATACTTGGTGCAATTGGTCAATGAACATCGCTAGAGCATTCGTCAAACCAAACGGCATGACGGTGTACTCAAAGTAACCATATTGTGTATTAAAGGCAATCTTGTCCCTGTCTTGATCCCTGATCTTGAGTTGGGGGTATCCTGATCTCAAATCAATCTTTAAAAACCACATTGCGCCTCTCAACTGATCAAATATATAATCTATACGATGAAGCATATACTTGTTATTGAGTGTAACACAGTTCAACTTCCAATAGTGGATGCAGAGTAATGGAGAAATAATAGGGGGAATGAATCCTAGATGTAATAACTCCTCAAGCTGGTCCTTTACTCCTTTAACTTCTTAGGAGCTATCTTGTATAGAGCTATCGATATTGGTCTAGTCCCCATGATGAAATCTATAGTGAAATCAATCTCCTTCGATGGTGGTATTCTAGGTGATTCCTTGGGGAACACATCAAGGAACTCATGAACTATAGAAATCTCGACAATATTTGCCATTGATATCGCTCTAGTGCTAAGAATGCTTAAAAAAACACCATCTCCTTGCCATAGCCACTCTACCTCTAGTACTAGGAAGTTGCACCGCAACATCGTGAAAGCTAAACTCCAACTATCTGGGATCAAAAAAATGACCGTCTTACTGAAACAATTAATCTGTGTATGGTAATCAGCCAAAAAGTGTACACCTAACAATGCATAGAACTCGAGATAATCTAATACCCTATTTATTGGTAGCATGTGTTCCTCTATCTCGACCATATAACGCTCACACAACATTTTAAGGTAGATCTTATCCCTAGCACCGCTGCTAAGGATCAAGTGGGTGCTAAGTTTAACAAGTCTTAACCCTAACTCGTCAACCATGCAACTCAAAATATAGGAAAGACTCGAACCAGAGTCACTCATCACATGCATCAAATTATGGAAATTAATTTCATACCCTCACTAAGATGGCGCGTCGCCTGAGAATCCAACTTTGTTATGGCGTGAGCTCTCTCCCTAGTATGTTTCCAATGTGGTGCCCCACTCTGATGTACCCTGACCACTTGCAGACATTTTTTTCTATAAAGACCCAACCTATCCACACTGAAAACGCGTTATTGATGGCCTTTGCTCTGAATGATCATGCCTTCCATGTCCTAAACCTGTCATCTGCCCCTGATGCTTAGTGTTTCTACCACCACCTTTGCCCTTGCTTCCCCTCTGCTTGTGTCTAACATGGGGTGCCTACGGTGCATGTGGTGCATTTGGAGGTGTGCTTTTGTAGCTTAGTACCTGAGTCGGTGCGCCAACAAAAATAGGTAGTCGCGATGTTGGCTGCACAACCGAGGCCACACTCTGTGCTCTCCCAGATTGATGGCCCTGATGGCGATTCCTCTTCCTCTTCTACCCTAATCAACCTTAATTAACCCATTCCTCACCCAGTTGAATCTCCATGATTGACTCTCCTAATCCCTACCTGATGTGCATGAACTCTATATGTTAATGTCGGTATCTCCATATGTAAGCCATAACTGACTCTCCTAGTCCTTGCCTGATGTGCATGAACTCCTCTCTCTTGGCTATCTTGATTGACAGCGTGTAATAATTATGGTAGAATTGTCTCTTCAAGTCCATCCATGAAGTGGGATCTTCTTAAATGGTAGTAAGATTAGTCAACCACACTTAAACATCTTCTATCAATAAGAATGCTGCCGAGGCGGGCTTTCAACTATCTTTAGCCCTCAGTCGCTTCTGGATCTTCTCATGACTAATAATGTAGGCCTTTGCCTCATCCAAATGTGGACCATTACTGAACTTATTAAGCCTCTACTTTTCATACTCTCTAGTCTATGAAGCCTCTTCAGTCAGGCGTACATCACTATCATTGTGAGTTATTACAACTACTGCAGCAAGAACTAGAACCATTACAATGATCGGAGGTGTGTGCATGGTACTCGTGGTGGGAGTTGATGGTCTGACCTAAGGAGTGGCTATACTCACATACTGAACTAGAGCTATTGTCCATGCGAATGGTAATAGGAGTTGTTTTACCTGCCCTCTAAGGATATCCAAAATCTCATCCATCCGTTGTCCCGAGACTTTACCCTCTGAGTCTACGCTTGAAAATCTCATGGCCAAGTCTTAAAGTCTCATGAGGTAACGTTGTGCAAATCTTGGGCTCTACCCTGGTCAGCGGCATCTTGCTGATTGGTCATCAAGGTCTGCCATTGCAAATTCTAGCTTTCGATCAGTCATAACTAGTGATATATTATAGTAAATATTTAAATTAAAATGTATAAATCAAATATATACTTTCCCCAACTCAACTCACTTCCCAACTAGGACTTTAAGTTTAGTTCATATGATTTCCAAACTAAGTTCCATTTGTCATAACTCTACGTTCGCTTTTTCATCGAGTAGTGGCTTATCAAAAGCTTAGGTAAGAAGGGCACTCTGATACCAACTTTAGCGAACCTAGTCACCACAAACTAGGACCCGCCCGACACTAGATACACGGACCCCAAGGCAAGTTCCATTGAGTTAACGTATGCCTAGTCAGCCTCTATTTCAATTAAATTTTCCTTATTGTCCTTATTAAAATTATAAAGTTCATGATGATAACTTTTATTCTAATTATCAACAATGTTTTTTTAATTTGTTAAATATCTTCCACTGTTGTAATCAACATTAAAGTTATCCTCATGAACTTTTTAACTATAATATGTAAGATAAGGAAAATTAAGTTGAAATTGAGGTTGACTAAGCATGCATTAACTTGATGAAAGTTGATCAGAGGTCCATATAGGTCTAGTGTAGAGTGGGGCCATGTTTATGGCGAATGGGGTTGTTACAAACTCTGATCATTAGATTTCTTCCATTATGAGTTTTCGATGCTCTTCACCTAATCCCTAAACATTCCACCATCGATATCATTGAATTGGCTCTCAATGATTCAATGAAAAGAGGCAGTCTGCACCCTGAGCGTAGCACTAACTGGCAAATCATAAGATTAAGGAAGCTTCGATAAAGACATAGCATTTACTTCCTTGAGTAACTCATACTCATATGTTATACTACAAGCCACCTTCAATGTACCCGTATCCTACTCCATGCATTAGCTATAACATTAGCTTTCCTTATATGGTATTCGAGACCGAAGCCAATGTCTTTCAAGTGTCCAACCATCACCTCTTTCTCATATTTACTAATTTCTATGTGAATAGATACTTAAGACTCTTGTGATCTAAACACAAAGTAAATCTTTCCCCATACAGATAATGTCTTGAGAGCTTCAAAGTAAAGACAATCGCTGCTAGCTCGAGATTGTGAATAGGATAATTGTTCTCATAAGTCATCAACTGATGACTCCTTAACTCCTACATCAACACACAACCTAATCTAATATGAAATTCATCTGTGTAAACCCTTAACTCCTTATTAGAATCAAGCAACACCTACACTGAGCCATAGTCGATAGCTTATTAAGCTCAGCAAAAGCTTGTTCATAAGCCTTTAACTACACAAACTCTACATTCTTTAGGGTCAATCTAGTGATTGGTAAAGCTATTTTGGAGAAATCCAGTAATAATCTACTACAATAACAGGCTAAATGGAGAAAACTCCTAATTTATGTCATAGTGTTCAGTTTGGGCCAGTTCATAATAGCCTCAATCTTCGCAAGATATACTGCAATTCCATTAACTCCAACTATATGACCTATGAACTTAACTTTTGAAAATCAAAACTTGCAATTGCTAAATTTGGCACACTGCCGATGATTTCTCAAAGTTTGAAGAATAACTCTGAGATGCTATCCATGTTCCTTATGATCTTAGAATATATCAGGATATTATTAATAAATACAATCACAAAGTGTTCCAAATATAGGTTCAGTATTAGCTGCATGAAATCCATAAATATAGTCGGTGCATTGGTCATACCAAACGATATCATAGTAAACTCAAAATGACCATACCACACATAGTCTAATCTACATCCTCTGCCTTAACTCTTAACTAATGGTAGTCGGACCATAGATTAATCTTCAAAAAGAACTTAGCTCCATTCAGTTGATCAAATAAATCATTAATATGCGACAAAGGATATTTTTTTCTTATATCAATTGGTTCAAGTATCTATAATCAATACACATTTTGTTGCTTCCTTCCTTCTTCAAAAAAAAATTGGTGTGCCCCAAGCATTCATACTATTATGTCTTCTTTAATTATAAGTTCTTGAAACTGCTTCTATAACTCTGCAAGCTCAAGCTTAACCATCCTATATGGTAGAATGGAAATGGATTAAGTTCTAGGAACGAAATCAATAATATAATCAATCTCTCGTAGTGGTGGTAAACAAGGTAAATAATCTGAGTAAACATCAGCCTAGAATGTAGAAAATATCGTCTTATGGAAATAATCAAGGTGTTCATGATATGCGGCAAGCCAATTAATTTATTAAGAGTGTTTCAAACTCTAGGAACTCTAACATATAAACAGGATATGATCAAGTCATTCCTTGACTCAACTTGAGACGATCATTCTTAAAATGCCCCATCAGTCCATATTTAAAACAAGGTCTAACTGATCGACTGCCCACTAACAAAGCCTATGTACTGGTAGGCATCGATGGATTGCCCTGACTAACTTGAACTTTGTCTCTACCACCTTGTCCCCGTGACTGTGACTGAGACAGCATATGTATATGTTAAAAGTTAATGTAACATTTTAATATCGTGACTTATATTGCGACTCAGACTTCGACTATACATGCGGCTATACATGCAATGTAGTTGCTCGCATAGGACTTGGGGTAGAAGATTCTAAAAGAAAGCCCCTACCCCTACCCTTGCTTTACCTTTCCACTCCTGACAACTGTCTGAACCCTAACTCATTTCCACAGTACCTTTCTGTCACCTTTCCTTATCTCTATGAAAGAATTGGGCCATTTCATAACCCGTAGATACCTTGTAAGCTTTGATGACTATCTTTGACCTTATTGTTGACACTGCAGTATAGATACTTTCTTTGACACTTGATGTGTGACACAAGTATAGTGGCTGGCTTGTAGTAATAGTGCAATCAACTTAAGTTGATCACAAATATGATCCTCCGAGAAAGATTTTTGCACTAGTGGTTTACCTATTTAACTTTGAACTACTACTAAGGAAATCATTTTTCAGTTGTTTTATATCTTACTAAGCTATCTAACCAATCACTTTAAACTTTACTTGAATTTTTATATTAAGGATATCTTAGTTCACAACTTCACCTATGTAATTTAATATTATGCTTTGTAACCATTCTTACATCTCATTATGTTGTGTGCAATGTCTAATTAGAATGGATAGATTTCCTTCAAATCCACTTCAAAACACTGTCGTAATGGATAAAAATCTAATGTGCAAACTAGAACTCCACTTATCAACGTGAATAACTTAATCTCCACAATGCTTTAAGACCCAAATCATTGGATTCATAACCAAATAAGTTTACTATCCGTGCCTCCCTAATCAACAACTATCGCTCGATGTTGTGTATTTTACAGTTGAACCATTCATGTCTAGAATGTGATCAAGATGTCTAAAGTATTATGCTCAGAATTAATACAAATTCTAACCATTGCACTTTTGATATTCAGTTTTTACTCATATTCAAAGCATAGCATTCATACCATAGAATCCATTGATCCCTAAGATAATTAGACTACTCACGCTTAATTGAAACACATATATCACAATTCATAAAGGAAATCATTGCAAAACAAAGATGAATATAAATATTACATTGAATTAATCAACGAATCTAAACTTAAATTACAAACTTGAAGTCTTCAATATTTTCTTCACATAACTCCTTAATAGTCAAACTCAATGTAAACCATATGCTAAATTACTCTAATGGTGGCTAATAGTTGGTATGTAGTAAGTTTACCCCATCCTAATACCTATTTATACTCCTTAATACCAATTAATACTTTACAGCTTAACTTGAATTAAAACTCTAACTTTCTATTTCCTGTGTGTCAGATGTTGTCACTAATGTCCCAGTGCCGTGCCTTATAGGCCACTACGCTGCCACTGCATCGCTACCGCATGCATTTATTGTGACTCC
This sequence comes from Stephania cephalantha, assembly GCA_039657325.1. Taxonomy (NCBI): domain Eukaryota; kingdom Viridiplantae; phylum Streptophyta; class Magnoliopsida; order Ranunculales; family Menispermaceae; genus Stephania; species Stephania cephalantha. The sequence goes on from CM077571.1 coordinate 35,589,466, forward strand.
TTGGAGCCTCACCGCTGTCAGTACCATCTCGCCACACAATACACGCTATCGCTACGACTGCAGACTTGGTTTTCTTCATTTTTTATCTCTCCCTTACCGTGTCTGTCCTTCCCTTGTTATGCCTTGTGTTCCTACAATGCCAACTTGTGTGGCCGCAGCACCAACCATGTTTTTGTGGATTTGTGCTTCGTCTCTTCTTATTTTTTCTCAATTTCTTCCTTTATACCTTAATTACTTGAAAATGCAATAATATCATGAATTAGGATTTTGATACTAAATATATGACCAAACTAGACCTATATATAAATACAAATAATCACATATCAAATACCCCCAAACTTAGGATTTTGCACATCCTGGGCAAAGGTGTATTCTGCTAAGTCTCCTAATACTAATTCTCATTCAATTTATATTGTTCAAAGAATATCCTTTAATTTACTAAGTTTCAAGTTAACAATCCACTCAAGAGTTTTTCTTTGCCAAACTTATATTTTTAAGGCATGTAGCTTTAACAACACATATAACTTCATTTTGAAAACATTTAAGTAGATCACAACCAAAAACCATCACTACTAACAAGTATATTTCATCTCAACACTCAAGTCACAACTATTCAATCTCATGATTTCTTTTTAAGTTCAGGAATTCACAAATAAGCATAGATCAAACTCATCTTTGGTAGACTTTAGCACTTAAGAGTCTTTAAGACTTAACATACTATGAAATGAAACTTAACTTAATTAGCTACTCGTACTCGAGCTAAGACTTTTGTTTGAAGAGTTTTATTCTACTTCTGCCTTCTTTTCTTAAGTTTCATTTTTCTCTCATTTCTTATCTTTTTCTTTTCATTTTTTTCCTTTTTATAGTCCATGTTCCTTTTCCTATAAACTTCATTCTTCCTCTCTTTTTCTAACCATCAAGGTTTCTGCTCCATTTCCTGTAGAACTTGTGGGATTCACTCTTTTTTTTCTTTTATTCTAACACTCTTGTTAGCACCTCTCACTTTCACTAAATAAAGTTTGTTAACTCCAAATTTTAATTTACAATGTCTATTTCTTCCCCTCTTTGCAAAAAGTCATTATTTGCTTTATATTATCAAGTAAGATTCACACTTAGTATAGAATCCTTAAAGATCTAAATTTTTCAAAAAGAAGTGTTATAATTTCTTGCTTTTGCTTCAAGTTCAAGGTGTTCCTTAAATCTATATTTTTAATCATGAAATCACATCGTTGTTTGCTATATTTCATTGTTTCATCTTCAAAATTTAAAACATTGTCTTGAGTTTCATATCAACAAGATATTTCTAATCTACTCATGCATAATTGAATGCATGAACATGGAAATGTACTACTTATTCATGACATATTACTATATATAACCTAATCTATACTACTTAAACATTCATATAGTAAGTAAAATAAGTAATTTATACACTACCATGCTTTCCTACTTAACTACTTCAAATTAAAATTTAAACGATCATGGTTGTATTGTTTATCTTTATTCTCAGCCTATATTGCCACTTCCTTAGTGTAGTGTAGTGTCGATGCCTCAAACTTAAACCAAACCTTGTCCTCAAGGTTTAAAAGTAAACCTGAAAACAGTAAAACATACAAACATATTTAATAATACAAGTTATAATAAAGTAAACTAAACAAAGAATTAAAATAACTAAATATTAAAGTCACTTTCAACTCTCAAGTCTAAAGGATTCTTAATACAGTTGCTTGAGGACTGCGCGTCGTCATCATCATCCACATCACCAGCTCAAGCTTGTGATGGTATTAATGGACGTTCCACCCTCTTACTCTACACCAAATCCTAATCAAACATCTATGTTAAGGCTGCTGAAAAACCAATTGACCTATCAGTAGGTCTCAACCGTTTGCTCCTTTCATATCTAGCTATGTCTTGATGATAATAAGCAAACAACAAGAAATTTTACCGCATGTAATGTTGGTATTGCTCTCTCCTTTCCCTATCCTGCTCATATCTCAGCATGGCTGCCTGGTATTGCGTCATATCCTCTTAATACTATCTTTTCATCTCTGCTATCCACGACATCTACTGTCGTAAAGTCAAATCCTTTGGTGTTGGTATAGGTGCCTGTGGTAGAGGAGGTGGTGTAAGACTTTAGGATTTTTTAAGTCCGGCTCTCCAATCGATGGGTCTACAAACTCGTAGTTCTTAATAAATCCCTACTATTGTTGTTCCTCATCTTCTTCATTTTCATGCTAGTTTTGTTGCTGCTTGATCCTCTTGGCTTTTAGCCAATAACTCGGCCTCAAGTGTAGCGCCCTCAGCCCTCTCTCTCTCTCTTCCTTAGAGTCTTGGTAAAAAGGTGGTGATCTCAACGTAAGCATGAAAGCTTCATCCATGGTTTGTTGTGCCTCTATATCGAATTTTTCGTCATCTCTCAACCTCACTCCGACATTCAAGCACATCTAAGTACTCAATATAGGAAACAACAACTTGTTGTCCCTTTCCCACATGATGGACTCTCTCAGACTGGAGTGTATGATCTCCCCGAAGTTTATCTCCTCGTACTTCATAATCTCACAAAGACAAGCTGTTTCGGCTTGTTGATCTCACCCTACTGAGAACTGGGGTATAGTGATGCAATAGGAAAATGTTGCCATACCCTGTAAACTTTTCTAACACTCCCCTACTTAATGTGTTTCAGCACATTCTCAGCTTCCATATCACATCCTAGTTGTCCTGGCACAACCAATGCTATTTTATGGCTCTAAACGGGTATAGGTTATAGGGCCTCTAATATAACTTGGTTAAAAAAGTTGGTGTGGAATCATACAAGCTTAATTCCTCCAACCCATTGAAAGTATTGATCTTACGTCTATTAAAGAGAGCAATAACCCCTCTCACCTTTGCTAGCTCATCGTTAGCCGTGAGCTTCGCATTAGCATAGAACTCAAAAACAATCTCATTCACTCCCTTAATTTTATTCTTCCTATAGTCTCGAGTGAGTTGTTCCCAATTTTGGTGCCTAATGAAGTTGTCCACTCTGTTATCATACTTGGCTTGCAAATTAATTCCCCTTTCACAAACGAACTCCCTACGAATAATTTTCTTATATCGATTCTTGACCTCTTTTCTAATGAAAATTTTGGATTTAAAAGGTCTATGCTCTTCTTCATTGAGGTAGAAGCCTCAAAATCATTTGCTCTAGTTTGGCTAATTTGTTTCCTTGTTCTTGTCATTTATTACAATTCAAGCAACTAAACAACCACGCAATGCAACTCGGACTTCAAATCACCTTAAAAATTAAAATTCATATAACATGGATCATGCACACACAAGATAATGCAAAGATATAAACTAAGTCTCAATGGGTAATATTAATGGTCACATTCACAAAATCTTGTAAAACATAACCTATAGCCTCAATTCCACAATTTCATACAATATCATCAAAATTTTATAAATTCAATGCATAATTAGATGAAATTGTAAATATACCTCAATGTCGTTTTAATTTTTGGTGTAGATCCTTCTCCAAGTCTTTTCCAATCAAAGCCTACTCACTTTTCACACCAACTAGAACCCTAGATCTCTTTGAAATGAAAATCAAAAAAATCCAAGCCCTAGCTTTTCAAATTGTGCAAATCCACAATGCACTTGCCTCTTTCACTCTCTATCACAAGGAACTCACTAATCTCAGTTGAAAATGATCAAACTTTTGCTTTAGAAGGATGTATGTTTGGTGGTTGTTGTGGGGTTTTAGTGCATGTGTGTAGAATGAATGAGAAATGGGGTTTAAACCTTTAAAATCGACCCCAACGCCATCACTATGTCAACGACGCAATGGGGCAATTTCTTAGTTTCCTGCCTAGTGCCACCTCGGCGATGTGGCCTACAGTCACGGCGCCGTGGGTATTACCCACGGCGTCGACCTCACAACCAAGGCGTTCCTCCGACTTTGTGTATAACTCACACAAGGTGTCGTGACCGCTTAAAATCCATGAAAATATAAAAATTAATAAAATTTATCTTTTATTCGCCCATGCACCTTACCTTCACTGCTTTGTACTATTTTGCTATTTTTCACTCTTTAAATGAGTACGTAAGACATTTCCATTCTGATGAATTATCACTCAACGAATGGCCTTTCTTGCACATTCGACACAAATTTTTGAAAGTTAGAAGTAAAACTTGTTAATTAATATTATTGAACTAAATAACTAACTACTAACTTAAATTTCAAAACTTAAAATTTAAAACCCTGGGCTGCCTCCTAGTAGCGCTTAATTTAACGTCATTAGCCTGGCGCCTTTTTACTCGTTTAGTCCGAGTCTAACTTTCGTGTTGTGCTCATGCATCACTTCATGCTTCCACATAGCCAAAGACTTTTCCGGCTTGTACATCATATGGTGACGTCTTGGCTTATTTTTTGTTGTAGTGCTTATCATGCAAATAGGACTCACGTTCACTTTAGGATTTGGTGACGGTGTTGCTAGGAAACTGCCATTATTTCCTCGAGTTTAAGGCTATAGAAAATTGACCAATTTGCCTCTCTAGGTTCTTGATGGATTGTGATTGCTCATTTTTCATCCTCTTCATAGCTTGCTTCACTCCTTACAACTCTTTCTCATGCTTCTCATGTGGCTCCCTATTGCTCGTGTCCATGTCATGCAAATACTTCTCAATTGACTTCAGTGAAGTCATCGATTTGCTCTGCCCCAGCTTCCCCCTATTGGACTAGTTGCTCAAAGCCTTGAGGTAATTTCAGTGCATTATCAGAATTTCCTTAAGAAAAGTTTGAGTTGTTGTTGTATCCTTGATAAATTTATTGAGGAGCCATTCCTTTTGGCCTAAAGTTGATCCCGTAACCTTGATTATTCATGAAGTTGATGTATTCATGCTCAATTCCTTGCTATATTTCCATTTTGTTAACCACCATGCCTTTTGCTTAATGGGTTGTTGTGCTACTTGTGGAATTTGGTCTCCCATCTAAAGTTTTGCCACTTGACTACTTAGATTTGAGGATGAGCCATAATTGCAGCAGCGAGTCAATCTCGTAGACGCTTGCTTGTTTCTTTACTGTGGAACGAGTACTGGTAGTAGAATTTTAAGACATAAGATCAAGGAGATCCAATGCTCCATCCTTATCCTTGGTAAGTAGAGAGCCACCTGATGTGGCATCTACTCGCGTTCTCGTACTATGGTTCATCCCATAGTAGAAGATCTAGAGTTGTGCCCATTTCACGTATCCATGTCATGAGCATCTCCTTAGCATCTCTTTGAATTTTTCTTAAGCCTATCTAAGAGGCTCGGTTTCTTCTTGCTTGAATTGATTAATCTCAAGTTTTCTTTTGCTGACCCTCATTGGGAAAGAACTTGTCTACAAATTTTTCATTGATTTTCACCTATAAAGTCGTACTCCCTGCATTCAGCCCTTAGAATCCGGATTTGCCTTTTCCACCCAATGAAAATAGAACAAGTTGCATCCTGATTTGCTCCTTTAAAAATTCAGTGATGTGCATGGTGTCGTACTTCTCCAAAAAATTCTCAATATGTGCAACTGGATTTTCATTGGATAGCTCGTTGAATAAATTATTTTTCACCATGGTTATCAAAGACGGTCTTAGTTCGAACTCTATGGTTTTAGCTGGAAGCCTCATTACTCTATTGGAAGTCTGCAAAACTTCTGCCTATAGGTGGTCACGAAGGCATCTCTGTCCTCGCACTCTATCTTGCACTTCCAAGTCACCTGCAAGTTGGTTATTCTTGTGGCCCTATCGTTGGTTTCTAGTTTTCTCCTCAGCCATCTTGACTCCTTTTTTTCTTTCCTTGTTCGTTTTATCATTCTTCGGGTCATAAGGCACTATGTCCTTCTCTCCCTTGCTACGCATGCACTAAGTATCCCTAAAAAGATAATACAAAAAGATCAAGTGCAGAAAGTCAAACTTGAAACTTAAGCCTGTATTTTTTTTTATTTTTTTAACTTAAAAATTAAGTACTTAAAATAAAACTTAGCAACTTTTCAAACTAAGTAATACTAATGGCTACCTATCCATGGCAACTGGGCCAAAAACATGATGCATGCCTCAAGTATAACTGCTAGTTTGTTGTAATAATGCAATCAACTTACGTTGATCATAGATATCATCCTCAGGGAATGGTTTTTGCACTATTGGTTTTCCTATTTAGCTTTGAACTATTGCTAAGTAATCCTTTTTAAGTTGTTTTATATCTAACTAAGTTATCTACCAAATCAATTTAAACTTTACTTGAACTATTAAATTAAGGATATTACAACTGCACCTAGGTAATTTAATATTATGCTTTGTAACTATTTTTACATCTCATTATGTTATGATCAATGTCTAATTAGAATAGATAGATTTCCTTCAAATCCACTTTAACTCACTAACGTGATGGAAAATGTTCTAATGTGCAAACTAGAACTCCACTTATCGGTGTGAATAATGTAAGCTCCACATTTCTTTAAGTCCCAAATCATTGGATTCATAACCAACTAAGTTTACTATCTATGCCTCCGTAATCAAGAACTATCGCTTGATGTTGTGTATTTTATGGTTGTACTATTCATGTTCGAATTAAAAGCTTCAATGGTCATGATAATTCCTAACTCCTAAGTTTTTTAAACACGTGATCAAGATGTTTAAACCATTATGCTCCAAATCAATACAAATTGTAACCATTGCACTTTTATATTCACTTTTTACTCATACTCAAAGCATAACATTCATACTATAGGATCCATTGATCCGTAAGATAATTAGACTACTCACACTTTATTGAAACACACATATAACAATTCATAATGGGAATCATTGCAAATAAGATATGACTATGGATATTACTTTGAATTAATCAATGAAACCAAACTTGAATTGCAAATGTGAAGTCTCCAATATTTTCTTCACATGAACTTCTTAATACTTAAACTCAATGAAAACCCTATACTAAATTACTCTAATGGTGGCTAATAGTTGCATATGGTAAGTTTACCACGTCCTAATACCTATTTATACTCCATAATAACAATTAGAACCCTACTTTACCAGTTAACTCCAATTAAAACTCCAACTTTCTATTTCCTTCGTGTTTGGCATTTTCACTAATGTCCCGGCGTTGTTCCTTATAGGCCACTGTGCCACCAATGCCCCACTACTGCATGCATGTATTGTGATTTCCTGGAGCCTCGGTGCTTTCACTACCATCTCAGTGTCGTCTCCTTTACACTACAACGTCGCCATTGCACCAGACTCTAGAACTGGTTTTCTTTACTTTTTCGTCTCTCTCATGTCGTGCCTTCCTTTGCACGTTGTGCCTTGTGTTACCATAGCGCCAACAGGTGTGGCCATGGCGCCAACTATGTTTTTATAGGTTTTTGCTCCATTTCTTCTCGTTTTTCCTTAATCCTTCCTTTATACCTTAATTCCCAAAAAACACAATAATACCATGAATTAGGACTTATTTAGATATATTTATACTAAATATACGACTAAACTAACCCTAATATATAAGTATAAATATTCACTTATTAACACCTAGTTTAGATTTTTGAATTTTGTTGGCCTGTGGCATTTATGACTACCTAGTTACCGTCAACAAGTAATTAAACTTTGTTGCATATTCTATTACTAGCATATTTCCCTACTTAAAATAGTCAAACTTAAGTTTCTTTTCTAAAACCATGGTCTTAGTAAAATACCTCGCCTGAATGCCTCAAGAAACTTGGGTCATGTCTCATAGCCTGGTTGTGTGTCGTGTGTAGTTTTCCCCTACATCTAGGCATTTGACTCAAGATAATGAGTTGATAAATTGACTTTTAGGTTCTATGGATTATTTAACGACTTGTGGATCTTATCGTGATTCAATATCCACTTATTAGCTTTTTCAAATCAAATCCACCATAAAACCTTTATGGATTGTTCTTTCTAAATACTCTACGCAACTTGTCTTCCCTAATCGGATCAACAATTATTGGCTTATCAACTCGAATAACTAGTGGTACAATCCTCGGCTTTACCCTTGGCTGGGTCATTGAGGTAGCCTGCTCTTCCTAAGCTGGAGGATCAGTATGAACTATCGGAGCTGCTAACATGGCACTTTGAGCCCATATCTATAAAAGAGTATCGGCGATCCCCTAATGCTATGCAGTGACCATCTTTTTCCATTTACAAAATGACTGAAAATCCACATACCAAGTATCAATAAAGTTTATGCCATGTCTACTAATGACTCTACAAAGCAATTTGCTTGTTAATCATGATTTAGTAATCACATATCAAATGATATAACAATATTCATACAAAAAACATAGCGTCAATAAAATGTATCCCCAACTTACATTCATTTTTTGACTAATCGGGCTTAATCACCCTTTTATTGTCTACCAAAGTTAATCCTCAAATTGAGCCAAACCTAGGCTCTGATACCAACTCTATCAAGACCCATCTTACTAAGTCTTGGCTTAACCTAATTACCCTAATTAGGCACCTCAACCATATAGTTAGCAATAAAACTCTAAATGACTATCAATTCAATCCTTATAATGATCCAAATCTATATCATAATCGTTAATTCATCTCAATTCTCGGTTTCATCAATAAGAGCAAATTGGGAAATTATACGGATGTATTTTTATAATAATTTTGCCATCACCTCCCCTAAAATTGGACTGCTAGCATGAAAACCTAATAAACAATAGAATGGGGAGAGGCCTAAAAGGACTCACAACTCCCAGCAGTTCATAATACGATATCAAATTGAACTTCTAAATTTAACTTCAAACTTATAACGTTAAATACAGCTTTCAACATCAAACTCACACTAAAATTGTTTCATAACTTTAAATAATACAAAAACTAAACCATTAAGGTCTCATACCTATTTTCAACAAATTCATAAACTTATCATAACCTTTCTCAAGTGATTCACACCCTACACTCAACCTTAAACCTAAAAAATTAATATAAATAGTATTTACATGCAATAGTGGAAAAGTGCTCCTCGACAGAAGTCTTCTAGCTTCTTCTTTCCCTTTCGATCGTCCTTAGCTTTAAAACCTTACAAAGCCCTATCTAGAACACCAAACAAAAGTGTACATAAAATAAACAGTGTCAGATAAGTAAACATCTACCTTGCTCAGTACGACATGTAATAAGAGATAATATGGAATATTGCACAATAAAGGAAATACTGAAATAAATTTTTAACATGGATCCCTCATTTCCTATTTTAAGCTCATAAGGAGTGGCCCCTCTCACGATGAACCAAGAACGGTACTGTGTTCAATGCATGCTACATCGGAGTCGGCATTACCTGCCTTAGACAACTACACTACGTCTAGTATAGAGTGGCTCTCATCACACTCTTATGACCAAAGCAGGGGTGACTATCATGATTCCATGAATGCATGATCAAGAGTTTCACTCCCTCACCCTGCAAAATATAAATGATATTACTGTTAAATGCAATAAATAATGTTTACTTACAATAAAACCAACGCAGGTTGGTTAAACAAGTCCTCCCGCGCCCGTTTCCCTATATTCCCTTGTCTCAAGAATCCTATTAAATAACAAAATCTGTAACATATGAGTCTCGACTTAATTGTACTATTTTCAAACAATTCCTCGTGATTTTCACGTCATGTCATTGTTTAAACTCCATAAGACCCGACAAGTTCTTTGAAATATTCCGAAAATACTTTGAAACCTTAATTCCATAATTAAATTGATGATTACAATATTATATCACTAATTTATATCGAAAACCCAATTTTATAGTCGTTGGAATCTAATTTGGTGTTTTAGGCTCAGTCGGCCTTAATCACATTTTATGAGGTAAAACCTGTAATGACCTTAAGATTTTAACCTATGTTATGTGTCATGTCAGGACCCGACATGGACATGGACATGGACATGGAGTGACGTGGTGAGCTCACGGCTTCCCTCTCCCCTTTAAAATATTGTGGGGAGCTCACTGCTTTTGTTTCCCCTTCATTTTCTTCTTCCCCATCCCTTCATCGTCTTCTCAACCTTCACCTGTTTTGTTCATCTTACTCAACAATCAACACCAATACTAATCTCTCTTCTTATTCCAAACTAAAGCATATTAAAACAGTCCACACACAATCCACAAAACAAAATTCAATTTGATTCACTCACCTTTGATCAATATAACACACAGCCACGTATGATTTTCCTTCAATTCTAAACCCAAAATCAAGCGAGATCATAGAAAACGATGAAATAGTGTCACTTGTTTCACTTCATTTGCAAATTAAAGGGTAAGGTCAATTGACCATTTTACCCTTCTATTTTTATCCTCATCAATATAGCGAATGCCCTTTTAGGTCATTTGTATTTTTTTTAATTCATATTTATCTCTTTATTTTTAAGCCCAAGATAAACCCTAAAAAATACCCTAATTTCATTAAAAACATGAGAAAATAGCAATGCACTCCGGAACACTTGAACAACGCGTCTAAACACCAATTTGACCTATTTCACGATGAGTAGAGTATGATACGTACACTAAGCAAACAATAAACAAATATACATTTCTTACCTTATGATTTATGGTCCGTAATGCGTGGGTCCTACTTCGGATAGCTAAATTTCAATTCAAATACAAAAACTCTTAATTAGTCGCCTAATCAAGTGTAATAAATTCTCGCATTTCACAATCACTAATCTTTGTCCAATATGATTTGGGCAGTAAAGTGATTCTTTCGTGGTCCGCAGTTGATAATTCAATAATTTGACAATGTTTTGTAGTATATTTTAGGGCGATTTTGGATGTAAATGGCTATATTACACTAGGTTTTCTTTTTTCTTTTGATTTCTGGTTATAATTAGAATATGTGAAGAAATGGATGCAAAAAAAGAAGAAAATGAAGGATTTATTCAAGAGGAAGAAATGCACAACGAATCAGGAGCAAATCAAGAATGAACCAAAAATCATTATTGGTGATTTGGCACCGATTCACAGTTTGTACACAAATCTCTATACAATTGGTGAAGCCCAAAGACACATTTCCACCGATTTGCCTAGCGATGCACATTTTAAATGGAATTAGTCAAGAATCGCTAGAGTCCATTTCGAGAATATAAGATAAATATGAAGAGTTTGAGTTCATTTGGGATATTTACTATAAAGAATACTATATATATGAACCCATGGCTTCGAAATAAATTGCCTTTGAGTACCCTATATCAATATTTCATTGCTCTTGGAGCCATATGTAATAGTTTGTAATTAGTTTATAATTATTGTTCATTGCTTTTGAAGACGATTTGAAGATTCAAAGTATTCCACAACAATGACAAGTCAATAATTAGACACATTTTGTAGTGTAACTTAGGTTTATCATATATATATATGATGATATTACACTAGGTATTCTCTTGTTTTGTGATTTTAGTTTTTGAATAGGAAAATGAGAAATAGAAGAAAAGAGAAAGAATAGAAAAACAATCAACTGGAAAAGAAGTTCAGCGATTAGCCATCGATTTGCAATAACACCGGAATCGTCACCTAAATTGGCAGCAGGAAAAAGCCAGCGAATCCAAAACAAATTGGATAATGAACAAGAAATCGCCAGCTAAATTGGTGGAGCACTGAGAACTAAACAAAGTGATTTACTCAGCTATTTGTGTATAAGTTAGAAATTGTTGACAAATCGTTGAGGTCGGTTATAGGTTTGTTAGATTAATATGACGGATTTGAGTTTATCTAGGATATTAATATATATGAAGACAATAAAAAAGACTAAAGAGCTTTGAAATAACTCTCTCATCTTTTTGCTCTACTATTTCTATTGCTTATTCTATGTTTCTAATTGATGTTTGAAGATACATTGGAGCTTTGACTTGCATTAAGGTATTTATTTATTCATTATGTCTTTTCATAATATACATGCATTGTTTATTTCCAGCATTAGTGAGTAGTTTATCAATCTAAACAAACCTTAGATATGTATATATTTTGGATTGGTATATAGTTATAATTAAGGAATCATGAACTTAATGCTTTAAATATATTCATACACGCCAATCACGGATTTAACAAGTTGTTTTTGAATATTACAACTAAAGAAGATTATTATTGCATGCATAGTTGCAAATGTATTATGTGGTATTTGGATTCTGATTCTATTTCTATAGTTACTAACAACAATTATAGAAGTAGTACCTAGGATTAATCTATAGAGCTGTTTCAAAGTGGATGTTCTAGGTGATTGTATTCTTTGTTGTTCATTATGCGGCTTTAGATAATATTGGCTTAGATTAAGCATGATTTTCATTGAGTATAATGCTATCATATTTCTACGGTGTTGCATTTTATCCAATGGGTGCATTTAAAATAATAATAATGTGGTATTTCCATTGAATTTAGGAAAATTGATGGTAGGCTAAAGGCTGTCAACTTATTATGAAGTAGGATTTAATGATTCCAAGATTTTGCATGTGATGATTATAATTATAGAGTGAAGTGATGTAATGCTCTAATGTTTGAAACCAATTCAAGTATATTGCATTGTTTAATGGGTATTTGTTTAGATGTTTGAATTATATTGAATTTGAGTATTGTTTAATTTTGTTTAAGTAGAATTATTTAGATTAAATTAGTTAGTTTGATTAATTAAGCTAGTATTTATAGTTTTTAGTTACTTTATATTTTAATTCTCATTTAATTAGGTTAACTAAATTGATAAAAACATGAAAAGTATATTTTCTTTTGAGATTTGAAAAATCCCAATAGAGACGATATCCTATTTGCCACTGCTACAAATAATAAGAAAATACAGAAAACTATTGTGCACACTCAACACATGTCAATTTTTGGCGCCGTTGCCGGAGATTTTTAAATAATTCTTAAGGGTTTTAGAGGTTGTATGGTCTACTCACTTCATCGTATTGATTCAACGGGATCTTTACATTTGTTCGATCCTAAAATAGATAGAACTTTTAATCCGATTTTAAGACAACAACAACTTAGGGAAAATTTAGCTAATAAGAAGGAAGACAATAATAATGATATTGATGACAATGTCATTAATAATAATAATGATAATAGAGTTATCAATAATGACAATAATAATAGAGAACTCACTTTTAGACAAGCAAATCAAAATGTTACAACATATGATCCTATGTGAATAGCATATCTCGATGGATTACCTTAATTTGAGTTTAGATCTGAACTTATTAATGCCTTGCATAACTTATATGGTAAAGACAATGAAGACTCATTGAAATTCATAAGGGAGTATCAACATAAAGATAATAGGATGAAACCGAAAAAGGTACTTTACAACAAGTCAAACTTAAGGCTTTTCTTTTGCAATGAAAGATCAAGAATAAGATTAGTTTTTTTATCTCCCACAAGACTCGGTAACTACATGGACTCAAATGTTAAAAGCTTTCATAGACGAATAAATGTCTGCTAGAAAAATTAGTTCCTATATAAAGCAAATCACAATTGCGAAAATGAAGATGATGAAAACTTTAATGAGTTTTGGGATAGATTCCAAACACTAATTTCTTCTTGTCCAAAACATGGATATACTCAAAAAGCTTTACTGGAATATTTTTATGAAGGACTCAACAAATTTGAACAAAGATTATTAGACACACTATGTAGTGAATCTTTATTTGCAAGCAATTAATAAAGTGGCAAAACAATATAAGAAATATGGTGAAAAGGTTGAATCAGCAAGAAATGATATTCTATGAAACGGATAATAAGAGAAATAATGCATCTGAAGATAAAATTGATGAATTATCCAAGATGGTTAAGTTGTTAGTTAATGATAGATGTAATCAAGTTAAGGCTGATGAATTCAGTAATGAGGTTACACATCCTACGAATGCGTGTCTTACTCTACATGAAGAAAATATTGAAGAAGTTAATGCAATGATGAATCAATTTTCTGGTACCCCAAGACATCAATTTAATAACAATACTTATTAACCTAGAAGACCAAATCAAAATCTTAGTTATGGTCCTTAAAATCAATATTATAATACTTATAGACCAAGAACTCAGATACAATTTACACATACTCAGTAGCCTTAACAAAATTCTCAACCTATGAATCCAAATTTAGAACAAATCATGAATAACTTTATGAGTCAAAATCATCAAACATTTACACCGACTTTTCAAAATCGAATTAAGACTGATACTACTATTAACGAACAAAAAAATGAATTAAGTCAAATAAATTTACAAATAAATAGGTTAAGTATTTAACAGGGTAATTAAGCTAAAGCACTTACTTAAGCTAATGTTGCTCCTACTAATCAAGCACAAGTTAATGTTATATTCAGTGATAAGAAACACACACCTATAACGGGGAAGACAGTTATACATAGTAATAAAAAAAAATCATAAGATTATTTAAGAAGAAGAGAAATAAGAAATGATGGCTAATGTCATTCCTACTAGAGACTGGATGGCTGAACAATTAAAATATACACCTTACCTGGAAGGCTATACCCATGGTATTTAGCCAGAGTAGAAGCATATGAAGAATCTTTGCAAAATCTGAATTAATTGATAAGAATAAAAATGATAAGATTTTTTAAAATTTGAATGAAGATATGCGTTCATATTCTACCATTCCACAACGATTAGCTAACGCTAGGGAGGAATAAAACAATGAAGACATTCTTGAACCATTTTGGAAAATAGAAATCAATAAACCATTGATGGTATCAATTATGCAATTTTCCAATTATGATGAAGTTTTGAAAGAATTCTTTAAACCAAAGGATAAATTTTTAGAAGAATCTAAAGAAAATTTAGGACAAAAAGTGTTTGCTTTAATTAAAAATAAAATATCCGAGAAATGTTTTGACCCAGGAATGTTTGGAATTCCTATCACAATAGGGACTTCTTTAATAGATTTTGCTATGTGTGATCTTAGAGCGTTGAAAAACGTTATGTCAATTAGACTACATGAGTCATTAAAAATAGGCTCATTGACTAATTTGCTTATTAATCTTACCATAGCTGACAACACCATTACTAAACTTTATGGTTTACGAGAAGATATCTTAGTTAAAGTAAATGACTAAGTATTTCCCGCTAAAATCTATGTCATAGAAATGGAAGACTCAATATCATCTAAGTCTTCATCTATACTTTTCCCTTTCTTAAAACAACTAAAACAAAGTTAGATATCTTTGAAGGAACAATTAGATATCTTTGAAGGAACAATGTCTATGGAATTTGAAAACAAGATTGTCACTTTCCATTTTAATGATGAAGATATCAATGGAAATTCTAATGAATTTGATAATGTATAAACTAATGATAAGGAATCATTAGAATTAAATCATCACAAAGTTGAAATATATGTTATTAATGCAGTAACAATGGAAAATGAAAATGATATGACCAAGAATAAGCAATAACCTGAGAATGGATGGTTAAGCAACTGAACAATGTTGAGTATAATAATATGGAGGAATTTAAATCTACGAAGAATAAGAAGAATCCAACAATAGTCAAGCTCGATGATTCAGGATATATATATAAATATAAAGGTCAAATGGGCTTGGTACTTTAAAGCTATTTGTGATACGACTTCTAGAGTAAACTACATGCCAATACATTTTTTTCTTCACACTCAATTGGAATTGGATGTACTTGCTTCCAAAAAAGTTACTTTACCAATCGTTTATTCAGTAAAACCAATAGGTGTGGTTATTAATGTACCAGTTCATGTAAAAAGTACATTATTTCAATAGACTTTTTGGTTATGCCACACTTCATCAACGTAGATCCTCCATTAATTTTTGGACGACTTTTCTTAGCCATTTCACAAGGTGTCATGGATACTCTAAACAAGACAATCACATTTCAAGTGCATGACTGAGTAATCACTTTCTGGAATGGTACAATAGTGGACAATCCTACACTTAAGTTCATAAAACTAGTTTAGAACTGCATGGTTCAGTCGAGCTAATAAAAGTAAACAAAAGCTCTTTATGGGAAGCAGCCCAAGTGCTTTATGGGAAGCGACCCATACTTTATCTTTATTTTTAGTTTTATTATTAAGATTAGTTGGTTGTTTTTATTCTCTCAGCTTTTGATTCTTATAATGGAGATATTTTAGGAATTTGACTCAGAAATAATTTCATGTAAGGGGTTTGATGGAGCCAATTTATTTCCATATTATATTGTTTTATCCTTTAGTTTTATGTTAATTAGCTATTTATGGTAATGAAATACATCATTTAATATATATCATTGTTAAATTCTAAAAATTTTGAACAGTTATACCTTTATTGAATATATATATATGTGATAATTAAATGGGATAATCAATTTGATTGGAAAAACAACAAAATTTGGCTGGCGATTTCCCAGTGATTCCAGTATGTACTGAAAATTGCTGAGGAAATTGGTAACAGTATTCAAAATTCTCAGTGTAATATTTAAGTCAGCGACTTCTTGCCGATTCAAGCTTGTAACTAAAATTCATTGAACAAATCCCCGAGCCACTGAGGCTCATTTTCAGTGATTTTGTCTGCGATTCCTCAACGAATCCACTTAAACGCTGATTCGCTGAGAACGAATTCGAGTTTTTAAAAGCAGAAACCCCAAATCACCATATTAAAACCCTTCACACTTACAAACCATTGTAACCTTTCGATCAAGAGGCCAAGTTTCGACTAGATTCAACCTTCCAAAGCTTAATTTTTGTATTTATATTAGTGATTCTCACCTCAGTCCTCACATATTCAACCCAAAACTTGGTGATTCTTGAGAGTGTAGGAGCTTGGAGGAGTGTCACAGAGAATATTTTCGAGTTTTGTACTTGAAAGAATCACTTTCAAGAAGGTAATCAATGAAAACTCTAACCTCTTATGGATTAAAATTCTGGTTTTTCATCGATTTTGGATTGTTATTAGATTAGGACCTCAATTTCAAAATTTGTACACTAAAATTGTTTTGCTATCGAATTATTTCTATTATAATACTAGTATGGGAGTGATGATTTGTTTATTACTATTGAATTTTTGAACAACTTTTTTCATATGGCGAGTGGATCGATTTTTATACGCAAACTAGTTTAAGACTAAGTTTTAAATGAGTTTGGGGGTTTTTGTGAATATTTATCAACTGATTTGAATTACATACCAAGTTTGTTTTTCTCAATGATATTGTATCGATAACTTTCATATAAATTTCAAACTCTCAATTTACAAATGACTTTTCTGATGGATTTTTCTTCTCGATAAATAAGTTGAATTTTATCGAACACTTTTTCGATAAATTTGGTTTTAAATGATTTTATAGGTTCATTCTTTTACTTATACTATTCTAAATGACTGGAGGTGGAAAGGGTAGAGGTTCAAGAGAGGAGAAAGGGAAGGGAAAGTTAGTGGGGAAACCAAAAACCAAATCAATTCTTTCTCGAATCTAACTCACATAAATCTTTTTCAATACACTTAGGCTTAGATCACAAAGAGAACCTACTTCAACTTCTTCATTTAGTTTCAATACCAAGGATGATTATGTGGAAAAGGAGGACATAGAGGAAGTTGAAAAAGAGATACTGACAGGGGAGAGAAACTATGAACTAAGGAAAAAGAATTTTGTCAATGAGAAGATCTATGAAAAATTTTGGAATGATATAATTAAGGATATGAAGTTGATCCCAGAGATGGGATTTAATGTGAAGAGCGAATTGAAATATAGGCCATCGTAAATATCATTGAGGCCTGAAACTGGGGGATTATTAACTAGGGACTATAACCACCAAGACTTAGAGGATGTTCCTAGTGAAGGGGGCTGTGATGTCTTGTTGAGAGAGTTTTACGTCGATGCATATGGAAGTGAGTGCAAGTGTGAGTCTCGAGTTCGAGGAAGGACTTTGTGGATTATTCCGCTGCAAAAATAAATCGGCATTTTGGAGTACCAAATTTCCCTCAAAAACAAAATGAGTACCCCAAACTCGAATATGGCATTAAATATCATTACTCCACTGAGACAATAAGGGGAGGTTTATGGGCAATCCATGGAGATGGATTTATTTTTTATACGGAGGTGTACCCCAAACATATTACAACTAATTTTTTTAGGAAGACCACTAAAGATTGGTGTTATTTCATCAACGCTAGCTTAAAGCGGAGCTTGCATTATTATGAGATAGTGAACTACAAGGTTGCGCTACTTTACCACATTGTCATGGGATTAGGATATTTGGATGTTGGCAAAATCATTTATGAGTCGATTAGGAGTGTCATCACCACTAAGAAGAATGGTGGACTTCCTTTCCCTTTAATGATTAAGGCTTTTTGTAGTGAGGACTAGGTGAACATGGCGGCGCTTGACATGGATGTTTTACAAAAGAAAAAGATTACAGATGAGGTTATAGAGAGATATGGAAGAGTGAATCGTTATGAAGACAGAGATGATGAGAAAGAAAAGGCTGAGATAGCCATAAATGAAACTAAGCAGAAAAGGAAAATCAAAGATGACATGAGAAGAATTTCGGATGAGATGTCGGAAGCTAGAAACGATCCAAACGTAGAGTAGTTAGCTAGGGATTATAACGGACTATATACGAAAAAGTTAGAGTTGGCTTTCATGGGTACAATTTTACGCAATTAAATGACCACTTTTCGTAATCAAGAATTGGTGTTTGAGAGCCAGAGAGCCTTAGCAAGGAGCATCTATAGAATTGAGCGTACAATGTCCAAGAGAAACAGATGTTGAGGAGCAGCAGAGGTTCTTTTACCATATACATAGATAAGATTACCACGTAGTAGTAATCTTGATGTTCCAACATTGACAGGTCAGGAATACCACCTCTATGACCCCGTTTTGAGCTACCAGTCCCATAGGATTGATCCAGTGGAGGATGATGACAATGCGACTTCTAGACATCGATTCCATTATTTTATTTAATTTCTCTATCTCCGAGTAATAATGTATGAGCACCTCTATGTAATTTCGGTAGTGGTGATATATTTGTTGTTTCTTTGTGACACTTTGTGTTTATGATGGTATACTATATGATACATTTTCTTCAGTGCTTAGGTATGATATACAATGGTGATGTTTATTCATTAAATTTTTATGCACTCTGCTTTATTATAATTTTAAATTAACTTTATTCATTTCTTGATTGTCAAATTTATGATTATATCAATTCTTTTATACTTCACATGGTATGTTTATTATGTTGACAACCGGACTTCATTTTTAAATCATGAGAACAAAGTTTAGAAACTGTTTGGGGGTATTTTAGGTGAAATATGACATTATGGCAATGAAAGGAATGAAAGGTAAAAGAAAAGTTCAGAATTACTTTTAATCCAATATTCAAGTAAGTTGATGAAATTTTTCAAATTTCTTTCCAATTCAAGCAAGTATAAATTTCATTTTATTTTATTTTTAGTAAGAATAATAATGAACGTAGAAAAGATTCTTGAATGGAAGTGATATTTACCACCCAAGTGAATTTTATGATAGAAGGAATTAATTTTTTTATACCATTTTTTATTAACTTTACTAGTTGATGTGTACACTAAATTGAATACCTTGTGTTAGTCATGATTATGGAAAGAAGATCGAAATAATAGTACAAGATGAACAAGACAAATTTTTAAGAATTTTATAATACAAAGGCTATTGATTAAGAATTTTTATAGTGTATATATAAAGCTAACGGGTTAGAAATTGATTTATTTCTATAAGTTAGAAAGAATACTTTCTTCAACTTTAATGGATAGTGGAAGTGTTAACAAGCATTTATAAATATATAAAGAGTCTTACAGATTCCAAAAGAAATGGAACAAAGAATCTATAGTGGAAAAATGTAAGAATGTCCAAAGGAAATGGAGCAGGGGTCTCAAAAGCAAAAGTAAAATAAATATGTTAAAAAAATAATTAGAATGAAGTAGAAAGAAAATGAGAGATGAAAAAAATGGATGTTCAAAAACTCTTTGGAGAAAAGATTTAACTCGGGTACTTGAGGCTAGAGTTGAATGAAGTATTTCTTAATCTAACATGTTTTAAATGATATTCATTGGTATCTTGAAAAAAGTCCTATTGATTTTGATCATTGTACTATTATAAAGAGTTTTCTAAAATTATAATCTAATGATTTTTGTGTTTTGAGACTATATTAGTTATCATAAGCTTGATGCTTGTCAGTGGAGATTGAGAAAACTTATGTTGTGTACTGCCCTTGGTAATGAACTTTGAGTTTTAAAGACTGTTTGCATTGGATGGATGAGTTATCATCAAGGGATGTTTCATTTTGTCTAAATCATTTTATTCTTTCATAACCTTCATTTACTTGTGGGTAATATGTTTCCATTTGAAAATAACTTCAATTTAGAATTTATATTATTTAAAGTTAAGATGAATTACATTGAAATAAATTTATAAAGAAAGAAAAGTGAATATGATTCAGAGTATTCCTTTGCTCGGGACAGCAAAGTGCTAATTTTGGGAGTATTTGACAAGTCAATATTTATACATATTTTATACTATAATTTCGGTTGATTATATATTTATATGTATATATGATTTTACACTAGCTATTATTTTGTTTTTGTGATTTCAGGTTTTAAATAAGAAATCAATAAATGGAAGAAAAAAGAAAGAAGAGCAAAACAGTCAACTAGAACAAAAAGTCCAGTGATTAGCCAATGATTTGCAATATCGCCACCTAAATCGGTAGTAGGAAAAAGCCAGCAAATCCATAGCAAAATGAAGAATGAACTAGAAGTCGCTAGCTGAATCGGTGGAGCACTGAAAGCTAAGCTCTATGATTTACTCAGTGATTTATGTATAAGTTAGGAATCGTTGACAAATCGCTGAGGTCAATTGCGCGTTTGTTAGATTAATATGAAGAATTTGAGTTTATCTAGGATATGTATATGTAGGGAGACTATAAAAAAGATCAGAAAGCTTTGAAATAATTCTCTCTTCTTTGTGCTCTACATTATTTCTATTGCCTATTCTATGTTTTTAGTTGATGTTTGAAGATACATTGGAGCTTTGATTTACATTAAGGTATTTATTTATACATTACGTCTTTTCATAATATATATGTATTGTTTATTTCCAGTATGAGTGAGTAGTCGATCAATTTAAACAAACCCTAGGCATGTATATACTTTGGGTTGCTAGATAATTATAATTAAGGAATCATGAATTTAATGTTTTAAAAAAAGTCCGAACATGAACTTGTACACCACTACAAATAATAGAAAAATGCGGGAAACTATTGTGCATGCTCGACACGTGTCAAAGAGTTATCTATTTATGTATTTTACTTACTTTATTGTGATGTTTATCATGAATAGGAGTGAGTAGCTTATTTCTTAAAAAATTACGTATATGAACTTGATCTGTTTTATAATGTAGTCATAATAAAGATTGATTTTGTACTTAATGCTTTAAACCAATCGTATTCTTCGATTCATTGATTTAATAGATTTTTATTCGTGGATTATAATAATGAAGCATTGTATTGCATGCATAGTCTAGAATGTATATTGTGATATTTTGATTCTATATCTAGTATATTGTAGTAACTGACGCGTCGAACGCGTCAATAAAATAAAATTCTTAAACCAACTATTTTATAGAATAGTGGTAAAGGGGTCGATCCTACAGAGATTGGTGGTCTTTCTAAGGTTAAAAACAACGAAAATGAAAATTGATGGTTTTAAAATAAATAATTTAACTAACTAATCTAACTAAACTAAATAAATAAAATAACTAAAATAACTTTGAAAACAATTAATGAACACCTAAGTAACACCTAGGTCTACGGTTCCACAAATCAGGATCAAGATTCAATGGCACGTCATGGTCTTCAATCATTCCCAAAAAGTTATTAATTTAGGTTCTCTAGATTAGCAATAGAAAATTGACATCCGCCAAAAATTCCTCATTCCCTTAATCTCAATAGCCAGGACGTCCGCCACTAACTACTTTCCTAATTAATGCATAACCCTAGAAATCCGCCAATCGGGTTTACCACACTAACCGCAGTAATATGGGTATGTGGGAACATTAATCCACTACAAAAAATATCAAATTAGAAACGGAATTAGAAACAGAATAAGTGTAATGGAGGGTAAAATGTTTTTCCAATTAGAAACGGAATACCAACGGATTATCAATGGAATTTAGCAACGGAAATTAGTTTCATTGGTAAATAAAACCCGCGAAAATTTCCCGCTTGAAATTCCCTTGCAAATCCGTTGCAATTTAGTTTTAGCAACGGATTATAATTTACCAATGGATTAGCAACGGAATTTGCCTAATTCGTTGCTAATCCGTTGCTAAACCGTTGCTAAACTAAATTGCAACGGATTAGCAACGGATTCCGTTGCTAATCCATTGCTAAATGAGATCCGTTGGTATTCCGTTGCTAAATTGAAAAGTGAGATAAAAAATGTATCAATACATGTTTCACCTCTGCACACACACACACAAATTCACACGCCTCTACACCCTACCCACCGACCGCCTCTACACGCCATGCACCGCCTCTGTACCGGCCACCTCCTATGCCGGTTCCGACTCTGTCCTTGCTGCCAGCGCCGACTTGGAGAGATTTTCTCCAACTTCCTCTCTCTCTGCGCCAGCCACCTCCCCTAATCTCTCTGCTATGTCCTCTGCACCGACCGTCTCCCCTCCTTCCCCAATTTGGACTCCCTCCTCGCCGCAACACCGAGTTGGAGATTTTCTCCATCTTCCTCTCTCTTTGCACCGACACTGCCTCATCTCGTCCTGCTCCCATACTCGTCTATATCCTCTGCACCGACCGCCTCCCCTCCTCCGCCGGTTTCGACTCCCTCATCGCCGCTTTCCTCTCACTTTGCACTGACCGCCTCTCTCTTCTCTGTCTGTTTCCGTTGTTAGGTGCACTATCTTCTCTATCCTCCTCTCTCTCTCTACACTGCCGACCTCCCTTCCTTCCCTCTCCGCCCGCCGCCGCCGCCTTCCCCTTCGCCTTCTCTCGTCGGATCCGTCGATGCTCCCTTGGATCGCCCAGATCTCAGCCTACGACGAGATTACCGCCGTCTGCACTCACCTCGCCACCGTTGGCACTCACCTCGATAAGATCGTCGCCGACCGCCGCGTTCATCCTGACGTCGCCGCCGTTTGAGTCTCAGATTTCTTTTTCCATTGAATTGAGTGGTGAAGAGAAGACGAGGTCAGTTTTCTTGTTTGATTTTGTTACAATGTCCAGTTATTGTGATTTGGTTCTATTCAGTAGAACCCCATTTGTTTGTTGATATGAGTTTTGTCGATCTTTTGAGAATGAAAGATTGAGTGTATTGATTTTGTTATAATTGTTTGAATTTCTTTGATTGTGTTGTTGTTGTTGTTGTTGTGGCCCGTGATTTGGTGTTCTTCTCTATAACTTGTCAACCTCTTAATTCTTGGTACTCTTTTATGGAATTTCATGATATTGATTCCAATTGAATCCCCAGTTTGATGGCTCCCTAAGTTAGTCTTCCTCTAACACTACATACGTATATATGTTTGTGATATATATAGTGCACATGTTGAGTCCCATTTGTAATCCTCTAATCTAATTGATGCTAATTAATAATAAATGTATGATGGTGAATCCATGGTTGTCTACTTGGTACAACAATAAAGAAAGAATAATATATACATAAGATGAATTATTCAATTAGTATTTGAAATGTTAAATAAAGTCACCTATTATACAACTGCATGTGTATTTGAGAGATGTGTTCACAAATAACAAATTAAGTGTATCCAAAAGACTATAGTGTAATTATACAACTGCATGTGTATGCTTTAGAATCACTATCATGATGTTAAATAAAGATACTTTTTTGACCACCTAGTCAGATTTGGTTATATAACTAGTACTGCCATCTTTCTCTATATGTATATATATTCATGTCTATCTATGTTGTTTTGTTGGCTTGTTGTGTTAATGCATATATGCATACAAGTGAATGAGTTGTTCAAACTGAATTAATTCCTCGTACATTATTCTCTTCTTCTCTTGTCCTTACCACACATAAGTATATACATAAGTTTTTATTTTTTAATGCATATATACATACAAGTGAATGAGTTGTTAATGCATATGTACATAAGTTTTTATTTTGTTAATTCAATATTCTTCTCATAATATGGAAAAATAAGTATAGATAGAGCACTATAAGAAATTGGGAATCGAGTGATTGAGGTTGGGTTAAGTATTATGGAAAAAAACTAATGATTTTTCAATGACTCAGCCTTAGCTATTATAAGTCCATGGATTCCTCATTTAATAAGTTACGGACAAAGATGTTGAGATAATTGAGAGGAGTTTTTTATTTAACATCACGAAAACTTTTATTGAGTTTAAGACTACATGTTTAATTCGAATAAAGAGCTTTAATATAATAACTTTGCTATGCACTATATTTTCAACATATCTCTATTTCTTTTAGTATGATATTATATTTATCTCAGCCCTCAACAACTTTTGAATGCATTGTTACACAATGTAAAAAAAGAGCCACTTTAATTCAAAGCCCTAAAACTGACCTGGACCTTTCTTTATTATTGAGAAATGACTCAGTATCACGAGAGAAATAATCATTTTCTATGGCATGTAAGAGAAAAATAATCACTACTTTGAGCACAACTTCTCAGTTTTAAATTGAAAGGGAAAATTTTAAAAGTAGTGTCTCATTTTTTTGACTATCAAAGGTTTGTTTTCATTTGATTCTTAAACTTGGTTTTGCTATTTTCTAGGTAGTGAAGGTGATCATCCCGACTCTTTGAAATCATTCGTAATTGGGAGTGTCATATTCATCATCTTAGTTGGACTCAAACCCGTTCCTTCTCTCTCGTATTCCCTTTAGTAAGGAAAATTCACGTAAGTTTTGTAAATGGTCAATGCATTAATTTCGATTAGAAATTGTGATTTGAATCATTTTATGAATTTCTTGAAATGTTAATATGTCTTGGATTTAGCCTTTTAATTTATGCTTACATGATATTGTGAAATGTTGGGGAGATATGAGACTTTATAGGCATTCTCCCGCTCTTGTTTATTAGATTATGAAATTTATTGGTAGTCTATGTTATTGGGGAAACTCGGCCGAAATTATTGTAGAATATGCAAAACTAGTGGTATGACGTTATTGGGACAAAAAAAGGATTTGAAGTAGCAAACAAGACCATCAGTTGGATGAAAGAAAAAGGTCTGAGCTGTGGAAGTTACAAAAAAGTAAATAAATTGGAGCTATTATTGGTTTATGCTTGTATTTTGGGTAGAATAAAAAACACAATCTTTTATATTGATGGCAATCATAAAAATATACAACCTTAGCTCTTGATTTTGGTCTTGTGAGCTTTTCTATGAACTACTCTACCAACACTGTTTGACATCCAACAATGATACCAAAAGTAACTTAATGATTAATGTTATTTGCTTTACATAAAAATATATAACCTCAGACCTCGGATTTGGTCGACTTCACCCTTTCCAATCTTAACTAGGTTTACCTACTTTTCAAAATTCATTATCTTTAGCTATCTAGTTTAATACCTTGAGGGATATAACAAAAATGGATTTATTACTTACAATATTTTTGATTTGCTTCATGCCTTTCAATCTTACCTATTTATAAAAGTCATGCATGAATGGGATGGCAAGAGTTCAATTCACATTGAACTTCAATTGGTGCATTACAATTTATTAACATTAAATTATTTTTGACATGTAATTCTTTTCTTCTGCTTATCTATTCTATGTGGCATGATATGCATGTTGGCATTGTCTAGCTAAAGGCTTTGCAATAAACTTTACACAAACATTTTATAAATGTATCCTGAGACATTGATTAGTCTAACAATTACGAAATAAAAATGGAATTGTTGACATTTGCATCTAAATTATAAGTCATCGTATTTTGTAGAGAACGTCGATCGCAAATAGAGAGTGGATGTATAATCGCCTCGATAATGGGTTTATTTGAAGGGAATTTGTTGTAAGGGTACAAGAATTCATAGAGTTTGCAAAGGCAAATTGTACCACTTATCACAATAAGGGTAAGATTAGGTAGCCCATGTAATCGCAATAAATGTCGGCTCCTACCCTACTTCAACGTTCAGACTGTTGAGTACCACATATATAGGTACGGGTTTGTTCCTGGATACTATTGTTGGTACGAACATGGTGAGAAAGAATGTCAGGATACGACGTCCACTTTCATCGATTTCAAAAACAATTATGACGTTGAAATCGACATCGACTATGGTTAACCGACGTTGACTTACCAAGAGATGGTACACAACACGGTGGGGCCTAGTTTTAACTGGAATCACATGGAAGAGGAGCCCAATCCCCAAGCACAACAACTGTACGACATGATTGACGCTGGTAACGAGCAATTGTGGCCGGGTTGTGAGAACATGACGAAATTGTCTGCCATGGCTAGATTGCTTTCTTTGAAATTGATGCACCATGTCTCTGAACGTTGTTACGATGGGTTCATGTAATTCATCATAGAAGCATTGCCTAACAACAACACATTAGTTGACAATTTCTACTCAACAAAACAACTTATGCGAGGACTAGGTCTACCTGTCGAGAAGATAGATTGTTGTGAAAATCAGTGTATGCTTTATTGGGGAGATGACTCTGAGTTAGCATCGTGCAAAATTTGTAGCCATTCCCGGTACATGCCACAACGACGTAATCGCGCTAGGAACACAAAAAGACAGCCTTGCAAACAAATGTATTACTTTCCCTTAGGCCCTCGATTGCAACGTTAGTTCACTTCCGAATCAACAGTTAGACATATGCGTTGGCACAACGAACACGTGTCCCCAAACGATGTTATGCAACATTGTTCAGATTCGATGGCATGGCGACATTTCAACGAAGTGAATAAAGAGTTCAGCGCAGAGATTCGAAATGTTCGTTTAGGGCTCTGCACATATGGTTTTCAACCGTTTGGGTTAAATGGGAGGCCTTACTCTTCGTGGCCCGTGATTTTGACTCCATACAACCTTCCACCATCGATGTGCATGAAAGATGAATTTATGTTCTTGACTGTTATCATTCCCGGAACGACCAACCCTAGCCAGAAAATAGATATTTTCTTGCAAAGCGCTCATGAGTGAGCTACAAGATTTATGGCACAATGGTTCAATGACGTACGATGTTTCCACAAAATCAAGTTTTCAAGATGCGAGCAGCTCTATTATGGAGAGTAAGTGACTTCCCCGCATATAGCATGTTGTCAGGTTGGAGCACACACGATAAAATGGCATGTCCGTACTGCATGGACGATACGAAGCATTTCAACTTCGCCACGGTAGGAAAACTTCATGGTTTGACTGTCATAGCCGATTTTTGCCTCAAAACTATAATCTTAAGAAAGACAAAAAAGGTTTTCTAAGAGGGAAAACAGTGATAAATGAAGAACCTCAATTAATACGATCTGCCGAAGAAATTTTGATGGAAATCGAGGCCTTGGGATTAATGAAAGTGATAGAAATCGGCGTCCATGCCAAAAAATCAGAGATTGCTAAGGGTTCAGGATGGAGGAAATGGAGCATCTTCTAGGACTTGCCGTATTGGAAGACGAACTTGATCAGACACAACTTGGATGTAATGCACATAGAGAAAAATATGTTCGACAACATATTCAATACTATTATGAGTGTGCCGGGGAAAACTAAGGATAATGTGATGTCGAAACAAGATGTGCGCGAACTTTGTCACCGACCTTCTCTACATATGGATGAAATGTCAAAGAAGTATCCGCTAGCATGCTACGCTCTTGATAACCTTAAAAAATAGAAATTATGCCAGTGGATACGATCTTTGCTTTTTCCCGACGGATATGCTTCTAATTTCGAGCGTTGCGTAGACCAAAAGGGGCAAAAGTTGTTCGGGATGAAGAGTCACGATTGTCATATTTTTATGCAAATACTAATTCCAATTGCATTTCGGGAACTTCTTACAGGCTCTGTTTGGGTCGCCATTAGAGAGTTTAGCCTATTCTTTTGATCACTGACGGCTAAAAGTGTAACAGTTCAGGAATTGGCTCATTTAGAGTCCGAAATACCTCTAATAATTTGTAAAATGGAGAAAATATTTCCTCCAAGTTTTTTTGACTCAATGGAACACTTGTCAATCCATTTGCCTTATGAGGGTCAGCTTGTTGACCCAGTACAATTTCGCTGGATGTACCCGTTTGAGAGGTAAGTTCGCTCATGCTTAATTACAAATTAACCAATTATGTCGTTCGATGATAATCAAACTATTGTTTATCATCAACATGAATTCTTTCGGTGCCTTAAGCACTTGAAAAATAATGTGCGGAACAAAGCGAAAGTCGAAGGATCGATGTGCAATGCTTATTTGGTAGAGGAAATAACCTCATTTTGTTCTCATTTCGTCGGCGACTTCTCCATCTTTACTCACCCAGAACGTATCGTTGGTACCGAAAAAGAAAGATTCCTGACGGAACAAGAGTATGATGATGCTCACACTTACATCTTGCTTAATTGTCCTGAAGTCACGCCATACATCTCGTAAGTCACTCTAAAAAGTCAATTTATTGTTTATGTTTATAGTTTAACAGATCTTCTCCTTTTTTCTTCTAACGGACGAGTGTGAAATGTAGCATCTTCGTAGACCATTTACATATGCCAGTCGGGTAAGAGACGGACGTTGATTATAATCTAGAGTAGAATTTTGCTAAGTGGTTTCAAACATATGTAATGTTAATTCTGTTATTTAGAAAGACTTTCCTTTATCTCATAATGTTATGTTATAATCCTTATGTGTTTGTGAGCAGGCACGACATAACATCACAGATGAGACACTTCATCATCTACCAATCGGTCCTCTACGATCTTGTGTCGTCTACTCAGGATTATTGTTAATGGATACAAATTTCACAACATGGTGTATGGTGCTAATAAAGCTACACAGAACAGTGGGGTTTGTATGAAAGGCTCCAACTACGCTGATGTGTCCCACGATTTCTACGGAAGACTACAAGAGGTTATCCAAATTGAATACAGTGGCTTTAAGCGCACTGTGTTGTTCAAATGTAAATGGTTTGCCCACAGAACCTGCTGGTGTAAGGACTCACCCTTCGCTCAAGTTGGTAGAGGTTCATCGAGCTCGACGGTATAACAAGTACGGGCCTTTCATTTTAGCAATGCAAGCCTGTCAGGTCTTCTATCTTCCATACCCTTCGATGAAGCATGAACGACAAGAGTGGTTGGTTGTTTTTTGTTGTCAGCCAAAGTTTGCCGATGACGGAACCATTGTCGATGATGAGATTGTTCGTTCGACAGATACGACATTCCAATCGACGAACCAACTTCGTACATTGTCACTGATCCGATAAATGACATTGGATTAGTAGTTAATCCAACTAGTTCCAACATGATCGGTGTACCAAAAGATAGTGATGATGACGAGGAAGATCAGGTGTCAGATTCTAGTAGTGAAAGTGAATTTGAAACAGACAATAGCGAGTGACGTATGTTTATTTTCTTCTATTTTTCTGATAGTGACGTATGTTTATTTACTTGTATTTTGACATTTACGTTGATTCCTTTCTTAACACAGATTACTTATATGATTATAAGTGACATAGTTAAGTAAGCATGGCACGGAGACATCCGGACAGGATCCCGACAGACAGTGACCTTGACGGTCAGCCTCATATAGGAGGTGGTGGAGGACGCACTCCCGCAGCGCGAGGTAGAGGACTATCGAGAGGTCGAGGCCAATCTGGAAGGGGTCGAACGGGACCCATCATTTCTGGTGCACGGTCATCCAACCGAGGTCTCGACATTATTTCACCGTCGTCGTCGACGAGACCGACTTCGACGACACATATTCCCACTATTTCGCTGACGAGCCCATCATCATCCAATCACACCCCATCGTCGCATTCTAATCAATCAGGTAGTTCGTCTCGACATGGCACTTTGTCGCCTACTATATCTGCTCCACCTTCCACTGCATCGCCCGCACCATCTGGCGGGTCCCACGAGGCCATAGGAGCCCCCGCTCGAGCGCCTCAAAGGCGCAATGGAGCTCCCCCGCAGCCTCCTCAGAAGCCCCCTTCCATCAGCTCCCTCAGCAGCACCTCAGGAGGGACGAGGAGGCACGCCCCATATTGATAGATTCCCCATTACTATTGAGTCTGTCGGGTAAGTTATCATATCATTACAAATGATTAATTAATTATACGTAACCTAACTATAAGTAGAGCAAGGAGATCATTTTACTAAGTTCATCAAGTTGAAAATGAACAGGAAAAATTGTTGGGTTTTACATCCTTCGGAAGTTTGTGCTCGGAGGATGACTAAAATCTTCAAGCGGGGGATGATTACTGAGGGGTATTGTTGGAAGTCAGTACCTTATCATCAAAAGGAAATATATTGGGAAAGATGGAAAGTAAGTAAATGACACTAAACAATTGAGAATTTTGATTAAATACATTATTTCTTTGAAAAAATCATAATTAACTATATTCATCTTTTTCAGTCATACTTCCAATGGGACCCATCGATTGATGAGGCTATTGTGAGAGCCGCCTATGATGCAAAGGCGTGCGTTAGGTACGGCGCGCTGATGCATGAGCTTCGCACCTTTGGCGTGAGGCTGGACTTTGTCACTGATGAGGCATGGAATAGATACCGTGACTATTAGGCGAGCGCAAACTTCAGGGCCAGGTCTGAGAAGGCTTCACATAACAGAAAAAACGAAAAGGGCGGCCCTGGTACAATGTGACGGCCCCTCTCCTAATCTAGGGCACCGCCTTGCCTAATCTGTAATTAAGCCCTAATCATATCCATGCAGGACTTAACTACGTATTAGTCAGCCTTTACAACCTAGACGCCTCTTTTCTCGTGTTCAAGATAAGTAATACACTACTCCTACCAGTTTATAAAATTTAGAGTTAATTAAAACTTTTTATTAAATTAATTAATTAGCGGAAGTCTTATTGATTATTTAGAAGCAATTAGTAACATATGCGGAAGCCATTTATAAAATCCTAAGTGTGGAAAACCAGGAAATGACATCACATATATAAAGTCCTCAAAATGTAGTGAAACAGTAAAATAGTCTAAGTCAAGTCGGGGAAACTAACGCTCAACCCAATATACAACCCTAAATAGTATCTGAAAGACATATATAACATATACAATCAAAATACGAAAAGAAGACCTACAATTGATGCAGTGACGCGCCGCAGGCTCAGGGATAATCATCGATCTTCTCTTTGCCCGGCCTGCTGGTATACGACTCTCCACCCACCGTCATAAAAAGGACGGTGAGTATCAGAATAAAACAGTAATCCCCGATGACAAGTTTAATTTGCATTTAAATATTCAAATGGTATTTAAAAGCATATAAATGGGAAAACTAGAAAATAAACCATATGCGAGTAAATACCAGAGTTAAACAAGTGATACTGACACTAGGCTAAGTAGTGGTGATTTAGGTCCGGTCGGCAGTGAAACATGTCACTCCAACTCAATAATCATATAGCACAAGGGACTCTAACCCAAGTGTTACCAGGGACTCTAACCCCTGTGTGTAGACCACCTCAGGGACTCTAACCCCGAGTGTCATACAGTGTCAGGTAACATGTGCCGACATCCCCAAGGACTCTAACCCCGTGAGTCGCGCACACCTCGATCGAGTACGGGACCTAAATGCAAAAACTACTTTTAAAATTTCAAGAAATACCAAGTATGGATTGTCAAGGCTTAGGCAAATCTACACACCTAAACAAATAAGGAATACAAGTCCTTTTAAACATTTATAAGATATCCACTAGCCAAATAGCATGCTATTTGTCATTCAACTCACATTTAAAACAAAAAGAATAGAAATAGCATGGGATATAATCAATGAATCAAATCAAACGAATGGATATCATGCAAATTAGACTCATCAAGTGAGCATAGACACAAAGAACAGATGATATAAGAATACAAAGGAAAAATAGTCAAAAGTACAATGCAAGGGCAACAATTAATAGAAATGAAATGCCAAGTAAAATTGTCATTGGGTATACTCACAACAACAAAGTAAAGTCCTAGCTTTACTGGCCTCCCGATACTCCAAATCTTGTATTCGCTCTTTCGTACTCTTTTCCTAGGTTCCTGAATTTGGTGTCTCATTAGTTCAAATATAGTGGGTTTAAGTTCAATTTAGTGGTGTTTATTGTGTATTCAAATTGGTTCAATAGACTTTAAATCAATCTTCCTAAATCAGCCCCTAAAGACTAAATAGTTTCAATTTCAGTCCTACATTTTAACGCACTTTTAGGCATGAAATGGTCCAAATATCGAAATCCTCTATCAATACAATTATTTTTCTCTCTCTTAGCTTTCCTGAAAGGTTTAGTTTGCAAAATTCTGATTTAAAATGAAAGAGATGTCATGATTTTACTAAACATAGGTCTAATTGGAATTTAATCCGACCAGCAGAATTAGAAAATCTATTTCTCCTAATCTATATTCCCTTAAAATGTAATTTTGGGTCACAAGGCAGAAAATATACCCAAATACAATATACTAAAAGATCAGCTCCTTTAGATAAGTAGTTAGGGAGTTATGCCCTTAACTAGTTTAGTTTCAAAACTTTCCTTTTTAATTCTAGCACATATTTGTAGAGCATGTTTGGATATAAAAAAAGCATTTGAATCAAAATACCTTCACTTAAGCAAAGTTGTTCCTCTTTAAATAAGCTTTCAAATTCCACTGGTTTGGATCGATTTGATCGAAAATGAGCAGATTATGACCAAATTACCCAGGTTGATTCCTAATACAACATGCAGAATTCTAGTTTTGGTTTTTGCAACTTCAAAAATTCATATCTTTATGATTTCAAAACAAAATTAAGAACTTAAATATAGCTGGATTATCAGCTTGAAATGAGGAATCTAAATATATAAATCAATTGCAAATACTCAATTATCTACTATCTGAAATTAGCCTAAAACCAGATCTTGTTCTAATTTCAACTAAAAAAATGTGTACCTAGTTGATGTAGCACCCTAGCTTGAGAATTTCTCACCAACTCCCATGGATTCCTTCAACACCTTCATGATTCACTCCTCTCCAGCAGTTCTTTCTTCTTCTCCCGCAAAAATGAATGAGTGATTTGGTTTGCATGTTGTTTGATCACTAATATTATATATTAAGGTGATGTTCCATCCTAGCCCTTAATCTCCATGGATTTATGTATCACGAGGAATATCTAATGGTCCACCTCTTGCCATATATCCCACTAACTCCCACTAACTCAACCTCAAGTGACACCATTTCATTACTCACCTAGTTCCTAGATGTGCCAATGTGTATCTCTAGACCAATCTTATGTTTTCCATTTTATTTACTCAACTATAGGCCTTTAATTTGATTTACATTAACAAACACAACCATAGGCTTATAAGTAATTCCTTATTTCATATTAGTATTAAATAAGACTTACCAAAATGCTAACTACCCGGTTCCCCGGCTCACACGCTACTCGAGGCGCGTCCCAGCTCTTGTCTCGACGCCTATAACTGTACAAATCGACTTAGTAAGTCTACACAATATATAACACTAGGCATACATCAATACAAAAATACAATATACCTCGGCCACGTGCCTCGGTCGGTGCACGTATCATGGTGTAGGTCCCACGTCAAGGGTCAGTGATCCTGATTAAGGAATTAAAACGGGGTTAGAGATTTGGGCCATGACATACAAGCCCTTAAAAGCACACCGGTGGCACACGGTCTTTTCGGACCTATGAAGATATATTAGTAAGTGTCATGGTCATTTGACGTTTCTTTAGAACTTATAAGTTTATCGCGACTAATATGTTGTAAACGTTGATCTTTTGTGTCTAAGCTCTGGATAAGGATGAAGACGATGAGGTTACTCCTAATGATGTCTTCCTTCATGTCCATACGAAAGATCATGATGGGGTGACATTCATTGATAGCATATCAGCGCAGCTTTCATGTAAGTATCTTGTTCATATAAAATTTATAATTGCTTATAAAAAATGCTATGATTATGCATATAATGAGATATCTTCCATCATCACTTCGGCATGATTTTTGCTTGTTTTAAATCTTTTATTGACTATGTTTACCAAACACTCTCCCACTGTTGTTTTATTTTTCTAGATAGATAAGTACAATTTAAATTAATTAGCAAGCACAATATAACAACTTAGGCAGAACCTATTGAATTCATTAATTGGTGTTATGTATGTATACATGCCTTAATTTTAGGAATCAATGAACAATTTATGAACAATATGTAGAAACGGAATTGTTACAAGAAGCCTCATATAAGTATCTGCACTCTTTTCTTTCACATTTTGAAACATAATTCAAGCACAATATAACAACCTAGGCATTGCTTGTATGCACATGAGTAAAAAAAAAAAAAAAAAAAATAAACTATGTACACTGAGAGTCAATTCACTCTTTATAGAAAAACTAAATAGATGAGTTGGGTAAATACCACATGGAGATAAATTCTTGCTCTAAATAGATTCTTTGTTTCTCAATCTTTTGTTTTCTTCTCTTCGGATCTAATTGTCATTTTCTTCTTTGTTTGTGGTGGTTTCATTGCTCTAAATAGTAAATAGGAAGTTATTCAGAATGTGCGTAAAGTAATTCAATGAAAATATATGCACAAAAAATAAAAAATAACTGAAGTGTCTCAAAAAATTACCCGAGCAATGCGGCATACAAAATAGACAAAAAGTAAGCGAGCATATAAAGAACAAATTTCGGTCCCACTTTTAGAGTAAAATGTTTTGTTGGATGGACATCCACCAATTTTGGTCCAACTTTTAGAGGAATTTTCGCTACACCCAATTGGAAATAACTAGTAAGTTGGAGTTGTTGATTATACGACTTTTGCTATTTTCAGTCCCACTTACTATTACTTGCTTCTTTTCTTACATGACTTTTGCTACTTTTAAGCACACTGAATGATTTTGGGGAACTTCATTTTTTTTTTTTAATTTCTCCAATGATTTATTTTCAATTTTTTTAGTTTTCCTTTCTCGACTTTGTTTTTGTGCAGGCGATGCTCGTGAGGAGGCGTGAGGAGCACACTCAGGCAACACCGGACCAACAAATTGATGAGCAGCTCTACTACGATGCGGCGGGTCTACCTAAAGGGGCATGTTTATGGGCTCGGATCACTTGCCAGGAAGACGAGGAGATATGCAAATCTTGGTGCTAGCACGTTCCAGGAGCCGATGGTGCGGCGTTCAGAGTTTGATGCAGTTGTTCAGAGGCTTGCGCAATTTGAGGCTTTCGTGCAGAGTCATTTGGGAATGCGCATGGACTTTAGTGCGAACGTCTCTCAGGCACCACCACCGCCACCACCTCAGGAACATCATCAGCAGGTTAGGATGGATTCGGCTTGTTCACCACAGAAGAAGCACGACGATGACGATAGAGACAACCCAGATTGGGTGGACGAGGAGCACCTTGGTGACGAAAGTTAGGTATTTATTTGGTTTTGTACAGCTTTTGGGTATGTTAACAAATTTGAAACAACATTTTGTATATATTGAGATTGATTTCTCTTTTTTGTTTAATGAAGAATATAATATTTGATATTTTGTGTGAATAAAATGTCTTGAAATCTTGTTTGGAAGATGTTATAGCACCCCCAAGGAGTCGTTTGAAGGGGGTGCAGGGCGATGGAGAAGGCCAACTGCAGATTTTGTTGCTTAGAAGAACCGTGCTTGAACAAATTGCTAATTAAAAAAGTTATGGACTTACAAACGAATTAGCAACGGATTAGCAACGGAATACATGCATTCTAATGCTAATCCGTTCCTAAATTAGAAACGAGTAGTACATGTTTTGGGTTGATAAGATGAATTTCGTTTCTATTCCATTGCTAATTAGAAACGTAATACATGAGTTCCGTTGCTATTCTGTTGCTAATTAGCAACGGAATAGAAACGAATTCATCTCATATACGATTTTTTGGGTATTATCTTCATCTTTAATCCGTTTATGTTCCGTCTCTAAATAGAAACATAAATAAAATTTCGTTGCTAAATATTTAGCAACGACGATTTTACAAACGAAATTGATTCCGTTGCTAATCCGTTTTGATAGTTTTTCCGTTGGTATTCCGTTGCTAATCCGTTCATATTCCGTTGATATTCCATTTCTAATCCGTTGCTAAATCTTTATTTTTTTGTAGTGATCCTAAATAATCGGATCGCATCCGCTTCCAATTTTCAATTGTTGCACACTCAATAACCGAAAGGGTTTTACGGCAAACGGGTGAGTGTCCGTCACTTTATTGGACCAAAAGCACAATTACACGAATATTATCAGTCCAAATAACTATAGGTTGTCCACCTAAAAGCATGCAATGGCCATATACATACCCTAGATCTAAACCATATTCCTTAAAATCAACAACAATGAAATAGGAGAATTTAAACTAAATTAAATAATTAATAAAATAAAAGATCTTACATAATATGTCATGAATCCATAATCCTGACTTATTTTCTCGTTGACCTAGGCAATCGTCGAGGGAAGTCGATGTTCAAAATATAATAGTCGGTGTTCCAAAATATAATACTCAGGTTCCTAATATATAAAACTACTAAAAATTGGTCCGGAGATGTGAGAGAAACTCATTTTGTGGATTGTTCTCGTAACACGTGCATCAAGGCACATCCAGGGCCTGGGGAGTTTTCTGCAAAGCATGGGACACGTGTCGAACTCCTATTCGTCCGTTTGGTGCTAAGGAACTAATGTGGCAGCGAGGGATTGGCTGGAACATGTGCAATGACGTGGTGGAGAGGTTACGTGCTGACAAGTGTCATAAGAATGGAATGGGTTGGTTCGGTCGAGTGATCGAGCCAAGGTGTTGGACGACTGTGCGGAACGCATCCCGAGGATGATCCAAGGCATGCTGTGACGAATTGGTTGAAATGGTTTGTGCTGCTGACCAATGGGAACTCGCCACGCGGAGAACACGAACTGGTTTGGTTAAGAAAACACACACATTGTGGGGCACTGTGGTAGCAAGTAACTCAAGGCAAGTCTTCTGTCATCCGATCACTGCATGTAAATACTTTATTTTGAGTATTTTCGCCTCGCCTCGAATTCAACCGCGCAATCTGTTTCACCTGAAAATGATCAATAAATATAATTAAATATATAATTTAGAGACTTTCTATATTTAAATATATTAATATAAAGTACTAATATATATAAATATATACTGACTTATCAGTAATTAGGATTGTTGAAAGAGGTTTTTTACCATATAGATGTTCTAGATGAATTAAGATCTAAGTTTATTATTGAAGTGGCTTTCTGAAGGTATTAGTCTTAGTAGTTCGAAGTATTTTTGGAAGTTAATGTTGTTTTGCTTAATTAATTTCTTTGAACTTTCGAATGATTAATCCGAGTCAAAATTTGTAAGAACCAAACCACCGCATAGGAACATTTCGATCACAAATCACCCTTGTTGCACTCCGCCATTTCTTCCATCCAAATTTGAATTCTATGTGTGACATCATTCTCAATGTTACCATCATTTTGTATGATTGATCCTAGATACCTAAAGTGGTTTACCTTAGGAACTTCTATTTCCCCTAATTTTACCACTCCATCATCTCGATGTCTAGTGTTTCTAAACTCACAAGTGCATGTATTCGGTTTTCGTCCTACTCAACTTAAAGCCTTTAGATTCTAATGTATTCCTCCCGTAGTTCTAATTTCCTATTCACTCCATCTTTAGTTTCATCCACTAAGACAATATCATCTCGCAAATAGCATACACCATGGTATATCCTCTTGAATATGTCTAGTTAGTTCATCTATAACTAAAGTAAATAGATATGGGCTTAGAGCCGATCCTTGATGTAGTCCTATCGTAATGGGAAATTCTTTTGTAGCTCCTCCAAATGTCTTTATACTCGTTACTACTCCATCATACATATCCTTAATAGTGTCTATGTATCTAGCGTGTACTCTTTTTTTCTAGAACCCACCAAAGAACATCTCTAGGGACCCTATCATATGCTTTTTCTAAATCTACGAATACCATATGCGAGATCTTTTTCTTTTCTCTATATTTTTCTAACAATCGTCTTACAAGGAAAATCGCCTCCATAGTTGACCTCCCAAGCATGAAACCAAATTGGTTCTCTGATATTGTTGTTTCTCTCCTTAGCCTATTGTCAATTATCCTCTCCCAAAGTTTCATAGTGTGACTCATAAGTTTAATTCCCCGATAGTTTGAGCAACTTTGAATGTCTCCTTTGTTTTTGAAGATTGGCACAAGCGTGCTTCTTCTCCAATCCATTGGCATCCGTTTTGATTTTAAAATTTTATTGAAAAGTTTTGTTAACCAAGTCAATCCAATTTCTCCTAAGCATTTCCAAACCTCTATGGGTATTTCATCTGGGCCACATGCTTTCCCTATTTTCATTCTTTTCAATGCCTCTTTAACTTCTACGATTCTAATATTGCGTGTATAGTTGACATTTCTTTCTTGGTGTGGCTTTTCATCTATTATGGTATCAACTTGACCATCATTAAATAAACTATCGAAGTAACTTCTCCATCTCTCCTTAATATCCTCCTCGCGCGTTAAAACATTTTGATTTTCGTCCTTAATACATCTCACATGACTTAGGTCTTGTTTCGTTTATCTCTTAGTTTGGCTAGCCTATATATATATTTTTTCGCCATCTCTATTACCTAACCTTGTATATAGATCTTCCATGAAATTTGTTTTAGCTTGACTAACTACTTTTTTAGCTTGTTTTCTAGCTTCTCTATATTGATTGTACACATCTTCATCTTGACACTTAGGTATTTTCCTATACATCTCTCTTTTAGTCTTAATTGCTCGTTGGACATCCTCATTCCACTACCATGTTTCCTTCTTTGGTGGTCCCAAGCCTTTAGATATACCTAATACGTTTGATCACTCTCCTTATGCAACTACTCACTTCTAGCCACATTGTATTAGCATCTAAGTCAAGATTCCAAATATTTTCCTTTAGTAGTTTTTCTCTAAACTCTACTTGTTTACTATGTTTTAGGTTCCACCACTTTATTCTAGGGTCGCTAACTCTTTTATTTATATTATGTCGTCGTGTTAGCTTAATATCAAGTACTACTAACTTATGTTGGGTAGTAAGTGCTTCGCCAGTGTATTACTTTGCGCCTCTACATATTTTTCTATCTATTTTTCTTGTTAAAAGAAAATCTATTTGACTCTTGTTATGACCACTACTAAAAGTAATTATATGTGACTCCCTCTTCCTAAAACTAGTATTTGCTAAGAGAAGATCGTATGCCGAAGCAAATTCTAAGATTGATTCTCCTTCTTCATTTCTATTACCGTAACCAAAACCTCCATGAACTCTCTCAAACCTATCGTTACTTGCCCCGACATGCCCATTTAAATCTCCTCCAATAAAAACTGATATAAGGAGAACTAATGGTTTGCTAAGGACTATCCACTTACTTATGGTTTGAATTTAATGATTTAGAAGACTTTATAAAGAGATTAAAGTATGATTATGACTATGATTAAGTAATGTGTTTGGATACAAAAAAAATTAATGTCTTATTTTTCTGGATGTTTGTTTTGATGTGTATATTCAATTGAATTGAATTGATTCGAGTTTAATGAATTTAGTGATGTGAGTAGAAGGTGATGGACTTGAAATGCATGATGGCAACAATGGTGGTGTTCTTGCTGCTGTCATGGCTGCTGACTTCAAAGGTAAAGATTTAGAGAATGTCTTTTTTGTACCTTTTATTTCAGTGTGGGAGCTAAATTATTAAAATAGACAAACTTGCAAAATTTCAAATTGGAGTTACAATGGAGATATTTCGACTAGATGCTTCGTATTCAAACAAGAATGGACTCCCGTAAGGACCTTCAACATACGTTGTGCATGGTGTTTGTCATAGATGTTGTCAATCAGAACCATTCTCAGACGTATCGGGTGACAAACTACTTTCCGTTGGATCTATTCATCTCGTATTCGGGTTTTGTAATGGTTTTAATTATATAGCTCTCTACATTAGTTATCTTCTCGTCCTGGTTGTTTTCACTGATCTCTGTATCGCTTGTGGAGTCAGGTGATCCACTTGAAGACCATAACGAGTTGATTGAACTAGTTAAAACATGGGTTACGTACTTTATTTGTTCAGTCGACAACAACTGCGGGTAACGTTGCATATTAATTAAAGAACTTAATCGGTATGAACTGCGTCTATCAAATGCAGTTGGATGAATATAATTAGCCCATCGGCCTTTTATTTTTGCTTTTTCTTCCGTACTTAAGCTGTCCTTAATTTTTGGTATTTATATGTATATGCATTTGACTTTTGACAATGTTCATAACATTTCTCTTCCTCTTTGCCTTTGAGATATAGTTTTGTTCTCTTAGTACAACTTGATAGGTTTCAGTATCCTAGTAGAACTCTGCTAAAATTTGGTATCCTAGTATGACTTTAATACCTTAGTGCATACATAAGTAGGGTAGACCATTAAATTAGTAATCTCTTAGTTAATCTCTTGAGTGAGTTGTGAGAGAGTTGGAGGCTTGGTGTTGAAGTAATCTTCATGATTAATAAAATATTTGTGTTCTCTGCTGTAAACATAGGTATATTCTGTCCATCGTGTATGTGTGTTGTTTGTTAGCTGCATTTTCTTAAACAAATTGATATCAGAGCTTGTAGAGATCGATAATCGGTGCCGGTCGAGAGGTCAAGAGAAGCGTGGTCAAGAGAAGCGTTGTGCAGCAGCAACTTGAAATAACCGTTTATTGGTTTGGTGTTGATAAGGAAAATAAAAGGACGAAAACTTTTTGTCCTTTTGTAAACTTTTGTTTTTTTTCCTTGGTGCATTAATCACAAGAAAAGTCAACATAAAAACGTAACAGAAAGAGGTGTGCACGGTGGAGTGCACAGATCCGAGAGACGCACAAAGTTTCGATCGACTATGCATATTTGTTTTCTTGATGAGGGATTTATACGGAGTCAAAACTGAGCGTTGTTTTTTGCGTTGAGATCGTGATATAAAGATCTACGTAGTGGTGAGTGCAGATAGTTGAGATGGCCTCAAAATACAATGTCGAAAAGTTCGACATGAAGAATGACTTCAACTTGTGGTGGATAAAGGTGCAAGCCTTGTTAGTTCAAGAAGGGTTATAAAAGGCGCTACGGGGAAAGAATGCATTGCCGACATCATTGACAGAGGATGAGAAAGACAAGGCCATACATAAAGCACATAGTACAATCTTGTTGTGTTTGGGCAACGAAGTCTTGAGAGAAGTTTCAGATGAGACAACGCGTGGCTGAGGGATTGTGGTTGTAGTTAGAGAACTTGAACATGACACAATCGAACTCCAATAGATTATATCTTATGAAACAACTGCATTACTTGAAGATGATAAAAAGGAAATCTATAAGAGAACATGTTGATGAATTCGACAAGATAATCATGACACTGAGGAATGCGGAGTGCAAGCTTGGTGAAAAACAAGAAGCTATGTACCTACTGTGTTCACTACCGGAATCCTTCGAGAACTTTATTGATACAATATTGTTCAGTAAAGATTCCTTGTCTTTGAAAGATGTCAAGACTGCACTGAGTTCAAAGGAGTTGCAGTGGATGATGACAGAAAATAGAAGGCAAGAATCTGGGGAAGGATTATCAATCAGGGGTAGATCTAAACAGAGAGCTAGAGTCCAGAGAAATAAGTCTAGATCAAAGTTTAGGAGCATGAAACTAAAGTGCATTGGATGTCGTAAAGAAGAGCATTTTAAGAAAAATTGTCCAGAGTGAAATGGAAAGGGTAAGCAAAAGGTTGAAGATGCAGGAGATGCATCGCTTGCAGAGGAAGATTGGGTTAATGTTCTTACAGTCAGCATGGGAAGCTCAAAAGATGAGTGGATATTAGATTCGGGATGTTCCTATCACATGTGTCCCAAGAAGAATTGGTATACCACGTATCAATCAATTGATAGGGGTAAAGTCTACATGGGGAATGATGCAGCCTGTAAGGTTGTAGGAATTGGAATAGTTAGAATCAGAATGCATGACGAAATTGTGAAAACGTTGACAAACGTCAGACATGTTCCTAACTGATAAAACAATCTGATTTCCTTAGGTTCGCTAGACTCCATTTGTTGTAGTATGAAGATACAAAACGGAGTGATTAATTACGATATCGAGATGTGCTCTGGTCATTATGAAAGGGTTGAAAGCGAATGGCTTGTACACATTGAAAGAAAGTACTATCATGGGTATTGTAAAAGTATCATCTTCAGAGATAGAGAAAGACACCACCAGGTTATGGCATATGAGATTAGGTCATATAAGCGAGAGAGGATTGACAGTATTAAGCAAGCAAGGCTTGTTGGCTGGGGAGAAGACGGGTAAGCTTGATTTATGTGAGCATTGTATGTTTGGAAAACAATGTAGAGTCAAGTTTAGTACTGTAGTGCATAAGACAAAAGATACTTTGGATTACATCCATTCAGACCTTTGGGGCCCTTCTCCGGTTCCTTCTCTTAGTGGTGGTAGATACATGTTGACTTTCATAGATGACTTCTCAATGAAAGTTTGGATATTCATCTTGAAGAAGAAGGATGAAGTGTTTGGCAAATTCAAACAATGGAAAACTTTGATAGAGAAGTAAACTGGAAAAAAGTCAAGCAGCTGCGAACTGATAAATGGCCTTGAGTATTGTGGAGGAGATTTTAATAGGTTCTGCAGTGATGAAAGGATTTTAAGACACAACACAGTCTGATATACTCCTTTGCAGAATGGACTTGCAGAACGAATGAATAGAACATTGATGGAGAGAACACGATGCATGCTTTTGAATGAAGGATTACTGAAGGAGTTTTGGACAGAAGCTGTCAGCACGGCTTGTCATTTGGTGAATCGATTGCCATCCACAACGATTGAGTGTAAAACTCTTGAAGAGGTATGGACTAAATCCCTAGTTGATTATCAAAATTTGAGAGTGTTTGGTTGTCTCGCGTATGCTCATGTGAATGAAGGTAAACTTGAACCGAGATCAAAAAAGTGTATCTTCATGGGTTACGGGCATGGAGCGAAAGACAGGTTATGGTATCCCAACACTAAGAAGATTTTGATAAGCAAGGATGTTATTTTCCATGAGACAACATTGTTAAGTCCTAAAAGCATGTAGAGTGATATAGAGAAAGGCCAAAGAGTCGAAGAACATGTGGAGTTTGAAGCTGATGATGCAAGTTCTGAACAACTAAGCGATAGTGGTGTGCAAAACCCCAATTTGACATTAGATCCACCTAACAGATATGGGCACACAGATCTTGTTGCATTTGCACTTAGTATGGCAGATGACATTCAGTGAGAAGAGCCAGATACATATCAGGAAGCTATTAGTAGCGAGGATTCTTCAAAGTTAGCTATAGCCATGGTCAGAGAAATTGAGTCACTTCATAAAAACATGACATGGGAATTAGTCAAGAAGCCTGAAGGTCAAAAAAACTATTGGGTGCAAGTGGTCTTCAAGGAAATAGGGAACTCTTGGGTGGATGATGCAAGATACAAAGCTCGCCTTGTTGCAAAGGGCTATACAAAAAAGGAGGGCATGGACTTCAATGAAGTGTTTTCTCATATAGTGAAACATAGCTATATCAGGGTTTTGCTTGTTATGGTTGCTTCTTCAGACTTAGAGCTTGAACAGTTTGATGTAAAGACAACCTTTATGCATGTTGAGTTGGAAGAGCATATATATATATATATATATATATGCGTCAGTTAAAGGGGTTTGAGGTTCCGGGGAAGGAAGATCATGTTTGCTTGTTAAAGAAGTCTTTATATGGTCTGAAACAATCTTCGAGGCAATAGTATAAAAGGTTTGATACCTTTATGATTGGAAATGGTTATCATAGGAGCAAGTATGATAGTTGTGTTTATCACAAGGAACTATCAGATGACTCATATATTCACTTGCTCTTATATGT
Source organism: Stephania cephalantha (assembly GCA_039657325.1). NCBI lineage: Eukaryota > Viridiplantae > Streptophyta > Magnoliopsida > Ranunculales > Menispermaceae > Stephania > Stephania cephalantha. The sequence goes on from CM077571.1 coordinate 35,633,523, forward strand.
TGATGACATGTTGATAGCTTGCAAGAACATGTCAGAAATCATCAGGTTAAAAGCAGAGCTTAGCAGTGAGTTTGAGATGAAAGATCTTGGTGCTGTGCGAAGAAGATCTTGGGGATGGAAATTTACAGGGATAGAAAAGCTGGCAGATTGTATGTGTCACATAAAACATACATTGAGAAGGGGCTTCAGCATTTTAGCATGCATAGTTCGAAGCCTGTGAGTATCCCACTGGCTTCTCATTTTATATTATCGGCTCAGTTGACACCACAGACTAATGATGAGAAGGAATTCATGTCCCAAGTTCCTTATGCTAGTGCAGTTGGTAGTTTGATGTATGCTATGGTATGCACTAGGCCAGACATTTTCACAAGCAATGAGTGTGGTTAGTAGGTATATGGAGAATCCTGTAAAGTCTCACTAGGCAACAGTGAAGTGGATATTATGATATCTGAGGGGTAGTACATATGTTGGCTTAGTTTATGGTGGAGTGGACACTGGAGGCACAACTAGTGTTGTGGGTTATGTTGATGTAGATTATGCTGGAGACCTTGATAAGAGAAGATCACTGACAGGTCATGCATTTACTCTTTATGGGAATACAGTTAGTTAGAAGGCTACATTGCAGTCTACAGTTGCCTTATCTACCACTGAGGCAGAGTATATGGCAGTTACAGAAGCAGTGAAAGAATCTATTCGGTTGAGAGGTTTGGTTTCTAATCTGGGGTTACAACAGAAGAGGACTATTGTATTTTGTTATAGTTAGAGTGCTATGCATCTGACTAGAAACTAGATGTATCATGAGAGAACCAAACACATTGATGTCAGGATGCATTTCATTTGTGATGTAGTTGCACGGAGTGACATTACATTAACAAAATTAGCTACAGCAGAAAATCCAGCAGACATGATGATTAAGCCAGTTCCGGTTTCTAAGTTTAGACACTGTCTGGACTTAATTGGAATTCATAGACACTAAAGGCTCTCGGAGGGGGCATTTGCAGAGTGAGGTTTTGATGAAGGTTAGAGAATTCAAGTCAAGGTGGAGATTTGTCGATATTGGCTTGAAGTTCTAATACAACATGGTTTTGGTCTCCCAGTACAACTCTGATAGGTTTCAGTTTCCTAGTAGAACTCTGATAGGATTTGGTATCCTAGTACAACTTTGATACCCTAGTGCATATATAAGTAGGGTAAACCATTAAATTGGTAATCTCTAAGTTAATGTCTTGAGTAAGTTGTGAGAGAGTTGGATGCTTGGCGTTGGTGTAATCTTCTAGATTAATAAAATCTTTGTGTTCTCTGCCGTGGACGTAGGCATATTGCCGAACCACGTAATTCTCTGTGTCGATCGTGTGTGTGTGTTGTTTGTTCACTGCGTTTGCTCTAACAAAGGTTGTGATTAATTCTGGTTTAAACTTATTGTTTGTTTACGAGCATGATTCTAATTTTTGTGCATCTTTTGTTAATTTGGTTTTAATTCATTTAATTTGTGTAATTTTTCTTGTGCTTTGTAAGTAAAATTAAGTCGAATTTTTGTTTGTGTTTTTATAGTGGTTGCTAAAAGCTTATTGGAGTTGTTTCGGGAGTTCTTGGTGATGGTGGCTTATCTCTCCAATAGAAGAGTTATTTGGATACTTCTTGCACTTGAGATATACCATTAGATGTAATTTCTTCCTTTGATAAAGCTGATCTATGTTATGTTGCTTACAATGAGAAATATTGATATGTATTTTGTTATAATTGATTCAATGTAAGTAGATACTTTTTTTTTAATTTATTATATATAAAATCTTATTATTATTATTATTATTATTATTATTATTATTATTATTATTATTATTATTATTATTATTATGTATCTCTAAATTAAAGACGTACATTAGGTTTAGACATGTTGCCAACTTAAGGACATCAAGTGCACAAAATATTAAGGACCCATCACAAATAAGCATCCCAAATTTAGGGACCCAAAAGAAGAAAAATGTTGTAAATTAGAGACATTAGGAGTACACATGTTGCAAATTTAAGGACGCGCGCTAAGTGTACAAGTGTCCCAACATTAAGGACATATTACAAACATGCATCCCAAATTTGGGGATGCAAAAACAAAAAAAATGTCGTAAAATTAAGGACGCATAAACAACAACCATCCCAACATTAAGGACATGTAAAATATAAGCATCCATAATTTAGGAAGACATAAACAACAAACGTCCCTAAGTAAATATTATCAACACCAAGTGATGCGTCATAAAAATAAGGGGGGAAGCCACTTTTACCAAACAAATGGGGACGCTTTTTGATGCGTTGGTAACATTTTTGGGACACTAATTAGCTTCCTTAAATAAGTAGATTAATGACGCTAAAGACATATTGTTTTGTGGTGGGTATATTCTTAATTACACTTTTACTCTTTTTTACATGTACGAGGTATGGTAAGTATGCAATTTCTAACAAATGCATTAATTATAGTCATATGAGTAATATTGAATACATTAAGCTCTATAACATGTATTAAACACCAGGTCTACTATTCCAATAAGCTCTTGAAAATTAAGGTCAGGAAGCAGTATGAGTAATATTGAATATATATTCATATGAACATTTAAAAACTAATTAAGGTCAGTCCAGAAGCAGTAATCCCGTTCTATATATATTTGAGTAAATCTTTCAAGAGCTTCTGAATGGAAAATGCATATGCATGTAACCAGAAAAAATATGCGTGGGGTTCCCGGCGCCGCCGAAGACCCCTTTTTTACTAGGCTCTAGATAGAGTGCAGAAGCAGCGAGACATCTTTTTCCTGTCAATCAAAGAGAATGACGCCAACGATCGACTTTATGAAGACAAACAACATTTTAAAATAGCATGAAGCCTGCGGGCGAATTAATTTGTCGGCAGTCTTGTTGCTTTTATTTTTTTTCATATAGAGATCTGATTTTTTTTCTTCCCTTCTTAATTCGGGTATTCTACTGGCTCCTGGTGGTTGTTGCCTTCTTTAGTGAGGTTGCAGTCCTCCGACTTGAGATTGTTATCTTTTTAGTGATGATGTTGTTTCAAGCTTATGTTGTAACATATTGTTGTACCACTTGGGGATCTTAGGAACATTAAAGCATCAAAATTTGACAGAAAAAAGACACTCATCTTATTGAAAAAACAAAAGACATGCACTAGCTTGTTGGTGTCGATGATTTTTTCATCGATGTTTATGTGTAAGGGACACCAATAAAAATGTGTCTTCATTTATTTCTTTTGTTGGTTACATTAGCGTAAGATCATTATCACTTTTGATCGAATACACCTCATCCCATCAGCATCCACAATTGGCCTATAAGTCGTTAATTTTGCCCAAAATACACATATTAAAGAAAAACATTATTTATATGTTCAAATTACATATACGTTCGTGCTTTAATCACGTCATTAAATACAACGATCATTTATCTACCCAATAAAAAGTGAACAAGATTTTAATTACAATTAAATGTTTTAGGGGTAAAATGGATAAAGCCGTAAAAAAAAATTTTAGAATTCCGAAAACGACTTATATTTTTTGACAAAGAGTTTTTGTACGATGACATATACAAATAACCGGATATGTAATTAGGAAGAAAAGAAAAGGACAAAAAAGAGGTATAGTTGCCGTGAATTTTAAATTTCTAATTATGCATTCATTGAGAGAATATAATATAGAGTTACTATTAGCACTTTTATATGTTATATCGGGTCCTATTTAATTTAATGTTATTTCTAGCCCCTAATAAGTTTAGTTCATGCTCTAAGCACCCCCTTAATTGTTAGTAAACTCTCTATTGTACCCCTAATTTATATTTGCCCCCCTTTCCCCAAAGAAAGCCCTATTTTTATCATTGTAATCTTCAACCTCCAACCCCTTGTTTGCACATCATTTTTTCTCCCCCATAACTCAATTTGCTCCATATGTATTCCAAAATTAATTATATGATCCTTAAAAGCTAAGATTCAACACAACTAAAAGATTTTAACCATTCAAGAATATGAACCAAATCTTAACCAGATACTATAATTAAGATGTTGTATTTGATGGTGAATTGTTAAGTGTATGTACAAAGAGATGAGAAGGGGTGTAGAGACTAGAAAGTAGAAGAGAAAATGAGATGAGTCTATGGTTTAATTTGGGTGAGATATAGAAAGTGAAAATTAAGTAGAAGATGAGAGGTGAGTGCAGTGAGTGAGAAAATAGTTGAAAATGAATTTAAGATTTTATTTAGGGAAGGGTGTAGAGAGTAGAAAGTAGAAGGGGAAAAAGAAATGAAATAGATTCATGATTTAGAGTGGGGATATTTATGTAATTTTGCCTAAAGACATATTAGTTTAAAAATGTATTAAATTAACAAAAAATCTATTTGGACTCTTTAAGTCCGGACTCAAAATGTTTTTTACTTGTAGTTTAAAATACACTACTAAATCAAAAGACATAATTACGCTCATCTTTAACCCCAACACATATCAACATATCGACCTCTATTACCCACTTCCACCAACACAACTACTCACCGCCGCCGACCACATTCCACCACCGCCAACGACCTCTCTCCCTCATCTCTCTTTGTTGGCGATCTTTTTTTTTTTTCTCTCTCTCTGCTTGCTCTCATCTCTCTCTTTTCTCTCCAACTCAACTCCATCATACCTAAAACCCTAAATCCCTCCAAACCCTCCAAACCCTCATCTAAACCAGTCTGGGCAATGCTCCAATGGAACTGAAAGTCCCAACTCTCCGGCGACACCCCGCGCGTGGTGGTCATCACGTAGGGCAAAGGCGGAGTTGACAAGACCATCACCACTGCCAACGTAGGACTCTCCCTCACCCACCTCGGCTTCTCAGTAGTTGCCATCGATGCTGACATCAACCTTCGCATCACCGGCCTTGAAAACCGCGTCAACTACACCGCCATCGAGGTCCTCAAAGGCGACTGCCGCCTCGACCAAGCCCTATTCCCCGACAAGCGCTGGTCGCGGCGGTGGTGGTTCCTGCGGCGGCGGTTGTGGCCGCGGCAATGGAGGTGGATTGAAGAAGAGGTTTTAGATTTGAATAGAGGATATATATTGTAGTCTTTTTAGATGTTTGATTCCGAACTCAATAAGTCTCTTTAGCACTACTCTTAAATTAAATGAGAGGCAATATAAGGTACTAGGGGCTAATATTTGCTCACTATATATATATATTGATGAATACGATGACAGAATGTATAATGATAGTGTTTTGGTTCAAACTTTTATGGTTTAAGTTGAAGGCTCAATCATTACTAAATTAAATGATGAGAAATTGAAACCATTACTTTTTAATTCTAGTAATGACAAAATAACGTGAAATGATCACAATTTCTGGTATGTAATATATGTATTCAGATTCCACAATGAATACCAACAACATTAATTATATTAATGTACATAAAATTTTCTTAAATTCTTTCATTTTTAGCCACATATGGTTGAAGTCATGAAAGCCCCTTTAATAAGTTATTTCTAAGTTCTGTCAAATCCATCTACTTGATCAAATTTGCCACCCCACTTGTATCTGAAGTCACGTCGACATGATCAACAGTGTAAAGTTCTTACGAAAATAAGTTTGCCTACTTGGCCAAAAGAGCAAAAAAAGGTAATAATGCTTTAGAAGAAATTTGATAAAAATTCGGTTTATGTGTATTAATTGGAGTGACTATTCTCATGATTATGAAAGGATTGAAGAGATGGGAGTGAGTTCTCCAAGGAACGCATGCAATAGCAATGCTTAGTTAATTAGAGTGCAAATTAAGCACTTGTTCGTCTCGATCGATCTTTCGAATATTAATGTTATTGGATTGGCGGTTGTGATGTTTAGGGTGGTCTTATTCCTAATTATTATGGTTGGTTTTGAAGCTTGATGTATCTAAGTCGGTGACCCAAACTCATTTTTAGAGTTGCGCGTTTGAATTGCAACTTGGTCACATGTGTAGACGTGCGGGAATTGGAATAGAACTCAAATATATATATATATATAGTTGTAAATTAGATGACCCTTTAACCAAGCTTATGAATGATCACATTGTCAAGCATGGCTCTCACATTGAATTGTAACATCAAGTATGACTTCTACATTGAATGTAACTTGTACACTCTACATAACTTGTATTCAACTCCAATATATAATCACTTGTCTATGTATTGTCATGTAACTTGTAATCTTGTATGACATGAGACTTTGGTGTAACTTGCGCACTTTGTGCAAGTACTTATTCTCATCATGACTAAGGGCCTATAAAAGGAGGTTCCTTCACTTGTAAAGAACACACCAATGTTGGAATGAAAATCTCTACATTTCTCAACTCTAGCTCTCTTCTCTCTTGTCTCATCTTCTCTACTTGTTCTAGTAGTTCTTAGTTTATGCCTTCTATGCTTAAGTCTCTAGCAAGTCCAATTTAAGTTCTAGTTGACTTACAACTTAGTTTACAACATATATATATATATATATATATATATATATATATATATATATATATATATATTATGTCGTGTCTATATATATAGACTAGTCGATTATCTGCGCTCTGCGCATGATTTATTAAAACTTTAAGATGAAGTTAATAAATAAATTTACATGAATATATTTCTTAGAAAAAAAAATACAATAAAAGGTAAAAAAACTGTTTACTTATAAATCATTGAAGTAACCCTTTATTAACAAAAGAAATTATTCAAATGAACTTAATCGTTATTTCAGTGCCCTAAATAGTATATATAAATAATGTTGCAGTAACCAAATTGATGGAGTAAGATTCGAAATAGAGACTTAATGCATTGATGAATAATTTATTAATTAGACCCGTTGTTTGGTTATTCAAAGTTGGATTTTTCCTTTTTCAAAAATACGGGGGATGAATATATCTTAAAACAATAAATAACACAAATATACAAATATCTTAAAATTAGAAAATAGAAAAATTGAGAAAATCCTTAAAATGAAATGGTGGAAGGAGAGAACATGTGAAACTTTATCTCTCATTCAAGTGACTTTGAAGCAAAATAATACCATGCATGCACAACTGTAACCGGTCAATATAAATGCGCGCACCCAATTAATTAATTAATTATGAGTGTATTTCTATTTAATTAGCAATTAATTAAATAATTATGAGACCGAAATAGATGCTCTTAAATTTTAAGAGCTAGATTTTTGTTTTAGTCAATTAATAAATGGGGGAATTAATATATTCCTTGAAACAATCAAACACCTTAAATACTTTAAATAAATAAATACCTTAAAATAGAAAAAATGATGAAAGAAGGATGCGTGTGAACTTTCTCTCAGCTCCAACTTTTATATATATATATATATATATATATATATATATAGATATAGATAAAGATATAAATATAGATATAGATAGTATGCCATGCATGTCTCGAAGTTGGAGTCTAAGAATTACTGTACTTTGATTTGGTGTACGTCTATGTAGTGTGTGGGCACAATATTATATATAGGCATTTGGTACATGTGTTTAGGGCTGGCAAAAATACGGGACCAGACATAAACGGGACCGGACACCACTTTCTAAAATGATTAAAGTTAGTGTCCGGACCCGTTCCCGTTTTTAAAACGGGCACTTTTTTTTTTGTCCATTCCCGTATGTTTATAAAACATACGGGTCCCATTTGTCCGATTTTTATTTTTAAATATGATTAAATATTTTATTTATCAATTATTTTTTTTAAAAAAACCTCTACAAGTCGCCAATTACCAAAAAAACCCTCCGCGGGTTTGGCGGAGTGACCACAGATCCCCGGCGAGTCGCCGCCGACGCCCGACCGGCCGTGAGCTACGCTAGCGCGGAGAGTGGAGCTCGAGACACGATCGCCGACGCCCGACGAGGCCGAGAGGCGAGGCGAGAGCTGGAGACCGGAGGGGTGACGGCACGAGCGAGAGCGAGAGTTGGAGAGGCGACGCGCGACGACACGACGGGTGAGGCCGTGAGGCGGTGATGCGGTGAGGCCACACAGGTGGTGGCGAGCGCGAGAGTAGGAGGGAGAGGGTGACGGCACGGGTGAGGGTTTGGACTTGAGAGGCGAGGCGAGCGCGAGAGCGGAGATGGCGACGGTGAGCGGTGAGGAGGACCGAGGCCGCACGAGCGATGAGGGTTTGGACCGCGCGGTGGCGAGCGCGAGAGCTGTGGAGGAGAGGCCCGAGAGGGTGAGGGTTTGGACTTGAGAGGCGAGGCGGCGCGAGCCGGAGATGGCGACGGTGAGGCGGTGAGGACTGAGGCCGCACAGGCGGTGAGGGTTTGGACTGGCGGTGGCGAGCGCGAGAGCTGTGGAGGGAGAGGGTGACGGCGGGCACGGGTGAGGGTGAGGGTTTGGACTTTGGAGTTATGGTTTGGTGACTTTTTGTTATGGAGTGTGAAATTACCTATATGCCCTTCAAATTAATCACTAAACGGGTACTCGTTTTTTTGAAATTTTTGTCCAGACCCGGTCCCGTATTTTTAAACGGACTTAAAAAATTGTCCAGACCCATATGTTTTTCACAAAAATATTGTCCGAACCCGTTTAAAACGAGTCAGGATAAAACCGGACAAACGGGATCAGACACATTTTGCAAGCCCTACATGTGTTGAGAAAATATAGTGTTGGGGTGCATTGCAGAGCCGGGAGTGGTGCGGTCATATGTATGGGCCGGCTATTTAGCAGGTGCATACATTATCATTATGAGATTAAATCTTGTTGAAGTTTATATATCGGTTTAGATAAAGAAAGTTTTTCTTTCTGTACTAAACTATTGGTTGTGGATTGCATTGTTTCTTGCCCGTGATTTTTTCCTTAATTTCAGGGTTTTTTATGTAAATTCTCGTGTTTATCATTTCTCTATGATTTGTTTATCTTTAGGTGCATTTGTGTAATTGTGATCTTGAGACTTCCTCGGTCATTCTATATTGCTTGTAATAATTAACACAACAAAAAGTTACGTAGAGAGAGCTCGATAAAATTAGTGAAAATAGTTATTAATTAACATTAGTAGGGCACAAAAGAAACATTACATTAGAAAACATTACAAAAGACTCATTGATAATACAATTTATTATGTTTGACTAAATAGTAATTAAGAATTTCTTAATTTATTTTTCACAAAAAGAGTCATAATATAAACACAAACTTCATGTGGACTTTAGTGTTTAATTTTGTCACTTAAACTCCCCGGACTTCTGATTTCAACAAATAATATGTGATGGTTCTAATAAGTTTGTTACGTATTTCAACGTAACAAACTTTGTTAGGATTCTCAAGTCAAAAAAGAAATCAAGAATTGCAAGTTGAAGTGCAATGGTCACTAGAACATAAAACAACTTTAATATTTATTTTTAACCATTATTAATTAAACACTTTAATAACATTTAAAAAACCGATACGAAGTCTGTCATCTTATGCAATTTTACAATAATTTAAGGCAATTCCGATCGGTTTCGCTCCGTTGTTATATAGTTCAATAAAGCCATTAATACCTTTAATAAGGGTTACCATTATTAAAGGGCTTTCAATTTTTTATTTTTATTTTTTAAATTTGACGGTTGTTTCTTGCGGCATATAAACTTTATTACAAAAAATAATGATATACAACAATTATTAATTATCAGCTGATTATATAGACTTGTGCGTCATTTTGGATACCATACTTTACACATTCTTCTTCATTGCTAAGCAAAGAGAAGTCCCCATGATGGCATCATAACCTCTTTCTTTAACATACACTAGGAATCAAGAAGAAATGCATCACGTACTTAACATCACCAGTTCCAAACTCAGGGTCATCAATACGTATTGCATCACAAGCAATAGCTTGCAGTGCACATTTGCAACACCTCCATAACGACCATCAACTTTATCATCCTGCAAATCTATAGTTCCATTACATTCGCTGGTCGACCATTTCTTGATAGTTCAGCTCAAGACTTAAAAGTTGGAAAATGCTTACCATGTCGACGGGATAGAACTATGATAGCTTTTTCTCAAACTTCTTCTCCCTTTCCCATGGTTCAAACTCATTGACAGTTAGCTCCTCAAACAACCGAACAAACTCTTTTACTCCATTGTCTATCAGACCCCATTTAATAAGGGCATTTGACCGACCTAGATTGCCTTAATCCACTGATAATCTAGCAGCCTCAACCTCTCCATTAATAAATAATTAAAAATCTATCAGAGTAATTATCAAATATGATTATTTATCAACCACAAATGATTCTAAAGTGAATCTTAAACCTCAAAGTTCATTAAAGATTAATTATATAATCCTCAAAAATTTTGTAAAAATTTCTCACCAGCATCTTCTCTATTTCGAAGCCTACTCCGCAAATTTCGGTCTTCATAAATCTTCAACAAACCTGCTCAGCTTGGTGGAAATGCCGAAGGACTCACAATCCACTCCATAACAATATATATCACATTAATAACAATTATTTATTCATTTTAACCTATCTCAGGTTTTCAAAATCTTTAAATCATAATTGCCTTAGCTCCACAGTGAACAACAATGAACCAGACTAGTAGATCAAAAGATCAAATGATCAGTTGATCAACAATGAACCAGTCAAGAATACCAAACGAAGAAGAAAACATGAACAACATACAATCTGTTATTCATAATCATCAAAAAATACAGAGTACATGTTTATATACAACAAAGAAGGTGTACACTATACACCCTTGTTATAACCAACTGAAGTAAACTAACATAAGCCTATGATACAATACACACCAGCCTATATGATACAATACATTACAGTGCATGTACATTACATAACTCTACATCCCCCCCTCAAGATGGAAGTCTATGCAGTCACATAGACCCATCTTGGACAATAAATCAGAAAACAAAGGAGCTGGTAAAGATTTAGTAAACAAATCAACTAACTGTAATCGAGTAGGAATATACTGTGGAAGAACAAAACCACATTTGAACTGATGACGAACTAGATGACAATCAATTTCCAAATGCTTTGTACGTTCATGGAAAACAGGGTTGGCAGAAAGGTGAATTGCAGCTTGATTATCACACCAAAGGGGTATAGGAAGAGGAGTAGGAACACCTAAGTCCTTAAGAATATAAGAAATCCATAACAATTCACAAACTGTGGAAGACATACACCTATACTCAGCTTCAGCAGAGGATTTGGAAACAGTAGCTTGTTTCTTATTTTTAAATGAGATCAAGGAAGAACCCATGAATACACAATAACCAGTGAGAGACTTCCGTGAAATAGGACAAGCAGCCCAATCAGAATCACAGTAGGCAATAATAGGAAAAGCCAACTGAACAGGGAAAAACAATCAATGAGAAGGAATACCCTTAAGATACCGTAGAACATGAAGAGCACCAGACCAATGCTGTTCAGTAGGAGCTTGAACAAACTGGCTTAACTGTTGTGTGGCATAAGTAATGTCAGGACGAGTGAAACCCAAGTAAAGAAGACGACCAATTAATCTTCTATATCGATCAGCTTCAAGTAACAAATGAGAATCAACATCATCAAATTTACAGTCACGAGGAAGAGGAGTAGCTGCTGGTTTAGCAAAGGTAAGACCAGCATCAGTAAGTAAATCAAGGACATATTTACGTTGATGAACATAAAGTCCTGATGAAGATCGAACCAACTCTAAGCCCAAAAAATAACGTGCTTGACCGAGATCTTTGATGGTGAACAAGTTGTGCAGGAAATCCTTAACTTTGTTAAGCAGCTTAAGAGAAGTACCAGTAAGAAGAACATCATCAACATATACTAGCAACACCAAAAACCGACCATCAATGTTGTATGTAAATAAACAAGGATCATGGGCAGATTGAATGAAACCAAAAGATTGAAGTTGAGAAGTAAACTCATGGTTCCATTGTCTTGAGGCTTGCTTTAAACCATACAAGGATCGCTGAAGTTTGCAAACTTGAGTAGAGGAGGCCAAAGTGTAACCATCAGGAGGTTTCATATAAACATCTTCATCAAGATAACCATGTAGGAAGGCATTATTAACATCCAATTGATGTAAAAGCCAATTTCGAACAGCTGCCAAGGATAAAACAATCATAACTGTGACATTTTTGGCAACAGGAGAAAAGGAATCAGTGTAATCAACACCTTCAATTTGATTGAATCCCTTTGCATCCAAACGAGCTTTACATCTATCCAATGATCCATCAGGATTAAGTTTAATCTTGTAAACCCACTTAGAACCAATGGCCTTTTTATTAGGTGGTAGATCAGTGAGACTCCAAGTACCATTTTCCTCCAAAGCTTGTAACTCCTTATTCATTGCTTCGACCCAAACAGGATCATGTTGAGCTTGAGCATAACAAGTAGGCTCCTTTATGTTTGAAACAACAGCCAAAAAACACTTGTAATCAGCAGTAATGTGAGAAGAATGATTGAAAGGAAATGTTGGAGGTGCACCAACAGAAATGACAGACTCTGCAGGATTGGATACAGAGGTATGGACATTATTCAAAACAAAATCATTCATCCAAAGAGGCTTGTGAACAGCACACGAAGACTCTTGCGATGAACAATTGCAGTAGGAGGCATGACAACACAGTATGAGGCACGAATGTATCATCAACAGGCACAGAGGAGTCAGGCAAGGTAACATCAGAAGGTACTTCATTAGGATGAAAAACCTCAATAGGTAACTACCTAGAATGAGGTATAGCAGCAGAAGTAGGTACATCATTTGAAGAAGGTACAACAGCAGAAGCAAGGACAGCTCTCAAGGAATCAGATGTGTCATTATAATGAATAGGCAATGAACAATCTGAACTTGAAGAAACACTGTGAAATGGAAATTGATTTTCAAAGAAAATCACATCCCTTGAAACAAAACAGCCATGTGTTGCCATATTGTATAATCTGTAAGCCTTTTGTCTAGGGGAATATCCTAGAACGATACATTTAATTGCTCGTGTATCTAACTTGGTTTTACTTGGTGAAACATTAGTAGCAAAACATAAACAACCAAATGTCTTCAAGGAGAGATAATTTGGTAATCTTCCAAATAAGAGAAGATAAGGAGACTGCCATTTCAGCAACTGAGAAGGCAATCGATTAATGAGATAGGTAGCAGTAAGAACAACATCACCCCAAAATTTTGTGGACAAACCAGACTGAAAAATGAGAGCTCTTGTAACTTGTAACAGATGACGATGCTTTCTTTCAACTACACCATTTTGCTAAGGAGTATAAGGTGTAGATCTTTGATGTATAATCCCCAAATCAGAGAACAAAGCTTGACAATCTTGATTACAAAATTCAGTACCATTATCAGTCCTAATGGTTTGAACAGATGCTTTGAAATGATTGTGAATAAAAGCTAGAAACTGCTTGATGAGATTGCCTGTCAAGGACTTATGTTTCATCAAAAAAGTCCTTGTAAATCGACTATAATCATCCACAACTGTCAAGAAAAAATGAGCTCCATGAAGAGAAGATTGCTTATATGGTCCCCAAACATCCATATGCAACAATTGAAAAGGACAAGAAGTTTGAATATAACTCAATGGAAAAACAATTCTGCATTGTTTTGACATTTGACAAACATCACAATGTACATTATGTCCTCCAGTTGAAGAACTGTTGAGTAACAAATCAAGATGTTTTGTTACATTAATAGAAGGGTGCCCCAAACGATGATGCCATGAAAAATTAACATTAGCATTATTACAGCAAGCTAATGATAATTCTGTAGGAGACACAAATGAAGCAATGACATCTTTATTGAAAGAACATGAATCTAGTATGTAGAGACCTCCAATCATCCTTCCCACAGCTAGAACTTGAGATTGCTCAATGTTCTGTATAGCACAAAATGATGGATAAAACTCAACTGTCAGTTTAGTAGAAGAAAGAAGCTTACTAACTGACAAAAGATTATACATGAATGAGTTTATATGTAAGCAGGAAGATAGAACTATGTCTGAACTGAGATGCACATCTCCTATGTAATTAACTTCTTTAGTATGTCCATCAGGCAAACAAACCGAAACTGGTTTAGCCAAAGCAGTGATATTAACAAGCAAATCATAGTTAATGCACATATGATTTGTTGCTCCACTATCCACAATCCAAGCATCTGAACTAAATGAGGAATGAAAGCTAGAAGGTTTTTTTTGTAAACTACCCGTAAAGTCAGAAACAGCTTTGAATTCACATGAGCAGGGACACCTTCAGCTGAAAGAGATTTTTCCTTTCATGAAATTCTCAATGCCTTGCTGTATCATTGCTGCGTCTGAAAGTCTTCAAACTGAAATGTTCCTGCATCTGATATATCTAGAGGTGATTCCATCATGTTTACAAAAGATTTAGAACCATTATTCATCTGTTTCTTGTCGAGCTCTTTTTTATACCAATCTGGAACTCCATGAAGCTTGAAACAAGTCTCTTTAGTGTGCCTTTTTGCCTTACAATGATCACAGAACAATTCATCTTTATTCACAAATTTCTTGTGACTCCCTTTACCAGTAATTATAAGTCCACTAGATGAACCAGATGGACCAGAATACACCTTGTTAGTTTTCAGCATCATGGCTGTATCCATTACATGTGAATAACTAACATGAACTTCTTTTTGTTTTTCAACTCTAAGAATCATAGAGTATGCCTTGTTTATATTTGGTAAGGGATCCATCACTAAGATTTGATTACGAATGTGATCATACATATCTCCCAAACCCATCATAAATTGCATCAATCTGTCATTAGATTCCAAAACAACCATTGTTGCTGAAGCTCCACACTCACAAGCAGGTAAAGATACCAAATAACTCAGTTCATCCCATAATTTCTTAAGTTTTGTGTAATATTGTGAGACAGAGAGATCTCCTTGACTTATAGAAGAAATATCTCGTTTTAATTAATACAAAAGAGGTCCATTACACTCTCCAAACCTTTCTTTCAACTAATTCCATAGATCAAAAGATGAAGTAGTATAAAGAAAGGCTTCAACAATATATTTTGAAATGGAATTCAAGATCCAAGAAGTTACCATATAATCCACTTTAATCCACCGATCCAAATTGGAATCAGTTGAATCTGGTTTCATACGTCTTCCATCAATGAAACCAAGCTTTGTTTTCGCACCCAAAGCAATCAACATAGCTCTACTCCAAGAAAGATAATTGGAACCAGTGAGAGAGTTAGAAAACATTACCATACCAGGATGATCAGATCCTTGAAGGAAATAAGGACTCTCTACACCAAGATCTCCTGAATCAATAGCTCTTCCTGCTCCATTTCGAATTGAAGAACTCGAAGAACCATGAATGGTCGCCATGATCATACACTCAAGCAATTAAACTCAAAAACAGATCAAAGAACAGTAATGACCTACTCTGATACCATGAACAACAATGAACCAGACTAGTAGATCAAAAGATCAAATGATCAGTTGATCAACAATGAACCAGTCCAGAATACCAAACGAAGAAGAAAACATGAATAACATACAATCTGTTATTCATAATCATAAAAAAATACAGAGTACATGTTTATATACATACAAAGAAGGTGTACACTATACACCCTTGTTATAAGCAACTGAAGTAAACTAACATAAGCCTATGATACAATACACACCAGCCTATATGATACAATACATTACAGTGCCTGTACATTACATAACTCTACACACAACATTCCAATTCATCCTAAAACCATTATAACAATTCCAATCCTTCTCAAAACCATTTCAACAGTTTCAAAAGAGATCCTAACCTCACACGTACCCAAAAATCCATTTATACAATATTTTATATTCAAAGTTTTACAGACATAGATAGAGAGAAACTGAGCAAGTCACCAATAATCAAAAAGATTTTCCTTCCCTTGTTGCTGCTAGAACCTGTCATTACCTAATTATAAAAATTCGATAATGTCAGATAAGTAAATTCCACACTATTCAGTACATCTGTAGTAATCAAATGCATAATAATCCAAGGAATTTAAACGAACAATATAATCCATGGACTTTAAATACAACCGTGAATCCATCCCGTTTTTGTTATCCGACCACAATCAGATAACGTTCTCCGAAAGTGGTAAGTAAACAATAATAAGGACTTGTGTGCGGTAAGGATAACCAAATAAGTCTTGTCCCTCTATACTCTATGGGTATGATCTGGTTTAACGTGATCTCATGATAACCACGTGATGTAAAGTATCAGTGACTTCAGCCCCTCAAAATGTTCAATAACCCCGATATAGACACTATAAGGAGACTTGTAACACCTTTGTCTTCCCAAATCGTGTATGCATGTATAACAAAAATGCAATATCAAGGATTAATGAAATTTATACAAAAAATATAGTCATACAATGTAAAGGTTACTATGGGATTTACTTAACCTTACAAACACCAACTTTGAGCTTAATTTTCAGGGCTCCCGTGGCGTCGGATCACCTTGAAAATGGTTCCAATAGCTTCCCTGCATACCCAATTATATTTTAGGGTCAAGCTTCAAGTGAAACGATATCACGAAACCCAATAAAAACCGCGATCAAAGTACGCTTTAGAACAATTTCCAAAAATATTAATTTATATAACTATTTCAACTAGCTTTCAACTAGCCAACATGGGGTAACTTTTGAACCTTGAAAACCTCATTATTTGTCATTATGACCTAAAAGGAACTTGTAGTACTCATGTCCTAATTTTTATAGACTCTAAGAACATTCAAATCGGATCACTTAAGGAGAAGTCATGAATTTTCCCATATGGCTTGTCAACTAGGCAAACTTTATTTATTTTGAACTAAAAAATGTCTCCAAATCAATATTTTCGCAATTAAATCCTCAAAACTCGACAATAAATGCCACGAAACAACCTGATACCAACATCAAAATATCTTCACAGCCCATAGAGTCGAATTGGATCACAATTAACAATCAATTCATCTAGAAACCCAATATAAATCAATATCAATAATTAAAACATCTCAAAAATAGTTATCAACTAAATTGCATTAGTTCACCTCATCAAAACCCTAACCCACGATGGTGAAATTTATCCCAGATTGACGCAAATCAATTCAACACACCAATTAACAATAATTCATACCAATTTCTATCGAAACCCTACTAAAAAAATCAAAAAATCGCCAGAATTTAAATTGAATTGTGGAAAAATGCTTGACATTAAGAATTTACCAAATTGTGAGTCGAATACCTCGTTTCCACTATAGAAATTTAGTTGAATTGACTGTATCGAGATGCTCTACACTCGTGAAAAAAAAACGGGGCAAAAATCAAACGTCGGGAGCTCCACGAGTGAAGGAATATGCAGAACGGTTTAGGAAACGTTTGAAATGAAAGTTCTGTTGATATATATAAAATGATCAATTGATTTTTTTTCCTTTTTATATATATAACGCTGCTTACTCGAGGAGCTTAATTTCCTTTTAATTATTAATTCTTGAAAATCTTATTTCGACGTGCTTTAACATCCGGTGCCCGTTTTCGATCTTGTTTTTCATCAAATTGAACCAAATTCTCGACAAAATAGTCCATTTTCATAAAACATCCATAACATTGGTTTTGGTCACATCAAAACCCCAAAATTCTTAACTTTGTCCATGACATACTAAAATCTTTGGGACCAATCCTCTTGCCATATTTAACCAAACATGCACCAATTTGGACCAAATCTCAACCTCGACTATCGTCAATCGACACAAAACTCGAAAAAAGATCTCGCACAACTTCATCTCATTTCACACTACCTCCAATATCGACTTGCATGCATATCGAGGCAAAATCCATACGTCGGTTCTTTAAGCCCCTTTAAACTTCAAATTTGAACTTTAACTTAATTTCAATTATTTATCATAAAAACTCAAAACAATAGTTCGAGTCGATATTTTAAATCTACCGGGACCTATTTTGACACGTATCTCGAGATAAAACCCGTAAAATCTCGAATTTATTCGATTAACTTGAATTTCAAAAAATAACGTAATATATATTACACAACACTAGGCAAACATCACACAATAATAAAATTAATTATAAATCTCAATTTTCACCAGTGTTTAACTCCCAACTCGCGGCCAAAACCATAATTAGGATCCCCTAATCCTTGTTTAGCCGTAATTACCAATTTAGAAATTTCAGGATTTGCAATCTTTCCAACTAATAAGAATTTCGTCATCGAAATTACATTTAAACTAATTTAACTGGAAGCAAAGAGATTCAATAAATGCTTTCTCATACATCTCTCGTTCCCATGTTAATTCCTCATACAACACGTCACCCTGCAAATCAAACTGAATCCGTTCAACTATATGATGTGAATCAGATTCCTTCCGCATGAGCATAAACACGTGAAATACGTCATCAACTCCAGCTAAGTAAGGCGGTACTACCATTCCATACACAACCTTCACAACCTGTTTCACAATCACAAATGATCTTATAAATCAAGAAGAGAGTTTTCCTTTCAGTCCAAACATATAATGGCCTTTTGCTAGGGGATACTTTCAAATACACCCAATCTCCTTCACTATATTCCACAAACCGGTGATAGAGATCATAATAACTTTTATATCTTTCTTGAATCATTTTTAATCTTAGACGAATCTGCTGCACAACCTCTATGTGATCTCCAACCATCTGTGACACAACTCCACCAAATCCACCGGTTTAACCCAAGCGGCAGGAGAACGACAAGGTACCCCATACCATGCCCTAAATAGAGTCATTTCAATACGCGAATAATAAAAATTATTATAAAAGAACTTACACAAAGATATTTATTCTTCCCATGAACCTCCAAATACCAATACAAAAGCCCTGAGCATGCCCTCAAACACATGAAACCTTTCAGTCTGACCATCCACCTGAGGATGAAATAAAGTATTGAAATATAACTGAGTATCGAATAATTTTCGTATGCCCTGTCACAACCCCGATGTGTACCGAGCGCCAAGATAAGAAATCATCATCAGCGACACTCTAAATAAGCGAGCCACCTCTTGCCCACACAACAAGCTCAACTGTGTAAAGGCATCCAAAATGTACATAAAAAGAACATGAGCAAACTTCGTCACTCCATCAATAATAATCTAAACCGCATCACGTTTCCCCCAAGAAGTAGGCAGATGAATAACAAATTCCATCACAATGTTCCCATTTTCATTACAATATGGGAAGTAACTACAACATATCTCCAAGATTCCGCCTATCGGCATTAACCTGTTGAAAAAATTCACATCTCCTCACATAATCACGTACATCAGCTTTCACCCCTAGTTACCAATGCATCGCCCCATATCATAACACATTCTGGTTCTACCAGGATGAATGCCATATCTCGAACCGATGAGATTCTCTCAATATCTCATCCCAAATCTCAGCCACCTATGAAATCCACAGTCTACCTTTAAACCTCAAACTCTAATCAATAAACTCAACCAAATCTGGATTATTATTTTCATTAGCAAACCCCTTAAACATCCTATAATTCACATTACTTTGATAACACTCTATCACTTCGTGAATAGATACGAGTTATATTTTAAGCTGAGTACAAATTGATTTATCATTATCCTCAAGAATCTGCGACAAAATCATAGTGATGAATTATTTGAGCAACTCCTACAATCAACCAGTTGCACGCAATGTTTCAACATTCTTCATGCTCAATGCGTCAACAACTGCGTTAGTTTTACCCAAATGGTATTCAAGACTAAATGAAAGTCTTTCAAATGTTCAATCATCGTCGTTGTCTCATACACAATTATGTTTGAGAGAAAAAATAATTCAGACTTTCATGATTTGAACATAACGTCAAACTTCCCCCATATAAATAGTGTCTCCACAGCTTTAATGCAAACATAAGCACCACTAATTTCAAATTGTGAACAATGATAATTCTTCTCGTGAATATTTAATTGCCGAGAAGCATAAGAAATTACCTTGCTTATCTGCATTAACACACAACCCAATCCCACTTTGGATGCATCAATATAAACTGTAAGACTTTTCCCCAGCTCAGGTAATATTAGAACTGGTGTTGAAGTCAAACATTTCTTCAATTCCCAA
This sequence comes from Stephania cephalantha, assembly GCA_039657325.1. NCBI lineage: Eukaryota > Viridiplantae > Streptophyta > Magnoliopsida > Ranunculales > Menispermaceae > Stephania > Stephania cephalantha. The sequence continues at coordinate 35,653,605 of CM077571.1, forward strand.
AATACAGCATTGCATTCTGTTGACCATTCAAACTCAACATATTTTGAGTTAATTTTAGTAATTGGTGCAGCTATCTTAGATAAATCTTATACAAATCTACAATAATAGTCAACCAACTCAGAAAACTACGTATCTCCGTCACTGTGGTAGGTTTCCGGCTAACCAATAATAATCTTAATTTTGGCTGGACCTACCAATTTTTTTTTCGTACTAACTACATGACCCAAAGACTTCACTTTAGCCAACCAAAACTCGCATTTGCTAAACTTGGCATGCAGCTTATGATTTCTTAAATTTTAGAGATTAACTCTAAGATATTGTTCATGATCCTCCCGAGTCTTAGAGTAATCTAGATATAAAAAATGAACACTATCAAAAGTGACCCAAACACAACCTCAACACTCTCTACATCAAATCTACAAACATCGCCAGGGCATTAGTCAACCTAAATGATATAATAACAAACTCAAAGTAACCATATTTGGTATTAAACGCAGTCTTCTGCATATCATCTTCTCGAACTTTCAACTGGTAGTAATCAAAATGAAAACAAATCTTTGAAAAGATTTTTGCTCTATTCAGTTGATCAAACATATAATTAATTTGAGGCAATGGATATTTATTCTGAACAATTACTATGTTTCACTGTCTATAGTCAATGCACAGTTTCAAATTACCATCATTTTTTTTTCATAAAAGGACTGGTGTGCCCCATGACAACTTACTTCGGTTAAGAAACCATTTATCCAAGAACTCCTTTAACTATTTCTGCAACTCCTGCAATTCTTTCGGAGCCATCCTATAAGACATAATAGTTATTGGTTTAGTTCCAAGAACCAAATCAATCACAAGACGACGCTCTTAAGAGTTATGAACACACAAGATGAAGCACTTAAGAGTTATGGACATTTATCTTGTAATTTCCTTTCTTTCCATACCCAATCATATAATCACACTCAGATTCCGAGGACAATCTAAGCTGATGTGACCCTACCTTTCACACCCAAAACATGTAACTGTAGGTTTACTACCTATAAAAGATTCCTAACAAGTTGTCGATCGCTGATCAGCGTAGGACTGAGATAGAGAGAAATGTGGTGAGTTGGTATAAGCTTTATAGTGCTTTCATAAGTGGTATAAATTGGGTTTTGGTTTGTTATGTATTAATACACTTAAGTTAGTAAGTTAAAACAATAGCCACTTGACATTTCTCGAGACACGTATTGACACATCTCAACATAAATTGAGTCACTAATTGGTGTCACTTGGCATGAGTTAGTGGGACATGTGTTAGTAGGTGAACCATTAGATAAGTCTCGAGATACGTGTCCATATTAGGATCAAGGGCTATCAATCAACCATATCCAATTCATGACTATAAAGCTTTTGGTCAACACAAGCAACTCAACTCTTTCATTTTGAATTCTTAAGTGAGAAACAAAGCTTGCTAGAATGAAGAGAGTAGCTGGAGGAGGAAGAAGAACATCAAATTTGGTGATTTGGTGAAGAAAACTCAAGCTAAGCTAGTGTACATCAAGTAAGGTAACTTTTCTACACCATAAACATAGCTTAATTCAATGAATTCATGTATTTGATGATATGTATTGCTGTTTTATGTTGGTAATGATGTCTCGGAACTTGGGAAGTGTGTATGGAGGTGTTCAAGGCATTAGCATAACCAATGTGTAAAGAAAACTCAGAATTTTGTTTGCAGAATTCTAGGTTCTATAACACATAGCGCGCTATGTAGGATAGGTAGCACACAACGTTGGTCATTAGCGCGCTACACAGGGTCATTAGTGCGCTACATGGTATGACAACATTAAAAAAAATCAGCAAGTCTTAAGAGGTCCTTAAACAATATAAAGAGTCTAATATGCTAAATAAATGTCCAAATACACTTAAAACATATGATATGATGTTAGGAACCTAGGAAAGTATTCCAAGGATTCAAATACGAGTTTTGAGGTGTTGGGAGGCCGAAGTAGCATAGGAAATTGCGTGGATTGTAAGTAAACTGATTGAGATATTTATTTACATTTCATTCCTATTCATATATTCATTTCCAGTTATTTGGAATGAATTGCCTTTGTACTCCATATGCCATGACTTGTTGTTCATTCTCATTACATGAGGTTGCTTTCATGGTATAATTTGTTGATAAAATGATTTCATTGACTTCAATTCATGTGCTATGTCTTTATTGATTGTTAATACATATGGTCAGTGAAATAGCATGCTATTAGGTAGGTGTTACATAGTATTGTAATCCATTTCCTTTGTGCATTAGATATGCAATTGCTTTATTGGATTATCAAACCATGTTGTTTCTTGAAATATGAAAGTGGTTCTTGTATCTAGGGTCATTACATTATAGAGGTTCGTTGGACATATGGTGGTCACTAGACCTCCAGAGTGACTGTGATCTCTCCGCTATCTTGCGCAACACATTGGAAATGAGTCTCGGGGTTGTTGACAAACATAACTTGTGTAGTACACGAGGTATGGGACCAAAGGTTGTTGGCAAGTATATATCATAGGTGACTGACACCAGCGAAAGGTTATAAAGGCAAGAGCACTGCAAAGACCTTGACATTGATGTAGAGCCCAGCTCCATCTTCATATAGTGGAAAAGTTGATGTGATTAAGAACATGGCCGACCGGCCCTAGATCATTTCCATTTAGCCAAAGTATCTCTTTGCATGTTCTCTTTACTGCATAATTGCTATTATCTTGCTTTTAGATACTTGTTGCATAATTGAGAATGTGAACAAATGTCTCTATGTATTATTTTCTACTTTCCTGTACTCACCGTCTAGTTTGTGACGGTGGGTGCAGATCCATCGAGTAGCAGACCAGACAAAGAGAAGATCGAGGACTACCTCTGAGCCGGTAGAGCACTGCTACACCAGATTTTATAGGTTTGATTTTTGATGTATTATTTTTATATGTATATGGTATACTTTTGGGGTTATATATTATGGGTTGAGTGAGTAGTAACTTGACAAGACACATGATGTTATATATCGTCGTTTCATTATATATATGCAGGTGACCTTTATTTCCTTGTTTTTCCATAATTGTTAGGCATTATGTTATAAGCTTCCGCTAGTTACTTCAGACTTCCACTGAATAAAATTTTAAATAAGTAAAATTTTTAATTAACTCTGATTTATGAATGGACATAGGATAGGTATAGTTTTATAATCATTTAAAAAATATATATTAATAATTGTTAAGTAATAGGGTTTTATAAAGGCTAACTAATTCCTTGTTAGGTCTTATATGGTGAGATTAGGGCTTAGTAACGGGATTAGGCTGGGCAGTGCCCAATTTGAGAGGGGTCGTCATAGTTGGTATCAGAGTCTAAGTTTTAGAATATTATGGACAATTTATGGAATTGTCCAAAGTTGGGATGTCATAGTCACATGTGGTTTCATATTCTATGTTTATAAAGCTTAGGAGAGCCTAAGTTTATAGAGCTTAGGATTGTGGAAAATAGTCATTCCACAATGTGATACCAAAGCTACAATTTGTAGCAAAAGGCCTAACCTTTCCAATAAATAATAAATATTTTTTTTAAAAAAAAACAATAAAACATAAATCTTAGTTGTGGAAACCAAATGATCATTGCCCAGAAACTATTAGTTAGGAAGTGAGTGAAAGTGAGATGGGGATGTCTCATATGTATATATGTTAGTTTTGCATATGTATATATGCGTTATCTACGTAGTAGCTGATTTTCGTTCGCCATCAACTTGTAGATACTGATGGCGGATTCACACGACAGCGGGGATGTAGGTGCGAGTGGCAGCCAACCTTCTATACCATAGCTGACGATTTTCAGATGCTATCTGATCGAGTAGCTGCTCAGGGACAACAGTTGACGGAGTTCATTACCATGATGACTTCACGTTTTTCTCCACCAGTAGAGACACCAGCCCCTACTACTACGACTACTCTCACTGTACTAACAGTAGTGCTGGTAGTACAAACTATGCTAGTAGTGACACCTCCAATCGTAGAGGCAATTTTTACACTATCTTTCACACCTCGATCTTCTAGCTCGACAACAGAGGTTCAGCTGGTGAAGGATTTCATCAAACTGAAGCAAGTCTACTTTGATGGTCAGTAAGAATTTGAGAAGATCGAGAAGTGGGTACTGTCTTAGGAGAAGTTGCACCGAATCTTGAGGATTAAGGACATATTCCAAGCTGAGATTTCGTCGTACACTCTACAGAGAAATGCTGACATATGGTGGAGTGCGACGATAGCTTATAAGGGAGAGTTTATGTCACGGCCCAAATAGCAAATTTTAGTTTAATTTATTAACCATGATCAAATGACCCGTGACGTGGGACCCGCAGCGAGATACATATCATTACTAAGGCTAGGTGGCCGAGGTAAATGTTATATTTGAGGTGACGTGTGCCTAGTGTATTGTATATGTGTAGACTACTAAGCCACGCGTACATGTTGATAGGTGTCGAGATGTGAATTGGGACTCGCCTCGATATGCATGTTGGTGTGGGACCGAGGTAGAAAGTGATAAGGTAAGTTGGTGTAAGCTTTATGTTGGTTTTATAAGTGAATTAAGTGAGCTATGGTTGATTTGGTATTAAAATACCAAAGTTAGTAAGTTAAAACATAAGCCAATTGATATGTCTCGAGACAAGAGTTGACATGCTTCAACATTACTTGAGTTATTGTTTGGTGTCACTTAAGCATGAACTAGTGGGACATGTGTGAGTAGGAGGTCCACTAGTTAAGTCTCGAGATACATGTGCACTATATGATCAAGGGCTCTCATTCAACCATATCAAATTTAACTATATAAACTTGTGATCAACTCAAGCACCTCACACTCTCTCATTTCCATTTCTTCATCGTGAAGCAAGGCTGGTAGAGTGAAAAACTGCTGGATGAGGAAGAAGACAATAAGGAACTAGTGGAATTGGTGAAGGAGAGACCAAGTTAGCTAGTGATCATCAAATTAAGTAACTTCTCTACTCCATTAACATAGCTCGATTTCATGAATTCATGTATTTGATGCTATGGGTTGCTGTTTTATGTTGTAAATGCTGTCTTGAAACTCTAGAGGTGTGTATGAGAGTTCCCAAGGCATCAACATAGCCTATGTGTTGAGAAAACTCAGAATTCTGATTGTAGAATTTTGGGTTCTACAACACATAGTGCGCTATGCACGGTAGGTAGCGTGTTACACAGGGTCATTAGCGTGCTACATGCTATGGCAGCATAAAAATTTCGCAAGTCTCAAGAAGTCCTTAAACACTACACAAGAGTCTAATATGCTAAGTAAGGGTCCAAACACATTAAAAAACATATGATATGATGTCCGAAACTTAGGGAAGTATTTCGGAGATTCAAATACGAGTTTTGAGGCGTTGGGAGGACAGAGTAGCATAGGAAATTGTGTGGTATGTAAGTAAACTGATTGAGAGATTTCTTTACATTTCATTCCTATTCATATGTTCATTTCCAATCATTTGGACTGAATTGCCTTTGTACTTCATGTGCCATGACTTGTTGTTTATTATCATTACATGAGGTTGTTTCATGGCATAGTTTGTTGATAAAATGATTTCATTGACTCCAATTCATGTGCTATGCTATTATTGACTGTTATTACTGGTGGTTAGTGAAATAGCATGCTATTAGGTAGTTTTTACATAGTGTTGTGAATCTATATCATTTGTGCATTAGTTATCCAATTGTATTTGTTAGATTCCAATACCGTGCTGTTCTTGAATATAAAAATGGTTCTTGCATCTAGGGTCATTTTATGATAGAAATCTGGCTGACATACGGAGGCCACTAGTCTTTCCATGGTGATAAGGATTTCTCCACTATCTTGCGCAACACACGGGGTATGGGACTCGGGGTTGTTGGCTAGCATAACTTGGGTGACTTCACGAGTTGTAAGACTCGGGGTTGTTGGCAAGTATACATCATAGTGACTGACATTTGGGATAATTATTAAGGCGTATTGTACCATGTAAGTACGACCTTCACAGAGACGTAAAGCACAACTCCATCCATATATAGTGAAAAGGCTGATGTGATGAAGATCATGGTCGACCGGCCCTAGATCATTACTACTTAGCCTAGTGTCGGTTTCACTTGTTTAACTAAAGTATCTCTTTGGATTATATTCTTTCAGCATAGTTGCTATTATTATTATGCTTTTGATACTTGTTGCATAATTAGGAATGTGAAAAAATGTCTCTCAGTATTACTTTCTATTTTTAAGTACTCCCCGTTTAGTTTGTGATAGTGGGTGCAGATCCATTGAGAAGCAGGCCAAGCAAAGAGAAGATCGGTGATTACCTCTGAGCCAGTGGAGCACTGCTACACCAGATATTGTAGGTTTTGCTTTCGATGTATTACTTTTATATGCATATGGTATATTTTTGGGGTATATATTATGGGTTGAGTGAGTAGTACCTTGACCAGACACATGATGTTATATATCGCCATTTCATTATATATATATACATGTGATCTTTGCTTCCTGGTTTTTCCATAAAGGTTAGGCTACATGTTTATAAGCTTCTGCTAGTTAATTAGTTAAGTCTTCCGCTGCATAACATTTAAGTTAGTAAATTTTTAATTAAATTTGATTTATGAATTTACATAGGATAGGTTTATGTTTATATCTATTTGAAAACTAATAATTAGTCGGTAAGTAATAAGATTGTTAAAAGGCTGACTAATTCCTTATTAGGTCCTATATGGTGAGATTATGACTTAATAATGGGATTAGGTAGGGCGGTGCCCTAATTTGAGAAGGGGTCGTCACAGTTTGAGTCATGGGATGCCTTCAAGATGATGTTTTACCAGCTGTATTTCCCACATGCAGTGATGATAAGGTTGAGAAAGGAATTCATGAACCTGAGATAGGGAACTGATGACTCGGTGATGAGCTATAGAGATAGACATGGCTATTTGAGGTAGTTTGCTGGGGATCTAGTGAGAGATGATTCAGATGATGTGTACCATTTTGGAGATGACCTAAGATCGGATATTGGATTTTATGTGGCCGGTTCAAGTGCCAGGACATTGAGGGAGATTTATGAGCGTGCACTCTCTCACGAGACTTATTATTTAGGCAGAGTTGCCGATGGGACAATACTAGTAGTAGCGTTGACACCTGACCAGGTTGCGGAGTATGAGAGGAGGAGATAAAGGGGCAAAGGACCGAGGAGAAGAGATAGAGGTTCCTTGGGGTCAAGGATATCTACAGGAGTTATACCATTAGTATCATCTCCTACACCATTGCAGACTAAGGTTGGTAGACCTTCCTTAACACTACTAGTTAGACCTGCATTGCCAGATCCTACTACTACTACTACTACTACTACTACTACTACTACTTTGCCAGCTCTACTAGCACCACCAATGCCACGTCAGCAGTAACAGGATGGTAGAGGTCGAGGCAAAAGTAGAGGTAGAGGTCAAGATAGTTCCCAACAGGGGCAGATACAGGCACATGCCCAAAATCAGGTTCAGGGTCAGCTTATATCTATCACTTGTTATGAGTATGGTCAGGTTGGGTATGGGATTAGAGATTGGCCACAATCAGCAGCCATGTTTCCACTGCATAGTCGAGAGGGTGTACACATGGTAGCACAATACGATGCAGATGCCACACAAAGACTTATTGAAAGTATGGTTTCCATTTGTGGTAGATATTTATATGTTTTGTATGATTCAGGTTCTACAATATCTTTCATTTCTGGTCGCATGATAGGCATCTTAGGGTTGACACTGGTTAGAGTTAGCATACATTTGATTTTGAGTTCTATAGTCGGGGATAAAGTTTACCCTAATTGTCCTGTTGAGAGATGTCTAGTAGAGATAGGCTGGGTAGAGTTACCTGCTGACTTCAGGGTTCTCGAGTTTTTAGAGTTTAATGCAATTGTTAGGGATGGATTGGTTAGCAGCGTATAATGCTCATATCGACTGTTTCAGTAAGACAGTGATATTTGAGATCCTTAGGCATCCGATGTTCACGTATAATGGTAGTACACCGAGAGCCCAGGGCATTAGAGGTCGACTTGCGACTAGTGGAGAGATGGAGACTTTGGTGTCATTATACACCATAGTAGAGAGTCAACGACCCAAACTTGAAGAGATTCCGATTATGTGTGAGTTTTTGAACTTGTTTCCTGAAGACTTACCTGGTTTACCACTATCGATAGAGATAGATTTTATCATTGAGTTGGTACTAGGCACTAAACCTATATCTATACCACCAAACCGCATGGTTCTGAACTCCACTTATGTTGTACACTATGTGCGCTACATAGCTGGTCCCAAGTCCGGATAATAGAGGAGGACTCTGACGCCCATTTTTTCATATTGAAAAATGGGTAAGGGAGGTCCCAAATCACTTTTCATACCTAAAAAGTAGGGGAGGGAGGCCCCAAGCTCATTTTCCATTCTTGGAAAATGGAGGAGGGTTGCGATAGGTTGACAGCCAGCGTAAAAGTTTTGTCACTTTTCATGAAATGGATCAAACATGGGGAGAAAGTTGTTGTTATTGTTGATTACCGCATGGCTCTGAGAGAGTTGGAGGAGTTGTGGAGTCAGTTGCAGGATTTGGGAAAGAAGGGATTCATCACACCTTCTATGTCACCATGGGGATCACCGGTCCTATTTGTAAAGAAAAAGGATGGTACTTTGAGAATGTGTATCGATTATAGACAGTTGAACAGGGTCACTGTCAGAAACAAGTATCCCTTACCACAGATTGATGACTTATTTGATCAGTTGAGAGGAACACAATACTTCTACAAGATATACCTATGATTAGGGTATCATCAACTTATGATCAGGGATGACGACAGGTCCAAGATGACATTTAATACGAGATATGGACACTATCAACTTATAGTTATGCCGTTTGGTTTGACTAATGCTCCTGCCATGTTTATGTATTTGATGCATCGAGTGATGAGGCCATTTCTAGACTATTTTGTCATAATTTTGATCGATGATATATCGTTATATTCAAAGACTCAAGAAGATCACGAGTAGCACCTCAGAAAGACGTTGCAGACTTTGAGGGAGCATCGACTTTACGCCAAGTTCAGTAAGTGTGAATTTTGGCTGTCAGAAGTCAAGTTTTTGAGATATGTCATTGGAGCAATAGGTATTGTTATCGATCTAGCTAAGATTCAGGCTATTATAAATTGTCCTGTGCCAACGTCTGTTACGGAGGTCAGGAGTTTTCTGCGCTTAGCAGGATATTAACGCATGTTCGTGAAGGATTTCTCGAAGATCGCTTCACCGATGACCAGATTGACCTAGAAAGATGTCAGGTTTGATTGGTTTGAGGAATGCAAGGAGGCTTTTGCTCAACTAAAGAGATTGTTGACTACTGCACCAATGTTGATATTGCCAGAGGCTGGATAGGGATTCCTGGTATATACAGATGCTTCTCATATAGGTCTAGGTTGTGTGTTGATGCATGATAGAGGCAAGGTAGCTTATGCATCTAGACAGCTGAAGATACATGAGAAAAATTATCCCACTCATTACTTAGAGTTGGCGGTGGTGGTGTTTGCTTTGAAGATATAAATACATCATCTATATGGAGAGAGGTTCACACTCTAAACTGATCATAAGAGTTTGAAATGCCTTTTCACACAGAAAGAGCTTAATATGAGACAACGCCGGTGGTTGGAATTTTTGAAGGACTACGACTTTTCTCTAGAGTATCATCAAGGAAAAGCTAATGTAGTTGGTGATGCACTAAGTAGGATGCTGGTTGGAGATGCCAAAGTTGTTAGATGCCATATGCCATATGAGTATGGATTACTCAAGGCAGCAGCAATGATGATGCAGCCAGATTTTCCTACCGATACTCATGTTATGATTTGTGCATAGATGAGGCTTTAGATAGTGTCTACTCAGAAAGTATTAGAGGGACAGGGAGCCGACAACTTATACTCGAGATTCAGTGAGTTGGCCCACAGTACTGAGTGTACTGACTGGACTGAGATGACAAACCATTATTTGAGATTCAAAGGCAGATTATGGATATCGGTAGTGGCAGAGCTGAGAGATGGGATTCTTTAGGATTCACACCGTTCCTGGTTCACTGTTCATCCAGGTAGGACCAAAATGTACCATGACAAGAAGAGACGTTTTTGGTGGTCTTAGATGAAAATGGACGTATCAGAGTTTATCAAGAACTGTTGGATTTTCTAATAGGTGAAAGTAGAGCATCGCGGACCTAGAAGATTGTTACAGCTGCTTCCCATTCCACGATGGAAGTGGGAAGACATAGCCATGGGTCTTGTTAGAGGATTGCCGAGGACTCTCCATCGACACAATTCCATCTGGGTAATTATGGACAAATTGACAATTTTTGCCCATTTCATACCAGTTGCAACTCATTACACATTTGACTAGTTGAATGCATTGTTCGAGAAAGAGATTATTAGGCTGCATGAGGTACCATTGACTATTACATCAAACAAAGATGCTATGTATACGTCCATGATGTGGCGGAGTATGCACGAGCAGTATGGTACACGCCTACAATTTAGCACAACTTTTCACCTTCAGACTGATGGGCAGATTGAGAGGTTGATTCAGACTCTTTAGGATATGCTCAGGGCTTGTGTACTTGAGTTTGACAGATCATGGAAGGAGTACCTACCGTTATGTGAGTTTGCATACAACAACGGTTATCATGCTAGCATTGAGATGGCGCCATTTGAGGCATTATATGGCAGACCGTGTCGCTCACCATCTTGTTGGGCTGAGCCGGAGGACCAGGACATTGTTGGGCCTAAAATTGTTGTCGATCATACCGATAAGGTACGATAGATTCGCTAGAGGCTTAAAGGAGCCCAGGAGAGGCAAAAAAAGTATGCAGACACGTATCGCAGCGATCTCACATATGACGATGGAGCCTTGGTGTATCTAAAGGTTTCTCCTCAGAAGGGTTCTCACAGATTTGGTCTGAAAGGCAAGTTAACACCGAGATTTATTAGGCCTTTCAAGATCAAGAAAAGGGTGGAAAAAGTTGCTTATGAGCTAGATTTAACTCCACATATGTTGGAGATTATTCAAGTGTTTCATATTTCTATGCTTTGACTTGCCAAGTCGAAAGCAGATGAGAGACCAATAATTTAGTTGAGTCAGATTGATCTGAGCGAGGACATATCTTATGAGGAGCAACCCGTACAGATCCTAGACCTGAGGGTACGACATTTGAGAGACAAGTCTATACCGAAAGTGTTAGGTGGCAGTTCCATGGAGACTCAGAACTCACTTGGGAATATGAAAACTATATGCGCGATAGGTCTTCGTACCTTTTCGAGTTAGGTATAACTTTAGGTTAAGTTTAATTTCGAAGACGAAATCTCCATTAGTTGGGAAGAATTGTCACGGCCCAAATTTCTAATCCTAGTTTAATCTTTTAATCAGGATCAAATGACCCGTGATGTGGGACCCGCACTGAGATATGTGTCGTAACTAAGGCTAGGTGGCAGATGTAAATGTTACATTTGTTATGATGTATGCCTAGTGTATTGCATATATGTAGACTACTAAGTCATTTCTACTTACCTATAGGTGTCGAGGCAAGAGTGGAGATGCGCCTTGATATGCATACCGGCGTGGGACTGAGTTAGACAACAATGTGGTGAGTTGGTATAAGATTTACAGTGCTTTCATAAGTGATATCATTGGGGCTATGATTAGTTATGTATTAACACTCTTAAGTTAGTAAGCTAAAACAATAGCCACTTGACATTTCTTGAGACTCCTGTTGGCATATCTCAACGCAAATTGAGTCACTTGGCATGAGTTAGTTGGACATGTGTTAGTAGGTGAACCATTAGATAAGTCTTGAGATACGTGTGCACTTTAGGATTAAGTGCTATCAATAAACCATATCCAATTCATGACTATAAATCTTTTAGTCAACACAAGCAACTGAACTCTTTCATTTTGAATTCTTAAGTGAGAAGCAAAGCTTGTTGGAGTGAAGACAGTACCTAGAGGAGGAAGAAGAACAATAAATTTAGTGATTTGGTGAAGAAGAACTCAAGCTAAGCTAGTGTACATCAAGTTAGGTAACGTTTCTACACCATAAACATAGCTCAATTCAATGAATTCATGTATTTGATGATATATGTTGCTGTTTTATGTTGGTAATGCTGTCTTGGAACTTGGGAAGTGTATATGGTGGTGTTCAATGCATTAGCATAGCCTATGTGTGGAGAAGACTTAGAATTCTAGGTTCTACAACACATAGCACGCTATGTAGGATAGGTAGCATGCTACGTCGGTCATTAGCGCGCTACACAGAGTCATTAGCGCACTACATGCTATGATAACATAAAAAACTTGCAAGTCTCAAGAGGTCCTAAAACACTATAAATGAGTCTAATATGCTAAGTAAAGGTCCAAACACTAAAAAACATATGATATGATGTCAGGAGCCTAGGGAAGTATTTCGGGGATTCAAATACAAGTTTCGAGGTGTTGGGTGGTTGGAGTAGCATAAAAATTGCGAGGATTGTAAGTAAACTGATTGAGATAATTTTTTACATTTCATTCCTATTCATATGTTCGTTTCCAGTTATTTGGACTGAATTGTCTTTGTACTCCTTATGCCATGACTTGTTGTTCATTCTCATTACATTAAGTTGCTTTCCTAGTATAGTTTGTTGATAAAATGATTTCATCGACTCCAATCCATGTGCTATGTAATTATTGATTGTTAATACATGTGGTAAGTGACATGCTATTAGGTAGGTGTTACATAGTATTGTAATCCATTTCCTTTATGCATTAGATATGCAATTGCTTTATTGGATTCTCAAACCATGTTGTTTCTTGAAATATGAACGTGGTTCTTGTATCTCGTGTCATTACATTATAGAGGTCCATCGAACATACGGTGGTCACTAGACTTCCAGTACCATACGGGGTATGAGATCCGGGGTTGTTGGCAAGTATATATCGTAGGTGATTTGCACAAGTGAAAAGTTATAAAGGCAAGAGCACCGCTAAGACCTTCACATTAATGTAGAGCTCAACTGCATCTTCATATAGTGGAAAGATTGATGTGATGAATATCATGGCCGACCGACCCTAGATCATTACTACTTAGCCTAGCGTCAGTTTCATGTTGTTTAGCTGAAGTATCTCTTTGCATGTTCTCTTTACTGCATAGTTGCTATTAGAATTCTTTTATATACTTGTTGCATAATTGGGAATGTGAACAAATTTCTCTCAGTTTTACTTTCTAATTTCGTGTACTCACCGTCTAGTTTGTGACGGTAGGTGCAGATCCATCGAGTAGTAGACCGGGCAAAGAGAAGATCAGCGACTACCTCCGAGCTACTGGAGCACTGCTATACTAGATTTTGTAGGTTTGATTTTTCATATATTATTTTTATGTGTATATGGTATACTTTTGGGGTTATATATTATGGGTTGAGTGAGTAGTACCTTGACCAAACACATGGTGTTATATATCGCCGTTTCATTATATATATGCATGTGACCTTTATTCCCTTGTTTTTCCACAATTGTTAGGCATTATGTTATAAGCTTCCACTAGTTAGTTCAAACGTCTACTGAATAAAATTTTAAATAAGTAAAATTTTTAATTAACTCTGATTTATGAATGGACATAGGATAGGTAAAGGTTTACATTCATTAAAAAAACTATATAATAATAATTGGTAAGTAATAGGGTTTTAAAGAGGCTGACTAATTCCTTATTTGGTCCTATATGATAAGATTAGGGCTTATTAACGGGATTAGGCCGAGCGATGCCCTAATTTGAGAAGGGGTCGTCACATCTGCTTTTATTGAGCGTCTAGAGTGACAATAGAAACATCTTGAGCAACACGAACCACAAGTGCCTCAGCTGCCACCTGTATTTGTAAGATATTCAACAACTATAACATCTTCACAACCAAGTTCTCAAACGTATTTGAATCCACACATTGCACATCCCTATTATCCTCGTCAGATTCCTAACCAAGCTCTTGCTGTATAATTTTTCGCAACAAAAATTGCTGGAAACGTGGTTTAGCAAGCCCATATCAACCGATATCTCGATAATATAAAACACAAATAACACATGTCATAAAGTTTTTAACTTTTTTAAATCCCCATTCCATCGCGTTACTTCCCAACCAATCACTCACTAAACCTCAATCAACAAGTTTTTGACTGGCCTAGATTACCTTAATCCACTGATAATCTAGCAGCCTCAACCTTTCCATCAATAAATAATTAAAATTTTAACAAAGTAATTATCAAATATGATTCTTTATCAACCACAAATGATTCTAAAGTGAATCTTAAACGTCAAAGTTTAGTAAAGATTAATTATATAATCCTCAAAAATTTCGTAAAATTTTCTAGCCAACAGCTCCTCTATTTCTAAGCCTACACCGGAAATCCCGATCTTCATAAATCTTTAACAAACCTGCTAAACTTGGTAGAAATGCTGAAGGACTCATAATCCACCCCATAACAATATATATCACATTAATAATAATTATTTATTCATTCTAACCTATTTAGGTTTTCAAAATCCTTAAATCATAATTACGTAAGCTCCACTGCATTCCAATTCATCCTAAAACCATTATAACAATTCCAATCCATTTCAAAACCATTTCAACAGTTTCAAAAGAGATCCTAACCTCACACGAACCCTAAAATCCATTTATACAATATTTTATATTCAAAGTAATACAGATATAGAGAGAGAAACTGAGCAAGTCACCAATAATCAGAAATCTTTTATTTTCCTTTGTCGCCGCTAGAACTTGTCATTACCCAATTATAAAAATTCGACAATGTTAGATAAGTAAATCCCATACTATCTAGTACACCTGTAGTAATTAAATGCATAATAATCCAAGGAATTTAAACGAATAATATAATCCATGGAATTTAAATACAACCTCGAATCCATCCCGTTTTTGTTATCCGACCACAATCAGATAACGTCTCTAAAAGTGGTAAGTAAACAATAATAAGGGCTCATGCACGGGGAGAATAACCAAATGAGTCTCGTCCCTCTAAACACTAGGAGTATGATCTGGTTCAACGTGATATCATGATAAACACGTGATGCAAAGTATCAGTGATTCCAGCCCTTCAAGCATAATATAGTGTTCAATAACCTCGATATAGACACTATAAAGAGACTCGTAATGCCTTATCCTCCCAAATTGTGTATGCATGTATAAAAAAAGCAATATCAAGGATTAATGAAATTTATACAAAAATATAATCATATAATGTAAAGGTTACTATGGGATTTACTTAACTTTACAAACACCAATTTTGAGCTTAATTTTCGAGGCTCCGGTGGCGTCGGATGTCACGGCCCAAATCTTTAACCCCCATTTTAATTCCTTAATCAGGATCACCGACCCTTGACGTGGGACCTACACCATGATACGTGAACCGACCGAGCCACGTGGCCGAGGTATATTGTATTTTTGTATTGATGTATGCCTAGTGTTATGTATTATGTAGACTTACTAAGTCGGTTTGTACAGTTGTAGGCGTCGAGACGAGAGCTTGGACGCGCCTCGAGTAGCGTGTGAGCCGGGGAACCGGGTAGTTAGCATTTTGGTAAGTCTTATTTAATACTAATATGAAATAAGGAATTACTTATAAGCCTATGGTTGTGTTTGTTAATGTAAATCAAATTAAAGGCCTATAGTTGAGTAAATTAAATGGAAAACATAAGATTGGTCTAGAGATACACATTGGCACATCTAAGAACTAGGTGAGTAATGAAATGGTGTCACTTGAGGTTGAGTTAGTGGGATGTATGGAAAGAGGTGGACCATTAGATATTCCTCGGGATACATAAATCCATGGAGATCAAGGGCTAGGAAGGAACATACCTTAATATATAACATTAGTGATCAAACAACATGCAAACCAAATCACTCATTCATTTTTGCAGAAGAAGAAGAAGGAATTGCTGGAGAGGAGTGAATCATTAAGGTGTTGAAGGAATCCATGGGAGTTGGTGAGAAATTCTCAAGCTAGGGTGCTACATCAACTAGGTACACATCTTTTTAATTGAAATTAGAACAAGTTCTGGTTTTAGGCTTATTTAAGATGGTAGATGATTGAGTATTTGCAATTGATTTATATATTTTGATTGCTCATTTCAAGCTGATAATCTAGCTATATTGAAGTTCTTAATCTGGTTTTGAAATCATAAAGATATAAATTTTTGAATTTGCAACACCAAAACTAGTATTCTGCATGTTGTATTAGGAATCAACCTGGGTAATTTAGTCATCATTTGCTCATTTTAGATCCAAATTGATCCAAACCAGTGGCATGTGAAAGATTATTTAAAGGGGAATAACTTTGTATAACTGATGGTATTTTGTCTCAAATGTTTTTATGTCCAAACATGCTCTACAAGTAGGTGCTGGAATTAAAAAGGAAAGTTTTGAAACTAAATTTGTTAAGGGCCTAACTCCCTAAATACTTATCTAAATGAGCTGATATTTTAGTATATTGTCTTCGGGTATATTTGATGCCATGTGACCAAAACTTAAAATTTTAGGAACTATATATTGGGAGAAATAGATTTTCTAAATCTGCTGGTTAAATTAAATTCCAATTAGATCTATGCTTAGTAAAATCATGATATCTCTTTCGTTTTAAATCATAATTTTGCAAACTAAACCTTTCCGAAAAGCTAAGAGAGAGACCAAAAATAATTGTACTAATAGAGGATTTTGATATTTGAACCATTTAATGCCTAAAAGTGCATTAAAATGTAGGACCGAAATTGAAACTTAATTTAGTCTTTAGGGGCTGATTTAGGAAGATTGATTTAAAGTCTATTGAACCAATTTGAATACACAATAAACACACTAAATTGAGCTTAAACCCACTATATTTGAACTAATGAGACACCAAACTCAGGAACCTAGGAAAAGGTACGGGAGAGCGAATGCAAGATTTGGAGTATCGGGAGGCCAGTGAAGCTAGGACTTTACTTTGTTGTTGTCAGTATACCCAATGAAAACTTTACTTGGCATTTCATTTCTATTAATTGTTGTCCTTGCATAGTCCTTTTGACTATTTTGTCTTTGTATTCTTATATCATGTGTTCTTTGTGTCTATGCTCACTTGATGAGTCTACTTTGCATGATATCCATTCATTTGATTTGATTCATTGATTCTATCCTATGCCATGTCTATTCTTGTTGTTTTAAATGTGAATTGAATGATAAATAGTATGCTATTAGGCTTGTGAATATCTTATAAATGTTTAAGAGGACTTGTATTCCTTATTTGTTAAGGTGTGTAGATGTGCCTATGCCTTGACAATCCATACTTGGTATTTCTTGGAATTTAAAAAGTAGTTTTTGCATTTAGGTCCCGTACTCGATTGAGGTGTGCGATACTCACGGGGTTAGAGTCCCTGGGGATGTCGACACATGTTACCTGACACTGTATGAGACTCGGGGTTAGAGTCCTTGAGGTGGTCTACACATCGGGGTTAGAGTCCCTGGTAACACTTGTGTTAGAGTCCCTTGTGCTATATGATTATTGTGTCGGAGTGACACGTTTCACTGCCGACCGGACCTAAATCACCACTACTTAGCCTAGTGTCAGTATCACTTGTTTAACTTGGTATTTACTCGCATATGGTTTATTTTCCAGTTTTCCCATTTATATGCTTTTAAATACCTTTTGAATATTTAGAAATGCAAATTAAACTTGTTATCGGGGATTACTATTTTATTCTTGTACTCACTGTTCTTTTTATGACGGTGGGTACAGAGCCGTCTACCAGAAGGCTGGGCAAGGGCAGGAGAAGATCGAAGATTTTCCCTAAGCTCGTGGCGCGTCACTGCATCGATTGTAAGTCTTCTTTTGGTATTTTGATTGTATATGTTATATATGTCTTTCAAACTATTTGGGTTGTATATTGTGTTGAACGTTAGTTTCCCTGACCTGACTTAGACTATTTTACTATTTCACTACATTTTGAGGATTTTATATATGTGATGTCATTTCCTGATTTTCCGCACTTAGGATTTTATAAATGGCTTCCGCATAAGTTACTAATTGCTTCTGCATAATCAATAAGACTTCCGCTAATTAATTAATTTAATAAAAAGTTTTAATTAACTCTAAATTTTATAAACTGGTAGGAGTAGTGTATTACTTATCCTGAAAACGAGAAAAGAGGCGTCTAGGTTGTAAAGGCTGACTAATACGTAGTTAATTCCTGCGTAGATATGATTATGGTTTAATTACGGGATTAGGCAAGGCGGTGCCCTAGATTAGGAGAGGGGCCGTCACATCGGATCACCTAGAAAATGGTTCCAATAGCATCCCTGCATACCCAATTATGTTATAGGTCAAGCTTCAAGTTAAACGATATCACGAAACCCAATGAAAACCGCGATCAAAGTACGCTAGAGAACAATTTCCAAAAATATTATTTTATATAACTATTTCAACTAGCTTTCAACTAGTCAACTTGGGATAATTTTTTAACCTTGAAAACCTCAATATTTGTAATTATGAACTGAAAGAAACTTGTAGTACTCATGTCCTACTTTCCATAGACTCTAAGAACATCCAAATTGGATCTGCGATGCAAAAGTTATGAATTTTCCCATATGACTTGTCAACTAGTCAAACTTTATTTATTTTGAACTAAAAAATGTCTCCAAATAAGTATTTTCGTAATTAAATCCTGAAAACTTGACAATAAACACCTCGAAACAACCCGATTCCAACATCAAAAAATTTCCACAGCCTGTGGAGTCAAATTGGATCATAATTAATAATCAATTCATCCATAAACCCAATATAAATCAATATCAACAATTAAAACATCTCCAAAATAGTTATCAACTGAATTGCATTAATTCACCTCATCAAAGCCCTAACCCACGTCGGTGAAATTTATCATAAATTGACACAAATCAATTCAATACACCAATTAACAACAATTCATACCAATTTCTATCGAAACATTGCGAAAGAAATCGAAAAATTGCGAGAATTCAAATTGAATTGTTGAAAAATGCCTGGTATTGAGAGTTTACCAAATTGTGAGATGAATACCCCATTTTCACCATAGAAATATAGCTCAAATTGACCGTATCGCGATGCTCTACAATTTTGCGAAAAGAAACCAGGCGAAAATTAGACGTCGAGAGCTCCGCGAGCGAAGGAATAGGCGGAAGGGTTTAGGAAACGTTCGAACTAAACGTTCAGTTGATTTATATAAAATGATCAATTGATTTTTTTTCCTTTATATATATAATCCTCAGCTGCTTGCTTGGGCAGCTTAATTTCTTTTTGAATATTAATTCCTAAAAACCCTATTTTGACATGCTTTAACATCCGCTGCCCGTTTTGGATCCCCTTTTTCATCAAATTGAACCAAATTCTAGACAAAATAGTCCATCTTCATAATGTCCATAACACTGATTTTGGTCATACCAAAACACCAAAAATCTTAACTTTGTCCATGACAGACTAAAATCTTTAGGACCAATCCTCTTGCCATACTTTACCAAACGTGCATAAATTTGGACCCGAACTCAACCTCGACAACCGTCAGTAGACACAAAACTTGAAACAAGATCTCGCACAACTTCATATTACTTTACACTACCTCAAGTACCGATTTACACGTATATCGAGGCAAAATCCCCACGTCGGCTCTTTAAGCCCATTTAAACTTCAAATTTGAACTTTAACTTAATTTTAATTAATTTTTGTAAAAACTTGAAACAATAGTTCGAGTTGACATTTTAACTCTACCGATACCCATTTTGACATGTATCTCGAGATAAAACCCCGTAAAATCTAGAATTTATTTGATTAACTTGAATTTCACAAAATAACATAATATATAATACACAACACTAGGCAAACATCACATAATAATAAAATTAATTATAAATCTCAATTTTCTCCGGTATTTAACTCCTAACTCGTGGCCAAAACCATAATTAGGATCCCCTAATCCTTGTTTACCCGTAATTACTGATTTAGAAATTTTGGGATTTGACATTGTCAACATTTCCCCATGTCTCAACTCTCTTTTCTACTCATAAATAATCTCTAACTCTACCTTTCTTGTAGTAGTAAAGATCGGTCACGGTGAGGTAGATCGGTTACGGTGAGGGAGAGAGTCGAGCAGAGAGAAGGAGAGGGTCAAGCAGCGCAGAGAGGGATTGAGGAGGTGAGGGAGATGAACCAGAGAGGGAGAGAAATCAATTTTTAAATCTAATTCAACAAGTAGTGACTGGAACACCCCTTCACTATTCTCCGTCGTGGCCCTCTCCTTCACAGCCACGTGGCGTTCTCTCTCGCCACATGGCCAAGGAGAACTTGGCGTGGGTGGGAGTTTTTCCCTCTCAAAATATAGCGACGGGGCCGTCGCTACCCCAACGCTATGTGCGTCAACGGGTCAACGACGGTCCCCGTCGCTGACTCGTCACTAAATAGAGACGGGGCATAGCCCGTCGCTATTGCATACCATTTTTTATAGTGATTATAAATAAGCTAAAATAATTGCTTTCAAATGGGGCACTACCCCATTTCTGAGGGAGACCCACCAGGTCCCATTGCTCGACCCTCGCATCAGGCGACAAGGGACCCGCGGGACCCACACTACTGGATCCCAAAGATCAATAAATAAAAAATTTAATTAATTTAAATCAAAACATTTACTGATGAGATGTATTAAGGTGGTATAGTGTCGAGCGAAGGGTTAAATCGGGTCCCGAGCATACTAGGAGTTGTTATAGGCGTCGCTGGTAAGTGGGGAGTTTTGCTCATGCATTAAATGTGGCTTTAATATTAGATAAATAGAAATTTCTTATTTTTATCAAAAGATTTGGAATTGGGTTGCATTTGCTTAGTGGTATGAATATGCTTATCTATGGAATGCATGTGATTTGAACAATTTTGTTATCCGATCCAAACGCGATGATTTGGCATTGTGCTCATCAAAAGAGAATGGTCCGCGCTACGAGTAGTGGTGGTGTGATAGTGTGCCTACCAATAAAGAGGGGTCTGTGCCACGAAATGCAGTGGTGAGGCTATGGTCCTACCAAAAAGAGAGTGGTATGCACCATGAAGTATTAATTTCATAAGTGGTCACAATCGGTGATGGCTTGGAAACACTTACTGTTGGTTTGATGGAACTAGATGGAGATCACGACGACCATTGTGACCACCAATAGCTCACATCATCTCAAGGGTTAGTGTTTCGGTCACCGGATGCATACTATTAGCTAAAATGCATTGAATGGAACCATGATTTATATTTATTACTAGTTCTTATGGTAATTCTCTTGTTGAACCTCGTTGCATGAATGAAGGAAATTTATTTACAAATTTGTGAATTTCCCTTTTTATGATGTGATTTCAAGAGAATGCTCATTTCCTAGTTTGTTGAATGATGAATTTACCTTTAAGTGATATTGGATATGGAATTTGTTTACATCCTCTTTTACGAACAAGGATAATGTCTTTATTTCTTTCCCTTAAACGCTTTACATTTTTATTTACTACTACATGTGTAGAATTGTTTTGGTTTTTTAGGTAATACTTGCATGTTTAGTGTTCGAGCGAGTCTTCTCTTTTATTGAGCTCTATTGGTTCTTTAGCTTACACCACTTAGTCTTCAAGTACATCCACGTCCGAGTTAGCCCTCAACAAAGGAAAGGCACCCGCTTGAAGTTTTTCCTTGCTTTGTAAGAATTTTGCATGCTTCTATTGTATATTTATTTGGTTTTTAGAATAATGAATTTGGGTTGTAAATTTAGGCAGATACTTTGGGATAGTTTGGAACCCTCCGTATCTAATTTGGATTATTATGGAAGCCATATGGTTTATTTGGAAGATTTTTAGGATTGTTTAAATTATTCAGACTTTTGGACACTTGTCACTTTAATTATATGATTTATGGAATTATAGTTTTGATTTCAAATCCGTATTTATTAGCCTATATGGTTAGTATGTTGTTCCACAGGATGAATTAGGCATGCCAGACTGTTATTTTGGCCTGGTTCAAGTATCGGGCTTGAGTAAAGGTTTGGGCCGGGTGACCCGACCTTAATTTTGATAACGGTCGTTTCAATTGGTATTAGAGCATAAGTATTAGAACTTGGAGAAAATGGTTAGGTTAGTGAAACCTATGTATACAGAGCCTTTAAGTTTGAAGGTCGAGTTTAAGTAGAACAACTTAATGATATGGGACATTGGTTCAATTCGACTTAAAGTGCACAAAAGACCTATCCTAGGATGGGAAGGGGTTGAAAACATGAAATAAAACATTAATATAACATTATTTTTTTGTAATGTAATATCTATATTGTTTATATATTCTTGCCTACTCTTTTAACTTGTGAGACTAATACCCTTTTTGTTGCCCCATAGTGCACGATGAGTAACCATAGAGGGACATCTTACAACCAGAGGGAGACTCAGGAAAGAGAAGAAAGGCACTGGCACAGTCGGATGGAACAACGCATGTCTGCAATGATAGAGGCACATCAGAAGGCCATACATGACTTGACCACCACACATGAAAGGAACATGGTGCAGATTTTGGAATTACTACAAAATCAGAGGAATGATAGAGTATCTGAACATCCATAAGTGATGCTAGGGCCAGATCCTCTGATAGCATTGATATACAAGCACCACCCCGTAGAGGAAGGTGCTGATTCTGTCACGGCTGCAGCTGTAGTGCCGTGATGGAGAGAATGAGGCATGCCGGAGAGGTAGGATCCTGAAAAAGTTCATGAAGTATGATGTGCCACACTTCTATGGGGACCTTGGTCCTATTGAAGCGGAATCTTAGATACTGAATATGGAAAAAAAGGAAAGATACTTTGGGCGTTGACGAGATGACCATAGTACCGTTGGTGGCTTTCTTGCTAGAACATAGGGCGTATAAATGGTGGTTGTCTGTCTCAAAAACTCGGGGACCAAATATGAGTTGGTCGTAGTTCAAACACTTGTTCTATGATGAGTGGTTCCTAGGGACCGTCAAGGAAGATAAGATAAATGAGTTCCTTACCTTGGTACAAGGCAACATGACCGTGGCTGAATATGCGTCTAGGTTCAACGAGCTGTCAGAGTTCGCGTACGAGTATGTTCCACCGAGATTGCTCGTAGGAGACGATTTATCCATGGATTAAGGAAATAAATTTGTGTTATAGTGGCAACATCGGGGTTAGAGACTTACCAGCAGGCTTACCATCGGGCACTCGAGTTTGAGTCAACACTTCTTGATGAGGATGATATATAGTTTCAGGTGGGATCAGATCGGTATAATTAGGGCAAGCCTAATTTTGGCAATTATCAGAAAGGTCAGAGGAACTTCAAGAAATAAAGATTTGGGGGATCAGCGAGTAACCATGCATCATCTGGTGGAGGTTCGAGATTACCATACATGTCAACGGGGACCACCAAACATTCAGTGCTCCCGCACCTTCTGCTTCTTAGAGTGTGACATTCACGCCACCGTGTCCACCACATCAATAACAATAGAGCAGGGGTAGAGGGCCTGCAGGGCCCAAACTGAGTGCATCACCTAGTGTTGTGCAGGTGCCTCCGACTTATCAGAAGCCACAAGTTATCTGTTACCGGTGTGGGACTCCAGGGCACTACCAGAACAAATGCCCTAACCTACCTATATTTAAGTGGAGCACAGTCCCAGCTACTTATGGAAGAGTTCATGCAGTTGTTGAGCAGGATGGAGAGGCTTCCCGTCAGTTGGTCGCTGGTACGATTTCCATTAATGGTTGAGATATACATACATTGTTTGATTCTGGTTCTACCATTTTGCTCATATCGAGGGCTGAAGTTCAAAACATGGGGTTGACACCGGTCAGAGCATACACTTACTTGATTTTGAGCACAATTTCTACTGAACAAATTTATTCTAACATGGTATGTGAGGGGTGAAAAATAAAAATTGGGGATCAAAAGATAATATTTGTTTTAGGGTCTCAGAGTGTCTTGAGCTTGATGTATTACGAGGCATGGACTGGTTAGTGGCGTATCATGCCAAGATATATTTTTTTCATAAAACTGTAGCTTTCCAAATCCCAGACATTTCCCCATTTGAGTTCAAGGGTTATATACCGACCAACGCCACCACCTGTAGTAGGGTTGCAAGTTTGGCCGAGATATAGACCATTGCGAGCTTGACTTCTATGGGAGAGGAAAGACAAAAAGTTTTGATTGAGAAATTCTTGATGGTTAAAGACTTTTCAGATGTTTTTTCTTCAGATCTTCCTGGAGTCCCTCTTCATCAAGAGATTGACTTTATGATTGACCTCATACTCGGCACGAGACCAGTTTCCAAGACATCTTACCGTGTGGTGGTTACTGAGTTGAAGGAGTTGAAAACTCAATTAAAGCAGTTGACTCAGAAAGGCTTCATTACACCGAGTGTATCACCGTAGGGAGCACCAGTGTTATTTATGAAGAAAAAAGACGGCAGTTTGAGGATGTGTATTGATTACAGGCAATTAAATAGGGTGACTATCCGAAACAAATATCCATTCCCTTGGATCGAAGACTTGTTTGAACACTTGAGGGGATCAAAGTTCTTCTATAAGATAGATATGAGATCTGGCTATCATCAGTTGCATATATGGGAGGAGGACATACTGAAGAAAGCTTTTAGCACATGCTAAGGGCACTTTCAGTTCACTGTGATGCCGTTTGGGCTCACCAATGCCCCGACAATGTTTATGGACTTGATGCATCATGTTTTCAAACCTTTTTTTGACCAATTCATGATTGTGTTCATCGATGACATTATGATATACTCCAAGACTGAGTCAGATCACAGGAATCACCTTAGGAAAGTGTTGCTGACTTTGAAGGAACACAAACTGTATGCTAAGTTGAGTAAATGTGAGTTTTGGGTTTCAAAAGTGAAGTTTTTAAGGCACATGGTGAATATAGAAGGGATATCAGTTGATCCTGCAAAAATCGAGGTGATCCTTAGGTGGCTATAAACCCCTAATGAATTCGAGATTATGAGTTTTCTAGGCTTGACAGGATATAATCTACGTTTCATGCAACGTTTCTCGTCGATCGCTTCATCGCTCACCAACTTGACTAGGAAAGACGTTGCCTATAAATGGAATGTTACATGTGAGGAGGCCTTTCAGTTGTTGAAGAACCGCCTAAGTACCACACTAATTCTAATTCTACTAGAGATTGGCAGGGAGTTGTCAGTGTATATCGATGCATCGGGGGCTGGTTTGGGAGGTGTATTAATGCAAGACAAGAAAGTAATTGCTTACGCATCTAGGTAGTTGAAAGTACATGAGAAGAACTATCCAGTGCATGACTTGGAGTTGTCGGTACTTTTGTTTGCCTTAAAGTTATGGAGGCACTACTTGTATGGGGAGAAATTCACTGTCTACTTGGATAACAAAAGTTTGAAGTACCTATCCACTCAGAGCGAGTCGAACATGCGATAGAGGAGATGGTTGGAACTTTTGAAAGACTACAATTTCACGCTCGAGTATCATCCAGGGAAGGCTAATGTAGTGTCAGATGCTTTCAGCCATGTAAGACTGGAGACAGAGTCTGAGACTGTAATTAATGTACATGGAGTACTCGTAAATGGCTTAGTTGTTGGCTCAGATGTCTCAGAGGGCCAGTCACGAATTTAGATGAGAGTAGAGCCAGTGGCTATGTTCAGAGTGGTTAACTGTCAGTGAGTTGATTCTGAATATGGGAAGTTCAGGTCACTCGCGGATAGCACTGATGACGTGGATCAGAGACTTTCAGCTAATGAAAAAATGAGATTTCGAGACAGATTATGGATACCGTCTCATAGATAGTTGAGAGATGACTTACTCGAAGAGGTGCACAGATCTCGATTCACCTTTCATCCCGGGGGTAACAAGATGTATCAGGACATGTGGAGGATATATTGGTGGCCGGGGATGAAGGTAGATATCACTACTTATATTTAAGATTATGAGATGTGTCAGCAAGTGAAAGTAGACCACCGAAAGCTGCGAGGATTATTGCAGTCGTTACCTATTCCCCAGTGGAAGTGGGAGCACATAGCCATGGACTTTGTTTCGGGGCTACCGAAAACTCAGAAAGGGCACGATGTGGTTTCGGTGGTTGTAGATCGTTTGATTAAGTTAACCCACTTCGTCCCTATTTTCATGGAATATTAGGCATACAGGATGGGAGCCATATACGTAGACGAGATCGTCAGATTACATGGAGTCCCGGTGTCTATTGTATTGGATCCCAATCCGAGATTTACCTCTTAGTTTTGGAGTGGGTTTTAGCACTAGATGGGGACTCAGCTCAATCTCAGTACGACCTTTCACCATCAGACAGATGTGCATACCGAGAGATTGATACCAATACTTAAGGATATGCTCTGAGCTTGTGTTCTGGATTTTATGGAAGTTTTGAGAAATATATCTCTTTATTTGAGTTTGCGTGCAACAACAATTTTCAAGCAAGTAGTGGAATCACACCGTTTGAGGTACTTTATGGGAGAGTGTGTAGATCTCCAGTTTGTTGGTTCGAGGTCGAAGATGCCGTGTTGATCGGTCTAGAATTTGTGCATGACCAAACAGAGAGGATAAAACTGATTAGGCAGCAATTGGAGACCTTCAGTGCCACAGAAAAAATATACTAACAAGAACCATCGAGAGGTTGTGTTTAAGGAATGAGAATTTGTACTATTGAAAGCGTCACCAATGAAAGAGCATTATAGATTTGGATTGAAGGGAAAGTTATCTCCCAGGTTCATCGAGGCATTCAAGATCAAGAAACGAATAGGCCCGGTAGCATATCGCTTTGAATTACCACCATAACTAGCTGAAGTTCATAATGTCTTCCATGTTTCTATGTTGAGGAAGACAAATAACAAACATGCACCGATGATCGATTGGGGGTAAGTTGATTTGAAGGAGGATGTGTCTTATGATGAGCAGTCGATTCAGATCTTGGATAGGAAAGTGCATCAGCTTCGAAAGAAAGAAATCCTGTTGGTGCAAGTTCAGTGGCAATTCCATGGAGAACAGCAGTTGACCTAGGAGTAGGAGGACTATATGATGGAGAACTTTCCATTTCTTTTCGAACCTTAAGGTATGACTTTATTTTACTTTCGAGGATGAAAGTACTTTAAAATTGGGGATGTTGTGATGAACAAAAAACCCAAAAGACCTGCCCTAGGGGCAATAAAGTAATTTACAAAAATCAACCCCACTATATAAATCAATTGGAAAAACCTAGCCGTCCCAACCATGGGCTGGCAGGGGCAACCGAGGAGGCGCCGAGCGCCGGTCGGCACTCGGCCCCACCACCGGTGGTCAGGGAGGGGGGTTTCCCCCTACCCTGCCGTCCTAACACACCAAGGACCTGTTGGCCCCTAGTTCGGTCAATACCATAAAAATATATATATATATATATATATATATAATAAAGTATAATATAATAAAGTACAATAATATGTATTATAAATAAGCAAAAATAATTGCTTTCAAATGTGGCACTTCACCGTTTCTAAGGAAGACCCACCAGGTCGTACCCCTCAACCCTCGTATTAGGCGACGGGGGACCCGCGGGGCCCACACTAGTGGATCCCAAAGACCAATAAATGAAATATTTAATTAATTTAAATTAAACATTTCTTGATGAGATGTATTATGGTGGTATAGTGTCGAGTGAAGGGTTACATCGTGCCCCGAGAGTACCAGGAGTTGTTATAGGCATTACTACGAGTCGAGGTAAGTGTGGAGCTTCACTTATGCATTAAATGTGGCTTGAATATTAGATAAATAGAAATTTCATATTTTTATCGAAAGACTTTGGATTGGGTTGCATTTGGTTAAATGGTATGAATATGCATATCTATGGAATGCATGTGATGTGAACAATTTTGTTATCCGATCCAAACGCAGTGATGTGGCATTGTGCTCATCAAAAGAGAGTGGTCCGCATTACGAGTAGCAGTGGTGTGGCAGTGTGCCTACCATTAGAGAGTGGTTCGTGCCACGAAATGCAGTGGTGAGGCTATGGTCCCACCAAAAAGAGAGTGGTCTGCACCACGAATTTTAAGTTCACAAGTGGTCACAATCGTTGATGGCTTGGAAACACTTACTGTTGGTTTGATGGAACTAGATGGAGATCGCAACGACCATTGTGACCACCAATAGTTCACATCATCTCGAGGGTTAGTGTTTCGGTAACCGGATTCATACTATTAGCTAGAATGCATTGAATGGAACCATGATTTTTATTTATTACTAGTTCTTATGGTAATTCTCTTATTGAACCCCGTTGCATGAATGAATGATATTTATTTACAAATTTGTGAATTTCCCTTTTTTTGATGTGATTTCAAAAGAATGCTCATTTCCTAGTTTGTTGAATGATGAATTTACTTTTAAGTGATATGTGATATGGAACTTTTTACATCCTCTTTTATGAACAAGGATCATGTCTTTATTTTTTTCCCTTAAATGCTTTACATTTCGATTTACTACTACATGTGTAGAATTGTTTATTTTTTTAGGTAATACTTGCATGTTTAGTGTTTGAGCTAGTCTTCTCTCATATCGAGCTCCGTAGGTTCTTTAACTCACCCCACTTACTCTCTAGGTACATCCATATCCGTGTTAGCCCGCGATAAAGGAAATGCACCCGCTTGAAGTCTTTCCTTGCTTTGTGAAAATTTTGCATGCTTCTATTATATATTTATTTGGTTTTTAGAACAATGAATTTGGGTTATAACTTTAGGTAGATTCGTTGGGGTAGTTTGGAACCCTCCTTATCTAATTTGGATTATTAGGAAAGCTTTATGGTTTATTTGGAAGCTTATTGGGATGGTTGAGATTATTCAGACTTTTGGACACTTGTCACTTTAATTAGATGATTTATGGAATTATAGTTTTGATTTAACATCCGCATTTATTACCCTATATGGTTAGTATGTCGTTTAGCAAGTTGAATTAGGCATGCTAGACTGTTATTTGGGCCTTGTTCAGTTATCGGGCTTGAGTAACAGTTTGGGCCGAGCGACCCGACCCTAATTCAAGTGAGGGTCGTTTCATATCAACCCCATGATTATATGGAAATGGTTTTGTTTTCAAAGATGATCAATCCCAATATAATTCAAATACAAAAGGAATCCAATACTTTGCAAATGTTGTCACAATTTGTCTCTATCTTCATCCAAATCAAACGTGTCCCAATTACTACCCATGATAGTCTTTTGGCTTTACACTATCCTCCTCCTACTACTACTATCGTTCTAGTAGGTGAGCCATTAAGTGGTGTATGCATATAATGTACAAGTGTGCCACTAATATATAGACTTTCCACCATAATGAAAAGGACTAACAAGTTGTCTTGTTATGTATTTAGCTCTTTGATCGTCCCTTATCTCATGATTTGGCTACGCATCTTTGACATGGACTTTTCAAAAATATTCCATTTATTTATGGTAGTTGGTAAGTGCCCTTGAAATTAAATTTGGTGATTTTAATTTTTCAGTCTAAGTGGTTTATATAGTCCACACAACACTTAAGCCATGTGGGACACAATTTGGGCATGAATAGGTGCAACTTTTATAAGTGAATTCAAGGTGATGTATGGTATAATAATGAGCAAGACTGGTAGGACCATCTCAGACAAGCTGCAATTAAAATGTTTCTTCATTTCAAGGATTATTGTAAGGAGGGTAACTTTGCAAGGTTTGGCTAATTGGTTTAGGCTCTAATAGTTCTCCTCGATCGATACCATAGTTCACAAGAAAAGAGATGATAAACATATATAAACGGGAAGGTGCAAGTCTTATCAATCTAATTTTCTTTTGAATCTATACTAAAAAAGGGTGCATTAGCAATACATATCTAAAATTTATATTCAATAGTTCCTAAATTTAGGAATGTCAACAACTGTTTATGCAACTCTATCAAAATATAGCATGTTCTAAAGCAAGTTTTATAAACTATACAAGTAATACAAAAGGACGATGTGCTTTAGAAATTTAGAGAGATTCTATCCTTATATAAATCAAAGTTCTGCCATTAACAATAGATAATATTGAAAAAGACTTACGTACATAGGCATATACCTAATGAAGTACCAAAGTAAGTTATATAATCCAACCTGAAAAATAAATGTATGAGAGAATAAAAACAAACAAACAAAACCAACATTATTCATTAGTTATATAATCTAACCTAAAAAATAAATGTATGGTACAGTAACATTTTCTAAAGAGGAATAAAAAGGACTATTTAAAAGACTTTATGAGATAATGGTACAAAACAATGAATCAGCAGTCCCCCATCTTGAAAACATACAAAGAGAGGAAAAAAAACCATGGAAAAACCTGGAATATAAAACATAAAATGTCTCAAAAAATGAAATCTGTATGTATAAGTCCTTTGCATTTTGTATAGCAGGGAACCATTCCTGGAGGCGAAATAACTTAATAACTTAAAGTGAATTAAAATAGATGTATCATCAATGAAAAAAATAAATAAACGATACGAATTCATGAGCAGTAGTTGGAACATTTTGAGCATTTGCAGCATGATATAGATCATCTATCAGAATTAACAAATAATGAGCTGGATTCATACCTTCAGGAAATGTTCCATTGTACTTTATCATTCAATATACATGGAATTGCACTGTGAAACATCAATGAAAACCACAACTAAACAATACTAATCAAGAAAGTCAACTAACTTGTTTGGAGAAATATACCTGTTTTAAGTGAAAATAACTGCAACAACTTCTTTTGGCCATGCAATTATTTCCCCAAGAGCATTGTACAGTGTTGTCCAATTGTTTTGATTCATCCACAAGAAAGCATTAGGTTCAAACACGCTCTTCACATACACTAAGTATACAGTTCATCTAATTGGCATGCTGTCCACAAAGTGCATAGGATCATTAGTTTCAACCTCTCCTTCACCGACTAAATTGTTTAGAGACAACCAATAAAAAATCTTGTATTTCTTGCCACGTAAATTTTGAGGGTTGTTTTGTTGCTACAAGAAAAATCAAAACAAGATTCTCAACTGGAATATGCTATTAACGTAGATGACTAATATTGCTTTTACCTGTCATGAAGATGGAGGCATTTGTTCGTTACAAACGAGCTCCGCTAATTGTTTATGTTTTTCTCCTAATCTTTGAAAATCCCCTTGAAGCTTCCAAAACAAATTTATGATTTGAGTTATTGTGCCAACATTTGAAAGAGTCGCTTCAAACTCATGCTCTTTCACACAACCCTGGTGTTTAGGACCAAACACTTGCGCGATCAGATGGTTGTCTATTAATTGAGAAAACGTCACCGATGATCTCATTTGACACTCATTAATTTTGTCCTTCAGCATTGAAAAAATACTAATAACAAATAAAACCTAACTTAAACAAAATAAAATAAGAAAATTTATATATCATTTAATCATACAACAACTTCAGTGTTTCGAGCATTGTTGCCAATCCACAAATAAGCTTTGTTCATATCAGCCATTCTAGTTTTAGTTCTCTAAAAGAACAAAAAAATTGTCGCGAAATCAAAAGAAGTAATGAAATATATGTATATGTAAGACAAACAAATTAAACTTGCCATTCTTCCTCAAAGAGAGCATATCTCTTTCGACTCGTAGTGTGATAAAGTACATGCTTCGATTTAAGCTTCTTGAATTTATTGCTTATTTCCCTAAAGGCCGATGACTTTCTTTCTTTTTAAAATGCTAACAAATCAACTAACTCCACTTCTTTAGGTTTCAGTTTATTTCATCATTTGACCATCCTTCTTTAAGTGCTTTATTTGAAGAACTTGTCAACTTTGATTTACAAAATCTCTAGAGATTTCAAATTTGTTGCAACTTTTTCTTCTTCTAATCATTTTTCAAACCAACAAACCATTGTTGTAATGAGATGAATATGATTATATTAAAGAACTAAATAAGTAAGTTAAGAATAATATTAAAAATTCAACCTTCACCAATTTCCACAATTCTTCTTTCTCTTTTCTTAATAAAAGGCGCCAGTCTGACAAATTGATTTGCAACATATCACACCCTAAATCGCCCCAAAAGAAGCTATCTTGTCGTAATTCTTTCTAATTGACTGACCCCTCTTATTAAAATGAATGACTTCGTGAGTTTTTGAAGCAAGTGTGTGAAGCCTTGTTGGATCTCTTTTGGTTTTTTTTTTGTGATTCACCATCTTGTTGAGTGGCACTATTTCTTATGTGAGAACTACCTAGTAAAGTCGGAGATGCAACAATAGATGGAACATGAGATGGTGCTAAAAATTAAGCTCGAGCTGAGGCTTGAGATGGAGCTGCAGATGGTGCTTGAGATGGAGCTGCAGATTGAGCTTGAGGTGAACTCAAAAATGAAGCTGAAACTGAATTAGCAGGCCTAGGTGAAGCTCCAATCCTTACACTGGCATTAGGAAGAGTTAGTATTGCTTCGCAAACTCATCTATCTTTCTTATTCTTTTTATGTGCTTTTCTAAAACTCTAATAACAATTAATGAATTTGTTAGTGACAACTAAAAATATACTTATTTACACAAAAATAATGCATTAAGCTTTTTAGCTTTTACTTCTCCCTCACGAGCCTCAACTACACTTTTTTCCTTTCCTATCATGTAGATGCATCTTTTAAGTATATCTTAAACATGCCCTAACATTCACAAAAAAATACAATTAGTATGTCAAATGAATAAAGAATAGTAAACATTCTAGAATTCAAAAAAGGTAAATTACCTTCACGCTTGTTCACACATCCATATCAAAAACATCACTGCATATAAATATGTTACACAAACTCTCACATGAACAAATCAAGTTGCATATAACATTAAAGACTGCACAACTGAATAAAGAAACATAATCATATTTGCATTTTTTTCACATAAGGCATTTTGAGTGAATGATCAAGTAAACAATAACAAAAAGGTTTAAGCAAAAATCATATCCACTAATTGTAAGTTTTCAGTCAAATTGACATCACAATTTTCTCTAGCATAACTTTCATCTTCATTACAAATATCAAGATTCAGACATGATACACCAAAAAGAGATGATGATTGTTGCCCACTTCCATCATACATCGTCAAATAATGAAGTCCTATAGGTTGTGCCCTTTATACAACATACCAATTAGAGGTATCGCTCTCCCTAGCATAAAATAATTTTTTAGCTTGTATAGCCAATATGAAGGGATCATTATGATTTTGTTGTTGATGAAGATTATCTAGGGTGAATCCATATTCGGATCTCATGTCTTTGCCTTCGTTCACCCAGTCACACAAGAACACCGAAACTTGAAGAACTTGATAGTCCAATAAAATGATGTTCTTTATGACCTCATAATAAGGAACAACACTCACTAATTATGAATGGTCTCTCAACTTTGACCAACATAGACTTGGCAAATCAATAGAGATGCCACTATTCTATGTGACTCTATCCACATCTCTCGTGTAAAACCTTAATCTATTGAAAATGTAACCTGAACAAGATAATGCTTGTTTTCTAGGTTTACAAGCAAGCCACAGAAACAAACTTAATGAATACATATTCTTAGACTTAACGAGAAAAAAGAATTAGATAACTTGTTGATAACATGCAATATGAATTAGATTGGTAGATCTCATGATAAAAAAATGGAAAGTAAACTATTGTGGAACATTTACGAACCTTTTTTTTAACCATTTACTAAATGTCTTAGTAAGTTTTTTCTATAAATGACCTTATTGTCAAGAGAGACGCTTGTTAGTTCCTTTCAACTCATCTATATGCATTCTACACTTATATATTTAGAAAATATAAACAGTCATAAAGCAACCCATATAAATAATATAATTTCTAATAACTGATGTACTTACTGAAAATAAGTTTTCACAATTGTTGTATTAAATAACACGCATCGAAGAGCTTTTTGCAATAAGTCATCGATCAACCTTATTGGGCATAGTTTCGAAAGTGACTCTCCTTCCAATGTTGTCTCATTTCTAGCATTCTTGCTTTGAGGTTGTTGATCTCCAACATCAAATGGTTGTTCTAACATAAACGTGACCACTCTTCAGCAATATAGCATTCTGCAATACATTATTCAGGTCTTGCGATTTTTGCAAAACTTTTTGAGGTTTCCTAAATATCTGATATATGATTAATAGGAAAAGATTATCCATTTCAGAAGTGAAAGAAATAATCTAAAAAAGTTCGTTACAATTTAAAATAAATATATTGGTCAATCGGATACATCCACTGATAGTGAATGAGTCCACATAAACGCGTTTCCTTAGCCAAGTGGATCGACAAGAAAACCATGACATCGAAAAAGGATGGAGGAAAATATCTTTCATGCACGCATAGCTTCTCAGCAATATCATCATCAAGCTTCAGCAACCTCCTTTTATCTGCAACTCTTTGACATAATTCATTAAAAAAATTGCAGTACTGTAATATTGCAATTTGAGGTCCTTTGGGTAAAAGCCCATTTAAAGCAATTGATAGTAATTGTTGCATTAGAACATTATAGTCATAGGATTTAAGACCTAAAGTGTTGCAATCCTCTAATGATACACGGCTAGCTATATTTGAACCATATCCATCTGGAAGTTTCGTACTCGCCATCCTCTTGCAAAACATATGATTATTGTCTCTGAAAAAAATATATGACACTGCAGGGAGATACATCATGTTTTCTACCTCTTATAGATGCAATCGATGTGCAATGATCCTCTCTTGCAAGTCCTTTAGAGAATTAAGTCCATCCTCAGACTTTCCTTTTAGATCAAGAATATTCCCAATAATGGTTTCGCATAAATTTTTGCAGAGCCGAATACCTCGTTCCATAGCAAAAACATAGCTCGAACTAACCATCTAGCGATGCTCTTTTGTTTTGTAGAAGGAAACTGGGTGAAAATCAGACGACGTAAAGGTCATGAAATGAATGAGCAAATTGATAGGGTTAGATATCGAAGGAACGTAAACGTTCTACTAAACGTTTCTAATGAAATTGATTTCATTTGATATTTGATATTGATAAATAAATCCTCATTTGCTGTTTTATTTTCTTTATTAATTCTCAAAACCCCTATTTTAATGTACTTTAATTTATATTGCTCGTTTTGGATCCGATTTTCACCAAATTGAGCCAACCTCTCGACAAAATAGTCTAACTCCATAAAACATCCATAACACCATTTTTGGTCACAAAAAACCATTAAATATTAACTTTATCCATGACATACTAAACCCTTATTGCCAATTCTCTTGCCATATTAAACCAAACTTACACCAATTTGGATCCAATCTCTCGACCACCGCCAACCGACATAAAGCTTGAGGTAAGATCTTGCACCAACTTCATTCTCATCTTATATTACCACCGATCCCAACTTGCACGTAAATTGAGGCAAACTCTGTACATGATACTTAACACTTGTTTACTAGTTTTCGAGTAACCAGTAATTCTTATTGCACTTGTGCCCTTCAGATACACACTTGCAACCTCAATTATGACAAACTGAGGATATACCTCAACATTCCTCGACTTCCTGATAAAATACCATATAATACACATACTAAGCATTCATTATCGAGAAATGAACATTTTACCTTATGATCTCTGGTCTGTAATGCGTGGGTCCTACCTTTGATACCTAAACTCCAAATAAAATCCAAAAAATAATTAATTATTCATCTAATCAATTTTATAAAATTCTCGAATTTCATAACTCTTCGTCACTAATTAAAAACTTCATCCTCAAAATTTAAACTTACAGGTAACTTAACAAAAAGAGATATGAGAATATGATCCTTTATATACTACTCTTTTAATCTGAACTTGTAAAAAATATTTTCAAGGTAAAACCGTTAAGTGAACCCAATCACTTTCATTGTAATCAACAACTTAATGGTAGAGAACATAAATATTTCAACTTTTCATTTTCATCTTCTTGGTCTAATGAATAGTCATAACAACTTCTCTACCAATCCTAGCATTTTGTAAATTTCTGACGAGTGGAACGATCAAATTTGTGGAAAATTCGATAACCTTACTTTTCTTCACTACTCATTTCATGCCTTGAATCTTATTCAACCATAAACATTTAACAAGATCTAGCCTATATTTTTTTTTAATAAAACCTTTTTCATTCTTTACTGAATACAATTCCACAAATAGTTGATAATTCTTTACATACCCACCAAACTCTAGTATATATATCCCAATTTGCTTTCTCATCACTAATCATTTTTTCATTCGAATTGTCAACCGATTAGTTTTTAGATTATCTTTAGCCTGAAATTACATAGTAATACAAATAATATTTGAGCTTGACATTACATAAAAGTAGAGTTGCGTGTCTATCTGATCCATCACCATTTTAGTGTTTCTCAACATATTTCATAAATTATACAAGTCATCCCATTACTATATATCTCTTATTACATCTGTCATCTTATGACAAGAGATCTCGAATTTCAATCCAATCAGAAAATGCAACCTGACACGTCATGCAACTCTCACTCATTCTGTAAATGTCTACTTACAATATCATTTAGATTTGTGGACAAGAAAACAATTACCAATTCCAACTCGTTAGCCAGTTAACTTAACTTTTCCTTTGAATGGTTAGCAAGTTAATGACTTATGTAACTTTGTCAAATAATTTTCTATTCACGAGTTCATAGTAAACCTCATTCTTTGACATTACCAATGTACTCACATTAGTTTTATCATTTCTCCAATTTATGAGATTTCCCCTCATCTTAATCTCAATCACAAACTGTTCGCTACAATTTTTTCCTTGCTTGAATGGAGACAATTATCCTTATCTTGAGTTGATATGCATTTTAATATAGATCAAAATAGTCCTTGATTATATTCTCATAATATAACTTTTAACTTTGTATCACATAAATGTTTCAAAATATGTTATCTCTTTTCCATCTCTATTCAATATATACTTCTAACGTTTTTAAGTTTACAGTGGAAAAATATTGAGTTCTTCAAACATATCTTAGCCTGATACACTATACTCCATTCAGTATTTTAAACCAATATAGATAATAGTTACTAATTAAACTATACGTTGTATGTCATATTTTTATTTGTATCTTCACCATCCATAAAGGAATTTTACATCTACTCCAAATTACAATAACCTAGTGATTGAAATTTTCACCACTCAATGATTACATGGTATAACACAACATTTAAACCAATATACAACATATTTACTGATATCAGTTGTATACTACTTTGGTTCAACATTTTCAACTTTTTGAGTTTGCTTTCTTGTAAGATCCTTATGAAGTTATATTAAATTTCATCAAACTTATAGTTTGAAATCCTAATTTGATCGAGACTCGTTGACCTAATATTTATCTTTTCTTATGCATATGTGAGAATTTCTTGACCATTAAGTTGCTTATACTTCAGCTTCCAACTAAGTCCAACGAAACGTTATAGACTCTTTTATTTTGACTATCATTAATTCATTTGATTATTTTAAGATAGGTGTCATCACACCGGTCTTTTACACTATGAATGAATCATGATTATGATACGGAGTTACTTAATACTTTTGGTCATGCACAACTACTCCAGTGCCTTACTTTGACCAAAGGAGTTCATTCGTGTCACTTCCAACAAGCACAAGTCATCTCAACATCTCGTTTTATTTTATACACATACTCTATTTCATTTAGTTTTTTTCATTGTTATCTATTCTTACATTAATCTCGTTCTTGTCCCTTTACAGACTTATTACACCTCCATTCAACACTTTAGACCACTTACAGCTTCCTTACCTTATCTTTTTCATCTCTTCTCTTTTTGAAATTATAGCCAAGGACGGTGCGACTTCTTATTATCATTCAATGAACCAAAGGCTTCCTTAACTAATCTTTGTTTGAAATAGATAAATTTTGTGAACCGAATAGTTCTAATGTTTGTTATTGCCTAGAGTATTTTTCATTTGTCTCAGTTATTTCGACTTTTCTTTTTTCTCAAAAAAATTTGGTAATTTTCTAGAGACTATGTAAGATGTCAAAGTATCTTACTAATCATCAACACACTTTTCGAAGACTTCACTTATCTGTTATCATTCAATTGAATTGATAGAAAAAATTGAATTTCCAAACTATTGATCAACTTAACAACTAATCAAACTTTTAAAGGATGCTATTTAAATCCTCCAAGTCCTATAAATGTGTCAAATCCTAAATTTTTTAAAATCAATAATTACGGCTAATTCGGTGAGTTGAGATTTACAGAAGATTTTATTATTGCGTGAGGCGTACTTAGTGTGGTGTACTATATATTATGTTATTTTGTGAAATTCAAGTTAAGTAGGTAAGTTCAAGATTTTATCTCGATATACCTGTTGAAATGGGTTTTAGTAGATTTAAGATCTTGACTCGAACTATTGTTTCAAATTTAGTAAAAAAAAAGTGAAATTAAGTTTTAAATTTTTAATTCGAAGCTTAAATGGATTTAAAGAGCCGATGTGGGGATTTTTCCTTGGTTAGCATGTAAGTCACAATCGGAGGTAATGTGGAATGAGACAAAGTTTGCGCGAGTTCTTGTTTTGAGTTTTGTGTCGGTTGACGGTAGTCGAGGTTGAGTTTGGTTGAGTATGGCAAGAGAATTGGTCCAAAATATTTTAATATGTCATGAAAAATGTTAAGATTTTTGGGGTTTAGTGTGACTAAAACCAGTGTTATGGATGTTTCACGAAGATAGACTATTTTGGCAAGAGTTTGGTTCAATTTCATGAAAAATTGGATTGAAAACGAGCACCTGAAGTCGAAACACGTCAAAATAAGGATTTTGGGAACTAATAAATAAAAAGAATTAACATGCTGACAAGCAGATGAGGGTTTATATATAAGTATAGAAAAAACATCAAATCAAACTATTCATTTACAATTTCAACAAAATGTTCGTTCCTTAACCCTTTCCGCAGACACTTTCGATTGTGGAGCTCCCTACGTCTGATTTTTGCCGGGTTTCTTTCCGCAACACTGTAGAGCATCGCGAGATGATCAGTTCGAGCCGATTTCTCATAGAGGAAACAAAGTATTTGGCTTGCAATTTGGTAAATTCTCAATGCTAGACATTTTTCTACAATTCAATTTGAACTCTTGCGATTTTTTGATTTCTTTTGTGGTGTTTCGATAAAAATTGGTAGGAATTGTTGTTAAATTGTATATTGGGTTCATTTGGATCAATTTGGAATAAATCCCACAACATAGGTTTGGGTTTTGGTGAATTTAACTAACACGAGTCAGTTGATAACTATTTTGGCGATGTTTTATAGTTGATATTGATTAACATTAGGTTTTTGGATGAATTGATTATTAGTTTTGATCTAATTTAACTACACATGCTGTCAAAATATTTTGGTGTTCGTATAAAGTTGTTTTGTGGTGTTTGTTGTCGATTTTTAAGGATTTAAGTGCAAAAATGTTGATTTTGAGAAGTTTATCTGTTCAAAATGAAAAAAGTTTTCCTAATTGACTTGCTATATTAGAAAATTCATAACTTCTCCGTTGGTGATCTTTGGATGTTCTTAGAGTCTATGGAAAGTAGGACATGAGTACTATAAGTTCATTTTAGATTGTCATGAAAAATATTCAGGTTTTCAAGGTTAAAAATTTGC
Organism: Stephania cephalantha; assembly: GCA_039657325.1. NCBI lineage: Eukaryota > Viridiplantae > Streptophyta > Magnoliopsida > Ranunculales > Menispermaceae > Stephania > Stephania cephalantha. The sequence continues at coordinate 35,693,358 of CM077571.1, forward strand.
CACAAGTTGGCTAGTTGAAAGCTAGTTGAAACAGTTATATAAATTAATATTTTTGGAAAGTGTTCTGCAGTGTACTTTGACCGCAGCTTTCATTGGGTTTCGTGATATGGTTTCACTTGAAGCTTGACTAATATAATTGGGTATACATTGAAGCTATTGGTGATCCAACGTTTTGGGAACCCCAAAAATTAAGCTCGAAGTTGGCTAAGTGTAAGGTTAAGTAAATCCCATAGTGACCATTACATTGCATGATTATAATTTTGTATAAATTTCATTGATCCTTGATATAAAATTTTTGTTGTACATGCATACATGAGTAAGGATGATAAGGCAATTTGAGTCTCCTTATTGTGTATACTGTATCGTGGTTATATAAAACTATATTATTCTTGAGGGGCTAGAGTTACTGATACTTTGCATCACGTGGTTATCATAAGATCACATTAAATCATATCATACTCCCAGAGTCTAGAGGAATGAGACTCATTTGGTTATCCTATCCGGGAATGAGTCCTTATTATTGTTTATTTACCAATTTTAGAGAATGTTATATGATTGTTGTTGCTTAACAAAATCAGGATGAATTTACAGTTGTATTTAAATTTCTTGGATTATATTTTTCGTTTAATCTATAAGATTATTGTGCATTTGATTATTACAGGTGTACTGGATTATGTGGGATTTACTTATATGACATTATCAAATTTTTCTAATCGGGTAATGACAGGTTTTAGCGGCAACAAGGGAAAAAGAAAGCTTCAGTCTGTTTATGTCTTGCTCAGTTCCTTTCTCGTATATATTATTTTTGAATATAATATATTTTATAAATGGGTTTTTGGGTTCGTCTGTGGTTAGGATCTCTTTAGGAATTGTTGAATTGGTTTAGGGATGGATTGGGATACTGTGGAGCTAATGTTTAAAGACTTTGAAAACTTGAGATTGGTTAGAATGAATAAATAATTTGTTAATGCAAATTATATTGTTATGTAGTGGACTGTGAGTCAGTTAGCATTTCCATCAAGCTGATCAGGTTTTGTTGAAGATTTTCGAAAGCCGAGTTTTTTGGTTTAGGCTTAGAAATAAAGAAAGTGCTGCCGAAAATTTTTTACATAATTTTGAGGATTATATAATCAATCATACGAAACTCTGAGGTTTGTCATTTACTTTTAGAACCTTTTGTTATTGATAAAAAATTATATTTGATGATTAAGAAGATAGATTTTTAATTATTTATTGATGGAGAGGTTAAGGCCGCTAAATTATCAAGGGTTTAAGGTAATCTAGGCCGGTCAGATGCCCTAATTAGGTGGAGTCTAACAATGTTGGTATTAGAGCATAGGATTGTAAAAAATCTTGTTAATTGAGGATAAATGAGTGATTAGTTTGGAAGTAACACATTGGAACGGGGTTAAAAAGTTCAAAAACTTTATGATTGTGTTATGTGTGTTTTATATTATCGAGATATCGATGGATATAGGCTTGCATAACCACTTTTCTTGCAATTTTATTGTAGAAGATTATTAGTGGACGACAAGAGCCTGGTCAAAGATCTGGCAAGGGCAATAGGATCAACAACGTGTGGATTCAAATAAATTTTTGAACTTAGTTGGGTAGAGATCAGAGTTGTTGAATATCTTACGAGCATAGGCGAAAGCTCATGCAGTTGTGGTTCATGTTGCTCAAGAAGTTCCTACTACTATTTTAGTCACTTAAGAGGAGCTAGCTATTTCTACAGTTATTCCTAGAGTTAAACTGATTGTTGCAATTCTGGTTATAACTGATCCAATAGTGGCTAGTGGAATGTCACAAGAGGAAGGGCAGAAAGAATTTGGCACCATTATATCGGTAACTGAGCCGAACACAATGCTAGAGATTATAGATAAAGCTTGAGCTTAAGCGACTACATAAACTCTTTAGCCTGAATCATGACGATATCAAGGTGTCGTAGAGTCAGAACAATGCTTAGGTTATGAGGGTGAGAAAAGCTTTCCATTCAGGTTTGACTCGAATCTTAAGAAAAAAAAGGAAGAGTGGAGATTCATTGTTTACACCTACGACACCTATCGTCCCATAATATGTACAACGTAATCATTTCCTAAGTACAACTAGTAGACCATTTGAGATGACATTAACTGGTTTAGGACATACTCGATCATAATCTTCTCAACCTTTGGCTCATAAAGGTACACCTCAGTTGCAGAGGAATGGAGGTATGGATTGAGGATCTCAGGGACAAACCTCAAGTCTACAATAGATAGCTAGTTAAGGAATCTTATGTAGGTAGTAAACCTACAATTATATGTTTTAGGTGTGGAAAGAAAGGTCACATAAGTAAAGATTTTCCTCGGAATTCGAGTGCAGTTACGTGTTTTGGATATGGAAAGAAAAGACATTACAAGATTGCGTATTCAGGACTCTTATGAGCATCCTCTTAGGTGTCACATCCTCAACAACATATCAAGGAATATGTTTAGGTGGTGATTGAACAAGATTCAGATGTAAATCATAATACTATTGAAGGTATTATTTTAGTTTGTGGTCGTGTGGTGATTGAGTTAGGGTTAACTCTTGTGCGAGTCGCTATTCATCTTGTACTCAATACAATAATTAGGGATAGGGTATATCCTCACTTTTATGTGTGAGAAGTGTGTTTTTGAGATGTTCAGACAGGAGATAGCCATTGATCTACGTTTATTGGAGCTTTTGGAGTTTGATGTGTTGTTAGGAATGAATTGGCTAGCAATTTATCATGCACAATTAGATTATTTCCATAGGACTGTGTTTTTTTTTAATATTCCTGGTTGTACAGTGTTTACGTATACTAGAACATTGTCCAAATTGCCTTTGATCAGAGGTAGGCTACCCACTAGGAAGAATGGAAACCCTTGTCGAAACTATTAGTATAAAGGTAAGACCTGAAACTCCACCACTAAAAGAGATTGATTTTGTAATTTATTTGGTTTTGGGAACTAAACCAGTATTTATTCTTCCTTATAGAATGGCTTCAAAGTAAATGCAGGAGTTACAAAAACAACAGGAGGAGTTGCTTTATTAGGGGTTTATTCACCGGAGAAAGTTGTTGTGGGGCGCAACATTCCTTTTTGTGAAAAAGAAGGACGATAGTTTGAGGCATTGCAATGATTTTGGATAGTTGAACAAGGGTACTATTCGAAACAAATATATATTACCTCAAATTAATGATTTGTTTGATCAACTAAATGGGCCAAATTAGTTTCTAAGATTAATATTCGGTCTTGCAAAAATCAGTTGAGAGTTCAGGAAGATGATGCGTATAAGACTGCATTCAGTATTAGATATGGTCATTTTGAGTTTGTTGTTATGTCAATGCTCTGACGATGTTTATGGATTTGACGCAGAGAATGTTGAGGGCGTATCTGGATTACTTTGTGATATTCTTCATTGATGATATATTGATATACTCTAAGACTCGCGAGAATCACAAACATCATCTAATAGCTACTCTCCAAACTTAGAGAAATCATAGGTTGTATGCCAAATTTAGCAAATGCAAGTTTTGGTTGTCTAAGGTGACTTTTTGGGTCATGCGAAAGGAATTTTAGTGGATCTAACCGAGATTAAGGCTATCATTGGTTAGCAAGAACCTATTACAATGATGGAGATACAGAGTTTTCTGGGTTTGATTGGCTATTATTGTAGATTTGTGAAATATTTTTCTAAGATAGTTGCAAATTACAAAATTCTCTTATAAAAAAATTTGTTTGTCAAACGAATGCGACGATGTATTTTGTTAATTGAAAAAGCGTTTAACTTAAACACTGGTTCTTGTATTGCCTGAATTGGGGAAAAAGCTTATAGTTTATACCGATGCATTGAATGTAGGTTAGGGTTGTGTGTAAATGCAAAATGACAGGGTAACTGCTTATGTTTCTTGGTAACTAAAGATTCAAGAGTAGAATTGTCTTGTTTGTGATTTGAAATTAGCAGCGATTGTGTTTACTTTGAAGCTATGGAGGCACTATCTGTATGGGGAAAGCTTCACACTATTTTAAGATCATAAAAGTCTGAAGTATTTGTTTTCATAGAAAGGGTTGAATATGAGGCAAATAGGATGATTTGAACACTTGAAAGACTTAGCTTTTAGTCTTAAATACCATCCAAGTAAAGCCAATGTTGTTGCTGATACACTGAGCAAGAGGAGTGCTGAAACATTACGTGCAGCCAGTCGGTTGACTTATGAGTATGACTTACTAAAAAAAGTCATCGTTATGACTTTCTTGAAGTTTCCTCAAGCTGATAATGAACCATTTTATGCTCAGCTTAAAGTACAAACTTTCTCTATTTTCAAAGTGATAGAATGTCAACAAAATGATGTGGTTGTGGAAAGTTGAAAGGGTTTGATGATGATGGTAATAATTAGATTAGGCTGAGTCTATGGATCACAGTTTGAGGTTTATAGGCAGACTATGGATTACACTGGTGGCTGAGATTTAGGATGAGATATTGAGAGAATCTTATCGGTCCGGGTATATCATTCATCTTGACAGAACCAAAAATGTATCATGATATGAAGATATTGTATTGTTGGTCAAGGATGAAAGCTGAAGTGTTATGTGGGGCGATGTGAGATTCACCAACAGGTTAAGGCCTAACGACAAAAACATGGAGGTATGTTGCAACCACTTCCTAAACTGCAATGGAAATGGGAACATATTGCGATGGATTTTGTTACTCATCTACCTACTTCTCGAAAGAGATGTGATACATTTTGGGTTATTATTTTCTGCTCATTTTCTTCCCATGTCCATTTCGGATACGTTTATACATCTGAGCTTGTTTTGTGAGCAAGAGGTGGCTCGCATATTTGAAGTATCGTTGATGAAAACTTCTGATTGAGATGCTCAGTACATATTGGGGTTGTGGCAAAGCATATAAGAACAACTCGACACTCAATTTTATTTTAGTTTTACATTTCATCTACGGGTGGATGGTCAAACTGAAAGCTTGATCCACGTGTTGGAGGACATGCTCAAGGCTTGTGTATTGGGATTTGGAGGTTCATAGGAAGAATATATAACTTTGTTTGAGGTCTCTATTTTACATTTTACGTAATTTTGAGGATCATCTAATCAATATTACGAAACTTTATTGTTTGCGATTTACTTTTGGAATCTTTTGTGGTTGATAAATAATTTTTATATTTGATAATTAAGAAGATAGATTTTTAATTATTTATTGATGAAGAGGTTAAGGCTGCTAGATTATTAGCGGTTTAAGGTAATCTAGGCCGGTCAAATGCCCTAATTAGGTATAGTCTGACAAAATGGAAATTCTTAATATATAGGAGTATTTTACATTTTTCCTATACAAATCACTTACTGATTCTGAATCAGTATATCTATCTCTTTATTTGTTATATTTAAGGTCATAATGATAGGCATCAAAATTTTAATTTGGTTAAAAGTGACTATTGGTACTTTGAGTTTCAAAACACAACTATTTGTGTTTGTATTTAATAGCTCATCCTAGTAATTATTAGACCACTTCCCCAATCTTAACTTATAACACGTTGATCTTATCACTACACCTTTCATCTTTTTTCTTTTAAGCTAGAAACTTTATTGATATTTGTTTTGTAACAACATTTAACCTGGTGTTAGTAAAGATCACCCCTAACTTAATATTTTCCCTTCATTTATCATTTCCTTATTCCTCTTAAAACCACTATACTCAATGTTGCCTAATATTAAGAACTTTGAGTGAGAAGCAATAGAAAAGAATCAATTCATTGATTTTTTTAACCTGTGGTTCTATTTTACATTTCACTTTGTTTTGTTTTGGAAAGAAGAGAATATTTTGCTTTTAAGTATTTTATTCTCTTACGAACCGACTTAGACAACTTAACCGGTCATATCACAATCCTATTATGATTTCCTTTAAAAAGTCTATTTGTCTAATTAATTTCTATTTTCGAAAACTCATGTCTTTTTTATTTCATTCCGACTATTTTAAGAAGCAACTTGAAATTGGCTATTAATTAAAGTTGTACTTTGTAGAATAGTTCTTCCCTAATTACTATCGTAACTGATATTAACCTCATTCTAAAACTCAAGGTATCCCATGTCTTGTGCTTCTCACAAGTCTCAATTTCATTTATTCTTCATATTTACCAAACGATTTTTAATCGTTTGAGACTTAAATTAGGTCCGTTATGCTATTTTCTTGAGCGTTTTACAATTGTAGTAGTTCGATATTTTAATTTTCAAATGATTCCATGTTCAATACTTACGTCCCTAAATCATTTAGACTTCTTGCTCAACCAATTACCTTTTAGTTTGATAACTTGCTATTTCCCTCAATTATATTGGTATCAAACTACTTAAAAAACCTTTGTGAACTTGGACTTCATGAGTCTATTCACTTCCATTTACACTCAGTTTCATTTAATAAGTCTATTTTCTCTTTTATTATTTGTTCCTATTCTAACTAGTCATATCTTACGAGTTAAGTATCAAACATACAATGAGAATAAACCTCATATCGCGTATCTAGTAGTAATATAATAATATTCAACAAACTCTAATTAGTGTATGAGGAAAACTTTGATTGGGAACCAAAGAATGATTGAGCAGAATTAATTAGGAAGTGATTGTGACTGGGAAACTTTGTTATTGTGATATGTTTATTATATATTATTATATTATCGCTAGATATGCGTTATGAAGTTTATCTCATTGTTAGTTCGATACTCAACTCGTGATATGTGACTAGTTGAATAGGAACATATAATAAAAGAAAGAATATACTTATGAAATGAAACTGAGCGTAAATAAAAGTGAAAACAGACTCGGGAAGTCCAAGATCACAAAGGTGCTATAAGTAGTTCGATACCAATATAACTAAGGAAAATAGTCAGTTATAAAACTAATAGGAAATTGGTTAAGGAAGAAGTGTAAATGATTTAGGAACGCAAATACTGAACATGGACTCATTTCAAAATTAATATAATGAACTACTACAAATGTGAAACACTGAAGAAAATGTCATAACAGACTTAATTTAAGTCTCAAATGATTGGAGATCATTTGTTAAATATGAAGAATAAATGAAACTGAGACTTGTGAGAAACACAATATATGGAATATCTTGAATTTTAGAATGAGGTTAGTGTCAATTACGGTAGTAATTAGGGAAGGCCTATTCTATGAAGTATTGAGATAATTAATAACCAATCACAAGTTGCTTCCAAAAATAGTTTGAATGAGAGACATGAGTTTTTGAAAATAGAAATTAATTAGACAGACAGAGTTTTGAAAAGAAATAACAATGGGATTAAATGATATGACCAGTTAAGTTGTCTAAGTTGGTTTCTATGAAAATAAAATACTTAAAAGCAAAATATTCTCTCATTTTCGAAAAAAAACAAAATGAAATGTAAAATAGAACCGTAGGTTAAAATAATCAATGAGTTGATTGATTCTATTATTTCTCAATCAAGTTGCTTATTCTTAAGCGACATTTAGTATATGGTTCTTGAGTTGAATAAGGAAATGATTAAATGAATGTGAAATATTAAGTTAGGGGTGATCATTGCTAGCACCAGGTAAGGTGTTGTTACGAAACAAATATGAACAAAGTTTATAGCTTAAAAGTAAAAAAATGAAAGGCGTAGTGATAAGATCAACATGTCAGAAGTTGAGATTGGGGAAATGGTATAATAATAGCTAGGATTAGCTATTATACATAAACACAAGTAGTTGTGTTTTGAAACTCAAATTACTAATAGTCACTTCTAACCAAATTAAGATTTTGATGCCTATCTGTAGTGGGGCCATATTCTAGGCTGCTTTGCTACAAGCCACGTAGCATCCAACGTCACCAAGCCTTGCCACATCATGGCTCGCTTATTCTTGATGTCCCGCGACCCACCTGGCTACTTACACTTTTCCATTTAACCCTAACTTAGCTAATCAATTTCCATATAAATATTAACGATTCCATTTGCTAGTTATAAATTTATCCAGTTATATCACAATTTTACAACGGAAGTCTTAAATCAAGTAATTTATGCAGTATTTAACAATCCTAAGTAGTGGAAAACTCGACAAAAGATACCATGTATATATCAAGGCGAGATAAACAAAAAATCCATATACCAGTAATCAGTGTTCTACAGTTCCCAAAACCAAACAAAAATAAAATAAATACATATTGTAGTCACACACGAGATGGCTCTACTATCTCAAAGGTAGTCGCCCAATACCTCCTTGCCCTTGCCCTTGCTTGTCAAAGGACCTTCACTCAGTCACCCAACAAATACAGTGACGAGTCCAGTGAGTAAAATCCCAAGAGAAGTCCACACAATATTCATGAAATAAAACTGCAAACTACAAGACATGCAAATATAACACCTTGTAATAGTACGTCATATTCCCATGAATGTAGGCAGCACATGACAAGCAAAATCAGTAGCATGAAATAAATAACAACATATACCAACTAAACCAGTTCAGAAATAAAGCATAAATCATTAAACATCCGTATAATCAAGAGAAAAACCTGTCCAACACTAGCCTGTAATCTATAAATTGAATGGGAACCACGTATATACTTACAGGCTTATAGTGACTAAACCTCAACTTCAGTAAATGGCATGGTCCCTTCCCGACGCTGTTACACATTAGGACCACCATAATCCCTCCCAACGGTCGTAGATATATTCTACTGCCATCGACACGAGCAATATCACAAGTAACCCGTGCAAGCGATTTAGCCACAACTAATATATACTCAAATCGAAGTAGGAGTGAAAACTCCATGCGTGCCCACTAGCGGTCAGACATAAAATACGAAATCAATAAACCAAACCATGAATTCTGTGAGGCATTCCAATGGGTTTACGCACCTTAATCCACGCTCTGACTTCCCCAGACTCCCGTATCAGAAGTGACAGCTCCCTAACACCGAGCTACGATCCCCCAAGTCACTGAAGTCCAATTTTATAGTTTAAGGTATGCCATAGTGTTTAGACATGTATTAAGTGAAAATTTACCAAAACAACCTTTAATTTCCATTTCTGATCAGCAGTTAGTGCGTTATAGGCTTGGTGTAGCGCGCTTTGTAGTGGTAGCATGCTAGATTAATGATGTAGAACACTACTATTCTTTATCTTGAAGAACAGCAGGAAACCCAGAACGATTTGCGAGCTATCCTCCCTAGGTAGCGCGCTAACTAGCCTCTGGGATAGAATTCTCAAATCAAGAATTCTATCTTTCTCCTCCAATTTGGCTACCTAAACTTGTTTTACACCTTCTTTACATCAAATTAATCTCAAAACATCAAGTACCTCAACTCAGAACATCAATTTGACTAACTTAATTAATTTCATAAAATCCACTAATTTTCCTAAATTGTCCAAAAACCCAAAAACATCAAAACTATTGATAATTCCTTATTGGAAATGATAATTTAACATATAATTCATCAAAATATCACCAAAAACCAGGGATCTATCCCTTAAATTTGATTTTCCATCAAAACTCCCAAAAACAGGTTCATTGGATAGAGGAGATGATGGAGAAGATGATTACCTATGTTTTAATCTTCCAATTGAGCTCCAAGTTAGTTGAATTCCAATTCCAGCAGTCTCCTTCTTCTTCTTCCCCAGCAAGTGTAGTTGATTTGGTTCATTTGCATGTGTTGATCAAACTTATCATATATATCACTTTGAGATTAATTCCTAGCCCTTCATCCTTATGCATTTACGTATCTCGAGGATTATCTAATGGTCCACCATGAGCCACTTAGCCCACTCACTCCCACGAACTCTCCTTATGTGACACTAATTTCCTACTCATCTGGTTCCTAGATGTCTCGGTGCACATCTCTAGACAAATCCTTTAGTTCCCAATTAATTTAAATAAACTATAGGCCTTGATTTACTTAATTATTCACCTTAGCTTAGGCCCACATAATACCTATGGTTATTGTTTTTAGTCACCAACAATTATCAACTTATGGTCCACCTAACCCTTGACTACCCGACACTCAGTGCCCTGCTTCTCGGCATACATTTCGAGGCACGCCATAGCCTATTGTTTTAATTTCAATTAACTTAGCCTATGGTCACATTACCCATTTAATTTATTTACTATTCATCTTGACATGGATTAGTCTAGTTTCCTAGCATACCCATAGTTCGCCTACCCGACACTTGTGTTGACACGCAATTCGAGGCAACTACCCATCACACACCCTCGCACGATATTGTTATTCAACTTACACACTTATGGTGCAATATAATAATATTTTAAACACTACATATACACAACCACCATTCCATAAATAACATATTTCTTCGGTTCTCGTGTCATAGCAAACCGAGTTGTCTATGTAACGCCTGAATTACGATCGTTAATCCCTTAGATTAACACTAATCCTAGTTTAATTAATTTAGGCCGTTACAATATCACTATGGCCTTAAATATAACAAATGAAGAGATAGATGTACTGATTGAGAATCAGTAAGTGATATGTATATGAATTCAGTAAAAAACTCTTATATAGTGAGAATTTCCATTTATAAGACTTGGAGGATTAAAATAGCATTTTTAAAAGTTTAATTAGTTGTTAAGTTGATCAATAGTTTGAAAATTCAAATTTTTCTCTCTCTTCAATTGATATCTTATATAGTCTCTTGAAAATTACCAAAATCTTTTTTGAGAAAATGAAAAGTCGAAAATGTTGAGACAAATGGAAACAACCGAAGGCAATAACAAATATTAGAACTATTTGGTTCACGAAATTTTTATATTTTGAACAAAGATTACCTTAGGAAGACTTCGATTCATTGAATGATAATAAGAAGTCACACTGTCCTTAGCTATAATTCCAGAAAGAGAAGAGATGAAACAAATTACTTTTCTAAGTTAAGGTTAAGAAGCTGTAAGTGGGCTAAGTGTTGAACGGAGGTGTAATAAGTATGTAAAAGGACAACGATGAGATCAATGTGAGAATAGCTAACATTCACAAAACTAAAAGGAATAAACTATGTGTACAAAATAAAATGAGACTTTGAGATGAATTGTGACTGTTGGAAGTGACACGAACAGACTCCTTTAGTCAAGGTAAGGCACTGGAGTTGTTATGCATGACCTAAAGTCTTAAGTAACTCCGTATCCTAGTCTTGATTAATTCAAAGCATAAAAGACAGGTGTGACGACTCCTGTCTTTCAATAATCGAATGAACTGAGGATTGTCAGAATAAAATAGTCTATAATGATTCATTGGACTCAATTGGAAGATGAAGTATAAGCCACTTAATGGTAAAAAATCCTTACATATGCATAAAAATGGAAATTTTAGGTCAACGAGTCCCGATCAAATTATGATTCAAACTATAAGTTTGGTAAAATTTAATATATTCTCACGAAGATCTTATAAGTAAGCAAACTCGAAAAGTTGAAAAAGTTGAACCAAAGTAGTATACAACTAATATCAGTGAATATGTTGTATATTGGTTCAAATGTTGTGTTACACCATGTAATCAGTCAATGGTGAAAATTTCAATCACTAGGTTATTGTAAATTGGAGTTGATGTAAGATGCCTTTATGGACGATGAAGATACAAATAAAAAAAGAGACGCACAACTTACAGTTTAGTTAGTAACTATTACTCGTATTGGTTTAAAATACTGAATAAAGTACATTTTATCAGGCTAAGATATGTTTGAAGTACTAAATATTCTTCCACTATAAACTGAAAAAAGTCAAAAGTATGTATTGAGTAGAGATGGAAAAGAAATAACATATTTATAAACATTTATGTGATACAAGTTAAAAGTTATAATTTGAGAGTATAATAAAGGAATATGTTGATCTCTGTTAAAATGCATATATCTACTCAAGATAAGGATAACTGTCTCCATTCAAGCAAGGAAAAAAGTCTAGCGAACAGTTAGAGATCTTTAACGCCAGATAGTTATTCACAATTTGGGATGAACTATAATATGAATAACGTTGAGAATTCCCTTTCAGTGTTGCATTTGATACTTAAGATAGCAGAAGAGAATATAAAGAAACCCTCTACCAATGTGATGATGGTCTAAAAGGGAACGGCCATGAAAAAGTAGATAGCTAAAAGCAAAGTTGTAGTTGTCAAAGCTATTGTGACTGTCACAGATCTTGGGGAACCAATAAAGCCTAAGGTTGCTTCTGCTTCACAACCCTATAAAGAGAAAAAAATGAAGTAACTATCATTTCAGCCATGCTCCTGGTCATTGGTTTAGAAATTATGAATTTTACTTGAAAGATTCGAAGAAAACGAAGAAAGATAGTGTAACTGCCGCTTTAGGTATTTATGTTATAGAAATTAATTTATCTATTATTGCTTCCTAGGTTTTAGATAGGAAATGTGGATTTGACATTTGTATTAATGTGCAGGAGATTGTCTTACGTGTCGGGAATAGAGCATGAGTTGCTACCATAGCTGTGGGATTTTATGATTTAGTTTTACCTAGTGGACTTATTTTATTTTTAAATAATTGTTATTATGTCACTACCACGAGCAAAAACATCATCTTTGTTTCATGTTTGGATTTTGATTGTTTTAGTTTCATTATTGCGTATAATAAATGCTTTTTTTTTCTTGTAAATGCATATGTCATGCAAATGCTGATTTGTGTGATTGTCTTTATATACTGAACATGAAAATTTTTAGAGATATTCTCATTTTTAACAAAAATACAAAAAGAATCAAGTTAAATTATTTGTATCAGACCTACCTTTGGCATTGTTGTCTTGGCGACATAAATAAGAAACACATTTCAAAGCTCCAAAAAGATGGATTTTTAGATTCATTTGATTTTGAATCATATGAAACATGCAAACCTTGATTGTTAGGCAAAATCACTAAAAGTCCCTTTACTTCGCACAATGACAGGGCTTGTGATTTATTGGGTCCAATGCATACTGATGTATGCGGTCCTATAAATAATATAGCTAAAGGAGGTTATCAGTACTTCATAACTTTCAATGATGACTTTTGCAAAGTTAGTTGTGTATCTCATAAAAAATAAAGCTGAATCATTTCAAATGTTTCGTACATTTTAGAATGATGTGCAAAATTAAATTTGTAAAACTACTAAGGCACTTCGATCAAATCGAGGAGGTGGGTAATTGAGCCGAGGATTTGATGAAGATCTTACAATTGACTCCGCTAGTAGTTGCACAATAGACTAGGGTTTTTGAAAAAAAAATATGGACTTTAGTAGATATGGTTCAATCTATGATGAGTCATTCAGATCTTCCTATATTTTGTTTGGGCCATGGCTTAGAAACTGCTGAGTTTACATTAAATCAAGTTCTTTCTGAAGCGGTTGATAGAACACCATAAGAGATATGATATGGTAAGAGACCTAGATTATCTTTACTTAAGATTTGGGGTTGTGAGGCTTATTTTAAATGTCAAGTTTAAGAAATATTAGGCCCTAAATATGATAAGTGTAAATTTTTGGGTTATCCTAAAGAAACCAATGGATACTAATTTTATCATCACTCTGAGAACAAAATGTTTGTTGCTTGGGATTGTACCTTTAAGAAAAACAATTTATTTCAAAAGATACCTGTAGGAATAAAGTAAGTCTTAAGAACTTCAAGCACCACAAACAGACACTTAATCTTTAATGGAAGTCAGCAAAGTTCTGAACTAGTTGAACATCTGCTGGCATCACAAGGACCACGTCTGTCTGGTAGGACAAAACATGAGCCTAAAAGATATGGATTTCTCATTACTGATAACAGTGAGGTATTACTTATGGATCTAAATGAGCCCACTAGTTATCATAAGGCTTTCTCTAGCTCCAAGTTAGATAAATGACTTAGTGCCATGATCTCTGAGATGCAATCTACATACCAAGTTTGGAACTTGGTTGATTTACATGAAGGTGTAAGATCATTGGATGTAAATGAGTTTTCAATAAGAAAACAAACATGCATGGCAAAGTATAGACTTATAAAGCACGACTAATAGCAAAAGGTTTCAAACAAACTCAAAGTGTAGATTATGATGTGAATTTTCCTCATGTAGCCATGATTAAATCCATTAGAATTTTATTGCCATAGCTACATATTATGACTACGAGATATGACAAATAGATTTCAAAACCAATTTTCTAATGGAAAGCTACTTGAGTATGTGTATATGATACAACCTTAAGGTTTAGTTTATCATAAGAATTCTAAGAAAGCGTGTAAGTTTAAAATATCATTTATTGATTAAAATAAGATTTTTAGAGTTGGAATCTTTGTTTTAATGAAACAATTAAGGAATTTGGTTTCATTAAGAATGAGGATGAGTCTTGTGTATACAAGAAAGTTATTGGGATCGTATATGTTTTCTTGGTACTTTATGTTGATGATATATTGCTAATTGGAAATGACATCCAATCTTGGAAAATGTCAAGTCTAGGTTAGGGAAATGTTTTGCAATAAAGGACTTACGACATGCAACCTTTATCCTCGAGATAAAGATCTATAAGGATAAATCTAAAAGGCTTATTGCTTTGAGTCAGAGCACTTACATAGACAAGGTTTTGAATAGGTTCAGTTTATAAGATTCTAAAATAGGATTAATACCTACATCCTATGGCAGAAGTCTCATAAAGACTTATGTGTCCTAAGACAAATGTTGAGCAAGACCGTATGAAAAAGATTTCATATGCATCAGCTATTGGATCTATAATGTATGTCATGTTATGCGCTCAACCCAATGTATCATTTGCTTTAAGCACAACGAGTATATATCAGTCAAATCCTGGTAAGAGTCACTCGATAGCACTAAAGAACATTCTTTAGTACTTGAGAAGGACTATATAAGTGTTTTTTGTTGTAAATTGTTACATAGACATAAGTTTTCAAACTGATATATATTACTTAATATCGTACTATCAATATATATTTATTTTGAATGGTGGCACATTAAGTTGGAAAACTTCGAAGCACGAAACTAAAGCAGATTCTACAACAAAAATTGAGTACACTGCCGCTTCTGATGTAGTAAAGGAGGCTGTTTGGATCTAAAAGTTTATTTTTGAAATATGTGTGGTTCTAAGTATTTATAACCCCATTTGCTTGTATTATGAAAACAAACAGGAAATAACACAAGCAAAGGAACCTAGATCACATAACAGATCGAAACATATTCTTAGACATTTTCATTTTATTAAAAAATCATTGAGAGGGGAGACGTGAAGATTTGCAGAGTTCCTAAATGAGACAATGTTGTTGATTCATTGACGAATGTTCTTCTACAATTGAGATATGATGGTCATGTTAGGTTAATAGGTAGTAGATATATGAAAGATTAGCCCTAGTGCAAGTGGGAGATGTTAGGGCATGTGCCCTAGGTCAATCTATGAACATCATTTCGTTTACTATTTTGTTTAATAAAATAGAGGATTTTATTTGTTGTTTATTATAATTAGGTTGAATGTTTACTTTTTAATAAAATCTATGGATGTTTACTAAAATACCCTAAATGTCCCTAGTCGGTCATTATACAAGGAACTATAATTAATTAAGACTAGTATGAGTCCTGAATGATGGTCAGCTAATGATCATAAATATAGGGATATGAATCAAGATCATGATTACTTTAGGGAACAATGTACTGGACCAACACACTATAAGAACACCACATGGAATAAGTCAAAGGTGTTACTCATGGTAGGTAAATCATTTAGTCATTTGACTTAAGACTACCAGAGACTCGAACACTATGAGCAAAGTGATTTAGTGCAATCAAACATTGCCTTAAATTGGACGGTTATAAAAGTTGTGATTGGTTACTTTGTGAAAAATGTGTGAGAGAGACTCGTAAAGAAAGAGATAACATTGAATCCCTCGTAAGGATAGACTTATAAATGGCTAAGTCCAAGAGAATTTATATGATCAAAGTCACTTGGATATTTTGAGTCTACCTTCATATCGAAACTAGTACAATTGAACATTAAGAATTACTTTTCCGTGCCTTATGTTTAATCAAGTAATATCATACAAAAAAACAGTTGGCTTTTGGGGTTCAAAACCCATTGAATATTTTAAATTTTTATTTTGAACCCCAACCGGATCTAATATGAATTCCATTAAAGTGATCAACAAAGGTAAACCATTTCTCAAACATTAGTTTTCTTCTTTGTGTTGATTGATGCTAAAGACGCTGCAAAAGACAAACGTCCTCTATCATAACATAATATATATGTATATTAAATAAAATAAAAATTATAAATTTTACCTACAAACGAGGCGCACAACTACGTCCATAGGAAAAGAGTTAGGCGTGTCCCAACCCTCGACTTTCGCACCGAGCAACGGGAGACCCACGGGACCCACACTAGTGGTCCGCAAAATAAATCTAAAAATAAATTGTAATTAATATGACTAGTCATTGATGTGAATATGTCTTAAATTGTTTAGTTTCTCAAGGCAGTTCGCATTTTACCCTGAGCACGCGAGGATCGAAAATAGGATTCGCGGCGAGTTGAGGTAAGTGGGGAGCTTGCTTAATTATTAAATATGGCATGATATTAGTTATGTTAGGATGTACGTTTTTAACTAGAGACTTGGGAAATGTGTTGCATCATGCTATTGGCTTGGATCTATCTATCTGTAAAATGTGAATGTGTTTATTTTCCCCTCATATGATATTCATTGCCCCATGATGTTTATAGAGTCCCCACCGAGGGTATTATTAGCAAGTAATATCTTATGCCCCGGGATGTTTGTTGTGGCACTGAAGGCTATACTATTTATTTCCTCAGGATGTTTGTGGAATTTTCCATCGATTGCTTTACTTGTCTAATTGAATTTATAAGTGTATCAATTAGGGGATATAGGGTCGTGCATCAGTGATAGCTTTGGATAAACCTACTATTGGGTTGATGGGATTAATGAGATGGCACAAAAAGCCTTTGTGTCGTCTAGTGTTTGCCATCACCTCGAGGGTAGGTCAATCAGTCATCGGATTCTTGCAAATAACTAATATGCATTGAATGAGACCATAACTTTATATTATTACTATTTTTTATGGTATCTCTCTTTTGTTAACCCTATGCAAGATGATGATGAGTTTTTACTTCAATATTCTATATCAATCGTATTGACGTGGTTTATTAATGCTTTATAAATTCATGCGATGTCATGTTTTATATGCTTCTTTATTCAATTTCAATTCATGCTAGCCTTGCAGGCTTATTGAGTATTATTTGCGTATTTGATGGTTGAGCGGGTTTTCTATATTACTAGGCTCCATTGGTTCTTTTTGGTCACCCACTTACATCTAAGGACCATTCACATCGGTGTTAGATTGAGATAAGGGAAAGGCGATAGCTTGAAGCCTTCTCTTTTGATGTGAGCTTTATAATGATAGTATCTATTTATTTGATTTTGAAATTATCGAACTTGGGATGTATATAAATAGGTATTCCGGGTAGATTGAACCTTAATCTTATTAATTTAAACGACTTCGTAGTTTTTGAATGACTTAAGTTGTTGTAAGGATTTGAAAAAACAACGATAGTTTTAAAGTATGTCATATGGATTTTCATTTATTTAATTCAACAAGTATTTATCTACATGCCCTAGTTTGATATTCCACAGGTTGTTTTAGGCGTGCCAGACTGCTCGCTAGGGCCCGATTTGTCAATGGACGTTGAGGCGATCTGGGATGGGCGACCCGACCCTAGGTCAAGGAAGGTTATCTTATAGACCAACCCCTGGTGTTAGTAAAACTACATGTCCTGCCATGATTATTGTTTGAGTTTGAAATAAGGATGGTGGAGAAATTGCATTTGGTGATCTTATGCTTTCCTGACACTTTTGTGTTAGGTGGTCATGACAGAGTAGAACCTTTCATAATGGAGGTCACAGAAGAGTCCAAGGCCATATGAAAAGGCATGCACGTCTCATTACCCAAGGCAGCAGGGATGTTTTTCATTAGCGAATTCTCCAAACTTGTGGGTGTCACGTCAGCTATCACGTGATAAGTGATTATTTAGAATTATATTGTATTAGTTTACTAGTATAATTGGCCTAAATATCTTGAAATGAGCTCTAATTGATGGTATTTACGTATTTTCAAGTATACAAGGCATAAAGGAGCCAAACGAGGGAATTCATGAAGAAATGAGGCTAAAATAAATAAAAGTGGGATTGACGCCATGACTAAAAAGCTTGAGGTTGTCGGGAGATGGAGAATGAGCATGGGAGATGAATGCACAGTGTGGGAGACTAAGGCAAGGAGAAAAAAGTCAGGATGGCTGGCACAATGGAGGCACCGTAGGTGATAAGGGACAACGCTGGGACAAGATACGCAGGGGGCCAGGTCTAGTGAATGATGAAAAAGAAAATAAAGTGGCCGAAGCCATCACGGCGTCGTGACATTACATACACATCGCTAGATCATAAGTGACAGGGCCGAGAAAAAAGGAAATAGAAAGTTGGAGTTCTATTTCGTGTGAAATCATCTATTAGGGTTTCTAATTATTTTCTAAAGTATCTTAGGAGTATAAATATGTATTAGAACATGGTAAACATATACAATACCACCCATTAGCAACAACTATCATAAAGTAGCATAGGTTTACTTTATTCTAGAGTACTAAGAAGATTTGTGAATGAAAAAGACATTTAAGACTCAAGTATGGTGATTTGTGTGACAAGTCAATAATTAGAAATGTTTTATAATGTAATTAAGATTTATTTAAGATATAAATGATGATATTACACTAGGTATTCTTTTGTTTTTGTGATTTTAGGATTTAGTTAGAAAAATAAAAAAATAGAAGAAAAAGAGGAAGAAGAGCAAAATAAACAACTGAAAATTAGTGCAAGTTATTAACCTGTGATAGGAGTATACACTAGGAATTGTTGTCAAAATCATTAGAAGAGACGAGCCAGCGAATCATCAGCGAATTGGAGTTTACACTTCGAATTTCCAGATGAATCCATGGAGCATAGAGACCAAATTCAGTGATTAACTCAGCGATTTACGAATATAATGGAATCGCTAAGAAATTGATGAGGTTGGTTACCAGTTTTTAGATTATTAGGAAGAAATTTGAGTTTATCTATAATTTTTACACTTAGGAGACTTTAAATAGGACCTTAGGACTTCTAAATTAGAATCTTCTCTAAGCCCTCTATTAGTTATAAGTTAGTTTTTGTTGAGTTTATGGTTGAAGCTACATTAGAGCTTTGATTTATTTGATTAAGAGGTATTTATTTAATTATGTTTTTCAATTATATTATTATGTTATTTATTTCAACCATGAGTAAGTAGTTCATTACTCTAAACATACCCTAGACATGTATATACTTTGGATTGCTATATAGTAATAATTAAGGAATCATGTACTTAATGCATTAAATATAATCATACAAAATAATCACAGTTTTAATAAGCTATTTTTGAGTATTGGTATAGTGGTCTTTTGATTCTTGTGTTGCATGCATAGTTGCAAATATGTATAGTGGTATTTTGATTTTGATTCTATGTCTATGATTATTGACAACAATTATAGATGTAGTAACTAAGATATATCTATAGATCCATATTACTTGTGTGGATGTTCTAGGTGATTATTTTCCAAGTTATTTATTGATTAGCATATTTTGATTAATATTTGGTTTTAGATTAGGCATGATTTTCATTGAGTGTTAATGCTATCGTAATTTCTATTTTGTTGCATTTTATCCATTAGATAGATTTACAATAATAAGGATATGGCTTATTTTGCATTGAATATCGAAAAATCTATGGTTTGCTAAAGGCTATCAATCTATTATGAATTAGGATTAATGATTCCAAAATTTCATGTGATATAATTATAACTAGGTTATGAAGTGATGTTATGTTCTAGTGTTTGAATGCAATCCAAGAATATTACATTGTTTAGTGGGGGGTTTGTTTAGATGTTTGTTTAGATATTTATACTATATTGAAATTGAATTTTCCTTAATTAAGTTTGCATTGAATTCTTTGAATTGGTTTAGTTAGTTTGTTTAATTAAGTTATTCGTTATAGTTTTTAGTTATTTGGTATTTTAATTCTCGTTTAATTAAATTGACTACATTAAGAAAAACGAGACAAAAATAATTTTCTTAGAAGTTTGCAAAATCCCTATGGAGACGATATCTCATTTGTCATAACTACTAATAATAGGAAAATACGAGAAAAAACTGTGCATGGTAGACACGTGTAATTGGGTATTGTTTTTATCGATTTAATTAAAGTTATTTGATTATAACTTTAATTGAAATGAATACAACTATGTGCATGTTTGTTTCAGTGAAATGTTAGTAGTTCATTAATCTTAGAGATCAATGTATCCTATAGTATGAATGTTATGCTATAAATATGAATAGATTTTAAAGTTGAAAATTGCAATGGTTATAATTTGTATTGATTTTGAGCGTAATGCTATGAACAACTTGATCACGTGTTTTTGGATATTAGGTTTTAGAAGTTATCGTGGCCATTGAAGTTCTTAAGATGGATATGGACGGTACAACCATAAAATACATAACATCGATATATAGTTCTTGATTTGGGAGGCACGGATAGTAAACTTAATTGGTTATTAATATAAAGATTTGAAACTTACAGCAATGCGGAGATTGTGTTATTCACATCAATAGGTGGAGTTCTAGTTTGTACATTAGAATCTTTTCCATCATGACACTAGATTGAAGTGGATTTGAAAGAAATCTATCTATTCTAATTAGGCATTGCACACACATACTAAAGATGAATAAAGTGAGTTGACGAGCATAGTATTTCATTACCTAGTGAAGTTGTGAACTAAGATATTCTTAATATAAAAGTATAAAAGTAATTTACATTGATTTGTTAGAATAGTGTAGTTTAGTTATAAAAACAAATTAAAAATGATCTACTTAGCAATAGAGTAATTTTGACTCGGTTATATTGAGTGCATATACCTTTCCCTGAGGACAATATTCGTAATCAACGTAAGGTGGTCACACAATTGAGCCATTATACTAGTGGCCAAGATCAAGTTTTTGGCACCGTTGCTGGGGATTGGTAAGCACTTAGACTTAGTTAGTTAGAAAAGTTGTCAATTTTTATTTTAATTAATTTACTTTCAAGTTTATAAAAACAAAAAGGAAAAAAAATAAAAGGTTTAAGTTTCAAGTTTGACATCTGCACATGATCTTTTGTGTTTTCTTTTTAGGGATAATCAGTGCGTGAGTTGCAAATGAGAGAAAAACTTAGTGCCTTACGACACTAAGATTGACAGAACGAACAAAGAAAAGAAAAAGAAAAGAATCAAGATGGTAGAGGATCATGCATAAAACCAATAATAGGGACGAGAGAATAACTAACCTGAAAGTGATCTGGTAGTGCAAGACTGAGTGTGGGGACAGTGATGCCTTCGTGACTACTTCAAGCCATAAATTCAAGAGACTTACAACATAGTGATGCAACATCAATGAAACAGCACCAAGTTCAAACTGAGACCATATTTAATCGACATGGTAAAAAAATAGCTTGTTCAACTGGCTAGCCAATGAAGATCAAGTTGCACATGAAGAGAATTTCTTGGAGAAACGTAGCACCATGCACATTATCAGAGTTACAAAGGAGGTGGTCAAGATGAGAATTTTTCCATTCTCATTAGGTGGAAAAGGCGAATCCTGGTTCATAGGATTGAACGCAGGTTCCTCATAGGTAGAAATTAATGAAATATTTCTAAACAAGTTCTTTCACCTAGTGACGGTTCATGAAAGGAAATATGAAATTAATCAAATCAAGCAAGAAGATACCAAGTTTCTTAGTGAGGCCCGGGAAAGATTTAAGGAGATGATGAGGAGATGTGTTGACATGGATACATGAAATAGGTAGAATTCTTAATTTTTTACTATGTGGGATGAACCACGACACCATAAAACTAGTAGATGCTGCAGCAGGTGGTTCTCTACTAACCAAGGATGAGGAAAGAGCATTGGATATCCTAACTCTTATATCTCAGAACGTTACAATCGATAATCGTTCCATAGTGAGGAATCCAGCAGGCGTATATGAGATTAATTTGCAAGCTGCGATTATGGCACAACTATCGAACATGAGAAATCAAATGACAACATGAAATGGGACAGCAAGGTCTACAAGTACAAGGTATACAACAACCATTAATCACCATGCCATGGTAGTTAATCAAATGGACATCCTGATAATGCACTGAAGTTACCTCTAGGCTTCGATCGACAAGTTCGGGCCGAGAGGAATGACTCCTTAAAGGTTTTATTAAGGAGACAACAACAGCAACCCCAACTTTTCATATGAAAATCCTGATAACACATAAAATTTACCTCTAGCCTTTGATCAACAAGTCCAATAAAGGAAGGTAGGGCAAAGCGAAGTGATGACTTCATTGAAGGCAATTGAGAAACTCTTACATACTATGGACATGAGCAATAGGGAACGACATGAGAAGCACGAGAAAAAGATGGAAAATGTGAAGCAAGCTATGAAGAGAATGGATGATGAGAGATCACAATTCATCAAGAACCTGGAGAGACAGATTGGTCTGTTAGCAATTGCCTTGAATTCAAGGAACAGAGGATAGTTTCTGAGTAAAACTATCACAAACCCCAAGGAGAATGTTAGTGCTATTCACATGATGTGCACTAAGGCAACGGATGAGCCAAGACAAGAGCTAGTGATGTACAAGCCAGAAAGAGTCAATACTTTAGGTATGAGTAAATATGATGTGATGCATGAAAAGAGAACGAAAGTGAGGCAAGATGAATTTGAAGGACTCAAGAAACGATTAAATGCCTTAAAAATCAAAAGAATGGAAAGAAATAATGAAAAGCTAAACAACAAAATGAAGGATCTTCTCAAGAAGCACCGAAGAGAAATAATATCAAGGTGGTTCCAAGGAAGCCGAAACCAAAGTTTAATTCTATAACGAGACTTCAACTAACCAAGAGGAGAGATCCTAGAGACATATGCATACCAATAAGCATTGATGGATACCGGTTTAGAAATGTCTTATGTAATACGGGCGCCTCAGTCAATGCCATGCCAATAATGAATTTGTTACAGGTCGATTTGAAGATCAATTGTCCAGATACAACAATTTTGCAAGTAGTTGATGGCTACTTGGAACAAACCATCGAGAAAGTCCTGAATGCGCATGCGAAAGTGGGTAGATTCACATTCGTGGCGGATTTTGAGGGTATGGATCACAATATGGATGATAATGTTTCTATAATACTTGGGTGACCATTCTTGAATAGTGTCAATGCAACATTGCATACAAAGGAGAAAAAGAACACAATGAGTATCGAGGAGGATGATGATGCTGAGAAGGTTACCGTTGTTGATGGGCAAGAAGTACGTCCAAATCGGTAACACGTGTCAAGCGTGCACATTAGCTTCTCGTATTTTCCTATTATTTATAGTAGTGGTAAATGAGATATCGTCTCCACATGGATTTTGCAAATTTCAAAGGAATGTATTTTTCCCTATTTTTCTTAATTTAGTTAATCTAATTAAACTTGAATTAAAATACCAAATAACAAGAAACTATAACTACTAATTTAATTAACCAAATTAACTAGACTAATTCAAACAATTCAATGGAAACTTTATTGAACAATATTCAAATTCAATATAATGTAAATATCTAAACAAACATCCAAACAAACCCCCACTAAATAATGTAATATACTTGGATTGCATTCAAACAATAGAACATAACATCACTTCATAACATAGTTATAATCATAACACATGTAATCTTGGAATCATTAAATCCTAATTCATAATAGATTATTTTCCTATATTCAATGGAATATATTCTTATCTTTGTAAATCTACCTATTTGGTAAAACTCAATATCATGGAAACACGATAACATTAACAATCAACTAAAATCATGCCTAATCTAAATCAAAATAAATAAGAATATGCTAATTAATTAATAACTTAGAACACAATCATCTAGGACATGCGCTCGGGAAAAGATAGATTAATCCTAGTTTCTACTTTTGTAATTGTTGTCAATAATCATAGATATAAATTTAGAATAAAAAAACCATAATACAAATTTGCAACTACGCATGCAATATCAATCTTCATTAGCTGTAATACGCTAAAACAACTAATTAAATTTGTGGTTCACGTGTATCAATAGGTTTAAAGCATTAAGTTCATGATTCCTTAATTACAACTATTTAACAATCCAAAGTATATACATGTCTAGGGTTTGTTTAGATTGCTAAACTACTCACTCATACTGGAAATAAATGACATAATGATATAATTGAAAGACGTGATAAATAAATAAATACCTCTTAAATAAATTAAAGCTCCAATGTAGTTTCAAACATAGACTAAATAAAACTAAACTTATAGAGCTTAGAGAGTTGAAGCCCTATAGTCCTATTTATAGTCTCCTAAGTTATACATGTCCTAAATAAATGCAGATTCTTCATATAAAGCTAAAATAAGTCGTAACAAACCTCAACAATTTATCAGCAATTCCATTTTGTACACAAATCGTTGAGTTAATCACTGCAATTATCTCTTTATGCTCTACGAATTCAATTGCTGATTTGTCGTATAGTTTTCAATTCGCCAAGGATTAGCTGACACTTTTTTGTTACTGATTTAGGTGGCAATTCCCTATGTAATCCTACATCGCTTGCTATTCGCTTGACTTTTTCTCCGGTTGACTGTTTTACTTTTTTTTCATTTCTTCATTTTCCTAATTAAATCGAAAAATCATAAAAACAAGAGAATACCTAGTGTAATATCATCATTTATAACTAAAATAAACCTAAATTACGCTATAAAATATGTCTAATTATTGACTTGTCAAATACCCATAAACTCAACACTTTGTTGTCCCAAGCAATGGAATACTCTTCATCATATTATTTTTTCATTCTTTATAAATCGATTTCGATCTAATTCCTCTTAACTTTAAATAATAAAATTTTAAAATAGTATTGATTTTCAAATAGCAACCTATTACCCACAAGTAAATAGAGGTTATGATAGAATAAAATGATTTAGACAAAATGTAACATCACTTAAATGATAACCCAACCACCCAATGCAACACCCTGTAGAACCTAAATTTCATTATCAAGGCCACTACATAATATAGGTTTTCTCAATCTCTACTGACAAGCATAAAGCTTAGGATGACTAGTATAGAATCTCAAAACACAAAAACCACTATATTAATCTTAATTTTACAAAATACTTTATGAAAGCAACAAAATCAAAATTAATAGGGATTTTGCCATTATACCAATGAATATATCATTTAAAATGTGTTAAATTAAGAAATACTTTAATCAACTCTAGTTTCAAGCACTCGAGCTAAATTTTTTTATTAAGGAGTTTAAGAACATCCATCTTTTTCATCTCTAATTCTTTTCCACTCTATCCTTATTATTTCTTCTTTATTAAATATTTCTTTTGCTTTGGCTTTTGAGTCTCTGCTCCATTTCGTATGGATATTCTCACATTTCTCCCATTATAAATTATCTCCTCCATTTCCTATGGAATTTGTAGGAATCTCTATATATTGGTAAGCTCTTGTTAAAAATACTCACTGTCCACTAAAGTTGAAGAAAATATTCTTTCTAACTTATAGAAATTGATTTGTTTTAACCCATTTCTTCTTTCAATTATGGCAGAATAGCTTTATATATTTATATGAATACTATAAAAATTGTTAATCAATAGCCTTTGTATCACAAGATGTTTAAAAATCTATCTTGTTCATCTTGCACTATTATTTCGATCTTTTACATATTCTCATGACTAACACAAGACATTTAATTTGGTGTATACATCAACTAGTAAAGTTCATAAAAAATGGTATAAAAATTGATTCCTTCTACCATAAAATTTACTAGGATAAAAATATTAGTTCCATTGAGAATATATTATACATTCACCATCATTCTTTTCCTAACTAAATGTAAAAAAATTGAAATTCATACTTGAATTCAAAAGAAATTTGAGAAATTTCTTCAACTTACTTGAATATCGGATATATTTTAGCTTTACATCAATTCTTCACTTATCTTCTATCTTTCTTTCCTTTCCTTGCCTTCTTTGCTATCATTTTCACGCTTAAACTAAAATAACCCAAACTCATTCCAAATATGATCCACAAGGTTTAAAAATGAAGTCAAATTTCCAACAAAATAAATATATCACGTGAAATATAAAGGAATTGATATAATCATAAATTGGATAGTTAATATAAGAACTAAATCATTATAGAATTGTCATTAAATAGAGTGCATAAAAAATATATGAATAAAACATCATCATTGTAAAATAATGTATAAAATCACCAATCATGGAGCCCATAGTATAGCACCACCACAAAAACATAGTATCACATATCACAAAATATATCACGATTACCATAGTAACATAGAAGACCTCCCACAATATCAGTCAGAGATAAAAAAGATAAACAGAATAAGTAAATCGATGTCACCATCTGGAAGTCGCATTGTCATCGTCTTTTGCAGAATCAATCTTTTGGGACAAGTAACTTAGAGTGTGGTCATAGAGGTTGTAGTTTGACCTGACACTCGTGGAACATTAAAAATATTATTAAGTGATAGCCTTATTTGTGTAGATGGTATAAGAACCTCAGCGCCTCCATGTCATATATGTCTTCTAGAAATTGTCCGCTCCATCTTGTGAATGCTTCTTGCTAAGGCCCTTTGGTTCTCGAACACAAGTTTTTGATTTCTTAGAGTTGTCATTTGATTGCGCAAACTTGTACCCATAAAGGTTAACTCTGTCTCTTCCACGTATAATACATCATAATCCCTGATAGTTTTCTCCACATTCGGATCATTCTAGCTTCCAACATTTCTTCCAAAATTCTTTTTGTGTCATTTATGATTTTCTTTTTAGATATGTATTTTTTCCGGCTATCTTAGCCTTCTCTCTCTCATCATCGGTGTCTTCATAACCTTTTACTTTTTAATATCTTTCTATAACTTCATCTATAATGGTGTTCATAGGTAGAACATCCATATTAAGCCCTGACATCTTTACTTGATCCGCCGTAAAAAAGTCGTGATCATCAAAAGAAAAGGTAGTCCATCATTTTTTGTTATGGTGATGGCACTCCTTATCGACTCGTAGATAAATTTGCCAACATCAAAATATCATAATCCCATAACGATGTGGTAAAGTAAGCGACTTTGTAGTTCACTATCTCATAATATTGCTGGCTCAGCTGTAAGCTGGCGTTGATGAAATAACACCAAGCTTTAATGATTTTCCTAAAAAAATTGGTGGTTATGTGCTTTGGGTACCCCACTATGTTAAAATTAAATCCATTACAATTAATTGCTTTTAAACCTCCCCTAATTGTCTCGGTGGCGTAATCGTACTTAATTGTATATTCAAATTTGGGGTACTTATTATTTTGTTTTTGGTGAAATTAATGTAAACGAAAATACCGATATATTCTTGTAGCGGAATAATCCACTATTCTCCCTCGAACTCATAAATCTATTTGACTGTCACTTCCATTGGCATTTGCATAAAACTCTCTTACCAAAATATTTAAACCCCTCTCCCTAGGAACATCCTTTAGGTCTAAGTTGTTATAGTCCCTAGTCAACAATCCCCTGTTCCTTGCCTCATTGATATCTAGGATTCTAGGCCTATATTTCAATTCATTCTTCACATTGAATCCCCTCTCCGAGATTAACTCCTATCTTTCAGTAAATCATTCTTAAATTTTTCAAAGGCTTTCCCATTGATAAAGTTTTTTTTCCTAAGTATATAATTTTTTCCCTCCTTCAGTATCTCTTGTTTTACTTCCTCATCTTCATCCTCATACTCTCCCTCAGAATGATTGGTAAATGATAAATGTGGAGTTGACTCTCTTTGTGGTCTAATTTTATGTGTGTCGAAAGAAGTTGAAGTTGGTTAGATTTGGGAAACTTTGGATTTCTTCTTTATTTTCTCTACTAACTTCCCTATCCTTTCTCCTCCCTTGAACCTCTACTCTTTTCACTTTCGACCATTTGGATAAGTACAAGTGAAAGAATGAACCTGTAAAACCATTTAAAATCAAATTTGTCAGAAAAAGTGTTTGGTTTAATTCAACATATATATCTAAAAGGGGAAATTCATCAATTTTTTTTATAAATCGAGAGTTTGAAATTCATATGAAATTTATCGATAAAACATAATTGAGGAAAATAATCGTTCGTAAGTAATTCAAATCATGCGATAGGCAAATACAAAAACCCTCAAACTCATTTAAAACTTAGTCTCAAATTAGTTTGCGTATAAAATTCAATCTATTCGCCATATACCAAAAAATAGTTCAAAGATTCGATAGCAATAAACAAATCCAAAATTGATGAAAAACCAAAAAATTAATCAAGAAAAGTTTAGGGTGTTTATTGATTACCTTCTTGAAAGTGATTGCTTCAAGATTGAAACTTCATACTCCTCTAAAACACTCTGCCAAGCTCCAATTCAAATTTCCTAGCTCAAGCCCTAGTCGGCTCTACAATCTCAAAACTCACCAAATTATGGGTTGAATGTGTGGAGTTTGAGGTAGGGATCACTTAAATAAACTAAAATCTTACTTTGAAAGGTTGAATCTAGTCGAAAATTGATCTTTTGATTGAAAAGTTGCAATAGTTTGTGACTGTGTAATGGATAAATGTGATAATTTTGGGTTTTTGTTTTGAGAAACTCGTATTCGTTCTCGATGAATCAAGGTTTAAGTGGATTCGCTGAAAAATCACTGAGAATGATCCTAAGTGGTTCAACAATTAGTTCAGCCAATCCTATTTCTAAGGTCAAATTGGTGGCAAATCCCTGACCTTGAAACTACACTAAAACATTTCGCTCAATGCTGCGGATTTTCTCTGCGAATTCTTGTATAAACTGGAATCACTAAGAAATAGCAAGCCTATTTTAACTATTTTCTCAATTTTACTAATTTATCCACTTAATTACCTCATATCCAATAAAAATGCATAAACTTTGAAAATTATCAGATTTTAAATATGATTTTTACAAAATAATAATTTCATTACTATAAATAGCCAATTAACATAAAACCAATACATGAATATAATATAATAAAAAAAGAAATTGGCTCGATCAACCCCCTTACATGAAATTATTTAGGAATTAAATTCCTAAAATATCCTTATTATAAGAGTCAAAAGTTGAAAGAATATAAAAACAGCTAACTAATCCTAATACTAAAACTTAAACTAAAGATACATTATGGGTTGCCTTGCATTGAGTGCTTTTGTTTATTGTGATTGGCTCAATTGAACTACGCAGTTCTAAACAGGTTCTATAAACTTAAGTGTAAGATTGTCCACTCTAGTGCCATTCCAAAAAGTGATTGCTTAGCCATGCACCCTAAAACTAATTGTCTTGTTAAGAGTATCCATGAGTGCTTGCAAATTTGTTAAGAAAGGCCATCTTAAGATTAATGTCGAATCTTCGTTGATGAAGTGTGGCATAAACAAAAAGTCTGTAGGAATAATGTGCTTGTCAATCAGAACTAGTACCATAGTGACCACTTCTATCGGTTTCACTGACTAACCATTTGGTAAAATAACTTTTACAGAAGTAAGTACTTCCAACTCTAGTTAAGTATGAACGAAGAAGTGAATTGGCATGTACTTTACTCTAGAACCTATGTCACAAATAGCTTTTAAATACAAAGCCCATTTGACTTTTATGTTTATGTATATAACTCCTGGATCATCGAGCTTGACAATTGCTAAATTCTTTTTTCTTCTTCTTATTCTTTGTAGTTTAAATTCCTCCATTTTAAGATCGTTCTCAACATTTTTTGGTTGCTTAATCCTCCATTCTCGGGTTATTATCTTTTGATTTGAAGTGTCTTCAATTTACTTATTCATTGTCACAACATTTTGTCTTCCAATGTTACTGCATTAATAATATAGACTTCAGGTTTGTGATGATTTATTCATAAGCTACATTATCATTAGTTTGTTCATTATTAAACTCATTGGAATTTACATAGACATCTTCATCATTAAAAAGAAAAAGTGACAATATTGTTTTCAAATTCTATAGACATTGTTCCTTCAAAGATATCTAACTTTATTTTAGCTGTTTTAAGAAATGGTCGTCCTAAAAGTATGGGTGGAGATTTAGATGATACTGAGTCTCCCATTTACATGACATAGAAGTCAGCTGGAAACAAAGTCATTTAGTTTGATAAGACATCTTCTAGTAAACCATAAGGTTTGATAATTGTGTTGTCAGCTAAGGTAAGAAGAATAAGCACATTAGTCAATCAACCTATTTTCAATGACTCATATAGTTGAAGTAACATAACGGTAATTGATGCTTTAAGATCGCACATAGTAAAATCTATAAAAGAAATTCCTAATGTAATAGGTATTGTAAATATTCATGGATCGGAACATTTCTAAGGTATTTTCTTTTTAGTTAAAGCGGACATCTTTTTTTCTTAAGTTAAACTATAAAATATGTCTAATTATTAACCATTCAATGGGAATGATATAATTATCTCCAATCTAGAAATGGAGTATCTCGATTTAGACTTGGACTAAATGAGCGAAAAAAAGTCAGGCTATTAATGTTAAACTAAGCGCTACTGGAAGGAAACCTAAGGGTATTCAAATTTCAAGTTTTGAAATTTTTAAAAAGTAGTTATTTAGTTTAGTTAAGGACAATCCAAATGTTTTAGTTTTCTAACTTTTGAAAATTTGTGATAAATGTCCAGAAAGGACTATTTTCTAGGTGATGAATCATCGGAATGGAAGAGTCTCGATAAACTTAGTAAAGAGCACTAAAGAGTGAAGGAGTTAAAGAGGTAAAGGTAAGGTACATGGACAAATCACGGGTAAGTTCTTATTGAATTTTTTATATATACATGGATTTCATGCTGTCATAACATCTTATGTACACAAAGTTGAGAGAGCATCAAATAGAGATTAATGAAGAAATATGCAAAATAACTTGGACAAACAAGTAGACACCATGTCTGTAAATACACAACATTATAGGGTAAAAGGAACAACACTAGTAGGGCCTCGAGTTGTGAGCACAAAGCCTCATAGCATGCTTGACACTGTCAGGCACAGTCACGGTGTCGTGCCCTATAAGGGACACCACCAGTGTCAAAGAGAGGGGTTTTAAACCATATTTCACCACATCTTGCATGCTTGCGACCTATTCGATACATAACCAACCAAGCAAACATCCCTCTAAAACCCAAGATTGATTATTTCCAAGTAAGAAAAAAAGAGTTCCTAGTTATTTAGAGTGAAAAGAGAGAGTGCATTATGGATTTGCACAAAGAGGGGAGCTAGGGCATTGATTTGGGGATTTGATTCAATAGAGCACTATGGTATTAGTTTGTGAGCAAAGTGAAAGGGCTTGGATTGATAGAGGTTTGGAAGAGTTTTCTACACTAGAAAATATTCCGGCATTGAGGTAGAATTTCATTAGTTACGCTTTGAAATTTTGAGAAACTTTGATAAAATTGCATGAATTGTGGATATGAGGTTGTTAGCAAGGAATTTAAATTTTTGTAAATGTTGAGCATCAATGTGACTTATGGACACTAGTTTATGTATTTTGCATTATTTGGCATGTGAATGACCCTTGTGCTATAAATTTTAATTTTGGTGTTGTGCGAATTTGAGAAAAAAATGCCGAGAATAAGAAGGCAAGAATGTTTAGTGAGAGAAGTGAGAGCAAATGATTTTGAGGCATCATCCTAAGGAGATCCCAATAAAGAAACCTTGGCCATTTATGTTAAGTACTACATTAGTAGAGAGGTTAAGCATATATATGATGTCATTGATCATAAATACTTCATTTGTGAAAGAGGAATTAATTTGCCATCTAAGTATGACAAAAGAGTAAAAAACTTCATTAGGCAACAATGTTGGGAGCAATTCACTCAAAACTAAAGCGAGAACAAGGTTAAATGAGTGAGTTAAATTGTGTACGATTTTAAGCCAATGCAAAATTTACTAAGAAATGTGATCCATGATAGGGGTGTTTGTTCCCTTTAATAAGTGTGCAATTAATAATATCTATGGGTTATAGCATATGAGTAGAATTGAAGTCGAACAGAGTTTTTGTGATAATTTATATGAGAAGCCCTATAACCAATACCCTTTTAAAGATATAGAACAAGCATTAGTTGTCCGAGGACAATTACAATGGGTAATGGGAGCCGAGAGTGTGCTGATGCACATTAAGAAGGGGACCATGAGGAGAATCTACATAATGTGGCAAAATTTTCTTGTTGCTTCATTATACCTGACCACTTAAAATGATGAGATCAACAAGCCAAAGGCTGCTTGTTTCATTGAGTGTACAAAGTACGGGGATATCAATGTAGCCAAGATCATCTATAAGAACCAGAGGGAGTTTATAATGTCAGAGAGAGACAACAAATAGTTATGTCCAATTTTGATCACTCAAATGTGCTTGAAGGTCGTAGTGTGATTACTTCATGATGAAGAGTTTGAAATTTAGGCCCAACCAATCATATATGAGGAGTTTATGATCACATCGAAATCACCAACTGGTTACTAAGACTCCGAGGATGAGAGGGAGAGGGCTGAGGGCAACAAACTTGAAGCCGAGTTGATGGCTAAGCAGTAAAAATATCATACATTAGCAACAACAGTAGCAGATTTAGCCCAAGAGTTGTAAGATGAAGGATATGGTAAGGAGGAGGATCACAACTAAGGATTCGCTGAGGGCTACAGGTTTATAGACACAGTTATAGGAGAGCAAGACTTGGATGGTCCTGAGGTTTTCCACCACCTCAGGCACAAGTACCACCAGAGAACTTGACTCCATAGTACTAAAGGATATGGATTACTGAGATAAGCAGACAATATAGAGATGACATGGCTCAGTATTGCGAAGCTTTGTTGAGATATGAGCAAGACTGACTGAGTCGGCAACGGAACTTCATGTTATTTGTAGATCATCAAAGGGACGTCACTAGATATGAGAGTAACAAATATATGAGACCTACTGATAGGTCTTTTGGCTTTCCAACACTACTGAACTACGTGTTTGACCTATATGTGGTGCAGAGAAGAAGGGTGGAGTGTCATTCGACACCATCCTATACTAGAGCTAATGATGTTGATGATGATGATGCGACGTCCTGATGTCAAAGTCTTCGAATTATTTTAGATCTTAGGGAGATGAGAGATACATTGATACTGATTATCTTTATATTTGTGGTATTTTTTTCACTTATTTAGTTTCTTAAATTTTAAGTTTCGTATATTAATTTATATATCTTATTATTATTATATGTTTATGTTTTAGTGTTTTCATGTTTCAGGCTTATTTTTAAACCTTGAGGTCAAAGTTTCGTTTAAATTTGGGGCATCAACACTACACTATGGGAAGTGGTAAGAAACGATGAAATAAGGTTAAACGATGCAGTTATGATCGTTAAAATTTATTTTTGAAACAATTAAAGAGGAAAGCATGGTAGTGTAATATTTTTCTATTTACTTATTATTTGAATATGTTTAGGTACTATAGATTAGGTTATATATAGTACTATGTAATGAATATGTAATTCATTTGCAAAGATTCTTCCTTTAAATGAGGATGAGTAAGATACAATTATCTTGTTTATATGAAACTCAAGTGAGTATTTTTAAACTTTTAAGGAAAATAAGAATTGTAGCAAACAATGGTATACTTTAATGATTAGAAACCTAGAATTAGGGAAGACCATAAACTTGAAATAAAAGTAAGGAGAATACTAGAACACTCCATGTGGAAAAAGTTAGATCTCTAAGGAATTCTATAATAAGAAGTGTAAATCTTATTTAATAATGAGAAGTTAATAAAGAATTAGTGCATAAAGGGGAAGAAATAGACATGTTTTATGAAAAAGTTAAATTTAACTTGCTTGATAGAGTGAAAATGAAAAGTAATAGCGAGAGTTTGAAAAATAAAGATAAAAATTGAGAGTCCCACAAGTTCTATAGGAAATGGAGTAGAGAACTTGATGGTTGGAAAAAGTGAGGAAAAAAGGAATCCATAGGAAAAGGAGCAGGGACAGTGAAATTAGAAAATATAAAGAGAAGAGAAAAAGAAAAGAGAGATAAAAATAAAGAAATAAATGTAGAAGTTAGAATAAAACTCTTTATATAAAAGATTTAGCTCGAGTACTAGTATCTTAGTTGAGTTAAGTTCTCTTTTCAATAATAATAAGTCTTATAGACTCTTGAAGTGCTAAATTCTAGAAAATTTAGTTTGATCTATGCTTATTTCTGAATTCCTGAGCTTAATGAGTAATCATTAGATTGTATACTTGCTACTTGAGTGTCGAGGTGAAACAAACTTGTAAGTAGTAATGGTTTTAGTTGTGATCTTCTCTTGAGTTTTGAAAGTCAATTGTATTTATTGTTAAGGCTAAGAAATACACATTAGTGGATTATTATCTTGAACTTATTTGGATTAAATGGTACTCCATGACTGATGTAAAAATAACGTGAGCTAGAGTGATAGTAGAAGTTAGAATACTTAGTAAAATACACTTATTACTCGAGACGTGCAAAATCATAAGTTTGAGGGTATTTGATATGTGATTATTAAGACTTATAAATAGTATTAGTTTAGTAGTACAATTAGCCTAAATATCCCAAAATGAGCTCTAATTAATGGTATTTATGTAATTTACGATATATAAGGCATAACAGAGACAAATGATGAAATTCTTGAAGAAACGAGACTAAAATACACAAACATAGGTTTGAAGTCGTGGCTAAGAAGTTTGACACTGTGGGAGATGAAAACACAACGTTGGAGATGAAGGCATAACGAAGGAGACCGTGATAAGGAGAAAAAAAGAGTTAGGATGGCAAACGCAGTGGCAGCGTCGTGGGTACGCAAGACGCTGAGTCTATTCAAGGAGGAAAATGCATAAAAAGTGGCTGACGCTTTCACAGCGCCGTGGCATTACACGCACAGTGCCGGATCATAAGTAACAACTGAGACAAATGAAAATAGAAAGTTAAAGTTCTATTTCGTGTGAAATCATCTATTAGTTTTTAATTGTTTTGTAAAGTGTCTCAGTAGTATAAATAGGTATTAGAATGTGGTAAACATATACAATACCACCTATTAGCAACCATTATCATAGAGTAGCATAAGTTTACTTTGTGCTTGAGTATTAAGAATATTCGTGGCAGAGAAGACATTGAATACACACGTGTGGTGATTTGGGTATTATTTTTATTGATTTAATTAAAGTTATTTGATTAGATCTTTGATTGCAATGAATACAACTATGTACATGTTTCTTTTAATGAAGTGTGAAAAGTTTATTAATATTTGGGATCAATGGATCCTATAGTATGAATGCTATGCTATAAACATGAATAGATTTTAAAGTTAAAAAGTGCAATGGTTAGAATTTGTATTGATTCTAAGTATAATGCTATGAACATCTTGATCATAAGATTGTTGATATTAGGTTTTTGAAGTTATCATAGATATTGAAGCTTTTAAGCCAGATATGGACGGTACAGCTGTAAAATTCATAACATCGATAGATAGTTAATGATTAGGGACGCATAGATAGTAAAATTAATTAGTCGTGAATCTAAAGATTTGAAACTTAAAGTAATATCGAGCTTAGGTTATTCACACTGATAGGTGGAGTTCTAGTTTTCACATTAGAATATTTTCCATCACGACAGTGGGTTGAAATGGATTTGAATGATTTCTTTCTATTCTAATTAGGCTTTGCACACACATACTAAAGATTAATAAAGTGAGTTGAAAAGCATAGTATTTTGTTACCTAGGTGAAGTTTTGAACTAAGATATTTTTAATATATGAGTTCAAAAGTAATTTACATTGATTTTTTATAATAGAGTTGTTTAGTTATAAAATAAAATTAAAAAGGATTTATTTAGCAATAGAGTTATTTTGACTAGGTAATACTGAGTGCATACACATTTCCCGAAAGACGATATCCGTAATCAACGTAAGTTGGTCACACTATTACTACAATCGAGCCGTTATACTTGCTGTCAAGTTCCTCATGACAAGTCGGGCCATCCGTTAAACACCGGTGCTAATGGGAGGCAGCCCCAATTTATTTCTCTTTTAGTACTTTATCTTTTTTATTATTTTTCATTAGTTTAATAATCTTATCTTTGCAATTTCCACTCATAGTTATGGTGTTTGATGAAGTTTTGAAAGGTATGATAATCACTCAGTCACCCCGGTCAGGTAAATGTAAGTCTCATCATGATTTTTAAAACTTTAAATTGATTAGTGACATTGTGGCCCACGTCGTGCATTCAAATGCACGATGCCAAGCAAAACCAGATAGCGTGGCAGGGATGTCTTTGAAAATAGAGAATAAATTTATGATGCCACCCAGGGTACTGTAAGAATATACGTATGGCACCATGGATGGCGCTAATTGCGAATTAGGGGCAGAAGCATTTTCCACGAAGACTGTCATGGCGTTGTATTCATGTCATGGGAATACATGCATGACGCTATCTTTGAAACTATATATGGAGGGATCTTTTTCACGAGACCGAACCATAACTTTCAAAATTTTCCACTCCTACTAAGGCAAATCTGATTGTCAATTATTTTCCAAAACTATTTTGACCTAAAATGGAAAACCACGCTCAATCCAAAAGATTTAGGGTTTAGAGTGATTTGGACCATTAATGCTTAGCGAGGAAACATAGAGTCGGTGGGGAGTCATGGTGCACCGAGGAGAAAAGAGAGCGACCATTGACACCTTATAATGGAGATTTGAGATCAGGTAACATAGATGACAATGCCCATAGCTAGTTGGAGAGAGAGATTTTTAAACTATGTTTTAATTATTTAAATTTTGATTTTACTTGTGCTATATCTATGATATGTTTTTAGTTTAGTTTTTATATTATCTAATCATGCATGACTTTTATATAAGTTTATTTCTATAGTATATCCATTTTTTTCTCTTCCACATTTTCTTCTATGTTTTGCTATGCTCAGGCATAATTTTGAACCTTGAGGAAAAGGTTCAGAATATGTTAAGGGGTATGAGGTACATAGATATAATATTCAATGAAGCCTCGTAGGTATGAGGTTAAGTTAAAAAACTTTCATGCAACTTTGTAAGCGTTATCTCACTTTCATTCTATTTCTTACCATGCATTTCTTTCATTTCATCTAGAATTTGATACAATAATGCATGAATGATTAGGTGCTTTAGTATATTTATTGTTTTATATAGTCTTACCCGCAACAATGTTTTTTTTCAACTATAGGAGTAAAAACTTGGTCAAAATGTTTATATTCAAACTTCGAAAAAGTATAAGAGCTTTTTTCACCTATTTGACAACATAAATAGAAACTTTGAGTAGGGTTAAGTCATAAATTGAGATGAAAGTAGGTAGGCGATCGAATTAACATATCTGAATAATTGAAATCATTAAGATTCTGAAAGTAGGACTAATCCACTTGGAGTATAATTGTTCAAGATCTAGCACTTGTAAGGGGAAAAAGTACGCTTGTTAACTATAGTATAAAATATGGGCTTGATGATTCTACATTGAAAAGCTACCTTAATTTTTAGCAAAAGTGAGAAGTGCTAACATGAGGTTTAATATAAAAAAATAGAGAGTCCCACAAGTTCCACAGAAATGGAGCAGGGAACTTGATGGTTGAAAAAATATATAGAAATTGGTATTCATAGGGAATGAAGCTGGAACCGTACGATAAAAAATCATTTATAGGAAGAAAGTTATGACCTCTAGATTAATAAAAGACGAAAGTTCATAGAAAGAAACTCTAATTGAAAAGTAAAGATTTAGCTCGAGCACTTATAGCAAGGTTAAATGGGTTTTTTCAATGTCATGAACCATATAATAACCTACTTTAAATAAGCCATATGGACTCTTAATGGTTTGAAAATCTATAAATAAGCAAAAAGTGGTGATAAAGTCTGTTTCAAAGAATCAATTTAATAAGAAAATCAATTTAGGTCTACTACTGTAATGAAAATACCTAGAAAACCTACGAGTAAGTTGAAGGTTATGGTCTTTAAATGCTTCGAGTTTTGAAAAAGTGTTGTCTCGAAAGGTGATCATGTTTGACCAGCCTTTGAAAATTCTAAGTCTCTTATTAAATAGATTGACCAGTTTGGTTAAAGGGGACTTCATCATTTTGCAAAATGGTTATAAAGCCTTTAGGGTAGCATCACTCAATTTTGTTGCATTGTGCTTAGTTATTGTTGTTAGATAACCATTTGCTCCGGATGTGCAAAATTTTAATTTTGGGGGTATTTGATGAGTCATTAAATATTTACGTTGATATAGGTGTTTAGCTATGTAAATCGATTTCAAAGTCATTTTTCATGGTTCTATTTGTTTACTTTAGAGATTTACAGGGTATTTGAATGTTTGTGCATGAATTAGACAAACCCGAGAAAGAAGTCAAAGTTTGGTAAAAAACTAGTAGGCGTGACACATCTAAAATGAACTGACAGCGCCATGGAGAAGCCACAGTGCCAAGCAGGACGTCATGGCCAAACAAGGAACGTCATCATAAATGAATAGACGTCAAATTTACAACAAACGTCGTAACCCACATTGCAAAATTAAGAAATAGAAAACTAGACAGACTTATTGTTCAAGATTTACTATGATTTTCCACGTTGTGACTTGGTGCCGGTCCCACATAATGGCGGTGTCACCGAAAGCGCTAGACCCGCAGAATAGAAGTTTTGCAAGTTTTAGAAGGTTTTTTTTCTCAGGCTTTCCTACTCTTTTACCCAGGTCACCTATGTAAAAGAGGGACCTCTAAAGTCAAAAACATATTGTATTCAAAGTGATTTAGGAGTAGAGAAAGGTAGAGTAGCCATGTCCGGCTAGCTTTTTTATTACGTAGGTCACATATGAAGCTCTCTAGCCATTAGTTAGTCGTCTTCTATGTCTTGTTGAGATTTTCTATTATAATAAGTTTTTTATTCAGTTATGTATCTTTATGTTATTGTTTTTCATGATATCTCAATGGTAGTTTAGAGTTTGTATATTCATTGCAAATCTCTAAGCATAAACCTATTGACCTGCGATCAAGTAGGTTGAGTCCTTGATGCCAACCGAGTTGAGAATTTTCGATCACTTAGCAAGAGATCTCATACACCTATTGTTCTAAGTGAATAACATTGAGAACTAGGTTAAATCTAGAGAGGTAGCCCAAGTTTATCTAGGGGTCGGTGTTCCCACACAACGCCAAGTACTGCTCACATGCTAAATCTTGAGA
The DNA here is from genome assembly GCA_039657325.1 of Stephania cephalantha. Lineage (NCBI taxonomy): Eukaryota > Viridiplantae > Streptophyta > Magnoliopsida > Ranunculales > Menispermaceae > Stephania > Stephania cephalantha. The sequence goes on from CM077571.1 coordinate 35,732,731, forward strand.
GCGATTGCCCAAGGTTGTACTGTGGAGTAAGGAAAATATTTAGAGAACGGTCTCCCTATCTATTGAGAATAAGGGAACTAGGGTGTTGATGACTGTAACACCTATAGCCGATCTATGATACATGACATAGAAACAACATTGGGCTAAATTATGGATTCCTAATCTTATATATAATTCAATTCTCCAATTTATAACTTGTTTACCTTCTTGTTTAATAAACCTTTAGGATAAAACTCTTTCAAAAACCCCCCTGATTTAGTTTTCTGTTCGTCAAACGCAGTTTAACATAATCTAGTTGATTCGACCCCGTGCTTGCCACTACTACATTACAGTATGATTGGTAACCTTGTACGAATTGTATTTTGACATGCACAAAATGTGATTAAAGTACTAGTTGATTAGGGACTTGCATTAAAGCTAACTGTAACTAAGTCAGTACTCAATCATATACAATAAAATAATTGAAGCATAATCAATTAATACATTCATTGAACGACCCCAAATTTATATATCACCTTCAATAAGAATGCAATCCATATCACAATCTTGTTCAAGAATGACCTGTACACACTCTCTATTCTGTTATTATGGTTGCGACATAATGTTTGACATTTCTAAAAGTCATGGACAAGACTTCTTTATGTCACCTTTTTGTCCATGCTCAAAACATGTAACCGTATGTCTGCTATCTAACGAAGATGTATGACTAAGTGCTAGTTGTTGACTCGCACTCTGTCCTTGAAATCTTTGACCTATATCGTTGACATCCTTTGAATTAGGTTCACCACTCCGAATTGAAAAATAAAATATTTGCAATCGTGTCTGTCCCGACCCAATTAATACCGATTCAGAGGGACTACTAGTTATGCTTGGAAATGGATAAGGGTGAACATAAGTTGGATTAGTAGAACTCAATGGCATGAATGATGGTTCACTACTTTTTTTTTGCTTTTGAGACTTCCTATCAAACTTTCTCGGCTACTTCCTCTTAGTGTTTAATAAAAATCTTTTCCAGTCATTACCATTTCCTTATAATAGCGTGATTCATGTTAAGAGGTTTGTAGTCTCATAAGCTCTAGCCTTATCACGATCCTCTTGTAAGGTATTCAGCCTAGTAGTCGACACTAATTGCCTATTCAGTTCACATACTTGGAAGACCTAAGATCATAAGATTAGTGTATACTAGGAATAACACTTGGGCTTATGAACTAGTCAATTTTAGATAGCTTGTTCAATTTAGAGTATTGGGGGTCTGATTAATGTGGTTGCAATAAGTAAAGTAACTAAAGTACCCCTATATTTCTACTTACATCCCTAAATTGAGAAACCTTAGCAACAATTGACTAGTGCTAAAAATGTAGCACGCGTGTTCCTATGTCTTCCTCAAAATCCAGGTTTTGAAGAAAACATTTTCGATAACGAAAATGAGATCAAAACGAGAAACTTACTTATTACCTGGTTCCAGTCGAAGTGTCTTCCCCCTCTACGAAATCATGCATTATTACCTCTTTTTTTCTCACTCGATTCGTTAGGGTTGTATTCGTCCCTTTCTTATTCTCGACTATTCCGTTATGGTTTCCTTGGTGTCAACGAGGAATAGCAGAAGTTTGATCATATTTTTTGTGTGTATTTGATGACAATAGTTTTGTCATTATTCAGTGATAAGGGTGGGATTGAATAATACCATCAAAACCATTGCTTAGATTAGTCCCAAGGTGGTAGGCTATCTTAGTTCTTTGGAGTATATAATAGGCGAACCGAACACCCGACTTACATGGGACGTGGAAATAGTGTGCATGTTCGAGTATGCTCAGCTGTAAGGGTGGCGAATTAATAGGCACTAAAATGCATAGTTGAATATACATTTATATGTACAGTTTATATAACTATATATAAAATAATACATATTATCTAGATAAAAATAATGTAAGCCCATAGATGATCCTCGAGATTCGTACGAGTTGAAGATGGTGTCAAGACTGGTGTCACTTGTTGCATGTGTCACTTTGAACTCATTTTCCTTGGATCAACCTTGAGGTTCTAGCGATGTGAATCTCAAGGAAATTACAAATATAAAATCAAAACCTTTCATGTTTATACTTCACTAATTGATCGATAATGAGAGGGGAAAGAAATAAGAATTGTTGGAATCGATGAAGGAAGGAGAGGGAGAGATCAAGAGAATGAGGGAGATAGGTAAGAGAAGATTGGAGTGGTATTCATCTTCTTTCTCAAGCTCAGTATGCTTTTATTCATCCCTTTCTTTTTCTGAACTCCAATTCACGGGGTTTGATGAGGATTCAAGTTGGGATGATTCTGAGCTATTTAGAGGTTTGAGGGGGCTCATTAAAACGCCGTAAGATTGAGAATTCGGTTTTTATGTTTTAGAATTCGTTTTGAAGTCTTAATAATTGGAGAAGAATTCTCACTAAATTTTTGTTAATTGTTATTATAAATGGTCGGAGTTGGTGTAAGACATCATTTGAGGCCTTCCTCGATGAGTTAGGGAGGCTTGAAAATGAGTTGGGATTAAAAATGGACCATTGCCCTGTTCTGTTTCAAGGATGTTCATGATGGTGCGCGCTCCTTATTACAGAGAAACACGTACCCCTTAGGAAGACGGATGAACCCAAAAGGTGCAGCACGCTCCACAAAAATAGGAAGCATTCTCCCACCCCATAAAACAACAAAAATGTTGAATCTTCTCATTAGTTTTTCGAGGGTTTAGGGACTAGTTTAGGGTTCTAAACATAATGTATTGGTTGGGAATTGACAACAATTTGTCTATTTTAGGATCTTGATCGGCGGGGAAAGGTCTAACGAATTCCAAAAGTTGGATAAATAAGGTTAAAGCTAGAAACTCACCATAGTTAAGTGGGTCTCATCTATTTTATTAATTATGCTAGATTAAGTATTATATTTAGTTCATATAGTTTAGGAACTGGGAAATGGGAACTCTATAACGTGATAAACATAAAATGTAATGAAAGACCTAGAAGCGAGACATAAATGAGATTAGCCTGATATGGAGTGTCTAAGAGGTTGATAAGGATTATTTTTACCCTCCTACCTTCATATTAACTTGTTTTCGATCATTAATCCTGGGAGTTCGGAGACTCAGCTATTTTCTAATACACGTATGAAACCGCACATATGATCCATGGGGTGATTTCATCAGTGGTATTTCTAAAATAAATGAAGAAAATGCATATGTTTATGTATTGTTTATATTCATTATGTTACCCTATTAGATATGAGTTTAAATCGAATTGTTATGCATTAATTCATGGATTATTAGTAGGCTTGAGAAAGTTACTGAGGAAGTTGGAACGCTCACCCCAAATTAACATTTCTGGTTAACGACATGCATTTCAACTTAGAAATGAATAAGATTTAGAGTTTAATGTCTTCTCTATAATGTAGTTATATATCCTCGATGGTTATATGTTATATTAAATTACGATTAGAATGAAGAGGATTATGATACAGTGCTACAACCAAGTTTTATTCCAGTTTTGTATATCTTGTAATTATCAAGAAAGTTTATGAATTTTCGCTACATTTACTATATTTTCAATTATTTGATTATCAAGATATATAGGTTGTGTTTATCATGTATTTGTGAGAGGCTTCTGGATTTAGGTAAGTATGGCTTGTGTATTGGAGCTTAATTAAGGTTTCACACTAGATATCATCCTAATTAGGATATGGGATTCTACAGCTTGGTATAAGAGCATGGCTTCATATGTTTGTGATTCAAGGTATAACTCTGATACAGTTTATTATCAGAGCCTAGTTTCATTACCTTGAACTTACTTAGAGTTACGGTATAGTTCTGATAGATTTTGGTACAAGAACCTGAGTTTAATGGCTTTGATACAGTTTGGCTTAGAACCTAACTTTATCACTTTTAAATTGGTTTCAAATTAAGTGATAGTTTTGACAAGGTTTAGTATCAGAAATTCTTCTAGAGCCTTGTTTCATTAGGTGTAAATCAATTTGGAATCAAGAAATAACTCTTATATAGTGGAATGTCAGAGTCTAGGTTTTCTAACTTGAAGATTGTTTCTCAATTTTGTGGGTAACCTAAGAAAATATGATGGTTATATCGATATTTTCGGGGGAGTAACGAAATAGAAAAGCTCGAGTTCATATATTTGTTGATATTATTATATTTATGCGATAAATATAGTTGTCGTGTATTGCATAACGCTATCCTAAATGTCTTATCTACTATCTACATATTGGAAATCCAATGAGTGTAGATAATATGGGTTGTGAAGGCCTGGACTTCAAGGATATTCTAATGAAAGAACAAAATGGAAATTTAATAAGATCTAATCGAATTATCTCCTATATAACAACCCATTGCCTTAAGTACGTGATTACTGTTAATCTGAATCCTAATTAATCCGAGTTAGACTGGTGGTTAAGCCAAATTTGTCTCGAATAGCGTGTGCATAGAATTGCTTGATGTTTAGCAATTGTATGGATTGTATTATTATTTATGGAAATAATTGGATTAGTTGGCATATAATTAAATAATTGACAAATTATGGAAAACCTAATATCGTATGTAGGAAAAGGGTGACACACATGGTTGTGGGGTGCACACTATAGTGTTCTCGTTGGCATGCACGACGAAATTATAATGCATTAATATAGGCTTATATATGTATATATATTTATATATTGTATGTATAAATATATATTGAAAATAATTAATAAATTGGTGATCACCTAGTGACACACGCGGTCGATGGTGACACGCTTAGAACGTATAATAGTGTGCACGCCCGAGGGTGGTTGTTGACGTGCACGATGAACTTATAGGTGCAAAATACATAGTTATCTATTAAATTATATATATAGTTATATATAAATATATATATATATATATATATATATATATATATATATATATAGTTATATATAAATATATATATATATATATATAAATGAATCATAAGGTTTAAATCAAATTAAATTATACATTGGATTCACCTTGAGATACGCGAAGCGTGAGAATCAAGTAAATGACTTGATCGGTTGTGGTGGTTGGCATTGTCTGCCTCAAGATGTGTACAACAACATCTTAAGAATAATTAATGTATATGTGTTTATGTGTGAAATTTAGTGTCACTTTGTGGAATGCTTTGGTTTTCATCTTTAGGGTCCTCCTCGAAATTCGCGCGTGGAAATCTTGAGAATAGTTTGTATTTGATGTAAGTCAGTCAGGATGTGGTCAGGGTTTAATTGGTTTGTAAATAGCCACAAGATCGATCTTGATATAAGCAACACATATCTTGAGGAATATCGAAACGTAAAATAAGAAGAACCAAACCATTATATTTGCCTTGAGATACGTGCGATGTGATGCTTAGGGAAACTTAATATTTATCTTGAAAGAGAACCATCTTGTTTGTTTTCATTTCGAACCAGAAAAGGGAAATATAGAAATCGAGATTGAGGGATTAAGAGAGGGAGCAAAACTGTGGAGAGGAGATCGAAACCCATGGAGAAATAATGAAAGTAAGTTGTTGTTGGTTGTGTTATTTTTGTATTTGGCGTTGGATTGTTTATGTTGGTTGATGTGGTTGTTGTTGGCATTGTTGTTGTATGGAGATGGAGGGGAGGCTTTAATCCGAGGAAGGAGATGATATGGAACTCCCAAGTGTGCCTCTGGGTTGGGGCCAAACCCAACCCCAGTGCCATAACAAATTAAAAAAAAAATGGCTTTAAATTGCAGAAAGATGGATGATGAAAAAAAAGGGGTTGGGCCCCTTAATTGGGCCGGTTCGGCTCGGTTGAGCTGAACCCGACTCAAGCCCAAACTTTTACTAATAAAAATAAAAAAATGGATAAAAATTCTAGAAAAGATAATATTTTGACCAAATAAATAGAAATGGATGAAATTCTATGAAAAATTAAGAATTCAGGATTCGTGCAAGACTTTATAATAGGGTTTTTACGTCGAAAAACGAGAAATGATCTGATTGACTAAAAAGTAGCAAATTGGTTTCGGATTCGATGAGGACAAAGTTACTAATTAAATATTATTGGAGCGTAATTGATGAACATTGGCTTAATTTAGGTTCTTGATTGATGGGAAAGGATTTTAGGCTTTTGAGAATTGAGTAAATCGGTGTAAAGTTAAGAAAGCTCAAAACAGGTAAGTGGGACTCATATTCTTATCAACTATGAAACATAATTAATATTTTTAATTCATAAAAAGTTATTGACTAGAAATGGGGCAATGTACTGTAACTTGATTATATTTGTTTTTAAATGTGAAAATCTTCAGAAGTGTCGATGAAGAGCACATAGACTGAGAGATGTGAAGGTTAGCCAGGAAATAAATTTCGCCTTTCGTCCTAATAAATGGACAAGGTTAGCTTGGAAATGGATTTCACCCTTACATCCTTTGTAAGCCAGAGTTTAACCTTAGTTGTTCACTGTCCATTTGGGGTTAATAGCTCAGTCAAGCTTGAATAAACCAATAGAATTCCTTGTCGGTCAACAAGGGGGTTCTGTGGTAGTATTCTCGAGTGACTGAGAGTACGACTTTGTAATTCAAGTCAAATTTACAAGTCATGAGTATGGTTGCAGTTGACCTTTTAACTTGCATTCCGTTTGTATTGTTGTATCATTTTTAATGTCAGAATAGATATGTTTTGGATGCATATTGTTACTCATGAATTCCTTGATAGTAGTTGATAATTGATGTGTTCGGATAAACTGAAATCCTTCACATTAATCCAAAAATACCCATAACCAACCTCAGCGATTTGTCAGCGATTCCTATGTTGTACACAAATCGCTGAGTTAACCATTGTGATTTGGTCTCTATACTCCACCAATTTAGCTAGTGATTTTTAATATATTTTCCAATTTGCTAATGATTTTTTGGCACTTGTCTGCAGCCGATTTAGGTAGCGATTCCTACTGCCTTCCTGTATCATTGGCTAATCACTAGACTTCTTCTACAATTGAGTGTTTTGCACTTCTTCCTTTTTTCTTCCTTTTCTTTATTTTCCTAATTAAATTCTAAATTCACAAAAAAGAGAATACCTAGTGTAACATCATCATTTATATCTAAACTCAACTTAAATTACACTATTAAACATGTCTAATTATTGACTTATCAAATATCACCAAACTCAGCCCTTTTTTGTCCCAAGCAATTGAATACTCTTAATCATAGTTTCTTTTCATTCTTTATAAACATATTTCAATCTGATTCATCTAAACTTTTAATAACAGAAATTTTAAAATAGAATTTATGTTCAAATGGAAACATATTACCCATAAGTAAATAAAAGTTATGATAGAATAAAATGATTTAGACAAAACAAAACATCCCTTAATGATAACTCGGCCAACAAATACAACACCCTTTAGAACTTAAAGTTCATTACTAAGGTCAGTACATAATATAAGCTTTCTCAATCTCCACTGACAAGCATCAAGCTTACGAGGACTAGTATAGAATCTCAAAACATAAAAAACCACTAGATTTATCTTAATTTTAGAAAAAACTTTATAGTAGCACCATAATAAAATTCAATATGATTTTTGCTTAGATGCCAATAAATACATCATTTCAAATGTGTTATATTAAGAAATATTTCATTCAACTCTTGTTTCAAGTACTCGAGCTAAATCTTTTCTTTCAAGAGTTTAAGAACATTCCTCTTTTTTATCTCTCCTGCTTTTCTACTACATCCTAATTATCTCATTATTATATTTCTTTTGCTTTTGCTTTTGAGTCCCTGCTCCATTTCCTATGGATATGCTTACATTTTCCCACTATAGATTCCCTGCTCATTTCCTATGAAATCTATAGGACTCTCTATCTATTTGTAAACTCTTGTTAACAATTCTCACTATCTACTATAATTGAACAATGTATTCTTTCTAACTTATAGAAATTCATCGGTTTCTAACCCATTTCTTCTTTCAATTGTGGCATTATTACTTTCTATATATAATATAAAATACTAAATCAATAGCCTTTCTATCACAAGATTCTTTGGTATAGGCCTTGCTCATTTTGCACTATTGTTTCTATCTTCTACCAAATCTCATGAGTAGCACTAGGAATTCAATTTAGTTTACACATCAACTAGTAGAGTTAATCCAAAAAGGGTATAAAAATCAATTCCTTCTATTATATAATTCACTTAGGTAATAAAAATATCACTTACATTCAAAAATCTATTGTACATTCATTTTCATTATCATTCTTTTTCCTAACTAAAAATAAAGAAAAATAAAATTCATACTTACTTGAATTTGAAAGAAAATTGAAAAATTTCATCAACTCTCTTGAATATCGGATCAAAAATTTCATTACCACAAACATAAAGTAGCACCACAGATCACAAAGTATATCACCATTACCAGAGTTACATAGAACACCTATAATAATGAAATAAATGTCATCGTTTGGAAGTCGAATCGTCATCATCCTCCACTGAATCAATCCTCTGAGAAATGTAACTCATAGCGGGGTCATAGGGGTGGTAGTCCTGCCCTAGCAGTTGTAGAACATTAAGACTACTAGTAATTTGTAGCCTCATATATGTAGATGGTACACGAACCTTTGCGCCTCCATGTCGTCTATGTCTTCTAGGCATTGCTCTCTCCATCCTATGAATGCTCATTGCTAAGGCCCTCTATTTCTCAAACACCAGTTCTTGAATCCTAAGAGTTTACATTTGAATGTGCAAAGATGTACCCATAAAGGCCAACTCTAACTCTTCCATATATAGTCCATCATAGTCCTTAGTAGGTTGCTCCATATTTGGATCATTTTTGGCTCTTGACATTTCTTCCAACACCCTCCTCGTGTCATCTCTAATTTTTTGTTCTTATATGTCCTTTTTTTCTATTTTAGCCTTCTCTCTCTCATCTTCAGTTTCTTCATAACCATTACTTTTTTCATATCTCTTTATAACTTCATCTGTATCCGTGATGGTCTTCTCTGGTAGAACATCCATATCAAGGCCTACCATGTTTCTTTGATATGCTCTACAAAAAGCCGTGATCATTAAAGGAGAAGGTATTCTATCGTTCCTCTTCATGGTCATGTCACTCCATATTGACTCGTAGATAATTTTGCCAACATATAAATATCTCAATCCCATGACCATGTGGTAAAGTAGGGCGACTTTGTAGTTCACTATCTCATAATATTGTAGGCTCGATTGTAAGCTAGAATTGATGAAATAACATCAAGCTTTAGTGTTTTTCTTAAAAACTCTTGTGGTAATGGGCTTTAGGTACCCATCCATGTAAAAATTGAATCCATCATCATGAACTGTCTCTAAACCTCCCTTAATTATCCTGGTGGGGTAGTGGTTTTTTGGTGAAATTTCGGTAAACCAAAATACCAACTTATTCTCAAAGCGGAATAATCCACTACTCTTTCTCTAACTCTTGATTCTATTTTAAAGCCACTTCTTTAAGGGTTTGCATAAAAGTCTTGTTCCAAAATATCACAACCACTCTCACTGGGAACATCATCTATGTCTAGGTGGTTTTAGTATCTAGTCAACAATCCCCAGTTCTTTGCCTCAAAGATATATAGGATCGTAGGCCTTAATTTCAAATCATTCGTCACATTGAATCCTTTCTCCGATTTGAACATTCTATCTTTCACTAAGTCATTCTTAAATTTTGTTAAGGCCTTCTCATTAAAAAAGTTTTCCTTCCAAAGAACATAATTTCTAGTCCTCGTCGGTATCTCCTTTTCTACTTCATCCTCCTCATCCTCATACTATTCCACATAATGATAACTAAATGATAAAGATTGAGTAGGTTCTCTTTGTGATCTAATTTTAAGTGCGTTAGAAGAAATCGACAAAGGTTAGATTTTGTAAACTTTTTGGATTTATTATTCGTTTTCTCTACTAACTTTCCCTTTTCTTTCTCATCCCTCGAACCTCTACTTTTGGCCATTTGGATAAGTAAAAAAATGAACATATAAAACCATTTAAAACCAATTTGTCAGAAAAATGTCCGGTACAATTCAAATTATGTATCTTATAAGGAGAAATTCATCAAAAAATCATTTATAAATCGAGAGTTTGAAATCTATATGAAATTTATTGATAAACATCATTAATAAATACAACTGTTCATAAGCAATTCAAATCATGTGATTGACAAACAAAAAAAACTCCAAACTCATTTGAGAATTAGTCTAAATTAGTTTGCATATAAAACTCAATCTTTTTGATGCGTATCGAAAATAGTTCGAAAATTCTATAACAATAAATAAATCATCACACCATTCCCATACTAGTATTATAATTGAAAACATTCAACTTCAAAATCAATTTAGAGTAAAAACTTTAAAATTTAATTTCTAACATATGTAAAAAGTCAAAAATCGATGAAAAAATAAAAAATTAATTGATAAAAGGTTAGGTTTTCATTGATTACCTTCTAGAAAGTGAATCTTTTAATATTGGGATTCTAAGCTCCTTTAGAATACTTCTCCAAGCTCCAACTTTGAATTCCCTTATTCTCAAGCCCTAGTTGGCTCTATACTCTCAAAACTCATTGAATTTTGGGTTGAATGTGTGTAGATGGAGGTGGGAATCACTTAAATACAATAAAATCTAGCTTTTGAAGGTTGAATCTAGTCGAAAATTGTTCTCTTGATCGAAAAGTTACATTGGTTTATGAGTGTGAAATGAATAAATGTGGTGATTTTGGGTTTTTGTTTTTAAAAACTTGTATTTGTTCTTAGCGAATCAGGGTTTGAGTGGATTTGCTATGGAATCGCTGATAAAATCGCAGAGAATGAGCCTCAGTGATTCAACGCTTAGTTTAGCAAATCCTAGTTATAAGTTCAAATCAATGACAAATCACTGACCTGAAGTTGCAATGAAAATTTAGCACACTTCTTCTAATTTTCTTAACGAATTCTATTACAAACTAGAATCACTGGGAAATCAACAGCCTATTTTAACTGTTTTTCCAATTTAATTGATTTTCCCATATAATTATCGCATATATGTTCAATAAAAAGGTAGAATTATTCAAAATTATCCGAATTTAACTATGGTTTATACTAAAAAATATTTTCATTAATATAAATAACTGAATAACATAAAAACTAATGCATAAACATAATATAATAGAGAAAAAAACTGGCTCGATCAACCCCCCTTAGATGCAATTTTTTTGAAATTAAATTATTAAAATATATATATTATAATAGTCAAAAGTTGAAAGAATATAAAAGAACTAACTAGTCCTAATACTAAAACTAAAAGTAAAGATAGAGTATGGGATGCCTCCCATATAACGTTTTTCTTTACTGTCGTTGGCTCGACTGAAAAATGCAATTCTAAACTGGTTCTATAAACGTAAGTATAGGATTGTCCACTCTATTGCCATTCCAGTAAGTGATTGCGTGGCCATGCACCTTGGAAGTGATTGTCTTATTTAGAGTATCCATTACAACATGCGAAGTAGCTTACAAAGGTTGTCCTAAGATTAATAGAGGATCTTCATTGATGAATTATGGCATAACCAAAACTTCTGTGGGAATAATGTACTTGTCGATTTGAAATGGTACCATTGTTACCACTCCTACTAGTTTCACTGAATAACCATTTGGTAAAATAACATTTTCAGAAGCAAGTTCATCCAACCTAGTTGAGTAGGAAGAAAGAAGTGAATTGGCATGTAGTTTGCTCTAGAACCTTTATCATAACTACCTTTAAAATACCAAACCCATTGGATTTTTATATTTATGTATATATCACAAGGATCATCGAGCTTGAAAATTGCTAAACTCTTATTTTTCTTCTTCTTTTTTTTCGTAGATTTAAATTTCTCCATTATAAGATCATTATTAACATCATTCGATTGCTTAACCATCCATTCTTGCATTATTTTTTTTATTTGAAGTGTCTCCAACTTGCTTATTCTTTGTCATAACATTTTTGTCTTCCATTGTTACTGCATTAATAATATACACTTCAGCTTTCAAATTATGATTTAATTTTAAAGATTCATTATGATTAGTTTATTCATTATTAAATTCACCAAAATTATTATAGACATCTTCATCATTAAAATGAAAAGTGATGATATTGTTTTCCAATTCTATAGACATTGTTCCTTCAAATATTTCTAACTTTGTTTTGGCTGTTTTAAGAAATGGTCTAAAATTATAGGTGGAGATTTAGATGATACAGAGTCTCCAATTCCCATGAAATAGAAGTCAGCTGGAAATGCTAATTCATTAGCTTTTACTAAAATATCTTCTAGTAAACTATAAGGTTTAATAATTATGTTGTCAGCTAAAGTAACATTAATAGATGCATTAGTCAACGAACATATTTTCAATGACTTATTTAGTTTAAGTGACATAACATTAATAGATGCTCCAAGATAACACTTAGCAAAATCTATACAAGAAGTTCCTAGCGTGATAGGTATTCCAAACATTCCTGGATCGGAACATTTATCAGGTATTTTCTTTTTAATTAAAGTAGACACTTTTTGTCCTAAGTTTTCTTTAGATTCTTCAAAAAATTTATACTTTGACTCAAAGAATTCTTTCAAAACTTCATCATAATTAGAAAATCGCATAATTGATTCCATCAATTGTTTATTGATTTCTATTTTCCTAAATGCTTCAAAAACATCTTCATTGTTTTCTTTCTCTCTAACATCAACTCAACATTGTGGAACGGTAAAATATAAATACATATCTTCATTCAAATTATCAAAGATCTAATCATTTTTATCCTTTTAAATAATTCAGACTTTTTAAAGCTTTTTCATATGCTTCAACTCTAGCTAAATACTATGGGTATATCATTTAAGAAAAGAGGTGTATATTTTAATTATTCAATAATCCATTCTCTAGTAGAAATGACATTAGCCTTCATTTCTTCTTTTTCTTCTTATTATTCTTCAATAGTCTTATGTGCTTTCTTTTTATTACCTTGTTAAGTATCTTTTCAGTTATTAATGTGCCTTTCTCATAACTGAATAAATCTGTAATGTATGCTTGACTAGTTGGAGCAACAGTAGCTTGAGTACGTGGTTTAGCTTTCTTACTTTGTTGACTACCTAACATATTTATTTGTAAATTCATTTGACTTAACTAATTTTTCAGTTCATTAATTGTAGTATTAGTTTAAATCTTATTTTGAGAAATCCGTGTGATGTTTTAGAGACTTTGTTTCATAAAATTATGCAAGATTTGCTCTGAATTAGGATTCGTAGGTTGAGCATTTTGTTGAGGTTGAGGTTAGGTGCAGATTGAATATGAGCACTTGGCTAATAAGTATTATAATTTTTATTTTAAGGACCATAACTAAGATTTGGGTTTGGTTTTCCAATATAATAAGTATTATTATTATTATATTGATTTCTTGGGGGACCCAAAAACTAGTTCAACATTGGATTAACCTTTTCAATATTTTCTTCATGTAGAGTAGGAATCGCATTTGTAGGATGTGTAACCTCATTACATAAACCCTAAGCTTTAACTTGATTAAATATATCATTAATTAACAGCTTAACCATCTTATATAATTCATATATTTTATAATCAGACGTATTATTTCTTTTATTATCAACTTCATAAAGTTTTTTTCTTGAGGATTCAACCTTTTAAGATTACTTTGCCATTTTATTAATTAATTCTTTTGCTAAGAGCCACCACATACTGTGAAATTTGCCTAAGTTTAGAATAACTTTTTTTCAAAGTGTTGAGTCATTCATAAAAATATTATAATAAAGCTCTTTGAGTATATCCAAGTTGTGGACAAAAAGAAATTAATTTTTAGAATGTATCCAAAAATTCATTAAAATTTTCATCATCTTTCATCTTTGCAACTGTGATTTGCATTCCATAGGAACTAATTTTTCGAACGGGCATATATTCATCTAAAAATCTTCTAACATTTGTGTTCATGTAGTTATTGAATCTTGTGGGAGATAGAACAACCAGTTTTATGCTCGATCTTTCAATGCAAAAGGAAAACCTTTAAGTTTAACTTCTTTTAAAGTACATTCTTTCGGTTTCATCACATTAACTTTATGTTGATACTCCCTTATGAATTTATGTGGGTCTTCATAGTCACTTATGAATCTAGATCTAAGTTAAAATTCAAGAAATCAATTGAGATATGCTATGCACATAAGCTCATATACAGTAACATTTTGATTTGCTTGTATAAAAGTGAGTTCTCTAATATTGTTGTTATTATTATTGATAACTCTATTATAATTATTATTATTAATGACATTATCATTAATATTATTGTTGTTATCCACTATCTTACTAGCTAAACTTTTCCTAAGTTTTTGTTGACTTAAACTTCGATTTAAAGTTCTATCTATTTCAAGATCAAATGGATGTAAATATTCTATAAAACTAACATGTGTAAACCATATGATATATAATATGCTAATAAACTATTTAAAAATCCATGGCAATGATGCCAAGAATTGATACGTGTCAAGTGTCCACAATAGTTTCCCGTATTTTTCTATGTAAAGGGGATATCGCCTCCATAGGGATTTTGCAAACTTATAAGGAAATTTTTTTTTTTTTTCTTAATTTAGTTAATCTAATTAAATGGGAATTGAAATAAAAAATACCTGAAAACTATAATTATTAACTTAATTAATCAAACTAACTAAACTAATTCAAACAATTCAATGAAAACTAAATTAAATAAAATTCAAATTGAATATAATGCAAATATCTAACAAACACTAAAACAAACCCCCAGTAAACAATGTAATATACTTAGATTGCATTCAAATTGAATCTCAAAATCATTAAATCCTAATTCATAATAGGTTGATAACCCTTAACAAACGATCGATTTTCCCATATTTAATGGGAAAGACATATTCTTATCATTGTAGCTCTACCTATTGGATAAAATGGACTAATATAGACATATGATAGCACTAACACTTATCAAAAATCGTACCTAATTTAAATCAAATATTAATCTGAATATGGTAAACAATAAATAACTTAGAACACAATCACCTAGAACAACCACTCAATAAATTTCCCTAAAAATTAATCCTAGATAATTACTAATTTTATAATTGTTGTCTATAATCATAGACATACATTCATAATCACAATACCACATATACATATTTGCAACTATGTATATGATATCTATCTTCATTAGTCTTAATACACAAAAAGAACTTATTAAAACCTTGATTGATGTGTATGTATAGATTTAAAGCATTAAGTTCATGATTCCTTAGTTATAACTATATAGCAATGCAATATATATGTCTAGGGTTTGTTTAGACAACTAAAATATTCTATCATGCTTGAAATAAATAACACAATAATATAATTAAAAGACATAAATAAATAAATAAATAAATAAATACCTCTTAAACAAATCAAAGCACCAATGTAGGTTTAAATATCTACTCAATAAAACTAAAGTTATTACTATTAAAGGGCTTATAGAGGATAGAGAGAGATTGATTTCGAAGTCCAAAAGTCATATTTATAGTTTCCTAAGTATGCATATCATCGATAAAATCAAATCCGTCATATTAATTTAAAAAACTCATAACCGATCTCACATATTCTTAAGTTGTACACAAATCGTTGAGTTAATAAGTGGGAATTAAGCTTTATACTCAACTAATTAAGTTAGTGATTTCTAGTATATTTTTAAATTCTTTGATGATTCGCTGGCACTTTCCTACCATCGATTTAGGTGGTGATTCCGAGTGCATTCATGTATCGCTGGTTAATCGCTGGACTTTTTCTATAGTTGATTATTTTTCTCTTATTCCTATTTTTCTTCCCTTTTTCATTTTCCTTATTGAATTCTGAAATATCAAAAACAAGAGAATACCTAGTGTATATTCATCATTTACATCTAAGATCAACCTAAATTACACAATAAAACATGTTTAATTATTGACTTGTTAGATACTACCGTTGAAATCTGAGCCAGGTCATAACTTGTTTCTAGTAATAGCTCTGATATAGTTTGAGATGAGAGCCAATACTTATAGAAGTCTAGGTTCACTGACTTAGAGAAAGGTTCTCAAGTTATTAATAACTTAAGAATTAATAAAGGATTTTATCTACATTTCTTTAGGGGGGATAGGTAATGAAAGATAAAAATCTTGAGTTATGTTATATGTTGTGTATCTAGGTGATAGATAAAATTGTAATGTCTTTCTTATACGTTATCTTGAAGGTCTTATCTCCCATCTTTATCTTTAAATCCAATGAATATATAATGATGGTTCTTAGGGAACCTGGACTTCAGGGATATTACAATAAATAAAGATAGTGGAAATGTAATAAGATGAGAAAGTATTGAGGATTAAGGTTTGGTTTGTAGAAACCTAAATCCCAATGATGTTTGTGACAAGGAAAGACATAAGAAATTTTATAAAGACAAAAGTAAACTCTTGTCCTAGTTAATAGTCTCTAATGGTTTTTATTCTCACTTATATTGTTTGATCAATGATAGTCAGTGAAAAAGGATCTATTGACCAGAAGATTAAGATATATGTTAGGAGAATAGACATTAAGAAGTTAATGAAATATGGAATGATTTCTAGCAAAACTCAAAGGTGATGATTCCCTTTAACTGAAATGTATACTAGTAGTGAAACTAGTGAAATAGGTCATTCAATGAAAAAATTAGTGGTAAATAATGATAAAACCTAGTTGCAGTAAGATAACCACTAATTTTTCATACTTCATAAGTTGTTATAATGTATAAGATTCCAAATATGGTACTATTACATATTGGAATAATGAGTAAAAACTTATTAGTATTGTTGTGGTGGAGCCGCACATAATGAAGGTAATGGGAGAAAAAGATTTATAAGTGTTGTTGTGGTGTAACTACACTCACTAATAGAATAATAAAAGAAAATGTGATTACCAGATTGAAGTGTAAATCAATGTTAGAATTTAAGAGAATGATTTTAATGAAGAAATTACACTAAAATTGAATATTCACACAGAAAGATAAGAGTTGAAGGATTATAAAAAATTCACGTTGTTAGTTAACTCTATCTTATCTAGTAGACTTCTATCACTTTATAGTAATTTCATATGAAAACTTAAAGTTGAAAACTTGTATACTTAACTTAGAACATGGCAGTAAGCTAGTGAGATGTCCTAGTCTGATTTTTAAACTAGAATAGTGTATATTGGAAATAATGAGTTGTCAATAAATTTAAAGATTTGAGAATCAAATAAATATTTTATCATATTGGGAATGAATAAGTGAGCAGTATATCAAGAGGTTGGTATTAACTGCTATTCTTAATTAATTTTTTTAAAAATTTAAAAATTTATAGGAATAGAGATTTGTGGAAATAAAGCTATCACCCTATAATCAAATGATTGAATATGTTTTAATATAATAGTAAGTTCATGAAGAGAATCCAAGCTTGATGAATTAAAATTGTGATTTCAAGAGTTTCAAGCAGTTTGGTTATCAAATTTTCTTAGAATTTTGCCATAATTTGAAATTTAAATTCACCAATTACTTGATTTCTAAAGTTAAACTAATAATTAATTCCTTTTTACTTAGTGTATTATGAAATTTATATTAGTTTGAGAACTCAACTCGAGTGTTGACTAATTTAAATTAAGTCTATAATGAATATTCATTGCCTAGAATCTACAACTCATTTGGTTCTATTACATGAAACTAGCTATTCTCAAGAGGTTCTTATTTTTACTAAATTAAGATCAGAATTAGGATTATGTGAAAATGATGGCAGAGAATGGCTTGATTGTGTCAGAAATCATGTTCAAGACTATTCACATTCACTAGAGTTCATGATTTGTTCATAAATGAAAAAAATAAAGTTTTTGGACTCTATGGGAATAAAATTACTATTGTGTCACCAATCATAATATAAAGAGCTGAAGAATTAGTAAAGGCAAAAGCAATATCGCAGAGTTATATAAACTTTAACAATAAATTTGTTTATGCCACTAGATTGCAAGTGCGAATATGAAGCTTCGAATGTAAGTTAGTCAAACATGTATTGAATATGAATTGCGAGTCAATAGATTTGACTAAGATTAACACAATTAGAGATTGTCTTACATTCAATACAGAATTAGAAAAAGTAGTGTTATCGTGAAATAATTGAATAATACAAGCAAGGTATACAAAGATTTATAGTATCGTTGTGTTGTATATTCAATTAAGCTAATAGTGAAATTGAGATTATTCATAAATGACGCAAAGATGCCTTTAGTATAAATTGAAATGTTGTTTGACTATAATAATTGCTTGCTTACACCTGGAATATAAAAAAAATTAAGGGTTTCGCCTAATACTTTATTTTAGGTACCTGTGCGTTGACCCAACGAAGCAAGAGATTATAGTTTATACCATTATATAGTTCAAGAAAAGTTGAGAATAACTATTGTAAAATAACTGCTATGGTAGTCATACCAAGCGATTTAAGGCATAACTTGTAGAATAAAAGCAATGTATTTCAAATGATGAATTGAATGAATTGCAAAGCTAAATCCTAAAACTGAGACTTAGGGTTGTAAAATATGGGTGTAGATCACAGCTTATTTGTGAATTCATTAAATTGTATAGGTTGCACAAGTTCATTTATTCATCGCAGGATTTGAAATATAGATATATCAATGTGAAAGGAATTTGGAGAATCTTTAAGTTATTCCTAAGATTAGAAGATCTTTGAGGAAACAATAAAGAGACAATTTAGAAGTATGGAAACTGCTAAATCAGTGAAAAATTTAATTTGGAGATTTTCAAGCTAGAAGAGTTTGAAAAGAACGGTTATTGGAATGTGAATATGAGAAATCACTCGTACAAGCAATTAATGTGATCAATACTTTGAATAGAGAAAAGAACACAAAGTGTAATTATAATAGGAACTTCTCAATACTATCTCTACAAGAGAGATGTGTAATAATGATGGAAAAAAAAATTCCTACGTGACACATCATCAACTAAGTTCTTGGAAGTGATAATTATAGACATGTTTTTTGGTGTTCAGATGAGAGCTCAACTAAGATTTTAATTAATTAGGTGATATAGTGATTAAGAAGTTTAATTTGAATCAATTCATATGCTAGGATTTGGCTATCAAGGATTAGCATTCAGATTGTACTGAACGCATTAGATTATGAGTTGAAAATTCACATTCATGAAGCTATTAGGCAAGAATTACTTCAGTGATATCATATATCTCTTTAATATAGTTTATCTAAGCAATGTCATATGGTATTTAGGGTATATGATTAAAAATATGGATCGTCTAATAGAAAGAATTAGGTTACGAAATTCATAAAGAGATATGAGAGTTATTCAGTAGGTTGAGATTGGATGATAAAAACCTAAAAGGTTAATAAATTCTTGTCTATATCTGATGGTAGAAGGATAAAATAAGTAGACGTAATGTAATAAAATAAACTAGAATTTTGCATCAACACAATATAATGGGAGTTATAGTTTA
Source organism: Stephania cephalantha (assembly GCA_039657325.1). Taxonomy (NCBI): domain Eukaryota; kingdom Viridiplantae; phylum Streptophyta; class Magnoliopsida; order Ranunculales; family Menispermaceae; genus Stephania; species Stephania cephalantha. Next base: position 35,752,240 of record CM077571.1, read on the forward strand.
TAGATAAACCAAAGTCTGCATTTTCTTGTTAGTGTCAGTAGGTTATTTGAAATGCTTGGAAGTGGAATGTGGTAAGGCATATTGGGCCTTGATGAATAAAATGTTAGCTGTGAGAGAAACTTCGCCCTTTATCATCAGTAACCATGAACCACCCTAAACATTCACTGTCCATTCAGACCTTTAATTTCTGAGCTTGTTTTTTGGATATGTATGACAATTGAAATTTTTTTTTTCTTTCTCTAAGCTCTTTGATTATAAAGGTAATCAAGTGGATTACATCATCAGATGATAATGCTCAATATGCTAAATCTTATTGTACATTAATGATCAGAATAAAGATTGGAGATAAAGCTTTTGCAAAAAAATGAGATATTTAATTGCTACATAGAGAGGGTAGGGCAAATTAGGTGATTTATAACTACAACTGGGATAGAAAAAAAAAATAATAGTATTGAGGAGATAAGCACCATAGATAGTTGGAGAGTTCAAAAGACAATTTTGATTGTTCTTTTGAAAGTCTCATCTTTAAAAGGGCTTTGTAGGTTCGAATTAAGGGAAAATAGTGATTTCAAGAAAATAAAAGATAACTTCCGAACGAGATATACAAAAAGCAATTTCCATTTCTCCTCAGAACTACTGGTAACTTGTTGGTTTCCTTTAATTTTGAGAACGAAATTGTCTTAAATTGGGGTGACTGTAATGACCCGTTACCTTACGTAGGTGATTAATGTTAATCCAAATCTATATTAATTTGAGTTAGACTCGAGATGGAGCCCAAATTGTTTCGAAAAACGTGTGCATGGATTTGCATGATGTTTGACCTTTGTATGGATTGTATTATCATTTGTGGAAATAATTGGATAAATTGGTGTATAATTGAGTAACTGAAAAACTATGAGACGCCTAATACCATGTGTGGGTTAACAATGACATAGATGGGTTATTGGGTAGTGTGCACGCCTGATTGTACTCGTTTGCGTGCATGGCGAAATGATAAACACATTAATATAGGCATATATATACATATATTGAAAATAATTAATAAATTGGGGAGCACCAAGTGACACGCGGGGTCGAGGGTGACTCTCGTGGGACGTAAAATAGTGTACACGACCGAGGGAGGTCGTTGACGCGCACGGTGAATTTATAGGCGCAAAATACATTATTCTTTATATTTTTATATATTTAAATATACATAAATGAATTCTAATGTTTAAATCAAATAAAATTATACATTAGATTCACCTCGAGATACGCGTAACATGAGAATCGAGAAAGTAAATGAGTTGATCGGTTGTGGTGGTTGGCATTATGGTGCCTCAATATTCATAAAATCACATCTCAAGACTAGTCATTGTAGATCCGTTTACATGTGTGAAATTTAGTGTCAATTTGAGAAATGTGACTTTGGTTACCATTTTTTGGATCGTCTGATACATATCGTGCATGCACAATAGTTTTACGCATTTTTTTCATTATTTGTAATTGTGTTAAATGAGATATCGTCTCCACAGGGATTTTGCAATCCTCTAAAGAAAGTATTTTTCGTTTTGTTTTACTTAATTTAGTTAATCTAATTAAACGGGAATTGAAATACTAAATAACTAAAAACTATAAGTACTAATTTAATTAACCAAACTAACTAAACTAATTCAAACATTTTAATGCAAACTTAATTAAACAAAATTCATATTCAATATAATATAAATATCTAAACAACCCTACTAGAAAATGTAGTATACCTTGATTGCATTGAAACACTAGAACATAACTTTACTTCATAACTTAGTTATAATCATATCACATAAAGTCTTGGAACCATTGAATTTTAAATCATAATAGGTTGACAGCCTTTAGCAAACCATTAGTTTTCCTATATTCAATGGAAAATAAGTCATATCTTTATCATTGCAAATCTACCTATTGGATAAAACGCAATAAAATAGAAATTACGACATCATTAACACTCAAGGAAAATGATGCCTAATCTAAACCAAATGTTCATCTAAATATTCTAATCAATAAATAACTTTAAACACAATCACCTAGAACATCCACTTGGGTAGTATGACCTTATTGATTAATCCTAGTAACTAGTATAATTGTAGTCAATAATACATATTTGCAACTACACATACAATATCAATCCTCATTAGTTGTAATACATAAAAATAACTTGTTAAAATCGTGATTGTTCTGTATGATTAGATTTAAAGCATTAAGTATAGGATTCCTTAATTATAAGTGTATAGCAATCCAAAGTATATACATGTCCTTGTTTAGATTAAATAAATATCTCTTAATCAAATAAACCAAGATCCAATGTACCTACAAATATAAACTTAATGAAACTAACTAATGGCTAATCGAAGGCTAAGAAACGAATGAAAAGTACGTGGCAGAGCCTGATTTCGAAGCCCTAGGGTCATATTTATAGTTTTCTAAGCTATACAAATATTAGGTAAACTCAATTTTTTTGTAGTAATTTAAAAAACTCGTAACAGAACTTGATGATTAGTCAGGGGTTCCAATTTGTTCACAAATCGATGAATTAAACACTAAAAATAATTCTTTGCGCTCCACCAATTCATGTGGCGATTCCTAGTGTATTTTCCAATTCGCTGATGATTCACTAGCAGTTTTCTGTTGCCAATTTAGACATGGATTCATGTTTAATGTCGTATCGCTGCCTAATCGTTGCTTTTCTTCTCCAGTTGCCTATTTTTCATCTTCTTCCTCTTTTTCTTCCTTTTCTTCATTTTTCTAATTAAGTACTAAAATAAAAAAAACAAGAGAATACCTAGTGTAATATCATCATTTATATCTAAAATAAATCTAAATCACACTATAAAACATGTCTAATTATTAACTTGTTAAATATCTCCAAACTCGGCACTTTCTTATCCCGAGCAAAGAAATACTCTCAATCATATTCTTTTTTCATTCTTCATAAAATAGTTTCGATCTAATTTATCTTAACTTTAAATAATAGAAGTTTTAAATAGAAGCGATCTTCAAATAAAAACAAATTGCACACAAGTAAATAAAAGTTATGATAAAATAGAATAATTTAAAAAAAAACAAACCATCCCTTAGTGATGACTCAACTACTCAATGCAACACTCCTTCGAACTTAAAGTTCTTTACCAAGCCCTGTACATAATGTAGGTTTTCTCAATCTCCGCTAACAAGCATCAAGCTTACGATGACGAGTATAAAATCTCAAAACATAAAAACCACTTGATTAATCTTAACTTTAAAAAATACGTTATAATAATAACACCGTAATAGAAATTAATAGGAATTTTACCAAGATACCACTGAATATAACATTTAAAACATCTTAGATTAAGAAATACTTAATTTAACACTAGCTTCAAGCGCTCAAGCTGAATCTTTTCTTTGAAAACGTCAAGAACATCCATTTTTTTCATTTCTCAAATTTTTTTGTTCATCCTAATTATTTTCTTTCTTTATTATATATTTTTCATTTACTTTTGAGTCTCTACTCCATTTTCTATAGACATTCTCACATTTTTTCTACTATAGATTTCCTACTCCATTTCCTATGGAATTTATAGGAGTCTCAATATATTTGTAAACTTTTATTATCACTTCAGACTGTCCACTAAAGTTGAGGAAAAGTAATCTTTTTAACTTATAAAATTCATTAGTTTCTAATCCATTTCATCTTTCAATTGTGGCATCATAATTTTATAATCTATACTATAAAAATATTTAATCAATAGCCTTTGTCTCATGAAATTGTTAGAAATCTGTCTTATTCATCTTGCACTATCATTTCGATCTTCTACGCATTCTTACAACTAACATAAGGAAATCAATCAGTGTATACATCAACTAATAAAGTTAACCAAATAGGCATAAAAATCAATTCCTTCTATCATAGAATTCACTTGGGTAGTAAAATATAACTTTCATTCACAATTATATATTCATATTCATTATATTATATTCCTAAATAAAAATAAAGTAAAATAAAATTCATAGTTACTTGAATTCAGAAAAAACTTGAAAAATTTCATCAACTCATTTAAATATCGAATCAAAAGTTTAAACTTTGCATTAATTCTGAACTTATCTTCATTCTTTCTTTTCTTTCCTTGCTTTCTTTGCTATCTTTGCTATCATTATCATACTTCAACTAAAATACCCCCAAACTCATTCCAAACCTTATCCTCAAGGTTTAAAAATTAAGTCGGGTTACTAACAAAACAAATATACCTTATGAAATATGAAGGAATTGATAAATTGATAAATTGGATAATCAATATAAAAAAAAGAACTCAATATACAAATTTCATCAAACAGAATGCATAAAAACTAGAATAAATATGACCAATGTAGAAAGTGTAGCATCATCATCATCATCAAATGTAATACCAAAATACCATATCAAATGTATCACATCACCAAGCACAGGTCACATATAGTATATCACCACCATAGATCACATAGTATCATCAAAGTTTTACATGCAAGACCTCACATATCATCACTCATAGATAAAGAAGATAAATTTGAGTAAAGAAATTAATGTCGTCGCCCATAAGTTGCATCATCATCATCATCCACTAGATCAATCCTCTAGGATCGATAACTCGCTGTGAGATCATAGAGGTTCTAGTCTTGATCTCAAGGTAGTTGATCATCATAAATAGAAATAGTCGGTATCCTCATCTCTAAAGACGCTCCTTGTCTTCTATGTCTTCTAGAAAATTTCTTCTTTATTTTATGAATGTTCCACGATAAAGCCCTATGGTTCTCGAACACCAGTCCTCGATCCCTCAGGGTCTCAAACACCAGTCCTCGATCCCTCAAGGTTCTCATTTGATTACATAGAATTGTACCCATTAAGGCCATATGTGACTCGCCCATGTAAAGTCCATTATAGTCTCTAGTAGATTGCTCCACATTCAGATCATTTCTATCTCTCAAATTTTCTTCTAAAACTCTCCTCATGTCAAATCTAATTCTTCTTCTTTGCTATGTCTCTGTTCTAGCTATCTCTGCCTTCTCTCTCTCATCTTCAGAGTCTTCATATCCATCAACATTTTCATATCTTTCTATTACTTCATTTGTGATGGTCTTCTCTATTAAAACATCCATCTCAAGTCCTGCCATGTTTACTCGATCGTCTCAACAAAAAGTCATGATCATCGAAAGAAAAGGTAATTTGTTGTTATTCTTTGTTGTGATGGCACTTTTTATCGACTAATAGATAATTTTGCCAACATCTAGATATCCCAATCCTATGAAAATGTGGTAAAGGAAGATTATTTTGAAGTTCACGATCTCGTAATACTACAAACTTGATTGTAAGCTGGCAGTGTTGAAATAACACGATGCTTTCGTAATTATCCTAAAAGAATTTGTAGTGATGTGCTTCACATATCCTTCCACGTCTAAATTGAATCCATCACCATGGATTGCCTTTAATCCTCCCCTAATTGCCTTAGTGGGGTAATGGTACTGAATCGCATATTTAGGCTTTGGGTATTCATCGTTTTCTCTTTGGTGAGATTCTAGTTGACCAAAATACCAATTTATTCTTGTAGCAGAATAATCTACTATTCTTCCTCTAACTCGTGACTGTATTCCTATTACTTCTATAAGCATTTGCGTAAAACCCTCACCCAAATATCGCACCCTTTCTTACTAGGACATCCTCAATGTCTAAATGGTTATAGTTCCTAGTCAATAATCCCCACTTTCTAAACTCAATGATATCTAGGATCCTAAACCTATATATTAATTCATTCTTCCTATTGAATCCCTTTTTCGGGATCAACTTCATTTTTTTCACTAAATCATTCTCAATCTTGGTAAATGCCTTATCATTATTAAAACTCTCCATCCTAAGAACATACTTCATCACCCCCGTCGGTATCTCTTATTCTACTTCTTCCTCCTTATCCTCATAGTCTTCCTCAGAATTATAGCTAAACGATAAAGTTGAGTAGGCTCTCTTTGTGGACTGATCCAAGGTGTATTGAAAGAAATCGACGCGAGTTTAATTAGGGAAATTTTGGATTTACCCATGGTTTCCTCTACTAACTTTCCCTTTCCTTTCTCAATTTTTGAATTTACACCCTTTCCACTTCCAGCTTTTCAATAAGTACAAGTAAAATAATTATGGTGGTCCCAAATTCTAGGCCGCCTTGCTACCCGCCACGTCGCATCCCACGTTACCAAGCCTTGCCATATCATGGCCCGCTTATCCTTGATGTTCCGCGTCCGACCTAGCTACTTATACTTTCTATTGATTCGTAACTTATCTAATTAATTTCCATATAATTAGTAATAATTTCATTAGCCAGCTAATCAATTTATCAAGTTGTAATGAAATTTTACAGCAAAAGTTTTAATTTAAGTTATACAGTATTCAACAATCCTAAATAGTGGAAAACCCTGCAAAAGATACCATGTATATATCAAGGTAAGTTAAGTATAACAATAGTTCCATATACATGTAATCAGTGTTCTATGGTCCCTAAAACCCAACAAAAGTAAAATAAATACATGTTGATATCACACATGAGTTGGCTCCACAATCTCAGAGATGTCGCCAAGTACCTCCTTACCCTTTCCATAGCCCTTGCTCGTCGAAGGATCTGCACTCAGTCACCCAACAAAGACAGTGACAAGTCCAGTGAGTCAAATCCCAAGAGAAGTCTACACAATATTCATAAAATAAAACTAATAAACTACGAGACATGCAAAAATAACACCTACAATAGTATGTCATATTCCCATGAATGTAAGCAGCACAGACAAGCAAAAGTAGTAGCGTGAAATAAATAAACAGGATATACCAATTAAACTAGTTTAGAAATAAAGCATTAATCAGTAAACATTCGTATAATCATGAGAAAACCCTGACCTACACCTGCCAGTAATTGATAAATCGAATAAGCACCATGTATATACTTACAGGCTTACTTTGGCTATACCCCAACTTAAGTAAAAGGCATTGGTCCCTTCCCAACGTTGTTACACATCAAGACCACCCTAATCCCTCCCGACAGTCGTATATATATTCTACTGCCATTGACACGAGCACTATCACAAGTATCCCATGCATGCGATTTAGCCACACTCAATATATATGCACATCGAAATAGGAGTGAAAACCCCATGTGTGCCCACCATCAGTCACAAATGAAAAGCAAAATCGATAAACCAAATCATGAATTCAGTGAAGCATTCCAATGGGTTTACGCACCTCAATATGCGCTTTGACTCCCCGAACACCCGAATCTGACCTGATAAGCTCCTTGATACTCGAGCTAAGGTCCCCTAAGTCCCTGAAGTCAGTCAAGTATGTTTATTATGTATTCAAATTGGTTGAATATGTTTCAAATTGATCTTCCCAAATTAGCCCTAAAGACTAAATTAAGTCTCAAACTCAGTCTTATGTTACAACGCATTTTTAGGCATGAAATGGTCCAAATCTCGAAATCCGTCACCGAAACAAAAATCTTTGGTCTCTATCATAGCTTTCCGAAAAGGTTTAGTTTGTAAAATTACGATTTAAAATGAAAGAGATATCATGATTCTACTAAACATAGCTCTAATTGGAACCTAATATGTCTAGCAGATGTAGAAAATATATTCCTCCTAATTTATATTTCCAAAAAAGTGATTTTTGGTCGCAAAGAAACAAATATACCTAAATGCAACATACTATAAGATCAACTCATTTAGAAAAGTAGTTAAGGAGTTAAGCCTTTAACAAGTTTAGTTTCAAAACTTTTCTTTTAAATTCCAGAACCTAATTGTAGAGCACTTTTTAACATGAAAAAAATTGAATTACAACATCTCTAGTCAAGCAAAGTTGTTACCCTTTAACTAAGCTTTCAAATGCCACAAGTTTGGGTTGATTTGGATATAAAATGAGCAAGTTATGACCAAATTACATAGGCTAATTCTTAATATAACATGCATAATTCTAGTTTTGGTCTTGCAATCTCAAAAATTTATATCTTTATGATTTCAAATCCAAATTAAGAACTTCAATATAGCTGGATTATCAGCTTTAATGAGGATTCCAAATATATAAACCAACTTGCAAATATTCATTTATTTACCATTTGGAATTAGCCGAAATCCAAAAATAATTTCAATCTGACATAAATAGATGTGTACATAGTTGATGTACCACCTAGGTTGAGGAATTCTCATCAATCTTCCATGGATTCCTTCTCTCCATCAACCTCCTTCTTCACTAGCAAGTTCTCTTGACTCTTAAGTTGAAAATGAAAATGGTTTCCTTGCATGTGTTGATCTTATATATTAAGGTAATATTGTTTCATAGCCATTGATCTCCATGTATTTACGTATCTCGAAGCTCATCTAATGATCCACACCTTGACATTTATCCCACTAACTCCCACTAACCCAATCAAAGTGACACTAATTTCCTACTCACATGGTTACTAGATGTGTCAACACGTATCTCTAGGACAATCTCATAGTTTCTGATTTTAATAACCAAATAATAGACATTGATTTATTTGATTCAATTACATTAGCTTAGGTCCATTATAATATATATGGTTCGTGTTTTTATTCACCAAATTGACAAATTTTTTGATCCCACTAACTCTCGACTATCCGACACTCGATGCACCAAATTTTGCATTGAATGTGTGAAGATTGAGGTAGGAATCACATAAATAAACTAAAATCTAGCTTTGGAAGGTTGAATCTAGTCGAAAATTTAGTTTTTCGATAAAAAAATTGCAATGGTTTGTGTGTGTGAAATGAATAAATGTGGCAATTTTGGGTTCTTATTTTTAGAAAACTTATATTTGTTCTTAGCGAATCAGGGTTTAAGTGGATTCGTTGGGAAATCGCTGCCTAAATTACTTAAAATGAGCCTCGGTGGCTCCGCGATTAGTTCGGCGAATCCAAGTTATAATTGCAAATCGTTGACAAATTGCTGACTTGAAATTACATTAATATTTCTGTAGATGTCGGTCGATTTTCATAGCGAATTCCAATACAAAATGGAGTCGTTGGGAAATCGCTTGCCTATTTTAACTATTTTTTAATTTAATTGATTTTCACATATATTTATCATATATATATGTCTAATAAAAAAGTAGAATTTTTTAAAATTATCAAAATTTGACTATCATTTGTTCTTAACAATAATTTCATAACTATAAATAACTGATTAACATAAAAACTAATACATGTAGAAAATATAATAAGAAAAGAAATTTGCTGGATCAACCCCCTTATATGAAGTTATTTTGTCATTAAATTCCTAAAACATCTCTATTATAAGTGTCAAAAGTTGAGTGAATATAAAAATAACTAGCTAATTTTAATACCCAAACTGAATCTAATGATATATTATGGGATGCCTCCCATAAAGTACTTTTGTTTACTATCGCTAGCTCGACGAAATCATGAAGTTCTAAACTGGTTCTATAAATTAAATGTATGATTTTTCACTATATTTCCATTCTAGAAAGTAATTGCACGACCATGCACCCTAAAGGTGATTGCCTTATTTATTGTATCCATGACAGCTTGCGAAGTAGTTAAGAAAGGTCATCCTGTGATTAATGGAGGATCTTCTTTGATGAAGTGTGGCATAACCAAAATGTCTGTGGGAAAATGTACTTCTATATTTGAGTTGGTACATTAGTAACCACTCTTATTGGTTTCATTGAATAACATTATGGTAAAGTAACTTTTTCAGAAGCAAGTATATCCAACTCCAGTAGAGTATGAAGAAAGAAATTAATTTGCTTGTAGTTTGCTCTAGAACCCGTATCACAAATAGCTTTAAAATACCAAGCCCATTTAACTCTTATGTTTATATTTATAGCTCTCAGATCATTTGAGAAGTCAACAATTAAACATGTTTTATAGTATAAATTATGTATATTTTAGGTATAAATGATGATATTACACTAGGTATTCTCTTGTTTTTGGGCTTTCAGGATTTAATTAGAAAAATGAAGAAATGGAAGAAAAAGAGGAAGAAGAGCAAAACAGTAAACTAGAGAAGAAGTCCAGCGATTACTTAGCGATACCGGATTACACAGGGAATTGCCAGCTAAATCGATAGTAGAGAAGTGCTGGCGAATCCTCAAAAAATTAGAAAATATACTAGGAATAGCTGACAAATCGCTGAGGTCAGTTACAAATTTTTTTTAGATTAATGTGAAGGATTTAAGTTTATCTAGGATTTATATAAAATAGGAGACTATAAATATGACTTGAGGTCTTCGAACTCTATCTCACACTCCAACAAATTTCACATATTCATTAAGTCTTTTATTAGTTTTAGTCTATGTTTTGAAGCTATATTAGAGCTTTGATTTATTTAAGAGGTATTATTTATTATGTCTTTCAATCATATTATTATGTTATTCATTTCCAGCATGAGTGAGTAGTTTATCAATCTAAACAAACCTTAGACATTTATATATTTTGGATTGCTATATAGTTATAATTAAAGAATCGTGCATGAACTTAATGCATTAAATCTATTCATACACGTCAATCACATATTTAATAAGTTGTTTTTACGTATTAGAACTAATGAAGATTGATATTGCATGTATAGTTGCAAATATGTAATGTGGTATTTTGATTATGAATATAGGTCTATGAATATTAACAACAATTCTAGAAGTAGTAACTAGGATTAATTTATAAGGCAAATTTTCCTAGTGGATGTTCTAGGTGATTGTGTTCTAAGTTATTTATTAGTTAGCATATTCTGATTTATATTTGATTTAGATTAGGCGTGATTTTAATTGAGTGTTAATGCTATCGTATTTTTGTGATATTATATTTTATCAAATAGGTAGATTGCCAATGATAAGAATATGGCTTTTTCATTGAATATAAGAAAATCGGTGGTTGGCTAATGGCTAACAACATATTATGAATTAGGATTTATTGTTTCCAAGATTCCATGTATTATGATTATAACTATGTTATGAAGTGATGTTATGGTCTAGCGTTTGAATGCAATCCAAGTATATTACATTGTTTACTGGCGGTTTGTTCAGATGTTTGTTTAGATATTTATATTATATTAAATTTAAATATTTTTTAATTTAGTTTGCATTGATTATTTTGAATAAGTTTAGTTAAATTGGTTAATTAAGTTAGTAGTTTTAGTGTTTAGTTATTTGGTATTTTCATTCTGGTTTAATTAGATTAACTAAATTAAGAAAAACAAGAAAATAATACTTTCGTTAGAAATTTGCAAAATCGAATGTAGACGATGTCCCATTTCCACTATTACAAATAATAGGAAAATGCGAGAAACTATTTTGCACGCTTGACATGTGTTAATTTTTGGCGTCGTTTCTGGGGATTTTGAAATAATTTTTTTTGAATGTAGATGTTGTATGGTCTATACACATCATCATGTTAATTCTAAATGATTTTTACATCCGTTTGATCCAGAAATAAATAGAACTTTTATTCAAAGTTTTAGACAACAACTTAGGAAAAATTTAGTTAATAGGATGAAGGATAACAACAATGATGTTATTGACAATGTCATTATTAATGATAATGATAATAGAGTTATCAATAATAATAACAACAATAACAGAGAACTCGCTTTAGACAAGAATATACAAATGTTACAGCATATAAGCCTATATAAATAACATACCATAATGGATTTCCTAAATTTGAACTTAGATCTAGATTTATTAAAGCCTTACTTTACTTCTACAATAAAGATATTGAAAACCCATAGAAACTCATTAGTGAGTATCAACATTAAGTTAATGGGATGAAACCGAAAGAAGGTACCTTAAAACAAGTCAAACTTAAGGCTTTCCCTTTTTCATTGAAAGACCAAGCGCAAAATTGATTGTTCTATCTCCCACAAGGTTCAATAACTACGTGGACTCAAATGTTAGAAGTTTTCCTAGATGAATATATGTGTGCTATAAAAATTTGTTCTTATAGGAAGCAAATCACAATTGCAAAGATGATATATGATGAAAATCTTAACGAATTTAGGGATAGATTTCAAATATTAATTTCTTCTTGTCCACAGCATGGATATACTCAAAGATATTTACTAGAATATTTTTATGAATGACTCAATCACTTTGAATAAAGGTTATTAAACAAAGTATGTAGTGGATCTTTATTTGAAAAAACAACAACTTTATCAAAAGAAGTAGTCAATAAAATGTCAAAACAATGTAAACAATATAGTGAAGAGGTTAAATCCTCAAGAAAGAAACTTTATAATGTTGATGAAAATGAAATAATGTGTCTGATGAACAAATTGAAGAATTATCTAAGATGGTTAAGGTGTTAATTAATATAGATCTAATCAAGTTAAAGCTTGTGAATTTTGTAATGATTTTACACATCCGACAGATGCGTGTCCTATTATACATGAAGAAAATATTGAAAAAGTAAATGTAATGATGAATCAATTTTTTCATCTCCCAAGAAATCAATATAATAAAAAATTTAATATCCTGGAAGACCAAACCCAAATCTTAGTTATGGTCCTCAAAATCAAAATTATAATACTTATAGACCAAGTGCTCAAAAGTAATCTGCATCTAATCACCAACCTCAACAAAATGTTCGACCTATGAATCCCAATTTAGAGAAAATCTTGCATAATTTTATGAAGCAAAGTCATCACAACTTTACTCAAATTTCTCATAATCAGATTAAGACTGCTACTACTATTAATGAACTAAAAAATCAGTTAAGTTAAATGAATTTACAAATAATTAGGTTAAGTACTCAACATAGTAATGAAGCTAAAACACCTAATAAAGCTACTATTTCTCCTACTAATCAAGCACAAGTAAATGCTTTATTCAGTGATGAGAAAGACATACCTATAACTGAAAAGAAACAAAAACAAGGAAATAAAAAGAAAGCACATAAAACCATTGAAGAAAAAGAAAAAATGATGGCTTATCTCACTAGAGAATGGATTGCTGAACAATGGAAATATACACATTTTCCTGGAAGGCTATACCATTGTATTTAGCCAGAGTTATGTGTTAATATTCTACCATTCCATAATAATTAGCTGATGCTAGGGAGGAAGATAATAATGAAGACATTCTTGAAGCGTTTAGGAAAATAGAAATCAATAAACCATTGATGGAATCAATTATGCAATTTTCCAATTTTGATAAATTTTTAAAAGAACTATCTAAATCAAATGATAAAAGTTTTAGAAAAATTTAAAGAAAACATAGGACAAAGGGTGTCTACTTCAATTAAAAAAATACTTGAGAAATGTTTCGATCCAGGAATGTTTGGAATACCTATTACATTAGGAACCTCTTTTATAGATTTTGCTATATGTGATCTCTGAGCAACAATTAATGTTATGTCATTTAAACTATATGAGTCATTGAAAATAGGTCCATTGACTAATACACCTATTAATCTTGCTTTAACTGACAATATAATTGTTAAACCTTATGGTTTACTAGATGATGTCTTAGTAAATGTAAATGACTTATTATTTCCCGTTGACTTCTACGTCATGGAAATAGGAGACTCGGTATCATATAAAATCTCCAACTATACTTTTAGGAACACCATTCCTTAAAACTGCTTCAACAAAATTAAATATCTTTGAAGGAACAATGTCTATGGAATTTGAAAATAATATTGTCACTTTTCATTTTAATGATGAAGATGTCAATGAAAATCTTGATTTATTTAATAATAAGAAAAACTAATAATAATGAATCTTTAGAATTTAATAATCATAATTTAAAAGTTAAAGTATATGTTATTAATGAAGTAACAATGGAAAACAAAAATGCTGTGATAAAGAATAAGCAAGTTGAAGATACTTCAAGTCAAAAGAAAATGACCCAAGAATGGAGGGTTAAGCAACCGAACAATATTGAGAATGATATTAAAATGGAGGAATTTAAATCTACAAAGAACAAAAAAAAAATTTAGCGATTTCAAGCTCGATGATCCATGAGCTATATAGAAAAACATAAAAGTCAAATGGGCTTGGTATTTTAAAACTAGTTATGATACATGTTCTAGAGCAAACTAAATGTCAATTCACTTCTTTCATCTTACTCAACTTGAGTTGGACGTACTTGCTTCTAAAAACGTTATCTTACAAAATGATAATTCAGTGAAACCAATAGGAGTGGTAACTAATGTACCATATCAAATTGACTAGTACATTATTCCTTAAAACTTTTCGGTAATGCCACACTTCATCAATGAAGATCCTTCATTAATCATAGGACGACCTTTCTTAGACACTTCGCAAGCTTTCATGGATACTTTGAACAAGACAATCACTTTTAGGGTTCATGGTCGACAAATCACTTTCTCAAATTGCACTAGAGTGGACAATCCTAAACTTAACTTTATAGAATCTGTTTAGAACAGTGTGGTTCAGTTGAGCCAACGACAGTAAACAAAAGCGCTCGGTGGGAGGCAGTCCATACTCTATCTTTATTTTCTATTTTAATTTTAGGATTAGTTAGTTGTTTTTATACTCTTTCAAATTTTGACTCTTATAATGGGGATATTTTAGGAACTTAATTCTAGAATAATTTCATGCAAGGGGGTTGATCTAGCGAATTCCTTTTCTTATTATATTATGTTTATGCATTACTTTTTATACAGTTGGTTATTTATAGTAATGATATTATTGTTTAGTACAACTCATAGTCAAATTCTTATAATTTTGAATTATTCTACCTGTTTATTGGATATATATGTGATATATATATTAGAAAATTAATTAAATTTGAAAAAAAGTTAAATTAGGCTGGCAATCTCCTAAAGATTCAATTTTGTACTAGAATTCGCTGAGAAAATTGGTAGTAGTGTGCATAATTTTTAGTGTAATTTCTTGGTCATTGATTTTTCATGAATTATAACTTACAACTAGATTTCGCTGAACTAATCGCCGAGCCACTAGACTCATTTTCGACGATTTTATCAGTGATTTCCAAGCGAATCCACGTAAATCCAGACTCACAAAGAATGAAAACGAGTTTTAAATACAGAAACTCAAAATCACCACATTTATAAATTTCACACTCACAAACCATTGCAACTTTTCGATCAAGATACCACTTTTAGACTAGATTCAACCTTCCAAAGATAGATTTTATTATATTTAAGTGATTTCCATCTCAATCTTCCTATATTTAAACTAAAATCTAGTGTGTTTCGAATGTGTAGAGTCACCTAGGGCTTGAGCAAGGAGAATTCGAATTGGAGCTTTGAGGAGTGTTCTTGAGGAGTCTTAGAATTCAATCTTTAAAGAATCACTTTCAAGAAGGTAATCAATTAAAACACTAACTTTTATCGATTACGTTTTTGAATTTTCATCGATTTTTGGATTTTAGTAAGTTTGAAGCTAAATTTTTGGAACTTTTACTCTAAACTGGTTTTGATGTTGAATGTTTTCAATTATAATACAAATATTGGTGCGGTGTGATATATTTATTTATTGTTAATGAATTTCTTAGTTATTTTTAGTACATGACGAATGGATTGAGTTTTATATGCAAACTAATTTGAGACAAAGTTTCAATTGAGTTTGGTGGTTTTTGTGTTAGCCTATTGCGTGATTTGAATTACTTATGGACCATTATTTTTCTCAATGATGTTTTTCCAATAAATTTCATATGAATGTCAAACTTTCGATTTATAAATGACTTTTTCGATGCGTTTTTCCTTTTAGATAGATAAGTTGAATTTTACCAAACACTTTTAAGACAATTTGGCTTAAAATGATTTTAAAGGTTCATTCTCTTACTTCTACTTATCCAAATGCCTGAAAGTGGAAAGGGTAGAGGTTCAAGGGAGGAGAAAGGAAAGAGGAAGTTAGTAGAGAAAACAAACAATAAATCCAAAGTTTTCCAAATCCAACCCATGTCAATTTCTTTAAACACTCCTATAATTAGACCAAAAAGAGAGGCAACTCCACCTTTATCATTTAGTTATCATTTTGAGGAAGAGTATGAGGAGGAGTAGGAGGAAGTAGAACATGAGATATAGACTGGGGTGAAAAACTTATGTACATAGGAAGGAAAACATTTTGAATGAGAAGTCCTTCACAAAATTTAAGAATGATTTGATGAAAGATAGGAAATTGATCCTGGAGAGGGGATTCAATGTGAATAATGATTTGAAAAAAATACTTAAGTTCCTAGATATCATTGAGGCAAGTAACTGGGATTGTTGATTAATGAGTATAACCACTTTGACCTAGAGAACTTTTCTAGTGAAGGAGTTGTGATATTCTAGTATGTGTTTTTTATGCAAACGCATATGGAAGTGACAGTAAGAAAAAGTCATGAGTTCGTAGAAGAATAGTGGATTATTTCGCTGCAAGAATAAATCAGTATTTTGGTTTACCAAAATTTCACCAAAAACAAAATAGTAATTATCCAAACTCGAATAAATTATTGAGTACCACTATCCTATAGAGAAAATTTGAGGAGGTTTGGAAGCTATCCATAGTGAAGGATTCATTTTTTATTTGGAGGGGTACTTGAAGCACATAACCACCATTTTTTTTAGGAAAATCACTAAAGCCTGGTGTTACTTCATTAACACCAGCTTACAACATAGCCTGCAATATTGTGATATAGTGAACTATAAAGCAGCCTTACTTTACTACATTGTCATTAAATGGGGATATTTGGATATTGACAAGATTATCTAAGAGTCGATAATGAGTGCCATCACCATGAAGAAGAACGATGATTAACTTTTTTTTTATTAATCACAGCTTTTACTAGAGCATGTCAAGTAAACATGGCAGAGCTTGATATGGGTGTTCTACTGGAGAAGGCCATCATGGATGAAGTTATAGAGAGATATGGAAAATAAATGATTTTGAAGGCACCGAAGAGGAAAGAGAGAAGGCTCAGATAGCCAGAAGAGAGACGTAATAGAAAAGAAAAATAAGAAATGACACGAGGAGAATTTTGGAAGAAATGGCAGAAACTAGAAATGATTTAAATGTGGAGCAACCTGCTAGAGATTTCGATGGACTTTACATGGAAAAAGACTGAGTTGACCTTTATTAGTAAAATTCTGCGCAATCAAATGACAACTCTACCAAATCAAGAAATGGTGTTTAAGAACGAGAGGGACTTAGTAAGAAGCATTCACAGGATAAAGAAACAATGTCTTAAAGACATAGACGACAAGGAAGCGCAGTGGCTCCTATACCATCTGGACAGATAGGGCTACAACTTAATAGTAGTATTAATGTTCCACGACTGCTAGGTCAAGACTACCACCTATATGACCCCGGTGGGAGTTACCAGTCCTAGAGGATCGATCTAGTGGAGGATGATGACAGTGCGACTTTTGGGCGACGACATTGATTTTATTATTCTATTTATCTTCTTTGTCTCCAAGTGATATTATGTGAGGTCTTCTATTTGACTCTGGTACACTTTGTGATTTATAGAGACACTTCGTGTTTGTGGTTGTGCTATACTATGTGCTCTGTGATTGGTGATTTGATACATTTGTTATATAATGATGATGGTTTATTCATATATTTTTATGCACTATGTTTGAAGTAATTTATTTTTTGAGTTTATTTATATTTATTAATTGTTCAATTTACAATTATATCAATTCTTTATACTTCATATGGTATATTAGTTTTATTGGAAAACTGACTTCATTTTAATAACATTTAGACAAGGTTTGGCATGAGTTTGGGGGTATTTTGGGTGAAGTATGACAATGATATCAAATAAATCTAGGAAAGAAAAGAAAGGTTGAAGATAAGTCAAGAATTGATGCACAGTTCAAACTTTTGATCCAATATTCAAGATAATTATTGAAAATTTTCAAATATCTTCCGAATGCAAGTGAGAATGAATTTTATTTTACTTTATTTTTATTGAGGAAAAGAATGATAATGAAAATGAACATATAATAGATTTTAAATGGAAGTGATATTTTTACCCAAATGAATTCTATGATAGAAGAAATCAATTTTTATACCCTTTTTGATTAACTCTACTAGATGACGTATACGCCAAATTAAATGCCTTGTGTTAATCATGAGAATGAATAGAAGATCAAAATAATAGTGCAAGATGAACAACATAGGTTTCTAAGAATCTTGAGATACAAAAGCTATTGATTAAATAATTTTATAGTATATATATATATATAGAAAGTTATTGTGCAACAATTGAAATAAGAAATGGGTTAGAAACTAATGAATTTCTATAAGTTAGAAAGAGAACTTTCTTTAACTTTAGTGGATAGTAAGAAGTGCTAACAAGTGTTTACATATATATAAAGAATCATATAGATTCCATAGAAAATAGAGTAGGGAATCTATAGTGGGAAAAATGTGAGAATGTCCATTGGAAATGGAGCAGGGACTCAAAAGCAAAACTAAAAGAAAAATATTTGATTAAAAATAAATAATTAGGATGAAGAAGAAAAAAATGAGTGATGAAAATTATGGATGTTCTTAAACTCTTCAAAAAAAAGATTTACCTTAAGTGCTTGAAACTAGAGTTGAGTGTTGTATTTCTCAATGTAACACATTTTAAACAAAATATTTAAAGTTATCTAGGCAAAAATCCTAATGATTTTTATTGTAATACTATTATAAAGTATTTATCTAAAATTAAGATCAATCTAATGGTGGTGTGTTTGAGATTCTATATTAGTCATCGTAAGCCTGATGCTTCTCAGTGGAGATTGAGAAAGCCTACATTATGTACTAACCTTGGTAATGAACTTTAAACTCTAAATGGTGTTGCATTGGGTGGTTGAGTTATCATCAAGAGATGCTTCATTCTGTCTAAATCATTCTATTCTATCATAACTTTCATTTACTTGTGGTTAATATGTTTCTATTTTAAAATCACTTCTATTTTAAATTTTCTATTATTTAAAGTTAAGATGAGTTAGATTGAAATCATATTTATAAAGAATGAAAAGGGAATATGATTTAAAATATTCCTTTGCTCATGACAAGAAAGTGCAGAGTTTGAGGGTATTTGATAAGTCCATAATTACACATGTTTTAAAGTGTAATTTAAGTTGATTTTAGATATAAATGTTGATATTACACTAGGTATTCTATTGTTTTTGTTATTTCAATATTTAATTAGAAAAATGAAGAAATGGAAGAAAAATATGAAGAAGAGCAAAATAGTCAGCTGGAGAAGAAGTCCAATGATTAGCCAACAATACAAGATTACACTGGGAATCGCCACCTAAATAAGCAGTAATGAAGTGTCAACGAGTCCTCAAGAAATTGAAAAATATACTAGAAATCATCAGCTAAATCGGTGGAGCATAGAGAACCTATTTCCAGTGATTAACACATAGATTTGTTCATAATTTTGGAATCGTTGACAAATCACTGAGGTCGGTTATGGGTTTTTACTTTAATATGAAGGATTTGAGTTTATCCAGGATGTATATATAACTTAGGATACCATAAAAATGACTTGAGGGCGTCGAACTCTCTCTCACTCTTCAACCTATTTGACATATTCAATAAGTCATTTATTAGTTTTGGTCTATGTTTTGAAGCTATATTGGAGCTTTGATTTATATAAGAGGTACTTATTTATTTATTGTCTTTCAATTATATTATTGTGTTATTTATCTCCAACATGAGTGGGTAGTTTATCAATCTAAACAAACCCTAGACATGTGTATACTTTGGATTGAAATATATTTATAATTAAGGAATCATAAACTTAATGCTTTAAATCTATTCATACATGTCAATCACATATTTAACAAGTTTTTTTTGCATATTAAAGCTAATGAAGAATGATATTGCATGCATAGTTGCTAATATGTATTGTGATATTTCAATTTTGAATCTAAGTCTATGATTATTGACAACAATTATACAAGTAGTAACTAGGATTAATCTATAGGGCTTATTCTCGTGTGGATGTTCCAAGTGATTGTGTTCTAAGTTATTTATCAATTAGCATATTCAGATTTATATTCAATTTAGATTACGCATGTAACGACCCATTTTATTAATGCCATTAATTATCTCGTGATTGCAGACATGGACGACAACTCAAATCCACGTGGACGCCGCAGGTAGGATAGGACACACGTCGACCTAGGTACACAGGTTAAATTATGTGTAGGATGGCTTATGTGGTGCAATTTATTCAAATGTTAAATACATCGCATGTGTGTATGTTGAATGACGAGAGCGTGCGAGGTTGTGTGACGACTAGCTGCCTCGAAGCGCGTGCTAACGCAAATATCGAGAGGCGAGATAAAGGTTCACTAGAGAATTAATGTAACCATAGGTTATCAAATTGAGATAATTAATGTAACCATAAGCTTATTTAATTAACTTGAACAATAGGCTATGTCGCACCTCAAAATGCGTGTCGAGACGTGGGGCACTGGGTATGGGTAGTCGAGGGTTAGTGTGACCATGAGTTGATTTAATTTGATAAATAAAACACTAGCCATATGGTTGGATAAGGCTTAATGTAATGTGACATTAATAAAATAAATGGAAGTCTATAGTTTACATTAAATAAAAGTTGCCATGAGATGGACATCTAGATTAGCATACTGAGTGTACTAGATGAAGAGTATGTTATTGGAGTCACCAGGGGGTATTAGACAACAAACTTGTTAACCACAAGATATACCTCGGGATACGTACGCACAATTGATTCCATAAAACATATATATATATATAAGAGATTTAGTGGAATGTTTGATCATAACCACTTACCAATTTCTCATGCAAACTAGAAAAGAATCTGAGGAGGGAGAAGAGACTTCTAGCTAGGAACTCGACAAACTAGGCATCAAACCAAGTGATATAACCTAGGTAATCATCTTCTCCACCTTCTAAGCTTGCAAATGAACCCATTTTCATATGCCTTGGTGGAATTTTGAATTTTCTGATGTATGCTCTGAATTGTCATGGAAAGTTGATCAATTTCATGTTGTTAGATCGTATTATTAGAGGATTGATCACTGGTTTAACTAGAATTTCAAGTTTTGATGAAATTGGAGAGTGTGATGAATGCATGAATTTGTCAAAAATTGATGTAGATTGATGTTTGGAATGATCTGATTGATGAATTGAGGTTATTTTAATGAGGAGAGGGTAATAGACCAGTTAGAATAGCTAATTGAGAGGGCCAGGACCGAATTCTTGAATTGAGAATTCTGTCCTAGAAGGAAATTAGCGCGCTAATTGGAACTATTAGCGCGCTAACTGTCCTCGGTGTGCAGTAGTTCTTTGCAACGAAGAACAATAGCGCGCTAGTTAAAATTTCTAGCGCGTTAATTCCATCTAGCATGCTAGGTACACCCCCTCAACGCACTAACTCAAAACTAGCGCGCTAGGTAGACAAATTAGCACGCTAATGATGGATGGACTATGAAGTTAAGGGCTATTTTGGTTATTTTCAACATAATACATGTCTAAACACTTATAAAAAACCTAAACTTATAAAAATTGGACTTCAGGGACTTAGTGGACTGTAGCTTGGTGTTGGGGAGCTTGTTGGGTCGGATCCGAGAGTCCGAGGAGGTCGGAGAGCGGTGTGAGGTTTTTAAAACCTAACAGAAAGACTCTGCGTATTTATTCTGCTTACATGTTGCTATTATTCCTTGTTGTTCATCATTATATTCGGTTATTTAGATGTGGGTTGAGGTTACTCCCTCGAATTTCCTTGTCGTATGTTCATGAGGCACTGGACTATAGCAAGTGTGACCCGGCCCTCAGTGAATGGTGACCTGGGCTTGCCTTGGTGCACGTGTGGTGACTCAACGAATTTGCTTAGCGCTGCGAGGGACCAAGTGTTGCGCTTGTTGGATGCGACTACTGGTGGGAACTTGGTTACCCGAAGTACAGTCTAGTTCCTCCGGAGCGAGCACACACATTTGTTAGTTTGTCTGTTGTTTATTCATGCGATGAGCCAATTACAGTTGCCTGTTTTATATTTCGCATGTTTACTTGACAGCATTCCTTGTATTTCCTTTATTTTATTATATGAACGCACATAGGAGTTCCTAGGGATTTTACTTACTGTACTCGTCATCTGTCTTTTTGTGATGGTTGAGAGCAGATCCTAGTACCAATAGGGGCAAGGGGATCCTAGGCGAATACATCTGATTGCCCACTGATGAGGACCTACTTGTAAGTGTTTATTTTTGATATTTTGTATATTTTGGGTATTTGGAGACTTGAGATAACATAATACATGTATATATACCTGTTGTGGTGATGTCGCTTATATACAAAGTACTTTCCAGGGTTTTCCACAGTAGGTTTTGCCTTTGAACAATATTTATTATGCTAAACTATCTTGTTAAATGGTAAGTAAGACTTCCACTAAATAAGTTAACCTATAAAATACAACCCGTTAGTATGGTTAGGATCTCAATAAATTGCTAACTAGGTAACAATTGAAATAGTTAGATTTCCCTCCGGGAATGGACAAAGCATATAAGGATAATATACTAATTTATCGGATAATACATTAGTGGACACGATTCACGAGACATAAAGAGGACGGGCAGGTGCCAGACACGTGTAGTTGGGCCAGCCGGCAAGGAGTACACGGAGAAACGTCACCTCGGGGCGGTTGGGGCCGCCACAACGCATGATTTTCATCGAGTGTTAACGCTATCGTATTTCTATGATATTACATTTTATCTAATAGGTAGATTTACAATGATAAGAATATGGCTTTTCTTTTGAATATTGGAAAATCGGTGGCTTGCTAAATCCTACCAACCTATTATGAATTAGGAATTAATTATTCCAAGATTCCATGTATTATGATTATAACTATGTTATGAAGTGATGTTATGTTCTAGTGTTTGAATGTAATCCAAGTATATTACAAGGTTTAGTGGGGGTTTGTTTAGATGTTTGCTTAGATATTTATATTATATTCTATTTGAATTAGTTTTTGAATTAGTTTAGTTAATTCGATTAATTAAGTTAGTAGTTATAGTTTTTTGTTATTTGGTATTTTAATTCCCGTTTTATTAGATTAACTAAATTAAGAAAACAAGAAAAAAATCCTTTCCTTAGAAATTTGCAAAATTTCTATGGAGACGATATCTCATTTACCAGTACTACAAATAATAGAAAAATATAAGAAGCTTTCGTGCATGCTCGACACTTGTCATCATTGAGCTCGATGATTGTTAGATTCCACTTTATCTTATTTTTATTCTTCGTAGCTTTAAACTCCTCCATTTTAAGATCATTCCCAATATTTTTTAGTTTCTTAACTCTCAATTCTTGAGTTATTATATTTTGATTTTAAATATCTTCAACTCACCCATTCTTTGTCACATTATTTTCGTCTTCCACAGTTACTACATTAATAACATATACTTCTGCTTTTAAATTATGATGATTTAATTCAAAAAAATCATGATCATTAGCTTGTTCGTTATTAGGTTCATTCGAATTATCATACAATTTCATCATTAAAATGAAAAATGACAATTTTGTTTTCAAATTCCATAGACATTGTTCCTTCAACGACATCTAACGTTGTTTTAGCAGTTTGAAGAAATGGTTTTCCTAAAAGTATAGGCGGAGATTTAGATGATACTAAGTCTCCCATTTCTATTTACTAAGTCATTTACTTAAACTAAGACAGCTTATAGTAAACTATAAGGTTTAATAACTATGTTGTTAGCTAAGGTAAGATTAATAGGTGTATTAGTCAATGAACCTATTTTAAATGTCTCATATAGTTTAAGTGACATAACATTAATTGATGCTCCAAGATCACACATAACAAAATCTATAAAAGAAGTCCCAAATGTAATAGGAATTCCAAACATTCATGGACCAAAATATTTCTCAGGTATTTTCTTTATAATTAAAGTAGACACCTTTTGTCCAAAGTTTTCTTTAGATTCTTTTAAAAATTTATCCTTAGATTCAGAGAATTCTTTCATAACTTCATCATAAGTAGAAATTGCATAATTGATTCCATCAATGATTTATTAATTTCTATTTCCCTTAATGCTACAAGAATGTCTGCATCGTGTTCTAACTTCCTGACATCAGCTAAACGTTGAGGAACAACATAATATGAATACATATCTTCATTCAAATTATGGAAAATCTTATCATTTTTATCCTTATCAATTAATTCTAACTTTTGTAAATATTTTTCATATACTTCAACTCTGACTAAATACCATGGGTATAGCCTTTCAAGAAAAGGTGTATATTTCAATTGTTCAGTCATCCATTCTTTGGTAGGAATGACATTAGCTATCATTTCTTATTTTTTTTCTTAAAAATTTTAATGTGTTTTTTTACTACATTTTTTAAGTATTTTTCCAGTTATAAGTGTGTCTTTCTCATTATTGAATAAATCATTAACTTTTGCTTGATTAGTAGGAGCATAAACAGTTTCAGTTGGTGCTTTAACTTGATTACCATATGGAGTACTTAATCTATTTAATTGTAAATTTATTTGACTTAATTAATTTTTTAGTTTATTAATATTAGTATCAGTCTTAATCTGATTTTGAGAAATCAGTGTAAAGTATTGGTGAATTTGGTTCATTAGATTTTGCGAGATTTGTTTTAAGTTTGGATTTATAGATTGAGCATTTTGTTGAGGTTGCTAATTAGGTGCAGATTGCATTAGATCTCTTGGTCTATAGGTATTATAATTTTGGTTTTGAGGACCATAACTAAGATTTGGGTGTTGTCTTCAAGGATAATAACTATTGTTATTATATTGATTTCTTGGCGGAGCAGAAAACTGGTTCATCATTGCATTAACCTCTTTAGTATCCTCATGATGTAGAGTAGGACACACATCCGTAAGATGTAGTGTACCCTCATTGTAAAATCCTCAAGCTTTAATTTGATTAGATATATCTTTAATTAACAACTTAACCATATAAGATAATTCATCAATTTTAACATCAGACGTATTATTTCGTATATTATTAACTTAATAACGTTTCCTTCTTGAGGATTCAATTTTTTCACCATATTGTTTAGATTGTTTAGTCATTTTATTAATTGATTCCTTTGCTAAAGTAGGTGTTGTTTCAAATAAGGATCCACCACATACTGTCTAATAACCTTTATTGAAAGTTATTGAGTCCTTCATAAAAATATTTAATGAAGCTCTTTGAGTATATCTAAGTTGTGGACAAGAAGAAATTAATTATTTGAATCTATCCAAGAATTCATTAAAATTTACTTCTTATTTCATCTTTGCAACAGTGATTTCCTTTCTATAGGAACTAATTTTTCTTGCAGACATTTATTCATCTAGGAAAGCTTTTAACATTTGAGTCCATGTTGTAATTGAATATTAGCGGAGATAGAACAACCAATCTCATGCTTGATTTTCAATGTAAAAGGAAAAGCTTAGTTTGACTTGTTCTATGGTAACTTTTTTCGGTTTCATCCCATTAACTTTATGTTGATACTCCCTTATGAGTTTTTGTGGGTCTTCATTTTCTTTACTATATAAGTTAGGTAAGGCACTAATAAATTCATATCTAAGTAAAAATTCAAGAAATCCATCGAGGTATGCTATGCACATAGGCTCATATGTGGTAACATTTTGATTTGCTTGTGTAAAAGTGAGTTTTCTATTATTGTTGTTATTATTGTTGATAACTCTATTATCAATACTATTATTAATGACATTGTCATTATTATCGTTGTTGTTATCCGCCATCCTATTCGCTAAACTTTCACTAAGTTGTTGTCGTCTTAAACTTTGATTAAAAGTTTTATTTATTTCAGGATCAAACGAATGTAAACATCATATATAATTAGCACGACAAAGTGTGTAAACCATACAACATCTAAAATCCTAAAAAATTATTTAAAAATCCCTTGCAACAACACCAAGAATTGACACATGTCAATTGTGCATAATAGTTTTCCATATTTTTCTATTATTTGTAGTAATAGTTAACAGGATGTCGTCTCCACATGAATTTTGCAAACTTCCAAAGTATTTTTTTTGTTTTTCTTAATATAGTTAATCTAATTAAATGTGAATTGACATACTAAATAACAAAAAACTATAAAACTACTGACTTAATTAACCAAACCAGCTAAACTAATTCAAACAATTCAATGCAAACATAATGAAACAAAATTCAAATTAATATAATATAATATAAATATTTATACAAACATCTAAACAAACCTCTACTAGACAATGCAATATACTTGGATTGCATTTAAACACAAGAACATAACTTTACTTCATGACCCAGTTATAGTCATATCACACGAAATCTTGGAATCATTAAATTCTAATTCATAATAGGTTGATAGCCATAAACAAACCATCAATTTACCTATATTCAATGGAACATAAGTCGATCTTTATCATTGCAAATCTACCTATAGGAAAAAACGCAATAAAATAGAAATTACTATAACATTGATGCTCAAGGAAAATCATGCATAATCTAAATCAAATATTAATCATAATATGCTAATCAATAAATAACGTAGAACAAAATAACCTAGACCATCCACTCGGGTAATATGGCCATATAGATTTATCCTAATTACTAATATAATTGTTGTCAATAATCATAGCCATAGATTTAGAATCAAAATATCATAATACATATTTGCAACTTTGCATCCAATATCATTCCTCATAAGTTGTATTACGCAAAAAAAACTTATTAAAATGTAATTATTGTGTATGATTAGATTTAAAGCATTAAGTACATGATTCTTTAGTTATAACTATATAGCAATCCAAAGTATATACATGTCTAGGCTTTGTTTAGATTAATAAATTACTCACTCATGCTGGAAATAAACAATGCAATAATATAATTAAAAAAACATTATTGAGTAAATACCTCTTAATAAAATAAACAATGCTCCAATGTAGCTTCAAATATAAACTTAATAAAACTTACTAATAGTTAATAGAAGGCTAAGAAAAGAATTAAGAGTATATGGGAGAGCTTGATTTCGAAGCCGTAGTGTCCTTTTTATATTATCCTAAGCTATACAAATCTTATATTAACTTAAATTCTTCGTATTAATCTAAAAAACTCGTAACCGACCTCAGTAATTTAAGAGTGATTCCATTTTGTTCAAAAATCGCCGAGTTAATCAATGGAAATAAATTTATATGCTCCACTGATTCCGTTGGCGATTCCTTGTGTATTTTTCAATTCACAAATGATTTGCTAGCTCTTCACTACTGCCGATTTAGACAATAATTCTTGTGTAATTTATATCACTGGCTAATTGTTTGACCACTTCTCAAGTTGACTGTTTTGCTCTTCTTCATTTTTTTCTGTTATTTCCTCATTTTTCCATATTAAATCTTGAAATCATAAAAATAAGAGAATACCTAGTGTAATATCATCATTTATATCTAAAATCAACCTAAATCTCATTATAAACATGTGTAATTATTGACTTGTCATCGTCCTTAAGATTCATGCGTGTGAATCTCGAGAATAGTTTGTATTTTATGTAAGTCGGTCAGGATGTGATGTGGGTTTTATTTATTTGCAAATAACCACAAGATCGATCTCTAGATACACAACTTATATCTCAAGGAAGATCAAAATGTAAGATAAGAAGAATTAAATCTTTATATTTGCTTAGAAATTTGTGTAATGTGAATCTCTAAGAAATCTAATATTTATCTTAAAAGAGAATTGCCTCCTCTCTTTTAATTTCAAATTAGAGAAGAGAAAGGGAGAATTTGAGATGAAAGGATTGAGACAGGGAGTGAAATTGTGGAGAGGAGATCGGAACCCATAGGGAAATGATGAAGGTGAGTTGTTGCTTGTAATACTGTTGTCGTTAGGTTATTGATGGTGATTGATTTTGTTGTCTTTGGCGTTAGCGTTGTTGTTGTATGGAGTGGAGGGGAGACTTAGATTTTAAGGAGAAGACAGCATGGGAGCCGTCTCCCCTCCCAATAATTCCCTAGGTTGAGGCCAAACCTAACCCCTGTGCCCAAAAACATTTAAAAAAATGCTTTGATTTGTAGACAGAGGGACGATGAAGAAAAAGAAAGAGGTTGGGCCCCTGAACCAGGTTGGTTCAGCTTTGTTGAGCGAAACCCCGTTCGACTCTATTGAGCCAAACTTGGTTCGGCCCGGTTCTAGCTTAAACCTTTTTCCTAAGAAAAGAAAAGAAAAAGAAAAAGAAAAATGGAAATAAATTCTAGAAAAATAAGGAAAAATCTAGTAAAATAATATTTTGACCAAATAAATAGAAATTGATGAATTTAGATGAACAATTATGAATTCTGGATTTGAGCTAAACGTTATAACGGAGTTTTCACTTTGAAAAACGTGAAATGCTCGTATTGACATAAAAAGTAGCATAAAAAGTAGCAAATTAGTTTTAGATTCAATTAGAACTAATTTAAGGGTTGTAATTAAAGAGTATTAGACCCAAATTGAGGACAATTGGTTTAATTTAGGTTCTTTATCGATAAGAAAGGATTTTAGGATTTCAAAAATTGAGTAAATCGGTAGAAAGTTAGGAAAGCTCAGCACAGGTAAGTGGAATTTATATTCTTATCAATTATGCAGCATAATTAGTATATTTAGTTCATATAGATTTATGGACTTGGAATGGGGCAATGTACCGTGACTTGACTGTATTTTTTCTTAAATGTCAAGTTCCTCAAAAGTTTCGATAAGGCGGACTCGGACTGAGAGATGTGAAGGTTAGCCCGAAAATGTATATTCCCTTTGACCTAATAAAAAGAAAAGGTTAGCCTAGAAATGGATTCCACCATTACATTCTAAGTAGGCCTTAGTTTTAACTTAGTCATTGACTATCCATTTGGGGTTAGCAGCTTAATCAAGCCTAAATAAACCAACGGAATCCCTTATCAACCAACATGCGACTTCTATGGTTGTATTATCGAGTGACTGAGAGTACGACTTTGTAATTAAAGTCAAATTTACAAGTCACGAGTACGATTATAGTTGACCTTTGAACTTGCACTATGTTCTGTATTGTTATATCATTTTTAATGTCGAAATAGATATGTTTCGGATGTTTATTGTTATTCGTTAACTGCTTGATAGTAGTTGATAATGGATGTGTTTACGAGGATCGCTTAGTGAGCAAGTTTGAGTGCTCATTCCCTAATTAAGACTTCAAGTTATCAACGTATGCTTCGACTAAAGACTAGATAAGATTGGGAGTTTATAGTCTTCTCTATAGTGAATTGATGTCCCTGCAATTTTTCTATTGTATTAAATTACTATTTTGTAACAA
Source organism: Stephania cephalantha (assembly GCA_039657325.1). Lineage (NCBI taxonomy): Eukaryota > Viridiplantae > Streptophyta > Magnoliopsida > Ranunculales > Menispermaceae > Stephania > Stephania cephalantha. The sequence continues at coordinate 35,781,527 of CM077571.1, forward strand.
ACAGGGTTCAGATATGGTTTTACGACAAGGTTTATATGGGTTTTTATATATCTAATGTTTTATTGAAATCATTTTAATTTCGTTGCGATTTTAATTATTTACTCGATATAAGATGTATTGTATTGTGATTGTATGGTATGAAGGACGATTGTACTGTCACTCTAATTGAGTCCGACTATTGTATAGGGGCTTAATTAGGGTTTCAGGCCGGGTGTCACCCTAATTGGGATAGGGGATGCTACATACTAATAAATATTTCAATGGCCTTAGTTTTAAGTAGACTTATTTAGTTTAATAAGTGATAGTTGAGAAGGGACTATTAGATTTGGACATTGAAACATGGGTGAGGAGAACAAATTTTAATAAATAAAAATAGAGAATTGAATGACAAGATTGGAATTCAAAGTTGATAATTCATTTTGAAATTCTCCTTCAACTAGTATTAAGACTGGTTAAGTAGAATGAGAAGATATATTTGAGAAAGTTATTCAATCAATAGAATGGTATAAGTGGTACAAAAGCTACCTATATTAGAAGAAAAGATCACCGAAATGTATACTTCATAAGTATTTTATGAAGTATTGTATTACCAGATTAATAAGTAGATCGATGTTTGGATATTATAAATTGATATTAATTGTGAAGTTACATGAGAAGTGAAGATTCATGTGAAATGGTTAGATTTGAAGGATTATCGATTTCCATTATGTTATTCAACTATAACTATATCCTCGATTTCTATCACTTTTATAAAAATTTCATTTGAAAAATGGAAGTTGAGAACTGGATAAAGCTAATGAGAATTTGATATCGAACATTGCAATGTACAAGAAAGAGTATCCAGAGCTGATGTATGAGAATAGTATAGTCTAAATTGGAGAGAGTAATCTACCAATTTAGTTTAGGGTTTAAATTTCTTGAAGTAAAAAGTATTACTTGGAATGGATAAGTTATATAATAATCCACATTTTATGTATCAGGGTTAAAAAAGAGTTTTGTAAAACTTTAATCTCATTAAGATTTTATATTAGTACTATAATTTTCATGGGTTGTAAACCATGAATGGAAAAACCTATTACTTAAGATTTGATGGTTCCGGCTTGTTGTATGACACTTATAGATCCTAAATAGAAATGCAAGCTTGAAAAACATATGTGGTTTAGGATAATTTTATGAAGCTATTGTTATTAAATTTATCTATATCCATCACAATTGATAATAATTTTATCAAGGACTTGATTTTTGACAAGGAACTAATGATCAATTCCTTAGTGTTTTAACAGTAAAGGAGTTGCATAAGTTAAGAACTTGGCTTGAGTAATTAAATGAGAAAGAATTTATCCATTCGTGTAGAATATTCGTAAGAGTATTCGAAAAAACATTGCTTCTTTTGTAAAAAAGGAATAAACTCTTCAATAATATATCTGATTATAGTTGGCTTAATAGAGAAAATATTAGAAATGAATGTAAGAACCTCATGTACAATAATTAATTTAGTCAAAGAAAGTCGGTTGTTCGCTCAAGGATCAACTTGATACCTGACTATCCTTAATGGAAGATAAGGGTGTAGGATATTCAAGAAAAATTGTTTTAGCATTTACTTTAACCACTTTGAGATTTGTAATGATGCTTTATAGATCATTAAATGTTCTTGCTCAGTTAAGAGATAGGTGATGTAACTTTAGACCATAATTTGATCAGTATTTGTCGTATGTATCGACAATATGATGGTCTATTTACAAAGTCATAAAGACACTTGTATTATCTCAGAGTGACAAGGTGAACTCTGCAGTAAGAAAATTTTTTGTTAAAGTTTCTAGCTGCATAATATGAGTTTTAAGGGTAAAATTCTTAGATATAAGGTGAAAGTTAGTTGAATATTGGTAAACTCAGCTAAAGTTTAGGTGAATAAGAGTTGACCTACAAACATCATGGTGTAAGGAAATATCTGAAGTTATGGGACAGATTGAGTATGATAGAAAAATTACTTAGGATTTTTCCTACAATGTCATCATTTTATTTACTTAATTTGCTAAGGAAAAGGTAGTGTTGAGTGGTTAAGAATCAAAAGAATTTCTTCAAGAGTTAAAATATAATTGATTACAATATTATTCCAAGTTTATCTGAATTGGAAAAGAAACTATTAATTTTATTAGTGTTTCTAGTTTCAGATTTAAATTCTCTGTTGACACAAGAAGAATGGAATTGTAACTTATGTTTTACATGACCCAAGATTATTGAAAAGAACTAGTTAGTTCAAAATGAGTGAATAAGTACAGTAATGGTTTGAGAACTTGAAGACATTACTTATATAGTGGAAACTACCGAAAATGTCAGACTATGAGAGTTTGAACTCATTATCTATGTAGAGTTAAAAGTTAATGAAGCAAGTTATAAAGAGTTAAATAATTCGTCTAACTTTTTGATCATGAAATTGATAAGGTTTAACCACATTAGGTGAAGAAAATGTTAATTGAAAAATAGTCTTAACTTTATCCATAATATTGTTGATTTACCTTAATCCTTCACTTTTCAGTTAATTTAAAATTTATTTAAGGAATGTAAATTCAATCTAAAGGATCACCCAAATAAGGTAACTGTTGTTTACAATACCTTGAATAGAAAAGAACAGGAAAAGAAACTATTGGCACCATGATAATTTCTCAGTAATGTCTCTAAGTAGATAGAATGGGAATGATGATTGGTGAAAGTCCTACGCGCTCAACAAGAACTAAGTCGACTAGTTCAATAGCCGAAAATTTGTTGTTTTATGGTCAAGTTGGAGTTGACCAAAGTATGTGGTTATCTGGGCGATAGATGGATAAGAAGCTTAATTAGAGCTAGTTAATATGCTCAGTTTGGATATTAATATTTATTAACCTAATTAAACTATCTAAGGAAATTGTGATGTACGCAACGATTTCAAAATCAAATTCAAGTTCAGGAAAAGTTTTAGACAAGAAATACTTTGATAATCTTATGAACCTCTTTATATTGCTTATATAGGTAATACTATTCCATATTAAAGTATACGATGAGAGTATGGATTGTATGGGATGAGAAATTTGTTAGGAAATTGATAAAGAGATAGAACCTAAAGGGTTCTATAATTTCTTGTCTATACTTGATGCATTTTGAAGCACATAATTGTGATTTATGAGGTAAAATTAATTATAAATTAGCATTTGCATAATGTTTTGTAGGTTGTAGTTGATAGATTGATCAAATCTACAAATTCTAGTCAGTGTGGGTAATTTATTCTTTTGACGAATTGAACAAGATATATGTATAAGGAGATATGAGATTACTTAGTATTACAGTTGTCATTTTCATAGATGAATATCTAAAGTTTGTTTCCCAAATATGGAAGAGTTTGTTGGGATAGTTGGAAACGACTCTTAGTCTTAATACAATATATTTACATTGATTTAATGGAAAAACATAGCGGCTAATCCTGGTTCTAAAGAACATATTTTTTGGTTATGTCTAAAAATATATGATTACTAAAAGAATAAGCTCCTCTATTAATATAGATAATGTTCTAGTATATTTTAGGGTAATTTAGGCTGTAAAACGCTATGTAACACTGGGTTTTCTCTTGTTTTTTTGTTATTTCAAGTGATAATTCGAATATTTGAAGAAATGAATGAAAAAGGGAAGAAAATGAAGGATTCGATCAAGTGGAATTAATATACAACAAATCATCAGCGAATCAGAAGAGACCTTGAATTCACTACTAACAATTTGGCAGTGATTTCAATTTTAAATGTAAATCACCATGCAAATCGGTGGAGCTGTGAGACTTATTTCCAATGATATAACTAGTCATTTGAGTGTTAAGTGGAATCAGTAACGAATTGCTGGGCTTGATTTCATGAATTTTTGAAACCACGAAACATTAGGGCCATAGTTTAATGTTTTAGTTTTTTAGTTTTATTGTTCAGTGCTTTTAGGGACAATTTGAAGATTCAAAATATTTATTCAAAGGTATTTATCTCCTTTTTATTTACTTTACTGCAATGTTTATTATTAATATGAGTGAGTAGTTTGTTAATCTAAACAATGTCTGAACCTGAACTTGATCTGTTTGCGATGTAGTCATAATGAGATGATTTCGTACTTAATGCTTTAAAGCAATCATATTCTTTAATTTGCTGATTTAATAGACTATTATTTGCGAATTATAATCATGAAGCTTTGTATTGCATGCATAGATTAGAATGTGTATTGTGAGATTTTGATTCAATATCTATTTTAAAGTAGTAAATACGATTATTTAAAAGGTGTTTTACTTTTTATATGTCCTATGTGAATTGAAATTTAAGTTTAATATTGAAGTGGCTTTTCGGAGGTATTAGATTTAGTAGTTCGAATTTTTCATGGAACTTAATTAATGTGGTTTTATTGCCTAAAGTTAATTTCTTTGAGCATTCGTAGGACTGATTCAATAAAATAAGAACGTGGCTTTTCCATTGAAATAAGGAGAACTGATGGCTTGATAAGGGCTATCTACTTAACTATGATTAGAGTATAATGATCTATAATACTTTATAAAGAGATTAAAGTGTGCTTATGACTATAATGTGAGTAATGTATTTGGATGCAAAACGGATTACTGTTTCATTGTTTTAGATGTTTTTTTAGATATTTATTTATTATTGAATTTATTTGGATATTAGTAAAGTTTAACTATGTTAATTGAATTAGTTTAATTAGATTAGTTAATTATTATAGTATTATAGTTTGAATTAGGGATTTTTCATCTCGTTTTAACTAAATAAATTAAAATAAAATAAAAATAATAATAAAAACATTGGAAACCTTTTTCCTGAATGATTATGCTAAATCCCTATGGAAACGGTCTCACTTATCACTGCTACAAATAATAAATATATATAGGAAATTTATTGTACACTCTCAACACGTGTTAATTTCTGGTGTTGCTGAAAGGGAATTTTTACATAATCTTTTAGGAGTTTTAGACATTGTATGGGCTACCCAATTCGTCATTCTAATTCCACTGGATCCTTACATCCTTTTGATCCTAAGGCAGATAGGACTTTCAATCGTAATTTAAGACAACAAGAATATAAGGAACACCAAGATACCACAATGGAAGCCAACAATAATAATCTTAATAATATTAATAATAAAAATGATAGTAGAGAACTTACTTTACGGCAAGCCAATCGAAATATCACTACTTAGGAACCAACATGTATTACCTATCTTAAGGGGTTTTCTGAATTTGAACAAAGATTTGGATTCATTAGTACTCTAAGTAACTTCTATGGTAAAGATAATGAAGACCCCCAACAATTTACGAAGGAACAAAGTTATTGCAATGAAACCTCAAGACTTTACATTATAACAAGTCAAACTTAAAGCTTTTCATTTTTTAGTAAATGATCAAGCACAAAATTGTTTGTTTTATATTTCTCGAGATTCGATAACCACATGGGCTCAAAAGTTAAAAGTTTTTTTAGATCAATATATGCCTACGAGAAATATTAGTACTTATAGATGACAAATCACAATCGTTAAAATGAAAGATGATGAAAATATTAATGAATTTAATGATAGATTTCAAAGATTAATTTCATCTTGTCTACAACATGGATATACGCAAAGAGCTTTATTAGAGTACTTTTACAAAGGACATAACCATTTTGAATAAAGACTATTAGATATAGATGTGGTGGATCATTATTCGATGTTACAACAACTTTAGGAAAAAAAGCTATTAATAAAATGGCTTAAAAATGTAAACAATATGGTGAATAGATCGTCACATCAAAAAAGAAACTTTATAAAGTAAATAATAAAAGGAGTATTACATTTGATGAAGTAGTTGATGAATTATCTAGCATGTCAAATTACATTTAATAGATACATCAAATCAAGTTGAACCATGTGGACTTTGTAATGAAGTTACACCTCCTACGGATGAGTGTCCTAATTTATAAGAAGAAAATAATGAAGAAGTCATCGTAGTTATGAACCTATATTATGGTCATCCAAGGAATCAATATAATAACAATGGTTACTACACTAGAAAACAAAATTCAAATCTTAGCTACGGTCCACAAAATCAAAACTATATTACTTATACACCAAGAGCACAAATACAATCTACGCCAATCCAATAACCTCAACAAACTATTAAACCTACGCAACCAAATTTAGAACAAATACTACATAATTTTTTGACTCAAAGCCATCAAAACTTTACGTAAATTTCTAAAAATCAAATTAAAATTGATATGTCTGTTAACGAGTTGAAAAATCAATTAAATCATAAACAAGTTAAATTATCAAATTAAAGGTCCTACTCAAACTACTAATCTAGCTGAAGTTAACATTTTATTTTGTAATAATGAAAAAGAGATGCATATACAAGAAAAAATACCTACAAGAGTTGAGAAGAAAAAGAAACTACACAAAACTATAGAGGATTAAAAAGAAGTGATAATGGCCAGTGTCATTCGCACTAGGGAATGGATGGCTGAACAATTGAAATATACACCTATTCCTGAAAGGCTAATCACATGGTATTTAGTCAGAGTTGAACCTAATGAAAAATTATTATAAAATTCTTAATTAGTTAATCAAGAGCAATTAGATAATTATATTTATGAATTGAAGGAAAAAATTTTCTATTTCTCCCATTCCATAACGATTAGCGGATGCTAGAAAGTTAGAAAATAAAGAAGACATTTCTAAATCAATTAAGAAAATAAAAATTAATGAACCTTTATTTAAACTAACTACACAATTATCAAATTTTGACAAAGTTTCTAAAGAGTTCTCTGAGTTTGAATATAAGTTTCAATAAGAACATAAAAAAAACTTAGGATCGAAGGTGTCATCATTAATAAAAAAAGTAAACGCATGAGAAATGTTCCAACCTAGGAATGGTTGTCATACCTATCACAAAAGTAGATTCTTTTATTGAATTTTCTATGTGTGATCTTAGAGCATCAATTAATATAGTGTAACTTAAACTTTATGAATGGTTGAAAATAGGATCATTAACTAATACCCCTATCAATCTTAGTTTAGCGGATAATACAATTACTAAATCGTATGGATTGTTAGAAGACATTTTAGTACAAGTGCACAACTTAGTATTTCCAGCAGTCTTTTATGTCATGGAAATGAGAGATTTGATACCGCCCAATCTTTTATCTATACTTTTATGTAGACCTTTTCTTAAAACAACTAAAACTAAATTGGATATTTCTGAAGGAACAATGTTTATGGGGTTTGAAGACAAAATTATTACTTTCAAAATTAACAATGAACATAAATATGATGAATTACTTTATAATAAAGTTATGATAATTTTTTTTGAATTAAACTATTACGATAATTTTAATGTTGAAATTTATGCAATTAATGCAGTAACAATAGAAACTAAAAAAGAGATTCCAAATAATAAACAATTTTAAGACCCTTCAAAAAAAAGAGAAAAATAGAAGAATGGAGAGTTCAACAATCGAAAAATGGGATGAGTAACACAAGCCGGAAGATTTAAAATTTAAGAAGAATAAGAAAACGAAAAAGTCATATTTAAGCCCTGTAAGGCTTTATGATCATGGATATAGACATTTGCACATTAAAATCAAATGGGCTTGGTACTTTAGAGCACACTGTGATACATGTTCTAATGCAAAAACTTACGCACATATATTTCTTTCTACACATCAATTGGAGTTGGACACAAGTGCTTTTGAACGAGCTTCTTTACCTGATGGTACTTTAATTCAACTAATAGAGGTGGTCAAGAATGTACCAGTTCAAGTAGACAAATATATCGTAACCATGAACTTTTTGTTCGTGCCACACTTTATTAATGAAGATCCTCCTTTAATCTTGTGACGACCTTTCTTAGCCACTACTCAAGTTTTTATGGATATTTTGAACAAAACAATTACCTTGACAATTAATGGTCGAGCTAACACTTTATGGAATAGCAATAGAGTGGACAATTACAAATTCAAGTTTAGATATTCAGCCTAATTTTAGAATGTTTAACTTAAGCCAACAATAGTAAACAAAAGTATTATATAGGAGGCAACCCATATTCTATATTTATTTATGTTTCACATTTTATTAGGTGTTTAGTATTCGTATAGTATGTTTTTATTCTTGCACTTTTTGACTTTTTTAGTTGAAATATTTTTAGAATATAAACTACGAGATAATTTCAAATACAGGGGAGATATCCAATTGTTTATGTTTATATGGCCTTTATGGAAGTTTGCATTGTTCACTTGCTTTTGTATTTATTTATTGAATCAATTAATAAAATTGTTAGTTAGTTACATATCCTAACCAAACTTTTGATCTAGTCAATTTTATCTCTATAATACTTTTTATGAATGATATATATGTTAATTGTGTAAAAAATTGAAAAAAACTATAAAATAAGCCTAGTGATTCTTAAGTGATTTGGAATAACATTGTAAATCGCTGGCTGAACCAATAACAGTTACCGGATATTTAAGTGAAAATTTGAGTATAGCAAATGAGTGGCGATTTAGCCTATACCGTAAATCGATGGTCACATCAGTGAGACGTCAAGCCTCATTTCTTTTGATTTACATAACAATTTCCTAGTGATTCCACTTATCTCCTAAATCACTAGGCACGAATTAGAGTTTTTTCAAAAAACCTCAAATCGTCAAACAGAAACCCACCTCAAAAACACAAACCGTTGCACCCTTCACACAATTGATTTCTTGCCTATATTTAACTTTCTTAAGCTCAATCGTAATGTATTTTAGTGATTCCCACCTTATTCTCATTTCATTTGACCCAAATATTTTCAAATTTGGTAAAGTAGAGCCGAATTAAGGTTTAAGGGATTTCAACTAGTAGCTTGGAAAAACAATCTAGAGGAATTTAAGAGCTTCTATCATGAGAGATTCACGCTCATGAAGGTAATCACAATAACCCTAGCTCTTTATTTTGACGAATTTCAGATATAAAGGAGTTTTGCAAAAATACTCAATTGGTTTTGAAATTTTTTTATTAGAATTAAATCTAATATCATAAACAAATTATTTGATTAATTCGAATAGATCAGACATTACGATTACAATGATTGTTTGTCTTAAAATTCTATATTTTCAAAATTTTGTTAAAATAATATGTATTCGCAATTGGTTTTTAATTGAGTTTCAAGTGAGTTCGGGGTTTTTTCAAAAAGACTATAAATTATCACTCTATTGTTTTATATTATTTAGAAAAACGATTTTAAATCAATAAATGATTTTAAAACATTGATGTCATTTTATCTATGTTTCAGATTGAATTTTAAGCTAGCTTTCTAAATAAAATCATTCATTTTAAATAGATGTTTTAATCATATCAAATTATTTCAGACAAAAACTATTTTTATGATCCATAGGTTTAATTTGTTATTTGAACTACTGACTTTTTATTTCAAAAATGGTCGAAAATGGTAAGGGAAGAAGTTCAAGACAGAAGAGGGGAATGGGAGCATTAGTAGAAAAACCCAAAACAATATCCAAAGTTCCAGCCACATCTATGAGACCTATGAGGATTTCAATAAACAACCCTAGAGTTAGAACACCAATAGAACATTCTCCACCTTTATAATTTAGTGATGAGTCGGAGAGAGAGAGGAAGATGTCGACGAGACTCCAAGATTTTGTTTTCTCGGCACATAATTTAATAAATGTAAAGACTTTCACTAGGATAAAGAATGACATTACCAAGAAAAGAAAAGTAATTCTAGTGAAAGGCTTCAATGTAAAGAACGTAATTAAGTATAAGCCTTATATTTTGAATATAATATGGGAAAAGAATTGGGGATTGTTGACTAGGGATTGCAATGTCGATAATGACACTGGGACCCCTGCAGAGATGGGTTGTCATATATAAGTCTAAGAATTTTATGCAAATGGGCATGGGAGTGATAATAAGACAATAGTCATGGTCCGAGGAAGACTAGTTGGCTACTCACCTTAGAAAATAAATCGGTACTATAGTTTATCTGAATTTAATAGAAAAGAAAATAACGAATACCCGAAACCTGAGTATTGATTCAGACATGAATTTCTCCATGAAAACATTAGACATTGATTAGAAGCAATTCTACAGGATGGATTCATTTTAGAAAATGATGGGTTTCTAAAATACATTCAAACTTAATATTTGAGGAAAACCACCAAAGCTTTGTACTATTTCGTTAATGTGAGCCTATATCTAAGTTTGCAATACTACACGGTTCTAAACTACAAAACGACAATGTTATACCCTATCATTCAAGGTATAAGTTACATTGTTATTAGAAAGTTTATTTACGGTTCAATTAGGAATGCCATGACCACAAATAAGTGTGAAGGGTAACCTTTTCCTTTATTGATCATCGAATACTGCAAACAAGACCAAGTTCTTATGATAAGTCTGGGACTGGATGTTTACCATAAAAGGACCATCACTGATGAATACATAGAAACCAAAAAGCATGTAAAGCTATGTAGATTCAGAAGAGGAGCGGGAGAAAAATGAGATATTTAGGATAGAGACCACAAAGAGAATAAGAATAAGAGAAAAAAATAGAAGAGTTTTGGAAGAGACGCGATTGACAAGTCAATAATTTAACAAGTTTTATACTATATTTTAGGATGATTTAGGTGTAAAAGACTATATTACACAAGGTTTTCTCTTATTTTTGTTATTTCAAGTAATAAGTAGAGAATACGAAGTAATGAACAAAAAGTGGAAGATTATGAAGGATTAAGTCAATTAGAAAGAGTATGCAAAAAATCATCACCAAAGAATCAATGAAGAATTAGTTCACAGGCCCAACATTCCTAGGGACACAAAATTTCAATTCAAATGAGTGAAAATAGGGACCTTAATGTTATTGATTTACCTAGCGATTCCACCTATACATGAATTGGCGAGGAATCTCTAAAAGAGATTTTGAGAATTTAAGATACTTACGAGTTGTTTGAGTTGGTTTAGGATGTTTAATAACTATAATACTATAAATATAACCCTAGGGTTACAAAATTAGTTACCCATGAGTACTTAGATCAATATTCCATTGCTCTAGGAGCCATTCTTTATTGTTTTAGTTATTGCCTTATTATTCTTTGCTTTTAGAAAAGATTTGAAGATTTAAAGTATTAATTCAAGAGGTATTTATCTTTATCTTTTATTTATGTTATTGCGATGGAATTTCTAACTATGAGTGAGTAGTTAGTCAATCTAAATAAAGTCCAAACATGAAGTAGATCCATTTTGCTCTGTAGTTATGATGAGAAGATTATGTTCTTAATGTTTTAAACAAATCATATTATTTGATTCACATTTAATAGGTTATTATCTATTGATTTTCAACATGGTCTTTGTATTGCATGCATATACCAGAATGTGTATTGTGATATTTGGATTTACTATCTAATTAAAGTAGTAACAATGATTATTTGAAAGGCAAACACCGTTGAGATGTCCTAAGTGAATTTGAAATCAAAATCTAAGGTTGAAGTGGCTTTTTGAAGCTGTTATATTTAGTAGTTCAAAGTTTCATAAAGTGTAATGTGGTTTTATTGCTTGAAGCAAATTTCTTTTTGTATTTAAAAGCGTTAGCTCGATAAAATTAGAACGTGTCTTTTTCAGCAATATAAGGAGAACAATCGGCTGGCTAAAGGCAGTTTACTTACTAATTATTAGTGCTTAATGATCTATGATACATTAAAAAGTATGCTCATAACTATATTGATTGTAGTAACATGTTTGAAATGCAAAATGAGTTTATGTTTCATTATTTTTTATGTTTGTTTAGATATTCATTAATTATTGAATTGAATCTATTTGATTGATATGGGATTTCGATTGTGTTAGTTAAGATAATATAGTTACTTAATTATTAGTTAGTTTAATTATTTTTTTAGTTAATTAATTAGATTAAAATAAAAGTAATAAGAACCTTTAAAAGTTTTTTTTCATAGAAAAGTTTGTTAAATTCATGTGGAGATAATTCCTACGTATCACTACTACATATTATTAAAAGTATAATATAGAGAGAAAATTTATTGTACACACCCAACCCGTGTCAATTTTTGGCTCTATTGCCGGGGATTTAAACATAATTTCTTAAGAGTTTTAGACGTTGTATGGTGTATCCACTTTGTCGTTCTAATTCCACGGTATCTTTACATCCATTTGAAAGATCAAACATAAGATTGGTTGTTTTATCTTCCACAAGACTCGATAACCATATGGGCTCAAATTTTAAAAGCTTTCCTACATCAATATATGCCTGCAAGAAAAATTAGTACTTATAAAAGACCAATCACAATCGTGAAAATGAAAGATGAAAATTTTAATGAATTTTGGGATATATTTCAAAGATTGATTTCATATTGTCCACAACATGGATACACTCAAAGAACTTTACTAGATTACTTCTATGAAGGACTAAGTCATTTTGAACAAAGACTATTACATACCGTATTTTGTGGATCATTATCCGATGTTACAATAAAACAATCTAAACAATATGGTAAAAAATCGATATATTAAGAAAGAAATTAATGAGGTTAACAAAAAAATAAGTAATAAATTTGACGAAAGTGTCGAAGAATTCTCTACCAAGCTTAAGTTACTCTTAAAGGATAGATCGAATCAAGTTAAACCATCTGGATTATATCGTGAAGTTACACATCCTATGAATGCGTGTCTTACTTTATAAGAAGATAAAAATAAAGAAGTCAACATGGCTATGAATCAATATTATGGTCCTCCTTTCAATGGAAAAACAAATTCAAATCTTACATACGGTCCAAAAAATCAAAATGATACCACTTATAAATCGAGAGCACCAATAAAATTCACACTAATGCAACAGCCAAAATAAACTATTCACCCTACGAAACTAAATCTAAAACAAATATTACACAACTTTATAACCCAAAGTCATCAAAACTTTAGGCAAATTTCTCAAAACCAAATTAAAACCGATGCATCTATTAACAAGCGGAAAAATCAATTTAGTCAAATAACACTACAAATCAACGAGTTAAGCAATCCCACTAAAGAACCTACTAAACCTACAAACACTGATAATCAAGCACAAGTTAGCACTTTATTTTGTGAAAATGAAAATGAAACGCATACACAAAAAAAACACCAAAAAGAGGAAAAAAGAAAACTAAAATACTTAAGACAATAGAACAAGAAGAAGAAGAAATGATGGCAAATGTCATTCCCACTAGGGAATGGATGGCTGAACAATTATAACATACACTTTTTTCCGAAATGCTATAGTCATGGTATTTAGCCGAAGTTGAAGCTTATATAGAATCTTTACGAAATTCCAAATTAGTTAACGAAGAAAAGTAAACAATATTTTTGAGTGGAATGTCTATATGCATTATAATTCTACAGTTCCATGAAGATTAGCAAATGCTAGGGAGGAAGAACCGAAAGAATCCATTTCTGAATCATTTAAGAAATTAAAAATTAATGAAATTTTAACGGAATCAACTCATGATGAAGTTACTTAAGAATTATCTGAGTTTAAAAAGAGAATGCTTAAGAAATATTCTGATACAAGAATGTTTATCATACCCATCACCATATGTAAGTCTTCTAGTTAAGTTGCTATGTATGATCTCGGAGCATCAAGTAATGTTATGCAACTTAAAATTTATGAATCATTGAAAATAGAATTGTTAACTAATACACCTATTAATCTTACTTTAGAAAACAATACCTTTACTAAAACGTAAGTATTATTAGAAGACATCCTAGTACAAGTACACAATTTAGTATTTCTAACTGATTTTTATGTCATGGAAATTGGTGATTCCCAATCCTTTGCCTATACTATTAGGAAGACCTTTTCTAAAGATGGCTAGAACTAAGTTAGATATTTTTTAAGGAATAATGTCTATGGAGTTAGAAGATAAGATTGTTAAATTCAAAACTAATAACAAACAAAACTATGACACCTGTGAAGAATATGATGAATTATTTGACAAAGAAATAAATTATATAATATGTTAGACTTAAACTATTATGATAATTTTAATGTTGAAATTTAAGCAATTACTGCAATAATAATGGAAACAGATAAAGGGATTTCAAAGAAAGAATAAGTTGAAAGACACTTCAAAAGAAAAGAAAGTAACTCAAGAATGGTGTGTTAAGCAAGTAGAGACTAGAAAAATTATTTTCGAGGCAAAGTTTCCATATTCAAGTACAATAAGAAAAAAAAAGTTGGACTTGAGTCCTTTAAAGCTTAATGATCTTAGAGGGATGCACTTGCACATTAAAATCAAATGGGCTTGGTACTTCAGAGCTTGGTGTCATATGAACTCTAGTGTAAATGTCATGCCCGTACATTTCTTTCTACATACTCAATTGGAATTGAATTACTTGCTTCTAACCAATTCTCTTTACTGGATAGAACTTCAATTCAACTAATAAGAGTAGTAACGGATGTACCTATTTGAGTTTACAACAACACCATACCCACGAACTTCTTGGTAATGCCACACTTTATTAATGATGATCCTCCTTTAGTATAAGATGGCCCTTCTCGGCCACTACACAAGCTTTTATGGATATCCTTGAACAAAACAATTACTTTGACAATTAATGGCAGAGCAATCACTTTCTAGAATGGCACTAGAGTGGAAAATCTGAAATTCAAGTTTAGAGATCCAACCTAGTTCTAGAAGAGCTAGGACGAGCGAATGACAATAAACAAAACTAGTCTATGGGAGGCAACCCATATTCTATGTTTATTTAATTTTATTAGGAATTTAGCTTAACATGTTGTTACACTCTCACTTTCTATTGGAATTTATTCAATTGTCTTGCATAAATGGTTTTATTGTTTTCAATAGACTAGGAATAGTGATCACATTGATCATTGATTTATAAATTAAAAAATTTTGAAATTTTTGCTATATTTACACATATTTGCCAAATGGTTTACAAGTCGAGTTTAAAATGTATTTGGGGGTTTGGTCATTGTTTTGTGTTACTTTAAGTTGCTATATTCTTTTAAAGACTGGAATTTGGTAGCTAATTTTTTTACAATATTTGGAAGAACGATTTTCAAGTTTATATTTTAGTTATCACTTCGATGCCAATTCTATTATATATTTACGATGAATTTCAAACTAAATTTCCAAATAGATTTCTCCTATTTACAATAAAGTTTTGAATTTTATCGAACTATTTCGAACAATGTTGTTTCTATCATTTATAGGTTTATTTAGCTTTTGAACTTGTGAGTTTCAAAATTTGAGACAATAGCCAAAGGTAGAGGTAGAAGCAGTCGAGAGGAGATGGGAAAGGCACAAGTAGTAGAGAAACTCCTACAAAAATCCAAAAATCAAACCAAACCAATTAGGCAAACGATGATTTAAATGAATAACCCCCAAACTGGAGCACCTAAAGAACCTTCTAAACCTTTAAATTTTACCAATAATTTAGAGGGAGGGAAAGAGATTAAGGAGACGCGTGCTATTTCTTTCCATGCCCATAACCTCATTAATGCTAAAGCTATTGCTGGAATAAATAGCGACATTAGCAAAAATAAAAAGATTATATTGGAGGGGTGTTTCAACATGAAAAATGAAGTTAAGTATGGGCCAAGGATCGTGAACATAATAAAAGAGAGGAATTTGAGATTGTGAACTAGGGATTATTATGTTGATAACGAAGCGGGGTCTTTAGTTGAAATAAGGTGTGAAATTCTAGTAAACGAGTTCTATGCAAATGGACACGAAGATGAAAATAAAACAACAGCTATAGTCCAGGGAAGACTAGTGGACTACTCGCTAGAAGGAATAAACTGGTTTTATGGTTTACTGTAAATTCATTTGAGATTGAATAACGAGTACCCGAAACCTTAATATATATATATAAATATATTGATATGAATTTCCCTACGAGACAATTAGGAATAGTTTAGAAGCTATTTTGAGGGTTGGTTTCCTTTTTGATAAAAACGAGTGCCCAAAACACATCCATGCCAAATATTTTAGGAAAATAACCAAAGATTTGGAGCTTTTTCTTGAACACAGCCTACAGCCTAGTTTATAATACTATGACATAGTCAACTATAGGGTGGCTCTTTTATATCACATAGTCTATGGGATCGGTTATATTAATGTTGGCAGAATAACGTATGATTCGATTAAGAATGCCATGACCATAAAAAAACAAACGACTGCCTTTTCCTTTGATGATTACTGAATGTTGCAAGCTAGAAAGAGTTCCGATAAGAGAAGTAAAACTAAATCTTTTCCGGGATAAAACCATTATCGATGAAGTCATTAGTAAAAACCAAGAAGGTGTCGGGAAATGTTAACTTGAAGGAGGAATGAAAGAGAAACACTACATAAAAGAAAGAGACCAGAGAGAAGAATAGTATGGGAAGAAAATTATAGAAATCAAAAGGAAATGTAGAATGTTGCGTATAACCAGTAAACGAACAAGAGCCCAGAGCCACTTACAAAGGATTTCACTGGCATGTATCTAGAGGATACATAAATGGTTATGCTTAGGTCAATCTTGCACAATCAGATTATAACTCTGAGACATTAAGAGTTTATGTTCTAGAAGCAACGCAAGATTGCCAGAAGCATCATAGATTCGAGTGACGCAAAACTAGCAGGACGCAAGGTGGGGGAGCTAACATTCATGTTCCATTTTTCCAACTAAGAATGCCAAACCAGGAAGTCTTTCCTAAAGATTACTCAGTAGGGGAGTAAACGACACCTTATATGTTCGTGCAGTGAGTTACCAATCTCAACTGCCTGATCATGAGGATGATGGTGATAATGCAATATCAGGACAACGATTGTGATATTTTTCTTCCCCTCTGTGTAATCTTTTTTCAAGTGTTATTATTGAGAGGTCTATGTTTGTAATACTATTTTTTAAATGATGTGTATATGTGCTCAATTCTATTACAAACATTTAAATTATCTTTTTTCAAGTGTTACAAACATAGACCTCTCAATAATAACACTTGAAAAATCTTATATGTGTTATTACAGATTTCTAAAAATCTTGTTATACAAAGATTATTGATCAAGTTTATATATATATTGAAAAGAGCTTATGCAGCAATTAAGAAGAAAAATAGGAAATAGCCGATAAACTTTACTTAGTTGGAAAGAGTACTTCCTTAGTTATAGTGAAAGTGAGAAGAGCTAACAAGAGTTTTTAAAAGAAAAAATAGAGAGACCCACAGATTCCAAAAGAAAAATAACAGGGAATCTAATGGGGGAAGAAATGAGAGAAATAATTTCTTTAAAAAGAATAACGGTTTCCAAAGGAATGGAGCAGGGAGCCATAGGAATACAGTATAAAAAGGAAAAAAAATTATATAATTGATGAATGAAAGTGAGATATAAGAAAATGGAAAGATGTATATTAAAACTATTCAAATAAAAGATTTAGCTCGAGTACTTATACCTAAGTTAAGTGAAGTATATCTTTTTATTGCAACAAATGAAAATGAAATGATGATTATTTGTGAATAAAATCTCCTATCGACTTTGATTATGGTGATATTTTTAATATTGTTTGAAAATGAGATTGATTATTGTATCTTGAGATTGAATATTAGTTATTGTAAGCTTGATACTTGTCAATGGAGATTGAGAAAACCTATTTAGTGCCTTGACCTTGGTTGTTACGACCCATTACTTTAAGTAAGTCATTAACATTAATAAAAATTCTAATTAATATGGGTTAGACTCATGGTTAAGCATTGTTTGTCTTCATTAGCGTGTGCATGGACTACTAGCATGTTGTTTGGTGTTTGTATGGATTGTATTGATGATTATGGAAATAATTGGATTTATTGGGCCTATAATTGAATAATTAGAAAATTATGAGATGCCTAATGACGTGTGTGGGTCAAAGGTGACGCACATGGGTCGTGAGCTACCGTGCATGCCTAAATGTACTTGTTGGCGTACAAAGGCGAAGTGATAGGTGTGTTAATCAAGCATATATATTTTTCTATATAGATTGTTTATATAAAAAATATATTGAAAATAAACAAATAATTAATCATTGGTGGCCGCCTAGTGACATGCGGGATTGAGGGTGACATGCATGGATGTAAAAAAGTGTACACACGTGAGATGTACAATAGTGTGAATGCCTGAGGGTGATCGTTGGCGAGCGCGGAAAATTTATAGCCGCGAAAATGCATATATTCCTCTATATTTATATGAATCCTAGATTTAAATCAAATTAAAGTATACATTGGATTCATCTCAAGATACCTATTATGCTTGAGTCGAGGAAGTGAAGGTGTTAAATGTTGGATTTGGAGGAATTATTCCCTCTTCGAGATGCATGTAACCACATCTAAAGAATAATCAATGTATATGGGTAAGAGTGTGTCAAAATTGGTATCACTTTAAGAAGTAACATTTTAATTTACGACTTTTGGATCTTCCTCGAGATTTATGAATGCCAATCTCGAGGATTGGTCATATTTTTCCCCAAAACAACCAACCACCTCATCTAATTCATTTTCATGAGAGAAGAAAAAGGAGAGAGAGAAGAGAGCTTGAGATTGAGATTAGAGAGGAGAGGCGATGGCGATGAAGAGGTAAGGTGGTGGTGTCATTGTTGTTGATTTTATTGGGTCATTTTTGTTGTTACATTATGAAATCAGCTTAAACTCAAAACCCAAAACCCCTCCGTAAAAATGCCCTAAGGTTGGGTTAAACCCAACCCCAACAATGAAAAAAAAAATTGAAATCGGTTTGAATAGAAGAATATAGGAAAAAGGAAGAAAAAAGGGATTTGATCTTTAAACCGAAATGAACCAGGTCTAGTTCAAGGTGAAACTATTGGAAATTTATAAAAAAAATAAAAAAACATAGAAAAGAAATTTGAAAAATATTATTTTGATGAAATAAATAGAAATTTATGAATTTTTATTAATAATGGTGAAAATAAAAAGAAAAATTGGAGAATAAGTCTCGGAGTTCCAAATTCGAGTGGGATTTGGACCAGGGACTTTAAGGTCATTGTGTAACTCATAGAACACCATAACTGACTAAAATTAATATATTTGAATGTTGATTTAGCCGGGAGTTCTTTCGGAGACTCGAATAATATGGAAAAGTTAGGAAAGCTTAGCATAGATAAGTTGGACTCGTATTCTTATCTATTATGCATCGTAAATTAGTATATTTAGTTCATATAGCATTATGGACTGGGATTGGGGCAATGTACTATGAATTGAATATTTTAAATGTGAAAATGATCGGAAGTGTGTGACAAGGCAGATCGACACTGAGGGTGGAAAGGTAGGCATGAAAATAGATTCCACCTTTATCCTAATAAAAGATAAAGATACGCCTCGAAATGGATTCTGCCCTTTTATCCTCATTATGCCGTAGTTTTACTTTAGTCGATAATGTCCAGTTAGAGTTGAAAGCAAGATTAAGCTTGACTAAACCAACATAATCACGCATAGTTCATCATATGGATTTTATGGTTGTATTTTCGAGTGATGCGAGTGTACGACTCTATTTTCAAACTCGAATTTATAATTCAAGAGTATGGTTGCAGTTAAAGTTTGAAATTGCAGTCCGTTATGTAATGCTATATAATTTTTAAAGTCAAAATAAATATGTTTTGGATGCATTTTGTTATTCATAAATTCCTTAATAGTAGTTGATATTTTATGTGTTTATGAGAATCAAGACTAAGCATGTTGGAGCGCTGATCCCTATATTAACATTTCAAGATATTTATGTGCATTTCAACTCAGGGAATGGAGAATATTAGGAGTTTATAGTCTTCACTACATTAAATTGATTTCCCTATTATTCATATAAACATTGTATCAAATTACAGCTTGTATTTACACAAGGTTTAAGGGTTGTTTCTAAACTGAGGTTAATAACAGTTTTGGACATTGATTAGTATAGTTTAGTATATCGTTAGTATTATAAAAAAGTTTTAATTATGCTACGTTTATAATTATTTATTCGATATATAATAGGCCATATTTGTTATTATTAGGTATGAAGGATGGTTGTATTGTTATTCAATTTGAGTCCAACAGATGTACCGAGGCTTAATTAGGGTTTCAGACTGACCATTGCCCTAATTGAGCGAGGGGATATTACATCGGTGATTGATTTAACTTTGAATTCTGATGTGTATTGCATATTTAGGAGGTCGAAATGTCAAATTACTCTTTAGTTCTTTTTATTCTATCATGATTCTTATTTTTATGAAGGTAATATGTTTTTATTTTAAAGATCATTTTTGTTTGAGAACAAGAATATATAATTATGAAATCAAAACGAGGGACGAAAAGAAAATATGATTGACAGTATTCCTTTGCTCGGGACGACAAAGTTCTGAGTTTGAAGGTATTTGACAAGTCCATAATTAGATATATTTTATAGTACATTTTAGGACGATTTTAGATGTAAAAGACTATATTACACGTGGTTTTACCTTGTTTTTGTTACTTTAGGTAATAAAATGAGAATATGAAGAAATGAACGAAAAATTGAAGATTATGAATGAATTAATCAAGTGAAAATAGTATGTAAAGGATCATCACCAAGGAGTCAAGGAAGAACTGGTTCATAAGCCCAACAATTTCTAGCGATTCCCCTGGTCACATAATCTCCAATCAAATCGTCGAAAATAGGACTTCAGTTTTATGGATTTACCTAGCGATTCCACTTACACATGAATCGCTGAGTAATCACTGGAGGAGATTTTGTAAATTTACGATAATTAAGAGTTGTTTAAGTTGGTATGGGATTTTTACTACCTAGAATACTATAAATACAACCTTAATGTTACAAAATTAGTTGCCTTCAGTACTTAGATCAATATTCCATTATTGTAGGAGCAATTTTTTATTGTTTTAGTTATTTCTTTATTGTTCTTTACTTTTAGAGAAGATTCAAAGATTTAAAGTATTTATTCCAGATGTATTTATGTATGTCTTTCATTTATATTATTGCAATTTTATTTGTGATTTTGAGTGAGTAGTTAGTCAATCTAAACAAAGTCTGAACATGAACTAAATCCATTATGCTATGTAGTTATGATAATAAGATTATGTGCTTAATGTTTTACACCAATTGTATTCTTTGATTCGTTGATTTAATAGGTTATTATCTTTTGATTTTAATTATGATTTTTGTATTGCATGCATAGTCTAGAATTTATATTGTGATAGTTGGATTCATTATCTTATTAAAGTAGTAACTAGGATTGTTTGAAATGCAAACACCATTTAAATGTCCTAGGTGAATTCGAGATCTAAATCTATTGTTGAAGTGGTTTTCCAAAGGTGATAGAATTAGTAGTTCGAAGTTTTCATAAGGTGTAATGTGGTTTTATTGCGTGAAGTTAATGTTTTTTGTGTATTTAAAGGGAGTAGCTCAATAAAATTAAATGTGGCTTTTCCATCGGTATTAGAGGAACAAATGGCTGGCTAAAGGATGTTTACTTACTTATGATTAGAGTTGAATGATCTATAATACATTTGAAAGTATGCTCATAACTATATTAATTTTGGTACCATATTTGGAATACAAAACTTATTCATGTTTTATTGTTTTGAATGTTTGTTTAGATATTTATTTATTGTTGAATTGAATCTATTTGATTGATATTGGATTTGGATTGTGTTAGTTAAGATAATATTGTTAGTTAATAATTATTATATTACATTTAATTATTAGTTACTTTAATTAATGTTTTTAATTAATTAATTAAAGTAAACTAAAAATAATAAAAACCTTTAAAAGTCTTTTTCCTAATGAAGTTTGATAAATCTTTGTAGAGACAATTCCCACTTATTATTAATATAAAATACTAAAAGCATAATATAGAGGGAAAATTTATTATACACACCCGACACGTGTCGGCAATTTGCGGCGTATAATGAAAGGATAAACCCTAGCTCAAAGCTACCTGCTAAAGATTTCACTAGCATGTATGTTGACTAGATGGATATGGCGATGATACGGTCAATCTAGTGAAATCAAATGCGAACTCTGAGAAACCAAAATTTCATGTTTGAGAACCAACATGAAATTCCGAGGAACATGCACGGGTTTAAGAAACCTATGGCTAAGAGATGATAAGGAATGAGCTTAAATTCAAATACTATTCACCCAATTGAGAATGCCCAATGAGGGAGCGTTTTCTAAAAGTACTTCGGTTGCGGGAGTGGATTACAGGCTCTATAATCATTCAACGAGCTACAAATCTCAATAGCATGAACAAGGCGATAATGGTGATGATATGACTTTTGGATGGCGGTTCTGATCTACTTTCATCTTTATTTTGTCTATCTTTGAGTGATTCTACTTGAGGTCTTAGTCTGTAATGTGATACGATGATCTATGCGTTGTGATGTTATACCATGCTACTATTGCTATGGTTTGGAGTTGTATTATGCTTGAGTTAATTTGTGTTTATGCTCTTTTACTATGACACTTGTAAGATTTTTATTTGTCATGTTTT
Source organism: Stephania cephalantha (assembly GCA_039657325.1). Lineage (NCBI taxonomy): Eukaryota > Viridiplantae > Streptophyta > Magnoliopsida > Ranunculales > Menispermaceae > Stephania > Stephania cephalantha. The sequence continues at coordinate 35,804,066 of CM077571.1, forward strand.
CTTTGTTTATGAAATTCATTTTTATGATAATTTGTTCATTATTTATTTATTTATTTTGTTTATGCTTTACGAGGTACTTTTGTTTTTATTGAAAACTTAATTTTTAAACTTTGGGGAAAAGGTTTGCAATGAGTTTTGGAAAATTTAGGTGAAGTGGAGTATAAAGTACTGAAGTATGGAAGAAACAAGAGGTAGAATCTATGTATTCAATGCTCAAAGTTGACTAGAAATTTTCAAATTTTTTAGATACAGGTAATATTTCTTCATTTTACTTTATTAAGTCAGGAAATATATGAATTGAATATAATTTGGATTTAAATGGAAGTGATATGTTTTTACTACCCATAAAATTAGAAAGTTTATAAAAGAAAGGAATTGTTATACCCTATTTGACTTAACCTAGATTATGAATGCACTAGAGGAGTTTAGAGGGGATTAATTGCTTTGTGTTAGAAATTATAATTGGTTGTAGATCGAAACAAAAGTGCAAGATAAACATGATAGATTTCTAAGAATCTTGTTATACAAATATAATTGATCAAGTATTTTATTTTATATTTACATATATAATAAAAAGAATTTATGCTACAATTGAATGAAATAAATATGAAATAAGCCAATAAAATTTACTTAGTTGAGAGGAATGCTTCCTGAAATATAGTGAAAATGAGAAGAGCTAACAAGAGTTTTTTTAATGACAAAATAGAAAGACCTACATATTCTAAAAGAAAAAATAGCAAGGAATCTAGTAGTTGGAAAAAGGTGAGGAAAAGTTCCTATAAAAAATAATGAGTTTCAAAGGAAATTGAGGAGGAAACTATAGGAATATAATATAAATAAGAAAATATAGATAAAGAAGAAAGAAATAGAGATATAGAAATTTGGAAGGATGTTTAAGAAAAACTCTTAAAATAAAAAATTTAGCTCGATTTCTTATAGCTAACATATGTGAAGTATCTTTTTATTCCAACATTACAACAAATGAAAATGAAATGATAATTTTTGGTCATTAAGAATTCCTATTGACTTTCATTATGGCAGCATTTTAAAGATTATTTTAAAATCAGATTGATTTACTGATTTTTATGCCTTGAGATTCTATATTAGTTATCCTATGGTTGATGCTTGTTAGTAGAGATTGATAAAGCCTTAATAGTGGCTAGGCCTTGGTAATTGATTTTACTTTGAGTTCTTATGAGTATTGCAAAACTAGAAGGTTGAGTTTGTTAAATCTTTATATTCTTTCTTTATTTTAATTTTTATGATGGTAATATGTTTCTATTTAATGGTCACTTATGTTTAATAATAAGAGGAAGTAATTATGAAATCATAACAAGGGAATAAAAGAAAATATAATCGAGAGTATTCTTTTGATCTAGACATCAAAGTGCTGAGTTTGGGGGGTATTAGAAAGTGTTTTATTGTATATTTTGGGGTAATTATAGATGTTAAAACTATATTACGCTAGGCTTTCTGTTGTTTTGTTATTTCATGCAATAATTAGAATATTTGAAGAAATGAATGAAAAGGGGAAGAAAGTTAACGATTTGATCAAGTGGAATTAATACGCAATGAATTACTAGCAAATTAGGAGAGAACTTGAAATTACTTCTAGCAATTTAGGATTCACATGTAAATCACCAAACAAATCAATGGAGCTCGGAGACTTATTTCCAAGGATTTTACGAACAATTTGAGTATTAAGTGGTATCGATGACGAATCGTTTGGCTCGATTTCATGAATTTTAGATAACCACGAGTCATGTGAGTTAGTTTGGGATATGTACTAATTAAAATACTATATATATGACAATAGGGCTACGAAAACAATTGTTGTTGAGTACTTAGATCAATATGTCATTGTTCTTGGAGGCATAGTTTATTTTTTTAGTTTTTAGATTTATTGTTCATTTCTTTTAGAGGCGATTTGAAGATTCAAAGTATTTATTTAGAGGTATTTATCTATGTCTTTTATTTACTTTACTTCGATGCTTATTATGGATATGAAGGAGTAGTTTATTTATCTAAACAAAGTCTAAGCATAAACTTGATCCGTTTTGTGATATAGTCATAATAAGATGATTTTGTACTTAATGTTTTCATCCAATCATATTCTTTAATTCATTGATTTAGTTTATTATTATTTGCTAATTATAATCATAAATTATTATATTGCATGCATAGTCTAGAATGTGTATTGTGATATTTTGATTCAATATCTAAGTTAAAGTAATAACTAGAATTGAGGTTTAAGTTTAATATTGAAGTGGTTTTTGAAGGTATTAGATTTAGTAGTTCAAAGTTTTCATGAAACTTAATGTGGTTTTACTGCCTAAAGTTAATTTCTTTGAGCATTCGAATGATTAATTCAATAAAATTAGAACGTGGCTTTTCCCTCTATATAAAAAGAATTAATGGCTTGATAAGGTCGTGCACCTACTAATGTTTAGAGTTTAGTGATCTAGAATTCTTTATAAAGAGATTAAATTATGTTATGACTATAATGTGAGTAATGTGTTTGAATGCAAAACGGATTATTCTTTCATTGTTTTAGATGTTTTTTAAGATATTTATTTATAATTGAATTGAATGGTTTTGAGTTTTAGTTAATTTGAATAGTGTCAATTAAATTAGTTTACTTAGTTTAGTTTATAATTATAGTGTTACAATTTGACTTAATAATTTTTAATTCTTGTTCTAATTAATTGTATTAAATTAAACTAAAAATAATAATAAAAACCTTGGAAATTTTTTCCTAAAGAAGTTTGCTAAATCCTAGTGGAGGTGATTCCACTTATTACTACTATAAATAATAAAGATATACAGGAAACTTATTATACATGCTCCACTCGTGTCATCCGTATGAGTTCTTTAATGATAGTAATCACTTGTTTATTAAAATGAAGTGTTTAACATTTTGTATGCTCAATCTTATCATAGAATGAAGTATTAGGCAAACATAGGATATACAATTGTTGTTGGGAATTAAAATGGTAGACAAGATAAAAATGGAACTGCAACTTTCGTTAACAAAAAATGGTAAGGAGACATGCATCATATATTGTTGGAGAGTTCATATGACAATTTTAACTGTGCTTTCGAATATCTTATCGATGGAAATGGCTAAGTAAATTCGGATTAATAGGGAAATTGATTCTGAAATGAAACGGGTTATTAAAAGAACAACTCATCTATACCTTCAAAGTTATATAAAGTTTTGGAACTTAATTTTAATTTCGAGGATGAAATTTCTTAAATTGGGGAGATTGTAACGACCCATTACCTTAAGTAGGTGATTAGCTTCAACCTGAATTTTAATTAACCCAAGGTAAGCTCATGTTTATCCTACATTAATTGATCGACAATGATAAGGAAACTAGAAAACAAATCTTTGAATCGATCAAAGCTGGAGATGAAGAGATCAGAAGATTGAAGAAGATAGGTAAGTGAAGATTGGAGTGGTTTTCATCTCTTTTCTCCGCTTGGTATTCTCTTATTCATCCCTTTCACTTTTTGAACTTCAATTCACGGGGGTTTGATGAGGAATCAAGTTGGGATCAACTCTAAGGTGTTTAGATGGTTTAATGTGTTTGTTAGAACCCTATTAGATTGAGAATTTAGTGTTTAAGTATTAGAGTTGGTTTTGAAGTTTTAATAATTGGAGATGAATTCTCATTAAATTCTGGTTAATTGTTGTTGTTAATGGTTGGAGTTGGTGCAAGACCACTTTTGAGGCCCTCCCCGATGAGTTGGGGAGGTTTGGAAATAAGTTGGGATTGAATAGGGACTAGTGCCTTGTTCTGTTTCAAGGACGCTCGATAGTGGAGCAAGCTCCCTATTACAGGGAAGCGTGCTCCTTTCATAAAGAATAATGAACCCAAAAGGTTGAGCACCCTTCACTAAAGCAGGGAGCGTGCTCCCACCCTAAAAAATAGCAAAAATGTTGAATTTTCTCATCGGTTTTTTCAAGGGTTTAGGGTGCTTAAACATAAGGTATTGCCCCTAAATTGATAAAGATCCATCTATTTTAGGATATGGGTTAATTGTGTAGGTATAAGAAGTTTCAAAAGTTGGATAGGTTAGATGAAGCTAAAAACTCGAAACATATAAGTAGGAATTATCTATTTTATCAATTGTGCTATTAAAAGTAGTATATTTAGTTCATATAGTTTATGCACTGGGAAATGGGAGCATTGTACCATAATTGTGACACACATAAAATGTAATGTATAACCCAAAGTGAGATGTAAATGAGATTAACTGGATCTATAATAGTTATGAGGTCGCTAAGGATTAGCCTTACCCTCTTACCTTTTTAGTACGTGGCTTAATTTGTCATCGATCACTATCTTGGAAGTTTGGAGACTCAACAATTTTTGAATACACTAATGAAAATGCACATATAATCAATGGGGTGATTTTATCATTGGTATTCTTGAATAAATGAAAGATGGTTCTCGTAATAATAAAATTATTAGTGAAGTCACGAGTACAGTAGCTATGGACTGAATAAATCGCAATTGTTTATATATTGTTTATATTTAATCCACTAGATATGAGTATGAAACATATTGTTATGCATTGATTCATTGATTATTAGTACTCAATTGACATACAGTTTGAGAGTCACTTATTGAGCAAATTAGAGCGCTCATCCCAAATTAACATTTTTGGTTAACTACATGCGCTTCAACACAGGAACATAGAAAATTAAAGTTTATAGTCTTTTCTACAATGTAGTGATCTATCTTTTGATGTTTATATATTGTATTGAAATACAATTGGTAATGAACTGGGTTGGGACATAACTTTACTACTGAGGTTTATTCTGATTATATTTATCGTGTAATTATCGAGACCATTTTTAAATTTTTGTTGCTTTTACTTTGTTTTAACTACTCAATTATCAAGGTATAAAGGTTCTGTTTTTCAGGTATTAATTAGAGTCTTCTGGCTTTAATTAAGTCAGGCAGGTGTATCATGGTTTAATTAAGGTTTCAGGAAAGGTATCATAATTGGGAGAAAGGATGTTACACATGTCCCTCTATACTAGATGATTAAAATCTAGTTTCTTTTGAATGATCATACTCACATTATAATATTGCTCATTAAATTCCTTTAAAAATTCAGCTCATGTATTGAATAATAGATATCTGTCATGCAGAGATCTCCATTAAATCTCATCATGGGCCTAAAGATGAAACGAAGATATCATTTCCCTTAAATGCTCATCAATACTTAACACATGTGGAGTGTGTATAATAAGTTTCCCTCCTTTATTATAATTTTATTATTTTTTAGAAGTGGTAAGTGGGAATCGTCTCAACAAGGAATTATCAAACTTCTTTAGGAAAAAGGACTTTTAATGGTTTTAATTTTTTTACTTTAATTTTATTGATTTAATTAAAATAGTAATTAAACTCAATAATTCAATCTATAATATAATAATAATTAACTAATTATATTAACTTAACTAACACAATCCCAAACTCATTATCAACCAAATAAATTCAATTTAGTAATTAAAAATTTCTAAACAAACATCCAGAATAATGAAACATCAATCAATTTTGCATCCAAACATGTTACTTCTATCATATAGTTATGAGCTTACTTTATAAAGTACCATAGATCATTAAACTATAACCATAAGTAAGTCAACAGCCGTTTGCTAGCCATTAATTTACATATACCGGTGGAAAATCCTTAATCTAATTTTATTGAGCTAACCCCTTTGAACACATTAAGATATTAACTTCCAGCAATAAAGCCGCATTTAACTTTATGAAAACTTCAAACTTCTAAATCTATCGCCTTCAGAAAAGACACTTCAACATTAGATTTAGATCTCAAATTCACCTTGCACATCTAAACGGTAACAACTTTCAAACATTCCTAAATACTACTTTAAACTAGTTAATGAATCCAAATATCACAATACACATTCTAGACTATGAATGCAATATAAAGATCATGATTAAAATCATTAGATAATAACCGATTAAATCAGCGAATCAAAGACTATGATTAGTTTAAAATATTAAGTACATAATCATGTCATCATAACTACATAACAAAACATATCAAGTTCACGTTCGTTTAAGTTTGATCAACATCACAATAACATAAATAAAAGACGTTGATGAATACCTTTAAAATAAATACTTTAAATATGCATATCTTCTTTAAAAGCTATGAATAATAAAGTAATAAACTAAAAAAATAAACTATGGCTCTTAGAGCAATGAAATATTATGTACTCAAGGGCAACTAATTTCATAGCCCTACGGTTATTTTTTTATAGTATTCTAGTAGTAAACATCCCAAATTAACTCTAACGTCATGTGGTTATAAAAAATTCGCGTAATCAGACCCAGGGATTCTTCATCGATTCAAGTTTAAGTGGAATCGCTGGGAAAATCCTTGAAATTGTAGTTTTTGCTTCCTTCGATCTAATTGGCGATTCTGGGTGTATAAGAATCGGTAAGCAATCACCGGTATTGAAGTCCATTTATTCCTTCACTTGTTGATGATTCTTTTCATGCACTTTTCACTTAGCCAATTCCTTCATAATTTTTTTTTTTACTCCATTTCTTCATACATTCCATTTATCACTTGAAATAATGAAAACAAGAGAAAACCCCGTGTAATATAGTCTTTTACATCTAAAATCATCCTAAAATGTACTATAAAACATGTCTAATTATTGAATTATCAAATACCCCCAACTCAATACTTTGTTGTCCCGAACAAAGGAATATGCTCTATCATATTATCTTTTCTTTTCTTATTTTGATTTCATAATTATTAACTCTTATTCTTTAAAAGAAATAATCTTTAAATATAAACTTATTGCCCTCGTAAAAATAAGAATCATGGTAGAATAAAAAGATTTAATGACCAACCCCTTTATTTGACAACACAACCTTAAATTGTGCCATTCACCTTAGAATTTAAAGTTAAACCAATCACCAAGGTGAAGCAATTATATAGGTTTTCTCAATCTCCACTAACAAGCACCAAGCTTACGATAACTAATATATAATATCAAGATATAAAAATCACTAAATTAACATTATTTTCAAAGAATATTTTAAATATCTCCATAATTGAAGTCGATATGAACTTTTATTCGCTAATAATCATCATTTTATATACATTTTCAGAATAAAAAAATATACTTCACTTAACTTAGCTATAAGCACTCAAGCTAAATGTTTTATCTTAAGAGTTGTTCAATTACATCCTTCCATTTTTTCTATATATTTCTTTCTTTCTTCTTCAATTATTTATTCATTTTCTTCTTTATTTTGTATTCATAAAGTTCCCTGCTCCGTTCCTTTGGAATATGTTATTCTTTTTTATGGGAATTATTCCTCTCATTTTTCCCACCACTAGATTCTCTATTCCATTTCCTTTGGAATCTGTGCGTCTCTCTATTTTTTCATTTCAAAACTCTTGTTAGCTCTTATCACTGACACTATAGTTAGGGAAACATTTTTTTCAAGTAAAGTTTTTTGGCTATTTCTTATTTTTCTCCTTAATTATGACATAAACTCTTTTCAATACATATATATAATTCTTGATCTATATTCTTTGTATAACAAGATTCTTAGAAATCTATTTTGTATATCTTGCACTTTTGTTTTGATCTTGTACCTATTACAATGTCTAACACAATGAAATCAATCCCCTCTAAACTCCTCTGGTGTATGCACAATCTTCATTAAGTCAAATAGGGTGGAACAATTCCTTTCCATGATATAATTTCTATTTTCATGGGTACTAAAAATACATTAGTTTCATTTTCCAGATTATATTCAAATTCCATATTCTTAACTAAATAAAGTAGAAAGAAATGGAAAAATATTACCTGTATTGTGGAAAATTTGAAAAATTCACAATGTTTAATGATCAAATAGATTCTACCTCTCGTTTCTTCCATAGTTCGCAACCGCATAATTCACTTCACCTAATAACCCCAAACTTATTCCAAACCTTGTCTTGAATGTTTAATAACAAAGCCAGGTTTCCAACAAAATACAAAATACCTCGTGAAGCATAAACGAACAAATTAAATAAATAACTTAACTAACATAAGAATGCATTGCATAAATAATTGAAATTTGATAAATTTAAACATTTCCAAGCATCATAAGATATAAATTGAGCACATCAAACCATTGTTTCAAATGTGAACACACTAAAGAAAATGTATAATTAAATCACACCACATCATTCAAAAAAGAATATATAACAAGATTACAAACAAATACATTTCATAATAACACTTAGAAAAATTACACATAGAAGAATAAAATATCAGAAGACATCCATATGTCGCATCATCACCATCATCCTTATGATCTGGCTATTGAGATTGGAAGCTCGTTGCAGGGATCATATAACTTGTAATCCACTCCCACCAGCGATTTATTTTCTTAAAAGACTCATTTGTTGGGCATTCGTAGTTGGATGGATGGGATTTGAATGTTAGCTCATCCGCCTTAATTCCTCTTGGTCATGCATCGCTCAGATCTATAGATGTTCTTGGCAATTTCATGTTGGTTCTAGAACTTGAACTTTTAATGTCTCAGAGTTCACATTTGATTTCGCAAGATCCACCCAATCATGGCCATCAATGTATTATTCGCATACATGCTAGTAATGTCTTCTGCAAGTGGCTCTAAGCACTAGTATGTTTGCTCATGATAAGCTACATTCTGCATTTCTTCCAATTTCTTCAATTTTGTGCCTGTCTTCTCCTTCTCTCCATGGTCTACCTCTTGTGTGTTTTGTTCTTCTCTCGTTCCTCCTCAGAATCAACATATCCTGGCATCTTTTTAGTAATTTCAATGACTTCATTGGTGATGGTCTTATCCGGGTAAACATTTAACCCTAGACCTCTCATTGAAACTTGTACTTACTTGCAAAACTCCATAATCATTTAAGGAAAAGACAATCCTTCAATTTTCTCGGTGGTTATGGCTTTCCTAATCGAATAATATATTATTTTTCCAATATTAATATAGTAGATCCCTTGAACTATGTAGTATAAAAGAGCTGCCCTATAGTTCACTATATCATAGTGTTACAAACTAGGTTATTGGCTCACGTTTTAGAAAAATCTCCAAGCTTTGGTAGTTTTCCTAATGTATTTGGTTTGTATATGTTTTGTGTACCCATCTTTGTCGAAAAGAAATCTATCCCCTTAAATAGCTTCTAAACCATTGCGAATTATTTTGTAAGGAAATTCGTGTCTATACCCATACTCGAGTTTTAGGTACTCCTTAGCTTATCTGATATGAATTTTTGGTAACTCATAATACTATTTTTTTCTTTCAGATGAGTTGTCCACTGGTCTTCCTCGGACTATGGCTACTATTTTATTCTCATCTTTGGCCCCCTTTACATAAAACTCTCTCACTATAATTTCACAACCCATTTCGATCGAGGACCCTGCATCATTATTGGCGTAATAGTCCTTAGTTAACAACCTCCATTTCTGTTCCTTTATTATGTTCAAGATCCAAGGCCCATACTTAGCTTTGTTCTTTACATTGAAACCCCTCTCCATTACGATTTTCCTATTCTTACTAATGTCACTCTATATCCAATCGAGAGCTTTGGCATTGATTAGGTATTGGGGTGAGAAATGGATTCTAGGTGTCTCTTCAATTTCTTCCTCTCCCTTTGACTCATCAGTGAAACTTAAGGGTGGTGAAGGTTCCCTAGGTTCCCTAGTTCAGGGGTTATTCATCAAAATCCCCATTGGCCTAATGGGTGTGGGTGGAACTTTGGGTTTTTGTTGGAGTTTTTCAACCAAATGTGCCTTCCCTTTATCCTCTTGTCAGCTTTTACCTCTACCTCTTTCGGCCATTGTCTCAAATTTTGAAAATTCACAAGTCCAAAAGCTAAATCAACCTGTAAATGATAGAAACTGTTAGGGCTTGTGCCCTAGGTCAATCTACAAACATTATTTATCTTATAATTTTAGTTAATAAAATAGAGGTTTTATTTGTTGTTTCATAATAAGTGATTGCATTTTACCTTGTATTAAGATCCATGGGTATTTGGTGAAATATACTCAATGTCCCTAGTCGGTCATTTTACTGAGAACTATAATGAATTAAGACTAGTGTGCATCATGATTGATGGTCATGTGATGATCATGTGTATAGGGATACGAATCAAGACCATGAGTACTTGTTAGGGAATAAGGTACTGGACCAACCCTCTGTGAGAACACCACATGGATTAAGTCATAGGTGTTACTCATGATAGATATATCATTAAGTCATTCGACTTGAAATTACCATAGACTTCAATATTAGGAGCATGATAATTTGTCACAATCAAATGTTGTCTTTATCCAGACAATTATAAAGATTGTGATTGGTTACCGTGTGAGTAATATGGGAATGTGTGTAATCAAGATATAATTTTTCACTCTCGTATAGAGAGAGATATCAGTGGATCCCTCGATAAGATAGACTTATAATGGCCAAGTCCATGTGCATTGATATCATCAATGTCACTTAGATGTTTTTCAGTTTATCTAAAGATCGAGACTAGTACGATTAAACATTAAGGGTGACTTCCAATGCCTTATGTTTAATCAAAGGATATCGCACGACAAAATGATATGATAATTATTATCAAGAATTGGTTTTCAAGCATGTTGTTAATTCATGTATACTGATACATCGCATGATATGATTCAATGATAGTATTCATGTTTACAATATTTAGATTAACATATAATTTTTATATTGAACGATATGAATTTTGTATGTTCATTGTAGACTTCATTTTTTGGTTAATATGATTAATTTAATATGATTCTGATCTTGAAGACATATTTTGTTTTGTTCAATAATTATGTATGTCTCCATGATAAAGATCATGATTATGTTAATATGATTAATTTAATATGATTCTGATGTTGAATGCATGATGAATATCTCAAAATTGACTTTGATCATATATCTCATTGTAGTAATTCGTTAGTTTATTCATACAAGATAAGAGATAGACTTGTAATTGGGTTAGAATTACAAATCCTATAAGATAGGTAAGATATAAAACAAATCCTAATTGGATTAAGATTCAAAATATCTTACATTCTAATTGGATTAGGGTAAGATATTAAGTTAGTGGTGGTCTCGAGATAATTAAAAATGTTTTAATTAATATTTTCAAAATTAAAATAACGGGCAGTTTTGGTTGATTGGATTGACTAAAATTATGAGATATTTTAGGCGATTCTCAATTTTTGGAATTGAAATTTGTTGTCTATAAAAAACAAACAAACAAATATCCTTATTTCAAATTTTAATGCAAGTGAATCCATTCTCAAACACTTGTCAAGGCTTCGATCATATCAATATGGGTCTGCCTTCACAGTGTGTATTGTGTTATCTTGTTGAAGCAAGTTAAGTAACGATTACTTTATTTTTTTGAAATGGTTAGACTTGATAAAGCTATCAAAATGGTATTGGGGTTTATGCATTAGATGAGATAAAACATACTAAGACATAAGATGTCATAATCTCATAAAATAACTAAAAGTTATATATGATGTAATTGGTAATTGGTACCTACCTAAATAACCTATTTCTTATTGTCAAGCCTTAGCTATCTTGGAATTAGGTGAAACATGAATTTTAGTCCCTTAAATTAACATAGCATTTTCAGGAGGGTTGTTAATTTAGTGGTAGTTTATTCCTCTATACTAAAATTAACTTTTGCATAATCTTTGATGTAGATCTATGGCCTCTTCAAATCACACTAATCCCTTGTCACTGCGATCCATCCTTGAGAAGGATAACTTGTCTAGGACAAACTTTATTAACTTGTTCTGAAACTTCAGAATTGTTCTTTAGCATAAATGCAAGTTGTATGTCCTGGATGATCATATTCTTGAGGAACCACCAGCCAATGCTTTAAGTGCCGTGAAGGATGCACATATTTAGCATGTCAACGACTCAACTGATGTTGCATGCATTATGTTGGCAACCATGGTTCCTGAACTTCTGAAGGACACGGAACACATGGAAGCGTACGACATGGCTACGACACTGAAGGAAATGTTCCAACAGCACGCTAGGCAAGAAAGGTCCGAGACAGTCAAGAACCTTCATTCTTGCAAAATGGTTGAGGGTGCGTCAGTTAGTCCTCATGTTCTGAAAATGAAGGGCTATATTGACCATTTTGACAGACTTGAGTTTCCTATAAGCAAAGAGTTGGCTACGGATTTTCTCTTGAATTCAATATCTGATAGTTATTCATAATTTGTAATGAACTATAACATGAATAACATGGAGAAGTCTATCTCAGAGTTGCAGTTGATGCTTAAAACTGCTGAGCAAAATGTCAAGAAACCCATTACTAGTGTGTTGATGGTTCAGAAAGGAAAAGTTTTGAAGATAAGGGAAAAGGTAAGGCTAAAGTTACCAAGGCTGTTGTGACTGTCACAAAGCCTATGGAACAAGTCAAGCCCCATGTTGCTTCTATTTCACAGTCCCACAAGGAAAAGGAAAAAGAAGGAAATTTTCATTTCTGCCATGCACCTGGACATTGGTTCAGAAATTGCAAGCTCTATCTTGAAGATCTAAAGAAAAAGAAAAGTAGTGCGACTACTGCTTCAGGTATTTACGTTATTGAAGTTAACTTGTCTACTAGTGATTCCCAGGTATTGGATACCGGATGTGGATGTCACATTTGTATTAATGTGCAGGGTCTCACCAAAAGTAGAAAGCTAAAGAAAGGAGAAGTCATCCTACGAGTTGAAAATGGAGTAAAGGTTATTGCGTTGGCTGTAGGATGCTATTAGTTAATTTTACTTAGTGCACTTGTTTTAGTTTTAAATAATTATTGTTATTTCCCTGCCTTGAGCGGAAATATCATTTCAGTTTCATGTTTGGATTTGGATGGTTTTAATTTCATTATTGCGAATAATAAATGCTCAATTTCTCGTAAAGATATTTTCTATGCGAATGCTGGTTTTTGTGATGCTCTTTATATTCTAAACATGAAAAGGTCCACATATACTCCCATTCTTAACGTAAATACAAAGAGATTCAAGTCAAATGATTTGAAACAAACCTACCTTTGGCATTGTCACCTTAGCCACATTAATGAGAAATGCTTTTCTAAACTCCATAAAGATGGTCTTGTAGATTCATTTGACATTGAATCATATGAAACATGTGTATCTTGTTTACTAGGCAAAATGACAAAAAGTCCTTTAACTGGACACAGTGAAAGGGCAAGTGATTTATTGGGTCTAATACATACTGATGTATGCGATCCTATAAACACAATGGCTAGAGGTGGTTATCATTACTTCATTACATTCATTGATGATTTCAGTAGATATGGTTACGTGTATCTTATAAAACATAAAGGTGATCTTTAGAGATGTTTCAAACATTTCAGAACAAAATGCAAAATCAACTCGGTAAAACTATTAAAGCACATCGATCAGATCGAGGTGGTGAATATTTGAGCCAAGAGTTTGATGATCATCTTAGAGGCCGTGGGATTGTCTCACAGTTAACTCTCCCAACAACTCCACAATGGAATGGTGTTTTTGAAATGAGAACTTGAACTTTGTTGGATATGGTTCGATCTATGATGAGTCATGCAAATCTTCCTATTTTCTTTTGGGGTTATGCCTTAGAAACTGCTACGTTTACACTAAATCGTGTTCCTTTTAAAGCGGTTGATAAAACACCACATGAGATGTGGTTTGGGAAAAGACCAAGTTTGTCTTTCCTTTAGATTTGGGGTTGTGAGGTTTTCATACGACGACAGATCACAAAAAAATTATCAGCCAAATCTACCAAGTGTGTATTCATTGGTTATCCTAAAGAAACTATAGGATACTACTTTTATAATCCTACTGAGAACAAAGTATTTGTTGCTCGGAATGGTGTCTTTATGGAAAAAGAGTTTATTTTAAAAGACAACAGTGGGAATAAAGTAACTCTTGAAGGAATTCCTGAACCACAAATAAGCACTTAACCGCTAGTGGGAGAGTAACTAAGTCTTGAACTAATTGATCCTCCACAGGTATCATAACGCCCTCGTAGGTCTGATAGGGTAAGACATCAGCATGAGAGATTTGGATTTCTTATTACTGATAGTAGTGAGTTGTTGCTTATGGGTCTAAATGAACCTACTACTTATCAGGAGGTTGTTTCTAGCCATGAGACAGATAAATGGCTTGGTGCCATGAATTCTGAGATGCAATCCATGTTTGATTACCATGTTTGGAACCTGGTTGATTTACCTAATGGCGATAAGACCATTAGATGTTAATGGGTTTTCAAGAAGAAAACTGACATTGATGGCAATGTGCAAACTTATAAAGCACGGCTAGTAGCAAAAGGTTTCAAACAAGCTCAAGGTGATGATTGTGATGAAATTTTTCTCATGTAGCCATGCTTAAATCCATTAGATTTCTAATTGCCATAGCCGCATATTATGACTATGAGATATGGCAAATGGATGTCAAAATAGCTTTTCTAAATGGAAAGTTACTTGAGGACGTGCATATGATATAGCCTGAAAGGTTTTTTCATCCTGAGACTTCTAGGAAATTATGCAAGCTTCAAAGATATATTTATGGATTAAACCATGCTTCTCGGAGTTGAAGTCTTCATTTTGATGAAGCAATTAAGGAATTTGGTTTCATTAAAAATAAAGATGAGCCTTGTGTATACAAGAAGGTCAGTGGGAGCGTGTTTGTTTTCCTGGTGCGGTATGTTGATGATACAATACTCATTGGAAATGACATCCCAACCTTGTAGAGTGTCAAGTTTTGGTTAGGGAAGTGTTTCTCAAAGAAGGACTTAGGAGATGCAGCCTAAATCCTTGGGATTAAGATCTATAGTGATAGATCTAAAAGGCTGATCGGTCTAAGTCATAGTGCTTATATTGATAAGGTACTGAATAGGTTCAATATGCAAGACTCCAGAAGAAGGTCATTGCCAATGTCTCATGGTATAAATCTCAGCAAGACTGAATGTCCGAAGACTAATGATGAGCAAGAGTGCATAAATACGATTCCATATGCATGAGCTATTGGATCTATCATGTATGCCATGTTATACAATTGACCTAATGTATCATATGCTTTAAGTGCAACAAGTAGATATCAGTTTGGTCCCAGTGATAGTCACTAAATAGCAGTAAAGAACATTCTTAAGTACTTGAAAAGGACTAAAGAAGTGTTCTTGGTCTATGGAAGTTTGGAAGATGAACTTGTTGAAAGTGGTTACACAGATGTAAGTTTTCAAACTGATATAGATGACTTCATATCGCAGTCTGGATATGTGTTTACTTTGAATGGATGCATAGTGAGCTGGAAAAGTCCGAAACAAGAAACTATCACTAATTCTATAACAGAAGCTGAATATATTGCACGATCCGATGCAGCTAAGGAGACAGTTTGGATCAAAAAGTCCATCTTAGAACTTGGTGTGGTTCCGAGTATAGCTAACCCCATATGCTTGTATTGCGACAACAACGGAGCGATAGCACAAGCCAAGGAACCAAAATCACACCACCGATCCAAACATATAGTTAGACGTTTTCATCTGATTCGAGAAATCATTGAGAGGGGAGACGTAAAGATTTACAGAGTTCCTACAAAAGACAATGTTACAGATCCTTTGAAGAAGACTCTTCCACAAGCGAAACATGATGGTCATGTTAAGTCATTAGGTATTAGATACATGAATGATTGACCCTAGTGCAAGTGGGAAATGTTAGGGCATGTGCCCTAGGTCAATCTACAAACATTATTTATCTTATAATTTAAGTTAATAAAATAAAGGTTTTATTTGCTGTTTTATTATAAGTGATTGCATGTTTACCTTATAGTAAGATCCATGAGAATTTGTTGAAATATCCTAAATGTCCCTAGTCAGTCATTATACTAGGAACTATAATGAATTAAGAAAAGTGTGAATCTTGATTGATGGTCATGTGATGATCATGCATATAGGGATACGAATCAAGATCATGAGTACTTGTTAGGAAATAAGGTACTGGACCGACCCGCTATGAGAACACCATATGGATTAAGTCATAGGTGTTACTCATTATAGGTATATCATTTAGTCCTTCGAATTGAGATTACCATAGACTTCAATATTAGGAGCATGATAATTTGACACAATCAAATGTTGTCTTTAACCGGACAATTATAAAGATTTTGATTGGTTACCGTGTGAATAATAAGTGAAGGTTTATAATCAAGATAAAATTTGTCACTCTCGTATAGAGAGAGATATCAGTGGATCCCTTGATAAGATAGACTGATAATGGCCAAGTCCATGTGAATGTATATGATCAATGTCACTTGGATGTTTTTCAGTTTACCTAAAGATCGAGACTAGTACGATTAAATATTAATGGTGACTTCCCATGCCTTATGTTTAATCAAAGGATATCATACGACAAAAAGAACATGATATATGTTATTAATTAGGTTGTATCGATGTTGATATTCATGCTACTTGGGTAGTCAAATTCCTTGCTAGAGACCGCTTATGACTTGTGTACCAAAATGGTTTTTTAGTTCAATGCCAATGTCGCATGAACCTATTGGGTCGCACACAAAGAATGGCTTTGCACAATTTCAATTGGTCAAGATTAATGAATTGTATATGATAAAATTCATCACATAAAAGTCTTTACGATTTGTTATATGATAACTTATTAATAGGGGCGTATGTGTAATTTGCTTAAACTGCCTAAATACTATAATTGTATTTCGAATAGGATTTTAAGTGAGGGCTTATCTACACATATAAATAAAGGGTGAAACCCTAAAACGATATAAGATTTTCTTTTTACAATTTTCGAGTTCTCTGGATTTAGGGAGAGGAAGAAAAATCACTTTCAATCTTTCTTGGGGCTCGCACTCCAAATTATGGTCACCGTTCGTGTGTGGATTTTTCATAGAGGACGCGCTTGTGAACGTCTTGAAAATCAAACAATCAAAAGGAAATCACGGAATAAGGTATGATTTACTTTCTTAGATTTAGTTTAATGAAACTTATTCTCAATCCTGTTGGGGTTTTTAAAAATTTGTTTTGAATTTTTCCGCTGCGTATGAACCCCAAAAATCTAGCAGAGACAACATAGTTAAAAATAATTCGATAAAATTCTAAACTTTATTTTAAAAGGAGAAATCCATTTGGAAAACTAGCTTGAAATTCATCAGAAACTTTAAAATAAATTTGGCATCGAAGTGTTAACTCAAATATAGACTTTAAATTCGATTTTCTAAATATCGTAAAGCAATCGTGTGATAAATGGTAGTCTTTTCAAGAACGAAGCAAATTAAATTAAAACAAAACCATAACCAAACCCGTGAACTCATTTTAAAATTAATTTTGAAACCATTTGTAAATGCGTAAAAATAAACCAAAATTTCAAAATCGTTGGATTTGTAAATCAACGATAAATGTAATCGCAATTCCCAATCTATTGGAGTTATTGAAACCATTTGTTTAACATAATTAACTAAATTCCAAAAAAAACAATTTCAAAAACCCTAAAGAATTTGCAAAAACCCGTCTAATCAAAAAAATTTTAAAGTAAAGATCTAATGTTGATGTAATTACCTTTTTGAGAGTAAATCTCTCAAGATTTAAGATCTTAATTTCCACTATACCATCTATCCAAGCTCTAGGCCGAATTTCCTAAAACTCTTGTTTGGCTTAACACTTCCAAAATCAAAGATTTTGTTTGAATGAGACTAGGTTAAGGTGATGACCACTTAAATACTATGGGATTGAGCTTAGGATAGTTGAATCTAGGCAAGAAATTGAGATTTTTATGAAGGAGTGAAACAATTTGTTAGTGTAAACAGGTTTGTGTTGTGGCAATTTAGGGTTTTGATTTTAAAAACAAAAAATGATGCCCTCCGATTCTTGTGTTAGTGCGAATCGCTAGGAAATAACTAAGTGAATCGGTGGTAAGTGAGATTCAGTGACCTGCCAATTTGAGTAACAAATCCTTTTAAAGTGAATCGTTAGGGATTCACCAGACTCCAAATCTTCAATAAATTTATTAAGTATTGTTACGAATTTTGCCAGCGATTACCTATATTATTTCAAATCGCTGGAAAAGCATTTCGCCTAATTTATTGTTTTTTCAATTTATTCCATAATTAGCTTATATATTATTGATGAAAAACTTGTGTTATGGTAGAATTGACTAAAACTTTGAAAGTTTAGGTGGGACATGTAACTAACTACATATTTTATTAATAAATAAATAAACAAACATATAAATAAGCAAGTAAATAATGCAACTTGCATAAAGGCCATATAAACAAAAACAACTCAACACTCCCCTTTAATTGAAATTACCTCGTAGTTTAAATTTTCAAAATATTTCCAATTCAAGAGTCAAAAAGTTAGAGAATAAAAACGTATCAAGCTAAACTACACTAAATTCCCAATAAAATGAAATAAATATAGAATATGGGCTGCCTCCCATAGATCGCGTTTGTTAAACCTTCTACAATTAGGTTGAATCTCTAAACTTGAATATAAGATTTTCCAATCTATTGCCATTCCAGAAAGTTAGTGCTCAACCATTAATCGTCATAGTAATTGTTTTGTTCAGAATATCCATAACAATTTGAGTAGTGGCTAAGAAAGGCCATCCTAAAATTAAAGGAGGATCTTTATTAATAAAATGTGGCATGATCAAAATGTCTGTGAATACGATATTGTTTTTTTATTTGAAATGGCACATCTGTGACCACTCCTGTCAGTTAAATTGAAGTCCCATCTGGTAAAGAGAATCATTTAGAAGCTAGTGAATTCAACTCCAATTGAGTATGTAGAAAAAAATGCATAGCCATGAGATTTTCATTAGAGTTCGTATTGCACTGAGCTCTCAAGTAACAAGCCCATTTGATTTTAATGTGCAAATGTATGCCTCTTAGATCATTAAGCTTTACATGACTTAAGTACTGCTTTTTCTTTTTGTTATCGTAGTTGGATTTAGAAACATTTGGCTTGTTAATGTTTTTTTTTCATTCTCCTGTTGGTTAACTCTCCATTCTCGAGTTACTTTCTTTTCTTTTGAAGAGTCTTCAACTTGTTCTTTCTTCTGAACCTCTTTATCATTTTCCATTGTTCAACTGCATTAATTGCTTAAATTTTAGCTTTAAAGTTATCATAATAGTTTAAGTCTTAAAATTCATTATCATCTAATTCATTATCGAATAATTTATCATATTCATCATAGGTGTCATAGTTGTATTAGTTATGAATTTTGAATTTAATAATTCTATCTTTGAACTCCATAGACATTGTTCCTTCAGAATTATCTAACTTAATTCTAGTTGTCATTAGAAAAGGTCTACCTAATAGTATTAGTAAAGGGTTGGGTGATATTGAATCTCCCATTTCCATGACATAAAAATCACTTGGAAATACTATGCCATGTACTTGTACTATGATGTCTTCTAATAATTCATACTGTTTAGTAATCGTATTGCCTGTTAAAGCAAGATTAATAAGCCAGTTAGTTAACGATCCTATTTTTAATGATTCAAAAATTTTAAGTGACATAAGATTAATTTATGCCCAGAGATCACATATAGCAAATTCAATAGAAGAATTTCCTATTGTGATGGGTATGACAAACATTCCTGGGTCGAAACATTTCTCAAGCATTCTCTTTAAGGATGATATCTTTTTTCTTAAACTTTCACTAAATTCTTCTAAAAAATTGTCTCTATATTCAACGAATTTATGTTTTGAATCTGTTAAAATTTCAGTAATTTCTAAATTCTTAACCGATTTAGATATGTCTTCTTTAGTTTCTTCCTCCCTAGCATTTGCTAATTATTGTGGAATGGTAGAATTAATATGCATACATTTATTTCACTCATAAATATCATTTACTCTGTCTTGGTTAACTAATTCAGAATTTTGTATAGATTTTTCATAGGCTTCAACTTTAACTAAATCTCACAAGTATAGCCTTTCAGGAAATGGTGTGTATTTCAATCATTTAGCCATATATTCCCTAGTGGGAATGACATTGCCCATCATCTCTTATGCTTCTTCTTCTATTCTCTTAAGTATTTTAATTTTCTTTTTAATTGTTTTTGGTTTCTTTTCTTGTGTATTTGTTTCTTTTCATTTTCAAAAAATAAAGCATTAACTTGTGTTTTATTAATAGAGTTAATAGGTTGAGTAGATACTTTAGTTTGACTATTTAACTTGTTAATTTGTAAAGTCATTTGATTTAATATCCTTTTTAGTTCGTTAATAAACGTATCGATTTTAATTTGATTTAGAGAAATTTGCGTAAAGTTTTGATTATTTTGGGTCATAAAGTTATGTAATATTTGTACTAGATCTGGTTATATAGGTTTAATAGTTTGTTGAGGTTGTTGCATCGGTCTAGGTTGTGATGGTTCACTCAGTCTATAGGTGGTGTAGTTTTAATTTTATTGACTCTATCTAAGCTTTGAATTTTGTTTTTGATGTAGTAATTTTTATTATTAGAATGGTTTCTAGGACGACTAGAATATTGGTTAATAACTGCATTGACTTCTTTATTGTTGTCGTCTTCTAAAGTGGGACACTTTTCCCTAAAATGTGTAACTTCATTACAAAATCTACATGGTTTAACTTGATTTAATCTCTCTTTTAGTAGTAGTTTAACCATGTTTGATAATTCATCAATTTGTTTTGTCAAATTTGTTACTTGTTTTATCATTTACTTTATAATATTTTTTAGTTCAATGCATCGGTCTTTTGTACATATTATTTAGATTGTTTCGCAATCTTATTAATATCTTCTTTTGCTAAAGTTAGTGTAACATCGAATAATGATCCACCACATACGATATCTAATAGTCTTTTTTCAAAATGATTAATTCCTTCATAGAAGTATTCAAATAAAGCTCTTTGAGTGTATCCATATTATGGACAACTTGAAATCAATCTTGGATATCTATCTTAAAATTCATTCAAATTTTCATCATCTTTCATTTGCAATAATGTGATTTGTCTTATGTAAGTACTAATTTTTCTTGTAGGCATATATTGATCTAGGAAAGCTGCTAACATTTAAGCAAATGTGGTTATCGAATTATTAAGGTAGAAAAAACAACCAATCTTGTGCTTGACCTTTCAATACAAAAGGAAAACTTTAGGTTTAACTTGTTCTAACGTGCAGTCTTTAGGTTTCATCGCATTGACTTTTGTTGGTATTCCCTTATATTTTCTTATGGGTTTTCATTATCTTTATCGTAAAAGTTAGGTAGAACACTAATGAATCTAGATCTAACTTTAAATTTGGGAAATCCTTCAGGATATGCAATATACATTAGTTCATAAGCAATGATATTCTAATAAGCTCACTTAAAAGTAAGTTCTCTATTATCATTATTATTATTAATAATATTAAAGTTATTATTGAATTCTATTTTGGTAGGTTGGTGTTCTCTACGTTTTTGTTGTCTTAAGTTACGATTAAATGTCTTTTACACCTCACGATCAAATGGATAAAAGGATCACGTGGAATTAGAACGTCGAAGTGGATAGACCACACAACGTCTAAACCTCCAAAAAAATTAAGTTTAAATCCTTAGCAATGGCGCCTAAAATTTACACTTGTCGAACGTGTACAATTAGTTTCCCTCTTTAGTTATAGTTTTTAAATTTTGTTGTAGTGGTAAATAGGAATCATCTCCACAGGGATTTATAGAACTTCTCTAGGTAAAAGTATTTTAATGGTTTTTATTATTTTTACTTTAATTTAATTTATATTAATTTTAATAGTAATTAAATTCAATAATTCAATGTATAATATAATAATAATTAACTAATTATAATAACTTAAATAACATAATCCAAGATTATTATCAATCAAATAAACTCAATTGAATAATAAATAAATATCTAAACAAACATTCAGAAAAATGAAACATCAATCCGTTTTGCTACCAAACATGGTACTTTAATCATATAGTTATGAGTATACATTATAAAGTACCATAATTCATTAAACTCTAACCATAAGTAAGTACAAAACCTTAGCTAACCATTAGTTTTCCTTATACTAGTAGAAAATCCATGTTCTAATTTATTGAGCTAACCCCTTTGAATACACAAAGGCATTAACTTCACGCAATAAATTCGCATTGCACTTTATGAAAACATCGAACTACTGAATCTAGCAACTTCGGAAAGCCACTTCAATAGTAGATATATATCTCAAATTCACCTAAGACATCTAAACGGTAACACCTTTCAAACAATCCTAGTGACTAATTTAAACTAGATAATAAATCAAAATATCACAATACACATTCTAGACTATACTTGTAATACAAGATTCATGATTAAAATCAATAGATAACAACCTATTAAATCAGTTAATCAAAAAATACGATTGGTTTAAAGCATTAATCACATAATTATTTCATCATAACTACATAGCAAAATGGATCTAGTTCATGTTCGGTCTTTTTTATTGATAAACTGCTTACTCATATTCATAAATAACATCATAATAATATAAATAAAAGATAGATAAATACATTTAGGATTAATACCTTAAATCTTCAATTTTTTCCAAAAATAATGAACAATAAAGCAATAAACTAAAACAATAAACTATGGCTCCTAAGCAATGAGAAATTGATCTATGTACTCGAGAGCAACTGATTTCATATCCCTAGGGTTGTATTTATCGTATTCTTGGTAGTAAACATCCAAAAGTAACTCAAACGTCTCTCTGCTATCTAAAATTCATGAAATTGGACCCAATGATTCCTTAACGATCCGAGTTTAAGTTAAATCACTGAGAGAATCCTTAGAATTGTAGTCTATGTTCCACCGATCTGAGTGGTGATTCAGGGTGTATAGGAATCAGTTAAAAATTGTTGGCACTGAAATCAAATTTTCCGTTCACATGTTGAAGATTCGTTTCATGCACATTTAACTTGGTTAATTATTTCATAATCTTCCATTTTTACTCCATTTCTTTATATATTCCATTTATCACCTGAAATTACAAAAATAAGAGAAAAGCCCATGTAATATAGTCTTTTACATCTAAAATTATCTTAAAATATACTATAAAACATGTCTCATTATTGACTTATCAATACCTAACAGAGTGTGGAGCTTTTCATGATTGAGAACCCACGTCTTCATATTCCTCAAATTTAACTCCCCATAAAAGTACAAAGGATTGTAAATTTTTTCCTTTATTTCCTTCTATGACATAGCAATTGCAACGGCGAAATCAGCAAGGATTAGATCTTCATTAACTGGTTTAGCTCTTGGATGATTTGCAGAAATAACTAGATCTTACTAAGTAGCTCAATCGATAATATGAGTGTCCTGAAAAACATGAGTAATATGTGACTAATTTGGTGCACATTGTGCCTTAAGAATGGCCAAAATTTGTGCCATTTGTTTGCCTTTAGTCGTGATATACTCAGTCCATATCTAGAAAATATCTAAATCTACATATCATGGCTCCCCAGAGCCCCAACCAAATCCTTTTCCTGGGTTTTGTCGTCCACTTATAGTATTCTTCAAAATAAATTGTAAGAAAAGTGGTATAACAATTATACCTATCGGTATATCAATAGTACTAATCATAAATAACAAAATCATAAGATTCTTCAAGTTTAATTCATTTCACCATGCTACTTCTCAATGAATCAAACTTCATCCATTCGAATAATGTTAAGATTTCAATAAAATCCTAGGCGCTAATAGGAGCTCTACTACTCAAAAGTAGTCGCCTAACACCTCTTTGCCCCGACTCGTCATAGGATCAATAGTTTGTCATCAAAAGGTAAAAAATTCTAGTAAATAAATCCCAGAGAAAGAAAACTAGCATTCAACAATATCAATATTACGGCTACTATCCATGTAATATAAGTAAAGGGAAAATGTAAGACAAACTGCATGAACATAAGTTGTAGAAAAGTAAAAGTAAGGATACATGTGCAACGTGACGAAAATGTTGACAGCTGGGAATCAGATTTGCCAGTCGAGAGGATGCCAAGATAATTACCTCGCTAATCATCTGACGACTAATAACTAGGATTCCATGAATGGAAATCCCATCCAAACATCTCATGAAAGGAACCCAAGACAGGGATTTAAGTCTTCATCTTTTACCTCTCAACTTTCGAGTCCCGCAAGAAACTATCACTGCGTGGCCCTTAAATGGGCAACTGCACTAACACTACAGAGAAGCAAACCCCAGGGTGTGAGTTTCATGCAATGCGTGACCCCGTCAACAATCATACATACATAAATGAGATCAGAGTGACAATGGATAGGACAACATCAAATTTGGACTATGTAATAAAAAATGTTATCAATGGAATACTAACTACATTTCTCTTGGTTTACTTTCATAAAACAATCTCAAATACCCTTAGAAACGTCCTGTTGATGCCTCGAATGGCGCACCCAACACCTCATTGTAGTCTCATAAGTCCCTGGTGTCCAAATATACTATTTTAAATATTTATAGTCATGTTAGTTGGGTTCATATTGTGATACATGTTAGGGCATCTGCCACAGGTCAATCTATAAACATTCTTTATCTTATAATTTTAGTTAATACAATAGAGGTTTTCATTTGCTATTTTATCATAAGTGATTGCATGTTTACCTAGTCGGTCATTTTACTAGAAACTATAACGAGTTAAAAATAGTATGAATCTTAATTGATTGTGTCAAGACCCGTCTCACTGAGTCCTGAATTAGCCTAAGTCCCCTAATTAGGCACCTAATCCTTACAATGAACTTCAACCTCAAAATAATAATAATTTTAATTTCAATCTTTAATACTGCTGCAAAAGTAAATTTCTATTTTCAATGAAACTCAATTCATGATTTGTTTAATTGGAGCATATTGGAAAATCATACAAATTATTCTTTGTATTTTTATAAAAAATTCGACACCACCTCCCTTAAAAATGGTCTGCCGAAAACTTTCACCTAATATATAATAGAATTGGAGAGAGGCCAAAAAGGACTCACAACTCCCGCAGTTCACAATATATATCAAATTCAAACTTTAAATACTAACTTAGAGTTTGATACCTTAGTTACAACTTTATAATCCCAAAATAAACTAAAATTGAATCATCAAGCTCTAAACTTACTTCAAACTAATTTAGGATACTCTCATGACCTATTCAAAAGTATTCACGACCTACAGTCACCAAAAGCCTAAAACAATATACATATAAAGTGATCATAACAAGAAAATTAAACTTTTAAACACAAAACATTCACCGAAGATATTCGAGCTTTTCACGTTTTGTGTGGTCTTCAAAGAAAACCATACATCATAAAAAAAATCAAAGATGTCAGGTAATTAAATTCTTACATTGCTCTATACTCATTCAAAGTTAGTTCGAATACATGGAGACATGTAATTATATATCCAAAAAACAAAAAATTCATATAACAACATGGATCCCTCATTTCATGTTCTAAGCTCATAACAAGCATGCCCACTCACTATGAACCTAGAACAGTCTTATGGGTTCAATGCATGCTATCAAGGAGTCGACATTACCTATCTTAGATGCCTACAGTACATCAAGTCTGAAGTGGTGTACCTGAAACTCTAACGACCGAAGTAAGGGCAACTATATCCGGATGCCATGTATGCATGAGCAAGAATGATGCAAAATGCAATGCAGACTAAACACAAATGTAGATACAAAGATAAATTCCATAATAGTAAAGACTACTGTAGGGTTTACTTACATAAAATAGATTTTGAGCTTATTTGTTGGGGTTCCTGGAGCGTCGCGTAACCTTAAAGATGGTTTCAATAGCTTAGCTGCATACCAAATTATATTATGGGTCAAGTTTCAAATGAAACCAAATCACAAAACCCAATGCAAACTTTGACCAAAGTATGCTGGAGAACAGTTTCCAAAAACATTAATTTATATAAATGTTTCAACTGGATTTCAACTAACCAACTTGAGGTAACTTTTTAACCTTGAAAACCTTAGTATTTATCATGATGACCTAAAAAAGGAACTTGTAGTACGCATGTCATATTTTCCATAGAATCCAAGAACACTCAAATCGGGTCACCGACGTAGAAGTTATGAATTTTCCAATATGGTCTGTCAAATAGGCAAACTTTATTTATTTTGAACTAAAAATTGTCTCCAAATCAATATTTTCACAATTAAATTTTCAAAACTTGACAACGAACACCACAAAACCACTCGATACCAACATCTTAATATTTTCACAACCCGTTGAGTCAAATTAGATAAAAAACCAATAACCAATTCATCTAAAAATCGAATGTAAGTCAATATCAACCATAAAAACATCTCCGAAATAGTTATCAAATGATTCGTATTAGTTCAATTCATCAAAACCTAACCCACGTCGGTGGAATTTTTTCTGAATCAGTGCACATCAATCTAATACATTAATTTTCAACAATTCCTATAAGTTTCTATCAATACGTCGCAAAAAAATTTAACAAAAATCGCGAGAATTCAAATTGAATTGCGAAAAATGTCCTGAATTGAGTATTTGCCAAATTACGGACCAAATACCTTGTTTCCACCTCAGAAACTTAGCTCAAACTGATGTTCTTGCGATGTTCTACAATTTTATGAAAGAAACCAAGCGAAAATCGGACGTCAGGAGCTCGCGGAGTGAACATAGGAGCGGATAGGTTTAGGGAACGAAAAGAAAATTCTTTATGTTGAAACGAAACTTTCTTTTCATTTGATCTTATATATATATAAACCATCAGGTGCTTGTCAGTAGCTTGATTTCTTTTTATTTATTAATTCTCAAAACCCTTATTTTTCTTTTTTTAACTTTCGGCACTGGTTTTCAACCCGAGTTTTCACCAAATTGAATCAAACTCTCAAAAAAATAGTCCATCGTTATAAAATGTCCATAACACTGGTTTTGGTCACACCAAAACTTCAAAATTTTTTACTTTGTCCATGACATACTAAAATCTTACAAACCAATTTTATTATCATACTTAGCCAAACATGCACTGATTTAGACCCAATCTCAACCTCGACCACCACCAACTGATAAGAAACTCAAGGCAAGGTCTTGCACAATCTTCATTCTCATTTTATATTGCCACTTATTTAACTTGCACGTAAATCGAGGCAAAATCCTCGTGCAATACTTGACACTCATTTAATTAGTTTTCGTGCAACTAATAATTTTTTCCACTCGTGCCTTTTACACACGCACTTGCCACCCTAACTATGAAAAAATGAGGATATGCCTCAACACACCCTGACTGCGCAACAAAATACCATATAATACATGCACACTAAGCACACAACACACTAAAATAAAATATATCTTATTATCTCTGGTCAATTACACGTGGGTCCGACCTCAGATACTTAAATCCCAAATTAAATAAAAAAATAATTAATTAGCAGCTTAATCAACTTTATAGAATTCTCGGATGTTACAATCTTCCCAACTAATTAAAAATTTTGTCCTCGAAATTTAAACTTACAGGATACTGAACTAAATGAGATATGGGAAAATGATCCTTCATATAAAAATCTTTCAATCCAAAATAGTAAAAATATTTCCAACGTGCAACCGCTACTTTGACCCAATCACTTTTGCTGTAACTAACAACTCGTTGCTAGAGATCATAAACACTTCAACTTTTCCTTTCCAAATCTTTGGTTTAATGAAAAGTTTCCTCTCTTACTTTGCCAATCTTAGCAAATTGTGAATTTGTGGCGAGTTAACAATCAACTTTGTGGAATATTCTATAAACCTTATTTTACTTCACATTTCATGCTACCATCAATACATAGCAAGACCTAATTTATCTTGCTTTTCATAAACACCATTTTTCATTCATAATTGAATGTTATTCCACAAAACGTTAATAATTCTTTCCTTATCCATCCAAACTCCAGTATATACGTACATTTTTATTTTGTCATCAGTAACCATCCCATAATAAAGTTGTCAATTGACCAATTATTAGATTATCATTAGTCTAAAATTACATAGTGATGTAAATAATATTTGAGTACGACATTACATACTAAGTAGAGCTACGTGTCTATCTGTTCCATCATCTTTCCAGTGTTTTTCAATAGAAATCAGGAATTATATAAGTCTTCACATAAATATAGATCTTAAATTACATTTTTCATCCCATGACAAGAGATCTCGCTTTCAATCCGATCTGATAATGAAACCTGACAAATCGTGCAACTCTCAATCATTCTTTAAATGTCTACTCACAATATTATTTTTACTATGGACAAGAAAGCAAATACCACTTCCAACTCTTCAGCCAATTCACTTAACTTTTTCTTTGACTAGTTAGAAAATTAACAACTTTTCTAACTTCGTCAGATTAATCTCTAACCATGAGGTCACTAAGAACCTCATTCCATTCAATTACTGAGGTCTCTCATCATCTCGATCAATATTGTTTACTAGACTTCTCTCATTACATGAATAAAGACAGTAATCATTAATTTGAGTAGATTCAAGTTTCTAAACAGAGATATCGACATATTTCATGATTATACTCTCGTATTATAAATTTGAACTTGTATATATAAGTTTATAAATATGTTATATTTTTTCCTTACTCAATTACAGTGGAAGAATATTAAATTCTTCAAACCTATCCAATTAGAAACACTATACTCTATTCAATATTTCCAACCCACCAGGGATAATATCAACTAGCCGAGTTTTAAGTCACATATATCTTTATTTTATTTATATCTTCCCCATCATATATGTATCTTACATCAACACCAACTTAAGATAACATAGTGCTTTAAACTACACCACTGACTAGTCACGTGGTGTAGCACTATATTTGATACAATGTAAAAGATATTCACTGATATTAGTTTTATACTAATTTGGTTCAAAACTTTGAATCTTTGGAATTTGATTTCTCATAAGATCCTTGTGAAAATATGTTAAACTCCATCAAACTTATAGTTTGACATCCTAAGTCTTATTGGAATGTGAGAATTTATTGACCATTAGTTCCCATACTTCAGCTTCCAATTGACTCAAACGAAACTTCATAGACTCTTTTATTCTGACTATCATCAATTTATTCGATTATTCAAATATGGTGGACGTCACATCGATCTTCTACGCCGTGAATGAATCGTGATTATGAAATGGAGTTACTTAGACTTTTGGTCATGCACAACTACTCTAGTGCCTTACTTTGATTAAAGGAGTCCGTTCGTGTCATTTTCATTAGTCACAAGTCATCTCAATGTCTCCTTTTTAATACACAGAGTCTATTTTGTTCATTTTTTGTCAATCTTAGCTATTCTCACGTTGATCTCATTTTCGTACATTTACAAATTTACAAAAACTATGTTCAACACCTGTACCACTTAAAGCTCCTTAATCTTATCTTACAACGACAATTTATACCTCTTCTATTTTCGAAATACATAGCTAAGGATGATGCAACTTTGTATAACCTTTGATAACTCAAAGTCTACCTTAACTAATCTTCGTTTGAAATAGAGAAACTTTACAACCAAATAGTTCTAATGTTGTTATTGCCTTAAGTTATTTCCATTTGTCTCCAATTTTCTTCACTATTAAAGAGAGCATGTAAGATATTAAACTATCTCACTGATTATCAATTCATTTTTTTATGATTTCATTTCCAAACTCTTTTGATTAATTCAATATCTAATCAGACTTTGAAAGGATACTATTCCAATCCTTTATTTCATATCAATGGAAATTCTCGATAAGTGAAATTTCATACTACCCTCCATACAAATCATTTATGGATATTCCATCAATTTATCTATCTCTTCTTTTATTAAATCTTAAGTAGTAGTGATACGCATCATAACTTAATTTGGTTAGAAGTAACTATTGGGTACATTGAATAAAAAAAAACACAACTACTTATGTTTTATTTAATAGCTAATCCTAGCTAATTTCATACCATTTTCCCCAAATCTCAACTTCTAACACGTTGATCTTATCATTACATCTTTCATTTTCTAGTTAAAAATTTCGTTGATTTTTGTTTTGTAACAACACCTAATCTGGTGTTGATAAAGATTACTTCTAACTTGTATTTTTTTATTGCCATTACTTTGTTTGATTCATAAAAGCATTGTACTCAACATCGCTTATAGTAACAGAACTTAGGTAAAAAATAATCCAAAATGCTCAATAATTCTACTTATAACTCATTTGATCGTTTGAAACCATGGTTCTATTTTATATTCCACTTTATGTTTTATTTTGCAAAACAGACTATACTTTACTTCAAAATATTAAGAAATTCATAGAAATTGACTTAGAAAATTTAACTGATCCTATTACAATCCTATTGTGGTTTTTCAAGTCAAGATTCAATTTCTCAAGTCAGTTTCTATTTTCGGAACCTCGTGTCTCCTTTTTCATTTAATTTGAGACTCTTTCAGGATGAAATTCTCACTTGCTTATGAATTAAAAAATACTTCGTGGAATGGGTCTTATCGAGTTACTAGTTCAACCGGTACTAACCTCATTCTAAAATCAAAGATTTTAATATCTTTTGCCTCCCACAAGTCTTAATTTCATTTTCATGCTTATTAAATGATTCTCAATCATTTGCGACATAATTTAAATCTATTTTGGCACTTTTCTGGGTGTTTAATAATTGTAATAGTTCAATACTTTTAATTTCCATGAAATCCATGTACACTACTTAAGTTCATGAATCATTTAAACGTCTTTCTCAACCAATTTCCTATTGATTTTATAACTGACTATTTCCCTTATTTATATTAGTATCAAACTACTTAAAAAACCTTTGTGAATTTAGACTTCGCAAGTCTATTTCACTTCTAATCACGCTCAATTTCGTTACATAAGTTTATTCTCTCTTTAATTGTCTGTTCCTAATTTCACTCGTCATTTCTCGCGATTTAAATATCGAACAGATAGAGAGAATAAACTTTCTATTGCATATCTAGCAATAATATGATAAATAAATACAAAACATACCACAGTAACAAAGTATCCGCAACTCGCAGTCACTTCCATACTAATTGTGCTCAATCCCCTTTTGGTTCTCAACCAAAGTTTATCCTCAATTGAGCCAAACCTAAGCTCTGATAAATGGTCATGTGATGATCATGCTTATGGGGATACGAATTGAGATCAAGAGTACTTGTAAAGGATTAAGTTACTAGATTGACTTGATATGAGAACACAGCATAGATTAAGTCATAGGTGTTACTTATGATAGGTATACAATTTAGTACTTCGACTTGAGGTAACCATAGAATTCTACATTAGGTGAATGGTAATTTGACACAATCAAATTGTAGTTAACCGGACGATTATAAAAATTGTGATTGGTTACCATTTGATTAATATATGCAGGTGTGTAATTAATATAGAATTTGTCTCTTTCGTATAGAGAGATATATCAGTGGATCCCGATATGTTAGACTATTAAATGGCAAAGTCAAAGTGATTAATATGATAAAAGTCATTTGGATGTTTTAAGTGTACCTAAAGATCGAGACTAGTACGATTGAACATTAAAGGTGGCTTTCCATGCCTTATGTTTAATCAAAGGATATCACACGATAAAAGGATATGATATATGTTATTCATTAGGTTGTATCGATTTGGATATTTATGCTACTTGGGTTGTCATAATGTCTCGGTAGAGACCGCTTATGACTTGTGTACCAAAATGATTTTGGTTCACTACCAGTGTCGCATTAACCTATTTAGTCATACACAAAGAATGATTTTGTTATATGAAAACTTATTAATAGGCGTGTTTGTGAAATTTACTTGAAATGCCTAAATACAATATTTGTACTATGAATAGGTTTTTTAAGTGAGCTTTTCTATACATACAACTAGTGGTTGAAACCCTAGAATGAAATAAGATTTTCATTTTCACTATTTTTGAGTTCTTCGGGTTTTGGAAAGAAAGAAAAAATGATTTCAATCTCTCTTGGGGCTACCACTCCAAATTATTGTCACCATTCATGTGTGGATTTCTGAATAGGACATGTGCTTGAACGTTTTGGAGATCGAACAATTAGAGAACGAAATCATGGAATATGGTATGTTTATTTTTGTAGATCTAGTTTAATGGAAATTATTTTCAATCATATTATAGTTTTTTTTGAACCACAAAACTCAACAGTGGTATCAGTGCCTTAGGCATGGTTCTATAAAATGTTTGCATGTTTTCTCTGATGTATAGATGATATATGTTTGAAAACATGATTTTGTTTAGTGTATATATGATGTACATATAGGTTCTGTGATAATTTTATCAAGAATTGGTTCTAAAGCATATGTTAATTCATGTAATTGATACATATGCATGATTTGATTCAATGATTGAATGCATGTTTAGAATATTTCAATTAACATATGTTTTAATAATGACAATGTGAATTTTGTATGTTCATTGTAGAAGTCATATTTAGATCAATGTGATTCTTGTGTTGAATACATATTTCATTTTGGTTCAATAATTATGTATGTTTCCATGATTGAAATCATGATTTGGTTAATATGATTAATTTAATAAGAATCTAGGGTTGAATGCATCATTAATATTTCATTTGTTGATTCAATTGCTCGTTTTGTATCAATAAGTATCGAAATTGGTTTGATCTTATATCTCATTCTGGTTATCTGTTAGTATATTTCTATTAGATATTGGATAAACTTGAAATCGGATAAGAATTACAAATCCTATAAAATAGGTGAGATAAATAAAAAATTTGTATTGGATAAGGATTCAAAGTATCTTAAATTCTAATTAAATTACGATAAGATATTAAGTTAGAGGTGAGCCCAAGTTAATTAAAAATGTTTTAAATAATATTTTTTGAAATTAAAATAAGGGGCAGTTTTGTCAATTGTATTGACTAAAATAATGATAAATTTTATGTTATTTTCAATTTTTGGAACTTAAATTCGTTGTCTAAAAAAGAGAAGAGGGGTGCTGCCCCCTGTACCCCCGTTTATTGATCGGTCAGCAAAACCACTGCCCGTTGAACGACCAGCGGGACCGCATCTAACTATTTGTAGTGCAAAAAAATTCGTATAATAGTCAATATTAGTCAAATTTCTTAACTTTTTTAGTGATTGTACATGCATTTTAATATATGATATTTATCTTGTTTAATTTATGATAACTAAAACAAACAAAAAAAATCCCTTTTTAAAATTTAATGTCATGTGTCATCCATTCTCAAACAGTTACTCTATTGTTTGAAATGGTTAGACATGATAAAGCAATCAAAATGGTTTTAGGCTATAGGCACAAGTCAAGATAAAAACAACTAAAAGTTACATATGATGAAATTGGTAAAAAAATACCTTCCTAAATAAACTAATTAAAAGTGTCAAGCCTTAGCTATCATGGAATTAGGTGAAACATGGACTTTAGTCCCTTAAATTAACATAGTGTTTTTAGGAGGGTTGTTAATTCCGCGGGAGTCTATTCCTCTATACTAAACTGAACTTTTGCATAATCTTTGTTATAGATCTAGGGCCTCTTCAAATCACATTAATCCCTTGTCACTGCGATCCATCTTTGAGAAGGATAAGTTGTCCGGTACAAACTTTCTTGACTGGTTCATGAACTTGAGAATTGTTCTTAAGCATGATCACAAGTTGTATGTCTTGGATGATCCTATTCCTGAGGAACCACTAGCCAATACTTTAAAAGCTGTGAAGGATGCACATACTAAACATGTCAACGACTCAACTGGTGTTGCATGCACTATGTTGGCACCCATGGTTCCTAAACTTCAGAAGGACATGGAACATTTCGAAGCTTACGACATGGCTGTGATGCTGAAGGAAATGTTCCAACCGTAGGGTAGGCGAGAAAGGTTCAAGATAGTCAAGAACCTTCATTCTTACAAAATGGATGAGTGTGCATCAGTTAGTACTCCTGTTCTGAAAATGAAGGGTTATATTGATCATATTGACATACTTGGATTTCTCATAAACCAACAATTAGCCACGATTTGATATTAAATTCATTGCCTGATAGTTATTCACAAATTGTGATGAACTATAACATAAATAATATGGAGAAGCATATCTCAAAGTTGCATTTGATGCTTAAAACTACTGAGCAGAATGTCATGAAACCTATTGCTAATGTATTGATGGTTCAGAATGAAAAGGTTATGAAGAAAAAGGCTAAAGGCAAGGCTAAAGTAGCCAAGGTTGTTGTGACTATCATATAGCTTGTGGAACAAGTCAAGCCTAAGGTTCTTCTCCTTCACAGACTCATAAAGAAAAGGAAAATGATGGAAATTTTCATTTTTGCCATGCATCTGGGCACTGGTTAAGAAATAGCAAGCTATATCTTGAAGATCTAAAGAAGAAGAGTAGTGTGACTACTGCTTTAGGTATGAATTTTATTGAAGTTAACTTGAATACTACTAATTCCTGGGTATTGGACATCAGATGTAGATCTCACATTTGTATTAATGTGTAGGGTCTCACCAAAAGTAGAAAGCTAAAGAAATAAGAAGTCAACCTACGAGTTGGATAAGGAGCATCTGCGTTGTCTATAGGATGTTATAAGTTAATTTTACTTAGTGGACTTGATTTAGCTTTAAATAGATGTTATTAAGTCCCTGCCTTGAGCATAAACATTATTTTAGTTTCATGTTTAGATTTGCATAGTTTTAATTTCATTATTGCAAATAATAAATGTTCCACTACATGTAAAAATGTTTTTCTATGTGAATGTTGATTAGTGTGACGATCTTTATATTCTAAACATGAGAAGGTCCACAGGTACTCCTATTCTTAACGTAAATACAAAGAGATTCAAGTCAAATGATTTGAGTCAAACCTACCTTTGGTGTTGTCATCTTTTCAACATAAATGAGAAACACATTTCTAAACTCTATAAAGATGGAAACTTAGATTCAGTTGATTTTGAATCATATGAAACATGTGTATCTTATTTACTAGGTAAGATGACAAATAGTCCTTTTACTAGACATAGTGAAAGGGCAAGCGATTTATTGGGTCTAATACTTACATGTGTATGCGGTCCTATAAACACAATGGCTAGAGGTGGTTATCAATACTTCATTATTTTCACCGATGATTTCAGCAGTTATGGTTACGTTTATTTTATGAAACAAAAGGTTAAATCTTTAGAGATGTTTTGAACATTTCAAAATGAAGTGCGAAATCAACTTTGTAAAACTATTAAAGCACTTCGATCAGATCGAGGTAGTGAATATTTGAGTTAAGAGTTTGATGATCATCTTAAAAATTATGAGATTCTCTCACAGTTAATTCCTCTAGTAACTCCACAATGGAATGGT
Organism: Stephania cephalantha; assembly: GCA_039657325.1. NCBI lineage: Eukaryota > Viridiplantae > Streptophyta > Magnoliopsida > Ranunculales > Menispermaceae > Stephania > Stephania cephalantha. Next base: position 35,839,479 of record CM077571.1, read on the forward strand.
GTTTTCGAGAGGATAAATCGAGCTTTATTAGATATGGTTCGATCTATTATAAGTCATGCATATCTTCCAATTTCCTTGGGGACTTTGCCTTAGAAACTGCAGTGTTTACACTACATCGTGTTCCTTCTAAATCAGTTGATAAAACATCATATGAGATGTAGTTTTTGAAAATACAAAGTTTATCTTTTCTTCAGATTTGGGCTATGAGGTTTTCGTACGACGACAAATCTCAAAAAATTAGCAACAAAACCTAAAAAGTGTGTATTTGTTGGTTATTCTACAGAAACTAGAGGATACTAATTTTATAATTCCACTTAAAACAAGTGTTGTTGCTTGGAATGGTTTGTTTATGGAAAAAAAGTTTATTTTAAAAGACAACAATGGGAATAAAGCAAGTCTTGAGGAAGTTCAATAATAACAAATAAACACTCAACCGTTAGTAGGAGATTAATGAAATCTTGAACTAATTGAATCTCCATAAGTATCATTAGGCCCGCGTAGGTCCGATAGGGTGAAAAATAAGCTTTAGATATTTAGATTACTTATTATTGATTATAGTGAGTTGCTTCTTATGGATCAAAATGAGCTTAGTTCTTATCAAGAGGCCGTGTCTAGCCCTGAGGCAAGTAAATGGCTTAGTGACATAAATTCTAAGATGCAATCCATGTATGATAACTAAGTTTTGAACTTGGTTGATTTACCTGAAAGTGGTAAAGCCCATTAGATGTAAATGGCTTTTCAAGAAGAAAGTTGATATGGATGGAAATGTGCATAGTTATAAAGCACTGCTAGTAGCAAAAAGTTTCAAACAAACTCAAGGTGTTGATTATGATGAAACCTTTTCTCCTGTAGACATGCTTAAATTCATTTTGAATTCTAATTTCCATAGTTGTTTATTATGATTATGAGATATAGCAAATTGTTGTCAAAATAACTTTTCTAAATGGAAAGTTACTTGAGGATGTGTATATGATACAACCTGAACGGTTTGCTGCTCCTGAAATTATAGGAAGGTATGCAAGTTTCAAAGATCTATTTATGGATTAAAGCAAGCTTCTCAGAGTTGGAATCTTTGTTTTGATGAAGTAATTAAAGAAATTGGTTTCATTAAAAATGAGATGAGCTTTGTGTATACAAGAAGGTCAGTATGACCATGGTTGTTTTCTTGGTATTGTATGTTGATGATATATTACTCATTGGAAATGATATCACATCATTGCAAAGTGTCAAGTCTTGGTTTGGGAAGTGTTTAATGAAGGACTTAGGAGATGCGGCCTATATACTTGGGATTAAGATCTATAAGGATAAAGCTAATATGTTGATCGACCTAAATCGGAGTGCTTATATTGACAAGGTAATGAATAGGTTCAATATGCAAGACTCTAAAGGAAGGTCATTGCCAATGTCTCATGGTATAAGTCTTTGCAAGACTAAATGTCTGAAGACTAATGATGAATGAGAGCGCATGAATACGATTCCATATGCATCAGCTATTGGATCTATCATGTATGCCATGTTACTCTCTTGGCCTAATGTATCATATGCTTTAAGCGCAACAAGAAGATATCAATCTTATCCCGATGAGAGTCAATGAATAGCAATTAAGAACATTCTTAAGTATTTGAGAATGACTAAATAAGTTTTCTTGGTCTATGAAAGTTTGGAAAACGAGCTTGTTATGAATGGTTACACAAATGCAAGTTTTCAAATTGATACAAATGACTTCATATCATAGTTTGGATATGTGTTTACTTTGAATAGAGGCTTGGTGAGCTGGAAAAGTTCGAAGCATGACACTATAGCAGATTCTACAATAGAAGTTGAGTATATTGTAGCGTCCGATATAGCTAAGGAGGCAGTTTCGATCAAAATGTTCATATACAAACTTGGTGTGCTCCCAAGTATACTAACCCCATTTTCTTGTATTGTGAAAACAATTGGGTATAGCAGTGGCCAAAGGACAAAGATCACACCACCAATCCAAACATATACTTATAAGTTTTATCTCATTCGAGAAATAATTGAGAGGGGAGATTTGAAGATTTGCAGAGTTCCTACAAAAGACGATGTTGCAGGTCCTTCGATGAAGGCTCTTCCACAAATAAAAATGATTGTCAAGTTAGGTAATTAGGTATTAGATACATGAATGATTGGCCCTAGTGCAAGGGAAAGATTTTAGGGGCATGTGCCCTTGGTCAATCTATAAACATTGTTTATCTTATAATTTTAGTTAGTAAAATATAAGTTTTCGTTTGTTGTTTTATTATAAGTGATTGCATTTTTACCTTATAATAAGATCCATGGGTATTTGTTGAAATTTCCTAATTCACTAGTCGGTCATTATACTGAAAACTATAATTAGTTAAGGCTAGTGTGAATCTTGAGGGATGGTCATGTGATGATCATGCATATAGGGATACAAACCGAGATTATGAGTACTTGTTAGGGAACAAGGTGCTGGACCAACCAGCTATGAGAACACCATATGGATTTAGTCATAGGTGTTACTCATGATAGGTATATCATTTAGTCCTTCAACTTGAGGCTACCATAGACTTCTATTTTAGAAGCATGGTAATTTGAAAAAATGAAACGTTGTCTTTTACCAAAAAATTATAAAGCTTTTGATTGGTTACCATTGAATAATATGTGAAGGAGTGTAATCAAGATAGAATATGTCCCTCTCGTATAGAGAAAAATCAATAGATCCCTCGATATGTTAGACTGTTAAATGGCTAAGTCCAATTGAATTTATATGATCAAATTCACTTCGATGTTTTTAGTCTACCTAAATATTGAGACTAGTACGATTAAACATTAAGGATGACTTTCCATGCCTTATGTTGAATCAAAGAAAATTGCATAAGAAAAAGATATGATATATGTTATTCATTAGGTTATATGGATTTTGATATTCATGCTACTTGGGTAGTCATAATGCCTTGCTAGAGACCATTTATGACTTGTGTACCAAAATGGTTTTGGTTAACTGCCAGTATCGCATTAACCTTTTGGGTCACACATAAAAAATGGTTATGCGAAATTTCAATTGGTCTAGAGTAATGAATATTATATGATAAAATCCATGACATAAAAGCCCTTACAATTTATTTTATGATTACTTATTGATAGGAGTGTTTATGTAATTTGCTTGAATTGCCTAAATAGAATAGTTTTATTAAGAATAAGTTTTTTAAGTAAGCTTTTCTAGATATATATAGAGGTTGAAACCCTAGAATGAAACAAAATATTCATTTTTACTATTTTTGAGTTCTCTTGATTTAGTGAGACAAAAAACATTTTCAATCTCTCTTGCACCTAACACTCCAAATTGTGGTGACTTTTTGTTTATGGATTTCCAAAAGAAGACGTGGACTTGAATGCCTTGGAGTTCCAACCATAAGAGAAGGAAATCATGGATTAAAGTATGGTTTACTTTTATAGATCTAGTTTAAGTGAACTTATTGCCAATCTTGTTGGGGTTTTTCAAAAAAGGTTTTGAACTTTCCGCTACGTATGAACCTTAAAACTCAACAATACCAAATATTAACATTTTTAGTCTAAAGGCAGGCACACTTTACGGGTTACACACCCTATGCAAAATCGCCAAAAATTCCGAAAAAAAACAGTTTCTTATTCTTTTCTTGTTGCCTATATGTTTCCCAAATTTTTTGGATTTTTCATAATTTATCTATTTTTCTTATTTTATATAATTTATTGTATTTAAAACTATGTCTTATTTAATTTTAAACAATTTTTAATATTAAATAAAGTCTGGCCCCTGAACTAGGTCTGGTTCGCCAAGCCTAGTTCAACCTAGTTGGGACGAGTGTGGGCCGACCTTGTCATTCACAACGTGCGTGCCAGCCCCCTTTGGACTCTTCGTCTTCACATTCTACCAAAGCCCCCTTTTTTTTAAGCATCATCAACCACCACCACCACAATTAAGCACTAAACATCCACCCAACATTAATTTAATCAATTAAACGAGCATTGAGCAAGCTAAAATGCAAATAAATCTTAAAATTTCTTATTTTATATTATAGAACCCCAATTAGCTTGAATACATGGATATTTTTCAATAAATTTGAATAACAATATTATAACCCATACCTAGGCTTGCATACTTGATCTCTAAGGCCATGCATTGAATTTTCTCCTTTGAACTAGCTTCTAATTCTTCATGAACTACCAATTTCATAGCCCTTTCACTATTTTTTGTATAGAAGAAGCTTGCATGTGTAGAGATGAATTTGAACTAAGTTCCATTTATATAGTTTCTTCTAAATAAATTTATACCTTTGATTTTAACTTAATTGACAATTTCAAGGCTCATCTAAGGTCTAGATTAGGAACTCACATGCATACTTAGATGTCAACTAAATTGTCTTAGGGTGACTCAATTTTTTTTATTATCACTAGGTGCATCAATCTTCACCATTTCTGTTAGCAAACTTAGGCTTGATTAATTTATGTGAAACACATTGTGGACCCCTGCCAATTGACTCAGTACCTTCAATCTAAAAGCATCTTCCCCAACTCGTTCTGCATCATTTAATGGCCTGATAAACCTAGGTGTTATTTTTCCCTTAATCCCAAAGATCAGATGACCCCTTCATATGGTAAACTTTCAAATAAACCAAGTCGTCTACCTCGTAACTTAGCTCATCTATGTGTTTTTCTATGTAGTTCTTCTGTTTATTCTAGCCAGCCTGCAAACATTGATGAATCAGGCTAACCTTATCTGTATGATCCATAATAATATTAGGTCCCAAAATAACTACATCCTCTAGCTCAGCCCAACAAGCTAGTGCTCAACATGGTCTACTATACAACGCCTCAAATAGTGGCATCCAAATACTGGCATGATAACTGTTGTTGTGAGCAAACTCATAGAGTGGTAAATACTTCTCCTAAGATGCGCCAAAATGCAACTCACAAGCCCTTAACATATCCTCGAGTAACTGTATATGCTTCGTTGACAGCCGTTTGTCTGGTAATGGAACACAATATTGAGCTGTAACCTAGTACGAAACTGCTCTTGTATCACCTGTCATAATAATGACGTAAAATGGTTATGCCATTGTGAAACTATCGATATCAATACTCTATGTAACTGAATGATCACTTTCTCAATTAATAAGCTCAGCTTTGTGAATGTATATCTCATTGAAACTAGTAGGAAATACTCTGATTTCATCAACTTGTCCACGATTACCAATATAGTGTTGTTTCTAGGGAGTCTAAAGTAATCCATTGATGAAATCCATCTTGATGTTCCCAATTCAACTAAGGGATAGGTAACGACTGTAATAACCGTACAGGTCTCCTATGCTTGGTATTTACTTGGTGGCATACCTCACAACCCCTAACATAAGCAGAGATGTCAGCCTTCATCCCAGGCCATCAAAATGTTTGTCGTATATCATGGTACATCTTGGTACTGCTAGGATGAACTATATAATGGGGATGTGAGCTTTTTAAAGTATCCCCTCATGTAAATCCACCACTGCTAGTATCCACAACCTCCCTAAGTGCCTCAAATATTCATCCACTAACTCACTCCAATCTAGATGATCGAAACTGCATGTCATCACACTGGACCTCAAATATAGCTCGTCTGCCCTGTAATACTCTAACACTCATGGAATAGAAATAAACAGAACCCCAATCTATCTAAACTTATGTCCCTTCATTATAGCAGGAACATCTATCAAACTCTGTGATGTCGCCACCTCAAGTAAACCATCCTTATACCTTATTTTAGTATTTTTGGGCCGGTCTATCCTTATTAATTAGTTTATTGTCAAAACTGAAGTCAAGTTAGTTAGGCAAATGCTTCAATGAAGATGGAAGCCTGACTCAGTAAGATGTCTAAGTGTAGATAAAACTTATAGATAGATTACATTGTAAATTCTCGTGAAGATTATTGTATCCAAGTTTGAGTCGAAAATGAAGATAGAACTAAAGTCGAAGTTGGAATAGAATATGAGTTGTATATTGCAATAGAGCAACTGTCAGTACTAGTCTATAACAGTGATGAAGTTCAAAATACTGTAAGGAGAAAACTTTGAAATGGATTACAACTATAAATCCGAGGGAAAGGTGCATAAAGGAGTAGAGAAATTTATGGAGATGACAAGTCATGATTCTTGAAGGAATAGAAAACTTAGTATTTGAATGTTTGATGATTCCAACATTATTAAAAATTATAAATTGAGGAGGTTTTTTATGTTGTACTTTTATAGGACCGAATTCTTAGATAGACTAGATAGACTGAGTTTATAAATACTCAAGGTTGCTATTATGTGGATCATCATTAATTCCTTGAGTTTTGAGAGTTCGAGAGATCATTATAGTGGTTGTTCACATTATCAATTTGTTTGATTGATTAGGCTGAGCCTACGTAGTGGAAGACATTTAAGTCATACTGTGATATCAATTATTGTTTAGTATTGATATGTGTTTGTTAGTTCATCACTAATTCATTAATATCCTATGTTGCTCTGGTTTCCAAAACATCAATAATGCCATCTGAGTTTTGTAACTTAATTATTTCTGCAACCATAGAAGAGTGAGATTATGGTAAGTTTTATCGCCATGGGATTGATTGATGAGTTTTTACGATAACAAAAAGTGAAGGACGTGAAGGTGGATCGATAACTCATCCGCCATTGCTAGCAAGAACCAACTATGCCTACTAGAATGTTTGAATGGTTCACTTTGTCTCTACCATTGTTGAAATTCCTAGATACTTACTTGAGAGAGAAAACTCTAGTCCAACACAACCAGACACAAATGGTAAAGTTGTACGAAACTTGCATCTCTGTAGATAGACGCTGAGAAGAAGGAGAATGTTGCCAATCACAAGGTAATCAATGCTATCTTTAGTGTTGTTCATGCTCAACACTTCAAACTTATTAGCAATAGCACTATTGCAAAGCAAACATGGGATGCTCTAAAGATAATATTTGAAAGTATGAATTCTGTCAAAATTTCCAAGTTACAACAATTCAATTCTATGCTTGATCCTTTTGAGATGGAAGAGGATTTTTTTGATAGGATTGAGATGAGAAATGATGAAAATACTGCCTCTTTCAATGGTCGTTTATGAGACATTGCTAATCAAGTTATTCAACTTGGAGAAAAGTATTTTGATGAGTAGTTAGTATGGCGTGTTCATCAATCATGATTTTACTCTAAGATTAATGCAATCGAAGAGTGTCGTGATATTACTCATATGCCTCTTAATGAATTAATGGGTTCTCCGCAAATATATAAGATGAATATGTTTAAAAAGCCCAGTTCTTTTGAGAATACTTATTGTGTTGAGACTACTATTTGAGATGTCTCTATGGAAGAAGATTTCGCTATGATGCCAAAGAAGTTCCCAAGATTTCCCAAAAACTATAAGAGAAGTTATGCAAGAACTAATTACAAGAATGGAGGAGTTGGACATATTCAGATTGAATATCCCACTTACAAGAAAAAGAAGTATTTGAATGCTTCTTGAAGTGATGATGACTCAAATGACTGTGAGAAAGAGTCTAATCATTCTACTACTATACTCACTGCTATAATGATAGAGTCAAATACTGTAGATAATTCTTCATCTATTGTTAGTGTTTTTGAACTTGATTCCGAAGTATTTGACACGGAAAAGAGTAAGGAAAAGGCCAAAGATGTATGTGATTCTCTCAATGTTGAAGATTTTGCAAATAATCTTCTGGCTTCTTATAATCTATTGTTCGCTTAATGGAGTACTCTTTAAGATTAGAATTTTGACTTGAAGATGAAATTGTTCTCCGTTAAACTAGATTATAAGACTATTGAAAGAGAACACCGTATTTATACTATATTGCTTAATGAGCATGAGGCTAAAGTTTGTATATTGCAGAAAGCTCTTTTCTAATTTTGAGGTTATTACTGCAAAGCTACATTTTGGATCTTAAAAATGAAATACAATGCTGCAAATTGGTCAATACTCCCAAGTTAAGCATGGTCTTGGTTAAACTAGTGGATCTATCAATGTTCCTACCGTCTTAGTCAAAGGTAGTGTAATCAATGAGAGTCAATCAAATAAGACTCAAGTTTATGAAGCAAAGGCAAAAAAGATTATGCCACAGAAGGTTGCTATAAGCGCAAAGAAAAAAGTTATTATTGTTGCTGGCAACATACCTCCTCCTATATGTAATTATTGTAGGATTATTAGTCATATTCGACAACAATGCTATCAAATGTTTAAATATCTAAGTACACTTAAAAAAAAAGAAAAAATATGAGATGGTTTGGAGAGTTAAAATTGATAAGGCAATATCACATCTGCAACTCTTACTACGACTGAGTTATGATATTTAGATAGTGGTTGTTTGAGACATATAACTGGTAATAAAAGCTTTCTTAAAAATTATGAGTCTTTTAAGGAATGTGATGTTATTTTTGGTGACAGAAAGAAAGGCAAGGTTTTTGGCAATAGAACTCTTAATGTTAAGGGACTGCCTAATCTTAAAGGAGTTCTACATGTTGATGGGTTGAAATCTAAACTAATCAACGTAAGTCAACTGTGTGATCATGAACTATTTTTCAACTTCAATAAAGATCATTGTCAAATAATCAATGAAGAAAGACAATGCATCATGTATGGGACACAGACATCAGAAAACTTCTATTTGCTACTTCAATATTTTGTATCGCCTTATAAGGTGCAAGCTATGTGGAACTATGTTTCTCTAACTAATTACAGAGCTTAGGCATAGAAGGCTTGGTCATCTTAATTTCAAACAACTTTAGAAATTGCTCTCTCATGATGTTGTTTGTGGTATTCCAAAACTATTCTCTAAGTCTAATTATATTCGTGAGCCATGTCAAATGGGTAAAAATCATTTAGTTTCATATTCTGGACTCAATGACATACGGACAAATTGTGTGTTAGAATTACTGCATATGGATTTGTTTGGTCTAATGCAAGTTGAAAGTCTTAGGAGACAGAAGTATGTTTTTGTCATTTTTGATGACAACTTAAGATTTACTTGGATTCGTTTACAGCATGATAAAATAAAAAAAAACATTTGATGAGTTAAGGAAGTTCACTGTTCGACTTTTGAAAGAGAAAACTTATGAAAATGTGTCCATTGATTGAATTCATAGAAAATATGGAAAAAAGTTTGAAAATCGACAATTTGTTGATGTATGTGCTGAATTTGGATTATGCATGAATTTGCTACACCTAAGACACTATAATAGAATGGTGTTGTTGAAAGGAGAAATAACATAATTGATGAGATGATAAGGGTCATGCTAGCTGAGAAAAGTCTTTTTATGAATCTTTTATGGAAGCACTAAATATATTGATACCTACATAATCAATAACGTTTCTTTTAAGCCACTAACAACATAAACTCCGTATTAAATCTGGGAAGGCAGAAAACCATCTCTCAAACATCTTCATGTTTTTTGTAGTACCTACTTCATATCGAATGATATATTACACTTAGGAAATTTTGATTTCAAAAGTGATGTTGGAACTTTTCTTAGAGATTCTCATAATAGTAAAGCTTATAGAGTCTATGTTAAGCAAATTATGACTCTGGTGGAATCTATTAAGGTTATTGTTGATGATTGTGTAAGAACAAAACAATTGTCCTTTTAAAAGGATAATAATGATAAGCTGCCAACACCATTAAGTTCAGCATCTATTACTTAACATACTGCTAAACCATCTGATACAGATATCATTACTCCATTTGATGATGATGATGATGATGATGATCAAAAATCACCTTCTAAGACATAACATGGTTATACATCTGCTTCTCCACAGTAAAGAATGTTGAAAGATCATCCTATTGAGCAAATTATTGACTATGTTAATGATCCCGAGCAAACTAGAGATATTCCTCTTGTTGATTGTGGGAATATGGTTTATTTTGCATGTTTTACATCTCAGATTGATCCTAAAAATTTCAAGGAGGCTTTAAAGGATGAATATTGGGTGATTGATATTCAAGAGGAACTCAACAAGTTTGTTAGACATGATGTATGGGAGCTTGTTTCTTGACCTACTAATGTTAATATTACTCGTACTAAGTGGATATTCTGCAACAAGACAGATGGGAACGACGCTATTGATCGCAATAAAGCCAGATTGGTTGAACCAGGGTATACACAAGTTAAAAGTATTGATTTTGATGAGTCTTTTGCTCCAGTTGGAAGATTAAAATCTATTTGTCTACTGCTAGCCATTGCTTGTAACAAATGTTTCAAGTTACAGGAAATGAATGTTAAAAATGCTTTCATAAATGGGTATTTGCAAGAAAAAGTGAAAGGTTGAACTACCTAAATGGTTTGAGGTACATGATAAACCGAACAATCTCTATCATTCGAAGAAGGCACTTTATGGACTGACGTAAGCACCATAGGCTTAGTATGAAATGTTGACTACCTATTTAGTGAAGAAAGGATATAGTACCGGGTCAACTGATAAGACTCTATTTCGCAAAAGGCAAAATAAACATTTTTTGGTTACGTAGATCTATGTCGATGATATTGTATTCGGGGCTACTTCAACAAAGCTAGCTTCAAAATTTGTTGATTTAATGAAAAAAGAATTTGAGATGAGCATGGTTGGAGATCTTACATATTTCTTGGGTGTGCAGAGTACATAGTCTTAAAACAGTGTATTCATATCTCTGAATAAATATGCTAAATTTCTTATTAAATGTTTCAGACACTACAAATTCTATTTGAACTCCTTTGAGCTTTAGCAAGAAGATTCATAAGGATGACAATTGAGTTGATGTCAATACTACATTATATAGAGGCATGATTAGTAGTTTATTATATATTTTTGCAAGCAGGCGAGATATTACCTACAGTGCGGGAGTTTGTGCTGGCTATCAGGCATGTCTAAGATAATTTCATCTGGTTGTTGTAAAAAGGATTATGCGTAATGTTCATGGAATAACTGACTTTTGTATACTATTTTCTTAGAGAGGTGCCAATGACTTAATCGGGTAAAGTGATGTTGATTTGACAGGAAATATTGATGATGGAAGTAGTACTACATGTGGATGTTATTACATTGGTTCAAATCTTGTTGCTTGGAATAGCAAAAAGCATAACTGCATTTCTCTATCTACTACTGAAGCGAAATATATTGTTGGTGGCGGTTGTTGTACATAGTTAATATGGATCCAACAAATGCTCAAAGACTATGGTATTGCTTTATCACTGTTAACAATTTACTATGATAATTAAAGTTTCATTGTGATAAGTGTTTAAGTAAACTTATATATAGGACTAGTGTAGTTATATAATTGGACTTAATATCCTAGAATAAGCTGTACTTTATGGTATTTAAGTATTTTTCGGTGTATAAGGCATAAAAGAGACGAATAAGTGATTTCATGACTAAATGAGGAGCAGAAGCAAAAAACCACACTTGACACCGTGGGATACACACTTGATGCTGTAGGGAGTGAACACAAGGCATGTAGAAGGCGTAGACACCAAAAAAGAGATGCAGTGCACTTATCGTAGTGACGACACTGTGGAGTAACACACACGATGCTGGGCTACTACACAGGGGGTACCGAGCCTACTATGAGGAGAAAAATACGCATACAAGTTTGCCTATATGGAGGCATTATGCATTTATAGACGGTGTATGGATCATTTACAAACAGCGCCTGGAAATAAAAATATAAATTTCTGGAATTCTAGTTCATTTGGAATTGTTAATTAGGGTTTTCGACTGTATTCTTAAGAGTCTTAGGAGTATAAATATGCATTAGAAAGTGGTAAAGTAACCCAACATCACCATAAGAGATCAATTATCATACTTTTTATTTGTTTTGAGTATTAAGAAGAGTTTTGAAAGAGAAGACATTGAAGACTCAACTTGTGATTATTCGGAATTGTTCTTTGATTTAATTGAAGTTATTTGGTTTAATCTTTGATTGGAATTAATACCACGATTTGTGTGTTGATTTCAACGATAAGTGCGTAGTTTATTTCTCTCAGGGGTCAATGAATCAAATGGAATGAATGTTATGCAAAAGGATGTATGAATGGATTATAATGTTAAAAAGTATAATGGTTAGAAATTGTATTGATTCTATACGTAAAGCTAAGAACATCTTGATCACATGTTTGTAGATTAGAGGTTTTACGAGTTACCGAGACCATTGGAGCTTTTAAGCCGGATATGAACAATACAACTGTAAAATATATAACATCGATAGATAGTTGTTCATTTGGGAGGCACGGATAGTAAACTTAGGTGTTTATGAGCCCAAAGATTCCAAACATAATGCTATGTGAGACTTATGTTATTCACAGCGATAGGTGGAGTTCTAGTTTGCACATTTTGAGCTTTTTCACAATGATAGTGGGTCGAAGTGAATATTAAGGAAATATGTTTATTCCAATTAAGCATTTCACACACATAACAAAGATGTCAAAAATATGAGATGAAAGCATAGTAATTCATAACCGATGTGAAATTGTGAACTAAGAGTTTTCTCAATAGTATAACAAAAGTAAATTTACATTGTTTTATTACAATATAGTAGTTTAGTTAAACCGAAACAAAAAAAGATCTTCTCAACAATATAGTGAATTCAACTACGTGAGTTGTGTCCAAATACACCTTTCCTAGAGAAACGATATCCCTAATAAACCTTTGTTTATCACATTATTTCTATAATTGAACAGTTATACTTGCGGTTAGGATTAAGTTTTTGGTGTCGTTTCCGTGGAAAGGTAGCTACACACTAGTTAATTTAGTTTGCACAATTTTTAAGATTTTATTTTTAGTAATTTACTTTTAAGTTTTTTAATTTTTTTTTTCAAATTGGAAAATCTATACTTGATCTTCTGTGTTTTCTTTCTCAAAGAACTGTTAGTACATGCATAGTCATGGCGATAAGGACTTAGTGCCTTATGGTCGAAAAATCGACATAACCAACAAAAAAAAGAAGAAGAAAGGAACCAAAATGGTAGATGATCAAGTGGGGAATCATAACCCAAATCAAGGCCTTGGGAATGATAAATTTGAATGCGATCTAGTACTGCAAGACAAAGCACGAGGACAAAGATGTCTTTGAGACTACTTAAAACTTGAAGTTCAATAGACATAAAATAGAGTGATGAACCTTCCATCTAACACAACTGAATTTGAGTTGAGACCGTCTCTCATCAACATGGTGTATAATAGCCTATTCAATGGGCTAGCAAACGGAGTTCCAGTTGCACATGTGGAAAACCTTCTCATGAATTGTTACATTTTTCACATTACTGGAGTTACAAAGGAATTAATTAGGATGAGACTTTCCCATTCTCATTGGGTGAAAAAGCCAAATCCTGGTTCCAAGGACTAAATGTAGGGAACATGACTTCAAAGGCAGATATCAATGAAAGATTTCGAGACAATTTCTTTCCCCCAGCAAAACTCAGTGAAAAGAAATTGGAAATCAACCAATTGAAGCACGATGATTGTGACGACCCCTTCTCAAATTAGGGCACCGCCCAGCCTAATCTCATCATTAAGCCTTAATCTTGCCATGTAGGACTTAACCACAAATTAGTCAACCTTTCGAAAACTTTTCTTCTAACCTATTAATTTTTCAAATAAGCATTTTCTTTTTCATGTCAATTAAAAAGTCAGAGCTAGTTAAAACATATACAATTTTAAAAAATATTTTGAGTTTATTAAGTGGAAGTCTTAACATATTAGCATAAGTTTTTAACATAAATCCTTTATGTGTGCAAAACCAGGAAACAAAGACCACATGCGTATAAATATATATATCAAAATGAGACGACGATAATAGTATATAAACATGTATCTGATCAGGGTACTATCTCTCATCCCATACTTACAACCCCTAAAGTATATGAAAGACATATATAAAAGTCATACAATAAAACCAAAAAACTACAAAATCTTATGTAGCAGCACTCCGCTGGCTCAGAGGTAGTCGCCAATCTTCTCACTACCCGATCTACTACTCAATGGATCTGCATCCACCGTCATAAAAAGGATGCTGAGTATAGGAAAATAGAAAGTAAAGCTGAGAAACATTTGTTCACATTTCCAAATATACAACAAGTATATGAAAGCATAAGAATAACAACTATGCAGAAAAAAAATCATGCTATGAGATACTCCAGCTAAACAAAATTAAATTGATAATCTGCAAGCAGTAATGACGTAAGGCCGGTCGACCATGAGTTACATCACATTAAAGTTATTCCACTATTTAGGGCGTAAAAAATATCATGAGAGTTTATCTAGAGCGATAGAGACTCCTAGCGCACTTTTCATACTCATTAGCGCTCTACATGCAGGAAGTGCGCTAGCGAGATACCTAGCGCGTATGCGTAGGACCTCCAAAAATTATGCACTCAAATTTGACAATCTTTTCCTCCTAATGGCCATCTCCAATGCATTGGATTCTTATTCTTTTCCCCTAAAGACCCAATACATCCTCCACAACAACAAAAACCACTTGCACTTCAAATTATAATTAAACTCATCTATTTTTACATGCATTTGAGAAAACACCTCAAGAACACATAAACTTCAAAAATTCATATATTTTTGGTTTTAAATCCAAATGGGGAGCTTTTTAATAGCTAGAATATTAGCTTGAATTGAGGAATTCTAAAACGTTATTGGTTTTTTTTAAAATAAACACTTCTGCAAATCAGAATTTAAGAAAATCATTTTTATCAAGAATAACCAAACATTTGGTAAAAAATTTATGAATTCAAAATCAAGGCTCAGCAACTTATTTAGTGCTTCAATTAGCTAATAAAATCAGTGAAAATGGTTTCCAAATTCATTTGAAATGAAATACCTATCATTAGAGACCAATTCATCATAAATTGACAACATAGGTGAAGGAGATTTAGTTACATAGATTGTTGCTTGATTCCTTAAGTTAAATAACCCATTTGGTTGATGAGTTTTAGCTCAAATGATTTGACCTTCCTAGAAATCCTTCCACCTAAATCTCAGAATATCTTCTCTTGATAAAACTAAATGAATTGAGTGGCAATTCCACTATCACCTATATATACTGATGAACTTAAATTAAAGCCCTTGGTTTTAATGTGAACATTCATCACTAAGTTAATCTTATGACTCACATAATGTCCTAAACTCCACTATCAATTCACAAACTCATCCTTGATAACACACACTTTAACACGATTTGCCTTGTAATGGTTTCCATATGTAGCTCGGGGAACATTAATGGTTATTATTTTATCTTTTTAAATTTTGTTACATTAATGTAAATGAAAATATAGACACATTGAATTAGTTATTTTAAATCACATTAATTTAGATTAAGACTTACCATATCACTATTTACCTCGTCCCACGCCAGCATGCATCTCAAGATGTGTCCCCACTCATGTCTCGACATCTGAATCCAAATATAAGTGACTAAATAAGTCTACGTAAATACATTAGACTAGGAAAAAATCACATCAAACTAAGATATATGTCAGAAACATTCCTCGATCAGTGCACATATCTCGATGCGGGTCCCATGTCGCGAGTCTTATGTCATGGGTCAATAATCTGATAATGCAATAATACTAGAGTTAGGAATTTAGGCCACGAAAAATCTTCCTTACTAATAGAGATTTCATCATCGAAATTAAACTTTAAGTTAAGATTATACCTAACTCAAAAAAGTATGGAAATTTATCTTGCATATAGTCTTCTCATTCCCAAGTGAGTTCCGAGTCACCATGGAACTGCCATTTGACTAACAACTTTGGGATAGACTTGCCTCTCAACTTTTGTACCTTTCGGTCAAGGATATGTATTGACTGCTCCTCATAAATAACATCCTTGCTCAGGATATCTGGCTCAATTCCACCATCGGTCGCATGCTTGCTTTCTACTTAGCTAGTCGAAGCATAGAAATATGGAGAACCGGATGAATCAATAACATCTGTGGAGGTAATTTAAGAAGATATGCTACCTTCCTGACTTGTCTCTTTATCTTTAAAGGCCCGAGGAATCTCAGAGCTTACTTGCCTTTCAGTCCAAATCTGTGAAGACCCTTCCGAGGAGAAACCTTTAGGTAAAATAAGGCTTTCACAGTGTACGCGAGATCTCTGCGATATGTGTTTGTATACTTCTTCTACCTTTCCAGGGCCCCTTTAAGCCTCTAACTAATCTATTGTACCTTTTACATGTGATCAACAAAGATCTCAGCCCCGCTAACTTTCGGTTCTCTAACGCAATCTAACACAATGGCGAGCGACACGGTCTACCATATCACACCTTAAATGGCGCCATCTCAATACTAGCCTGATAAATGTTATTATATGCAAACTCATATAATACACAAGCCTGAAGCATATCCTCGAGAACCTTTATCAAACTTTCATTCTGCTAATTAAACTGAGGATGAAAACATAAGTTTAACTGTAGGCACGTACAATACTACTCCTACATACTCCGCTCCATCCAACGACGTATATATAGTATCTTTGTCTGACATGATAGTTAAAGGTACCCCGTGAAGCCTGATAATTACTATTTCGAACAATACGCTCAACTAGTCAAACGTGTAATGAGCTATGACTGGTAAGAAATGGGCAGATTTCGTCAATCTGTCCATAATCACCTAAATAAAATCATGTTGTATGGCAGTTCTCTATCAAAATCCATGGCAATATCTTCCAATTTCCATCATGGAATGGGAACCGTCTGTAATAATCCTCTAGGTTTTTTATGCTCATCCTGAACTTGCTGGAAATTCATGTAGTTTCTAATGAATTTAGATATGTCCGCGTTCATCCTAAGCCATAAAAAATGCCTCTTATTATCATGGTACACTTTGGTCTTGCCTGGATGAACGGTGAACAGGGAATGGTGCGAATCTTGAAGAATTTCATCTCAGCTCTACCACTTATGGAACATACAATCTGCCTCTGAATCTCAGATAATGATGCATCGTCTCTATCCAATCAATAAAATCACTACTGTTGTCTAACTCTCTAAGCCCTAACACTCTATATGTAGATATTATTTGTTGCCTCATCTATCCACAAATCATTACTTGAGTGTCGGTAGAAATATCTGACTGACTTGCTCACACTGCTGCCTCGAGTAATTTATACGCATGCATTAAATGACGTCTAACAACCTTAGCATCTCCAGTCGATATCCAACACAGTGCATCAGCAATTAGATTAGCTTGTCCAGGGTTATACTCCAAGGAAAAGTCGTAGTCCTTCAGGAACTCCAACCATATGCGTTGTCTCTTGTTCAGCTATTTTTGTGTGAGGTGATACTTCAGACTCATATGATTAGTGTATAATGTGAATCTCTCTCCATATAAATGATGTCTTCAAATCTTTAGAGCAAACACCACCACTGCTACCTCTAAATAATGAGTGGGATAGTTCTTCTCCTGTATATTCACCTGTTTGGATGCATAAGCTACCGTACTTCCATCTTAGATCAATACACAACATAAAACATTATAAGAACTATCTATGTATACCAAGAATCTATGTCCACCCTTTGGCAAAACCAACACTAATGTGATGATTAATAACCTCTTTAGCTTAGCAAAAGCGTGTTAATACCCTGCAAAACCCAGAAAACTTCTGATCTCCGTAACTAACGTCGATGTCGGCCAATCGATCAAAGCCTGAATCTTGGTCGGTTCAACTGCAACCCTTGCTGCCCTAACAACATGACCTAAGAAGATGACCTTTGAAGACCAAATTCACACTTGCTAAACTTGGCGTAGAGTCTGTGCTCCTTCAATGTCTGCTATGTCTCCCTGAGGTGCTGCCATAATCCTTCTGAGTCCTTGAATATATCAATATATCATCGATGAAAATAATCAAAAAGCGGTAAAAAATAGTCTCATCACTCGATGCATCAATCCGATAAATATGGCGGTGGCGTTAGTCAACAGGAACAACATGAATAAAAACTGATAGTGTCCATCTCTCGTGCTGAATGTTATATTGGAGCAATACTCATCCTTGATCCTAAGCTGATCATACCCCGATCTCAAGTCCATCTTTGACAAAAATTGCAGTTCTATCAGCTGATCAGATAAATCATCAATCCATGGTAATGGATACTTGCTCCTGACTATGACCTTATTCAATTGTCTATAATTAATACACCGTCTCAAAGTTTCGTTATTATTTTTTTCAAATATGACAGGTGTTTCCCCTAATCACGTGAAAAGGGTAATAAATCTCTTTTATCCTAAATCCTTGAGCTGATTCCTCAACTCCTCTAATTATCTATGAGCCATGCATTACGACAATATCGAAATAAGCCTTTTGCCTAGTACTAACTCAATGATAAAGTCTATCTCTCTAGATGGTGGTAAATTAGGTAAGTCCTCCAAAAACATGTCTTAAAACTCGCACACTCCCTGAATGTCCTTAATTCTAGGTCCTTGGCTGTAATGACCCAATACCTTATGTGGGTGATTAGTGTTAATCCAAATCTTAATTGACTTGAGTTAGGTTCATGGTTAAGTCTTGGTATCTCGATTAACGTGTGTGTGTTTGTGTAATGATTTGTTTTTGTTTGGCATGTTCAATGAATTTTATAGGTTGTAGTATAAAAAGAGAATTTATATACAAGCCTATAATCGAAAAAATAATAAGAGAATAAATAGCCAATGCACCGAGTGTGACAAGGGGATCATGAAACGAATATGCACACCTGTGATTACTCGTAGGCATGTCAAGTGAATTTGTTTATGAGAAAATACACAACGTGTATATATATTTATATATAACTGATATATATATATATATAAATATATAATAAAACTATAAGTTTGGTTTAAATTATATGGATAGTTAGATCACCACGAGATGAGCATAAATGTTAATGGTGTCAATGTGTGTCACTTTAAGAAGTGTCATGTTAACACATCAATCACTTTATCAGCCTCAAGATAGCGCGATGCGTATATCGAGAAAAATCTATATATATAAACTAAAACCTTCAAACTTATCTTCACAAATTGATCTAGAGAGTGAGAAAGAAAATCACCTGAGGGTTTTGAGAGATTGAGGGGTTGGTTCATGAGTAAATTTAACCTAAATTGAATAGATCAAACAACTGGAAATCATAGATCATCACTATTGTTGAGTTGGTTTTTGAAGATTAAAATGAATTTTATAGCTTGTGATGATTTCTCTATGAATTGTTGTTGTTATTGATTACGAATGGATTTATACTTTATTAGAGGTCCTCCATGATGTATTTGGGGAGTGTTACCTGTTATTTTGATGATTTATGGATTTGATAGTGGCTGCTACCCTGCTCACTATCGAGATAGTGCAGAGTGGAACGTGCTCCACTATGTAGATGAGCGCACTCCTTTCATCAATTTGGATGAACTTTGTTGATTGGAGTGCACCCCACAAAGTGAGTGAGCGCGCTCAGACCCCAGAAAAAAACAATGCTACTATAATTTGGTTAGAATTCCCAAAGGTCATAGGGATTGACTTAGGGGTTCTAAATATAGAATATTATACATATATTAATAAAAAAAGGTTTGTGATAGGTGTTTGATCAACGACAATGCATGAGTGACCAAGATAGTTAATGAATTTCTAAATAAAGACCTAAACTGATGTAAGTATGGATTCACTTATTTATCAATCTTTTCAGGCTAATTTAGTATATGTAGTCCATGTAGTTTATTGACTGAATTTGGGACTACGTACACTGTGATATTTTTAATAAATGAAAAATGGTGTTTAATTTGATTCATGAGAGTAACTCCTAGAATTGAGAATAGGTTAAATAAGAGATTGGTTACCTTCCCTGTAGATCCCCTAACTTGATTCGAGTAATACCCGGCCTGAAACCCTAAATAAGCCTAGATTACCCTAACCAGACTTAATTAGAGCCAATAGCCTTACCACTTACACCTGATAAGCACTACTGTATATCGATTATCGAAATAAAATAAAATCATATACGTAGCGAAAATTTAAATCCTTTTTTGATAACCAAAATAAAAAACATAATATTGAAAACAAACCTGAATAAACCACGGTTATATAATAATCACCCATCCCATGTTATATTACAAAACCGTAATTTTATACAAATATATAAGACCATAGAAAGTCATTACATCGAAGAGAACTTTAAGACTCCTATAACTTCTCCATCATGTAGTTGTAGCGCTCGTCGGATCTACCTGTAATGTTAATTGGGGTGAGCACTCCAACTTGCTTAGTAAGTAGAGATTCACCCTAATCATCAACATTCCATATAATATTTAAGGATATCATGAAATAACAACATGCACCAATCATATCTAACAAGAATACGGAAATCATATAAATTCAATACATAAACGGATGCAAAGCAAATGTCTTCGGACTATTACACTGTGACACCCATTTTATTTATAAAACTAGGGTCGATTACACACCGGTGCCATTAAGACGAGTTCTAAACCAATAAACCGTGCATATGTGATGTTTAGCCAATCGATTAATGCCCAATTGTTCTATCCTAAACCTTCAAGTGAATATGTAACCCACGCAACCTATTAACTGAGTAGGATGTTACATATAGGCCGAGAAGCTAACATATCTCCTATATCACCTCGTCTCAATTCCAGGATCTTACTCTCGTGAATCACATTAGATATCATTTTATGTTCATTAGAAAAACCATCACAGTGTACATAATCCCCTATTTCAATCCAACAACTACATGGGCTATATATACTAAATAGCCAAGCATTATTGATAAATAAGCGAATCCGTACGTACCTCGGGTTAACGTCTCTGTTTCCTAAACTCCTTAAGTTTCCATTCATCTCATGTTTCCTCGTCGTTCCTCGACCTATCACCAATCATTTGTTGTCAATTTAGGTCTAGTATACTCTAATTAGAACCCCTAGACCTAAAGCTCTCGATAAACCACCTAAATCCAATAAGTTTTATATTGATCTAAGTGTGGATAGCGCGCTATGTCTCGGAGCTAGCGCGCTATTCGCACTACTGAACTTCATACACGTTTCTGAGGTCTGATAGCGCGCTACCAGACACGGATAGCCCGCTATCCGTATGTCAGTCATCTTCCCCAATACGTGTAGCGCGATATTGCCAATGTGCGCTATGCGCACAAGATCTGCAGCACCAACACACTTCGACAAATCCAAACATGACCCAAACCACATCCTGACTTGACATTTACACTCCCAAATGATTCGGGAGGACCTGTAATGAGGTTTTAAACCAGTTATAATCATCAAATCGCATAAATAAAACTCTAGCATCACCATCGAATTGAACTTCAACAAACACAAGAAGAAATCATACCTAACAGATGATCTCGTGTTGTTGATTCGATTAAGCTTCTCAATTCACGTTAATTCAGCTCCTCGAATCGTCCCCTTCGATACGAAATCGAAGTCGAACACTCTCTCTCCCAAATTCTCGAATGATCTGAGGATAACGATCAACCTTTTAGTTTATATATGTGGATTTTTATTGAGATATGTGTCGCGCTATCTCGAGACTGATCGCGTGGTTGATGCGTTAAAATGACATATATTAAAGTGACATAAAATTTGACACATCAAGCACTTACGCTTTGTTCGAGACAATCCAAAAATCCATAAATTTATAATATTCTTTTATTTTCCAATATATATATTTACATATTTAAAAACATATAAATATATATATCATGTTTTATTCACCAATAAACTCACCGAACATGCCTACAAGTGTCCTTGAGCGTGCACACTCTTGCCATGACTCCCTCGTCAGACTTGGTGTCCCGGTTAACCTTAGTTTATTAACTATTTTCCTTTTTATTGGCTTGTGTATAATTTTCGTATTATATGACAACCTATATATAAATTGATTTAACAACTCGAACAAACACCATACATCATAGAAATGCATGCACACGCTATTCGAGGTAAGCCAAACTTAATCACAAGCCTGATTCAGATTAATTAGGACTTGGATTAGTACTAATCACCAGCTTAAGGTAACGGGTGGTTAAAGTCTCCCCAATTAAAAGCAATTTTGTCCTCGAAATTAAAGTAATCTGTAATTACCCGCAGTTTCGAAGAGAAATGGGAACTATTTCTTATATTTCCTCTCTTAGTTAGTTCCTCATCTTTTTGAAATCCTTATTTTACTATAACCAAAGAAATCTCTTTGGTTCTCTGTTTTTTTAAATCTTACGATCAAGTAAACAACTTGAAGTTAGTCTCCGTTTACTAACCTAGACTTATGGAAGATGTTAATAACTCCGACTAGCTAAGGAGGCAACTTTAACTTGTAAGTACCAGGATTAATCCATTCCTGTACTTTGAACCACTTAATACACCTTGAAGCTAGCTTACCTTACAATCCAAACTTACACAGCTCCTCTCATAAGTGAGACTTTCAACAAAACCTATTTGTCCTTTGAAAGTTGCAACCACCTATGATATTTATCGGCATACCTCTTTTGTTTTAGTTGTATTGTAGTCAAAAGTTGGCTAATCTGCTACCTTACCTTTTTGTAGTTCTAAATTTATTCCGGCTTTAACAAACTTGCATTTTAACCTATCCAGACACTCCGATGAATGACATGGTTGACCATACAAAGTTTCAAAGGAGCATTCCATTCTAGCTTGACAACTGTGTTTATAAACGAACTCACACAAAGAAATTTATCACTTCCAGTTTTTATTAAACTTCAAGACACAAGCTTTAAAGTATATCCTCTAGCACCAAAATCAATTACTATGATTACCCATCGGTCTACCAATAGTATACCATACTGAGGTTAAGATCAGTTCCACAGCTGTCGCAACAATTCACTCCATCCTCTTGATGTGAATCTCGGATCCCGATCTGGAATAGTTGACACCGAAGCACCCTAAAGTCTAACACCTCATGTATATATGTTTTGCTTAAACAATAAAGAGGATTTCACATAGAAATTGGCACGAAATGCATATACTCCATCAACTGTTAACTACAATTTTTTTGTATTGTGCTTATGCTAACTGAGAGATAAACTGGAAACAAAATCCACCGATCTATGTTCCTATTTCCATTCAGGAGTAGGCCGTGAATGCAATAAATGAATGCAGTAAAAGGATCTATGATATTTCTGCAGCACTTCCTGCCTCACCTGATCCGGAACTGGAATCCATAATCTATCCCTGAACCGTAACGTAACATTATCAGACACTGACCAATCAGGATAATCTACACTAGTTGTTAACCTCTATCTCTCTATATAATCATGATTAGTTTTTTAACAACTAATCACCATTGAATCTTCTCTAATTCAATTTGAATTTGAACTCGAAAGTTCTGATTAGTAGCTCGAAAACTAGCTCTTTCGGTTGATGATGTGTCAACTAAATTTACACAAATCATCATCACTGTCATTTCCTCATGAAGTTTAAATTGAGAAGCTCTATTAGTAGCTACATTTTCTCTATATACCTTAGTTGCAACTATATATTGACAGTCTGATAACAACTTTCTGTATAGTTCTAAACTACTCAGGCTCCAATAAATTTGTATCATTATTTCTCATTCCACACCGTTTAACGACAAAGTAAAGCATACAAATTTTTAAGGTAAATACCTCAATTCTATATATAGCCTGTTAAACTCAACACCAGAGAACTCACAGTATATATTTCTTCCAGTAATTCATACTTTCCAAGTCACAAACTCAGAAACTAAATTCTCTGGAAAACATGGTCAACTTTAGATATATTGTATTAAGATTGAGAAAGGTCCCTCCCAACTATTATACATCTATTCCCCTAGAGAAACAGATTTTTAGTTCCTTACCGAAATAACAATACTGGTTTTCTACAACTCTCTACTTTTCCACACACAAACATTTCGTTTACTTTTCCACAAGGATTTAAACCATAGTACTAGCAAGAAATTTCCAAACTATGTATGTTTTACAATTATATCAATAACCTTCAGTTATCACCACAACTTTGGTTAATTCGTCAGGAATTTCTGAGCATGAAATATCATTCATATAAGCAAGAACAATGTAACCCTCCAAGTTAAAATTATTCAGCTTCTATCTGCTGATATATCTCATATTTCTTTATAAAATTGACACCGTCATTTTTTTTTCATTTCAGGTCATCAACTAATCAATTTCATCACAATGAATTTTGGACTTCACCTAAATAAATGTATTAAAGAAATCAATGAGATTCTCACAACGTTATTGCCTCACTCTTTGTTTCAAGTTCTAAGAACTTCTTTACATGCTCAATGTTTTGATCTGAGATCATCCTTTCTAAAATCAATAATTAGTAGTCATCCTTGACCTACTTGATAATCTCAATCAATCTCCTTCAATAATACATCACTCATTTCCAATATGACGTACTTGATAATTATTTGCCTCAACTCCAATCTAAGTTCCAAAAAATAGACTTATAGTTAATGATCCAGACAAGTCAGCTGATGATGTGCCTATGTAGGACTTTTATTCGGTCATCGGTAAATATCTCACCTAAGAGATATTACTGAGTAACTTTTATTATAACTATAGCCTTTGTCCCTTTCTTTTCAAAGCATTGTGAAAACAATCACCTTGATGAGTGATGTTTCAGAGTGAATTCCTAATACTTAAGAAATTTTTAAGGTAACTTTCTTGCCTTCTATTTCTACCACTTTAACAATATCCATTTTTCAAACTTCCACAGTTTGAAATTTGTAACTTACTCTTACACCTATCCGCTGGTGTCATATTCTCAGGTTGTCTTTTAATGATTCCTCTAAGATTTTTATTAATCTCAAATAATGATTAAAAGATCCTTAACAACCTTTCTTCTTACTTTATAAGTGATGCCTTTCCCTATTTTGTACAACTACCAAATTAGGTATCCCGAGATTATCAGTCTCTAGTAGTTCTTCTCCCAAATCTGAAACTATTTATATATAATCTCCCGAGATTATCAGTCTCTAGTAGTTCTACAACTACCAAATTTGCTTTATTGTGTCACCCACACATTCTTACCTAGATCAAAAGTCTTAGCATGAATCTGTAACTTCTTCCACAATTTATGTTTTGTCAAGCAAACATTGTAATCAAACTATACTTTCACCTTCCTCCAAGGCATCCTTGTATTCGATTTAAAATTATAACCATCACATACTTGAGTCAACTGAATAAATAACACAACGATATCACAGATGTCTGGATCAATCATTTGTAGTATTCAATTATTTCAAGTTTATTTTCCTTTTTTTACCATTGTGTTGAATATAGGACAACCTCATGTTGTCTCAATCATAGTCAAATCCCCTGATTTACTATTAATATTCAACACTCTTACCATTTATTATCCTTTAAAACTTAGCACTAACATTTGCAGAAATCTGGTCTAAACCAACTTACCGTTAGCAATTTACAATTTTATACAATAATTGCTCGTGCATTTTCTAAGTCTTCAAATATTCCACATTATTATTGATACCATAATAACAACTTCATTACAATAGGTTTTTCCTTCACTTGACACCCTTAATTTATGAAAATAGCATGAGTTCTAGTAAGTTCTAGTAATTTCCACCATCCACTTAAAATGATCTAGCACCCGCCTGCAATCATCTTATAAATATATATATCCTTAGCTTTGATAATTTCATTGTGAAAATCAAATCTCAACTACCTCTTGAGAACCGTTGATTTCACTTATTTTCAGGAGTTATCAATTCTGAGTAACGGATACTCATTTTGACTACTACACATTAATCCTTGGATTCCACAAATCCTCAGATTCACTGACCATTCATTCTCCCTAATTAGATTATACCAGTCTAATAAATCAAACTAGGATATCTTACCAACTCACTGCTATATTATAGATTTAACTATCTTTTATTAATGACCCACTTGTTATTCAAATCGATACTTCTTCTATGACTATTGTTTGTTTAATAATATCAGTAAGAAAAAAGACCTCTGAAGATATTACTTCGAGAAGAGTTTTATTTCATATTTGTAACTTTTCTTATGTCTTTCCTTTTTATCTATCCCCGAGGTTAAGACTCTCTGGAGCACTTACCTCCAACACCTTCTCATATCATGAGAAATAGATGGACCTTGACCATTTTATTATTGTTTAGAAAATACATAATTCTTATATCTACCACGCAAATATAATATGCACAACAAATAACATATTTCAGTCTTTTATCTTTTGGTTAACCCCCAAAATAAAAATAAAAGCCATTTATCAAACCTTAGGCTTATTCATAACTCGAGACGACTTTTTGAGTCGATAAACTTAGGTTCCATTATTTGGGTAATTAGAGTACCTTAAAATTTTAAAGTAGGCTAAGATTCACTTCGAACACCATCCAAAAGTGAATGTATGGTCAGAGCTTTGTCTATGACACTGAACTGTATCACTCTTACCACTTTATCCCTAATAATGATAAACCATAAACTCTGGCACCACACTATATCAGAGTTATTCAATGTAAAAAATCTCTTAAACCTAGTACTTTGAACCTTTCTGTATCAGAGATGTTCCTTGATTCTAATAAATCTCTAAATAATGAAACCAAGTTTTATAAACTAAGGTTAACTAAGGTTTTAAAACTTATGGCTCTGATACCAAACTGTAGCATCCCCTTACCTGATAAGGGCAATACTTGGCCTGAAACCCTAATTAAGCCTAGATTAACCTTACTAGACTTAACTAGAGCCAGCAGCCTTACCACCTATATCTGAAAAGCACTATTGTATATCAATGATCAAAATAAAACAAAATCATATACGCAACAAAAATTTAAAACATTTTCGATAAACAAAATAAAATATATAATATTAAAAACTAACTGGAATAAACCTCGATTATATAATCACCCATCCCGTGTTATATTACAAAACCATAATTCAACACAAATATATAAGACCAGAGAAAGTTATTACATCGAAGAGAAGTTCAAGACTCCTATAACTTCTCCATCTTGTAGTCGTAGCGCTCGTCGGATCTACTTGTAATGTTAATTGGGGTGAGCGCTCCAACTTGCTTATTAAGTAGGGATTCACACTAATCATCAATATTCCATATAATATTCAAGGATATCATGCAATAACAACATGCACCAATGATATCTAACAAGAATATGGAAAATATATAAATTCAATACATAAACAGATGCAAAGCAAATGTCTTTGGACTATTACACTGTGACCCCCATTTTATTTATAAAACTATGGCCCATTACCCACCAACCCCATTAATACGAGTTCTAAACCAACATACCACTCATATGTGATGTTTAGCAAATTGATTAATGCCCAATGGTTCTGTAATAAATCCTCTATTTAATATATAACCTATACAACCTATTAACTGAGTAGGATGTTACATATAGCTGGGAAGCTAACCCCTCTCCTATATCACCTCGTCTAAATTCCAGGATCTTATTCTTGTGAATCACATTAGACATCATTTTTTCTTCATTAGAAAAACCTTCACAGTGTACATAATCCCCCATTTCAATCCAACAACTACATGGGCTATATATACTAAATAGCCACGCGATATTAATAAATAAGTGAATCCGTACTTACCTCGGGTTTAAGTCTCCTTTTCGCAAATTCCTTAAGATTTCAGTCATCTCAAGTTTCCTCGTTGTTCCTCAACCTATCACTAATCATTTATTGTCAATTTAGGTCTAATATACTCTTATTAGAACCCCTAAACCCAAATCTCTCGATAAAACACCCAAATCCAATTAGTTTTATACTAATTAGAGTGTGTATAGCGTGTTGGGTTTTAAGGGTTCAAAATGGCGAGGAAATTTTAAATTTTATTTTTAAAACCTCAATATGATCAAATTCGAATTGCATTGAACTAATTACCAAAAGTAGACTGTACCTCAATCACTAGTTTGTTTCTCCATGTTGATCAATATTTGAGATGATGCTAGAGAAGAATGTCCCTTATCGAAAATCCACATACGAACGTCGGTCAAGATTCGAAGTACTAGCCCGAGAGAGAACATGAAAACAATTTTTCGTTCTCTGTAAAACTTCATAACGACTGATAAACTTAACTCATGTTTGAAAAATGAAAATTATATTCCAACCTTAATTTCTCCTGTAATATGAATTCACTTAGCACCCCTATTTATACAATAAAGCCAGGTAAGTGAAGCATCATTATAACCCTACTTAAGGTTGTATTAATATGTCACATCATAAGTACTTTTATATTACGGGTTTTTCATATAAAATTTATTGTTCTGAGTCATTTCAAATCCTACAAAACCATTCTTTATGTGCGACCCAGTAGGTTCATGCAATGTAAGCAGTGAACCGAAACCATTTTGGTACACGAGTCATAAGTGATCTATAGCAAGGCATTATGACAACCCAAGATGCAAAAAGTGCTAAAATTGATACAACCTAATCAATATTATATATCATATCCTTTTGTTGTGTGATATCCTTTGATTAAACACAAGGCACGAAAAAGTCACTCTTATTATTTAATCATGTTATTCTCGATCTCTATGTTGACTGAAAACATCTAAGTGACATTCATCATATCAATATACTTGGACTTGACCATTTTTAGTCTAATATATCAAGGGATCCATTGATACCTCTCTAAATGAGAGGGACAAATAGTATCTCGATTACACACCTTTACAAATTATTCACATAGTTACCAATCGCAACCTTTATAATTGTCCCGTTAAACACACCATTTGATTGTGTCGAATCACTATGATCCTAATGTTGAAGTCTTTGGTAATCTAAAATCAAACGACTAAATGATGTACCTATCATGAGTAACATATATGTTTTAATCATTGTGGCATTTTCATAGCATGTCGGTCAAGTACCTTGTTCCCTATTAGGTACTCATGATCTTGATTTGTAACCTTACACGCATGATCATCACATGACTATTAATTAAGACTAACATTATTTTTAATTCATTTTAGTTCCCAGTATAATGAACGACTAGGGACTTTTAGGATGTTTCGGTAAATATATATGGATCTTATGATAATGTAAACATGCAAATCAATTGTAATAATGAATAGCAAATGAAATCTTCTATTTAATTAACCAAAATAGTAATAGAAACAATGTTCACAAAATTGACCAAGGGCACATGCCCCAACGCAGCGTGCGTGCAAGCCCCCCGGCCTCATCATCTTTGTAGTAACAAATTATCAAAAAGGCATTTCGACTCTGCATTCTACTAAATCCCCCATTTTTAGCTAGCATAATCAACTACCACTACAATTAAGCATTAAACATCCACCCACACTAATTTAATCTATTTAAAGGGTTTTGAGCATGGTAAAATGCAAATAAATCTTGAAATTTTGATTTGAGATTATAGAACCCTAATTAGCTTGCATACATAGCCATTTTTCATCAAATTTGAACAAAAAGACTAAAAGTTATACTTAGTTTGATACTTGATCTCTAAGGCCCTAGCTTGGATTTTCCTAGTTTGATTCTGGATCTCTAAGGCCCTAGCTTGGATTTTCTCTCTTGAAGTAGCTCCCAATTCTTCTTGAACTATCGATTTCAGGCACTTAAGCTTCTTCACTCTTTTGATGTCCACAAAATGGTCCTAAGGTGACTCAATTCTTTATCATCACTAGGTGCATCTATGCTCATCATTTTTCCTAGCAAACTTAGGCTTGGTTAATTCATCTTAGCCCTAATTTATCAACTTAGGCATATTAATTATTATAGCTAAGTTCATGAGCACCCGAAGTGAATATATCTTATAGGTCTACTAAGCTTTCCACTCTACAGCGCCTCACACTATCACGCATCATGAGGCACGCCATCTATTGTTTTATTAGATTAATTTAATAACTTTGGTACATTAGACCTTTTATGAACATGACCTAGGAGTTATTTACTTTAATTAACAAATTCATTAAGCCACATATCCCTTAAAATCTCCCCACCCCCCAATACTCGCGTCACGTACATCCTAAGGTGACTCATGCACTTAACGCAATATATACAATGCGAACATGGAAATAACAATAATGGGAAGTGATTTAATTTAGTAAAATAAAGTATTAACACGACATAACACAAAAATAACTATTATTACCTCGCTAGGCGTGCCTTATACTTGAATACGGCGTACAAGTGGGTCTGAGCTATGCGTCCTTGTCTGAATTTAGGCAATTTAATTAATTATTAATTCGCAAGTTGTCACACCCCTATTTTTTGAACCCAATATAAACAATCCCTGCCATAGTGAGTTCGTGATATGTCAATAATTAGACAGTGTTTTATAGTATATTTAAGGTGATTTTAGATGTAAAAGGCTATATTACCTTAGGTTTTTCTTATTTTGTGATTACATGGTATATTAGGGTTTTATGAAGAAATGGAAGAAAATGGGAAAAAATTAAAGAATTCAGTCAATTGAAGAAATTCACATCGATTCCGCAGCGACTCGAGGTTTACACTAGGATTTGCTACTCAAATTGGTAGACCACAAAGGCATATTTCCACCGATTTTCACAGCAATTCAGTTGGGATAAAGGATTCAATCAGGATTCGTTGAAGTCGACCATGAGAATATTGGATTAAAAGAAGGAAATTCAATTTGACTGGGATATGTATGACATTTGTCGAGCGTGTACAATAATTTTCCCCTCTTTATTATACTTTTAAATTTATAGTAGTCATAAATGAAATCGTCTCCACAAGGATTGTGTAACTTTCTTTAGTCAAAAAGGGTTTTTAATTTTTGACAATAATTAATAGTAGCTAATCAACTCAAATATTTAGAAAGCAATAAATAAATAAATAAGCACACAGACAATAATTAAAGGAATTCAATGCGAATAAAAATAACCTAGATCAAAGGTAATTACTAACTCAGTTGTAGTCAATTAGTCATCGATCATGAGATATAAGTTCAAATGATTCAATAAGTAAGTTTAATAGCCTTTATCAAGCCATCAATTTTCCTTGTCTCAATGGAAATGCCACATTCTAATCTCATCACCATTAGTCCTTCGAAAGATCAAAGATAAGTAATAATAACAAATAGCCTTAAGTTCTGTAAATGACTCACTACCAAGCTAAAATTATTTGAAAAGCCACATAAATATCAAACTTAGAACTTGAAATCATCTAAGACTTCCCAAATGGTAAAAGACCGTTGAATAAATATTATTTCCTACTTATATTAAATTCTTCACACAAGTATGATGCAAATCAACTAACTATAGAGAGGCTTAATATTACAATTGCAACTATGCATATTATAACAAGTTTCAAGATTGCAATCAAAAAAGAAAAAAAACAATCTATCAAAACAATGCAATCAAGAATACTGAATAATGAAAAAATTGTTAAAATAAAGATCTCATAAAAGATTTACAACCATAGTAGCAATCCCTTGGTCTAGAAATAACTTAGCTAATAATAGCTATAAAAAGCTCAATCAAAACTATAGAAGGAAATATGAGAGGAAAGAATAGTGTTAATTTTGAAACCCTAGGTTCATATATATAATATTCTAAGTAGTACATATCCCAATCTAAGTGAAGTTCCTTATTTTAGTACAATACTCTTAAAACTGACTTTAGCGATTCTTGAGAAAATATTCTATTATTCTTGATTCGCTGTGTAAATCGGGGGAAATGTGTCTCTATGATTCACCGATTTGAGTAGCAGTTATTATATTTTCTTGATTCACTGACATTTTTCTTCAATTGACTGAATTTACTTTTCTTCATTTTTTTCTTCCATTTCTTCAAATAATCTTAATATAATTGAAAATCCCAAAAATAAGAGAAAACCCTGTCTAATATAGCCTTTTACATCTAAAATCACCTTAAAATATACTATATAACATGGTCTAACTATTGATTTATCGATATACTACTTAGAATACTATATATATGACCTTGGAGCTTCGAAATTAATGCCCTTGATTGCTCTTGGAGCCACATTAATTAGTTTTATTGATTCTTAGATTACTTTTATTGTTTTTGCTTTTGAAGACTCTTTTAAGATTCAAGTATTCAATAAGAGGTATTTTCATTAATGTTTTTTATTTATTTTATTGCAATGTTTATTTTGAATGTGTAAGCAGTTTATTAACTTAAACAAAGTTTGAATATGAACTTAAACCATTTTACAATGTAGTCATAATAAGGAAGAATTTGTACTTAATTCCTTAAACTTAATCGTATATGTGAACTTATGGTTTCAATAGATTTATTTTTTCGTATTACAATCAAGAAACTATGTATTGCATTCATAGTCTAGAACGTGTATTATTATATTTAAGTTTTGAATCTAATATAAAGTAATAACTAGGATTAATTTAAAAGGACTTTTACCATTTTGAGGACTTAGGTAAATTGTGTTCTAAGTTTGATATTAATACAACTAATTCTTATATATAAGAATTTTCATAAAGTGTAAAGTTGTTTTCTTTTTATTAATTATCTTTAAGATTTTGAAGAATTAATGGTGATAAGATTAGAATATTTCTTTTTCATTGATATAAGGAAAACAAATGGTTTGATAAAGGCTATCAATCTTGTTTATGATTTAGGTTTAATTATTCAAGAATATTTAATAGTATGACAATAGTATGATCATGACTATACTTTAATTAATATGTTTAGAGTCAAAATGGTTTTATGTTTCATTGTTCTGGATATTTGTTTAGATATTTGTTTTATATTCATTTTATTTGAATTGAATTTAGAATATTTTATATTAGTAATTTTTAATTGTGTTAGTTTAATTAGTTGAATTGATTGGCATAGTTTGATTCAATAATTTTAATTGTTGTTTTGATTAAATTAATTTACTTAAAGTAAAATAATAAATACCCTTGGGAAACCCTTTTTATTAGGAAGTTTGAAAAATCTTTGTGGAGACGATCCCACTTATTACTACTACAAGTAATAAGAATATAAAAGAAACTTATTGTACGCTCTCGACACGTGTCAGTTTTTGGAGCCGTTGCAGGAGATTTTAAAAATAATTTCTTTAGTTTCTTTCTCATTGTATGTCATACAATACGACAAAAGGCGAGCAGAACTTGTTTTTAGGCAAACCAATAAAAATGTCAGAGTTTACAAACTTGTGTATTTCCATGCTTGTGAAGTTTTCCCAATTTTGAATTAAAATTTGGATTTATCAATTCTTTACTTCACTTTTCACAGTGAAGATGAGGATCTAATTTATTAGCAAATACACACTTAAAGTAAGTGTGATGAAACCCAAGAAAATAGAGTTAAAATATGTTTAGCTAAAAGCTTTCCCTTCTTCTTTAAGAGATCAAGCTCAAGATTAGTTATTTTATCTTTCTCAAAATTCTATAACCACATGCTTCAAAATGTTACAAGCCTTTTTAGAACAATACGTTCTAGCATGCAAGGTTAGTTTAGATATAAAACAAATTAGTAAAGCAAAGATGGAAGCTCAAGGGAATTCTAGTGAGTTTTGGGATAGATACCGAAGATTGATATCATTATGTCCACAACGTGGATATACATAAAGAGCTTTATTGGAATACTTCTATGAAAAACTCAATCATTTTGCACAAAGGTTATTAGACATCGTATGTGGTGGATCTTCATTAGGCGTAACACTGACCTTAGCAAAAGAGACTATTAATAAAATGGCTAAATAGTCTAAGCAATATGGTGAAAAGTAGGAGACATCTAGGAAGAAACTTTATGGAAGTTAATGATAAAAAATAGTATGTCTAATGATAAATTTGATGAGTTAGCTAGAATGGTTAAGTTGCTATTAAAAAAATAGATCAAACCAAGTAAAACCAAGTGGATTTTGTAATGAAGTTACACATCCTATGGATTGCTGCCCTACTTTACATGAAGATAATATTGAAGAAGTTAATCCAGTTATGAACCAAATTTTCTAGTCCTACTAGGAATCAATATAATAACAATTGTTAATATATTATAAAACCACATTCAAATCCGATATATGGTCCATAAAATAAAAATTATACCACTTATAGACCAAGAGCAAAGATACAATATGTACCAATTCAGTAATCTTAAAAAAATGGTTCAACCTATGCAACCATATTTGGAGTAAATCTTACAAAATTT
Organism: Stephania cephalantha; assembly: GCA_039657325.1. Taxonomy (NCBI): domain Eukaryota; kingdom Viridiplantae; phylum Streptophyta; class Magnoliopsida; order Ranunculales; family Menispermaceae; genus Stephania; species Stephania cephalantha. Next base: position 35,873,634 of record CM077571.1, read on the forward strand.
TATCCCTCAAAGTCATCAAAATTTTTTGCAGATTTCTCTAAATCAAGTTTAAATTAATACATGTACTATTGAAAAATCAATTAAGTAAGATAAACATACAAATTAATTGACTAAGTAATCAAACTAAAGAACATAACTACTACTCCTATTAATCAAGTACACATTAATGCTTTATTTAGAGATAATGAAAAAAAGACACATATACCAGAAAAGATACCTAATTAGGGTATAAAGAAAAAAATAAAGAAAATGATAGAAGAAGAAGAAGAAGAAGAAGAGAAGAAGAAGAAGAAGAAAAAAAAAGGAAGAGCTGATGGCCAATTTCATTCCTACTAAAGAATAGATGGCTGATCAATTGAAATATACACCTTTTCCTGAACATTTGTACCTATGGTATTTAGCCAGAGTTAAAGCTTATGAAAAGTCTTTAACAACTTCTGAAATAGTTAATAAAGAAAAAGTTGATAAGATTCCTAATAAATTAAATGAATATATGTATTCTAATTCTCTCATTCCACAATGATTAGTGAACACTAGGAAGGAAGAAATTGATGACGACATTCTTGAAGCATTTAAAAAATAGAAATTAATAAACCTTTGATAGGATCGATTATACAATTATCGAATTATGATAAATTTTTGAAATAATTACTCGAATCCAAAGATAAATTTTTAGAGGAATTTAAAGAAAACTTAGGATAAAAGGTGTCAGCTTTAATAAAAAAGAAAATACCTGAGAAATGTTCTTATCCTGGAATGTTTGGAATACCTATCATAATAGGAACTTCTTCTATTAAATTTGCTTTGTGTGATATCGAATGGTCAATTAATGTGATATCACTTAAATTATATGAATCATTGAAAATAGGATTGTTGACTAATACACCTATTAATCTTCCTTTAGCTGATAATACAATTACTAAACCATATGGATTATTAAAATATATTTTAGTGAAAGTAAATGACTTAGTATTTCCAACTGACTTTTATCTCATGGAAATAGGAGATTCTATATCACTTAATTCTCCACCTATATTATTAGGTAGACCTTTTCATAAAACAAAAAAAAACTAAGTTAGATTTCTTTAAGAGACGATGTCTATGGGATTTGAAAACAAAATCGTCATGTTCAAATTCAATGATGAAGATAATTATGATGATTTTGATGAATCACTTCATAAAGATATTAATGATAATGAGTCTTTAAACTTAAATCATTATGATAATCTAAGTGCTAAGATTTATGAAATTAATGTAGTAACAATTGAAACTGAAAATGAAGTGTCAAAGAAAGAACAAGTTGAAGACACTTCAAATGAAAAGAAAGTAACTTAGGAATGGAGAGTTAAGAAATCGAATAATGGGAAGAGTATTAATAAGCCGGAAGATTTAAAAGTTAAGAAGAATAAGAAGAAGAAAAAGGCTGAGTTTAGGTTTTGTAACGCTGAATGATCCTGGAGATATACATTTGAATATAAAATCAAATGGGCTAGGTACTTTAAAGCTTAGTGTTATATTGGTTCTAATGCAAATCTCATGCCAATACACTTTTTTCTACATAATCAATTAGAGTTGGATGAACTTGCATGCTTCTAAACGAGTTCCTTTAAGTAATGGTTCTTCAATCGAACCAATACAAGTTGTTACGAATGTACCAGTCAAGTGGACAAGTAGATTTTACCTACACACTTTTTGGTTATGCTACAATTCGTTAATGAAGATCCTTCTTTAATTTTTGAACGTCCTTTCTTAGTCACTTCTCAAGCTATTATAAATATTATGAATAAAACTATCACTTTAACAATGAATAGCCAATCAATTACTTTTTGGAATGGCACAAGAGTGGACAATCATATTTTCAAGTTTAGAGAACTGGTTTAGTATTGGAATGGTTCGGTCGAGCCAATGATAGTAAACCAAAGCGCTATATGGAGGCAACACATATTCTATATTTATTTCCATTTTATTAGTATAGTATGTTTTTAATCTCTTACTTTTTGACTCTCATTTTAATGTATTTAAGTGATTCCCTGTAATGCCCCAAATCTCTATTTGAATAAATAGTCCATTTATCAAGGTTAATTTGATAGATATACATGATATGCATGTAATGGTGTAAATAATGTATGTGCTATATACTATTTAGTTGACTTAGGTGCAAAATTAAGCTTAAGTTAAGGAACTACACTTGGATAAAGTATTGATTAAGTCAAACAAAGAATAATGGAAAATTGGTAAATAAATACACATAAGGGAAGCCTAGAATAATTGCTTGGTGGATTTCGTAGAGGAGAGGGAACTCTCATTAAGATCTCATAAAGCAAGGTAAATACTTGTATAATCTTCTCTAATTTTCTATATTTGATTCACGTATTCAATTTTGGAATGAAATCATGGTTTCTCTTGGAGTTTTAAGATGGAAGATGAATCCATGTGCCATGATTCATGATTTGGGTCAACTCTATCTCATCTTTTTTGGTTTGTTCTAATGGATTTGCAAAATCTATGTTTTAATAGTAGATTTGTAGTTCGGATAGATTCTTTGATGAATGGGAATATTATTGTTTTTTTTTCAAATGAGTGGTTTAATACTGCTTTTATCTTATTGGAACCTTTGGGGGTCGACGTGTGTTGTTGGGGAATTGAAAAATTGGATTTCGGATATGGAATTATGAATTCATGCCCAGCGCGGTGCCTCGTTCATAGGCAGTATGGCACTGGCCATGATGCTAAGAGAAGTTGATCAAACGATTACCCAGAGCCGTGGCGTGTAACGTACGTTGCTAGCAAATCGCTGAGATCAAATTTGAGTTGTCAATTTAAAGCCATAGATTTAGCCACAGTGCCTTGTCAGTAAACCCATAGAGCTAGGAGAGCATTAAGGTTTTTACAGAGTTAAATCAGATGTTCTAATTTTCGATTTTATCGAGTTTTATCGAAGTATATTGTTGGGACAAGGCGTGACATTGATTCGAGAAGGTTTATATATCATTTTCAAGATATTAATATGAATTGAGTAAACTTACCTCAAACAAAACATGTTAAAAATATATACATGAACCTTTACCAATAAAAAGATGAGAAGATTTGGATAGGAACTTCCAAGTTAGGATATGATAGGATAACAACGTTTCGAGGTAACTGGGGTTTGCTTTATCTTTAATCATGTCATGCTATTAGTTATCCTTGGATTCGCTGTAATAAATGGCTGATATCTTGCTTGAAATTAAATTGAACATATCTTGTTGTTTCGCTTTATCTTGTCCTATGAGCTCTCTATTTATGAATGCATGTGGAACTTATATGCTTGGAATGAATAATTGTAAATGGCAGCTCGGACTAGAGAGCGAGCGGCCACTGGTCGTCTCCTTTCACTGTTAAATGATACATTTGAAAGGCCGATTTATTGCATGCAGGATCATAATGATGTATAGAAATCAATCTATGAGGCAAGATCATATTCGATACATTCGAAGCTAACTGGTTATCACGTCACGCAGTTTATATATGGTTTCCACTCTATTGACTCTATGGCATTCATGTTATCATTGTTATCTTTGTTGAAAATCTTGTCCAGGCTTTACATTGTTGTACCTTGCATTATATATTATGCTTGTTTATAGTATCCTTTCATGCCCAGAATGATAGTAGAATTGGTCAATAATCCTTATCATGTTAGTTAGTAGCATTAGGTATTACTCAGATGATTTAAGGTAAAGCAAGCTTCTCTTTTACTGTGCCCGTTGAAATATCGCTCACCCAACTACTATTCCCTTCTAAGTACCTCAGTTGTTGCTCAAAACAGAGGAAAACGAAAGGTCATAGTGTAGAAGCTCTTATCTCATTTGCAAGATTGTTTATCTATTTTTATTCGATTTTAAACCATTGTATATAATAAACAGGGGGTTTTACTATGGTTAGACTTGTGAAACCCATAGCCTTGTTGTCTTAAACTTTTTTAAGACTTTCTATTTTATTTTCGCACCTAATAGACTCAAAAGACTTTTATTTCGCACCTATTATATGTCTTAGTAGTCTATTTGTAGATTGTCTTATTGTAATTCTGCAGGGTAAGGCTTACTCGATCATTGCCCAACTTGCTGGGTCATCTCAAGGAGTTCGGCGATGGTTAGGTCGGGCGACCCTTGTTGTAGAAATTAGGGTCATCACTTTCCTACCTCAATCTTGTTTCGTTCAATCTAAAAGAGAGAAAGTTTAAGAGTGTAGAGTCATACTACGGCTTAAGCAAGTGAATTTCAAGTAGAAGCTAGGAAGTGACATTTAGAGGATTTCAAGAGCTTATAAGTTGAGTGATTCACTATCAAGTAGGTAATCACCGACAAAATCTAGCTTTGAAAATTGAAAACTTTAGGTTTTTGATGAGTTTTTGGAAATTTTGATGAAGCATTGATTTCGAAAATTATTTTATAGGAATTCAAGTTACTACTATTGATAAATGATTTCATTGATTCCAATAGAATATAAATAGTGAATATGATGATTCTTGATTTACAAACAAGTTTTTTTTGAAATTTTTGTATTTATCGATTCAAAGATTTTTATATGCAATTGGTTTGAGATTAAGCTTCAAATGAGTTTTAGGGTGTGTTTTGCTTTAAAATCATTGGAATTTATCACATGATTGTTTCCTATTATGAAAGATTTGAAAAAATTGAATATAAGTATACAATAAGTAAAAATTTTAATGTCGATTCTTTTATATTAGTTTTCGATTGATTTTCAAATGAATTTCTCCTTGATTTAAGCAGTGTTATTTTGAATTCTATTGAATTGTTTCCAACAAATGGTTTTTAATGATTCATATGTTTAAATTTTTATTTGGACTTGTGTTATTTGACTTGATATATAGTCGGAAGTGGAACATGTAGAGGTTCGAGAGAGGAGAAAAGAAAGGCAGTAATGATAGAGAAACCCAAAACCAAACCCAAAGTTCCACCTATACAAAATTGTTTATCATGATTTGTTTGTTTATGTAAAATTTATTCATATGATAATTTGTTCATTAATTATTAATATTTTATATAGTTCGGTTTTGCTTCACGAGGTATATTTATTTTATTGGAAACCCGACTTAGTTTTTAAACCTTGAGGATAAGGTTTGGAATGAATTTGGAAGTATTTAGGTAAAGTTACGTATAAAGAAGATAAGTATGGAAGATTCGAGAGGTAGAAACTATTTATTCAATATTCAAAGTTTACTGAAGATTTTCATATTTTTGATGAAGTTACAAGTAATATTTTTTATATTTTACTTTTTTTAGTTAGAAAACAATGAAATTGAATATAATTTGGGTCTAAATAAAAGCGATATTTTTATTACCCATGAAAATATAAATTTTATGATTGAAAGGAATTGTTAAACCCTATTTGACTTACCTAGATTTTGAAAGCACAAGAAGAGTTTAGAGGGATTGATTGTGTTGTGTTAGAAATGAAAATGGGTAGAAGATCGAAACAAAAGTGCAAGATAAACAAAACGGATCTCTAAGAATCTTTTTATACAATGATTATTAATCAAGTATATATATAATGAAAAGAACGTATGCCACAATTAAGGGAAAAATAGGAAATTAGCCAATAAGACTTAATATAGTTGGAAAGAATACTTCTTTAACTATAATGAAAGTGAGAAGTGCTAATAAGAGTTTTTCAATGAAAAAATTGAGCGTAAAGGTTCCAAAGGAAATGAATCAAGAAATCTTGTGGTGGAAAAATTTGAGAACGAATTCCTATAAGAATAATGACCGAATCCAAAGGAAATGGAGCAGGGAACCGTAATAATGAAAAAGAAAAAATATGGGAAGAAATAAAAAGATAGGGATATAGAAAAATGAAATAATATTTATAAAAACTCTCAAACAAAAGATTTAGCTCGAGTGCTTATAGCTAAGTTGAGTGAAATATCTTTTTTCAATATTTCAACAATTGAACATGATAATGATATTTATCGGTGTCTTCAAAAATTCTTATAGCCTTTGATATTGGCGGTATTTTTAAATATTGTTTGAAATTGAGATTTATTTAGTGATTTTTGTGTCTTGAGATTCTATATTGATCATCGAAAGCTTGATACTTGTTAGTAGAGATTAAGAAAGCATATATAGTGGTCTGACCTTGGTATTGATTAAACTTGGAGTTTTGAGGGGAATTGCATAACAAGGGTTGGTTGTCAATTAAAGGGTTGTTTAAATCTTTCTATTCTATTATAATATTTATTTATATGAGGGCAATATGTTTTTATTTAATGATCACTTCTATTTAAGAAAAAATAAATAGTTATGAAATGAGAATAAGGAATGAAAAGAGAATATAATCGAGAGTATTCCTTTGCTTGGGACAACGAAGTGTTGAGTTTAAGGGTATTTAATAAATCAATAATTAGATAGTGGTTTATAGTACACTGGGTTTTCTCTTTTTTATGATTTCAACTTATATTAAGGTTATATGAAGAAATGGAAGAAAAAATGGAAGAAAACTAAAGAATTTAGTATATTGAAGAAAGTCATAGTGATTCAAGGTTTACACTAGGATTCCCTGCATAAATCAGCAGGAAAGGAAGGCAGCGATTCATCGGCGATTCAGGAAATGAATTAAGATTCGCTACTTCAACCGGTGAACCACATAGGCATATTTTCAATGATTCAGCAGAGATATAGGATTCGATCAGGGTTCGTTGAAGTCGACCACGAGAATATGGGATTACAATAAGGAATTTCAGTTCGATTGGAGTATTTACTACTCAGAATACTATATATATGACCCTGAGGCTTCGAAATTAAGTGCCCTTCATTTCTCTTGGAGCTGCATTAATTAATTTTATTGAGTTTTAGATTATTTTTATTGTTCTTGTTTTAAAAGACTCTTTGGATATTCAAGTATTTAATGAGCGGTATTTTTCATTAATGTCTTTAATGTATCTTATTGCAATGTTTATTCTAAATATGTGTAAGTAATTTATTAAGCTAAATAAAGTTCAAACTTGAACTTAAACTGTTTTGCAATGTAGTCATAATAAAGAAGAATATGTACTTAATGCTTTAAGCTTAATCGTATACGTCAATTCACAGTTTTAATAGATTTATTTTTCTGTAGTACAATCAAGAAGCTTTGTATTACATGTGTAATTTAGAATATGTATTATGATATTTAGGTTCTAAATCTAATAAAAAATAGTAACTAGGATTAATTTAACAGTTTTTTTACCATTTAGATGTTTAAGGTGAATTGTGTTCTAAGTTTGATATTGATATAACTAATTGCGATAATATTGGCTGAGTAGTAAGAAGTTTTCATAGAGTATAATGATGTTTTGTTTCTATTAGTTATCTTAAAGCTTTCCATGAACTAATTGTGATAAGATTAGAATATGGCTTTTCCATTGATTAAGGAAAACTGATGGTTTAATGAAGGCTACTAATCTTGTTTATGATATAGGTTTAACGATTTAAGAATACTTAATAATATGACGATAGTATGATTTGACTATACTTCATTTGGAGACGATCCCACTTACCACTACTACAAGTAATAAGAATATGCAAGAAACTTATTTTACATGCTCAACACGTGTCAATTCGACCTTGTACTTGCCTCTACTTGAAATATCTAGTAGTCAGTAAATCAGGACTATTATCAGTGTGTTTGAAAATGCATCAAGGTTTACTCTCTCACCGTGGAAGATATAAAACACATTAATGTAAAACATAAAAATAGCAATCACTTACAATTAAACCAACTCAAAGTTTGTCACGAAGGCTCATACAACATTCATTGGCTTTCACTTACTTTCACAAGATCTATTATACCACAAATTTAATATTTTAGAGTTACAATTTAAATTTAATACTTCGAAACTATTTTCAAGTTACAAGGAATTTCAAACAACTTTGAAACTCCAACAACTCCCTTAAAACCTCTCAAACATTCTTCACACTTTTTTTTCATGTTTTTATACTTCTATAGGGCTTTAATCCATTGATTTAACTTGCAAACCAATAGTAACTCACCTATGTACTTCACATTAGGTCCTAAATAACTTATTTAACTTAAACAACAACTTACAAGTCATTTTGAACCCTAAGTTGTCTTCACCATTCATTTAATTTGTTAACAACTTCAATTTACGTTTATAACTCAATTAACAACTCTAGGCTATCTCATTTCCTGAACCTTAATTAGGAACCTTATTTAAGCCCATTTGAACTCATTTTGTCGCCAAATAATTCTAATAATCTTGTTACATTATTATAAAATGTCATTCATCTCCATTTTCATTAACAACTAACTCAACTCACATATTTTGGCCAAATACTAGATTTAGAACTCAAACAAATCTCCATTTGATCTCAGTTTATAATGCATTTCATGAACTGTACTACTCACTTCATTTGATCAATCAAACTAGATGCAATTTATTTGTTTTGACAAAATCTCTATTTTTTATAATTTTATTTTGGATTTTCTTTCCCGAGTGCGGTCGGCATAGGCCTTGCTTGGCCTAATTATTTGAGTTATAGTCGCCTTAGGGACTGGTGCGTGCAAAGCCTAGACACTCCTTAGGCTTGGCAGGGTCGCCATATTACTGTAGCAGTAATGGTGTTGCATTTAGTTTTCTTATCTTTTTCAAAATGGAACAATCAACAACCCAATAATACCATCAATCAATTTCTATAGAGACCCCAAAATCCCATCATCATTCAAACCCCAATCGAATATCAATAACTCAGCTAAAAACTTCTTCAAACTCACCACACAACTGCAAACTATAAATTGCTCCTTCTCTATTTCTTCAATTCTTGATCTCCAACTTGACAACATCAAGAAGGAAGGTGATGACGATCAAGAGAAAGTGTGAGAGATAACAGAGAAGATAAAGAAGAGATGACAATGAAGAAGATCGACATACAGACATGGAGATGAGGGATAGATTATGATGTAAGGGCCCAAATGGAGTGTGAGAATTTGATTATGAGAGAGGAAGACGATGCCGAAGTGTTTTAAGCCTAAACCAATTTGTTTCCTATGTAGTAAGGTTTTGCTTGGCAACTTCACCAAATTGCCCTCATAGTAATTCATTTTCTCTTTTCTTTTAAATACCATTTATTGTCTTTTCATATCAGTTTACTAGTTTAGTGGCAAAAGAATTTAATGCCCTTGTACTTATCAACTCATCCTTCAGCCTCTTATTGATCTTTTTGTTAATATGTTATTTTTTCTTTTATTTCATATTTATCTCTTAAATTTAAACCCAAATTAAACACCGTTAAATACCAAAATTTCACTAAAAATTTGAAAAAATACCAACGCTCTACGAAACAAACGGACATCACATCTAAACTTTAACTTGACCCTATTTCAGGACGATTAGAGTATATTACATCCAATAGTCCTGCAACACATAAAATTAGTATTTTAATTTAGTATCTTTGATCCGTAATGCATGGGTCCCACCACGTATACCTAAATTCCAAATAAAATCTGAAAGTACTTAATTAGTCACCAAATCTAGCTTATGAAATTCTTGAATTTCGCAAATCTTTCCAATTAATTTAAATTTTCGTTTTCAAAATTTAAACATACAAGTTATGTGAACCAAAAAGATATGTGATGCACTGTCGAACATACAATAATAGTCCTAATTTACTAACTACTATACATTTGTAGTAAAGGCAAATACAAGGTGGAACCTATAAGGATTGGGATTATTTATCTTAGGTCCAAAAAACAGGGGGTTAAAAAAATAAAAATTGAATTAAACTAAAAATAAATGCAATTAAAACAAAACACAATTATTTAAAACTGATATTAATATACTAAAAAACTCTGGATCAAGGTATGGCAAGACATTCGTGAGGCCGAATTCATTAATTGGTTACAAAAGATCATTCGATGAAGATTCTTATAGATAGGCTATAGTGACTGAACCATGCCCCGGCTACCTCATTTTCCTCATGTCAATGCTTACTTTCTCAGCCAGTTCGCAAATGTGTTCATCTTCGGGCATTTCTTCTTCACTTTCATCGGCCTTTGTAGATTCCTCAACCTCTGTCAGGTCCACTAACTACTTGTGGTCCTCGACTTTGCTCACATTTCTCGATAGTGATCGGTGTTTGATGATCATTGACCAACCTTTACTTGGCTAATTCTTTTCAGCTTCTTCATCAGCTTAATGAGCCCTTCTCTTGGTTCTAGCAAGTTTGGATTTGAATTTTATTAGGGTGTCAGCTACCGAGGTCCTATTGACATGCAAAACAACATTAACATTTTTATTTTGATTTGGCATTTGTTGTGAGGCCAGTTTGCCTTGATTACTGACTCGTCCTATCTGAGCAGACATGTTTGATATCACGGCATGCAAACCCTTTATTGATGAATCTATTTTGGCTTGATATTTTTGCTGAACCACAATCATTTGCTTAATCATTTCCTCAAGAGTAACCCTGGCTAATGAGGTTGTAGGATTTTTAGAGCTCATGGCAGTGGTTGTCCTCTAGAAATGAAATTTTTGTAGTTGGGATTTTTGGGTCCATTATTGTAACCAGGATGATTGTTTCTTTTTCTCCCATTGTAATAGTTAGAGTGTTGTCCATACTAACCTTAAAGAGGTCCTACAAATTGTCCTTTCGCATTTACTTGCTTGGTAACCTCAAATGTAACAACCTATTACCCTAAGCCGATTATTAGCGTTAACCCGAATCCTAATTAACCTAAGTTAAGCTTGTGCTTAAGTCCGAGGAACCTTTATTGGCATGTGCGTTGGTTTATGATATGATTTGAGTTTGTATGGCATGTTTAAATGAATTTATTTGTTGTAGTAAAAAAGGAGAATTTATATGTAAGCCTATAATTGTAGAAAAAAATAATTAATTAATAAATCTTCGGTACACTAAGTGCAATAAGACTGTCATGAAATGAATTTGCACGCCCGAAAATACTCGTAGGAATGTTTGGTGAATATATTAGCAAGAAAATACACGAGATATATATTTTTATATATAATTGATATATAAATATATCTATATAAAACTATAGGTTTGAATTGATTTATATGAGTGTAAGTAGAGATTGTGTTAAGATGTGTGTCATAATAGGATGTGTCAGATTTAGCACAATGCTCACTTGATCAGCCACGAGATAATGGGATGTGTATCTCAAGGAAATCGATATATAGAAATCAAAAGCTTCAAACTTATCATCACTATTTGATTCAAGTGTGTGTGTGTGAGAGAGAGAGAGAGAGAGAGCACCTGAGGGTTTTAGCTGTAAAGGATTGATTAAAAGAGATTGTTTAATTTGATTTGATGAGATCAAACCACTGCAAGTCTGTCAAGGCCTATCTCACTAAGTCTTGACTTAGCCTAATTTCCCTAATTAGGCCCCTAATCCATCAAAGTAACTTTGCACCTCAACATAATTTTTATTTCATTCCTCAATAATGCTCCAAAACTAAATTTATATCCTTAATGAAACTCAATTCACGATTTGTTTTAATGGAGCAAAATTAGGAAATAATAAGAATTTATCTCCATATTTTTATAATGATTTCGGCAGCACCTCCCTTAAAAGTGGTCTGCCGGAAAATCAACCTAATAAACAGCAAAATGGGGAGAATTCTAGAAAGACGAGTAAGTAAACTTCTACAATACTCTGTGCTCCTCCAAATATTAGTCTGAATACATGGAGACATGTAATTGCATTTCCAAATAACAAAAAAACTTATATAACAACGTGGATCCCTCATTTCCTCTTCTAAGCTCATAACAAGTGGGGCCACTCACAATGAACGTAGAATAGTCCTATGATTTCAATGCATGCTACTCCAGAGTTGACATTACCCGCCTTAAACGTCTGCAGTACGTCTAGTCTATAGTGGAGAACCTCACACTCTTACGACCGAAACAGGTGCAACTCTGTCCGGACACTATGTATGCATGACCAAGAAAAATGCGAAATGCAATGCAGAATAAACACAAATGCAGGTACAAAGATAAATTTCATAAACAGTAAAGACCACTATAGGGTTTACTTGCAGTCCAACCAACTTAAAGTTGGTCACGAAGCCATACATAACGTTTCCCGGCTTCCACGTACTTCTGTAAGTCCTATTAAACTATAAATTCACATTTTAAGAGTTACAACTCTATTTGATCATTAATCTATACCATTCATTTCATTAACAAATTAATTTAGTTCATTGGTTTTGACCATTTTTATGACTATGCTTCACCAACTTAAAAGTTTTACTAAGGTTAGAGCTTAGGTTCTATTCAAAATAGGATATAAATGGATTCTAAAAAGTCCAAACATAGTTCATTTGGATAGTAAATGCCCATTTAAGATACTACGCAAAGTTGTTAAGTCGCAACCGTCATAATTGAACAGTTCTGAACCATACTTACATGCTATGTTCTACCTTATTTTACATTAATCAAACAAATTCCAATGGCCACAATCTTTATTGATCATCAAATTAGGTTATACTAAGATCTAAACGAACCTATGCACAAGTTAATTGGACCCCATTAGATGTCTCAAATCAATGCCTCAACATGCCAACTCAAAACAGTATAACAAAATGACAGTGCAGACTTAGTTTTTGGCCTTCTTTTTGGCCTTTGAAACACAACTAAACCCTCTCCAAATCAAAATGTGATTCTCTCATATCATTATTTATATACAAGGATAAAAACCCACAAAAAATATCAATGAAAAATGTCCGTTTGATTGCTCAATGTCGCACCTCAAAACAACTCAAAACTAAGATTGCACTACTAATTTTTTACAAAAATGCAAACAATTTGGCCTTAACTGATCTACGAAACTTCTTTGAAACTTAAAACTGATTCTTATGAATATAATTGGGCACGTAAATATTTATTTTCTCCCATACAATAGGATTTAAACAATCAATTGATCCTTCAAATTCAACATCCAACTTATACCAGTCCAAACATGAAAAACAAGAACTTATGTACTAAGTTCATAATAAAAACCCCAAACTTTAATTGTAATCAGTTCAACTTCAACCAACACTAAACCAAAATCATAACAACATATTAAATCAATCACTTACAACCAAAATCATATAGATTCTATCAAGATTTAATTAAAGGAACCTCAAAAACTAACATCACCAATTTCTTTTTCCACTATTCCATCACCATCGTGTTCACTATCCAAGAGAGAATGGCAAAGAGAAGTGGTGGAATAGTTGAGAGAGACATGTGGAAGCTGGTAGTGAGAAAGATGAAGACGATGAGAAGTCGATCAACAAAAGAGGAAAGAGAGCTTGTTGGCCGAGAAAGGAGAGAAATCGAGAGAGACAATGAGTGGAGAGAGTGATTTTGTTCGAGATGCAAAAAGAGATACAAGCAAAAAGGGAGTTGACGAGAAGAGGTACAGAAATGGTGATTGATAAATGAGGATGAAAGGGGTTTTGAGTTTTAACCCTTTTTATTTTACACTTGATTTAAATGGTTTTGGGTGACAAATGAGAATTTTACCCCTTGCTTATCTTTTCTCCTTAAACAAACCATTGTTTCTACATGTCTTTTCACATTTTTATTTTGTTTTTCATGTTTATCTCAAACTTTTAAAAACCAATTAAACCCTAAAAAATACCTAATTTCATCAAAAATTGAGAAAATTATCAAGGCACTCCGAAACACACGGACATCACATCTACAGCTCAACTTGACCCTATTTCATGTCGAATAGAGTATAATACATTTACAAGGCATACGACACAAAAAAAAACTAATATTTGAAGTCATGATCTCCGGTCCATAATGCGTAGGTCCCACCTCGGATACTTAAATCCAATTTAAAACCTGAACGTCCTTAATTAGCATGCTAATCAAGTTTATGGAATTCTCGGATTCCACAATTCTTCCCATCTAATTAAATATTTAATCCTCGAGATTTACACTCTTAGGTTAATGGAACTAAAAGAGATATGAGAAAATGATCATTCATATGTAACTCTTTTAATCCAAACCAATAAAAATCATTTCCAAGATGAAACCATTAATCGCTTTCGTCGTAATCGACATCTAGGTGGTAGAGATCATAAACATTTCAACTTTCCATTTTCAACTTCTTGGTTCAATGAAAATTCATAACAACTTCTCAGCCAATCCTGACATTTTATGAATTGCTGACGAGTTAAACAATCAACTTTGTAATATATTCGATAAACCTTACTTCATTTTTCCTGCCTTGAATCCCATTCAAGAATTAAGACTTAGTAAGAGCTAACCTATCTTGTTTTTCAACAAAACCATTTTTATTCTTATTTGAATACTATTCGACAAACCGCTGATAATTATTTCCTTATCTACCAGACCTGGTACAAGTCCCAGTTTACTTTCTTGTCACTAATTATTTTTAATTAATATAATCAACCATTCTATTCTTAGACTATCACGAGTCTAAATATTTATATAGAGTGATGTAAATAATATTTGAGCACGACATTAGATACAAAGTAGAGTTGCATGTCTATCTGATCCATCACCATTCCAGCGTTTCTCGACAGAAACCTGGATTTACATAAGTCATCCTATGACAACAGATCTCAAATTATATTTGTCATCCCATGACAAGATATCTCAAATTACAATCTAATCAGAAAATGTAATCTAAAACATAGTGCAACTCTCACTCATTCTCTAAATGTCTACTTACAATATCATTTAGATTTATGGCCTAGAAAGCAGTTACTAATTCCAACTCGTCAGCCAATTCAATTAACTTTTCCTTTGATTGGTTAGAAAATTAACGATTTTTTTAATTTCATCAAGTCATTATCCTATTCATGAGATCACCAATAACCTCAACTTATTCACTTAACCGCCAATCTATTTAAGATTGTCTTCTTCACTACTACTACTACAGTTTCCACATTACCAAATTACTCACATTGGTTTCTACGTTTCTCCAATCACTCAAATTTTTGTCATCTCGATCTCAATCACTTACTGTTCACCATACTTTCCTTATTACTTGAATAGAGACAGTTATCTTTCCTTTGAGTAGATATAAGCTTTTATATAGTGATATCGACATATTTCATGATTATACTATCCCAGTATAAATTTTAACCTGTATTTCATACAAGTTAAAAAAATAAGTTATCTTTATCACATTTCTATTCAATACATACTTTTAACTTTTTTAAGCTTACAGTGGAATATTATTCAATTCTTCGAACATGTTAAGTTAGATACATTGTACTCTATTCAATATTTTCAACCAAATAGATTAATACTAACTAATTGGGTTGTAAGTTGTGTGTCTCTTTTCAATTCACTTGTATCTTCAATGTCATTCAGGTATCTTTCATTAACTTCAATTTAAAACAATCGATGCTTCAAATCTAACCACTGACTAATCACGTGGTGTAGCACAATATTTGAACCAATATACAATGTATTCACTAATAACATTCATATATTACATTTTTTCAACACTTCCAACTTTTAGAATTTGATTCCTTGTAAGATCCTTTTGAAGATATGTTAAATTCCATCAAACTTATAGTTTGATATCCTAAGTCTTATCGGGACTCATTCACCTGAAATTTTCACTTTCATGCGTATGTGAGAATTTATTGACCATTTATATGCCAATACCTAAGCTTCCAATTGACTTCAACGAAACTTCATAAACTCTTTTAATCTGACTGTAACAAATTCATTCGATTATTCAAATACTAGTATCGCAATTACTAGTCTTTTACGCTATAAATGAATCGTGATTATAAAATGGAGTTACTTTGACTTTTACTCATGCAGAACTACTCCAATGTCAGGCCTTGACTAAAAGAGTATGTTCGTGTCACTTCCACCAGTCACAAGTCATCTCAACGTCTCATTTTACTTTATACACATAGTTTATTTTGTTCAATTCTTATCAATATTAGCTATTCTCACATTAATCTCGTTCTTATCCCTTTACAGACTAATTACACCTCTATTCAACCCTTAGACCACTTACAACTTCTTTACCTTAACTTAGAAAAATAGTTTGTTTCATCTCTTCTCTTTTCGAAATCAATGCAAAAGGCGATGCGACTTTTTATTTTCATTCAATGAATTGAAGTCTTCCTTAACTAATCTTTGTTCGAGACAGAGAAATTTTGCGAACCAAACTGTTCTAATGTTTGTTATTGCCTTAACTTGTTTCAAATTTGTCTCAGATTTCTCGACATTTTTTTTCTAAAAAAAATCAGGTACTTTTCAAGAGACTTTGTAAGATATCAAAATATTTTATAGATCATCAATTCCATTTTTATGAATTCACCTTTTCATTTTTGTTCATCATAAAAGATATAAGGATTTCAATTTTCATGTTGTGATTAACTTAATGACTAATGAAATTCTTAAAGGATATTGTTTCAATCCTTCAATTCGTATCAATAGAAATTCTCGCAATATAAATAGAAATCCTCACAATATTTGAGCTCATATTGACATCATATACCAATCACTTACTGATATTCAATCAATACATATATCTCTTCATTTATTATATTTTACGTTGTAGTGATAGGCGTCATAACTTAGTTTGATTAGAAGTGATTATTGGGTACTTTGAATCTCAAAACACAACTACTTGTGTTAATGTTTAATAGCTAATCCAAGCTATTATTAAACCATTTGCCGAACACCTTAACTTCTAACACGTTGATTTTATCACTAAAATTTTCATATTAATTTAGAAGTTTTTGTTGATCTTTGTTTCATAACAACATCCAAATTCGGTGTTAACAAAGATTACTTATAACTCGTGTTTTTTCATTTGTTTTATCAATTCTTTATTTGACTGATATAACCACAATACTTATCGTAACTTATGGATAAGTAACCTTAGTAATAAACAATTAAAAATTTCAGCACTTCGTCTGAAAAGTAATTTGATTATTTTAAATTGTGGTTTTATTCCATATTTCACTTGATGTTTTGTTTCGGAAAAGAGATAATACTTTACTTTAAAGTGTTTTATTTTAATAGAAACCGACTTAGAAAACTTTACTAGTGCTATCACAATCTCATTATGATTTTTTAGTCAAGTTCAGTTTGTCTAATCAATTTCTATTTTCGAAAACTCATGTCTCCTTCTTTCTATTGAGATTATTTTTGGAAGTAACTTTTAGTTAATTACGAATCAAACGAGTACTTCGTAGAATAGGTCTTCTCGAATTACTAGTTCAACCGGTACTAACCTCATTCTAAAATTCAAAATATTATGTATCTTGTGTTTCTCGCAAATCTCACTTACATTTTTACGTTTCCCAAACAATTCTCTATCGTTTAAGACTTAATTTAAGTCCATTTTGGCACTTTCCTAAGCATTTTGTAATTGTAATAGTTTGATTCTTTCAATTTTAAATAAATCCATGCTCATTACTTACATTCCTGAATCATTCAAACTCTTGCTCAACTAATTTTCCATTTGTTTTATGATTCACTATCTTCCTCAGTTGTATTGGTATCGAACTTTTTAAGTACTTCCTCTTGTGAGTTTTAGACTTCTCAAGTCTATTTCACGTTTACTTACGCTCAGTTTCATTTTTCATAAGTCTATTCTCCTTTTAGTTTTCTATTTCAACTCTCACTAATCATATCTCGTGAGTTAAGTATAGAACAGACACAGAGAATACACTTCCTAACAAAAATCTAGTGATAATATAATTATATACAACAAACATATCATAATAACAGTGTATCCCCAACTCATAGTCACTTCCCAACTAATCGCGACCTCATTACTGAACCTTGTTCCTTAATACCATCTCTTAAGTTCATGTAACTTAATTTAATCTAAGAGCCTTAACCCGAACATCCCGATCGACTCAATCATAAACTAAATGTCATTATCATTTTATACATTTCCTTGATAGAGCGTAACCATAGCTCTTATACCAAGTCTATCAGGGCCTATCTCACTAAGTTTTAATTTAGCCTAATTCCCCTAATTGCCCCTAATCCATCCAATTAACTTTGCACCTAAAAATAATTTATATTTCATTCCTCAATAATGCAATAAAACTAAATTTATAACCTCAATGAAAATCAATTCATGATTTGTTTAGTTGAAGCAAATTAGGAAAAAATACGGATTGCTTTCCGTATTTTTATAAAAAATTTGGCAGCACATCCATTAAAAGTGGCTTGTCGAAAAATCCATCTAATAGGCAACAAAACTGGGAGAAGCCTAGAAGGACTCACAACTCCCCGCAGTTCACAATATATATCAAATTAAAGCTTTTAAACTAACTTATAGTCTCCGATGTATTAGTTATAAATTTACAATCTTTAAAATAAATCAAAATTGGAATTTTAACCTCGTTACTTATTTTAAACTAATTGAGTAAACTCTTATAACCTATTCGAGAGTGTTTCACGACCAACGCTCACCCCGAAACCCAAAACAATAATATAGGGCATGATTACAACATGAAAATTAAACTTTTAAAAAATATGAAACATTCACCAAAGCCTTTGAGTCTGGCCCATTTTTCCTTGTCCTTACGTAGAATCTGACATCATTAAAAATAACTCAAAAATGTCAGCTAAGTAAACTCCTACACTACTCTGTACACCTGCAAATGTTAATCGGAATACATGAGACATATTATTGCATTTCTAAATAACAAAAAATTTATAAAACAACGTGGATCCCTCATTTCCTGTTCCAAGCTCATAACAACCAGGCCCACTCACGACGAACATTGAACACTCCTATGAGTTCAATGCATGCTACAGCATTGTCGACATTTCCCGCCTTAGATGCATGTAGTACGTCTAGTCTGGAGTGGAGCACCTCACACTCGTACGACCGAAGCAGAGGCAACTCTATCCGGATGTCATGTATGCATGACCAAGAAAAACGCAAAATGCAAAGTAGACTAAACACAAATGCAGGTCCAAAAATAAATTCCATAAATAGTAAAGACCACTGTAAGGTTTACTTACAGTCCAACCAACTCAAAGATGGTTACGAAGGCTTACATAACATTTCCTGGCTTCCACGTACTTCCCTTAGTCCTAAAAAACCATAAATTCACATTTTAAGAGTTACAACTCTATTTTATCATCAATCAATACCATTCATTTCATTAACAAATTAATTTAGTTCATTGGTTTTGGCCATTTTCACGACTATATTTCAAAAACTTAAAAGTTGTATCAAGGTCTGAGCTTAGGTTCTATTCAAAATAGGATATACAGTGATTCTAAAAAGTCTAACCTTAGTTCATTTGGATAGTAAATACCCATTTAAATCATTAGGCAAAGTTGTTAAGTCGCAACTATCATAATTGAACAGTTTTAAACCTTACTAACATGTTATGTTCTACTTGTTTTTCATTGATCAAACAAATTCCAATGGCCATAATCTTTATTTATCATCAAATTAGGTTATACTAAGATCAAAACGAACCTATTCACAAGGACCCTATTAGATGTCTCAAATCAATGCCTCAACATGCCTACTCAAAATAGTAAAATAAAATGACAGTGCAGTCCCAGTTTTAGGCCTCCTTTGCAGCATTCGAAACACTACCAAATCTTCTCCAAATAAAATCTGATTCTCTCATATCATTATTGATATACAAGGATCAAAACCTAGAAAAAATCTCACTTAAAAATGTCCGTTTGATTGCTTGAAGTCGCACCTCAAAACAGCTCAAAACTAATACTGCACTTCTAAATTGTTTACAAAAATGTAACCAATTTGACCCAATTGATCTACGTTACTTCTTCAAAACTTAAAATTGATTCTTATGAATATAATTGGGTATATAAATATTGATTTCCACCCATAAACTATGATTTAAACCATCAATTGATCCGTCAAATTCAACATCCAACTTATACCAGCCCAAACATGAAAAACATGAACTTATGAACTGAGTTCATAATAAAAACCCAAAACTTTGATTGTAATCAGTTCAACTTCAACCAACACTAAATCCGAATCATAAAAACATATTAAATCCATCACTTACAACCAAACACATATAGATTCTATCAAGATTTCATTAAAGGAACCTCGAAAACTCACTTCATCAATTTCTTTTTCCACTGCTCCTTCACCACCGTGTTCACTAGCTAAGAGAGAATGGTAGAGAGACATCGAGTGGAATAGCTAAGATATGCATGTGGAAGCTAGAGTAGTGAGAAAGATGAAGACGATGAGAAATCGATCAACAAAAAAGGAAATAGAGCTTGTTGGCCGAGAAAGGAGAGAAATCGAGAGAGATAATGAGTCGAGAGATATTTCGTTCGCGAAGCAAGGAGAGGTATATGAAATGGTGATTGATAGATGAGAACAAAAGGGGTTAAGAGTTTTAACCCCTTTTGATTTTACACTTTCATTTAAATTGTTTAAGGGGACAAGTGAAAATTTTATCCTTTGCTTATCTTTTCTCCTTAAACAAACCATTACCTCCACATGTCTTTTCACATTTTTACTTAATTTCTCATGTTTATATCAAACTTTTAAAAACCAATTAAACCCTGAAAAATACCTCAATTTCATCAAAAATCGAGAAAATTATCAATGTGCACGGGCATCTACAGCTCAACTTAACCATATTTCATGTTGAATAGAGTATAATACATTCACCAGGCATACGACACAAAAAAAATATTGTAAGTCATGATCTCCAGTTCGTAACGCGTGAGTCCCACCTCGGATACTTAATTCCAATTTATAACCCGAACGTCTCCTTAATTATCATGCTAATCAAGTTTATGAAATTCTCAGATTTCACAAAATCAAATATCATCATTATAGGTAAGTTTGGGTATAGTTTGTAGAGTTCAACACGTAAGTTGTTGATGATTTCTCAATAAATTGTTGTTGTTGATCATTAGAAATGAGTAAAAATCTCATTAGAGGTCCTCCTTGATGATGTGTGGAGTGTGTTGAGGTCGTTGTTATGATTTAGTAATTGAATAGGGACTGTTGCCCTGTTTATTATCAAGACAATGAAGGGTGGAGCGCGCTCCATATAGTAGGGAAGCGCGCTCCCTGTTGCAAAATATGATGAGCCTAATTGGTGGATCGTGCCCCACTAAATGAGGGAGTGCGCTCCATCTCAGAAAACAACAACTGCGCTAAGTATTAAATGGAATTTCCTGAGGTCTTAGGGATTGACTTAGGGGTTCTAAATATAAGGTAATAGATATATATTAATATCAAATGGTTTGTGGTAGGTTTTGGAAAACCAGGAAAGGTTGAGTGATCCTGAAAAGTTAAGAAATTGTGACGAAACCTAATCGAGGTAAATGGGGCTCGTATTCTTTTCAATTATGCTTCATAAATTATTATAATTATTTCATACTGCATTATGGACTGGGATTAGGGTAATGTACTGTGATTTAACTATTTTATATGTGGTGAATCCCGAAAATGGATGATACGGCAGATTGGGACTTTGGATTGAAAAGGTACACCAGGAAATGGATTCTGCCCTTTATCCTAATGAATAGAAAGGTTTACCTAGAAATGGATTCTGCCCTTTTATCCTCAGCTAGTCGGTGTTTTACCTTATTTTCATTGTCCAGTTGGAGTTGGTAGCTTAGTCAAATTGGAATAAACCAGTAGAATCCTTTCTCGGCCAACATGTGAATATTTTGGTTGTATTCTCGAGTGACTGGATAGTATGAATTAATAATCAAATTTAAATTATGAATCACGAGTATGGTTGCGTGTTACCTATTGGAAATGCATTCAGTTATTTATTGTTTATATCAATTTCATTGCCTTAATAGATATGTTTTGGATTTCTATTGCTATTCATTGACTTGTTGATATAAACTCCATATTTTAGGTTCACAAGCATGCATTTCAGCTTAGGGCAAGAAGAATATTTACGAGTTTTACTATTTTCTCTACGATGTAATGAGCCTTCATCTATATATATATATATATATATATATATATATATATATATATATATATATATATATATATATATATACTCTTTGAGATACATTATTGTAATATAACAGGGTGGGAGGTTTTACAAATGTGTTTTGGTTTTAGATAAACTCCATATTTATGTATATCGAATGTATTATCGAAAAAGTTTTAATTTTCCACTTCATATACTTTAATTTATAATTCGATATTGATATATAGTTTGTGTTTATCAGTTATAATGGAGTGACAATTGGCTTTATTTAAGTATGGTTGGTGTACCAAGGCCTAATTAGGGTTTCAAGGGTAGCATCGCCCTACGTGCGATAAGGGATGCCACAACTTGGTATCAAAACCTAGTTCATAGTCAAACCTCACTGAAGTCAAGAAATAACTCGGATATAGTTTGGTATTGATATTTTAGGTTATCGCCTCTGATATACCTTAGTACCAGAACCTAAGTTTACTAACACTGAGAGTTATCTCGAGTTATAAATAAGCTTAGGATATGATAAATGGTTTTATCGTGGTTTTAGAGGGGAAACGCAAATGAAAACATCAGTATACGTTATTTTCTACACTTATTGTTTTCTATAGAATATATATGTTATCCATGTGTTCTCTGCATGTTCCCCTAATAGTATTATCTCTCATTTGATTTCAAAATCTAATAGCGGATTAGGGAGAGGTTTTGTAAAGGCCTAGACCTCAGGGTAATCCGGAGAATAAGGATCAGTGGAAATCTATAAATGAGTAGCAAATGAAGGAGTTTAAGGAATCTTAGGCTAAACCAATAGCAATGCTGATGACTCAAATGGGACCCCCATTTCAGCAGCCTGAGATTGAGCCTGCAACCAGTCTCAAGGTTAGCAAGACTAAGGGAGGAGCTGATATAGTAGCAGCTCCTGCACAACCCGCTTTAACACAGGTACAGATGCTAGAGACATCTGCCACAGTGTCACTAGATTATGAGAAGGTTGCATTTCTCATAACTCTGAAGGAGTTTATGAAATATGATATTATGAGGCTCAATGGCACTATGGAGGATGGGGTAGCTGAGACCTAGATAATGGAAATGGAGCAACGATTTGTTGCTGTAAATGTTAAGGAACGGTTTAAGGTTAAATTGGTCACATTTTTGTTGATAGAATATGCTTGTAAGTGGTGGAATTTGTTAAATAGAGAAGGGAAGACTGTCATTACCTGGCCACAGTTTAGGACCATATTCTATAGGTAGTACTTTTTGAAGTCAGTCGGGAATAGGAAAAAGTTCATACAGTAAAAATAGCGAGAGATGTCTATAATGGAATATGAACAAGGTTCACTAATTAGGGAGAGTTCACTCCAGAGATGGATGAATCAAGGAGAACAAGATAGACATGTTTCTCATGGTCTTAACTACGAGATACATGCAGTGGTTTGCTCCCATCCTCGCACTAGCTATGCATTTATCTTTAAAAGTGTGATGGAGGTAGAGGCAGCTATTTTTCCTCGTCTATCAGGGACAGGAATGGTTCCACCACAAGCACCTTATTATCTAGGCAGTTAGAAGGGGTTAGGAATTTGTTCATAATCAGCCAACTCGAAAATCAAAGAGTGAGAGGAGTCGAGAATTTATCAGGAAACATAAAAAGAGTTGTACAACTGACAGTTCTTCTTCTTCTATGGCACCAGTTCTGTCAGTTCCATAGGGAACTATTTATGTTAGTGCACTGATTGATGTACCATTTATTTCATGGCCTTCAAAGGCAAACCTACCTTTACCACCAACACAGTCAAGAGGTAAAGGCAATGGAAGGGGGTCTTATTGGTCCTAGATCGAGCAGTTCTGGGAATATTTCCTAGGCTAATGGAAGGTCTAACTAGCCTAGTGTGATATGTTATTAGTGTGGTCAATCATACCACAAACAGAGGAATTATACTACACATCCAGCTTCTTTAGTGGATAGTGTGATGCAGATTGCAGATCAGTCTCACACAAGCTAAAGTAGATCCTAAGGCTATCAGGAGGCTCGTGGAAGGTATTTTGAGTATTTGTGGTCTAGATATGCATGTGTTGATTGATGATGGTTCTACAATTTCTTTTATTATTGGTATAATTGTACATGAATTGAGATTGAAACTTGTGAAAGCAAGTACTTTGTTGATTTAAAGCACAGCAGTAGATGAGAAAGTTTATCCTAACATGATCTGTGAGAGATAAGTAATCAAAATTAGGGAGAATGAACTCTTAATTGATCTGAGCGTAATGGAGTTCATGGAATATGATGCACTTCTACGTTTTGATTAGTTAGCAGCATTTCATGCCAGTATTGACTATTTTCATAAGAGGGTAATCTTTCAGATCCTTAACTTTTGTGAAATTATAGTTTATAATGGCTACATTCCTTTATGACTTGCGACTCGTGGAAGTGAAGCTATATTTTGAGATTTAGAGGTTATAGCATGGTTATTACACTCGGAGAGCCTGGTAATGAACTTAAGGTTATTGAGATACCAGTGGTTTGTGAATTTTTGAAAGTCTTTCCATTTGACTTGCCTAGACTTCCACCACCTCGTGTTATTTAATTCATCATTAGTCTCATTCCTAGAACCAGACCTATATCAACTCCTTGATATCGTATGGCACCAAAGAAATTGCATGAGTTGCGAACACAGCTCAAGGATTTATTACAGAAGGGGTTTATCTATCTTTGTATATTACCGTAGGGAGCACTCATTTTTTTGTCAAAAGGAAGGACGGAACCCTACGTATATGCATTGATTATAGACTGCTTAATCGGATGACTATCAGGAAAAATATCCATTTCCCATGATCAATGATTTCTTTGATTAATTGAAGGGTGCCAGATATTTCTTGACAACTGATTTAAGGTCTGGTTATCATCAAAAAGGATTAAGGATTCAGATATCTCAAATATGGCTTTCAGTGCTAGCAATAGGCACTTCGAGTTAACAGTGATGTAATTTGGGCTCATTAATGCTCTTGCTCTGTTCATGGATTTGATGCACAGGTGTTCAAACCTTATCTTGACTAGTTTAGCATGGTGTTTATAGATGGTATTTTAATCTATTCGAAGACTCATGAAAAGCATTTGCACCTCGTCAAAGTTACATAGCAGACTAAGAAGGATAATCGATTATATGCTAAGTTCATTAAGAGCAAATTCTAGTCTTCAGAGGTTAAGTTTCTCGAACATGTGGTTAATGCTGAGGGCATATCTGTTGATCCAACGAATGTTGAGGCAATTCAAGATTGGCCTGCTCCTACCATAATGTTTTAGAATTCTTTGGGGATAGCGGGTTATTACTTGAGAATATTTTATGGTTTCACTCTTATTGCTCTGTCAATGACTCGGCTAACAGAGAAGATGTTGATTTTTTTTGTCTCATGATTGCAAAGCTGCCTTCAAAGACTTAAAAGTAGTTTGACTACAATATTTGTTCTTACATTACCTAAATTGGGGAAAGAGTTAGTGATTTATACTGATGCTTCTCATTTAGACTTGGGTTGTATGATGGAAGGTCGAGTTGTAGCTTATGCTTCAAGGCAACTCAAGGTTCAAGAAAGATATTACCCAGTTCATGATCTTGAATTTGCAGCAATTATGTTAGCCTTGAAGATTTGGAGGCACCACTTGTATTGTGAGAAGTTTTTGGTATTTTTAGATCATAAGAGTCTGAAATATTTGTTTCCTCAAAGTGAATTGAATATGAGGCAGCGTAGATGGCTTAAGTTCTTCAAGGATTATGATTTCAATTTAGAGTGCCACCTAGGCAAGGCACGTCATCAACTAAAAGAGCTAGTTCCAGAGCTACTAATATTTTCTTTCGTGACCACATTCAGGCTGAACCTGAGATTATTCAATAGGTGGTTAATTGTCATAAAGCTTATCAAAATTATGTAGCATGATAGAGGTTAGCGGCTAGTGTTAATCATCTTAATTGGTTAGTTTCTGGTGATGGTACGTTACGGTTCAGGGATAGATTATGGATTCCAATTTAGGATCAACTGAGGCGGGAGTTCTTATAGTAATCTCATACATATATTTACACTATTCATCTAGGTAACACTAATGTATTGCGAGATGAGGCGATATTGGTGGCCTGGGATTTAGATTGATATTGTTAAGTTTGTAAAGAGATGTGAGATATGTTAGCAAGTTAAGGCTGGACATAAAAAATTTGGAGGGTTGTTGCATCATGCTTACACTAACATATATCGATGGATTTTATTTTCAGCCTACCTATGAGTTAGTGTAAGCATGATGCAGTGTGGGTTGTAGATGACAGGTTAAAAATGTCTGCGAGTTTTTTGCCAATTTCCATGCGAGATCTTCTTGACAGATTACGTGATGCATACATATTTGAGGTGTTGATATTTCATAGAGTTCTAGCATCGATTACTTCAGTTAAAGATCTGAGATTCATATCCCGATTTAAGTGGGAATTGCTGAAACAATAAGGAACTGTACCAAACCTCAATACGACATATCATCCTTGAACTGATGGGCAGACTAAGCATCTGATCTTGATGCTAAAGGATATGCTTCCAGCTTGTTTCTTGGAGTTCAGTAGTAATTGGGAGAAATACATTCCTCTGTGTGAGTTCTCTAATAATAATAATTATCAGGCTAGCATTGGAATGCCTCTTTTGAAGCTCTGCATGGTCGACCTTGTTGTTCACCTGCGTGTTGGCCAGAGGTTGGAGATATAGTTTTGTTGGGGAAAGAGTTGATTCAGGACTAACCAAAGAGAATTCAACAGATTCGCCAGAGTTTGACTAAGACATAACTAAGACATAAAAGTTACATCGATAAACATAATAGATTTTTGAAGTTTTCAATGGGCGATTATGTTTTGTTGAAAGTCACGCCTATAAAGGGTTGTATAAATTACGATTACGCGGTAAGCTAGCTCCAAAATATATTAAGTCGCTCAAATTGAAAGAAAGAGTTGGTCCCATTATGTACTGGTTGGTATTACCTCATCAACTAGCTGGAGTTCAAAATGTCTTCCACGTGTATATGTTTAACAAAACAAAAACTCGGTACACTCCAAGGATTGATTGGAATGAATCTGATCTCCAGGAAGACTTATCTTACGATGAGCAGCCGATTCATGTTCATAATTGTAAGATTCAAAGACTGAGAGAACCAAAAATATTCCTTTGGTTAAGGTGGAATGGCAATTTTACGGAGATGAGGAAGTAACCAGGGAGTGTGAATCTTATAAAAAGGAGCAGTTTTCTTTTTCTTCGAAACTACATGTAATATTATGTTTACTTTAATTTCGAGGATGAGATTTCATTAAATTAGGGAGACATTAATGACCCATTACCTTAAGTTGGTGATTAGGGTTAACCTGAATTTTAATTAACCTGAGTTAGGCTCAAGCTTATGTTCGTCATACCTCGATTAGCATATACGTTGTCATGTTTGATGATTTGTGTTGGTATGGCATGTTTAAGTGAATTTATAGTTTGTAGTATAAAAGGGAAATTTATATGCAAGCCTATAATTGGAGAATAAATAATTATTTAACCAATTTCAGGTACACTAAGTGTGACACCGTGAAATAAATGTGCATGCACGAGAATACTCGTACGCATTTTCGATAAATTTATTGGTGAGAAAATGCACAAGATATATATAATTAATTTATAAATATATATAACTATAGGTTCAAATAGATTTATATGGGTCGTTGGTTTGTCTCGAGATGAACGTAAGTAGAGATTGTGTTAAGATGTGTTTCACGATAAGCTGTGTCACCTTAGCACAATGCCCACTTGATTTGCCTTGAGATAATGCGATGTGTATTTCTAGGTAAATCCACATATATAAATCAAAAGCTTTAAACTTATCGATTCGATTGAGAGTGAGATCAAGCAGCTGAAGGTAGCTGTAAAGGATTGATCGGGGGAAATTGTTTAGTATGATTTGAGGAGATCAAACCACTGCAAATAAGAGATTATCATTGTGGGTAAGTTTGTGTTTAGTTTCTAAAGTTCAATTCATAAGTTGATGATGCTTTCTCTGTGAATTGTTGTTGTTCATCATTGGAAATGAGTTAAAACCTCATTAGAGGTCCTCCCTGAAATGAGTCATCCCATGTTGCCTTGAAGCTCTTCTTGCATTTCCTCTTGTCCATGACCTTCTTAGACTTGCAATCGGCCTTGATGTGGCCCAGTTTGCCACATACGAAGCAAATGGTCGCACTTGATATTCCTCCTTTGCTTCCACCATTAAACTTTTTCTTGTACTTGTCACGCTTGTACATTGCCTTGTTGAGCTTTCTTGAGAGCATTGCTACTTCCTAAAGATCATTGTCATCAATAAATTTCTCATCTTCAATGATCTCAGCCGATGGTGCCAGTGGACTATTTGCCTTCAAATCAATCTATTTCCTTGAGTTCTTTGTGCCACCACAAAGTGCTTCCAATCTCGCTCGGTCCTTCAGTTCAAACTCATGGATCGTTAACTCTCCACATACAGCATCAAAGGTGTATTCTCCAAGATTTTACGCCAATTAGATGACATACTTCTTTGCATCGCATTCCTTAGGTAAGCCTCTAAGGAACTTGCACACCAAAGTCTTTTGATCATAGTTTTTTCCAAAATTCTTGATCTCATTCAAGAGCTTTGTGAACCGAGTTATGGTGGTAGCTATGTCTTCCTCAGAGCCAACACGAAAAGTTTCATCGTGCTCCTCGAGGATCCTCAATTTTGTCTTCTTCCTTTCAATTGTACCATCATAATGTATTTCAAGCTTCTCCCAAACTTCCTTGGTCGTTTGGCATGCACTAACCTAGTTGAACTCGTTCTCACTAAGTGCACAAAATAAGTGATTCATAGCTTGATCATTTGAGAGCTCAATCCTTGACTCCTCGGTGGTGTAGTCCTTTCTGAGCTTGTCTGATGAGGTGTAGCCATTTTCGATTAAACGTCATAAATGCCTACTTTGTGATCTTACGCAGAACTTCATCCTCACTTTCCAATGAGCATAGTTTGTTCCATTTAAATATGGAGGCCTACTCGATGAGTTGCCTTCCTTAAGGCGAGCAGGATCTAGAGTTTGCATCCTTGCACAAAAACAATCAAAGATATGTAAGTAACACTTTAAGTAATAACCCACTCTGATACCAATTGAATTCACACCTAAGAGGGGTGAATTAGGTGTACCAAGAGGGTATCGCTTATTAAAAACTTTCAATTAATAACAATTGTTAATGCATACACAATAAATAGGTATAAGTGCAATGCAATAGTGAACGGGAAATAAGAGATGGAAAAGAGACACATGATTTATCGTAGTTCGATCCAACTAATCTACATCCACTATCTAACCTCTAGAGTTAGGATTTTAAACCCCCGATTATTTTAATGATAGGTGTTACGACCTAAGCGTACAAACATAGAATGCTTAGTCAAAAATTGGGACTTCCCACCTAGCCTCAACTAGGGTTAAGGCATGCCTCAAATAGGTCTTCCCTTCACTTAGATCCAACTAAGTCTTACAATCTGCCACTTAAAATAAATAGATAAATATACTTAAAATAGGTTTTACAAAGTAAAGCAACAATAAGTTCTATTACTAGCAAACCACCTAGAGCCTAACAACTCTAATGCATGCAATTATGAATACGAATGAGTTATGGAAATATATCACTGATGTTGCACCAATCTCAAACAAGAAATCAACTAAACCAAATCGATGAGAATAAACATGGTTTTCAATCCGATGAATAAGTAGTTTGATAAAAATCAAGTTTAAGTTCAAAAACCAAGACAAATGTGTTCAAGAACACAAAAAGTGATTTTCACACAAAAGGATAAAAAATGTAGTTTAAGCACAATAAAGCTAGGAAATCATACTTTCTTACAACCCTAATTGAGAGAGAATCAAATCAGTTCTAGAGAAGCAGTTGCTAGCCTCAAAACATTTAAGTTACACCAGTTATGTAGATGATTCAGTAGCCTCAAAAGATCCCAAGTGGTTGAACACAAAAATTAAGATATTTGGTGTGAAAACTTGGACACAAGTGAGTTTTTGAGCTTGACATGACAAAAGAATGTTCTGATTGGTTTGTTAATGATTTCCCAACCTATTTAACAATTTATGGCCATTATTTTGATCTAGGGGCCCAAAATCAATCATTGATTTAAACTAAAGCAATGGTTGTAAGTTTTTTAAAAAAGCTATAAGGAAATTGGTTAGCGCACTAGGTGGTATCATTTATGCACTAACTGTTGGTAGCGCATTAATGAGTTCCATTAATGCACAAACTAGCAGGGACCTGAGACTAAATAAGTTTTGGTCTCAAGTTAGCAACTCCCTAACACAACTATGACTCAACTAAACCTCTAGGAACACATTGAACATGTTTAGTATGAGACATTGGACTCGTTTGGACTGCCCAGATGATTTCACAAATCCTAAAAATCGGAAATTCCGATTTCGTGAAACATGTAGGGGCTTTTCTGCAAATAATTTGCATACTTTTCAAAAAATCATTCAAATTCAGTTTGGTGCATTCAAAACCAATCATAATAGTTTCTTTAAATCCAATACATATGTAAAAACTCATTTTCACGATATAAAACCATTTCAAGTTATGAAATGTAGATAGTACTAAAGTCGAAAGTTGAAATTTTGAGGCAACATGGAAAACATGATATGCATGAATCTAATGCATTTGGCTTACATAATTGGGCTTATATACCTTAAATGGTTTGTACAAATTGTAGTGTAAGCTTTCGGGTACTTGTATTCTTGTATGAGCCAAATCTTGAACTTGTGAGAATTCATTTTTCCTTTTGAACTTGTGATTCCTAGCCAAGTTTGATGTTCTAAAAAATACTTAGCAAACTTGTTAGAATCCACTCACTTTGTTTGTTGCCATCATAATCCCTGGTGGAGTCTAAGTGACTAACCACTTGGTCCAACAATCTCCCATTTTGTAATGATAACAAACATTGTGAATTTGATAAACAAAGGATATATATGAAGTGCCCATCAAGTCATAGCAAGGTAAAAATCTTAAATTCAAACCGTTAATTTCTCCCCCTTTTAATCACATCAAAAACTTGGTATGGAGCTCCCCCTCACAACATGCATGAATAGAGATACAAATAAGGAGTGTGAAGGCATTCCATCCACAAGGAAGATAACCTAACAGAGAACAAAATAACTCATTGAAACACAAAATAAACATCCATGTCATTATGTACCAAATGAAAAAGAGTAACAAATTTGTGGCACATGCATTAGAAAGTAAAAAGTACGTGTATAAACATGTATGGGTGTACATAAAAAATGACTAACATCAATGAGCCTAATGATCCCCCTATCAAATCTACTACTAGCCTCTCCTCCTAATGAGATGAAGTTTGACGAGCGGAGCCCAATGTACAGTCATTTCGCGCTTGCCAAGTTGGCAGTAAATGTCCTTCTATACGACGAAGATGATCACCTTGATGATTAAGACGAGTGTCGATGGCCGTGAAGGTCCGCGTCATGTACTTGTGCATGTGGCCCAACTGTGCAAAGATTTAGGCCGATGAAGGAGACATATCTAGAGGAGGGTCGATGCCAAAATACGATGGATAAGGTAGAGCCTGCTGCTACGGCTATTGTTGGTGCTTCAGAGGTTAAAGAGCCTGGTGAGTCGAGGGGTCCTACTAAACCTCATCACTGCCGCCATCGCCATGTAGGATAGGGGATGCCATTGCTTGGCATCAGAACCTAGTTCATTGTCAAACCTTATTATCTAATGTTAAGAAATAATTTGGATACAGTTTGGTATCGAGATTTTAGGTTATCTTCTTTTATATTCCTTAGTACCAAAACTTAAAGTTACTAACACTGAGAGTTGTCTCAAGTTATAAATAAGCTTAGGATATGATCAATGGTTTTATCATAGTTTTAGGAGGAAAATGCAAGTGAAAATATTAATATACGTTATTTTTTGCACTTATTGTTATTAATAGAATAGATATGATATCCATGTGATCTCTGGATGCTACCCTAATGGTCTTATCTCTCATTTGATTTCAAAATCTAATGGTGGATTAAGAAGAGGGTTTGGAGAGGCCTAGACCTAAGGGTAATCAGGAGAATTTGATCAGTAGAAATCTGTAATGGAGCAGCAAATGAGGGAGCTTAAAGAATCTCAAGCTAAATCAATGGCAATGCTGATGGTTCAAATGGGACCCCTAGTTGAACAGCCTAAGATTGAGCCTACATGCAATCTCGAGGTTAGCAAAACTAATGGAAGAGCTGATACAGTAGCAGCTCCAACACAACCAATTCTAACATAGGTACAAGTGCTAGAGATAGCTGTCATAGTATCAGGAGATTCTGAGAAGGTTGCATTTCTCAAAACTTTGAAGGAGTTTATGAAATATGATATTGTGAGGTTCAATGGCACTATACAGGATGGGGTAGCTGAGACCTAGATAATTGAGATGAAGCAACGATTTGTTACTGTAAATGTTAAGGAATGGTTTAAGGTTAAATTGGTCACATTTTTGTTAATAGAATCTGCTCGTAAGTGGTGTGATTTCTTAAAGAGAGAAGGGAAGACTATCATTACCTAGCCATAGTTTAAGACCATATTGTACATGCCGTTCTTTTTTAAGTCAGTTAAGAATAGGAAAAAGATAGAGTTCATACAATTGAAATAAGGAGAGATTTCTATAAGGGCATATGAATGAGGTTAACCGAGTTGAGAGAGTTTGCTCCATATATGGTGGAATTAGAGGAGAACAAGATAGACATGTTTTTTGTGGTCTTAACTACGAGATACATGCAGTGGTTTCCTCCCATCCTCGCACTGGCTATGCATTTATCTTTAAGAGTGTGATGGAGGTGGAGGCAGCTGTTTTTGCTCGTCCATTAGGGACAGGAGTGTTTCCATTTCAAGCACCTTATTATCTAGCCAGTCAGAAGGGGTTAGGATTTGTTCATATTCATCCAACTCAAAAATCTAGGAATGAGAGAAGTCGAGAATTTATCAGGAAACATAAGAATAGCAGTACAACTGATGGTTCTTTTTCTCCTATGGCACCAGTTATGTCAGTTCCATAGGGAACTATTTATGTTAGTGCACCGATTGATGCACCATTTATTTCACGGCCTTTAATGGCAAACCCACCTTTACCGCCAACACAATAAAGAGGTAAAGCATAGGAAGGGGTCATGTTTTTCCTAGATCGAGCAGTTCTGGGCAGATTTCTTAGACTAATGGAAGGTCTAACTAGCTATCATGATATGTTATCAGTGTGGTCAATCATGCCACATATAGAGGAATTATACTGCACATACAGCTTCTCTAGTGGGCAGTTTGATGCAAATTGCGGTTCAGTCTCACACATCGGTTAAGGCAGATCCTAAAGCAATGAGGAAGCTCGTAGAAGGTATTTTGAATATTTATGGTTGAGATATGTATGTGTTGATTGATGATAGTTCTATAGTTTCTTTTATTGTTGGTACAATTTTAGATGAGTTGAAATTGAAAGCTGTGAAAGCCACTACTTTGTTAATTTAGAACACAGCAGTATTGAGAAAGTTTATCCTAACCCGATCTACGAGAGATTAGTAGTCAAAATTGGGTATAATGAACTCCTAATTGATCTGAGGGAAATGGAGTTCTTAGAATATAATGCACTTCTAGGTTTAGATTGGTTAGCAGCATTTCATGCCAGTATTGACTATTTTCATAAGAGGGTAATCTTTCAGATCCCTAACTTTTCAGAAATTATAGTTTAAAGGCTATATTCCTTTATGACTTGCAAGTACTGGAAGGGAAGCTATTCTTTAAGATTTAGAGGTTATGGCATGGGTTATTACATTTGGAGAGCCTAGTCATGAACTTAAGGTTATTGAGATACCAGTGGTTTGTAAATTTTTGGAAGTTTTTTCCATTTAACTTGTCGAGACTTCCACCACCTCGTGTTTTTTACTTCATTATTGATCTAATTCCTGGCACTAGACCTATATCAGTTCATTCATATCATATGGCACCAAAGAAATTACGTGAGTTGCAAACACATCTTGAGGAGTTATTAAAGAAGGGGTTTATCTATCCAAGTATGTTACCATAGGGAGCACTAGTTTTTCTGTCAAGGGGAAGTACGGAACCCTACATATGTGCATTGATTATAGACTGCTTAATCGAGTGATTATCTAGAACAAATATCCATTGCCCAAGATCAATGATTTGTTTAATCTGTTGAAGGGTGCCAGATATTTCTTGATAATTGATTTGAGGTTTGGTTATCATCAAATAAGGATTGGGGATGCAGATATCTCAAATACGGCTTTCAGTGCTAGCTATAGGCACTTCGAGTTAACAGTGATGTCCTTTGCGCTCACTAATGCTCTTGCTATGTTTATAAATTTGATGCAGAGGGTGTTCAAACCTTATCTTGACCAGTTCATCATGGTGTTTATCAACAATATGTTCAGTAAGAGCAAATTATAGTCTTCGGAGGTCAAGTTTCTTGAACATGCGGTTAATGCTGAGGGCATATTTGTTGATCCACCGAAGGTTGAGGCAATCCAAGATTAGCTTACTCTTACCATAGTGTTAGAGGTTCAGAAGTTTATGTGATAGTGGATTATTACATGCGAATATTTTATGGTTTCTCTCGTATTGCTCTGTCAATGACTCGGCTAACACAGAAGATGTTGATTTTGTTTTGTCTAATGATTGCAAGGCAGCCTTCAAGGACTCAAAAAGTAGTTTGACTACAATACTTATTTTTACATTACCTAAATTGGGGAAAGAGTTAGTGATTTATACTGATCCTTCTTATTTAGGCTTGGGCTGTATGCTGATGCAGGAAGGTCGAGTTGTAGCCTGTGTTTCAAGGCAACTCAAGATTCATGAAAGAAATTACCAAGTTCATGATCTAGAACATGCAACAATTGTGTTAGCCTTGAAGATTTGGAGGCACTACTTGTATGGTGAGAAGTTTTTGGTATTTTTAGATCATAAGAGTATGAAATATTTGTTTCCTCATAGTGAATTGAATATGAGGCAGCGTAGACGACTTACGTTCGTCAAGGATTATGATTTCAATCTAGAGTGCCATCATGGCAAGGTAAATTTGGTTCCTAATGCGTTGAGTAGGAGAAGAACCAACAAAAAGAATATAGCTATTGATATAGCTTCTTAGTTTATATTTTTTTAAGAAGCTTAAGTGATGATGATTTGTGAAAGTACAGTTGGCACATCATCAACTTAGAAAGCTAGTTCCAAAGCTACTAATATTTTTTTTTTGCCCACATTCAGGCTGAACCGTAGATTATTCAATGGGTGGTTAGTTGTCATAAAGCTTGTCAAAATTATGTAGCACGATAAAGGTTAGCGGCTAGTGTTAATCATCTTGATTGGTCAGTTCCTGGTGATGGTACGTTACGATTTAGGGATAGATTATAGATTCCAATTTACGATCAGCTGAAGTAGGAGTTCCTATAGGAATCTCATACATATCATTACACTATTCATCTAGGTAACACTAAGATGTATTGAAATATGAGTCGTATTTATTGGTGGCCAGGGGTTAAGACTGATATTGCTGAGTTCATAAAGAGATGTGAGATATATCAGAAAGTTAAGGCTGCGCATAAGAAACTTGGAGATTCGGTGCATTCTCTTTCTATTTTTTATTAGAAATAGGAACATATATCGATGGATTTTGTTTTCGGTCTACCTCTGAGTTAGTGTAGGCATGATGCAGTGTGGGTTGTAGATGACAGGTTGACAAAGTCTCCAAATGTTTTGCCAATTTCCATGCGAGATGCGCTTGACAAATTGTGTGAAATATAAGTATTTGAGGTGTTAAGATTTCAAAGAGTTCTAGCGACAATTACTTTAGTTAAAGATCCAAGATTCATGTCCTGATTTCAGAGTGAATTGCAGAGACAATAGGGAACTATACTTAACTACAGTACGACATATCATCCGTGGATTAGTAGGCATACTGAGCGTCTGATCTTATTGCTAAAAGATATACTTCCAGCTTGTTTCTTAGAGTTCAGTGGTAATCGGGAGAAATACATTCCTCTGTGTGAGTTCTCTAAAAATAATAACTATCAGGCTAGCATTGGAATGCCTCTTTTTGAAGCTTTGTATGGTTGGCCTTGTTGTTCACCTGCGTGTTAGGCAGAGTTTGGATATATAGTTTTGTTGGAGCCAGAGTGGATTCAAGACTACCCAAAGAAAATTTAATAGATTCGCTAGCGTTTGACTCCGACATAGATAAGACATTAGAGTTATGTCGGTAAACATCATAGGTTTTTGGAGTTTTCAAATGGTAATTGTGATATGTTAAAGGTCGCACCAATGAAGGGCTATATAAATTAGGATTACATGGTGAGCTAGCTCAAAAGTATATTAGGTCACTCAAAGTGAAAGAAATAGTTGGTCCCATTACTTACAGGTTTGAGTTACCTCATCAACTAGCTAGAGTTCATAATGTCTTCCACGTGTATATGTTTCGCAAAACAGAGACTCAATACACTCCAAGGATATATTAGATTAAATATGATCTTCCTGAAGACTTATCTTAAGATGTGCAGCTTATTCATTCAGAGGCTGAAAACCAAAGAGATTCCTTGGATTAAGGTGGAGTGGCAATTTTACGGAGATGAGGAACTAACCAGGGACCAAAAATCTTATACGAAGGAGCACTATTCTTTTTTCTTCGAAACTATATGTAATATTATGTTTACTTTAATTTGGAGGATGAAATTTCTTTAACTTAGGGAGACTGTAACGACCCGTAATATTAAGTTGGTGATTAACATTAACCCGAATTTTAATTAACTCAAGTTAGGCTCATGGTTATGTCCGTCATACCTCGATTAGCATCTGCGTGGGCTTGTTTGATGATTTATAATTGTATGGCATGTTTAAATGAATTTATAGTTTGTAGTATAAAAGGGAAACTTAGATGAAAGCATATAATTGGAGAATAAATAATTAATTAACAAATTTTTGGTACACTAAGTGCAATAAAAGGGTCGTGAAATAAATGTGCGCGCACAAGAATACTTGTAGGAATGTCCGATAAATTTATTAGTGAGGAAATACAGAAGATATATATATAATTGATTTATAAATATATATTACTATAGGTTCGAATAGATTTATATGGGTCGTTGGATTGTCTCGAGATGGACGTAAGTAGAGATTGTGTTAAGATGTGTGTCACGATAAGTTGTGTCACCTTAGCACATTGCTCACTTGATCAGCCTCGACATAATGCAATGCGTATTTCAAGGAAAATCCATATATATAAATCAAAAGCTTCAAACTTATCATCATTTTTCGATTCGATTGAGAGAGATCAAGCAGCTGAAGCTTTTAGCTGTAAAGGATTGATCAGAGGAGATTGTTTAGCGTGACTTGAGGAGGTCAAACCACTGCAAATCAGAGATCATCACTGTAATTAAGTATAGGTTTAGTTTCTAAAGTTCAATTCATAAGTCGATGATGGTTTCTCTATGAGTTATTATTGTTGATTATTGGAATTAAGTTAAAACCTCATAAGAGGTCCTCCCTGAAATGAGTCATCCTATGTTGCCTTGAAGCTCTTCTTTCCTTTCCTCTTGTCCATTACCTTCTTAGACTTGTAATCAGCCATGATGTGGCTCGGTTTGCCAAATACGAAGCAAATGGTCTTACTTGATTTTCCTCCTTTGCTTCCACCCTTAAACTTCTTCTTGTACTTGTCACTCTTATACATTGTTTTGTTGAGCTTTCTTGAAAGCATAACTACTTCTTCCTTAAGATCATTGTCATCACTAAATTTTTCATCTTCGATGATCTCAACCGATAGTGTCGGTGGGCTATTTGCCTTCAAAGCAATCTCCTTCCTTTAATTCTTTATGCCACCACAAAGTGCTTCCAATCTCGTTCGGTCCTTTAGTTCAAGCTCATGGACCGTTAACTCTCCACATAGAGCATCAAAGGTGTATTCTCTAAGACTTTATGCCGATTGGATGGTATACTTCTTTGCATCTCATTCCTTAGGTGAGCCTCTAAGGGACTTGTACACCAAAGACTCTTGATCATAGTTTTTTCCAAGATTGATGATCTCATTCAAGAGCTTTGTGAACTGAGTAATGGCGGTAGCAAAAAGTTTCATAGTGCTCCTCAGGGATCCTTAATTTTGTCTTCTTCACTTGAATTGTACGCTCTTAATGTACTTCAAGCTTCTTCCAAACTTCATTGGTCGTTTGGCATGCACTAACCCGTTTGAACTCGTTTTCACTCAATGCACAAAATAAGTTATTCATAGCTTGATCATTTGAGAGCTCAATCGATAAGTCGGTATTTATATAATTTTAGTAGTTTATTTTAGTATATTAATTATGGAAAATCTTTAAAATATATATATATTTAATTATATTTATAGGTCATTTTCAGGTGAAACGGAGTGCGCAATTGAGTCTGAGGCGAAAAACTGCGTGGAATAGAGTATTTACTTGCAGTGATCGGATACCAGACAATTTGCTTTGAGTTACGTGCTCTGCGGTGGGTAGAATAGAGGATCAGCAGACAAATTAACACGTGGCAGCATCCTATTGGTCCAGCTCACCTAAACGTGCCACATGTCAGCCGCCATTGGCCCTGCTCGCCAAAAATTCCATGCGTTTCCAGCAGTCAGCCACGTGTTGCCTACGCATTGGCCCAGCTCATTTCTTACTGCCACATGGCTCCAATCATGTTCTGCCATCTCATCTGACACGCCATGTGACGCCTGCATAGCAGCACGTCCACCATTTCTACTCGCACAGCAGCTGTGAGTTCTTCCTCGGGATCTGTGCTGGTGCAATATCCCAGATTTTTGCACGATTTGTGCAAGCTTTCTCACCACCTCCCTTGCTGCCACGTGTCGTGCTCTCATGTGTCCACCACGTTAACAAAACATTTCTCCACCAATAATCGCGTGACACGTGGTAGAAGTTCCAGCTTTTAAGCACGTCACAGCAGCCTCTCCATCCAATCCGGTTCCGCTATATCAACGCCTCAAAGAGACTCCACCAATGGACGACTGACACGTATCCGGAAGACCAAATTTGAAGGCCCTGCAGTCGTAGGATGCTCCTCGGCGCAAGTGTCAATAAAGATACCACCAAAATTAGTTTCTCTCACCTCTTGGGATCAGTTTTTAGTAGTTTTATATATTAGGAGTCTTAGGTATTATATTTGAAACATCGACTATTATATTTTTAGCATCGACTTCTCTCGACGATTGCCTAGGTCTGCGGGGAAACAAGTCGAGATCACGGATTCATGGCATATTGTGTGAGATCTTTTATTTTATTATTTAATTTAATTTAATTCTCCTATTTCATTGTTGTTGGTTTGAAGGAATATGTTTTAGATCTAGGGTATGTATGTGGCTAGTGCATGCTTTAAGGTGGACAATCTATAGTTATTTGGACTGATAGTATCCATGTATTTGTACTTTTGGACCAATAAAGTGACGAACACTCACCCATTTGCCATAAAACCGTTTCGATTCTTGAGTGTGCAAAAATTGAATCTACGTTAAATCGGAAGCAGATGCGATCCTGAAGCGGATGCGATCTAGTTATTTAGGATTAGTGTTCCCACATACCCATATTATTGTTGTTAGTGTGTTAAAGCCAATTGGCGGCTGTCTAGGGTTATGCAATAATTAGGGAAGTAGTTAGTGGCGGACGTCCTGGCTATCGAGATTAGGGAAATAAGGAATTTATGGCAGATGTCGATTTTCTATAGCTAATCTAGGAGAATCTAAATTAATAATTTTTTAGGAAAGATTGAATACCATGATTGCCATTGAATCTTGATTCTGATTTGTGGAACTGTAGACCTAGGTGTTACTTAGGTATCCATTAATTGTTTTAAAAATTAGTTTAGTTATTTTATTTATTTAGTTTAGTTAGATTAGTTAGTTAAATTATTTATTTAAAACCCTTGATTCACTTTTTGTTGTTTTTAACCATAGAAAGACCACCAATCTCTGTGGGATCAACCCTTTTGCCACTATTCTACAAAATATTTTGTTTAGGAATTTTATTTTATTGAAGCGTTTGGCGCGTGTCAATTTTTGGCGTCGTTGCTAGGAATAGGTTTTCTTTCTTTGGTATTTTTTATTATTTATATTCATATTATTAATATTAATATTATTTATTTTTCTTTATTTATTTATTTTGATAAATTGGTGCACCCAATGAGTTTTGTTAGGTTTGACTATGGATTATTTTTTTAGTATAACGTGGGAATTTTTTTTTTGGAATTAACATGTTTATACGATTTTAGGTGTTTTGAGACTTAGTTGGGACATATCCAACTTAAGTTGCCGCATTAGTGGCGGGTTTTTGAGTTGACCCTAAACCCTAAACTTCATTTTATCATCTTGTTGATTTCACCTTTAGTTGAAAGACTTAGGGCTCGTAAGACTTGATAGGAATCTTTTAAGTTAACTCGTATGTTTACTAGTTCATGCTTTTGTTGTGATTGTTCTTTCATAGTTTCCTTAGTCACCTACACATGAGAGACATTGCGCGTTCATTAGTTTTTAGAGACTTTTTGTTATGCATGCATTTGTATCATCTTCTTATTTATTTATCCATGTTCTTTTTCACCACTATCTTTTCTTGTTGCATGGAATTCTTTGACTTGTTTTGAACCATGCAAACAAGGCTCAGAATAAGTTTTGGGGTATTTTAAGGATTGTGGATTGTGTTGGATGGATCCCTTTGCGAAAGACCGCAGGTGAGATCATTTAATTCTTTTTATGCAGTTATATGTGATTATCGTATGATAATGGTGGTGTTTTATATCATTTCTTCCATTTCTTTCATTTCTTTTCCTTTCATATTTCTTTCTCATTTTATTAGTAGTTAATACACTTTCAAGCATGTATTTAGTATAGTTATTTTTTTATTGTTTAGAGTCACCCGAAACTTTATTTCTTGCCTTTGGTTGTGGATGAGTAAATTATAGTTGCCTTTTTTACTTGAAATTTAGGGAAAACTAGGAGAAACACTCAATCAAGTCTGTACCCTACATTTTTATGATTTCATGATTAGGGACTTAGTTTATGGTTGGGCTTTGTGCTAGACAACGAAAGGGAGTAGACGGTCAGACTTATGCAAGTATTGATATTTTGACCCGCATTTGGAGAATTTGCTTGATCATAATGGAAGTGACAAGGGCTAACAGGAGTTTTTTGTTAATATAGAGAGTCCCAAAGGTTTCCATAGGAAATGGAGCACGAAAATTTGTGGTGGGAAAAAGTAAGAAAATCGATCCATAAGAAATGGAGTAGGGACTGTATTATTTAAAAACAATTGGAGAAAAAAAAATGAGAAAAAATAGAGAATATAAATTGAATAAAGGCGGAAATTGTGAAACTCCTCAAATAAAAGATTTAGCTCGAGTGCTTTCACTAGATTAGGTGAGATTTCTAAACTTTTGTGCTTGAAAGTATAGACCGAGAAAGCTCGTGAGTAGTTGATGACCTTTGTTTTGACCGAATCTATTTCTTCAAAGTGGGATCTTAATTGTGTTTGGGTTGCAAGTCTTGACATATCATATCTCCGAAATTTCTTGAGTGGCTTGTTAACTTTGTGATTATGTAAACTAAAGGAACTCCATGAATTTGAGTTGGGTATAGGATTAATTAGGTCATTGCATATTTATATTCGGAGTCTAGTTTAGTTTGTGTTGTCAGCTACACCTTTGCTTGGGATGTGCAAAGTCTTAAGTTTAAAGGTATTTGATAAGTCGGTATTTATATAATTTTAGTAGTTTATTTTAGTATATTTAATGTTGAAAGTCTCTAAAATATATATTTAATTAAATTTATTGGTCATTTTCAGGTGAAACGGAGTGGGCAATTGAATCCGGGGTAAAAAACTTCGTGGAATAGAATATTTACTTGAAGTGGTCAGATGCCAAACAATTTGCCTTGAGTTTCGTGCTGCGCGGTGGGTAAAATAGAGGATCAACAGACCAATTAACACGTAGCAGCAGACTATTTGTCCAGCTCGCCTCAACGTGCCACATGTCAGCTGTTCATTGGCCCAGCTCGCCAAGCATTCCATGCGTTTTCAGCAGTTAGCCACGTGTCGCCTCCGCATTGGCATATCCCGTTTCCTACTGCTACGCGGCTATAATCAGGTTCTGCTATCTCATCAGGTACACCATGTCACGCCAGCACATCTGCACATCCACTATTTCTCCTAGCATAACAGCCGTAAGTTCTTCCTAAAGATATGTGTTGGTGCACTCTCCCCGATTTTCGCACGATTTGTGCGAGAGGGCCGCTAAGGGCACCCCACCAATTCATGAAGGCACCCTGTTATTGAGGGCACAAACTGTTTTACCTGGGGCACCCAAAAATTAGCCCCGAACTACCGAAAATACCCCCTCGTGCAAACCCCTGAGCACCCCACCACCCTCGTGCAAACCCCTGGGCACCCCACCACCACCACCACCCTCGTCCACCGAACTCCTTGTGGAAGAATTCATTTGTTTTGAACCGACCAGTGAGAGGAATCCCCGAAATCGTGTTCTCAGTCCCTCGCCGTGTGTTTCTCCTTCGTGTTCGAGTTTTCTGCTTTTTGTAGGGTCCGGTGTGTGAGCCGATTTCGTCTCCAAATTAGGGCTCGGTTGAAGATCGTCGAATTAATTTGCATTTGGTAGAGTAGTTGTAATGTGTGTGTGGCGATTATTTCAAATGTAAAAAAATTGGGAAATCGTGGTTCTCGGCCACACAGGCCAGAGACTGTGTCAACTGTCTCGGCCAAGCATGGCCGAGACAGAAGCTAATATGTTTGGGAACTCGCAGTCTCGGCCACGAGACCGGAAGAGTTAACTGCGTATCGGTTGTCCACTTCCGAGAGGGTCTCATTAGGCTCGGTCGTCATAGGACGAGAGTCAGGCGAATTGAAATGGTCAATCCATCTCGGTGGTGTACAACCGAGACCTTTCTATTGGACTCGGTTGTACACGGCCGATATATTGGAATACTTGTCGGTCATGGGTGACCAAAATATGGGTTGTTTCACGAACCTGCTTGACCGATACATCAGAAATGGATGAATTTGAACATTACAGTTTGAAAAAAAATTTGGTTGTATGTCAAACTAACAATACAAGATTGAAAATCCATCACGACAATTTGCACCGAAACTTAATTAATTTTAAATCTCCGTAACATTCAAACTGACTCTAAAAAGGGTCCATCCATAAGTAAACAACAATCAAAACACAACAACAATCAAAACACAAAGACAACATTTGCATATACATAGAACATTCTACGAATTGGCAAAATTTCTAAATGTTTAGCCGTCTCGGTACAAGCTTTAACCTACGGTGTATCTAAATCTACAACATGTATGGTGGCTTCATGATCAGCAATTGCAATGGGCGCGATGTCTCGAAAAACGAATCCATCTCGCCAACCTTTGGCGCAGTCCTCAACGTACCGATCCCACGATGGATATAAGGATGGCAGCGGTGCATTCACACGCAACTGCACCTGTCAAAGTGAACAATAGAACATAGAAGATATTGTCACAAACCCGATTAAGGGGGAAACAAACCAATTCACAAAAAATCATTAAACTTACCCTAACCCAATGGATATTCCTTTCATTTGCCATTG
Organism: Stephania cephalantha; assembly: GCA_039657325.1. Taxonomy (NCBI): domain Eukaryota; kingdom Viridiplantae; phylum Streptophyta; class Magnoliopsida; order Ranunculales; family Menispermaceae; genus Stephania; species Stephania cephalantha. The sequence continues at coordinate 35,917,268 of CM077571.1, forward strand.
CAATGATAAGTCTGTTGTGCAATGACGACGGTGGAGTTCTACGTAGAGGTAGGAATGTGGAGGCACTCCCATGCGAGAGGTTGACGAGAATGACATTGAATGCGGTGGATACTAACAATCCCATGTCTGGAAGTGTCAACCATTATTTGAAAGATGCCCCCTCTTGCTTCTCTGGGCAATGCACCGCATTCTTGACAGTCTCGAAACTCGAGCCAAGCACTTCCCGCCAAAGGTCTTCATACACGATAATCTCATCGTACATCCTTCTACGCACAATCCTCCACCCGTCTACGTCGGCAAGTCGAAGCCCAGAGGCTATACACCGATATCCACAATTTCCATCGGAAACGACATCGATAATGGCCTCAACATGTGGTAACCAATCCGGTTCTAAGCAATGACTATAAGCCATGTTAGATGCACTTTGCGTGCGTCGACTGGCACGACGCATTTGTACAACCTTGCCTTTCTTCTGCCTAGAAGCTTTTGTGGAGTGGGAGGACTCAAATCCGATTGGAGACTGGGGTGCCTCCGATTGGAGACCCCGGTGTCCTCCCACCCGCATCCTCTACTTCCTGCTCGCACTCCACAAAAGACGAAGGTGGACTAATCTCCCTAAGCTGCCCACTTTCCCCTTCCCTACTCTCTGAGCCAGTCCCCTATATGTCCCAGACCTCTCACAGGCAATTTTCACCCTTCCCCTGCGCTTAATGCCCCCGGCATCCGAGCGCTTCGTTACTAACACAAACTTGTTCTCACCACCAATCATTTGGAGCCATGAAATAGCCGCTTCTCGAGAGGGGAATGGCTTAGAAGGTGTAAAAGTGTCCTTGTAGTCTGGAAAATTACTAGATAACGGCATTACCTGCAATACAAACAATGTAACATTATAATCAACCAAAATGTACAGCACAATCACAAAAAAACCCAAAAAAACATGTTCTCGGTTGTACAGGTCCGAAACTTTCTTCAGAGTCTCCCTTACGTACGACCGATATTTACTCATTACTCTCGGTCGTACCAGACCGTGACCCATGTGCATTCTATCGGTCCTCTATGACCGAGACGTTACCATACATCTCGGTCCTGCGAGGCCGAAACGATCGCGCACCCAGACAAAAACTTCGGATAACCGCAAAAAAAAACACAAAAAATTTGCAAAATTACCTCAAGGACGACCTCCTCTGGCACCGAAGCATTACAATCCTCCATTATACAGTGGAAACAACTTCGGATTTGAAGAAATTACTAAACCCTACGTTGACAAACAAATCATCATTTTCACTGTTATACACAACTAAACAGTTCTCAAAAACCCGAATATGCTTGTAAAACATTGTTACCTCGCTGTCGGACGAGCAAGAATCGATCAGCTCTTCGCCAAATGCAATGTGGCTGTCGCTTTGTGCTTCAAGCTTGCTGGTGGGGTGCCCTAACTCCTTGTCAAAATGGTTTGTGGGGTTTAAACCATTATATATATACAGGGGCAAAATGGTCTTTTCCATTTTTTCTGGATTTTTTTCAAATAAGTTGGGTGCCCTCATTAAATGGTGGGGTGCCCTTAGCGGCCCTCTTTGTGCGAGCTTTCTCACCGCCTCCCTTGCTGCCACATGTCGTGCTCTCCTGTGTTCACCACATCAACAACACATTTCTCCACTAATAATCGCGTGACACGTGGTAGAAATTCTAGCTTTTAAGCACGTCACAGCAGCCTCTCCATCCAATCCGGTTCTGCCACTTCAGCGCCTCAAAGAAACTCCACCAATGGACACCTGACACGTGTCCGAAAGACCAAATTTGAATGCATAGCAGTCTAAGGATGCTCCTCAGCGCACGTGTCAATAACGATACCACCAAAATTAGTTTCTCTCACCTCCCAACAATTTTTAGTAGTTTTATATATTAGGAGCCTTAGGTATTATATTTGAAACATCGACTATTATATTTTTAGCATCGACTTCTCTATACGATTGCCTATGTCAGCAGGGAAATAAATCGGGATCATGGATTCATGGCATATTATGTGAGATATTTTATTTAATTATTTAATTTAATTTAATTCTCCTATTTCATTGTTGTTGATTTTAAGGAATATGGTTTAGATTTTGGGTTTGTATGTGGCCAGTGCATGCTTTTAGGTGGACAATTTATAGTTATTTGGACTGATAGTATTTGTGTAATTGTGCTTTTGGACAAATAAAGTGACGAACACTCACCCGTTTGCTGTAAAACCCTTTCGGTTCTAGAGTGTTATCCGGTTAGGATGCGATCCGGTTATTTAGGATTAGTGTTCATACAGACCCATATTACTGCAATTAATGTGTTAAACCCAATTGGCGGATGTATAAGAATATGCATTAATTTGGGAAGTAGTTAGTGGCGGACATCCTGGCTATCGAGATTAGGGAATGTGGAATTTTCGGCAGATGTCGATTTTCTATAGCTAATCTAGTAGAATTAAAATTAATAACTTTTTGGGAAAGATAGAAGACCATGGTTGCCATTGAATCTTGATTCCGATTTGTGGAACTGTAGACCTAGGTGTTACATAGGTATCCATTAATTGTTTTGAAAATTAATTTACTTATTTTATTTATGTAGTTTAGTTAGATTAGTTAGTTAAATTATTTATTTAAAACCCTGATTCCTTTTTTGTTGTTTTTAACCATAGAAAGACCACCAATCTCTGTGGGATCGACCATTTGCTATTATTCTATGTAAAAGCTGGTTTAGGAATTTTATTTTATAGATGCGTTCCGCACGCGTCATCAATCATTGACTCCTCGGCGGTGTAGTCCTTTAAGAGCTTGTCCGGTGAAGTGTAGCCATTTTAGATTAAATTCCATAAATGCCTACTTTGTAATCTTATGTAGAACTTCATCCTCACTTTCCAATGAGCATAGTTTGTTCCATCAAAATACGAAGGCCTACTCGATGAGTTGCCTTCCCTAAGGCGAGCCGGATATAGAGTTTGCATCCTTGCACAAAAATATTCACAGATATGTTAGTAACACTTTAAGCAATAACCCGCTCTAATACCAATTGAAATCATACCCAAGAGGGGGTGAATTGGGTGTATCGAGAGGTTATCGCCTTTTAAAAACTTTCAACAAATAACAATTCTTAATGCATACACAATCAATAAGTATAAGTGCAATGCAATAGTGAAGGAGATATAAGACATGGAAAAGAGACACATGATTTATAGTGATTTGATCCAACTAATCTACATCCGCTACCTAACCTCCCAGGTTAGGATTTTCAAACCCCCTCTTATTTTAATGATAAGTGTTACAACCTAAGCGTACAAGCTTAGAATACCTAATCAAAAATTGGGACTTCCCACCTAGCCTCAACTAGGGTTTATGCCTAGCCTGAACTAGGTCTTCTTTTTAATTAGATCCCACTAAGGCTTACAAGAAATAGATGAATATAATGAAAATCAGCTTTACAAAGTAAAGCTACAATAAGTTATATTACTAGTAAACCGCCTAAAGCCTAACAACTCTAATGCATGCAATTATGAATATGAATGAGATATGAAAATATATCATTGATGTTCCACCCATCTGAAAAATGAAACTGACTAAACCAACTCGATGAAATAATCATGGATTCCAATATGATGAACGAGTAGTTTGATAAAAAACAAGATACAACACAAAATCTTATTGAAATTAATCATAGGGTTTGTAAAACCAAGTTTAAGTGCAAAACATAAGACAAATGTGTTCAAGAACACAAAAAATGATTTTCACATATAAAGGACAACAAAAGATGTAGTTTAAGCATAATAGAGCTAAGAAAACAAACTTTCTTACCATCCGAATTGAGAGAGAATCAAATCAGCTCTAGAGAAGTGGTTTCAAGCCTTAGAACACCTCAGTTACACCAGCTCTGAGGATGATTCAGTAGCCTCAAAAGATCCATAGTAGTTGAACACAAAAATTAAGATATTTGGTGCGAAAACTTGGACACAAGTGAGTTTTTGAGCTTGAGAGGATAAAAGAATGTTCTAAGTAGTTTGTTAATGGTTTCCCAACCTATTTAACAGTTTACGGCCATGATCTTGATCCAAGGGCCCAAAATCAATCATTGATTCAAACTAAAGCAAAGTTGTACGTTTTTTAAAAAAGCTGTCAGGAAACTGGTTAGCGCGCTAGGTGACATCATTAACGCGCTAATTGCTGGTCACTAATGAGTTCCATTAACGTGCTAACTAGCAAGGACTTGAGACTAAATAAGTTCTAGTCTCAAGTTAGCAACTCCCTAACACACCTTTGACTCAACTAAACATCTGGGAACACATTAAACATGTTTAATATGAGTCATTGGACCCGTTTAGACTACTTGGATGATTTTACAAATCCTAAAAATCGAAAATCCCAGGCTCATGAAACATGTAGGGGCTTTTCTGGAAATATTTGGCATATTTTCCAATAAATCATTCAAATTGAGTTTGGTGCATTCAAAACCAATCACAATAGTTTCTTCAAATCCAATACATATGTAAAAACTCATTTTCATGATATAAAACCATTTCAAGTTATGAAAAGTAGATAGTACTAAAACCAAAACTTTAAATTTTTGTAAAACACAAAAAACATGATACGCATGAATATAATGCATTTGGCTTGCATAATTGGGCTTATATACCTTAAGTAGTTTGTACAAGTTGTAATGTAAGCTTTCGGGTACTTATATTCTTATATGAGCCAAATCTTGAACTTATGAGAATTCATTTTTCCTTTTGAACTTGTGATTCATAGCCAAGTTTGATGTTCTGAAAAATACTTAGCAAACTTGTTAGAACCCTCTCACTTTGTTTATTGCCATCAAAATTCCTGGTGAAGTCAAAGTTACTAACCACTTAGTCCAACAATCTCCCCATTTTTGATGATAACAAACTATGTGAACTTGATAAACAAATGATATATATTAAGTGCACATCAATTCATAGCAAGGTCCAAATCTTAAGTTCAAACCAAGAATTTTTCCCCCTTTTGATAACATCAAAAAGCGAGTATGGAGCTCCCCCTCACAACATGCATGAATAGAGATACAAATAAGGAATATGAAAGCATTCCATCCATAGGGAAGATTACATAAAAAAGAACATAATAACTCAGAGAAACGCAAAATAAACATGTCAGCCCCCTCGTCATTAAGATGACTGAGCGTCCTAGATTATCTAAATCCTTTGATAATCTAGTCAGCGTAATCTAATCTTTTAACTTTGACCTCAAAATACTTTAATCTAATCATTAATAAAGCACCAAAACTAAAGTTATATCCTCAATGAAACTTAATTCATGATTCGTTCAATTGGAGCAAATTAGGAAATCATACGAATTATATTCTATATTTGGTAAAAATTTCAGCAGCACTTCCCCTAAAAGTGGCATGCCGAAAAATTTTCACCTAATAGACTGCACAATGGGGAGATGACTAGAAGGACTCGCAACTCCCCGCAGTTCATAATATATATCAAATTCGAACTTCTAAATTAACTTAAAGTCTATGATAACTTAATTTCAACTTTACACTCCAAAATACACCTGAAACTAAAATATAAATCTTTCAACATAATTTAAGCTTACTTAGGAGACTCTTATAACCATTCAATGAAAGTTACGCCCTACTCCCATCCAAAGAATCCCAAAATAATATGTATATGTAAATAATTTACAACAAGAATTTAGTTTAACTTTTGAAAACAATTACCACAATCTTCGAGTCTTGTCCATTCATCCATTATTTTCATATAAAATTAGACACCATCAAAAACAACTTAAAGATGTCAGACAAGTAAATTCCTACATTGATCTGTATTCCTGCAATTATTAGTCTGATACATGGAGACATGTAATTGCTTTTCCAAATATTCAATAAGATATATGCGTCAACGTGACATGCAATCCACTTTGTCGCTGTCTCCTAACTATAAGTAGATGTCGACTTCCAAAAATAGTATAGTGACAGTATTAAGAAATCATGAAATGTAAAGATAACTTGTCGGTGTTAGACTCTGCTAGTCTCACTGGATGACGTAGAGGCAGGACTGAAACCAAGTTTCAATCAAACCAGACTCTGAAACAAGCTTATCCCCCTCACTCACTCTATGTATGCATGACCAAGAATGATAAAATGCAATGCAGACTATGATACAATTACAGGTACAAAAATATTCAATCAATAGTAAAGATTACTGTAGGGTTTACTTACAACCAAACCAACTTTGAGCTTAATTTTCTAGGTTCTTGAAGCATCGGATCACCTTGAAGATGGTTCTAATAGCTTCCCTGCATATCCAATTATATTATGGGTAATGCTTCAAGTGAAACCAAATCATGAACCCAATGAAAATTGTGGCTAAAGTACTCTCGAGAACAGTTTCTAAAACCATTAATTTATATAACTGTTTCAATTAGCTTTCAACTAGCCAACTTAACTTTTCAACCTTGAAAACCTCAATATTTTTCATGATGACCTAAAAAGAACTCGTATTACGCATGTTATATTTTCCATAGAATCTAAGAACACTCAAATCGGATCACCAACGGAGAAGTTATGAGTTTTCCAATATGGTATGTTAACTAGGCAAACTTTATTTATTTTGAACTAAAAAAAACTTCTCCAAATTAATATTTTCTCAATTAAATACTCAAAAGTCGACAACAAACACCATGAAATCACTCGATACCAATGCCAAAATAATTTCATAGCCCGTGGAGTCAAATTGGATTAAAACCAATAATTAATATCAATTATTAAAACATCTCCAAAATAGTTATCAACTGAATTGCATTAGTTCACCTCATCAAAACCCTAACCCACGTCGATGGGATTTATCCCAAATTGATGCAAATCAATTCAATACATCAATTAACAACAATTCCTACCAAATTCTATCAAAACCTCGCAAAATAAATTGAGAAATTGGGAGAATTCAAATTGAATTGAGGAAAAATGCTCGACATTGAGAATTTACTAAATTGCAGGCCAAATACCTCGTTTACACCATGGAAATTTAGTTTGAATTGACTGCATTGCGATGCTTTACAGTTTTGAGGAAAGAAACCGGGTGAAAATCAGACGTAAGGAGCTCCATAAGCGAAGGAATCGGTAGAAGGGTCTAGTGAACGTTCGAACAGAACGTTGCTTAATTTCTTTTCATTTATTAATTCCAGAAATCCTTATTTTGACGTGTTTTGACTTTCTACACTCGTTTTCGATTCAATTTTTCATCAAATTGAACCGAACTCTTGACAAAATAGTCCATCTTCATGAAAGGTCCGTAACACTGGTTTCGTCACACTAAAACCCCGAAAATCTTAACTTTATCCAAGACATATGGAACCTATATGGACCAATTCTTTTGTCATACTTAACCAAATTTGCACTAGTTTGGACCCAATCTCAACCTCGACTACTGTCAACCAACACAAAACTGGAAATAAGATCTCGCACAAACTTCGTCTCATTTTACACTACATGGGATCTCGACTTACACGCAAATCGAGACATGTATACACCTTACCAACTACCACCAAATCGTCCAACAATTTCAACTCCTCGATGATCAAGCTTTGCATATCTCGAGGTGCATCCAATGTATATTTTTATTTGATTTTAAACTATAGTATTCATTTATATATATTTATATATAAACTATACTATATATAAATATATACAAACCTATATATATTTTCGCGGCTATAATTTCGCCAAACGCGCCAACGACCAACATTGGGCATGCACACTATTGTACATCCCACGCGTGTCACCCTCGACCCCGAGTGTCACTAGGCGTCCGCCATTTTATTTATTATTTTATTTAATTTCGTGATTATCTTTTCAATTTACATCCAAATAAATCCCTGAGAAATACCCCAATTTCTCTTAAAGTTGGAGAATTTACGAAAGCGCTCCAAAAAACTTCAAAACAGCTTGTCTCGCACGCAAATCAAGGTGTGGGCCCACGTCAAATCATTTAGTCTATTTAAAGTCTAAAATCCCAATTTTCAAACTTGTAATTTTTTTACGAAGCTTCAAACAGTTGCTCGGGTCAAGATTTAAATTTCCATGGAACTCGTGTCAACACGTATCTCGAGACCAAAACCCCGAAATTATTAAAATTGGAGAAAATCCTTCAATGCACTTTGGAACTCACGGACACCGCATATACACTCCAGTTAACCCTATTTCGGATCAAAATAGTGTATAATACATCAGATAGGCACACAACACACAAAAATAATATTAAAATTTATGATCTCTAATCCGTAATACGTGGGTCCCATCTTAGATACCTAACTCTCAAATTAAATCCAAAAATACTTAATTAGCCTCTTAATTAAGTTTATAAAATTCTCGGATGTAACAAGCTTGCCAATTAATAAAAATTTCGTCCTCGAAATTTAAACTTACAGGTTGGTGAACTAAAAGAGATATGAGAAAATGATTCCTCGTATTTAACTCTTTTAGTTCATAACTGTAAAACTTTATCCAATATGAACCGTCAATTGGACCCAATCACCTTCGTTGTATTCAACAACTTGATAGTAGAGCTCATAACCATTTATACTTTTCATTTCCAACATTTTGGTTTAATGAAAAGTTATCTCCATTACTTTGTCAATCTTGACAATTTTGGAATTTCTAACAAGTTAAACAATCAATTTTACAGAATATTCGATAACCTTACTTCATTTCACATTTCATACCTTGAATCTCATTAAAAAATCAACACTTAACAAGACCTAGCCTATGTTGTTTTTCAATAAAACAATTATCATTATCTTACTGAACAACTATTCCACAAACCGTTGATAATTCTTTCCATATCCACCTAAACTCTGGTACACATACCAATTTGCTTTCTCATCACTGATCATTCCTTATTAGAATTTTCGATCGACTAATTCTTAAACCATCATCAGTCTGAATATAAGTGATGCAAATAATATTTGAGCACGACATTAGATACAAAGTAGAGTTTCGTGTCTATCTGATCCATCATCATTCTAGCGTTTCTCAACAGAAACCTGAAATTACATAAGTCATCCCATGAATATAGATCTCTAACTACATCTGTCATCCTATGACAAGAGATCTCAATCTCAATCCGATCAAAAAATAAAACTTGATGCACAGTGCAACTCCCACTCATTCTTTAAATGTCTACTCATAATATCATTTATATTGTGGACTAGAAAGCAATTAACAATTCTAACTCGTCACTCAATTCACTTAACTTTCTATTGGGCTAGTTAGAAAATTAACAACTTTTCTAATTTGTCAAATCGTTTTCTATACATAAGTTCACCAAGAACCTCATTTCATTTAATTTCTGAGATCTCTCATCGGCTCGATCAATATTGTTCACTAGACATCTCTCATTACCTGAATAGAGGCAGTTATTCTTAACTTGAGTAGACATACAATTTTTAAACAGAGATATCAACATATTCGATGATTATACTCTCACAGTATAACTTTTAACTTATATCACATACAAGTTTATAAAATGTTATCTGTTTTTCATTTCTACTCAATTACAATGAAAGAATATTCTATTCTTCAAATATACCAAGTCAGATATATTATCCTCTATTTAGTATTTTCATCCACCAGTAACATTGATTAATTGAGCTGTAAGTTGTACGTCTCTTTTCATTTCATTTGTATCTTCACCATCATTTCAAGTATCTACATCAACTCCAATTTACAATAACTAGTGTTTTAATTTAAAACATCACCACTAACTGATCACGTGGTGTAGCGCTACATTTGAACCAATATACAACAGATTCACTGATATTAGTTGTACATTATTTTGGTTAAAATTTTCCAATATTTGGAGTTTGATTTCTTAGTAAGATCCTTGTGAAGATATATTAAGTTTCATTAAACTTATAGTTTGATATTCTAAGTTGTATAAGGACTCGTTGACCTGAAATTCCCCTTTTCATAATAATGTAAGAATGTCTTGACCATTTAGTTGCCTATACTTCAGCTTTCAATTGACTCCAAAGAAATTTCACATACTTTTTTTATTCCGACTGTCACGAATTCATTCGATTATTTAAAGACTAGTGTCGCGATCACTAGACTTCTACACTGTGAATAAATCGTGATTATAAAACATAGTTACTTAGAACTTTGGTCATGAACAACTACTTCAGTGTCTGGCCTTGACTAAAGGAGTCCGTTCGTGTCACTTCCAGCAGTCACAAGTCATTTCAACATTTCATTTTATTTTATCCACAGAGTTTATTCCGTTCAATTCTTGTCAATCTTAGCTATTCTCAGATTGATCTCAATCTTGGCCCCTTTATAAACTTACCACAATTTTTTATCAACAACCATGCCACTTGCATCTCCTAAATCTTTATTTAGAAAAGCAATTTATATTTTTTCTCTTTTCGAAAACTTAGTTAAGGATACTATGACTTCTTATGATCATTCAATCAATTGAAGTTTTTCTTAGCTAACCTTTATTCGAAACAGAGAAATTTTGCGACTCAAACAGTTCTACTATTTATTATTGCCTTAATTTGTTTCCATTAGTCTCAAACTTCCCGACTTTTCTTTTTTTCAAAAAAAAAATTGTTCCTTTTAAGAGACTGTGTAATATAATTTTGTATCTTATTGTTCATCAAATTACTTTTGATGAATTCACTTGTCCGATGTTGTTTAACTGAAGAGATAAAAGAATTTGAATTTCCAATACCTTGATTAACTTAATAACTAATCAAATTACTGAAGGATACTAAGTCGACCTTTTAAGCCTTTTCGATGGAAATTCTTGATACAGGAGCTCATACTAACATCCTTTACCAATCGCTTACGAATTCTCAATCCTTATGTCTATCTTTGCCTTAGTTATTTTTTTAGGCTGTAGTGATAAGCAACATTACTTAATGTCATTAGAAGTTATTATTGGGTACTTTGAATCTCAAAACACAATCACTTGTGTTGATGTTTGATAGCTAATCCAAGCTATTATTAAATCATTCCCCCAATGCCTTAGCCTCTAACACGTTGATCATATCACTACACTTTTTATTTTTAAGTTAGAAATTTATGTTGACCTTTGTTTCATAACAACACCTAATCTGGTGTTAACAGAATTACTTCTAACCCGTGTATTTCAAGTTGCTTTATCAATTTTTTTATTCAACTCATAAAACTACTTAAACAATGTTGCTTATGGATAAGTAGCTTGAGTAATAAACAATCAAAAGTTTCAGTACTTCTTTTTAGAATTCATTTGATTGTTTTCAACTGTGGTTATATTCCACATTTCGCTTGATGTTTTGTTTCGGAAAAGGAGACAATACTTTGCCTCAAAGTATTTTATTTTAATAGAAACCGACTTAGATAACTTGATTGATTCAATCATAATTTCATTATGATTTTAAGTCATAATTCAGTTTATCTAATCAATTTCTACTTTCAAAACCACGTGTCTCTGTTTTTCTTCTTGAAACTATTTTAACATTTCCCTGAACGTTCTATAATTGTAATAGTTCGATACTTTCAATTTCTAAGAAATACATGTTCAGTACTTACTTACCTAAATCATTTGGACTTTCTTTCCAACAAATCTCCTATTAGTTTTATAACTGATACTTTCATCAGTATATTAGTACCAAACTACTTACAACACCTTTGTGAATTTAGACTTCATAAGTCCATTTCACATTCGATCACGCTCAGTTTCGTTTAATAAGCATATTCTCTCTTTTAATTATATGTTTCTAATCGTCGTATCTTACGAGTTAAGTACCGAACGAAGAAGAGAATAAACTTCCTATCTTATATCTAGCCATAATACATACATACAACACAAATATAACACAATCATTGAAATACCCCAGCACGCGGTCACTTCCCAACTAATTGTGCTTAATCACTCTTTGGCTTTCAACCAAACTATAACCTCAATTAAGCCAACCTTAGGCTCTGATACCAAGTTTGTTTGCCCCCTTGTAATTAAGATGAATGACCGGCCTAGAATATCTAAATCCTTTGATAATCTAGTCAGCTTAATCTAATCTTTAAACTTTGACCTCAAAATACTTTAATACAATCATTAATAAAACTCCAAAACTAAAGTTATATTCTCAATGAAACTCAATTCATGATTCATTATATTAGAGCAAATTAAGAAATCATACGAATTTGATTCTATATTTTGTAAAAATTTCGGCAGCACCTCTCCTAAAAGTGGCATGCCGAAAAACTCTCACCTAATGGACAACATAATGGGGAAAATGCCTAGAAGGACTCACGACTCCCCACAGTTCATAATATATATTAAAATCGAACTTCTAAATTAACTTAGAGTCTCCGGTAACTTAATTTCAAATTTACACTCCCATATACATCTAAAACTAAAATATAAATCTTTCAACATAATTTAAGCGTATTAAGGGGACTCTTATAACCATTCAATGAAAGTTACGCCCTACACTCATCCCAAAAATCCCAAAATAATATAAATATATAAACAATTTACATCAAGAATTTAGTTTAACTTTTGAAAACAATTACCACAATCTTCGAGTATTGTTTATTCATCCATTCTCTTCATATAAATCAGACACCATAAAAAAATAACTCGAAGATGTCAGACAAGTAAATTCCTACATTTATTTGTACTCCTGCAATTATTAGTCTGATACATGGAGACATGTAATTGCATTTCCAAATATTCAATAAGATATATGCGTCAATGTGACATGCAATCCACTCTGTCGCTGTCTCCTAACTATAATCTAACTTCGACTTCCAAATATAGTACATAGACAGCATTAAGAGATCATGAAATGCAGAGATAACTTTTCGGCGTTAGACTCCGCTAGTCTCACTAGACGGCATAAAAGCAGGATTGAAACCAAGTTTCAATCAAAGCAGACTCTGAAACAAGCTTATCCCTCTCACTCACTCTATGTATACATGACCAAAAATGATAAAATACAATGCAGACTATGATACAATTACAGGTACAAAAATATTCAATCAATAGTAAAGATCACTGTAGGGTTTACTTACAACCAAACCAACTTTGAGCTTAATTTTTGGGGTTCCCGAAGCGTCGGATCACCTTGAAGATGGTTCCAATAGATTCCTTGCATATCTAGTTATATTATAGGTCATGCTTCAAGTGAAACCAAATCACGGAACCCAATGAAAACTTCAACCAAAGTACGCTTGAGGACAATTTCCAAAATCATTAATTTATACAATTGTTTCAATTAGCTTTCAACTAGCCAACTTATGGTAACTTTTTAACTTTCAAAACCTCGAGATTTGTTATGATGACTTATAAGGAACTTCTAGTACGCATGTCATACTTTCCATAGCATCTAAGAACACTTAAATTGGATTACCGACGGAGAAGTTATGACTTTTCTAATATGGTATGTTAAATCCTCAAAACTTTATTTATTTTACCAATTAAATCCTTAAAACTCGACAACAAACACCACGAAACCACCCGATACCAACACCAAAATAATTTCACAGCCTGTGGAGTAAAATTCGATCAAAACCAATAATCAATATCAACTATTAAAATATCTCCAATATAGTTATCAACTGAATTACATTAGTTCACCTCATCAAAATCCTAGCCCACGTCGGTGGATTTTATCACAAATTAACAATAATTCATACTAATTTCTATCAAAACCCTACGAAATAAATCGAAAAATTGTGAGAAATCAAATTGAATTGAGGAAAAATGTCCGGCATTGAGAATTTATCGAATTGCGAGCTGAATACCTCATTTCCATCGTGGAAATTTAGCTTGAATTGACCGCATCATGATGATTTACAGTTTTACGAAAAGAAACCTGGCGAAAATCGGACGTAGGGAGCTCCGTAAGCGAAGGAATTGATGGAAGGGTTTAGGCAACGTTCGAACAGAAGGTTCTGTTGAAATGTATAAAATGAATTGATTGATTTTTTTCTTTATTTATATAAAAACCCTAAGCCGGTTGTCAACAGCTTAATTTCTTTTTATTTATTAATTCCTGAAATCCTTATTTTGACATGTTTTGACTTCCGACGCCCTTTTTCGATCCGATTTTTCACCAAATTGAACCAAACTCTTGACGTAACCGTTTATCTTCATGAAAGGTCCATAACACCAGTTTTGGTTATACCAAAACCCTAAAATTCTTAACTTTTTTCATGACATACATAACCCTTATGGACTAATCCTCTTGTCATATTTAATTAAACTTGCACCAGTTTGGACCCAATCTAAACCTCAACCATTGTCAACCGACATGAAACAAGATCTCGCACAAACTTCATCTCATTTCACACTACCTACGATCTCGACTTACACGCAAATTGAGACGTGTATGCACCTCACCAACCGCCACCAAATCGTTCAACAATTTCAACTCCTCGATTATCACGCTACACATATCTCGAGGAGCATCTAATATATATTTTTATTTGATTTTAAACTATTGTATTCATTTATATATATTTATATATATAAACTATATTATATATATAAATATATACACACCTATATATTTTCGCGGCTATAACTTCACCATACGCGCCAATGGCCAACCTCAGGCATGCACACTATTATACATCCCACGCGTGTCATCCTTGACCCCCGAGTGTCACTAGGCGCCCACCAATTTATTAATTATTTTATTTAATTTTGTGATTATATTTTAAATTTTAATCCAAATAAGTCATGGAGAAATACCCCAATTTCGCCGAAAGTTTGAGAATTCGCCGAAGCGCTCTAAAACTTCCGAACAACTAGTTTCACATGCAAATCAAGGCTTGGGGCCCACGTCGGCATATTTAGTCTATTTAAAGTCCAAAATTTGAATTTTCAAACTTACTTGTAAATATTTTTGGCGAAACTTGAAACGATTGCTCGGGTCGACATTTAAACTTCTACGGAACTCATGTCGACAAGTAGCTCGACACCAAAACCCTAAAATTACTAAAATTGGAGAAAATTTTCTAACGCGCTGTGGAACTCCTGGACATCGTGTGGGCGTGTATACACTGCACTCACTTTAAAAAAAACAATAGACTACAACACTTTACAGACAATGTTTCCTAGAAACCTTGTGAAATAACCTTTATAACAATGGTCCTCCTATGCCAGCACGCAAAGTTATTTTGAGATCCAAATTCATAACGTTTTTAGAGAAAACTTATAATAAGTTCATATTATAAGGTTTTTTAAACCTTGTTGAATCTATGAATAAAAAAGGTTTCGCAACCCAAACATGCCATTTCAACGTGTTTTGGTCTCCATACTCCAATTTCGCGCCCAACAATTTCGCCCTAAATTGAAAGAGCGCCAAAGCCAAAAGCCAAAAAGGGGTTTCGAGTCTTTCGACCATTAAAAAATGGGGGGTTTTGTCACTTTCATCTGAAACCCTAGAACATTAATTTAAAAGCCTTGGAGAATTGCACCCGACTTGGAGAAAGCGAGAAGGGTGAAGTTCGTGTCATCAGAGCTGCTCGATCTCTCTCCTTGCTGCTCGAACTCTTCTCCGTGCTGCTTGATCTCTTCTTTTTAGACTATTTTGTACTGTAAGGTTTTCTATATATTCATGTAATTTCTTCTCTCGTTTGTAGTAAATCTCCCTTTTTTGCATTTTAATTGATTAGTGTGTGAGGTTGGTTTTTTTTATGTTGAATTGGCTTGGTCTATGGCTTTGCTATTAAGGCTAGGTTCCCTTTGTTTTTTTGGTTTGCATTTGGAAATTTGAAGAGCATGCCATAATCTCTTCAAGGATTACGACTCCATTTGGCTTGACCGTTTGGAAATTCCTTACAAGGATGAGTTGACTAAACTACAACTTCAAATACTCATGTCGTAAGGTGTTTTTTTTTTTTTGTAAATTATGGCTTCTAGAGCAATGATGGGGCTAAGAAATTAGGATAGGGATAAGGGAGTCTTAAAGACTTATTTTTTTTAACAATTATTGTATAGTCGCCTCTGTTTCATGAAAAAAAAGTCAAGGGTTTTACACATACTTTGCTCTCCATTTCATTTAAGGCCTCCTTATTTTTGTGAAGCATGCTTGCTGATTGGCTTTTGATTTTAGGATAGTGATTAATTAGAGTCTTTTGTGTTATATGTCGAACATGAGCATCAAGCTAATCATGGTTTCATTGGTTTCTTTTTGTGCAAGCATTGTGCTCATTTTGAAGCAAGAGGTAAGGGTCTTATATTTTTGTGTATTCCCTACACCTCTAAATGTAATTATTATTATATACATAATGATAAAAAAGCGTACCACCTCCATTCATCCAAAAAAAAATCTTCTGCATGGGTTTCTCATGCTTCAGGTTTTTAGTTTTTTTTTTTTGTTTTATGAAACTTTAGGTTTTTAGTTTTCTAAACTATAGATTTGATTTCTTTTTGGGGGTAAGCCCTTTTGTTTGAGTCGAGATTTTTATTGGGTGACTTAGATTTGCACTTCGTTTGAGTTTTGGGTAAGCATGGTTTTGGGATTTTGTTTATTTTGTTTCTCTTGAATTTTTTTTGCTTCTTAAGATTTAAGATTGGCTCATGATCTAGGTTTTTTGTGAATCGTTACTAATCTCTTCAAATTATGCATAGAGATCATTGATTAGCCTAAAAAGTTTATGGTGATTTTATTGTTTATTACATAATTAGAGATCTTCCACCGATTTTGAAAGAGCTAGGGTTTAGGGTTTTAGGATTGAGAATGTTTTATTTGAAGCGCAAGTTAAGGTGTATGATTTTTTTATATAAGAATTTAGGTACTTAAAATGAATATTGAAAGAAGTAAAAAAGTAAATATTCGTTATATTGCAGTTTTTAGCATTTGAAGGGGGAGATTGTGTAGTGGAAAGCTCAGAGATTGTAATGGATACGTGCATGATTGGTTAAGCTTGCAATGTGTTAATTTACAGAGACATTGGTAAGTTGTGTAGTTTAGATTCGGCTTGATCAAAATTCTTTGATACTTGCGGTTTAAACAAAAAATTGTAATACTTGAAATATTGTACAAACAAATAAAATCAGTCTTGATTTTTTAAATCTCTTATCTTTTGTTCTATTTCAACTTAGGCTTATTTGGTGGAGGCCATGCACCACAATTTTCCTAATGTTTGAAGCATTTTAGTTGATGTATAGTAATTGTGAACAAGGCGAGGCTGCTTACTCACTTACCACCATGTTGTAGACCTTTCTTATTCTTTCTTTCTTAATTCCGTATCAATCTTATGTCTCTTTAGAGCTTTCGACTTTTCTTTTTTTTTTTGGAGTGAAAACAAATTTTTTGTTCTCATTTACCTCTTTTATATATTTTTATTTTCATAAATACAAAGACAACATAACAAGACATAAACTATTTTGACCAACTAATTTGGAGTTATTTACCTTACCATTAATTAGTTCTTGTTTGCCCACATAATTTTTTTTCCTACACTAGCACTTGAGATAGCATATTTTTGAAGATAAAAGTAGAATAATGGGAGGACAACAAAGAGGTGAAACTGCTTCATGATTTCTTTTAGAGGACTTATTGAGTGGAAAGAAGTATGAATTTGTGTTCAACAAGTGAAGATGAAACTTAAAACTCATTTTTTTTTTAAATTTTTTTTGAAAAAACTCTATGGAAAAGTACGATATTAATTAAAGAGGCTGTAATATGTTCATTGAGGTTCATTTTTATATTTTATTTTGTAGGGAAAATTAATTGATTATTGCCTTGCTTTCTTTAAATATTTTTTTGTTAGGCATAGGCAGTTTTTTCTAGTCCACTCTAAAAGTTTGGGCATAGGAGAATTTCTCCATTGTTTGAGCCGAAATTTGTCCGTAGTTGCTAAGGTTTTTTCAATTGTACCTATTACGTTTGCTACTTCTTTGTTTAACATTGCTTTATTTTTGTCTGTATATTTATGTCTCAAGTAGATAAAAAGATAGTAGTTGTGATTGTTTAGCATTCCTTATAGGTAAATTACATATTAATTTGTTTCTAGATTTGAATTATGCAAGTTGCACCCTGCTTGAATCATTTTTTTCTATCATGTTTACTCTCTAGTCTTTTTGGTTTGGTTGACAAACTAGGATTTTTCATATGAAATTATAATAGATCTCTTGTGAAGTGAGTTGAAAGGTACTTTGGTGCATTCATAAAATTTACGTGATGCATATTTTTAGAAATAAGTTTATTTGATGATTAACGCAGGTTGATATTTTATGCAATGGATAAAACATGGGTGCATTCTTCAAGGCTGAAAAGCATCTTAATGCATTTTGACTTCTTTTCATTATTGATAGTAGGAACTTAGAGTAGCTAAAATAATATCCTATTTTTTGTAGATTTCCCATAGAATATAAAAATGAGGCAACGGATTTTGTCAACAATGCACGTGCAAATAATGGAGGTATAGATTTAATAGTATGCCCTTGTAATAAATGTAGAAATTGGAAGCGTCATTCTTCCGACATCGTGTATGAGCATTTAGTGATTAACGAGATGGATCCTTCATATACAACATGGGTACTTCATGGTGGAACATCTTATTCATCTACTTCGCGAGATGTTGAGGACGTCTATGGGACCAATCAAATGTACAAAGATCACCAACATATAGAAGATGCAACTGTATCTAAAAATATGATTGTAGAGGAAGGCAATGAGATAATGGTGAAAGATTTAGAAGAAAAAGTTAAGAATGTAGAACTTCCATTGTATCCAGGTTGCACATATTTGAGTCATGCCCAAAATGTAGAGCTGGGAGATGGAATAAACAACATGGGACAAGTAATGGCATGAAGAACTTTTCTCAGAAAGTTTTACGTCATATTCCAATTATTCCAAGGATAAAAAGGATGTTTGGGATGGAAAAAATTGCTGACCAATTAAGGTGGCACAAGACTCATAAAAGAAAAGATGGTAACATGGGACATCTAGTTGATTCTCTTTAGTGGGATTTGGTGAATTGGAGATGGAAATCATTTTGAGATGATGCACGGAATATTAGATTTGGACTTGCTATAGATGATTTTTGCCCTTTTTAAGAGCTTAGCACTAGGTATAGTTCTTGGCATGTGGTTTTAGCTACATATAAACTTCCTCCATGGCTCTGTATGTCAAAAGATTATTTGATGCTTTCATTATTGATCTCAGGAGCAAAACAACCCGGTAATGACGTAGATATTTACCTAGCACCACTTGTTGATGAGTTGAAAGAGCTTTAGGTCAATGGAGTGGAAGTGTATGATGCTTTAGTGGGTCTCGATTCAACCTTAAGGCAATTTTATTGTAGACAATCAATGATTTTCTAGCATATGGCAATTTATCTGGTTGGTCCACCAAGGGAAAGTATGCATGCCCAGTGTGTCACATTAGCACTTGTTCAAAGTGGTTGAAGCACAGTATGAAACATTGTTTTATGGGTCATAGGAGGTTTTTAGCTATGGATCATCCATTATGGTCAACATGTGCTTGGTTTAATGGAAAAAAAGAACATAGAGGTAGACCGTGTGTTTTAACAGGTGAAGATGTTTATAGACAAGTTAAGGATTTGGTAAATGATTGGGGAAAAGGGAAAAAAAAGGAAAGGAAAAACAACTTCCTCCACCCCAACCCTGGTAGAGAAAAGGAAAAAAGAAAAGAAAAATAATGGAGGGAAAAAGAAAAAAGAAAGGAAAAAAAATGAGGGAAAAAGAAAAAAGAAAGGGAAAAAAAATGAGGGAAAAGGTGTGTTATGTTTTAATGGTTTTTTCTTATTTTATTCTTATGTAGGAGGTAGCTCTTTTGAATCTTAAATGACATAGTTAATATTGGTTTCTAGGTTTTGTTTGTGCATCACAACTAGGATGGTATGCACATAGAGAAGAACATTTGTGACAGCTTCATAGGCACACTATTAAATTTGAAAGGGAAATCAAAAGATAGAATTAAGTCTTGTCACGATTTGGAGGATTTAGGCATTCGAAATGAGTTGCGTCCTGAAGTAATAGGAAAATCTTTTTATCTACTTTCTGCTCAACACATTTTCAAAGGTTGAGAAGAAATTGTTTTGTTGGAGACTTTCCACTTTAAAACTACCTGATGGCTATGGCTCAAACATGAGAATGTGTCATTGGATGATTGAAATGTTATTGGTATGAAATCTCATTATATTCACCCCCTGATGCAACAATTTTTGCCAATAGATTTGAGAGGGCTTCTTCTTAAAGAACCTCGAAATGCAATCATTCGACTATGCGTATTTTTTTAACTATTTATGTCAAAAATTTGTACACATAAATAAGATTGAGCAGTTGCAAGAAGAAGTGGTTGGTACATTATGCGCACTTGAAAGATTTTTTCCTCCTTCATTTTTTGATGTTATGGTCCACTGAACAATTCATTTAGTGAAAGAAGCTCATCTTTGTGGACCTGTGCAATTTCGTTGGATGTATCCAATTGAGGGGTACTATAATTTACAAGTTAATATATGTGATTTTTAATTTAATGTATTTAATGGGTTTTTTTATCACTAGGTACTTGAAAGTATAAAAAGGTTATGTCAAGAATCGTGCACGACCCGAAGGTTGTATTGTTTAGCGCTATCTCTCAAATGGGTGCATGATATTTTATAGTAAATACATTAAAAAAGCTGCTCAAGTGGGTGTTAGACAAGAACAAAATGAAGAAACTCACGATGGAGGATCCTTTGTAGGACGATCACTGATTAAAGAGAAGTTAAAAACTCTTTCAAGAGAGATAAAAGAAATGGCACATCGTTGTGTTTTGTTCAATGATGCATAAGTCCAAACCATATATTGAGTAAGTATAAAAAAAATTATTTGTCAATATGTTCTCCATGATTTCTCTATTAACCCTCACAAAATCTTTTCATTAAAATGCACATTGAAGAACTCAAGCGCTCTAACGGTAACCTTGCAATGAATGAGCCATTTTTACATAAACGATATGTAGATTCCTTTAGCATGTGGCTAAATTAGAAGGTCAATTATAATATTTATTATATTAAAGTCTTATTCAGTTTAAATTATCATTTATCTTAAGAAGTGGCTCTTTCTATATCTTTGTACATGTTAATGATCAAATGATGGAGGAAGATTTGTCGAAAAATTTAAGGTGGCTTGCAAAAGGACCTAGGGATCAAGCCCTATCAAATAAGGGTTCTTTTATAAATGGTTATAGGTTTCACATTCAAGACATTGAGAGAACAAGACAAAATAGTGGTGTTTCAATTGAAGCAACAATTCCAACTCAAACAAATGGGGAAGCCACTTATTATGGAGTTTTGAAAGAAATATTATTGCTAGATTATAATATACGACAAATTCTTGTGTTTAAGTGTAACGACCTGTTGCCTTAAGCTGGTGATTAGTACTAATCGAAATCCTAATTTACCCAGGTTAAGATCGTGGTTAAGATCAGCGTACCTCGATTAGCGTATGCGTGCGTTTGCATGATGTATGGTGTTTGTTTGGATTGTTAATTCAATTTATACTTAGGTTGTTGTATAATAAGGAAATTATATACAAGCTTATAAAACGGAAAATACCCAATAAACTAAAGTTTACTGGGACACCAAATGTGACGAGGGAGTCGTGGCAATAGTGTGCACACTTTAATACACTTGTAGTCATATACGGTGAGTTTATTGGTGAATAATACGCGATATATATATTTATATGTTTTTAAATATATAAATATATATATTGGAAAATAAAAGAATATAAAAAATATATAGATTATCAGATTGTCTCGAATGAAGCGTAAGTGCTTGAAGTGTCAAATTTCATGTCACTTTAAGCTGTGTCATTTTAACGCATCAACCACGTGATCGCTCTCGAGATATCGTGACACGTATCTCAAGGAAATCCATATATGAAAACAAGAATTCATTCTTATCCAATTCAATCGATAATTCGACAGGGCTCAAGAGGTTAGTTCGATTCCGGGTCAATGGAGGTCGTTTCGAGAGCCGAGTTCAATCAAATTGAGGAGCTTAAATGGATTAAGAGCTATTGATCATCACTTTGGTAAGTTTTATTTTTGAGTTTGTTGATATTCAATTATCTCGTGATGATCAAATCTTTATGAATTGAGGTTGTTGATTTTAATTGGTTTACAACCTCATTAGTGGCCCTCATAGATAATTTGGGAGTGTAATTATTGAGTTTTGATGTGGTTTGGGTCAAGTTTGGATCAGCCGAAATGTAATGGTGTTGCAAGTTTGGTGCTCATAACGCGCTAGGCATTGGCCATAGCGCGTTACGCGTACTGGGGAAGTTGACTGACATATGGATAATGCGCTATCTATGTCAGGAAGTGCACTATTAGACCCCAGCAGTGTGTATGAAGTTAAGTAGTGCGAATAGCGTGCTAGCTCCGGGACATAACGCGTTATCCACACTCAGATCAGTACAAAACTGATTGAATTCGCGTGGTTTGTCGAGAGCTTTGGGTCTAGGGGTTCTAATTAGAGTATACTAGACCTAAATTGACAATAAATGATTAGTGATAGGTTGAGGAACACCGAGGAAACATTAGATGATTGGGAACTTAAGGAATTTGGGAAACGGAGACTTAAACTCGAGGTAAGTACGGATTCGCTTATTTATCGATATTGTCTGGCTATTTAGTATATATAGCTCATGTACTTGTTGGATTGAAATGGGGATTATATACATTGTGATGGTTTTTCTAATGAACATAAAATAGTGTCTAATGTGATTCACGAGAGTAAGATCGTAGAATTGAGACAAGGTGATATAGGAGATGGGTTAGCTTTCCGGCCTATATATAACATCCTACTCAGTTAATAGGTTGCGTGGGTTACATATTCACTAGAGGGTTTAGGATAGAACCATTGTGCATTAATCGATTGGCGAAACATCACGTATACGCGGTGTATTGGTTTAGCACTCATATTAATGGTGCCAGTGGGTAATCGACCATAGTTTTATAAATAAAAATGGAGGTCACAGTGTAATAGTCTAGAGACATTTGCTTTGCCTCCGTTTATGCTTTGAATTTATTTGATTTTTCATATTTTCATTAGATATAATTGGTACATGTTGTTATTGCATGATATCCTTGAATATTATATAGAATGTTAATGATTAGTGTGAATCCCTACTTACTGAGCAAGTTGGAGCGCTCACCCCAATTTACATTATAGGTAGATCCGAGGAGCGATACGACTACGAGATGAAGAAGTTATAGGAGTCTTGAACTTCTCTTCGATGTAATGACTTTCACTGGTCTTATATATTTGTATTGAATTACAGTTTTATAATATCACGTGGGATGGGTAATTATATAACCGGGGTTTATTTCGGTTTGTTTTTAATATTGTATTTCTTATTTTGGTTATTGAAAAAGGTTTTAAATTTTCGCTGCGTATATGATTTGTTTTTTTCGATAATCAATATACAATAGTGCTTATCAGGTGTAAGTGGTAAGGTTGTTGGCTCTAGTTAAGTCTGGTAAGGGTAATCTGTGCTTAATTAGGATTTCACGCCGGGTATTGCCCTAATCACGTTATGGGATGTTACAGTTTGGTATCAGAGCCATATGTTTTAAAACCTTGGTTAACCTTAGTTTATAAAAATTTGTTTCATTATTCTGAGATTTATTAGAATCAATGAATATCTCTGACACAGAAAGGTTCAGAGTACTAGGTTTAAGAGCTTTGTTACATTGAATAACTCTGATACAGTGTGGTGCCAGATTTTATGGTTTATCACTTTTAGGGATAAAGTGGTAACATTGCTACAATTGGGTATCATGGATAAGGCTTCGACCATACATTCACTTTTAGATGGTGTTCGAAGTCAATGTTAGCATACTTTAAAAGTTTAAGGTACTCTGATTACCTTAATAACGGAACCTAAGTTTATCCACTCGAAGAGTGGTCTCGAGTTATGAATAAGCTTAGGGTTTGATAAATTGTTTTTATCATGATTTTTGGCGGTAACCAAAAGATAAAAGACTGAAATATGTTATTTGTTATGTATACTATATCTACGTGGTAGATATAAGAATTATGTCTTTTCTTAACAATAGTAAGATGGTTGAAGTCCATCTATTTCTCATGATATGAGAAAGTGTTGGAGGTAAGAGCTTCGAAGAGTCTTAACCTTGGGGATTGACAAAAAGGAAAGACATAAGAAAAGTTACAAAGATGAAATAAAACACTTCTCCAAGTAACATCTTCAGTGGTCTTTCTTCTTACTGATATTATTAGACAGATAATAGTCAGTGAAGAAGTATCGATTGGATCAAGATCTTGAGGTGTGTATTAGGAAAATGAAAATTATAAAATAATGAAATACTGGATGACTTTTGATGAAACACAAATATGGTGGACCACTTTGAGAGGTGATTTAATACTAGTATTGAGACTAGTATGGAAGTAATGAAATTTATTCAGTAAACAAATTAGTAGTAAATGATAAAAGCCTAATGGAGGTTAGGAAACCACTAATGCAGTTATACTTCATAAGTTGTTATGAAATTAATATTCTAGTCATGGTGTGAATCCATATTGGAGTAAAAAGTGGTTTATTAATAAAAGATAGTTAAATTTAGAATATAGCAGTGAGTTGGTAAGATATCATAGTCTGATCTATTAGACTGGTATAGTCTAAATAGGGGTGAATAAATGGTCAGTGAATGTGAGGATTTGGGGAATCCAAGGATTAATGTGTAGTAGTCGAAATGAGTATTCATTACTCAAAATTGACAACTTCTTCTGAGAATGAGTGAAATCAACGATTTTCAAGAGGTAGTTGAGATTTGATTTTCACAGTGAAATGATCAGAGCTAAGGATATCAATCTTTATAAGATGATTGCAGACGGGTGCTGAATCATTTTTAGTAGATGGTGGAAACCACTGGAACTTACTAGCACTTATGTTATTTTCATAAATTAAGGGTTTCAAGTGAAGGAAAACCCTATTGTAATGAAGTTATTGTGTTATCAATAATAACATGAAATCTTTGAAGACTTAGAAAAGGCACGAGCAATTACCATATAGAATTGTAAATTTCTAACGGTAAGTTGGTTTAGACAAGATATTTGCAGATGCTAGTGCTAAGTTTCAAAGGATAATAAATGGT
Organism: Stephania cephalantha; assembly: GCA_039657325.1. Taxonomy (NCBI): domain Eukaryota; kingdom Viridiplantae; phylum Streptophyta; class Magnoliopsida; order Ranunculales; family Menispermaceae; genus Stephania; species Stephania cephalantha. The sequence continues at coordinate 35,942,401 of CM077571.1, forward strand.
AAGAGTGTTGAATATTAACAGTAAATAAGGTGATTTGACTGTAATTGAGCCATATGAGGTTGTCCTATAATCAACATAATTGTAAAAAGAGGAAAGTAAACTTGAAATAATTGAAAATTACAAATGATTGATCTGGGGATCTGAGATATTGTTGTGTGATTTATCCAGTTAACTCAAGTATGTGATGGTCATAAGTTAGAATCGAATACAAGGATGCCTTAGAGGAATGTGAAAATATAGTTTGATTACAATGTTTACTTAACAAAACCTAAATTGTGGAAGAACTTAGAGGTTCATCCTAAGACTTCTGATCTAGGTAAGAATGTATGGGTGACATAATAAAGCAAAATTATAACTCATATTTCCAGCTATATATAAATAGTTCCAAATTTGGGAGAAGAACTATTAGAGATTGATAATCTCGGAATAAATAATTTAGTAGTTGTACCAAATATGGAAAGGCATCACTTATAAATTAAGAAGAAAGGTTGTCAAAGATCTTTTAATCATTTTCGAGATTAATAAGAAACTTAGAGGAGTCATTAAAAGACAACCTGAGAATATGACACCAGTGGAATTGTGTAAAGTAATTAAGGAATTTCAAACTCTGGAAGTTTGAAAAATGAAAATTGTTAAAGTGATAGAAATAGAAGGTAAGAAAGTTACCTTAAAACTTTCCTAAGTATTAGGAATTCACTCAGAAACATCACTTATCAAGGTGATTGTGTTAACAATGCTTTGAAAAGAAAGGGACATAGGCTATAGTTATAATAAAAGTTGCTCAGTAATATCTCTTAGGTGAGATATTTACTGATGACCAAATCGAAGTCTTGCGCAGGCACATCATCAGCTGCGTTGTTTGGATCATTAACTATAAGTCCGATCTTTGGAGCTCAGATTGGAGTTGAGCTAATAAAGATTGAAATTAGTAATGTATCATTGAAGGAGATTGATTTAGATTATGAAGTAGTCAAGGATGATAGCTAATTATTGATGTTGGAAATGATGATCTCAGATCAAAACATTGAGCATATAAGGAAAGTTCTTAGAACTCGAAACAAAGAGTGAGGCGAGAATGTTGTGAGAATTTCATTGATTTCTTTAATTCATTTATTCAGATGAAGTCCAAAATTCATTGTGATGAAATTGAATAGTTGGTGACCTGAAATGAAAAAAATTGACGGTGTCAATTTTATAAAGAAATATGAGATATATCAGTAGGTAGATGCAGAAGAATTTTAACTTGGAGAGTTATATTGTTATTTCTTATATGAATGATATTTCATGCGTAGAAACTCGTGATGCCTTAACCTAAGTTGTGGTGAAAACTGAAGGTTATTGATATAATTATAAAACTGATCGAGTTTGGAAATTTCTTACCAGTACTGTGGTTTAAATCCTCATGAAAAAGTAAGTGAGATGTATGTGTGTGGAAGAGTTGAGAGTTGTGGAGAACCAATATTATTATTTCGATAAGGAACCGAAAATCTGCTTCTCAAAGGGGAAGAAATGTATAATAGATGGGAGAGACCTTTCTCAATCTTAACACAATATATATATATATATATATATATATATATATATATATATATATATTTGACAATGGTTTCCAAAGAATATAGTTTCTGAGCTTGTGACGTGGAAAGTATGAATTACTAGAAGAAATATTTACTGCAAGTTCTCTAGTGTTGATTTTAACAGTCTATATATAAAATTGAGGTATTTACCTTAAAAATTGTATGTTTTACTTTGTCGCTAAATGGTGTGGGGCAAGAAGTAATGATACAAATTTATTCGAGCCTGAGTAATTTAGAACTACACAACTATATGGAGAAAATGTAGCTATTAATAGAACTTCTCAGTTTAGACTTCATGAGGAAATGACGGTGATGATGATTTTGTGTAAGTTTAGTTGACACGTCATCAACTAAGAGAGCTAATTTTGGAGCTACTAATCTGATATTTGAGTTCAGATTCAGTGAATCGGTGAAGATTCAGTGGTGATTAGTTGTCAGAAAGCTAATCAGGATTATATAGAGCATTAAAGGTTAATAGCTAGTATAGATTATCCTTATTGGTCAGTGTCTGATAATGTTACATTACGGTTCAAGGATAGATTATGGATTCCAGTTCAAGATCAGGTGAGGCAGGAAGTGCTACGGAAATCTCATAGATCTCTTTACTGCGTTCATCTAGATAGCAGTAAGGAATATCATGAAATTAGGCGCCTTTATTTATTGTTAAAATGGGATAAACAATGATGATGTGGGAATAATAAAGAGATATGAGATATGTCAGCAAGTTAGGGCTGAACATAAGAAACACGAAGGTTTATTTCATTCGCTGCCTACTCTTGAATGGAAATGGGAACATAGATCGGTGGATTTTGTTTCTAGTTTATCTTTAAGTTAGCGTAAGTACAATACGATAAAAATTGTAGTTAACTATTGATGGAGTTTGCGCATTTCTTGCCAGTTTCTATGTTAAATCATTTTTACTGTTTATGCAAAATATACATACATAAGGTGTTAGATTTTAGGGTACTTCAGTGTCGACTATTTCGAATAGGGATCTGAGATTTACATCCAAACGATGAAGTGAATTGTTGTGACAACTGTGGAACTAATCTTAACCTCAGTATGGTATATTATTGGTAAACCGATGGGTGACCGGAGTAATTGATTTTAGTGCTAGAGGATAAACTTTAAGCTTGTGTCTTGAAGTTTAATAATAACTAAAAAAGATATATTTCTCTGTGTGAGTTTGTTTATAAAAAAACTGTCAATCTAGAATGGAATGCTCATTTGAAACTTTGTATGGTCAACCATGTCATTAACCGGAGTGTCTGGACATGGGTTAAGATGCAAATTTGTTGGAGCCGAAATTAAACTAGAACTACACAGAGGAAAGGTAGCAGATTAGCCAGCGTTTGACTACAATACAACTAAAACAAAAAAGATACGCCGATAAATATCATAGGTGGTTAGAGCATTTAAAGGACAAATATATTTTGTTGAAAGTCTCACTAATGAGAGGAGTTGTGTAAGTTTGAATTGTGAAGTAAGCTAGCTTCAAGGTATATTGAGCCCGTTCAAAGTACAGGAACGGATCAATCCTGGTACTTACAGGTTAAAGTTGCCTCCTCAGCTAGTCGGAGTTATTAACATCTTCCATAAGTCTAGGTTAGTAAAACGGAGACTCAGTTCAAGTGGGTTACTTGATCGTAAGATTTTAAAAAGTCGAGAACTAGAGAGATTTCTTTGGTTATAGTGAAATAGGGATTTCATAAAGATGAGGAACTAACCTGAGAGTGGAAGTATGAGATATAGTTCCCGTTTCTCTTCGAAACTGTAGGTAATTCTTGATTACTTTAATTTCGAGGACTAAATTGCTTTAAATTATGGAGACTATAATGACCTGTTATCTTAAGCATGTGATTAGTACTAATCAATCCTAATTTACCGAGGTTAGGCTCATGGTTAAGTTTGGCGTACCTCGATTTGCGTGTGCATGCATTTGCATGATGTTTGTTTAGATTATTAATTCAATTTATATATAGGTTGTTTTATAATAAGGAGATTATACACAAGCCTATAAAATGGAAAATACCTAATAAATTAAGTTTACCGAGACACCAAGTGTAACGACAGAGTTGTGGAAAGAGTGTGCACGCTCAAGGACACTTTTAGGTAAGTCCGATGAGTTTGTTGGTGAATAATACACGATATATATATTTATATGTTTTTAAATATATAAATATATATTGGAAAATAAATGAATATTAGAAATATATGGATTATCGGATCGTCTCAAACAAAGCGTAAGTGCTTGACGTGTTAGATTTTGTGTCACTTTAAGTTGTGTCATTTTAACACATCAACCAAGCAATCGGTCTCAAGATAACACAACGCGTATCTAAAGAAAAATCCATATATAAAAACATAAATTCATTTTTATCCAATTCAATCGATAATTTGAGAGGGTTCGGGAGGTTAGTTTGATTCCGGAACAAAGGAGGTCGTTCCGTGAGCCGAATTAAATCAAGTTGATGAGCTTAAACGTATTAGAAGCTAGTGATCATCACTTTGGTAACTTTGATTTTTGAGTTTGTTGGTATTCAATTATCTCGTGATGATCAAATCTCTGTAAATTGAGGTTATTGATTTGAATTGGTTTATAACCTCATTAGAGGTCCTCCTAGATTATTTAGGAGTGTAACTGTAGAGTTTGGATGTGGTTTGGGTCAAGTTTGGATTAGTGGAAGTGTGCAGGTGTTGCAGGTCTGGTGCGTATAGCGCGCTAGGCATTAGCCATAGCGCGTTACCCGTTCTAGGGAAAATGACTGACCTACGGATAGCGCGCTATCCATGTCAGGTAGAGCGCTATCAGACCCCAGAAGTGTATATGAAGTTCAGTAGTTCGAATAGCATGCTAGCTTCGGGATATATCGTGTTAGCTCCGGGATATAGCGCGCTATCCACACTCATATCAATACAAATATAATTGATTTTGGGTGGTTCATCTAGAGCTTTGGGTCTAGGGTTTTAATTAGAGTATACTAGACCTTAATTGAAAACAAATGATTGGTGATAGGTTGAGGAACATTGAGGAAACGTGAGATGACTGGAAACTCAAGGAATTTGAAAAAGGAGACTTAAACCCGAGGTAAGTTCGGATTCACTTATTTATCAATATTGCCTGGCTATTTAGTATATATAGCTCATGTAGTTGTTGGATTGAAATTGGGGATTATGAACACTGTGATGGTTTTTGTAATGAACAGAAAACGGTGTCTAATGAGATTCACGAAAGTAAGATCCTGGAATCGAGTTGAGGTGATATAGGAGATGGGTTAGCTTTTTGGCCTATATGTAACATCCTACTCAGTTAATAGGTTGCGTGGGTTACATATTCACTATAGGGTTTAGGCTAGAACCATTGGGCATTAATCGATAGGCTAAACATCACATACGCGCGGTGTATTGGTTTAGCACTCGTATTAATGGCGTCAGTGGGTAATCAACCCTAGTTTTATAAATAAAAATGGGGTCACAATGTGATAATCCAAAGACATTTACTTTGCATCCGTTTATGTATTGAATTTATATGATTTTCCATATTCTCGTTAGATATCATTGGTGCATGTTGTTATTGCATGATATCCTTGAATACTATATGGAATATTGATGATTAGTGTGAATCCCTACTTACTAAGCAAGTTGGAGCGCTCACCCCAATTAACATTACATGCATATCTAACGAGCGCTACTACTACGAGATGGAGAAGTTATAGGAGTCTTGAACTTCTCTTTGATGTAATGATTTTCTGTAGTCTTATATATTTGTATTGAATTATTGTTTTGTAATATCACATGGGATGGGTGATTATACAACCGAGGTTTATTCCGGTTTGTTTTTAATATTGTATATCTTATTTTGGTTATCAAAAAAGGTTTTAAATTTACGCAGCGTATATGATTTGTTTTATTTCGATAATCGATGTACAGTAGTGCTTATCAGGTGTAAGTGGTAAGGATGCTGCCTCTAGTTAAGTCTGGTAAGAGTAATCTGGGCTTAATTAGGGTTTCAGGCCGGGTATTGCCCTAATTAGGTTAGGGGATGCTACATAAAGTGTCACTGAGCAAATGATGTAAGTGGTAAGAAAGTAATGGATGGATTTACTTTAGTTAATCTTGATGAAGGATTACATCGATATGAGAATGAGCCATTCATCTTAGCAATCCAAGCTAAACAAGTTTTTTATTCTAAATAAAGTGAAGATTCACATTGGCATGTTGTCTTTAGAGCACCACCAAGAGGACTGTACGAAGAAGTTATAAATGATTAAAAGAAGAAGATTTATTTTGCACTACTTGATGTAACTGAACTTGATGCTCAAAATGTTTACGATGACGTCCCGTATACACGAGATGAAGTTGAAGGCATATCATGTGAAAAGAACGATTTTGCATTTAGGAAAGAAAATATATATTTTTTTTGTCTACTAATTAATGAAAATGCATATGCTTTATTTGTCATTTTTTTGATTTAATTCATAATATTTGTTTAATGATGGTTTTGTTGACTTTCAAATTTAAACTTTTTCAAGTCAAGTGGTGAAATTGTTACATTGTGCTTATTTCAGTGATTATTATTATTACTATTATTACTATTATTATTATTATTAAGTGGTGCATTAATGTATTTTTTCAAACTTTTGTATTTTTTTCTTATCACTTTTGAGCTTACTTATTTGTTTAATTTTAGTTGATCGATAAAATGAAAGAAAAGTGCACGAAAGAAAATTCTCATGGTAAAAAGAAACAAAGTAAAGTAAGTATCAATTTCATTATTTGTCATTAATGTATGTAACTTTTCAATAATTTTATGGTTACTAATATGTTGATGTCCTTTTTCAAGTCTCTTACAAAGAAAAAGAAGGGTTTGGGCAAAAGAAAAGATATAGAGATTGCAAATGGATCTCATTCAACTCAAGAATTCATTGCCTCAAATGAGGGTTCGAGTTCTCATGATGCTACTTTTGCAAATGTTGAGACGCCACAATCATTAAATTCGGACAAAGTCAAAATCAAGAGAAAAAGATGACCAACAAAAATGGGAATCCCACCAATGGATGTTCAAGCAAAGCTAAAAGTCAACTTCAACGATAGGGGCCAACCTGTTGGAACAAACTCAAAAAAGTTATCTTCATTTCTTGGACTCATGGCTCGAGAACATTTGCCAATTCTGTACACATCTTGGATTCGTGTGCCAAAACCAAAAAAATATGCTTTGTGGATACTTTTTTGGTAAGTATTTGCATTTTGATTTTGTATATGAAATTTATTTGAATCTTTTCTTTATAAGAAACAAATACTTGATTCCAATATGAGACGAACCCACAACCTCCCCAAACTTTACCTTTGGCAAGTGATGTTTTATCCCTTCACTAGAGATGATATGATAGTTTACTTATTTTTTTTACATGTAAATTGCATTTGTTTTTTTATTTATTTCTTGCAACAATGATTTATAATGCCTTAATGCCATAAAAGAATAGTAATGCAAACGGGTGGGAAATGTTGGCGGCAACATAAGTCAAAGATAACATCAGACGTGCTAGAAGACAACAAGAAGCAAGACAGGGCTAAAGCAATCTCAAATGTTCGCCCTCCAAATGTACTTTCTGATAATGAATGGGATGACTTCGTAAAGGAAAGACTTTCGCCGAGTTTTCAGGTAAGCTATATGTTTCTCTTAATTTAAATTAATCAGATAAAATTTAGTAATATGTTTGTATTGTTACTAATGAAAGATTCGATATCAAGTATAGGAAAAAGTGAGAAATTCAGTTTAATGAGAAAGAAACAAAAATTTCTTCAAACAATGAGTAGAAAAGGTTATGCTCGTACAGAAGATGAGATGGTATGATATTACAGTACTAGCTAATATATGTTATATAAACAATCATTAGCTTAAATTTTCTTATGATTACACTATAGATCACTGAAAAGGAGAGCTCAGAGAAATTAAAAGGGTTGATGTATGGAAGCACGGTCATCTTAAGAAAAATGGGGAACCAATTAATGATGAAGTTAATAATGCAATGGTGGGTACTGTATTACTTGTTTATTTATTTTTTTATCATTCTTACTAATTATTAAAACTGAGATAACTTATAACTGTTGTACATTTGATTTTATATAAAAGGAGGAAATGAAAAAATATACTGCGGAGAATCCAACATCAACCGGTATTAGAAATGATGTTCTTTCAAAAGTCTTAGGCCCAAAGAGACGTGGGCGTGTTCGTGGTCTTAGATAAGGGGCAACTCTTTCAAGAATTGAAATTCAAAGTCAAAATGATGAGAAACTAAAAAAGCTTATTCTAAATGATGAATATCAAAATAAAAGAATTGAGAGCTTAGAAAAAAAACTTAAAGAGTTCAAAAAAGCTTTTATTGCGAATCGTTCTTCGCAGGTTTGTAATTATATAAAGCTTTACGTGCACATTTCTTGATTTCTTAGTTTTTAAGAAAAGAGCATTTTATTTTTTCTTTTTTCACTTGGAATATTTGATGCAATTGTTATATTTCAAAATCAAAACCAAAACCCAGAACATGTTAGAGTTGATCAAACATGCAATTCTAAGGTAAGAGTATTCTTTGGTTTATATCCTTTTTTTTATCTTGGAAATTAAAAATTTTGCTAACGATTACTTGTACTAGTAAAATGTAGTCCCAATTTCCAGAAAGTAATACATTGAGAGCTAAGAAAAATGTTAAAAATGTAGCTTGTCAACTTCTTAATTGGTATGAATATGATACCAAAAAGGTTGTTGCAGAGGTTAAAGTAATTTCAACTGATCCCACTGTAAAAGTGCACTTTGTGTCCTTTGGAAGAGAATGCCGAAAAGTTCAAGTCAACTATGTCATTGACCGAAATGTGAACTTATATAGGCCGATAAATGACATGTCCATGTTAGTACAAGCTATAGGATCATTTGTTGCTTGGCCTAAGAGTAGTATAAAGCTATTACAACAAACTTCATATCCAATTCCATTTTTTTTGTATGATTTCAATTTTGTCACTTATATTTATTTTTAAGTATCTTTTTTTTACTAATAGGTATGAATGCTTTAGGTATGAAGGTTGCAAATACAACATGTTTTGGTGCTTTACAATGAGTTTTGTTGCAAGTTGTTTTTGGCCTTCTCAAGATCATAGACGAGGTATAAGTGAGCTTTTAAAAATATCATTTGAACAACTAGTTTTATGACTATATATCTTTATTTGAATTGCATTGAAGTATAATGTAAACAATTTAGTGCAAACTAGTCATTTTTTTATTTTTATTTTTTACAGGCTTTGAAAATGGAGGATGCACCCTCAAGGTTTTTGAAAGAACATTTTGTTAATCAAAGAATACTATGAGAAACAATACTCTATATTTTGTGGAAGCTCGTTTAATATTTTGTCCTTAATAGATATTTATACATGTATGCTTTTTTTGAATGAAAGGCTTGCATATGTAGTTATCTTCCTAACCAACTTTTATGAACCATTGTGCAAAGATGTTTGACTATTAAAGACTTTTTCTTAGATGTTGCATGTTAATTGAAATTTGTCTTATAAATTATGCTACAAAATCGAAAAGGTATGGATTAGAAATGAATATGCAGAATGTCACATGCCAAAAATACGAGAACTCCTCATGCTAAAATTTAAGGTATCAATTACAAAGTTGAGTCTCATGTTCAAGTCATTGCCATTACATTTGAATGCAATTTTACAATGATTAACTTTAAATAGATTTGTAATATTTAATCTTATAGTGAATATACATACATTGAATTGATTGTATACTGTAATTTTATATTAGTGACAAAGTTTAAATAAAGTTCTCTAATATACTTTTGCAGAAAAAAGCTTTATTACATTTTAATGTTCCACACCAAAAAATGTTGCAGGTGAACGGTCATTACAAGAATCATAAAACGTTGTTGTTGAAAAAAATTATTATTTACATCTTCACAAGGTTTTAAAAACGTTGTTAAATCTTAAATTAACAACATTTATCTTTATAACTACAACTTTTTGTAAGATGTTGTGTAAAAATAACTTCATGAATTTCACAAGATTTTAAGAACTTTGTGAAAACATATAATTACATTTTCCATAACAACTACTACGTTTTATAAGAGTTGCAATAGATATAATAAAAGTTATAAATTTAACAAGTTTTCTAAAATATTGTAATATACAGTAATTACAACGTTCAATATGAGAACAACAACGTTTGGTAAAAGTTGTGACAAAATCTGAGATACGACAACATTGAAGGACACAGAGTTCGCAAAAACGACGTTGTTTGCTTTTAACAACGTTTTTCGCACGTTGTCGTAGACCTTTTTTTCTTGTAGTGACTTAACCCTATTTTGCATCGAAATAGTGTATAATACATCAGATAGGCACACAACACACTAAAATATTATTAAAATTTATGATCTCTTATCCGTAACACGTGGGTCCCACCACAGATACCTAAATCTCAAATTAAATCCAAAAATACTTAATTAGCCGCCTAGTTAAGTTTATAAAATTCTCGGATGTCACAAAACATCCATGTCATTATGTACCAAATGAAAATGAGTAACGAATTTTTGGCACATGCATAAGAAAGCAAAAAGTACATGTCTACACGTGTATGGATGTACATAAAAATTGACTAACATAAATAAGCCTAATGCTCCCCCTATCAAATCTACTCATAGCCTCTCCTCCTAATGAGATGAAGTTTGACGTGCAGAGCCCAAAGCACAGTCATTTCGCACTTGCCAAGTTGGCAGTAGATGTCCCTCTATACGACGAAGATGATCACCTTGATGATCAAGATGAGTGTCGATAGCCGTGAAGGTCCGTGTAATGTACTCGTGCATGTGGCCTAACTGTGCAGAGATTTAGGCTAACGAGGGAGACATATCATGAGGAGGAGCGATGGCAAAATATGATGGATATGGCAAAGCCTGTTGTTGCATCTGCTGCTGGTGCTGCGGGGTCATGGAGCCTGATAAGTGAACCTCATCGTCACCGCCATCACCTTTTGGGTACAGATTGTAGTTCGGGTAGTCATGCTCGTCAAAGTCCACGAAAGGATTAGTCTCACATGGTGACTCGTATCCCTCATAATGCTCACCATCAGGGATGTACTCCTTATGAATCAAAAATTGCTCGATGCGGATGTAGCGATATTTTATGACCTTCAGAGTGGCCATGTCGACGGTGTCGATCTCAGAAAGCTGGCGATCCCTTAGATGGAGATCCACCTGTGCCAACCAAAGATAAAAGGTAATTTTGTACGCATAGGGAATGTGGCGACCAGAGCGAGATGTAGACGTCATATAGGCTATCATAATATGCAAAAGACTGATGGGTATCTATCACATGAGAGCCCTAAGAACATACAGGTCAAGGATAGTGACGTAGTTTTTACTATAATCATGAGGAAGATGAACTTTTGGAGTATCTTATGAAGAAGATGAGGAACAAAATTAAAGTCCGTGTCAATGACTCAAAAAGGGTACACGGTGATCTCCCTAAAAGACCGTGTAAATGAGTTAAGGAGCTCAAGACATTCAAATGGCTGCTGACGATTCTTACCCTTGAGAGTACTAGTGGGGGTGTGAAAAAGAATGTCGAGTAACTCAGAAAGACTCTTCAGTGTGATCGTGATGAAACGATTGCCAACCACTGATCGAATGATATACTTATTGGTGGCAAGGTTTGAGTAGAAAACCCGAACCAAAGTGGCGTTGCAAGTATCCTTGTACTGACAGAAGGATACCCATCCAAGCTTGGCAAGCACCTTACACATCGGGAGGTGTGCCTTGTCAAAGAATTCAAAGTCGAAAACAACAGGTTCGAGGACTTTGGTGCCCGTTACCCACGAGCTAACAACCTCGAGTACAGACTTAGACCCCTAAGCACCATCGTGCTTTGGTTCGGAACGTCTATCCTAGCAAGGAGGACTAGCTGGGACGATGGCCGACGTGTCGCTAATTTGGTGACTAGAAGTGCTAGTCTCATGATGGGTAATGGATTATGAGGTGGTTATGGATGGGGCAGAGGACTTGGAGTTACTTCTGGATGACGGTTTGACCCAACGAGTGAGGGGACGACGGGAGGACGATCCGGGAGCAGTACGGGCAGTGTTACGTTGGGTTCGGTGAGTCAACATTGTATCAAATACAAGATGAGCACTAGGACACAAAAATGAATGGACTAGATTGAGAAAGTGGAGTAAAAACCTAGAATGATGAAGGAACGCAATGAAAATGAACAAGGAAAAAGGGAAACCTAGTGGAGACCGATTGGGGAAGGTGGAGACTTGGTTAGAGGTAAAAGAGATGAAAAATTGAGGTTTTTGTTCATGGAAATGTATCTATAATATGTTGGCCCAAGCGTTGTTAGAGCGCTAGGTGTGGGTATTAGCATGCTAATGACTACAAAACTGTTTTTGAAATAGTTTCCCTAACGTGCAAGGTGGACTGGTTAGCACGCTAGTGAGACCGACCTAGTGCGCTACCTAGGTAGACCAAGCGCTAATTGTTCTCTAGAATTTTTTATCAAAAAATTTTAATTTTTGAAGGACAACTCAGATTCATTTTATACTCCATGGACACATCACTAACAACTTATAAAAAGTTTTGAATGAGCTAGATCATGTTTAGAAGGTCGAATTCACGGATCGTGCCTAATTCTCGCTGTATCTTGGAAAATCAATCTATAGGCAATAACTTAGTTAAAATATAAGCTAGTTAGTCCTTAGTGGACACATTAATCAGTTTAACATCACCCTTTTGCATATTATCTCTAAGGAAATGGTGTCTAATCTTAATGTGTTTGGTACGAGAGTGTAATATCGGATTTTTTGATATATTGGTTGTACTAGTGTTATCACAAAAGATTTCAACACAACCTACTTGGATTTGATAATCCTCAAGTTGTAGCTTCATGTACAAGACTTGAGCACAACAAATCTCGGCAGCCACATATTCAGCTTCGGATTAGCACAAAGAAATAAAGTTTTGTTTTTTTCTAAAACATGATATTAGTGAATTTCCTAGCAAATGACAAAATCCTGAAGTGCTCTTCCTATCAACTAGACTCCCCGTATAGTCAGAATCAACAAAACTTCTAAGTTTAAAACTTTTGAATTTATTGAACCACTATCTCAAGTCTTGTGTGCCACTTAAGTAACGAAATATATCTTGATTAGCGGAGTTTTCTTTTTGGTATCGTGTTATAATTAAGATATAACGCCAGGACAAGGGTCCTTTTGGTACCAACCATTGTCTTGTCACTATATCTCGATTAAAACACAGTTAATTCGAGAACCAAAACGTCTGGTTTATTTTGAAAAATTGTCCAACGTCGTCCCAGCGGCGTTGTTTTACTCATAAGGCGTTGAGGCGAAGTCTTTGGCCTCAAATAAAAAACCCATAATTTAGCCCCAGCAATTTGCCAGCACCGTATGTTAACATCATGGTACTTGGGAGTCGCTGGGTTGACTTGAACAATCGCCCAAGTAGCATCGTGGCCAGCAGCATACCACCTATAGGGCGGTGGCGTGGCGCAGGGCTCAAATTCAAGATTTTCATACCACAATCCAAATTCCAAATTACCCAATGACACACACCGACTACAAAAGGGCTTAAATCCGATCAAAATAGTCATAAATAAAATTAGGGCGTGTGCCTTCGGTCAATCTACAAACATTGTTTATGACTATGAGATATGGCAAATGGATATCAAAACCGCTTTTGTAAATGGAAAGTTATTTAAGGACGTGTATATGATATAGCCTGATGGGTTTATTTTTCTTAAGAATTCTAAGAAGATGTGCAAGCTTGAAAGATGTATTTATAGATTAAAGCAAACTTTTCGGAGTTGGAATCTTCGTTTTGATGAAGCAACTAAGGAATTTTGTTTCATTAAAAATGGAGATGAGCCTCGTGTATACAATAAGGTCAGTGGAAGCTGGTTGTTTTCCTGGTACTGTATGTTGATTATATATTACTCATTAAAAAAGACATCCCACCTTGTAGAGTGTCAAGTCTTGGTTAGGGAAGTGTTTCTCAACGAAGGACTTAGGAGATGTTACCTACATCCTTGAGATTCAGATCTATTGGGATAGATCTAAAAGGCTGACAATCTAAGTCAAAGTGCTTATATTGACAAGGTACTGAATAGTTTCAATATGCAATACTCTAAAAGAGGTCGTTGCCAATGTCTCAATGTATAAGTCTCAATAAGACGCAATGTCCTAAGACTAATGATGAACGAGAACGCATGATTACGATTCCATATGCATCAGCAATTGGATCTATTATGTATGCCATATTATGTGCTCGACCTGATGTATCATATTCTTTGAGCGCAACAAGTAGATATCAATCTGATCCCGGTAAGATTCACTAGATTGCGGTATAGAACATTCTTAAGTACTTGAGAAGGACTAAAGAAGTGTGTTCGATCTATAGATGTTTGGAAGACAAGATTGTTGTAAATGGTTACACAGATGTAAGTTGTTAAACATATAAATATGACTTTTGATCGTAGTCTGGATATGTGTTTACTTTTAATGGAGGCATAGTGCGTTGGAAAAGTTCAAAGCAAGAAATTATGGCAGATTCTATAATAGAAGCTGAGTATATTGCAGTGTTCGATACAACTAATGAAGCAGTTTGGATCAAAATGTTCATTTCTGAACTTGGTTTGGTTTCGAGTATAGCTAAAACCATTGGATTGTATTGTGACAACAATACGGCGATAGCAAAGGCCAAGGAACCAAGATCACACCATCGATCCAAACATATACTTAGACGTTTTCATCTCATTCGAGAAATCATTAAAAGAGGAGACGTGAAGATTTGCAAAGTTCCTGCAAAAGAAACTATTGCAAGTCCTTTGACGAAGGCTCTTCCACAAGTGAAACATGATGGTCATGTTAGGTCATTATGTATTAGATACATGAATGATTGGCCCTCGTGAAAGTAGGAGATGTTGGGGCATGTGCCCTAGGTTAATCTACAAACATTGTTTATTTTTATAACTTTAGTTAATAAATAAAGTTTTTGTTTGTTGTTTTATTATAAATGATTGCATGTTTACCTTATATAAAATCCATATGTATTTGTTGAAATATCCTAAATGTCCCTAGTCGGTCATTATATTGGGAACTATAATGAATTAAGACTGTGAATCTTGATTGATGGTCATATGATGGTCATGTGTAAAAGAATACAAATCGAGATCATAAGTACTTGTTAGGGAACAAGGTACTGGACTGACCCGCTATGAGAACACCACACGTATTAAGTCATAGGTGTTACTCATGATTGGTATATCATTTAGTCCTTTGACTTGAGATTACCATAGACTTCAATATTAGGAGCATGGTAATTTGACACAATCAAACATTACCTTTAACCAGACGATTATAAAAATTATGATTGGTTACCATGTGAATAATATATGAAAGTGTGTAATCAAGATAGAGTTTGTCCCTCTCGTATAGAGAAAGATATTAGTGAATTCCTCGATATGTTAGACAGTAAAATAACCAAGTCCAAGTGAATTGATATAATCATTGTCACTTGAATGTTTTTAGTCTACCTAAAAATCGAGACTAGTACAATTGAACATTAAGTGTGACTTTCCATGCCTTATGTTTAATTAAAGGATATTGCACGACAAAAGGATATGATATATGTTATTCATTAGGTTGTATCGATTTTGATATTCATCCTATTTGGGTAGTCATAATACCTTTCTAAAGACCGCTTATGACTAGTGTACCAAAATGATTTGGGTTCACTACAAACATCGCATGAACCTATTGGATTGCCATAAAAATAGCTTTGCACCATTTCAATTGGTCCATAGTATTGAATTTTATATGATAAAATTATTGACATAAAAGCCCATACGATTTGTTATATGATAACTTATTAATGAAGCGTATGTGTTATTTTATTGAATTGCCTAAATACACTAGTTGTATTACGAATATGTTTTTTAAGTAAGCTTATCTAGACATATAAATAGAAGTTGAAACCTTAAAAATGGACAAGATTTTTATTTTTGCTATTTTCGAGTTTTTTGGATTTTAAGAGAGAAAGAAAAACGTTTTCTTTCTCTCTTGGGGCTACCATTCCAAATTGTGGGCAGCGTTCGTGTGTGGATTTCTGATAGAGGACTCGCAGTTGAACGTCTTGGAAATAGAACAATTAGAGAAGGAAATCAAGAATTAAGGTATGATTTAATTTTGTAGATCTAGTTTAGTGGAACATATTTTTGAACCTATTGGGGTTTTTCAAAAAATTATTTTAAACTTTCCGCTGCGTATGAACCCCAAAACCCAACAAACAATTCATTTGAAACCACAAGATCAATCTAATTTAATCAAGAATATATTCAAAACTCTAATCCGCCATTAACACATAGATCTTGCAACTCTAATTGAATAAACTAAAGATGAGGAGATGGAGATGTCCCAAATTAGAATTAAAGCATACGGTTCATCTTCCATCTCAAAACAACAAGAGAAACTCTGGATTCTACTTAAAATCAAATATGGAATTGAATTTAGAAGTTAGAGAAGATGAGATAAGTCATTTCTACCTTGCTTTCTAAGATATTGATGAAATTGCCTTTTTTCCACCAAACATGCCTTTTGAGGTTCTATTTCAAACTTTTTCTTCGTAGTGAAATCAAGAAAAATGGTTCAAAGCCCAACTATTAATTTAAATATCTAGTTAGTGAGATTGTTTTGATTGTCTAATCACAACCCTACTTCTCATTTTGATGGATTTAAGTTCTACGATGATCCTATAGCCATCACTTAATCCATCCATTCTTTTTTTCACCCAAGTATGCTCAAGTATATTTACATTCTTTGCCTTTATGCTTTACAAGTCAATGGGCACACGCTATGCGCGTGAGGTGTAAACAATAAATGTATCAAAAAACATTTGTGAAAGTTAATATTAAAATATTATCTAAATGAAATGTACAATTTATTGAATTTATATTTAGAGAGAAAAATGTGTGTCAAAATTACCTTCCAATAAAAGTGCTCAAAATTTTTAGTTGGGTCTACACAATTTTTTTAGTTGAAATTTGATATTTGCAGTGCTCATGAATTTAGAGTATCTCATGCCAGATACATACAACCCATAAAATATTTATTGTGATAAGTATTTAGACAATATTATAAATATCATTTTGATTAATTCAATTTTACGAAATTAATTTAAACATGATCATGATCCATAACATGTATCAACATATACCATTTACAAAAAAAGCCTTTTAAAATAGTTTGACAACAAAAAGGAAAGAAAAAAATAGATAAACTTATTGTATGTATAACATCATCCAACAAAAAAAAATGCAAAAATATTTTTTTTAGAGAATAGTAGGTGTGCTCATGGAAGATATTATAACGCAAAGAATTGTAAACAATTATTACATTAAAATTTATTTTCATATATTGTGTGTTATGATTTTACTTAGCTACGTACAATTGTGGAGGACGTCGCGATAAACTACATTTTTTGTGAATGTACCTATATGTCTATCTAATTTTTCATTTTTAACTAAAACTTCTAATAAGTCGGTATTTATAGGTTTTTAGTAGTTTATTTTAGTATATTTAAATATAGAAAGTCTCTAAAATATAAATTAATTATATTTATTGATCATTTTCAGGTGAAACAGAGTACGCGGTTGAATTCGTGGCGAAAAAATATTCAAAATGGAGTACTTACATGCATTGATCGGACGCCTGACTATTTGCCTCGAGTTACGTGTTGTGCGGTGGGTATAATAGAGGATCAGCAGACCAATTACACGTGGCAGCATACTATTGGTCCAATTCGCCTCAACGTGCCAGATATCAGCCGTCCATTGGTCCAGCTCGCCAGCAGTCTTCTCACTCGCTTCAGCCTCCATCAGTTTGTCCTCGTGATGCGCGTCAGCACAAGCTCCCAGAATTTCGGTCGATTCACGCAATGTTCTTCTCCGCCTACGCGTGCCACGTGTCGCGCTCTCACCCCACCCATATCGTCATCACAGCCGGTCTCCGCCAATAGGAAGGTGCCACGTCAGCGCGCGATAGCACTCTCAACCAATGCGGTGCAGACACGTGTACGAAACCCATTTTCACCCCAAAACAGTCCCTAGATGCTCCTCGGCGCACGTGTTACGAGACCAACCCCCAAAATTAGTTTCTCTCACCTCCAGACAGCAATTTGTAAGGGTTTTTCATATTAGGAACTAGGGTATTCATACGGGGAGAACACATTGGAGACGCCACACACAACTTTTCATACTTGAAGATTGTAGAGATGATGTCTGGCTAGACCAACCTTCGCCTGGGTCGAAGGGGAAGCAAGTGGGATTCATGATTCATGGCAAATACTATGTGAGATCTATGATTTTTATTTAATTTGATTTAATTTCTCCTTATTCATTGTTGGTGATTTTAAAGTATATGGTTTAGATCTAGGGTGTGTATGTGGCCAGTGCATGCTTTTAGGTGGACAACCTATAGTTATTTGGACTTTTAGTATTCGTGTAATTGTGCTTTTAGACCAATAAAGTAACAAACACTCACCCGTTTACCGTCAAACCCTTTCGATTCTTAAGTGTGCAACAATTGAATCTAGGTTAAATCGGAAGCGGATGCGATCGAGTTATTTAGAATTAGTGTTTTCACAGACCCAAATTACTGCGGTTAGCGTGTTAAACTCAATTGGCAGATGTCAAAGGTTATACATTGATTAGGGAATTAGTTAGTGGCGGACGTCCTAGCTATCGAGATTAGGGGAACTAGGAATTTTCGCGAACGTCGATTTTCCATAGCTAATCTAGGAGAAATTGAATTTATAACTTTTCAAAATGATTGAGAACCATTAAATGCCATTGAATCTTGATTCTTGCTTGTGGAACCGTAGACTTAGGTAATTTCTTCTCATTGATATTATTTTTGCGAATTTTTTTTATTTGTGCTAGTCTAGTTAATTATTTCATTGAACTTTCTAAAAACCCCCCATTTTTAGTTAACTTGGAGTAAAACCGAAGTCTCGTGGATACGACCCCGTATTTACCACTACTATACCCTTGTAGTTGGTAACTCGATTGCGGGTTATATTTGGCACGTACGACACGTGACCAATTTTTGTTTGACTTATGCACACAACTAGAGATAAAGCTACATATAGTTGGTCGTGACTAAAAACATGTTCAGGAAGATAAGTTCCTACGTTGGGTATAGTTTTTCCTTAGGATTTATTAATTGTCAATGCAAATGCTAGTTTTATTGGAAATTGTTTTCGAATAAGTTTGAAAGGCATTTTTATATTATCTGAAGGTATTAGTAGGATTCGTGGTATTAAAACTCTAGTTCCTTTAAAAGGTCTATTAGCTATTTCGGCATCTATAATATTTCTATGAAAGACGTGACAAATCAAACTTGTTCCATTACATAAGCCTATTTATGGATCTAGATTTTTAAGTAAAATTATTGGACATCCTATTTTTAGTATCAATCTATGAGGTGGTAATCCACATGGAGAAATAGATTTTTAATATTCGTGTTGATAAAGATGTAATGAATCGTCCTCTACACTATCAAATGAATAATAAATATATGTTTCACCTAAAAATTTAAGGACAACTAAATTATTAATTAGTTCGACTGATTTATTTGTTGGGGTTAGTATAGCCTTATTGATTATGCATTCTTTGTTATTAAAATTTTCGTGTAATGATGAAATGTAAAATTTATTAGGTCATGTATTGCTTGATCTTCTCGCCAAGGAATATTTATTTCATTAGGTACTTTAATCATATATTCTTTAATAGAATTTTCCTCTTCATTTCCTATTCACAACAAAAAATCAGCAAACAAACAATCGTTTATAACACGCATATTGTTGATTAATTTTATTTTTATTACATATTTCCAAAATGGTGCTCTAATGAGAGATGTGTATGTGGTTTCTGATCTTGTACCATTTGAGACAACCGACAATACTTGTCAGAAGTCGCCTCCTAATACTATGATTTTACCACCAAAAAAATTATCTATATCAGTAATATCTCGTAGTGTTCTATTCAAAGCCTCTAAAGCGTGCCTATTAGCCATAGTTGTTTCATCCCAAATAATGAGAGAAGCATGTCGTAAAAGGTCTGCTAAGTCCACTTGTTTGTTGATGAAACATGTTGAAGTGGAATCTAATAGAATAGAGATCTTAAATCTTAAATGTGCAATACGACCCCCAAGAAATGATATAGCAACAATTTCAGATGTAGATGTAGTCAATGCAATTAATCATTTACTACGTACGTATGCTAAGATTGCTTTGTATAAGAATGTTTTTCCTGTACATCAGGTCCATCTCTAAAAAAATTGTATGTGCATGACTATCGATACTATGGATGACACTATCAAATGCATTTTGTTGTTGACTATTTAATTTTCTTATTGAATCTAAATCTTCTATTAATATTTATATAGATTTTTCTTCAACTATAAATTTTTTAATGTTGGTTATTGATTCAGAAGTTAGTTGCGGTAAATCGTAATCAGTAATATTTTTTTGATGTTGTGAGAGATAATTAGTTAAATCTTTAAGGCAACAATTTATAAAGAAAGATTCATCTAGAGAATGGTCGTTTTTACATGTATTTTTGTAATCTTCAATTATATACGTCTTGGATTCATCCCATAATTCATGTACCCTAATTAGTTCGCAAAAAACTAAAATAGTAGTGAATAGTCTTCTTAAAGAATGTGGCATATGTACATTAGTAGCTTCTCGTAAGCATTGAGTTAAACTATCATCATCTTCTAGTAAACCTTATTTTTAGTAGATTGTTTAAATGTTTCATATGTAAATCCATTAAATGTACACAAATCTTCAAAAGATATAGGTCCCCTAACATGATTGAGTAATAATCTTAAATAGTAGCATTCTCTGTTTAATGGTGAAGCATTGTACATTCTACCAACTACCTTATAGATATTTTGTCTTAGAGTCCACTCTTTAAGTCTTTGATTCCTCCAATATCTTTGTGGAAATTCATAATATAAGTATTGTCTTGCATCCGAGTCAATAACATTTTTCATAAAAAACTCTATTAGCATAGTTTTTGATCTATCACTATCATTTAATATGTCTTTTATAGACTCATCTATATTAAATTGGACTTGTCAATGATTAGGTAAGTGTATTTGTAGTCCAACTACCGAAGGTGAAATTCCATTCAATTGAAATTTGAATATTCTCCACAAAGCTTCTTGAGCACAGATCCACAAAGCATTAACAAACGGAGCTATCTTGTCATCTCGACTTGTATGTGTGGATACTCTAAAAGCAAAGGATCTGGACCTTTATAGACATCTTTGTACAAATATTTGACGGATTTTAAGCTTGAAAAAATTTCTACATTTATATGAAAATTATATTTTAAAATTAGGTTAGAGTTATATTGAATTACTTAACAATTGTCTAAAGTTCTATTACCTATTGTGACTTGTTTTCCGTCGTCACGCCGCCTATAGATAGGGTATGAATCATTAGATTGTGACGTAGATGCAGGAAAAGCTTTCGATTATGATTTTGTACATTTATTATTTTTCATACATATTGCGTTTGTGTTTAACGGTCCACATGGGTTATGCATCATATGTTTTGTTACTATAGAATTCAACCTGGACTCGGTTACAGGACATGGAATTCTCGCTCTAACTAAAGAGTCATAATTATCAGGACAATTTAACTTATCACCTTCTTCTAAAATTAGTAACACAAGTGAATGTGGCAATCTCCTATTTTGAAATTCAATAACATGTACATGAGCTATTACTTTACCTAACACACCTCTAACAAATAAGTCATGTTTCAATTCTTCCAGTTTTGATAAAAAAACTCTAGTTATTACGTCGAGTCTATCTTGATCCTTTTGTCCAGGTAATAGTTCTTGGGTAATTTCTAACCAATTAGTGTTGCAAGTGATGGTAATAAAAAGGTCGGGTTTTCCATACCTCCTAACGATTGCCATTGCATCTTGGTAGCGGTTACACATATCTCTTGGACTGCCAGTATATGATAAGGGAAGAATTATTCTTCTACCAATATTACCTGCAAAGTAACAAAGTCAAAATATTATAAATTATTGTAAGCATAATAAACATATTTGTAATGAATACGTAATGTATAAAAAGTACATTCATATCAAACTGTAGTTGTTTCTCCTAAATTCGTTGCATCTTGTGAACCTTGATATATTTCAGAACGAATGATACGTTGGTTCGTCTTCAGATATCGTAATCGCATTGTTTCTATTTTCACATACATGCCTACCACATATTGTTGTAAAAGACGTCCACTGTCATGAAGTAATGACATGCGTAATGGGCAAAACTGATATGTAAAAGTTAGTTTTTGTTAAAACAAATTAAATAGTTTTTGTAATAGTAATAATATAATTATAAAAAATTAAAATATTACGATATATTGTAAAATATATGATAGTACCTGAAGAACGTAGGAGTAGTATTGTCTACAACTGATTCTTCTGTTATTAGAGTTACACAATTCCAAATGCCAACCGTGTTGCCCCAAAGGCAATAAAAGAGGATATTGTAAAGGATCGTAATATGCGGCCGGGTCAAGCAATGTTACGAAGGCTACCACTTTTTGTTTCTATTATGATATCTCATTCTCTTAAATCTTCTAAACAATCATTTCCAATTAGTATTGCCGCAATTTGTGGTGTTGAAGGTAAAGCATGAATATGTCGATTAACCCTTACTTCTTGTATCAGTAGTCTACAATTCATCACATCCTCACGTCTACCTAATAGACGGAATACTTGAACATAAGGATTGTGGGCATCTAATATTAATTTTAATTTAAGTAATAGACTTAGTCGTGTTACGTTTCGCTCTTGATGTCGGTGCTCAATTTCATTTTGAGTATCATATATAAACATTTGTAAGTATCTTGGTCTTGAGTCATTTATTGGTAGTAAACTTCCTATTCTATGGTAAATAGATCCTTGCGAACAATAAGTAAAGACTCCTTATCTGGCAATTGCTAAGTTTTCATCTATATTAACTCCTATAGAGGTGAAGCGAAAAACATGATTATAAGGATGTATGTTTTCTCTAAAATATGTACCTTCATCACTTTGATTTGAAATATGTCTATTAATTCTTGTGGATTTTCGGGTGTTGGTAAATTTATTTTTCCATTGGAGCAACACAAATCTAAGGTCTCATGAACAAATAATCTGGCTCCATAATATGAACAAATTCTTGGTTCTTCTAGTATTATAGTTTGGAAGTTTTCATGTGCGGGGAAATTTCTACCACTATTATGCTTATAAGGAAATGGTCTAGCGTTAGAAGAACTTGAACATGTTACTTGACAATTATTGATCAATGTAAAATCTTGATTGCTTTGCGTAGTAGTAATGAAACCTACATGAAATTAAAAATTGTATACAATTAATAATATTAATAGAAAGAGCATAATTTAAAATATAGCAAATGACAGTAACATCTAATTACCATCTCTTTAGTTGCAAAGTAACCTTGCTTGTTGACGAATACATGTTAATCTTAGGATTTTTGAATGGTTTACAATGTTACTGGTAGAGGGACCTGTAAACAAAGAAATTTAAGTTAATTGAGGGAAATATAATAATTTTTTTTTTGGAAAAAAACTTTACTTTCGTTGGTACCTTCGGTTTCAGAAGACCCTGACCTAGCCTGTTGCGCTTATATTACGTTTTACAAAATTACTTGTAGATGTACCTATGAAAGACATAATAATTAGCATGGTGTATTACATTAGTAAGAATATATAACTTAAGTAATGAATAAATTATTTAAAAATATAATTGAATGTACCTTCCATGGAATTGTAGCGTTGTAAATATCTTTGATGTCGAACATTCCTTTGTTCAATAGTCTCAGGAGTCTCTTAATTTCGTCGAGCTGTGAGTAGGTCCTCCTTAGCTGAGTTTGAAATATTTTGACGTCGCTGCCTTTGAGATAAACGACGACGATTTCATTGTTCATTCATGGTAGCAGTTCTATTATTGAATTGTTGATCTATATAATCTAATGGTCTACAATTGA
The DNA here is from genome assembly GCA_039657325.1 of Stephania cephalantha. Taxonomy (NCBI): domain Eukaryota; kingdom Viridiplantae; phylum Streptophyta; class Magnoliopsida; order Ranunculales; family Menispermaceae; genus Stephania; species Stephania cephalantha. The sequence continues at coordinate 35,966,119 of CM077571.1, forward strand.
TGGAGGAATTTGTAAGATCATAAAAGTATGTGTATCTAACAAAATACTTCTAGTTTTATTACAAAACACTCAAATCAGGTTTGAAGCAATTTTGAGCAATCAATCAATAATTAGTGGAAAGCACCAACGTAAAATTGATTTTTGTAAATTATCACATGACCCAAAAAATTTAAGAATCTGGATGGATTGGTTAAGAGAATTATTGAAAATCTTAGTCATAAATCATTGAAGGTTAAAAGATTTAAATCAATCTATATGGATTGCAATTTTTGCAATCAAGTACAATGTAAAAAATTTAAAACTATGAACCAATTAGAGATAAATGGATTGGATCTAATTGTTTGAGCTTTGAATTAAAATTAGTGGTTTTGTAATTCATGAAAGAAAAAAAAATATATTGAATTAATATTAGTTGTACCTACATATATGTTGTAGGATTGTTTTGTTTCTAAGAAAAATTAAAATGTTTATCATAGTTTTGTAAAACTAAAGCCAATTAGATTGATTGGTATTTTTATTAAATTCATTAATTTATGCATTCGTAATTTGTCTCCATGCCTTTGAATAAGTTTTTCTATAAAGTAGTAATATAGTGGGACAATTTTTAATAGAACTGCAATAAATCCTCTAATTTGACTAATTTAATGCTAGCAACATTTGATGAAGAGTTTTAAATTTTTTCTTATTTCTAGGATAGAACTCAAGACATTTGATTAACGAAAGATGGACCCTTGCCACCTTAATTACAAACATTGAGATGCACATGCATGCATACATTTTCTTTGCACAATGCAAAACTCAACGGACATAAACAATTGTAGGTATCAAATCCACCTCTATGAGGTTAGTTGGTCAAATCCTTAAAAAAATAAAAAAATACATTTAAATGTATACCAAATCATTGTTGAAAGTATGTGACCTAAAATATATGTATGGTGAAAGTTGCAATTGTATATTAGGACGACCACCTGGCAACTTTGCATATATAGGGCTTATAATAAATGTAGTTAAACAAATGAAAGAAAAATCTATTTTTAATTTATACAAATAATTCACAAACAGAATTCACAAATAATTAACAAACAAAATTCACAAATTAAAGCAAGTAATTGACAACCAAAAATAGTTTTTTGAGATTTTAATCCAAAGCAAGTGTTTGAAGCTTTGAATTTTCTTATTAAAAAAAGAAGCATTGAATGTTTCATGCTATGAAAGTAAAAGTTGTTCACAAACATTATTACTAAAAAGAAGATACGCAATATTCAAGTATTAATCAATCGCAATAACACCACCAATCAATACTTTTGTAAGGAAAAAAAAACATAGACCAATGTAGAAATCATTAACCATTTTTCTCTAACCTCAATTTCTCCACTGTCTATAACCATTAGAGATAAATCTATGACCATGTGGAATATTCAAGGGAAATAAATAATGTTCACCAGATAATTTTGAAAATCACCAACACCTCCTCAACATTATTATCCAGAAATTCATATTGTTATTGTACGATGCCTAATTATAAATTGAAACTAAAGTACCATTGTGTGCATCAGATTGAAAATGTTACATAATTCAAAAATGATGAAATATTTAGAATACTAAATTTTATCAAGGAGATTAAAAGGCAAATTGAACCCTTGGTGGACTTGGATTTTACCATCTGCCACTCAATGTATCCATCTTCGACATCGGATAATTGTGCGTAGCAAAACAAACCGTTGATACAATTGGTTACCGAGAAAATCGAGAAGGCAACTATTACGATTTTGAAACTTTTAGGAAACGTACAATAAGTAATCTCGCTTATGTAAATTATAGGAGGCGAGACAACAAAAGAAAATGTATAGTTTTTTCTTTGTATTTATCGCAAAGAGAAAGTAACCAATGAAAGATATAGATAAATAAATTATATAAAGACACAAATATACTTATTTTTAAAAAAAGAAATACACGCTTATAAATGTAACATAAATAATGAAAGTAGACTCATATAAAATTGTGGACAATGAATATAATCTTAATCTAATCTAATAATAATTAATGAAAGAACAACTTAATTGATGTCAAAAATAGTGTGACATTATGGATCACTCGTTTATGGTGTTATACATAAAATAAGTTTCATAATTTGAATGAACATTGAATAATAGAATAGTTTAATTATTTTTTTATAAATATAAATTTAATGGTCATGTATATTTTAATGTTATTTGTCCTTAAATAATTTTTAAATTTTATTTATTTTCATTTTTTTTTATAAGACTATGCTTGCAAGTTTCTATTTTATCATATAATAATAAAAGAATTAATGATCATGTGCAATGTATTTAGGATATTATAAAGGTTTTTTAAGCAATCTACAAAAAAAAAATTATTTTCTTATCATATTTTGCATATATTTTCTTATCATTTGTTTTAAGTAAGAATAGAATTCCTTGATTTAAGGAATTTATGTGTACTACTTTTATTTGTTTAGCAATATAACAATTAGGGTAATCCCGTTTTTTTTTAAGTTAACAATAAAACGATGTAGGATATTGTTTCCATTTTTAAGTAATCTTAGAAATTTTAATTTTTGGGTTGAGAAAAGAGTGGCGATGAAACTCCTAAATTAGTGGACCATTAATGGATATTTTTGTGTGAACTCATAAATCAATGGTCAATTTTAATTTAACCATAATTTAACTTAAAAAAAAGAAAATATAGTAATTGTAGGAACACCTTAATTAGTGGACGATTTAATGCAACTCTTTGTGACAACTTACATATTAAATTTATTATTTTATGCAATTAAACTCTTTATGACATGTTATAAATCTCTTTTTTTCGCAATATATTATAAATCTCTTATTTTAGGCAATGAGACTATTTTATTCACGTAAACCTAAATTAGTGGAATATTGAATCAATTTGATTAATTCTCTATGCAATCAATTGAATACATCACCTTAATTAATGGGCCTCTGTTGGTCAAAGCAATTGAAGGGATGAAGATGAACTAAAAAACTCACTTGTTAAGTACATCTAACAAATATATTAAAAAAAGATTCATATAAAGTAATTTTGAATGATGCTGAAGACTTTTTAAAAAATTAAAGAAGACAATCAACACAATGGGAATAAATAAATTTTACACTAATGGAATAGAATCCGCAGTACCTCACCTATTGTAGCGTGGTAGAAACTTTTGAGTGTTAATTAAAGAATGGGATGGAGAGTATTGTCGCATATATGAAAGGAACACAAAAAAAATATGAGAGGAGAATAAGGTACGTGTATATACGGGAAGAAGTAAGATCCTAAAAAAGTGGATGTGAAATGGATAAACGTGTTGGCATGAATGGATACAAAAAAAATAGTTTTGAAAACTAAATTCAATTCAAATCTCTAAATATGTGGGAACCCGAAGATCACAAAATTAACATCGCCTCTTAATTAGCTACCGTGGCCAAAATGCCTTTATTTTGGAAAGTTGTTCAACAATCCTTATTTATAGAATAATAATCTATATATTATGCTTGGAGGAAAAAGAGAGAACCGTGAAAAGAGAGAGAAATGTGGAGGAGAGAGAGAGAAACGTGGATGAGAGAGAGAGGAAAAACGTGGAAAAGAGAAAGAGAAGTAAATCTCCAAATCCCACTTTGTTAGGAAACCACCTATTAATTGGGGTACTTTTAGAAAGTAATTCAATTTTGGTCTGCACATTTAAATTCGAAATCGCCTATTAATTTGGAGTTATCAATTAAATTACAAATTTATCCCAAATTTTAAATATCTGTATCAAAGCACTTAGGAGCATTGTCGGGACTTTTAGCCAAAAAGGCTTCACGGTTAACCGCTTTAGGTTTGCTATTATAATAGTATAGCATGAAACAACTAATGCCCTTTCTATCGCTTTAAAAGGGTAGAGGTTATGGGGTCTCTCGTATAATCTGGCAAGGAAAGCTAGTGCGGAAAGCCGGTGCGGATTCATATAAGCTTAATTCTTCAAAATCATAGAAAGTATTGATCTCAAGTCTATTGAAGGGAAAATAAACCATCTCACCTTCACTGACTCATCTTTAGACGTGAACTTTACATTAGCATAAAATTCAAAAACTATCTCACTCACTCCTTTAACTTTATTTTTCTTATAGTCTTGAGTGAGTTGCTCCCAATTTTGGTGCCTAATGAAATTGTTCACTCTTTTATCATACCCCACGGACAAATTAATTCTTCAAAATCATAGAAACTATTGATCTCACGTCTATTGAAGGGAACATAAACCATCTCACCTTCTGTGAACTTTACATTAGCATAAAATTCAAAAACTATCTCACTCACTCCTTTAACTTTATTTTTCATATACGTCTTGAATTCATCCCATAACTCACGTCCCCTAATTGGTTCGGGAAAAAAATAGTAGCGAATAGTCTACTTAAAGAACGTGGCATATGTACATTTCGAGCTTCTCGTAAGCATTGACTTACACTATCATCATCTTCTAGTAAACCTCTTTTTTCAGCAGATTGTTTAAATGTTTCATATGTAAATCCATCAACTGTACGCAAATCTTCAAAATATATAAGTCCCCTAACATGATTGAGTAACAATCTTCAATAGTAGCGTTCTCTGTCTAATGGTGAAACAATGTACATTCTACTAACTACCTTACGGATATTTTGTCTTTGAGTCCACTCTTTAAGTCTTTGATTCCACCAATATCTTTGTGGAAATTCGTAATATAAGTATAGTCTTGCATTTGAGTCAATAACATTTTTCATAAAAAACTTTGTTAAAATACTTTCTGATCTATTACTATCATTTAATATGTCTTCTATAGATTCATCTATATTAAATTGGACTTGTTGATGATTAGGTAAGTGTATTTGTGGTCCAACTACCAAAGGTGAAATTCTATTCAATTGAAATTTGAATATTCTCCACAAAGCTTCTTAAGCACAGATGCACCTAGCATTAACAAACTGAGCTATCTCATCATCTTGACTTGTATGTGTGGATACTAAAAAAGCAACGCGATCTAGACCTTTATAGACATATTTGTACAAATATTTGATGGGTTTTATGCTTGAACAAATTTCTACATTTGTATGACAGTTATATTTTAAAAGTAGGTAAGAGTTATATGGAACTACCCAATGATTGTCTAAAGTTCTATTACCTATTTTGACTTGTTTTCCATCGTCACGCTGCCTATATATAGGGTATGAATCATTACCATGTGACATAGATGCAGTAAAAGCTTTCGGATATGATTTTGTACATTTATTATTTTTCATAAATATTACGTTTGTGTTTAACGGTCCACATGGGTTATGCATCATATGTTTTGTTACAATAGAATACAACCTAGACTCGGTTACAGGTCATGGAATTTTTGCTCTTACTAAATAGTCATAATTATCAGGACAATTTAACTTATCACCTTCTTTTAAAATTAGCAACACATGTGAATGTGACAATCCCCTATTTTGAAATTCAATAACATGTACATGAGCTATTACTTTACCTAACATACCTCTAACAAATAAGTCATGTTTCAATTCTTCTAGTTTTGATCGAAAACTCTAGTTGTTTCGTCAGGTCTATCTTTAGCCTTTTTTATAGGTAATAGTTCTTGGGTAATTGCCAACCAATTAGTGTTGCAAGTGATGGTAATAAAAAGATCGGGTTTTTCATACCTCCTTACGATTGCCATCGCATCTTGGTAGCGGTTATACATATCTCTTGGACTACCAGTATATGATGAGGGAAGAATTATTCTTCTACCAATATTACCTGGAAAATAACAAAGTCAAAATATTTTAAATTATAGTAAGCATAATAAACTTATTTGTAATGAATACATATATATAAAAATCACATTCATATCAACCTGCAGTTGTTTCTCTTGAATTCGTTTCATCTTGTAAACTTTGATATAGTTCGGAACGAATGATATGTTGGTCCGTCTTCGATATCGCAACCACATTGTTTCTATTTTCACATATATGTCTACCACATATTGTCGTAAAAGACGTCCACTATAATAAATTAGTGACATGCGTAATGGGCGAAACTGATATGTAAAAGTTAGATTTTGTTAAAACAAATTAAATAGTTTATGTTATAGTAATAATATAATTATAAAAATTAAAATTTTACGATATAGTAAAATTTATTAATAGTACCTGAAGAATGTAGGAGTAGTATTTTTTGCACCTGATTCTTCTGTTATTTGAGTTACACAATTCCAAATGCCAATCGTGTTGCCCTAAAGGCAATAAAAGAGGATATTGTAAGGGATCGTAGTATGCGGCCGTGTCAGCAATGTTACGAAGGCTACCACTTTTGTTTCTATTATGATATCATTTTCTTTTAAATCTTCTAAACAATCATTTCCAATTTGTATTGCCGCAACTTGTGGTGTTGAAGGTAAAATATGCATATGTCGATTAACCCTTACTTCTTGTATCAGTAGTCTACAATTCATCACATCCTCACGTCTACCTAATTGACGGAATACTTGAACATAAGGATTGTGGGCATCTAATATTAATTTTAATTTATGTAATAGACTTAGTCGTGTTACATTTCGCTCTTGATGTCGGTGCTCAATTTCATTTTGAGTATCATATATAAACATTTGTAAGTATCTTGGTCTTGATTCATTTATTGGTAGTAAACTTCCTATTCTATGGTAAATAGATCCTTGCGCACGATACGTAAAGACTCCTTGTCTGGCACTTGCTAAGTTTTCATCTATATTAACTCCTATAGAGGTGAAGCGAAAAACAAGATTATAAGAACATATGTTTTCTCTAAAATGTTTACCTTCATCACTTTTATATAGGAATATGTCTATTAATTCTTGTGGATTTTCAGGTGTTGGTAAATTCATTTTTCCATTGGAGCAACACAAATCTATGGTCTCATGAACAAATAATCTGGCTCCATAATATGAACAAATTCTGGGTTCTTCTAGTATTATAGTTTGGAAGTTTTCATGTGCGGGGAAATTTCAACCACTATTATGCCTATGAGGAAATGGTCTAGCGTTAGAAGAACTTGAACATGTTACTTGACAATTATTGATAAACGTAAAATTTTGATTGCTTTGCGTAGTAGTAATGAAACCTACATGAAATTAAAATTTGTATACAATTAATAATATTAATAGAAATAGCATAATTTAAAATATAATAAATGACAGTAACATCTAATTACCATCTCTTTGGTTGAAAGTAACCTTGCTTGTTGATGAATACATGTTAATCTTAGGGTTCTTGAATGGTTTACAATGTTAATTGTAGAGGTTCCTGTAAACTAAAAAATTTATGTTAATTGAGGGAAATATAATAATTATTTTTTTTGGAAAAAAACTTTACTTTAATTGGTGCTTTCGAAGACCCTGACCTAGCCTGTTGACGAATGTGTGTCAACCTTGAAGCGGTTGTATTATGTTTTACAAAATTACTTGTAGATGTACCAATGAAAGACATAATAATTAGCATGGTGTATTATATTAGTAATAATAAATAACTTAAGTAATGAATAAATTATTTAAAAATATAACTGTATGTACCTTCCATGGAATTGTAGTGTTGTAAATATATTTGATGTCGAACATTCCTTTGATCAATAGTCTCAGGAGTCTCTTGATTTCGTCGAGTTGCTAGTAGGTCCTCCCTAGCTGAGTTTGGCATATTTTGACATTGCTGCATTTGAGATAAACGACGACGATTTCGTTGTTCGTTCATGGTAGCAGTTCTATTATTGAATTGTTGATCCTTATAATCTAATGGTCTACAATTGATGGAGGGATTTGTTAGATCATAAAAGTATGTATATCTAACAAAATATTTCAAGTTTTATTACAAAACACCCAAATCCAGTTTAAAGCAATTTTGAGCAATCAATCAATAATTAGTGGAAAGCACCAACGTAAAATTGATTTTTTGTAAATTATCACATGACCCAAAAATTTTAAAATTTGGATGGAATGGTTAAGAGAATTATTGAAAATCTTAGTCATAAATCATTGAAGGTTAAAAGTATTTAATCAATCTATGTGGATTGCAATTTTTGCAATCAAGTCCAATGTAAAAAACTTAAATTATGGACCAATTAGAGTTAAATGGACTGGATCTAATTGGATTTACGGATTCATGAACACCCCTAGATGTGATCAACAAATTTCATGCGCACAGAGTTTTTGGTGCAATTTTACATTACACGCAATGTTGTCAAGCTGTAATGGAGATGTGAAGGAAATAAAAATAAAAATAGTTTAATAATTGTAGAAAATTTTTGGTCATAAACAAAATTAATTGTTTGAGCTTTGAATTAAAATTTGTGGTTTTGTAATTCACGAAGAGAAAAAAAAATATTGAATTAATATTAGTTGTACCTACATATATGTTATAGGATTGTTTTGTTTCTATGAAAAATTAAAATGTTTATCATAGTTTAAAAAAACTTAAGCCAATTAGATAGATTGGTATTGTTATTAAATTCATTAATTTATGCATTTCCTAATTTGTCTCCATGCCTTTGAATAAACTTTTTCTATAAAGTAGTAATATAGTGGAACAATTTTTAATAGAACCGCAATAAATCCTCTAATTTGACCCATTTTAATTTAATGCTAGCTATATTTGACAAAGAGTTTTAAGATTTTTCTTATTTCTAGGATCGAACTCAAGATATTTGATTAAGGAAAGATGGACCCTTGCCACATTAATTACAAACATTGAGATGCACATGCGTGCATACATTTTTCTTGCACAATGCAAAAGTCAACGGACATAAATAATTGTAGGTATCAAATCCACCTCTATGAGGTTAGTTGGTCCAATCCTTTAAAAAATAAAAAAATACATTTAAATGTATTTCAAATCCTTGTTGAAAGTACGTGACCTAAAATATATGTATGAAGAAAGTTGCAATTGTATATTAGGAGGACCACTTGACAACTTTGAATATATAGGGCTAATAATAAATGTGGTTAAACAAATGAAAGAAAAATCTATTTGTAATTTATACAAATAATTCACAACCAGAATTCACAAATAATTAACAAACAAAATTCACAAATTAAGCAAGTAATTTACAACCAAAAATATTTTTTTGAGATTTTAATCCAAAGCAAGTGTTTGAAGCTTTAAAATTTCTTATTAAAAAATGAAGCTTTGAATGTTTCATGTCTATGAAAATAAAAATTGTTCACAAACATTATTACTAAAAAGAAGATATGCAATATTCAAGTATTAATCAACTACAATAACACCACCAATCTCTATCTTTTTAAGAAAAAAAAGAAACATAGACCAATGTAGAAATCCTTAACACTTTTTCTCTGCCAACCTCAACTTCTCCACTGTCTGTAACCATTGCAGATAAATCTATGACAATGTGGAATATTCATGGGAAATAAATAATTTTCACCAGATAATTTTTCAAATCAACAACACCTCCTCAACATTATTATCCATAATTTCATATTGTTACTATACAACGCCCAATTATAAATTGAAACTAAAGTACCATTGTGTGCATTAGTTTGAAAAAGTTACATAATTCAACAATGATGAAATAATTAGAATACTAAATTTTATCAAGGAGATTAAAATGCAAATTGAACCTTTGGTGGACTTGGATTGTATCATCTGCAACTCAATGTATCCATTTTCGACATCGGATAATTGTGCGTAGCAAAACAAACCGTTGATACAATTGGTTACCGAGAAAATCGAGAAGGCAACTATTACGATTTTGAAACTTTAAAGAAACGTACAATAAGTAATCTCGCTTATGTAAATTATAGGAGGCGAGACAACAAAAGAAAATGTATATTTTTTTCTTTATATTTATCGCAAAAAAAAAGTAACCAATGATAGATATAGATAAATAGATTATATAAAGACACACATATACTTATTTTTTTAAAAAGAAATACACGCGTATAAATGTAACATAAATAATGAAAGTAGACTCAAATAAAATTGAGGACAATGAATATAATCTTAATCTAATCTAATAATAATTAATGAAAGAACATCTTAATTGAAGTCAAACTTAGTGTGACATTAGGGATCACTTGTTTATGGTGTTATACATAAAATAAGTTTCATAATTTGAATGAACATTGAATAATAAAATAGTTTAATTAATTTTTTTATAAATATAAAATTTTATGGTCATGTATATTTTAATTTTACTTGTCCTTAAATAATTTTTAAATTTTATTTATTCTTTTTTTTTTATAAGACTATGCTTGCATGTTTCTATTTTTTCATATAATAATAAAAAGAATTAATGATTATATGCCATGTATTTAGGATATTATAAAAGTTTTTGTAAGCAATCTACAAAAAAAAAATTATTTTCTTATCATATTTTTGATATATTCTTTTTGACATAAATTTTCTTATCATTTGTTTTAAATAAGAATAGAATTCCCTGATTTAAGGAATTTATGTGTACTACTTTTAATTATTTAGCAATATAACAATTAGTGTAATCTCATTTTTTAAGTTAACAATAAAACGGTGTAGGATATTGTTTCCATTTTTAAGTAATCTTGAAAATATTAATTTTTGGGTTGAGAAAAGGGTTGCGATGAAACCCCTAAATTAGTGGACCATTAGTGGACGTTTTTGTGTGAACTCCTAAATTAATGGTCAATTTTAAGTTAACCATAAATTGAATTAAAAAAAAAAAGAAAATGTAGTAATTGTAGGAACACCTTAATTAGTGGACGATTTTAATGCAACTCTATAGTGACAACTTACCTATTAAATCTATTATTTTATGCAATTAAACTCTTTTATAGCATTTTATCTATTACAAATCTCTTTTTTTACGCAATCTATTATAAATCTCTTATTTTAGGCAATGAAACTATTTTATTCACGTACACCTAAATTAGTGGAATATTGAATCAATTTGATTAATTCTCTATGCAATCAATTGAATACATCACCTTAATTAATGGGCGTCTGTTGGTCAAATCAATTTAAGGGATGAAGATGAACCAAAAAATTCACTTGTTAAGTACATCTAACAAATATATTAAGAAAAAACAATTCATATAAAGTATTTTGAATGATGATGAAGACTTTTAAAAAAATTAAAGAAGACAATCAACACAATGGGAGTAAATTTATATTACAATAATGGAATAGAATCCGCAATACCTTACCTATTGTAGCGTGGTAGAAACTTTTGAGTGTCAATTAAAGAATGGGAAGGAGAGTATTGTCGCGTATATGAAAGGAATACAAAAAAGTATGAGAGGAGAAAAAGGTAAATGTAAATACAGGAAGAAGAAAGATCCTAAAAAAGTGGATCTGAAATGGATAAACGTGTTGGTATGAGTGGATACAAAAAAATACAATTTTGAAAAATAAATTCAATTCAAATCTCTAAATATGTGGGGACCCGGAGATCACAAAATTAACATCGCCTCTTAATTAGCCACCATGGCCAAAAAGCCTTTATTTTGGAAAGTTGTTCAACAATCCTTATTTATAGAATAATAATATATATATTCTACTTGGTGGAGAGAGAAAGAGAGAACCATGGGAGAGAGAGAGAGAGAGAGAACCATGGAAGAGAGAGAGAGAACCATGGAAGAGAGAGAGAAAGAGAACCATGGAAGAGAGAGAGAAAAAATAGGGGAGGAAAAAAGTGAAGAAGATAGAGAAGTAAATCTCCAAATCCCACTTTGTTAGGAAAGCACCTATTAATTGGGGTACTTTTAGAAAGTAATTCAATTTTGGTCTGCACATTTAAATTCGAAATCGCCTATTAATTTAGAGTTATCAATTAAATTACTAATTTATCCCTGATTTTAAATATTTGTATCAAAGCACCTAGGGGCATTGTCGGAACTTTTAGCTAAAAAGGCTTCACGGTTAACCGCTTTGGGTTTGCTATTATAATACTCTAAAGCGTTCCTATGATCCATAGTCGCTTCATCCCAAATAATGAGATAAGCATGTCGTAAAATATCTGCTAAGTCCGTTTATTTGCTGATGAAACATGTTGAAGTGGATTCTATTAGAATAGGATCTTAAATCTTGAATATGCAGTACGACCCACGGGCAATTACATAGCCGCAATTTCTGATGTAGTTGTAGCCAATGCAATTAATCCTTTACTACATATGTATACTAAGATTGCTTTGTATAAAAATGTTTTTCGTGTACCCCCAGGTCCATCTATAAAAAAAATTGTATTTGCATGATTATCGATACTATAGATGACACTATCAAATGAATTCTGTTGTTGGGTATTTAATTTTCTTAATGAATCTAAATCTTCTGTTGATATTTGTATAGATTTTTCTTCAACTATAAATTTGTTAATGTTGGTTATTGATTCAGAAGTTAGTTGCGGTAAATCGTAATCAGTAATATTTTTTGATGTTGCGATAGATAATTGGTTAAATCTTTAAAGCAACAATTAAAAAAAAAAGATTCATCTAGAGAATGGTCGTTTTTATATGCATTTTTGTAATCTTCAATCATATACGTCTTGAATTCATCCCATAATTCACGTACCCTAATTGGTTCGAAAAACTAAAATAGTAGTGAATAGTCTTCTTAAAGAACGTGGCATATGTACATTTGCAGCTTCTCGTAAGCATTGAGTTACACTATCATCATCTTCTAGTAAACCTATTTTTTCAGCAGATTGTTTAAATGTTTCATATATAAATCCATCAACTGTATGCAAATCTTCAAAAGATATAGGTCCCCTAACATGATTGAGTAATAATCTTAAATAGTAGCGTTCTCTGTCTAATGGTGAAATAGTGTACATTCTACCAACTACCTTACGGATATTTTGTCTTCGAGTCCACTCTTTAAGTCTTTTATTCCACCAATATCTTTGTGGAAATTTGTAATATAAGTATAGTCTTTCATTTGAGTCAATAACATTTATCATAAAACTCTCTTAATATACTTTCTGATCTATTACTATCATTTAATATGTCTTCTATAGACTCATCTATATTAAATTGGACTTGTTGAAGATTAGGTAAGTGTATTTGTGGTCCAACTACCAAAGGTGAAATTCTATTCAATTGAAATTTGAATATTCTCCACAAAGCTTCTTAAGCACAGATCCACAATATCTCGACTTGTATGTGTGGATACTTAAAAAGCAACGTGATCTGGACCTTTATATACATATTTGTACAAATATTTGACGAATTTTATGCTTGAACAAATTTCTACATTTATATGACAGTTATATTTTAGCCTTAAGACACAGCCAAAACAGATCAGACAAATTTAGCTTTTCTCCTTATCCTTTGAAAACACTCTTGCATTATTTTTTCCACTCAAACTCCATATTCTTCTGAGTTAGGGTTGTCATTGGTGTTGCAATCTCTGAGAAGTCCTTCACAAACAATTGGTAATAACTTGTTAATACCAGAAAACTTCTTATTTTCATCACAATGGTGGGTTGCAGCCATTTCGTAACGACATCAACTATAGCAGGATCTACAAAAATCCTTTTGCATTCACCACATGACTAGAAATTGCACCTCCGAGACCCAAAACTCACACTTGCTGAACTTAACATACAACCGGTGATCTTTCAAAGTCTGTAAGGTCACTCTGAGATATATCTCGTGCTCTTATTGAGTCTTGGAATATACCATGATGTCGTTGATGAAGACAATAATGAACTTATCAAGATAAGGCTTGAAAACTCTTTGCATGTGATCCATGAACACTACAGGTGCATTGGTAAGTCCAAACAACATCACTATGAATTCATAATGTCTATAACTTGTTCTGAAAGTAGTCTTCTTTATTCCTTACTCCCGTATTCTCAGCTGGTAATATCTCGGCCTCAAGTCTATCTTTGAAAAGAACTTCGCTCCGTGCGATTAGTCAAATAGGTCATCGATTCTAGGGAAGGGGTATTTGTTCCTAATGGTCCCCCGATTCAATTATCAATAATAAATGCACATCTGGTGTTCCCCGAGGCGACATGCTTGAGTGAATAAAACCTTTATCCAATAGTTTCTCCAGCTAAATCTTCAACTAGGCTAACTTTTTGGGTGCCATTCTATATGGTGGTATAGAAAAGGGTATTGTACCAAGTATAAGGCCAATAATAAAGTCAATAACCCAGGGGTGGAGGGACTCCAGGCAAGTATGAGGGAAAGACTTTTGGGAATTCTCTAACTATCAAAATTTAGTCAAGTTTGACTTCATGACCATTGTTCTTCATTGCTATCAAACTCATGAGAGTTTCCAACTCACTAATAGTTACTTGCTTTCCCATGGATGACAACTTGGCTAGGTACGAGACCTCTAAATCTGAATCGTGGTATACCGAAAATCTAAAAGGTAACGGTCTTGCAAAAATAATATTTACTATAATGTTAAGCTACTAACCAATCTATCCCTAACAGGGCATCGTACTTCAAGCACTCCAAGACTCACAAATCATGTTATAAAACATGACTCCTAATCTTAAATAAGTACCCCTAGTATACCATGTTAGGATGTAGTTTCTCTGTAGCGGTCATACTGAAGATCAAGACTATACTAGCTCTAATCGACTTCAGTCCTAACTTATCAACCATCTTACCGATAAAAATAAAATAGTAGGATTGGAATCAAACAAGGTATGTATGCCACTATCATAAATGTAAACTGTACTTACCACCAACTGTCGAGTGGCCTCTACATGGAGTTTTGAAATAGCATGCACTCCTCATTTGACTAGCTGAACAACGTTAGATGTGAAACTACTTGTCTATTATCTTGTTTTTAGGACACTTTAACTTAAAGTGCCCAGCCTGCCCACATCGAAAACACACACCCCTAGGTCTCTAAAATGTTGCATATGATGATGTCATTGATTTGTTTGGCCTTGACCCTGATGGTCCCTTACTCGAGTATTTTTTTTATTGTACTGGTGGAAGTGGCGGCTTATACCTCGAGTCATGTGTAGTTGAGGGAGCAGGGGTATGAGTAGTCTGCACTGAATTGTATGGTACCCTTGGCGCCGCATCAGAACGAGTGAAACTGCCAAAACGTCCTATATTCTTGCTTCTCTTAGCGCAACCCATCTAAATAACTGTCCTCAGACCTACTCCATTGACTCCCGATACTCATCCCAACTCATCACTCATGGTGGTGGTATAGCCTCCATATCCCTACTAACCTGATATGCTGCCTCGCAATGCAATGCACTAGCAACTGCCCTCACAAAAGTCTTCGGTATAGAAAGTGTCACGCGTATCTTGAGGTGCTCATATAGTCCATCAATGAATCTAGTTAACTTCTTCTCTATGGTAGCCATATAGTCTGGAGCAAAATCTGACAGCTCATTATATTCTAATTCAAATTCCCATACCTGGTCTGCCTCCCTACATTAAGTTTAGAAATTGGCACCTCTTAGCATCTTTGACCACCTTTGGGAAATGCTGCTCATAAAACAGAGTCTTGAACCTTAACTAAGTTTCAACCGGTCTTGCGATCCTCTTAACTAATTCCTACCACTTATAAGCCTTCTTTTTGAAGAGTTATGAAGCAAGGAAAATCGTAGGTGAACTATTGATCTTCAGAACTTCTTGCCTCTTCTCCACACACATGATCCAATGCTCATCCTCACTCATCTCGCCGTCCTTATAGAAACGAGGTACATCATACTTCATAAACTCCTTCTGAATCTTAAGCATCTTGGAGGTTTTTGTATCTATTAGTAAAACTAGTGGTAATATTGTTGGTGATACGAGATTCTCATTTACCCCAACCACTGACTATGCCACGTCATCATCCTCATTTCCAGCCTTTAGAATAATTCCTAAAGCAACTTTTGCAACTTGTGGTTGCATTTGTGGAAGTACCAGTGGTTGTGGCAGCAGTGGCATTAACAGTGGTGCCAGTGGTGCTCTCTATCCCCTAAAAAACCCATCATCACATTCATCCTATACTCATATGCTACAGACATATCCTCAAGTGTCTTGCGATGATTCTCAATCATTTCAGCCATCCTGCATTTCATCTGAGTGCATCACTATTCATAATCAGTCCTCGGTGCACCCCTAACGCTTCTCAAGCCATATGAACTTCCACCTTGAGTACTTATTATGCATTGTGAGCAGTTCAAGGAAATTTTATATAGGAGTTAAGATAAACGAACAACATATCTAACGATATAGATATTACATACATAAGAAAATAGCATCATAACTTATATTTGTTCATTTTTCATTCCCATTCTCGCCTTAAGTTTGGTCACTCGTGCATAAGTCAATGCAAACCATAACCTTTCACAAATAACTTCACTACTTAATAATGACCAACTTTTTCCTAAGTCTCAATGACTTACGAATGCTTAAGGTGACTTAAATTAGATACTATTTGTGACCTTAATCTGAGTCATATTCCCAATTTTAAGATTAAACTACACTTTTCCCCTAGGCTCCATTACCTATGGTTAGGATATCAACTGTCATCTTTCATAGGTACTAATGCCTAGACCGGATACTAACTGTGGTCATTACCCACTTTGTTTCTAGGTTGGTTATACATACGCTCTATTACCAACTGTGATGACCTTAATTCCTATAACCAAGGCCGCCTAGCCTAAACCATCGCCAAACCCCTCAAGATAACCTAGCAATTCGGGCAATGATTTTGTAATCCTTAACTTACGAAAAAAAAAAGACAATCTACTAATAGACTATCTTGACATATAAATAGTGCAGAATAAAAGTCTTCTAAGTCTATTAGGTTCGAAAATAAAGTAGGAAGTCTTGCAAAAGTTTAAAAACTAACCTATGGGTCTCACAAAGTCTACCCATGGTAAAATCCCCTATTTATTACATAATGTCTCAAAATAAAAAAAATATAAATTGAACAACCTTACAAACAAGAAAAGAGCTTCTACGCTACGACCTTGCTCTTTCCTTTGTCCTGAGCAGTAGTTGGAGTACTTAGATGGGAAAAAGTAGTAGGGTGAGCAATATTTCAACAGGCTCCATAAAGCCTAAGCATGTTTTACCTTCAATCATCCAAGTAATACGTAATGCGTAATAACTAGCATGAACAAGGTTATTCATCAATCCTACTATCATTTCGAGCATGAAAGGATAATATAAGCAAGCATACTTTATATTGCAAGACATAATGAAAAAAAGTTCGAACAATATAGTCAACAAGATAACAATGATAACATGAATGCCATAGAGGCAATGAAGTGGAAACCAAATACAGAGTGTGTGATGTGACAACCAACTGGCTTCAACTGCATCATAAATGACCCGACTTCAAAAGATTGGTGTCTAAACAACCAACTGGCTTTAATAGTATCCAATATGACTCGGCCTCAACAAATTGGTGTCCAAGCATAGCGGAAGGAAATGACCGATGGCTACCGGCTCTCTAGTCTGAGATACCATAACAATTATTCATTCCAAGCAGTTCCAGAGGCATTCATAAATAACAAGCTTAAACGACAAGATGGAACGGAAAGACAAGATATAATAAATAGTATTCCAACAAGATATTAACCATTTACTATCATGAATTCTAACATAACTAATAGCATGGCATGAATGAAGATAAAACAAACCCCGTTTACCTCGAAGCGTTGCTATCTTATCCAATCCTAACTAGGAAGTTCCTATGGGTTCTCCTCGTGTCAACATTGGAATAGGTTCATGTTCGTGTGATAAAGATTTTTATTTGAGGTAAGTTTATTCTAATTCGTATTAATATCTTGAAAAAGATGTAAAACTTTTTTTCGAGTAAATGTTAAGCCTTCGCTGTGGCAAAAAAGGTTTTTAGGGTTTGTTATCACCGCCCCGACTTTTGTCCCAACATTATATCTTGATTAAAACACGGTTAATTTGAAAAATAGAACGTTCGATTTATTTTGAGAAATTGTCTAGCGTCGTGGGTTTACCACAGGGTGTTGGGGCAAAATCCCTGGCCTCGAATCAAGACCTATAATGTAGCCCCATAGATTTGCTAGCATCGTACGTTATACGTCAAGGTGATAGGAAATCGTTGGGTCGACTTCAATTGCACCATAGCCGCGCCATACCATTTTTAGGTGAGGCACTAGTGCGGCGTGGACACGAATTTGGGATTTTCATATCTGAATCCAAACTCCAAATTTTTCAACGATACATCAAGAAAATATTCAAAACTCAAATCAACAATTAAGACATAGATCTTGCAACTCCAATTGAATAAACTAAAGAATAGGAGATAGAGTTGTCCCAAATCAGAATTTGAGTTTATGGTTCATCTTCCATTCAAAACGTCAAGAGAAAACATGAATTTCACCAAAAATCAAACATGAAATTGAATTTAGAAGTTAGATAGGACGAGACAAGTAATTCCTATCTTGCTTTGTAAGATTTTGATAAATTTCCCTTTCTTCCACCAAATCCACCAAACAAGCCTTGTAGTGTTCTCTCTCAGACTCTCTCTCTATAGTGAAATCAAGAAAATTGGTTTAAGGCCCAAATTTTGGTTTAAATACCTAGTTAATGAAATTAGGTTTTGATTGCCCAATCACAACCCTACATGTCATCTTAATGGATTTAAGTTCTAGGATGATCCTAGAGCCCTCATTTATTCCATCCATTCTTTTGTTTCACCAAAGTACCCTCAAGTATATTTACATTCTTTGACATTATGCTTTATTTAAACCATCTAACAAATCATGTAAGCTTGTTTACCTTCACTTAGGCTAAGTTTCACACTTAAGTCAACTAGTATAATATAATACACACAAGTAATCACTTCATTTCTCAAATATCACGCATATTCACTAAAATAACCTCGATGTTGGGACAACTTACTTGTAATAAAATTTAGGGGCGTTATAATAAATATTGAATTTAACTATTTCACCATTGAATTCCATAGTAAGAGATCCTTTAGAAACGTCTATCTTTGTTTTTGCGGTTTTCGAAAATGGTCATCCAAAAATAAGGGATGGTTTATTTGTGAGTCGGTATTCTTTCATATCAATGACATAAAAGTCAGTTCAGAAGAATAACTCATTGACTTTAATCAGAACATCCTCTAGGACTCTTATTGGGTGAACTTCTGATATATCAACTTGTTGTACCACTATAAATGTTTCTTCCAAAGGTGCAACTTTCATTTGCAAATAAATTGACAGTGGCATCACATTGATTAATGCTTCTAAATTGTACATAGCTGAAATTCCTATTTCACCTATTGTACAAGAAACAAAGAACATTCCCAGATCATAATATTTAGGTGGTAGTTTATTTTTGATTAATTCTGAAACATTTTCTCTCATACTTAATTTCATCTTATTCCCTTGAAGTTTAATCTTGTTTGTGCATAAATCCTTTAGGAATTTAGCACATCCTAGTATTTGATTAATAGCTTCTAATAAGGGGATGTTAACTTCTACCGTTCTAAAGGTTTCCAGAATTTCTTTTTCTTCTTGTAACTTTTTCTCACTCTTGTCATTCTCCAAGTAATGGGAAATGGTGGTTTTACTACAATTGGTTTTTTCCTAATGGTTTCATCATTTTCTAATCGCTTATTTTGGTTTTCTACAATTTCAACCTCTGTTCTAATTCAACGTATAATTCTTTCTGAGTAACTATATAATCTAGTCTTTTAGATTCTTCTATCTACTTACCACTTCTAAGAGTTATAACACTTGCATGTCACATGGGTTAGTGTAAAGTTGATTTGGAAATTTTTTAAGGTTTACAAATGGACTTATTTATGTTGCTATTTGACTTAACTAGTTCTTTAAGTTAAGCAATTTCATTATCATGTTTTTGCATGAGTTGACTAATTTGGGTTGTTGATTGCGTAATCAAGTTCTTTAATTTACTAAATCTTTCAATAAGAGTGGATGATTTTAACCCTTGATAGTTTTAGTTTCTTGAGTCATTAACCATATTTAATCGTGAGTGATTCACGTAATTATTATTGTATTATGGTATAAATGGGCCACTGTATTGATTCATTATTGCATTAGCTTCTTCAATATTATCTTCATTCATTAAAAGGAATTGATCTATAAGATGAGTGTTTTTTTTTGCAAAAGGCACAAGGTTTCTCCGTACTTACTCTTTTAGATAATAATAATTTAACCATCTCAGTTAATTGGTTAACTTTATCATCCATATTATTGAGCTTCTTGTCGAAATTTTCATTAACTCTCTTATGTGTAGATTTCTGTTTTTCACTAAATCATTTAAATTGTTTGGTCATCTTAAGAATATCTTTTCTTAATAATGCTGATGTTGTTTCAAATAATGATCCTCCACACATGGTGTCTAAGAATCTTTGTTCAAAATGATTAAGTCTTTCATAAAAGTACTCTAATAATGTTTTTTCAGGATATCCATGTTATGGGCATGAGGAAATCAGTCTTTGAAATCTACACCAAAATTTACCAAAAAAATTTTTGTTTTTCATTTTAGCATCACTAATTTGTTTTCTATATGAGCTAGTTTTTAGTGTTGGCATATATTGATCTAAGAAAACTTTTACCAATTTATTCCAAGTAGTTATAGCATTTTGGGGAAGATAGAACAACCAATCTTGGGCTTGATCCTTTAATATCAAAAGAAAAGCTTTTAGTTTGACATGTTCAAAATTAGTATTTTTTGGTTTTCATCCCATTAACTTTGTGTTGGTATTCCCTTATCGTTGGGGCATGTGCCATAGGTCGTCCCTTAAGAAAATTGTTTCTATAACTATTTTAGTTAATAAAATAGAGGATTTCATTTGATGTTCATTATTATAATTGGTTTTCATGTTTATATTATAATAGGATCCATGGATGTTACTAAAACATCTTACATGTCCCTACTCGGTCGTTATACTGGGAACTACAATGTATTAAAACTAGTGTGAGTCTTGATTTATGGTTATGTATTGATCATGGGTATAAGGATACGAATCAAGATCATGAGTACTTCTAAGGGAATAAAGTATTCAACCAACCCGTTATGAGAACACAACATGGATCAAGTCATAGGTGTTACTCATGATAGGTATATCATTTAGTCATCTAACTTGAGATTACCAGAGAATTCTACATTAGGATCATAATGATTTGACATAATCAAATGTTTTCTTTAACCGGACGATTATAAAGGTTGTGATTGATTACTATGTAAATAATGCATGAAAATGTGTAATCGAGATAGAATTTTTTCCTCTTCTTTAGAGAGATTTCAGAACTTTTTCATCTTCTTTAGAGAGAAATTTCAGTGGATCCCTCAAAATATTAGACTAAAAATGACCAAGTCCAAGTGATTTGATATGATCAATGTCACTTGGGTGTTTTCAGTCTACCTATAGATCGAGACTAGTATGATTGAACATTAAGGGTGACTTTTCAATGCCTTATGTTAAATCAAAGGATATCCTATGACAAAAGGATATGATATACACTATTGATTAGTTGTTGAAATCACACACCAAAAGGGGGTAAATTGGGTGTACCGAGAGGTCCTCGTTTTTTAAAACCTTTCAATGAACAATGATGGTTTATGCACACATAATCAATAAATATAGATGTAATGCTATGGTTATGGAGGTAGAAGAGATGGAAAAATGACACAAAATTTATAGTGGTTTGATCCAACCGATCTACATCCACTACCTGACCTCACCGGTTAGGATTTTCAAACCCCTTCTTATATTAATGATAAGTAATACAACCTAAGCGTACAAGCCTAGAATACCTAATCACAAATTAGGACTTCCTACATAGCCTCAACTAAGGTTTATGCCTACCCTCAACTAGGTCTTCCCTTGACTTAGATCCCATTAAGTCTTACAATCAGCCACTTACAAAGAAATAAATGAATTCGTTAAAAATTGGTTTTACAAAGTAAACCGGCAATAAGTTCAATTACTGACAAGCCACCTGGAGCCTAACAACTCTAATGCATGCAAGTATGAATATGAATGAGATATAGAAATATGCTACTAATATTTGCACCAATCTCAAACACGAAACTGATTAAACCAATTCGATAAGTATGAAAATGGTTTCAAATCCAATGAACGAGTAGTTTGATAAAAATCAGGTTTAAGGCCTAACTCTAATCCAAATTAGTCCTAGGGTTTATAAAATAAAGTTTAAGCACAAAGCCCTAGACAAATGTGTTCAAGAACACAACAATTGATTTCCATACACTAATTGCAATAAAAGATGTAGTTTAAGCAAAAAAGAACTCGAAAATCAAAATTTCCTTCAACCCCAAATGAGAGTGATTAAAATCAGTTTTAAAGAAGTTGTTACAAGCCTTAGAATACTTTTGTGACGCTAGCCTCGAGGATGGTTCAATAGCCTCGAAAGACTCCAAACGGTCAAGCATAAAAGTTTATTCGATTTGATGTGAAAACTTGGACAAAAGTGAGGTTTTTGGCCTTGAGAGAATAATAGAATGTTTTTTTAAGTGGTTTGTTAATGGTTTTAAAGCCTATTTAATAGTTTATGGTCTTTATCTTGATCCAAGGGTCCAAAATCAATCAATGATTCAATCTAAAGCAAAAGGTGTAAGCTTTTTTAAAAAACTATCAAGAGACTGATTAACGCACTAAGTGACATCATTAGCGTGCTAAACAGCAGGGACCAGGGACAAAATTATTTATGGTCTCAAGTTAGCAACTCCCTAGCACACCTACGACTCAACTAAACCTCTGGGAATACTTTGAACATGTTTAGTGTGAGTCATTGGACTCATTTAGACTGCCCAAATTTTTTCACAAATCTTAAAAATCAGAAATCACGGTTTCATGAAACATGTAGGGGCTTTTTTGCCAATATTTTACTTACCATTAAAAAATTATTCAAATTAAAGTTGGTGCATCCAAACAATCACAACAGTTTTTTCGAATCTAATGCATGTTTACAAACATGTTTTCATAATGTCAAAACATTTCAAGTTGTAAAATTTACATAGTGTCCTAACCGAAACTTGAAACCTTGGAAAAACGTGTAAAACATGATATGCATGTATCTAATACAATTGGCTTGTTTAATTAGGCTTATATACCTCACATGAGTTGTATAATTGATAGTATGAGATTTTCGATCTTTGTATCCTTGTATGAGTTGATTCACGAATTTAACTAACTTCATTTGACTTGAACTTATAACAACTCATTCTTCCTTTTGAAATTTTGAATCCTAGCCAAGTTTGGTATTTTGAAAACCCTCATCAAAATCGTTAGAATCCTTTCACTTAGTTTGTTGCCATCAAAATCTCAGGTTGAGTATAAGCGACTAACCACTTAGTCCAACAATCTCCCTTTCCTACGATAACAAACAACGGAACTTGATAAAATATATATATATATATATATATATATATATATAAAGTGCGTACCAAATCATATCAAGATCCTAATCCCAAGTTCCAACAATGAATTTCTCCCCCTTTTGATAACATCAAAAAGTGCAAACGAAGCTCCCTGTCAAAGCATGCATCAAGGGAAATATAACCAAGGAGAATGAAAGCAATCCATCTACAAGTAAGATATTATAAAAGTAAATAATATAACTTAGAGATACACAAAAATGGAACATCCATGGCATTACGTGCTAAAAAGAATTATGAGTAACATAATTGTGGCACATGCATAAAACCAAAAATAAATGAATAAACATGTATGGATGTACATAAAAATGACTTACATAGCTGAGCCTAATGTTCCCCTATCAAATCTAATCCTAGCCTCTCCTCCTAATGAGACGAAGTCCGACCTCCGGCCATGAAGTGCAGTCATCTCTCGCTTGCCTAGATGGCAGTAGGTGACCCTTAATGTGACAAAGACGATCACCCAGATGATTAAGACGGGGTTCGATGTCGTGAAGCTCCGCATCATGTACTTGCTCATATGGCCCAGTAGAGCAGAGATGTAGGTCAATAAGGGAGACATATCCGGTCGAGGAGTGGCGCTAAAGTACGATAGGTATGGCGGAGGCTACTATTATGGCTGCTGCGGAACTGGTGGAGCTTTTTAGGTCGGGGGATCCTCCTGAACCTCATCATCGCCGCCATCACCATGTGAGTATAGAAAGCTTAGTCCAAATAGTCGCGCTCGTCGAAGTCCACCAGAGGATCAGTCTCATATGGGGACTCATAGCCCAAGTAATGCTCACCATCAGGAATATCTTCTTCATGAATCCACCGTCGGTTGATGCAAATGTAGCGGTATTTCATGGCCTTTATAATATCCATGCCGACGATGTCAATGTCGATAAGTGGGCGACCACCTAGAGAAAGATCTACATGTGCTACCTAAATGAAGGTGGTATTGATGTGGGCATAAGGAAGATGGTGATCTGAGCTTGAAGTAGAAGTCATATAGGCAATCATAATGGGCAGCGAGCTGATGGGTATTTCTCGCATGAGAGCCCCGAGGACATAGAGGTCAAGAAAAGTAACGTAGTTCTTACTACGGCCACGTGGAAGAACGACCTTATAATGACCTTATGAAGAATATGAGGCACGAGTTTAAAGTCAGTGTTGGTGACTTCAGACAAATACACGGTGATTTCTTTATCCGTCCGTGTGAAGGAATTGAGGACCTCAAACCGTTTGAATGGCCATTCATGAGTCTTTCCCTTAAGAGTAGTGGTAGGGGTAAAGGGGAAGGTCGAGGAGCCCACCGAGACTCTGATGAGTAATCTCAATAAATCAACCGCCAAGTAAGGATTAAATGACATAGTCATTGGTAATGGCAAGGCTTGAGTAGATGATCCAAACCAAATGAGCATTGTAGGTGTCCTTATATTGACAAAAGGACACCCACCCAAGCTTGGCAAGCACCTCGCACATCGGGAGGTGTGCTTCATCAAAGAGTTCAAAATCAAGGATGGCGGGTTTTAGGACTTTATCATCTGTTAGCCTCGAGCTAACCACCTTAAGGACCGATTTTGAGGCCAAAGCACCATCGTGCTGGGAATTGAAATCACCCTCATTGCGATGAGGATTGGTCAGGACGGTGGCCTACGTATCGCAGACCTGATGACTAGAAGATCTAGTCTCATGATAAGTTGTGGATGGGAACGCAGTCATGGATGGAGTGGAGGACTCAAAATCGCTACCAAATGGTGAAGCAACGACACGACAAAGTGGGGGGATGACGAAAAGATGACCCAGGGGCAGTACGAGATTATTTACGGAAGGTAGACATGGATACAATGACACGAATGAAAACTAGGGCACAAAAGTGTATATAGGGCTGCAAACTTGGACAAACACGAGATCAAATAGGAGAGCACAAAAAATAAACCAAATGGGAGAGAAAGTTACACAAAAACCTCTAGAAGTCTAGTAGAGATCAAAAGGTGGTGATGGAGACTCGGGAGGATGCCAAAAAATGAATAAATGGAGGTTTCATACGTTTCAGACAACTTTATAGCATCCTGGCCCGAGCACACCTAGCACGCTAGGTGGGTCATTAGCACCCTAATGATGAGAAAAACTGTGTTGGACACATTCTGCCTTGCGCACTATGTAGATTGGGTAGCGTGCTAATAGCTCAACCTAGCGCGCTACTAAGTGGGACCTAGCGCGCTAATGGGGCAGACCTAGCGCGCTAACTAGTGAGACCTTTGTGTTGCTCTTTGAATTGTTTAGTAAAAAATTTGAATTTTTGAATGACAAATCGATTCATCTCATACTCCATGGACACCTCACTAACAACAAATAAAAAGTTTTGAATGAGCTAAATCATGCTTAGAAGGTTGGATTCATGAATCTTGCCTAATTTTCGTCGAATCTTTGAAAATTGGTCTCTAGGTAATGGCTTAGTGCGAATATCAGCTAGTGTATCCTTAGTGGACACATGAATCGGTTTGACATCCTCCTTTTGCACATGATCCTGAAGGAGATGGTGTCTATTCTCAATGTGTTTCTTACTTAAATGTAACACCGAATCTCTTGATATGTTGATTGCACTTGTGTTATCACAATAGATTTTAGTACAACCAACTTAGATTTGATAATCCTCAAAGTTGTTGCTACATGTACAATACTTGAGCACAACAACTTCCGACAGCCACATATTCGGCTTCGCTGGTGGACAAAGCAACGAAGTTTTTCTTTTTGTTAAACCATGAGATAAGTAATTTCCTAGCGAATGACAAAATCCTGAAGTGGTTTTTCTATCTACTAGACTCCCCACATAGTTGGAATCAACAAAGCTTCTAAGTTCAAAATTTTTAGCTTTGTTGAACCACAGTCCTAAGTCTTGTGAGCCATTCAAGTAACGAAATATATGCTTGACACATTTTAAATGTGACTCTTTGGGTTCGGATTGGAACCTAGCACATAGACACACAATAAACATAACGATGGGTCTACTAGCGGTCAAGTAAAGGAGACTTCGTATCATGCCACGATATAGCATAGGATCTATGGGCTTTCCTAATTTGTCTTTGTGCATTTTTACTAGTGGAACTACTAGGAGTGTCACATGCTTTCAAATTGTGAAATTTGAATTTCTTAAGCATGTTTCTCTCATACTTCATTTGATTGATGAAAATCTGGTGCTTAGATTACTTTATTTGCAAACACAAGAAGTATGTTAGATCACTCATCATGCTCATTTCAAATTCATTGGTCATAAAAGATGAAAATTCATCACATAAAAATGTATTTGATGAACCATAGATGATATCATCAACATAACTTTGAACAAGAAGCATATCATATTTTTTGATCAAAATGAACAGGATGGGATCTAGTGTTCCGTTCTTGAATCCTTTATCAAGAAAAAATGCACTTAGCCTATCATACCAAGCTCTAGGATCTTGTCTCAATCCATACAAGGCCTTTTGAAGATGATAAATATGGCTTGGATAAGCATGGTCTTCAAAACCCAATGGTTGTTCTACATATACCTCTTCATTGATGAAACTATTCAAAAAAGCACTTTTAATGTACATTTGGTATATTAAGAACCTATTGTAGCAAGCATAAGCCAGCAACATTCGAATTGCTTATAGTCTTGCTATCAGTATAAAGGCTTCTTCATAATCCCCTTCCTCTTAATTATAACCTTGTACAACTAACCAAGTCTTGTTTCTCATAATCTCACATTTTTCATTTTTTTTATATCTAACGACCCATTTGGTGCCTATAATAGTATGGTCTATAGGTCTAGGCACTATTTTCCATACTTTGTTTCTTACAAAATTTCCTAGTTCCTCATGTATGGCCATGATCCAAAACTCATCACCTAAGGCATCATCTATTTTAGTGGGCTCTATTTGTGATACAAATGCAATATGCCTCTCATCTTGGTTTAATGAAGATCTAGTGGTTATGTCTTTGTTTGTATAACCTAAGATTTGTTGAGAATGATGTCCTAAAAGAAGTCTTGAATACTTTGGTACACTAGATGGGGTTTCTGTTCTCACTCCTACTTCTTTACCATTGGATTCTTAAGCTTGAACGATACCATCATCATTATCAAGTTTCATTTTCTCCAAGGTGTGCAACAATTGCACTTTAGGATCTATCTCTTTCAAATTGACATGGATTAACTCCTCTTTGGTCTTGGTTAATCTATTGAACACTCTATCTGCCTTATTATGCATGGAATATCCTAGAAAAGTGCATACATTTGACATGGGGTCAAACTTGTCCAAATGATCCTTATTTAAGACATAGCAAGTGCAACCAAACACCTTAAAGTAACTAATGGTAGGACATCCTTAAAGTAACTAATGTTAGGACATTCACCTATATGGTCTTTTTCACTTGCTTTGAAACATTCACCCTATTCAAAACATAGTATGATGTGTTAATAGATTCGGCCCAAAACTGTTTACCTATGTTGTACTCATTAAGCATAATCCTACACATTTCTTGGAGATTTATATTTTTCCTTTCAACCACTCCATTTTTTGTGGTGTTCTAGGAGAGGATAATTGGTGTGTATACTCTTGTCTAGCACAAAACTCCTCTAAATTCCTATTGACAAACTCACCACCCCTATCACTTGGAATGATAGTAATTTTATAACCCTTCTCATTTTCAACTAATGCACAAAATTTGACAAATACTTCCAAAACCTCATGCTTATGTGCTATAAAATGCACCCATGTATACATAGTGAAATAATCAACAATAACAAAGTAATATGATTTACCCCTTAGACTTTGTGTTTAAATAGGTCTGAACAAATCCATGTGGATTAGTTCTAAGGCTCTAGTTACATCATTAGCTACTTTTGTCTTGAATGACGATTTCATTTGTTTGCCAAGAATACAAGGTTAACATTCCTTGTCTTTCTTGTATGTGCATTTAGGAATGCCTTTTACTAACTCATGCTTGGTCAACTTTGACAACTTTTTCATACTAGAATGTCCTAGTCTACGGTGCCATAATGCATCACATTCATTTTGAGCACTCATACATGAAACATTTTTCATATACATATCATCAAAGTTAATATCATAGACATTCTTATATCTATATGCAATATACAAGATTTCATGCTTCTCATTCCTAACAATGCATTTCGATGATTCAAACATGACATGAAAACCTTTGTCTCACAATTGACTAATGCTAAGCAAATTATGTTTCAAACCATGAACAAATATATCTCTACCATTTGTGAACTTGGTCACCGTATTGGTCAAGTCCTCTACCTCCTTTACTAAGGCATCCATTTCCTTTATTACTTAAGTTATTTTGGAGGTCATTAATGGTCTCATTTTATTACTCAATCTCACAAATTGCTATGGTAAAGCTCTTTTTCAGTTATTTGGTCTTTTTGACCTCATTTTCCAACTATTTCCTAAGCTCATCAAGACTAAGCAAATCATCCAAGTCATCAACATTATCAAAATTTAAATCATTGAGATTTACATCACTTTGTGCCATGAGACAAAGTATAGCCTTCTCATTTTTCGGCTCGCAGTCAGAGCTTAATGAAGATGAGTCATCCTATGTTGCCTTAAAGCTCTTCTTGTCTTTCCTCTTATCCATGACTTTCTTGGACTTGCAATCATCCTTGATGTGGCCTGATTTGCCACACCCGTAGCAAATTGTTTCACTTGATTTCCCTCATTCGCTTCCACCTTTGAATTTCTTCTTATACTTGTCACGCTTGTACATTGCCTTGTGAAGCTTTCTAGGGAGCATGGCTACTTCCTCCTCAAGATCATTTACATCACTAGATTTCTCATCCTCAATGATCTCAATCGATGGAGCGGAAGATTTCAACTTAATCAGTGGGCTATTTGCCTTTAAAGCAATATCCCTCTTCGAGTTCTTAAAACCACCACCAAGTGCTTCCAATCTTGCTCCATCCTTTAGTTCAAACTAATGGATCGCCAACTCTCCATATAATGCATCGAATGTGTAATCTTCAAGATTTTGCTTCGATTGGATGGCGTACTTCTTTGCATCCTATTTCTTTAATAAGTCTCTAAAGAACTTGTACACTAAAGTCTCTTGATCATAGTTATTTTCAAGATTCTTGATCTCATTTAAGAGCTTAGTGAATCGAGTGATAGCGGTAGCTATGTCTTCATTGGAGCCAACTCAGAAAGTTTCATAGAGCTCCTCAAGAATCCTCAATTTTTTTCTTTTTCACTTGAATTGTACCCTCATAGTGTACTTCAAGCTTCTTCCAAACATCTTTGGCCATTTGACATGAAATAACCCAATTGAACTCATTCTTACTTAGTGAACAAAACAAATGATTCACAGCTTGATCATTTGAGAGCTCAATCCTTGTTTGCTCGGTTGTGTAGTTCTTTGTAAGCTTTTGCGGTGGAGTGTAGCTATTTTGGATTGAATCCCATAAATGCATACTTTGTGCTCTTACATTGAACTTCATCCTAGCTTTCCAATGAGTATAGTTTGTTCTATCAAAGTACGGAGGCCTACTCGATGAGTTGCCTTCCCTAAAGTGAGCCGGATTTAAAGTATGCATCCTTGTAAGAAAACACTCCAAGATATGTTAATAACATTTTAAGTAATAATCTACTCTGATACCAAATGAACACCCAAGAGGGGGTTGAATTGGGTTTACCAAGAGGTTATCGCCTTTTAAAACCTTTCAATGAACAATTATGTTTTATGCACATACAATCAACAAATATAGATGAAATGCAATGGTGAAGGAGATAGAAGAGATGAAAAAGAGACATAAGATTTATAGTGGTTCGATCTAACCGATCTACATCCACTACCTAACTTCTTCGGTTAGGATTTTCAAACCCCCCACTTTTATTAATGATAAGTGATACAACCTAAGCATACATGCCTTGAATGCTAATCATAAATTAGGACTTCCTACCTAGCCTCAACTAGGGTTTATGCCAAGCCTCAACTAGGTCTTTCATTGACTTAGATCCCACTAAGTCTTACAATTAGCCACTTATTAAGAAATAGATGAATCAATGAAAATCGGCTTTAAAAAGTAAAGCGACAATAAGTTCAATTACTCACAAGCCACCTAGAGCCTAACAAATCTAATACATTCAAGTATGAATATGAATGAGATATAGAAATATGCTACTGATTTTTACACCAATCTCAAACACGAAACCGATTAAACCAATTCAATGAGAATGAAGAAGGTTTCAAATCCAATGAACAAGTAGTTTGATAAAAAATCAAGTTTGAGGCCCAACTCTTGTTCAAGTTAGTCCTAGGGTTTATAGAAAAAAATGTTGAAGCGCAAAACCAAAGACAAATATGTGTTAGAACACAACGAATGATTTTCACACACCAATCACAATAAAAGATGTAGTTTAAGCACAAAAGAACTAGGAAATCAAACTTTCTTACAACTCTAAATGAGAGTAATTAAAATTAGTTCTGGAGAAGTGGTTGCAAGCTTTAGAACACCTCAGTGACGTTACCTTCGAGGATGATTTAGTAGCCTCGGAAGATTCCAAGTGGTCAAGCACCAAAATCTATTCAATTTGATGTAAAAACTTAGACATAAGTGAGTTTTTTAGCTTATGGTATTAATAGAATGTTCTAAGTGGTTTGTTAATGGTTTTTGAGCCTATTTAACAGTTTATGGTCGTTATCTTAATCCAAGGGCCCAAAATCAATCATTAATACAAACTATAGCAAAAAGTGTAAGCTTTTTAAAAAAGTTGTTAGGAAATCGATTAGCGCGCTATGTGATATCATTAGCGCACAAACTGTAGGTAGCGCGCTAATGAATCCCTTTAGCGCGCTAACCAGCAGGGACCGAAGACTAAATAATTTATGGTCTCAAGTTAGCAACTCTCTAACACACCTACAGCTCAACCAAACCCCTGGGAATACTTTCAACATGTTTAGTTTGAGTCATTAGATGCGTTTGGACTGCTCAGATGATTTCACAAATCTCGAATATCAAAAATCTTAATTTCATGAAACATGTAGGGGCTTCTCTTCAAGTTTTGTTTAACATTCAAAAATCATTCAAATTAAAGTTGGTGCATCCAAAACAAATCACAAAAGTTTTTTCAAATCCAATGCATGTTTAAAAGCATGTTTTCACAATGTAAAAACATTTAAAGTTGTAAAGTTTAAATAGTGTAAAAACTGGAACCTGAAACTTTGGAAAAACATGTAAAATGTGATATGCATGTTCTAATGCATTTGGGTTATGTAATTGGAATTGTATACCTCACATGAGTTGTACAATTGATAGTATGAGCTTTTCAATCCTCGTATCCTTGTATGAGCCAAATCTTGAATTTAACCGGCTTCATTTGACTTGAACTTATGAGAACTCATTCTTCCTTTTGAACTTGTGATTCCTAGCCAAGTTTGGTATTTTGAAAGCACTTATTAAACTCGTTAGAATCCTTTCACTTTGTTTGTTGTCATTAAAATCTCAGGTGGAGTATAAGTGACTAACCACTTAGTCTAACAATCTCCTCCTTTTTTATGATAACTAATAATTCAAACTTGACAAACAAAAGATACATATGAATTGCATATCAAGTAATATCAAGTTCATAATCTCAAGTTCCAACCATGAATTTCTCCTCCTTTCGATAACATCAAAAAGTGGAATGAAGCTCCCCATCACAACATGCATCAAGGAAAATACAAGCAAGGAGAATGAAAGTAATCTATCCACATGTAGGATAGTATAAAGGTGAACAATATAACTCAAAGATATGCAAAAAAGGAACATTCATGGCATTAAGTGCAAAAAAGAATTATTAGTAATATAGTTATGGCAAATGCATAAAACCAAAAATACATGAACAAACATGTATGGATGTGCATAAAAAATGACTAACATAGCTGAGCCTAATGCTCCCCATATCAAATATAATCTTATCATTTCCTCCTAATGAGACAAAGTTCGACGTGCAGAGCCAGAAGCGCAGTCGTCTCTCGCCGGCTTAGCTGGCAGTAGGTGTCACTAAAAAACTCATTAGTTACCTTTCACTTTGTTTATTGCCATCAAAATCTTGGGTGAAGTATAAGTGACTAACCACTTAGTCCAACTGTTGTATCGATTTTGATCTTCGTGCAACTTGGGTAGTCAAAATGCCTTACTAAAGACCGTTTATGACATGTGTACCAAAATAGTTTTGGTTCACTATCAATGTTGCATGAACCTATTGGGTTGCATACAAAAAATGGTTTGCATGATTTTAATTAACTCGGAATAGTAAATTTTATATGATAAGTTTTTTAACATAAAAGTCCTTATGATGTGTCATATTAATACCACTTTACATAGGGGTATAATAGTAATTCACATATTTGACTTTATACAATGGTTGTATAAATAGGCGTGTTAAGTGAATTCGCATTACAAAAGAATGTGGGCTGGAATCTAATTTTCGTTTGTAGAAAAAGAGTTAGGTTTTTCAACCGTTGTTGAGTTTTAGAGAGAACATAAAATCATTTTGGTGTTCTCTCAAGCTAGTAGTAAAAATCTCGGTTATCGTTCGTGTATGGATTTATGAAAGAGGATGTTCGTCTCTGGCGACATCTTAAATATAGATCAACATAGAGAAGCAAATTAGCGATTGAGGTACGGTTCACTTTTGTTAATCAGTTCAATTAAATTCATATTTGATCATGTTGAGGTTTTGAAAATAAACTTTTAAATTTCCTCTGCGTTTGAACCCTAAAACCCAACACTTCAAAATTTTAGGGATCATCATACTCATCTCCATACAAACGCGGCAAAGCACTGATGAATCCAGATTTTAGTTTAAAGTCGGGAATCCATCAGGAAAGGCAATGCACATTATCTCGTAAGTCATGATATTTTAGTTGGCATGCCCGGATGCTACTTCTTTTCTACCTTCTCTCATTATTTATGTCATACAATGTCAAAGAATCTTAAAAATTAGTTAAAAATCTTCGACAACGGCGCCAAAATTGGGCAAGTGACGAGCGTATACAATAAATCAGCCACCTAATATTATATTTTTTTTGTAGTAGTGGTAAGTAAGATTGTCTCCACTGGAATTTTGTAAACTCTTAAGATATGTTAAGGGGTTTTTGTCACTAAATAATTAACTACTAATTAATGAGTTATAAATACTATAATTAAAAAGCAATCAATTAACTAAACTAAATTAAACTAAAGCAATGAAATAACTTAACTATCAATTCAAATTAATTGAAATTAAAGAAACCTAAACCGAAGATAGTGGAACATAAACCAAATTGCATCCAAACTAAAGATTACATTAACATAGTCATAGTCTATTCACGAGTCTTAACAATTTCACTAAACCTTTATTATAAGCAAGATGTAGTAACTCTTTCAAACTACCTACTGTTCTTTTTATCAATGGTAGATTCTCACGACCCATATCCATATTCTAATCTAATTATCACTAGCCCTTCAGACGCTGAAATTAACTAATCACTACAAAAAAACAGCAGATCAGAAACGAAAATTTCCGTCTCTGATTTGCATAAATTCCGTCTCTAATTCAATTCTGCAACGGAAGAGAGACGGAATCTATTACGTCTCTAAAATCGTCGTCGCTGATTCAATCAGCAACGGAAATGTCTTTCCGTTGCTGATTAGAGACGAAATTTAGAAACGGATTAGAGACGGAACAGAAATGGAAATTCTTCTAAAGGGTACAATTGTAATTGCATTCCGTCTCTAATCCGTCTCTGATTAGCAATGGATCAGAGACGAAATTATTGGATTCCGTCACTGATCTGTCTCTAATTAGCAATGGATCAGAGACGGAATACAATAATTCCGTCTCTGATCCGTTGCTGATTCATGCATCTATTCCTCGAAAATTAGAGACGGAATAGCAACGGAATCTCTAAATTCCGTTGCTAATCCGTCACAATTCTGTTTTTTTTAGTTTTCAAACCTAAGCTTAATCCAATTGGTTCTCCATAACCTCTAAACCTAAAAATACAACCATAGGACCTACTCCATCGCATGTACCCCCTCCAACAACTCCTTGGGGGTGCTAACATCCCCAAAAAAAGCAAAATTTGACATACATACATTGACAATATATATCAACAACAAATATTCAAATGAGAGAAAAAAATGTACAATTAGACATTGAAAAAGATTTATATATCCACGAAAGCTTGTAAAGTTTAATAAATGTTCCAAATTTCTAAGTATGCACAAAAACTACCAATCCTATTGTTTAACAACCACCAAAAAAACCTTCAAATCCTCTAAATATGCACAAAAAGGCCTTATACAATCTATAGCAACAGTGTCAGGACAGCACATTTACATGAAATTCAACATCATAGATAAGTAAATAGATCATGTACATAGCTACTCAGTTAACTCAAAAGGGATAGCAAAAGAGGGGGAACACAACCATATATCAAGTCGGGTGCAGCTTTACAATGAGATATATGCACTAATGGTGGCAAGTTCTCCCATTCCAACACTGCATCGCCATCTTCGTCAATGGCACTGCTTTTGACATTCAAACCAAAACTTTTCCAGTCAATGCTTGCCAGTGAACTGAGAAGCGATGAGGAAATTGGGCATAGGAGAAAGTTCTGGAAATAGAAAACCTGGACAAGCAGTTCATATAAGATAACCCCATTCATAAAAAGAATGTTGAATAAAAAGAAAAAGATGCGACATAAGATTGAAGTTCCTAATGGTGAGAAAAGCACCACTTGCCGCATTTAAGATCATTTGATTCAATAATTTTGGAAAGCAAGACATTTGCAAGATGTTATTGGAGATTATGCACCTAAGCCTTTATTATAGCTTCTGCATGAGAGCTCCAAAAATAACTTCAACCAATAGTTGGATCATTCTGTTTTAAACAAGATATCAATGCTTTAATATTGTATATAACAATAAAGTCTCTATTTTAAATTAATCGGCGGGGTCAGTTATTATATGTGTATAGAATTCAATGTTTCTTACTTTAATTAATTTAATAACCACACGACAGTGTACCCCATACGACATAATTCATTTTGTGTTTAGAGATGCAACCACGTTCACATTATATTGATCTTTCATTTCATATCTCAAAGAATGGTAAGCAAATCATATATCAAAAAGGAAAAAGTTTATTGAACAATTGGTTAGTTTATTAATCCAATAATCAGTGTCTTCCAAAGCAAAAAATTCTGATTTTTTTTTTGAGAGGTGCGAACTGGACTTCAAAAGGCATACTTAAAAGATAAGATTCTCTGTTTGGACCGGACTCGAGCAGCACCCCAAAGTACTCATGTTGGAATATGTTTTTATTAAAACCATTTTGATAAAACTAAGGAATTGATGAACAACCACTCATTCAAGGCCAAGAGGCACTGGTCATGTTGAAATTAATTCCAATGTGTATATTGTTTAAATTAGTTGCAACATAGGAGTTTAATATATAGGAGGCCTTAATATTAACCCTTCATTGGTTCAAGAAAAAAAATGATACATAGAACAATAAATTAAACAAAGAGAGAGGTTTTGAATAAATACGTACCCATCTTTTCATGAACATGCCAATCTCAAGAGACTTGGAAACATGAACCCCATTTTTCATCTCAAATCCATAAATCTTGGGCATGCCAGGAAGCTTGTCGACAAACATATCGAGCTTCGCTACGTTCTCCAGCTCTCCATCTGCCGGTTTGGTTTCGCCAACCGCGAGAATTACACTAATAATGGTGATAATTAGCAGAGATTTCAGTGTGATCAATCCCATATTGCATGTCTAAGTGTTGTGAAGAAAAACATATAACTAAGATGCATATATAGTACTACAGTGGTTTACATATAAAATGTGAGTGAGCGAGTGAATGAGTGAGTGTTTGTGTGTGTGTGGTTTATATGTTAAGTGTGAAGGAGGGTTGGCGTCTTTTTCTTTATAGTGGGGGGGGAACTCGATGCTTCCTAGAAAGTAAGAATAAAGTTGGCCTAGAATGTGTGTGTGTTCCATTAGCTTAATTATCATAATATCATGCATTATACTTAGTTGTAATGGACACATCGATAATGATTAATTGGAACATTGTGGGGGGTGGTTGATGATGATCAAGCCCAAACAATTAAATTAGTATTGGCATTTTTGAGAACCCGCTCAATCTCAAATTGAAGTCTGATTGGACTAGCTATGGCTTTATAATACCATAACTTTCTTACATAATTACGAGAAGATTCAAAAGCCCGATCAAATCTTTTTGCATATGTACGTAACTCAGTAGGTCGTAGTTAGGTCACACATGCAATATATATAAGTTTACAATTTATATAAAAAACTCATTAACATTATAATATGCAATGGGGAGCAATCTTAATAGGGTTGGCCCTGACATTCTAAGGCCTTAGGTGAAACCTTAAAAATAAGGCCTTCAATAAAACTACTTTATTTAGGACTTTCTATAATTCACTTTTGTTTTTAACTATATATGATGTACCACTGTTTTAGTGAAATTAAGAGAATCAAAAATTAAGTTGTCATTTTCTATTGTGTGCGGTTGTTCTATTGTGTGTTGCTGAATATTGTGAGAGCCTAAAACATATATTTTTAGGACTCCATTGTTGATTCTCTCCTTGTGAAAAACTTGTCAATCTTTCTTCCAATCTTTCATTGTTATTCAAAACCAACAATAGTAATTGGAATAAGGGAGAGATAATTGACTATGGTTACGTTTAAGCCGCAGCCACCCGTGCATTAACTCGTGAGCAAGAATAGAACCTGTGAGTAATCTGCATGCATCAAAAGGGAAACATTTGAGACCATTATTAACAATTAACTTAAGTCACTTGGCTCTTTTTTCACCTCAAAAGCAACAAGTAGGTGAAAAAGAAATTAAACCTTGAGG
The DNA here is from genome assembly GCA_039657325.1 of Stephania cephalantha. Lineage (NCBI taxonomy): Eukaryota > Viridiplantae > Streptophyta > Magnoliopsida > Ranunculales > Menispermaceae > Stephania > Stephania cephalantha. The sequence goes on from CM077571.1 coordinate 36,003,398, forward strand.
ATATTTTCAAACTTTTACAAGTAGTTCTTCAAGTGAAGCTAGTCTAAAAGTAAAGTTTGCCCCCAAAAGATACTTTAGAATCGCAAGAAACATTTAGTTATACCTATAATGCAACAAATTCAACGAGATATCCAGGATTATAGTTAAACTCCTAGGACTACATCGAAATTTGCCAAACCAGCCACAAATTTATAGAAAAAATAAAATTTCTTAGATATTGATGTTGAAGGTCAAATTTTTCCATCTCTTTTTTCATGAAATACTTACAAGGTCTTTCACTGAACTAATCCAACATTGAGTTGCTTGAGCAAAAGAAAACTCGTATACATATAACTTTTCGAGTATGTTTTTGCTATGAAGTTGGCAAGAATTGCAAGATGGGAAACATCAAACTTACCTCTATTAACGAGCTTGCATTCTTATCTTTAAGAATAATATGTGCTAAATTACTAAGTGGTCCACTGGTCAACATGGTAATCTTAGAGCCTGGCTTCATTAATTTGGAAATTGATTGCCAAACTTCAAATGCCAAAGGTTGTCTATGTTCGGGGTGACCGGTGTCTCTAGGAGCTCCATATTTTACTGAATTTTTAGCTGTGTACCTGAGATTCGAACCCCAAAATATACAGGGTGTGTTAATCAGCAAACACAAGAACCAAGGCATATGATTGCCAAACTTCAAATTAGACCTTTAATTAATTTAGACTGGAAGGATAATCATATAAAATTATAAGAATGGCATATGATTTTTTTATTTTTTTGCAAAAGCATATGATAAAATTAATTAAAGAACAAGTGGTTATAAGAACCAAGGCCATGTATGGTGAAAGTTGTATAATTGTGTAAAAATGTATTAAGAACAGACTACCTCACCTTAAGGTCAATGACTTCTACAGGTACTTTTAAGAGATAGATCAATGCAAGAAAATCTCCAGAACTGATATCCATGTTGAATACGACAGCCTTCCGAAGTTTTTTTCTTCCAAAATCTGGCTTGTATATAACTTCTTTATAGTGAGGAAATTCTTGTCGTAAAATTGAACCTGCCACGTTGCTGGGAAAGGTTCAGAACCTACAATCAAAAAGGGGAGGAATTAACACAGCTTTCTTCTATGCAGATATTTTTTTCTCCACAGTACTAGTTACTATGCAATGAAGTTCTGGCGTAAACTGTAACAATTATAGAGTACAAAAAAAGATAATGATGAATTACGGAAGAAAACACATTTTGGAGAACTTACATTTAAGAAGCTCACAAAAAATTTCCTATCCAAATTGCTCTTGAAATTGCGATTTGGTTTTGCTTTTGAAGCAACAAGAACGCGCACTCTTTCTGCACCAGTTACTTCCATTGTGTAGCCATCCTATTCATATCATCACCCATGGTTTGATTAGCAATTTTGTGGTGCAATCTTAGAAATTTTTATATTTAACACTTACTCGTATGAAAAGAAATATTAGAAACAAGGCTTCTGAATTAGAGAATGCATAGTTTAAATATCCTGCAATTGTTTCTGTATTTTCCCATTGAGATTAAAGCTCAAAATATATTTTAGTCCACAAAACAACAAGTGACAGAATTCCACAGGCTTCATAGATAAACTTGAGAAGTAAAAATATAATTAAGAGTTTTAGAATGAACAAGAAGTATAACCTATCATCGCCGGAAATCAAACCAACATTAGTTACCTGGCATTTCCCTTTCCCATTCGGAACAAAACAAAATGGATCCAGGAGCCCCTTCTGAACATGACCACTGTGTACTCCACTCTTCCGCAAATTGAACTTGGGGAATGCACGACCATCAAAGAATGGATTCGAACCGTCGAAACACTATAAGGTTTATTGGAAGTCACTACGCTTATGTAACACCCATTCAAAAATAAAAAACAAAAAAAAGACTAACACTTAGGGTGTTACCTTGACTAGTTCGGCGACGGCTTAGGGTGGGGCGCAGGGTCGGCGACAGGCTTAGGGCTTCGGAGGCTCTAATCTCCCGGCAATGGCGGCGACGGCAGAGCCGACGCCTCGTCGCAGCCGCAATCGCAGCAATGACGGCAGAGATTTAGGGTTTGGGAGAGAGATTTCGGTGAGTGAGAGCGGTGAGAGAGAGAGGGGGAAACGTCGGTCCGAGAGCGATGAGAGAGGAGAGAACTTCCTCGACGAGCGAGAGAAGGTTAGCACGAGCGACCGAGAGCGAGAGAGCGAGAGAGAGGTGAGAGAGAGAGAGAGAGAGAGCAGGAGCGGAGAGCGGAGATGACCGATGAGAGAGCGGTGACCGGTGAGACCAGAGAGCGGTGAGCGGTGACCGGAGAGAGAGTAGAGAGCCGATTAGAGGCGGTGAGAGAGAGAGGCCAGAGCGCAAGGAGAGAGACGAAAGAGAGTTGAGAGAGACGAGTGATTTTTTTATTTGGACGATCGATTTTTTTTTGGGGGGGGCTTAGATCGAAGCACGCACGAATCTCGAGATTTGATGAACGGTTATAAAAAAAAGAAAGTTTTGGTGGGAATGTTTGCGCCATTATTTAGAGACGAAATTTAATTCTGTCTCTATTTCCGTCTCTGATCTCTCTCTATTCCGTCTCTGAATTAGTCCGTCTCAATTCCGTCTCTAACTACTTTTTCTTAGCAATGGAACTTAATTCCGTTGCTAATTCTGTTTCTAAATAACATTTTTCTTGTAGTGAATAATAAATAAAATCGCATTAAGTTCTAAGAAAACACTTACTAATACACAATAACTAACAGAAATATGTCATCGCTACTAGACCTAGATCTTAAATTTATCTAAGACTTCCAAGATAGGAAATAGCCCCTGATGGTCTTAGTTACTACTTTATTTTTATTAGATATATAAGTTATCAATCTCTAACATATTCGTGATTATGCAAGGAATATCTACCCTCATAGATTATAATTTGAGAAAATAATCTTATTCAAACTATGAATTCAAGAATATAATATCAATTTAAAGCATTAAGATCATAACCTCATAGACTATGACTTTGCAATTTGGTTTAGTCCATACCTTGGTTAAAATTAATAAACTACTCACACATATTAAACATAAACATAATAAAATAAATAATAGACAATAATAAAAATACCTTTTAATTAATATAGTATCTCTAAACTTGAGTTCTCCAAAGCAATGACAATGTACTTAATAAAAATAATAAGCTTCGGCGGTTAGAGAGAGTTGTTTCGTAAGCCTAGCCTCCTATATATAATATTTAGCTAATACATATTCTAATGAAACTCAAATTCCTAATCCTAATCCAAAATTCTCGTGGCTGACCTCAGCGATTCCTCAACAATTTGGATTTCATGTAAATCGCAAGGAAAATCGTTGAGTTCCTCTATAAAATCTTCTCAGTTGCTTGGCGATTCAAGTAGCGATTCTTGTGTATGTTTCACATCACTGGCAAATTGCTGGGGCATCCTGCTACCGATTTAGCTACCGATTTGTGTTCATTTTTCTGATCACTAGCATATCGCCATGAATTTTCCAGTGTTGATCAAATTCTTCTCTTTTCATCTTCATTTTCCTTCATTTCTTCATTCTTCCTTTTTTTACCTGAAATCACATGAACAAGAGAAAACGTTGTATAATATAGTTTTTTAAATTCAATATAACCTTAAATTATACTATAAAATAATGTTTAATTATTAAGTTTTCATCCCACTAAGAGCTCTTCAGAGGTCTTGCTCGACTCCCACCAAGACATTTGAAGAGGTTTCAATCGCCTTCTACTAAGATTATGAAGAAGTCTTAGTCTCGTCTCAGTAGGAGACAAAGAGAGCCAACTAAGACCTTTTAGTGTATATCAGTCGATAGCTTTTAGAGGTCCTGGGGGGAGTTAGCCAAGAGCTATTTCAAGGTCTCGATCGTGTGTGTCCAAAATCCGTAGTTGACAATAATAAACCAAAAAATTTCAAAACTCCTTTAAAAATATAAAAATTACAAAAAATAGTGAGTTTTACTCATAATTGCTAGATATTCACGATTTCATTGACATTTATGTGCCCAAAAGCGAGATTCAAGTCCCAAATCGAAGACCTAAATCCAATAACGACAACGACAACAACAACAACAACAACAACAACACAAAAAAAATCGACTCAAAATATCAAAAAACCCTCCAATAAATCAAAAAATTGTGACAACCCTGATTCCATTAAACTAGTATTAAGATTTAATTACGAGATTAGTGAGTCTTAATCATGATACGTGTTGTGGATTAGGACTTAGATCAGTAGAAAAGGGGAATCATAATGTTAATGTTATTTTTTATTGGTGAATGCCTAGTGTGTGTATTATATGGTATTTCATCGCAACATCAGAGTATGTTGAGGTGTGTCCTCCATTTAACATAATTAAGGTTGCGAGTGCGTGTCTGAAAGGAATAAGTGAAAATAAATAATTAGTTGCTCGAAAACTCGTAAATCAACTGTCTTGTATCACACGAGAGGTTTGCCTCGGCTTGTGTGCAAGTCAGGATTGGTGGCATACTAAAATGAGAACGAAGTTAGTGCAAGACCTTACCTCAAGTTTTGTGTCGGTTGATGGTGGTTGAGGTTGAGATTGGGTCCAAAGTAGTGCAAGTTTAGTCAAGCATGGCAAGAGGATTGGTCCATAAGAGTTTGGTGTGTCATAGACAAAGTTAAGATTTTAGGGGTTTTGGTGTGACCAAAACAAATGTTATAGATGTTTTATGGAGTTGCACTACTTTGTCAAGGGTTTTATTCAATTCGGTGAAAAACTAAATAAAAAATGAGCGTTGAAAGTCAAAATAGAGATTTCAAGAATTAATGAATAAAAAGAAAACAAGTTGCTTACAAGCAGCTTAGGTTTATATATAAATATTAAAATAAAAACAAAAACAAACCAAAACATTTTACATTTCAACAGAAACGGTTTCATGTTTTCAATCCCTAACCTCTCCACTCATTTGCTCACACATGAATCTTCCAAAGTCCAATTTTTGTCTGTTTTCTCTCTACAAAATTGTAGAGCATTGTGAGACGATCATTTTGAGCCAAGTTACCACGAAGGAAATGAGGTATTCGACCCGCAACATGATAAATTCTCAATTCAATTCATTTCCTTAATTCAATTTGGATTCTCGCAATTTCTTGATTTCTTTTCTCAAGATTTTGATAGAAATTGGTAAAAATTATTGTTAAATTATATATTTGATTGATTTATGCCAATTTGGGATAAATTCCACCGATGTAGGTTGGGATTTTGATGAATTAAATTATTACGGTTCAGTTGATAACTATTTTGAAGATGTTTTTATCGTTAAAATCGATTTACATTAGGATCATGGACTAATTGGATTTTTAGTTTTGTCCAAATTGACACCACGTGGTGTGAAAATATTTTTAATTTGGTTTGGTGTGATTTCTCTATGTTTGGTGTCGAGTTATAAGGATTTAATTGCAAAGCAATGATTTGGAGAAGTTTCATTAGTTCAAAATAAATAAAGTTCGCCTAATCAACGGGCCATATTATGAAATTCATAACCTCTCCATTTATGATCCAGTTTAACTGTTCTTGAAGTCTATGAAAAGTAGTAAGTGATCTCTAAACGTTCCTTTTTGGACAATATGAAAAGTATTGAGATTTTTAAGGTTAAAAAGGTACCCCAAATACGCTAGTTGAAAGCTAGTTGAAGTGGTAAAAAATAATTATTTTTGGAAACAGTTATTAAGCATACTTTGGCCGTTGTTTTCGTAGGGTTTCATTATTTGGCTTCACTTGAAGCGTGACTCCTATTATAATTAGGTATGTACGGAAGCTATTGGAAATAATTTCAAGGTTGACGACGCTTCACGAACCTCGAATATTTAGCTCGAAGTTGGTTGGTTGTAATTAAATCCTACAATGATCACTCTATCAATATATATATTGTATTATAAGGCTTTTAACTACTTATTTATGCATTATATTTGTTGATCATGCACTCATGCATTAAGGGTAATATAGGTCAAGCGTCTGAGTGTTAAGACAGTGATAGTTGGCTCTTCGCTGAGTATGTTTCCTGTGGATATGAAAGAAGTTGCGAAAATCGAAACAACTCATTTGGGTTGAGTTTACACAGCTTCAAACTATCCTCATATATTGTATTAGAAGTTACTTCTAGTACTGTTTTCATTTCACTTACGTATTAATCACATCTCAGTGACGTGCTAACTAGAAGGTTGTGACAACAAGTTGATATTTACCAATTGATTCTTCTTGAAATGCATTTATATTTCCTATTATCTTGCATTTGGCTGTACAGGTAACTTGTACAATGTAGGATTTACTTATCTGATATCGTTTTACATTTTGTTGGTGATTTCAGTTGTCAAGTTCATGAAAGGATAATAGGAGCTCATCATAGTATTGAAATTTTGTTTAAGTTTCTATTTCTTATTGAATAAATTGTTTTACATAACATTATGTTTTCTTTATTATAGGAGTGACTGATAGGCTGTATAACAATAGTAATAGCATTATGACCTAAGGATATCCTGATACTTAGGCATGGTTTTGAGGATTTGATAATGTTTGTAGTTCGAAGTTATAAGTAAGGGTTATTGAGCTGATACGAATGTAAATGAACTTTAAGGTTGAAAGTTGTGGACTTGATACAAGTTTGATATTTTTCTTCATTTTGATATTATATTTTGAACTATTGTGGAGATGTGAGTCCTTCTTAGCCTTCTCCTAAAGCTGTTTATCAGGTTTCTTATTTTTCAATAGTCTAGTTTATAAAGGAAATGCTGCAAGATTTTTATTTTAACTAATATTCTTACTGTAATGCCCCTAAAGTCTATTCCGATAAATTGTCCCAACGTAGAGGTTAATTTAATAAATATGCATGATATTTGTGTAATGGAGTGATTAATGTGTGAAATATATAATACTAGTTGACTTAGGTGTGAAACTTAGCCTGAGTGATGGAGAACAAACTTAAATGACTTGTAAATGATTTAAACAAAACATAACGGTAAATATTGTAAATATACATAGGACACTGTTGTAAACGAAAGAAATGGATGGATTAAACGAGGGCTCTAGGATCATGCCTGTGCTTAAAACCATCAAGATAAGATGTAGGGTTGTGATTGGTCAACATAACCCTAATTATGTTAACTAAGTATTTAAATCAAATTAGGGCTTAAAGCCACTTTTGGTTTGAAAATATTACGTAGAGGAATTGAGGAGGAAACTAAGAACACTTGCTTGGTAGATTTGGTGGAGGAGTGGAAACCCTAATCAAGATTTCACAAGCTAAGTAAATAAACTTATCTCATCTTCTCTAATTTCTCTATTCGATTCATGCATTCGATTTTAAATTGAAATCATGGTTTCTATTTATGTCTTGAGATGGAAGATAAACCCTAGGCTTTGATTCTAATTTGGGACATCTCCATCTCCTCTTCTTTGGTTTATTCAAATGGAGTTGTAAGATCTATGTGTAAATGGTATACTTGGTTTTGAATACGTTCTTTGATGAAATTGGATTGATCTGGTGGTTTCTAATGAAGTTTTCTTTACTGTTTTTATTGGATTGGGGGTCAATGTGAGTTTTTGGAGAATTTGGGAATTGGATTTAAATCTGAAATTCCAAATTTGTTATCCAACGCCTCATACACAGGTGATACGGTACTGCCTGAATGATTGAGGAAGTCGAACCAACAATTCCTTAGCGTCGTGACATGTACCGTACGACTCTGGCAAATCGCTGGGGCTAATTTATGGTTTTCATTTTGGATTCCAGTGATTTTGCCCCAGCATCTTGTGGGTAAACCCACGGTACTAGGAGGGCGCTGGACTCTTTTTCAAAATAAAAATTGAAAGTTCAGTTTTTCAAAATTAAAACCTTTGTCGTGATATCGATTCGAAAAGTTTATTTCATTTTCAAGATTTAAACAAAAATGTTAATAACACATACATGAACCTATACCAATGTAGACAAGATGAGAACCAAATAAGACTTCCAAAGTCACGATTGGATAGGATAGCAACTCTTTAAGGTAAGTGGATTTCGTTTTATCTTCAATCATGTCATGCTATTAGTTATGCTAGAATTCATGATACTAACAAATGATTGATATTTTGTTGGAATCAATTCCAATATATATTGTCCTTTGAGCTCTCTACTTATGAATGCATGTGGAACTAATGTGCTTGGAATGAATAATTGTAATGGTATCTTAGACTGGAGAGCCGGCGACCACCGGTCATCTCCCTCCGCTATGCTTGAACACCAATTGGTTGAGGTCGGGTACTATTGGATACTTTTAAAGCTAGTTGGTTGTTTAGACACCAATCTGTTGAACTATGTAACTTATGATACTGATGAAGGTAGTTGGTTGTCATATCACACACTTTGTATTTGGTTTCCACTTCGTTGACTCTATGGAATTCATGTTATCATTGTTATCTTGTTGACAACCTTGTTTGCGCTTTTTTAATTATGTCCTGCATTATATAGTATGCTCGTTTATATAATTCTTTCATGCCCGGAATGATAGTAGGAATTGATGAATAACCATGTTCATGCTAGTTATTACGCATTAGGTATTACTCAGATTATTGATGGTAAAGCAGGCTTATGCTTTACTGAGCCCATTGAAATATTGCTCACACCACTATTTTCTCCCTCCAGGACCTCAGTTGTTGCTCATGACAAAGGAAAGAGCAAGGTCGTAGTGTACAAACTTTTTCTTGTTTGCAAGGTTGTTCTATTTATATTTTATTGAATTTGAGACATTATGTAATAAATAAGGGATTTTACGATAGGTAGACTTCGTGAAACCCATAGGTTAGTTATTAAGCTTTTGTAAGACTCAAAAAAAATGATGATTTAAAAATGGAAATTTTCATTTTTATACCTTATGTTTTCTATTGCTAAACAATTTAGCAACAAAATTAGAAACAAAACCACATTTGCATCTTAAACACTCGATGCTAAATTTAGAAACGAAATTCCCAGGCTGTTGCTAAATTTAGCAATGGACTATCCGTTATTGTCCGTTTCTAAAAGAACACACAGTTTTCCCCCTTTTGAAGACGAATTTAGCAACGAACTTCGATTCCATTTCTAATGTTGTTTCTAATTAGCAATGGATTTAGAAACATAATTGATGTTCTAGGGTTTTGCTTTTTGCCTCTAATTCTGTTGCTCTTTTTAAATGTTTTTCTTGAAAAAAAAACCATATGGCCAAATAAAGAGAGCACAATTATAGAAAAATTAATTCAGGATTTAATAAAATTAACATAAAATTAGTTTCATAAAACATGAATTTTAGAATGTAACCCAACATTGTAGTCCAAAAAAATAAATTACAAAAACATGATCAAACCTTGTAATACAGATAGACAACATTCTAAGACTTTACATAATTATAAAATAAAAAAGAAAAAACAATAAGGGACTTGGCCATTGAAATTTTTGTTGGAAAGATCAAGTGGGAAGCTCTAATTGAAAGTCTTCAATCTCTTGTGGCAAAGGATCTCTAATGATGTTCTTCAATAAGAGCCTTAATTAAAACACACAAGAAAAGACTTAATTATTAAACCTACCATCATATAAATTAGATACAAGTTTGTGATAACTAAAAAAAGAAAATCTAATACATCATAAAATATATCCTTACCCTAGGTAGATTAGTCAAGTTTCTTGTACTTGGAGAGAGAGTATGTATGAGATAAGTTAGGCGTCCTCCTGCAACAACGTCATTAAAGTAATAAGCTTCATAAAGGACTCTTCAAAGAAGTCTCTATATTATACAACTTATACTACAAATTCAAAAAAAAAAAAAAAAACTCATGTAAGAAAAAAAAATCATCATAAGTTTTCTTTTACATTTATATCAAACTACGTATACGTACATACAAAGAAAAAGAATATACCTTCATTTGTAGATACGAGGAGTCAAAACCCTTCACAATTAAGTGAAAACACCTAAAAATGAACACAAGTACACTCATGCACTCAACTTAAAAGTCCATATTTATTTTTATAACCAGGTAAAGAATAAAGGTAGTAGTCTATGATGTAGAGATAAACATACACCAAGAAAGATCTTCATCAAAAGTTCATTATAATAAATAGAAAAAAAGTAAGAATTAAAAAAAAAAGAAACAACGCCCATTTTGAAACGATAAAGAGCCCAAACTTAACTCGCAGTCACGCCAAAAGAAAGCACAAATGTGTGCATAAAGGAGCACTTACATGCAAGATATTCAATATGATTACTAAGCTATAGCACATATTGTTGTCTATTCATATCTATCAAATAGGACTCAAAGAGATGCTGCTATAATCTGTGATTAACCTTCTCAAGTTAAAATAGCCATTGTAATTCAAAATATAGGAAACGGTTTTTCAAACAGACGGAATATGTATGGATGAAGTAGAAGAGAATAAATAACTAAATCAACACAGGTGACTTCAGGAGTGGAGGCTTACTTTGGTTAATATGAAGTGGAGGTTTACCAAGATCATGCTAAACATAAATAGAACTAAAAATTTAACCTATATAAACTATACCCAACCATATGATTTACATGATTTTCACAAGTTACTATGTTTAAGAGTTGAAAGGCTCTCAGCTACCTGAGGGGAATTTCAAAGTAATTCCATTTATGCAATAAACTGCCTCTTGATCAAATAAATTTTTCCACATTATGAATATCATTAGATGATTTGATTTATGACAACATTTGTTTTAATATGCCTTATATATTCCAAAAGTCAAAGCTGAAAATTTTATACTCAGATTAAATCATAATCATATAAAAAAATTTCTATTATTATGAGTAAACGTTTTTCTAAATAAGGCATTAACAATATAATTGTTGTACTAGGTATTTCCTGAATGTTAGCCTTAGCTAAGTTCAAATTCGAGAAATATTCTCTTTTATATTATAAATGTACATACATGTAGCATAATACATAAGCAAAAAACTCATCGTCGATATTTAGCTCATGATTTGAACACATCTTGATATGCCTATTTTATCAAGCCATTTTCAATGACAAAGTTCATTATTTTGCCTTTAATTTTGAAGGCGTGGTAAAGGTATCAAAGTATTTGGGCATGAAAATATTTAGACCTAATGCTATTTCAAACGTGACTAAGTTTGTTATAATTTTGAGCATGCTCATTTTCAATAATAATTTGCCCTTTCTTGTGGTGCACCACTTTTATTCCAACTTTTAATGGAATTGTCAATACGACTTTTATCCGATCTTTTCACTATTCCACGTCCATAAATTTGTTATTGCGATCATGATCATTATATGCAACATATGCTTCTTAATTTGAAGTTGTAACAATTGGACGAGAGCGATATTGTATTTATAATATCTCATTATTTTACTCAGCTACCATGAGACAAAAAATCAATCCTTAATATTTATTGGATTGACATGCGCACTTAATATTTACTGCAGTAATAAATCGAGGCGGGCCATATGACCTTTTTATTATTGTCTCATCAATCATATTTCCACATAGCCTCAACATAGAGGTAATTAAAATTATGGAACTATAATTAATATTTAACTGATTAAAGTTTGTAACGTGAGACCCAGCCACTCATTTTGAGCTTTTTGGAGCATTGCCATTTTTGGTATTTATATATATAGCTCCATAAGGTGAAAGGATATCATAAAGTGAATTGTCCACTTCTAAAATCTCTATTGAAAAATTGGCGAATGAATTATGCTTAACGCACAACCTTGCTAAATGCTTTATTCATTAATTGTAGCATCTAATTGCTTTGACAAATGATTCTTGTCAATAATATAGTAAGACAACAAATTCAATTATAGTTGACTAATACTTTGAAAATAAATGTAAAATAAAATAGCTTTCTCCTTTTTATGTAAAAAAAATATGATTAAATATATGTTCACAACATGATTCATTAATAACCAAAATGTACTATTCGTATGAGTTAGTGGGAGAACCTCTAGGTTGGGTGGCGAGACAAAGTCTACTTAATATTATGCCTCCTCGAACGGAATAACCTATCTCCCTTTTAATGTTTAGCTTTACCGGGGACAAGGCTTACCCACTATCAACCCAAATTCATAGTACTATTTACATTATAAAATCAAGAATAAAGCATAACTAATCGTTTATAGTATAAAGAAAAAAGCTATTTATATCACATTGACTTTTGATTTCTGATGTAGAAGATCGTCTAAGACGCAACTACAGAGCATACTTTCAAAGTTGGTGACGTTACAATGCATATATAGTATATGAATAAAGTACATATACATAGATAATGCATGTAACAAAAAAGAAATTAACCATGATAACATGAAAATAAATTGAACTTATTTAAATTAGCAAAAATTATACCTTCTTAGCTTTATCTCCTTGAAAAACTTTTTGATCTTTAAGACCTCCTCTTGTAGAGCAATTTCGTGCTGATAACGTGTTGTGAACTAAGTGGTAATCCAACTTGAACTTGTAGAACTAAAGTATGAGAAGCATGAACTAAAGACTATAAGAACAAGTAGAGAAGAGGAGATAAAAGAGAAGAGAGCTAGAGTTGAGAAATGTAGAGATTTTCATTCCAACAATTGTGTATCTTTTACAAGTGAAGGCACCCTTTATATAGGCCCTTAATAATCATGAATACATGTACTTGAACGTAAATCACAAGTAATCTAAAGTGTGTGAGTTACAAACATAAATAGTGTACACAAAGTGGACAATACATTGACATAACATGTACAATATGAAAGCGTTACAAGTTATTTAGACAACACATGCATAATTAATTATGGGTGTACAAAGTGAGGAGATACAAGCAACATGGAGATATACAAGTCAAACATGTGTTGATGTGTATACTTGCTTGATAGGGTCATCCATTTACAAAAAGTTTATTTTTTACAAGGAAAACAAAAATAAATAAATAAAATCAACTCATTTCAATTGGTCACTCATTTCATTTAAAAAAATTGATTAAAATGGGTTGGTTAATTTTTCATTCAAAAAAAATAAAATGGGTTGGTTTAAACTTGATAAAAAAGGGTTTATTTTCATTTCCCAAAAAAGGGCCAATTTTATTTTTTCTTTTTTGCACTGAATTTTTTAAAAAAATTTAGGTCTTAATTTGTCACGGTTAAAATTTAGTCACCTACCATATTATTTTGCAACAGAATATCTATATTGTATCGAAAAATATAGTCAAATTATACACTTTTATGAGGAGCTTTTTTCTGTCACTATAAGCTATATTATTATGTAACGTGTTATTTGAGTACCGTCAATAAAATGTGACACAAAAGAGTACTTCAATTCTAGTAATGTGCATAATGGCATCTCGATCTCGTCACCATCTTTCCCTAGCTCCATCATCGCCTCTTAAGACTCATTCGTTTGATTGTGTCTTCCTCCTCTTGTGTGTACTATTAATTAGATGTATCCATATATATATTAACAAGCCCGAACTTATGTGTTCCATTAAATTGACTAAATCGCATGACTTCAAATCATGACCCACAAATTAATTAAAGAAACCCAAAAATCTATGTATAGCTTCCTAACCCGATTACATTAACAACAAATACCTGAGTCACTTATATAAAAGTCTCCAATTCGACACAAAGTAACAAGTCATTACAAGAATTAATGAAAACTTATCCCAAAATAACTTTTGATTTGCATTAACTTTTTCTAACATATCAATATTGTTGCGAGGTATAACAAATAATGTTTCCACCAAAAAAACCAATATTAAGTCCAACCGCTAAGTTTAAACGATTCAACAAAATAAAATACAATAAAAACTGAAATTATCGATACTCAAAAAAAAATAAAAAAGAACATTAATTATTAAAAACTTAAAATTCAAAGGAGAGAAAAGTCGAAATACTAATACTGAAAAGAAAATACACTCTAGATATAATGTAAAAAGCCCCTAAGGGGTGTAGTTGCAGTGGCAACGAAAATAACACCAATAGAAGTCATGGTGATTTAAAAAAGTCACCATTGTATAATTTCCTTGTATATATTTTGGTTTCCCTGAGTTATGGGGTAGGGGTGCTAACTTGAACCAAAGTAAGTTTGTCATCACCGACAACTGCTGCTCCTCCGTTGCTACTATCCTAGCTTATCGTCCATATGTGTGTGCAGCGGGACCCCTCTACTCTCTTCGACTTTGATGCGAAACCCATGTGAAATTGGTGAGACCAAAAAAGATTTTCCCTTAATTAACTTCCTTGGTCGTAGACAAAGCAGAGTCGGAATTGTCTTTCATTCCAAGGCATAACTTGTATCCATGCGCTTCATATTCGCCTGGAGTTTGCTCCCGAAATATAGCCATCCCTACCCCCTCACGTCAATCCCACGAGCCTCTTATCCATTCTCATTCGATCACGGCGGGGAGCAAGTCAAAATAGAAAAACTCGCATTGGGTTTAGGGATAATCGTGCTCGAACCGATGACTTCCACCACGTCAAGGTGACACTCTACCGCTGAGTTATATCCCTTCCCCGCCCCCATAGAGAAATAGAACTGACTAATCCTAAGGCAAAGGGTCGAGAAACTCAACGCCACTATTCCTGAACAACTTGGAGCCGGGTCTTCTTTTCGCACTATTACGGATACGAAAATAATGGGAAAAATTGGATTCAATTGTCAACTACTCCTAAATTCTTCCTCCATCTACTTAATTGACTTTTTATATTCATCGAATGAAGTTTGTTGCTAATTCCATTTCTCAATTTACAAACAAACTTAGCAATAGAAACTGACTAAAACATACACGTGTCCATGTCATGTCTATTGCTAATTCTATTACTGAATTTAGCAACAAAATTAGCAACAAAATCTTAAGCGAGAGAATTTGGCAGGTTAATTAGCAACAAATTTAGAAACTAGATTTATTCCATTACTAAATTCTATTGCTTTTCATTTCTATTCCATTTTTAAATGGTCAAATTAACAGTTTAACTAATGGCATTGCTATTCTATTGCTAATTAGATTCAGAATTAACTCTGTTGCTAATTTTTGTTTTTATATTGACTATTTTGTAGTACTTTCTACTTTATTTTCGCACCTAATAGACTTAGAAGACTTTCATTCCACGTTATGTATATGTCTTGGTAGTATATTTGTAGAATGTCTTGTAGTATTTTTGCAGGTTAAGGCTTACTAGATCATCACCCGACTCGTTGGGTTATCTAGAGGGGTTTGGCGATGATTTAGGCCAAGCGGCCCTAGATATAGGAATTAGGGTCGTCTTTGTTGGTATCTGAGCGTAGGTTAAGTGAACCTAGACACAAAGTAGGCAGTGGCCACAAAAAGTATCTAGTCTAGGCATTAGTACCTAGGAAATATCAAAGTTAATGTCCTAATTTCAGCTCAATCCTAAAATTGGGAATAGAACTTAGTTAAAAATTCACAAATAGTATCTAATTTAAGTCACCTTAAGGATTAGTAAGTTGTTGAACTAAGGAAAGAATGGTCATTATTAAGTAATGGAATCATTTGCATAAGCTTATGGTTTGCATTAACCTATTATGCACAATTGGCCAAACTTAAGGTGGGAATGGAATTAAAATGAACGAGTATATATTATAATGCTATTTGCTTATGTATAAAATATATATATCGTTGGATATGTTTTTCATTCATCTTGTCTCCTATGTAAAGTTTTGGAACTAACTTCCTTGAACTGCTCACAATGCATAATGCGTACTCAAGATGGAAGTTCATATGGCTTAAGGAGCGCCAGGGGTGCACATGGGACTGATGATGAACAGAAGCGCCAGCCAAATGAAATGACTGACAATATGTCTGCAACATATGAGCGCGGGATGATTGAGATAATGGATACTATTAGGGGACATAGAGCATTAGCAGTACCAACGCAGATGCCACCGCCCACTACAACCATAGGTAGTTCCACAGTTGCAACCACCAGTTGCCAGAGTAGGTTTAAGATTCATTCCATAGGTTAGGAATGAGGAAGATGACGCGGCTTAGTCAGTGGTTAGGGTAGATGAGAATCTCGTAGCACCAACAATGTTACCATCGACATTATTAGTAGACATAGAAACCCTCGTGATGCTTAAGATTCATAAGGAGTGTATGAAGTATGATGTACCACATTTCTACGGGAATGGAGAGGTGAACGAGGCTGAGCATTGGATCATGTCTGTGGAGAAGAGGCAAGAAGTTCTGAAGATCAATAATCTCATGATAGTTTTTGTTGCTTCATATCTCTTTGAAAAGAAGGCTTATAAGTGGTGGAAGTTAGTGAAGAGGATCGTGGAACTGATTGACACTTGGTCAAGGTTCAAGAGTTTTTTATGAGCAATATTTCCCAAAGGTGGTCAGAGATGCTAAGAGGCGCCAGTTTATGAACTTAGTGCAGGGAGGCAGACCAGTACGAGAATTTGAATTAGAATACAATGAGCTGTCTGATTTTGCTCCAGACTATGTGGCTACCATGGAGGAAAGGGTCATTAGATTCATTGATGACCTAGATGAGCACGTAAAGATAGGCGTAGTACCCACTATGTCGGAGACTTATGCCAGGGCAGTTGCTAGTGCACAACATTGTGAGGAGGCATATCAGGTCAGTAGGGATAGGTGGCTATGCCACCACCACGGCAATGAGTATAAATGACTATTAGGGAGTCAATAGGAGCAGGTCTGGGGACAGTTATCAGTTGGGTTACCATAAGAGAAGAAATAATAAGGAAAATTCCAGTAGTTTCACTCATTTTGGTATGGCGCTGATAAATGTTTATTTAGACTTATATATAATTTTAATTTAGTAGTATATTTAGTATAAATATCCCTAAACGACTTCTAATTAATGATTTTTATGCATTTTTAAAGGAAGGAAACGAGTAAAAATGATAAGAAACGGAAGTAAAACTGACCTAAGAGTAGTTGACACAGTGGCATGCAAGGGTGGCGCTGTGAAGAGAAAGAGGAACAACGTGGAGGAACTAGGCATGGCATGGGAGTGAAGACAAGTGGAGAAGATCAAAGTAAGAGACTCGGTATTGTGGCATGCAGTGGTGGCATCGTAGAGCCATAAGGGAAGGCATCGGGGACGTAAAGCAGGGCACCGAGGGCACTAAGGTAAGGAAAGACACACATAGAAGATGGCGTAGTAGCGGCACCATAACTCAACACACACGGCGCCAGAGTTTAAATGACAGCGCCGGAATAAAAGAAATTAGAAAGTTAAAGTTCTATTTCGAGTTAAATTATAAAGTAGGGTTTCTAATTATTACTAGGAAGTATAAATAGATGTTAGGAAGTGGTAAACTCAGAAGATATCAACCATTGGCACCGTTAGAGTATTTTTGCATATGTTTTACTTATATTTTAGTATTGAGACGATTTTTGGAGAAAAGACATAGAAGACTCGCTTATGGTGATTCGGGTATTGTGTTATTGATTTATTTGAAATATTTCAATTTATCTCTGATTTCATTAAGTAACACTATGTGCATGTTTGTTTCGATGATTTGTGAGTAGTCTCTTAATCTTATGGATCAATGGATCGTATTTTATAAATGTTATGCTATGAACATGAGTAGAAATTGAATATAAAAAGTGCAATGGTTAGATTTTGTATTGATTCTGAGCATACTGTTATAGACATCTTGATCACATGTTTATTGATATTAGGTTTTAGGACTTATCATGGCCATTAAAGCTTTTAAGTCAGACATGAATTGTATAACCATAAAATACACAACATCAAGCAATAGTTGTTGATTAGGGAGGCACGAATAGTAAACATAATTGGTTATGAATATAAGGATTTGAAACATTAAAGCAATATGGAGCTTACGTTATTCACACCGATAGGTGGAGTTTTAGTTTGCACATTAAAATCTTTTCTGTCACGATAATAGGTTAAAAATGATTTGAAATAAATCTTTCTATTCTAATTAGGCATTGCACACAACATGATAAAGATGATAAAGTGGTTGAAAAGCATAGTGTTTTTTTACCTAGGCTAAGTTGTGAACTAAGATAGTTTTGATATAAGAATTAAAGTAAATTGCATTGATTTATTATATTAGTTAGTTTAGTTATAAAAACATTTAAAAAGGATTTCTTTAGCAATAGATTCATTGTAGCTAAGTATGTAGTGAGTGCATACACCTTTCCCTGAGAACGATATCCATAGTCAACATAAGTTGAGTACACTATTACTATAATCGAGCCGTTATACTTGCGATCGAGGTCAAGTTTTTTGGTAACATTGTCTGGGATAGGTAGCCAATTAGTATTATTTAGTTAGTTCGAAAAGTTGCTTAGTTTTGTTTTAAGTATTTTACTTTCAAGTTCATAAAAGAAAAAATAAAAAATAAAAATAAAAAGTTTAAATTTCAAGTTTGACTTTTTGCACTTGATTTTTTATGTTTTCTTTTAAGGGATAACTAGTGCATGCGTAGCAAGGGAGACAAGGACCTAATGCCTTACGACCCTTAGATTGATAGAACCAATAAAGGCAAGAAAAAGAAAGGAATCAAGATGGTTGAGGATCAAGTAAGAAACCAACAATAGGGCCATGGGAATAACCAACGCGCAGGTGACTTGGTAGTGCAGGGTAGAGTCAAGGACAAAGATGCCTTTGTGACTACTTCAAGCTATAAGTTCGGAGACTTACAACGGAGTGATGAGGCTTCCAGCCAACACCACCGAGTTGGAACTGAAACCTTCTCTAATAAGCATGGTGCAAAATAGCTTGTTCAACGGGCTAGCCAATGAAGATCCAGTTGCACATGTTGAGAATTTCATGGAGAAGTGCGACACCGTGCACATTACCGGAGTTCCAAAAGAGGTGATCAGGATGAGACTCTTTCCATTCTCATTGGATGAAAAGTCAAATCCTAGTTCTAAGGACTGAATGCATGGAGTATGACCTTGTGGGCAGAAATCAATGAAAGATTTCTTTATAAGTTATTTCCACAAAGTGAAGGTCAGTGAGAGGAAGTTGGAAATCAATCAATTCAAGGAAGAAGATGTCGAGTGTCTTGGCGAGGCTGGGGAAAGATTCAAAGAAATGCTGAAGAGATGTTCGGGACATAAATACCTAAAATGGTCATAACTTTGGATTTTCTTTTGTAGGATAAACCACAACACGACAACACTAGTAGATGCTGCAACAGGTGGTTTTCTACTAACCAAGTATGAGGATAAAACATTGGATCTTTTTTATTTTATTTCTCAAAACTCTATAGGTAGTACTCACTCTATAATAAGGAAACCAACAGGGGTATATAAGATTGATTCGCAAGCTACAATTATGGAAAAACTATCAAATTTGAGCAATCAAATGGCAAAGCTTTAAATGGGACAACAAGGTCTACAAGTGCAGGAAATATAAAAACTCATTAATCACCAATGCATGGTGGTTAACCAAATGGACATACAGCAAGAAATGGAGTATAAGGACATCAACTTCATGAACAACCAAGGCTACGGAAACAACTTTAGGCCAAAAGGAATGGCTCCTCAAAGGTTTTATCAAGGATACAACAACAACCCGAACTTCTTGTAAGGAAATCCTGATAACGCACTGAAGTTACCTTAAGCCTTTGATCATTAAGTCCAACAGGGGAAGCTAGGATAGAGTGAAGAGATGACTTCATTAAAGTTAATTGAGAAGTGCTTGCAAGCCATGGACATGAGCAATAGGGAACACTATGACAAGCACGAGAAATAGATGGAAGGAGTGAAGCAAGCCATGAAAGGGATGGATGATGAGAGATCAAAATCAATCAAGAACTTTGAGAGACAGATTGGATAGTTGGCCATCTCTTTGAACTCAAGGAAAGAAAGACAATTTCCAAGCAACACAGTCACCTACCCCAATGAGAACATTAGTGCTATTCACATGATGAGCAATACATCAATGAGTGAGCCAAGACACGAGCAAGTGATGTACAAGCCATAAAAGGTTAGTGCGATGACAGCCAAGAAGCCATTAGAAACTGAAAAAGTGCGCAAGGTAAAGGTTCAGAAAGATGCACTATGGTTCGTAGACTATGTTAACTATTTGGCATGCAAAGTGTTTCAATGAAGTGTGAGTAGTCTATTAATCTTAGGGATCAATGAATCATATTGTATTTATGATATGATATGAATATAAGTAGAAAGTGAATATAAGTGCAATGGCTAGAATTTGTATTGATTCTAAACGTAATGCTTAGACATCTTGATCATGTGTTTATTGATGTTAGGTTTTAGAAGTTATCATGGCCATTGAAGCTTTTAAGTCGGACATAAACATTACAACCGTAAAATACACAACATTAAGCGATAGTTATTGATTAAGGAAGCACAAATAGTAAACTTAATTAGTTATGAACCCAAAGATTTGGAACATTAAAGCAATGCGGAGCTTAAGTTATTCACACCGATAGGTTGAGTTCTACTTTGCACATTAGAATCTTTTCTTTCACAATAGTGAGTTAAAGTAGATTTAAAGGAAATATGTATATTCTAATTAGGCATTGGATACAACATATTAAGATGTAAAAGTGGTTGAAAAGCATAGTATTTCATTACCTAGGTGAAGTTGTGAACTAAGATATCCTTAATATAAGAATTTAAGTAAAGTTTATATTATTTTGTTAGGTAGAGTAGTTTAGTATAAAACCATTTAAAAAAAGAATTTCCTTAGCAATAGTTCAAATTTAAATAGGTATTCAACTAGTGCAAAAACCTTTCTTTGAGGACAATATCCATAGTCAATGTAAGTCGACTACACTATTACTATAAGCGAGTCGTTATACTTGTGATAGGCACATCAAGTTTTTGCGCTGTTGTTGGAGATAGGTAGCCACTTTGTATTACTTAGTTTGAAAAGTTGCTAAGTTTTATTTTAAGTACTTTACTTTCAAGTTCATAAAAACAAAAATATAGAAAAATAAAAGCTTAAGTTCAAGTTTGACTTTCTGCACTTGATCTTTTATATTTTCTTTTCATGGATAACTAGTGCATGTGTAGCAAAGGAGAAAAGGACCTAGTGCCTTACGACCTAGAGTTTGAAAGAACGAACAAAAGAAAGAAAAAGAAAAGGATCAAGATGGCTCAGAAGCAAGCTAAAAACAAACAACGGTGCCGTGGGAATGACCACCCCGCAGGTGATCTGGTAGTGCAGGGTAGAGTGCAAGGATAGAGATGCCTTCGTGACTACTTCAAGTAGAAGTTCTGAAGACTTACAACAGATTTATAAGTCTTCCACCAACACCGCTGAGCTCAAACTATGATCGTCTTTGATAAACATGGTGCAAAATAGCTTATTCAAAGGGCTATCCAACAAAGACCAATTAAACATATTGAGAATTTTTTGTAGATCTGTAACACCGTGCACATCACCGGAGTTACAAAAGAGGTGATCGTGATGCGACTTTTCCCATTCTCATTCGGTGGAAAAGCTAAATCCTAGTTCTAAGGACTAAACGCAGGGAGTATGACCTAGTGGGTAGAAATCAATGAAAGATTTCCTAATAAGTTATTTCCCCCAGTGAAGATCAGTAAGAGGAAGCTGAAAATCAATTAATTCAAGTAAGAAGATGTTAAGTCTCTTAACGTGGCTTGGGAAATATTCAAGGAAATGCTAAAGAGATGTCCGGGACAAGGATACATGAAATGAGCATAACTCTAGATTTTCTACTATGGGATGAACCATACAGCACAAGAACACTAGCAGATGTAGCATTGGATCTCTTTGATCATATGTCTTAAAGTTTTACAGCCAGTTCTCATTCCACAGTAAGGAAACCGGCAGGGGTGTATGAGATTGACTCACAAGCTGCAATTATGGTACAACTATTAAATTTGAGCAGTCAAATGGCGAACTTCAGATGGGAAACCAAGGTCCATAGTATCACATCAACCCAATAATCACCATGTCATGGTGGTTAATGAAATGGACAAACAATAAGAAATAAAGTATGAAGACATCAACTTCATAAACAACCAAGGCAACAGGAATAATTTCAAGCCAAGAGGAATGGCTCCTCAACAGTTTTATCAAGGATACAACAACAACCTGAACTTCTCTTAAGGATATCCTAGTAATGCACCAAAGTTACCTTAAGGCTTCGATCAACAATTCCAACAAGGGAAGCAGGGGCAGAGCGAATAGATGACTTCATTGAAGTCAATTGAGAAGTACTTGCAAGTAATGGACATGAGCAATAGGGAGCACCATGAGAAGCATGAGAAAGAGATGGAAGGAGTAAAGTAATCTATGAAGAGGATGTATAATGAGTGATCACAATCCATCAAGAACTTATAGAGACAAATTGGTCAACTTGCTATAGCCTTGAATTCGAGAAAATAAGGATAGTTTCCTAGCAACACCGTCACCAATCCCAAGGAGATCGAGAGTGAAATTCACATGATGAGCACTATGTCAACAAAAGAACCAAGACAAGATCAAGTGAAGTACAAGCTGGAAAAAGTCAACACTTTGGCTATGAGGGAGCATGAAGAGATGCATGAGCACAACATGAAAGTGAGGCAAGATGAACTTGATGGTTTCAAGAAATATAGAATCAATGACTTGAAGAAAAAATGGCCAAGCAAAAATGGAAGGCCAAGTAAAAAGACGAAGGACCATCTGAAGAAGCCCTACAAGACAATGACATTAAGGTGGTTCCGAAGAAGTCGAACCGGATCTCAAGTTCATCCCGAGACTTCAACTTATCAAAATGAGAGATCTTACAGAGATATGCATATTGATAAACATTGACGGGCACCGAATTATAAATGTCTTATATGATATGGGAATCTAAATTAATGTCGTGCCACTAATGGACATGTTGCACACCATTTATAGATCAATTGTCAAGATACCATGAATTTGCAATTAGTAAATGGCAACATGACACTAACTCTAGGTAGAGTCTTGAATATGCATATGAAATTGGGTAGATTCACATTCATCACGGATTTCAAGGTTATGAACCACAATATGGACGATGATGTGTTTATGATACTTGGGTGACCATTCTTGAACACCGCCGATGCAAATTTGTACATAATAGATAAAAAGATCACGATGAGTATCGATGAGGACGATGACACTAGAGAAGGTTGTCTTTCTTGATGTTGAAGAAGTACATCCGAACGGAATGACATCATAATCTACGATCTGCAAATGGAGTTTCTTGATTTAGACTCGGACTAAATGAGTGAAAAGGCAACAGGCTAATGACGTTAAATTAAACGCTACTGGGAGGCAGCTAAAGGGTTTTTAAATTTTAAGTTTTTAAATTTCAGTTAGTAGTTAGTTATTTAGTTTAATAATTATAATAAACAGGTTTTAGCTCTAACTTTCAAAAATTTGTGTCAAATGTGCAAGAAAGACCATTTGTCGAGTGCTAATTCATCGGAATGGAAATATCTCGCTAACTCATTAAATAGCGTAAAAGAGAGAAGGAGTTCAAAGCGGTGAAGGTAAGGTGCAAGGGCAAATCAAAGGTAGAATTTACTAATTTTTATATTTACATGGATTTCATACGGTCACAAATCTTGTGTGAGTGATACACAAAGTTAGAGAAGCATTAGAGAGGAATTAACAAAAAATACATGCAAAGCATATTGACAGAGAGCTCAACACCGTGGCCATGAGCCACGGCGCAGTAGGTGCTAGTGCGGCGCCAACAAGGCAGTAGGGCAAATAGAACAAACACCCCACTGCGTCCTCGATGCCGTGGTGACGCTTTAAGCCCCATTTTCACCCCATTCTTCACACTTGCACCAAAACCCCACTACAACCACCAAGCATACATTCCTCTAGAGCTAAAGTTTGATCACTTCTAAGTGAGATAAGTGAGTTCCTAGTGATTGAGAGTGAAATAAACAAGTGCATTGTGAACTTGCACATATTGGAAAGCTAGGGCTTCATTTTTGGATTTTGATTTCAAATAGAGCTAGGGCCCCGAGCTCATTTTTCATTCTTGAAAAATGGATTAGGTTGGCAGCCAGCGTAAAATTTGTCACTCTTCATGAAATAGGTCAAACACATATAAACGTTGTGGCATACCCACCTAGCGTCGCGCTGCATCAGAGCTCGGATGTAGTGAGATATGAGCAAGGGTGTGCTTCACATTGCCACTTGAGTGTGAAGAAAAATGAGCAAGGGTTCCACACATAGAATGTGTGTTGGTAAAGAAGCTAGTCCCTGCACATCGTCGCCCAGATGTGAAGAAAAATGAGCAAGGGTTCCCACGCAGATGATGGGTATGGGTAAAGAAGCTAGTTCAAAACAAATATGAAAACAAAAACAAAATCATAGATACGGAGACTAAAACTTTTAGACAAAATAGAAATAGAAAAGGAAAACAAACACAAAAAGGAAAAAAATCGTTTAGGAACATGGAACATAAGAACACTTACAGGAAAGTCAATAGAACTAGTAGGTACTATGATTAGAAGGAGAGTCAATATTGCTTGCCTTAAAGAGACAAAATAGGTAGGAGAAAAGAGTAGAGAAATAGGAAACACAGGGTTTAAATTGTTGTACCCTGGTATAAATAGAAAATGCAATGGAGTAGGAATTCTTGTGGATAATGATTATAATGACAAGGTCATAGAGGTTAAGAGAATGAGGGATAGATTAATTCTAGTTAAATTAATTATTGGAGATGAAAAGATTAACATACTTAGCGCATATGCACCACAAGTAGGATAAATGAGAGCATCGAATGCAAATTTTGGGACAATATGGATGGATTTATGCAAGGTATACCATTAGATGAAAAGGTTTTTATTGGAAGAGAATTAAATGGGCATGTTGAGGCAAGTAATTATGGGTTTAAGAGAGTTCATGGAGGATTTGGTTACGATAATAGAAACGAAGAATGAGAATCAATCTTAGAGTTTGCTTCAGCATATGATCTTGTCTTAGCAAATGCTAGTTTTAGGAAAAAAAGTCACACGTGATTACTTTTAGTAGTGGTCAAAACAAGAGTCAAATAGATTTTCTTTTAACAAGAGAAATAGATAGAAAAATATGTAGAGACTGCAAAATAATAACTGGTGAAGCGCTTACTACCCAATATAAATTAGTAGTACATGATATTAAGCTAAAACGACGACTTAATAGGAATAAAAGAGACAACGACCCTAGAATAAAGTGGTGGAACCTAAAAAAATAGTAAACAATTAGAGTTTAGAGAAAAATTACTAAAAGAAAATGTTTGGAATCTTGATTTAAATGTTAATACAATGTTGCTAGAAATGAGTGGTTGCATAAGGTGAGTAGAATCAAATATATTAAGTATATCTAAAGGCTCGGGACCACCAAAAAAGGAAACATGGTGGTGGAACGAGGATGTCCAACAAGTAATTAGGACTAAAAGAGAGATATATAGGAAAATACCTAAGTGTCAAAATGAAGATGCATACAATCAATATAGAGAAGCTAGAAAACAAGCTAAAAAAATAGTTAGTCAAGCTAAAATAAATTTCATGGAAGATCTATATACAAGGTTAGGTAATAGAGATGGCGAAAAATATATTTATAGGCTAGCCAAATTAAGAGATAAAAAGAAACAAGACCTAAGTCATGTAAGATGTATTAAGGACGAAAATCAAAATGTTTTAATGCGAGAGGATGATATTAAGGATAGATGGAGAAGTTACTTCCATAGTGTATTTAACGATGGCCAAGTTGATATTATAGTAGATAAAACCCACACCAAGAAAGAAATGTGAACTACACATGCAATATTAGAATTCTAGAAGTTAAAAAGGCATTGAAAGGGATGAAAATAGGGAAAGCATGTAGCTCATATGAAATACCTATTGAGGTTTGGAAATGCTTAGGAGAAATTGAATTTACTTGGTCAACAAAACTTTTAAACAAAATTTTAAAATTAAAATGGATGCCAATGGATTGGAGAAGAAGCACGTTTATGCCAATCTTCAAAAATAAAGGAGACATTCAAAGTTGCTCAAACTACCGGAGAATTAAACTTATGAGTCACACATTGAAACTTTGCGACAGGATAATTAATAATAGGCTAAAGAGAGAAACAACAATATCAAAAAACTAATTTGGCTTCATCCTTGGGAGTCAACTATGGAGGCAATTTTCCTTGTAAGAAGATTGTTGGAAAATATAAAGAAAAGAAAAAAGAACTTCATATGGTATTTGTAGATTTAGAAAAAGAATATGATATGGTTCTTAAAGATGTTCTTTAATGGGTTCTAGAAAGAAAAGTGGTGCATGGTAGATACATAGACATTATTAAGGATATATATGATGGAGTAGTAATGAGTATAAAGACATTTAGATGAGCTACAAAAGAATTTTTCATCACGATAGGACTACATCAAGGATCGGCTTTAAGCCCATATCTATTTACTTTAGTTATGGATGAACTAACTGGCATATTTAAGAGGATATACCATAATGTATATTATTTGTAGATGATATTGTCTTAGTGGACGAAACAAAAGATGAAGTGAATAGGAAATTAGAACTCTAAAGGAATATACTAGAATCTAAAGGCTTTAAGTTAAGTAAAACGAAGACCGAATACATGCACTGTAAGTAGAGGTGGGCAAACCGCGGTTTGGCCGATTTGCAAACCACCACCAAACTGCAAACCATCAAAACTGCACCCAAACCGCCCGCTGTTTGCGCGGATTGGTCGGTTTGGTTTCTCAATTTTCTTGCGACCCATTTTAAAAACAAAACAACAAAAATGAAAAAAAAAAAAACAACGACTACCACCACCACCAGTGCTGCTGTTGTTGGTGTTGGTGATCATACAATTAGTCAAGTGAAAGGCTATTGGTCATTGACTCGCTGGTGGTATTCAAAGCCAAAACATTATAGATAATTACCTCTGTTGTTATGCGGTGGTGGGACTCGTGACTGGGGTGAGGCTACGGTGGAGGCGTGATCGGTGGGAGGAGGCGGTGCGAGGTGGCGGTGGACGCAGCAGTGGAGGCGTTGATGGTTGGCCCAGTGGAAAGCGGCGGCAATTGGTAAGAGGTGACGGCGATAGGCGGTGGCGGGAGCAGACGGGGGAGGGCAAATGCTTGGGCGTCAGCGGTGAGATGTTGAGGAGTGAGGACGGACGGCTTAGAGATCAAGCAAAGCAAAAGGTTTTTCCTTTTTTTTAAGTTTTATGGTTTTTTGAGTGGTAAATGTAAGGTATTTCCTAAAATACCCTCGGTTTGGTAAACCGCAGTTTTTTAAAATGAAAACCGCGACCAAGCCGCGATTCTACGATTTTTAAGATTTTCAAACAATCCCTAAATCGCAAGTTCTAAAAATCAGACCAGACCATGCGGTTTAGCGGTTTGGGCAGTTTTTCGAAACCGATACCCACCCCTAACTGTGAGTTTAGAAATACTAGATATCAAGATGATGGAGTGGTAAAATTAGGGGAAGTAGAAATTCTTAAGGTGACCCATTTTAATACCTATGATTAATTATACAAAATGATGGTAACATTGAGAATGATGTCACACATAGAATTCAAGCTGGATGGAAGAAATGGCGGAGTGCAACAGAAGTGATTTGTGATCGAAATGTTGTCACTTTGTTAAAAAGAAAATTTCATAGAAGCGCAATTAGGCCAGCTATGCTTTATGGAAGTGAATGTTGAGCAATAAAGCAACAACAATTACATAAAATGAACGTAGCAGAAATGAGGATGCTTAGGTGGATGTATGGTAAAACACGTAAATATAGAATAAGAAATATATAAATTCAAAGAGAAGTATGAGTAACACCAATTAATACAAAGATTAGGAGAGGGCAGTTGTGGTGGTTTGGTCACCTGCAAAGACGACCTACAAATGTCTCTACTAGAAAACTTGATGAAATAGAAACCATAGAAATTTGACGAGGTAAGGGTAGACAAGATTTAATACGGGATGCATTAATTATGAAGGATTTGAATGGTCTGGAAGGTTCTCCATTAATTGCACTTAATCGAGCACAATGGAAAAGTTTGATCCATGTAGTTGACCCCAATTAATTTTGGACTGAGGCTATGTTGTTGTTGTTGTTAATTTCAAAGAAAACTAGGGTTCTAGTTTGTGATAAAAGTGAGAGGGTTTTAATTGATAGAGACTTGGAGGAGTGTTCTACACTGAAAATTAATATGACATTGAGGTAAAGTTTCAATTTCATCTTGTTATGCATTGAATTTTTGAGAATTTTGATGACATTGTATGAATAGTGGATTAAGGTTGTTGAATAGGTTTAGGCAAGATTGTGTGAATGTGAGCATTAATGTTACCTATGGAGGCATTATCTATGTTTTTGCATGATTTGGCATATGAATAATCCATGTGAAATAAATTTTGATTTTTTAGGTGATTTGAAGATCTGAATTGCTAGTTGCATTATTGTTGTGTTGATTGAATTTGAAGAAATGGCAAGAACAAGGAAACAAGTTAGCCAAAGTAGAGCAAATGATTTTGAGGTTTTTACCTCAAGAGATCTCACAGAGGAGCCTAGACCATTAAATTCAAAATTTTCATTGGTAGAGAGGCCAAGGACCGATATGAGGATATCCAACATAGAGAGTTCATTTTTAGCGAGGAATTAATTCGCCGGCCAAGTATGATAATAGAGTGAATAACTTCATTAAACAATAAAATTTGGAGCAACTCACTTAAGACTATAAAAAGAATGAAGTTAAAAGAGTGAGTGAGATTGTGTACGAGTTTTAAGCTAACGCAAAGTTCACAAACAAGGATGAGCAAATGAAGATGAGAGAGATTTTTGTTCCTTTTAATAGACACGAGATTTATAATATCTATGAATTGAAGCATTTAAGTTGTTATGTAGCTGAACCAAGTTTCTCGATTAAGTTATATGAGAGACCCTATAATCTATACTCTTTTAGAGCCATAGAGAGCATTGGTTGTCAAAGAACAACAAGGATGGATCATGGGAGCTGAAAATTTTCCAAAGCGCATAAAGAAGTAGAGTGTTGGGAAAGTTTACAGAATGTGACAACATTTCCATGTTGCTTCATTATACCCCACCTCTTAGCAGCGATGAGATCAACATCGACGACATCATTTACAACAATTTAAGGAAGTCCATCATGTCGGAGAGAGAAAACAAATTATTGTTTC
Organism: Stephania cephalantha; assembly: GCA_039657325.1. Lineage (NCBI taxonomy): Eukaryota > Viridiplantae > Streptophyta > Magnoliopsida > Ranunculales > Menispermaceae > Stephania > Stephania cephalantha. Next base: position 36,032,532 of record CM077571.1, read on the forward strand.
CTATCTTGATTACTCATATGTACTTGAAGGTTGGAATGCGATTAAGAAATGAAGCAGAATTCGATATAAAAGCTCAAGAAACCATGGAGGAAGAGACAGATAGTTGAAGGAGCTAGACTTGAGGTCGAGTTGTTAGCCAAAAGGCAAGAGGATCAGGCAGCAACAACAGCGAAATTACCTCAGGAATTGCAAGATGAAGAATATAGAGAAGAGGAGGTGTAACAATAGCAGGGATTCACTGAGGGATACGAGTTTGTAGACCCATATATTGGAGCGCAGGACTTGGATGGTCTTGAGGTCTTCCACCACCTCCTCCACTACAGGCACCAGTACCACCACCAGAGGACTTGACTCCATAGCAGCAGAGGCCGTGAGTAGATGAGATGAGGAGACAGTACCAAGAGGACATGGTGCAATATCACACAACCATGTTACGATATGAGCAGAATATGGAGATGAGAAAGCAATATTGATGGAATGAGTAGTGTAACTTCATATTGTTTATCGATCATCAAAGGGACATAACTAGATATGAAAGGAGCAAACAGATGAGACCTACTGATAGGTCATTTGGCTTTCCAACAGCACTAGACTATGTGTTTGATCAAGATTGGTGCAAAGTATAAGGGTAGAGCATCCTTTGACACCATCCTACGCTGGAGCTGATGACGCAGATGATGATGATGACACACAGTCCTGATGTCATTACATTCAGAGTACTTTAGAACTTGGGAGATGAAAGATACATTAATACCATTTCATTAGGATAAGTAGATTATAAGTATCTTGTTGATATGAAACTCAAGAGAGTGTTTTATATTTTGAAGAAAATAATGAAATGTAGCAAACAATGATATGATTCTATGATTAGAACCGTAGAGTTAGGGAGGCCCATGAACTTGAAACAAAAGCAAGAAATTAGAACACTTTTTGTGAAAAAAGTTAGATCTCTAAGGATTCTATAATAAGTGTGAATCTTATTTGGTAATACAAAGCAAATAAAGACTTAGTGCAAAAAGGGGAAGAAATAGGCATCGTATAGGAAAAGTTAGAGTTAACTTACTTGATTAAGTGAAAGTGAGAAGTGCTAACAAGAGTTTTAGAAATATAAAAAAATGAGAGAATCCCACAAGTTCTATAGGAAATGGAGCAGAGAACTTGATGGTTGACAAAAGTAAGGAAAAACGGAGTCTATTGGAAAAGGAGCTGGACGATAAAATAAAAAAATGAAACGAAGAAGAAAAAAAGAGGAAAAGAAAAAAAGAAAAGAAGGCGGAAGAAAAATACACTTTTGCTCGGGACACACAATGTAAAATGAATGATAATTATTTATAAGGAGATATAGTAAAATGTATTTTTGCTCGGGACGCGCAAAATCCTAAGTTTGGAGTATTTGATAAAAGATTATTTAGAGTTTGATATAGTTTTAATTTAGAAGTATATTTAGTATAAATATCCCTAAATGAGCTCTAATTAATGGTGTTATTGCATTTTAAGTAATTAAGTTGTAAAGGAATGAAATAAGCAAAAACGATATGAAACGAAACAAAAACCCATGAAAGTATCATCGGCGTCGTGGCTACATATGGTGGCGTTGTGGAGTGCTAAGGCACAGCATGGGAAGGACAGGCACGACCTGGGAAAGCAAAGAAAGTGAATAAATCAAGATTGGAGGCTTGGCGTAGTGGCGGTGCTATGGATCCTAAGGAACGGTGCCGAGGACATTATAGTGACAGCGCCAAAGTCACATGAGCCAAAATAAATGTACACAGTAGCAGCACTATGGCGGTGTTGTGGAGCCTAAGGGATGGCGTTGGGACATCATAATGACAGTGCCAAGGTCACATGAGCCAAAATAAATGCACACAGTGGCGGTGTGGTGGGGCTATGGGAATGTACACACATTGCCGGGTCATAGGTGACAGTGCCAAATTCGCATAAATCAAAAGGTTGGAGTTTTATTTCGAGTTAAATTATAAAGTAGGGTTTCTAATTGTCATTAGAAAGTATAAATAGGTATTAGAATGTGATAAATTAATAGGATATCAACCATTAGCCGCTATTATAAAATTTTAGCATAGGTTTACTTTGATTTTGAGTATTAAGAAGATTTGTATGGAGAAAATATTGAAGACCCCACTTTTGCAATTCAAGTTTGGTTTCATTGGTTTAATTGAAGGTAATATATTTATATTCATATCTGATTTTCAATGATTTCAATTATAAATTTTGATATGTATGTTTCAATGAAGTGTGAGCAGTCTATTGATCGTAGGGATCAACAAATCCTATTGTATGAATGTTATGCTATGATTATGAGTGAAAAGTTAATATAAAAAGTGAAATGGTTGAAATTTGTATTGATTCTGAACGTAATGCTTAGACATCTTGATCACATATTTATTGATTTTAGGTTTTAGAGGTTATCATAGCCATTGAAGCTTTTAAGCCGAACATGAACGACACAACTATAAAATATACAATATCGAGCGATAGTTGTTGAATAGGGAGCCACGAATAGTAAGTTTAATTGGTTATGAATCCAAAAATTTGGAACATGAAAGCAAAGTGGAGCTTACGTTATTTACACTGATAGGTGGAGTTCTAGTTCGCACATTAGAATCTCTTCCGTTGCGACAGTGGGTTAAAGTGGATTTAAAGGAAATCTGTATATTCTAATTAGGCATTGCACGAGGCATATTAAGATGCTAAAGTGGTTGAAATGCATAGTACTTCATTACCAAAGTGAAGTTGTGAACTAAGATATCCTTAATATAAGAGTTAAAGTAAAGTTTATATTGTTTTGTTAGATAGAGTAGTTTAGTATAAAATTATTTAAAAAAGAATTTACTTAGCAATAGTTCAAAGTTAAATAGGTATTCAACTAGAGCAAAAACCTTTCCCTAAGGATGATATCTGAAGTTAATGTAAGTTGATTACACTATTACTGCAAGCGGGTTGTTATACTTGCGGCACGCACACGCATTTCTTCAACAAAACCTTGGACACGTTGTCAAAGAATTATGGAGTTAAGAATAAAACTTCACTTCCCTACCATCCTCAAACAAATGGACAAGCTGAAGTAAGCAATAAAGGAATGAAACAGATCTTGAAAAAAGCTATTAACACCAAAGAAACAAGATTGGGCATTCCATCTTGAAGAAGCACTATGGGCATACAGGAAGGCATTCAAAACATTGATTGGCACGTCTCCCTATCGATTGGTCTACGAAAAAGCATGTCATTTTCCAGTAGAACTAATTCATAAAGCATACTGGAGCAATTAAAAAGCTCAACATGGATCTTCAAGCTGTAGGAAAGGCCAGATTACTTCAACTAATGGAACTGGATGAGTTTAGACTAGTGCATATGAAAACGCCAAGTTATACAAAGAAAATCAAGGCAATAGCACGACAAAAGGATTGAATATAGATCTTTTGAGTTATGACAATTGGTACTTGTTGTTCAATTCAAGACATAAATTGTTTCTGGGCAAATTGAGATCCTAATGATAAGGACCATTCAAGGTCGTTGCTACTTGTAGGTTTTTGGGGTTCATACACAGCGTAAAATCTAAAACAAATTTCGAAAAACTTAATAGAATCGAAAATAAGTTCCATTAAATTAGATCTCAAAAGCAAAGCATACCTTAATTCGTGATTTTCTTCTCTGATTGTTCGATTTCAAAGACGTTCAAGTGCGCGTCCTCTATCAGATATCCACACACGAACTGACCACAATTTGGAGTGCTAGCCCCAAGAGAGATTGAAAACTCATTTCTTTCTCTCTCAAAATCTTGAAAACTCAAAATTTGCAAAAACAAAAATCTTATTTCGTTTTAAGGTTTCAACCTTTATTTATATGTGTAGATAAGCCATAATTTAAAATCATATTCATAATACAACTATTGTATTTAGGCAATTTAAGCAAAATACACATACGCTCCTATTAATAAGTTATCATATAACAAATTGTAAAAGTTTTTATGTCATGAATTTTATCATATAAAATTCATTAATTTGGACCAATTAAAATTGCGCCAAACCATTCTTTGTGCGCGACCCAATAGGTTAATGCGACGTTGGCAATGAGTCATAACCATTTTGGTACACAACTAATAAATGGTATCTAGCAAGGCATTATGCCTACCCAAGTAGCATGAATATCAAAATCGATACAACCTAATGAATAGCATATATTATTTATTTTTGTCGTGCGATATCCTTTGATTAAACATAAGGCATGGAAAGTTACCCTTCATGTTCAATCGGACTAGTCTTGCTCTTTAGGTAAACTTAAAACATCCAAGTGACATTGATCATATCAATTCACAAGGACTTGGCCATTATCAGTCTATCATATCGAGGGATCTACTGATATCTCTCTATACAAAAGTGAAAAATTATATCTTGATTACATACCTTCACATATTATTCACATGGTAATCAATCACAATCTTTATAATCGTCAGGTTAAAGACAACGTTTCATTGTGTCAAATTACCATGCTCCTAATATTGAAGTCCATGGTAATCTCAAGTCGAATGACTAAATGATATACCTATCACGAGTAACATCTATGACTTAATCCATGTGGTTTTCTCATAGCGAGTCGATCCAGTGCCTTGTTCCCTAACAAATACTCATGATCTCGATTCGTATCCCTATACGCATGACCATCACATGAACATTAATCAAAATTCACACTAGTCTTAATTCATTATACTTCCCAGTATAATGATCGACTAAAGACATTTAGGATATTTCAACAAATACCCATGGATCTTATTATAAGGTAAACATCCAATCACATATAATAAAACAACGCAAATGAAAACCTCAATTTTATTAACTAAGATTTTAAGACAAACAATGTTTGTAGATTGACCTAGGGCACATGCCCCAACATCTCCCACTTACACTAGAGCCAATCATTCTTGTATCTAATACCTAATGACCTAACATGACCATCATGTTTCGCATGTGGAAGAGTCTTCATCAAAGGATCTACAACATTGTCTTCTATAATAATTCTGCAAATCTTCATGTCTCCCCTCTCAATGATTTCTTGAATGAGATGAAAACATCTAAGTATATGTTTGGATCGGTGGTGTGATATTGGTTCCTCGGCTTGTGCTATCGCCCGTTGTTGTCACAATACAAAAAATTGGGTTAGTTATAATCAGAACCACACCAAGTTCAAATATGAGCTTTTTTATCCAAACTGCCTCATTAACTGCATCTGAAGCTGCAATATATTCGGGCTCTATTGTAGAATCTGCCACAGTGTCTTGCTTAAAACTTTTCTAGCTCACTACGCCTCCATTCAAAGTAAACACATATCTAGACTGCGATCTGAAGTCATGTATATCAATTTGAAAACTTTCATCTGTGTAACCATTTACAACAAGCTCGGCTTCCAAACATCCTTGGACCAAGAACATTTCTTTAGTCCTTCTCATGTACTTAAGAATGTTCTTTACTGCTATCAAGTGACTCTCACCAGGATCAGACTAATATCTGCTTGTTAGGCTCAAAGCATATGATACATCAGGTCGAGTGCATAACACGGCATACATAATAGATTTAATAGCTTACGCATATGGAATCATATTCAATCTCGCTCATCATTAGTCTTAGGAGATTGAGTCTTGCTAAGACTTATACCATGAGACATTGCCAACGACACTCTTTTAGAGTCTTGCATACTGAACATATTCAGTATCTTATCAATATAAGCTCTCGACTTAGACCGATCAGCCATTTAGATCTATCCATATAGATCTTAATCCCAATGATGTAGGCTGCATCTCCTAAGTCCTTCATTTGGAAATACATCCCTAACTAAGAATTAACACTTTGCAAGGTTGGGATGTCATTTTCGATGAGTAAGATATCATCAACATATAGTACCAAGAACAATCACGCTCCTACTAACCTTCTTATATATACAAGGCTTATCTTAATTTTTAATGAAACCAAGTTTGTTAATTGCTTCATCAAAATGAAGATTCCAACTCAGAGAAGTTTGCTTTAATTGATAAATGGATCTTTGAAGCTTGCACACCTTCCTAGAATTCTCAAGATGAACAAACCCTTCAGGTTGTATCATATATACGTCCTCAAATAACTTTCCATTTAGGAAAGTCGTTTTGACATCCATTTGTCATCTCTCATAGTCATAATATACGGCTATGGTAATTATAATTTTAATGGATTTAAGCATGGGTACAGGAGTAAAAATCTCATCGTAATTAACATCATAAGTCTGTTTGAAACCTTTTGCTATTAGCCATGCTTTATAGGTATACACATTGCCATCCATGTCACTTTTCTTCTTGAAAATCGATTTACATCCAATGGTCTTACCACCTTCAGGTAAATCAACCAGGTTCCAAACTTGGTTATTATACATGGATTGCATCTCAGAATTCATGGCACTGAGCCATTTATCTGCATCAGGGCTAGACACAGCCTCCTAATAAGTAGTAGGCTCATTTTGGTCCATAAGCAACACCACAATACTATTAGTAATAAGAAATCCAAATCACTCAAGCTGATGTCTTACCCTATCAGACCTACGCGTGCCTTATGATACTTTTGGAGGTTCAACTAGTTCAAGACTTTGTTGATCTCCCACTAGCGGTTGATTATTTATTTGTCGTTCTTGAACTTTTTCAAGACTTATTTTATTCTCATTATTGTCTTTGAAATCATCTCTTTTTCCATAAAGACACCATTTTGAGCAAAAAACACTTTGTTCTCAGTGGGATTATAAAAGTAGTATCCTGTAGTTTCTTTAGGATAACCAACAAACAAACACTTGGTAGATTCGGTTGATAAATCTTCTGAGATTTGTTGTCGTACAAAAACCTTACAGCCCCAAATCTTAAGGAAAGACAAACTTAGTCTTTTCCCAAACCACATCTCATAAGGTGTTTTATCAACGGCTTTAGAAGGAACACGATTTAGTATAAACACATTAGTTTTTAATACATAACCCCAAAAGGAAATAGGAAGATCTACATGACTTATCATAAATCGAACCATATCCAATATATTTCGATTTTTCCTCTCAGAGACATCATTCTATTGTGGAGTTGCTGGAGGAGTTAACTGTGAGACAATCCCACAGTTTTTAAGATGATCATCAAACTCTTAGCTCAAATATTCACCACCTTGATCTGGTCAAAGTGCTTTAATAGTTTTACCAAGTTGATTATACACTTCATTCTAAAATGTTCGAAACACCTCAAAAGATTCACCTTTACGTTTCATGAGATATACATAACCATATATGCTTTGAAATCATCGGTGAAAGTAATGAAGTACTGATAACTACCTCTAGTCATTGTCTTTATAAGACCGTATACATCAATATGTATTAGTCCCAATAAATCAAATGAATCTAAAAGTCTAACTTTATGGAGTTTAGAAATGCGTTTCTAATTTATATGGCTAAGAAGACAATGTCAAAGGTAGGTTTGACTCAAATCATTAGACTTGAATCTCTTTGTATTTAGGTTAAGAATAGGAGTACCTTTAAACATTTTCATGTTTACAACATAAAGACCAACACACATTCGGATAGAAAATGTCTTTACAAAAAATGTAGCATTTATTATTCGCAATAATGACATTAAAACCATCTAAATCCAAACATGAAACTGAAATGATGTTTATGCTTAAAGCACGGACATAATAACAATTATTTAAAACTAAACTAAGCCCACTATGTAAAATTAACTCATAGCATCCTGCAGCCAACGCAACGCAACTTTCGCTCCATTTCTAGCTCATAAGATGACTTCTCCTTTCTTTAGCTTTCTATTTTTGGTGACACCCTGCACATTAATACAAATGTGAGATTCGCATATGATATCCAATACCCATGAATCACTAGTACATAAGTTAACTTCAATAACGTAAATACCTGAAGGAGTAGTCGCACTACTCTTTTTTTCTTTAGATCTTCAAGATAGAGCTTGTGATTCTGAACCAATGCCCAGGTGCATGGTAGAATGACAATTTCCTTATTTTTTTTTCCTTCTGGGAGTGTGAAGTAGAAGCAGCCTTAGGCTTGACTTGTTCCACAGGCTTTGTGACATTCACAACAGCCTTAGCAACTTTAGCCTTTCCTTTGGCCTTCTTTTTCATAGCCTTTCCTTTTTGAATCATCAGCACATTAGCAATGGGTTTCTTGACATTCTACTCAGCAATTTTAAGCATCAAACGCAACTCTAAGATGCACTTTTCCATGTTTGATGTTCTAGTTCATCAAAAATTGTGAATAATTATCAGGCAATAAATTCAGGATCAAATCTATAGTCAACTCTTGGCTTATAGGAAATCTAAGTCTATCAAGATGGTCAATATAGCCTTTCATTTTCAAAACATGAGGACTAACTGAAGCACCCTTAGCCATTTTTCAAAAATGAAGGTTCTTGATTGTATCAAACTTTTCTTGCTTAGCCTGCTATTGGAACAGTTCCTTCAACATCGTAGCAATGTCTTAAGCTTCTATGTGTTGCATGTCCTTCCAAAGTTCAGGAACCATGGTTGCCAACATAATGCATGCAACATCAGATGAGTGGTTGACATGCTTAGTATGTGTATCCTTCACGGCTCTTAAAGCATTAGGTGGTGGTTCCTCAGGAATAAGATTATCCAAGACATAGAACATGCATTCATTCTTAAGATCCGTTCTCAAGTTTACTGAAGTAGTCAAGAAAGTTTGTCCCATACAACTTATCCTTCTCAAGGATGGATCGCAGTGACAAGGGATTAATGTGATTTGAAAAGGCTATAGATCTACAACAAAGATTGTACAAAAGTTCATTTTTAGTATAGAGGAATAGACTCCCACTAAATTAACAACCCTCCTTAAAACACTATGTTAATTTAAGGGACTAAAGTCAATGTTTCATCTAGTTCCAAGATAGCTAAGGCATGACATTTCAAATTAGGTTATTTAGGTAAGTACCCAATTACATCAAATTTAACTTTTAGTCATTTTGATAAGATTATGACGTATTATTTCTTAGCATGTTTTATCTCATATAGTGCCTAAAGCCCAAAACCGTTTTGATAGCTTTATCAAGTCTAACCATTTTAAACAATAGAGTAATCGTTACTCAACTTGCCTCACTAAGATAACACAATACACTCTATGGAAGCAAACCCATATTGATGTAATCAAAGCCTTGACAAGTGTTTGAGAATGGATGACATTTCACTTAAATTTGTAAGATGGATTTTTATTTGTTTTAGTGATCATAAATTAAACTCCACCTATGTTGTACACTATATGCGCTACATTGCCTGTCCCAAGTCCAGATAAAGGAGGAGGACTCTGACGCCCATTTTTTCATATTGAAAAATGGGTAAGGGAGGTCCCAAACTCACTTTTCATACCCAAAAAATGGGGGAGGGAGGCCCCAAGCTCATTTTTCATTCTTGGGAAACAGAGAAGGGTTGCGATAGGTTGACAGCATGTGTAAAACTTTTGTCACTTTTCATGAAATGGATCAAACATATATAAACGTTGGGGCGTTCCCACCTAGCGACGCGCTGCATCGGAGCCCGGATGTAGTGAGAAATGAGCAAGGGTGTTCAATTGCACTTAATCGAGCACAATGGAAAAGTTTGATCCATGTAGCCGACCCCAGTTAATTTGGGACTGAGGCTATGTTGTTGTTGTTAGTGATCATAAATTAAACAAGATAAATATCATATAATACAATGCATGTACAGTCACTAAAAAAGTTAGGAAATTTTACTAATATTGACTATCATACGAATTTTCTTGCGCTGCAAATAGTTATCGACGGTCTCCCTGGCGGTCATTGGGCGGCAGCGCCCTTTTTTTTTAAACGACGAATTTTAGTTCTGAAAATTAAAAATCACCTAGAATTTCTCATTATTTTAGTCAATCCAATTGACCAAAACTGCCCCTTATTTTAATTTAAAAATATTAATTAAAACATTTTTAATTAACTAGGGCCCACCTCTAACTTAATATTTTATCCTAATCCAATTAGAATTTAAGATACTTTGAATCCTTATCCAATTAAAATTTGTTATATATCTCACCTATCTTATAGGATTTGTAATTCTTATCCGATTATAAGTTTATCTCCTATCTAATAGGAATATACTAAGAGATAACCACTATGAGATATGTGATCAAAATCAATTTCGATCCTAATTCATACGAAACAAGCAATTGAATCAAGAGACGAAATATTAATCATGCATTCAACACCAGAATCATATTAAATTAATCATATTAACCTAATCATGATTTCTATCTGGAGACATACATAATTTTTAACACAATAATCACATTAACCTAAACATGACTACGATGTGAACATATAAAATTTGCATCATTCAATATTAAAATATATATTAATCAAAATATTCCAAACATGAATTCTATCATTGAATAAAATCATGCGTATGTATCAAATACATGAATTAACAACATGCTTTAAAACTAATTCTTGATAAAATTATCAAAGAACCTATATGCACATCATATATATACATTAATCAGGATCATGTTTTTACACATATATCATATATACATTGTACAAAAACATGCAAATGTTTAATAGAACCAAGCCTATGTCTCTGATAACACTGTTGGGTTCTGGGTTCATACGTAGCGGAAAATTCAAAACAAATTTTGAAAAACCCCAACAGGATCGATAATAAGTTCAATTAAACTAGATCTATGAAAGTAAAACATACCTTAATCCGTGATTTTCTTCTCCGATTGTTTGATTTCCAAGACACTCAAGTGCACATCCTCTATTAGAAATCCCCACATAAACGATGACCATAATCTGGAGTGCTAGCCCTTAGAGAGATAGAAAATGTTTTTCTTTCTTTCTTAAGATTTAGATAACTCGAAATTTGCAAAAACAAAAAGCTTATTTCGTTTTAGGGTTTCAACCTCTATTTATATGTGTAGATAAACCCTCAATTAAAATCATATTCGTAATACAACAATTGTATTTAGGCAGTTTAAGCAAATTACATATACGCCCTATTAATATGTTATCATATAACAAGTTGTAAGGGTTTTTATGTCATGTGTTTTATCATATAAAACTCATTACTTTGGACCAATTGAAATTACGCAAAGCCATTCTTTGTGTGTGACCTAATAGGTTCATGCGATGTTGGCAGTGAACCAAAATAGTTTTGGTACACAAGTCATAAGCGGTCTCTAACAAGGCATTATGACTACCCAAGTAACATGAATATCAAAATCGATACAACTTAATGAATAACATATATCATATCATTTTTATCGTGCAATATCCTTTGATTAAACATAAGCCATGGAAAGTCACCCTTAATGTTTAATCATACTAGTCTCGATCTTTATGTAAACTAAAAACATCTAAGTGACATTGATCATATCAATTCACATGGACTTGACCATTATCATTCTATCATATCGAAGGATCTACTTATATCTGTCTCTATAGGAGAGTGACAAACTATGTCTTGATTACACACCTTCACATATTATTCACATGGTAACCAATCACAATCTTTATAATCGTTCGGTTAAAGACAATGTTTGATTGTGTCAAATTACCATGCTCCTAATATTGAAGTCTATGGTAATATCAAGTCGAATGACTAAATGATATACCTATCATGAGTAACACCTATTACTTAATCTATGTGGTGTTCTCATAGCGGGTCAGTCCAGTACCTTGTTCCCTAATAAGTACTCATAATCTCGATTCGTATCCCTATACGCTTGATCATCACATAACCATCAATCAAGATTCACACTGGTCTTAATTCATTATAGTTCCTAGTATAATGACGACCTAATGACATTTAGGATATTTCAACAAAAACTCATGGAACTTATTATAAGGTAAATATGCAATCACTTATAATAAAACAGCAAGTGAAAACTTCAATTTTATTAACGAGAATTATAAAATAAAAAATGTTTGTAGATTGACTTATGGAAGATGCCTCAACACTACTTGGCTTTATGGAGTGGTAGAGCTAATAACCAATGGTGGTAAGACATTTAAAGTAAATGCTCAAAGGGTTAAGTTATTTTATGGAATGAAGTAAGGAAAAATGAACTTGAGGATTTGGGCAACAAATAATCAATGCCTTGAAGAGTGATAAGTAGGGAAAAAACAATGGAAGGCCAAGCAAAAAGAAGAAGGACCTTTTAAAGAAGCACCGAAAGGAAATTTCATCAAAGTAGTTAAAAGGAAACTAGAATCAAAGTTTAAGTTCATCCCGAGACTTCAACCAAACAAAAAGAGAGATCCGAGAGAGATATGGATACCAATAAGCATTAACGGACACTGGTTTAGAAATGTCTTACGTGATACGAGAGCCTCAGTTAATGTCATGTCACTAATGGACATGTTGCATGCCGATTTGAAGATCAAGTGTCCCGATGAGACAAATTTGCTAGTAGTTAATGGTAAGTTGATACCAACTATAAGAAGAGTCTTAAATGTGCATGTGAAAGTAGGTAGATCTATATTCATCGCTGATATTGAGGTTATGGTTCACTATATAGGTTACGGCCACAATTTTCAGACCGCCTTGCTACCCGCCACGTCGCATCCCATGTCAACAAGCCTTGCCACATCACGGCCCGCTTCTCCTTAACACCTGGCGACCTAACGAGTTGCTTACACTTTTCCAGCTAACCCTAGTTACGCTAACTAACCTTTACATAAGTATTAATAATTCAGTTAGCCTGTTACTCAATTTATCAGGTTATATAATAATTTTACAGCGGAAGTCTTTAATGAGTAACTTCTGCAATATTTAACAATCCTAAGTAAAGGAAAACCCGGCAAAAGATACCATGTATATATCAAGGCGAAATAAGTATAAAAAAGTTTCATATACATGTAATCAGTGTTCTATGGTCCTCAAAACCCAATAAAAGTAAAATACATACATATTGTAGTAACATAGGAGCTGGCTCTACAATCTCAAAGGTAGTCGCCCAGTACCTCCTTACCCTTACCCTTGCTCCTCGAAAGATCTGCACTCGGTCACCCAACAAATACACTGACGAGTTTAGTGAGTAAAATCCCTAGAGAAGTCCACACAATATTACTGAAATAAAATAGACAAACTACGAGACATGCGAATATAACACCTGGCAATAATACGTCATATTCCCATGAATGTAAGCAACATACGACAAGTAAAAGCAGTAGCATGAAATAAATAAACAACATGTACCAAATAAACCAGCTCAGAAATAAAACATTAATCAGTAAGCATACGTATAATCACAAGAAAACCCTGACCTACACCAGCCAGTAATCAATAAATCGAGTAGGAACCACATATATACTTACAGGCTTATAGTGACTAAACCACAACTACGGTTACCGGATGAACACCTCTAGACGCTATTTCAAGTGAAGGAAACACCCTAAGTCCCTCTCGATGGTCGTAAGTATATCCTACTGCCGTCGACACGAGCACTAAACACAAGTAACCTGTGCAAGCGATTTAGCCATAACCAATATATACACAAACTGAAATATGAGAGAAACCCTATGTGTGCCCACCAGCAGTCACACATGAAATGCGATATTGATAAATCAAAACCATGAATTCTGTGAAGCATTCTCAATGGGTTTTCGCACCTCAATTCGCGCACCGACTTCCCCGAACTCCCGTATCCGACCAGACAAGCTCCACGATAAATCCCCTAAGTACCTAAAATCCAATTTTACATGTTTAGTATATTTGTAGTTGTTTAGGATATGTATTAAGTCAAAAATCCCAAAACAACCTTTTCAATTCAATTTATGTTTGTCGTTAGCGCGTTATGTGATTCGTGTAGCGCGTTATGTAGTGGTAGCGCGCTAGGTAATTTATGTAGCGTGCTATTGTTCTTCAGGACGAAGAACATATGGAAACCCATAGCGATTAGCGTGCTAACCGTTCCAGGTAGCGCGCTACCAAGCCTCTGGGACAAAATTCTCAAGTCGAGAATTTTTCCCCTCCAATTTGGCTACCTAAACATTTTCATACTCTCTCCAAACATAATTAACTCCAATAGAGTAACTAAAATCACCTCATAATAACAATTTTATCACAATTGCACTAAACTGTTTAAATGAAAGTGTAGATGATGGAGAAGAATATTACCTAGGTTTTTATCCTCCAATTAAGCTCCAAGTGGTTGAATTGACAATTTCATTCTCTTCTCCAGGAACCTTGAAATCAAAATGGTTTTCATTTGCATGGTTTAATCAATCTTCCATATATATTAAGTTAGGATGTATTTCTAACCCTTGATCCTCATGCATTTACGTATCCCAAGGATTATCTAATGGCCCACCTCTAGCCACTTAGCCCACTCATTCTCACTCACTCAGTTCATGTGACACCAATTTTCTACTCATCTGGTTCCTGGATGTGTCCATGCATTATCTCTAGACAAATCCTATAGCTCCTAATTAGTTTAACTAAACTATAGGCCTTGATTTATTTTAATTTAATTGCACTAACTTAGGTCCATCTTACTACATATGGTTAGTATTTTATTTATCTAAATTAACCAACTTATGGTCCAACTAACCTTCGACTACCTGGTACCCGGTGCCCCGCGTCTCGATATGCATTTTGAGGCATGCCATAGCCTAGTGTTTTAAATTTGAATTTACTTTGCCTATGGTCACATTACCTATTTTAATTGATTAACTAGTCATCTTAACGTAAATTAGTCTAGTTTCTCGGTGTACCCGTAGTTCGCCTACTCACAACCTATTGACACGCCTTTCGAGGTGAACACTTGTCACATAAACTCGTCCGATAGCAACATACACACATGCGGTGCAATATAAAAATAATAATTTTAAACACCACATATACACAACCACCATCCATAAATAACATATTTCATCGATTCTTGTGTCTGAGCCAACTGAGTTGTCCACGTAACGCACGAATTACGATCGTTAATCCTCGAGATTAACGTTAATCATATTTTAATTAAATTTGGGTCGTTACAATTCTTCCTAACTAGGAGAACTTCGTCCTCGAAATTTGAATCTCGAGTAAACTCTGGTGTAACTATCATTTCCCCATGAGACCATACCTCACACCTTAATAGTCTCTCTCTACGGCCCCTTGAACACCTTCACTACTACATCGCAGGGATCATAGTGTTACCCTGAGACATAGGCGCATGTTGCCGAGGTGCTCAAAATCAGTCACTCTTTTCCAACATCTCCACAACCTACTCTCAGTTCGATTTTCATGTTTAAGTTTCTCTAACCCAGTTACCTAACACCAATAACTATAAACCTCTCCTATCATGTATCCCAACATGATAGTCCTAACCAACCATCGCATTCCATGAAAATCCCATGCCATGCCATAACCTATCCTTACTCACCATGACAATCCCATGTCAAGTCACGACTTCTCCGTACTCACCATGACAATCTCATGTCATGCTATGACATATGACAGTCCCATGTCATAACACAATAAGCTATCATTGTACCACTATAATCTACCATCGTACCACAATGCATGCATAAACCTTAAACTATAATTTTTAAGAATTTAAATTCACGTACCATGAACCCGCTGCTGGGATGTCTCCCGGCCTGGCTCAATCACCACATGCATCGGCTCTCGAGTCTGCACCGGTGCCACCACTGCTAGAGTCGCCGATCTCTGTGAACAATCCCTCCTGACGTGGCCCTCTTGTTCACATCGCCAACATATGATCCTCCATCCTGGTCCTGCTCGCTGACTCCCTAACCACTAGCCCTGACCCTGTAATCTCTAGTCTCTACCTCTCAGGTCCTGAGTTTGTCTCTTCGGTGGCGTTGGTAATGCAAGTATAGCATATGCTCTGGCTGCCTGAGCATCATCTCTATTGCCTCGACTGTACCACTCTCTATCATCTCGATCTTTCGGTCTCCTCTGCTCAAAACTCTATCTAGTCTGTCACCCGACTCAGTAGATAAACGCCTGTCGGCCCTCTACATCAGATGCATCTCATGGGTAAGCGCTCTATCATACATCTCCTACAATGTCTGTGCTTTGGAGGAAACTATGGCGCTGGCTATGTCCTCAATCAACCCTCAAACGAAGTAATAAATTTGTAGTCTTTCGATGCCTGCGATGTCCATGGCAAACAGTATCACGTACCGGTATTTATCCATGTATTGTAACACCGACTGGCTACCCTGTCTCAACGCTAGAAACTCATCTCTCAACCTCAACCTCATCTCCATGGGATATACTAATCATAAAACAACTCTCTGAACTCTGCCCATGTCGTCGGCTCTAAGTGAGTATCTTCATACGTTGTCCACCACACAACAGCATCCCTTCTCAGCATATGCCCTGATATCCTGGCCTGTATGCCCTCCTGAATCCGCAGTAGCTTGTTTAACCTTTGATGTGCAATCAACCACTTCCTAGACGCCTCTGGGTCTCCGCTTCCATGAAAGTATCTAGGATCGAATTTGATGACTCCCTCGTCAACTTGACCTCTGTCGTCATCGAAGTCTCAAACATGTCTGCATATGCCGGTGTAGCAGTCGGTAACTCAATCGGTGCTACGGTCGGTGTGGCAACCACTTCCAAAGTCTCATGTACCACTGCATGCATCGATATAGCCTGAATAGTCGATGGAACCGTCGTCGGAGCAATTGTCGTCTAAATCGTGCTATGTACCAGAGCGGCGGTGAGTGATGTAATTGATGATATCTATGCGCGCATCATATCCATCAATAACTCAAACTGTCTATCGTGAACTGCTAGTCGCGTGGCTACTGCCGAATCCAAACCCTCATCTCTAGTCTAGTCACTTGTTTGACCAACATCTGCATTAGATGGAGTCAGCTGGCCATCCATCGTGATCTCATCGAAAAGTGTGCGCCGAATCACCTTCCATATACGTGTATATAACATATACAATCAAAAACATAACACGTATATAAACCCTATCGCTACCCGTCTCAAGTTGTTTCCTTACTAGGATTTTAAGTCAGGATTTTCGGGTTTCCACATCTAAGGTTTGTTTGTTAACTTTTATTCTCTTTTCTTTAAATTTTTATCCTAGGCCCTATCGACCTCTTGCTAACACCAACTGTGGCGTTAGTATCAGCTTAAATTATGCTTCATCACCCTAGGCACCATCAACCTTTCTTTGATTCCAAATTGTGACGGGCCCAATTTCCAGACCGCCTTGCTACCCGCCACATCGCATCCTACGTCAACTAGCTTTGCCACATCATGCGCGCTTCTCCTTGATGCCTCGCGGTCTAACGAGTTGCTTACACTTTTCCAGCTAACCCTAATTCGCTAACTAACCTTTACATAAGTATTAATAATTCAGTTAGCCAGTTACTCAATTTATCAGGTTAAAATATAATTTCACAACTGAAGTCTTTTAATGAGTAACTTATGCAATATTTAACAATCCTAAGTAGTGGAAAACCCGGCAAAAGATACCATGTATATATCAAGGCGAGATAAGTATAACAAAATTTCCATATACATGTAATCAGTGTTATATGGTCCCCAAAACCCTACAAAAGTAAAATACATAAATATCATTGTCACGCACAAGCTGGCTCTACAATCTCAGAGGTAGTTGCCCAATACCTCCTTACCGTTGCCCTTGCTCGTTGAATGATCTGCACTCGATCACCCAACAAATACAGAGACGAGTCCAGTGAGTAAAATCCCAAGAGAAGTCCACAGAATATTCATGAAGTAAAATAGACAAACTACGAAACATGCGAATATAAAACCTGGCAACAATATGTCGTATTCCCATGAATGTAGGCAACATACGATAAGCAAAAGTAGTAGCGTGAAATAAATAAACAACATGTACCAAATAAACCAACTCAGAAATAAAACATTAATCAGTAAGCATACGTATAATCACGAGAAAACCCTAACCTACACCAACCAGTAATAAATAAATCGAGTAGGAACCATGTATATACTTACAAGCTTACAGTGACTAAACCCCAACTACGGTTACCGGATAAACCCCTCTAGACGCTATTTTAAGTCAAGGGAACACCCTAAATCCCTCCCGATAGTCGTAAGTATATCTTACTGCCGTCGACACGAGCACTAAACACAAGTAACCCGTGCAAGCGATTTAGCCATAACCGATATATACATAAATCGAAATAGGAGAGAAACCCTAGTGTGCCCACCAGCAGTCACACATGAAATGCGATATCAATAAATCAAAACCATGTATCTTGTGAAGCATTCTTAATGGGTTTACGCACCTCAATCCGATCTTCGACTTCCCTAGACTCCCGTATCCGACCCTACTAGCTATCTGATACCCAAGCTACAGTCCCCTAAGTCACTAAAGTCCAATTTTACATGTTTAGTATGTTTGTAGGTGTTTGGGATATGTATTAAGTCAAAAATCCCAAAACAACCTTTTAAATTCAATTTTTGTTTATCGTTAGTGCGCTATGAGATTCGTGTAGCACGCTATGTAGTGGTAGCACGCTAGGTAATTTATGTAGCGCGCTCCTGTTCTTCAGTACAAAGAACAAGATGGAAACCCAGAACGATTAGCGCACCAACCGTTCCAGGTAGCGCGTTACCTTGCCTCTGGGACAGAATTCTTAAGTAGAGAATTCTATTTTTCCCCTCCAATTTGGCTACCTAAACATGTTCATACTCTCTCCATACATAATTAACTCTAACACAGTAACTAAAATCACCTCGGAAAAATAATTTTATCACAATTGCACTAAAATGGGTTTAAATGAAAGTGTAGATGATGGAGAAGAATATTACCTAGGTTTTAATCATCCAATTGAGCTCCAACTGGTTGAATTCCAACTTGACAATCTCCTTCTATTCTCCAGCAACCTTGAAATCAAAATGGTTTTCATTTGCATGGTTTAATCAATCTTCCATATATATTACGGTAGGATGTAATTCTAACCATTAATCCTCATGACTTTACGTATCCCGAGGATTATATAATGGCCCACCTTAGCCCACTCACTCCCACTCACTCAGTCCATGTGACACTAATTTTCTACTCATCTGGTTCCTAGATGTGTCCATACCTAATCTCTAGACAAATCCTATAGTTCCTAATTAATTTAACTAAACTATAGGCCTTGATTTATTTTAATTTAATTGCACTAACATAGGTCCATCTTACTACATATAGTTAGTGTTTTATTTATCAAGATTAACTAACTTATGGTCCTACTAACCTTTGACTACCCTACCCGGTTCCCCGCGTCTCGACACGCATTTCGAGGCAAACCATAGCCTAGTGTTTTAAATTTGAATTTACTTAGCCTATGGTCACATTACCGATTATAATTGATTAACTACTCATCTTAACGTTAATTAGTCTAGTTTCCCAGTGTACCCGTAGTTCGCCTACTCATTATTCGTATTGACACGCCTTTCGAGGCAAACATTCGTAACATAAACTCACCCAATAGCAACATACACACATGCGTGCAATATAATAATAATTTTAAACACCACATATATACAACCACTATCCATAAATAATATTTTCCTCGATTCTTGTGTCCGAGCCAACCGAGTTGTCCCTGTAACGCTCGAATTACGATCGTTAATCCCTGAGATTAACGCTAATCCTAGTTTAATTAAATTTTAGTCGTTACAATATGTATGAGGATGTGTCTATGATACTTGGACGAACATTCTTGAACACTGTGCCAATGCGGACTTGTACACACAAAAGAAGAAGATCATGATGAGTATCGATGAGAGCGATGATGCAGAGAAAGTTATCTTTTTCGATGGGAAGAAGTACATTCGAACGAGAATGACATCGTAATCTTCAATTTACAATTAGAGTATCTTGATTTAGACTCAAACTAAATGAGAAAAAATGCGTCAGGCTAATGACATGAAATTAAGCGCTATTGGGAGGTAGCCCAAGGGTTTTTGAATTTCTAGTTTTTAAGTTTCAGTTAGTAGTTAGTTATTTAGTTTAATAAGTACAATCAACTCATTTTAGTTCTAACTTCCAAAAATTTGTGTCAGATGTGCAGGAAAGACCATTTGTCGGGTGATAATTCATCGGAATGGAAATGTCTCAACAATCTCATTAAAAAGAGTGAAAAGGCAAAAGAGTTCAAGCGGCAAAAGTGAGGTACACGGGCAAATCACTTGTAAGATTTTATGGAATCTTTATATTTTCATGGATTTTATGTGATAACGACATCTTGTGTAAGTGATACACAAAGTCGGAGGGGTGCCAAAGAGGAATAGATGAAAAATCAATGCGAGACAGGTGGGGCAAACTGCTCGACGTCATGGCTATAAGCCACGACAACGTAGGTATTAGTGACTGCACCAGCAGGGCACTGAGCAGAGCAAAGAAACATGTGACAACATCATCAACACTGTCACGACGCCATGCCTATTAAGCCACGGTGCTAGTGTCGATAGGGGTCCTATAACCCCTTGTTCACCATTTTCTTCACACTTGCATCAACACCCCACTACAACCACCAAGTGTACATCCTTCCAGAGCCAAATTTTAATCAATTCTAAGTGAGATAAAAGATTTCCTAGTGATTTATTGAAAGAAGCAAGTGCATTATGGATTTGCACAAGGTGGAAAGCTATGGCTTGAATTTGGGTCTAGTTTGTTAGAGAATTGAGAGAACTTGGATTGATAAAGACTTGGAGGAGTGTTCTACATCAGAAATTATTCTGGCATTGAGGTAAAATTTACGATTTCATTAGTTATGCTTAGGGTTTTGAAAAAAATGATGGAATTGCATAAATAGTGGTTTTAAGGTTGTTGAGGATAAGGATTTGCATGTTATATGAATGTTGAGCATTAATGTTACCCATGGAGAATTAGTCTATGTTTTTTGCATTATTTTTCATATGAATGATCCTTGTAATATGAATTATGATATTTAGGTGATTTCAAGACCCGAATTGCTAGTTACACTTGTTGTGTTGTTGCTTCAATAGAAGAGAATGTCGAGAAAAAAAGAAGCAAGTTAGCCAAGTTAGAACAAATGACTTTGATGCATCAATCTTAAGAGATCCCACAAAGGAGCCTAAACCTTTTAAATCCAAATATTTCATTAGTAGAGAGGTCAAGGATAGATATGAGGATATTCAACATAGGGAGTTCATTTGTGAGAGAGGAATAAATTTGCTAACCAAATATAAAAAACAAGTGAACAACTTCATTAGGTAACAAAATTGGGAGCATTTCACTCAAGATTATAGAGAGAACAAAGTTCAAGGAGTGAATGAAATTATGTACAGGTTTTATGCTAATGCAAAGTTCACTAGGAAGAATGAGCCAATGAATGTGAGAGGGTTGTTTGTCCCCTTTAATGAGCATTAAATAAATATAATCTATAGATTGGAGCACTTGAATGGAGTTGGAGCCGAACCAAGTTTTCCAGATGATCTATATGAGAAACCTTATAACGTATACACGTTTAGAGCCATAAAAAGAACATTGGTTGTCAAAAGACAACCTGGCTGGGTAATGGGGATTGAGAATGTGCCAAAGCACATCAAGAAGGGGAGTGTTAGGAAAGTCTATCAAATGTAGCAACATTTCCTTGTTACATTGCTATACCCCACCATTCAGCAGGGGGAGATTAACAAGCCAAAGGTAGCTTGTTTATATGAGATCATAATGAAAGGAGAGATCGATGTTGGCACAATCATCCACACCAATCTAAGGGATTCCATCATGTCAGAAAGAGACAGTAAATTATCGTTTCCTATATTGATAACTCAGTTATGCTTAAGGGCCAAAGTGAGATTGAGAAATGATGAACAATTTGATATTGATGCCCAAGCTACCATGGATGAGGCATTCATGCTTACAATGAAATCACTACCTGGTTGTTGGCTAAATAGCAAGAGGAGAATGCAACAACAACAACAACAACAGCAGAGTTAGCACGGGAATTGGAAGATGAAGGATATGGAAAAGAGGAGGAGCAACATCAACAGGGATTCGTTGAGGGCTACCAGTTTGTAGACCTACTGATTCGAGAACATGACTTAGATGTTCTTGAGGTCTTTCCCCCACCTCCTCCACCATAGCCACCAGTACTAACTCCACGGCGGCAGATGTTATGGATTACTGAGATGAGGAGACATTACTGAGAGGACATGGCGCAGTATCAGGTAGTCGTTTTATGATATAGGCATGATATGTAGAGGAGAAAGTAAGCCCGACAAAATAGGCAGCGTAACTTCATGTTATTTGTCGATTATCAAAAAGATATAGCTAGGTATAAGAGGTGCAGATGGATAAGACCTCTTGATAGGTCATTTGGTTTTCCAGCACCACCAGCTTATGTGTTTGATCAAGATTTGGTGTAGAGCAGGAGGATGGAGCCTCCATTGACACCATCCTACACTGAAGTTGATGAGGCAGATGATGATGATGATGATGATGATGATGATGATGATGATGATGATGATGATGATGATGATGATGACGGACAGTCCTGATGTCAATGTCTTAAGATTTCTCTAAACCTGTGAAGATAAGAGATTCATTAACACCATCTTACACTTGAGCTAACGAGGCAGAGGATGATGATTATGCGCAGTCTTGATGTCAGTGTCTTAGGATTTCTCTATACCATGAGAGATGAGAAATACATTGATACCATTTATTTTAACTTTGGGATAATTTGTTAAATATTTAATTGTTTAAATTGTATGTTTAATTTAATTTATTCTATATCTATGCTATTATATATGTTTGTGTGTCTTAGTGTTTTCATGATTTCAGGCTTATTTTTAAACCTTGCATACAAGGTTTGGTTTAAGTTTGGGGGCATCTACATTATGGAAAGTAGTAAGAAAGGTTGAAATATGGATAAACATTGCAGGTTTGATCGTTTGAATTTTATT
Source organism: Stephania cephalantha (assembly GCA_039657325.1). Taxonomy (NCBI): domain Eukaryota; kingdom Viridiplantae; phylum Streptophyta; class Magnoliopsida; order Ranunculales; family Menispermaceae; genus Stephania; species Stephania cephalantha. Next base: position 36,055,475 of record CM077571.1, read on the forward strand.
TTTGAAGCAGTTAAAAAGGAAACCATGGTAGTGTATTATTTATTTCATTAACTTATTATTTGAATGTTTAGTTAATTTAGATTTCATTATATATAGTAATATGTAATGGATAAGTAATTCATTTGCATGTTTATGCCTTTAATGGAGGATGAGCAAAATACAAGTTTCTTGTTCATATGAAACTCAAGAGTGTGTTTTTAAATTTTTGAAGAAAATAACGAAATATAGCAACAACGGTATGATTTCATGATTAGAAATCTATATTTGGGGAAGACCATTAACTTGAAACAAAAGCAAAAAATTACTAGAACACTTTTGTGGAAAAAGTTAGATCTCTAAGAAATCCTATAATTAGTGTGAATATTACTTGATAATAAAAAGTAAATAAAAACTTAGTACAAAGAGGGAAAGAAATAGGCATTGTAAATGAGAAGTTGGAGTTAACTTGCTTAATCAAGTGAAAGTGAGAAGTGCTAACAAGAGTTTTAGAAATAAAAAAAAATTGAGAGAGTCCCACAAGTTCGATAGGAAAAAAACAGAGAACTTGATGGTTGGAAAAAGTAAAGAGAAAAATGGAGTCCATAGGAAAAGGAGTAGGGACCGTGAAAAAAAAATGAAAAGGAGAAAAAAAAAGAAATGAGAGAAAAATAAAGAAAAGAAGGCGGAAGTTAAAATAAAACTCTTCAAAAAAAAAAGATTTAGCTCGAGTGCAAGTAGCTTGATTGAGTTAAGTTTTTTTCCAACTATGTTAAGTCCTATAGACTCTTGAAGTGCTAAATTCTACCAAGAATAATTTGTATCTATGTTTATATGTGAATTTCTAATGCTTAATGAGAAGTCATGAGACCGTACACTTGCTAATTGAGTGTCGAGGTGAGACAAACTTGCGAGTAGTTATGGTTTTGGTTGTAATCTACTTTGGTGTTTCGAAAGTGAGTTGTATGTGTTGTTAAAGCTACTTATGTTTTGAGAAATATAAGTTTTGCAAAGAAAAACTATTGAGTGGATTATTGACTTGAAACTTAGTGAATTAAAGGATACTACATGAACAATGTAAAATGAACGAGAACTAGGTATTTGGAGACTTAGTAAAATACATTTTTGCTTAGGACGTGCAAAATCTTAAGTTTGAGGGTATTTGATAAGTGTTTATTTAAACTTATATATAGGTTTAGTTTAGTAGTATACTTATTATAAATATCCTTAAATGAGCTCTAATAAATGGTTTTTATGCATTTTCAGGTAATTAAGGCGTAAAGGTAGGAAACAAGCAAAAACGAGAAGAAAACGAGCTAAAAATCACCTAAAAGTGGTTGGTGTTGAGGCATGCAAGGATGGCGCTGTGAAGAGCATGAGGGACAGCGTGTAGGACCTAGGCATGGCATGGGAGAGAAGATAAGTGAAGAAGATCAAAGCAGGAGGCTCGGCGTCATGGCATGCAGTGGTAGCGCTGTGGAGCCATAAGGGACGGCGCCGAGAACGAAAGGCAGGGAACCGAAGGCACTGAGGCAAGGAAAGACACGCACAAGAGGCAACACAGTGGCAGTGTTGTGGCCCAATACACACGGTACCGGGGTTTAAGGGATTGCGCCAGAATAAAGGAAATTGGAAAGTTAGAGTTCTACTTCAAGTTAAATTGTAAAGTAGTGTTTCTAATTGTTATTAGGAAGTATAAATTGATGTTAGGATGTCGTAAACTCATAAGATATTAACCATTAGCCACCATTAGAGTATTTTAGCAAAGGTTTTACTTATATTTAATTATTAAGACGATTTGTGGAGAGAAGACATTGAATACTCATGTGTGGTGATTTAGGTATTGTGTTATTGATTTATTTGAAGTATTTCAATTTATCTTTAGTTTCAATGAATACCACTATGTGCATGTTGGTTTCAATGATGTGTGAGTAGTCTATTAATCTTAGGGATCAATGGATCCTATGGTATGAATGTTATGCTATGAACATGAGTAGAAATTGAATATAAAAAGTGGAATAGTTAGAATTTGTATTGATTATGAGCGTAATGCTATAGACATCTTGATCACATATTTGTTGATATTAGATTTAAGAAGTTATCATGGCCATTGAAGCTTTTAAGCTAGACATGAATGGTACAACCATAAAATACACAACATTGAGTGATAGTTGTTGATTAAGGAGGCATGGATAGTAAACTTAATTGGTTATAAATTTAAAGATTTGGAACATTAAAGCAATGTGGAGCTTACTTTATTCACACTGATAGGTTGAGTTCTAGTTTGCACATTAGAATATTTTCCGTCATGACAATGTGTTAAAATGGATTTGAAGAAAATATATCTATTCTAATTAGGCATTGCACACAACATGATAAAGATGATAAAGTGGTTGAAAAGCATAATATTTGATTACCTATGTGAAATTGTGAACTAAGATAGTTTTAACTTGAGAATTTAAGTAAATTGCATTGATTTGTTAGATTAGTTAGTTTAGTTATAAAACCATTTAAAAATGATTTCCTTAGTTATTGATTCATTGTAGCTAAGTACGTAGTGAGTGCATACACCTTTCCCTAAGGACGATATCCATAGTAAACGTAAGTTGAGTACACTATTACTACAATCGAGTCGTTATAATTGTGCCCAAAGTCAGGCGCCAAGGGTACCGCTCAGTTTAGCGAGGACTACTCATACCCATACCCCCTTAACTACCCATGGTTCGGGGTATAAACTGCCACTTCCACCATGACAATCGGAGAATACTCAGAGTAAGGGACCATCAGTGTCAATATGACGGCCCCTTCTCTAATGTAGGGCACTGACAGGCGTAATTCAGTTATTAAGCCCAAATCATAGCCACACATGACTTAACTACATATTAGTCATCCTTTCTATCTAAATTTTCTCGATATTTGTATTTAAGATAACTAATCCACATGTCAACATATTAATAGATTTCAAAGTAATTAAAAATGTTTTTAAAAGTTATAAAACTTAGCGGAAGTCTTACAAAATTATGCAAAAGCGATTATTAAAAATCTTAAACGTGTGGAAACCAGGAAACAACGATCACATGCATATATATAATAGAGTGTCAAATATAAACAGTGTGATGTCATCATAGTCAAGGAACTAAATGCTCAACCCAATACACAACCCCAAAATGTATCAAAATAAAATTGTATAATACACAAAATATTAAAACCTATAAAATGTCGATGCAGAGGTACGCGCGCTGGCTCAAAGGTAGTCGTCAATCTTCTCTTTGCTCAGCCTACTCGTCGACAGCTCTGCACCCTCCGTCATAAAAAGGGCGGTGAATACAAAAAGTAACAGTAATCCCCGTTGACAAATTCATTCACATTTTAAAAACAAACTAAATTATATTTAAAAGCATAAGTTCAATAAATAAATACTAGTACCACAATTATACTAAGAAAATACCACAGTTAAACAAGTGAAATTGACGCAAGGCTAAATAGTTATGATCTAGATCCGATCAGCTATGACCTACGTTAGTGAAGCCTTAACCACTAAAGAATGTGCATGGTGTCACATAGTCTAATATCACTAGGGACTCAAACCCCAGTGTCACAGGGACTTTAACCCTGTATCTTGGCAACCCCCAGGGACTCTAACCACATGTGCCATATCATAGTGGCGAGTGCCGACATCCCCAGGGACTCTAACCTTGTGTGCCGATCGACTCATAGTGCAATGGACTCTAGATTCTATAACTAATTTATAATTTCAAGAAATTGACTCATTAAGGATTCCAAGAATTGCTACGCAACAAAGCATAAATTCTCCAAAGAATACAAGGCCATAAAATCATTCATAGCTCTACAATTCCTAATAGCATGCTATTTGTACTACATTTACTGTAAAATAGTAAGAAATGACATATAGCACATGGACGGATTCAAAAGATTTCAAGTTATCAAAATATCATGGAAACCAAGCTCAACAAGTGCGGAATAACAATTAAGTCCATGATATGAGAGTACAAAGCAAGACATAGTCAATATAGACTATAACAAATAAGTTAAAACTGAAAATGAAATGTAAATAAACAATCAAGGGGTATACTCACATCAAGCAATGTAAAGTCCTAGCTTTATCGGCCTCTCGACACCCCAAATTTCGTAACCATTTCCTAGGTTCCGATATCACATAACATGTTTTTGGATGTGTTTAGGCCTTTACTTAGGGTTTTAGGCTCAGTTATAATGTTTTGGCAAATTTGAGAAATTGCGAATTTTTATTATGTCATGGCGATCAGCGCTAGTGGCCTTATTATGGCACTAGTGGCCTCATTAGCGAGCTACTAAGCTGTCTCTAGCGTGCTACCCGAAGTTAGCGCGCTAGCTGATCTACCTAGTGCGTTATATGCAGAAAAACCCAAAATTCTGCAACTTGAATTATGAGTTACTCCACAAATAGGCTTCACCAATGCCTTGGGGACCTCAAAAAACATCTCCAAAACCCCAAGACATCATCAATAAACCTAACAAATAGCCATCCATACAATTAAATTCATCAATTCATCGAATTAAACTAAATAAACTAGTGTAGGTGAGTTACCTAGTTATTGTACACTAGCTTGATCAACCACCACAACTTCAATTCCTCAAAATCAACTAATCTTCTTCCTCCTCAAGTTTTGCACCATGGTTTTCGTGTTTGCTAAGTTCGTAAAATGAAAATATGTTGTTTGCATTAATTGATCTCTAACTATATATATAAAATGGATATATTTGAATGATAATCATTGATCTAATTACAAACACGTATCTCAAGACATATCTAATGGAACACCTCTTAACAGATGTTCCACTTACCCCCACTAACTTAATCTAAATAACATAAATTGGTAACTTAATTGGTTTTCTAGATGTGCTAGTACGTGTCTCGATGCAAATCACATGGCTATTATTTTAAAATGCTAACTTAGGTTACATTTAATAAAAAATCAACTATAGCCACATTAAAGCCACTATATAAATATACATTAAGCTTAAAATAGACTTACCACATCACTCTCTACCCCGGTCTCATGTCGGCACACAACTCGAGCCACGTCCCTACTCGCGTCTCGACACCTATACACAAGTAAGAGTGACTTAATAGTGTACACATATACAATACAATAGGCACACGTCACATCAAATCTAATATATACCTTGGTCATCTCGCCTCGGTCAATGCATATATCACAGTGTAGGTCCTACGTCATGGGTCGGTAATCCTGATTACAGATAATAAACGAGATTAAAAAATTCGGGCCGTGAAAAATCTTCCCAACTAATGGAAATTTTTTCCTCGAAATTAAGATTTAGGTTAGGATTACTACATAACTCGAAGAGGTATGGAAACCTACCTATCATATAGTCTTCCTGCTCCCAAGTGAGTTCCGTATCATCATTGAACTGCCACTTAACGAGAAATTTTGAGACTGACTTGTTCCTTAACTGTTGTACCCTTAGATCTAAGATTTGAATAGGTTGCTCCTCATAAGTAATATCATCACTCAGGTTTATTTGACTCAAATCTACAATCGGTCGAACACCGCTCTCGACTCAACTAATGGAACCATCAAAATAAGAAAAACTAGATGAATCCCTGACATCTGTAGAGGCAGCTCAAGCTTATATGCAACTTTTTGACCCATCTCTTAATCATGAAAGGCCCGATGAACCTCGGTGCAAGCTTACCTTTCACCGTAAACCTTTGAAGGCCCTTCCGAGGGGAAACCTTCAAATATACAAAGGCTCCCTCGGTGTACGGAGATCACTGTGATATTTGTCTGCATACTTTTTTGTCTATCATGGGCTCATTTGAGTCTCGACGGATCAGTTTGACCTTTACATTTGGTCAACGGTAATTTCAGGCCCCACAATTTCCCAGTCCTCTGACGCAGCCCAACACGATAGCGAGCGACACGGTCTCCCATATAAAGCCTCAAAATGAACCATCTCAATACTGGCATGATAACTATTATTGTAAGTAAACTCGCACAATAGCAGGTACTCCTCCCAAGATCCGCCAAACTCCAACACTCAAGCTCGTAACATATCCTCGAGAACCTAAATCAATTTCTCAGTTCTGCCAAACCCAGAAAACTCATGATCTATGTGACTGACTTCGGTGCTGGCCAATCCATAATTGCCTGAATCTTGGCCAGATCCACTGCTATCCCTGATGCTCCTACAACACGTCCTAGAAACTTGACCTCTGAAAGCCAAAATTCATTTTACTAAACTTGGCATAGAGTCAGTGCTCCCTCAAGGTGTGCAACTTCTCCCAAAGGTGTTGCTCATTATCTTCTCTAGTACTTGAATATATTAGTATATCATTAATGAAAACTATCATGAAACGGTCAAGAAACAGTCTAAACACCCGATGCATCAAATCCATAAACACTACAGGGGCATTGGTCAGCCCAAATGGCATGTCCATAATTTGAAAATGTCCATATCTCATGCTAAAATGTGTCTTAGATCTATCCTCGTCCCTGATCTTAAGCTGATGATACCCTGGTCGCAGGTCTATCTTGAAGAAAAACTATGCGCTTCTCAGCTGATCAAATAAATCATCGATCCTCTGTAATGGATATTTGTTCCTGATTGTGACTTTGTTCAACTGTCTATAGTCGATACAAAGTCTTAAAGTATCATCCTTCTTCTTCATAAAAAGGACGGGTGCTCCCTATGGCGACATAGAAGGTGTGATGAATCTCTTCTGTCTCAAGTCATGAAGTTGAGTCTTCAACTCTTCTAACTCTCGTGGTGTCATGCGGTACAGGGGTATGAAAATTGGTCTGGTGCCTAGTACCAACTCAATAATAAAATCAACCTATCGTGGTGGCGGTATACTTGGTAAATCCTCCGGAAACACATATGGGAACACTTTAATAACTCGTACATCCTCAAGCCTAGGTCCCCAACTCTTTGCTACTGTGTATAGTGCAACCAATGCCTCCATCGCCTCTCTAGTCGCAGATCGACCACTCGTGCCTACTATCCTCGCTGGACTACCTCTATAGGTAAATATCAGAGGCCCTAGGATCTCAAATATCACTGTCTTACTGAAACAGTCGATATGTGTATGGTATGTTGATAACCAATCCATCCCTAAAATCGAGTCAAACTCTAAGAACTAGAGGACTCTAAAGTCGGCAGGTAACTCTATGCCACCTGTCTCGACCGGACATCCCTCGATAAAACTATGAGGGTAAACCGTATCCCCAGCTGTGGTACTCAAAATCAAGTGCACACTAAGCCTAACAGTTGTCAACCCTAGGATGTCTACCATGCAACCAGTAATAAATGAAACAATAGAACCATAATAAAATAGTACATAAGCATCTCTACTGGAAATGGAAATTGTACCCTCAAGGAGATCTTGAGTCGCTCCTTAATCAGGCGTGTGCTACATGCGGGTCCCTCTCTACCCTGATGTTATAAGCTGTCGTTGGATGTATGCACTCCCTAGACATTTTCCCCACTTGACTGCATCTCCAACACGTGAGGGGTCCACGCTGACCAAACCGATGTTTCCAACCTTGATCATGCTAGACCTGTCCCAGGAACTGTTTATGTCCCTGTTTAAAATCTCGACCTCTACCTCAACATCTACCATGCTATTGATGCTATCGCGGTTCTAGTGGTGTCGGTAATGCATGCTTGATGGGATGAGGTGAGGGAGGTCTGCCATAAGTGTCATATGTGGGGGCTGGTGGCGGTGCACCTGCCATTTGATGTACGTTTGCGCCTTGTGTTTCGCTTCTCTAAAACCGTCTATCTCTTCTCCTCTGTCTCTTATCCATCTATCCTCTCTACTCAAAATCATATCCTCTCTCCCGTAACTCAACATGTCCATCCTCCTCTCTACCCAACTCGTATGTCTCATGGGAGAGGGCTTGCTCATACATCTCCTGAAGAGATCTGGCTTCGGTGCTCACAACAGATCGTGCAATATCTTGTCTCAAAGCATTACCGAAATATAAGGCATAATTAGAATCATTCGTAACTAAGTCCCTAGCAAACCATTTGAGATAACCATATATATCCCTATAACTCATCACGGCCTTGCCCTTAGCCTATATCAATGCCATAAACTTCTTCTTCAATCTCTTCACCATCGAAGCTTGAAAATACTGCTTGAAAAACTCCTTCTGGAACTTATCCCACGAGGTAAAACTACCTCTACTCGCCACATTGGTCCTCCAACAGACATTTGCACCTTTCTCTAGAGTGTAGTAAAAGAGAATAGGTTATAATATGTCCTTAATGCCCAACAGTAGATGTAACTTCTCAGGGGAGAGAATCCAATGCTCGATCTTCTCATAGTCTCTCTCTCCAGCAAATAACACTGGCCTAAGCCTCATGAACCCCTTCACTAGCTTGGCATCCCTCGATACTCCTGTAGTTTCAGAAGATGTAGGTGTAAGAGTGAGCATGTCCCCAACTATAGTTGTATCATGAATAGTCACTATCGGTAACTCTGGTAGATGTGGTGTCGTAGGGTCTACACGTGGCTGTGGCACTGGTGATGCAGGTACTTGAGGTCATGAATTAGTAGTGTTTGGTGCAGTCTTAGTCTTGACAGTCTAGGGTTTCACAGTAGTAATATGAGTGGCTGGGAGGGCTGGTGTGATAGCCGCCATGTACTCCCTCATGAAGGCGATGAAATCGGCTAGCTGCTGCTCATAAGCTGCTACACGGTTGGACAACCTCTGATAGTCGTTCGCTGAGGTAGTAGGAGGTCGACTGCCGCTAGCTCTTGTGTCTCCGCCTCTCTGTGTGTCTGCCATTGATGTCTGCAGGTAGATAGCAAACGCGAATCAACTACTACGTGGCATAACTCGTATTTATGTACATATAGAATGTAACATATAAATAAAATACCCCCAGCTCACTTATTTCACTTCCCAACTAATAGTTTCTAGGCGAAGATCATCTGGTTTCCACATCTAAGATTTATGTTTTATTCAAGATTATGTTTTACTTATCAAAAACATTGGCTCTAATACCAACTATGACGACCCATTCTCTAATGTAAGGTATCGTCTCGCCTAATCATGTAATTAAGCCTAAATCCTAGCCACGCAGGACTTAACTACATATTAGTCATCCTTTCTATCCAGATTTTCTCGATATTTGTATTTAGGATAAGTAATCTACATGTCAACATATTAATAGATTTCAAAATAATAAAAAAAACTTTTTAAAAAGTTATAAAGCTTAGCAGAAGTCTTAACAAATTATGCAGAAGCAATTATTAAAAATCCTAAACATGTGGAAACCAGGAAACAACGATCACATGCATATATGTAATAGAGTGGCGAATAAAAACAGTGCGATGTCATCATAAGTCAGAGAACTAAATGCCCAACCCAATGTATAACCCCAAAATGTATCAAAATAAAACTGTATAATACACAAAATATCAAAACCTATAAAATGTCGATGCAGAGGTATGTCTCTAGCTCAGAGGTAGTCGCCAATCTTCTCCTTGCCTGGCTTGCTCGTCGACGGCTCTGCACCCACCGTCATAAAAAGGATGGTGAGTACTAAAAATAACAGTAATCCCCATTGACAAATTTATTCACATTTCCAAAACAAACTAAATGGTATTTAAAAGCATAAGTTCAATAAAGAAAGACTAGTACCACAATTATGCTAAGAAAATACCACAGTTAGACAAGTGAAACTGACATAAGACTAAATAGTTATGATTTAGATCCGATCAGCTTGTGACGTACGTCAGTGAAGCCTCAACCACTAAAGGACGTGCATGGTGTTGCACAGTCTAATATCACTAGGGACTCTAATCCCAGTGTCAAAGGGACTCTAACCTCGTATCTTGGCAACCCACAGGGACTCTTATGCCATGTCATAGTGGCGAGTGTCGACATCCTCAGGGACTCTAACCTCGATTGAGTGTCAATCGACTCATAGTGCGATAGACTCTAGATTCTATAACTACTTTATAATTTCAAGAAATTGACTCATTAAGGATTCCAAGAATTGGCTATGCTACAAAGCACAAATTCTCCGAAGAATACAAGGCCATAAAACCATTCATAGCTCTACAATTCCTAATAGCATGCTATTTATACTACATTTACTGTAAAACAACAAGAAATGACATGTAGCACATGGATGGATTTAAAAGATTTTAAGTTATCATAGAAACCAAGCTCCACAAGTCAGGAATAGCAATTAAATCCATAATATGATAGTATAAAGTTAGACAGAGTCAACATAGACTACAACAAATAAGTTAAAACTGGAAATGAAATGTAAGTAAATGATCAACGGGTATACTCACATCAAGCAATGTAAAATCCTAGCTTTATCGGTTTCTCGACACCCCAAATTTCGTATTCGAAACCCTTCTGTAATTTCTTAGGTTTTCGATATCACATAAAATGTTTTTGGATGTGTTTAGACCTTTACTTATGGTTTTAGGCTCAATTATAGTGTTTTGGCAAATTTAGAAAATTGTGATTTTTTATGCTGTCATGGCGATTAGCACGCTAGTGGCCTCATTAGCGCTACCAAACCGTCTTTAGCGCGCTACCCAAAGTTAACATGCTAGCTGATCTACCTAGCGCGTTGTGTACAGGAAAACCCAAAATTCAGCAACTTGAGTTCTGAGTTTACTCCACACATAGGCTTCACTAATGCCTCGAGGACATCAACAAACGTCTCCAAAACCTCTAGACATCATCAACAAACATAAAAAACAGCCATCCATACAATTAAATTCATCAATTCATCAAATTAAACTAAATAAACTAGTGTAGGTGAGTTACCTAGTTGTTATACACTAGCTTGATCGACCACTACAACTTCAATTCCTCAAAATCAACTGATTTTCTTCCTCATCAAGTTCTCCAGCAAGGTTTCCTTGTTTGCTAAGTTTGTAAAATGAAAATATGTAGTTTGCATCAATTGATCTTTAACTATATATATATATATATATATGAAATGGATATGGTTGAATGATAATCATTGATCTAATTACACATACGTATCTCGAGACCTATCTAATAGAACAACTTTTAACACATGTCCCACTTACCTCCAGTAACTTAATCTAAATAACACAAATTGGTAACTTAATTGGTTTTCTAGATGTGCTAGTACATGTCTCAATCCAAATCACATGGCTATTGTTTTAAAATGCTAACTTAGGTTACATTTAATTAAAAATCAAATATAGCCACATTAAAGCCACTATATAAATTTATATTAAGCTTAAAATAGACTTACCACATCACTCTCTACCCGGTCCCATGTCGGCATGAATCTCGAGGCATGTCCCCACTCATGTCTTGACACCTATACATGAGTAGGAGTGACTTAATAGTCTACACATATACAATACACTAGGCATATACCACAACAAATCTAACATTTACCTCAGTCATCTCGCCTCGGTCAATGCATATATCACGGTGTGGGTTCCACGTCACGGGTCGGTAATCCTGATTACATATAATAAACAAGATTAGAAAATTTGGGTCGTGAAAGTCAAGGCCAAGCAAATCAGCGGCATCATCATCTGTGACATTTAAGAGACCTATGGGTGTGTGTTTTGGTTGCAGGCTGGCTGGGCACTTCAAGGCAGAGTGTCCTAACAAATAAGATAATAGACAACCATGGTCTACAGCTAGCATTGTTCAGCCAATCAGGGGAGGAGTGCATGCTATTATAGAACCCGATGCGGGGGCCACTCGACGGTTGGTGGAAAGTACGATTTACATTTATGATAGGGGCATGCATACCTTGTTTGATTATGGTTCTAGTGTTTCATTTTTATTTGGTAAGATGGTTGATGAGCTAGGACTGAAATCGGTTAGAGCTTGTACATTCTTGATCTTGAGTATGACCTCTAATAAGAAAGTATATCTTAACATGGTGTGCGATGGGTGTTTAATTAAAATTGGGAATCACATTTTATGAAATGATTTTTAAGTCTTTGAGTATTTAGAGTATGATGCCATATTAGGAATGGATTGGTTAGCAGCTTACCATGCCAGTATCAACTATTTTTGCAAGCCGTTACCTTTTAGATTCTCGATATACCACCATTCAGATATAGAGGTCATGCACCTAGCCAAGTTGCCACCCGTGGGAAGGTAGTAATAGTTGGTGAGTTGGAAACTCTCATGAGTTTGATAGCCATGGAGAACGATGGCTATGAAGTCAAACTTGACCATATTCTAGTGGTTAGAGAATTCCCTGAAGTCTTTCCCTCAGACTTGCCTGAAGCATCTCCACCCGGGATATTAATTTTATTATTGACCTTATTACTAGTACGAAACCCATTTATATACCACCATACAAGATAACACCCAAAGACTTAGCCGAGTTGAAGATTTAGTTGGAAGAACTATTGGAGAAGGGTTTTATTCACCCACGTATGTCGCCTTGGGGAGCACCGGTATTGTTTGTGAAGAAGATAGACGGTAGTTTGCGAATGTGCATTGACTATCGATAGTTGAATTGGCTAATCATTAGGAACAAATATCCACTCCCTATGATCGATAACCTATTTGACCAGTTGCGATGAGCGAGGTTCTTTTCGAAGATAGACCTGAGGTCGGGATATCACCAGTTGAGAATATATGAGGAAGACATAAAGAAGACTTCTTTCAAAATGAGATATGGACATTATAAATACACAGTGATACCATTTGGACTTACCAATGCACCTACAGTGTTTACAAATCTCATACACATAGTCTTTAGGCCTTATCTTAATAAGTTCATTACTATCTTCATCGATGACATCATAATTTATTTTAAGACTCAATAAGAGCACGAGAGATCTCAGAGTGACCTTACAGACTTTAAATGATCACCGGTTGTATGTGAAGTTTAGCAAGTGCGAGTTTTAGGTCTCGGATGTGCAATTCCTAGGCCATATGGTGAATGCAGAAGGAATTTTTGTAGATCCAACTAAAGTTAATGTCATGAAAAAATGGCCACAACCCACTACAGTGATAGTGATAAGAAGTTTTTTGGGATTAGCAAGTTACTACCGGAGGTTTGTGAACGACTTCTCGAAGGTTGCAACACCAATGACAAGGACAACTCAGAAAAACGTAGAGTTAAAGTGGATAGAAGAATGCAAGAGTGCTTTTACGGAATTGCGAGACAAACTGACTTCAACACCCATATTGGTACTTTCGAAAGCAAGTCTTTATATTGATTCTTCAAAAATCAGTTTGGGATGTGTGTTATCCAAGAAGGAAAAGTGGTTGCCTATGCTTCGAGATAGTTGAAAGTATATGAGAAGAACTACCCAACTCATGATTTGGAACTAGCAGTAGTTGTGTTTGCTCTGAAGTTATGGAGGCATTATTTGTATGGTGAGAAGTTCACAGTGTTCTCGAATCACAAGAGTTTGAAGTATTTGTTCACCCAAAGTGAGTTGAATATGCGACAAAGACGTTGGCTCGAGTTCTTGAAAGACTTCGACTTCACACTTTAATATCATCCTGGAAAGGCAAATGTTATGGTAAATGCTTTGAGTCGTGTGAGGAAGAAAACAGAGGATGTGGGTATAATGATGACAAAGGAGTATAGATTTCTTGAGGATTTCTCAATGATGTGCATACATTAGTTACCAATGGGAGAATTCGATGTTTCAGGTTCCTCAATACTAATTGAGATGAGAGTATAACCAGAGGTTGTTTCAAGAGTTATAGATTGTCAAAGAGTTTATTCAAAGTATGGCACGTACAAATCACAAGCTGACGGTGAGGAAATTTCATATTGGAAGGTTTCGGTAGATAAAGTATTGAGGTTTAAGGATAGGCTATGGATACCACCACATGAACAGTTGCGATAGGATTTATTTCAGGAAGCTCATCGATCACATTATACTATTCATCCAGGAAGCATTGAGATGTACCATGACATGAAACAAATGTACGGGTGGCTGGGATGAAGGCAGATATTACTAAGTATATCCAAGAATATGTTACTTGTAAGCAAGTGAAATTGGATCGTCAGAAGCCTTGAGGGATGTTGCTACCCTTACCTATTCTAGAGAGGAAGTGGTAAAATATAGCCATAAATTCTCGTGACCAGTTTGCCGATGACAAGGAAGAAGCACAATGCAGTTTGGGATAGATCGTTTGATTAAGTCTACGCACTTCATACCAATTTCCATAAGAGATCCAGTGAACAAGCTAAGCGGGAAATATCTTGATGAGATCTTGAGGCTATATGGTGTTTCGGTGTCTATTGTTTCGGATCAAGATTTACGGTTTACTTCCAAGTTTTTGAAGGGTTTACAGACTTGAATGGGAACCGGGCTCAATCTCAGCACTACATTTCATCTTCAGTCAGATGGGCAGACTGAGAGACTTATCCAGATTCTGGAGGATATGCTTAGAATTTGTGTGTTAAATTTCTCTGGAAGTTAGAAGGACCATTTATCGTTATGCTAGTTTGCCTACAACAATAGTTTTCAAGCAAGCCTTGGTATGGCACCATTCGAGGCACTTTATGGAAGACCTTGTAGGTCTCAGATATGTTGGGCAGAGATGGTAACACAGTGTTGATAGGGCCAGAGATTATGCAGGATCACACCGAGATGATTAAGCAGATTAGGCAATGACTACAAACCGCACAAGACAGACAGAAAATGTATGCTAATAATGGTCATCGGGATGTTGACATCAAGAAGAATGATTATGTCTTGTTTAAAGTTTCATTGATGAAAGGATATTACAGATTTGGGCTAAAAGGGAAGCTTGCTCCTTAGTACATTAGACCATTTGAAGTAGCCAAACAAATTGGTCTTGTTGCCTAGAAGTTAGCTTTGCAACCTCAACTTGCGGGAGTTTACGACGTGTTTCATGTATCCATGTTGCGGAAGATGCCGACTAAGCATACACCATCCATTGATTGGGTTCAGGTTGATTTGAGGGAAAACATGTCGTATGATAAGCAGCCAATTCAAATACTTGACAGGAAGGTTTAAAAGCTTCCCAACAAGGAGATCCTATTAATTAAGGTGCGGTGGCAATTCCATGGAGATGAAGAGTTAACTTGGGAGCGAGGGGACTATATGGCAAAGCACTTTCCAGATCTCTTTGAATCTTGAAGTAAGACTTTCTTTTAGTTTCGAGGACGAAACTTCCTAAAATAGAGAATATTGTAACAACCCTAAAGTATATTCTGATAAATTATCCTGACATCGAGGTTATTTTAGTAAATATGCATGATATTTGTGTAATGGAGTGATTAATGTGTAAATTATATAATACTAATTGACTTAGGTGTGAAACTTAGCCTAATGGAAAGAGAACAAACTTAAATGACTTGTCCAACAATTTAAACAAAGCATAATGGCAAAGATTATAAATATACATGAGGGTACTTTTGTAAACAAAAGAAACGGATTTAAATCATGGTTTATCTTAATGTTGTGAGATGGAAGATGAACCCTAGGCTTTGATTCCTATTTGAAACATCTTCATCTCCTCTTCTTTTGTTTATTCAAATATAGTTGCAAGATCTATATGTAAATGGTGTATTTAGTTTTAAATACATTATTTGATGAAATCGAATTGATCTTTTGGTTTCTAGCGAGGTGTTTTTTACTATTTTGATTGGATTTGGACCCTTGGGGGTCGCATGAGTTGTTGGGGAACTTGAGAATTAGATTCGGATCTGGAATTCCAAATTCGTGCCCAGCACCACGCCAACGCCTTGCTTACAGGTGGTATGACGCTGGCTACGGCGCTGCTTGGAGATCGAGGTAGTTGATCCAGCGATTCCCTAACACTGTGACGTATAACGTACGACGCTGGCAAATTGGTACAATAACCAAAACTTTGAATTGATAACTGAGAATTAATATGCATCTCGAATATTTTAGAAAATTTATGTCGCGGAAGGAAATAATGAAATATTCTCGAGGCTTACTAGATTATCGGAGGATTTGGATAATCTAGGCCGGTTAGATGCCCTAATGACGAGGGGTATGACCAAATCGACACTGAAAGAGGTGGCGAATCCACACACACGGCGTCGAATGGACGTGATTTCGCTCGAAAATTGTTGGTGTGTTAGCCGGAGGTGAATGGCAATTTGTGAGAGGAGAATTGGTTGAGTGACTGATGTATGGGTGAGCAGGGTGAGCAAAGTATGTGGGAGCAAACACCCTTTTATATGGAGGGTAAAAATGTCAGTTGGCATAAGGGGAAAATGAAATTTAGTTGAGCAAGTTTTGGAGTATGTTTAGCCGTTTTCTAAAGAAATTTAGTTGTCAAAGCAATTCTGTTGAGATGGATGAGACATCACTTGCCAAAAGGTAATGTTTTTGAATGTTGTTTGTTCGACCCATTAAAGTCTAAATAAATTTAGTTTTTTAAGTAAAAATCTAACTTTTTTTCGTAAAAAAATGAAATTTCGTTTATTAGTTGGCTAGAAATCATTGTTCAAAAGCTAAGCACGACTAATCTAATGCAAAAATAAAAATAGGAATACAAATCCTTGTGGACAAAATAATATTAAATTTATCTATCAAACTAATAATATTATAATACTAATAAATTCATTGTTTTTTGTTTTTTTTTTAATTGCTAAAGTCATTGTTAGGCTGTCAATGACGGTGCCCATGTCCAATAGACTAACACCAAGAAATTAGCATATCAAAGTCAAATCATTAATTTCACTCATGATCACAAAACTTTATTTTTTTTTCATTTTTGGTCACAAAACTTTATTTTTTTTCAAAACGGTCATCAAACTTTATTTTTTATCGCATGACCGTTAAATAGCAATGACATGACACTGAATTGGCGATAATGTGGTATTAAAAACTAAATTTGTTCAAAATAATAATAATAATAATAATAATATGAGTTTTTCACATGTATGTTCATGGGTCGAGGTAGGCAGTCTAGCTTTTATTTTTATTTTTAAAATAAATATTTATTTATTTATTATATACTTAAAAATATTTTGTATTTTAATTAAATGTCAAAATCATTTTAACTAAATATTTTTTAGTAAAAATAAAAATAACTTGATATTTAAAGTACAAAAGTATATATTTCATAAGAATACGATAAATAAATATAATTTTCTTTATTTTATATATAAATAGAAAATGTATATAGGATTTTTGAGTTGAGCTTTGGTGACCGTCTGGGATAAACTCGGCTGATCAAAGTACTATTTTTTCTTAAAAAAAATTGAAATAGTTTTTACATTTAAAGTAAAAAAATATAAACTTCATATGTATAATAAACGAAAATTATTTAATTTATCCACAAAATAAAATAAGTTACTGATAAATTAAAAATAGAAGTGAGCTTTTGGGGCTAAGCTTATTCAATGGCGTATTACAAATGACAGATAAAAAAAAAGTTAAATATTTTTATTTTAAAAAATTTGGATAATTAAATTTAATGTCTTATACCAAATCATCACTATATAACGGTCACTTAACGGAATATATATAGATAGAACGACCATTTTAAAATAAAATAAAATTTTATGATCAAAAATGAAAAAACACCATGTTGCGACTATGTTGCAACCATATGTGAAATTAACCCCTAAAGTGACCCATTCTAGTCAAGGGATGACTCGTACTGAGTTTCCAGTACGCCGCGGTGCATGAGATTAGAAGAGGAAAGGAATTCGTGGGAGTGGGCCCCACCGAGTGATTCCCTTTCGTTCACGAAACAAACGTTTTGCTGTCCGCTCGGCCAGGGCCAGGCTAACCACAAAAAAGATAAACAAAAAAAGGCTACAATAAATTCCACGCCAACCAAACACACTCTATTTCTAAATCGTCAGATGCACCTCGAGCCACGTAGCTTTTGTTTTGCTACTGATTTGACAGTCTAAAAGTCACTAGTATACTTGGTGTGGCATAAAATATCGGTATAGGACAACTAAATAAAAAAAGCAAAGAGATCGGAGAGAATAAATAACGGCTCGAATGCGTTGGATTCCAGATCAGTTACCGTTGGTTGGGGTTTGAATTTTTCAAAGTTTGAAACACACCAATCATCGAAATGTAACCGTTGAAAAAGAAACGCAAAAAAAAAAAAAAATGTCGCAAACACAAAACACATCCCCCTCTTCTGCTCTAACAACACATATAAAGACGAGGAGGAGAGGAAACTAAGGACCGAAAGAAGAGGAGAAGAGAGAAAGAACGAGACCTATTATTAGTTTCTTCTTCTTTCCTCTCTTTATCTCAATTCTCTTTGACACTTAATTAGCAATAAGGTTATTGTTTTCTGAGGGATTGATTCACTAGCAACCAACCATGACTGCGGAAGTTGCTGCTGTTAAGGACAATCAATTGGCGGAGGAGCCCCAGAACACCAACAGTAATGCTGATGCTGGTGAAGATGTGGTTGTGGTGGCGGAGAGAGACGCGGTGATCGAAAAGCCGGCAAATGAAGAGACAGAGGAGAAGACTGAAAATAGGGGTGAGGCTTCTGCAGCACCGGATGTAACGAAGAGCGCGTCGTTCAAGGAGGAGAGCTCGTTGGGGTCCGATTTGAAGGAGTACGAGAGGAAGGCGCTGAGTGAGCTGAGACAGAAGGTTGAGGAAGTCATTCTCAATAACAAGATCTTTGACAATGAAGTGGACAAGAAGAAAGTGGAGGAGACCGAGAAGCCGCCCGCGAAAGAGGAGGAACAAAAAGAAGTTGATAAAGCTGCCGAGGAAAGCAAGGAAGAGAAGAGTGGGAATGAGGGCAGTGAAGAAAAAGCCGTTGAAGTGAAGACTGATGAAGCAGCACCACCACCCAAAGAGGAGAATTACGCAGAGGGTGCGAAACCCATTGAGGAGAATCCTGATCCTGAACTCGCCGTCCCGATTGTCGTCGACGAGAACATATCTCTCTGGGGTGTGCCCCTTTTGCCCAGCAAAGGCGCCGAGGGGATCGATGTTGTGCTTTTGAAGTTCTTGAGGGCTAGAGAATTTAAGGTCAATGATGCATTTGAGATGCTGAGGAACACCCTTCGTTGGAGGAAGGAAAACAAGATTGATTCAATTTTGGAGGAAGAATTGGGGGGAGATCTCAGCCAAGTTGCATATATGGACGGCGTGGATCGCGAAGGGCACCCTGTGTGCTACAACATTTATGGGGTGTTTGAAAATGAGGAGCTTTATCAGAAGACGTTTGGGACGGAGGAGAAGCGACAGGAGTTTTTGAGGTGGAGGTTTCAGTTGATGGAGAAAGGGATAAAAAATCTTGATTTCAAGCCTGGTGGTGTCTCTTCGTTGCTGCAAATTACTGATCTTAAGAACAGCCCTGGACCTTCGAAGAAAGAGCTTCGAGTCGCCACAAAGCAAGCTGTTGGGCTTTTGCAGGACAACTACCCTGAATTTGTTGCAAGGAATGTAAGTAAGAGGATCTAGGAGATATTTTTTTTTTTTTTTCTGTTTTGCTTCAATTTTTAAGCTTTTCTTTATTGATCCTCAAAAGGGTATTCAATTTGGCTATTGAATTGATCAGGGTGTTTGTGCTTTTGATTGATTGTTGTAGATCTTCATCAACGTGCCTTTCTGGTACTATGCCTTCAATGCTCTTCTGTCTCCTTTCTTGACTCAAAGGACTAAGAGCAAGTTTCTTTTCGCCCGTCCGGCGAAGGTCACTGAAACCCTTCTCAAGTAAGTACATTTCTTACCTACATTTCACTTCCATCTTATGCAAATTCGATTTCAAATAGCAACCATAAAACTCTCTCTGTTTGTTTTCCTGGCTCCTATGTATTTAGATAATTTTTCATGTGAATTCGTGGAACGAATTTTATAATTTCCTCTTTTCTACTTTATGATGACAGATATATTCCAGCTGAACAAGTACCTGTCAATTATGGTGGATTGAAAAGAGAGAATGATTCCGATTTCTCTATTGAAGATGGCCCTGTTTCGGATTTCTTCATCAAGGGTGGATCAAAAGAAACTATTGAAGTTCCTCAACCTGAGGTACTACAAAAATGAAATTTGAACATTACTAATGTTTAATTTCATTCATGTGTCTTGAGCTCAGTTGTTTCATTTTTTGATCTTGCAATTTTAACAGGTTGGAACAACACTTGTTTGGGATTTGACCGTGTCGGGATGGGAGGTGAACTACAAAGAGGAATTTGTTCCTACTGATGAAGGGTCTTACACGATCATTGTTCAGAAGGAGAAGAAGATGAGTGCCAATGACGAACCCGTCCGGAACTCTTTCAAGAACAATGAGCCCGGGAAGATTGTGATTACAATTGACAATTCAGCATTCAAGAAGAAGCGTGTTATGTATCGACACAAAATCAAGAGTTCTTCCTCTTAAGAAATTAATCAGTACAATTTATTCCATTAATTCATCCGTATTCTATCACTTTATATATTATATTCTGCGTGTTTATTCTTGGATGGTTTTGGAGTGAGAGGTGAAATAGATTATCTGCTGTAGAAAAGGAAGGGAGGTGGCAAGTATTATTTATGTAAGATTTGTTTGTTCTTTTGATTCTTTTAGCGGGATAATTAATTGGAATTTGTTTGACTTTTTTATGCCTTGGCCTTTGAAGCCTTGATTATTATAAATATTGTTTCATTTTGACAATGAATGACATTTTATATAGCAAACGAAGAAAATATAAACTGTACAAAGGTGAAACAAGATGAAGATTGCAAGTTTATCACATCATTTGTCAACTATTAGTTGGATCTCCGAAGATTTAAATTTTCATCGAAAAATTAACTAATAGCTTTGTGTTCGTTGGAATCTCAAACCCCCTTACTGCTTCTCGGTGCAATTGAAGATCCTTGCATTTCTTTTGAGCCAAGTGCTCCAACAACCTTCATTTCGTCCTCCAAAGCAATTGTATCTCCTATTTGAAGTATCAATCCAACTGATGCCTAATTACTTACATAATCTCTTCTAAGATCTTTCCATCTATGATTCCTAAAACAGCACTATAGGTAAATGGTAAAGAAACACAAGCTTTTCAAAATGCATAACTTAAATGAAATATATTAAAAGAAATATACAGAATCTATAACAGCAATATGATGGAATCTAATAAAAAAAACAGCAATATGATGGAAGAATGCAATTACCAAATGATTAATAATTTCAAGAATATTTTCATTCAATCAGTTCCTAATTGAGTTCCGCCATGTTGTCTTCCCCCACTATAAATAAGAAGACTAATTATCAAATAATTAAAGCATGAACCTTCATGAACAAGCAGTTAGCAGTCACAACACTCAAATGGCTTGTACCTGGGATGCACAATGAAGCCCAGTTTTATAGCTTCTAGGACCTTTAGATTCTCTTTGCAACATAAAAAGAGTTGTAATCATGTCCATTAGTGCAGTAACTGTGACGGCCCCAACTTCCAAACAGGGCACCGCCCGACCTAATCCCGTAATCAAGCCTTAATTCTAATCACATAAAGACTTAATTACGTATTAGTCAGCCTTTCGACCCTGCGTTCCTCAAAACACATGTTCAGTTATTAATATTAGATTTCAAAGTTAATTACGTGTTTTAAAGATTATGCGGAAGCTTTCACTATCCAAAATTCTTAGGGTGGGAAATCAGGAAAATACAACATCACATACATGTATATATGGAACTATTCACTCAACCCAATGTACAACCCAAAACGTATAGTAAAGACATAAACAATAATAATACAACAAAAGTCGAGTCATACAAAATGAGATAAGAGAGTCGTCGAAATACTCAAAGAAAGTCGCCGATCTTCTCCTTCCCTACTACTGCTCGACGGACCTACACCCACCGTCACAAACTAGACAGTGAGTATAGTAATATTTAAGTAATAACCGGAGAATTATATGCCACATTTCCAAAATAAAGAATGGTATTTAAAAGTATAAAGTAGCGAAATAATTGTTGAATCAAGTAATGTAAGTAAATACCACAGTGAAAGATGTATAAACTGACACAGGCTAAGTCGAGATGATCTACGTCCGGTCGGCGGTGAGAACTATCACCTAACCTTTCCCACTACTATATGGAGCTGCGCTCAACATATTCCACACCAAAAGCGAAGCTTCGCTCTACGCATACAAATCATCTATCTCATTCTTGCCGATCACCCCGAGTCCCATAACTCGTGTGTCGCGCAAGTGTAGTGGTGAGTGTCTGAACCCCAGTAGACCCATGTCCCCGTGATCCACGCATCTCTCGTGCAATGGACACTAGATAATCCCTACTTTAGTTTTGAAAGATCAAATAATTCCAAATATCTAGGATTCCAAAACTAGATAGGCTACAAAGCCCAAATGAATAGATTACTGGTCTAATCAAATCCAAATTATCCCAATAGCATGTTTTTCATCAATTATTTATAAAAAATGACATCAAGAGTAGAAATTGAAATCAACAAAACATTTCACAAGGCATCATGTCATAATATTCAATCATGAATAGACACAAGAACAACATGATGTGAGATTACAAGTAGCAATGTCTACAAACAGACCATAAACCAATAAGAGTGAATGAAATGAAATATAGAATTCTCACAGCTTTACTTACAATTCGCACGCTTGTCCTAGCCTATTCGATCTCTCGACACTCCGAAATGTGTTCCCAAACTCCCAAGAACTCCCCTTAGTTCCCTGGAGTTGTTTGATAGGTTTTAGAGTGAGTTTGGACCCATTTATAGTGTTTAAACCATGTTTGGACTTTGCTGATTTTTGTACCAACAGAGGCAAATTAGCGCGCTATATTACACCTCTAGCGCGCTAATGATTATCGACCTAGCGCATTATGTGCAGCAAAACCCAGAATTATGCACTTCGAATTCTAGATTTTTGCCATATATAGGCCATGTTTTCGCCTTAGGGACCATTCTACACATTATAAGAGGTCCCTAACACCATACCCAACACACAACAGCAACAACAACATCAAATTTTATGAAATCACAAGTTTATGGTGTGGAGAAGTTACCTAACTAGAAGACATCCTTCTTCTTCACCAAAGCTTCACTGATGTACACACCTTCCTCCTCTCCAAGCACTCCAGAAATCTTTCTTCTTTCTCCTTCCTCCCCCTCCTACCGATTTTAATGAGAATGAAATGAGAAAATGTTTACTTAAATAGTTATTTGACTCATTAGATATATTTGAACCTTAGCTATTGATTCATGTGTGCACACGTATCTCGAGCCTCATCTCAAGGACCACCTTGTCCCACTTGTCCCTCAAGTAACCATTGAGTGACTCAACAAGTTGACACCTTATCTCTTGATGAGTTAATGCGTGTCTCGATGCACATCCAATGCCTATTGTTTTACTTCTCAACTTTATGCACATTAATGTTTATTTTGAATGTGCCCACATTAGCCACTTATAAAACCAACATAAATTCACATTTAACTCAAATAAACTAAGCTTACCCCGTAAGCCGCTACCTCGGTCTCCAAGTCGACACGCGACTCGAGGTATATTCCCGCTCGTCTCGATACCTATACACCTGTATAAAATTAACTTAATAGTCTACACATATACAATACACTTGGCATACATAACAATAAAAAAAATATACCTTGGCCCTTGCCTCGGTAAATGGCCATATCACGGTGTGGGTCCCACAGTACGGGTCATTGATCTTGTTTAAGGAATTAAACACGGTTTGAGATTTTGGGCCGTTACGGTAACAATAGTACTTACAGCTCCAACTATGGTACTTGAGCTTCATTAGGAAGGAATTGTAGTTAATTTTCTCTAAAAGGAAGAAGTGGCACATTGGTTGATTTATAATCATACTAAATCAATTAGAGATGCAACAACAACCACAAATAAAATAAAGGGCAGAAGTTACAATTTTGTTCTATACATGAGTTGTACATGAAATCCTTCTTCAAGAGGTGTTAACCAAATCAGAGCCTATATAGGGGAAAAAATTGGATAAGTTAATATGCATGTAGGGCTTAAACTGGAATGCCACAGAAATGGCACAATAATATAGAAATTACTTTGAACATATCAAATTGAATAACAACAATTTAGACTTGACCCACTTGAATTCATCTGAAGTAGCCAATTGTGACGCAGTTAGAGCTGCAGCTCAAAGCTGGGGCAACTTCTTTCCAAAAAGCTTTTAATCCCTCATTTGAATAAATTGTCTGTAGGGATTTCGATAAATGTGATAGAGCAACTAGACCATGACTAACTTTAAGAGAACGCCAACATCAGAGATAGAGAGCACATTAATTCACAATGACATAGTTGATGAGAAATAGCATCGTTGTTGACTAAATAGAAGTTAGAATCATTTCTGAAGTCGGAAGATAGATGAGGTGTAGGAATTAGAGATGTTTTCGAACCCCATTCGAAGCCTTCAATCCCCCAGTTTCAGAGTTAGGTCACGCGAGTGAGCAAGCGAGCGAAGAAGAAGAGAAAGAGAATTAATAAAATAAGAAGGGAAAACAGAAACTTTCATTACGCTCAACACAACAAGATTCGCTCTTTATATTTATATATATATATATATTTATTGTTGTGGAATATGGATGGCCAAGCATGTACACCAACATATTGTGTAGTCATGTAACTTGTATTTCTCACTTAATAGTACCTCCACTTGTCTATGTATTGTCATGTAACTTATAATCCTCTCCAATGTACACCAACTCTTCCATGTATTGTCTATGTTACTTGTGATGTGTTGTATGACTTGTGGTGTATGTATAACTTGTACACATTGTACAAGTACAATTATCATCATCACCAAATGGCCTATATAAAGGGTGCCAACCCCATTGTAATTCACACACCAATGTATGAATGAAATCTCGACATTCTCATCTCTAGCTCTCTTCTCTCTTGTCTCATCTTCTCTATTTGTTCTAGTAGTTCTTAGTTTATGCCTTTTATACTTAAGACTCTAGCAAGTCCAACTTAAGTTCTAGTTGGCTTACAACTTAATTTACAACACGTTATCAGCACGAGCTTGCTCTAGCATTAAGGAGATCTTGAAGTTCAAGAAGGCTTGTTAAGGAGACAAAGCTATGAAGGTATATTTTTTGTTATTTAAATAATTTCAATTTATTTCTATATTATCATGGTTGCTTCCTTTTATTACATGCATCACTTCTATATGCATACTTTATTCATATGCTATGCATTATAACGTCACTGATTGCGAAAGTATGCTCTGTAGTTGCGTCTTGTACGATCTTCTACATCAGAAATCAAAAGTCAATGTGTGACATATAGTTTTTCTCTTAAAACTACAAACGATTAGTTATTGTTCTATTCTTGATTTTATAATTCAAATAATGCTATAAGTTTGAGTTGATAGTGGGTAGGCCTTGTCCCCGGTAAAGCTAAACATTGAAAGGGAGACAGGTTATCCCGTTCGAGGAGGCATGGTATTAAGTAGACTATGTCTTGCCACCCAACCTGGAGGTTGTCCCACCAACTCATACGAATAGTACATTTTGTTTATTAGTGAATCAAGTTGTGAACATATATTTAATCATATGTTATGTTTTTACATAAAAAGAGGAAAACTATTTTATATTAAATTTATTTTCAAAATATTATTCAACCATAGTTGAATTTGTTGCCTTATTATATTACCGACAAGAATTACTTGTCATGACA
Organism: Stephania cephalantha; assembly: GCA_039657325.1. Lineage (NCBI taxonomy): Eukaryota > Viridiplantae > Streptophyta > Magnoliopsida > Ranunculales > Menispermaceae > Stephania > Stephania cephalantha. The sequence continues at coordinate 36,081,096 of CM077571.1, forward strand.
ATTAGATACTACAATTTGTGAATAAAACATATACGCAAAACTGTGTGTTATACACAATCATTCGCCAATTTCTCTTTAGAGACCTGAAAAGTGAATATTTCACTTTGTATATCTTTTCACCTCATGGAGTTATAAATATATAAATACCAAAAAAAAAGTAATGCTCCAAAAGCTCAAAATGAGCTGTTGAGTCTCAAGCTACAAAATTTAATCACTCAAATATTAATTATAATTTCGCAATTTTAATTACCTCTATGTTGAGGCTATGTGGAAATATGACTGATGAGACAATAAAAAGAAGGTCACGTGGCCCGCCTCGATTTATTGCTGCAACAAATATCGAGTGCGCACGTCAATCCAATAAATATTAAGGATTGATTTCTTGTCTCATGGTAGCTGAGTAAAATAATGAGATATTATAAATATAATATCGCTCCCGTCCAATTAGTTCAGCTTCAAATTAAGAAACATATGTTGCATATAATGATCACGATCGCAATAATAAATTTATGGACGTGGAAAAGGTGAAAATATCAGGTAAAGGTCGTATCGACAATTCCACCAAAAATTGGAATAAAAATGGTGCACCACTACAAAGGGCAAATAATTATTGACAATGAGCGCTCATAATTGTGACATTTTTTTGGTCATATATGAAAGGCTATTTTGCCTAAATATTGTCATATATATACCCGAATATTTTTGTGACCTTTTACCATGCCTTGAAAATCAAAGGCAAAATATTATGAGTTTTATCATTGAAATATGACTCTTTTTCTAATTTTCCAAACATTATTTGTCTAGATGGATCAACAAATCATGTGTTCAAATCATGAATCAAATAAGAGCGATATATGCCTTGCTGATTGTGCTACAACGCACACAATCCTTAAAAACAGAGAATATTTCTCCAATTTGAACTTAGCCGAGGCTAATGTTCAAACAATATCTAGCATCTCCAAATTGATTAATGGCTCTTGATGAGCAAATATTATGTTGCTGGGGGAACAACAATTCATGTTGACAATGCCTTATACTCAGAAAAATCCAGAAGAAATTTACTCAGCTTTAAAGATATTCGACAAAATGGATATCACATTGAAACCATGAATGAAAATAATAGAGAATTTCTCTATGTCACATTGGTTTCAAATGGGAAAAAAAGAAGTGTTAGAAAAATTCCCTGCTTTATCCTCTGGATTATATTTTACTTATATAAGGCATGTCGAAACGAATGTCGTCTTAAATAAGAAAATTAATGATCCAAAGACATTCATTTTATGGCATGACCGGCTTGGTCATCCATGATCATCAATGATGCGAAGAGTAATTAATAATTCGCAAGGACATCCTTTAAGGAGTCACAAAATATTTTCAGCTGGTGATTATAATTGTGCTAGTTGTTCTCAAGGTAAATTGATAGTTAAACCATCCCCAAGTAAAATTGTTGTGGAATCCCCAGTTTTCTTAGAACGCATTCAGGGAGACATATGTGGACCTATTCATCCTCACTGTGGACCATTTAGTATTTCATGGTTTTGATAGATGCATCAACTAGGTGGTCACATGTTTGTTTGCTTTCGACCCGCAATGTTGCATTTGCTAGACTTTTAGCACAAATCATTAAGTTAAAAGCACAATTCCTTGACAACCCAATCAAGACCATCCGTCTTGATAATACCGAGGAATTTCAATCTCAAGCATTTAAAAATTATTGCATGTCTATAGGAATTACCATTGAACATTCTGTTCCACACGTGCATACCTAGAATGGTTTGGCAGAATCTCTAATCAAACGCATTCAACTAATTGCCGACCTTTAATCATGAGAACTAAGTTATGAACTTCAGTTTGGGGATATGCAATCCTTCATGCAACATCTATCATTCGTTATAGGCCTACTGCATACCATGAACATTCCCCCATGCAACTCATTTTAGGTCAACAACCAAATATTTCACACTTGAGAATTTTTGGTTGTGCAGTGTATGTTCTTATACCACCTCCCAATAGACTAAGATGGGTCCATAACAAAAACTTGAGATTTATGTTGGATTTAACTCATATCCATTATAAGATACCTTGAGCCCTTAACAGGGGATTTATTTATTGCACGTTTTGCTGATTGTCTCTTTGATGAAGCAATTTTCCCACCATTAGGGGGAGATAAGAAGCCAATTCAAAAGGAATGACGCAAAATTGCTTGGAATGCATCAACTTTATCACATTATGATCCATGCACAAATCAGTGTGAACTTGAAGTTCAAAATATCATTCATTTGTAACAAATTGCAAATCAATTACCTGATGCATTTAATGATGCAAAACAAGTGACAAAATCACATATTCCAGCTTGTAAATGCTCCTGTAAGAATTGACGTCTTTGTGCAACAAAATGCACAAGAACTAACGAAACGCTTAAAGCGTGGAAGACCAGTTGGTTCAAATGATACAATTCATCGAAAGAGGAAAATGGGAGTAAAAATAAATACAAATCAAAATACTCCTGAGAAAGCACAAGAATCCTTTGATAAGGATTTGTCAGAACAAGTTGATTCTGACGAGGAACAACTACCTCTAGAAAAAGAGGAAAAAGATGAAAATAATGAGATCTCAATAAATTATTTAAACTCTGGTAAGATTTGGGATCGAAATAAAATTGTTCCTAATGATATATTTGCTTTCAATGTGTCCTTTGAAATATGTGAAAATGATGATGATCCAGAACCACGATCAGTGGACGAATGCCGAAAAAGACCTGATTGGCAAAAATGGGCTATCCAAGCAGAGCTAAACTCGTTAAGGAAACGAGAGGTTTTTTGGACCGATTGTTCAAATGCCAGATGGCGTAAAACCTATTGGATATAAATGGGTATTTGTACGAAAGAGAAACGAAAAAAATGAAGTTACAAGGTACAAAGCAAGACTTGTAGCTCAAGGTTTCTAACAAAGACCTGACATCGATTATGAAGAAACATATTCTCCTGTTATAGATGCAATCACATTTCGGTTATTGATAAGCCTTGCAGTTTCTGAAGGGCTTGATATGCATTTAATGGATGTCGTTACAACATATCTGTACGGATCCCTAGATAGTGAGATATATATGAAAATCCCTGAAGGATTTGTAATATCCGAAGAAATAAAATCAAAACCTCATAACATGCATTCTATAAAATCACAAAGGTCTTTGTACGGATTGAAACAATCCGGACGAATGTGGTACAAACGTCTTAGTGATTATTTACTGAAAGAATGATATGTAAATAATCCGCTTTGCCCATATGTTTTCGTTAAAAGATCATCAACAGGATTTGTGATTATTGCTTTATATGTTGATGATTTAAATATAGTGGGAAACCACGACGACATCGTTAGAACATCCGAATACTTGAAAAAGGAACTCGAGATGAAAGAACTTGGAAAAATAAGACTTTGTCTTGGTTTGCAAATTGAACATTTTTCAAGTGGAGTACTTGTCCATCAATCAAATTATATTGAAAAAATATTGAAAAGATTTTATATGGACAATGCACATCCATTGAGCTCTCCAATGGTTGTCAGATCACTTGAAGTGGATAAGGATCCATTTCGACCTCATGAAAGTGATGAAGAGCTAATTGGTCCGGAGGTACCATATTTAAGTGCAATTGGTGCACTTATGTATCTTGCAAATTGTACAAGACCTGACATTTCTTTTGCTGTCAACCTACTTGGAAGATACAACTCTTCACCAACTAGAAGACATTGGAATGGTGTTAAACATGTTTTCTAATATCTTCGAGGACAAGTGACATGGGTTTATTTTACTCGAGAGGGGTAAAATTGAATCTCCAAGGTTATGATGATGCTGGATTTTTATCGACAAGGCAAGTTTATTGTACTAGTATTCAATAAAGCCCTGTTTCAGGTGGCATGTTCAGAGTTGTCACATTTCAAAATTTAGAAAATTTAAGGTTTTTTCCAATTTGGGTGATGGCGGTGAAGGTATGTTGTTTCTGTAGAGAACGGACACACAGTGTTGTTTAGTGCCTAGAGAAGAAGACCTGTTGTAGGTGCCCTGACAAGCTGATACTGAGGAGGGTCCAGAAAGAGTTACCTAACAAGGGTCGATTATTCTATTAGTGCACAACGACCAGCTGCAAGACTTTCTTTTAGGCAGGCAAGCGATTATCGTTGGATGGTTATAATTGCGGAGGTAGCTCCGATGAAAACGAAGAGTTCTCCAGGTTTAGAGCTATTGACGATGCAACCTTGAATCAGATAACCCATGTGTTTGAAAGAATTGTTGCGGTGGTCAATGGCAATGATGGCATTCGCGAGGTGGAGGTGAAAGTTCGAGATTTTTCTGTCAAGTTCATGAAGTAGGAGATTGCATTGTTCTCAGTAGTAGTAGTCGGTGACGCTCGATTTTTAAAGCCCACTCTTTTGCTGGTAACTTATGTTTTGGTTAACATTTAGGCTATGTAGACTGATGATATTCAATTTTATCTTCGTTATTTAACTCTTTAATGGGCTTTGAGCAACCTATATAGTTTTAAGCAGACTAGATGATAAGAAACTTGTTCGTATTTCATTGATTCGGTTCATAATTTGTCAATTTTAGCCGACTTAACCACCACCGCAAGAGTTGTAGAATGAGACTCATTTTCAGGTGAAAGTGGCCGATGGTAGAGATAGAATTCGCGAGGTGGAGGTGAAAATGCGTGATTTTACGAAAAAATTACAAAAGTACACCATATTTTAGTTTAAATGAGGAAAATAAGTGTGGTTTTTTTTTTATTCAAAAAATAGGGTATATCGCCTTTTGAAAAGACACTATTAGTTGGGGCAAAATTTTGTGGCTTACGTGGACATCCCACGTGGACTGTGTTTACACGAATAACGCCTTTTGAAAAGGCGCTATTCGTGTAAACATCCACGTGGGATGTCCACGTGGTCATCCCACGTGGATGTCGATGTGGCAAGAACACACAAATAGCGCATTTTTCGAATGCGCTATTTGTGTGTACTTGTCACGTGGACTCAGGGTACACAGATAGCGCATCGAGATATGTGCATGACGTTTACATGGATTGTCCACCTCGAGATACGTGCATGATGTTTGCATGGATTTGTCCACCTCGAGATACGTGCATGACGTTTGCATGGGGTCCATGGTCTGTAGTGGATATGCATGGATTGTCCCATCGAGATACGTGCATGACGTTTGTATGGATTGTCCACCTCGAGATACGTGTCTGACGTTTGCATTAGTTGTCCACCTCGAGTTACGTGCATGACGTTTGGATGGTTTGCATGGACTGCACCAGGTTGCATGGGTTGTCTACTTCGACATACGTGCTTGGCGTTTCCATGTGTTGTCAACCAGGAGATACGTGTGTGAGTTTGCCAGCTTTATCACTTCAAGACACGTGCGTGACGTTTGCATGAGTTGCACTAGGTTGCATGGGTCACCCGCCTCGACAGACGTGTCTGGCATTTGCATAAAATCTTCACCTCAGCATACATGAGTGACGTTTGCATAGGTTGTCCACGTCGATATGCGTGCTTGTTGTTTACATTGGTTGTCTACCTCGAGATACGCGAGTGACGCGGGTCGTCCATCTCCATATCCACGTGTCGTTCATAGGGCGAAAAATTTTGTATAGATAACTCATTTTCAAAATGAGTCATTCATAGAGTGTATAATTTTGTATAGATAGCTCATTTTGAAAAGGAGCTATCCATACAAATGCCTTCCACCTCACCACCACCTCACCACCATACATATCACCTCATCATCAATAGCTCTTTTTCAAAAGGAGTTATACCTTACTTTTAGAATTTAAAAGTAAACCTCACTATTTTGTGAAATACAAATTAAATCCACTCCACTTTTTGAAAAAGCCTTGATTTTACTATTAAGTTCATGAAGTAGGAGTTTCTTTTGTTCTGAGTAGGTAAGTAACGAGTTTGCTTTGGTCTAAATAGGTACAAGTACTAGTAATAATGGAGACTTGGTCTTGATAGATACATTATTTCTGAATTTTGAGTCGACTTAACCTCTATTGTAGGAGTGTTGAAGACGCCTTTGTATCCATTTGATTATGATGTAGTGGGCGTTAGTGCATTAAGTAGCCGACTTCAGGAAGCGTTTCCACCCATAGGATGTCACCGCGTGGTTAGGAGGGAATTATTTCGCGCGCCACCCTTGAACGTCAGAGGTCATTATAGTCAACATGCATCATAAATTCTCCCCTTCAAATCGACATAACACACTAGTTGTCACATATCTAAAGTGTGACACTTACATAATGTCACAAATAACTATAGCTGCTACCAAAAACATGTGTCGGACATAGTAGGAAAATATGCCACAATGAACAGTATCGCGAGCACATGAACCCCATATGAATTGGGCATCCAATTCACAAGATAGACCCATATGAATTGGACATCAAATTCATATATAAATACAGTCTACCTAACTTAACACAAGACTAATAACTCTCACTAACTTAACAGAAAACAAAGCAAAAAATGATTGCATCAAAATAAGAGCTTTATCCATAGCTTAGGAATACCTCCTTTTTAGGTTCTCAAACGAACTATCACTGATAATCTCGTCTGGATCAAATTGCCACGGATTCACATAACCAATAGGGCACACTATCTCCCAAGTCTACAACAGTAGGTCCGGGGTTGTACCTTCTCTTTGACGAGCCACATACATGTCCAAGTGGGGTTCAGAATTGGTCATCCTCGCAGTCAGGAATCGTATCTGTCACGATCTGCTTGCTCTTCTGTTGGCATTGGTTATTCTTAGTTGACTTAGTTTGGTCTGAGTTGCATTGAGATGAGTTCTTCTGGCTCGACTTGCTTGTTTGAGCTGACTTAGTTGTTTGCGCTGACTTGCTTTTTGGAGTTGACTTTTTTTGTTCCCTGCCTTGGTTGTTTGAGACGACTTCCTACCACCCTCACGAGATGATTTGATCCTAGAATGACGACGTCTTCCTTTCCTCTTCACTTGCACAGTGTCTAACAATGCTGCATTCAGGTCGACCTTATTAGGTTCTTCACATTCCTCTTCATTGTCTGTGCCTACAAGATCTTCTTGCAACTGCCTTAGTACAACAAGGGCCCTCTTAAACTTCTTCTTCGATGTGGAACCCAAATCAGCTATCCTAGCACATCTAACGCTTACAACATTATAGCGGTCATCAACTGTTGAGGTTGATATGCCAAAATAGTTGACGATGGTCTCTAGAACATGGAGGCGCTTGTAGTCTTTATGCCAACGCTGACGAATGTACCACGCTGATAACTCCTTCACCCCAAAACAATCCATTACAGTCAATGCATGGCAACAAAGAATTCCGATAAACTGGAAGAGCCTGTAATGAACGCATCTGAAGTGCATAACGGGACCCTAGAACAAAACATAACTACAAAACTTTCATTTAATAAAACAAAATACAAAACAGTGTTATGAAGGATTGTGTACCTGCAAACACACGTCACTTGTTTTACTTCTGGCCTGTAATGCACTTGATATGAACATTCATATGGCCCTTCAACACCTCTGGGTGGCGTCACATCATTCACTAAAAAAAATCCACATATTTTCTTCTTGTCTAATGAACTTTTCTCGAAAATTCAGCTTTCTCCTTAGCCTTTGTTGAAACCTACAAAACATTGTATGAGTGTACACGTCTCTCATCTGAACCTCAAGAGGCAAACATGAAAAAACTCTCGATTCAAATCGTAGGACTTGAAATCTTGTTCAGCCTCTTTCTCGTACTTCCTTTCCAAAGCCATATCGTATTGTTGAATAAACATTTTTAAAGAAGTCTTCAGACCCACATATTTGTCGAAAAAGGCATTCGTGCCCTCAGATCTTTCGGTAGTGGACATGCCAACTCAAAAGTGGTATTTAACAAAAGCAGGAACCCATTTGCTACAAATTTGAAACATATCATGTAACCAAGTATTCTCCTCTGAATGAAGTTGCATCACCATCTCAGTCCACCTTAGCTAAAACTCCTCAGGTAGTAGACTGTCATACACAACTCTCTTGATCGAGGCAATGATGGCATCACGTTCGATGTTGTTCCTAATCTTCTCTGGGACTTTCCTCATTATATGCCATAAACACAGACGGTGTTTGGTTCCTGGGAAAATAGCAGCAACAACGTTTCCAATAGCGGAACATTGATCTGTTATAATCCATTTAGGTGCCCTCCCATTCATACACAAAAGCCAAGAACGAAATAACCACTTGTAGTTCTCTTTTCCGTCTCATTTGATAGCAAACCACAACCAAGCAAGACTATTTTTCCGTGGTGATTGACACCAACAAATGGGGCAAAGGGCATGTCGTACTTATTAGTTAAATATGTGGTATCAAAAGAGATAACATCATTCAAGTAACTACAAGCCGACCGAGATCTTGAGTCTGCCCAAAACACATTTCTGAGCCGAGCGAATTTGTCGATATCCATCAGGTGTAAAAAGTTCGCGTTTTGCATTTGTTTCCTCGTAAAGTATGTGAGCAGAGCCTCCGCGTCACCATTCCCCAACTTCAATCTCCTAACTTTTTCGACAAAGTTCCTAGCATCCTTTTCACCAAATCCCAGACTTGAAATTCCCCCTTCAGTTTCTTTTGCTAATGCCATAACAGTTTTTGCAACAAAGATTCCGGCTTGGTCGTTGACAAATAATTTTCTCCTGCCAATGTCATTCATGAATCTATGACTGCGATAAAACCTTGACTTGCTCGGACTCATTATGTGTTTGTGGACCAAAATCACATTTGTGAAATGCCAAAGCCCATCATCCAATAGGCGCATAGAAACCTTTGCTAGACATCCAGTATGGGTGCTTACGGCAGTCACCCTTTTCTTATTTTGTTTGTAGACAGTCTCCCCCTCCTTGCTGCATGATAAAATGCACTTCCAGATTTCTCCCCTAATACGGCGGTACATTCCTCTCAGCTTCGTACCAAAGCCAACAGAGAAAGCATATCTATTGTAGTACTCTTTAGCCGCCTCCCAAGAAGCAAAGGTTATACTTCTATCTAGCGCTGAAAATACAGTGATTTCAGGCAGCTCACGTGGAGGGGGATTTAAGTTATCGTTTTTCACAAAACCTTCACCTTCACAGTAACACTCCTCTTCACTGTGAGACTCAGTTACTTCCTCGTCCATTGGACTGCAAAACTGGTACACATATAAAGATACACAAACAAACATACTTAACAACAATACAATATTCAACATCAACACTTTACAAAAAGAACATTCTCTGCTTCACACCGACCTTATAAACATGACAATCTAAAATACATTAAAAGGTAAGGTACTAGTATTTGGGCATCAGGTTTCTCCTCATCTTCAACATCTATTGGTCCATCATCGATATCAATCACGGGGGGTGGTATTTGATGAATGAGTCCAGTCCTCATTTGTGCAGTTCAACAACTAATTCATAATGAAACTCATTAACAAAAAGAATATTCTCTGCTCACATACTTTACAACAAACGTCTAAAAAGTGGGAAAATTCACCAAAGTACACATGTTTTTACTTTTAATGAGAAAAATAGGGGTCAAAACTTTTTTATTCCGGGGGATAGGCAATAACGCCTTGTGGGAAGGCGCCATCTACGTGGCATGTGACGTGGCCAATTTTTTTTTTTTTGTGGAGACACTGATAGCGCCTTCTCAGAAGGCGCTATCAGTGTACATGTCCACGTCGACATGTCCACGTGGACCACGTGGACATGTACAGCGATAGGCCTTCGACCCACGTGGACAACGAGATGGAACAGATGGTTTCCCCGTCCACGTGGATCGGATAGCGCCTTCGCGAGAAGGCGCTATCGTGTCTCCACGTGGTCACGTGAAGGGACATTTCGATAGCGTCCGCTACGTGGATCCACGTGGATCCACGTGGACCGGGAAAACCCGTGACATAGGGCGCGAGATAGCGCCTTTTGAGAAGGCGCTATCTCGCACCCCATCGTCTTCCGAAACCGCGCGAGAGAATCTCTGCGTCGGTTCGCTTTCGCTTTCTCGTGAGGGTAGGGATAGGGGGTAGGGGGTGGTAGGTCACGGGTTTCTTGTTGGGTGGGGCGGCTATTTAAGGAGGGGAGGGTGGGAGCGATCCGTGGAGAGAGACACCAAGGAGGGAGGAAGAAGGAGGCGACGTGGTTCGGTTTTTGATCGGCGGCGGTGCATACGCGCGGCGAGACGACGGAGGAGAGGAGGTGCGGCGGGCTCACCGGAGCAAGGACCGGCGGCTTTCGGCAGCGGCGCGGCGAGCGTACGTGGAGGCATTTTCGTGGCGGTGGTACGTGGAGGAAGAACAATGCCCAGCCCAATGGCGGCGGAGGAGGGATCTCCGGCGGCGCGTGAGGAGAGGAGAGACGCGGAGGCGGCGCGCGAGAATCCGGCAGTGGAGTGGAAGGAGGAGGTAATGAACTTTGTTTAAGTTAGTTAAGTGTAGTTTAATTAGTTTGTTTTAGTTAGTTAAGTTTAGTTTAGTTAGTTTGTTGAAGTGAGTTTAGTTAAATAAGTTTAGTTAATTAAGTTGAGTTAATTTAGTTTGTTTAAGTTAGTTTACCGAAGGATGAGGTATGTTTAGTTAATTATGTTTGTTTAAGTTAGTTTAGTTAGTTTAGGTTAGAAGTTTAGTTTAGGTATTGGTGGTTAGTTTAGTTATTTAATTTTGTTTAGTTAGTTAAGTTAGTTTAGGTTAGAGTTAAGTTTATTATATGTATTTATGTTTGTTAAGGTTAGTTAGTTTAGTTTGGTTAATTTAGTTTAGTTAGTTTGTTTAGTTTGTTAAGTCAATTTAGTTGCGTTATTTTTGGTCTTAATGTTAGTTAGTTTAGTTAGTTTGATTAGTTAGTTTGTTTAAGTTAGTTTAAGTATATGTATTAGTTTGGTTAGTTTAGTTTAGGTAGTTGAGGTATTTAGGTTAATTTTGGTAAGTTTGTTTAGTTAATGTAGTTTGTTTAGTTATCACAATGTTGCAAGATATGTTTGCCAAATTTGTTTAGGTTAGTATATTTTAGGTTGTTTACATTGTTAATATATAGGGACATAGGTGTTGTTAGTTGACTTAGGTTAGGTCGGTTATGACTCGTTATTTGGGTTAAGGTTTATTTTTATATGCTATGTTTAGTTTTGTTATAGCCGATTTATTATACTCTTTGTGTTCTAAACTAACGAAAAGACAATGTTATTGCAGGAATATTTTGTTGAAGAGGAAAAGCGGTGGAAAAAAGTAAGTTCAATAATTTAGTATTTTCATAATAATTTTTTTAGGTTAGGTTATGGTTTGCATGATATATAGGGACATATGTATTTTGTTTATGAAGTACGGTTGATATATTTATTTATTGAACGTTATTACACAGAAAATGTAAGTGCGAAAGAATGAGTATGCTCTGTAGTTGCGCTATTATTGCGATCTTCTACATCAGAAAGTTCGACTGCGCTTTATCACCACATGATTTTCAACTAATTCCCTGAACAATTTTTTGCAATTGTCTGTTACATCTTTACCTATAGTCGAGTTTGTATATTGTGTGAAGTAACTAAAGTTCGTACATATGTTGCTTGTGTGAACATTTATTAATTACTTATCGTTTGGTTGCGTACAACACTCATTTTATTTTTCTAACATTATATGTAGTTGTACTACAATGGATCCAGGACCTTCGATCCATCACTATTGCAACTCCAATCTACAACAGATCAACGCGAGCATGGAGGGGCGAGGTAACATTTCTTACAGCTATACGTCAAATTTAAATCAATAATGTATCAAAAACATACATTAATACACTATCAATTACAAGGTGTACGAAACAATGCGTGTACGTCGAAGACGTGGGGTCGTTGATCGAACGATGCGATCATTCTAGGATGATCCCATATCTTCGTTCCGTGGGTTCTATGGGATATCTCGTGTAGCATTTTTCAGCCTTGATTGGGCTTTGATTCTTGCGTTTGTAGAGAGATGGCGCCCGAGACGCATACATTTCACATGCATTGTGGGGAGTGCACCATTACACTTCAAGACGTGCGAGTACAGCTAGGATTACCTATCGAAGGTATGCACGTGACGGAACGACGGACGCGACTATGCTTGATGTCTGTGAGAGGCTACTTGGACGAACTCCTGGTGGAGATGACGTCGTTGGATGTAAACTAAAGGTCGATTGGCTTGAGCGTAACGTACCATCAATAGATGATGATAGCGATGAGGAGTCGGTCCGACGTTACGTTCGATCGTACATACTACAACTCATCGGTGGTTGTCTTTTCGCCGACAAGTCTAATCGATTCGTCCATTTGATGTTCCTACCATTCTTTGGAGGATTTCCAACTAGCTGGACAATATAGTTGGGGAGTGCTTGTTTAGCTTATTTGTACGGGGAGTTGTGTCGCGGATCTCGCGCGGGGCACATGAGGTTGCTTTGCGCGTCAATTCTTTTACAACTTTGGGCATGGGACGATTTCCATTCATAGCACCGCGGCGCTGCGTGTTTCTAGAGCTCGGCGACGAACCGTGGATGGACAAAATATGCTTATGGACGTTCCACTCGGACACGGTATGAAAGTCGATTTGTCATTAATTTGCATAAAAATCTTGTCCATTTACATTTATCTTAAATTATTGTCTTCTACACGAGATGGCTCGATGCATTTTCGGTATCACAAAGTGCGACGCACGTCGTATCGGCTTACGTGATGCACTCGACTCGCAGAGGCATGAGAATGATGTGGTCCGCAACCTTATGCAGAACTCATGGGGTCTCTTCCCGATTACTGTACAAATGGTAACGGAAGTTGGCTCTCGACGTGTCCCCTTATTTGTTTCCACATTGTGGAGTGGCATCGACCAGAAAGGGTGATGAGACAATTCGGCATGGTACAAGTGGTGCCACCAAATTGTGCTTACGACGCCCAACTGCACCGCCTCGAATTGCGTGGACATCATCATGAAAATTGGGTGACCTTCCATGCAAGCTATATACACATGTGGGAGAATCGTGGGGACACCATTGCCACATCGGCAGTTAATGAAGGCCACGATCACCAAGACTACATGACGTGGTATCGCTCGGTCACTAGGAGATTCGTTGGACATGACGGGGCGTTACGTGACTACTCGGTAATATTCTAACTCTTTATTTTCCTCGAACATTAAATCTCTTATATTGCGTGCTCTGACCTCTTATATTTTGTATATCAGCGTAACTTGGTGCATCGACTGAGGCGAGTGTTTATCGAGGATGGGTACGAGCAAGGTCTTGCTGCGCTTGATGAAGGGATTCAAATTTTAGACGAAGACGAAAGGCGAAGGTCTACTCTTTCGCATGACGGAATTGACGTCGAGCAAGACATTAATGAGGATAATGAACAGACGATGAAGAAGACGATCGGCCGAACCAAACATAGAGGTGAGAAGAAGACGAGCACGACCGAGAGATTGTGCGGGAACGCACCAGGCGTCCTCGTCCACCACGTCCATCTACTCGGGCCGAGATTGCTGCGCAGAGTAGCGACGATCTCCTCCAAACACGTTCATCTCGTTCGAGAGCGAGTAGAACAGAGATTGGTGAGAGTAGCCGACGATCGTCGCCACCCCCAAAAGAACCTCAAATGTTTGTACCCGTGCCGCCGAGCGTGAATCTTCCTCCTTACTATTTTGATCCATACGCACTGGCCGTCGTCTCTTCATATGTGGACCCTGGAATGCCTCATCCTCAAATGTATCCATCACTTTGCTCGGTACATGCCTAGTCCATATACTCCTACTCCATATAATTACAATATGGCGTATAGTGGAGACCCTTCATTCATGAACTTGTTGACCATGCCGCAGCCTCATGTTCCATTCCCCCAACCCCATGCAGGGAAGCCGGTATTTCGGGATGGTTCCACCTCCTATTTTTGGTAGCATCGATGCGAGAGGTGAGTCGAGTCAAGAACCGGAGGAAACGCAACAATCTACTCGACGTGATTCATCGCAAGACCAGCTACCTCAACAAGCTCAACCGGATGTACAAACACATCGTCCAACAAGACAAAGAGTACGTCCGGTTTGCATCACCGAAACAACAACGTCAACGGAACCGCCGAAATAGACCTGCATGATGAGTTTACTTGATGTCATGGTGATTTGTAATTAACTTATATTTTGGGTTCACAAAGTACGTGTACTCAACCTTCTCATTGAATAAACTTATTTCTCACGTTTTCCATATTATTATAATGTCGTAGATTTGATTAATCTTCAATAGTTAGTTTAGTTTGTTAAGTTAGTTTAGGTTATATGTTTAATTTAACTTAAGTGGTTAGCTTAGTTAGTTAGGTGTCGGTGGTTAGGTTATATTAGTTTAGTTTGGTTAGGTTAATTAGGTTAGTTAGTTAAGTTAGTTTAGTTAGTTTAGTTAGTTTAGTTTAGGTGTTGAGGTTATGTTTGTTTAGTGTAGTTGAGTTAGGGTATGTTCCTTAGTGTAGTTGAGTTAGGTTATGTTTGCAATTAAGCTAGTTAAGTTAGTTATTTTAGTTTACTTAGTTTGTATTGTTAGGTGGTTTGGTTAGTTAATGTTAGTTAGTTTAGTTTGTTAGTTACTTTAGTTTGGTTATGTTAGTTAGTTAGTTAGTTAGTTAGTTAGTTAGTTTAGTTGAAGTTAGTTAGTTACTTAGTTTAGTTTGGTTTGGTTAGGTTAGTTTTAGTAGTTCGTTTAGTTTGGTTAAGGTTAGTTAGTTAGTTTAGTTTGGTTTGGTTAGGTTAGTTTAGGTTAGTTAGTTTAGTTTAGTTTAGTTTGTTAGTTAGTTAGTTAGTTAGTTAGTTAGTTTAGTTAGTTAAGGTTAGTTAGTTTAGTTTGTTAGTTAGTTTAGTTTGGTTAGGTTAGTTAAGGTTAGTTATTTTAGTTTGGTTAAGGTTAGTTAGTTAGTTAGTTACTTGGTTAGTTAGTTAGTTTATTTAGTTTAGTTGGTTATGTTAGTTAATGTTAGTTAGTTTAGACAAAAGATAGTTGAAGGTTGAAAACAATGTACATATATATATATATATATATATATATTCAAAATTGGTTTTTTTTATACAAATATAAACTCCTCATATGCATATTCAAATTTGGTTGTAATTGTCGAGATCGCTCGACGACAACAGCGACGACGCCAATGCGAGGTCGGAGGCTGCCGAGAACGACGCGGTTGGTGACCCGGTTGATGACGTGTCGGTGACAGACAGATCGACGATTTGCGTTTGTGAGGTTGGCGCTGACGTGGCGGTGATGTGGCATGGGTTCGTACAGATAGCGCCTTTTCAAAAGGCGCTATCTGTACACGTGGCCGCCACCTGTCGCGCCATGTCGGCGCCACATCATCGCAATTTTAAATTTTCGCTCAATAACGCCTTTTGAGAAGGCGTTATTGAATGAGGTGATGTGGCGCTGACGTGGCAAGGCGTTATTGAATGATGTGATGTGGCGCTGACGTGGCGGTGAGGTGGCGGGCACATGTACAGATAGCGCCTTTTCAAAAGGCGCTATCTGTACAAACCCATGCCACGTGGACGCCACGTCACCGCGAACCAAAAAACATCCCACTCAATAACGCCTTCTCAAAAGGCGTTATTGCCTACTTCCGTGATAAAAAAAAAAAAAAAAAAAAAAACTATTTTGTGAAAAAAATTGTAAAATAACCCTACTTTTGGAAAAACCCCCTAAAAAGTGTGTAAAAAGTCAGAGATCTCATTTTTTACTTTTATGTCTAAGGTTTGGTCTTCCACATGAATGGTCCCATCCTCATCTAGACCAGTGGTGGCCATTGAAGCGTCTTCCAAACACCTTAATGACTATGTGGGTTTGCTCAAACAGTGTCAAGCTTTGATAGCGAAAGCCAGGGGAAATACGCAGGGAATCGAGAGAGGCAAAGGAGGAGGAGAGAAGACTATATGCAAGGAAAAAAGGCGAGAAATGTCTTCTTGTGGCAGGTGGCACAGTCACATCAAACCCATTTGTCAGGAAAAGAATGGGCTGAGTGACCTCATCAACCGCCATTCTTTGCTCCCCAACTCTATTATTTGCAATGACATTATTTTAGTGAAACAAAGTTTTTATGCCACCTCAGCTGCCATGTAGGAGTGTCAACCATAGTGTTATTGCAAATGTCAAAAAAGCATTTCCCTATATATATAATATTAAAAGCACCAATCTCAAACATTTCGACCGTGATGATAGAACAAAAATATCCTCTATTTTAATCTCATTCCCACTAAAACTAGAAAACAAGTTCCCCTATCTCTGTAATTTCCTCAACTCCAAGTTCGTTTTCCCCTATTTTCGACAACAATTTTAATATAAATCCGAGACTCACCACAATCTGGAGTTCTTCATGTACAACAACTCCATCAAGTGTCTTCTTCATCGATAACAACTCCATCAATTGTCTTCTTCAGAGATTCAACATAATTCGGAGTTCTTCGTCGACAACAACTCCATCAACTGTCTTCTTCATCGACAAAAACTCCATTAACTGTCTTCTTCATCTCCCTCTTCTATAAATATGCTCTATGTTATGTCTCCATCACAAATATCTCTTTATTCACATTTCTCACAAAGATATCTTTATTCGCAATCTCGGTGCCAAGATCTTTTTATTCGCAATCTTGGTGCCTCTCCATCAATATATTAAGCTCTCTCCATCAACATATTTATATAGCTTGCAGGGTTACGATTTTAATCAAAACTCAACAAGGTGAGTCAATTGTTTCAATTTATTGCCTTGATTTTTTGTAAATTTAGGGATTTTCTATCTGGTAATGTTCGAATGCTTCAATTTCTAAGTCCTTTAGGGGTATTTAGATGGTAGGAATTTGAGTGTGAGAATTTAAAGTCATGGAAATTTAATTCCTAGGAGTTTATCAATGGGAATTCAAATGTGTGGGAATTAAATTCCATGCAATTTCAATAGCTAGGAATTCAAATTCATCCATTTGGTTGCGGAAAGAAAATTACGATTGGAATTTGAGATTTTATTTTTTTGTTAATAATTAATATCTCTAATAATTAATTTTATTAGTAGTAAAAATTAATAATTCTTAGATATATCTACGAGATAAATTAATCGATGATTTAAGTTTTTTCACTTTGACAATTTAAATGTTTTACACTTTAATTTTTAATAAAAAAATCAAAGAAACATAATTACAAGAATATAATTCATTGGCTTCGAAAAAAAATTCATTAATTTCTAAAGTATTCTTGAACAACAAATAATAAGTCCATTTGAAGTAAAAATAAAATAATAATAATGATAATGATAATGATAATAAATATAATAATACTAATAATAATAATAATAAGTGTTCAAGAATGCCAATACCCAAAGCCATAAGTACGTTGAAATTTTAAACAAGTCTACAATATTAGTCTCTAACGCCTAAACGTCCATAGAAAAAAAGCATAGTAAGATATGTAAATATCAAATCGAGAACTATTGGAAATTGAATTGTTGTTGGTGCTCATGCAACAAGTGCATTAGAAAATCATATTTGTCATCGCCTTCCAATGAGAAAAATCTATCTAGGTCATAGCGGTTGCTATTGAGACGGATAAGTTTTATCTATTCATCACTTCTTAAGCCTTTAACCTTTCTCAATTCTTCATTGACTTCAGTTCATCACTTCTTAAGCCTTCTTAAGCCTTCAACCTTTCCCAATCATCTAAATGGTACCATTGTCCTTTGTATGGTGCTAAGAAACCTTCGTCGTTGGGGTAACCACCATCGCAAAGATAATAACATCCTACAAATAATAATTGAATATACTTGTTTAGTGTTTTTCAGAAAAATATAGTTTATTCGACAAATAAATAATAATAACGCATTTACCTTCCGGAACCTTCAATCCATCATGTCTTGATATTGTATCTCGCAATACTCGAGAATCAGTAGCAAGATCATTCCCAACCAGGTAAAACATAAATGAATTGCATTTCTGGCGAACAAACGACTAACACGTTTGTCGAAATTATTGCTTTCCTAATTCGAAACCTAGGCATACCGAGGGTGGCACATTGACATTAATGTATGTTCCATATAATGTTCCTAAGCAATTCTTAAACCACTTCCACCTACAATTAGTAGAATTCTTAGCTATCGACTCTGACTTCTTTAACAATATTGGATGGAGACGGAACACAACATTCAATACTGTGTTAAACTGTCGACTAACTGTTTCTCTCGAGCGTGCAAATTGACATTGTATGTCCTTATTTTTAGTGTCGT
This sequence comes from Stephania cephalantha, assembly GCA_039657325.1. NCBI lineage: Eukaryota > Viridiplantae > Streptophyta > Magnoliopsida > Ranunculales > Menispermaceae > Stephania > Stephania cephalantha. The sequence continues at coordinate 36,099,391 of CM077571.1, forward strand.
GAGCTATTATATAGAGGAAACTTATAACCATTTCTTCAATGGTCCTATTTATAGTGCCTTTCAAGCCACCAGTTGTCCGAAGAAGATCACATCATTTCTTAAATGCTTTTCTATCCATTCGGATGTTATCGATACATTTTTTATCATTTCTACTTATTTTTGAATAATAATTTAACTCACGTATTAGCTATCTATTGAAGCATTTATCTTTTATTACTCTCCTCCTCGATAATTTTGCAGTAATGATAATTACTAGAATCATACCGATAATTAATGCCATATCGTTTAACATCTGCATATTTTGAATCATAATTGATAAAAAAATTCTATTATTAAATGGAGGACGAGCCATATCTACAAAGAAATATAATTTGTCAAAATTGTTAATGTTATATACTACTCATAAAACAAAAAAAAACACATAAATTATAATGACATAGGCAAGTTGTGAAAAAAAAAACAAAAATTATGATGACATAAACTTGTTTTTATTATTATTATTTATTTATCAATATGTTTTCTATTTTTTTAAGATGAAGTCATATAATTCATTAATTAATTAATATATATATTTTGATGCTATCAAGTTTTGAGGAAATTGAATGTAGTAACAAGGAACTAGATTTTTGGAGTAACTAAAATTCCAACTTTTGAAAGCAATTATCTAATTAGCTAGTTTTTATGGACAACACAATTGACAACAATCAATTTCTATGCTAAAGTACAATGGAGACTTCCTTAGCTGACAAGAAAAATATTTAAGTTTACATCACTTAGACTGAAACACTAAAGTAATAGAAGATATATACTTCAATAGAAAGTTAAAGTTGTGATCGATGTTATACCAAAGTGAGAGGTTTGTGTCACTCTTATCCTCACCTCAACCCAACAAAAAAGGGAAACAAATGAGAGAAAGAGATGATGGGCAGGGAACTAAAGCTGCCTAAATAGCTCAAGTTTAGATATTGTGGTCCTTGTGGAACATTGGGAGCATGGAATTTTTTTTTCTTCTTAAATACACAGTATTATGAAACTTCAAATCAATAATTAACTTAACTATCTTGAAAAATAAACTTAGATATTTATATAACAAATCACTAGTGTACATTTGATCAAACTCATTTAAAAAAATAATTATATAGAAAATCAGTAGGTGGTGTATGTTGTCGCTAATATATAAGCTTAGTTGATGAAACAAACTATTAATTAGAGAATATATTCAAGGTTTTTTTTCAAAAAATCAGATTTTATAGTTAAATTTGAAGAATATACCAAATCAATAGATGAAGAAGGTCAAGAAATATTATTGATCTCTCCTGAGAAAATTAGATTATATAAAGAAAAATATAAATATTTACATATATGATTAATTCAAGTAGCAATAAAACCATTAACTACATTAGGACTTAACACATCAGTTTTAGCGTCGGTAAGAGATAAAAGACATATAGAATTTAATGATTCTCTTATAGGAATAATTGAAGGAAGCTTGACCGAAGGTCCAATTTTCTTCAATTGTTTTCCTAACTTCACATTAAGTCTCCACGATCAATTTACCCATGAAGCATTAACACTAAGTCTCTATACTCAAGGATTCAAAATGAAAGGAGTATGTTCAAATGTTGTTGTTGTTTATAGGATTTACTATAAATTAATGCACACAATAATTCCCATTGTTGCATACACTAATTTGCAAAAAGGGACTTCTACATTATTTTTAACAAATATACAAAATAAAGTTATTACTAAAAAATAATTAAATTGAAAATATATTAATATACCAAAAACATGGCTAATACAAGATAAAAATAAAGAAGAAAACTCCCCAGATAATACAAATGATCAAGTACATACCATCATAACTCATGATGATGGGATATTAGAAATAAATTTTGCATCTTGAAAATCTTGCTCAACAACACCAACAATGAATAACGATTATATATATGAAGCACAACATGCACGAGCATCAACCTCTAGGATCCCAACTCATGTGGCATATCCAATTACACCTACGGAAGATAATGTTACCATAAATGATTTTACTGATTATCAAATAAATATGGTTCAAATAGAAAAAGAAGAAACCTTTGAAATGGATTACAAATTTTTAAAAGAACAATTTCTTAAACATCCTTTAACTCCAATATTTTGTAAATTATGTGCTAAATCTCAACAAGAATCTATCAGAGAAAATTACTTTGCTTATATACAATCAATAAAACAGAATATTCAATTTTTTGATTATTTAGCCCAATCTTGTCCTAAAATAATAAATAAAATCAACAATATACGAGAATGGTCTAAAGGAGAAAAATATATTAGACTCATCCCCCGCTAGCTCCAATCAAAATAATATAAAATATTAAAGTAATTCCATTAAAAATAAGTTTTGATGAAGAAAAACTCATATCACGAAAATATTTAAATCATATTATCGAACAAAATAACTTTACTAATGTTTATTTATCGACCCTATCAAAACATTCTAAGACTGAAGCATCTACAAGTAAACAAACAAGCAATGAGCTTATTTTGAAAAAACCTATGATAAAAGATATATTAGGATCTCTACCTGGTATAAAATCAAAATATTCAGATGAATTAATACAAACAATAGCATCTAAGTTAGAAACATTACAATTAGATTCTGAAAAAACATACAAAAAAGATAAATCTTCAGTAATAGCTAATTTAGAAAATCAATCTACTATCTCAAAATCTCAACCAGAACAATCAGATAAATTTTTAGAGCTAAATCCTATTGATAAAAACATAAATGAATTTGACCAATCATCCGATTTAGAAATTCATTGTATTCATAGGCCTAGATGACATCCAACCTATAATGTTTAAAAGGCCAAGCACTATTATTCTCGACCATCACCAGTTGATTTGTTATTAGAAGAAAATCCATCCAAGTGAATTAAATTTGAAGGAAATGTTGTTTACGAGTGGAATATAGATGGATTATCTGAATATCGAATAATCAAAGTTGTTCAAAATATGTTAGTTTATGTTAAGGTATGTAGGATACAAAATCATCCAAAAATTAATATAGCCGCTGTAATAGCAATTGGTTTTATTGGTCAATTACATGGTTGGTGGAACTATGCATTATCTGCCGAACAACGATGAGAAATTTTAAATTTAGTCTAATGTGATGGTAATAACAATCCAATTTTAAATACGCAAGGACAAGAACAACCAAATGGTGTTTTATGTTTAAGTACTAACATAATAAGACATTTATTAGGGACGTTATTCACTGTAGATTAAAAAACTAGAGAACAATTACAGAGGCTAAGATGTAGAACATTAACAGATTTTTGATGGTATAAAGACACCTTCCTATCTAAAGTATATACATTAACCACAATAGATGCATTATTCTGGAAATAACGATTTATAGCAGGATTACCACCATTTTTTTCTGAAAAGGTTAAAATATTATTCTGTCAAAAGGGTGGTGGAACTATAAATTATAACAACTTTACTTATGGAGACTTGATCCAAACACTTCAAATGACTGGATTAACCATATGTAATGATATAAAACTAAAAAAACAATTAAATAAAGAAAATAAATTGAAAAATAAAGATTTAGGCGATTTTTGTTATCAATTTGGACATGATGCCAAAATAAGAACGTCCTCTAGGAATTCTAAAATCAAAGATGACTTCACCGATTTTTAATAATGAAAACCAAGACGCTTACTATAAGACGAAAATACAAAAGGAAATATAATAAGAACAATGAAAATAAAAATAAAATAAATAAATAAATGTTACAAATGTGGAAAACCATACCATTACGCAAACAAATGTCATTTAAAAAATTATAAGAAGAAAATAATGACATCCAAGAAGAAGCTAGTTCTTCGGAAACCTGTCAATGTTTAGATAATATACAAAATACTTGTACTTCTACCTCTGAAATAGACAATGAAATAAATGTATTAACTACACATGAAGAATTGATTTTAGAAATATGAGAGCAAATAGCAGATCCTACTTTAAAATATAAATATTATACATAAATTTTGAATGAAGCAAACAATGAGGGACAACCTCTCAGGGAATAAAGTCTAAAATTGATTTTCAAAAACAAATAGATTTACATAGTAATTATCATACTATGAACGATGTTTTAAATGCAATCAACAAAAAATGAGTTTTACTAACATAATCCACAATTAACTCTTTACAACAAGAAATAAATCAATTAAAAATCGAAATAAAGACTCTTAAAGATAGATTGACAAAATTAGAAGAAGATAATGTCAATTATGAGAATTTCTCTATCTATGAAAATAATATTGTTTATAGAAACACTTACACATTATACTCATCAACGATGGTTTACCCCAATCACTTTAAAAATAAAAAGATTTTAACTATACAAGTCATGCATTAATTGACTTTGGAGCAGACTTAAACTGCATTAGAGAAAGTTTAATCCCACTACAATAATGTAAAAAAAACTAATAGTTGAATTTCTACACCAGAAGGAAATAAATCCATCATTGAACTTAAAATTTCTATGACATATATTTGTAGAAATAATGTTTGTATACCCACTTCATTCATTATTGTAAAAGAACTTCAGCATGATATGCTTTTAGGAACTCTATTTTTACAAAAAAAACAACCATTTTATGTCAATACAGAAGGAATAAAAACTTTGTTAGAAAATAAAGAAATTGATTTTCCTTTCATTTCACCACCCAAGAATAGATATCTAAATCAAATAATAAACCAAATAGAATATAACCAAAATTATATAGGATTCTTAAAATCAGAAATTAAAAATCTAAAGACAGACCAAATAATTAACACCACATCTTTTCAATTAAAAATAAATACTTTTCAAGAACATTTAGTTAACAAATGTCGTTTTGATATCCCATCTCGTATTTTGAAATCGAAGAAAGCATTAAGTATCACTGCCTTATATTGATGATTTTCATGAAAATCACATTCCTACAAAAGCAAATCTCTCTCAAATGAGTGATAGACTATTAAATCTATGCGATGAAGAAATAAAAGATCTTTTGCAAAAGAAGTTGATAACTCCATCTAGATCTCCTTGGAGTTGTACAACTTTTTATGTCGAAAATGCCGCAGAATTAGAACACGGATCACCTAGATTAGTAATAAATTATAAGCCATTAAATAAAGTATTAAAAACAATTAGATATCCATTACCAAACAAAAATAATTTAATAAAACGAATAACCAATTCAATTATTTTTTTAAATTTCATCTTAAATCTGGTTTTTGGCAAATACAAAGAAAGAAAACAAATATAAAACTGCGTTCAATACTCCTTTTAGTCAATATCAATGGAATGTTATGTCATTTGGACTAAAAAATGCTCCATCTGAATTTCAAAAGATGATGAATGAAATTTTTCATCCTTATCATGAATATATTCTAGTATATATTGATGATATACTTATTTTTTCTAAATCACTGGATCAGCATTGGAAACATCTAAATACATTTCAACAAATTATAATAACTAATGGTTTAGTATTATCTCAAAAAATAAAGCTTTTTCAGACTTCAATAATTTTTTAGGTTTTAAGATTACAAATCAAACCATAACTCCTATAAATTGAGTTATTGAATTTTCAGAAAAATTCCCAGCTCAACTCACAGATAAAAAACAACTATAAAGATTTTTAGGATGTCTTAACATTTAACAGTTTTTATAAAGATGCAGCTAAAGATAGAAAAATATTACAAGATCTTCTAAAAAAAGATATAAAATCTCAATGGACTTTAGATCATACTAAAGCCATTCAACTCATCAAGTCCTAAGTTAAGTCACTCACATGTCTTCATTTAGCTAATCATATTTATCCAAAGATTATTCAAACAGATGCCTCTGATTTAGGTTATGGTGACATTTTATTACAAAAAACTTCCTAATGGAAATGAACAATTAGTCTGTTATACCTCAAAATTATGGAATAACATCCAGAAAAACTACGCAACGGTCAAAAAGGAGATATTAGCAATAGTTTTATATGTTCAAAAATTTCAATCTGATATTTTGAATCAAAAGTTTTTGATAAGGGTTGATTGCAAAACTACAAAAGAAATTCTTTTAAAAGATATAAAAAATCTAGTTTCTAAACAAATATTTGCCAGATGACAAGCTCTTTTAAGTATTTTTTATTTTGATATTGAATATATTAAGGGAGAAAATAATTCTCTTCCAGACTTTTTATCTCGAGAATTTCTCCTAACTCCTCAAATTCATTCTATACAGATTATGGCTGATAAAGGCAAAACCCTCATTACCTAACAAAAATCAACTTTTTCTAATAAATTTTCTCCTCTATTCAATCAATACAATAAACCTGATGACCGTTCCATTTATCACTGAAGTAATCACTATATAGTCATACTTCTTGAACATTCTCTTATAGAACAATCCTTAGAAAATCAAGTTAAAATCCTTATGCCTCCTACTTATCATTTTATCCCAAAACGACCTCAAATCTCAATGAAATTCTATGAAACTCTACTTTCTCAAACACATTCTCTAATTTTCGAACATTTCAAGAAACCAGGGACAGAAGAAATAGCATATTCAAAAATGAAGATTCAAATGGTTCTTACCGTGGAAGAATGGACTCAATAGAGTCTTATCAAGCAATAACCTTTCTCATCAATCAATGACAATTTTAACCACTCATTCTCCTCTGTATGTCAGTTACAATGATTATATCGAAGCATGGAAGGTTATCCTCTTCTACAAAGATCCCGCAGAAGGTCATTCATGGTATATAACATTCAAAAATTCACTACGAATCACCTTACCAGCTTGGTTCCTCTATGAATGGTGGCCAAAATTTGGCCCAATAGAACAAATTCTACCATCTAAAGTCAAAACTTTATATGAAAAGGAAAAACTTTCCTTTTCCAATTTATTTAGAAATATATCATTTCGTGGATTCTCAAGTGGAACTATAATACCTATAAGATCACCCATACATATAACATAACTTCTCATTATTTAATCCAAGAAATCCATGTCAAGTGGTGGGATAAATTTGATGTCGACTCTATTAAAGAAGGTTCATTTACTCCTATCAAAGATAAACCAATTCCCATAACACTAACAGATTTGGTTTTCAAACAACCATCCACTTCTAAGACTTATAAATAAGTCATTCTATAAAAGGAAGAAACACCTAAAAAATCAATTTAATAATCCTCCTCTAACCAATTATCTCCAGACCTCGCTACAACAATCCTTCAACATCTTTAACGAATGGAAGAACGAATGAAGAGAGTTGAAGAACTTCAATCAGCAACAACAAGAAATAACTCTTAAGAAGGGGCTAGTTCTTCAGCTCCTGATTTCTTTGAACTCTAAATCAGGCTCATGCCAACATTAAAACTTCAGGCCTATGTCATCATCAATCAATCAGGCCCATGCCAAAATCAATAATTCAGGCCCATGCCTCCAGGCTCATACCTGCTTTCAGGCCCATGCCATAAATCATATTCACGCCTATGCCTCCAGACTCATGTCTGCCTTTAGGCCCATGTCATAAATCATTTTCAGGCCCATGCCTCCAGGCCCACCAGCCTGCCTATTGGACTACGTCAATCATTCATTTATTCTCAATTATTCATTCAGCTCAATAATTCAGCTCCCAGGACCACCAATAATTCAGCTTACATCAGCATCACTCATTCAGCTAAATAATTTCTCTACAAGCACCAAACATGGGAACCACATCATTATACAACTCAACATCGTTCAAGCAGTTCAGATCATATAGATGTCTATCAATTCTTACATAAAGTATTTGATGTCTATTTTTCTTTATTTTTGTAGCAGTCTGTCAAGAATCTACTTTATTAAAGTAGATGCTTCGTGTTTTGTGGAAGATCTTTCACGCCAAGGGCTAGTTGGACTTCACTCCTTGTTAATAGTCAGTCCGGAATCATCTTTTTCAGATGATGCGTCTTTTTCTTTCTTTTTCTTTTATTAAAGCATACGTGAGTCAGTTGAACTATCTTTCCACGATAGTACGTCATTTGTCTTTTACTTTTGCCTGCACATTAAGTGTGGTATCTTTAATTGTGATTCATTCCTTTAACATCTTTATTAATGGCCACAATTTTCTTATTTGTTTATGATAGGCATATTCAAATTTTGAAGAGATTGTTCTATATCATTATAAGAAATTTCACTAATTGATTTTTGATTGTACTTTCTCAGGCTTCAATTTATGGTCTTGTAGGGTTTTAGAAGATGATGATGATTCAAACTTTACAGTTGGATTTTTAAATGAAAGAGCACCTTTCACTTTCTTAATTAATTCACTCATGTTTTATTTCTAGGGTTTAAGTTTCAACTTGGTCAACGGTTTACTGCTAGACTTACTCTCAGCTTTCTGCTAGACTTACAACGCGACTAGGAAAGTCTACATTTAATTTCCTAAGAGTGAACAAGAAATGAACTAATTTAAAAATGAAAGAAAAACTTTTAAAGCAAAATCACAAACTTAAAGTCTTAATTCAAAATCCTTTTGAAATTCTTTTGACAAATATGAAATATATACTTACAATTGGGAGTGATTGAGGAACTGATTGATTACTTGATGAAGACAGAGGAATTTGGCTCTGATACCAAATTGGTGGTGGGTGACGACGATATTGGTGAGAATGTATTGAACAAGGGTTTCTAAGATAAAAACTAAAGGGATCAATGGTTTCCAAAAATAAATAGATGATGAAGTATGATATTATATTAATATATATTATTATTAAGAAGTAGAGAACCTCACTTGATTTGAATGGCAAGAGACTTAATTCTCTTTAAGTAAGATATTAGTTTTGAGTTAAGTCCTTTAAATAAAGAAAAAATTATAATTACTTCCTCAATCAGTTTGACATGCTTATAAACTTCTTTTTTATAAAAATATCAATAGATTTACAAGTGAAAAGGTAAAAAATAAGTAACACATTCTCATACACACAATAGCTATATAGTTGTTAAAAACCTTATACGTATGCATATTCAATTTATGCTAATCTCAACTATACGAAAAATATTGCAGAAAAAAAATGCAGAAAAAAAACTATACGAAAAATATGCACACAAAATACATTTATTCAAGACCTCATAGATGTTGGGGATTGCCACCCAACCATAGAGGTGACAAGGCCGAAGCCACCATAAAGCAAAGCTTCCAACCTTCTAGCTCTCCCCTTACATGCACAGCTAGAGTCCCAACTCCTTTAGAGATAAGCTAAGAAACAAAGGTAATGATAGAACCAACGAGACACGAAAAAAAAAATGTTGTAAATTGAGTTGGAACTTGCTAGAACTAGAGAATGAAATAGAAGACTAAGAACTTTCACTACTATAAACTATTACTACAAATGAGAAGAGAATAAATGAGATAGTTGGAATGAGATGTTTTCATTCAACTTGGTGTGTGAATTACAATGAGGTTGGCACCCTTTATATAGGCCATTCGGTGATGATAATAATTGTACTTATACAATGTGTACAAGTTATACTTACACCACAAGTCATACAACACATCACAAGCAACATAGACAATACATGTTGTGCACTTAATGTCTCCAAATTAGCAACACTTAAACACTTAGTGTCCTTAAATTGACAACACTTATGCACTTAATGTCTCCAAATTAGCAACTATTACACACTTAGTGTCTTTAAATTGACAACATTTGTACACTTAATGTCTCCAAATTAGCAACCCTTAAACATTTAGTGTCCTTAAATTGACAACACTTGTGCACTTAATGTCTCCAAATTAGCAACTCTTACACACTTAATGTCCTTAAATTAACAACACTTGTGCACTTAATGTCTCCAAATTAGCAACATTTACACACTTAATGTCCTTAAATTTACAACATTTGTGCACTTAATGTCTTTAAATTAGCAACCTTTATACACTTAATGTCCTTAAATTGACAACACTTGTGTACTTAATGTCGCCAAATTAGCAACCTTTACACACTTAATGTCCTTAAATTGACAACACTTGTGTACTTAATGTCTCCAAATTAGCAATAATAATAATAATAATAATAATAATAATAATAATAATAATAATATTATTATTATTATTATTATTATTATTATTATTATTATTTGTAGCTATAAAAACAAACATAAAGAAAGACAAATGAAAACAATTTATATACCTTTCAATTATTTTTCAATTCAAATGAGAACTACAATACATTCTCAAAAATATATTTTTACTTACAATGATATCAGCATATATATTAAAAAGATAGAAACTTCCAACTATGCAAAACAAAAGTATAAGATGATATTTTTGAATTGATATGCTCATCTTTCTCAACATTACCACCGCAACAAAAACCTCATGTTCAACACTTTTCTACAACTGGAAAACAAACAAAATCAACACAATTAAATCAAGATATATATGAATCAAAATCATGAGGTAGTCAATATCATCATAAACCACTTTTTCAATATACATAATGAATTGGGCAAACTAACATACATAAACACATATATGTAATTTTCATGAACATATCTCCACTTAACAATAAGCAATTGTAATACCAAACAAGCCTCGAGTCAAATTGTAAACTTTCCAAACCAATAAAAATGATATATTAATTACTAGACATACATATACGGCTAAAATCTCTATAACTTGAAAATGTCAACTATACATGCAAACTTGTCTTAGTCCTTCAATGTAAATATACATTCATCATTGCATTTTTTTTTTCTTTAGTACTTGCATGTTTTCGAAGTAATTAAAGGGAAAAGTCTAATACACATGCTTTCAAAGTAATTAACAATAGGGCCTAATCAAATAGTTAATTAGGACATGATTTAAAAATCAACTGATTACAATAAGACATCACCGATCAAGATCAACATATTATTAATTTGCTTGACATGAAACTGATTATTTTAGATTAACAATTGGTTCAAGTCAATTGCAGGAGATAAAAAGAAACTACTGGTTATTTTAATAAGCATGAAAGTTTAATAAGAAAAATTAAGAAATTTAAGAAATTCACAAACCTGGTCATCAATGGAAATGACATTGTTTTTAGGTGTTGGAGAAAGATCACCCAGAAACCCCCTTAATAGTTCACAAAAGAGAGTTAAGATGGAATTAAAGAAATGCACAAACATCATTGGAAAGTGAAAGAATGGTTGAAATGAACATCCAACCTGTGAAAATAGCTTTTGAAAGAGTTCCATACTGGTGCGAAACTCATCCATATCCCTTGTGACACTGTTCAACCTTCTTTCATGTTCATTTGTGACATCGTTTAACCTTTCTTCATAGGCTTTAGTCACACTGTTCAACTTTTCGTCATAGTCCATCTTCATTGCGATTGATTTTCTCTTGGGTCATCTCTCATCGTTTAACTCTCCCTGGCCTTTTCTTTTGGGTCATCTCCTATGGCAACATGAAACAAAAAGATTAATTAATTTCAAGACTATATATATATATATATATTAAGTAGAAAGTAGTAGAGAACTTACATAATCGTGTCTAACTCTAGCAAAGCTTTTGGATCCAGCCGTATGTGACATCTTATAGTATGTTCGTGCCGCTTTACCCCTTTCAGAAAGATGCTTTAAGAAAATATAAAAAAGATGATGTATCACATTTATGATCCAATTCCATTAAAACACATGTTTGGAAAATGTGAGTGATTTCATTAGTAAATAAATGTAAGAGGATAAAACATAACAACTGATATCCAACATCCAACATGCTAGTGATTTAAGCCATAAATAAATCTGGCAAAAGAAAAGCAAAAAAGAGTGAATAAAAAAGCTCAAACAAATCCATATCAATATAAAAATAGAAAGCTCAAACATAATGTTTTTACTTCTCATTCCAATCTTTTTTTTCCTGTTCTTTTGTTTCTTTTATTCACATTTATTATATTTTTTTGTTTGTTTCTTAATGTTCTTCTCATTTTCATATTTTTTTTACATATTTGTTAACGACCTTCCTTTCTAGACTTTTTTTTTATCATTGACAATTGCTGGTTGGATATATAAGGGCTTACCGAAGGGACCCGACGTGATGGCACGAGTTTGCGTCGTTAGTAGCCTCAAAATATTTGTCTTTTATGGGAGAACATAATTCCTCGAAGAAACCCTTTTTATCGGCTCGAATTAGATAAATGAGTTTGAATTTATAGACTCAATTTCGATTAGATAAAGGAGTTTGAGTTTTGAGATTTAACAACACTTTGTAAATTATGTGTCTTGAGATTTAAAATTTAACAACATTTGTAAATTATGTGTCTTTAAATTTAAAATCTAACAACACTTGTAAGTTACGTGTCTTTAGATTTAAAGTCTAACAACACTTGTAAATTATATGTCTTTAATTTTAAAATCTAACAACACTTGTAAATTATGTGTCTTTAAATTTAAAACTTAACAACACTAGTAAATTATATGTCTTTAGATTTAAAGTCTAACAACACTTCTAAATTATGTGTCTTTATATTTAAAATCGAACAACATTTGTAAATTATGTGTCCTTAGATTTGAAATTTAACAACACTTGTAAATTATGTGTCTTTAAATTTAAAACTTAATGGAAGAGTTGGTGTATATTGGAGATGATTACAAGTTACATGACAATACATGGATAAGTGGTTATACATTGGAGTTGAATAGAAGTTATGTAGAGTGTACAAGTTACATTCAATGTAGAAGTCATGCTTGATGTTACAATTCAATGTGAGAGTCATGCTTGACAATGTGATCATTCATAAGCTTGGTTAAAGGGTCATCCAATTTACAACACTCCCCCTTGGATGACACTTGCTAAGAGAATATGCCTCGTTAAAACCTGTACTAGAAAAACCCTGTGGGAAAAAATCTAGTATAGGAAAAAAAGTACAATGTTCTCGTAAATCTTGATTTGTAGTATAATATTTGATTACCTCATTAAAAACCTTGCTAAGAAAACCCAGTAGGACAAAACCAAAGCTAAGGAAAAGAGTGCAACACATTGATACACTTTGAGAGAATATATATGCCTCATTAAAACCTTTACTAGAAAAATCCTGTGGGAAAAAAAATCTAGTATAGGAAAAAGAGTACATTGCTCTCATAAATTTTTTTTTATACGGAGTATAATAATGTTAGGACTGCCTCTTTAAAAACCTTGCTAGGCAAATCCAGTGGGATCAAACCAATAGCAAAAGGAAAATAGTGCAATACACTAATCAACCTTGATAAAGAGTTTTAATATTGTTAGAATTGCCTCATTAAAAACCTTTGCAAAGAAAACACAGTGGGATAAAACCAAAGCAAAGGGAAAAAGAATGCAATACACTAACCAATAACTCATTTTGATTCTCCCCCTCATGCTCACATGGGTGAGACATTTTGTTCATTTTGTTGCACATGGACATCGTTTTCTATATGAATCATTTAATGTTGAAGCATATGATTGTCACTCTTTTGTATATAGTACTTGCATCAAGTAATTGATTCATAACTTTGTTACTTCTGAATGATCATTTGAACTTCGAGTTCATATTAATTTATACATGGATCATAATACAACAAATTTAATGCAATTTGATGTGTTTCAAGCAATTTCACGTCATTCATTTTGGATTGGCTTATATCTCCCCCTAATGGTGGGAAAATTGTTTCATCAAAGTGACAATTAGCAAAACTTGCTGTAAATAAATTCCCTATTAGGGATCCAAGACATCTTATAATATGATTAATGGAGAGTAAATCAATATAAATTTCCTATTGATTTGCCTTTAGATAATCTCCAGCTGATAAAAAAATCCAGTTCGATAAAGGATGTCCGTGCGAATTTATGATATTTTCGCATTATTGATAATTATGGATAATCAAATAGATCTTTCCACATTATTAATGTCATTTGATTTATGACGACATTCGTTTTAATGTCCCTTATATATTCCAAAAGCCGGGAATATTATACTCAGATTAAATCATATTCATATAGATAAATTTTATATTATTCTGAGTAGAGTTCTTCTGAACAAGACATTAACAATAAAATTGTTGTATCCGATATTACCTTAACATTAGCCTCCGCTAAGTTCGAACTCGAGAAATATACACTTTTGTACATGCAAGTAGCACGATACATAAGACATAAACTCATTGCCCATATTTAGGTCACGATTTAAACACATCTCGATGTGCCTGTTTTATCGAGCCATTTTCAATGATAAAATTCATAATATTTTGCCTTTGATTTAGAAGGCATGGTAAAGGTCACAAAAATATTCGGGTATATATATGACAATATTTAGGCAAAATAGCATTTCATATATGACCAAAAAAATCACAATTATGAGCGCTCATTGTCAATAATTATTTGCCATTTGTAGTGATGCACCACTTTTGTTCCAATTTTTGGTGGAATTGTCAATACGACCTTTACCTGATATTTTCACCTTTTCCACGTCCATAAATTTGTTATTGCGATCATGATCATTATATGCAACATATGCTTCTTAATTTGAAGTTGAACTAATTGGACGAGAGCGATATTATATTTATAATATCTCATTATTTTACTCAGCTACCATGAGACAAGAAATCAATCCTTAATATTTATTGGATTGACGTGCGCACTCGATATTTGTTGCGGCAATAAATCGAGGCGGACCACGTGACTTTATTTTTTTTGTCTCATCAGTCATATTTCCACATAGCCTCAACATAGAGGTAATTAAAATTGTGAAATTATAATTAATATTTGATTGATTAAATTTTGTAGCTTGAGACTCAACCGCTCATTTTGAGCTTTTGTAGCATTACATTTTTTTTTGGTATTTATATATTTATAACTCCATAGGGTGAAAATATATATGAAATATTCACTTTTCAAATCTCTAAAGAGATATTGGCAAATGATTGTGTACAACATACATCCTTGCATAGATGTTAGCTTTATTCATAATTTGTAATATCTAATTATCATGACAAGAATTATAATAAGGTAACAAATTCAACTATGGTTGAATAATATTTTGAAAGTAAATGTAATATAAAATAATTTTCTCTTTTCTTTTATGTAAAAAAACATAACATATGATTAAGTATATGTTCACAACTTGATTCATTAATAATCAAATTTACTATTCGTATGAGTTGGTGAGACAACCTCTAGGTTGGGTGGCGAGACAAAATCTGCTTAATACCATGCCTCCTCGAACGGGATAACCCGTCTCCCTTTCAATGTTTAGCTTTACTGGGGACAAGGCTTACCCACTATCAACTTAAACTTATAGTATTATTTGTATTTAAGAGAAAAACTATATGTCACACACTGACTTTTGATTTCTGATGTAGAAGATCGTACAAGTCACAACTACAGAGCATACTTTCGCAATCGGTGACGTTTTAATGCATAGTATATGAATAAAGTATGCATATAGAAGTGATGCATGTAATAAAAGAAGCAACCATGATAATATAGAAATAAATTGAACTTATTTAAATAACAAAAGTTATACCTTCCTAGCTTTGTCTCCTTAACAAGCCTTCTTGAACTTCAAGGTCTCCTTAATGCTAGAGCAAGCTCATGCTGATAACGTGTTGTAAATTGAGTTGAAACTTGCTAGAACTAGATAAGGAAATATAAGACTAAGAACTTTCACTACTATAAACTATTACTACAAAGGAGAAGAGAATAAATGAGATAGTTGGAATGAGATGTTTTCATTCAACTTGGTGTGTGAATTACAATGGGGTTGGCACCCTTTATATAGGTCATTCGGTGATGATAATAATTGTACTTATACAATGTGTACAAGTTATACATACACCACAAGTCATACAACACATCACAAGCAACATAGATAATACATAGAAGAGTTGGTGTATATTGGAGATGATTACAAGTTACATGACAATACATGGATAAGTGGTTATACATTGGAGTTGAATACAAGTTATGTAGAGTGTACAAGTTACATTCAATGTAGAAGTCATGCTTGATGTTACAATTCAATGTGAGAGTCATGCTTGACAATGTGATCATTCATAAGCTTGGTTAAAGGGTCATCCAATTTACAACAAAAAAGACTAGTATCCCTTAAATAGGGAAGGGACAAGGGTGGAGAGGACACACGCCCCGAAACCGTTTGACTCATATCGCATAGCGCCCGCCGATCAAGAGTAAATAATATTTTATCATAAGTTTCAATAGAAGGTAGGTATATGATCAAATGCACAATGCAGTAGTGTTTCTTCAACCATCATAATTCTTAGCATCTAATTTGGGTATATAAGAAGAAATCGGAGCCGGGCATCTGGGCATGATTGGTGATGGGCATCTGGTATGTGTGGAAAAGAAGAAATCGGTATGTAACGACCTAAATTAATTAAACTAAGATTAACGTTAATCCTAGTTTAATTAATTTGGGCCGTTACATGGTATGTTTTCAGGGGTATCGAGGAATCTATACATGACACACTAAGCTTAACACATCGTCACCACACTGAGTGGTTTGAGACGAAAGGGAAACGCATCATGCCAGTGCTTGACAGTAATCCAAATCTAGCTACCCATTTCTTCAGGGGAAACATTATTTGTGTCGATGCAGCACGAAACCTGATTACGGGAGAAACGGGTCTTAGATAGATGTCACGCAATGCACAGGGCACAATTCAACTAGTTGGTTGTTCATATGTGGGGTTTACAATGGACGTTGATTGGGCTGAACAACTAGCCATGAACGAAGCGCTGGAGTGTGTAGTTTCCTCCCGTATCCTTATGGACAAAATCTACTTATTCTCTGACTCCATGAACGCCGTTCAAGGATCCTCTGTGGAGAGTGACCATGAATATCTAGCAGAAGAGGTGCGACAAAAGTGTACTATGCTTGGTGAATTCAGTTTCCATCATATACCCCGCACCTACAATGAGACAGCACATGTAATAGCCAAGAAGACGCTAAATTCGCAACTATCAAACTTATGGTTTGACTGTTTACCAATCGAGATTGGTAATCTTGTAATCAATATTTTTGGCTAATATAGTTATTTGACAAAAAAAAATAAAAATTGGGTATATAAGAAGTTCAAAATGCCATCCCGTGAATTGAAGAAAATACTCTACAGAATTCAACAAAAAGGAAGAAAAAATAGACGATGTTGATGAACTTATCTCAAGAAAAAGACTCTACGAAAAACCCCTGACAAAAATTGGGCAAAACAGAGCCCATTACACACAAAAAATCAAAAAAGAAATGGCTTTCTAATCAACTTCCCAAAACATACTGCCATTAACGCATCTCCTTTGCGCAGATGGTGATGCGCCTCCTCATGGGAGCTTTTGTGTTGGCAGAGGAGATCTAATCTAGATGTACAAATATTTTTTTAAAAATATCATTGAAAATGGTACGTACCTTGATTTTGATTGAGAAGAAGGAAGAAGTGTTGCAGTGAAGAGGAGAGTATGTGAAGAAGAGGAGTGGAAGCCGGAGTAAATAAAAAAGAAGAGAGAGAGACCCAAATAAAAAAGTTCGAAAAAAAATAGGAAGACCGAAAAAAACTAGGAAGACGGAAAAATATTAAGAGTTGGCATAGTTGGAATTGCGATCAACACAAAATTTGGGATGCATTGTAATTCCTTTATACGAGAGAAAATAAATTAGTTAAGATTTACTCAAATTAATTTCATGCTTTTACCAAACATTGGAATTTAAAATCTTTTAATTCTAATTTTAATTTCTTACTAACCAAATATGATAATTAAAATTAATTCTAATTCCCACCCTAAATTTCTATCAACCAAACACCCCCTTGGTTTTTATGTTTAAAATAGAACTTACTTCTTACAATTTAGTTAAAGGGAATGAAGATTTCACCATTGCCAGTATATGTGACGAAGAATCTGCATATGATATTCGTTATACCAAGGTTTTTCTTTTATTTTATATTAACTTACAACATTATGTTTGTAATATAAGTTAATTTTGCATTTTCCTTATTCTTGAAAATAATAGGAGAACTCGTCAAATGATGATTCAATTCAAAAAAGGACAATGAATTCAAGAAGAAGAGAAAAAGTATTGAAAAAGGCTCAGAAATTAATATGCGTTCAAGAAAATTTTGCTTAATTGAGTAAAGTTTTTTAAGTTATATATATCATTAAATAGTTATTAATGATCACTATATCTCTATCTCTATCTATATATATTATATTTGTTATGAAATGAATGGACACTTGTGCATGTATGTGACCACATTGTGAAGCATGGTTCTCACATTGAATTGTAACATCAAGCATGGCTTGCACACTTCATGTAACTTGTAATCCTCTCCAATGTACACCAACTCTTCCATGTATTGTATATGTTGCTTGTGATGTGTTGCATGACTTGTGGTGTATGTATAACTTGTACACATTGTACAAGTACAATTATCATCATCACCAAATGACCTATATAAAGGGTGCCAACCCCATTATAATTTACACACCAATGTATGAATGAAATCTATACATTCTCATCTCTAGTTCTCTTCTCTCTTGTCTCATCTTCTCTACTTGTTCTAGTAATTTTTAGTTTATGCCTTCTATGCTTAAGTCTCTAGCAAGTCCAACTTAAGTTCTAGTTGGCTTATAACTTAGTTTACAATACGTTATCAGCACGATCTTGCTCTAGCATTAAGGAGATCTTGAAGTTCAAGAAGGCTTGTTAATGAGACAAAGCTAGGAATGTATAACTTTTGTTATTTAAATAAGTTCAATTTACTTCTATATTACCATGGTTGCTTCCTTTTATTACATGCATCACTTCTATATGCATACTTTATTCATATACTATGCATTATAACGTCACCGATTGCGAAAGTATGCTCTGTAGTTGCATCTTGTACGATCTTCTACATCAGAAATCAAAAGTCAATGTGTGACATATAGTTTTTCTCTTAAAACTACAAACGATTAGTTATTGTTCTATTCTTGATTTTATAATACAAATAATGCTATAAGTTTGAGTTGATAGTGGGTAAGTCTTGTCCCCGGTAAAGCTAAACATTGAAAGGGAGACGGGTTATCCCGTTCGAGGAGGCATGGTATTAGGAGACTATGTCTCGCCACCCAACCTGGAGGTTGTCCCACCAACTCATATGAATAGTACATTTTGTTTATTAATGAATCAATTTGTGAACATATATTTAATCATATGTTATGTTTTTACATAAAAATGGGAAAACTATTTTATATTAAATTTATTTTCAAAGTATTATTCAACCATAGTTGAACTTGTTGCCTTATTATATTACCGACAAGAATTACTTGTCATGACAATTAAATACTATAATTTGTGAATAAAACATCTATGCAAGACTATGTTGTGTTATACAAAATTTAAATTATTTGCCAATATCTCTTTAGAGATTTGAAAATTGAATATTTCACTTTATATATCTTTTCACCCTATGAAGTTATAAATATATTAATACCAAAAAAGGTAATGCTCCAAAAGCTCAAAATGAGCGGTTGAGTCTCAAGCTAAAAAAATTTAATCAATCAAATATTAATTATAATTCCGCAATTTTAATTACCTCTATGTTGAGGCTATGTGGAAATATGACTGATGAGACAATAAAAATAAAGTCACGTGGCCCGCCTCGATTTATTGCTGCAACAAATATCGAGTGCGCATGACAATCCAATAAATATTAAGGATTGATTTCTTGTTTCATTGTAGCTGAGTAAAATAATGAGATATTATAAATATAATATCGCTCCCGACCAATTAGTTCAGCTTCAAATTAAGAAGCATATGTTGCATATAATGTTCATGATCGCAATAATAAATTTATGGACGTGGAAAATGTGAAAATATCATGCAAAGGTTGTATTGACAATCCCGCCAAAAATTGGAACAAAAGTGGTGCACCACTACAAAGGGCAAATAATTATTGACGATGAGCGCTCATAATTGTGACATTTTTTTGGTCATATATGAAAGACTATTTTGCCTAAATATTGTCATATATATATCCGAATATTTTTGTGACCTTTACCATGCTTTCAAAATCAAAAGCAAAATATTATGAATTTTATCATTGAAAATGGCTCGATAAAACAGGCACATCGAGATGTGTTTAAATCGTGACCTAAATATGGGTGATAAGTTTATTCTTGTGTATTGTGCTACATGCATGTATATTATAATATAAAAATGAATATTTCTCGAATTCGAACTTAGCGGAGGCTAATGTTCAGGCAATATCTGATACAACAATTTTATTGTTAATGTCTTGTTCAGAAGAAGTCTACTCAGAATAATAGAAAATTAATCTATATGATTTAATCTGAGTATAATATTCATGGCTTTAACTTCTGGAATATATAAGACACATTAAAACGAATGTCGTCATAAATCAAATGACATTCATAATGTGGAAAGATCTATTTGATTATCCATAATCATTAATAATACGAAAATATTGTAAATTTGCACGGACATCCTTTATCGAACTGATTTTTTATCAGCTGGAGATTATCTCAAGGCAAATCAATAGGAGACTTATATTAATTTAACTCTCCATTAATCATATTATAAGATGCCTTGGATCCCTAATAGAGAATTTATTTATAGCAAGTTTTGCTAATTGTCACTTTGATGAAGCAGTTTTCCCACCATTAGGGGGAGATATAAGCCAATTCAAAAGGAATGACGTGAAATTGCTTGAAACACATCAAATTGCATTAAATTTGTTGTATTATGATCCATGTATAAATTAATATGAACTCGAAGTTCAAAGGATCATTCAGTAGCAACAAGTTATGAATCAATTACTTGATGCAAATACTATATACAAAAGAGTGGCAATCATATGCTTCAACATTAAATGGTTCATATAGAAAACGATGTCCATGTGCAACAAAATGCACAAGATGTCTCACCCATGTGAACATGTGGGGGAGAATCAAAATGAGTTATTGGTTAGTGTATTGCATTAGTTTTCCCTTTGCTATGGTTTTATCCCACTGAATTTTCTTTGCAAAGGTTTTTAATGAGACAATTCTAACAATATTAAAACTCTGTATCTAGATTGATTAGTGTATTGCGCTATTTTCCTTTCGCTATGGTTTTATACCAATGGGTTTTCCTAGCAAAGTTTTTAATGAAGCAATCCTGACATTATTATACTTCATATAAAAAAATAAAAAAATAAATTATGAGAGCAATTAATGTACTTTTTTCCTATACTAGATTTTTCCCCACAGGGTTTTTTCTAGTAGAAGTTTTAATGAGATATTTATATTATCTCTAAGTGTATCAATGTGTTGCACGCTTTTCCTTAGCTATGGTTTTGTCCTACTGGGTTTTCCTAGCAAGGTTTTTAATGAGGCAATCAACAAATATTATACTACAAAGCAATATTGTGACGACCCCAGTTCCCCACGACACTGGGCCCCGCCCGACCTAAACCCACGTGGACCACATGACTCGTGACATGTATACTTTATGGGTCGTTACAAATATTATACTCTATTTATTGTACTAGATTTTTCCCAGGGTTTTTTCTAGTAGAAGTTTAACAAGACACATTCTTTCAACAAGTGTCATCCAAGGGGGAGTGTTATGAAATGAATGGACACTTGTGCATATATGTGACCACATTGTGAAGCATGGTTCTCACATTGAATTGTAACATCAAGCATGGCTCTCACACTTCATGTAACTTGTAATCATCTCCAATGTACACTAACTCTTCCATGTATTGTCTATGTTGCTTGTGATGTGTTGTATAACTTGTGGTGTATGTATAACTTGTACACATTATATAAGTACAATTATCATCATCACCAAATGGCCTATATAAAGGGTGCCAACCCCATTGTAATTTACACACCAATGTATGAATGAAATCTGTACATTCTCATCTCTAGTTCTCTTCTCTTTTGTCTCCTATTCTCTACTTGTTCTAGTAGTTCTTAGTTTATGCATTCTATGCTTAAGTCTATAACAAGTCCAATTTAAGTTCTAGTTGGCTTACAACTTAGTTTACAATAATATTTTATATATCTATTTGTGACGACCCCAAATTCCAAGGCAAACCGGGCACCGCCACGTTGCCGGACACGTCAACAAGTCATGCTACGTCACTTGCACACCTGTCTATGACGGCCCGCGAACTATCCGTCTTGTAATCCAACTTAGTAAATTTCGTTGTTTTAAAATATTAATATTCTATCGAAATATACTAAGTTAAGAAGTCTTACAACTTAATTTGTTTATTTTAATTCTTTTCAGGTTATTATTAATAGCGGAAGTCTTAATAACATGCATATAATTAATGTAAACAAATTATGCATTAATTAACAACCTATGGGGTGGAAACCCAACAAAATGATACCATGTATATCAGTTAAGGCGACAAAATGTATAATAGGTGTCAATATACTTGTATCAGGTGAAAAAGTCTCCCAAAATGAATCCCAATAAGTATGTATAAATAAATACAAACACCTACGAGTAAGCTAGTGGAGGCGCTCCAAATCAGAGGTAGTCGCCAATCACCGCCTTCCCCCGGCTCGTCGTAGGATCTGCAACTTGCCACCAACAAATAATGACAAGTTCCAGTGAGTAAATCCCTGAGAAATCCAGTTAGTATTCACAAGAAGTCCAAGAAAACAGCTACAATTCATGCATATAAAGTAAATGAACAGGAATGTAAAGCATGAATATTAGTCGTGAGATAATCAAGAATATGGAACGCGGGTGTGGTGTATAGCTGTCGAGCCCTAGGACGTAAATACTAAATCGAGAAGGCCCTAGAGGTGAGGAAATCCACACCCCCTCTTCACGGTCGAAATAAGGAACTCTGTTGGTCGGAAGGTAGACTTCCACCAAACGCCTCAAAGGAGAGGAAATCTGTGACGGAGGCGAGCCTCGCGTCAACTCGCTCTCGAGATCATCGACTCGCTGAGAGAATCTAACGCGTAGTCTAAGGTATGACCAACATCGTAGGAACAATCGGATCATCATCAACGAGAGAGCCGGAAAGGTGTCACACCGTCCCTTCAACCATACGCAAACATACGCGGGAATAGAGTAAACATGAAAACTGAACTGGCGAAAAGTAATGAGAAACAAATAATTCACAGGAAAAATAAATAAATTCTAAGCTGACTTTCTCGTGGGTTTACTTACTTCAAACAATCGCATATGTCTCTCCAAAATGTCCCGCTTACGCCTCGAGATACGCGCTCGATACCTGACTATAGTCTCGTCGGGGATCGATCGGTCCAACAACGCGCCACTGCGCCGTTGCTCCACGTCGTTCACCGCGCCGCTTGCCGCCGCCCGCATGCTTTTGCACCATTGCACGCGCAGCCGCCGCTACCTCCTCCTCGCCGCGTCACTTCTTCTCGTCGGTGCCGCCGCTGGAGTCGTCGCGCCGCCCATGTTGGAGCCGCGTTCTTCTTGCCCGAGACACCGCCCCTCCTCGCGCTTGGCGTCCTCCGTTGCTCAATCTTTGCATCGCCGCTCGTCTTCATCCCCACGCCGCGCCACCTCCCGGTCCGCCGCTAGCTGCTGCCGTCCGCGCCGTCGCGTCATCCGCCGCCGCGATCGCTCGCTTTGGTGGGACTCCCGTCTCTATTGGTGCCGCGCTCTCCGAGCCGCTCCCCTCTCTCCGCCGTCTCTCTCTCTCTCTCTCTCTCTCGTCTCTCTCTCTCTCTCTCTCTCTCTCTCTCTCTCTCTCTCTCTCTCTCTCTCTCTCTCTCTCTCTCTCTCTCTCTCTTTCTTTCATTTTTTCTCTCTCTCCTCTCTCATCTCTCTTATAATCCGATCTTTTTTTTCATACTTATTGCCTCGATTTTTGTATATGAATTAAACCCCAAAAAATACCCCATTTTTGCCAAAAATTGACGAAAATATCATTGTACTCCGAAACACGGGAATATCGCGTCTAAACCTTAACTTGACCTTATTTCGTGTCGATTAAATCCTTATCACGATGAGTGGGTCCCACATACGACCCTAAAAAGGCACGTGGCACGAGTTAGATTTTTAGGGCCGTTACTGTCTTCCCAACTAAAAGAAAATCTCATCCTCGAAATTCAAATTTAATTAAATATTTACCTTGGAACAAGTGGGGGTATCGCTCTCGTACGGTAGACTATCTCCCTAGTGAGGCCCTCGTTCTTATGATATTGTCATCGAACGAGTACAAGTGGTATTTCTTTCATTCTGAGAGTCTGTACCTTGCGATCCACTATCTCAATGGGGTGCTCCTCGTATGTCACATCCGGTCTTACCTCGATCCTAGTCATATCAACCATCGGTCTCGGTCCTGATATGGCTAGCCTCAACATAGAAATGTAAAAACATCATGCACCCCTGCCAACTAGCTCGGCAATCTCAACTGATAAGCAACCTTTCCAACTCGTCGGACTATCTGAAATGGCCAGATGAATCTCGGTGCAAGCTTTCCCTTGATCCCAAATCTTTGGTGGCCCTTCAAGGCAGAAACCTTCATGTAGACCCAATCATCCACGTCATAACTCAGACCATCGCGGTACTTGTTCGCATACTTCTTTTGTTTATCCTGAGCAGCTTGTAACCTCTGACGAATCAGCCTAATTTTCTCTGTGTGATCTACAACGATCTCAAGCCCAACGACAGCTATGTCATCGGGCTCTGCCCAGCAAGCTGGTGATCTGCATGGTCTCCCGTATAACGCCTCGAATGGTGGCATCCCAATACTAGTCTGATAGCTATTGTTGTAGGCAAACTCACAAAGTGGCAAAAACTCTTCCCATGACCCTCCAAACTGTAGCACACAAGCTCTGAGCATGTCCTCAAGAATTTGAATAAGTCTATCAGAGTGCCCGTCAGTCTGCGGATGAAAAGCCGTGCTGAACTGCAATCTGGTACCATACTGCTCCTGCATGGCCTGCCAAAGCTGCGAAGTAAGTCGACTATCTCTGTCTGACACTTATAGATATTGGTACTCCGTGTAGTCTGATAATTTCTCGCTCGAAGAGCGTGCTTAGATGTGGAAAGCTATATTTCATGGAGATTGGGATAAAATGCACTGATTTCGTCAGTCGATCCACGACTACCCAAATGGCATAATGCTTGCGCAAAGTCGTCGGCAACCCACTAACAAAGTCCATAATGATGTGTTCCCATTTCCACTGTGGAATAGGTAGTAGCTGCAATAGTCGTCCAAGCTTTCTATGCTCAGCCTTAACCTGCTGACACACCTCACAACTCCTCACATACTCGCTGACATCTGCGTTCATCCATGGCCACCAAAATAACCGTCGCATATCATGGTACATTTTGGTCATGCCGGGATGCACTGTGTACCTGGATTTGTGAGCCTCCTGAAGAATACCATCGCGTAACTCTGCCACTGTCGGAATCCACAATCTACCTCGGTGTCTCAAACACTCATCAACGGACTCGCGCCAATCTGGGTAATCTAGACTCTGTGCCATGTCCCTAAACCTCTGATATATCACATCAGCTCTCTGACGCTCCAAGACGCGCGGAATAAATATTGTCGGTACTCTCATCTGTCCACAAATATGTGCCTATGCGGTATTTGGAACCTCGACAAACTCATAATCGCTCGCGCTCGAGTAAACCAAACTCGTGGGTCATTTCGCAAGCTACTGTCTCACTGTCTGGTCCTCTCCTACTAAGGGCATCTGCTACGACATTCGCCTTCTCAGGCTGATACTCGATGGCGAAGTCGTAGTCTTTCAGCAATTCCAACCACCGTCGCTGTCTCATATTCAGGTCCTTTTGGGTGAAAAGATACTTCAAATTCTTATGATATGTATACAATGTGAACCTTTCACCATAAAGGTATTGTCTCCACACCTTTAGTGCAAATACAACCGCTGCATGCTCCAGGTCGTGCAGTGGATAGTTCCTCTCATGGGTCCTCAACTGACACGATAAATAAGCTATCACTCTGTCTCCCTGCATCAGTACGCATCCCAATCCGGTGCCACAAGCATCCGTATGAATAGTCAACTCCTTGCCCGGCTCTGGCAACACTAACAACGGTGCGGAAGTCAATTTCTTCTTCGACTCTGTGAAGGTTGCCTCGCATTCACTGGACCAATGGAAAATCACATCCTTCTTGGTCAATCTAGTCATCGGCGCTGCAATTTTGGAGAAGTCATGTACAAAGCGTCGATAATATCCTGCCAATCCTAAAAAGCTCTTGATGTATGTCACGCACTCTGGTGTAGGCCAGTCGATGATAGCGTGAGTCTTACTTTGGTCCACTGAAATCCTTCGCTCACTTATCACGTGTCCCAAGAATTTCACCTCAGAAAGTCAAAACTCGCACTTATTGAACTTGGCGTACAATCTGTGCTCCCTCAAAGTCTTCAACGTCTCTCTGAGATGCCTCTCGTGGTCCTCATGAGTCGTGGAGTAAATCAAGATGTCATCGATGAAGACTATCACGAATCGATCTAAAAACGGCCTTAAGACTCGATGCATCAAATCCATAAACAGAGCTGGCGCGTTTGTCAACCCAAACGACATGACAGTGAACTCAAATAACCCGTAACGTGTGTTGATCGCCGTCTTAGGTACATCCTCCTCTCTGATCCGCACCAGATGATATCTAGATCGCAGATCAATCTTGGAGAAGAGCTGTGCTCCGGCCAACTGGTCGAATAGGTCATCGATCCTGGGCAAGGGATACTTATTTCTGACTGTCACCTGATTTATCTTTTGGTAGTCTATACACATCCTCATACTACCGTCTTTCTTTCTCACAAATAAGACCGGTGCTCCCCAAGATGACATACTCGGGTGTATGAAACCCTTATTCGATAGATCCTCTAGTTAAGCCCTCAACTCCTCGTGCTCTGGTCGTTACATAAGGAAAGGTCCGCTCGCTATAGGCTATGTGCATGGCACTAATTCAATCATAAACTCTACCTGTCTGAGCGGGGGTAATCCAGGTAGATCCTCAGGAAAAACATCTGGGAACTCGCGTGCTACTAGGACATCCTCAAGTCTTGTCACTGGCCTCTTATCGGACTATACTATCCTTGCGAGGATCTCCATCTCCTTGGGTGGAATCAGTGTCGGTGTCACGGCCGGCGTAGTCAGTGGTGTAGTGACTATTGGCAGTATCTCGGTAGTAGTGGTCGTAAGCGGGTCGACGAAACGATCGGGCGACATCTCGTCGCTCTACATAGAGTGGCGGGCGGCGGCGAGTATGGCGAGGGCCGGTGTGCTCGCCGCTCGTTGCGTTCGAAGCAATCGAAGAATCTCCTCGAGCTGTAAACTATGGAGTGTGACCATGTCGCGCAAGGTCTGATCCGAGTCGGCAGGTATCAAGCCGCTCGTCTGGCCCCCATCATCCATATGAAGAACTGGTCGTCCATCCATGTCGAATTTGCAAATCGCGAACGTGCCGCATTTTAGCTTCGTAATACGTGTACATACGTATTACAATCAATATATACAAATATAAGTCCAAGTACTACCCGCTCACTTTGCTTCCCAACTAAAGATCTAAGTTAGGATCTTCGGGTTTCCACATCTAATGTTCGTTGTTGAGTTTTATTCGGTTGTATTAAACTTTCCCCTAGGTTCGCCTGAACCTAGGCTCTGATACCAACTGTGATGGCCCCAAATTTTGAGGCAAACCGAGTACCGCCACGTCACCGGACACGTCACCAAGTCATGCTACGTCACCTGCACACCTGCCTATGACGGCCCGCGAACTATCTGTCTTGTAATCCGACTTAGTAAATTTCGTTGTTTTAAAATATTAATATTCTATCGAAATCTACTAAGTTAAGAAGTTTTACAACCTAATTTGTTTATTTTAATTCTTTTCAGGTTATTATTAATAGCGGAAGTCTTAATAACATGCATATAATTAATGTAAACAAATTATGCATTAATTAACAACCTATGGGGTGGAAACCCAGCAAAATGATACCATGTATATCAGTTAAGGCGAAAAAATGTATAATAGGTGTCAATATACATGTATTAGGTGAAAAAGTCTCCCAAAATGAATCCCAATAAGTATGTATATGTAAATACAAACACCCACGAGTAAGCTAGTAAAGGCACTCCAAATCAGAGGTAGTCGCCAATCACCACCTTCCCCCGGCTCGTCGTAGCATCTGCAACTTGCCACCAACAAATAAAGACAAGTTCCAGTGAGTAAATCCAAGAGAAATCCAGTTAGTATTCACAATAAGTCCAAGAAAACGGCTACAATTCATGCATATAAAGTAAATGAACAGGAATGTAAAGCATGAATATAAGTCGTGAGATAATCAAGAATATGGAACGTGATTGTGGTGTATAGCTGTCGAGCCCTAGGACGTAAATACTAAACCGAGAAGGCCCTAGAGGTGAGGAAATCCACACCCCCTTTTCACGGTCGAAATGGGGAACTCGAAAGGTGACTTCCGCCAAACGCCTCGATACCCGAAATCTATAGTCTCATCTTGCTCGATCGATCGACTCGCCAAGAATTTCACGCGCCATGACCAACACCGTAGCAACAATGCTCATCATCGTCGGGTCACACCGTCCCTTCGACCATACACGTACCGCGGGAATAGAGTAAACATGAAAACTCGAACGCACGGAAAAATAATTAAATTCTAAGCTAACTTTCTCGTGGGTTTACTTACCTCAAACAATCGCAAATGTCTCTCTAAAACGTCCAGCTCATGCCTCTAGATACGCGCTCGATACCCGACTATAGTCTCGTCGGGGATCGATCGGAGCAGCAATGTGCATGCTGCAAGAATCGTCGTCCGCGTCCTTTCCGCGTCACTTCTTCTTGCCGGCGCCACGCTGGGTCGCGCTGCCGCCGAGACACCGCCCTCCTCGCCGGTGTCCTCCGCTCATCGCACCGCCGCTCGCATTCTCCACGCCGCGCCACCTCCCGGTCCGTCGCTTCGCCGCGCGTCGCGTCATCCGCCGCCGCGACTACGCTTTAGCTCGGCGTGACTCCGTCTTTCTGAGACGCGCTCCTCCCAGCCACTCCCCCTTTATCCGCCGTCTCTCTCTCTCTCTCCTCTTTCGCCGTCTCGCTCTCTCTTTCTCTCACCTCTCTCTCACCTCTCTCTTTCTCTCATCTCTCTCTTCTGCTCTCTCTTTCTTTCATTTTCTCTCTCTCTCCTCTCTCATCTCTCTTATAATCCGATTTTTTTTTCATACTTATTGCCTCGATTTTTTTGTCCGAATTAAACCTGAAAAATACCCCATTTTTGCCAAAAATGACAAAAATATAATTGTACTCCGAAACACAGGAATACCGCGTCTAAACCTTAACTTGACTTTATTTCGCGTCGATTAAATCCTTATCACGACGAGTGGGTCCCACATACGACCCTAAAAAGGCATGTGGCACGAGTTAGATTTTTAGGACCGTTACACTATATCTTATACCTATATTATCTCTATATCCCTAAAAAATCCTGGTTTCCCTTGTCCCCTGTTTTGTTTGGTCGTCGTTTTCACGTGTATAACACACGTGTGATTTGCCTTTTTGATTAACATCGATATGTGGTTTTCCCATCTCTATGTAATAATTGTCTTTCTTGTCGATCGAGTTTTGAAGATACGCCCGAATTCGCGCTGCCTTGATCTCTGTTTATCGATTTGATGTCTACACTCTCTCTCCGATCTTGAATCCTCTCTTCATTTAGTTGAGTTCTTAGTTGAGATGAAGTTTGGTTTTCATTTGATGGTTGGATTTTGCAGTTTCATATATGGAGTCTCATTGTGGTTAGCTCATATTTGCTTGGCATTAATCGTACCGTGTGATCAGCGCTCCCTTGATTGACATCGAAATGCGAAAGTAGATCTCGATGCATTTCTTGACGTCCAAGCGAGCTTCTCTTCTATCTGACGATTCGATGTCATTTCCAGACATTGCTATGACTTTTTTCAACTCGCGCAAGTCACATCATCTTATGTTTGTTGGGGAAGCTTTCACGCTGCCTTGGTCAAACATGGGTGAAGAACGGGTTTAAGTTTCTGAATGAGACTTAGTAAGTTTTTCTCCTTTCTTCTGGTACATAGAGAGAGTGGTGTGCGATAACGTTGAGCATTACTTTATGGCGACCTTGAAGAATCGACACACTGGGTTTGAGCCGGAGTTTTTTTTTATGTGATTCGGGAATTTTCTTAATGTTGTGTGGTTGGATCTGGTTTTTGAACTTGACCCAATTAAATTTTTTCGTTGGTTTTCAGATCGGGATGTGTAAGTTCTTATTTTGGTTGGAAAGTAATGGTTGAGATTTTAAATTAGGGGCTCAAAGTGGAGAAGGCGGAGCATAAGAATGAAACGAGCTTTGCAAGCAGATTCAAGAGGAGGGAGCGCCCTGAATTTCGACTTCTCCAAGAACAAGCTGGTCAAGTCCCGTATGCACCCTTATTTCCTTTCTTTTTGCTAGACTCAGTTTTTAATTTTGATGTCTTCTAACAATCAGTTTAACAATCTCAAGATTTGTTATTTAATATGGATCGATTGTTTCTATTGTTTATTCTGCCCAATGTTGATCATCCTTGTTTTTCTATTTTTAGGGTTTTGTTAATTCCCTTTAGAACTTTGAATTTGATTAGCAATCTGTAATTCTATGGATTTAAATCAATTTGTTGATTAAAATTGGACTGCATTGAAGGTATGTGTGTTGATTATTATTTTGTGTTTCATCTGAACTGGTTATGTTGTTTGCTTTTTGAACAACGAATTGGTTATTTTTCAATAATTTAATTTTGAAAGTTGTCTTTCAAATAAATGATGGATGTTAAAATCTATTGTAGAATCATGGGAGTTTGAAAGCTTAGATGTCATTCCACGTTTTAATTTTTATATAGAGTATTAATTATAATAAAATGATTTGTGTTGGTTTCACAATTTTTGAGCTCAAACTGGTAATTGGCAATGGAAGTTTCAAAATAACTCTTAAACATCTGCTACGAGGAACACAAGGCAGAGACTTTGAGCCCATTGCAGAGTATTTTTATCATACCCACGATATCTGATGTTATCTTGGTTGAGGAATGGAGAACAATTGCTAAAGGTCCAGTGTCAATGTATATTCAGTGTTACAATCATTGTTTAAGATTTTGCAGCCTGTGCCATTATATACAAAACAATGATTCCTTGAAAAAGACGAGATCCTCATTGAGTACATCAAGGAACACAACCATAATAGGAGATCTCTGCCTAAACTTGCAATAATTCATTATTAAGTTGTTTTCATTTGAGGTTTAATTAATGTTGTTCAAGTTTCTCGATGATTTTTGCTTTGATTTTACACTTTGTTTATCATTTGTTATTACATCATGCATAAGTGATCAGGTGGTTAAGCAACCAAAAGTCCTTTTCTTTCTCCTAAAGCACCAATATACCACCTGCGCAAGGCACCAATATACCACCTGCGCAAGCTTTCTCCTTATTCGTTTATATATCTCGACCATCTTCTCTTTTCAAGAATCAAGAATCAAGAATCAAGAACATGATTCATGAATTGGGGCTTCACAAGAAAAACTCTAAATCTCTTTTTTTTGGCACTCGATTATATATTGTTTTTGTTATGAGATTTTGAACTGTTAAGTTGGTGAGTATAGTAGAAGGGATGTTGCTCATATTAAGTGGGTAGGACTCTGTGAATTTCTTGGAAAAACAGACTGTAATAGGAGTCTATGAATGGTTAAGAAGTTCATGAGCAACATGTGTTGGGCATAACCAAAGAATTCTTAAAGAATGAGTGAATAGTTTGGAAGTGACTTGGGA
Organism: Stephania cephalantha; assembly: GCA_039657325.1. NCBI lineage: Eukaryota > Viridiplantae > Streptophyta > Magnoliopsida > Ranunculales > Menispermaceae > Stephania > Stephania cephalantha. The sequence goes on from CM077571.1 coordinate 36,131,216, forward strand.
CCTCATTCACACACAAGCTTTGCTTTAGATGCATTGGGGATATGCTGTTGCAAGGGTTTTTAACTTCATATTTGATCATGAATTGGGATGTATGCTTTATGTAGTTGATATTCTTACTATTTTGGTGTTCCTTTCTATTGGCAATGTGTTTATGTTGCTGCTTTTTGGGCAGCCTCAATGTGCGCTGCCTATGTTTTTCTTTTTTGTTTTGCATTTTCCATATGAAGAAAATAAACCACTCGTGGCCGAAAAATATTATAATATCTAGCATCATGTCTATGCTAAAATTGTCTATGCAAATCTTGATCAACTATTCAATGTCTCTATGGCAATCAAGCGCTTTCATTATTAGTCCAAGGCCGCATGCCTGTTTCATTTTTCTGAATAAAATCCATCTTGAAATTCTTATCTTACCATTTTCCTCGATTTGCACCATTTTCATTATATGACATTTCTTTACGTCTCATTGGTACAATCCTTGGTTTTCAACTCTCATGGCATGTGCTGAAACTACCTCAAATACTTAAATACATTCCTTCTTCAATTGTTATGATGTTGCATAGATATCACTCTTACATAGTCTTACTTTTATGGTCTCAAGAAAAGAAAATTTTATTAGAAAGAAATCAATTTCACTGCAATGCTCCATCATATTGGATCTATGGGAAAGGTTAAAGCTACTTTCATAAGTATTTTCATTCAACCAAATTGATGTTTGTTTTTGTAAGAAAAAGGATGGCAATAAAATTATAATTACTTAGCCTGACTGTACTTTAACTGATTAGAAAACTAATAAAGAAGAAACAAATTATCACTTATTTTTTTAATGATATTGTTAAAAGCATGTTTGGACTGTCATAATAATAGTGGATGAAACAAAAAATGGAGTGAATAGGAAATTAGAACTCTGGAGGAATACATTAGAATCTAAAGGCTTTAAGTTGAGTAGGACAAAGACCAAATACATGCACTGTGAGTTTAGAAATACTAGACATCGATAATCAAGAATCAAGAATCAAGAATCAAGAAAGGATGAGATATACTAGGCAACAATTGCTAGAAGGCAAATTTTAAGGAGCTAATTTGTTCAACTTCCAAGTAAAAAGACATTCTTTTTCCGTTTGAGATTACCACACTTTTTTGTAGTTTCTTTTGACCATGTATGATATGTGTTAAATAGTATTATGAATTATAATCTATATGTTATGGTCCATTGTAATTGTGTTCACCTACATGATGATCAAGTGTTTTATGAAATTATTTATTAAGCAAGTTTTAAATTTATAGTAAACCTTCCAATCGTAATCAAGTTCATATGGTAGATGAGATATTATGGACAAACGATAACTAAATCTTCAAAAAATTTATAATTTAAACATACATATTGGATTTAAAACCTTTTCAATTTTAAGGCTAAGTTGGTAGAATATAATTCTCTCTTCAAAGAAATATATGAAAACGTGGTACTTGTTTTCTCTCTCTAATTGTTTACTATAGAATTGTCATTATGCATTTAGAAGCTCATATAAACACATTGATTTGCTCTATCAGAAACGCGTTTACTTTCCTTAATGTCTTAGGTTATTGATCTTAAGGATCTAAAGTTGTTTGACTACTATCGAAAAAAAAAAACGCAGAGTGGCATCCTTCTTTATTATACTTGTTGAACTTTATTCGACGACTGGCATAGCTAATAATACATGCCTACTTTCTTTTTTTCTTAATAGGGTGTTTAATAAATCTCGCCATGATTATTAAGGGTAGTTTCAAACATGAAAATTGAACATCCAACTAATGTTGTGTTTCTAATTTGCTTTTCCTTTTTTTTTTTCGCTTTATTTCTTTATTTCATGTATTTGTCAATAAAAAAGAGGATTTTTGGCGCCTCTTAGAGCAAATAATGTACTAAGACTTATTGCAACATGTGAGATTTGCATGTTTTTTGCAACTTCACTTCCATTTTGCCGATAGACATCCGGATCGCTTTTAGAATCTAGACTTTATTTTCTCCTTCTCAAGTAAAAAAAATATTTGCATGGATTATATCATATTGAATTATAAGTACATATAACATGATATGTGGCTCTGATTTGTTCAACTTGTTATTGTCAATTGTTTAGCTTTTAGTTTTGCTTATGTTTTATTAGAGTTCCATTTAGTATTGACCTATTTTGATGTATATGAATGAGTTTCTCTAATTTGGAGTTGTTTAGCTAACAATCATACCTCTTCAGATTTCTTTTCCATATTCGACTTCTTTTTGAAAACTTGGTTTAGTTTATTTCATGCAAGTTCTTTTTTTATGTCATGTTCAATTCTTAAGCCGAATTTAGTTGAAAGTCTAAACACTAAACAAGTACTGCAATCTTGTTGGCTAAAATAATGTGTGGTTTTTAACCTCTTCTTCTTAAGTTATTCAAGTGGTAGAAAGAAATTACATCATGTGTTAGCTATGCACAAAATATGAACAATGTGACCAAATGACCCTTAAGCTCCTATGTTTATAAGTTCATAGCTTCTTTCAACCTTCTTTTCTTTAAAGAATTACTTTGATGATTATAGACAAAAATTACTCTTAATCCTCTTTGTTTATATATTCACAATTCGAATAATAAGATTTCTTGGACTTTTGAATGAGATAAGAATTTATACCATTACTTCTAGCTTTTTTTGGTATGGTCATAATTGCATTCAGGAACATATTAGCTTCACTTGTGTTGTGTATTGTGCAGGTGTTGATTATTGTTTCTAACTTTCTTTGGTTTGATTATAACTATATTCAGTAACAAATGAGCTTCACTCGTGCTGCCTATGAGCTTGTTGAAGTCCTTGTATTGATGTTTTTCCGTTGGATTTGCTATTAGGCAAGAGCTTCACTTGTGGAGGAAGATATAATGGTCATTGGTTTCCTAGAAGTATAGAGAATTGAGAAATTGTCGGTTGTAAGCACCCACCAAGTTTGAAGTTGAGGAGAAGCCTACAACCACTGGTTCTTTCTTTGTTAATATCTTGTGGACTGGTACGAGGGGTGAAGACTAAAGTATCTTGGCATTGTTCAAAAAAAAAAAAATTCATGTAACTTTGTGCTTCAATTAGTTTGACTTGTCATTAGTTATTGGTGTATGCATGAATTATTGATATTCTTAGATGGGTTGATCTTTTTATTTTGTGGTTTCAATTTAAGTGATTATAAGTGTTTTTAAAAAGAGTTTAGATGGGCTACAACATTAATACATAGATTCGATCTCAAATTAGTTGGAGCCGGCTATACGATAAATTCTTATATTGCACTCAATTTAGATTATTTGGTGGCGTGCTTTCTAAATCTTTTAAATTATTTGTAATTAATGTGTCTCAAGTTAGGTTTGATCTATTTTTATGTCATCAAATTTCTTTACTTTTCTAAAGGAGTAGTTGTAGGTCATCTTTGGATGTGTCTAAATCAATGCAACTACCTTTCCTAATTAATTTTTGCATCAATTGGTGCTTCTCATTTCTTTTGAATTTTTGTAACAGTTTAAAATTACGAAAAGATTGGAGCGGTGTCATGCCTTTTGAAATGACATAAGTTCTCGTAAATAAACGAAAAAACCGTTTGCCTAATCAAACCTATATTAAGCAATTTCACAATATTTGAGGTGTCCTTAACCATAAAAAATAACGTTTCAGTTGAACTGAACATTGTGATGGATTTTAACTTGCGATTTGCGAAATTACTTTTGAACAACCTAAGAAAACGTTTTGTTGTAGAAATTGATGATGACGCACTTTGGAAAAAATTGTAAGGAACATCTTTCTTTTTTTAATATATTCATGCTATGGTATCTTAAAAAGTTATCGGTATGAAGTCGTTCCACATTTTTTCATTGTGAACACTGAATGAATTTTTGTAGTTTGAGTTTTCAATTTTTAGATAAATATTAGAAATCAAAACATTGTAAAATAAAATTTGAATATATATAATCCATTTGTACTTTGTCGATTATTAAAACATGGTGATAGAATAAACTTCCCGCGAGGGTAGCGAGCGAGTTCTCACATGAAAAATTGAAAAGTACTAGCAAATCTCGATGATCATGCGTTTCTTGTCGTTCAAGATACTCGAGATCAATTTTGTTTTCTTAGCTTGGTCACTTCGTGCGCAAGTCATCCCAAGGAAAAAGCCCTAAAGTCTGCTTGCTCAACCACGTTATCTGCAACATAGTGTTCACCTCATTTTCTGATCAAACCATAAGCTTTGATTGGTCGAACAATGGTGCAGCAGAGCCCATCAGGGAACGGCGTGGAGTGAGACGAAGAGCGAGAGGAAGGCAAAGAAGAGGACGAAGAGGAAGAGGAGCCGAGGCTCAAGTACCAGAGGATGGGAGGGAGCATACCTTCGCTCCTCGCGAACGACACCGCCTCTTGCATTCCAGTGGCCGAGCGGATGATCGCGCTTGGCACTCAAGACGGCACCGTCCCCATCCTTGATTTTCTTAAAAATCAGGTTCAGTCGCTTCGTTTCAAGTTTGAATTTTTTGGAATTTGGTGTTTTGGTTGATTGGGTTTGGATTGTGTTAGGGTTTTGGTGGATTAGGGCATTGAATTTATGCGTAGTTGGCGTTGAATTCCTTTTTTTGCTGTTTTGATGAAGTTTTAGGGTTGGGTTACTAGGTATAGGTAGGATCCTCAACATATGGGCATTGATGATCCATACATGATCGGTTGTTGATCATGAATTTGTGTTTCTTACTATTGATGAATGATTTGAACTTGAAGGAGCTCATTTTGATCAAATTCTTATTAGTTAGGTAGGATCCTCAACATCCGTGATCACGCGATGGATACGTGTTCATTGGTTGATCATAAACTTGTGGTTCCTACAATTGATGAATAATTTGGTCTTGGAGGAGCTCGTGTTGGTCAGATTCTTGTTTTTGAGGTAGGATCCTCAACATTCGCGACTAGGTTATCGATGCGGGTTCATTGGTAACATTTAGGATCCTCAACAGTTGGTTTCCTTTAAAATGCATTATGCATTATGCTTGATTACTTTCTGCAACCTTTAGAATCTAATATATGTGATCAGTTAATTGATATGATACATGAAAAATGAAAATCAGTATGTATGCTATTTACTTTGCCATTAATATGCATAATTGTCCCGCATTTTTATGGCTTATGTTGCACTCGTAAGCTTGTGTTTGCCACTTGACTTGTTTGATTTCATACTGATACGAGAGAGTAGCTCCTTTTGGAGCTAAGTGATTGGCCTCTGTTCATCTTTGTCCAATGTGAATGTCTATGATTGTTTTTCTTGTGAGTTTTTTAGGTTCAATTCTTGTTGGGTTTTGGTTATTTCTTTGTTGAGGTTTGTGCCTGCAATGTGATTGACGAATTGTCCTAGAGAAAATGTGAAATGAATTTGGAGCCACATTCAATTGCCATGCATATTATGTTACTTGACTTAAATCAATGAGAGTAGTACATTGGGAACTCGGTTTGCGTTTCACTACGTACATCAGATTTTCAACTGCTATTCAAGTAGTTGAAGATTTGAATCAAAAGGGTGTTGTTGACACTACGGTAGATCCTCGGATACTCCCTTGCCTATTGAAAACTTAGGCTTTTATCACTTATATTTCTAAACAGGAACTTGCTAGGATGTTACTCTTGTTATCACTTTGTTTTATTTCATTCAATATACTTGAGTTGTTTTTAGCTTAGGGAATGTGATGAAAAAGCCATGCTTGTTTATTTCTATCTTTTGATATATTAGTCATATTCCCTTAATAAACTAATAGAAACTTGGTTTTATGCTATGTTTTCTTCCCTTTTTTCTTTTTGATTAAGGTACAAATCTGTAACATTAAAAATTGAAGGAATTCAATGATATATGGGTTGGGGTAAGATTTAAGATATGCATTTTTGGATAATAACTTAAGATTATGCCTTAACATATGAAGGATTCAAAAAGGTTGCCACAGCACATAATCATTTGCAATCGGGTTGAGTAGAACTGTTTGATCCATGTAGCCGACCCCAACTAATTTGGGATTGAGCCTTTATTGTCGTAAGTTGTTTCTTTTTTTTTTTTTCTTATTATTTATTTTTAGAGAAATATTTACTTTTATTTGATTTGGAATGTTTCTATCCCAACTCCAATGAGTAATTTGTTAGCATCATAGTGGTTGGTTTGCCTAATTTTTTTTCCAAATCTTAATTATATACTTTATCCATTTGTTTTGCTTGGAATTCCATGTATAATCTTAAGATTATTGAGTGTGTTTTGTGAAGCATTTTCAGCAGTAGGAACATTTTTTTCCATGTCTACCAATTGGAAAATTGGCCCTCTATATATATATATATGGCCCTGTTTGATTGCAAGGAAAATATTCCATAGGAAAAGAACATTTTCTTAGGAAAGTTTTCCCGAGAAAATGTTCATAAAATTTTTTTCCTATATGTATTTGATTGCACATATAAGAATTTTTTCCCTCAAAACTCGCCAACAACAGTTTTGAAATAAATATGAAAACTTACCATATATATTAAACATATTAATTTTCAAATTTAAAATATAATTTTAATATGTCTTAATATTGAAACTCACATTTTCTCAATAGGAAAACTCAATTTGTCCTCCATAATAGGTTGAAAAATATATGGGCTTAATATGTAAAATTGAAAATTGTGATAAAATGTTCCGCGAGAAAATTTTGGCTATCTAACGCATGAAAATATCATTTTCCCGCGGAATTTTTTATTTTCCTTGGAACATTTTCCTTTTCAGTCCAATCAAATAGGGCTTTAATTAAGAACAAAATGAAGATAATCTAAAGTAAAAATAGATTAGGTAGATTTAATTGTGAATATCCTGTAAAAAAATGTTGAAACATTTTTGTCAATAATTGATGGGAAGATGATTAATTAGTGACGTGTAGCTTCTAAATTCTTTTTTCTCTGTTTTTTTTTTTTTTTTTTTTTTTTTTTTAATTTTCAAATCTTATTGATCAAAATTCATTTTCTTTTATCTCTTTGTTGTGAACTCATTTATCTATCTCTTTGAAATTATTAATTTAGTTGATTTTTTTATGTTGGCAGTAGTATTGATGTTTTGATATGGTGGTTTGGAGCTCAAGGATTAATTGATTATTTTTGTTTAAATTGACTCAACTTGTCAACCTAATCAATTTTGCAGAACAAGGCATGAATAACCTATTTCTTATTTCCAAAGTTCTCTTTGAAGTTGTTAGCTATTGCTAATAGAAATTTAAGTTGATTTTTTTTTTTTTTTTGTTGACAACTTAGATCTCTGGGAAATGTAGTTGTAATTGTAAGGAAACATAACCCGTCTTAATTAACATCTTTGAGTTCTTTATTGAGTTGTTGCTTTTAAAGAAGCGTTGCAGGTTTGCACAGAGGTTGCATATGGGTAATAATAATTCTATATTGGTGGAATTGGGGATAGCAGAAAAGGCGAAATTATTTTTAGGTAAGATTTATATCTCTTAATCATCTTTTTAATGTTCATTTCCATTCTTTGAAATTTTTTGTTGGTAATCTAATTAATTATAGGGCATTTCTTAATTGAAAGTGTGAACTATTGTTTTATTTCTAAATTTCTTTTCTTTGCTTTTTTTTGTAGTATTATCGAATGGATGATGGATGGTTCATTTTCCGCTAATATTAGTAGTTTGGTATATCTATGAGAAAAGGGAATATGTAGCTTACTATTGCAAATCAATCATGGTTGCTGATTTGTGGCCGAAATTGTTTTTTTTTTTTTTAGATTTTTTAGTTATATTTTCACATTTCTAGGTAAATATTAATTTTTTTTTGGATGTCTTTGGTCTTCCCTCTTATTTTTTTTGCCCGAGATATATGGGCTCCTTAATATTGATTTTCACTAGAAGCATCACTGATCCTTTCTTTTCCCTCATGTGAATTTGTATTACTTGATTTCACTTGTATGGATGGATTCTTAAGGAATATAGTTCATTGCTTAATCCACATTTTACATTACTTACACAAGTTGTGCTACTGTTTATTCAGACCCAACAAAAAAAATAAAGTTGATTGGAAGAACCGGGTATGTTAGTTCTTAATTTGGTGTTCATAATGATAAAAAAATATGAAAACATGATATTGTTTTCTCTCTCGAATTGTTTACTTTAGAATTGTCATTGTGCATTTAGAAGCTCATAGAAACACATTGATTTGCTTTGTCAGAAGCGCGTTTACTTTCCTTAATATTTTAGGTTATTATTGCTAACTGCTTTGCTACTTTGAAAGACAAGTTAAAGAGTAGATTGGTTCAAAAAATCTCTACAGATGAATTGGGTTGGAAGTAGGTAAACAACTTTGAAATTTTAGTTCAAGGACCAAGATCATATTTAGATTTAATATTTGACGAAGGCTTTTCTTCTAAATATTAATTTTAGGTATCGAGTTTTCTTACAAACTGGATAACATTTAATGTGCTGAAGATAAGAAGTTTCATTCGTAGTTTTTTGGTTTAAACCTCCAACAAAATAAAAAATTCAAAATGATGGTAACCAAGTTATGAAATTGAACTTACTTTGTCTTTGAATGATCTAAAGTTGTCAATAAGATTTAGAAAAAAAGGTGGTTACTCTTTTACTCTCCCTTCCTCTTTTTATTTTTTTTTTTTTTTAAAAATTGAATAACAAAACTGAACCAACCATGGATCAATAGTACATGCCATGGGCTTAATTTTTCCTTTTTATATAAATGGTGTCTAAAAGCTTTTCTTTTTAACAAAAAAGTTATGGAATGCTGATTTTGTTTAAATTTGTGTGAGTGAACAACCACTAGAGTTGTTAGACCACTATTAAAAAAAATGCAGAGATGCATACTTCTTTATTACTCGTTTAACTTTATTCGACATCCGACATAGCTAATAGTGCATGCCTACTTTCTTTTTTCCTTAATAGGGTGTTAAAAAAATCTCGCCATGATTATTAAGGGTAGTTTCAACATGAAAATTGAACGTCCAACTAATGCAGTGTTTTAAATTTGTTTTTCCTATTTTGTTTCACTTCATTTTTTTATTTCATGTGCTTGTCGATCAAAAGAGGATTTTTTCCACCTTGTAGAGCAAATAATGTACTAAGACTTATTGCAACATGTGAAATTTGCATGTTTTTTGCATCTTCGCTTCCATTTTGCCAGATGGACATCCGGATCGCTTTTAGAATCTAGACTTTATTTTCTCCTTCTCAAGTAAAAAAAAATATTTGCATGGATTATATCATACTGAATTATAAGTACATATAGCATGATATGTGGCTTTGATTTGTTGAGCTTGTTATTTTTAATTGATTGGCTTTAATTTCACTTATGTTTTGATAAAGTTCCATTTAGTATTGACCTATTTTGATGTCTACGAATGAGTTTCTCTAATTTTGAGATGTTTAGCTAATAATCGTACCTCTTTAGATTTCTTTTGCATATTTAACTTTTTTTTTTTGAAAACTTGCATTAATTTATTTCATGAAAGTTCTTTTTTTTTTTAATGTTATGTTCAATTATTAAGCCGAATTTAGTTGAAAGTCTAAACACTGAACAAGTACTGCAATTTTGTTGGCTAAAATAATGTGTGGTTTTTTAGCTCTTCTCCTTAAGTTATTCAAGTGGTAGAAGGAAATTACATTGTGTGTTAGCTATGCACAAAACATGCACAATGTGACCAAATGGCCCCTAACCTCCCCTGTTTATAAGTTCATAGCTTCTTTCAACCTTATTTTCTTTAAAGAATTACTTTGATGATTATAGAAAAAATGACTCTTAATCCTCTTTGTTTACATGCACAATTCAAATAATAAGGTTTCTTGGACTTTCGACCTTCTTTTCTTTAAAGAATTACTTTGATGATTATAGAAAAAAATGACTCTTAATCCTCTTTGTTTATATGTTCACAATTCAAATAATAAGGTTTCTTGGACTTTCGAATAAGATAAGAATTTATACCATTACTTCTAGCTTTTTTTGGTATAGTCATAACTATATTCAGAAACAGATTAACTTCACTTGTGATGTGTATTATGCTGGTGTTGATTATTGTTTCTAGCTTTCTTTGGTTTGATTATAACTATATTCAGAAACAAATGAGCTTCACTCATGTTGCCTAAGAGCTGTTGAAGTCCTTGTATTGATATTTTTCCCCATTGGATTTGATATTGGGCAAAAGCTTTAATTGTGGAGGAATATATAATGGTCATTGGTTTCCTAGAAGTAGAGATAATTGAGAAACTGCTGGTTGTAATTACCCATCAAGTTTGAAGTTGAGGAGAAGCTCACAATCACTGGTTCTTATCTTGTGGACTTGTACGAGGGGTGAAGACTAAAGTATCTTGGCATTGTTCAATTTTTTTATTTTTTATTTTTTATTTTATGTAACTTTTTGGTTGAATTAGTTTGACTTGTCATTAATTATTGGTGTGTGCACTAATTACTTGATAATCCTAGATGGTTGATCTTTTTATTTTGTGGTTTCAGTTTAAGTGACTATATGTGTTTTTAAAGAGAGTTTATATGGGCTACAACAATAATACAAAGATTCAATCTCAAATTAGTTTGGGCCGGCTATAAGATAAAATCTTTTATTGCACTCGATTTAGATTATTTGGTGGCGTGCTTTCTAAATCTTTTAAATGATTTGTAATTAGTGTATCTCAAGTTAGGTTTGATCTACTTCTATGTCGTCAAATTTCTCTACTTTTCTAATGGGGTAGTTGTAGGTCATCTTTGGATGTGTCTAAATCAGTGCAACTACCTTTCCTAATTAATATATGTGTCAATTGGTGCTACTCATTTCATTTGGATTTTTGTAATAGTCTAAAATTGTGGAAGAGATTGGAGCGGTGTCATGCCTTTTGAAATGACATTGAAATGACATAAGTTCTCGCAAATGAATTAAAAAGTTGTTTGCCTAATCAAACATATATTAAGCAGTTTCAATATTTGAGGTGGTCTTGAACCATCAAAAGTAACATTTTCGGTTGAACTGCCTATTGTGATGGCTTTTAGCTTGTGATTTGAGAAATTACTTTTGAACCACCTAAAAAAATGTTTGATGATGCACTTTGGAAAAAAATTGTAAGGAACACCTTTTTTTTTTTTTTTTTTAAAATATATCCATACTATGGTACCGTAGTAAGTTATTGGTATGAAGTCTTTCCACATTTTTTTCATTGTGAACACTAATGATTTTTTTTTATCATTGTGAACACTGAATGAATTTTTGTAGTTTGAATTTTAAATTTTTAGATAAATATTAGAAATCAAAACATTGTAAAATAAAATTTAAATATATATAATCCATTTGTACTTTGTCAATTATTAGAACAAAGTAATAGAATAAACTTCTCACGAGCTTAGCAAGCGGGTTCATACATACGAAGCACGTTTAAAAACTAGTACTTTAAAAAAATATTATTATGTTTTTCTTTGGCAGTGACGATCAAGAGGAAAAAGTCAACATCAATTTGAAGAGCTTGCACACTACAATATCTCAATGAAAAGATAAATCGATTTTTTTTTTTAATTTTAAATGTATACTTCTAAGTTTTAATAGACATTTAATATTTTTGTTGTCATCTCTTAAAATATTTATTTTGTACAATTGGTTTTATGAAGTATATTTATTTTAATTTTAAAACTAATTATTGGTTATTTATTTGTTTTAGTTCTATTTTATTTATTTAGCTTAATCTTAATTTATGATAATTCAAAACTCGTGTGAAGCACGTGCATCGCATGTGCGTAGCACGTTATGAAAACTAGTATGTATATGTACAAAAAAGTATAGAAAGAAGATCAATGCACATATATGTCATATTAGTGAGCACGGTTAAAATAGTGTTGCGTTGTGTTGTACGGTTGGTGAGCGCCAAAAGTTGTGTCGTAGCGTACGGCTGCGAGTGGGTACATGACACTATGGGATCAAATCTTGTTGGGGTATCTATCTGGGGTTTAGATAGAGGAAGTTTTTTCTGTGTTTAAACTATCGATAGTGGATTGCCTTGTTCCTTGCCCGCGGTCTTTTCTTTGAATTTAGGGTTTTCCATGTCAATTCTTATGTTCGCTATTTTATCTGTGGTTATTTATCTTTGGGTGTACTCGTGTGACTGCGATCTTTGGTCTTCCACGATGATTCATCACAACAACTTGGTATCAAAGTCAAACATTCCGATCTGTGGGGTTACACAATTAAAGTGAAGTTTCAGAGATGTCGACATAGACAAGTGCGATGAAGTTCGATGTGGAGAAGATCGATAGGAAGATAAATTTTGGCTTGTAGTAAATTCAAGTCAAAGATTTGTTGATTCAATCTGGGTTACGTCAAGCGTTGAAGGGTTGTGGGAAGGAAAGTGATGAGAATTATGAAGAATTGGATTTGAGGGCAGTGAACGTCATAAGACTCAATTTGACAAAGAATGTTCTTTCAAACATGAGGAATATTTCTTCTGCGAAAGGTCTTTAGGAGAAATTGGAGGCTATGTATATGACGAAAAGCATATCAAATCGTTTGAACTAAAGGAATGATACCATCACCTGAATATGGATGAAGGTACACGTTTTACTGATCATCTTAGTGCTCTTAATGAGATTGTCTCGGAACTTGAGGAGTTGGGAGAGCAAGTCAATGCTGAGGATCAGGCGCTCAAACTCATCTGGTCACTTCTGCCTTTTTTCAAACACATGAAGCCAACACTGATGTACGAAAAGGAAACCATAAATTTAGCAGAGGTCACTACCATGTTAATATCTGAGGAGAAATTGATGAAAGGTGAAAACAGTTCATCTGAAAGCTCAAGTTTGGTAGTTGCTGAGAAGGGTTCCAAGAAGTACGAGAAGTGGTCTGTTGGAGATGCGGTCAAAGAGGGCATCTCAGAAGAGATTGCGGGAATAAGAAAGATAAAGGAGCGCGTTCGGCAAAAAGCTTCGATTCAACAAACGGGGATTTCGATGTTGAAAGTGATGATGCTGACAATTTGTTAGTCCTCAAGACTGATTGTAATTATCCTATATGTCCAACAAATAATAGGATTAGTGATCAGAAGGGAGAATGGGTAATTGCCACCGGGGCCACGAGACATGTGTGTGTACATAGGGCATGGATCGGTAATTATGCAAGTTGTACGGGTGGCAAAGTTATGTCGATGGATGACGACTCTTTGCATTCGATATTGGGAGTCGTTGAAGTTCAATTGAATTCATTTGATGGACGCGTCATAATGCTTTGGGATGTTCGACATATGTCGAGTTGTACTCAAATTCTAATTTCTCTTTTCAAATTAAATTATGAGGGTTACAGGTACTCCGAGCGAGGTGGAGTATTGAAAATATTTCGGAAGTCTTCGTTGGTCATGAAAGGCATGAGGAAGAAGAACTTGTTTGTTTTGGTGCATAAACATGGAGCAAGCACAGAGCTTCAAAAGTTGATCAAGAAGTGGGTTTCGGTTATTAGTAACTCCAAAGAGGCTGGATTGGACTTGATTCATTCTTGGTGTTGAGAATAGTGGCCTGAGAGGGCGGCAAAAGCAAGTTGGTGAATTTTCGCCAAGGTAAAGATTTGTTGGAATCAGTGGCTCAAACTAAGTGGAATTGGAATCATAGTTGGAGGGTGAATTTGAGTTACACTCAAATTGGTTCACTTAATAATCAATAGGGATAACATGTTGGTGTTGGTGTTTATGTCATTTGAGTCCTAATATGATTACATGTATATATATATACATACTAAAAGTATAGAAAAAGAGCAACGCACATATATGTCATTAGTGTGCGTGGTTAAAATAGTGTTGCGTTGTGTTGTGCGGTTGGTGAGCACCGAGAGTTGTATCGTAACGTACAGGCCTGCGAGCGGTTACTTGATACTGTGGGATTAAATCTTGTTGAGGTATCTATCTGGGGTTTAGATAGAGTAAGTTTTTCCTTTGTGTACTAAACTATTAATAGTGGATTGCCTTGTTTAACCACCCACTTGCAGCATAAACCAGAAATTGGCAAAATGTAATTATGGTTAGCCGCCCACATATACACGCACATGCCAAGTGCTAAGTGCACCTATAAAAGAACCGAAAATGCACCGCGCCCCGCGAGCGCGTGTATGACTCACTTGGCATAGCTCTAGTGGAGCTTCTTTTGACACTTAAGAGAAATATGAAAGCTTTTATATTATTTTTGTGGGCCTAAACTTTCTATGTGGGACTAAACATTTTGTTTTGAAAATGTTCAACAATCCCCCATCATTTTCAAAATAATTTAATGTACAGATCATGGATCTAAGAAGGAATATAAACATTATATGCATAAAATTATGGTATCTTGTGATTTGAACCACTAAATTGTATTAAGTTCATTGCATCATATCAAAATCACATGGTAGATAAACTTTGAACCATTGATTCTAATCGATATGTAGCATAAACATATCACGCATATAACTTACACAAGCAAATAGCCATAAATTTCTTAACACATTCAATATTGGCCTTGGTCCCGTATTTTCTCGTGAATGTTTTTGGAGCCAAGCCCATGAACTTCTTGAAGTGGAAGCACTTCACATTCATATAGGTAGTCTCCATTTTAGTACCCCCGCAATTTAAACACCTTTTGAAGACTATTAAGAGATTAACTTAACCTCCTCCTTTTTCATGCAGGTACCAAGCACTAACAACCTTGGGATGCCAATAAAATTTAGTGCTCACAGTCACTCTAATAATGTACTTTGACTACATTGAACTCAAGACTTAACGAAATGTTAAGTGTCAAGTCAATTTTCCATTATTGGTGACTTCAGTTCATAGGCTTGAGGCCCATCCCCCTTGATGTTTTATTCACCAAGTCTCTGGATAATCCTTTAGTTAAATGTTCAGTCAAATTTTGACTAGATCTCACATAGTAAATTGTGATAATTTTGTTTGTTATCATTTCTCTGATACAACCGTGCCTCAATCCAATATGTCTGGACTTGCCACTGTATACTTGGCTATAAGCTCTTGCTAATGTGGACTTATTATCAGAATCAATTGAGATAGGAGCTATCGGCTTAGGCCACAATGGTATCTCATATAATAGTTCACGTAACCATTCATTTCTATTGAAGCTGAGGCTAACACTCTAGATTGTCTTGTTATATTTCCGCACGACAAGGCTTACTAGATCATCGCTTGACTCGCTGGGTCATCTCGAGGGGTTTGGTGATGGTTTAAGTCGAGCGACCCTCGTTTTAGGAATTCACAATAAAAGTAATGGGGTGAGCAAATATCCAACGTGCTCAGTAAACCAGAAGCGTACTTTACCCTCAATCATCCAAGTAATACCTAATATGTAATAACTAGCATTAACAAGGTTATTGACCAATTCTACTATTATTCCGGACATGAAAGGATTACATAAACAAGCATAATATATAATGCAAGATACAACGAAGCAAAGCCTTGACAAGATAGTCAACAAAATAACAATGGTAACATAAATGCCATAGAGTCAGTGAAGTGGAAACCAAATATAACTACGTGATGTGACAACCAACTAGCTTCAAGGTATCAAATATGATCATGCCTCATAGATTGGTGTCTAAGCATCATTATGATCATGTTTTCTATAAATTGGCATTTGAGGTATCATTTAATAGCAAAAGGAGATGACCAGTGGCCAACTGCTCTTCGGTTTGAGGTACCATTTAAAATTATTCATTCCAACCCCACTTGCCTCGAAGCGCTGCTATCCTATCTAATCCTAGCTAGGAAGTTCCTATTCGATTTTCCTCGTGCCTACATTGGTATAGGTTTTTGTTCATATTATTAATATGTTTTCTTTGAGGTAAGTTTACTTAATTCACATCAATATCTTGAAAACAATGTAAAATCCTTATTGAATCAATGCCACGCCTTCGTCGCAGCGATAAAGGTTTTTTGGGTTAGTTACCACTGCCCCGTTCCTTGTCCCGATGATATATCACGATAAAACTCGACAATTTTAGAAAATAAAGAAATTCAATTTAATATTGAAAACATGTCCGCTGCCCTCCCAGCACCGTGGGTGTACCCACAGGCGCTACGTGAAATCATTGGACTTCGAATTGACAACTCGAAAAATAGGTTCAACGATCTGCCAACGACGTATGTTAAATGCCCAGCGATGGGGATTGCTGGACCGAATCCCAGACTTCCCAGGTAGCGCCGTGGCCGGTGTCGTACCACCTGTAAGCGAGGCGCTAGCCTTACGCTAGACACGAACTTGGAATCCCAGAATCGAAATCTAAATTTCAAATTTTCCTAGAACTTACGCCGACCCCTAAATGTCTAAATCCGATCAAAACAATAATAAACAACTCGTTTGAAACCACAAGATCATTCCCATCCCATCAAATAATGTATATAAACTACAAATCCACCATTAAAACACAAATTTTGCAAATCCATTGAATAAACCAAACAAGATAAGATACAGATGACTCGAAATCACAAATCAAGGTATATGGGTTCATCTTCTATATTAAAACTCTACAAGAAACCATGATTTCATTCAAAATCAAATATGTGAAACAAGTAGAGAAAGTTAGAGAAGATAAAACAAGTTATTACCTTGCTTTGTGAATCTTAATGAGAGTTCCCTCTCTTCCAGAATCCACCAAGTAAGTGTTTTAATGTTCCTTCCTCAATTTCTTTCCGTAGTTAATTTAAGCAAAAGTGCCTTGAAGCCCTAATTGTGTTTAGATACTTAGTTAATGAGTTTAAGGTTTGGTTGACCAAATCAAAACCCGACATCTCATCTTAGTCTCTTTAAGCTCTGGGGCAATCTTAAGGTCCACATTAAATTCATCTTTTCTTGTATTTACATAAATACCCTTATATGTATTTTTTTACCAATTTTGCCATTATTCTTTATTTGACTTATTTAATACTTAATCCAAGTATATTTCCTTAACTTAAGCTTAATTTCGTGCCTAAGTCAACTATATATAGTACACACATTATTCACACCATTACACGCATACCATGCATATCTACCAAAATAACCTTGATAAATGGACAAATTTATCCAAATGGAGATGACACGCGTCGGACGTGTACTATAAATTCTCCTTTTATATTATACTTTAAATATTTTGTAGTAGTGATAGGTGAAAATCGTCTCCACAAGGATTTATGAAACTTCTCTAAGAAAAACGATTTTTAAAGGTTTTTATTATTTTTACTTTTACTTAATTTAATTAAAAACAATAATTAAACTAACTAATACTTAACTATAATATAATAATACTTAACCAACTATATTATCTTAACTATCACAATCACAATTCACAATCAATCAAATAGATTCAATTCAATAATAAATAAATAAACAAACATCTAGAACAATGAAACATAAACTCATTTTGCATTCCAAACATGTAACTCCTACCATATAGTTATAAACATACTTCGTAAAGTAAGATAGATTATTAAACTCTAATCATTAAACAACCTTTTGCCAACCATTTGTTCTTCTTATACTGGTGGAAAAGTCACGTTCTAATTATATTGAGCTAACCCCGTTGAAAACATAAAGACATTAACTTCACGCAATAAACGTCTTCGGAAAGCCACTTTAACATCAAATTTAGATATGAAATTTACCTAAGACATCTAAATAGTGTTTGCCTTTCAAATAATCCTAGTTACCACTTCAAATAGATAATGAAATCAAATATTACAATACACATTCTAGACTATGCATGCAATTCAAAGATCATGATTAAAGTCAATAGATAATAACCTATTAAATTAGTGAATCAAAGAACACGATTGGTTTTAATCAGTAAGCATATATCTTCTCATCATAACTACATTGCAAAATGGATCTAGTTCACATTTGGGCTTTGTTTAGACCAAATAACTACTCACTTATAATCATAAATAACATTGCAATAATATATATAAAAGACATAGATAAACACCTCTGGAATATATACTTTAAATCTTGAAATCTTCCCCAAAAGTAAAGAATAATAAAGAAAATAACTAAAACAATAAAGAATGGCTCCTAGAGCAATGTGATATTAATCGAAGTACTCAAAGGCAACTAATTTCGAAACCCTACGCTTGTGTTTGTAATATTCTAGGTAGTATACACTCCAAATCAATACAAATAATTCGTAGTTACCTTAAGTTCTTGAAATCTACTACATCGATTCTCAACGATTTGTGTAAGTAGAATCGCTGGGAATATATGTAATTTAAAGCTATATGGTTTCACTGATTTAGCCAGCAATTTGGAATTGCTGAAAATCGATGGTATAAAAATCCAGCTCTTCATTTGCTTCCATGGTGATGATTCTTCACATACTATTTCCTATTGATTATCTCCTTCATAATCTTCTCTTTTTTCATTCGTTTCTTCATATTCTACATTTATTACTTGAAATAACAAAAATAAGAGAAAACCCCGTGTAATATAGTCATTTACATCTATAATCGTCTTAAAAAAAACTATAAAATATGTCTAATTATTGACTTATCAAATACCCCAAATTCATTACTTTGCCGTCCCGAGCAAAGAGAATACTCTTAATCATATTCTCTTTCTTCCCTCGTTCTGATTTCATAATTATATACTCCTATTCTCAAACAGAAATGATCTTTAAAACAAAAACATATTACCTTCATAAAAATAAGAATCATGACAGAATAGAAAGAACTAAAAAACAACCCCTTTATTTGACATTTCAACCTCTTAATTATGCGACACACCTCGAATTCAAAGTTTAACCAATCACCAAGGTCAAGACACTACATAGATTTTCTCAATCTCTAGTGACAAGCATCGAGCTTACAATAACTAATATAGAATCTCAAAATACAAAAATCACTAAATCAATCCCATTTTTCAAACAATACTTAAAATATCACCACAATCAAAGTCGAAAGAAACTTTTATTCACCAATAATCATCATTTTCATATTCATTTGCTGGAATAAAAAGATATAATTCACTTAACTTAGCTATAAGCAATCAAGCTAAATCTTTTATTTGAAGAGTTTTTTTCATAAACTTCCTTCATTTTCTTATATATATATATATATCTTTCTTCTTTAATTATATAAATATTCATTTTTCTTTTTTATATTGTATTCCTACAATTCCTTGCTCCATTTCCTTAGGAATCCGTAGGTCTCTCTATTTTTTCTTGTAAAAACTCTTGTTAGCTCTTCTTACTTTCACTATAGTCAAGGAAGTATTCTTTCCAACTAAGTAAAGTTTATTGACTATTTCCTATTTTCTCCTTAATTGTGGCAAAAACTCTTTTCATTATATATGTATATATGTATAAACTTGATCAATAATTTTGTATAACACAAAGTAGTCAATCCCTTCTAAACTCCTATAGTAAATACACAATCTAGGTGAAATCAAATAGGGTATAACAATTCCTTTCCATCATAAAATTTATTTTTTCATAGGTAATAATCATATACTACTTTCGTTTCTATTCAAATCCAAATTATATTTATATTCCTAACTAAATAATGTAAAATGAAATGGAAAATACTACTTGTATTGTGAAAAATTCACAATGTTCAACTAGATTCTACATTTCGTTTCTTCCATACATCGCATCTTTAACTTCACTTCACCTAATACCCCTAAACTCATTTCAAACCTTGTCCTCATTGTTTAAAAATGAAGTCGGGTTTTTCAACAAAAATAAAAACACCACGTGAAGCATAAACGAATAAATTAAATAATTAAATAACTAACTAACATAAGAATGAATTGAATAAGTAAAGACAATTTTAAAATCTCCAAGCATCATTGAATTAAATTAAACATATCAATCCATATCATTGTATCAAATTGCAAACATACCAAAGTAAATGTATCAAATTATGAACATATACCACATCAATCAAAATATTACAAACATAGACCTCCAATGTATAACACTCAGGAAAAGATAACACAGAGAAGAATAAAAATCTCAGAACCGTCGTCCAGATATTTCATCATTACCATCATCTCCATGATCAGTCTGTTGGGACTGATAGCTTGCTTCTGGATCATAGACGGTGTAGTCTACTCCCTCCACTAGGTAATCTTCAGTAAAGACTGCCTAGTTAGGCATCATCAGCTGGATTGATGGAACGTGAATGTTGGCTCCCTCGCCTTGAGTCCTTCTGGTCATACGTCTTTCGATTCATAGATGCTTCGGGCAATCTCGTATTAGTTCTGAAACATGAACTTTTGATGTCTCTGAGCTCTTATCTAATTACGCAATATTGACCCCATGATGGCATTTTTGTTTCCTCTGCATACATGCCAATGAAGTCCTCTACAGTGGCTCTTAGCTCTGGTTCTTTTGCTCATTGTACGCGGTAGTATGCATTGCTCCTAAATTTCTTTGGTTATTTACATGTACTCTTCTTCTCTCTATTTTCTCTCTCCTTCGTATGTTGCTTCTTTCTCGTTCCTCATTTGATAACCTTCTTGTTTTTCTCAATGACATCGTCAATGATGGTCTTGTCCAGGAAAACATTAAACTCGACTATTCTCATCGAAACTTGGTCTTGCTTGCAAAATTTAGTAATCATCATTGAAAAAGGCAGTCCTTCATTTTTCTTAATGGTCATGACATTCCTAATTGATTCATAGATTATTCGGCCAACACCAATATACCCGATCCCTTGAACTATGTGGTATAAGAAAGCTGCCCTATAGTTCACTATGTCGTAGTGTTGTAAACTAGGTTGTAGGCTCACGTTCAAGAAAAGCTCCAAGCTTCATTTTTTCCTCAAATATTTGGTTTCTATGTGTTTTGGGCACCCTTCTAAATCAAAATGGATACCATCCTCCGGAATAGCTTCTAAACCATTCCCAATGGTCTCGTGGGAAAATCCGTGTCTATACATGTATTCAAGTTTAGGGTACTCATTATTTTTCCTCATATGAACTTTTAGTGAACCATAATATCGGTTTATTCTCTCGGGTGAGTAGTCCACTGGTCTTCCTTGGACTTTGGCTACTATTTTATTTTCTTCTCCATGCCCGTTAGCATAGAATTCTCTCACTAGAATGGCACACCCTATTTCAACCAAGGACCATGCGTCGTTATCGGCGTAGTAATCCCTAGTTAACAACCCCCAGTTCCTTTCCCTTATTATGTTTAAGAA
The DNA here is from genome assembly GCA_039657325.1 of Stephania cephalantha. Lineage (NCBI taxonomy): Eukaryota > Viridiplantae > Streptophyta > Magnoliopsida > Ranunculales > Menispermaceae > Stephania > Stephania cephalantha. Next base: position 36,152,380 of record CM077571.1, read on the forward strand.
CATAGGCCTGTATTTAACTTTGTTTTTCACGTTGAAACCCCTCTCCAGTATAATCTTTATATTTTTCTTAATGTCGCTATCTATCCTAACAATAACTTTGGTATTAATGAGGTTATGGGCATGGAAAGAAATGGTGCATGTCTCCTCAATCTTTTCCTCTCCTCCGAATCATAGTTAAAACTTAAGGGTGGAGAAGGTTCTCTAGGTACTCTAATTTGGGGGGTTATTTACTGAAATCTCTGTTGGCCTAATTGGTTTGGGTGGAGCTTTAGGTTTTTGTTTGAGTTTCTCAACTAGTTGTTCCTTTCCTTTCTCCTCTCGAGTGCTTCTACCTTTACCTCTTTTAGCCATTGTTTCAACTTTCAAAACTCACAAGTTCAAAAGCTAAAGAAATATGTAAATGATAGAAAAACAAAGTTGTCGAAAATAGTATGGTAAAATTTAAGACTTTAACTTAAAAAGGAGAAATCTATTTGGAAAACTAGATTGAAATTCATTGTAAATGTAAAATAGAATTGGCATCAAAATGATAACTAAAATATAAACTTGGAAATCAATTTTTTGAGTATCGTAAAGCAATTAGGTGACAAATTGTAATCTCTTTGAAAATATAGCAACTTAAATTGAAATTAAACTATAACAAACCCCCAAACTCATTTCAAACTCGCTTTTGTAAACCATTTCCACATATATGTAAATATAGCAAAATTTTCAAAATTGTTGAATTTGTAAACTAATGATCAATTTGATCACTATTCCTAGTCTATTGGAATCAATAAACTCATTTGTCCAATACAATTTAATAAACTCTAATAAAAAAATCTCAAAAAATATTAAAAAATTTGCGAAATTCTGAATCAAAAACTTGTTAACGTAAAGAGCTAGAGTTGATGTAATTACCTTCTTGAAAGTGAATATCTCAAGATTAAAGCTCTTAAACTCCTTTAAATCATCCCTTCAAGCTCTACATTCAAATTTCTTAAAACTTAGCTGGCTCAACACCCCCAAAATTAGAATTTTTGGTTTGAAAGAGACTAGGTGGAGGTGGGAATCACTTAAATACGATGGAATTGAGCTTAGAATGGTTGAATCTAGGGAAAAAATTGAGATTTTGGTAAATGGGTGCAATGGTTTGCAAATGTGAAAGGTTTAGTGTGTATGACGATTTGAGGTTTTTGTTTTAAAAACAAAAAATTGTACCCAGCGATTCCTGTATAAGTGGAATAGTTGGGAATCTTCAGGCTCCAATTTTGTTCTAAATTTTCCTATGTAATGCTACCGATTTGGTCAGCGATTCCTAGTGTTAATCCAAACCTCTCTCTCTCTCACTCATTGTGTGCATGGGTTAATGATTTACCATTATGAAATAAAAAATACTTTTTATATCGACAAACACTTCAGTCTTTCTCTTTATATATTGTTTTGTTTCTTCATATTAGAACTTAATTTTCTTTATATACCTTTAAAATTTTTAATAATATTTCATGAATAATATAAATGTATTACTGTATTTGGGTTCGGGTTCATTCATAAATAGTATATATAAGGAAATTTCGAGCCTTCTCGACGAGCTAAATGGCATGCCTAAGATGTAGCCTTATTCAAAACCACATTACCTTCCAAACTTAAAACCCCATTAAAACTCACTAAATATAGAAATTTAAATAACCACATAATCAACACTTTATCAACGTAATCAAATCCAACTCTAATATATATATATATATATGTGAAGACCCCTTCTCAAATTAGGGCATCGCCCGGCCTAATATCCCGTCATTAAGCCTTAATCTCAGCCATATATGACATAACAATATATTAATCAGCATTTTCAAACTCTTCTTCAAACTAGCTAACTTTAACATTAGCAACCTATCGTTATCTTGTCATTCAATTTTTCAGAGTTAAATAAAATTTTTATAACTAAACGTAATTCAGCGAAAGTCATGACAAATTAGTGGAAGCTATTAACATAAATCCTAAATATGTGGAAAACCAGGGAACATAAAATCACATGCATATATAATAGAATGAAGATAATAATATATTAACACGTGTTTGGTCAGGAAAAAAATTAACACGTGTCTGGTCAGGAAAAAAAACTATCTCTCAACGAATCAACTTTGCCTAGATATTATATTATATGTAGATCATGTAGTTTACGAACTGGAATGGGGGACTATGTACATTGTGATAGTTTTCAATAAATGGAAAACGATGTTTACTATGATTCACGAGAGTAAGTTCCTAGAACTGAGACCAGGTTATATAGGAGACGGGTTACCTTCCCGGCCTATATGTAACTTCCTACTCAGTTTATAGGTTGCGGTTACATATTCACTAGAGGGTTTGGAATAGAACTATTGGGCATTAATGGATGGGCTAGAGAGCACATATGCGCAATGTACTGGTCTAGCAATCACATTAATGACATCGGTGGGTAATCGACCCTAGTTTTTACTGTGAGTTCTCTAGGATAGATGTTATGATAGATGTTATCAGTAAATGAGTCATCCAAATCCAACACATGATACATGTGCTCGAAATTAGACCCAAGATAGTTGGAGATTTGGATAAAGATATGCGGTTGTAACCGGTTGATCAAATCGGTTGCAACAGGATTTCTGGATCAGGCAGTTAAAAATTTGATCTTATCTTAACCGGTAGATTGTTAACTGGAGATTACAAAGAGGTTGAAGATTGTTGTGACTGCCCCAACTGTTGGGTTTCGGGGTTCATACGCAACAGAAATTACAAAATAATTTTGACAAAAACCCCAACAGGATCCGAATCTAATTCCATTAAAAACATTTAAACCATAAAAACTTAATCATACCTCGGTCGCAATATACCTTTCTGAAGATTGATCGATCTCTAAGGAGCTGCCAACGGCGAACGCCCTCTACCAGCAGTCCACACACGAACGTCGGTCGAGATTCGAAGTGCTAGCTTCGAGAGAATACCAAACCTTTTTGTTTCTCTCCAAAATGATTAAGAGCATACCAGAAAACCCTAATTCGTTTCTAAAACGAAAATAGAGTTTCGGCCCTTAATCTTTCATACGTGTGTTCTAACTTAAAGCGTATATTTATACAACCTTTGTATATAGACGGTTAAGTGAATTACACATATACCCCTACTTAAAGGAGTATAAGTGTAATACACCACAATGACGTTTCTCTCATGAATTTTATCATATAAAATTCATTTTTCTGAACCATCTTAAAATCTCGTAAAATCATTCTTAGTGTGCGACCCAATAGGCTCATACAACGTTGGTAGTGTACCAAAACACATATTGGTATACAAGTCATAAGCAGCCTCTAGCAAGACATTATGACTACCCAAGTTGTAGGAATATTGAATCGATACAACCAAATCAATAGTGTATATAACATCCTTTTGTCACACGATATCCTTTTGATCAAACATAAGTCATGCGATTGTCATCCAACATGTTCAATCGTACTAGTCTCGTCTCTAGGTAGACTGAAAACATCCAAGTGACATTGATCAATATTAATTCACTTAGACTAGGCCTTTTAACAGTCTAACACATCGAGGGATCCACTGGATATCTCTCTTTATATGAGAGGGACAAATTATATCTCGATTACACAACTTCATCACATTGCTCACACAGTAACCAATCACAATCTTTATAATCGTCCGGTTAAAGACAACGTTTGATTGTGTCAAATCACTGTGTTCCTAATGTTGAAGTCTCTGTAATCTCAAGTCGAGGATCAGTAAAATATACCTATCATGAGAAACAACTATGACTTAATCCATGTGATGTTCTCATAGCGGGTCGGTCCAGTACTTTGTTCCCTAACAAGTACTCGTGATCTTGATTCATATCCCTATACATATAATCATCATATGATCATCAATCAAGAATCACACTAGTCTTAATTCATTATAGTTCCCATTATAATGATCGACTAGGGACATTTAGGATATTTCTGTAAATACCCATGGATCTTATTATAATGTAAACATGCAAATTAAGTATAATAAACAGCTAATGAAATCCTCTATTTTTTTAACTAAAAGTATTCATAAAGACGGTTAATGGATTGACCTAGGGTACATGCCCCAACATCTCCCACTTGCACTAGGGCCAATCATACATGCATCTAATGCCTAATGATCTAACACGACCATCATGTTTTGCTTGTGGAAGAGCTTTTGTCAATGGATTCGCAACGTTGTCTTTAGTAGGTACTCTGCAAATCTTTACGTCTCCCCTCTCAATAATTTCTCTGATGAGATGAAAACGCTTGAGTATATGTTTGGATTCGTGGTGTGATCTAGGTTCCTTGCCCTGTGCTATTGCCCCGTTATTATCACAATACAAACAAACAGGGTTAGCAATACTTGGAACCACACCTAGTTCAGAAATGAACTTTTTGATCCAAACTGCCTCTTTTCTGCATCAGACGCAGCAATATACTCACCTTCTGTTGTAGAATCTGCCACAGTCTCTTGCTTCGAACTTTTCCTGCTTACTGCACCCCCATTCAAAGTAAACACATATCCAGACTGCGATATAAAATCATCTATATCAGTTTGAAAACTTGCATCTGTGTAACCATTTACAACTAGATCATTTTCAAAACCTCCATAGACCAAGAACACTTCCTTAGTCCTTCTTAAGTATTTAAGAATGTTCGTTACTGATATCCAGTGACTCTTACCAGGATTTGACTAATATCTGCTTGTAGTGCTCAAAGCATATGATATATCAGGTCGAGTGCATAGCATGTCATACATGATAGATCCAATAGCTGATGTATATGGAATCTTATTCATACGGTCTCACTCATCATTTGTCTTAGGACATTGAATCTTGCTGAGACTTATGCCATGAGACATTGGCAACAATCATCTTGCAAACTGAACCTATTCAGCACCTTGTCTATGTAAGCACTCTGACTTAGACCGATTAACCTCTTAGATCTATCCCTATAGATCCTTATCCCTAGGATATAGGCTGCATCTCCCAAATCTTTCATTGAGAAACACTTCCTTAACCAAGACTTGACATTCTGCAATGTTGGGATGTCATTTCCAATGAGTAATATATCATCAACATACAGTACCTGAAAAATAACTACACTCCCACTGACCTTCTTGTATACACAAGGCTCATCTTCGTTCTTAATAAAACCAAAATCCTTGATTGCTTCATCAAAACGAAGATTCCAACTCCGAAAGCTTGCTTTAATCCATAAATGGATCTTTGAAGCTTGCATACCTTCCTAGAATTCTCGGGATGTACAAAACCTTCAGTTGTGTCATATACACGTCCTCAAGCAGCTTTCCATTAAGAAATGTTGTTTTTACATCCATTTGCCATATCTCATAGTCATAATATGCAGCAATGGCAATTAAAATTCAAATGGATTTAAGCATGGCTACTGGCAAAATAGTTTCATCATAATCAATACCTTGAGTTTGCCTGAAACCTTTTGCTACAAGTCTTGCTTTAAGAGTATGCACTTTGCCATCCATGTCAGCTTTCTTCTTGAAAATCCATTTACATCCAATGGTCTTACCACCTTCAGGTAAATAAACCAAGTTCCTAAATTGGTTATCATACATGGATTGCATATCAGAGTTCATGGCACTTAGCCATTTATCTGAGTCTGGTCCAGACATAGCCTCTTGATAAGTGGTGGGCTCATTTTGATCCATAAGCAACACATCACGACTATCAGTAATGAGAAATCTGAATCTCTCTGGCTCATGTCTTACCCTACCAGATTTACGTGGGCCTTGTGTCACTTGTAGAGGTTCAACTGGTTCAGAACATTGTTGAACTTCCATAAGCGGTTCAGTGTTTATCTGTGATTCTTGAACTTCTTCAAGATTTATTTCTCTCCCACTAGTGTCTTTTGAAATAAACTATTTTTCCATAAAGGCACCATACCGAGCAACAAACACTTTGTTCTCAGCGGGATTATAAAAGTAATATCCTTTTGTTTCCTTAGGATACCCCACAAATAAACACTTGTCAAATTTAGGTGCTAGTTTATCTGAGACTTGTCGCTTTACGTAAGCCTCACAACCCCAAATCTTAAGGAAAGACAAACTAGGTCTCTTCCCGTACCATATCTCATATGGTGTTTTATCAACCGCTTTAGAAGGAACTCGATTTAGAGTGAAAGCTGCAGTTTGTAATGCATAACCTCAAAAGGATAATGGAAGATATGTATGACTCATCATAGATCGAACCATATCTAATAAGGTTCGATTTCTCCTTTTAGACACTCCATTCCATTGTGGAGTTGCTGGTGGAGTCAATTGGGAGACAATCCCACAATTTTTAAAATGATCATCAAATTCTTGGCTCAAATATTCACCACCTCGATCTGATCGAAGTGTTAGGATAGTTTTACCAAGTTGATTATGCACTTCATTTTGAAACGTTCGAAACATCTCAAATGATTCAGCTTTATGTTTCATAAGATATACATAACCATATCTGCTGAAATCATAAGTAAATGTAATGAAGTACTGATAACCTCCTCTAGCCACTGTGTTTATAGGACCGCATACATCGGTATGTATTAGACCCAATAAATCACTTGCCCTTTCACTCTCTCCATTAAAGGGACTTTTAGTCATCTTGCCTAGTAAACAAGATACGCACGTTTCATATGTTTCTAAATCAAATGAATCTAGAAGTCCATCTTTATAGAGCTTCGTTATGTGTTTCTCATTTATGTGCCCGAGACGACAATGCCAAATATATGTTTGATTCAAATCATTTGACTTGAATCTCTTTGTATTTATGTTAAAGACTGGAGTATCAGTGGACCTTTTGATGCTTAGAATATAAAAACCCTCACACAAATCAGCATTTGCATAAAATATGCCTTTACGAGAAATGGAACATCTATTATTCGCAAAAATAAAATCAAAACCATCCATATCCAAACATGAAACATAAATGATGTTTCTGCTCAAAGCAGGCAGAAAATAACAATTATTTAAAGTTAAAATAAGTCCACTAGGTAAGACTAAGTCATATGATCCAACAGCCAGGGCAGCAACTCTTGCTCCATTCCCTACGCGGAGGATGAATTCTCCTTTCTTCAACTCTCTACTTCTGGTGAGTCCCTGCACATTTATACAAATGTGTGATCCACATCCGGTATCTAATACCCAGGAATCACTAGTAGATAAATTAATTTCAATAACATAAATACCTGTAGTGGTAGTCGCACTACCCTTTTTCTTCTTTAGATCTTCCAGATAGAGTTTGCAATTTCTGAACCAATGTCCAAGTGCATGGCAGAAACGACAATTTCCTTCCTTTTCTTTTGGGTGTTTTGAAGCAGGAACAGTGGGGCTTGACTTGTTCCACAGCTTTGCGACAGGCAGTGCAAAGAGCAGCCTTCGGCAACTTTAGCCTTACCTTTGCCTTTCTTCTTCATTCCCTTTCCCTTTTGGACCATCAACACAATACTAGAGGGTTTCTTGATATTTTGTTCAGCAATTTTGAGCATCAAATGCAACTCTGAAATTGATTTCTCCATATTATTCATATTGTAGTTCATCACAAATTGTTAGTAACTCTTCAGTAATGAATTCAAGATCAAATCCGTAGCCAACTCTTGGCTTATGGGAAATCCGAGTCTATCAAGCTGGTCAACATAGCCCTTCATCTACAGAACATGAGGACTAACTGATGCACCCTCAGTCATCTTGCAAGAATGTAGGTTCTTGACTGTCTCGAACCTTTCTTGCCTAGCTTGCTTTGTCGAACATTTCCTTCAAAATTACATGACCATGTCGTAGGCTTCCATTAGTTCCATGTCCTTCTGAAGTCCAGGAACCATAGTTGCCAGCATAACACATGCAACATCAGTAGAATCGTTGACATGCTTATTATGCGCATCCTTCACACTTTCGTAGCATTGGGCGGTGGGTCCTCGGGGATTGGAGCATCCAGGACACATACAACTTGCGTTCATGCTTGAGAACGATTCTCAAGTTTCGAACCGATCAAGAAAGTTAGTCCCGAGATATCTTATCCTTCTCAAGGATGGATCGCAGATGACAGGGGATTATTGTTACTTGAAGAGGCCATTGATCTACAATAAAGATTATGCAAAGTTTATTTTAGTATAGAAGAATAGACTCCCACTAAATTAACAACCTCCTAAAACATACTGTTTATTTAGGGGACTAAAATCCATATTTCACCTAATTCTATGACAGCTATGACATGAAACACAGAACTAGATTATTTAGGTAGGTAATGATTACCAATTACATCTTATGTAATTTTAAATACTTTTATGAGATACGGGACATCTTATGTCTTAGCATGTTTTTTATCTCATCATGTGCCTAAAGCTCAAAACTATTTTGATAGCTTTATTAAGTCGGACCATTTTAAACATTTAGGTAACTCTTACCCAACTTGTCTTACCAAGATAACAAAATACACCCAGCTATGGCTGAAACTATATTTGTGTGATCTAGGCCTTGACAAGTGTTTAAAATGGATGGCTCGAGACTTAAAATTTAATAGAGGGATTTTATTCAGATTTAGTGATTTTTTATGTAAACAATGAAATATCATATATTTTATTGATTTGTTCAATCACTAAACAATTTGGAAATTTTTTATACTGTTCATTAATAAAAGAATTTTCGTGCGCTAGGATTAGTTAGACAATGTCCCATTGCCGTCGTCAATGCAAGCGACGACGAGGTATAGAATTAAAATTCGCTATATAAAATCATATTTTTCGCTGATTTTATAATCATAAATTAACCCCATAATTTATCTGAAACAAAGTCAATTAAAACATTTTAATTAACCCGGGCCCACATCTAACTAATCATCTTATCCTAATCCAATTAGGACTTAAGATATTTGAATCCTAGCATATCACCAATAACAAAATTCTCGATATTTATCTCCTATCCAATAGGGATAACGAAACCGATTATGCTAATATCTCCTAATCTAATTTGTTATCTATCCCTTATCAAATAGAAATTTCATAACAGAATAGATATAACGAGATAAATAAATAATTTCGAAAAATAATTATTTGCAATTTCGGTCCTCATCCAAATAATTACAAACTTGTAATTGAATCATGAACTACTATCCCAATCGAACCTAATCATATTATTTTCGAATTAATATTCAGACTTATACAATTTAAGAAACTTAAAACAATGTAACCTAAATATGCATACCGAATTATAGAGATTTCATCCATGCATCAATATACGAAAAATAAAGATTATACCTAATGGTGTCATGAATCACAGAACAAGAAATTCAATTCATTAAAATTATTTGAATTAACCTAACATGGTTACTAGCATGAACGAAATTGATTTCAATTAAATCACGAATATATGTATCATATACACAAAACATGACAATAAATCTCACAGAAATCTTGTGTATATCACATATACATAAACTATTAACATGCTTTCATTCATATATCATGAATATATCAGAAGAAAACATGCAATGAATTTAATGGAATTGAACTCGATTACTCAAATACCACTGTTGGGTTTTGGGGTTCATACGCAGCGGAAATTACAAAACAATTTTGACAAAAACCCCAACAGGATCCGAATCTAATTCCATGAAAAACGTTTAAATCATGAAAACTTAATCATACCTCGGTCGCAATATACCTTTCTAAAGATTGATCGATCTCTAAGGCGCTGCCAACGACGAACGCCCTCGACCAGCAGTCCACACACGAACGGCGGTCGAGATTCGAAGTGCTAGCTTCGATAGAATACCAAACCTTTTGTTTCTCTCCAAAACGATCCAGAGCGTACCAGAAAACCCTAATTCGTTTCTAAAACGAAAATAGAGTTTCGACCCTTAATCTTTCATACGCGTGTTCTAACTTTAAGCGTCTATATATACAACCCTTGTATATAGACAGTTAAGTAAATTACACATATACCCCTACTTAAATGAGTATAAGTGTAATACACCACAAGGACGGTTCTCTCATGAATTTTATCATATAAAATTCATTTTTCTGAACCATCTTAAAATCTCGCAAAACCATTCTTAGTGTGCGACCCAATAGGCTCATACAACGTTGGGAGTGTACCAAAACACATTTTGGTATACAAGTCATAAGCGGCCTCTAGCAAGACATTATGACTACCCAAGCTGTAGGAATATTGAATCGATACAACCTAATCAATAGTGTATATAACATCATTTTGTCACACGATATCCTTTTGATCAAACATAAGGCATGGAATTGTCATCCAACATGTTCAATCGTACTAGTCTCGATCTCTAGGTAGACTGAAAACATCCAAGTGACATTGATCAAGATTAATTCACTTAGACTAGGTCTTTTAACAGTCTAACACATCGAGGGATCCACTTGATATCTCTCTTTATATGAGAGGGACAAATTCTATCTCGATTACACAACTTCATCACATTGCTCACACAGTAACCAATCACAATCTTTATAATCGTCCGGTTAAAGACAAAGTTTGATTGTGTCAAATCAATGTGTTCCTAATGTTGAAGTCTCTGGTAATCTCAAGTCAGAGGACTGTAAAATATACCTATCATGAGAAACAACTATGACTTAATCCATGTGATGTTCTCATAGCGGGTCGGTCCAATACTTTGTTCCCTAACAAGTACTCGTGATCTTGATTCGTATCCCTATACGTATAATCATCATATGATCATCAATCAAGAATCACACTAGTCTTAATTCATTATAGTTCCCAGTATAATGATCGACTAGGGACATTTATGATATTTCTGTAAATACCCATGGATCTTATTATAATGTAAACATGCAAATTAATTATAATAAACAGCAAATGAAATCCTCTATTTTATTAACTAAAAGTATTCATAAAGACAGTTAATGGATTGACCTAGGGCACATGCCCCAACACCAACTACTAAACAGGGCACTGCATGGCCTAATCCCATAACCAAGCCTTAATCTTAACCACATAAGACTTCATTACGTATTAGTCAGTCTTTCGTCCCTATAATTCATTTACTACGCATGTAACGATATTGTTAAGTTACTTAAAATTCCTTTAGCATTTACATGTGCTTACATATTAACATGTATTTTAAAGATTATGCGGAAGCTTTCATTATTCAAAAATTCCTAAGTGTGGAAAACCAGGAAACTACAACTTCACATGCATGTATATACGGAACTATTCATTCCATCCAAAATGTACAATAAAGACATAAACAATATAATACAACAACAGTCGAGTCGTACAAAATGAGTGAGGAGAGTCGCCGAAATGCTCAAAGGAAGTCGCCGATCTTCTCCTTTCTCGGTCTGCTGCTGCTCGACGGACCTACACCCGCCGTCACAAACTAGACAGTGAGTATAGTGATATTTAAGTAATAACTGGAGAATTCTATGCCACATTTCCGAACTAAAAGAATGGTATTTAAAAGCATAAATAGCGAAAGAATTGCCGAATCAAGTAATGCAAGTAAATACTACAGTTAAGAATGTATAGACTGACACAGGCTAAGTCGAGATGATCTACGTCCAGTTGGCGGTGAGAACTATCACCTAACCTTTCCCACTACTATATGGAGCAATAGCGAAGCTGCGCTCTACGAGTATAAATCATCAATCTCATTCTTGTTGACCACCTCGAGTCTCATAACTCGTGTATCGCGCAAGTGTAGTGGTGAGTGCCGGAACCCCGGTAGACCCATATCCCAGTAAACTACGCATCTCTCGTGTAATGGACACTAGATAATCTCCACTTTAGTTTTCAAAAAGAAATACTTCCAATTCTCGAGGAATCCAAATCAAGTTAGACTACAAAGCCCAACGGAATATAATACGAGACTAGTCAAATCCAAGTTATCCCAATAGCATGCTTTCCATCAACTCGTTATTAAAAATGACATCAAGAGTAAGAATTGGAATCAATGAAACACTTCACAAGGCATCATGTCACAACATTCAATTATGAATAGACACAAGAACAACATGATGTGAGATTACAAGTATCAATGTCTTCAAATAGACCAACAAAGCAATAAGAGAATGAAACGAAATATAGAATTCTCATAACTTTACTTACAATTCACATGCTTGTCCTAGCCTATCCGATCCTTCGACACTCCGAAATGCATGCCCAAACTCCCGGGATATCCCCTTAGTTCTCTAGAGTTGTTTGACAAGTGTTAGAGTGTATTTGGACCCATTTATAGTGTTTAGACCATTTTTGGACTTGGCTGATTTTTAGTACTGGCTAGGTAATTAGCGCGCTAATTGTGAACAGTAGCGCGCTAATTGACATATTAGCACGCTACCTCGGCTGTCTAGCGCGCTAACCAGTATTAGCGCACTAAATTTTGACATTAGCGCGCTAATTCATCTATCTTGCGCGCTATGTGTAGTAGAACCCAGAATTCTGCACTTTGAATTCCGAGTTTTTTGCCACACATAGGCTATATTATTGCCTTAGGGACCCTCATACACGTTACATGAGGTCCCTAACACCTATCCCAGCACACAACAACAACAACATCAAATTTACATGAATTGACAAAGTGCATGGAGTGGAGAAGTTACCTAACTAGAAGAACACCTTATTCTCCACCAAAGCTCCACTGATTTGCACACTTCTCCTCCAAATTCACACCAGCAACCTCTCTTTTCTTTCTCTCCTGCCTGCACAACGATTTGATGAAGATAAGAAACCAAAAAAATTGACTTATAGGTTCATTTGACCATTGTTGATATGTTTAAATAATGTCCATTGATCATGGTGTGCACACGTGTCTCGAGGCTCATCACTTGGTCCATCTTGTCCTAAGAATCCCAACTTCATTCTCCACTAAATTGCTCACTACATTGACTTCACATACACACAAAATGTTTTTTGCTCACACGTCACAACGAACACTTGCAACAATAATGAGTAGACTTAGAACTCAATTAAATAACTGACTCTAAACTTTTATTAAATTTGAATCATATATTCGGATAGTTAATTGGTTTCTTTATATTTCTTTGACAACTTTTTGCAAGTTAGCCCTTAGATATAGTAATTTTTTTCTTATAATGTTGTGAAGGAGGTCATGAATGACCTACATACGTGTGCATTCAGCATTCATGCATATGAGTGTGTCTACATCGGCAAATGAGATGAACTTCCTTAATGGCTTCATGGTGAGTAATGACAGGGTGTAGGTCTCACATCTAAAGTGTGCTGATGTCACTCTTTTATTGTTAGATGGAGATGTAGAGAATGCCATAAATGCGTTGGGCATTCTTAGATGATTTTGTTGGCCTCCGCCCTTTAGATTAATGTGGCAAGAAGTCAATTATTTTCTATTACTTCAATAGAATGTAACATTGTCGCATTTGTGGGACAACCAGAATGTGCACTGGGGAAGTGAGCTTTGATTTTTGAGGGGGTCCCCCTTTTCGCCATTATTTCTCTCCTTTCTCCGACGTCTATTTTTTCTGTATCCCTATTTCAATCTAACAAAAAAGGGTGGTTTTTTTTTTAAAAAAAAAAGGCAATTGAGGACAAGTAATATAATTTTTTTTAATGACTAGTTTTTTTTACTAAGAAAAAATGTGCGACTCTTCAAAAACATATTTAAGGAGTATTGTGTGTGGTTGGAGAGTAAGAAAAGAAAGTTTTTTTTGGAAGCAACCAAAAAGAGATAGTTAGATCGATTATTGTTTTTGAAAAAAGAAAAGAAAAATAAACGCGTGGCGAGGAAGTTAACCTCATGATTGCTGGAGGGACTGATATGGAGTGGGTTAAAGAGTTGAGGGACTAATTTGGCCCTACCTCAACTTTAGGGACTGAGTTAGCAACTAGGTGAGAGTACATGGACTGAATTGGCCTTTTTACCTCCAAATGTGCAACAAGTATATGAAAGGTTAACAATAGCAACTATGCTGAAAAAGAATCATGCTATAAGATACTTTCGTTAAATAATATAAAACTGACACTCGACTAAGTGGTAATGATCTGGGGTCTGTCGGCTATAAGTTACATCATGTCGGCCTTATTCCACTATTTAGGGCGTAATTTATCTTATAGATGCATTCACATCATTATAAATGCCCATTACACATTTATAAATACTCACAAATGCCCCTCAAATGTGTAGTATACTTGTCAACAACCCCAGCTCCCATACCCCGTGTGTCGCACAAGCTAGTTGTGACATCTCGACAACCCAGTAAGTTTGGTGACCTTGTGTGTCGCGCCCATCACTATCATATCATGGTCCTAGATACAAGAACTACTTTCATAATTCAAGGAATGACACAATTTAGGAATTCAACACTGTAATTGCATAACTAATACTTAAATAAAATGGATTCTCAATACCACAATTCACCTACCTAATAACATGTTATTTCCTTTGACCAAATTCCTCAACAACCAAGAAAGACATAACACATGATTTGGAATCTATGAAACCACTTAAACAATAAATAATGCCATGATTACAAACTCGCAAAGTGAGACAAAACAACATAGTCATGGAAAGTAGAGTACAATAGGTAAATCAGTTCAAATAATAGTAAATGAAAAGCGTAATAGGAAAGAAATGGAAAAAAATATTTCAATCGGTTTACTTACATTCCACGCAAAGTTCCAAGGCTAATTCGACCTCTTGACACCTCATATCTCGTTAACAACCTCTTGAGAATCTTCCCTAGATCCCTGAGGTTAACTAGGGTGTTTTAGAACTCATACAAACTATCAAAGTTGGATTAAATCAATTAGAAAAACCCCAAACTCATAGCTTTTGCTAAAAAACTCACCAAGAACACCTACAACTTCAAAATGTCATAACTTTGTCAATTCAAATCGAAATTTGGATTTTCTTGATAGCAGATTTATTAGTTTTTCACGAGGAATCCAAATCTATAAACCAATTTTCAAAATGATTTCATTTAATCTCTGAAATTACGCAAAAATCAAAACCGAAATAAAACTCTAATTTTGTAACAAACTCTTACAAAATGATAGTGTACACTAGCTTACCTAATTGTAAAACAGTACTAACTTGATCAATCCATCTAAAATTCACCAAAATCTCCTCACGATCTTTGGTTTTCCTTCTCCAGATCTCCTTTTGTCTTGTTTTGATCAAATGAAATGTGTTTGCATGTTTATCCCATTCAATCTTATATATACATATATATTAAGTTAAGTTAGATTTTTAGCCCTTGATATTATGTGCATAACCTATCTCTAGATCAATCTAATGGCCTTAATTATGACCCCATAATCCATTAACTCTCCACTAATTATTCCTTGATAACACATATTGTAACACAATTGGTCTTGTGATGTGTTCACACGTCTCGAGGAACATTATTGACTAATGTTTTATTTAACTAACTTTAAGCTTCATTTAATGTAAATCAAACCATAGCCACATCACATTTACTATATAAGCACATTTAGCTTACATAAAACTTACCACATCACTCACTACCCTAGTCCCATCCTAGCAAGCATCTCTAGGCGCGTCCCTCCTCAAGTCTCGACATCTATACACAAGGAGTGACTTGGTAGTCTACACATATACAATATACTAGACATACATCAATACAAATCTACCATATACCTCGGCCACATGCCTTGGTTAGTGCACATATCTCGGATCGAGTCCCACATCACGGGTCAAATCATCCGATTGAAAAATTAAACTAGGATTAAGAATTTAGGCGACAAATCTTCCCAACTAATGGAAATTTCGTCCTCGAAATCAAAATCCAAGTTAAAGTTGTACTTGACTTGAAAAGGTACAAAAACCTATCTCGCATAGAGTCTTCTCATTCCCAAATGAGTTTCGAGTCACCATGGAACTACCACTTGACTAACACCTTCTGGATAGACTTACCTCTCACCTGTTATACCTGTAGGTCTAAAATATGTACTGGCTACTCCTCATAAGATACATCATCGCTTAGGTCAATCTGGCTTAAGTCAAACGTCAGTCGTACGCTTGCCTTCGACTTAGCCAATCGAAGCATAGAAATATGGAAGACTGGATGTATCCCTGACATCTGTGGAGGTTTAAGCTCATATGCAACTTTCTCAACTCATTTCTTGATTCTAAAAGGCTCGATGAATCTCGGAGCTAACTTGCCTTTCAAACCAACTTTGTGAAGACCCTTTCGAGGAGAAATATTCAAACACAAAGGCTCTCTTAGTGTACGTAAGATCATTGTGATGCATGTTTGCATACTTATTCTTCCTCTCTTGGGCCTCTTAAGCCTCTGATGAATCTGTCATACTTTCTTTGTGTGATCAACAACAATTTCAAGCCCCACTAACTCTCGGTCCTCTGGCTCAGCCAACATGATGGAGAGCGACACGTTTTGCCATATAAAGCCTCAAATGATGCCATCTTAATGCTAGCCTAATAATTGTTGTTGTATGAAAACTCACACAATGGTAAATACTCTTCCCAAGATCCGCTAAACTCAAGTACACAAGCCCTGAGCATATCCTCGAGAACCTAAATCAACCTCTCAATCTGCCCATAAGTATGAGGGTGAAAAGTTGTGATGAACTAGAAACGTGTACCATACTACTCCTGCATACTCTTCCACATTCAGGATGTATAGATAGCATATTTACTCGACGTGATTGTCAATGGTACTCCCTGCAGTCTGATAATCTCTCTCTCAAATAATACACTAAACTGGTCAAATATGTAATGCGATTGGTATGAAATGGGCAAATTTCATTAATCCGTCCATAATTACCCATATATAATCTTGTCGTCTCGCAATCATTGGCAATTCTTTGAAAAAATCCATGTCAATGTCTTCCTACTTCCATCGTGGAATGGGAAGCGGCTATAGTAACCCTCCATGCCTATGATGCCCAGCCTTCACCTGCTGGCAAATCCTACAGTTCCTAATAAACTCCAATACATCCCCGCATTCATCCCATGCCACCCGAAATGTCTCCTCCTGACATGGTACATATTTGTCCTTATTGGTTGAATATTGAATCGTGAACGGTGTGAATCTTGAAGAATCTCATCTCTCGGCTCTGCCACTGATGGTATCTACAATCTGTCTCTTAATCTCAAATATTGATCCTTCGTCTTTGTTCACGATTAGTACCTCGAGTACAAGATGTCGACTATCACCCTTTGACACTCTCTAGTACAAGATGTCGCTATATCATCGACACATATCATCACTCGAGTGTTTATGGGAACAACTGACTGACTCATCATTGCCTTTGCCTCGAGTAATCCATACTCATACGTTTTATGACATCTAACGACCTTGACATCTCCAATCGATATCCTACTCAACACATATGCAACTACGTTAGCTTTTTCATGGTGATACTCTAGAGAAAGTTGTAGTCCTTCAAAAACTCCAATCATTTGCGCTATCTCATGTTTCGCTCTTTTTGTGTGAAGAGATACTTCAGACTTTGTAATCAATATAGAGTGTGAATCTCTCTCCATACATATGATGTCTCTATATCTTCAAAGCAAATACCACTACCACCAACTCTAAATCATGAATGGGATGGTTCGTTTCATATATCTTCAACTGTCTAGAGGCATAAGCCACTGTACCTTTATCTTGCATTAATACACAACTCGTATGAGAAACATTTGTGTATATCAGGAATCCCTGTCCAGCCTTCGACAACATTAATACTAGTGCAATGGTCAACAATCTCTTTAGTTGAGCAAATGTCAACTCGCACACCTCATACCATTTAAATAGAACATCCTTCTAAGTCAATCTGGTAATCAATGAAGCGACCTTCGAGAAATCTTTCATGAATATGTGGTAATACCCTACTAACCCCAGAAAACTATTAATCTTAGTAATTGATGTCACCGCCGGCCAATCCCTAATAGACTAAATCTTGGTCGGATCCACTACAATCCTTGCTGCTCCAACAATATGACCAAAAAAATGACCTATAACAACCAAAATTCACACTTGCTAAACTTGGCGTAGAATGTGTACTCCCTCAAAGTCTACAATGTCTCGCTGAGGTGCTGCTCATGATCCTCTCGAGTCCTAGAATATATCAATATATCATCGATGAAAACTATCACGAAGCTGTCAAGAAATGGTCTCATCACTCGATGCATCGAATCCATAAACATGGCAAGAGAATTGGTCAATTCGGATGACGTGATCGTGAACTGATAGTGTCCATATCATGTGGTGAATGTTGTCTTGGACCTATCCTCATCTATGATTCTAAGCTGATGATACCCCGATCGCAACTTTTTCTTGGAGAAAAACTGTGCTCCTCTCATTTGATAAATAATTGTCAATCCGTGGCAGTTGATACTTGTTTCTAACTGTAACCTTGTTCAACTTTCTATAATCGATACACAGTTTCAAAATGCCATAATTCTTCTTCACAAACCGAATGGGTGCTTCCCATGGCGACATAGAAGGTGTGATAAATCCCTTTTGTCCTAAATCTTGAAGCCGACTCCTCAACTCCTCCAACTCTCTCAAAGCCAATGGTACGACGGTATAGAAATAAGTCTGGTGCCTGGTACCAACTCAAAGATGAAATCTATCTCTCTCGATGGCGGTAAACTAGGTAAGTCCTCCAAAAAGACGTCTAAAAACTCGCACATGACTAGAATCTCCTCAAGTTGGGCACCTAACTCTCTGCAACTGTGTATAATGATACTAAAGTCTCCATCTCTCCACTAGTCGCAAGTCAAGCTCGCATACCCTCGGCTCTCGGTGTACTACCACTGTATATGAACATCGGACCCCCTGAGATTTCAAATATTACTTTCTTGCTAAAACAATCAATATGAGCGTGATACGATGTTAACCAATCCGTCCCTATCAATGTGTGGAAATCTAAAAACTTGAGCACTCTAAAGTCTGCACGGAACTCTACCCCGCCTATCTTACTAGATATCCCTTAACAGGATAATTAGGGTAAACCATATCCCCAGCTGTTATAACGACCATAAATTTTTAATTTGTGCCACATGTCACCGCAAGACTCTAACGGGGACTTATGATGACGTGCGTACTTGTTCAACCCTCGAGAGTCAACACCGAGGTATTTTTATTTTTGTGATGCATGTATTGCTTATCTATACACACGATATACAAATCCAAACCAATTTATCTTGATATATAGGAGTGAAGAAGCGAGCGGGTGATACACCTCAAGATGCAGGCTAGCATGGGACTGGGATAGAAAGTGATATATTGAGTCATTAGTTTAATTTAATACATAAATTAATGTAGCCAATGTATCTATTTATATAAGCTTATATCATTTATAAATGAATCAAAAATAGAAAGCATTAAGTTGTGAAATAAGTCCTACAAACATAGATGCGCCTCGAGACTTATGCCACAAACAATCTCGATAAGATCATGTGTGAGAATATTGTGTTAGCGACGATGCATAGTGGAGAGGTAGGACTTAATGAGGACTATTAGATGCACCTAGAGATGTAGAAAACATATCGAGAGGAACTAGAAACTATAAAAAGACACTTAGTGTATTTTTCTTCATTTGCATGCTTTGAACAAAAGAAATTCATAGCTGATTGATGGCTGAAATTACTCAATTAAGGCTACAAAGTGAAGGAGATTCATCAACCAAGAGATAAACAAGAGCTAGGAATCCACGAAAACTTAAGCTAATGTTTTGAAGTCATCAATGCATTCAAATTCATGAGATTTGAGCATGAATCAAAGGGTTTTATGCATAGTTCATTTCAAAGTGTTATTTATGTTGTTTATAATCAAATTTAAGCATTGATTTGGATCTTAAGTCCTAAATTCTCAAATTTGAGCGTTTTGGCCAAAGTTGGGGTTTTAAGCATGAAATTGATTTCGCTAAGTTCAGGATTATAAATGTACATGTTTTTAAAATTAAACCTCATATTCAAATTCCTCACGAGATTCTAATAAGTTTGCTATAAAAAGTTCGATAATTGAGTTTATTTTGATAAAGTTATGAAATTACAAAATTCATGATGTTCTTGAGTTTTTATGTCAAAATGCATGTTTAATTTCATTGGTATGATGTATATTATTGATTAAATTATTCATCCATTATGTTTTTGAAGTGGTTGTACCCCATTGTGGGAGTTTTAAGTGATGGAGATGGCCTAAGTGGGATTTGAGGTCAAAAACCAGAGATCATGACTTGCTAAAATGCGGTTGCAGCACAGTTAGCGTGCTATCTAGGCCAGAAAGCACGCTGTTGTTTCGCAGATGGAACATCTCGACATGTTTTCATAAAACGACCATAACTTTCTTGTTTTAAGTCAGATTTTGACGCTCCGCATACCGCTCAAAAGATAAGACAGAGATAAACAACCTAAAATCATTAGTTTTTCAAAATTAAGTCATATAATTTATCAAAAATGGGTTAAACATCAGAGTTCATCTGCGGTGATAGCTCTTGTGTACTTTTTTTGAGCTGATTTTTGGTTTTCGACTTTTAGAAGCTTTCCACTAATCCAGTTTAGCACAATTACTCAAGATCAAGGGTTCTTTATGTTATTACATTGCCTGCCAATTCTCATGTCGTTCCGAGTTGATTTGCACCATTTTCGAGACACGTTTTGGTTTGAAAATTCTATTATGTCAAATAAGTCCATATATGGACTGAATTTTGAAAACTTGATTTCAAACCATCTAATTGAGTTATAAATTTGTTTTTATCGCTGGATTATGTTCAATTACACTGGAATTAAGACTTGAGTCCTTCTGATGTTCCTTGTTGGGGCATGTGCCCTAGGTCAATCCATTAATTGTCTTTATGAATACTTTTAGTTAATAAAATAGAGGATTTCATTTGCTGTTTATTATAATTAATTTGCATGTTTACATTATAATAAGATCCATGGGTATTTACAGAAATATCCTAAATGTCCCTAGTCGATCATTATACTGGGAACTATGATGAATTAAGACTAGTGAAAGTCTTGATTGATGATCATATGATGATTATACGTATAAGGATATGAATCAAGATCATGAGTACTTGTTAGGGAACAAAGTACTGGACCGACCAGCTATGAGAACATCACATGGATTAAGTCATAGTTGTTTCTCATGATAGGTATATTTTTCAATCCTCTGACTTGAGATTACCAAAGACTTCAATATTAGGAACACAGTGATTTGACACAATCAAATGTTGTCTTTAACCGGACGATTATAAAGGTTGTGATTGGTTACTGTGTGAGCAATGTGATGAAGTTGTGTAATCAAGATAGAATTTGTCCCTCTCATATAAAGAGAGATATCCAGTGGATCCCTCGATGTGTAAGACTCTTAAAAAGGCCTAGTCTAAGTGAATTGATATTGATCAATGTCACTTGGATGTTTTCAGTCTACCTAGAGATCGAGACTAGTACGATTGAACATGTTGGATGACAATTCCATGCCTTATGTTTGATCAAAAGGATATCGTGTGACAAAAGGATGTTATATACACTATTGATTAGGTTGTATCGATTCAATATTCCTACAACTTGGGTAGTCATAATGTCTTGCTAGAGGCCGCTTATGACTTATATACCAATATGTGTTTTGGTACACTGCCAACGTTGTATGAGCCTATTGGGTCGCACACTAAGAATGATTTTGCGAGATTTTAAGATGGTTCAGAAAAATGAATTTTATATGATAAAATTCATGAGAGAAACGTCATTGTGGTGTATTACACTTATACTCCTTTAAGTAGGGGTATATGTGTAATTTACTTAACCGTCTATATACAAGGGTTGTATAAATAGACGCTTTAAGTTAGAACACATATAGGAAAGATTAAGGGCCGAAACTCTATTTTCATTTAAGAAACGAATTAGGGTTTTCTGGTACGCTCTAGATCGTTTTGGAGAGAAACAAAATGTTTGGTATTCTCTCGAAGCTAGCACTTCGAATCTCGGCCGTCGTTCGTGTGTGGACTGCTGGGTAGAGGCGTTCGTCATTGGCAGCGCCTTAGGGATCGATCAACCTTCAGAAAGGTATATTGCGACCGAGGTATGATTAAGTTTTCATGTTTTAAACGTTTTTAATGGAATTAGATTCGGACCCTGTTGGGGTTTTGTCAAAATTGTTTTGTAATTTCCGCTGCGTATGAACCCCAAAACCCAACATTCCTTTACGGACATTTAGGCATCGATTTTGGGTCATTTTAGACGAATCAAGTTAATAACAAGTTGCTACCAATGAATATGGGACTGAAATGAAAAACACTAAACCAAGAACATGTTAAATGGACTTTAACACACCAAAATCAACTAAAAAGGATGTTAGGGACTAAGAGAACTAGAGTTGGACATCAAAAGATTAGTTTGGGGTCGTGTTGGAGTCGCAGGAGAGCGTATTAGTGTGGATCCGAGGTAAGTAAAACTAGTAAGGAAATGCACAATAATTAATTGAGCTTTACATGTTGTTGTTATTGCACTTTTATCCTTTCTTGGAATTCCTAATTCGATATGAGTGTTTGAGGGCCAAGTGAGTCGGGAAAGTGTCTTTGATGGAGTGGTTGTCGGCTAGCTACCAGAGCCATGACCTCGATTCACGAGATTTTTTGGTCGGGATGAGATATGTTTTATCTGGGGCACCGTTGATATCCCTTTTGTGTTAGTCTAGGTACGACATGCACTATCACGTCCTAAGACCCGAGTCTACTTGGCGTTGTCGGGATTCTATGACCCGACCCTGTGGCGCCCGCACTCGATGGTCTTGGACTACTTGGTCACCTCTCTATTGCTTCTTTTGACACTCATTTCTCATTGTACTTTCATTTTTCAGGTCTTATTATCATGTATTCCTTATAGCTTTCTTTCTATCCACATGAGTTTTAGACTACTTTATTTATTTTGAAGTACTATTTAGATCCTACTAGCTTTTACTTTTAGGACTTGTAATTCTTATGTTTGAACGAGTGTAGACTCGCAGTCGAGCAATGGTAAGGTGCCGATATTAGGCGATCTACTCTGAGGACATCGGAGTGGCCCTCCTTTACTTACTTTTGTAGGTTTTTGACTTTTTGTATTACTTATACATGTCATTTTATCATACTTGGGACACTTATTTTGAAGCTAAGAGATGCTTATGACTTTTATATCATTTTTGTATATGCTCGTGACGACTCTGGTCCCCACAAACTGGGCTCCGTATGGCTTAAGCCTACATGGACCCCCGAGTTGACCCTCGCAAGGTTAACGCAGGCCTAGTCAGCCTCCCTTTCCATTACTATAAGTTATTTTGTAATTTAAAGTTAAGTCGTTGTAATTTGCAATTTTAATAGTTTGATAGCGGAAGCGAAACTTAAACAAATTTAAACAATTCAAAGATATATAGAGTCAGACATCGTAATGGTGTGGAACCCTATAGTGCATAGGTAACATGCATATGTATGGTGATAATAAGAGGGAAATCATGAATATACATATATCAGTGTCGCTCAAATCCCAAAAACATCCCCAAGTGTTATAAGAAACAATTATATATATCTCCAATACAAAGGCGCAAAAACCTACAAGTAAGCTAGATGAGAAGCCATTCTCGAGAGTCCTCAAAGGAAGTCATCAATCATTGGCCCCTTGCCCTAGCTTGTCTATGGATCTGCAATTGTCACCGAAGGAGATAATTCCAATAAGTAAAGCCGGTAGAGTTTCAATCACAATTCATGAATTTTGATAAATAAGTCTAAATAGCATGCATGAATTTAAAAGACATAAAGTAAATGAAAGTGCATGATAAATGGACTAGAAAGTAATAACAACGAATAAAAAGTGCCTAGAAGTCAAGGGAAGGCGTCTAAGTGGTCCAAATCCATCGAGAGCGGGGACGCTACTCGACTTCCTAGAATCGCGACTCTTCAAGTCGACATGCTCAGTTTGGTGCAGTGTGGGGGCATCAAAGGTGCGTCGAATACCTCGCCCACATCTACTACCTACAATCTAGTACTCGGGGTGAGGTCACGTTTGTCCATCTAGCACCAAACACAAGAGTACCTTCCTGACACACTCAAGTCTTAGACACTCAATGACACATAATAGAGTCCAAGTAAATGGGATAACAAGAAATAAATCCAATAATATGATAAGAATTGGAATTGATCCTCTAGCTGGTTTACTTACCTCAAACAACATGAAAAATACGCCTCGCGCAGATTCTAACACGCCCCCGAAGTAGCCTCAGATGCCCAACTCTATCTGGTTAGTTCCTGGTATCCATTTTAGTTGGTCTTGGTGTGTTAGGTTCCATTTAGTTTATTTTAATCCATATTTAGTTTCTAGTCATTCATCACCCTTTAACTAATCTTAATGACTCTACAAATGACTTAAAACACCCGAAAATGACCTCGAAAGACTCTGAGTCTTAGTTTCAGTGTTAATAAATATAAACCAACGGTTAAAACTCAATTAGGAGTTGATTAGGTGGGTTGGAGATCCACTT
The DNA here is from genome assembly GCA_039657325.1 of Stephania cephalantha. Classification (NCBI taxonomy): domain Eukaryota; kingdom Viridiplantae; phylum Streptophyta; class Magnoliopsida; order Ranunculales; family Menispermaceae; genus Stephania; species Stephania cephalantha. The sequence continues at coordinate 36,176,865 of CM077571.1, forward strand.
ACAAAAAAGTTCAATGTATATAAGTTTTAGAAACATAACTTTGATAATTCAAAACGCGTTTGGAAACACGTGTGATAAATTAGAATGATACGAAAATCGACATGCAATGAAATGACATAAAGAAACCTTAATCCGGAAAAATTGAGTTAACTCGATGCGTGGAAGGTTTTGGAAAGTCAAAACCCAAAATCAGCTCAAAAAGTTAGAAAAGGTTTATCCCTACAGATGAACTCTAATTTCCAATCCATTTTTGACAAAATTATATGACTTAGTTTTAAAAAATTAATAGTTCTAGATTGTTCCTCTCCGTCCTAGCTTTCCAACGTGTGACGGCCCTTCTCCTAATCTAGGGCACCACCCGACTTAATCCCATAATTAAGCCCTAATCCCATAAGTAATACACTAGTCCTACCAGTTTATAAAATTTAGAGTTAATTAAAACTTTTTATTAAATTAATTATTTAGTAGAAGTCTTATTGATTATGCAGAAGAAATTAGTAATTTATGCGGAAGCCATTTATAATTATGCTAAGACCATTTGAAAATCCTAAGTGTGGAAAACCAGGAAATGACATCAAATATATAAAATCCTCAAAATGTAGTGAAATAGTAAAATAGTCTATGTTAGGTCGGGGAACTAACGCTCAACCTAATATACAACCCAAATAGTATATGAAAGACATATATAACATATACAATCAAAATACAAAAAGAAGACCTAAAATTGATGTAGTGATGCGCCGCTGGCTCAGAGATAATCGCCGATCTTCTCTATGCCCGGCTTGCTGGTAGACGTCTCTGCACCCACCGTCATAAAAAGGATGGTGAGTATAAGAATAAAATAGTAATCCCCGATGACAAGTTTAATTTGTATTTCCAAATATTCAAATGGTATTTAAAGGCATATAAATGGGAAAACAAGAAAATAAACCATATGCGAGTAAATACCATAGTTAAACAAGTGATACTGACATTAGGCTAAGTAGTGGTGATTTAAGTCCGGTCGGCAGTGAATCGCGTCACTCTGACTCAATAATCATATAGCACAAGGGACTCTAACCAAAGTATTACCAGGAACTCTAACCCCGGTGTGTAGACCACCCAGGGACTCTAACCCCGAGTGTCATATAGTGTTAGGTAACATGTGCCGACATCCCCAGGGACTCTAACCCCGTGAGTCGCTCACACCTCGATCTAGTTCCGGACCCAAATACGAACACTACTTTTGAATTTCAAGAAATACGAAGTATGGATTGTCAGGCATAGTCACATCTACACACAAAAACAAATAACGAATACAAGTCCACTTAAACATTTATAAGATATTCACTAGCCTAATAGCATGTTATTTATCATTCAATTCACATTTAAAACAACAAGAATAAACATAGCATGTGATAAAATTAATGAACCAAATCAAATGAATGGATATCATGCAAACTAGACTCATCAAGTGAGCATAGACACAAAAAACACATGATATAAGAATATAAAGGCAAAATAGTTAAAAGGACTATGCAAGGACAACAATTAATAGAAATGAAATGCCAACTAAAGTTGCCATTGGGCATACTCATAACAACAAGTTAAATCCTAGCTTTACTGGCATCTCGATACTCCGAATCTTGTATTCGCTCTCCCGTACCCTTTTCCTAGGTTCCTAATATCGTATAACATGTTTTTGGATGTATTTAGACCTTTACTTAAGGTTTTAGACTTTGTTATAGTGTTTTGGAAATTTTGGGAAATTGATGATTTTTTGTGTTGTCATGGAAATTAGCGCGCTGTGCTAATTTCTAACTTAGCGCACTACCAAGCCTTATCGATATTAAACTTAGCGTGCTATGTGCAGTAAAACCCAGAATTCTGTAATCAGAATTCCGAGTTTTCTCTATACATAGGCTATGTTAATGAATAAGGAACCCTCATACACACTATTAGAGTTCGTAACATGAACCACAACACAAAGTAACAACCAACAACATCAAATTCATGAGTTCATCAAGTTGAACTAAATAAACTAGTGTATGCAAGTTACCTATTTGTTGAGCACATTACCTAGGTTGGAGTTATTGTTGGGTGTTTGATTCTCCAACTCTTGATGATGAGAACACCCCTTCTAACTCCCACCTTTCCAGCAATTACTAGATTTCCAGCAGCTCTGTATTTTATTTCCTTTATTTCCAACATGCAAAATGAGAAGAATGCACTAAGGTGGTTTTATATATGTTTGACTTTTCATCTAATGTGTACCACCCATCTCCATGAAATCTTGTGGCTCTCATTCACTCCTACTAACCCACTAATTTCAGCTCACTAACATAACATATTGACACACATATCATGGGAGTGTGTGCTAGCGTATATCCCGTGGTAAGTCTAAGTGTTGTAGATTTTTAAACGAAAACTATAGGACTTTAATTTGATTTACATTAATATACACAACCATAGGCTTATAAATAATTCCTTAATTCATATTAATATTAAATAAGACTTACCAAAATACTAACTACCCGGTTCCCCGGCTCACACGCAACTCGAGGCGAGTCCTCGCTCTTGTCTCGACGCCTACAGTTATACAAATCGACTTAGTAAGTCAACACAATACATAACACTAGGCATACATCAATACAAAAATACAATATACCTCGGCCGCGTGTCTCGATCGGTGCACGTATCACGGTGTGGGTTCCACGTCACAGGTCGGTGATCCTGATTTAGAAATTAAAACGGGGTTTAGAGATTTGGACCGTGACAAATATTCCCAACAAAATGGAAATTTAGTCCTCGAAATTAAGTTTAAGTTACGGTTCTACCTGACTCGAACATGTACGGGAATCTATCTCGCATGTAGTCCTCCCGCTCTTAAGTGAGTTCCGTGTCATTGTGGAACTGCCACTTGACGAGTACTTTTGGGATGGACTTGCTCCCCAACTACTGTACTTTTCGATCTAGGATCTGAATGGGGTACTCCTCATTAGAGATGTTTTCGGTCAGGTCGATCTGACTCAAGTCAACTGTCGATAGCACGTCTGCCTTCGACTCGGCTAGTCGAAGCATCGAAATATGAAAAACAGGATGGACGCCTGACATCTGTGTAAGCAGTTCAAGCTCGTATGCCACTTTCTCGACCCATTTCTTAATCATGAAAGGCCCGATGTACCTCAGTTCAAGTTGCCTTTCACCCCATATCTCTGAAGACCCTTCCGAAGGGAAACCTTTAAATAGACAAAGGCTCCCTTGGAACACGCGAGATCACCGCGATACTTATTTGCATATCTCTTATGTCTCTCCTATGCTCCTTTGAGTCACTGGCGGATCAGTTTGACCTTTTCCGTATGGTCAACAACAATCTCAGGCACCACTATCTCCCGGTCCTCTAGCTCAGCCCAACAAGATGGCGAGCGACACGGTATGCCATACAAAGCCTTAATTAGAGCCATCTCAATGCTAGCCTGAAAACTGTTGTTTTTGGTGAACTCACACGACGGTAGGTACTCCGCCCAAGATCCGCCAAACTCCAATACGCATGCCCGCAACATGTCCTCGAGGACCTGAATCAATCTCTCAGTCTGCCCGTCGGTTTGAGGGTGGAAAGCCGTACTGAACGAACGTGTAATCCGATGCCATTTATCTGAAGTCTTATTATTTAGCGGAAGTCTTTTTGATTATGTGGAAATAATTAGTAATTTATGCAAAAGCCATTTATAATTATGCGGAAGCCATTTGAAAAATCCTAAGTGTGGAAAACAGGAAATGACATCACATATATAAAATCCTTAAAATGTAGTGAAACAGTAAAATAGTTTAAGTCAGGTCGGGGAATTAAAACTCAACCCAATATACAACCCAAATAGTATCCGAAAGACATATATGACATATACAATCAAAATACCAAAAGAAGACCTACAATTGATGCAATGACGCGCCCCTGACTCAAATATAATTGCCGATCTTCTCCTTGCCCGGCCTGCTGGTAGACGGCTCTGCACCCACCGTCATAAAAAGGACGGTGAGTAGAAGAATAAAATAGTAATCCCCGATGACAAGTTTAATTTGCATTTCCAAATATTCAAATGGTATTTAAAAGCATATAAATGGGAAAGCGGGAAAATAAACCATATGCAAATAAATACCAGAGTTAAACAAGTGATACTGCCACTAGGCTAAGTTGAGGTGATTTAGGTCCGGTCGGCAGTGAACCACGTCACTCCGACTCAATAATCATATAACACAAGGGACTTTAACAAAAGTGTTACTAAGGATGCTAACCCCGGTGTGTAGACTACCTAAGGGACTCTAACCCCAAGTGTCATACAGTGTCAGATAACATGTGCCGACATCCCCAGGGACTCTAACCCCGTAAGTCGTGTACACCTCGATCGAGTACGGGACCTAAATGCGAAAACTTCTTTTTAATTTCAAGAAATACTAAGTATGGATTGTCAAGGCATATGCACATCTACACATCTAAGCAAATAAGGAATATAAGTCCACTTAAACATTTGTAAGATATTCACTAGCCTAATAGCATGCTATTTATCATTCAATTCACATTTAAAACAACAAGATTAAACATATCATGTGATAGAATCGATGAGCCAAATCAAATGAATGGATATCATGGAAACTAGACTCATCAAGTAAGCATAGACACAAAGAACACATGATATAAGAATACAAAGGTAAAATAGTCCAAAAGACTATGCAAGGACAACAATTAATAGAAATGAAATGCCAAGTAAAGTTGCCATTGGGTATACTCACAACAATAAAGTAAAATCCTAGCATTATTGGCATCCTGATACTCCGAATCTAGTATTAACTCTCTCGTACCCTTTTCCTAGGTTCCTGATATCACATAACATGTTTTTGGATGTTGTTAGACCTTTACTTAAAGTTTTAAACTTTGTTATAGTGTTTTGGAAATTTTGGAAAATTGCTGATTTTTTTGTGCTGTCATGGAAATTAGCGCGCTACCACGCCTTATCTAGCGCTCTAATCAATATTAGAGCGCTAGATGTTAAACCTAGCGCGCTATGGGCAGTAAAACCCAGAATTCTGCAATTAGAATTCCTAGTTTTCTCTACACATGGGCTATGTTAATGCATAGGGAACCCTCATACACACTATTAGAGTTCCCTAACATCAACCACAACACAAAGTGACAACCAACAACATCAAATTCATGAATTCATCAAGTTGAACTAAATAAACTAGTGTATGCAAGTTACCTATTTGTTGAACACATTACCTAGGTTGGAGTTATTGTTTGGTGTTTGACTCTCCAACTCTTGATGATGAAAACACCCCTTCAAACTCCCACCTTTGCAGCATTACTGGATTTCCAGCAGCTCTGTATTTTATCTCCTTTGTTTCCAACATGCAAAATGAGAAAAATGCACTAAGGTGGTTTTATATATGTTTGAGCATTCATCTAATGTGTATCACCCATCTCCATGACATCTTGTGGCTCTCATTCACTCCTACAAAACCACTAATTCCAGCTCATTAACATAACATATTGACACACATATCATGGGAGTGTGTGCTAGTGTATATCCCGAGGTAAGTCTAAGTGTTGTAGATTTTTAAACCAAAACTACAGGACTCTAATTTGATTTACATTTATAAACACAACCATTGGCTTATAAATAATTCCTTAATTCATATTAATATTAAATAAGACTTACCAAAATGCTAACTACCTGGTTCCCGGCTCGCACACAACTCGAGGAGCCTCCTCGCTCTCATCTCAATGCCTACAACTGTACAAATCGACTTAGTAAGTCTACATAATACATAACTCTAGGCATACGTCAATACAAAAAAATAATATACCTCGGCCACGTGCCTCGGTTGGTGCGCATATCATGGTGTGGGTCTTACGTCATGGGTTGGTGATCCTGATTAAGGAATTAAAATGAGGTGTAAAGATTTGGGCCGTGACACAACGGTATGCGAACGTCAAAATTTGAGTTAAAACGAGAAAGTTATACTCGTTTTAGTAAAACATGTCAAGTTGTCCCATTTGTAGAAATAATAGCGCGCTATCTGGCTTAGATATTGCACTAACTGCATTGCAGACTACCATTCTGCATGTTTTTATTTGGGGTTTTTGACCCCAAACCCCACCTAGGCCATCTCCATCGCTAAAAACTTTAACAAAGGGGTACATCTGCCTCAAGAACATATAAAACTTTAACAACGTGTATCGATCCATTGAATTTACCATTGCACACATGCATTCAAAGAAAAACCAAAGATTTAATTTAAATTTGAAATTCATCTTTAAAACTCATTTGGTTTAGAAATTCAAAATTTATAATCATCCAACAACCAATGGAAACCTCGAAATTCATTAACACACACCTAATAGAAAACTTATTCAATGCATGTAATCTATTCTTAATTTGAATTGAGAGCTCATCTAGGGTTCATGCTTCCCACATCTTGATCCTTACACTCTAGATGATTAATTTCTCCTCTTGTTCCTCTATTTTCTCTAGAATTCCAGCCACTCTTAGCTTCTCATACTCTTCTTCTTCTAATGCTTTGAACAACAACAAAGAAAATAGTGATGGAGTGGTTTTGCTGAGAAGTGTTCCTTTTATACTAGTGGCTCTCTTGATTCTAACATATGTATTACTAGAAGGATCTTGGTCCCTCACATTTCCTACCCATGAATCCCTATAGATTGTCACTAATCTTGCTCATTTTGCATCTCTAAACCAATATCTATGGTTTTAAGTCGAGTGTGTGACTTAGGTGTGCCATTCATTTATATTCCTCAAATTTAGACATTTTACATTTTCTCTACTACTTGGTTCATGTGTATGTGCATACTTTTTATTTGATTCCATAAATAAGTTAGCATAAGCTTCTCATTCCCATCGACTCGTCTTACATATCTGACTCGCCACGCAGACATTTCGAGACCAAATACTCATAATTTCTACACTTTGATAACCTTAACTATGCATTTGGGTATAAATAGGATAATACACACATGATACAAAAATAAAATACCTCGGAGTCAATTTTAGAGAGTTGACCGAGTACGTCACATCATCATGAGTCCCCGCTAGAGTCCTACGGTGACACTTGACATGAGTTAAAATTTTATAGTCATTACAACCTTCCTAATTAATAAGAATCTCGTCCTTGAAATTGAATAGGCTTAAGTAAGACTTACTGGAGTCTAGAATAAGTCTTTGAAGTGATCGTAAATCGACCCCTCCACTACTATTCACGTGAATCCATCCAAACGTGATTTGAGTGGGTCATATACTCCATAAATGCGGGCCCACATCTGCTTCTAATAGCTTAGGGTGTTATTATCAAACCATAGACTTATACAAGTCATTTCAGGTGGCTTGAATGTCAATACAAAATGTGGACTCACTCAGAGTCACTTCAAACAACCTGATTCTTAATTAGAAGCAATGGACTCCCCATCTTCTTGACATTTAATAATGAATTACGGACTTGTGTAAAGTCTCTTCAAATAGCTCGACATTCAATAATGAACTACAGACTTGTGTAAAGTCTCTTCATATAGCTCGACTCCCAAGTTTCATACAACTATGAGCTTTAAACACTTTTAATTGCTTATATTCCTATAGATCCACCAGACTGTGGTTTATAACAAATTTTGACAGCCCGATTCTCCCCAAATCAACTATAGGCCTAACCTAGCCTCTTTTAAACATTTCAAAATAGATTCATCAAACTGTGGGTTTCTTCCGCTTCTAACAATTTTAACTTTCTGACTCTTGGGCTGCTGGTCTATTTAGACCATTCCCAATTCTCCAAACATTGATGGGGATGTCAATGATTTCATCATTGATGTCACCCATTAATGCGTCACAATGTCTAATAATCACTACATAAGACGTTATGATCCCGACTCGTAGTTCGACTTGTAATTACTTCCCAACAACTTACATCTCGTATGCAAGTTTATAACCCCCTCCATGAAATTTGAGGTTGAAAACTTGCTCTCAATATTTTCAATAACCACTATCATTTCATTAGTTCTTACTTCATACTAAATAAAGACAACTAAACTCTCCCTAAATTCATATCAATGCCCAGACAATAGAAATGTTCGATAAAGTTGCGACCATGCCTATCATGAACATTGCGTGTTCATGTATCATATGATAAATCACAACTTGTCTAGTTTTGCCTCTATTTAGGTGGGTTCAAGGCAAGTTTTGGTATCCCATGTACCAAAATCTACAATGATCTTACATTCATCTCGGGCTCTAAATTTAAGTTAGTTGTTTCTTGTCCTTGGCAATGCTACTAAGGTTAAGTAGTATTATACCTTGTAGGTGTAAACCCAAACTCAATCAAACAACTTCCGAAAATTGCAAGATAACACATAAGTTCAAATTTAGCAATTCATATATAATATAACCGTAACTAGAAGTAATTCTTACCTTTGGTATGATCACAAGTTGTCGTCGCGCTCTACTACCTCGTGAATGTTCTCTATGGCCTATGGATGTGTGTCGCCTGGCTGGGCGTGATATAATTTTAGACATCTATTTTGGAAGTGTCCAGGTCGACCGCACGAAAAACATACTCTCTGTCCTCAGACCAAAACCACTACTCCTACTTGCTCTTTCCATGTATTTTTATTGTCCCTGAGCTATTTGCACTGCAAGTGATGGCTGGCTAATATAGCTGGATGCTGGAGTAAGAGGAAATAAGACTGTAGGAATTAACTATACTAGGAGTAATACTTACTCAGTACTTTATGTCCTACTAAGGTTCTAATTATGCCATTGATTCATTCTTCTCTTTTAGTCTTATCCTCCCAATCTATACTCTAACTGGCCTAGTGTTGATGCTAGATATGACCTAATCAGGTTGGGTGCTCAGGTATGTCTCTCAGGTTAAGCTCCTCTCATATGTTGCCTGTAGTTTTTCGGGCTATTTCGTGACCACATAGCCTCCTACCTCGGGTAACAAACTCTTCATTAAGTAATAAGCATGATCCACATCTGTGTTTGGGACACATTCGACATACGTCAATAACTGCAAGTACCATCCTATGTATTACATGACGGACTTGTTAGGGAGTTGTCTCAACATCATGAACTCATTACTCTTATCTCTCATTTGTAGGGGGAAAATACTTTAAGTTAAACTGCCTCTTAACTCCACCCAATCCTTAGACACTCCCTTTGTTGCTACCAAGCTGATCTACCAGTTATCTGCCTCCCTAAATAGTAGTGCAAAAGAGATGGGAGCTCGCATACGCTCCTCGGTAGCTAGGATGTCATGTATCTTCTCATGACTCTTCATGAACCTCTCTGCCATCTATAAGTCAGTACCTCCATACAACTTTATTGGATGGTGTATCTGAAACTCATGCAACTATTTGGCCTCAGGTGTGGCTCTCGTACTCTTCTTCATAGGTATAGATGGCATTGTCTCTACCAGAGCGAGAGGTGCACTAGGCACTATATGTGATTGTACCAGTTCTAGAGTAGTCATTATCGGTACTGCTGCAATGGTGGTAACTGATGGAGTGGCTTATATTGTATGCACACTTGCCTCCTAAGCAGTGGTCACTGTCGATGAAGATTGTGATGGTGTAGCTATGGCCTTTGATATGAATATCCTCAGGATCTCCTCTAATCATGATCCTAGGATATGACCATTTGAGTTAAGGTCTACAACTCCTCTATGTTCGCGAATCGAGGATCGTGGCCCTACTAGCATCACCTGCCCGACCTATCGTGTCATTTTGATTCTACCAAAAAGGAAGCGGTGCTGTGATACCAACGTGATAGCTGCAGTTCCCATAAATGGGCCCTGCCCAACCTAGACTTACGTGGACCCCAAGTCAGACCTCACAAGGTCAACGCAGGCCTAGTAAGCCTCTAATTCCATTATTTTTATAAACTTCATGTTTTAGAGTTGAGTTATTAAGTTATGCAAGTTTTAAAGTAATTACAAAGGAAGTAAACTTAAAGCAATTATAATAATTCAAGAAATAATGTTGGGAAAACTTAAGGCGTGGAAACGTGTAAATATACATATAGTTATGCGTATCTGGTGACAAAGTAGTAAGTAAGTGCGATAATATATGGGTCTGGATCACTTAACCCCAAATAACCCAAGTGTTACGTAAAACAATATATATACATAATGCAAAAGAGTAAAAGTGCCAGAAACATACAAGTGAACAAGAGGAGGAGCCATTTTGAGAGTCCTTAGAGAAAGTCACCAATCACCGGTGCCTTACCCTTGCTCGTCTGTGGATCTGCACTCAAGTCATCAACACGAGAATGACGAGTCCAGTAAGTAAAAGCCATTAGGATGCAAATAGTATTTCATGAATAAATAAAGTAGTCTATATATCATGCGGGAATTTAAAAGACATATAAATAAATGAAAGTGCATGATAAATGGACTAAAAAGTAATAGCAATGATAAAAAGTGTCTAGAAAATAATGGAAGACAACTAAGTGGTTCAAATCCATCGAGAGCGGGTGCCACTACTCAACTTCCTAGAATTGCAACTCTACAAGTCGACAATTTAGATCAGTGTAGCGTGAGGGCATCAACCATGCCCCGAATACCTCGCCCACGTCTATGACCTACAATCCAGTACTCGGGATAAGGTCACATTTTTCCATCTAGCACCAAATCCGGAGTACCTTCTTGACACACTTAGGTAGACGCACAAAATAAGGAATGGAAATCCAAGGAATAAACATGTCAAATATCAAGAAGCATAATATATAATTAATTACTAAATATTCCCTATCTGGTTTTACTTACCTCGGATCACGCCAATACACGCACTCGCGGTTCCAACACGTTCCCCAAACCAATCCTGACACTCAAGTTAGTATGCTAAGTCCCTAGTAATCATTTTGATCAGTTTATATTGTGTTAGAGTCTGTTTGTCTTACTAATCCTCAATTAAATATAATTTAGTGCATAATATGATTTCTTTACATTGTTATTCTTACATTATACATATAGGTGTAGGCAAGGTTACACAAATACACCTAATGTCTTATACATATATATATATATATAACCACTTAATACATCAATAGATCTATACAAACTTATTATTATTATTACTATTATTATTAGGTACAATAGTAAATTTTTTTATTAGCTTACTTAGGCACATCAAATTAGCTTATATAACCATTTTTGTCTTAAAATCAACTTAGGCTTTTCATGTCAATTAAATTCAAGCCCTCTAATTTATTTAAATGATTCAAGTGTAATTATTCCATTAAATTATTAAAATCCATTAATTTATACAAGTAAATTAATTCATTTATCTTTAGGCCTAATTTCTTTATTTCACAACTTAAGCATATTAGATAAATAGTATTAGCTTACTTCTATTATTTGACTTAGGTAAGTATTTCTAATTAATACCTAAGTTATTAGCTAACTCAATCTTGTACTCAAATTTTCAATTATCAAATAATTTAATCTTAGCTAATGAATGTGCCCTCCATCTTTACACTATTTCTTTTATTAATGTACATTATTATTATAATATTATTTTCATTCTTCTTAGCCATATTCCTATCAAGGTTCCAATACATTTAGGCCAACCCAAAAATGAGTTGTAGCCATTAATTTGGATCAACCTTAAACACTCAAGGAAGCCATGCATTAATTTAGTTGATCAATATACATATGTGTGTGTTGTTGACTAATTAAAGAGATGCAAGCAAGATTAAGAAAATGAGAGTATGAAGAAGAAGTAGCTTGCATAAATAAGATCATCATAAAAAAAGAAACAAATCAATAGGAACCAAAAGCATGGATAAGAATTTAAATAGGAGAAAGTATTGAGGAGATGTAGAACTTGCCTTGAGACCATATAAATTTTTAACTCCTTGTTGTCTTCAAGCTTTCTCCAACTCCATTAATAGTGGGATTCCTTCCAATTTCCTCTCTTGTGCTCTTAGAAATGAATTTGAGTTTAGTCCTTAATGACCTCTACCCCTTTATACATTTATTTGAAATTCATTAGTGATGGATTAATTAAGCTAACCTAACTAATTAAGTCTAAATCAAAGTTGTTCATCTCATTTCTACATATTCCAAGTATCCTACAAAGTGTAAAATGACAATTTTTCCCTTAGTTCATTCATATATTTTCCTTGCAACCAAAACATTTACATAGATTAAGTGACCTCATTTTTCAACATATTTACCAAGCATACCATAGGCCTTTGAATTTATTAGTCAATTAAGCTAGTTTTCATTTAACATTTGATCTCTTTAATTCACTTATGTACCCAATAAATTTGATTATGTTCTCATCTAGCTTACTTAGGCATTTTCATTATTTCCTTAATTTAGGCTAGATAAGCAAGCCTCATTCCATAACTTAGGCACATAGATTTTAAATAAAAATGAGAACTTAAGTTATGAATCAACATAAGTCTCAACGTTACTTCGATATAACCAACGCCCGTGCACACTCATCGTAAGGAACACTCACTCGAAAATCGACGACTAAATAATTAACTGTGTATATGAGTCTAAATAGGTAATACATATCATCATTCATTAATAAAGTATTTCAGGCTGTTACAACCTTCCCAACTAATAAAATTTCGCCATCAAAATTATTTTAAACTCGAACGAATTACTTATTAAAGACTTAAAGCAGGAGAGGGAAGTGCTTGTTAACCGATCCTTTGAAACTTAGGACTTAATAAATTCATTTTAGACGATTAGTCATTTAAAATAGATCACGAACTCATGTAGAGTCGCTTCTAATGTTTAAATTACTTAATCCATCAAATTGTAGGTCAATGTTACAGTTTGACTTTCAAATCAACCAAACCGTGGGTCTCGGCCACAGCTCAACTTCTTTATTAAGTTATTGACTTACCCAACTTACTTTAGAACATCATGATAGAGGTCCATCAATTGTAGTCGACTTCAACCACCTCTACTAGTTAAAACTACTCAATCATGAACTGTTAACTTAATTAAGTTACATCATACAACCAAATGTAATCGCGGAGCATTAGCGATGGCAATCGAATGCTTCATGTGATTAATCATAAAGTCTTGGATTTTATTTTCTTTGACTTTTATCACATGCATGATGTGAAAATAAATAAATGTCATACCCTCTGTACGGTAGTGCGCTGCCTCTGGTAGTGTGTCTATCATGACATGAGCTCTTTCTAGCCTGCAACGGTGCTCTACCAAGTTACGAACACTTGTCCCTAACAATGGGCGAGTGACTTTACCCTTACTCGTAGAAGGATCTGCACTCAGCCATCACAATAAAAAAGATGACGAGTCTGGTGAGTAAAATCCTAAGGAAATGCATTGAGCATTCATATGATAAAGTAAAGGAAATCCAATAAATATTGTTAAATAAACATGCAGAATGTAAATAAGCATATGTAAATGGACCATCACATGCGTAGATAACAATAGAGCACAAACGTGTGTGCCCGTCCTAGTCAGACTAAACCATACTTCTAATTTCATCCCTAGGATCCCTCTAGTGGCGCACCCAAATGTCCCATCACCTGGTCCTCTCGGTGGTCGACATAGACCCACGACATACTGACATAAGTACTGACAAAGTAACTTGGGTCGTTATTCACCGAGGACTCATGATACACATGTTATGGTTTAGCCTGCCATAGAATACCCAACGGGAGTAAACTTAACCAATCGTTCAAACAGTCACACAAACATAGGTAACTGAAGTAAATAAGGAATAACACAGAATACATTGAACAAAATATAGTAAAAAAGTAATGGAAGCAAGTAAATACTCGAGTGACGTTCTATTGGGTCTAAAAACCTTGATATGCACTCTAAAAGCCTGAAAATACCCCGATCCGACTCCGTCATGCCCACAACTATCGGACTATAATCGATGAGTCCTCTGAGGTCAGTTATGAGTATTTTAGATTAGTTATAGATGTATTAAATTGAGTGTATAAGTCAAAAAACTTAAAATATCCCCTTAAGTTTTAGCAAAACTTCAACTTGATACTTGCTATTGCAGTGCAAATAAAACTGTGATATATTCAAAATCATCAAAAACACATAGGAAGAAGTTTTAGCTCTAGGTCTTAGCTTTCTGAAATTGTAAGGTGTGAAAAGGTTCGATATAAAATGAAGGAGATATCAAAGATTTGTAAAGACAACTCGAGTTCGAATCAAAATCTGACCAACAAGTTTGTAAAAATCATTTCTCCAAACTTATAGCTTTATAACTCATGATTTTTAGTCACAAGGCAGCTAACATACCCAACAACAACAACATACAAAAAGATGAGCTCATTCCGATAAGAATTGAGAGAGTTATGCCTTGTCAAAGTTCATTTTAAAAATCCCATATTAGCATTTCAACGGCCTACTTGTGGAGCATTTTTTAGTTAGAACAAGTTTGAATTTCTATATTTCTTTAGAGATAAAAGTTTTAAGATATATGAGTAAGCTTTTCAATAACATATGATCTGCCCTATTTATAGTTTGTATGAGAGAGTTATTCTTAATTTACAGAGGTTAGGTCAAGAAATTTGCTAAGAACTAACATACATACATCAAGAACTCAAAAAACCCCAATTCCTTGCCAAAACTAGTTTGAAACCATTATTGATCACTAAAATCAGTTTGAAACACTAATTTACAGAAGAAAAACTGTAGCTTAATTTTTGAAATTCATTTTTGCATAAACCCCCTAGAACTCGAGTTTCCATGTATACATTTTTGATAAATTTAAGCTAGTAAATAGTGGGTTTTTGTATATAGATGACAAACTCTTAGATTTGATCTTCCTATTTTGATTCCCTTAGTAGATGACCTCCATTCCTTCTTGTTCTTGCTGAATTTTTCAGCACTCCATCCCAAGAACAAACTTTGTTATTGTTGCATAAAGAGATTTCTCACTAACTTAGCTATATATATAGGTTATGTTAGAATCAATTATGTTCACGTATCTCAAGGTCAGTCAAATGGTCCTTGTTAACTCTATCTCCACTAACTTTCGTCTTGTTGACATAAATTCCCAACTCAAATATCCTAGGATTTCATTCTAGTGCGAATCTCAAGGCAAATTTATGACATCAATTTTTCCATCCAACTATAGGCATTTGTAATCAATTGATTCAAGTAATTTAACTTAGGCACTTTTATACATATGTAGACTATTTAAGGTCTTAAATTGGTGTAGTACCACTTTCCATATAACCTAATTACTCGGCACCCAATGCCCTATGTCTCGGCACACATTTTCGAGGCGTGCCAATCCTTAATGTACCTGATTATTATGACTTAGCCTAAAGTTTGATTATTTTTATGCAATATTCACCCTTGTTCTAGTCATTTTATTTAAGTTAGCATTATAAGACTTAGTATACCCGTACTACGCCTACTCGGTACCTGCGTCGATACGCTTTATGAGGCATTTACCCATTACACAGTCTCACACGGTATGGCAATATAAATACACACATGCGATGAGTTATAAAGTAAATAATAATTAACATCGCAATAATGCAATCAACAGACACAAATAACATTTAAGCCAAGTCAGGCGTGTTCTAGCCTATTCGGGGCGTCCACTTAGGCTTGACCTAGCTTCCGAGTTTGAAAAAAAACCTAAATAACGGTGTCAATAAATATTGGTCCATTATAGGTGCTCTAACTGTTTCTCTTCCTAAACAATTTGGTCTTCCTCAGGATGTATATTAAGGTAGGTCTCTCTGGCCAAACCCGTAGGCTAGCTATAAAGTCTCTGACTCGGTGGTGACTACCGTGCCTCTAATCCCTCGCAATAGACCCTCAATGAAGAAGTGTGTTTAGTCTGCATTGGTGTCCGCCACGCCACCGCCATACTCAAGTAATTGCAAGAATCGACCCATATACTGCATGACTGACTCCTCGTTTATTGTCAAATGCTTAGAAACTTGGCCCTCTTTAGCTTCAAGACTGAAGGTGGGAAATACTTCTGATTAAACCACCTATTGAACTCTTCCTAATCCTTGGGCTTACTTTGGGTAGCCACCATATTGCGCCACCAAGCATCTGCCTCTCCGAGTAATAATATCGATGATATGATAGTTGTCATGTGCTTTGGGGTGGCCAATATGCTAGTGGATCTTCTCATAGCTCTTCATAAATATCGATGTTGCCTCGAGGTCCGTGCCCCTATAGAACTTAGTCATTCTATGCCTCTACAACTCTCGTGACTGTCTCGCCTCAGCTGTCGCCCTAGTGCTCGTCTTTGTAGGCATAGTCGGCATAGTATCTGTTGGAGTAGGGGGTGAATGAGGCACCATCTATGTCTATATCAACACTATCTTAGCTATCACGGGTCTTGCTGGTATGATGGGAGCCATTGGAGTGGCCTGCACAGTAGGCGCAATCCCCTTAGGAGCAACAGGCGCTAATGATGTAGACGGAGATGGTACGGTCTGTACCCTCGGTAGCTTGAGGATCTCCTCAAGCTGGTGATTATGTAATGAGACTAGCTGAGACATCTCATCTAGCCTCTCATGTACATCAAAAGTGCTACCAGTACTGCAGGCTCATGGCTGATCGGCCAATCCGATCTGCAAAAGATACCAATTTATCAATCAGTATGTAACTATTGATAGTAGTATAATACAATAAATCAAATGGCACATATAATTTAGATTTTTAATTTCCACTACTTCTCCTCACTTCCCAACTAAGACTCTAAGTCAAGATCATAGGGTTACACTCTAAGTTCCATTCGTCTCTAACTTTAAATTTGGTTTGTGTCTTATCTTTGTTGTAGTTTAGTCAAGAGCTAGATATTAAACCTTTGGCTCTGATACCAACTGTGACGGATGCAGTTCCCATAAACTGGGCCCCACTAGGCCAGAGCCTACGTGGACCCCTGAGTCGGCCCTCGCAAGGTCAACGCAGGCCTAGTAAGCCTCCATTTCCGTTACTATAAGTTATTTTGTGATTTAAAGTTGAGCCGTTGTAATTTGCAAGTTTAATAGTTTAATAGCGAAAGCAAAACTTAAACAAATTTAAACAATTCAAAGATATATAAAGTCGAACATCCTAATGGTGTGGAACCCTGTATTGTATAGGTAACATGCATATATATGGTGACTATAAGAGGGAAATCATGAATATACATGTATCAGTGTCGTTAAAATCCCAAAGAGATCCCTTAAGTGTTATAAAAAACAATCATATATATATATATATATATATATATATATATATATCTACAATACAAAAGTGCAAAAACGTGCAAGTAAGCAAGAGGAGAAGCCGCTCTGAGAGTCCTTATAGGAAGTCACCAATCATCGGCCCCTTGCCCTTGGTCATCTGTGATCTGCAATTATCACCGAATGATACAATTCAAGTGAGTAAAGCCAATAGATTTTCAATCACAATTCATGAATTTAAATAAATAAGTTTAAGTATCATGCAAGAATTGAAAAGACATAAAAGTAAATGAAAGTGCATCATAAATGGACTAGAAAGTAATAATAATGAATAAAAAATGCCTAGGAGTCAAGGGAAGGCGTCTAAGTGGTCTAAATCCATCGTGAGTGGGTGCCATTACTAGACTTCCTAGAACCGCGACTCTTCAAGTCGACAAGCTCAGTTTGGTGTAGCGCGGGGAA
Source organism: Stephania cephalantha (assembly GCA_039657325.1). Lineage (NCBI taxonomy): Eukaryota > Viridiplantae > Streptophyta > Magnoliopsida > Ranunculales > Menispermaceae > Stephania > Stephania cephalantha. Next base: position 36,194,519 of record CM077571.1, read on the forward strand.
CATCAACGATGCCCTCGCCCACATCTACTACCTACAATCTAGTACTCAGGGTGAGGTCATGTTCGTCCATCTAACACTAAACTTAGGAGTATCTTCTTGACACACTCAAGCCTTAGACACTCAACTATATAAGTAACTGGGAGAGCAAGAAATAAATTCAAGAATATGATAAGAATTGGAATTGATCCTCTAGCTGGTTTACTTGCCTTAAACTATACAAAAAATACACCCTCGCGACTTCTAACATGCCCCCGAACTAGCCCCCGATGCCCGACTCTAACTACTTAGTTTCTGACATCTATTTTAGTTGGTATTGGTATGTTAGATTCCATTTAGTTCATTTTAGTCCATATTTAGTTTCTAGTCATTCATCGTCTTTTAACTAATCTAAATGACTCTACAAATGACTCAAAACACCCAAAAATGAATTTGATAGACTATGAGTCTCGGTTTTAGGGTTAGTAAATATAAACTTGTGATTAAAACTCAATTAGGAGTTGATTAGGTGGGTTGGAGATCTTGCAAAAAATCATTCCAATATTTATAAGTTTTAGAAACACAACTTTGATAATTCAAAACACATTTGGAAACATATTTTAGATGATCTAGAATGAAATGAAAATCAACGAGCAAAGAAATGACATAAAAAATCTTGATCTGGAAAAAATTGAGCAAAATCTTATGCATGGAAGGCTTCGGAAAGTCGAAACCTAAAATCAGCTCAAAAAGTTACAAAAGGTTATCCCCACGGACGAACTCTGATTTTCAATCTATTTTTGAGAAATTATAAGACTTAGTTTTGAAAAACTAATGGTTTTAGATTGTTTCTCTCTATCCTAGCTTTCCAACGGTATGCGAAGCGTCAAAATTTGAGTCAAAACGAGAAAGTTATGACTGTTTTGCGAAAACATGTCAAGTTGTCCCGTCTGCAGAAATAGTAGCACGCTATCTGGCCTAGATAGCGTGCTAACTATTGTATACTGCATTTCTGCATCTCAGGATTTGGGGATTTTGACCCCAAACCCCACCTAGGCCATCTACATCGCTAAAAACTCTAACATCAACAATATTAAAAACAACAACAATTGCACCAATTCATGGATCAATTCATTGAATTTACCATTGCACACATGCATTCAAAGAAAAACCAAAATTTTCATTTAAATTTGAAATTCATCCTTGAAACCCATTTGGTTCTGAAATTCAAAATTTATAATCATTCAACAACCCATAGAAACCTCTAAATTCATCAACACACACTTAATAGAAAACTCATTCAATGCATGACATCCATTCTTAATTTGAATTGATAGTTCACCTAGGGTTCATGCTTCCCACATCTTGATCTTTACACTATAGATGATTATGTTTCACCTTTTATTCTTCTATTTTCTCTAGATTTTAGCTTCTCCTACTTTTCTTCTTCTCAAGGTTTGAACAACTACAAAGAAAATAGTGTTGGAGTGATTTTGTTAAGAATTGTTCCTTTTATACTAGTGGCTCTCTTGATTCTAACTTGTGTATTACTAGAAGGATCTAGGTCCCTCACTTCTCCTACCCATGAATCCCTATAGATTGTCACTAATCATGCTCATTTTGCATCTCTAAACCAATCTCTATGGTTTTAAGTCGGGTGTGTGACTTAGGTGTGCCATTCGTTCATGTTCCTCTAACTTAGACATTTTACATTTTCTCTATTTTTGGTTCATGTGTATGTGCATGCGTTTTATTCGATTCCATAACCAAGTTAAAAAACTAGCCTAAGCTTCCCATTCCCATCGATTCGTCTTACATACCTAACGCGCCGCGCATGCATTTCGAGACCAAATACTCATAATTTCTACACTTTAATAACCTTAACTATGCATTTGGGTATAAATAGGATGATACACATATCTCATAAAAACATAATACCTCAGAGTCGACTTCTGAGAATTGACCGAGTATGCAACGTCATCATAAGTCCTCGCTAGAGTCCTGTAGTGACACGTGGCATGAGTTAAATTAAGGTTGTTACAACACTCTACACTTATCAGTTGATATACAAGTTTGTTTATATATAGGGTTCCACATATAGGTTGTTATTTTCTTACATGTTGAGTTATTTAAGTTATTAATTACTTCCGCTAACTTGAAAAACTTGCAAAATACTAATTACTCAACTTAAAATTATGAATTCATTTATATTGATGGATAAGAAGGATGACTAGGCCTGTGTTGACCTTGCGAGGCTGACTCAAGAGTTCACATAGGTTTAAGCGGGGCGAAGCCCAGTTTGTGGGCAACTGTACTCAAATCAAATGTACACTAACTCTAATCGATGTCAACCCTAGGATGCCTATCATGCGAACATAAATGAAAGATATTGTGGAACCCAAATCAATCAAGACATAAATCTCTACCACAAATAGAAATCGTTCCATCAATAAGACCTCGTATGGCATCAAAATCTGTTTATGCTATCATGTGTACTCCCTCTCAACTCTGTTGTGGAAATAATGCTACCGGATGTTGACAATCTCTGAACATGTGCCCAACTTGATTACATCCATAACAAGTAATCAGTTTGAGCTGACCCTGTGTCTGATCCTGGGCCCGTGCCTGTCTCTACCTCCATCGAGAACCATCACGACCTCTACCTCTACCTCTGCCTCGTCATCTACCTCCCTATTGCTACTGACGTGGTGCTGGTGGTACTGGAAGTGCCTGTAAAGTAGGACCCGGCAAAGCCGGTCTGACTGGATGTGGCGAAGGGGGTCTACCAACTATACTATGTAGTGGAGTAAGGTATGATGTGTAGGGTACAACTAATGTAGATGTCCCTGATCCTTGAGAACCTCTCTCATCACCTCTATCTCTTGCCCCTCTGTCTCCTCCTTTCAAACTTTGTAACTTGATCAAATGAGAAAGTTGGTCCCAATTGTGTCCTATCTGTAACTCTGCTCAAATAATAAGTCTTGTCAAAAAGTGCCCACTCATATATCTCACCCAAGGTCATGGCACCTGAACTAACCACATAAAACCTTATGTCTAGCCTTAGTCCATCTCTGAAATGATACACTTCCTCAAAGTCATCTACTAAATACCCAGAAAACTGCCTCGGATAACCATATCTGTCTTTACAGCTCATCACTAACTCATCAGCTCCCTGTCTCGGTTCATGAACTCCTTCCTCAACCTCTTTATCATTTTAGGTGAGAAATATTGCTGATAAGACTTTTTCTTGAATGAATCCTAAGACATAAAATCTCCATCATAAGCTATCGTTGCATGCCACCAAACATCACCGTCTCTCTGTAGTGTATACAATGAAATCTCAGCCTGAAGTCTATCCACATTCCACAAAACCCTATAAAGCTTCTTTTGAGACAATATCCACTTATTAATCTTCTTAAAGTCTCGTTGTCCTTCAAAATAAACTGGCATCAATCTGATGAAATCCTTCACCAACAAAACCTCTACTAAAGTACTAGAAGATGTAAGAGTAGGAAACAATGTATCAACTATATCTGTGGTTGGTATTGTCATAACTGAAATAGTCTGTACCATTAGAGCTACTGGTGTCATAGTAGGAAGCCCTGATGCCGGTAATGTAGGGGTAGTAGTGGTAGTGGTGGTGGCTGGTGTCTGTGTTGGTGGTGCAAAACAAGTTGTCATCATGACAATAAACCCAGCTAACTACTGTCCCTGAGCTGCAACTCGGTCAGACAGTCCTTGATAGTCATTGATAGATAGAATAAGAGGTTGGATGCTATTAGCACCTACATCCCAGCCGTTAAGTGAATCAACAATTGGTGTTTGCAAGTTGATTGCGAACGTGAATCATCTAATATGTAGATATCGCATATATACATATAGAAACTAACATGTACATATAAGAAATCCCCATCTCACTTTCACTCGTTTCCTAACTAATGGTTTTTAGGCAAGGATCATCTAGTTTCCACAACTAAGATTTGTGTTTTATTCAAATTTATTTGTTGCTCATTGAAAAAGTTGGCTCTGATTCCAACTGTGACGACCTCTTCTCAAATTAGGGCACTGCCTGACCTGATCACATCATTAAGCCTTAATTTTAGCCACATAAGACTTAAAAACGTATTCGTCAACATTTTCAAATTTTTCTTCAAACTAGCTAACTTTAAAATAAGCAACCTATCGTTATCTTGTCAATCAATTTTTCATAGTTAATTAAAATTTTTATAACTTAATCTAATTCAAGGGAAGTCTTAACAAATTAGCGGAAGCTAGTAATATAAATCCTAAATATGTGGAAACTAGGGAACTGAAATCACATGCATATATATAACAGAACAACGTAATAATAAATCAACATGTGTTTGGTCGAGAAAAAATTATTTCTCAACCCATGTATACAACCCCCCCAAAAGTATATATAAAAGACACACATATATATGTCATATAATAAACCAAAAACCTACAATACCTATTTCTAGATTAATCTAATGGCGTTAATTGTGACCCCACAATCCATTAACACTCCACTAACTTTTCCTTGACAACACATAATGTAACACAATTGGTCTTGTAAGGTGTTCACACGTATCTCAAGGAACATCATAGACTAATGTTTTATTTAACAAACTTTACGCTTCATTTAATGTAAATCAAACCATAGCCACATCACAATTACTATATAAGATACATTTAGCTTAAATTAAACTTACCACATCACTCATTACCCTGGTCCCACGTTGACACACATTTCAAGGTGCGTGCCCGCTTACGTCTCGACATCTATACACAAGAAAGATTGACTTAGTAGTCTACACATATACAATACACTAAGCGTACATCACAACAAATCTAATATATACCTCACATGACTCGGTCAGTGCATGTATCTCGACGCGGGTCCCTCGTCACGGGTCAAATGATCCTGATTAAAAAATTAAACTAGGATTAGAAATTTGGGCCATGACAATATATATTACAACAACATCTTGAGTGTCCCAAGTGGCATTTTCGAGCCTTTTCGACGGGCCACGTGGCTTGCCCAAGATCTAGCCTTATTCAAAACCCCATTACCTTCCTTATTTAAAACCTCATTAAACCTCACTAAATATCCAAATATATAAATTTAAATTTCCACATCATCAATTCTTTCACCACGCAATCAAATCCAGCTCTAATCTATATACATTAATGGTCCGTTCGGTTCACATATAAAATAATCTCAAGATTATGGGATTGTTCTACACTAAGAATTATAACACGGGTTTAGGTATTAGTCTCAATAGAAGGACTTGTTCGATTGGGGGTATAGAGTGTAGGATTAAACCTGATTTCAATAAGTGAAATTACTAAAGTGCCATTTTATATCTACAAACTCATTCCCACATCCATGACAAGCTTACAAAGCCAAATATACATATCAAAGCAACTTCAACGACACATAAAAAAAGTCATTGAGAAGCAGAAGCCTAATAAATCCATTCATTAAGCAAACCAAATGTAACTTGAACCATCACATTTCCCATCAAATCAAGTGAAAAAACTCATGAATAATGAAGAAAATTCAAAGTAACTCGTCGGCTATAATAATTGTGATATGTTGTGTGTTGCTAATTGTATTAGTATGAATGAAAATTGAAAATCTAATGGTGGGTCTCGTAGGATCGCGCGATATAATTAATAAATGCGATTGAAGTTTGAACAAATATTTAGTAGTACTAAATATGTCATCGATGGATATTGTTGATTCATGATTATGAAAATGATCTGTTGATTTGATTCGTGCGCTGGCGGTAACTATGGTGCTATATTGATATACTAATGTCGCACGCCATAGGTTTTTTGGTGTTGCAGAGTTGAGAATAGTAAATGAATGTGTGTTTTGGGTGTTTATGATGATGGTATTTTGGTCATTTGAAAGTCACCAAGATTGGGATAAAATAATTCGATTGAATTCATGGTTTTAAATTATCCCAATCCTGTGAGTTAAAATAATCATACGGACAATTTTATACTCGAACCGAACACCAATATTATTTAGTCCCACCACTTATCCCACCCTATCCTACGAACCGAACAAGCCATAAGGCAACATCTTGGGTGTCCCACATGGCATTTTTGAGCCTTCTCGATGAGCCATATGGCATGCCCAAGATGTAGCCTTATTAAAAACCACGTTACCTTCCTTATTTAAAACCCCATTAAACCTCACTAAATATAAAAATTTAAATCACCACATCATCAATTCTTTTGCCACGTAATCAACTCCAACTCTATAATACATACATACATATATATATATATAAAGGCAACATCTTAGGTGTCCCACATGGCATTTTTTAGCATTCTCAACGAGCCACGTGTTATGCCCAAGATGTAGCCTTATTCAAAACATAATTACCTTCCTTATTTAAAACCCCATTAAACCTAGGGTTAGCAAAACGTGTCTAGCAAACGTTTGTCTGATTTTGTCTAGATCCGCTTTAAATGTGTCTGGACATGATTTTTCTTAAAAACAAAATACAGGAGCGAACAAATTTTTATGTCCGTTTTAAAAAACAAGTCGGGGTTCGAACATAATTTTTTTAAAAACGAATACCCATTTTACAATTAATTCTAGAGGTATATTTGTAGTTTTACTTGAACTATAAAGCTAATTAACAAACCTTAGATATGTGCTAGCAAGATTTTTTGATATTTTGCGGCTTATGGTCGCCATTGCCTCATACACACGAAGTTGATGAAAGGAACTCTCATTTTAGTTATGTTGTGATTATTGGAAGCTTTATTGAATGATGAATTCATGATTTAACATTCTCTGTTATTAATTGAGTTTATCATTAATTGATGGTGGTGGATGTCCTTCCTTCTTATTGTTATTGTTAGTAAATAGTCTTTTTGATCATGCATTTCTTTTTTTTTAGCATTCTTAGTGTACTTTCATAATTTGAATGTATAATGTATGGTTGTTAGTGGCGTTGTGAAGTTGTAAACAATTGTATAAAAAATTTAGTTTCATTATATTTAAAATGGACAAAACAGGTCCTGTATTTTTGAAAAAATACGGGACCGAACAAGAAAAGTTGTATGTTTTAAAAACAGGTACGGGTCCGAACACTATTTTAAGTCATTATTAGGAAGGTGTGTCCGGACCCGTACCCATCGGTACCCATTTTTTTGCTAGCCCTAATTAAACCTCACTAAATATAGAAACTAAAATCACCACATCATCAACTTTTTCGCTACGTAGTCAACTCAAACTCTAATCTATATATGCAACATCTCGGGCGTCCCACGTGACATTTTCAAGTCTTCTCAACGAGCCACGTACATGCCCAAAATATAGCCTTATTCAAAATCCAATTACCTTCTTTATTTAAAACCTCATTAAACCTCACTAAATATAGAAATTTAAATCACCACATCATCAATTCTTTCACCACGTAATCAACATATATATAGGCAACATCTTAGGTATACCACTTGGCATTTTCGAGCCTTCTCGACGAGCCACGTGGCATGCCCTAGATGTAGCCTTATTCAAAACCCAGTTACCTTCCTTATTTGAAACCCCATGAAACTTCACTAAATATAGAAATTTAAATCACCACATAATCAACTGTTTCACCATGTAATCAACTCCAACTCTAATATATATAGGCCTTGTTTAATTCATTTTTGTCAACTTACAGTGCGAGTGGAGATAACTCCCTGGAGTTAACACACAATGTAAGTTCATATTTCACGTTTGATTCAACTTTGAACTTACAGGGAAATTGCTAATTTTAAAAACAATAAAACATGAAAATTGACATAAATACCCTTCAAACATATTTTTTTAGATGAAAAATAATGCATTATTATTTTCACCACAATCATTACTAATTATTTACTCATAAATAAAAGAAAACTTGAATAAAATAACAAACATATAAATTATTTACAAAAAAATTAAACAACTTTAAATAATTTTAAATATTTTTATAATTTTCATGAAATAATATTTTAATAATTATTAATAAAAACATAATAAAATACAACAACAACAACAACAACAACAAAAACAACAACAACATAGCCTTAGTCCCAAATTATTTAGGATCGGCTAAATAGATAAAACTTTTTCATTGTGCTCGATTAAGTGCAATTGATAGTGAGCTTTCCAGACCATTCAAATACCTCATAATTAATGCATCCCATTTAACTTTGGTCTACCCGTATCTCGTCGAATTTCTACAGTTTCTAATGAGTCAAGTTTTCTAATAGGGCATTTGTAGGTTGTCTTTGCATGTGACCAAATCACACAAATTGCCTTTCCCGAATCTTTGTATCAATTGGTGCTACTCCAACTTGTCTTTGAATTTCTATATTTATTATTCTATCTTTAGGAGTTTTACCACACATCTATCTAAGAATCATCATTTATGTTACGTTTATTTTATGTAATTGTTGTTGTTTTATCGTCCAACATTCACTTCCATAGAGCATAGCTGGCCTAATTGCGGTCCTATAAGATTTTCCTTTTAACTTAGTAGGAACATTGCGATTACAAATCGCTCATATTGCACTCTGCCATTTCTTCCATCCAGCTTGGAATTCTACTTCCTCTAGGGAGGCTCCAAGCTTATTTTTCATTCTTGAAAAATGGAGGAGGGTTGCGATAGGTTGACAACTAGCGTAAAACTTTTGTCACTTTTCATGAAATGGATCAAACACATATAAACATAATAAAATACAACTAATGATAATTTTTAAAAATATTTCTCTTACTTGAAAAATACTTTCTTTGTGAGTTATTTATTTAATCTTTATATTCATTGATTAATAACAAGCATTTAAGTTCTTATAAAAATAATAAAGTGTATTTAGAGTGAACAAATGAATAAAAATATTAAAAGTATATTAAAAACATATTGCTTCAAAAAAAAGCTTATTAAAAGTAATAAAGAACCAATTTCTTCTAAGAAAATATTACCCTGTCTTGTTTCTTAGTTAAAAAAAATCATTAGGTACACATTTATTTGTAAAATATCAAAATTTTATAATTCCCAAAATTTTTGTAACAATACCTAATTAAGTGGAGAGAGGGGCGTTGGCAACAAAAAAATGGGGATTTATAAGGGGCAGTTTTGTCGACATTTTTCAGGGAGATAACTCATCTGGGTGGGGGTGAGAGAGGTATCTCACACCTAAGGGTGAGAGGTATCTCCCTCACCCGCCTCTAAGGAAGTTATCTCCCAAGAGTTTGTGGACACAATTACCTATCATTAACTACTTTTTATTACCCACATCAATCTCTTTTGTTTGAAGGATATTTATGACGATCCATATCTTTTATTATTTAAAAATTTGCAATTTCCCTGGAAGTTTAAAGTTGAACCAAACATGAAAAATGATCTTTCACTGTGATCTAATTGCTCGCATTGTAAGTTGGCAAAAACAAACCAAACGAGGCCATATATTAAGGCAACATCTTTGGTGCCCACATGGCATTTTCAAGCCTTCTCGACGAGCCATGTTTCATACCCAAGATGTAGCCTTATTAAAACCCAATTACATTCCTTATTTAAAACCCCAAAAAACCTCGCTAAATATAGAAATTTAAATCACCACATTGTCACCTGTTTCGCCACGTAATCAACTCCAACGCTAATATATATATGCTTATATATGCCTCATTTGGTTTGTTTTTGCCAACTTACAGTGCGAGTGGAGATAACTCCCTGGAGTTAACTCACAATGTAAGTTCATATTTCACGTTGGTTTAACTTTGAACTTACAAGGAAGTTGCTAATTTTAAAAATAGTATAACATGAGAATTGACATAAAGACCCTTGAAACGTATTTTTTTAAGATGAAATAGAATGCATTATTATTTTCACCACATGCACTAGCAATTGTTTACTCATAAATAAAAGAAAACTTGAACTAAGTAACAATCATATAAATTATTTACAAAAATATTAAACAACTTTAAATATTTTTATAATTTTCTTGAAATAATATTTTAATAATTATTAAAAATAAACATAATATAATACAATTAATGATAATTTTTAAAATTATTTCTCTTATTTGAAAAATACTTTCTTTTTTATAAAAAAATAATTTCTTTTGTGAGTTAATTATTTAAGCTTTATATTCATTGATTAATAACAAGCATTTGAATTCTTCGAAAAAGAATAAAATACGTTTAGAGTTAAGAAAAAACATATTAAAAGTATATTAAAAACGTATTACTTATTAAAAGTAATAAAGAACCAGTTTCTTCCAAGAAAATATTACCCTACCTCATTTCTTAGTTAAAAAAATCATTGGGTACACGTTTTTTTTTTATAAAATATCAAAAAATTTCTAATTCCCAAAATTTTTGTAACAATACCTAATTAAGAGGAGAGAATGACGTGGGCAACAAAAAGTGGGGATTTATGAGGGGCAGTTTTGCCAATATTTTACAGGGAGATAACTTTTTTGGGTAGGGGTAGGGGAGGTATCTTAATCCCAAGGGTAAGAAATATCTCTCCAACTGCCCCTAAGGGAGTTATCTCCCTAGAGTTTGTGGACACAATTACCATTCATTAATTATTTTTTATCACCCACACTCATCTCTTTTGTTTGAAGGATATTTATGTCGATTCATATCTTTTATTATTTAAAAATTTGCAACTTCCCTGCAAGTTTAAAGTTGAGCCTAGCATTAAAAATGATCTTTCATTATGAGTTGACTCTGCTTACACAGTAAGCTGGCAAAAACAAACCAAACGAGGTCATATATTAAGACAACATCTTCGTTGTCCACGAGGCATTTTCGAGCCTTTTCGACGAGCCACGTTACATACCCAAGATGTAGCCATATTCAAAATCCAATTACTTTCCTTATTTAAAACCCCAATAAACCTCACTTAATATAGAAATTTAAATCAACACATCATCAACTCTTTTGCCACGTAGTCAACTCCAACTCTAATTTATATATCAATATATATTAAGGCAACACCTTGGATGTCCCACGTGGCATTTTCGAGCCTTCTCGACGAGCCACGTAGCATGCTAAAAATGTAGCCTTATTCAAAACCCCATTACCTTTTTTTAAAAAACCCCATCAAACCCCACTAAATATAAAAACTTAAATCACCACATCATCAATTATTTTGCCACGTAATCAACTCCAGCTCTAATCTATTGCATTGTTTAGAATGAAGTGGAGATATCTTCAAGGAGATAACTCACATAAAGTTGGGAATTAATCTTGTTTGGTTGCCCAACTCACCTGCAAGTTATCTCCCAACTTACACCCTAGGTGAGAGATATCCCCACCACTCCCCTAAGGAGCTATCTCTCAAGAGTTGTGGATACAATTACCCCTTATTAATGACCCTTTTATTACCCATCTCTCTCTTGTTTGAAGGCTATTTATATCAATTCATATTTTTAATTGTATAAAAAATTGAAACTTCCCTACGAGTTTAAAGTTGAGCCAATCGCGGAAATATTAACTCAAAGGAGTGAACTCCTAGGAGATAACTCCGAACTCACTTTGTAAGATAGCGAAAACAAAACAAAAGAGGCATATATAAGCAATATCTTGGGTATCCCACGTGGCATTTTCGAGCCTTTTCGACGAGCCACGTGGCATGCCAAAGATGTAGCCTTATTTAAAATCTCATTACTTTCCTCATTTAAAACCCCATTAAACCTCACTAAATAAAGAAATTTAAATCACTACATCATCAGTTATTTCGCCACGTAATCAACATCAACTCTAATAGGAATAAAGTAACATCTTGTGTTGCCATAGTGACACGTTAAGCCTACAACTTGAGTTGCCATGTGGCTTCGTATTAAGCTTCCTTCTCACCACATCATCAACTCTTCCGCCACATCATCAACTCCAACTCCAACTCCAATGGGAATCTATATGTCTTCCGTTGTCACATGACACATTCTACTTATACTATTTCGCAACATAGTCAACCACAAATAATCGTTGTGATTTAAAACGTAATGTTATACTGTTTAACTAATATTAATACTCGATCTCTTCAGTGTGCCAAGTGCGGAAAAACGACTAGTTTAAATAAAGGCTGCATCTTAAGCGTGCCACGTGGTGCCATGTGACACACCCAAGAAGTAGCTTATATATAATAGTATTGGAGTTGATGACATGGTGGAAAGCTTATGATTATAAATTAGTGATTTAAAAAAAAAAAAAAAAGATTATTTGAGATTTTAAAAAAATTATTGAATAAATAAATAGAAAACATCCTGAGTGTGCCACGTGACTCGTCAAAAGGCTAAAATACGCTATGTGGCACACCCAAATTGTTGATATATATATAGATTAAAATAGAATTTGAGTTGATGACATGAAGGAAAGTCAAATTTATTAGATAGTGATTTAAAAAAGAAAAAGAAAAAAGATTAGTTAAAGATTTTAAAAAATTAATTAATACATAAATAGGGAACATCTTGAGAATGCCACATAGCTCGTCAAGAAGGCTAAAAATGCCAATTGACACTCCCAAGATGTTGACTTGTTATATATATATATATTAGAATAGAATTGGAGTTGATGACATGGCAAAAAGCTTAAATATATTTATTAGTTATTAATTAGTGATTTTTTTTTCAAAAAAAAAAAAAAAGTTAATTAGAGATTTAAAATAAATAAATAGGGAACATCTAGAGTATGCCACGTGGCTCGTTCGGAAGGCTCAAAAACTGAAAATAATTTATATATATATATATTAAAGTTGTATCTTGATATGTCACATGGCTTCTTCTCAAGCCTCATTCTCACCATGTCAAGAACACTTTCGTTACGTCATCAACACCAACTATAATATATATATATATATATATATATATATATATATATATATATATATATTAGAGTCGTATCTTGAGAGGCTACATGGCTTCTTCTCAAGCCTCCTTCTCGCCACGTCAACAACACTTCTGCCACGTCGTCAACACCAACTCTAATTGGAATAAAGTTATATCTTGTGTTGCCACATTACACATTCTCTTAATAGTAATCTGCCACGTCGTAAACATCACACATTAAATATTTCTCAAGCTTTATAAGTCATACATTAACTGTCCACTTATTTTCTTTTTGCCTCCTGATTTTCCTATATTAATGTAACCACTAAGTTAAATAGTTATTATTTAATCATTGATAATAATTATACATTAATTATGTGTTTTAGTCTTTTGATCTCTCTAGTTAGGTTTGTAACATAACACTAATTAAAATATATTAAATTTGTATCTTAAGATGTCACATGGCTTCTTCTTAAGCCTCCTTTTTGCCACGTTATCAACACCAACTCTAATGGAAATGAAGTTATGTCTTATGTTACCACCTGGTACCTTCCCTTAATAGTAATCTGTCACATCGTAAACCTCACACATTAATATTTCTCAAGCCTCATAAGTCATACATTAACGGTCCACTTATTTTCTTTTGGCCTCTTGATTTTCCTATGTTGATGTAACTACTAAGTTAAATAGTTACTATTTAATCATTTATAATAATTATACATTAATTATTTATTTTAGTCTTTTGATCTCTCTAGGTAGGTATGTAACATAACACTAATTAAAATAATTCTATAACTGATTTTTTTAATTATTTCTTAATTATTTATTTTTTGTCTCTCGATCTCCCCATGTAAGTATGTAACCACTAAGCCTCTTTCTCGCCACATCGTCAACATCACTAAACATTTGTCATCGCTCACTTTTCAAAACTCACTTTTTGATATCTTTTTTTTTCTACGTTAAATGATTTGTTATTGACCTCGGGTTCATCAATGATTTCACTTAAAATGGACTCATTTTTCCTATCAAATAAGGAACATATTAAGTGCGCTGCGCGGCTCGTCGAGTAGGCTCGAAAACATGACGTGGCTCACTCAAGATGTGTTGGATTATTATATATAGATATATAGATTAGAATAGAATTAGAATTGATGACATGGTAGAAATTTTAGAATTATTAATTAGTGATTTAAAAAAGATTAATTAGAGATTTAAAATAAATAAATTAATAAATAAATACAAACATCTTGCGTGTGTCACGTGGCTCGTCGAGAAGGCTCGAAAATAGATTTTTTTAAAAAATAATTAACAAATAATAGGGAATATCTTTAGTGTGCCACATGGCCCATCGAGAAGGCTCGAAAATGTCACGTGGCACTCAAGAATATATACTAGTCGACATCCCGCGCTTCGCGCTTGGGATAGTTATGAGTATTAGTGTACATGAGAGACTGATTATTATTATTAGACCAAAATATTATGTAGTCATCGATGGACTCAAGCACCTTAAAATACACTACATCAAAAATATAAATTAGTTAATAATCTACATTAGAAATAAGAAAATTTGATTGAGCCAACTAAAATAAAAATATAAAAAACCTTTGCGGAATGAGAAGAAAATGATGGAGATACATCTCGTACATCTCATTGACAAACAAATTAAAGAATGGTACGCAAGTTTTCTTAGTGCAACGATCTTTATATAATCAATCATTTAAGTCTAAATCAAATAATGTAATTTAATGTAGCAACTAATTAGTTTGGCAGACGTTTTGAATTTTGAAAGGTTTAAGATCGTTTTTTTGTCTTAATTAAAGATATTATTTTATTCTAATTAGAGTTAACATACGTTTTTTTGAAAAAAAAATTAAGAGTGAGGAGTGGGGTGTTTTGAATTTAAAGTAGTAACTAATTTTAAAGGGTGTTTCGAAATTTGAAACGTTACAGATCTTCTTTTATTCTAATTAAAGTTAACTAAGGTTTTTTCTTTTTAAAAATAAATTGTAGATGGTATGTATTAATTTTAAAGGGTGTTTCGAATTTTGAAATGTTAAAGATCTTCTTTATTCTAATTAGAGTTAACAAATGTATTTTTTGTAAAAAAAATTATAGATGATATGTGAGTTATAAATTCTGTAATAAAAGCTAATATTAAGTGAAGAGAGGATGTTTTGAATTTATAGTGGGAGTTTTAAAATTAAAACGATCCATATATATTAGGTTATTTGAAACGTTACAGATCTTCTTTTATTCTAATTAGAGCTAAGAAAGGTATTTTAAGGTAATTACTCAAATTAATGTACATACCAAATATAGCTTGACATACCAAATCTATATAAATATATATAAAGCCTACATCTTGGGTGTGCCCATGTGGTGGTTTCGAGCCTTTCGCAGCGCCACGTGGCATGCCCAAGATGTAGGTTTTGTCAAGCTATATTTAGTATGTGCCACGTGGCGATTTCGAGCATTCTCACCGCGCCACGTGGCATGCAATTGATTCAAAATAATATATATTCAGTATGTCAAGCTATATTTGGTGTGTACATTAAGTTGAGCAATTACCTTAAAAATACCTTTGCTAACTCTAATTAGAATAAAAAAAGATCTGTAACATTTCAAAGTACCTGCTATATAAAACTCAACTATAAATTCAAAACATCACCTCTTCACTTAATATTAGCTTTTATTACCGAATTCGTAACTCACATATCATTTATAATTTGTTTTTTTTAAAACACTTTTGTTGTCTTTAAATGAAAGAAGATCTTTAACGTTTCAAAATTTGAAACACCCTTGAAAATTAGTACATATTATCTATGATTTATTTTTTTGAATTTGTTAACTCCAATTAGAATAAAAGAAGATTTGTAACGTTTCAAAATTCAAAACACCTTTTAAAATTAGTTACTATTTAAATTCAAAACACTCCACTCCTCAATCTTATTTTTTTTCAAAAAAATAGCTCTAATTAGAATAAAAGGATATCTTTAATTAAGACAAAAAAATGATCTTAAACCTTTCAAAATTCAAAATCCCTGCTGAACTAATTAGTTACGACATTAAATTGCATTCTTTGATTTAGCCTTAAACGATTGATTATAAAATGATCGTTGCAAATAGAAAACTTGATTACCATTCTATAATTTTTTGTCAACGAGATGTATTGGATTGAGTGTTTCATCACTTAGACTCTGTCCCGAGCTTTTGATGGCAAAAAAAAATTTGAAATGGTACTAACATGTTTGTCAAGTATTTCAGCGCAATCCATCATCGTTACAACTCACAAGTTGAATGGATACCAATGAATTCGAGTACAAATGGAATGGATAAAATGTAAGAAATAAGACTTGAAGAGCTCGTAATTTGATCAAGGCAAGGAAAGGCACCGAAAAGCATATATGGAGCAATGTACATCAATTGTAAGGTATAAGAAGTTCAACTACATGAGGCAAATGCATTAGATTCATGCATTTCACAAATTTCATGTTTTCAAGAACTTAAATTCATGTATTTCGTGATTTTCCAATTCGTGAGTTATAAAACGTTTTAAATCATGCAAATGAGTTGTATGGCATGAGCTTGAGGTGTGCATAATGTTGGTTTTGATTTTGGATGCACCAATATCAGTTTAGACAGGTTTTCGGTTCACTTTAAAACTATTTACAGAAAAGCCCCTGTGCACTTCATGAAATCAGGATTTTCCATTTTCGGGGTTTGTGAAAACAACCAGACCACCCAAATGGGTTCTATGATCCATAATAAACATGTCTAACATGTTTTAAGAGGTTTGGTAGGGTCAAGGATGCGATAGGGGGTCACTAACTCAAGGGATGAAAAAATTTATTTTCAGGCCCCTGCAGCTTTAGCGCGCTAACTGAGAGATTAGTGCGCTAACTCCTGAATCTAGCGCACTAATTGCTTTTCTGACAGCTTTTTAAAAGTGAAATATCTACACCTTTAATTTGAATTGGTGGACAGTTTTGGACCCTTGGATCACTACAACGGCTACAAACAGTAAAAAGGGTATGGAAATAACCTATAAAGACTTTGAACATGCTTTTGATCAAAACAACTCACAAGTACACAAAAGAGTAATAAAATGGAGTTTTAGCACAAAAGGGTGAAGAAAAAATACACACACTACTTGAGGGCTTTGAGAGTCGATCTTATGCAAACCAAGTGAGGCGAAAAGAGGTGTTCCAGAGTCCTCAACGCGTTTTCTAAGTCGATCTAAACCATTTTCACATCTTAGGCTATAAGATTACATTTTTTCCTACACTATTTGTGCTTAATCTATATCTTGTTGTTAACGATTTGTATGGGAACCATATGTGACTGATTTGAATATGTTTATATAGTGTGTTGAGCCTAATATCATGTCTAGATAAGACCTAAAACAAACTTGCACCTATTGAGCCAAAATTTGAATCACTTGTGTATGCGAAACTTGAAAAATACATAAAGCCTAACATATTCTTATAGTGGCTGTTTTTCTTTGAAGTGTGTGTTTGACACCACCAAAAAGGGTTTTGAACTTAATCTTGATTTTTCTTAAACCCAAAATTGAGAGTGCATTTACTTGAGCTTAATTGTGATTTCTCATAGTGCGTTGAATTGCCTTGAAACCTAATTGTGCTTAATTTATATTCATTTATTTGGTTTCATGTTTATGTTGTTTTGACAACATACTCAAAAGGGTTTCGTTCTTAATATTAATCTATTTGCGACCCTAGATATTGATTGCACAACTTGATCTTAAACTTGCATTTTGCATTTGTGCATCAATTAGCCATTCTTTGGAACCAACTTGAGCTTAATCTATACTATTCTTTGTTGGTTTCAATATTGAGAGTTAGCCTATAAAAGCTGATTTACAAGGCATCTCAATTGGCAAAGTCTCACTTGCATTACTTCATTTTAGGATTATATTTGGCTCGTGAGAGGAGAGCATCTTATCCGCTTTACTTATTGTAAGCGACAAATCATTCTTAATTTGTAAAGCTTGTAAGGTTTATTGGTGAATAGACCTAGTTGTGAGTCCTATTGGTATATAGGAGAGATTGTAAGCCTATCGGGAAATAGGTAAGGTAAAGTCCTAGTTGCATCTAAGCAAGTCAAATTCATAGTTGAGACTAGGTGGTTGTAAAAGTCCATATTGCGGTAAGGCAAGTGTAAAAGACCTAGTGGTGACTGCGGGCTTAAGGTTGTTCACTTGTTGGAATATAAGTGTTGGTTCAAAATCCTAACCGGGGAGGTTAGGTAGTGGATGTAGATCTGAGGGATCGAACCACTATAAATCTATTGTGCAGTTCCATCTCTTCTACCCCTTCTCCTAGTGTAGCATTTCACTTACTTGAACCATTCCGCTACATCACTATTGCAATCACTAATATACGCACTCATCTAAATAAACTTTTGAAGTGAACTTAGGAGATTAGCAAAGAAAGTTGTAAAACGTTTAGTTTGGCTATCACACCCAATTCACCCCCTCTTGGGTGACCTTCAATTGGTATTAGAGCCGGTGCTCTTAATATTCGAATTTATATCATAGAGCTAAATATCAATGGCCAGGACTTTCGGTTTTGATGCTACCATTCCACCTATGCTTAGGGATTTTGTTTTTAGGATTTGGAGTATTAGGTTTAGAACATACCTTAGAGCCCAATCACATGAGATGTGGGGCATTTTAGAAAATGGTCCATACACTCTTGTTAGAGTAGTGAATGATGTTGAAGTGTCTAAGCCAAAGAAGAAATGGAATAGGGACGAAAAGAGGCTGGTGAGACTCGATGATGAAATTAGACATATTCTCCTTTCTAGCATTCCCGGTGACATTAAGACTAGACTTTCTTCATGCACTTCATCCAGGGAGATATGGAGAAGATTAGAAGAAATTTATAGCCATAGTCATGATTCTCAAGTCTCATTATATTCAAGCAAGTGTGATGATTTATTGCCATCCAGTGACTCTCTTGCTCATTTATCTCTTAATGATGAACAAATTCACATTACTACACATGTTGATGATAAAGATGCTTACAAGCATGAAGATCTTAGACCTATGGATTCTTACCTGCCAAATAGTGATGATGATAGGTCTATGCACTCTCATGCTCATGAAGGGGACTTCATTGTTGATTCATTTACCAACATCGATTGCCTTCATGATTCCTTTTTTGATGAATTTTCCACTTTGAGAAAGAAACTTGAACTAGACTTGGACGATCTCATGAAAGAGAATGAAAACCTCAAGAAAATGATTCAACTTGCATTAGATGAGTTGATGACTCTTCAATGCACATTTAACAAGAGTCTTGAAAAGAATGAGAGCATTCTTGAAAAGAACATGGCCTTAAAGGGTCAAGATCAAGTTCTTCAAGAGAGATTAGATGAATGGACAACGTTGGGAACAAATGTCACTAATGAGAAAGAAAATGTGAAATTAGAGCTCAGCCTAGAGAAATACAAGTGTCTACACTTAGAAGCTTAACTAGGGAAGTCTAGGAGGTTTTACAAGTTTAAATCATTTCATAAACCAAATAGGACTTATCCTAGAGTCAAACCTCACATTAAGGTATCGGTACCAAAAGAAACACTCCTAGAAGCTACGTCTACCAAATCCAAAGAAATTAGGGTTCCAAAGTCCATGATACATAGAGTTAATTAGATTCACTTTAGAACATGAGTGAAGCTAGGTGTTAGATTGGTATGTGAGAATTAAGTCTAATTTAAGTGTTTCAAGTGAATTCGAGTTTAGGACACATTGTAAGGAACAAGGTGTGGATCCTAGTTCTTAGACCTAAGTACCAAACAATCATAGGAACCAAAATAGGTCTTTAGAAACTAAAAGAATGAGAAGGGAGAAGGTGTGAAATAAGGCTAGGTGGGTTGCACAAGACTACAATCAAGAGAAAGGAATTGATTATGAAGAAGCCTTGGCACCGAAAGCAAGAATAGAAGCAATTTGAATGTTACTTACTTATGCTTGCTACGATGGTCGTTAATATACCAAATGGATGTCAAACGTGCATTTTTAAATGGCTTCATCAATGAAAAGGTATATGTAGACCAATCACTGAATTTTAAAGACCATGCTAACCCAAGTCATGTTTATCATCTTTAAAAGGCATTGTATGAATTGAGACAAGCTCCTAGAGCTTGGTATGACAGGCTATGTGCACTCCTTCTTAACAAAGGGTTTATTAGATCCTACATTGTTCATTTTGATTAAGAAATGATAACATGCTCCTATTTTAAATCTATGTGGATGATATCATTTTTGAGTCACCAAATAAGCATTTATGTGAAGAATTTTCATTTTTGATGACATGTGAGTTTGAAATGAGCATGATGAGTGAAACTAGCATACTTCTTAGGCGTGCAAATTGAGCAATCTAATCATGGAATTTTTATAAATCAAGTGAAGTATGTGAGGGACATGCTTAGGAAATTCAAATTTGAAAATTTGAAAACATGTGACACTCCTAGTAGTTCAACTGTAAAAATGGACAAGGATGCTCAAGCTAAGCCTATAGATCCTAAGCTATTTAGAGGAATGATGGGAAACCTACTCTGCTTGACCGCTAGTAGACCGAATATCATGTTTAGCATGAGTCTATGTGCTAGATTTCAATACGAGCCCAAGGAATCACACTTGAAATGTGTTAAGCTTATATTTCGTTATCTTAGTGGGACATAAGACTTAAGATTGTGATTCAACAAGGCCAAGAGTTTCGAACTCCAAAGCTTTGTTGATTCCAACTATGCGGGGAGTCTAGTTGATAGGAAAAGCACTTCAAGATTTTGTCATTTGCTAGGAAATTCACTTAGATCACGGTTTAGCAAAAAGCAAAATTTTGTTGCTTTGTCCACCGCCGAAGCCGAGTATGTGGCTTCCTGAAGTTGTTGTGCTCAAGTCTTGTACATGAAACAACAAATTGAGGACTACCAAATTCAAGTTGGTTGTGCTGAAATATATTGTAATAATACATGTCATGGCCCAAATCTCTAACCTCGTTTTAATTCCTTAATCAGGATCACCGACCCTTGACGTGGGACCTACACTGTGATACGTGCACCGACCGAGGCACGTGGCCGAGGTATATCGTATTTTTGTATTGATGTGTGCCTAGTGTTATGTATTGCGTAGACTTACTAAGTCGGTTTGTATAGTTGTAGGCGTCGAGACGAGAGCGGGGACACGCCTCAAGTAGTGTGCGAGCCGGGGAACCGGGTAGTTAGCATTTTGGTAAGTCTTATTTAATACTAAAATAAAATAAGGAATTACTTATAAGCTTATGGATGTGTTTGTTAATGTAAATCAAATAAAAGGCCTATGGTTGAGTAAATTAAATGGAAAGCATAGGATTGGTCTAGAGATACACATTGGCACATCTAGGAACTAGGTGAGTAATGAAATGGTGTCACTTGAGGTTGAGATAGTGGGAGTTAGTGGGATATATGACAAAGGTGGACCATTAGATATTCCTAGGGATACATAAATCCATGAAGATTAAGGGCTAGGAAGGAACATCACCTTAATATATATTATTAGTGATCAAACAACATGCAAACCAAATCACTCATTCATTTTTGCTGGAAAGGAAGAATGAATTGCTGGAGAGGAGTGAATATTCAAGGTGTTGAAGGAATCCATTAGAGTTGGTGAGAAATTCTCAAGCTAGGGTGCTACATCAACTAGGTAAACATCTTTTTAGTTGAAATTAGAACAAGTTCTGATTTTAGGCTAATTTCAGATGGTAGAATTGAGTGTTTGAAATTGATTTACATATTTAGATTCCTCATTTCAAGCTGATAATCCAGCTATATTGAAGTTCTTAATTTGGTTTTGAAATCATAAAGATATGAATTTTTGAAGTTGCAACACCAAAACTAGAATTCTGCATGTTGTATTAGGAATCAGCCTGGGTAATTTGATCATAATCTACACATTTTAAGTCCAAATTCATCCAAACCAGTGGCATTTGAAAGCTTATTGAAAGGGAAATAACTTTTCTTAAGTGAAGGTATTTTGATTTAAATGTTTTCATGTCCAAACATGTTCTACAAGTAGGTGCTGGAATTAAAAAGGAAAGTTTTGAAACTAAGTTTGTGAAGGGCATAACTACCTAACTACTTACCCAAATATGCTGATCTTTTAGTATGTTGTATTTGGACATATTTTCTACCTTTCGACAAAAAATCACATTTTTACAAAGTATAGATGGGGAGAAATAGATTTTCTAAATCCGCTGGTCGGATTAAATTCCAATTAGACCTATGTTTAGTAAAATCATAATATCTCTTTCATTTTAAATCAGAATTTTGCAAACTAAACCTTTCTGGAAAGCTAAAAGAGAGACCAACAAGAATTGTATGTTTGATGATTTCGATATTTTGACCATTTCATGCCTAAAAACTGCTTTAAAGTGTAGGACTGAAATTGAAACTTAATTTAGTCTTTAGGGGCTGATTTAGGAAGATTGATTTAAAGTCTATTGAACCAATTTGAATAAAAAATAAACACCACTAAATTGAACTTAAAGCCACTATACTTGAACTAATGAGACACCAAACTCGGGAACCTAGGAAAAGGGTACGGGAGAGCGAATACAAGATTTGGAGTATCGGGAGGCTTGTAAAGCTAGGACTTTACTTTGTTGTTGTGAGTATACCCAATGGAAAATTTACTTGGCTTCTCATTTCTATTAATTGTTGTCCTTGCATAGTCCTTTTGACTATTTTTCCTTTGTATTCTTATATCATGTGTTCTTTGTGTCTATGCTCACTTGATGAGTCTAGTTTACATGATATCCATTCATTTGATTTGATTCGTTGATTCTATCCCATGCTATGTCTATTCTTGTTTTTTAAATGTGAATTGAATGATAAATAGCATGCTATTAGGCTAGTGAATATCTTATAAATGTTTAAGAGGACTTGTATTCCTTATTTGTTTAGGTGTGTACATGTGCCTATGCCTTGACAAATCCATACTTGGTATTTCTTGAAATTTTAAAAGTAGTTTTTGCATTTAGGTCCCGTACTCGATCGAGGTGTGTGTGACTCACGGGGTTAGAGTCCCTGGGGATGTCGGCACATGTTACTTAACACTGTATGACACTCGGGGTTAGAGTCCCTGAGGTGGTCTACACACCGGGGTTAGAGTCCCTAGTAACACTTGGGTTAAAGTCCCTTGTGCTATATGATTATTGAGTCGGAGTGACACGTTTCACTGCCGACCGGACCTAAATCACCACTACTTAGCCTAGTGTCAGTATCACTTGTTTAACTCAGGTATTTACTCGCATATGGTTTATTTTCCAGTTTTCCCATTTATATGCTTTTAAATGTCATTTGAATATTTGGAAATGCAAGTTAAACTTGTCATCGGGGATTACTATTTTATTCTTGTACTCACCGTCCTTTTTATGATGGTGGGTGCAGAGCCGTCTACCAGCAGGCCGGGCAAAGAGAAGATCGTCGATTATCCCTGAGCCCGCGGCGCGTCACTGCATCGATTGTAGGTCTTCTTTTGATATTTTGATTGTATATGTTTTATACGTCTTTCAGATACTATTTGGAGTTGTATATTGGGTTGAGCGTTAGTTCCCCGACTTGACTTAGACTATGTTGTTGTTTCACTGCTTTTTGAGGTCTTTATATATGTGATGTTATTTCCTGGTTTTCCACACTTACGGTTTTATAAATGGCTTCTGCATAAGTTACTAATTGCTTTCTGCATAATCAATAAGACTTCCGCTAATTAATTAATTTAATAAAAAAGTTTTAATTAACTCTAAATTTGATAAACTGGTAGGACTAGTGTATTATTTATCCTGAACACGAGAAAAGAGGTGTCTAGGTTGTAAAGGCTGACTAATACGTAGTTAAGTCCTGCGTGGGTATGATTAGGGCTTAATTACGGGATTAGGCCGGGTGGTGCCCTAGATTAGGAGAGAGGCCGTCACAGTTGGTATCAGAGCTTAGGTATTAGAACCTTAGGGATAAATAAGAAAAAACACGAACTCGTATAAAACATAAACCTTAGAAGTGAAAACCAGATGATCCTTGCCTAGGAGCTATTTTGTTGGGAATTGATTGAAGGTGAGATGGGGATTTCTTATATATACGTGTTAGTTTCTATATGTATATATATGCGTTATGCCACGTAGTAGCTGATTCGCGTTTGCTATCCACTTGAATACACCGATGAGGGATTCACGTGAGGCTGGAGACACCGGAGCTAGCGGCAATCAGCCTCCCACAATATCAAATTGACAATTTTAGAGGAAGTCTAACTATACGACCGCTCAGGAGCGACAAATCGTCAATTTCATCGCATACATGTCGGCGTAGATGACTGCACTGATTTCGACCGCCCTCGTCACCATAGCTACTACTACAGCACCCCCGACCACGAGACTCGGCACTACGAGAGTTCGGCTTGCATCTAGTAGAGAAATGGAGACTCTAGGTAGCATTGTACGCAGTAGCGGATAGTTAGGGACCCAGACTAGAGGAGATACCTGTTGTCCAAGACTTCCCAGAGGATTTACTAGGATTACCGCCACCGCGAGAGCTAGACTTCATCATCGACCTAGTCCTGGGTACCAGGCTGATTGCGATACCGCTGTACCATATGGCTCTGAGGGAGTTAGATGAGTTAAGGACTCAGCTTAAGGATTTGGGGGAGAAGGGGTTTATCACACCTTCGATGTCACCGTGGGGAGCGCTAGTTCTGTTTGTGAAGAAGAAGGATGGGAGTTTGAGACTATTCATCGACTACATGTAGTTGAACAGAGTGACAGTCAGAAACAAGTACCCACTTACGCGGATAGACAATTTATTTGATCAGCTGAAAGGAATAAAGTTTTTCTCCAAGAGAGACCAGAGATCGAGGTATCATCAGCTTAGGATAAGGGATGAGGATAGGTTCAAGACAACATTCAGCACTAGATACAGACACTACCAGTTCACGGTCATGCCATTCGGGCTGACCAACGCCCCCGCCGTATTCATGGATTTGATGCACCGGGTACTTAGACCATATATCGACCGCTTCGTGATGGTCTTCATCGACGACATCTTGATATACTCGAGGACACGTGAGGATCACGAGCAGCACCTCAGAGAGACGTTGCAGACATTGAGGGAACACCGACGTTTTGCTAAGCTCAGCAAGTGTGAATTATGGCTTGCAGAGGTCAAGTTCTTGGGGCACGTTGTTGGAGCAGTAGGGATTACAGTAGATCCGGCCAAGATTCAGATGATCACGAATTGGCCTGCACCGACATCACTACCGGAGATCAGGAGCTTTCTGGGTTAGCTGGATATTACCGTAGATTCATGAAGGATTTCTCGAATATCTCTTCACCGATGACGAGGCTGACATAGAAGGATGTTGCTTATGAGTGGACTGAGAAGTGCGAGGCTGCATTTACTCAGTTGAAGAGGTCATTAACTACCGCGCCAGTATTAGTACTGCCAGAGGCTGGACAGGGATTTCTAGTGTACACAGATGTTTCTCATATGGGTCTAGGTTGTGTGTTGATGCATGGCAGAGGTGTCGTGGCATACGCATCGAGACAATTAAAGCTACATGAGAAGAACTACCCCACGCACGATCTAAAGTTGGCAGTGGTTGTATTTGCGCTGAAGACTTAGAGACACCTTCTGTATGGAGAGAGATTCACACTTTTCACTGATCACAAGAGTTTGAAATATCTCCACACAGAAAGAGCTGAACATGAGACAACGCATATGGTTAGAGTTCTTGAAGGACTACGACTTTTCCTTAGAGTATCACCCAGGAAAAGTGAATGTAGTCGCAGATGCGCTGAGTAGGAGACCGAGTAGAGATGCTGAGGTGGTTAAATGTCACATGATGCGTGAGTATGGATTACTCGAGGCAGCGTCTACAGCATGTCAGACAAAGGTTCCTACCGATACTCAGGTGATGATTTGCGCACAGATGAGACTACAGACCGTGTCTACACAGCGAGTGTCAGAGGGTCAGAGGACTGACCGATTGTACTAGAGATTCAACGAGTTAGCGCAGAGTGCAGAGTGTACAGATTGGAAAGAGACGATAGATCAGTGTTAGAGATACAGTGCTAGGTTATGGATACCAGAGGTGCCGGAGCTGAGAGATGAGATCCTTCAAGAATCGCACCATTCCAGATTTACCGTACATCCAGGCAGGACTAAGATGTACCACGACATGAGGAGACATTTCTGGTGGCCTGGGATGAAGGCAGACGTGTCTAGGTTCATCAGGAATTGTGGTATCTGTCAGCAAGTGAAGTCCGAGCATCGCAAACCCGGGGGATTACTACGGCCGTTTCCCATTCCTCGATGGAAGTGGGAAGACATCTCTATGGATTTTGTCAAAGGACTACCGAGGACCGCGAGGAGACATGACTCAATCTGGGTGATAGTTGACAGACTGACGAAGTCTGCTCATTTCCTGCCAGTGGCATCGCATTACACGTTCGATCGGCTGAGCATACTGTCGAGAGAGAGATTATCAGGCTGCACGGGGTACCATTAACTATCATGTCAGATCGAGATGATACGTATACGTCCAGGATGTGGCGGAGTACGCAAGAGTAGCACGGTACGCGCCTACTGTTCAGTACGGCTTTCCACCCTCAGACCGACGGGTCGATTGAGAGATTGATTGAGGTCCTCGAGGACATGTTGTGGGCATGCGTGTTGGAGTTTGGCGGATCTTGGGCTGAGTACCTACCGTTGTGTAAGTTCGCTTATAACAACAGTTATCAGGCTAGCATTGAGATGACGCCATTTGAGGCTTTGTATGGCAGACCGTGTCGCTCGCCATCGTGTTGGGCCGAGCTAGAGGACCAGGAGATAGTGGGGCCTGAAATTATTGTTGACCACACGGAAAAGGTCAAACTGATCTGTCAGAGACTCAGAGGAGCACAGGAGAGACAGAAGAGATATGCATATAAGTATCGCGGTGATCTCGCGTATTCCGATGGAGCCTTTGTCTATTTAAAGGTTTCCCCTCGGAATGGTCTTCAGAGATTTGGGGTGAAAGAAAAGCTTGCACCGAGGTACATCAGGCCTTTCATGATTAAGAAACGGGTCGGGAAAGTGGCATACGAGCTTGAATTGCCTCCACAGATGTCAAGGGTACCATCCAGTGTTCCACATTTTGATGCTTCGAATAGCCGAGTCGAAGGCAGGCGTGCGACCGACAGTTGACTTGAGTCAGATCGCAAGAGCGAGGACATCTCTTACGAGGAGCGGCCCCTTCAGATCCTAGACCGGAAGGTACAACAGTTGAGGAGCAAGTCCATCCCGAAGGTACTCGTCAAGTGGCAGTTCCACGGTGACACGGAACTCACTTGGGAGCGAGAGGACTACATGCGAGATAGATTCCCATACCTGTTCGAGTCAGGTAGAACTGTAACTTAAACTTAATTTCGAGGACGAAATTTTCATTTTGTTGGGAATATTTGTCATGGCCCAAATCTCTAACCTCGTTTTAATTCCTTAATCAGGATCACCGACCCTTGACGTGGGACCTACACTGTGATACGTGCACCGACCGAGGCACGTGGCCGAGGTATATCGTATTTTGTATTGATGTGTGCCTAGTGTTATGTATTGTGTAGACTTACTAAGTCGATTTGTACAGTTGCAGGCGTCGAGACGAGAGCGGGGACACGCCTCAAGTAGCGTGCGAGCCGGGGAACGGGTAGTTAGCATTTTGGTAAGTCTTATTTAATACTAATATGAAATAAGGAAATAATTATAAGCCTATGGTTGTGTTTGTTAATGTAAATCAAATTAAAGGCCTATAGTTGAGTAAATTAAATGGAAAGCATAGGATTGGTCTAGATATACACATTGGCACATCTAGGAACTAGGTGAGTAATGAAATGGTGTTACTTGAGGTTGAGATAGTGGGAGTTAGTGGGATATATGACAAAGGTGGACCATTAGATATTCCTAGGGATACATAAATCCATGAAGATTAAGGGCTAGGAAGGAACATCGCCTTAATATATATTATTAGTGATCAAACAACATGCAAACCAAATCACTCATTCATTTTTGCTGGAGAAGAAGAAGGAATTTCTGGAGAGGAGTGAATCATCGAGGTGTTGAAGGAATCCATTAGAGTTGGTGAGAAATTCTCAAGCTAGGGTGCTACATCAACTAGGTAAACATCTTTTTAGTTGAAATTAGAACAAATTCTGATTTTAGGCTAATTTCAGATGGTAGATGATTGAGTGTTTGAAATTGATTTATATATTTAGATTCCTCATTTCAAGCTGATAATCCAGCTATATTGAAGTTCTTAATTTGGTTTTGAAATCATAAAGATATGAATTTTTGAAGTTGCAACACCAAAACTATAATTCTGCATGTTGTATTAAGAATCAACCTGGGTAATTTGGTCATAATCTACCCATTTTAAGTCCAAATTCAGCCAAACCAGCAGCATTTGAAAGCTTATTGAAAGGGCAATAACTTTACTTAAATGAAGGTATTTTGGTTCAAATGTTTTCATCTCCAAACATGTTCTACAAGTAGGTGCTGGAATTAAAAAGGAAAGTTTTGAAACTAACTTTGTGAAGGGCATAACTCCCTAACTAATTACCTAAATGTTCTGATCTTTTAGTATGTTGTATTTGGATATATTTTCTGCCTTTCGACCAAAAATCACATTTTTTGGAACTATATATTGGGATAAATAGATTTTCTAAATCCGCTGGTCGGATTAAATTCCAATTAGACCTATGTTTAGTAAAATCATAATATCTCTTTCATTTTAAATCAGAATTTTGCAAACTAAACCTTTCTGGAAAGCTAAGAGAGAGACCAACAAGAATTTATGATGGATGATTTGATATTTTGACAATTTCATGCCTAAAAACTGCTTTAATGCATAGGACTGAAATTGAAACTTAATTTAGTCTTTAGGGGTTGATTTAGGAAGATTGATTTAAAGTCCATTGAACCAATTTGAATACACAATAAATACCACTAAATTGAGATTAAACCCACTATACTTGAACTAATGAGACACCAAACTCAGAAACCTAGGAAAAGGGTACGGGAGAGCGAATACAAGATTTGGAGTATCAGGAGGCCAGTAAAGCTAGGACTTTACTTTGTTGTTGTGAGTATACCCAATGGCAAATTTACTTGGCATCTCATTTCTATTAATTGTTGTCCTTGCATAGTCCTTTTGACTATTTTGCCTTTGTATTCTTATATCATGTGTTCTTTGTGTCTATGCTCACTCGATGAGTTTAGTTTGCATGATATCCATTCATTTGATTTGATTCGTTGATTCTATCCCATGCTATGTCTATTCTTGTTGTTTAAATGTGAATTGAATGATAAATAACATGCTATTAGGCTAGTGAATATCTTATAAATGTTTAAGAGGACTTGTATTCCTTATTTGTTTAGGTGTGTACATGTGCCTATGCCTTGACAAATCCATACTTGGTATTTCTTGAAATTTTAAAAGTAGTTTTTGCATTTAGGTCCCGTACTCGATCGAGGTGTGCGCGACTCACGGGGTTAGAGTTCCTGGGGATGTCGGCACATGTTACTTAACACTGTATGACACTCGGGGTTAGATTCCTTGAGGTGGTCTACACACCGGGGTTAGAGTTTCTAGTAACACTTGGGTTACAGTCCCTTATGCTATATGATTATTGAGTCGGAGTGACACGTTTCACTGCCGATCGGACCTAAATCACCACTACTTAGCCTAGTGTCAGTATCACTTGTTTAACTCAGGTATTTACTCGCATATGGTTTATTTTCCAGTTTTCTCATTTATATGCTTTTAAATACCATTTGAATATTTGGAAATGCAAATTAAACTTGTCATCGGGGATTACTGTTTTATTCTTGTACTCATCGTCCTTTTTAAGACAATGGGTGCAGAGCTGTCTACCAGCTAGCCGTCTACCAGCGCGTCGCTTGCATCGATTGTAGGTATTCTTTTGATATTTTGATTGTATATGTTATATACATCTTTCAGATTCTATTTGGGGTTGTATATTGGGTTGTGCGTTAGTTCCCCGACTTGACTTAGACTATTTTGTTGTTTCACTGCTTTTTAAGGACTTTATATATGTGATGTCATTTCCTGGTTTTCCACACTTAGGGTTTTATAAATGGCTTACGCATAAGTTACTAATTGCTTTCTACATAATCAATAAGACTTCAGCTAATTAATTAATTTAATAAAAAGTTTTAATTAACTCTAAATTTTATAAACTGGTAGGACTAGTGTATTACTTATCCTGAACACGAGAAAAGATGTGTCTAGGTTGTAAAGGCTGGCTAATATGTAGTTAAGTCCTGCGTGGGTATGATTAAGGCTTAATTACTCGACTAGGTTGGGCGGTGCCCTAGAATAGGAGAGGGGCCGTCACAATACAAGTGCAATCAACATATCAAAAAATTCGATGTTACACTCCCGTACCAAGCACATTGAGATTAGACACCACTTCCTTCGCGACCATGTCCAAAAGGCCAACGTTAAACTAATCAATGTGTCCACTGAGGATCAACTAGCTGATAAATTCACCAAGCCATTCCTTAGAGATCAATTTCGTCAAGATTCAACGAGAATTAGGCATGATTCGTGAATCGGACCTTCTACAAATGTTTTAGCACTTCCAGCCCTTTTTATATGTTGTTAGTGAAGTGTCCATGAAGTATGAGGAGAATAGGAGTTGTTTTCCAAAAATTTGAAAATTTAATTTCGGTAATTCCAGAGAGCAATTAGCGCGCTAGGTCTGACTAATAACGCACTAATGGTCTCTGGTTAGCACGCTAACTGCTGGACCTAACGCGCTAATCATGTTGTCCCCAGAACCATTCTTTTTGCCTTAAGGAACTTAATTGCATATGTTTAGGGGGAGTATCTTGGTTATTGCATGAGTAAGTTCATTCTTGAACATCACATGTAAAATTTTAACTCATGTCTATGTTAGTTTATATTTGCACTACATTGTCTAATCTTTCATATTCTTGAGAATGTAATGCCATGAATGTTGTATAACTTTGACTCATTATCTATGAATGAATGGCATTCCTTTTGACTCTTACTCCATGTGTTTTCTAAAATTGCATGACTGGATGAATTGTTTATGCTCTCTTGTATTCATCTTGATGCCTACTGATAGGGGAGAGTTTGTTCCCACTTTTTTATGTTATCAAAAGGGGGAGAAATATATACACTGAACTTGACCATTATGATTTTGATATGCTTTTAATGATTATGTTTGTTTGTCAAGTTCACGATTGTTTGTTATCATCAAAAAGGGAAGATTGTTGGACTAAGTGTTTCATCACTTAGACTCTGTCCCGAGATTTTAATGGCAACAAACAACGTGAAATGGTACTAACATGTTTGTCAAGAATTTCAGCGCAATCCATCATTGTTAGAACTCACAAGTACATAGGATACCAACAAATTTGAGTTCAAATGGAATGGATAAAATGGGAGAAATAAGACTTGAAGAGCTCGTAATTGATCAAGGCAAGGAAAGGCACCGAAAAGCATATATGGAGCTATGTACATCAATTGTAAGGTATAAGAAGTTCAACTACATGAGCCAAATGCATTAGATTCATGCATTTCACAAATTTCATGTTTTCAAGAACTTAAATTCATGCATTTCGTGATTTTCCAATCCGTGAGTTATAAAATGTTTTAAATCATGCAAATGAGTTGTATGACATGAACTTGAGGTGTGCATACTGTTGGTTTTGATTTTGGATACACCGGTATCAGTTTAGACAGGTTTTCCATTCACTTTAAAACTATTTGCAGAAAAGCCCCTGTGCACTTCATGAAACCGGGATTTTCCATTTTCGGGGTTTGTGAAAACATCCAGACCACCCAAATGGGTTCTATGACCCATAATAAACATGTCTAACATGTTTTAAGAGGTTTGGTAGGGTCAAGGATGCGATAGGGGGTCACTAACTCAAGGGATGAAAATATTTATTTTCAGGCCCCTGCTAGTTAGTGCGCTAATTAGATTCGTTAGCGCGCTAACTGAGAGATTATCGCGCTAACTCCAAAATCTAGCGCGATAATTGCTTTTTTGACAACTTTTTAAAAGTGAAACATATATACCTTTAATTTGAATTGGTGGATTGTTTTAGACCATTGGATCACTACAACGGCTACAAATAGTAAAAAGGGTATGGAAAGAACCCTATAAACACTTTGAACATGCTTTTAATCAAAACAACTCACAAATACACAAAAAAGGAATAAAATGGAGTTTTAGCACAAAAGGGTGAAGAACAAAACACACACTCACTTGAGGGCTTTGAGGGCTGATCTTATGCAAACAAGTGAGGCAAAAAGGTGTTCTAGAGTCCTCAACGCGCTGTCCAAATCGATCTAAACCATCTTCACATCTTGGGTTGTAAGATTACATATTTCCCTACACTATTTTTGCTTAATCTATATCTTATTGTCAACGATTTATGTGGGAACCATATGTGACTGATTTGAACATGTTTATATAGTGTGTTGAGCTTAATATCATTTCTAGATAAGACGTAGAACAAACTTGCACCTATTGAGCCAAAATTTGAATCACTTGTGTATGCGAAACTTGAAAAACACATAAAGCCTAACCTATTCTTATAGTGGTTGTTTTTCTTTGAAGTGTGTGTATGACACCACCAAAAAGGGTTTTGAACTTAATCTTGATTTTTGTTAAATTCAAAGTTGAGAGTGCATTTACTTGAGCTTAATTGCAATTTCTCATAGTGCATCGAATTGAATTGAAACCCAATTGTGATTAATCTATATTCGCATTTGTGGTTTCATGCTTATGTTGTTTTGACAACATATTTATAAGGGTTTTCATTCTTAAACTTTGTCTATTTGAGACCCGAGATTTTGGTTGCACTACTTGAGCTTAATCATGATATTTCATGTGCGTATTGAATTGACTTGAAACCTAATTGTGCTTAATTTATATTCGTTTGTTTGGTTTAATGTTTATGTTGTTTTGACAACATACTCACAAGGGTTTCGTTCTTAATATTAATCTATTTGTGACCTTAGATATTGATTGCACAACTTGAGCTTAAACTTGCATTTTGCATTTGTGCATCAACTAGGCATTTTTTGGAACCAACTTGAGCTTAATCTATACTCTTCTTTGTTGGTTTCAATATTGAGAGTTAGCCTATAAAAGTTGATTTACAAGGCATCTCAATTGGCAAAGTCTCACTTGCATTACTTCATCTTAGGATTACATTTGGCTTATGAGATGAGAGCGTCTTATACCGTTTTACTTATTGTAAGGGACAAATCATTCTTAATTTGTAAAGCTTGTAATGTCTATTGGTGAATAGACCAAGTTGTGAGTCCTATTGTTATATAGGAGAGATTGTAAGCCTTTCGGGAAATAGGCAACGTAAAGTCCTAGTTGCATCTAGGCAAGTCAAATTCCTAGTTGAGACTAGGTGGTTGTAAAAGTCCTTATTGCGGTAAGGCAAGTTTAAAAGACCTAGTGGTGACTTGGCACACTAAGCTTGCGGGCTTAGGGTTGTTCACTTATTTGAATATAAGTGTTGGTTCAAAATCCTAACTGGGGAGGTTAGGTAGTGGATGTAGATCACAGGGATCGAACCACTATAAATCTATTGTGTACTTCTATCTCTTCTACCCCCTTCTCCTAGTATAACATTTCACTTACTTGAACCATTTCGCTACATTACTATTGCAATCACTAATATATGCGCTCATCTAAATAAACTTTTGAAGTGAACTTAGGAGATTAGCAAAGAAAGTTGTAAAAAATTTAGTTTGGCCATCACACCCAATTCACCCCCTCTTGGGTGACCTTCATGATGTAGATTATTAATTTTAGTTTTGATGTAGTCCACCGTATGTTGTCTTTGATCATGGAATGTATGAGTTTGTAGCAATGTCTCCTACATAGATATTTTATATTTGTATTTGAATTTAAAATAATTTTTCGATTATAGAATGAACAAGCCTTTACCTTGCTTCTAATTCTACAAAAGGTTTTTTATATTTCTATTTCAATTGGCTATCTCTACGAAGATTTTTTATATTTTTACTTTAGTTTTTTATGAAATCTTATGTAGATTATTAACTAATTTATATTCTTGATGTAGTGTATTACTATTGCGTTCGAGTCCGTCGATGACTATATAAGTAATATTAATATTCGTTCTCTAAGTACAGTAATACTTAGAAATAGCACGAAGCGCGGGATGCCGACTAGTATATATTATTTTGAATTAATTGCATGCCACGTGGCGCTGCGAGAAGGCTCGAAACCGCCACTTGGCACATACCAAATATACCTTGATGAAACCTACATCTAGGGCATGCCACGTGGCATTGCGAGAAGGCTCGAAACTGCCACGTGGCACACCAAAGATGTAGGCTTAATATATATATTAAAATAAAATCGGAGTCGATGACATGGGGGAAGTTTGAATTTATTAATTCGCAATTAATTAATGATTTAAAAAAGAAAAAAAAAATATTAAATTAGAAATATTAAAAAAGTTTACTAATAAATAAATAGGAAACATCTTGAGTGTGCCACGTGGCTCGTCAAGAAGGCTGAAAAATTGCCACGTGGCATTCCCAAGATGTTGGCTTTATATATATATATATAAATATTTACTTTTTATTTAAGGAGCAACTATTTGCCCCTACCCTTCTATCAGGCCCCCATTTATTTCGAGCCCCAGTATGTCAATACAAGTTTTAAAAACCCTATAATAAATTGTAACAGCCCTAAAAAAATATTTTACATTTGCGTGATGATGTGTATTATTTATTTATATTTGTTGCGCAAATTTCTTAATTTTATTGCTGATTTCGAGAGAGAATTGCCTCGAGATATGCGCGCACACGGGCATTTGGGTAGGTCGACAAGATTGATGAAACTTAGGTTTAATGAAATTAATCAATCAAATACCTAAGCTAAGTCATGAAGGGAATTTTGGTTATTTCATAAATGAGAACTTATAACAAAAAGTAAATTTTGATTAATAGGTGGCACATTATTACAGTTTATGGAGAGATAAAAACTAACTTATATAAAAATAAATTATGTGGTGGTAGATGTTTCCTTTTCAAACAAGCATGTGAGTGTGGGAGAGGATAAAAACTTGGGAGTGAGTGGCTTTTGTTGATGTAGAATAAAGGATAGAAGGAAGAAAAAATGGAAGAAGAAAAGGAAGGAGAAGCCAAGTTTAATTAGAATCGCCATTACCTAGATAAGGTATTCCAAATCTTTGAATTCTTACATCTAGGTAATTGTTTTGTATTGTTAAATTTGAGGTTTATGGTTTTAATGTAGATTTATAGATTAAAAAAAAAGAAAGAAAAAAAATGGGGAAGCCCCTGCTGTGCAATTCAAGCATAAGCAAAGTTCCTGCTATGCGTGAATGCACAGCAGGGAAGGCTAGGCATTCATATGCATGAATGAGCTAGGCCTAGCCCATTGATAAAAACAAAAAAAAAAAGAGGTTGAGAGCCCTGTTGTTGTGCATTTCACGCACAACAGGGAGGGCCGACTCTCATTCATGTGCGTTGTGCATGAATGAGGGCTAGGCGAAAGCCTAGTTAAGGGCTTGGCCTAGCCATTAATAATAAAATGATATATAAATAATATATACATACACATACATGTATAATATATATACATTATAATCTAACTTTTATGTTATAATAAATTATATATTATATATGTATAATGTATATATTTAATTAAAACCATTTTGGTTTTGGAAAAAGGGAAATAAAAAAGACTAAATTAAAGAAAATTAGTCGAGCCGAGATTTGGCTAATGCAAGATTTGGCTAATGTAGCCCGACTCGAGACGTGTCCAATGTGGTCTATGGTCTAGGGTCTAGGGTCTAAATGGGCGACATGGTACTTACGGGCACGGTGGAAATGCATTGTGATCTCTTCCTCCACCGTGACTACACGGACTGTTGGACTTACATAAGCCCACAATTTGGGATTGAGGAAAGTCAAGCTGGTAGAAGTGGTTGCGGTATGCTACAATTGATGGACCCAATTTAAACTGTCAGTCAAGTGACTTAGCTAAGTCCACTGGCCGTCTTGAAAGTTAAGTTGTGGTACTTTATTGTACTTGATGGACTTGGAACGTTTACATGTCTTTGTTTTATGTACTCATCACTCAATTATTCATTGATATCTCTGTTAAATTGAAAATCATGCTTTATTCATTATTTCATGGTAATTCTTGCATGATTATTCGATTAACCATTTATTTGACATTTAATATATTGTTAAGACTCATCTGACTTTACTAACTAGAATTGTCTCCATTTTGGTGACAATTGCAGGTCCCTCCAATAGCACGACCAAGGAGCCGATACTTGAAGACTTCCTTTGAGCTTCCCTCAGAGAAAACTTCTACTTTTGGTACTCGTAGCTTTATTTTGTGTAGATGTGTATGTATCGCTTTGGTTTAAAACTAGTTAATAGGTTGAGTGAACACTTGGAGATATTTATATGATATTTCTCTCGATTTCGTCAACTGATATGCATGAGATCTACCTTGCAGGGTTTCCACACATATGGTTGTCCCATCATCGTGTTAGATTAAATTATTTTCGCTTTAGTTCTTTTATTTTTTGCTGCTCAATTCATTATGGCTTGTTAAAATTGATAACAACTCTAATAAGTGATTAAATTGTAAATGAAATGGTAAAAGAGGTTGACTAGGCTTATGCTGGCTCCGGCAGGGTTGACCCGAGGTCTAAGTATGTCTAAATTGGGTAGGGCCTATTTTACAGGGATTGGAACCGTCACAGTTGGTATCAGAGCGTAAGGTTTCTAACTGAACTCTAGATGAGCCATAACCTAACTAAAATACAAACACGACTTATAAAGTTAGAATACCAATGCATTTAGTGTGGAACCCTATGATCCTGACTTAGAATCATAGTTGGGAAGTGAGGTGAGCTAGGGAAAGTTAAAACTAGAATTAACCATGTTACTTGTTGATATGTATTATATATACTAGTAGGTACGAAAGCTGGACAAAACACGTAATCTATATTTGCATATCATGATGGTCGATCTGCCAAAGCCTGGTGACAAAGTGGAGCCTTAGGCATTCGCTATGTCGACGAGATAGAGTTTCAGACTTGGACACGAAAGATTGAGTCCCAAGACCATCATTTAGAAAATATATTGACCATTCTTAGAGGATTGATGGCACTATTCCACTCATCGTTTACACCTCGCAGCGACTTTAACTCAAGATATGAGTGGGCCTATGCTTTTCTACAATTCACTCGGCACCAAGTCCTGATGTGGTTCCCATACTTTCGGCAATAGTAGTGCCAGCCTCGACAGTCATTATCTTTCAAATGACAGCAGAGGCTAAGTTGACTAGGGAGTATGAGAAGTTCAGACCCAAGAGATTCCATGGCGAGGCGGACTTTATTGAGGCAAAGAGACTCATTAAAAGTCATGAAAAGACACAGAGGCTTGTGAGGATCGATGATTGTAGGAAGCACGGGTTATAAACATTCACAATTCAAGGCAACGCCAATATGTGGTGGACCAATCTAATAGCTACACACAGAGAGCCCAAGACTTGGATTGACTTCAAGAAGCACTTCAATGTGAAGTACTATCCACCATCAGTAATGATCTATAAGAAAACCGTGTTCATGAACATCAAGCATGTGCCAAACGAGTCAGTCATAAAGTGTATGAGTAGATATCAACACCTGTTGCAGTTTGCTGAAGGCGTGACAAATACTGATAGGGATTAGGTTCAATTCTACTGCGAAGGATTATTGCCAAGTATTGAAGGGATTATCGTGACTACTAAGCCAGGTACTCTGCAAAGAGTCTACGACCGTAGTCTCACTAGAGAGGCGTACCTTCGTACTCACCCCGATGAGAGTTACATCCTACAGATCGAGACACAATCTGAACAGAGATCAGGACGAGATAGGAAGAGAAAAGGAATCATAATCATGATCACGATTTTTGTGAGAGTTAGGGCACAGAGTTGGTGGAACCACCAGTGCGACTAGCACTTACTGTAGCAATTCCACCTACTCCGACGCCGTTCTATACACTGACCACGTTAAACAGTGCATCCGATATAGCAGTAGCCACCACAAGGTACCGAGAGCAAAAGATGGAAATAGTGCTAGTAGAGTGTATTACCATTGCGTACAATTGGGATATTACAGAGACAATTGCACGTAACTAGGTGTTACACAACAGAGCATTTCTCAGCCATGGCCGAGAGAGAGAAAGAGAGTTCTCGTTGTTGCGGAGCTAAAACCAGTGGCAACGTGCAACCATACCACTTGTAAGCTTTGGTTTAGATGTTGTAACATTAACGTAATCGATAAATCGGGAATATTATAAGTACTCGCGAGAGAAATTCGACTACAAGTGATCTTGCATCTACAACTACTGTGAATTGTTAGTTAAGTGACCTAGTCAAGCCCGCAGTTCGTATTGTCGGTCAAACGACCTATGAGTCCGCAGTATGAGAGTATCAATTAAGTGACTTGATGAAGTCCAGAATGCAATTGTAAGTTAAAATTGTTAGTTAAGTGACCCTAGAAGTCTGTGGTTCATGCTGTCAGTAAAGTGAATTTGTGATTCCACAGTATGAAGTCGTATGTTAAGTGAATTGTCAAAATCTACAATTCCAATTAAAAAACATAAAGCTTTTAGTCAAATGACCTAGTTTAAGTCCACAATGCATACTGTCAGTTCAGTGGCTTTGTGATCCCACAATATGAAATTGTCAGTCAAGTGACTTGACTAAGTCTACGATTTATAGTAGAAGTCGAATAATCAGTTAATGAGTTGTTAGTGAAGCCATAACTCAAGATTATGAGTCGAGCTATTTAGGGCATTTCTTTGTGAGTCCATAGCTTGACGAGGTTACTGTGTAAAAATTTGAAATGATCGTGGCCCACAATTTAGTAAGGTATCTGAGTCCACTTAATCACGTTTGGATGAGTCCACGTGAGTAGTAATGGAGGGACCGGTTAGCTAGCCTCCCTTGCTTTATGTTTCTGGTGAGAATTTGCCCGAGTTAAACATAATTTTGAGAAAGAAATTCTTATTAGTTGGGAAGACTGTAACGGCCCTAAAAACATTTTACATTTGCATGATGATGTGTATTATTTATATATATTTGTTGCACAAGTTTCTTAATTTTATTGTCGATTTCGCGAGAGAATGAGCCTCGAGATATGTGCACACACAGGCATTTGGTACGTCGACAAGATTGATGAAACTTAGGTCTAATGAAATTAATCAATCGTAATACGTAAGTTAAGTCATGAGGGTATTTTGGTTATTTCATAAATGAGAAATTATAACAAAAAGTAAATTTTGATTAATAGGTGATAAATTTTTGTGGTTTATGGAGAGATAAGAATAAACTTAAATAAAAATAAATTATGAGGAGGTAGATGTTTCCTTTTCAAACAAGCAAGTGATTGTGAAAAAGCGAAAAAATTACAGCCGTACAGTACATATTTTTTAAAATTATCAAAATAGGATAGTTTTTCTTTTTATTCGCTCAATAATGTATTCTTTCTTTTCCAAATGTGTAATCCATAGGAAAATAGAGTACCACGCCACGTTTACACTAATAGCATATTCGGAGAATGTGCTATTAGTGTAATATCTTGAGGATCACGTAGATCCACGTGGACTGATCCAATTAGCCTTACAAGAATGACGCGAATGCATCATTCTTGTATTTCACTTTTGATCAGTCCACGTTGATCCATGTGGACTTATCCAAAAACAAGTACAAGAATGGCGCATTCTCTATGTGGACTAGTCCACCTAGATTACAAGAATGACGCATTCGAAATCTGGTTACCCTCTCCAAATGTCCAGAACGCAGAGAATATATTCTCTGCGTTTTGGAGAATTGGGTCTAGGGGCTTAGAGGGTACTGGTTTCAGGGTTTAAGGTAGCTAAGTTTGGCTTTGAATGAGTTGAATGAGAGTTGGGAAAAGAGTTGGGTGTCTATTTAATGGGGTCAAGTTGGTGGGGGTGTATTTAGGTTTGAAGACAGAGAGAGGCAACTGGTTGATAAAGGGGCGAGAGGGTAAGGAGTGTTGAGAGGAAAGCTCGGTCGAGAGAGAGGCAGTAGAGTCGAAAGAGGCTGGAGGTGAGAGAGGAGGGAGGCCACTGTACGTGAGAAGGTAAGGTGAGAAAGGCAAGAGGGTCGAAATGCATGTGTTTAGTGTGTTTAGCTTGAGCCACTGTGTTTGTGTTTATGTTTGTGAGAGTGGGGGGAGGCCGCTGTATGTGTTTGTGTTTGGTCTAGCTTTCCTTATAATGTTTGTGTATATTTGTATGTATGTAGGCCGCAGTTGGGTGTGATTGTTGGTGTATGTTTGTATGTATGTAGGCAACGGTTTAGTGTGTGAGATAGATAAGCCTAAATGTGTGGTTTGTTCCAACCGTGGGTGTGTGAGAGAGATGATTTTTTTAAAAAAAGCTATCCTATTTTGTTCCATAGTGTGTTGAGAGAGAGACCCAACTGTACATGTGTGTATGTGTGTGTATGTGTGTGTGTGTTGAGAGAGAGATCGAACTGTACATGTGTTAGTGTGTGTATGTGTGTGTGAAGGTTTCATCCCAAAGAAAGCGTCTTTATGTGTGTGTCTATGTTCTACAGCGTGTGGGTGTCCATTTTAATTCATTTGTCTATCTAGCTATTAATTAATTTGTGGTTTTCATTCATCCATTTTGATCTAATTTCAGTGTGTTACTCACCCCTATTGTCCTTCTCCTTTGTGCTTCACCATGGGTCCATAAACCATATATGTCATCTTTCATTATATTAATTCTTTTATTTCTTTGTTTTTTTGTTAAAAAAAAGAAGGGCAAGTAGCAACTATTTTTTTATGAATATGGAGGCGATACTCTTATGTATATATATAATATTTAAAAATTAGGTACAAAGTATTACAAAAAGTCATAAGTGTGCTGCACAAAAGTGTTAACAAAATGGGTTATATAGTTCCCCTACAAATCCACACATCAGCCACACTAACAATGACAAAAAATTTAAAGGCAAAGATCCTTCCAAGCCTCCCACCAATGCACCACTGCAACCATAGATGATCATATATATAGATCGATTTACAAATGTATAGTTGAGACCACTTACAGAAATTTGCACCAAGTAGACGACAAGTTTCAGTCTCTTTTTTATAACTTTGCAAAAGTGATGATATATATAGTGGGAAAGAATTGGAAAAATGAGACAAGTACATGCGAGATCTAAAAAAGTTTCGTCACCTCATTTTCTTGTTCTTTCAAAAAAAGTGTTTGTCTATGTGTTTTTCTTGTTCTTTTAAAAAAAAAGTGTTTGGGTATGTGATTGTGTCAAATTTAGACAATGTTTGTGGTGCGAATGTTTACTTTCGACAGTGTGTATGTTTTTTTCCAAGATCCACATTGTGTGTTATTTCCATAGTGTATGTTTTTGTCATTTTACAGTGTGTTTGTGTGTTTTAATTTTTCATTTTCTAAGTTTTTTTATATTTATTTTACAGGGAAAAGGACTTGAGGATCAAAGGAGAGCACCACAGTAATTATTCCGTAAAAACAATAAATATTTTATACTCATTATAACATTTTATCATGAATGAATTATAAAGATAAATGTTAATTTTTAGGTATGACTTGAAAAAAATATGTAGCATAAACAACTAGCACATGATGCTTGAATGAATAGTACCTAATAGAGTCTCAGATATTTATTTTTATTAATTACTGCAGTACTGATGAACTCACATATCTCAAAACTTACACATCGATCCCATTTTTAAGTATCTATATGCATGTACTGATCAAGTCAGCAATTAGATATATAGTACTTTAGCTAGATTATAAATTAAGCTTAATTATAGGCCTAATTTAATACTATATATACACTATATATAACTAGGTAGATATGTACATGCATAGTATGTTTAAATCCTATGGTAGTATATATGTTAAACCTTTATTTTTCACTAGTTTTCGCAACAGTCGGTATGCATATGTATCCAGATTGTAGAATCTAATAATCAAGAACAACAACATGTTGAAAACAAAATGTTAAATAAATGGAAAAGGTGTGAGCCAATTTAGAAAAACTAAGTCCTTGCTTGGTTATGAGAATCTATATAGCACATGCATATGATCAGAGTGGCAAGTTGAATTTAATTTCTCTCAAAAGAAAATATTAGTTAATAAACAAGACTGCATATATATTATCACTCACTAATGACAGATGAGATTGTTATAAATTCCACCACACCATTATTTTCTTAATTACTCAATCAAATTATTTTCTTTCTACATCAATCTATTCCTAATCTTCATGAATAAGCATACAAATAGATTAAATTCTCATGATGTAGATAAATGTTACCATATATATGTTGATAGTAGTAGTGTTCATTTAAAGATTAAAAGTATAATTTAGGTGCATGATGTTGTAGTTTACAATTAACACATGGTTTTCAAACACATAATGGATTATAAGTATATTATAGAGTTTTTTATTGAAACTATCCAAAACGTTATGCATATGTAAAAGTTTTTACATACCTACATATATGGAAGAGCCAATTGTGGATCAAACAAATATACCATATGAATCTTAACATACAGTTATCATGTTATAAACTTTATAAAAACATGGATTCCATCATATATAATTAAGTTTGGTCTCCTTTAGAAGAATAGATAGTAGTGACTAACTGCACTTAAATATTTATTTTTGTGTACTTGCTCGATGAATCTCATTTAGAGATAGATTTTGTCTTTGATTTGTAAATATATGGTTCTACATATGAGACATGAATTAAGAATATATAAAACTTTGATGAAATACATGCTCTTTTTTAATTAGTTTAGTAGTACTCATTATTTAGAATACAAATATGAGTTTTTAATTGGTACTTCATGCAGACGAATGAGTATGCTCTATAATTGCGCTATAAAGGCGATCTTCTACATCAGAAAGTTCGATTGCGTTTTAAATCCCCAATTTGATAAACTTTTCTGCTTGATATATATGTAATCATTTTATATCATCATTGTCCAATAAATTATGTAGGTCATGAATTATAGGAACATCTCATTTCTATTTTATGCGTACGGTGAAATTATAAACGGATTGAATGGCATCGCGTACAACGCACCCCATCAGCAGTGTTGATGCTTAAGTTTGGGACGAGTAGATAATAATTGATGGATCACATGTGTGACGCGTTCAATCTCGATCTATTGATACTCTAGTTAGGATGACTTATCCTCACATGATATTCCTCCCTAGAGGTTTGCAGTATTTCGTCCCCATATTACTTCAAGATGCGACGCACTTCGACTTGATGTGGCGACAATGGCCAATCTACCATTAACTGTAAAGGTAGATATTTATTTAACATTTGAGTCAATCGATTCTTTTCAAAATCCTATAGTTCATTCGCAACTGGTAGATGAAGATGTCGGCACTTCATAGACTAGATCGATAATGGAAAGATGGTATATGCAATCACCACAAGGTAATGTCGTGCAAGATGGATTTATTAGTCCAGTACATGACGACATCAATGCCTCTAGTAATGATGACCCCAATGACGACGACGACAATGACACGGACGATGAAGTACGTCCCCCTGAGGATGTTGCTCAATCTGTCGATTGGAAAAACTTAAATGTTGTTACG
The DNA here is from genome assembly GCA_039657325.1 of Stephania cephalantha. Classification (NCBI taxonomy): domain Eukaryota; kingdom Viridiplantae; phylum Streptophyta; class Magnoliopsida; order Ranunculales; family Menispermaceae; genus Stephania; species Stephania cephalantha. Next base: position 36,238,111 of record CM077571.1, read on the forward strand.
GATGACCCAAGGTATGAGCCTCCTTGTGTGGAAAACGTTCAAGATGATGAGCAATTTGCTATCGATGAAGAGAATTTCATGGAGGAAGCAAATGATGATGAAGTTCACCAACCGTTGCTAGTATATAATGAAATCGATTGGGAGGTGGCTAACTCCACTGCAACCAAACATTCTCATCAACGGACTGGGTGGGACATGTCTAATTTTGAGTTGGAAAGAGGGATGTGCTTTGACAACAAAAAAGACTTACAACATGCCATCAAAGTGTGGCATGTTAACAAACATTGTCAATACCATGTGATGGAATCGACTACAACTTTTTGGGCAATCAAGTGCAAAAGTGCGCAAGACGGGTGCATGTGGCATCTCCGTGCTTGTTTGTGAAAGAAAACACAATTATGGAGATCACACAATTAGAATTGTTGCACAACTTTATAAATCCCGATGTAGAATGCGGTAATGCCCAAATCGATGTCAACATGCTTGCGTGAGAGACCCAAAGCATTGTCCAGATAGATCAAGCAACAACTATCAAGACATTAGTACAAATAATTAAGGAAAAATATAGACACAAAGTGAACTACAAGAGAATGTGGGATGCCAAAAGGAATGCAGTTGCAAATGCGATTAGAGATTAGGACGCGCCATATGTTAGATTGCCAAGATGGTCGGCGGTTATAAAGAATAAGAGTCCGGGGACAAAAATCGAGTGGTCACATAGACAGTGGGCTGCTGATGAGATAAGAACATAGCATCCTCAATTTCGTCGTGTGTTTTTTGCATTCGAAGCATCAATCAAAGCTTTCAAGTATTACAGGCCTCTTCTACAAATTGACGCGACTTTCTTGTATGACAAATATAGTGGTAAGCTAATGATTGTCATCTCTATTGATGGTAATAGACACATACTACCAGTTGCATTGCTGTTGCAGAAATCGAATCTACGGATTCGTGGGGATGGTTTTTTAGGAAGTTGCGCAAACACGTGATGGATAGAGATGATATTTGCCTTATTTTTTATCGTCACCCTGGCACTTTGGAGGCGGTTAACATACCATCCAATAGTTTTTGTCCTCCAAAAGGATACCACCATTACTGCCTGCGAGACTTGGTCAGTAATTTCAACACTCATTTCAAAAGTGAACCTTTGAAAAACCTTCTTTCTCGAGCTGCTACTCAACATCAAGAACGAAAATTTAATGCGTGCTTGAAGCTTTTTGCATACTTATCACGAACTCCTCAATGTATGCAATATGTCAATGCCATTCCCAAAGAATTATAGACTCAATCGCATGACGGGGGCATGCGGTACGGATGAATGACTTCTAATTATGTTGGTATGTATAAAATGCAAGTTCCAATTCACATTAGACAATTTAGTTGACGTAATATTACTTACACGAATTTAATTTTTAATTGTAGAGTGTTTTAACGGTGTATTGAAGGGGGCACGATTCATGCCAATAACAGCAATGACTCAAATGATTTACTATAGATTAGTGACATACCACGATTGACGTAGACATGAGATCAATGAAGCAATTTCTAACGGCCTCTCCTACACAAAATATGTCACGAATAAACTCACACATTATGAATAATCTGTAAGGAGGCATCAAGTCAATTTGATAAATCGTGACATAGGTGAGTTTGAGGTGCTGACTGGACGACATGGAGATTGCATGCATAAAGGCAACAATACCCAAGTCGACGTCCTGAAGGACAGCACGTGCAGCTGCGATAAATGGCAATCATCTAGTTTCCCTTGCTCACACGTGTTAGCTGTATGTACCCTTATTCGAGTGAACTACTCACAATTCATTGAGCCATACTACAGGATTAATATGTACGCGTAATATTACTCCTCCAATTTCAAAGTCATCCCAAATGAGAAGTATTGGTCGACTTTTGTGACAAAGATCCTACTGGCCAAGGTGCAGACGTGGCCGAGGGAGACTCAGGGAACGCAAAGGCAAAACGAGATGGATCATGCTAATGTTTCGAAGGCCTTGCAATGTGGCATATGCCATCAAGAAGGACATAGACGAACAACATGTTCTAATAGAGACCGTGATCGAGTCCATACTTCTTGAACAGATGCGGTATTTGTCGTGCAGAGGGTCATAACAAAACAAATTGTCCAACCAAAGCTCAACCTTCCAATCCAAACCAATAGTCGATTTTGTATTTTATTTGTAATTGATGTAATTTGGTAATTTGATTACATTGATACTTTTGAAGTATCCAAAAATGTTACTTCATGAAATGTTTTGGTATTCGTTATTTTTTAACCCATATTAATGAATTGTTGTGACTTTCTGAACAACACGACTAATTTTCTTAAATCACTCAATTGTAGTTCCAATGGATCTAGTTCCATCAGATCCTTCACTTTTACATCTCCAATCTACACACAGATCCTTGCAATCCTAGAGGGGTCAAGTAAATTTTTAAGATGTATACATCTAATGTTCATGCACAAACGTATAACATATATATCTACTAAAATATTTTCAATTGTAAGGTGTACGAAACATTGCTCGTGCGTCGAAATGTGGTGTCGTTGATCGAACGGTGCAGTACCATTCTTGAATGATCACATATCTATGTTCCAGTGGGTTCTATGCGATTTCACGTATATTATTTTTCAGCCTTGATTGGGCTTTGATTACTGCATTCGTTGAGAGATGGCGTCCAGAGACACATACATTTCACATGTGATGTGGCGAGAGCATAATTACACCCCAGGAAGTGCAAGTACAACATGACTTACCTATTAAAGGTATGCATGTGACAGAAACCACCGATACAGACTATGTTGAGGTGTGTGAGAGGCTACTTGGTGGAATTCCTATTGGAGATGACATTATTGAAAATCGACTTAAAGTCGATTGCCTTGAACGTAATGGTGCAATGTTATGTTCGATCTTACATACTGCAACTTATCAGCTTACCAAATAGTCACGTAGAGCCCTGTCATGTCCAATGAATCATCTAATGATTGATTGATACAACATCATGTAGTCTTATTGATCGTGTCATCCTTCTTGTTCCGTTGTGACTATGCTATCACCACGATTTTCCCACATCTGTATAAAGTTTGCATGAAAAATCACCCAATTTCGTTTAGTGCGAATCAGGGCGAATCAAATAGAGAGGTGAGAAGAATAACAACACAAACAAACAAAGATCATGGGTGAGAAGCGTGAAACTATAATTTTGAGATGTCCTCGTCCACCACATCCATCTCGTTAGACAGAGACTGCTGATGAGAGTAGCATACGTTCTCCTCCACCACGTTCATCTTGTTCGAGAGCGAGAAGAATAAAGACCATTGGTGAGAGTAGCCAACGTTCATCCCCACCACGTCCTTCTTCTCATAGGTACATTCCTACATTGTCCCCAATGCAATCAGAACCTCAAATATTTTTACCCAGGCCGCCGATCATGAATCTTCCTCCTTACCATTTTGATCCTTATGCACCCAGACCGTCGTCTTCATATATGGACCATGGAATGCCTAGACATCCAATGTATGTTTCATTACCTTAATATATGTCGAGTCCATTTACTCCACCATGTTATAATTACAGTATGCCATATAGTGGAGATGGCTCATTCATGAACCTATTAAGCATGTCGCCGCCTCATGTTCCTTTCGGCCAACCACATAAGTCGATTTTGGAATGTTCAACCTCGTATTTTTGTAGCATTAGTACCAGAGGTGAGTCGAGTGAACCAGAGAAAGAAGATCAATCGACTCAACGAAATTCAATGCAAGATCAACAACCTCAACAAACTCAACCAGATGTATAAACACAACGTCCAACTCAACATAGAGTACGTTCGGTTTGCATCATGGAGCAGCAACGCCAATGTAACCGTCGATCGACCTGTATGAGTTTTTATGATGTCGTAGTGATTTTTTTTTCAATTTATATCTTAGGTGAATGAAATTGTATAATTTATTTTTCCTGGAATAAACTTATTTTTCAAAAGTTCCTTATTGTTTTAATTTTTAAATTCTAAACAAAAAAATAACGTGGTTTTGGCCTAAGAATTTTTTCATCTTCATATCCTTTCTCATGATCACGAGATAGAAGTAATATAAAACTTTAAAAGGTGCAGAAAGTTCCTTTCATCTATAGATGCACCATGTAGAGTTTTACTGATGGGCGAGGCCAGTTAAGGCAAGATAGGCGGTGGGGTGCGACTGGCTAGCTTGATAGGCGGTGGTTTGCATGGGTTTACAATTGCAATTGGTATGCGAGTCATCCACATCCACCTCGAAATATGTGAGTGACATTTGTATGGGTTGCATGGGTTTGCATGGGTGTTATACGTGCATGACGTTTGCATGTTTTGCATGGGTTGCACGAGGTTGCATGGGTTGTCTACCACAAAATACGTGTGTGACGTTTGGATGGTTGGCATGGGTTGCACGAGGTTGCATGGGTTGCCCACCTCGAGATACGTGCGTGACGTTTGCATGGTTTGCATGGATTGCATGAGGTTGCATGAGTTGTCCTCATCGAGATGTGTTCGTGACTTTTGGATGGTTTACATGAATTGCATAGGTATGCACGAGTTGTCCACCTCGAGATACATGCGTGACGTTTGCATGATTTGCATGGGTTGCATGGGTATGCACAGGTTGTCCACTTCGAGATACGTGCGTGACGTTTGCATGGGTTGCATGAGGTTGCATGGGTTGTCCACCACGAGATACGTGCGTGACGTTTGCATAAATTGCACGAGGTTTCATGGGTCGCCCACCTCGAGATACGTGCATGGTGTTTGCATGGGATGTCCATCTCTAGATACGTGCATGACATTTGCATGGTTTGCATAGGTTGCATGGGTATGCATGGGTTGTCCACCTCGAGATACGTGTGTGACGTTTGCATGCTTTGCATGGGTTGCACGAGGTTGCATGGGTTGTCCACCACAAGATACGTGTGTGACGTTTGCATGGTTTGCATGGATTGCATGAGGTTGCATGGGTTGTCCACCTCGAGATACATGCGTGACGTTTGCATGGTTTACATGGATTGCACAAGGTTGCATGGGTCGCCCACCTTGAAATACGTGCGTGTCGCTTGCATGCTTTGCATGGGTTGCATGAGTATGCACGGGTTGTCCACCTCGAGATACGTGCATGACGTTTGTATGAATTGCACGAGGTTAGTTACATGGGTCGCCCACCTCAAGATACGTGAGTGGCGCTTGCATGAATTGCTCACCTCGAGATACGTGTGTGTCGTTTGCATGGGTTGCCCATCTTGAGATATGTGCGTGTCGTTTGCATGTGTTGTCCACCTCGAGATACCTGCGTGATGTTAGGATGGATGGGTTGAACAAATAACTCATACTCAAAATGAGTAATTAATAAAGTTGTTAGGTTTAACAAATAACTCCTTCTGAATTAGTAATTCATACACTTAGTATTTTATATAAATTACTCCTCAAAATGAGTTATTCATACAAAGTTTCACCTCATCAAAACACACCACGGACTCATCAACAACACACCATAGTGTGTCCACCTCATCATCTATAACACCTTTTGAAAAGGAGAAATACATTAGTTTTGTACTTTTAAAAAAAACTTCCCTATTTGATAAACAAATGTATACCCACATTACTTTTTGAAATAGGATAAAAACTTGGTAGTGAGTGGATTTTGTTGTTGTAGAATATATGATAGAAGGAAGAAAAGATGGAAGAGGGAAAGGAAGGAGAAGCCAAGTTTAATTAGAATCTCCATTACCTAGGTAAGGTATTCCAAATCTTTGAATTCTTACATCTAGGTAATTGTTTTATGTTATTAAATTTGAGGTTTATAGTTTTAATGTAGATTTGTAGATTAAAAGAAAAAAATGGGGAAGCATCTGCTGTGCAATTCACGCACAAGTAAAGTTCTTGTGTTGTGCTTGAATGCACAGCAGGGAAGGGTAGCCATTCATGTGCGTGAATGCACATGAATTAGCTAGGCCTAGTCCATAGATAAAAACAAAACCCAAAAAAAAAAAAAAAAAAAAAAAAAAAAAAAAAGTTGCGGGCCTACCCTGTTGTCCATTTCATGCACAACATGGAGGGCCGACATGAGGGCTAGGCCCAAGCCTAGCTATGGGCTTGGGCCTAGCCATTAATAATAAAATTATATAATACATATAATCTAACTTATAATATATATATATATATACACATTATAATATAACTGATATATAACAATAAATTATATATTATGTATATTATATATGTATAATGTATATCTTTAATTAAAACCACTTAATTGGTTTTTGGAAAAAGGGAAATAAAAAATACTAAATTCGGAAAATTAGTCAAGCCGAGATTTGGCTAATGTAGCCTGACTCGAGACACGTCCAATGTGACAATTACCCGAAAGGTTTAATATTTTCAAAAAGTTGAGGTAAATGGAAAGGAAATAAAACTAAATATTTTATTTTCAAAATAAGGACTCTAACGCGCCTAAATTAATTTAACTTGATATCAGGAGCCTAAGAGAATAGTGTCGAGTATCAAGTGAGTGATTTGAGACGTGTGGGAGCTGCAATCATGAGGATTTGCGTGCCAGTCAGGTAAGTAAACCAGTTGTGGCCATAACATGATTTCATTTGTGCATTTATTGGTTAATAATTTTTTGTTGAGTTGTATCCCTTGGAATTGATCGAATTGAGTTTCCTTTCATAATATGTTTATGTAAATTGATATCCTTATGTTATATTGTTGTTCTTGTGATATCTTTATACATGAGTTCTCTTATTTATTCGAGTTATGCTATCCTTGTTAAATCATTGGTTGTGCATTCTTTGGATTCCGTAATGAGTGGCATAGGGTCTAAGTGGGCGATATGGTAGCTACGGACTTGGTGGAAATGCTTTGTGATCTTTTCCTCCACCGTGACTACATGGACTGTTGGACTTACCTAAGCCCACAGTTTAGGATTGAGGAAATTCAAGCTAGCAGGAGTGGTTGCGGTCTGCTGAAATTGATGGAACTGATCTAAACTATCAGTCAAGTGACTTAGCTAAGTTCACTGACTATCTTGAAACTTATGTTGTGGTAATTTATCATACTTGATAGACTTGGAACGCTTAGATGCATTTGCTTTGTGTACTCGTTACTAAGTTATTCGTTGATATATCTGTTAAATTAGAAATCATGCTTTATTCATTGTTTCGTGGTAATTCTTGCATGATTACTCGATTAACCATTTATTTGACATTTGAAATATTGTTAATACTCCTCTGGCTTTACTCACTGGAATTGTCTCCATTTTGGTGGCAATTATAGGTCCCTCTAGTAGCAAGGCCAAGGAGCCGATACTTGGTGACTTCCTCTGAACTTCCCTTTTAGATGACTTCTAATTTTGGTACTCATATGTATATTTTGTGTAGATGTGTATATATCGCTTTAGTTTAAAACTAATTAATGGGTTGAACGAACACTTGGATACATGTATATGATATTTCCCTCATTTTTGTCAACTGATATGCATGAGATCTACCTTGCAAGGTTTCCACACATATGGTTGTCTCATCATCGTGTTAGATTAAATTATTGTCACTTTAATTCTTTTACTTTCCGTTGTGCAATTCATTAAGACTTGTTAAACTTAATAACGACTCTAATAAGCGACTAAACTGTAAATGAAATGGTAAAAGAGGCAGACCAGGCTTGCGTTTGCTCCGCGGGGGTTGACCGGGGGTCTACATATGTCATGGCGGACGAGGCTCAATTTGTGGGGATTAGGGCCATCATATGAACTCCCTAATCAACCTCTAATATTGCCCCTCATCTTCTTCTCTATCTCGCGATTCCATCTTTGTTTTTTTATAACACTCAATCCCTAATCATAATCGTTAATTCAATTCCTCATCGTCTTCATTTGCCCACCCCATCATTGTCCATTCCCTTAAACCCTTATCATCATTCTCTATAAGCAGTCACACTGCTCATACCCAGGCATCTCATCCCACCCTTCATGATTGTTAATGTTATCATATTCTACCAGCATCACCCACATGCATAAACCTCACCATGATCCTTTCTTTTTATCCACCACCAATCTAATTACTTTTTTCGTACCACTGCTATACAATGCAGCAACGAAATAGTAAAGTTGTTATCGGATCAAGCATCGAATTGACTTGATCCGCTACCAGCTTTGACATTGGATTAGTTTAGATTTTTTGACGTTAGCAGCTCACTTCTTATGCCACTATCAAATTAGTTAGCGGCTCATTTCTTGTGCTGCTATCAAATATGTCAGCGGATCACTTTTGTGTCATGGTCGAAGCTTTTAGCGGTTCACTTTTTTAGCTGCTATAAGACAGATGAGCGACACAAAATATTTCAAACTTTGTAGGGAGGACAATATGTTGCAATGGGTGTGCATGTATTGGTTGAGTAGAGATAAAATCATGTAGGTAAAGAAAGACGACGCAGGGTGAGGGGTTTGGGAAGAGACAAAGTCAGTTATTAAATAGAGGAGATAGATGATGATGTGGATTTGGGGAGGGCGACTGTCACGACCCAAATTCTTAATCCTAGTTTAGTTCTTTAATCACCCGTGACATAAAACCTGCAATAAGATACATACACTGATTAAGGAACGCAGCTGATGTATATTTTAGTTTTGTTGTGGTGTATTCTTAGTGTAATATATATGTGTAGTCTACTAGGTCATCTCTACTTGTCATTTATAGACATCGAAACGTGAGCAGGGACGCGCCTTGAGATGCATGCTGGTGTGGGCTCGAGGTAAAGAGTGATGTGGTAAGTCTTAATTTAAGTTAATTGTAGCTTAAATGGCTAATTTGATGTGGCTATAGTTGAATTGATATTAATGTCACCTAAGTTAGAAAAATAAAACAATAGCCATTGATGTTCCTCGAGATACCTGTGGATATCATCACTAGACAAATTGAGCTAAGTTTAGTGTTAATAGAGGTGAGTTAGTGGATGGATAATGGATTATGAGTCCTGAGGTTGATCTAGAGATGGGTGTATACATAAAGTTCACGGGCTCCAAATTCACTTCACTTATATATATATAAGAAGCTTAGATGAGATTTCTTGCAAATCACTTTCACTTGTAACCAAAGGAGGAGAAAAATCTAAAGAGAGAGATCATTGAATTGTGAAGAAAGTCTGGTGAATTGGAAGTGGAGATCAAGGAATAGGAGGATTTACAACTAGGCAAGCTAGTCTACACCTTTGATTTGTGCAATTCAAACAAAAAATGTAGATTTTGGTTCAGCTTTGGTTTTATAGCAATTTCATTGGGCAAAAACTTTGTTTTTAAAATCTAGTTCCATATTTGGATTCCTTATGAAATTCCACTAATTCTACAATAAAGAAGTTCTGGATTTCTGTTTATTTTCATAAAGTTATGAATTTTTGAAGTTGTAAGACCAAATTTGAAATTCTAAATATTGTATTATGAATCAGCCTATATAATTTGGTCATAACTTCATAATTTTAAATTGAAATGGACTTATTCTATTGGCATTTGAAAGCTAACTCAAAGGAAATAACTTTTGCCTTTCACATATTTTGAAATTCAAATGTTTTCATGTCTTAAAATCCTCTACAACTTCGATAATGAATTTGAAATTTCTGGGTTCACAATTTTTCTAATGTCTTGTTGTTTTGAGAGTAATTTTCTTATTTCTAATTGGATTGAGCTCATCTTTTACTATGTTGTTCTATGATATGTTAGTAAGCTTCAATAATAGAAATTATGAGTTTTGAAGCTATGGTTTAGGAGAAATATATTTTTCAAAGTTGTTGGTCGAAACCCAAAATTGTTTTGAGCCATTGTAGTAAAATTTTCATTTCTCTTTTGATTCTTATCGAAATTGCGGAAATCCTATAGTTTTGGAAAGCTAAGACAAAGCTCTAAAAACTTCTTTATGCTACAATACATAATTTTAATGTTTTGGTAATTGAAATCGACTCACAAGTTGTTGTACCAAAACTATATTTTTTTAATAAGGTAGATTTGGACATAAACAACTTATTAATGGGGCTAATTTGAGAAATTGGAATTTACAACCACTTAAAACCAACTCTAATAACTTGTACAAGTCATGAAGCACCCTAATTAGCATCAAGAACGTAGATGAGAGTCTCGGGAGTTCGGATATGTGTTTTGGGGTGTCGAGGGGCCGAGTTAGCCTAGGACCTTTATGTGGATTTTAAGTAATCTGATTGAGATATTTATCTCCATTTCTTTCCTATTATGTTTTTCATTATAGTAATTTGGACTGTTGATCTATTATACTCTTGATGCCATGACTTTTTTGCTCTATCTCATTACATGAGTTTGTTATCATGACATTATTTGATGTTAAAATGGAATTTCATTTACTCTAAATCATATGCTATGTCATTTTTTTATTATTGAGGGTGTTAATCAAGTAGAGTAGCATGCTATTAAGAAAATGATTTGTAGTATTGAAAATCTATTTTTGTTGTGCTTCACATAAGCAATACCATTTTTAGATTCCTAAACTGAGTCATTTATTGGTATGTGAAAGTAGTTCTTTTATTTAGGACCATTACATGATAGAGATGGGCGACACATGTGGTCACTAGATTACGGGGTTGTCGGCATCTTACCACTAACTTGTGTAGCACACGAAGTATGAGACCCAGGGTTGTTGGCAAGTAAATATATATGTGATGGGAATTTTTAAGGCTTATGTGATGTAACTCACGATGAACCAGCCATAGATCATTACTGCTTAGCCGAGTGTCAGTTTCATATTACTTAACTTAAGTATTTTGTAGCATGATCCTCTTTTTGTTTTAGTTGCTATTGTTGTGCTTTCATATACTTGTATATTTGGAAATGTGGATAATGTCTCTCAGTGTTACTTTTTACATTAGTGTACTTACCATCCTTTTTATGACGGTGAGGGCAGATCCATCAGGTATTAGACCGAGCAAGGAGATGATCGGCGACTACCTCTGAGCCATTAGAGTGTTGCTACTTCATATTTTGTTGGTTTTTGAGATTTTGTTGTATGACTTATCTATGTCTTTTATTTACTTTTGGGTTGTGTATTTTGGGTTAAGTGATAGTTCCCTTACTAGACACATGTTTGTTATATTATTATCGCCATTTTATCCTATATGTACATGTGATCGTTGTTACCTAGTTTCCAAATATACTTAGGATTTACATTTATGGCTTCCTCTAATTTATTGAGACTTCCGCTTAATAATGAATAATATTAAGTTACAAAATTTTGATTAGCTCTAAAATTTTAAATAACATAACAAGAGTGTAATGCTTATTTTAAAAGTAACTAATGGGGAGATAAGATTGACAAGGATGACTAATACCTTGTTAAGTCCTATGTGGTCAAGATTATGGCTTAATGACAGGATTAGGCCGGGTGGTGCCTTAGTTTAGGGAAGAGCTCGTCACATTTGGTATCAGAGCCAACATTTTAAACAAACAACACATACAAACTTTAATAAAATACAAATTTTAGTTGTGGAAACCAGATGATCCATGCCTAGAAGTAATTAGTTGGGAAGTGTGAAAGTGAGATTGGGAAATTTTTATGTGTACATGTTAGTTTTGATATGTATAATTATATGTTATTTATATAGTAGTTGATTTGCGTTCGCTATTAACTTGCTAACATAGATAGCTAATTCACTCGACAACGGGGATGTGGGTGCTAGTGGTTATCAGCCTCCCACTATTTTGGATGATATAAAGAGGTTTTCTGACCGGGTATTGGCTCAGGGACAACAGTTGATCAACTTCATCGCCATGATGACAGCTCATTTTGCTCCACCAGCACAGACATCGGCCCCCACCCCTACTGCTCCTATGTTACTAGCACTTGAGCTTCCTACTACGACACCAATACCTACGGTACTACAAACTATTTCAGTTATGATAGTACCGACAACAGAGATAGTTGATACAGTACCCGTCTTCCACTCCTACAACTTCTAATATGTCAGCCAAGGTTCAATAAGTGAAGAATTTCATTAGACTAAAGCCAGTTTACTTTGCTGGACAAAGAGATTTTGAGAAGGTAGATAAGTGGATATTATCTCAAGAGAAGTTGCATAAGGTCTTTAGGATTGATCATATATTGCGGGCGGAGATATCATCATAGATACTAAGAGAGACACCGATGTTTGGTGGCATGCGACGATAGTTACTGATGGAGACTTTGAGTCTTGGGAATCATTCAAGAATAATTTCTATCAGCAGTACTTCCCACCTACGGTGATGAAGAAGTTGAGCAAGGAGTTTATCAATCTAAGACGGGGAACTGATGAGTTAGTGTTGAGCTATAGAGATAGATATAGATATCTGAGACAGTTTGCTATGGATCTAGTAAGAGAAGACTCCGGGGATGTATATTAGTTTGAAGATGGATTGAGGTCATATATTGGGTATTATGTAGTCAGTTCAGGTGTTAGGACACTTGGAGAGATTTATGAGCGGGCACTTTCTCACGAGACTTATTATCTGGGTAAAGTAGCCTATAAGACACTTGTAGGACCAACATTGTCATATGATCAGGCCGTAGAGTTTGAAAAGAAGAGATATAGGGGCAAAGGATAGAGGAGATGGGATAGAGGTTATCAGTGATCGAGGGTAGCCATACCTTCCTGCCCTACACATCTTACCCTACTCCAGTTCAAGGTTTAGTGAGCAGACCTCTCTTGCCACCTCCAATCAGGCCAGCATTACCATCTCCTACTATACAAGCTCTTCCGGCACTACCAGTGCCACAATAGCAGCAGCAGGGTGGCAGAGGTTGAGGCTGAGGTAGAGGCCGAGATAGTTCTCGACAATGATAAAGACAGACATAGGCACAAGCCCAAGATCAGGCATAAGGTCTGTGTAGGCCAATCACTTGCTACAGTTGTGGTCAGGTTGGGCACTTGGTGATAGATTGTCCACATCCGACAACAGTCTACCCACGAACGAGCCGTTAGGGAGTTCATATGGTATCTCAGCTAGATGCCAATGCCGCATGTGGTCTCATTGAGGGTGTGGTTTCTATTTCTAATAGAGATTATACGTCTTATTTGATTCAGGTTCTATTATATCTATCATTATCGGTCGCATGATAGACAACCTAGGATTAACACTAATTAGGATTAGTGTACATTTGATATTGAGTATTGTAGCCGGGGATAGATTTTATTCCAATTGTTTTAGTGGAGACGTCCAATAGAGAAAGGCGAAGTAGAGTTACCTGCAAACTTTAAGGTTCTCGAGTTTTTAGACTTTGACGCATTGTTAGGGATGGATTGGCTAGCGCATATCACAGTCATATCGACTATTTCAGTAAAATAATGATATTTGAGATCCCAAGGCGTTCGATTTTTACTTTAAAAGTAGTATATTGAGAGCGAGGGCACGAGAGGTCGACTTGTGACTAGTAGAGAGAGATAGAGACTCTGGTAGCGTTGCATACAGTAGCAGAGAGTCAGGGACCCAGACTTGAGAACATCCTGGTAGTGTGAGAGTTTTTAGAAGTGTTTCTGAAGGACTTCCTTATTTACCACCACCGAGAGAAATAGACATCATCATTAAGCTGGTACCAAGCACCAGGCCTATTTATATACCACTGTACCATAAGGCTCCTGTATAGTTGGAGGAGTTGAGGAGTCAGCTCTAGGATTTGAGACAGAATGGATTCATTGTCCCTTCCATGTTTCCATGAGGAGCACTCGTCATGTTTATGAAAAAGAAGGACAGTACTTTAAGATTGTGTATTGATTACAGAAAGTTGAACAAGGTCACAGTCGGAACAAGTATCCAATGCCATGGATTGACGACTTATTTGATCAGCTGAGAATAGCACAGTTTTTCTCCAATATAGACCTAAGATTAGGGCAGCATCAGCTTAGGATCAAGGATGAGGATAGGTCAAGACAACGTTCAGCTCGAGGTATTGACACTATCAATTTACGGTCATACATTTTGGGTTGACCAATGCCCTAACCATGTTTATCAATTTGATGCATTGGGTGATGAGATCATTTCGTGACCTCTTCGTAATAGTTTTCATCGATGATATATTGATATATTCGAGGACTCGAGAGGATCACGAGTAACACCACTGGGTGACATTGCAGACTTTGAAGGCACCGGACTCTACACTAAGTTTACCAAGTGTGAATTTTAGTTGTCGAGAGTCAAGTTCTTAGGTCATGTTATTGGGGCGATAGGGATTGCAGTAGATCCAGCCAAGATTCGGGCTATTATGAATTGGTCGACACCGACGTCAGTCACTGAGATCAGGAGTTTTCTAGGGTTAGCAGGATATTATCATAGATTCTTGAAGAATTTCTCGAATATTGCTTCACCGATTACCAAACTGACTCAGAATGATGTCATATTTAATTGGTCTGAGGAGTGAGAGCAAGCATTTGCTCAGCTAAAGAGGTTGTTGACCATCACACCAAGTGTTGGTGTTGCCAAAGGTTGTACATAGATTCTTGGTGTACACAGATGCTTCTCATATGAGTTTAGGCGTGAATTGTTTGAGAGAGAGATTATCAGGCTGCATAGGGTACCATTGACTATCATGTTAGATAAAGACGTTATGTATATTTTTAGGATGTGTCGAGTATACATGAGCAGTATGGTACGCACCTATAGTTTAATACAAATTTTCATCCTCAGATTGACAGACAAACTGAGAGATTTATTCAATTTCTCGAATATATGATCTAGGTATGTGTATTGGAGTTTGGCGGAATTTGGAAGAAGTACCTACTATTGTGTGAGTTTGCATATAACAACACTTGTCAAGCTAGTTTTGAGATGGTGCCATTGGAGGCTTTATATGGCAGACCATGTCGCTTGCCATCGTGTTGAGCTGAGCCAGAGGTCTAGTAGCTAGCGGGGCCTAAAATTGTTGTTGATCACATGGAGAAGATACTACATATTCATGAAAGGCTTAAATGGGCCCAAGAGAGGCGAAAAAATATGCAGACACGTATGACAGCGGTCTCACGTACACTGAGGGAGTCTTTGCATATTTGAAGGTTTCCCCTCGTAAGGGTTTTCACAAGGTTGGGTTAAGAGGCAAGTTAGCACCAAGATTAATCAAGTCTTTCAAGATCAAGAGACGGGCCGAGAAAATGGCATATGAGCTTGAGTTGCCTCCGCAGATCTTAGGGATTCATCCGATCTTTCATATCCATATACTTTGATTAGCTAAGTCAAATGCAAGCATAAGGCTGATAGTTGACTAGAGCCAAATTGATCTGAGTGAGGATGTTACTTATGAGGAGCAACAAATACAAATCCTAGACCAAGAGGTACAACAGTTGAGAGACAAGTCTATCCCAAATGTGTTAGTCAAGTGGCAGTTTCGTGGTGACTCAGAACTCACTTGGGAGCGGGAAGACTTTATGCAAGATAGGTTTCCGTACCTTTTTGAGTCAGATATAACCTTAACTCGAAGTTTGATTTCAAGGAAAAAATTTCCATTCAATGGGAAGACTTGTCACGGCCTAAATTCCAAATCTTAGTTTAATTCCTTAATTAGGATCATCGACCCGTAACGTGGGACCTGCATCGAGATACGTGCACTAGCTGAGGCATGTGGCCGAGTTATATTTTAATTTTGTTGTGGTATGTTTGATGTGCATGCCACAAGCATAACAACTTGCTTGTAGTAATAGTGTAACCAACTTACTTTGATCACAAATCTCGTCCTCAGGGAAAGTTTTTTTTTTTTTTTTTGCACTAGTTGTTGATTACCTATTTAACTTGAACTATTGCTAAGGAATTCATTTTTAATTGGTTGTTATACAAACTAAACTATTCAAACAAATCAAATTAACTTTACTTGAACTTATATATTAAGGATATCTTAGTTCACGATTTCACCTAGGTAATTTAATACTATGCTTTGTATTCATTTTTACATCTCAATATGTTGTATGCAATGCCTAATTAGAATAGACATTTCATTCAAATCCACTTCAACCCACTATCGTAACAGAGAAGTGTCTAATGTGCAAACTAGAACTCCACCTATCAGTGTGTAATGTAAGCTCCACATTACATTAAGTCCCTAATCATTGAGTTCATAACCAACTAAATTTATTATCCACGCCTTCCTAATCAACAATTATCTCTCGATGTTAAGTATTTTATGGTTGTACCGTTCATAATCGGATTAAAAGCTTTAACGGTCATGATAACTCATGAAACTTAAGTTCATTAAACATGTTGTCGGTATGTCTAAAGCATTATGCCCATAATCAATACAAATTCTAACCATTGCACTTTTTATAATTACTTTTTTTATATTCAAAGCATTTCATTCATAATGTATGATGCATTGATCCCTAAGATAAATAGACTACTCACACTTCGTTGAAACACACATATCACAATTCATGATGGAAATCATTGCAAATCATAAATGAATATAAATATTACCTTGAATTTAATCAACGAAGCCAAACTTGAATTGCAAAAATGAATTCTTTAATGGTTTCTCCAGATAAACTCCTTAATACTCAAACTCAATATAAAACCTATGATAAATTACTCTAATGGTAGCTAATAGTTAGTATGTGGTGAGTTTACCATGTCCTAATAACTATTTATACTCCCTCATATTAATTAGAAACCCTACTTTACAATTTAACTAGAAACTCCACTTTCTATTTCCTGCGTGTTTGGCGCTGTCACTTACTACCCCAGCGCAGTATGTGTTAAGCCATGGCGCCGCCACTGCGCTACTCCT
Source organism: Stephania cephalantha (assembly GCA_039657325.1). Classification (NCBI taxonomy): domain Eukaryota; kingdom Viridiplantae; phylum Streptophyta; class Magnoliopsida; order Ranunculales; family Menispermaceae; genus Stephania; species Stephania cephalantha. The sequence goes on from CM077571.1 coordinate 36,254,898, forward strand.
TCTTACCTTATTTTTGAGCTCCTGGTGTCTCGACGCTATCCACTGCTCCTCTAGCGATGTCCCCTATACTCCACAGTGTCGTCACTGCATTGGACCTCCAAAGTTGATTTTCTCACTTTTTTCTTCTCACCCACGTTGTGTATTATGTTTCCACATTGTGTCATTTCTTCCCACAGCGCCACCTTATGTTGCCACGTTGCCAAGTGTGTTTTTTGTGGGTTTTTGTTCTATTTCTTCCCGTTTTGCCTCAATACCTATCATTACACATTAATTCCCTAAAAATGAAATAATACCTTGAATTAGCACTCGTTTAAGGATATTTATACTGAATATACGACTAAACTAACCCTATATATAGGTATAAATAATTACTTATCAAATACCCTCAAACATAGGATTATGTGCGTCTCGAGCAAATGTGGATTCTATTAAGTCTTCTAATAACTAATTCTCATTCAATTTATATTGTTCATTGAGTATTCTTTAATTTACTAAGTTTCAAGTTCATAATACACTCAAGAGTTTTTCTTTACAAAACTTAAATTTTTAAGACATGTAGCTTTAACAACATATATAACCTCATTTTCAAAACACTAAAGTAAATCACAACTAAAAACTATCACTACTTACAAGTTTGTTTCATCTCAACACTCAAATAACAAGTATACAATCTCATGATTTCTCATTAAACTCAGGAATTAAAAAATAAGCATAGATCAAACTCATCCTTCTTAGACTTTAGCACTTCAAGAGCCTATAAGACTTTACATAGTTGGACTTGAAACTTATCTTAATTAGCTACTCGTACAAGTGCTAAATATTTTATTTGAAGATTTTTAGTTTACTTCCGCCTTCTTTTCTTAATTTTTTTATTTTTCTCTCTTTTCTTTTCTTTTTTCTTTTAATATTTTTATTTTTCAATCCCTGCTTTTTTTCCTATGGACGTCATTCTTTTTCATATTTCTAACCATCAAGTTCTCTTCTCCATTTCCTATAGAACTTGTGAGATTCTCTCATTTTTTTCTTCATTTCTAAAACTCTTGTTTACACTTCTCACTTTCACTAAATCAAGTAAGTTGACTCCAACTTTTAATATACAATGCCTATTTCTTCCCCTCTTTGCACTAAGTATTTATTTGCTTTGTATTATCAAATAAGATTCTCACTTATTATAGAATCTTTAGAGATCTACCTTTTTCCACAAGAAGTGTTATAGTTTTTCTTCTTTTTTTCTTCTATTCCTTCATTTACAACTTAATTCCCTGAAAATGCAATAATACCATGAATTAGCACTCATTTAAGGATATTTATACTAAACATACGACTAAACTAACCTTATATATATATATATATATATATATATCTAAATAATCACTTATCATTATTCCTAGCGTAATGTATATGTATAGACAGACTACTAAGTCATCTCTACTTGTCATTTATAGACGTCGAGACGTGAGCGGGGACGCGCCTCGAGATGCATTCCAACGGGACCAAGGTAGAGAGTGATGTGGTAAGTCATAATTCATGTTAGCGTGGCTTAAATAGCTAATTTAACGAGGCTATAATTGAATTGATATTAATGTAACCTAAGTTAGAAAAAAAATAATAGTCATTGATGTTCTTCGATATACGTGTGGATACCATCACTAGACAAATTGAGTTAAGCTTGATGTTAGTAATGGTGAGTTAGTAGATGAATAATGGATTGTAGGTCACATTATAAGCCATGAGATTGATCTAGAGATGGGTGTATACATGAAGATCAAGGACTCCAAATTCCCTTCACTCAAATATATAAGAAGGTTAGATGAGATTTCATGCAAATCACTTTCATTTGTAACCAAAAGAGGAGAAAAAATCTGGAGAGAGAGAGAAAGAGAGAAAGATCAATTAATTGTGAAAAGATTCTGGTGAATTAGAGGTAGAGTTTAAGGATTAGGAGGATCTACAACTAGTTAAGCTAGTCTACACCTTTTATTTGTGCAATTCAAACAAAGATTTTTGTTTTGGTTCAGTTCTGGTTTTTGAGTAATTTCAATAGGCAAATGAATTTGTTTTCAAAATCTAATTCCATATTTTGATTCCTTGTGAAATTTCACTAATTGTATTATAAAGAAGTTTTGGATTTGGATTTATTTTAGTAAAGTTATGAGTTTTCAAATTGTAAGACCAAATTTGGATATTCAGCATGTTGTATTATGAAGCAGCCTATGTAATTTGGTCATAACTTCCTCATTTTAAATCAAAATGGACCCATTCTGGTGGTATTTAAAGCTAACTCAAAGGGAAACAACTTTTGCCTAGTGAAATATTTTGAAATTCAAATGTTTTCATGTCTTAAAATCCTCTACAACTTTGATAATGAATCTAAGATTTTTGGGTTCACAATTATTCTAATTTCTTGTTGATTTGAGCATAACTCCCTCATTTCTTATTGGATTGAACTCATCTTTAAGTATGTTGTTCTAGGATATGTTACTAAGCTTCTGTAAAAAAATCATGAGTTTTGAAGCTATGATTTAGAAGAAATGAATTTTTCAAAGTTGTTGGTCGAAACTCAAAACTATTTTGAGCCATTGTGATAAAGTATTCATATCTCCTTCGATTCTTGTCAAAATTGCACAATCCTCATAATTTTGGAAAGCTAAGACATAGCTCTAAAAACTTCTCTTTGTGCTACAATATATAACTATAACGTTATAGTAATTGAAATCAACTCAAAAGTTGTTGTACCAGAACTGTTTTTTTTTTAATAAAGTAGATTTGGACATAAACAACTTATTAATGGGGCTGATTTGAGAAATTGGGACTTACAACCACTTAAACTAACTCTGATAACTTGTACAAGTCCTAAAGCACCCTAATTAACCTCAAGAACTTATATGAGAGTCTTGGGAGTTTGGATACGTGTTTTGGGGTGTCGAGAGATCGGGTTAACCTTGGAACTTTGCATGGATTGTAAGTAAACTAATTGAGATATTTCATTCCATTTCTTTCCTATTATGTTTCTCATTTATAGTCATTTGAGCTATTGATCTATTGTGCTCTTGATGCCATGAATTTGTTGCTCTATCTCATTACATAAGTTTGTTATCATGGCATTATTTGATGTTTAAATGAGATTCCATTTACTATAAATCATGTGTTTTGTCATTTTTGGTTGTTGAGGAGGTTAATCAAGTAGAATAGCATAGCTATTAAGAAAAATGATTTGTGGTATTTTGAATATATTTTCGTTGTGCTTTACATAAGCAATGGCATTTTTGGATTCCTAAACTGAGTCATTTATTGGTGAAAGTAGTTCTTATATTTAGGACCATTATGTGATAGAGACGGGCAGCACGTCCCTAAATTACGGGGTTGTCCGCATCTCACCACTAACTTGTGCGACACATAAGGTATGGAAATTGGGGTTGTCGACAAGTAAATATATTTGTGATGGGCATTAATGAGGATATTCAGTTACTTGTGAGAATAATTACGCCTTAAATAGTGGAATAAGGTTGATGTGATGTAACCCGCGGCTGACCGACCCTAGATTATTACTGCTCATATTACTTAACCGAAGTATCATATACATGATCCACTATCTACTTTAGTTGCTATTTGTTATGTTTTCATATACTTGTTGTATATTTGGAAATGTGGATAAATGTCTCTTAGTGTTACTTTCTATAAACTATACTCACCATCTTTTTTATGACGGTGGGTGTAGATCCGTCGAGTAACATGCCGAACAAGGAGAAGATCGGCGACTACCTCTAAGCCACATGAGTTCTGCTACTTCAAATTTTGTAGGTTTTTGAGATTTTGTTATATAACTTATCTATGTCTTTTATTTATTTTTGGGTTGTATATTTTGGGTTGAGCGATAGTTCCCTGACCAGACACATATTTGTTATACTATGATCATCGTTTTATCCTCTATGTACATGTAATCGTTGTTACATGGTTTCCACACATACCTAGGATTTATATTAATAGTTTTCGCTAATTTATTAAGACTTATGTTGAATAATGAATAAGGTTAAGTTATATAATTTTAATTAACTTTTAAATGTTAAATAACACAACAAAGGTGTAATGTTTATTGTAAAAGTAACTAATAGGGAGATAAGATTGAAAGGTTGACTAATACGTTGTTAAGTCCTACGTGGTCGAGATTAGGGCTTAATAACGAGATTAGGCCATGTGGTTTCCTAATTTGAGGAAAGGGTCGTCACAGTTAGAGTTTTTTTTTTCGATGGAGGCTTGGAGGTTGTGGAGGGGGCAAACATAATGGGAGTATTATTGGCAAGTTCTACAAAAAGATATGGGGTAATTAAAATATACACTAACTTAATAGGGACTAAAAATAAATGGGGGCTGATAAAAGGATAGCGAGGGGCTAATAGTCACTCCTTTTATTTATACAATTACTATGCGTGCATGGTCGTCCTCTATAATGACAAATAACCTTTATCAGATTCACGAAGAAAACAAACATAGTAATATTTTATTTTTTATTTATTACATATATTTTATTAAGAAATTATTACGATATGCAAATTAATTTATTAAAAGGTAAAGAATCGCTTTGGTCCTTTTGTTTTTAGAATAATTAGATAAGACGTACAACAACTTATTTTTTCATTATTTTATTTACATAATAAGCCCATGTTAGAAAGACGATTTATTATTAAAGAAAGCAACATTTGCTTTAGTCCTTCACTCATCTCGCATCAGTTTTCTCCCTTTTTTTTTTCATTCGAGTCTAGAAGATGACTCTTTGGTCCCATTTTATTTTCTCCCATTTAAAATGTTACTCTAATTTAATGGGGCCTAAAAATAAATGGGGGCTGATATAAGAATAGTGGGGGCTAATAGTCACTCTCTTTATTTATACAATTACTATGCGTGGATGGTTGTCCTCTATAATGACAAATAACCTTTATCAGATTCGCGAAGAAAACAAACATAGTAATATTTTATTTTTTATTTATTACATATATTTTATTAAGAAATTATTACGATATGCAAATTAATTTATTAAAAGGTAAAGAATCGCTTTGGTCCTTTTGTTTTTAGAATAATTAGATAAGACGTACAACAACTTATTTTTTCATTATTTTATTTACATAATAAGCCCATGTTAGAAAGACGATTTATTATTAAAGAAAGCAACATTTGCTTTAGTTCTTCACTCATCTCGCATCAGTTTTCTCCCATTTTATTTTATTTTTTTCATTCGAGTCTAGAAGATGACTATTTGGTCCCATTTTATTTTCTCCCATTTAAAATGTTACACTAATTTAATGGGGCCTAAAAATAAATGGGGGCTGATATAAGAATAGTGGGGGGCTAATAGTCACTCTCTTTATTTATACAATTACTATGCGTGGATGGTTGTCCTCTATAATGACAAATAACCTTTATCGGATTCGCAAAGAAAACAAACATAGTAATATTTTATTATTTTATTTATTACATATTTATTAAAAAATTATTACGATATGCAAATTAATTTATTAAAAGATAATGAATCGTTTTGGTCCGTCTGTGTTTCGAATAAGTAGATAAGACGTGCAACAACTTATTTTTTCATTATTTTCTTTACATAATAAGCCCATGTTAGAAAGACGGTTTATTATTTAATAAAGCGACATTTGCTTTAGTTCTCCCCTCATCTCGCATTCGTTTTCTCCCATTTTATTTTGTCTCACTGTTCAAGTCTAGAAGATGAATATTTAGTCCCATTTTATTTGAGTCAGGCTATGTGCACTCCGCACAATGATCAGGGCACCCAGGCAAAATTTTGTAAAAATTAGATTTAGGGAGAAATGTCAAAACTATCCTCCCAACCCAACCGATTCACTCACGTTCCGAACTCTTCATTCCCGCGCACCCCACCTTCGATCTTCCAAATTTCTCACAAGTGCAATTGATCCCTCGCTTGCTGGAGTGTGAGTTTGTCGATCAAATGGAGTTTCTGGACATTATAGTTATTTCTAGTTTTTTGTGGTTGAATGAACTCGGTTGATCGACTTTGGACGAGAAAATAATGTTGGTTTTGTGGGGTTTGTTAGATTCGGTGTGTTTGCATCACTATTAACGAATAATGGGTGAAGAGAAGGAGTGGGAGGACACAATAATGTGGGTTTTGTATTCAATTTTTTTCATTTTCTAAACTTTACGGGGGACGCGAAGTGATCAGCCATACAGGACCGAGACACTACATAGGGTCTCGGTTGTATCTAGTCGACACTCTTGCATGAGTCTTGGACTAAAGCAACCGAAAACCATATGTATGTACTATGTGGTACTAGTCACGGTCATTGGGTACCGAGACTTGATGAATAGTCTCGGACATGTGCAACCGAGATTGCATGTTGTTTCTCGAACTTATGGGACCGAGACAATCGGGGTGCCTTGAGCAACAACCAGGGTGCCTTGATCAGGCAGGGCGCTCGTTTTTTTAACAAAGGGGCAATTTGGGAAACTTGATGGGATGCCCTGAGAAACAACCGGGATGCACATAGTCGAACTCTTTTATTTTGTTCCATTTAAAATGTTACACTAACTTAATGAGGGCTAAAAATAAATGAGGGTTGATAAAAGGATAGTGGGGGCTAATAGTCACTCCCTTTATTTATACAATTACTAAGCATGCATGGTCGTCCTCTATAATAACGACAAATAATTGTTATCAGATTCGCAAAGAAAACAAACAAAGTAAACTTTATTATTTTATTCAAAACTCATCTTTCGGTCCCTAAACTTTCAACCTTTTACACTTTTGGTCCCTCAACTTTCAAAACCACACATTTGGTCCCTCAACTTTTCAAGTAATGCCATTTAGTCATTCCGTTAGTTGGACCGTTAAAATTGATTATGTGGCAAACTCAACTCGCCACGTGGTGCCCACGTGTGGGCGGTTGTTATTTGAACCGGCGATTCAAGTGAACCAAACCAGTTCTTAAAAAAACCAAACTAAATATTTAAAATCAAAACCCAAGCCCTAATACCTTTGTGTTGAACGAAATTGACCCCCGCCCCCTTCTCTGTTCAGTCATTTTCCAAACAGTATAATATGTTGTTTGTTCGTTTGTTTTTTTTAAATAAAGTTTCAATTTTTTGTTGTTTATTCATGAAGGAACTCGGGAGCTCTTATGGGTTAGATATAAAAATGGATGTTTTTCTGAGGTGGTGTTTGATGGGTTGAACTGAAGAAACAATGAGAAGTTGCTGGTGTAGTGATGATGATGGGTTTTTTATGCTAGAGAGGAGATTACATCAATGTCTGATTTGAGTTCTGAATGCCAAGAAAATTGGGATTTTAATTCATGAAACAATACAATTCCTCTTTCCACCAAAAATCTAAGATCAGATGATCAGAGTCGATCTTCTTTAGGTATTTAAGACATGCCTAGGGATTTTCACTAAACAAATTCTCTAACAATTTAGAGGTTTGGTCATTGCCATGGATACTTCAAAACTTGTCAAAACATTTAATGATCTTTGGAAGTAACCAGCCTTTGTTCTTCTAATTAATTACACAAGAATCTTTGGTTGTTAAAAACTAATGTGTCATGTATCTTTATAATTTACAAGTGCAATTCTGAGAACAGTGAGTCTTCCAAATATTTACTTTAACATTCTCTAAATAGAACTGGATCAACGGCCAAAAATTGAGCACGTGGCGGAGAGGAGGGGGACATGACTGCGAGCGTGAGCGAGAGAGATGACCGTAGTGTGAGCGAAGGAGGTTCATTTCGTTCAACACGAAGGTATTAAGGCTTGGGATTTGATTTTGGATGTTTAGTTTGGTTTTTTTAAGAATCGGCTTGGTTCACTTGAACCGTCGGTTCAAATAACAACCGACCACGTGGCGAAGTTGAGTTTGCCACATCATTAATTTTAACGATCCAACTAACAAAAAGACTAAATGTGCACTACTTGAAAAGTTGATGGACCAAATGTGTGATTTTAAAAGTTGAGGGACCAAAAGTGTAAAAAATTAAAAGTTTATGAACCAAAAGATGAGTTTTGCTTAAAAAATTATTACGATATTCAATTAAATTTAGTAAAAGGTAATGAATCGCTTTGGTCCGTCTGTTTTTAGATTAATTAGATAAGACGTAAAACAACTTATTTTTTCATTATTTTCTTTACATAATAAGCTCATGTTAGAAAGATAATTTATTATTTAAGAAAGCGACATTTGATTTAGTTCTTCATTCATCTTTTGTTAGTTTTCTCCAATTTTATTTTGTCTCATTGTTCGAGTCTAGAAGATGACTATTTTGTCCGCTTTTTATTTTTAAAAGCTTTTCTAGTCTCATTTTTATTTATTTGCCTTCAAACATAGTAACTTTCATCTCGCTTTAATCATTTGTGAGCTTTTTAGTTTTATTTTGTTTGTTAGAGTTCATAATCAAAATTAATTATTTTTGAATTATATATGGCTACCAACCCTATGATACCATCACTAGCCAATAACAACAATACAGAGCAGAAGAAACCAAACGGAGCAGAAATTAATACTTCATTGGCGCTATCATCGAAGGAGGTTCATTTGGCTTTTCAAGATTCATCTTCAAATCAATCACTATTTTCCTCCACTGATTGACCTATAAACATCAGCGGTAAGTGTATATGTTACTCAACAATAATCATACAATATTATTTTCACAAAAAATAAAATTTAAATTTTTATTGTTATTATTATAAATTTATTATATTTCAATTAAAAACATAGTATCTTTCGTCCAATGTTTTTTTGCTTAAAAATTCGCATGTTGTATCTAATTAATAAGCATCATATATAGAGTTAGTTGTCATGAACCACTTCAGCATTTTATTTTTGTCTTGAATTCTATTTTGTCTAAAAATATAAAATAATAATATTAAAATAATACACGCAAACACCTTAAGTTTGATGGAATTAAAACTCTTAATTAACTTTAATTTTTTTTTAATTATAAAAATCTTATATTGATCTTATCTTATCTTTTATACACACTCAAATATAGTACCGATATACCCATGTGATGGTTGTAACTATAGTTTTTGTATCTGTCAAGAAACTAATGACACATGTCTATATATATATGGAGCACCTATTAGTCCCTATAAGTATATCATTATCTCCCATTTAATTTAATGTTATTTATAGCCCCAAATAAGTTAGTTCATGTTCTAATCACCCTCTTTAATTGTTAGTAATTTTTTCTAATGTACCTATGACTTATATTTGCCCCCTCACTCCAAGAAAAACATACCCCTATTTTCATCTTTGTGATCTCCAACCTCCAACCCTTGTTGCATACCCCCCCCCCTCCTCTTACTTAAATTTGTTGTATGTCACATTCTAAGATTGATTCTTTGATCCTTGAAATCAAAGATTCAACACAAATAAATGTAATAACCATTCAAGAGTGAATCAAATCTCAACCAAATATTATAATCAAGAGGTTGCATTTCGTTTTGAGTCGTTGAGTATATGGACAAATAGATGGGGAGAGGTATAGAGATTAAAAAGTAGAAAAGAAAAATGAGATGAGTTTATGGTTTAACTTTGGATGGGGTATAGAAAGTGAAAATTTTTAAGTAAAAGAGGAAAAGGGGGTGGGTTTATGTCAGATCTCTCGTCATTAGAGCATCTAACTAGCCTAGATTATCCCAAATCGTATGATAATTTATTTAGTCTCTAATCTCCTTGAACAATTCTTTACTTTGCATCAATTCTCCAAAACCGTCGAGATACATGTTCATCCTGAAGTTAAATTCAAAGTCTTTGTTTCTTTAGGTTGATCAAATTAAGAAATTATACCCTCTTGGATTTACATTTTTATGAGAATTCGACCTCATTTTCCCTATAAACTATGATGCCCAAAATCCAAATTGCCTAATAAATAATAGTGGGAGAAAGCCTAAAATGACTTACATCTCCATCATTATGCACATTATAAACAACAGTTCATTTATTAGATTTACAACTCGTAACAACATTCTCAAACAGTTGTATTGTCTCTTAAACCATTTCATGAAACCATCATTATATAACCATTATCGTCGTGTACTCCTTCGAGAAATCTTAAAACAATATATTGGCCTACCTCGCGGCCCAAAGCCCAAAACACAATAATAATCAAATCGTTATAGAAAAAACGTAAACAAATCACCAAAGTATTCTAAGCTTGTTCTTTTTCTAAGTCTTCCCCATACTCCTAACATGATCAAAAAAACACTAGGATGTCATATAAGCAACTTCGTATATTGATTTGTACTCCTGCAAATGTAAGTGTAAAATATGGCGACATGTAATTGCATTTTCAAATAAAGTAACAAATATATAAAACAATATGAATCACTCATTTCCCATTAGAAAACCACTATAGGTTGGCATACCTAAAAGTGAACCTAAAACGATACTTAGAGTTCAATGCATCCTCTCTGGAATCGACATTGACCACCTTAAAGTCTTACTCGAGCACGATCTATTTCAACTGCATAGGATACCTCCTCGAGATCGAGCATGACAACTCTATTCGTATGACATGAATGCATGATCAACAACAATTTGAAATGCAATATTGACAATAATACAAATGCAGAAGCAAAGATAAAACAATAAATAGTAGATGTTAATGCAGGGTTTACTTACAACCAACCAACTTTGATCTAAGTTTTGAGGGTTCCCAGAGCGTCACATCATCATAAAGTTGGCTCAATTAGCTTTCCTACATATCCAATTATCGTAAGGGTTAATTTCACACGAAACTAAATCACACAATCCTATGAAAATAGCGACCAAAGCACCTCGAAAACTATTTTCAAAAATAATAATTTATAACAATTTCAACTAGATTTCAACTAGTTAACTTGGTGTAACATTTTAGACTTGAAAACCATAATATTTATCATGTTGACCAAAAAAAAGTTGTAGGCTTCACTTCTTACTTTTTATAGCTATATCTTAGCTTCCCAAAACTATAAAGTTTGCGCAATTTTGATAAGAATCGAAGGAGACATGAAAATATTACCATAATGGCTCGAAACAGTTTTGAGTTTCGACCAACAACTTTGAAAAATTCATTTTTCCTTAACCATAGTTTTAAGACTTATGGTTTTGTTATTAAAGCTTACTAACATATCCTAGAACATCATTCTAAAAGATGAGCTCATTCGAATAAGAAATGAGGGAGTTATGTTCAAAATAACATGACATTAGCATAATTGTGAACCCCAAATTTCAGATTCATTATCAAAGTTGCATATAATTTTAAGACTTGAAAACATTCAAATTTCAAAACATTTCAGTAGGCAACATTGTTCCCTATTGAGTTAGCTTTCAATTGCCTCCAGAATGGGTCCATTTTGATTTTAAATGAAGAAGTTATGATGAAATTACAGAGGTCTGTTCATAATACAACATGCAGAATTTTAAATTTGGTCTTACAATTTTAAAAATTCATAACTTTATGAAAATAAATCCAAATCTAGAACTTCTTTATAGTAGAAATAGTGGAATCTCACAAGAAATCCAAATTGGGATTAGATTTTCAAAACAAAGTTATTTGCCTGCTGAGATTGCTGAAAAACCAAAACTAAACCAAAACCTACAATTTTTGTTTGAATTGCTCAAATTAAAGGTGTAGATTACCTTACCTAGTTGTAGATCCTCCTAATCTTTGATCTACACCTCCAATTCACCAGGACTTCTTCACAATTCATTGATCTCTCTCTCCATATCTTTCTCTCCTCTTTTGGTTACAAATGAAAGTGATTTGCATGAATTCCCATTCCATCCTTTATATATACATTTAAGGTGAATTTGGAGCCCTTGATCTTCATGTATATACCCATTTCTAGATCAATCTCATGGCTTATAATGTGACCCCACAATCCATTATCCATCCACTAACTTACCTTTGCTAACACCAAACTTAACTCAATTTGTCTAGGGATGATATCCACACGTATCTCGAAGAACATCAATGGCTATTGTTTTATTTTTCTAACTTAGGTTACATTATTATCAATTCAACTATAGCCACATCAAATTAGCTATTTAAGCCACACTAACTTAAATTAAGACTTACCATATCACTCTCTATCCCGGTTCCACGTCAACTTGCATTTCGAGGCGCGTTTTTGCTCACGTCTCGACGTCTATAAACGACAAGTAAAGATGACTTAATAGTCTACACATATACATCATACTAGGAATACACCCTAACAAAACTAAAATATACTTCGGCCACATGCCTCGGCCTGTGCACATATCTTGATGCAGGTCTCACGTCACAGGTCGATGATCCTGATTAAGAAATTAAACTAGAACATGACAAATCTTCCCAACTAATGGAAACTTCATCCTCGAGATTAAAATTCAAGTTAAGGTTATACCTGACTCGAAAAAGTACGTAAATATATCTCGCATATAGTCTTCCCACTCTCAAGTGAGTTTCGAGTCACCATGGAACTACCACTTGACTAACACCTTCAGGATAGACTTGCCTCTTAAGTAACATCGATAAGATTTGTACTGATTATTCCTCATAAGTAACATCCTTGCTAAAATCAATCTGGCTCAAGTCAATTGTCGGTCATATGCCTGCCTTCGACTTTACTAGTCGAAGCACAGAGATGAAAGACTGGATGAATCCCTGACATATGCAGAGATAACTTAAGCTCATAAGCCACTTTATCGACCCGTCTTTTGATCTGGAAAGGCCCGATATATCTCAGTGCTAACTTGCCTTTCAACCCAAATATGTGAATACTCTTCGGAGGAGAAACCTTTAGATAGACTAAGGCTCACTCAATGTACGTGATATTGTTGCGATACGTATTTGCATACTTCTTTTACCTCTCCTAGGCCCCCTATAAGCCTCTGGTGAAACTATCGCACCTTCTCTGTATGATCAATAACAATCTCATGCCCCCATTAGCTCCCAGTCATCTAGCTCAAACCAATATGATGACGAGCGACATAGTCTGCCATATAAAGCCTCAAATGGTGTCATCTAAATGCTAGCGTGATAATTGTTGTTGTATACAAACTCACACAATAGTAGAACTCAGATACGTCCACTTTCATCCCACTCCACCAGAAATATCTCCTTATGTCATGGTACATCTGTTGGGGCATGTGCCCTAGGTCAATCCATTAACTGTCTATATGAATACTTTTAGTTAATAAAATAGAGGATTTAATTTGTTGTTTATTATAATTAATTTGCATGTTTACATTATAATAAGATCCATGGGTATTTACAGAAATATCTTAAATTTCCCTAGTCGATCATTATACTGGGAACTATAATGAATTAAGACTAGTGTGAGTCTTGATTCATGATCATATGATGATTATACGTATAGGGATACGAATAAAGATCATGAGTACTTGTTAGGGAACAAAGTATTGGACCGACCCGCTATGAGAACATCACATGGATTAAGTCATAGTTGTTTCTCATGATAGGTATATTTTTCAGTCCTCTGACTTGAGATTACCAGAGACTTCAACATTAGGAACACAGTGATTTGACACAATCAAACGTTGTCTTTAACCGGATGATTATAAAGGTTGTGATTGGTTACTGTGTGAGCAATATGATGAAGTTGTGTAATCGAGATAGAATTTGTCCCTCTCATATAAAGAGAGATATCCAGTGGATCCCTCGATGTGTTAGACTGTTAAAAGGCCTAGTCTAAGTGAATTGATATTGATCGATGTCACTTGGATGTTTTCAGTCTACCTAGAGATCGAGACTAGTACGATTGAACATGTTGGATGACAATTTCATGCCTTATGTTTGATCAAAAGGATATCGTGTGACAAAATGATGTTATATACACTATTGATTAGGTTGTATCAATTTGATATTCGTACAACTTGGGTAGTCATAATGTCTTGCTAGAGGTCACTTATGACTTGTATACCAAAATGTGTTTTGGTACACTGCCAACGTTGTATGAGCCTATTGGGTCGCACACTAAGAATGGTTTTGCGAGATTTTAAGATGGTTCAGAAAAATGAATTTTATATGATAAAATTCATGACAGAAACGTCCTTGTGGTGTATTACACTTATACTTCTTTAAGTAGGGGTATATGTGTAATTTACTTAACCGTCTATATACAAGGGTTGTATAAATATACGCTTTAAGTTAGAACACAAGAATGAAAGATTAAGGGCCGAAACTCTATTTTCGTTTCAGAAATGGATTAGGGTTTTCTGGTACGCTCAGGATCGTTTTGGAGAGAAACAAAAAGGTTTGGTATTCTCTCGAAGCTAGCACTTCGAATCTCGGCCGCCGTTCGTGTGTGGGACTTTCTTTGGTAGAAGGCGTTAAATCGTTGGCGCGCCTTAGAGATCGATCAACCTTGAAAGGTATATTGCGACCAAGATATGATTAAGTTTTCATGGTTTAAACGTTTTTAATGGAATTAGATTTGGATCCTGTTGGGGTTTTTGTCAAAATTGTTTTGTAATTTTCGCTGCGTATGAACCCTAAATCACAACAGTTGTATCAGAGCCTTCGAGTTCGATTCCATTAAATTCATTGCATGTTTTCTTCTGATATATACATGATATATGATTGAAAGCATGTTAATAGTTGATGTATCTGTGATATACATAAGATTTCAGTGAGATTTATTATCATGTTTTGTGTATATGATACAAATATTTGTGATTTAATCGAAATTAGTTTCGTACATGCTAGTAACCATGTTAGGTTAATTCGAATAATTTTAATAAATTGAATTTCGTGTTCTGTGATCCATGACACCATTAGGTATAATCTTTATTTTTCGTGTATTGATGCATGGATGAAATCTCTGTAATTCAGTATGCATATTTAGGTTACATTGTTTTAAGTTTCATAAATTGTATAAGTCTTAATATTAATTCGAAACTAATATGATTAGGTTTGATTTGGATAGTAGTTCATGATTCAATTACATGTTTCTGATTATTTGGATGAGGACCGAAATTGCAAATAATTATTTTTTGAAATTATTTATTTATCTCGTTATATCTATTATGTTATGAAATTTCTATTTGATAAGAGATAGATAACAAATTAGATTAGGAGATATTAGCAAAATCGGTTTCGTTATCCCTATTGGATAGGAGATAAATATCGAGAATTTTGTTATTGGTGATATGCTAGGATTCAAATATCTTAAGTCCTAATTGGATTAGGATAAGATGATTAGTAAGATGTGGGCCCGGGTTAATTAAAATGTTCTAATTGACTTAATTTTGGATAAATTAAAGGGTTAATTTAGGATAATAAAATCAGCGAAAAATATGATTTTCTATAGCGAATTTTAATTTTTGGAATTGAAATTCGTCTCCTAAAAAAAAAAAGGGGCGCGTTTGTTCCCCGTCCATTGACCGACAATGGGACCATAAATCTAATTAATCATAGCGCACGGAAATTCTTTTATTAGTGAACAGTATAAAAATTTCCAAATTGTTTAGTGATTGAACAAATCAATAAAATATATGATATTTCATTGTTTACATAAAATCACTAAAACTGAATAAAATCCCTCTATTAAATTTTAAGTCTCGTGCCATCCAATTTAAACACTTGTCAAGGCCTCGATCACACTAATATAGTTTCAGCCATAGTTGGGTCTATTGTGTTATCTTGGTGAGACAAGTTAGGTAAGAGTTACCTAAATGTTTAAAATGGTCCGACTTAATAAAGTTATCAAAATAGTTTTGAGCTTTAGGCACATGATAAAAAAAAAAACATGATAAGACATAAGATGTCTCGTATCTCATAAAAGTATCTAAAATTACATAAGATGTAATTGGTAACTGTTACCTACCTAAATAATCTAGTTATGTGTTTCATGCCATAGCTGTCATAGAATTAGGTAAAATATGGATTTTAGTCCCCTAAATAAACAGTATGTTTTAGGAGGGTTGTTAATTTAGTGGGAGTCTATTCCTTTATACTAAAATAAACATTGCATAATTTTTATTGTAGATCAATGGCCTCTTCAAGTAACAATAATCCCCTGTCACTGCGAACCATCCTTGAGAAGGATAAGCTATCTGGGAGTAACTTTCTTGACTGGTTAAGAAACTTGAGAATTGTTCTCAAGCATGAATGCAAGTTGTATGTCCTGGATGCTCCAATCCCTGAGGACCCACCAGCCAATGCTAAGAAAGCTGTGAAGGATGCGCATAATAAGCATGTCAACGATTCTACTGATGTTGCACGTATTATGCTGGCAACTATGGTTCCTGAACTTCAGAAGGACATGGAACTAATGGAAGCCTACGACATGGCTGTAATGCTGAAGGAAATGTTCCAATAGCAAGCTAGGCAAGAAAGGTTCGAGATAGTCAAGAACCTACATTCTTGCAAGATGACGAGGTGCGTCGCTTAGTCCTCATGTTCGAAGATGAAGGGCTATGTTGACCGACTTGATAGACTCGGATTTCCCATAAGTCAAGAGTTGGCTACGGATTTGATCCTGAATTCATTACCAGAGAGTTACTCACAATTTGTGATGAACTACAATATGAATAGTATGGAGAAATCAATTTCAGAGTTGCATTTGATGCTCAAAACTGCTGAATAAAATATCAAGAAACCCTCTAGTAATGTGTTGATGGTCCAAAAGGGAAAGGGAATGAAGAAGAAAGGCAAAGGCAAGGCTAAAGTTGCCAAGGCTACTGCTGCACCTATCGCAAAGCCTGTGGAACAAGTCAAGCCCCAGCCTGTTCCTGCTTCAAAACACCCAAAAGAAAAGGAAGGAAATTGTCATTTCTGCCATGCACCTGGACATTGGTTCAGAAATTGCAAACTCTATCTGGAGGATCTAAAGAATAAAAAGGGTAGTGCGACTACCACTACAGGTATTTATGTTATTGAAATTAATTTATCTACTAGTGATTCCTGGGTATTAGATACCGGATGTGGATCTCACATTTATATAAATGCGCAGGGACTCGCCAAAAGTAGAAAGTTGAAGAAATGAGAAGTCATCATTCGCGTAGGGAATGGAGCATGAGTTGTTGCCCTGGCTGTTGGATCATATGACTTAGTCTTACTTAATGGACTTATTTTAAGTTTAAATAATTGTTATTTTGTGCCTGCCTTGAGCAGAAACATCATTTATGTTTCATGTTTGGATATGGATGGTTTTGATTTTATTATTGCGAATAATAGATGTTCCATTTCTCGTAAAGACATATTTTACGCAAATATTGATTTATGTGATGGTCTTTATATTCTAAGCATGAAAAGGTCCACTGATACCAGTCTTTAACATAAATACAAAGAGATTCAAGTCAAATGATTTGAATCAAACCTATCTTTGTTATTGTCGTCTCGGGCACATAAATGAGAAACGCATAACGAAACTCCATAAAGATGGACTTCTATATTCATTTGATTTAGAAACATATGAAACGTGCGTATCTTGTTTACTAGGCAAGATGACTAAAATTCCCTTTACTGGACACAGTGAAAGGGCAAGTGATTTATGGGGTCTAATACATACTGATGTATGCGGTCCTATAAACACAATGGCTAGAGGAGGTTATCAGTACTTCATTACATTTACTGATGATTTCAGCAGATATGGTTATGTATATCTTATGAAACATAAAGCTGAATCATTTGAGATGTTTCGAACGTTTCAAAATGAAGTGCATAATCAACTTGGAAAAACTATCAAAACACTTCGGTCAGATCGATGTGGTGAATATTTGAGCCAAGAATTTGATGATCATCTTAGAAATTATGGGATTGTCTCCCAATTGACTCCACCAGCAACTCCACAATGGAATGGAGTTTCTGAAAGGAGAAATCGAACCTTATTAGATATGGTTCGATCTATGATGAGTCATGCAGATCTTCCATTATCCTTTTGGGGTTATGCATTACAAACTGCAGCTTTCACTCTAAATCGAGTTCCTTCTAAAGCGGTTGATAAAACACCATATGAGATATGGTACGGGAAGAGACCTAGTTTGTCTTTCCTTAAGATTTGGGGTTGTGAGGCTTACGTAAAGCGACAAGTCTCAGAAAAACTAGCACCTAAATCTGACAAGTGTTTATTTGTGGGGTATCCTATGGAAACAAAAGGATATTACTTTTATAATCCCGCTGAGAACAAAGTGTTTGTTGCTTGGTATGGTGCTTTTATGGAAAAACAGTTTATTTCAAAAGACACTAGTGGGAGAGAAATAAATCTTGAAGAAGTTCAAGAATCACAGATAAACATCGAACCGCTACTGGAAGTTCAACAACGTTCTGAACTAGTTGAACCTCCACAAATGACACAAGGCCCACGTAAATCTGGTAGGGTAAGACATGAGCCAGAGAGATTCGGATTTCTCATTACTGATAGTCGTGATGTGTTGCTTATGGATCAAAATGAGCCCACCACTTATCAGGAGGCTATGTCTGGAACAGACTCAGATAAATGGCTAAGTGTCATGAACTCTGAGATGCAATCCATGTATGATAACCAAGTTTGGAACTTGGTTGATTTACCTGAAGGTGGTAAGACCATTGGATGTAAATGGGTTTTTCAAGAATAAAACTGACATGGATGGCAAAGTGCATACTTTTAAAGCAAGACTTGTAGCAAAAGGTTTCAGGCAGACTCAAGGTGTTGATTATGATGAAACTTTTTCGCCAGTAGCCATGCTTAAATCCATAAGAATTTTAATTGCCATTGCTGCATATTATGACTATGAGATATGGCAAATGGATGTAAAAACAGCATTTCTTAGTGGAAAGCTGCTTGAGGACGTGTATATGACACAACCTGAAGGTTTTGTACATCCTGTGAATTCTAGGAAGGTATGCAAGCTTCAAAGACCCATTTATGGATTAAAGCAAGCTTCTCGGAGTTGGAATCTTCGTTTTGATGAAGCAATCAAGGATTTTGGTTTTATTAAGAACGAAGATGAGCCTTGTGTATACAAGAAGGTCAGTGGGAGTGTAGTTGTTTTTCTGATACTGTACATTGATGATATATTACTCATTGGAAATGACATCCCAACATTGCAGAATGTCAAGTCTTGGTTAGGGAAGTGTTTCTCAATGAAAGACTTAAGAGATGCAACCTATATCCTAGGGATAAGGATCTATAGGGATAGATCTAAGAGGCTAATCGATCTAAGTCAGAGTGCTTACATAGACAAGGTGCTGAATAGGTTCAGTTTGCAAGACTCTAAAAGAGGATTGTTGCCAATGTCTCATGGCATAAGTCTCAGCAAGATTCAATGTCCTAAGACAAATGATGAGCGAGACCGTATGAATAAGATTCTATATGCATCAGCTATTGGATCTATCATGTATGTCATGTTATGCACTCGACCTGATGTATCATATGCTTTGAGCACTACAAGCAGATATCAGTCAGATCCTGGTGAGTCACTGGATAGCAGTAAAGAACATTCTTAAATACTTAAGAAGGACTAGGGAGGTGTTCTTGGTCTATGGAGGTTTTGAAAATGATCTAGTTGTAAATGGTTACACAGATGCAAGTTTTCAAACTTATATAGATGATTTTAGATCGCAGTCTGGATATGTGTTTACTTTGAATTGGGGCGCAGTAAGCTGGAAAAGTTCGAAGCAAGAGACTGTGGCATATTCTACAACAGTGTTTCGAGTATATTGCGGCGTCCGTCCGATGCAAAGAAAGGAGGTAGTTTGGATCAAAAAGTTCATTTCTGAACTAGGTGTGGTTCCAAGTATTGCTAACCCTATTTGTTTGTATTGTGACAATAACGGGGCAATAGCACAGGCCAAGGAACCTAGATCACACCAGAGATCCAAACATATACTCAGGCGTTTTCATCTCATCGGAGAAATTATTGAGAGGGGAGACGTGAAGATTTGCAGAGTACCTACTGAAGACAACATTGCAGATCCATTGACAAAAGCTCTTCCATAAGCAAAACAAGATGGTTATGTTAGATCATTAGGCATTAGATGCATGTATGATTGGCCCTAGTGCAAGTCGGAGATGTTGGGGCATGTGCCCTAGGTCAATCCATTAACTGCCTTTATGAATACTTTTAGTTAATAAAATAGAGGATTTCATTTGCTGTTTATTATAATTAATTTGCATGTTTACATTATAATAAGATCCATGGGTATTTACTGAAAATATCATAAATGTCCCTAGTCGATCATTATACTTGGGAACTATAATGAATTAAGACTAGTGTGAGTCTTGATTGATGATCATATGATGATTATACGTATAGGGATACGAATCAAGATCACGAGTACTTGTTAGGGAACAAAGTATTGGACCGACCCGCTATGAGAACATCACATGGATTAAGTCATAGTTGTTTCTCTTGATAGGTATATTTTTCAGGTCCTCGACTTGAGATTACCAGAGACTTCAACATTAGGAACACAGTGATTTGACACAATCAAACGTTGTCTTTAACCGGACGATTATAAAGGTTGTGATTGGTTACTATGTGAGCAATATGATGAAGTTGTGTAATCGAGATAGAATTTGTCCCTCTCATATAAAGAGAGATATCCAGTGGATCCCTCGATGTGTTAGACTGTTAAAAGGCCTAGTCTAAGTGAATTGATATTGATCAATGTCACTTGGATGTTTTCAGTCTACCTAGAGATCGAGACTAGTCAATTGAACATGTTAGATGACAATTCCATGCCTTATGTTTGATCAAAAGGATATCGTGTGACAAAAGGATGTTATATACACTATTGATTAGGTTGTATCAATTTGATATTCGTACAACTTGGGTAGTTATAATGTCTTGCTAAAGGCCGCTTATGACTTGTATACCAAAATGTGTTTTGGTACACTGCCAACGTTGTATGAGCCTATTGGGTCGCACACTAAGAATGGTTTTGCGAGATTTTAAGATGGTTCAGAAAAACAAATTTTTTATGATAAAATTCATGACATAAACGTCCTTGTTGTGTATTACACTTATACTTCTTTAAGTAGGGGTATATGTGTAATTTACTTAATCGTTTATATACAAGGGTTGTATAAATAGACGCTTTAAGTTAGAACACAAGAATGAAAGGTTAAGGACCGAAACTCTATTTTCGTTTCAGAAATGAATTAGGGTTTTCTTGTACGCTCTGAATCATTTTGGAGAGAAACAAAAAGGTTTGGTATTCTCTCAAAGCTAGCACTTCGAATCTCGCCCGCCGTTCGTGTGTGGATGGATCGCTTGGTAGAGGCGTTCGTCGTTGGCAGCGCCTTAGAGATCGATCAACCTTCAGAAAGGTATATTGCGACCAAGGTATGATTAAGTTTTCATGGTTTAAACGTTTTTAATGGAATTAGATTTGGATCATGTTGGGGTTTTGTCAAAATTGTTTTGTATGTTCCGCTGCGTATGAACCCCAGATCACAACAACATCTTGGTCCTGCCTGGATGAACAGTGAACCGGGAACGGTGTGAATCCTGAAAAATCTCATCTCTCGACTCTGGCATTGATGGAATCCACAATCTACCTCTGAATCTCAGACATCGATCCGTCGTCTCTATCCAGTCAGTACAATCAGTATTATGGGCTAACTCGCAGAACCTCAGGTACAAAATGTCGGCTCTAGGACCCTCTGACACTTTTTGTTAGACATTATCTTTAGCCTCATCTATGCACAAATCATCACCCGAGTGTTAATAGAAACCTCTAACTGACTCATCATCGTCGCTGCCTCGAGTAATTTATATTCATGCGTCATATGACATCTAAAAATCTCTCCATCTCCTGTCGATATTATACTCAACGTGTTTGCAACAATGTTGACTTTTCCTGGTGGTACTCTAAAGAAAAGTTACATAGTCCTTAAGGAACTTCAACCATCTGTATTGTCTCATATTCAGCTCTTTCTGTGTAAAGAGATACTTCAGACTCTTGTGATTAGTGTAGAGTGTGAATTTCTCTCCATACAGATGATTTCTTCAAATCTTTAGTGCAAACACCACCGATGCCAACTTTAAATCATGAGTGGGATAATTCTTCTCATCTATCTTCAGCTATCTGGAGGCATAAGCCATTATACCTTCATCATGCATTAATACACAGCCTAAACTCGCATGAGAAGCATCTCGTATACACTAAGAATCTCTGTCTAGCCTCTAGCAACACTAATTCTGGTGCAATGTTCAACAACCTCTTTAGTTGAGCAAATATTTGCTCGCAGTCCTCAGACCAATCAAACACAACATCCTTTTGAGTCAATCTGGTAATCGATGAAGCAATCTTCAGAAATCTCTCACGAATTTGCGGTAATATCCTATCAACCCCGAAAACTCATGATCTCAGTAACTAATGTCGGTGTCGTCCAATCCATAATAGCATGAATCTTGGCCAAAACAACTAGAATCCTTGCTTCCCCAAAGACATGACCTAAAAACTTGACCTCCGACAACCAAAATTCACACTCGCTAAACTTGGAATAGAGTTTGTGCTCCCTCAAAGTATGTAACGTCTCCCTAAGGTGCTTGCTCGTGATCCCTTCAAGCCCTCAAGTATATCAATATATCATCGATGAAAACTATCACAAAGCGGTCAAGGAATAGTCTTATCACCCGATGCATCAAATCCATAAACATTGCGGGAGCATTGGTTAGCCCAAATTGCATGATAAAACTGATATTGTCCGTACCTCGGGATGAACACTGTCTTGGACCTATCCTCATCCTTGATCATAAATTGATGATACCCTGATCGTAGATCTAACTTGGAGAAAAATTGTGATCCTCTCAGCTGATCAAACAAATCAACAATTCGTGGTTGTGAATATTTGTTCCTGACTGTAACCTTGTTCAACTGTTTATAGTCGATACACAATCTTAAAGTTTCTTCTTTCTTCTTCACAAGTAGGACAGGTGCTTCCCATGACGACATGGAAAGGGTGATGAATCCCTTCTGTCCCAAATCCTAGAGTTGACTCCTCAACTCCTCCAACTCTCTGGGTGCCATATAGTACAACAATATAGAAATAGGCCTAGTGTTTGGTATCAACTCAATGATGAGATCTATCTCTTTTGGCGGTGGTAAACTAGGTAAGTCCTCCAAAAACACGTTTGAAAACTCGCACACCATCGAAATGTCCTCAAGTTTGGGTCCTCGACTCTCTACTACTGTATACAACGCTACCAGAGCCTCCATCTCTCTACTAGTCACAAGTCGACCTCTCACACTATCGGCTCTTAGTATACTACCACTATATGTGAAAATTAAACGCTTTGGGATCTCAAATATCATTATCTTAGTAAAATAGTCGATATGATTATGATACAATGTTAGACAATTGTGATGACCCCTTCTCAAATTAAGGCACCGTCTGGCCTAATCCCGTTATTAAGCCATAATCTCACCATATAGGACCTAACAACGAATTAGTCAGCCTTTTCGAAACCTTATTACTTATCGATTTTTATTTTTTAAAATAAATATAAACATATACCTATCCTATGTCAATTCATAAATCAGAGTTAATTAAAACTTATAAATCTAACTTCAAGTTTATTCAGCATAAGTCTTAACTAATTAGCGGAAGCTTATAACATGATGCCTAACAATTATGGACAAACCAAGAAATAAAGATCACATGCATATATACATAACAAATGACAATAATATATATCATCATGTGTCTCCCAGGTACTAGTCACCCAAACCATAAAATACAACCCCAAAGTATATCAAATACATATAAAAGTAATACATCAAAATCAAGACCTACAAAGTCCAGTGTAGCAGCACTCCACTGGCGCAGAGGTAGTCATCGATCTTCTCCTTTCCTGGTCTGCTAATCGATGGATCTGCACCCACCATCAAAAAAATGACGGTAAGTACAAGAAAGTAGAAAGTAATATTGAGAGACATTTGTTCACATTCCCAAATATGCAACAAGTATCTAATAACATGATAATAACAACTATGCTGAAAAGAGAATATGGAAATAGATATTTTAGTTAAACAAAATGAAACTGACGCATGGCTAAGTAGTAATGATCTAGGGCCGGTCGACCTTGATCTTCATCACATCAGCATTTTCCACTATATGAGGATGGAGGTGAGCTCTACATCAATGTGAAGGTCTAAGCAGTGCTCTTGCCTTTATAACCTTTCATTGGTGCCAGTCACTTGTGATATATACTTGCCAACAACCCCGGGTCCAACACCCTGTGTGCTGCACAAGTTATGCTTGCCAACAACCCCGAGATTCATTTCCCGTATGTCGCGCAAGATAATGGAGAGATACCTCTACCTTTGCCTCGGCCTCTACCACCCTGCTGCTCCTGACATGGCACTGGTGGTGCGGTAGAGCTGGTAAAGTAGTAGGAGTTGGTACTACAGGTTTGACTAGTGTTGGCAAAGGGGGTCTACCAAAATGATAATAGGAGATAATACAAAGGGTACAAGTTGTTGTAGATGTCTGTAATGGTGAGGAGATAATACAAAGGGTACAACTGCTGTAGATGTCCCTGATCCCTAGGAACCTCTATCTCATCTCCTCGATCCCTTTAATTTCTTTCTCCTCCTCTCATACTCTGCAACCTGATCAGGTGTCAATGTTGGTACTATTGGTATCCCATCGGCAACTCTACCCAAATAATATGTCTCGTAAGAGAGTGCATGCTCATAAATCTTACCTAAAGTCCTGGCACCTGAACTGACCACATAAAATCCAATATATGGCCTTAGTCCATCTCCGAAGTGGTACACATCATCTGAATCCTCTCTCACTAAATCTTCAGCAAACATCCTTAGATAGTCGTATCTGTCTCTATAGCTCATCACTGACTCATCAGCTCCCTGTCTCAACTTCATGAATTTCTTCCTCAACCTTTTCATCACTATAGGTGGGAAGTATAGCTAGTAAAACTTCATCTTGAAGGCATCACATGACTCAAACTCTCCCTCAAAAGCTATAGTCGCACGCCATCATAAATCTGCATCTCTCTGTAAAGTGTACGACGAAATCTCAGCTCGAAGTATGTCCGCAATCTTCAAGACTCGGTGACAGTACCCTCTTGTCGATCTTCTCGAAGTCTCTCTGACCATCAAAGTAGATTGGCTTCAACTCAATGAAATATTTTACCTGTTGAACCTTTGTTGTCGAGCTAGAAGATAGAGGTGTGAAAAATGGTGTAAAAACTATCTCGATGACTAGAGCCATCACTACCGGTATAGTCTGTACAACACGCACTTTTGTCGGTACTGTGAGAGTAGTCGTAGTAGTTGTCCCTGAGAAGCTACTCAATCAGATAGCCTTTGAAAAGTCATCTACTGATGGAATAGGAGGCTGACTGCCACTCGCATCTGCATCCCTGCTATCGCGTGAATCAGCCATTAGTATCTGCAAGTTAATAGCGAACGCGAGTCACCTATTACGTAGATAACGCATATATACACATACGAACTAAAATGTATACATATAATACATCCCCATCTCACTTTCACTCACTTCTCAACTAATAGTTTCTAGGCAAGTATCATCTGGTTTTCCATAGCTAAGATTTGCGTTTTCTTGTTTATATTTTTATTTGTTAATTGTTGGAAATGTTAGGCCTTTTGCTACAAACTGTAGCTTTTGTATCACATTGTAAAATAACTATATTCCAAAATCTTAAGCTCTATAAACTTAGGCATTGTAACCTAGGCTTTATAAACTTAGGCTCTGATACCACCTGTGACGACCCCTTCTCAAATCAGGGCACCGTCCGCCTAATTCTGTTATTAAGCCCTAATCTTACCATATAGGACCTAACAAGGAGTTAGTCAGCCTTTCCAAAACCTTATTACTTACAAATTTTTATTTTTTAAATGAATATAAACATATACCTATCATATGTCAATTCATAAATCAGAGTTAATTAAACTTATAAATCTAACTTAAAATTTATTCAATCGAAGAATTAACTAATTAACGAAGCTTATAACATGATGCCTAACAATTGTGGAAAAACTAAGAAATAAAGATCACATGCATATATACATAACAAACGACAATAATATAAATCATTATGTGTCTGGTTAAGGTACTAGTCACTCAACCCATAAAATACAACCCAAAAGTATATCAAATACTCCACTGGCTCAGAGGCAGTTGTCGATCTTCTCCTTGTTTATCCTGCTAATCGATGAATCTGCACCCATCGTCATAAAAAGGACTGTGAGTACACGAAAGTAGAAAGTAACACTGAGAGACATTTGTTCACATTCCCAACTATACAACAAGTATCTAATAGCATGATAATAACAACTATGATGAAAAGAAAATAAGCAAAGAAATACTTTAGTTAAACAAAATGAAACTGACACATGGCTAAGTAGTAATGATCTAGGGGTCGATTGGTCGTGATCATCACATCAGCCTTTTCCACTATATGAATATGGAGTTGAGCTCTACATCAATGTGAAGGTATGAGCAGTGCTCTTACCTTTATAACCTTTCGCCGGTGCCAGTCACCTACAATACATACTTGCTAACCACCCAAGTCCCATTCCCCATGTGCTACACAAGTTATGCTTGCCAAAAACCTCGGACTCATTTCCTGTATGCTATGCAAGATAGTGAAGAGATCACGATCACCCTGGAAAGTCTAGTGACCCATGTATGTCTGATGGACCTCTAATGTAATGACCCTAGATATAAGAACCACTTTCATATTTCAAGAAATAACATGGTTTGAGAATCCAATGAAGCAATTGCATTTCTAATGCACAAAGGAAATAGATTTACAATACTATGTGACACCTACCTAAAAGCATGCTATTTCACTTACCACTCGTACTAACATTCAAAAATGACATAGCACATGATTTGGAGTCAATAAAATCATTTAATCAATAATCTATACCATGAAAGCAATCTCATGAAATGAGAAAGACCAACAAGTCATGGCATATGGAGTACAAAGGAAAATCATTCCAAATGACTAGAAAAGAAAAAATAAACAGAATAAAATGTAAATAAATATCTCAATCAGTTTACTTACAATCCACGCAATTTCTTATGCTAATCGGGCCTCCTAACACCTTGTATCACGTATCTAAACTCCTAAAACTCTTGCTTAGGTTCTTAATATCAAACTAATTCAAATAAATTAGTTTTAGGTCAGTCAAATGGGTTTAGGAACCTTAACACAAAACAACCCCTTAATACTAAACAATATTGTAATTTTAGTCATGTGTTGCAACACACTTTTAGGCATGAGATTGTTCAAATGTCAACACCTTCCCTTGTATAAAGTTTTTGGTATCTAACTTAGCTTTTTGAAAAGGTTTGGTTTGCATAATTTCGATTTACAACGAAAAAGGTATCGCAATTTTACTAAAAACAGCTCAAATTGGAACCTAATCTAACCAGCATACTTAAAACTTCATTTCTCCCAATCTTTAGTTTCAAGATTCGTGGTTTTTTTTCGCAAGGTAGCTAACATAACAAGTAACCATACACTAAAAGATCAGTTCATTCGGATAAATAATTAGGGATTTATGACATATACAAATTTAATTTCAAAAAATCTCGTAATGCATTTATTCACCTATTTGTAGAGCACTTTTGGGCATGAAAGCATTTGAACTACAAAATTCTAGTAGGAGAAAGTTGTTTCTCTTTGAGCTAGCTTTCAAATGCCATAAGTTTGGGTTTATTTCAATTTAAAATGAGCAAGTTATGACCAAATTACATAGGTTGGTTCATAATACAACATGCAGAATTTCTATTTTGGACTTACACATTCAAAAATTCATATCTTTTTTATTTCAAAACCAAAACAAGAACTTCTTAATAGCTGGATTATCATCTTGAAATGCGAATCCAAATATATCAACAAATTTCAAAGACCTAATCATTTAACCTCTAAAAATGGTCAAAAATCAGAATTAGTTTCAAACTTAAATAGAGAAATGTGTACCTAGTTTAATAAACACCTGGCCTAGCTTGATCTCTCCTTCACCAAATCCACTTTGATTGTTGGTCGTCTTCTTCCTCCAGTCAATTCTCTACTCCAGCAAGTTTGCTTCCAAGTGAAGAAATGAAATGAGAAGGTTTGGTTTGATTAGTTGATCACTAGCTTACATAGGAAATGGACATGGTTGAGTGTTAGCAATTGATCCTCATGTGCACACGTATTTCGAGACCTATCTTATGGTCCACATACTAACACATGTCCCACTTGCTTATAATGAGTGACACCATGTTGTAACACACACGGTGTTTAGATGTGTCAACACGTATCTCGTGCTTCACTACATGGCTATTATTTTAACTTACTAACTTATGCATACTTAATATATTATCAATCATAGCTCATTTAAATCATTATAAAAGCTATATAAGACTTTTTCCAACTTACCATATCACTCTCTACCTCGATCCCACATCGACACGCAATTCGAGGTGCATTTCGACACACGTATCGACACATATTCATAAGTATGAATGACTAAGTAGTTTATGCATATACAAAACACTAGACATACATCATTACAAATATAACATATACCTTGTCCATCTCGCCTCGGTGACAACATGTCTCTCGATGGGGGTCCCACGTCACGGGTCATTTGATCATGATTAAGATATTAAACTCAAATTAGAAACTTGGGTCGTGACACCAATCCATCCCTAACAATGCGTCGAAGTCTAGAAAATGATGAAACCTTGAAGTCTACAAGTAACTCTACCCCATTTATCTCTATTAGACATCCCTCAACAAGACAATTAGGATAAACCATCTCCCCAACTGTAGTACTCAATATGCCTAACCGGTGTCAATCCTATGATGCCTATCATCTGACCAGTAATGAAAGAAACAGTAGATCTCGAATCAAATATGATGTATAAATCTCTATCGCAAATAGAAACCATACCCTCAATGAGACCACGTGTGGCAATGGCATCTGGCTAAGCTACAATTTGAACTCCCTTACAGCTCTGTTGTGGGTAGACTATTGTCGGCTGTTGACAATCTCTCACCAAGTGCCTAACCTGACCACAACTGTAGCAAGTGATCGGCGTACGCTGACCCTGTGCCTGATCCTGGGCTATGCATGTGTCTGTCTCTGTCCCTGACAGGAACCATCTCGGCCTTTACCTCTACCTTGACCTTGGCCTCTACGACCCTGATGTTGTTGTCGTGCCATTACTGGTGATGGAAGAGCTAGTATAGTATGAGTTGGTAATGATGGTCTGATTGGAGGTAGCAAGGGAGGTCTACTTACTATAATCTGAACTAGAGCAGAGTAAGACGCATAGGTGATAAGTCGGTCTTTATAGGTTTTTAGGACTTTATATTAATATATTTAAATATAGAAAGTCTCTAAAATATATATTTAATTATATTTATTAGTCATTTTCAAGTGAAACGGAATGCGCGGTTGAATTCATGGCGAGAAAATACTCAAAATGGAGTATTTACATGCATTGATCGACGCCGGTATTTGTCTCGAGTTATGTACTGCGCAGCATGGGTAGAATAGAGACAACAACAATAGGCCGCCACATGTCACTTTGCCATTGGATAAGCACGTCATTTCCAGCGTTTTCCACCAACCACCGCTCGCCACGTGGCGAGCTTTTCCATGCACCACAGCATCATTCCACCGGTTCTCCTCCAATAGGAAGCCGCCACGTGGCGTCTCACCATCACCACGTCACAAATCATTTCTTCTCCTCATTCAGCAGCTCTTCAATTCCTCGGGATTCGTGCTCGTGCGGTCTCCCAGAATTTCGACCGAGTTCGTGCGATTCTCACCACCGCCTCCTTACGCGCCGCGTGTCGCTCACTCACCACACAACAGCACGTCATCAGCAGTTCTCTCAGCCAATCAGACAACGCCACGTCAGCGTACGGCAGACCAAACGACCAATCGGCATGCGACACTTGGCAGAACGTGATTTCAAGTCAAAAATAGCCATACAATGCTCCTCGGCGCACGAGTCACCTCCCCAACCCCAAAAATTAGTTTCTCTCACCATCGGGACTGATTTTTAGTAATTTTATATATTAGGAACCAAGGTATTGTTCAAAAAAAAAACACCGATTATTATTTTTTTTTGTTATCGACTTCTCTCGACGATTGCCTTGGTCGGCGGGGAAACAATTTAGGATTGTGGATTCATGTCATATTATGTGAGATCTTTTATTTTATTATTTAATTTAGTTTAATTCTCTTATTTCATTGTTGTTGCTTTTAAGGTTTATGGTTTAAATCTAGGGTATGTATGTGGCCAGTGCATACTTTTAGTGGGACAACCTATAGTTATTTGGACCATTAGTATCCGTGTAATTGTACTTTTTGACCAATAAAGTGACAAACACTCACCCGTTTGTCATCAAACCTTTTCGGTTCTTGAGTGTGCAACAATTGAATCTAGGTTAAATCGGAAGCGGATGAGATTCGGTTATTTAGGATTAGTGTTCTCACATACCTATATTACTGCGGTTAGTGTGTTAAACCTGATTGGCGGATGTCTAGAGTTATACATTAATTAGGGAAGTAATTAGTGGCGGACATCCTGGCTATCGAGATTAGAGGAATGAGGAATTTCTGGCGGATGTCGATTTTCTATAGCTAATTTAGGAGAATTTAAATTAATAACTTTTTGGGAAAGATTGAAGACTGATTGTCATTGAATCTTGATCCTGATTTGTGGAACTGTAGACTTAAGTGCTTTCTTCGTGTTAATTAATTATTTTGAAAATTAGTTTAGTTGTTTTATTTTATTTAGTTTAGTTAGATTAGTTAGTTAA
This sequence comes from Stephania cephalantha, assembly GCA_039657325.1. Lineage (NCBI taxonomy): Eukaryota > Viridiplantae > Streptophyta > Magnoliopsida > Ranunculales > Menispermaceae > Stephania > Stephania cephalantha. Next base: position 36,285,658 of record CM077571.1, read on the forward strand.
ATTAATATTTATTTTAAAACCCCCGATTTTCCTTTTTTGTTGTTTTTAACCTAAGAAATACAACCAATCTCTATGGGATCGACCCTTTGCCACTATTCTGCAAAATAGTTGGTTTAGGAAATTTTTATTTTATTGACGCGTTCGGCGCGCATAAGTAGGGCATAGCTAGTATGTAAGGTGTGGCCGCCCTCGATCCCTGAGAACCTTTATCCCATCTCCTCTGTCCATTGCCCCTCTGTCCCATCCTCTCAAATTTTACGGCCTGGTCAGATGACAATGTTAGTCTTAGCGATATCCCATCGGCTACTCTACCCAGATAATAAGTCTTATGAGAAAGTGCCCGCTCATAAATCTCTTCGAGTGTCCTGACACCTGAATTGACTACATAATACCCAATATCTGGGCTCATTCCATCTCTAAAATAATATACATCCTTAGATTCATCTCTCACTAGATCCCCAACAAATTGTCTCAGATATCCATGTTTATCTATGTAGCTCATCACTAACTCATCAGCTCCCTCTCTCAGATTCATGAACTGATTCCTCAACTTCTTCATCATCCCAAGTGGGAAGTACTACTGAAAGACCTTCTTCTTGAATGTTTCCCAAGACTCAGTCTCCATCGGTAGCTATCGTCCTACGCCACCAAACATCGACATCTCTTTGTAGTGTGCATGATGATATCAACCTATCCTCAATCCTTAAGACCTTATGCAGTTTCTCATGAGATAATATCCTCTTCACTACCTTCTCAAAGTCTTTCTTTCCATCAAAGTAAATTGGCTTCATTCTGGTAAAATCATTCACCAACTGAATCTCGACTAATGTACTAGAAGATGTGGGAGTGGGAGACGGTACTATATCAATTGTCTATGTTGCCGGTACTGTCACAACCGAAATAATCTGTTTGGTCGGAGCCATTGGTGTCATATTAAGAAGCTCTTGTGCTGATAACGTATGAGTAATAGTAGTAGTGGGGCCGGTGTATTTGATGGTGGAGCAAAACGATATGTCATCATGATGATGAAGTCGGTCAACTAATGTCCCTGAGTCGATAACCAGTTAGACGACCTTTATAGATCATCCGCAAAAGTAGGAGGTTGGTTGCCACTGGTACCCGCATCCCTGCTATCTCATGACTCGCCATATCTGTGTCTGCAAGTTGATAGCAAACGCGAATCAGCTACTACATAGATATTGCATATATATATACATGTAGAAACTAACATGTACATATAAGAATTCTCCAACTCACTTTCACTCACTTCCCAACTAGTGGATTCTAGGCAAGGATCATCTGGTTTCAACAATTAAACTTTGTGTTTTATTGAAGTTTGTATGTTGCTTATTTAAAATGTTGTCTCTAATACCAACTATGATGACCCCTTCCTTAAATTGAGGCACCGCCCGACCTAATCCCGTCATTAGTAATCTCTACCATATAGGACATAACAGCGTATTAGTTAGTCTTTCTAATTTTTTCCTCATTAATTACATTTTCAATAAACATTTCACTATTATCATAATTAATATTAATTCAGAGTTAATTAAAATTTTAGAAACTTTAAGATTATTCGGCAGAAGTCTTAACAAATTAGCGGAAGCCATTAATATAAATCCTACATTCGTGGAAACCAGGAAACAACGATCACATGCATATATACAACAAAACAATGATATAAATATATCAAACATGTGTCTAATTGGGAAACTATCTCTCAACCCTAATATACAACCCCATAAGTATATAAAAGACATATATAAGTCATACAACAAAATTTGAAAAACTACAAAGTTAAAGGTAGCAGTACTCCAGTGGCTTAGAGGTAGTCACCGATCTTCTCCTTACCTGGTCTACTACTCGATGGATTTGCACCCATTGTCATAAAAAAGACGGTGATTACAGGAATATAGAAAAGAACACTGAGAGACATTTATCAACATTTCAAGAAATACAAGTATTTGAAAGCATAACAATAATAAGTATGTTGAAAAAGAGATCATGCTATAAGACACTTCAGTTAAACGAAACGAAACTGACACTCGACTAAGCAGTAATGATCAAGAGCTGGTTGACTATGAACTATATCACATCAACTTTATTCCACTATGTAGGCGTAGATATACTCACAAATGCCCATTATATATATACTTGTCGACAACCCTGGTTCTCATACCCTATGTGCCGCACAAGCTAGTGGTGAGATGCCGACAATTCTGAAATCTCGTGACCCCATGTGCCGCCCATCTCTATCTTATAATGGTCCTAGATCCAAGAACTACTTTCATAAATCAAGAATTGACTCAGTTTAGGATTCCAAGAATGAAATTGCTTAAGTAAAGCACAAAGGAAACATATTCACAATACCACAAACCATCTACCAAATAAAATGATATTTCACTTGATTAAATTCTTCAACAACTAAGAAAGACATTGCACATAATTTTGAATCAATGAAAACCATTCAAACACCAATAACGTCATGAAAACAAACTCATGATATGAGATAGGACAACAAAGTCATGGCATCAAGACTACGATAGGTATATCAGCCCAAATGTCTATAAATAAATGCATAAATTAGAATTGAAATGGAAAAAAATATTTCAATCAGTTTATTTACAAGTCACGCACACTTCCTAGCTTAACCAGCCTCCCGACACCCCGAAGCGCATACCCGAACTCCCAAAACTCTCCTCTAAGTTCCTGAGGTTAATTATGGTGCTTTAAAACTTGTACAAGTTATTAGAGTAAGTTTAAGCGGTTGTAAATTCTAATTTTTCAAATCAGTCCCATTAATAAGTTGTTTATATCCAAATTTACTTTATTAAAAAAAGATAGTTTTGATACAACAACTTCTGAGTTGATTTCAATTACCAAAACATTAAAATTATGTATTGTAGCACAAAGAGAGGTTTTTAGAGCTATGTCTTAGCTTTCCAAAGCTATAAGATTTGCGTAATTTCAATAAGAATTGAAGGAGATATGAAAATTTTACCACGATGATTCAAAATAGTTTTGGGTTTCAATTAGCAACTTTGAAAAACTCATTTCTCCTAAACCACAACTTCAAAACTCATGATTTTGTTACTGAAGCTTACTAACATATCCTAGAACATCGTACTAAAAGATGAGCTAAATCTAATAAGAAATGAGGGAGTTATGATCAAAATAACATGACATTAGCAAAACTGTGAACCCAGAAATTTCATATTCATTATCAAAGTTGCAGAGGATTTTAAGACATAAATATTTGAAATTTCAAAACATTTCAGAAGCAAAAGTTGTTTCCCTTTGAGTTGGCTTTCAAATTTCACTAGAATGGATCCATTTCGATTTAAAATGACGAAGTTATGACCAAATTATATCAGTTGGTTCGTAATACACATGCAGAATTTCAAATTTGGTCTTACAACTTTAAAAATTCATAACTTTATGAAAATAAATCCAAATCCATAACTTATTTATAGTAAAATTAGTGGGATTTCACAAGGAATCCAAATATGGAATTAAATTTTGAAAACAAAGTTATTTGCCCACTGAAATTACTGAAAAACCAGAACTGAACCAAAACCTACAATTTTTGTTTAAATTGCTAAAATCAAAGGTGTATACTAGCTTTACCTAGTTGTAAATCCTCCTAATCCTTGATCTCCACCTCTAATTCACCATAACTTTTTCATAATTCACTTATCTCTCTCTTCATATCTTTCTCTCCTCTTTTGGTTACAAATGAAAGTGATTTGCATGAAATCTCATTCCATCTTTTATATATATATATATATATATGTGTGTGAGGTGAATTTAGAGCTCTTCATCTTCATGTATACACCCATATCTAGATTAATCTCATGGCTTATAATGTGACCCCACAATCCATTATCCATCCACTAACTCACCTCTACTAACACCAAGCTTAACTTAATTTGTCTAGTGGTATCCATATGTATCTCGAGGAACATTAATGGCTATTGTTTTATTTTTCTAACTTAGGTTACATTAATATTAATTTAAACATAGCCACATCAAATTAGCTATTTAAGCTACACTAACTTAAATTAAGACTTACCACATCACTCTCTACCTAGGTTCCATGTTGTCTCGCATCTCGATGCGCGTTTCCACTCATGTCTCAACTTCTATAAATGACAAATAAAGATGACTTAGTAGTCTAGACATATACATTACACTAGGAACACACCACAACAAAACTAAAATATATCTCGGCCACATGCCTTTGTCAGTGCATGTATGTAACAATCTCTTCTTTAAAATAAGGCACCATCCGGCCTAATCTCGTAATTAAGTCTTAATCTCAACAACATAGAACTTAACTACGTATTAGTTAGCCTTTTGTCATATTCTCCTCGTCAAACACGTTTAGGATAAGTAATACACATGTCACATTAATATTGAATTTTAGAGTTGATTAAAATTTTTTCTTTCAGTTAATAATACCTAGTGGAAGTCTTAACAGTTGTGCTGAAGCAATTATTAAAAACCCTAAGTGTGAAAACTAGGAAATAACATCACATGCATATAAATATCAAAAGGTCGATAATACAATGAGCTACTCAAGTGACAAGTCGGGGAACTAACCGCTTAACCCTATATACAACCTAAAATGTCTAGAAAAACATAAAATAAGTAATACATCAAAAGTCGAGACTTACAAGATAGGGAGTGGAAGAATCGTCGAATGCTTAGAGATAGTCACCGATCTTCTCTTTGCCCGGCTTGTTGCTCGACGAATCTACACCCACCGTCATAAAAAAGATGGTGAGTACAATATATAATAAAGTAATTCTTAGAGATTCTTATGTACATTTCCAAACATAATCGACTGGTATTTAAAAGCATAAATATAGCGAAAAAAGACTGAATTGGAAATATGCTAGAAAATACCACAATTAAACAAAATGTGGTTGACATAGGCTAAGTAGTAATGATCTAAGTCCCACGGTCGTGAGCCTCATCACATAGTCCTTTATTCCACTATCTCAGATGGAGATATGTTCTACACCTCTATCGAAGGTTGCAGCTGAGCTCTACGCCTACATAATCACTCATTTATATATTCTTGCCTACTACCCCGAGTCTTGTTGACCCGTGTGACGTGCAAGTGTAGTGGTGAGTGCCAACAACCCCGGTGGTCTAGTGACCCCATGTATCGCGCATCCATATCGTGCAATGGATCCTAAATTCTATTACTACTTTACAATATCAATAAAGACTCGCATCAAGGTTATCAAGACAAGGCAATATGCTTCAAAGCCAACAATCATAGAATACAAATCCATATACACTTCAGTTTCATTACTCTAATCCAAATAGCATGCTATTATTGATCACACTCATAAGAAAGACATAGAACATGAGAATAGAGTCAATGAATCTATAATCAAATGATATCATGATAAAAATACCCATATAATGAGTAGAATATGAAACAAGTTCATAATATCATATTTCAAGGCATTTCATAGTCAAATAGACTGTAAAATAGAGCATAATTGGAATGAAATTCCAAACTTCTTTATAGCAAATTTAATGATTTTTTGCAAGGAATCCAAATATATAAACCAATTTTGAAAACGATATCATTTACCCTCTAAAATACATAAAAACCAAAACTAAAGTAACACCTTTAATTTTACCAAAACTTTGTGTAGATTAGCTTACCTAATTGTGTGAACTCCTTAGCTTGTCATCACTTTTTGATTCACTAAAAATCTCCTCAATCAAACTTTGATCAGAACTCCAGCATTTTCTCTCCTTCTTTTGCTTAAGTTCAAAGTATTTGCATCTTCATCTCATCCATTAACATATATATTAGATAAGATTGATTTATAGCAATTGATCTTAATGTACACACATCTCGAGACTATTCTAATGGCTTTCATTTTGGTGCACATTCCACTAACTCTCCACCAACTCATATTTAATAACACCATTTGTAACTCAATTAGTCTCTTGAGGTGTCTAAACTTATTTTGAGGAACATCAAATGGCTAATGTTTTATTTACCTAACTTAGACTACATTTAATACAAATCAACTATAGTCACATCAAATTTAACTAATTAAATCACATTAACTCAATGTTAGTTTACTATATCATTATCTACCTGGTCCCACCCGCTCACGTATCGACACCTATAAATAACAAGTATGGTGATTTAGTAGTCTACACATATATGATACACTAGGAAATCATCATACAAATATAAAATATACCTTGGCCACGTGCCTAAGTCAATGTGCGTATCACGATATGGGTCTCACTTCACGAGTCGATGATCTTGATAACGGATTAAAACGCGGTTAAAAATTATGGATCGTGACAATGTATCTTGGTGTAAGTCTCACATCACGCGTCGATAATCCTGATTAGGAAATAAACCAGTATTAGGAATTTGGAGCGTGACAACCGTGGATGCTCACTCAGAGGATTCAGTCTCATTAAGAAGCCACGAGCTCGACTCGGATGCTCAACCCACGAGTAAGCAACGACTCAATTCGAACACTCAGACCCTTGGCCACTCGGGAAGGAAGTAGAGTCCAACAATAGGTATTATTTCCATTAAAATATATAAGGAAAGGAAAAAATTAATATTGAGTTTCATGCTGGTTTACTTACAATATAATTGCATAAATCGTCACGTCAAATCGACCATTCAAATAGCCTAGTTGAGTCCTTGCATATCTACAATCATACATGATACTTAGTTTCTTTAGGGACCATTTTCTAAATAGATGTTTAGTGCGTAGCTCAAATGAACTAATTCATCAATTAGTTATTTTAAAAACTCAAGTCATTACATAAGGACTTAACATACTAAGGCAACCTTATATTATTTTTACTCTTGAACTTAATAAATATAAGTCTAGAAATCTCAAGTTCATAAAACCTTTATTCTAGTAATTTAAACCAACCCAAAAATTAAGAGAAATCCTCTTTAACAAGATCAAAATTCATAAAAGACGGTTCAAACTTAATATACGACTAAATCTTGGTTCACACCCAATTAAAATAGCTTGCATTGAGCTAATAATTATTGAGGAATAAGAAAAACTTTCTTAAAATGATTCAATGCACTTCAAACCATCTTTGAAATCTCAAAAGCACGTTGAAGTTTATGAATTAGTTCAAAACCATAAATCTTTGGTTGAAGGTTTGAATGAAAACATGTGAACATCTTGTTGGGACATTTTATCAAACACCAAGTATGATAATCGATGAGGTTTTAGCCAAGCAATTGTGAATCAACCCAAAAAAAAAAAAAAAAAAAAAAAAAAATCTTTAAAACTTGAAAATATATGAAATCATGTTTAATTCATCAACAAGGTCTAAAATCCATAAAAATTGAGCCAAATGTGGCTAGAAAAATTAATATTGCACAATTTAAGTTAAAAATTAGGTTTAAGGTGAGTTAAAATTGAACTTAGTCCTCAAATGAGATTTTCTATTTTCAAAATCCATTGAATCTTAGTTCAAACCATTCTCAAGATTCAAATACTTTAAGAACTTAACCCAATCATCCTTAGAAATTTAACGAATCGAGCTTAAGTTATTCATATTTGCTAAAAACACTTGAATAAGAGAAATGAAACCTTCTTTGAGGCATTTCATCTAATACTAGGTAGACGAATCAAAAGAGTTTTACCTAATTAACATGAATTAGCCTCAATTTTACCAACCCAACTTGAATTATTTCTCAAAACATTCATTCATGAAAATAAAGTTCAAATCACTAGCAACAACTAAAATCAAGTTTGTTTGACACAAATCTAACGACTAAGACCACATTGGAACCATTGTGAACTCAAAACATGATTTGAACAAACATTCAAGCCCTACCTAGTCTTTAGTGGAGAATTCTACTATAAGTCTCCTTGAAAACCACAAGTCTAGCCAAGATCTACATCTCTTTAAGTAAGATCTATCACCAATAAAATCAAAACTAAGTGAAATCAAGCTTCAGTGAAGGGAGATTCATTAAGCCCTCAACAACCAAGACCTAGAATTCACTTTTCTTCTTATTCTTCCTTTGCAATGCCTCACTGGAGATGTGCCACCTCGTAGGAGCCGTTCCACCTTACCGGAGCCTCCCCGCCGTCGCGTCATCGTTCGCTGAGGTCGATCTCCAAGCGTCGCGGAGCTCCCTTGCGCACCCCCTCTTGCGAACGAACGAAATGGGTAAACCCTCATTTCGTTCAATCCTGATCATTTCTTTTTTTTTCTTTGTTTTTGGTTGACTTTTTCTTTGTTTTTGGTTGACTTTATTCACCACTCATCTCCTTCTCGACTTATGCATCAATTAAATCAAGGGTCTACCACTTAACTTGACTTAGATCGAAAGGCTCAAAATTTGCATTGCCTGGGGACTTGAGTAACTCCAGCAAATACTCATTTAAAGCATACAAGGTCTTATTTGGACCATACACTTAGCCATTCTTTTTTATTAAAACAAAATTTGGGAAAAAATATAAGTATATCTACATTCCTATAAATTATGTTTATTATTCATTCAACTCAAAAAAAACAAATTTATTTCGGAATCTCAAAGAATGTGTTTGGGTTGTTAACATTTCAAATTTTATTTCCAATAAAAAACAACAATTAACAATTGGATTGTAAATTTGTTTAGTAATATGTCACTTGATTTATTCATTTGTGGTACAAAGTTTCACTGTTTCAATAGCACAAGGTGAATTAACCACCACTGGTTGTATTTTATTTTTAATGTAGACAACAATATCAAAAAGTATGATATTTCTTGTGAAAAAATGTAAATTATGTGCTTATTCCATGTATTCCACATTTTTGGAAGTACACTTAAAATTAAAGACTTTCAAAATGGAGTCTATCTCATTGCAATAATGTGTAACAATGAATGATCCTCAAATGTGAAACAAATTAAATCATATTCGCTTATTGTTCTTTCGTGTCATCCCAAATGAAAGACATATATTAATGTTGATCTTTCAAAGACTCCATACTTTGATTGATGATTATAAGTTCTAACTGTAATAAGCGAGGTCTATCTGTCTATATATGTTGCTCAATGATGTCAAAGCAATAGAGAGATTTGAGAAATGAACTTATTGTTTAGGTATCATTTGACAGGTTGATTTCGCACAGAAAATTAGTGCGGAACATTTAACAGTTTCTATTTGAACGGGTTGATTATGCACAACAAATAATTTTTTTTGTTTTTTAGGTAGCATTTGAACAATTTGGAAACTTATTTGTGGCAGTGTCGTCAAAGGTGTTGCATTCAATTACAACTTCAATGCCGCTTTTTCTTCTTTGACTATATATGTCGTCAAAGGTGTTGCATTCAATCACAAAATTCATATATTTAATATATATGGTAAGTTTTCATATTTATTTCAAAAGTTGTTGTTGGCGAGTTTTGAGGGAAAAAATCCTTATATGTGCAATCAAACACATATATGAAAATTTTCTTATGAACATTTTCTCGAGAAAATTTTCTTAACAAAATATTATTTTCTTATGGAACATTTTCTTGCAATCAAACATGGCCCAAATGATAGAGAGATAGAGAGAGAAGGGCCCAATTTTTCAATTGCTAGACATGGAAAAAAATGGTCCTACTGCTAAAAATGCTTCACATAACACACTCAAGAATCTCAAGACTGTACATGGAATTCCAAGCAAAAACAAATGGATAAAGTATATAATTGAGATTTGAAAAAAAAAATTAGGTAAACCAACCACTCTGATGATTACAAATAACTCATTCGAGTTGGGATAGGAACATTCCAAATCAAATAAAAGTAAATATTTCTCCAAAAATAAATAATAAGAAAAAAAATGAAACAACTTACGACAACAAAGGCTCAATCCCAAATTAGTTGGGGTCGACTAACAATTCTACTCAACCCGATTAGTTAATTACAATGAGCAACAGCTGTACTTCTAGCATATTTACCATCTTTTTTGACAACATACTTCATCTTTTTTCTCATTGTTACAGATATCTGTGGGCTAAATACGCCATTTAATAGGTTAGCTTAAAGAAAGCGGTTTTTCCCCCACTTTTCCTAAACATCAGAAAATAGTTTTCAATTTCCAATTTGTACTTGCACGTGATGATGAATCATAGTGAAACTTTAAGTTACTGTGTACGAAGAATTCCCTTCTTAAATCAACCATAAAGCAAAAGATAGGCTAAAAGTATGTGCTCACATAACAATCTTTGCGTTCTTTCTCGATAGCGTTTCTCCTTAGATCTGCTACACTTCGCCTCACTGTTCTCCACGATATTCAAGAATCGATTGAAAACATAAATAAAGAGCTTCGAAAAAGGAAATCCTTGTAATACTTTGTTATTTTATAGGGTTAGATGTAACACAAGTTGTTAGTTGCATTAACTCACTCCATGTTTTTTGTAAAAGAAAAAGAAAAGCCTTGCACAAAATGGAAAATTCATTATTATTCTTTGTAAAAATAATATTCCTATACTTTCTTGTCTAATAGACGGGATGCTTGTACGATTCTATGAAGATCATAGGATGAGTAACCGCTAACCATCTTTCTATAAACGCTCTTGTGGAAATCTCTACGATGATTTATTTCAAAACACATGTTTTTAGATTAAGTTTGAACTTAAATATAAATACGCTTAACAATAGAAAGGCTCAAATTCACTTCTTCTCATCATTTCTCCTTCTTGAATTTCATGACGAGCAAAGAGGCCCCATCCATGTATTCCGGATCTACCGAAGCAAACCCCTGTCATTTTCGGTTTTCTCGACCAAGAATAAACCCCAAATCGCATTGAAAATGGGATGCCAATTGAGAGAAAAAGAAGAATAAAATTAGGATAAAAAGTATACCTGCAAATTGTGAAGGCGTTCCTTAAATGTTGAAAAGGATTTAGTCACCATTTCTTCCTGGTGATGAAAAACCATGAGAATGATTCAGATTCAAATAAGTGTGTACGCGCGCGCACACACACACACACAAAAAAAGGGAATAGTAACATCTTACCTTAAATTTATTCAAGCTTTCTATCTCTTCTAATGAATGATGGCATGGCCCCTAAGTCGGTGGACTATGGCATCTTGTAATGTAACCTAGCAAATCAAATAATAAAAAAAGTGAAAAGAGTGGAGACAGGGAAAGGAATAATATAATACATATATAAGTGAATGACTTAAAGAATAGAAGTTTGAAATGTCGAGCATACCTTGGCTTTTGATCTCTTAAAGGTACGGCACCTTCTTTGCAGAAAAATGGTTCGAATTGCTCGGATTCAAAATCTAAATCTGTGGAACTTCGTTATCCTAGATGAAATTAGCCTTGAACCGTGTTTGTCTTACTTCGTAGCATGCTTTTGGTTGAGAAAACTCCTAAAGGGCTCTGTATGACCAAAACAAGATCCTGATCTGGAACCCCGCATGAAGCACGATCGAATTTAGCATTTTTAAATTTACTACATGTAATTATTGTTGGTAACACACAAAATATATATCTCTATATAATAATAATCCTATCAATAATATATAATAATAATGAAAAATGATGGGTTTACGATTGAAAGAGCACGAAAGGTGTCCTTGCAAAAGCTCAAATGGTTTATCTTGCTGCCAAAATTTTGTTAACTGTTCGCAATGTAATCAGACCCCAGCTAATTTGGACGGAGGCTTGGTTTTGTTGTTGTTTGCAGCTTCATCACACCTTTCGTTTCTTTCTTTTTTTGTCGAAGCACATTAACACAAGAAAAAGAATATTGAAGATTAACACGTAAAATTCCAAGAAGAGCGGACACTAAAGATACAATATGTCATTTTGCTAATTCTCCCGCATGATACATGATACCAGTCTGTGTTCATAGCATAAGTCTTTGGCATTTAAAAAAGAGACATGACCATTGTATATCTACATGTTGATAAGGATATATGCCAAATAAAAGTGATGTATGCCTATGAAGGAGACTTTACCTATGATAAGCACAATATGAAACCATCTTTGTCATCTGTTTACCATTTTTCTCAAAGGAATGGAGTATGCAACACGAATAAATAGAGTGCAATGGCATCATTACATAAAAGAAGTGTAAAATATGGTAATAAAGCGATGCATTGTTGTAAATAAACCGAAGAAAAATAATGGTAGATAAAAGATTAAAATGAAAATCGACAAGGATTTCACTATATAGTTTGCTTTTTTAATCGTAATCAAACTCTACATTATGCAATATAACAAACATTCATCATCAACATCATCTCTCATCCCCATTCCGCAAATGAATCATCCAATTACGATCATAAAAATTTCATGAAATTGCGAGAGAGCTTCGGATAAGCCTTTGTCTACTCGACGTAATTCACCCTCCGTAAGTTATCAATAGATATTGTATTTTCTTCCAATTTTATTCAATTTGAAATTTTCCATGGACTTTTAAAGTGATGGATTTCGTTGGATTTCATGGAATTTGATGGATTTGGAAGGACTTGATCTAAAATCCATTCAAACCCCATGTGTAAGGGTGGGATTTGGTGGTATACACTATTTGAATAGAAATCCACCAAAATCCTAATGGTGTTTAAAACTTAAATATACCTGGACTTTTTAGAACTCCACCAAAATTCATCGAAATTCAAATTAAATACCACTTGACTTTTTAAAACTCCACAAAAGTCCATCGAAATCCAAATTAAATACCCCGGGGACTTTCTAAATCCCTCGAACCGTTCTAAAAGCCATGGATTTGTCAATCGAATACCAACCCCCTCCTCCCCCCCAAAGATTGTGGATGATGTAGCTATCCAAACTGAAAAAGCTTCCACATAGCTTTATCAAAGGCTGATGGAATTTATTCTCAATGGATGAACTAAATAGACAATTAAGACTATTAAGTTTTGGTGTGCAGTGAGAATTAACAAAGGGATAATATTGGCATTTTGAAAGGACCGAGTAAGCAAAATGTGAAACCATCTCCATCTACAGCACAGAATGTTAGTGCATAATCTTAAGTTATTATCCAAAAATGCATCATCTTAAATCTTACCCCAACCTATATATCATTGAATTCCTTTAATTTTTAATATTACAAGATTTGTACCTTAATCAAAAAGAAAAAGGAAAAAAATAGCATACAACCAAGTTTCTATCAGTTTATAGAGGGAAAAATGACTAATATATCAAAAGATAGAAACAATGAACAGTGGCAAGCATGACTTTTTCATGACATTCCCTAAGCTAAAAACAACTCATGTATATCTTGAATGAAAAAAAAACAAAATGATCACAAGAGTAACATCCTAGCAAGTTCTGTTTAGATATCTAAGTGATAAGAAGCCTAAGTTTTCAATAGGCAAGGGAATATCCGAGGATCTATCGTAGTGTCAATAACACCCTTTTGATTCGAATCTTCGACTACTTGAACAACGATTGAAAATCGATGCGGGTAGTGAAACGCAAACCAAGTTCCCAATGTACTACTCTCATTGATTTAAGTCAAATAACATAATACGCATGGCAATTGAATGTGACTCCAAATTCATTTCACATTTTCTCTAGGACATTTCGTCAATCACATTGCGAGCCTGAAACCTCAACAAAGAAATAACCGAAACCCAACAAGAATTGAACCTAAAAAACTCACCAAAAATACAATTATAGACATCCACATTGGACAAAGATGAACAAAGTGGCCAATCATTTAGCTCCAAAAGGAGCTACTCTCTCGTATCAGTACAAAATCAAACAAGTCAAGTGGCATACACAAGCCTGCAAGTGAAACATAAGCCATAAAAATGCAGGACAATATTATGCATATAAACAACAAAGTAAATAGCATATATTTTCATTTTTCATTTATCATATCAATTAACTAATCACATATATTAGATTGTAAAGGTTGCATAAAGTAATCAAGCATAATGCCTAATGCATTTTAAAGGAAACCAACTGTTGAGGATCCTAAATGTTACCAATGAACCCGTATCAATAACCTAGTCACAGATGTTGAGGATCCTACCTCAATAACAAGAATCTGACCAAGATGAGCTCCTCTAAGACCAAATAAATTTGGTGGAAGGAAAGTGATTGACTAAACATCAATTTAAGTGGGAGGCCGTGGTTCAATTCCGACAAACGAAAAAAACTAAAAGGGCTGTAGATTAACCAAAAATGAAATCAAGCAGACAAAGTAAACATCAATTTATTTGAAACAGAAGCCCTCACAAAACCTCTCCGAACAAGCCTTTCACTAAAACTTTGTTGAAGATGATTTTTCAATAATTGATCATATTAGTAAATTTCAAGAACCGTGATAAATTTTCCTCAAAAATTTTCATACTCTTTAAAGAAAGTGAGACATATCGCCTCACACCAAGCAAACCACATTGGCTATTCCTCATGAATTTATAAATCGAATTGATACGCATTTAGATTCCTAGATACGATCAAATTTGAATCCTATGGCCTAAACAAGTTTGATCCAATCTGTTGAAAGTGTTGTATTCCCTTTATAAAGCAATAAAGGAAGACATATATACACTTAAATGGACATACTCTCTGCTTCGCCAACTTTACCATTTACTTTCTAAATAATCCCTCGAAGAGCATAAAAGAAAATCTTCACATATGTGACATATTTTAATTTTGGAAGTAAGGCTTAGTTATTGTTGTTGGTGTGATTTGTGAATAAACCATTGACGTAAAATGTCAAAAGGTGGATTGTATAATTTTTAAAATAAAAAATTCTATTTCACCGAAAAATAAAAATAATAGAAGATTCTAAATGATAGCATGATGGACCATCAACTCCTTGACCTCAAACAAATATGTGTTCTCTATTCTTAAGCTTCTTAAACATTTCACGCTAAAAATTTCAAGTTTGTACCAAAAAGAGCATTGAAGTAAAATATAATCAATTGATTTACTATCCCGCACTACCTCAACAACTCTAACAAGCTTTATAAATGAAATTGAGAAAGAATTTGAGCTTTATAAATGAAACTTGAAAGTAAAAAATAAAGGATATCGGGATTTTCTTTTTGACCAAATACGAATATGCTAAATCAAGAAGGAGGAGGCGATGTTGCTGAATTACATACACTTAGAGAATGCCCATAAAGTTAATTCATTTATACCGCAATAATAGTCCCCGTTCAACCGGCAACTCTAAGAGGTAAGACGGGCTAGTCATGCTTTGAAATTTGAAACTTCAGTTTGATCAAGCATAAAAGAAAAACACATAAATTTTCTACACTAACCAATAGATGCAAAAGTTTACTTTGTATCAATCCTTACCATACTCGCCAAGCCAAAGAAAAGAATAGAATTTTAAGTTACGAGATTGATTTAAATGAACTTAATTACTCATATGAATCAATTCATTTAGAGGTCGCCCATAATTAGAGATACTTATGTTGCATCCATTACTTTCATATTCACGTTTAACATTGTAGCAACTTGACACATTTAAGAGTAGAGTATAACCAAAAAGAAAAATGAAAGCTTGAACTTCCACCTTAAAATTCTTTCGAAAAGCTAGCCATAGTGTTTGTAATTACCCAAAATGAAGCCTAGAGAAGCAATTGAAAAAATAAAAAAAAACCCCGAAATGAAATCTTTATCTGAAATTTATATCCAAAAACTCCAAAAAAGCGTTACTATTTAAAATAATTTTGCCTGCTTATCCAAGTTACGATCCTTGCATAAGAAAGAACAAGGATAGTTATTCTTCATCTTCAACTCTTAATCAAAACCCAAGGAAAAAAATCTAATATGCAATAGAATTATGTAAAAAAAAAAAAAAAATGAGCTACTTAGACACATGAACATAACAACCTCATATGAAATACATCACCGAAGTAGTACGTAACATCGTTGCTTTAAATCACATATAATGAAACACTCAACCACATAAATAGGATTAAAAAAAAAACCCACAATATATAACTCATTATATCGGGTCAAGTGGCTTTAATTCATCTATTCACATTGTTCCATAGAATTCAAATCATAGATAATTTGATCGAGTTCCCAATAACTACTATAAATAAAAGCGAGAAAGCATCACTAAGCCCCAACAAATCAACACAGAGCCCAAGGTGAGCTTAGGACGGAGAATAGGGAGAGAGAGAGAGAGAGAGAGAGAGAGAGAGAGAGAGAGATCCCAACCCGATCTATTCAGTGAAGTTCGCTCGATGTAGAAGACGTTTCAGATGGACGAGACGAAGGTGAGCGGGGGGGAGATTTTAGGGCTCTTTTTTTTTTTTTTTAAGCACATCATACGTCTCGAACAAAATAACATTAGTAACAACTCTACCAATCACCAACCAACCAAACAAACAAACGAACGCCATCAAACAATCACAAAATCAACTCTAAATTAATCGAGATCTATGCATTCAACACCCCCGCAATTTGGATCAGATTGCAATTGATGAAATATAAGGTTAGGATCCTTACGCGAGCCTCAAACATTGTGGTGATTCAAACAAATCCTTATGCGCGGCAAGAAAAACAAGATTCCAAACACGGAATTGCAATCGCAGCGAAAACCCCGATAATCTCCATCAAAGATCGACCAAAGAGTTTTCGAAGAAGCATTGGAGTTGTTGTTCGTGTTCGAAAGTGGGAAGAGAAAAAGTTGGGAGAGAACTTGTGCGTCAAGTTTGATATCGATGTTATTTCGATCGTTGGATCTGGCGTTCGAAAGTGGGAAGAGAAAAAGTTGGGAGAGAACTTGTGCGTCAAGTTTGATATCAGATGTTATTTCGATCGTTGGATCTGGCCGATGTTATTTCGGTCGTTGGATCACACGTGTGCACACACGTAAGAACGACGACGAAAGGAGGAAGCCTGTATTTTTTAGGGATAGAGATTTAGTGCAATTGATGGTTAATATTCAATCACAATTTACAAAAGAAGTGCAAAAGAAAATCTGATAAATGAAAGACCAAGATGATTCATTTGATAAACAACAATTCACTTGATATGAACCTATCCAACATAATAATGGGCAACCTTAGGTTCTCAACAACCAGGATATCCAAAGCATGGTTTTGCCAACAACACCTATCCCTATATCCACCACTACAATGCTCATCTACTATCTCAACCTCTCCTCCCCGTTTTGCCATCACCAACACTCAAATTTGAGGCCGCATCACACATTATCCAAAACATCACTCTCCTCCGCCAAAACCTCAACTAAAAAAGACTCTTGAAACTTCCCTAGATTTTCAACCATTCTTCAACCTAGAGGCAATAGTCATAAAAATAGCAACTTTTTGAAAAGAGAGCATTCCTAATATGATTCTAGTGATCTCTCAAATTAACAATTTCTTCTAATTCATTCCAACATGATACATCATAAGCATGTTGATCAATAAACTAAAAAAATTGCATCAGTAAATTTAATAAATTCAAAAAGAATGTAAAGCAAACAAAACAAAGAAATCTAAAACATTCTTTACCTCGTAATTGGAGCTCCTAAGGAAAAATCACTCAAAAAGAATCTCAACCATTCAAAAAATTTTAAAAGTAAATTCTCTAACCTACAATGTATTAAGATGGGAAGCATTAATGAGGAGGGATTTGAATGGTTTGCAAAGCTCACCATCAATTGCACTTAATCGAGCACAATGGAAAATTTTGATCCATATAACCGACCCCAATTAATTTGGGATCGAGGCTATGTTGTTGTTGTTTATCTATATCTCGCGTGTTATTTCTTTTTTCTTCAATTCTCTCTATTTGTCTTTCGCTTTACCACCAAAATAGAAATGAAAAACAAAAATGAGGATCCAAAAATAATAAGCAAACAAAAGGACGTGATACACGCGATCGATAAAGATAGGCTCACCGTGGATCACTTCCAGACAAGGATATATAAACCCAACCGATAGGCTTCACGAGTTCCGTTAGCTTTTATTTCCCGCAACGCAATCAAGAAGAATCACTTAATGCGATCAAGCATTCACATTCAAAAACTCCGATTTTTGCAGTGGTTCAAGCAAAGAAACACCTTTTAAATTATGGAACCCGTCGCCGCACGAATGGAGATCTTGCTCGGCGTATAGCTCTCATCCAACTTGAAATCCACGTAGAGGACGACAAGTGAGCATCGAAGAAAAACTACCAATTCAATAAAAAAACTTCAATACCAAACGATCAATCAATCGTTCAAGTAGAAACTCACTTGCAACTTCACTTTCTTCTTATAAGAAACCGAATGTTCACCAAATGAGGTCAAGCGTCGGATCTGATCGATCGATCACACAAAAGCCCTAAAAACCTCAATTGCAAGAAAAAGCTAGAACCTGAAACCCTAGAAGCCTAATTCATGAACCCTAAAAAGAAACGATCGATGAAGAGATCGAGGAGACGTCTTGCCGGTAGGTTTCGAGGTTGTCGTCGCGAGGAACTGGACGCCATTACCGGACTTGCAAGAGCCGACGACGATAAAGTGTGGTCTCTACCACACCTACCCAAACAATCAAATGAAGAGCCTTTAATTCAATTAAGTTGAATTTATCGTGATAACATATCTCACAAACTTGCAATAGCACGCTAAATCCCGAATCTATCGAATTAATTAAATATCGAGCAATTCAACTAACCGAGACTCTTGATCGGGTTTTGGGTCATTAATAACTCTTGATTAGCGATTAATTATCGAATTAAAAATATGGGTCATTACAGGAATCTAGTTGCTATATATATAGGTGTTTCTACAATGGAGTTCAAATGTATACCCATGTCGTGGGTACTGCATTGGATTATTATGAGATTTCAATCTAATGGTGATTGATGTAGTGCATTTAATACAAAACACATTAAATGCACAATAAATGCAATGTAATGGGTTCCATTGTAAAAGCATCCTATATATATAAATGAGTGGGTGCAACTAGGGATGCAAATGAGTAGGAAGACTTCTAGTGCGACCTACTATAGCCGATAATGTTAGTAAAAAGAATTATTAATAAATAAAATAAATCTTACTTTGGAACTATCGAAACATTTAATTTTTCAAGAAAAAATAGGAGAATTGGTTAAGTCATGCCACTTGGCATAATAAGTTGATAAAGAATTTAAAAAATAAATTATTAATTTAGTTAAAGAATATATGATTCACGAAATTAACACCTAATTCAAATTATAATGTATATTTCGTTTGCATTTTCTTTTAAAAATATATACTTTTTGTGTGAAAGTTACAATATAACAAAATAAAAAATAGAACACTTAACATAAAAAATTGAAACACTTAAACTTTCTTATTTTAATTAATTTTTTACTCAAGACTTATTTGTTGCAAAAAAAATAAGTACATTATTTTATATCCGCTTTTAACCATGTACCTATTAAATATTAAATTACTAATTAGTGATAATTTTTATTAAAAAATATTCTAGTTTGATAATTATACAAATCGCATAGTAATAAAAGCTTGTATATATAACTTCAAAAAAAAACTTCTATATATGGTTTCAAAATATAAGCTTGTATATATTGAATAAAATTACGAATTTGATTAATTTTCTTTTATTATTTATTGTTACATTACATTAATTATTGTAAAAGAACGAACGAAAGTTCTTTTCTCAGAGTTAGAAGGACCATTCTTTTTTAAAAAACAAAAAGAAACAATAGTTATACATTATTATTGATGTCAATATATAATTTTTAAAATTACATGTATAAACTTAATATTTTCTTACAAAAAAAAACTTGATGTTTTTTTTATAAGTGGCATCATATATTTTGTTTTTTGAAGTCTTTATCTTTTGTTATTTTGTATATAATAATAATAGCTTCAATAATAATAATATGAATTCTGCCTCAAATAAATTAGAGTCAGTTTTACAGATTCGACGTTTCATGCATTTAATTAAGTCGATTCAAATAACATTGAAATTTTTCAATTTTTATAATTTCTTAGGGTTGATGAAATAAATTAGTAATCTTATAAATCTTTAAATAAATTACTAACTTATAATTTCGAATTCATTCAATTTTTAACACATCAATTTTGTGACTAAGTTGTTTTTTTTTTTCTTTTTGAAGAAGAAGAAGACTAAGTTGTTAATTATATATGTATTTGGATGTCCCCATATAATGATGAAATTAATTATTAAATATCTTGATTTTTTAATGCTATACTTATTTTTGGATTATAGTACTCAAATATTATCACATCAATTTGGATTGTTTAGTATTTATTAATATAAATTGTTACTTTAAATATATATATATATATATATATATTTAAGAAAACTCAAATTATGTTAACAAACAAACACATTAAAGTGGTTTAGATTTTGTATTTTAGTAATTTTTTACTACTAAACTTATTTTTAGATTATTTCCTACTATATGTTTGATAATGAGAAATGTTTTTTTATCATGGAAATATACGAAGAATGAAGTGTAAAAATCCCCCAAAGCAAAACAGGAAGTTATTTATCCCAAAATAATTATTTTAATTATAATATAGACATGAGAAATAGAAGAAGATATACTTAGATTAAAATTAATTATATATTATATTTATTTCAAGAAAATAATATTCTAAATTTTAGCATAGTAAACTTCTTATAAAGTCAGTAAACAACATATAAGGTCAAGTAGTAAACTTTTATATATGTATATTATTAAGTTAATTATTTTTTTATGTTATTTATCAATATTTAAATAGTAAACTATTCAATACAAATAATATATTTATCATTTTGAATCTAATTTGGATTAATTATCATTTTATGTTTCAATTGTTAAATAAAATAAGTGTGAGGAAAAATAATAGAAGAGCAACATATTTAGGAGGAGTTTTACTTAAATTTAGTTTTAATTTATATTTTTATATTTTCTAATAATTGCTTTTAATAATTTCATAGCTTTTACCAAATTACAGTATGTATATAGTTTGGTATTAATAGTATATCTGAAAAAAGATTTTTGATTTGTTTTCTTTAAAAAAATATTTATTGTTTTTATTTTGAGAATTTCTCTTTCCATTATTTAATTCTAATATTTAGTGAAACTTGTACATTTATTAGGTTGAATAAGTAATTAATGGGCAAATTTTTTGTGCATCACATTTATATGCATTAAATGTTGTTTTACAAGGACAACGGGTTACACACTTTTTAAACACATATATTGCATATAACATCAACAGTTTTATTTTCGTCTAACGGTCATTATATTAGTTCTCATGAGTATATTTACAAGTCTCTTTTGATTAATAGAGTTATTGTGTATACTTCGTAACATTTATTTGTGGTGACCTTCGGCGACCACAGCAACGCGAACCAGCATTTTGGAGGCCACTACCCTTCATCTCGATCGTTCCGATGACTTCGAAAATCAGTTTTTTCGAATTGAGAGTTGTGGGGTGCCTTGTAAACACAAGGACATTTTAGAAAAAAAAAAAAAAAAGTTTTTTAGGGTGCCCTTATCAATCGGTGGGGTGAACTCATCATGTAGCTTGCCCTTAGATTTTGTTTTGTGGGGTGCACATAACTAGACCCTTAATTTTATTAAGAAAAAGTTGCGGAAGAAAAATAAAATGAAAACAAAATTGTTGTGTATATTGAACAACAAACATGATAGCATTATGTTGGTAAACTCACTAAGATTTACAATTATCATAAATTATTGATTTACACTTAATTGAATTAAAATGAAAGAAAATTATTTTTATTACTCATTTTTTGATTATATAACTTTTTTTTCATCACCTCATATTTTAAAAATTAAATAAGCTTGAGTTTTATTTTTTCATTTTGTTGTTTGTCAGATAACTTCATGAACATTGCATTTAACTTCTTCATTCATCTATTACTAGAGCATGTTTTTTAAGTGCATGTTTTATTTGTGCATCACTAATTGTTGTTGATGATTGTCAAAGTTTTTTCTTATTTAATCATTTTATTATTTTGAATTATATCTTCTTGCATTTACCTTAGATTCGAATTTTTATTATTCATAATCCATAGTTAAAGTAAACATCAAAACATTAAATTATAGTTATAAACTAGTCTTATAAGTTATAATTAAACTATATAAATACTTTGATGATACAATCATCCAATAAAAAATACCCCTTTAACCTATCAAGATTTGTCTCCAAAAAATACATCATATGCAATCGTTTACCTATGAGTTTCAATGGTAATTAATTATATTATAGCAAAAATTAAAATAAATGAAAAGAAAAAATTGTAATTATTATACTTTTTAGGAACTATAATTATTATTCATGATAGTTTTTTTTTAAAAAAAAAAAAAACTTAATTACTAAATCCATTGAATGATTCTCAAAACATTTTAGATTTAATGTAAACAAGATTTATAAACTCTTTAATAATTATGGACGTATAAACATATAAATAGATTTCTTTTTTATAAGAAAAAGAGATTGAAAAATATGTTAGATTGCAAAATAAGTAATACCTCGTAAAAAAGTGCTACTTGATTGGGTCAATGCACTCAAAAATAAAAAATAAATAATGCAAAGCAGTAAACAAAAATGAATGGGCCAAACCATAACACTAATATTTTGTTTACGTCGTTTGGACC
Organism: Stephania cephalantha; assembly: GCA_039657325.1. Lineage (NCBI taxonomy): Eukaryota > Viridiplantae > Streptophyta > Magnoliopsida > Ranunculales > Menispermaceae > Stephania > Stephania cephalantha. The sequence goes on from CM077571.1 coordinate 36,308,239, forward strand.
TCCCATCCTACGTCTGAGGGGCCACGCCCAGGTATAATATCCACAAAAAAAAAGTAACATACAAATTTACAACAAGTTGATCGAGCTAGTGATCCCTTAGCGAACTTTGATATACTTCTTACTTCGCTAAAAATGAACCTACACTATTACCCAAGATCCCCTGGTACCCGAGATCCCATCGGCTTACAAGTCGAGTCTCTTTGCTAGGTTTATAAAAAAGAAAAACAAAGAGAGCGAACTAGTGTTCGTCTATCTCAAGATCGACTTTTTGTCTCCAAAATAGAGACAATTTGTGATTCTTAATTACACAATTTGTAAAGAAATACAAGTCGAGTCTCTTTGTTAGGTTTATAAAAAAGAAAAACAAAGAGAGCGAACTAGTGTTCGTCTATCTCAAGATCGACTTTTTGTCTCCAAAATAAAGACAATTTGTGATTCTTAATTACACAATTTATAAAGAAAACACAATACAAGATTTTACAAACTTTTCATATTGTGTCTTCAATCAAAGGTTGGCATATCTTCCCTTTCATTCATTCTCCATTTCGCACAAGGAAATATTGTGCGAAAATATTGTCAAATCTTGGAGTTTGATAGCCAAAGTCAGCGCTGGTTATAGTTGGAAATATATTCAAAGATAGTTATAGTGGGAAATATATTCAAATATATCACAGTTCTATATTATTTTCGTTGGAGAATATTCTCCCATCTGTCAAATATCTTGCATATCAATTAAATATTACGGCTGTACCCACCGACAATGTCTTTGTTGTCACATCACCGAAACATAGTTATGCATATAAAACCCACAAGCTATAGTTGACCACATCATATCCACTTACTTACCATATTAAGGGTGTGCAAATAAATGATACTCTCGAATCTTAACTTAACAATCTCCTCCATTGTCATTTATTTGTCACAACCAAAAGTGAGATAATGTAATCATAATAAACATAACTAAAAGTATGCATATAGAAATATAAAAAAATGTTGCAAGACATAATTAGTATCATATAATATAAAAACGACAACATAATTGACATGCACAATATAATGGTAGAATTTTGCAACAAAAGGATTAATACAATTAAGAACAAGAAGTAGCATAAATAAATAAATAAATAAATAAATATGGGAAGTAAAATAGTTACTTCCCCTAAAGACCAAGCTATTATCTCCTTTTGTGACAAAACATTGACAAACAAACTTCAAAGAGGTACCATCTTATCAATTAAGCAAGAAAAATAAACTCCCCATGCATTCTTGTATTATCTTCCCCTTTGGAAAAAAAAAAAAAAAAAACAAATCAACACACGAGACACTAAAGCAACTTATCTTTTCCTTTGTAATAAAAAGTGACTATACAAAAGAGGAAACACCAACAAGTAACCAAAACTCGAAACGAGGAAAGTCAATTAACTCATCAATCGGTTCAAACTTACGAGCAAGAACAACTTATACTTTCGAAAACTATCATATCAAAAGCTTCAAGCCCCACATTAGTAATAAGAGTAGCGGAATATAAATACTATAAAAGATTTGTAGCATGAGATAGTATCAAAGCTATAAGGAAGACGCATATGAAACCTTGTACTAACACCCACTCTCCCTGTGTCTATCATTACCTTCAACAAATATTTGTCAAGTTAAGCACATAGACCCATACCATGTTGAATAATAACCATCGTAAAAACGATATCAACAAAAGTTGTGGTGGCAGGTGATGTAACTACAGGTTGAGAAGTTGTGGGTACAATCTTTGTAAATACATGAGTTGTGGGCACATATGAGGAAGTTCATCATCATCTCCATTTTTCGTCAAACATTCCAACTTGTTCTTTGTCATTCAACACAAAAAAATGTTGCAACAAAGGAAATAATAACTAAGATTTAACTTTATACCTTTCCATATAGGAGCAACTTCATTGGACTTGTTGCAGCGTTTGGTGCCAGTGAATAGTGTTGGTTTCACAGTGGATACTCTTTTTGGCTAATTTGATTGCATTACTTAAGTCATTGATTCACTTATGATTGCACCTTTTTGACACAACAAAGAGCCTATAGGTGTTGTCTCAGATACCACTTGGTAAGATCAATACACCTAAAAAGTAAATAACGCAAAAGATTAAACAAAATGAATGCGCCAAACCACAACACCAATATCTTATTTACGTAGTTCGGACCTCCCATCCTATGTCTGCAGGACCACGTCCAAGTGTAAGATCCACTAAAAAAAGTAACATAAAGATTTACACAATGTTCCTAACTAGTGATCCCTTATCTAGCTAATGATCCTTCACTGAAATTTGATACACTCCTTATTTTCTTTACAATGAGTCTACACTATTACCCAAGATCCCCTTGGTACCTAAAATTCCTTCGGCTTACAAGTCAAGTCCCCTTGTCAGGTTTGTAAAAAATAATAATAATAAGATTGAACTAGTGTTCGTCTATCTCAAAATCGACTTTTGGTCTCCAAAGATGGTACAATTTGCGATTCTTGATTACACAATTTATAAAGAAAACAAAATACAAGATTTCAGAAACTTTTCATATTGCCTTTCAAACAAAGGTTGGCATATCTTCCCTTTCCATCATTCTCCATTTCTACAAGGAAAAATGATCAAATCTTGTGGGTTGACATCCAAAGTCAGCGCTGGTTGTAGTGGGAGATATATTCAAAGTTATTCTAGCTATATATTCTATTTGTTGGAGAATATTCTCACATTCATCAAGTATCTTGCATATCTGTCAAAGATTACGGTTGTACCCACAAACAATGTCTTTGTGGGCACATCACTATGCATGTAAAACCCACAAGTTATAGTTGACCACATCATATCAACTTACTTACCATATCTACGGTGTACAACTAAATAAAAATCTCAAATCTTACCTTAACACTACTTAATATATACCAATTAGTACTTGATATCAAGCTAAAAGAATTAATTAAGGGGCTTGTTATATACACACAAGATTTCCATTGTAGAGACCACACAAGCTACATACCATATTTTAAAACTTTTGGCTAAATTACCCTCACCTCTCTCACATACCACCTCCTTATCTTACTACCCTCTACCGGTCACTATCGTTATCGCCGTCATGCCCCCTCTCACCGACATCATCATCATTGTCGACCTTCCTTTCTTTCTCTCTCTTCTCGACTAGATCTAAGTATGGTTAGACTCGACCAAACTTGAATCTGCGATGTTCAGGCCATATTTGGTTAGTCGAGCATGAAGGGAGGAGGAGAAAGGATGAAGGAAAGAGATGAAAGAGACATATAGGGAGGTTGGCAAGGATGGTGACGTCGGTTTGATAGGCGGACAACATATACACTATAAGAGGTGGATGGAGATAGTGACCAGTGGAGGGCAATGGGTGAGGAAGTGGTCTATGAGAGAGGCGAAACATTTTCGTTAAAAAATTTAAAATATGGTGTGTAATGACCCCTGTCCTGATTAGGGTATCGCTTGGCCTAAAACACATATTAGTTCTGGTAAACTAGGCGAACTAAACACATGCCATCGCCTTCGTCTTCTGTACCTAATACACACAACATGTATATCTCGTAGCTAACTACAACCACTTCTACCTGCTTGACTCCCAAATCGTAAATTACGAGCTGAGGTAAGACCAATCGTCCATGTAGTTATGGTGGTGAAAAAATCTCAGAGCATTTGCACTGCACCCGTGACTATTTTATCGCTCACTTAGACTCTACCCCACTCAACACAAACCTAAAGAATGCAAAACCAACATTTCAAGGATAGCATGATTCGGATCACAAAGGGAAACAATTCATATGAATATCACAAAGATACCAAGTTAAGACAAGATATCATGAATTGTAATTTCAAGAAAAACATTGATCAACCAAGAAATAACAACTCGTAAGGAACGATAATTAATAACCAATAAATGACCAAGCGAAATCATGCTAAGGCCCCAACTGTTTTACTTACATGAATAGCACATTATTCCATGCTATCGCGGCTCCCATACGCCTCAAACCACTCCTTCATACCCAACCCCAGTCCCTTAAGCTCCTGGTATAATTTATATATATAATAGTTTGTGTGTTAGAACCTCTAGGCTCCGGTATCATTTTATATTAGTTTATGTGTGTTGGAACCATTAAATCTTGGTTTAGACTATTAAGTTTCAAAAAAGTCCTAAACTTGACTTTAACATGTTTCTTAACCCCGAAAACCTTAAAAGACATAATCTATGCGAGAAAATCCCGAGAAAACAGCCTATAAGACCCTGGAAATCTTGCATTTTAAAAATCCGCAAGATAAGTCATCCCATGCAAAACTCGTGAATTTCAGTCCATATTTGACAGATAAAACGACTCGGTTTTTTAAATCTATATGTTTTAAGTTTTAGTTTTTTCTTTTAGCTTTCTGGCGATATACGGAACGCAAAAAATAGAGTTAAAATGAGGGAATTATCGTACTTCAACGAGAGTTGCGTAAAATTGTGAATTAAATGACTAGTAAGTTTGTAAAAATCATTATCTTTTGTCACCAGGCAGCTAAAATACTCAACAACAACATACTAAAAAATCGTCTCGTTCCAATAAGATTGGAGTGAGTTATGTTCATCCTCAGTTCTGTGAAGATTCGTGAAGTAGAAACGCAAGATTTGAAAACAATTTGAAAACCTTTTCTCTAAATACATGGATGGTTTTTTATTTACATTGAGGACTCTTTTGATTTCTGGATTCTAGCTTCAAAAACCAAGCTTTAAATGGAAATGCATAACACTTGGAAAAATCTCAGATTTAATTCTTAACTCAAATCTTTGCAATGCTTGTACGTAAAACCCAATTTAGATCATATTTGAGCATGAAAAGAAAGAAAAGATTGATACTTAGGCTTGACTTTCTTCCGAGCTTTGATTCCATAGCTGGAATGGCCTTCAATCTCCTCTCTTTCATCCTCAATTGTTTTAACTCTAGCAAGTTTCTCACATTGATGTGAAGAAGAAGAGAATGCATGTGCTTCTTTTTTTCGTATAAATGTACTCAAAAAGGTTTTTAGTTTTGAACCTCAACAACATGTCACCTTTTTAATCAGCTAAGTGACACTTAGCATGCTTGAGAAACGCTTGCATACCTACATGGACAAGTGTTCTATCCCATGTGAAATGATAATTTTGCCCCTGGACGTTCTATGCGCAAATGCTCTTGATTTTTAGTATATTTACAAGTGTGCCATGTGTATAGTTTGGCTATGAAATTTAGGAATTTTTAGTTTAATGAATTGTTTAAGTCTCACCATTTTTCATTTCGATTAAAACATTTGTCTAAATAATTTTTTTACTAGGGACTTAAGTAAATTAAATTCATTACTTGGTTCGTTAACTTATACATTTAATTTAAATTACATACTTAGCTTAAATAGATCTAATCCTCAACATAGGTTTATAAAGTAATTATAGACTTTATAAATTATGAGTTGAGTGATTTATTAGATTCAATTGAGCACTTAACTTACCCAAGTTTTACCAAAGTATTGACCTATCCCATACCTACCTCGCGCACGCATCCCGAGACAAACCTTACTCATAGAATTATTACTAATAAAATTATTTAAATTGAGCACATTAGGTATATAATAGGTAATACACGTCATCACACAAATATAAAATATCTTTAAGGTTGTAATACGAGTCAAGTTCCTATTTTCCAACATAGAAACTTAGTTTAAAATGTTCCTCATGAGATGCCTGACTAATTTGTGAAAAAAACCGAGAGAAAAACAGACGTAGGGAGGTTGAGATCGAGAATTGAGAGTTGAGAGAAGAGAAAATCAAAAGAAATGAATTGAGACCAATCATTTTGATCGTTTAGTTTATTTTGGTTCAACTGCTAGCTTGACTTACTTCAGCTGCGTGTTTATTTTTAATTTATTAATTTTTAAAATTTCTATTTTTGTTGTAAACTAAATTGAACTTGTTAGAGACTTAATTATGGAAGACATAAACTAAGAACTACTAAAATAAGTAGAGAAGAGGAGACAAGAGAGAATAGAGCTAGAGTTGAGAAATGCAGAGAATCCCATTCCAATATTGGTGTGTGAATTACAATGGGGTTGACACCCTTTATATAGGCCATTTGGTGATGATGATAATTGTACTTATACAATGTGCACAAGTTATACATACACCACAAGTCATACAACACATCACAAACAACATAGACAATACATGAAAGAGTTGGTGTACATGATTACAAGTTACATGAAGTGTGAGAGTCATGCTTGATGTTACAATTCAATGTGAGAACCATGCTTCACAATGTGGTCACCCACATGCACAAGTGTCCATCCATTTCATAACACTCCCCCTTGGACGCCACTTGTTGAAAGAATGTGTCTCGTTAAACTTCTACTAGAAAAACCCTGTGGGAAAAAATTTAGTACAGGAAAAAGAGTATAATATTGTTTTGTTGTATAATATTTGTTGATTGCCTCATTAAAAACCTTGCTAGGAAAGCCCAGTAGGACAAAACCATAGCTAAGGAAAAGAGTGCAACATATTGATACACTTAGAGAGAATATAAATGTCTCATTAAAACCTCTACTAGAAAAACCGCGTGGGAAAAAATCTAGTATAGAAAAAAAAAGTACATTAATTGCTCTCATAACTTTTTTTTTTTATTTTTTTTTTTTATATGGAGTATAATAATGTTAGGATTGCTTCATTAAAAACCTTGCTAGGAAAACCCGGTGGGGTAAAACCATAGCGAAAGGAAAAGAGTGCAATACACTAATCAATCTAGATACAAAGATTTAGTATTGTTAGAATTGCCTCATTAAAAACCTTGCAAAGAAAACCCAGTGTGATAAAACCATAGCAAAGGGAAAAAGAGTGCAATACACTAACCAATAACTCGTTTTGATTCTCCCCCTCATGTTCACATGGGTGAGACATCTTGTGCATTTTGTTGCACATGGACATCGTTTTCTATATGAACCATTTAATGCTGAAGCATATGATTGCCACTCTTTTGTATATAGTACTTGCATCAAGTAATTGATTCATAACTTGTTGCTCCTGAATGATCATTTGAACTTCGAGTTCATATTAATTTATACATGGATCATAATATAATAAATTTAATGCAATTTGATGTGTTTCAAGCAATTTCACGTCATTCCTTCTGAATTGGCTTATATCTCCCATAATGGTGGGAAAATTGCTTCATCAAAGTGACAATTAGCAAAACTTGCTATAAATAAATTCCCTATTAGGGATCCAAGGCATCTTATAATATGATTGATAGAGAATTAAATCAATATAAGTCTCCTATTGATTTGCCTTGAGATAATCTCCAGCTGATAAAAAAAATCCAGTTCGATAAAGGATGTCCGTGCGAGTTTACGATATTTTCGCATTATTGATGATTATGAATAATCAAATAGATCTTTCCACATTATGAATGTCATTTGATTTATGACGACATTCGTTTTAATGTGCCTTATATATTAAAGTCATGAATATTATACTTAGATTAAATCATATTCATATAGATAAATTTTCTATTATTCTGAGTAAATCTCTTCTGAACAAGACATTAACAATAAAATTGTTGTACCAGATATTGCCTGAACATTAGCCTCCGATAAGTTCGAATTCGAGAAATATTCACTTTTATATTATAATGTACATGCATGTAGCACGATATACAAGACATAAACTCATCGCCCATATTTAGATTACGATTTAAACACATCTCGATGTGCCTGTTTTATCGAGCCATTTTCAATGATAAAATTCATAATATTTTGCTTTTGATTTTGAAAGCATGGTAAAGGTCACAAAAATATTCGGGTATATATATGACAATATTTAGGCAAAATAGCATTTCATATATGACCAAAAAATGTCACAATTATGAGCGCTCATTGTCAACAATTATTTGCCATTTGTAGTGGTGCACCACTTTTGTTCCAATTTTTGGTGGAATTGTCAATACGACCTTTACATGATATTTTCACCTTTTCCACGTCCATAAATTTATTATTGCGATCATGATCATTATATGCAACATATGTTTCTTAATTTGAAGCTGAACTAATTGAACGGGAGCGATATTATATTTATAATATCTCATTATTTTACTCAGCTACCATGAGACAAGGAATCAATCCTTAATATTTATTGGATTGACGTGCACACTTGATATTTGTTGCAGCAATAAATCGAGGCGGGCCACGTGACTTTATTTTTATTGTCTCATCAGTCATATTTTCACATAGCCTCAACATAGATGTAATTAATATTGAGGAATTATAATTAATATTTGACTGATTAAATTTTGTAGCTTGAGAATCAACCGCTCATTTTGAGCTTTTGGAGCATTACATTTTTTGGTATTTATATATTTATAACTCCATAGGGTGAAAGGATATATAAAGTGAAATATTCAATTTTCAAATATCTAAAGAGATATTGGCAAATGATTTAAATTTTGTATAACACAACATAGTCTTGCATAAATGTTTTATTCACAAATTATAGTATTTAATTGTCATGACAAGTAATTCTTGTCTGTAATATAATAAGGCAACAAGTTCAACTATGGTTGAATAATATTTTGAAAATAAATTTAATATAAAATAGTTTTCCCCTTTTTATGTAAAAACATAACATATGATTAAATATATGTTCACAACTTGATTCATTAATAAACAAAATGTACTATTCGTATGAGTTGGTAGGACAACCTCCAGGTTGGGTGGTGAGACATAGTCTAGTTAATACCATGCCTTCTCGAACGGGATAACTCGTCTCCCTTTCAATGTTTAGCTTTACCAGGGACAAGGCTTACCCACTATCAACTCAAATTTATAGCATTATTTATATTATAAAATCAAGAATAGAACAATAACTAATCGTTTATACTTTTAAGATAAAAACTATATATCACACATGGACTTTTGATTTCTGATGTAGAAGATCGTACAAGACGCAGCTACAGAGCATACTTTCATAGTCGGTGACGCTACAATGCATAATGTATGAATAAAGTACATTTACTTAATTAAATATCCATGTAACAAAAAAGAAATTAACCATGACAACATGCAAATAAACTTAACTTAATTAAATTAATAAAAATTATACCTTCTTAGCTTTATATGTTTGAAAAACTTCTTGATCTTCAAGACCTCCTCTTGTATAGCAACTTCGTGTTGATAACGTGTTGTAAACTAAGTTGAACTTGCTAGAGACTTAAGCATGAAAGACATAAACTGAGAAATACTAAAATAAGTAGAGAAGATGAGACAAGAGAGAAGAGAGCTAGAGTTGAGAAATGTAGAGATTTCCATTCCAACATTGGTGTGTGAATTACAATGGGGTTGACACCCTTTATATAGGTCATTTGGTGATGATGATAATTGTACTTATACAATGTGTACAAGTTATACACACAAGTCATACAACACATCACAAGCAACATAGACAATACATGGAAGAGTTGGTGTACATTGGAGAGGATTACAAGTTACATGAAGTATGATAGCCATGCTTGATGTTACAATTCAATGTGAGAACCATGTTTCACAATGTGGACACCCACATGCACAAGTGTCCATCCATTTCATAACAATTTTGACATATTTTAACTTCTGATACTCATTTTGAACAATATTTTTACTAAATCGAGTCAAACTCTCGACAAATAGTCTAATTTCATAAAATATTTATAACATTGATTTTTGTCACACCAAACCCTCAAAAATCTTAAATTTGCCCAACACTTAATGAAATCTTACCGATCAATCCTCTTGTCATAATTAACCAAACTTTGTCCAATATGGATCCATTCTCAACTTTGGCTACCGCCGACTGAAACACAACTGGAGGTAAGGTCTCGTATCAACATTGTTCTTATGTTTAATCCTACTTGACCTAAAACACGTTAATCGAGGCAAAGCCTTGCATTGGCATTTTGACACTACTATGACTTATTTTTAATCCTACTTGACCCAAAACACTCTCGTGTACATATAATACACACACTAGGCATTCATCAACGAAAAATAATATTTACATAGTGATTTTCTTTTTCACCGATCAGGGTCTCAACCCACAACACATGTCGTTATTAAGATCCGCTAATCTCGTAATTAGTTCATAATATAAGTTTATTGAAATAAGGAGTTTCACTCTCCACGTACATAGACCCCACTAATCTCCTCGAGTCCTACGTATATCTTATCCATTGACTTTTCATAGGTGTCTAAAAAATCAATTCAAACTATATATATGCATTCTTTATTCAAAATCAACTTACATTAAATCCAATTTAAATCAAAGCATATAATATCTTATAATACAAACATCGCACACATACATACATATGATTTCGTCGATAAATAGACCACCTCGCATACACAATATACTCGACCATAACGTCAATCACACTTACTACACCGAGCTCACTAGACTCGAATACACCATCAACCAAGTTTGGGTCATTCATGATTCAAAATTAATACTAACCACCTAAATTAATCAAACAGGTCGCTATAGATATGATGACAAAAATTGAGTTGTATAAATAAAGTAAAATTCGATGTGGTAGGTGCATGTATCAAATGCTTGGAAATTGAGGCGAATACTTAAGTGTCAAGATTAATATGTGTGAAATAGATACGAGAAAGTTAAGAAGAAAGTCTAGAAGGTAATTAGTGGAACTAAAACAAACTTTCTAGTTGATTTATATAAGAATTATAATGTAATAAAGACGATTAAAAATATATCTATGCTAGAGAATTAGTTAAGATATACTAATTGACATGATATAAGTCATGTATTAAGGGAGAAATAAGATTGTGTTAATGTGAAAAATAACATTAAGGGAAAATTAAGAAGCTATTTTGATGCTTTATTAGTCAACAATAAGTTTTGCATCCACAAGTGCACGCCTCCACAAGTCCGTGGATCTCACAATTATCAATATTGTCCTCTTCTAAGCTACCTTCAACTCAAAAGTATCAAGTTTTTTCTCCAAAAGGCCTTGATAGTATTAAGGAGAGATTCACACTTATGTGCTTCATTACCAAGTCACATGTAACCAATGTATGTAGGAATGACTATATTTCGGTCCACACATTCCAAACAACCTCCATCTCGGACAAAAGATCAATCCAAGGTGCTACATCCACGATCTGTTGTTGCTAACAACTCAAGGAGATGATATTTGAGGAACCTGGTGAAGATCAAAACAAAGCTATTTTATTTATTGAATGTATCTAATATATACACAAAGTACAAAAAAGATTATTAGAAAGTCTTACATTTATGACTATATAAGATATAGGTCTAAACTTAAGCATGTACTGAAGTAGGAAACAAATCAAAATAGGAAACTTATACGACTTTAGTTTCTATATGCACAACCCTAATTACTCATGCCAAAAATCCCCCTCAAGTTGGGGCATAAATATCTCTAATACCCAATTTGTCAAGTGAACCATAAAATATTTGTGTTAGACATTGCTTTGGTGAGAACATCTGCAAGCTGGTCTTTTGACTTTACAAATAGAAATTGTATGATTTTCTCCTTAAGGTTCTATTTTATAAAATTTATATCTATTTTAACATGTTTTGTTCGATCATGTTGAACGAGGTCGTAAGATATATCAATAACTTCCTTGTTATTGCAAAATAAACTAATTTCATAATCAGGTTGAAAATCAATCTCTGTTAACAACTTTCGAATCCAACGAAGTTAACATAGTCCTTTAGTCATACCTCTAAATTCTACTTCAACACTTCACAATACCACTACCTCTTGCTTCTTGCTTCTCCATGTAACCAAAATTCCTCTCATGAAGGTGATATATCCCGAAGTTGATTTATTATCTATAACGTTACCACCCCAGTTCGCGTATGTATAACCTTCAACATTTGGGTGGCCATTGTTAGTGAATATAACCCTTTTCCTGGTGAGCTTTTTAGATAGCGAAGAATTTGGATTACTGCATCGATATGATTATCTTTTGAACAATGCATAAAGTGACTTACTATACTTATAATTTATGCAATGTTAAGGCCAGTATGCGACAAATAAATTAGTTTACCTACTAACCTTTGGTATCTTCCTTTATTGATTTGTGCTTGATCTGGATATAATCCAAGTCCATGATTTTGAACAATTGGGGTATTTGTTGACTTACAATCGAACAATCACACTTCTGCAACATATCTAACACATATTTTCTTTAAGAAAGAAATAACATCTTTTAGATCTTATCACTTCTATCCTTATAAAACATTTGAGCCCACCTAAGTCCTTCATTTCAAATTCTACAAATAACTACTTTTGAAGTTTAGAGATTCCCTCAACGTCATTTCATGTGGTAATCATATTGTTGACATAGACAAGTAAAGCAGTCACCGTTTTTTATTGATGTTTTAGAAAAAAAGTGTGAGATCATAATTGCTTTGATAATAGCCATATCGTTTCATAGCTATGCTAAAACAACCAAACCATGCCCAAGGGGCCTGCTTCAATACATACAACGTTTTTTCCAATTTGCATATAAAATTGGTTTTTAAAGAGACTGTATAGCCTGGTGGAATGTCCATGTAAACCTCTTTTTCAAGGTCTCCATGAAGGAAGGGTTTCTTCACATCAAGTTGGTGTAACGGCTAATTCAAGTTTGATCGAAGAGATAATAACACTCTAACAGCGTTTATCTTTGCAACAGGAGAAAACGTCTATGAATAATCTACACCATATATTTGTGTGAATCCCTTAACAACGAACCTTGCCTTGTACCTGTTAATCGACCCATGATACTTGTGTTTTATCGAAAACACCCACTTACATCCCATTTATTATTTTCCTTCCAGCAATGGAACCAACTTCTAGGTGTTGTTTTTTGCAAGGTTTTCAGCTCCTCCTCAATTGCTTAAACCTAGTGTGAATCAGTCAAAACTTCTTCGATATTATTTGGAATGTATCGGGATGAAAACACTTGTATAAATGTACTGATAGGCTTGTAATGGTTAGAAGATGACACATTATTTGTAATTGAGTATCTGGTCCATTTGTCTTCTTCATAAGGGGAATATCTTTTTGGCTGTCTTCCATGATTATGCCTGAAAGGTAAAACATAACCATATGTATCCAAGTTATTAGCATGAGGCTGGGTAATATGAAAGCTTATGTGACGGCCCCAACTACAAATAAGGGCACCGCCCGGCCTAATCCCTTAATTAAGCCCTAATATCCCCTATAGGACCTAACAAGGAATTAGTCAGCCTTATTTAAACACCTACACACTTACCATTTTTGATACCACCTACAGCTAACTTACTTGTTCTAGTGACTAACCTATGGTTGTCTATGAATCAGAGTTAGTTAAAATTCTTTTTTTCTAACAAATTATTCAGCGGAAGTCTTATTTAGTTACTAGTGGAAGTGAAATCCTAAGGCCTAACCTATTGTGGAAAAACCAGGAAATAGTGATCACATGCATATATAAACAAAAATGGTGATATATATACCTTGTGTCTATAGTCAGGTATTCCTATCACTCAACCCAAAAGTAAAAGCATGTACATAAAAATGTAATACAAAAGAATACAAAACGTACAAAAGTATGTCGTAGCGAGTCCTCTACCGCTCGTAGGTAGTCACCAATCTTCTCTTTGCTCAGTCTCGCTACTCGGCTGATCTGCACCCACCGTCACAAACTAGACGGTGAGTACATGAAATTATTTAAGTAATACTGAGAGACATCGATCCACATTCCCAAATAGGCAACAAGTATTAAATTGCATAATGTAAATAGAAATTATGCTGAAATAAAAATCGTGCAAAGAGATACTTGAGATAATCAAATATGAAACTGACTCAAGGCTAAGTAGTAATGGATTAGGGTCGGTCGGCCGTGATCTTCATCACATCAGCCTTTCCACTACAATATGAGCTCTGCTTTATATTATTTTATTACACATTGAGCTCTATATCATAATTTCAAAAGGTCATACGTACGATACGCCTTTTCTATTCCAAGTGAATTAGTCGTCACCGGAATGCATACTTGCTAACATACCCGAGTTTTAAAAACTCATCATGTTCACCCAAGTTATTCTTGCGCCAACAAACCCCGAGGTCCGGTTACCCCGTTCGAGGCACGTTACATCGTGTGTCATGCAAGGTAGTGGAGAAATTCCCTAACATCCCGACAAGTCTAGTGACCCCCGTATGAAAGCTGAATTTCTATCATCAAATGACCCTAACCACAAGAACCACTTTCATTTTCAATAATGACACAGCATTGGAATCCAAGAGATGTAATAGCATACTAATGCACAAATGATTTGAGTCAAAATAAACAAACTATCCTAATAGCATGCTATATCACTGACTTCCACACACAACGATCAACATGACAAAGTATATGAATTGGAATCAATGATATACACAACAGAGTATGCTATGAACAATATCATAAAATGAGCACCTTGAACAAGTCATAGCATATGGATTTCAAAGGCAATTCAGTTCGAATAACTGAGAATAAATAAATAAAGGGAATGAAATGTAAATAAATGTCTCAAATCAGTTTACTTACATACACACAACAATTCCTAAGCTATCCGGCTTCCGTCGCGTCGATGTACGCACCCAAACCCCGTAATAGCTCCTCTAGGATCCTAACAGTTGAAAATGTATCAATTTAGATTCCAGTTTAATGATTTAACATCCCTAAATTGGTCGACATCGGTCAAAATTGAGTTCGAGACCAATTTGACGATTTTACGTTTTTCGAGGTAAAATCCCGATATAACGCCTCGACCGACTCCCGAATTCTTCACTTTTTATAGAAATATTGAGGTTTTATTGATTTTGGTCACAAATATATTTTTCCCTATTTTCCTGGAATTTTCCTGATTTTTTTTATAATTTTATCTATTTTCAGGAATTTATTATATATATTAAAAATTGTTTAATTTAATTAAATAATTAAATATATATTATATATTGAGGTGGGTCCGGGTCAACCTGACCGAGTCCAACCGGACTCGGGTCGGCCCGACCCGATCCAGCCGGTCCCGGGTCGACCCGACCCGATCCAGCCGGACCCGGGTCGGTCTGACCCGGTCTCCATCAGGTCAGGGTTGGTCCGACCCGACCCACATGGGTTCAGGTCGACCCGACCCGACTCTCATGGTCTTCTTCCTCGCAGAGACAACAGCGGCTCTGGTTTTTTTTTTTTTTTTTTGAGGCGTTGGGGTTGGCTCCCAACCCCAACCCCAACGGGTTTTGATGGCAAGGGAGATCCCCTTGTCAGCTCTCCCTTTCCTCTCTCGGTCGGCCATGGAGGTTCGGCCCTCCATGGCCACGACACCGACAACAACAGCCGACAACCGACAACAACAACCAACAACACAACATCCGAAATCAACAACTCACCTTGCTTCGAGCTTGGTCGATCTCTCTCTCGATCTTTATTTCTCCTTCTTCCCTTTCTTCCTCTCGGTTTCGTTTTTCTTCCTTTTTGTTGTTGTTGTTGTTTTGTTTTGTTTTGAATGAGATAAAGATGACATATATATATATATATATATATATATATATATATATATATATATATATCTAGCAATCTATGTGGCTACTTTCCCACCACAAATTCTATTCATTTAATTTTAATTTTTTTTTATAAATGTAATTTAACTAGTTACACTTACCCCACGAGCTGCTACCTCGGGCCCACGTCGGCACGCGACTCGAGGCGCGTCCCCGCTCGTCTCGGTATCTGCATACCCGTAAATGACTTAGTAGTCTACACATATACAGTACACTAGACATACAACACACAAATATAACATTTACCTCGGCCACCGTGCCTCGGTAGTGACACGTATCGCGCTGCGGGTCCCACGTCATGGGTCATTGTGTCCTAATTAACGAATTAAACGTGGATTAATTATTGGGTTGTGACAGCTTACCTGAGGAATTTTGCCAATATGAGATTATTCGAGTACTGAAGTGAGAGAAGGGATGACATTCACTTCATTACCAGATTGAAGTGTAGCATGCTCTCCATCATCAAGTTTTTCGTCATTGTCTTTACAAACAATTTCTATAATGGGAGGTACATCTCCACCTTTCCCATTCTTTGGTGCTATTTTCTCACTATCAATTTCAACTTTTGTTATCCCCTATTGGAAACTAATTTTTAACTTTAGTTATAGTTTCGTTTCTTGGAAACCAACTTAATTCTTCACCCATAGTCTTTTTAGGAAGAGTTGAGTTAGATATTGAGTTTTGAGACAATGACTCAGATTCTAAAAATGTCACATCCATGAAAATATAAGTACGATTCTGTATGGTATTAAAAAATAAAAATAAAAAACAAAATAGAGGGTGCAAGAGAGAAAACAATTTCTTTCAATTTAACCCATATTACATATTTGTCTCATTTTGAACACACACACATTGCATACTTATAGATTATCACATTGACTTGGTCTCAACCCACTAACATAACATGCATCACTTCATGTGTGCACACCACTAAGTCAATAACTAAAACTACCCATTACACATGATTCTAAATGGACACATGTCCCACTAATTTCAATACAAAACTTTAATCTAATTTGAATCACATATTTCAACATTCTCTCTTGATTCAAATTTCCTACAAAAGTTAAATAAACATAAATTAAAAACTTGAACTTTGTAATGCACATCTATTTGCTAAATTCAAACTTATAATTTTCGAAGCACATCTCTTCAACCCTCTTAGAGCGCTTCTCTCCATAAAAATCATATGATGCTCTTCTCATTAGATATTAAATTTTTTTTTTCTTCGGTGGTCTTCTCCACCAATTTCACATGCTCTTCTTTGTTAAGCCTGCAATATTTCTTCACATGACTAAACTTCTTACATTTGTAGCATTGTGGCTTGCCTTTATGCCAACAATCATTTTCATCATGACCTATCTTCTTGTAAATACTACATTGTAGATTCCTTCCTCTTACCTTGGACAATGGTGTTTTAGCTATATAAGCGTCTTCCACCGCTTTTTCTTCCGCTTCATTTCTCATCATTCTTCGTTGCACTTGAGCTTGCATCGCATTAATCAACTCCGACAATGTGATTTGAGTGATGTCACTCGAGTGTTCACGTGAGGAGATTTTTGCCTCGAATCTTTTGGCCGACTCGAGAACACTTTTTCCACAATCATGTTGTTTGGTAGCTCCTTACCCATCAATCGAATCTTGTTCACCACATTTATGAGCCGATCGAAATACTCTTGGATAGTTTCCCTCTCTTGCATTTTCATAATCTAAAAGTCTCTTTTCATATTCAAGATTTGTTAATATGGTTCTTTAGTTGCCTTTGTAAATCGCTTGCAGCATACTCCATGCTTCTTTTGCATTTTCACAAGTCATTATCCTTGTGAAAATGCTATCTGTGACAGCAGAATCTGTAACAATTCTCTCGGAGCTTTCGCAACTTCTTCTCCATCTCCCCGAATTTGGTTTAGCGTCGGATTGTCCCCCAGCGGAGGTACTTGTTGTTGATCACATTTGACCATAGACCGAGACCTCTTAGATTAGCTTTCATCTTAACGGCCCATACTTGATAATTGTCACCATTAAAAGTTAGAGGTGAAAGAAATGAAGATGTTGTAGTGGAAACTATTGTAAAAAACTCACAATCCATTAAAGATCAAGATTGCTCTGATACCAATGTTGGGTATTAAAAATAAAAAATAAAAAACAAAACAGAGGGTAAGAGAGAAAATAGTTTCTTTCAATTTAACCCGTATTACATCTCTATCTCATTCTCAACACACACATTACATACTTATAGATTATCACATTGACTTGGTTTCAACCCACTAATATAACATGCATCACTTCATGTGTGCACACCACTAAGTTAATAACTAAAACTACCTATTAATAACTACCCATTACACATGATTCTAAATGGACACATGTCCCACTAATTTCAATACTAAACTTTAATCTAATTTGAATCACATATTTCAACAGATTCATGATGGGATCGAAGCACCTATATCCCTTTTATGTAATCCATAGCCCAAAAACACACAATGAATGACACATGAGTCCAACTTAGCTCCTTGGTTCTTATGGAAATGGAAAAAGGTAGCACAATTAAAAACACGAAGATGAAGCATAAGAATTGATGGTAGCGACACATGGGTCGAAAAACATATAATGGAGCCTTGAGAATTAAGACCTTGGAAGGCATTTGGTTTAACAAATAAACAACCATTTGTGATCGCATCAACCTAGTGGCAATTGGGTACACCTGTGCCAAGAAGTAGTGCTCGTGCATTTTCTAATGTATGACAATTTTTTCTTTCTGAAATGCCATTCTGCTGTGGAGTTTTTGAGCACGACATCTCATGGAGAAGCCCATGTTGACGAAAGTAAGCTTGAGATTTGTTATTGATAAAATCACATCCATTATCTGATCGAAGTACCAGTAGCTTTGCACAAGATTGAGTATGTACCTTAGTATGAAATGTTTGAAAAAAGGAAAAAACCTTCATCTCTAATTTTCATCAAGTAAAGCCATGTCATATGTGTGTTATCATCAACAAAAAATTGCAAACCAGCAAAAATCCAGAGAGTGAAGTTAAAGGAGAAGGTCCCCAAACATCATAATGCAGAAAGAAAAATGAACATTGTGATGATCATAATTCCCTAACTAGGGTCGTCCGGCCTAAACCATCACTTAACCCCTCGAATATCAAGCAAGTTAAGCGATGGCTTAGTAAGTCTAAACCTAAGGAAGAACTTACAAGACCTTGACTAACTATTTTCCTGACCAATTTAAGATTTTGCGTAATTATTTCAAAGCCTATTAAATCAATCTAATTTACTTTCAATTTCTCTAACTCTAAATTTCTACCGAAATGTCAGTAGAGTCTCCTTTGTATTTTGAGCTATCCAAAAATCTCAAAATACCTATAAGAGATATCAATAAGATTGTTCATCATTATATATGACGCAAAAGGTAATCCTAAGGTTCACAACAATTCACAAGTCATAACGAAACTACCTAAGTTAAACTCATGTGTTATACATATATTGATATGAAAATTAATATGATACATTCATTTACATACACAAACAAGAAGGCTTCACGTTAAGTCCTTAGCTTCCCCTTTGCATTCCTATCGCGACAGTGAAGGTACATGGAGGGAAAAGTGGGATGAACAAAAAAATCAACGGCTCAATAAATTGGTAGTCCGCTCTACCATCAATCATCTAAGTAATACCTAGTATATTCAAAACTAGATTTTTAGCAGCTTAGATCATGAGATCCATTATCATTTTTCAGGAATTTGAGAATAGCATAACCAAGCATAATAATATAGCAAGATAGAAATAACAATGCCCAACAAGATAGTTCAACAAGTATAACAAAGATATCATGAATGTCAAAGAGTCAAGAGAAGTGACAACTAGATATGTCAACCTAAATAGTAGGTCTTACCTTGTCCTCCCCCAATACTGTGGGTTGGACAGCTTGAAGTTCACGAATCTAAGCACCAATCGTCCTTGCTTAGCTTGTCTTTCCCTCGACATTGCTTAATTAGATAGCTTGGACATATTGTCTTTTTTAGCTTATCGTTCCCCTAACACTGCGGATCAGATAACTTGGAGTTCACAAATGTAGATAGATGACTCCTTAGAGTATTAGTGGAGGGTGTCACCGGTGGCTACCAGCCCACTGTCTGAGGTACCAAATATAACATAGAATCCCATATCAGTTCCACAGACATTTAAGAAATTGAGTAATAAAGGATACATGTTAAAAGCAATTCAATGAATAAATTGTGACGGCCTCAATTCCCACAAACTGGGCCCCGCTCGGCCTAGACCTACGTGGACCTCTGGTCAACTCTCGCAAGGTCAACGCAAGCATAGTTAGCCTTCTTATACCATTTCATCGTTAGTTTTGTGTTTTAATATTGAGTTATTAATTTTACAAAATTTAAATTAGTAAGCAGTGGAAGGAAAATAAATGAAGCAATTTAAATAACTCTAAAGCATTTAAAATGGGACAACCTAGATATGGAACCTTGTAATATATACCATGTATAGATACGAAGACAAAATGAGCATATACATGTATCTAAGCGTCGCTCAACCCCAATATCCCAAAGTTTTACAAACACATCAAAATGTATATATAATATAAAAACCTACAGTATTGCAAAAGTGTGAGCCGCTCTGTGAGCCCTCAGAGGTAGTCATCAATCACTGGCTCTTTGCCCTTGCTAGACGAGGGGCCTGCAATTGTCACCGCGAAATGAGACAATTTCCAGTGAATAAATCTAGAGGAGTCTTAACAGTACTTCAAGAATTAAATAAATAGTCAATAAATCATGCAAAAAGATCATGAAATAAAGTAAGTGCATGATAAATAGATTGGAAATAAAAGTAATGAAAGGAGAGTGTCGTGGAAACAAAAGAGAGAAACCAAGTGGTCTCAAATCCATCGAGTTGTGACTATACCGCCACAAGCTCGACTTCCTAGAATCGCGACAGCGTCAACAGATTCAAAATTGTCGTAAACATAGGGGTATCAACGGCGCCCCGAATACCTCACCTCCCGTCCATGACTCGAATCCAGTAACTCGGGATATGGTTTTGATTGCGAGTCGGTAACCATACCCATAAAATTACCTTCCTGACTCACTTAGCCCTCGGACACTCTAATTAGGAGTGGAATTTCATAAATAGACACAAATAAAGAAATTAAGTTCAAGAAGTAGAAAAGAACTACTGATAATGCTCCTACTGGTTTACTTATAAATAACCATGTAAATGGCTTAGTCACATAGGCCGCTTGACGTCTTCCAAGTTCGTACTATTGTCTCGCGTTCAGCGCATCCGAATTCCCTAAATTGTTTCATAATCTTTATTAGACTCAATTATATTTCTTTATTCGTACTTTTCAAATTATGCACGCATTACAAAGTTGATCTTAAAGCGAATTACCTTAGAAACACTTTTCGATTATTGCATGTTTCTCAAGATAAAGTTCAATTATGATATCTATGATTGAACCATATATCGATTTGACGAGTGTCTCATCGGTAGTTTAGGTCCGTAATTTCAGTCCAAAAATCCAATTTAAATATTAGTTTATTTGATTATATTTTCTTACTATTTACCTCAATTTTCAAAAATATAAGATTTTGTGGGTTGCGACCCGTTAACTGTGTTTTGGGTCAAACTGCGTTGGTTGTTTTTCGGCTCGACCAATTCTCTCAAATTTGGTCTTTATTATTTTTCTTCATAATTAATTGATTATTATTCTATTTTATTTTTATTGATTATATTATACATAAAGCATACCATATATATGTATGTATATATATATATATATATATATATATCTCATATTATATATACACATATTGTGTATATATATTGGGTGTTTCTACAATGAAGCTAAAATATATACCCATGTCATGAGAACTATATATCTCACCATTGGATTACTATAAGATTTTAATCCAATGGTGATTGATGTGTGTATGTATCTCATATTATTATTTATTATTATTTTTAAATCAACATGCATCTCGAGACAGTCTCAAGATGCGCGTGCACACATCTTGATGTGATTTTAGTGCGCACCACGAGGTAGCCATCAACGTTCCAAAATCAATACGGATTTCGAGGCAGTTGCTAATGACATCAAGATCATGACATAGATGTCGAGGCAATCCCCACCTCACACGAATCCCGATGTGCACATACACATACTCACTAAGCGCACCCCATTAATGCTAGGCATACACCATCTTCTCCAATCAAAATAGACACAACCAACACCAACAAGACTAACCACATACCTCGGTCAATGTGAATGGCGAGTGAGAGTGGTCACCGGAGCCAAGATAGGAGCCAAAAATGGTGGAGGGGCGTCATCGGCGACGGTGGTCGCCGGAGCCGCAAGGAGGCCGAGAGGGTGGTGGTTAGGTCAAGAATCCGTGAGTGAGAGAGAGAGATAGAATAAAGGCCGAGAAGGGTGAATGATGGGTGTAGTGAGTGGTGGAGGAGAATAAAAAGAAAATGAGAAAGGAAGGAGAGGTTTTTAAGAGAGAGAGAGAGAGAAAAAAAAAAAAGTGAGAGTGAGATTAATTTGAGAGAGAGAGAGAGAAAGAGAGGTTGAGGAAGTGGTGGGATGAGAGAGAAAAAGTAAGTGAGGTGAGTGATGCAATTGATGGCGAGGTGTCATGTAATTAGAGGTTGAGTTTAATAGTTGTTTTTAACTTTTCTTACTTGTATTTTGTGTGTGTTGTCTTAATTTTATTGGTTCCCACTAACATTATCCAACACCTAATCACATCATATTTTTCTCAATTTAGATCACCACACCTTACTAATTTAACCTCAAAATTATATTAATTAATTATTTTATTTACGAGTATGACATTTAAATTCATTTGAAACTATAGCTTTATTAATTAGAGACCATATTAATTTATATTCATATTATATAGTTTCCGGCTATATTGATATTTTAATGTGTCACACTAATAAATCTCAGTCTCGATGCTCTTGTTTTGGACCGAGTGTTCCACTTAGGAATCAGGTCAATAGTCAAAGTCTTTAACTTAGTTTGTAATTCGATTTTTAACTCTTTTTTTGTCGTTACTGTCTTCCCAACTAATAAGAATTTCGTCCTCGAAATTCAGTAAACTAAGACGAAGATTGACTAAGATTGGAAAGGTTAGGGAAGTGATTGTCATATGGTCTCTTTTCGTGGACTCGTCCAAACGTGACTAATGGGCTTAGGTACTTCCAAATTATGGACTCGCAACAACTTCAAGTTAGCTAAGAGTTTTCTTCATCGATTTAAGAATTCAACAAAGTCATTTTAGACAGTTTGACTTCCCAATTAAACCTAAGGTTCGATTTCTTAACCATCAAACTACAGGTCTCGTGGTGTACATTTTGACTTCCATATCGATATGTTGACTTAGCCAAGTTATTTCAAACATCATGAAAATAGGCCCATCAACTGTAGCAGGCCGCAGTCACTTATGACACTAAAACTATTCCACCATGAACAATGACTTGACTAAGCTGACACTAACGGCTCAAAGTAATGTCTCACACGAGTATAAACAAAATTTTGAACCATCGTCACATGCATAATACGTAAGTTAATCAAAACCATACCATTTGTATAGTCATACGTCGCCTTCAGATCTGGCTCTGCAACGACACGAACTCTCTCTCGCCTGTGATTGAGCCCTGCCTAATAAAGGTCACATGTCCTTGAAGTGCCCTAGCTTTCTGCACTTGAAACAAGCCCTCTCGCGGCCTTGGTCCTAGAGGAATCGATCTCCGCGCTTGTCCTTGCCTGTATCTGTCCTTGTTGTCCACTGTTTAAACCTTTGTCTCTACCTTCGACACCATGCTGCTGGCATAGTACTGATTGTGCCAATAGAGGTGGTCGACCGGCGTAACTTAGTCTGGAGAAGGTGAAATTGCGGTACGTGCTAGCTGTGTAGGTGGTGCCGCTGACCCTGCACTATGATTCCTGAAGTCACTCCGCACAAAATGGTTGTTCCTCTTCCTCATCCTCATCCTATCTGACTCAGATATGTGTATCGATTTTACCTCTACAAGTGTAGCACTGTCCTTCTCTGGGTGCGTAACAAGATAAGCCTCTTTAGTCAAGCTGCGCTCGTGAGACCTATCTAGGTTACTCGACTCGGTCGTAACAATCGTGCCCCTCATAGCAGGAAGCAACTCCTCACAGAAGAAATAGACATGGTCTATATCAGTATCGACCACTCCATCAGAAATTGGCAATAGCTGCTGGAATATCCCCATATACTAAATCATAGACTCTCCCTGCCTCTGTCAAATATGCATGAATTCTGACCTCTTAATGATCATTATTGAGGGTGGAAAGAACTTCTAGTTGAAAAATCTCTTGAAGTCCTTCCATGTCTGTGGCTTTCCCTGGGTGGCTATCAGGTTACTCCACCAAGTGACCGGTTCCTCGAGAAAAAAAAGTTGTCAATCCATGCTTCATGCTATCGTTTAATCTCAGAAGTCTTTGGATCTTCTCGTGATTCCTAATGAATTTCTCTGCCTCCAAAACTTTAGAATCTCCACTGAACTTCCGCGGTCTGTACCTCTCTTACTCCCTAGTCAGTCTGGCCTCAGGAGTCAAATCAAAGTCACTATCTCTCTTAGTTAGGGCTGGCAATTCGTGTCAGCGAGTCGTAAACGTGTCGTGTCGTAAACGTGTCGTGTCATAATTATCCTAAACCCGCACACGACACGTTTATTAAACGAGTCACTATTTGTAAACACGACACACGACACGTTTAATAAACATGTAACCTGTTTATGACACGTTTAACACGTTTATTAAACAGATCATATTTTAACCTGTTTAACTCGACTCGTTTGTGTACCTGTTTAACACGTTTATTAAACAGATCATGTTTAACCTGTTTAACTCGCGACTCATTTGTGTACATGTTTATCAACCTGTTAAACATGCTACAATTGCTACTAGATTAATGATAAACCCATCTAATACAAGGAAAAATTAAAAATACAAGTTCTCAAATAGTCAAGTTCAAGTTTAATAACCCAACTACAAGGTTATATGAAGTTAACATAGAAGTAAGAGATAAATTCAAGGTTAATGAACAAAAAAGGCTTCGAGTTCTCTAGTTTCCAATAGAGTTTGAGCAAGTAGTTGACCGTGGATCATCACTCACACTCAAGTTAAGTACATCTTCGGTAATATTCTCCAAATCCAGCTTGACATCTTGCCCTACAACAAATAAAAAATGGAGTTTATTAATAATTATAAAGCTTGAGATACTAAAGATAAATAACGTAAAAATGTCAAAAATAATATAACCTTCTAATCCTGCACATATCCAATCTCGCAAGCAAGAATGTTATTCAACTGCAGCACATTAAAAATTAAAATCAACAACACAAATACAATATTTATAACGTTTATTCCCAACTGAGAACAACCTCGAATTGATTTGGAGATTAAAACAACAATCACAACCGATTAAAACAACAATCACAAAAAAAAGAAAAACAAAAGGCGCAAACATTCTCTACAAGCTAAGAGATTCAAACAATTACCTCTTATGCTAAAAATTGTCATTTTATACCTATGATAACATTCTCTCTTGCTATGCAAACATTATTATATTTGAAATATAAATGACCGGATGTATAACTGTCCATTATTTCGTAAAGGTCATTTTATATATATAACCATGATTTCTCTTCTCCCTCTCATCGCCACCATCACTTCTCCCTCTCATCGCCACTCATCGCCACCATCACTACTCACAACTTCTCCCTCTCATCGCCACCATCACTTCTCCCTCTCACCGCCAAACCCCCAACCCTCCCTCGCCACCACGAAATCACCGAGAACGAATCCCGAGGAGAGTCGGAGGACGAGAGAGTGCTCTGTTTACGGCGGCGCTCTGTTGGAGGTGGTGATGGGGGCGATAGTGGGTGGTGGGGGGTACGAGGAGGCGGAGATGACGGCGACGAGGGGGGCCGCCGCGACGAGGGGGCCGCCGCGACGAGGGTGACGGCGAAGGGGATCCGGAGGGCTCGAAGAGGAAGAACAAGAGACGCAGGAAAGGGAAAGTCCGCCGCGACGATGGTGACGGCGAAGGGGATCCGGAGGGCTCGAAGAGGAAGAACTGTCGCGGTGACGGCGAAGGGGATCCGGAGGGCTCGAAGAGGAAGAACAAGAGACGCAGGAAGGGGAAAGTCCGCCGCGACAGTTCTTCCTTGTTGGCTGAGGCAATCGAGACAGAGAGAGAGGGAGAGAGAGAGAGAGAGGGGGGGGGGTGAGAGAGATTTTGTTACCTGAGGCAATCTCCTTCTTCCTTGTTGGCTCTTCCGCGTCGTCATCGTCGTCGTCGACCCAAGGTGGAAGAAGAGCCGGCGAAGTGGTGGAATACTGGAGTCTGGAAGTGCCGAACAGCCGAAGTGGTGAAGAAGCCGTAGCCGTGAGTTGTGAACTTTTGATACTTTAGGGTTGCAAAAATGAAAATTTTGTATTTATATGTAAATAATTATGCGAGTCATAAACGAGTCACACGGGTTAACACGTTAACGACTTGTTTATTAACCGTGTATAAACAGGTTAACCTGTTTATGACCCACATACATTTTTGCCAAACCCACGACATGTTTAAGGTCGTGTCGTGTCGTGTTAAACGTTTCATGACCCAAATTGCCAGCCCTACTCTTAGTCAGTGTCGTAACTAGTGTTGGTGCTGCTATCTCGGGTAGTGCGGGGACTACAATGGCAACTGGTGCAGCATGTACTGTAGATCATGGCGGAGTCGCTTGAGGTATGGTCGCACTCGCGTTCCGTGTGGAAGCCATTGTAGGTGTGATGGTAATGGTAACTATCCCTTGAGAAAAGTCAAAATCTCATCCAGACGTCTATCCTGTGCAACAACCCTCAATGTCAAGGCTTGAAAATCTACTGGATCAATAGGGCATAGACCTGTGGCTCCACTCCGATCACCGGTGTCCCGCTGATTGGTCATCGCGGTCTGCATTGTAGATTACTACTCTTGATCAACTTTATACCTACCGGTATATAATATAACACAATCAACAATTAACGAGTATATCAAATTAATTATTTCCCAACTCACCTCACTTCCCAACTAAAACTCTAAGTCAAGATCATAGTGTCTCCACACTAAGTTCATTATCGTCATAAATCTAAAGTCGTGTTTCTACCTTAGTTGAATTGTGGGCTTATCGAGAGTTGATGTACAAACCGTGCTTTCTGATACCAACTGTGACGGCCCCAGTTCCTACAAATTGGGCCCCGCCCGGCCTAGACCTACATGGGCCCCTAGTCAACTCTCGCAAGGTCAACGCAAGTCTAGTCAGCCTTCTTATATCATTTCATCATTTGTTTTGTGTTTTAATATTGAGTTATTAATTATCCAAAATCTAAATTAGTAAGCAGCGGAATGAAAATAAATGATGCAATTTAAATAACACTAAAGCATTTAAAATGGGACAACCGAGATGTGGAACCTTGTAATATATACCATGTATACATATGGTGGCAAAATGAGCATATACATGTATCTAAGCGTTGCTCAACCCAAATATCCCAAAGTTTTACAAAAACATCAAAATGTATATATACAATACAAAAACATACAGTATCGCAAAAATGCGAGCCGCTTCGTGAGCTCTCAGAGGTAGTCGCTAATCACCGACTCTTTGCCCTTGCTAGACGAGGGGCCTGCAATTGTCACCACGAAAGGAGACAATTCCAGTGAGTAAATCTAGAGGAGTCTTAACAATATTTCAAGAATTAAATAAATAGTCAATAAATCATAAGGGAATATAAGGGAACAGGAAATAAAGTAAGTGCAAGATAAATAGATCGAAATAAAAACAATGAAAGGAAAATGTGTCATGCAAAAAAGAGAAGCCAAGTGGTCTCAAATCAATCGAGTTGCGACTATATCGCCACAAGCTCGACTTCCTAGAATCGTGGCAACGCCAACATATTCAAAATTGTTGTGAACATAAGGGCATCAACGACGCCTCGAATACCTCACCTCCCGTCAATGACTCAAATCCAAGAACTCGGGATATAGTTCCGATTGCGAGTCGGTCGCCATACCCAGAAAATTACCTTCCTGACTCACTTAGCCCTTGGACACTCTAATTAGGAGTGGAATTTCATAAATAGGCACAAATAAAGAAATTAAGTTCAAGAAGTAGAAAAGAATTAATGATAATGCTCTTACTGGTTTACTTACAAATAACCATGTAAATCGCTTAGTCACATAGGCCGCTTGACGTCTTCCAAGTTCGTACTATCGTATCGCGTTCAGCGCGTCCGAATTCCCTAAATTGTTTCATAATCTTTATTAGACTCAATTCTATTTTTTTATTCGTACTTTTCAAATTATACACGCATTACAAAGTTGATCTCGAAGCAAATTACCTTAGAAACACTTTTCGAATGTTGCACATTTCTCGAAACAAAGTTCAAATATGATATCTATGGTTGAACCCTAATATCGATCTGACGAGTGTCTCATCGGTAGTTTAGGTCTGTAATTTCAGTCCAAAAACCAATTTAAATATTAGTTTATTTGATTATATTTTCTTCCTATTTACCTCAATTTTCAAAAATATAAGATTTCGCGGGTTGCGACCCCGTTAGTCGTGTTTTGGGTCAAACCGCATTGGTTGTTTTTCGGCTCGACCAATTCTCTTAAATTTGGTCTTTATTATTTTTCTTCATAATTTATTGATTATTATTCTATTTTATTGATTATACTATACATAAAGTATACCATATATATGTATGTGTGTATATATCTCATATTATATATACATACATTGCATATGTATATTTATTATTATTATTATTATTAAATCAGTACGCATCTCGAGGCAGTTTTGAGATGCGCGTGCACACATCTCGATATGATTTTAGTGTGCATTACGAGGTAGTCATCAACGCTCTAAAATCAACATGGATTTTAAGGCAGTTGCTAAATACATCAATATCATGACACGAATCTTGAGGCAGTCCCCACCCCACAGGAATCCCGATGTGCACATACACACACTCGCTAAGCACACCCCATTAATGCTAGGCACCAACCATCTTCTCTAACCAAAATAGACACAACCCACACTAACAAGACTAACGACATACCTCGGATAATTTGAATGTCGGCGAAGTGAGAGTGGTCACCGGAGCCGAGAGAGGAGCATGTTAGCTATAGTAATGTACACAGTGATACAAAGTTAGTTTGTACAAACTATGGTTAGTCGTACACTTAACCATAGTTAGTTTACTCTAGTTAATCTAACCCAATCGTAACAGCTTAGGTTAGGCAGTTGGAGGTTCAGCTGATGTATATATAATCACTTGTAACGTGTTGAACAAGTTAATGAGAAATTCTTCATTTGTAATGAGATAGAGATCTTAAGCTTTTGTACTCTCCTTCATTGTTTCTTGATCTTCGTCTTTAGGTTGATCTTCACATGGTATCAAAGCTAGCTATGGCTCCAAACAATGCATCTTCTAGTGATTCAGTGAGAAGTTCAAGATCGACATTGCCAGATGTTACACCAATTGCTAGAGCATTGAATTTCAGTCTTCCAATGAAGCTGGATGACACAAATTACATCCACTGAAAAGTTCAGATCCATGCAGCCATCAAAGGTCTTGGTCTTAACTTCTTAATCACTAGATCAATGTCTTCTTCAATATCAGACAATCCTTCTTTTTCATCGACATACATTTCTACTCAAGAAGTTGATGTACGAAGCCAACTTGATTCAATCTTGATGGTCTGGTTGTTTTCAAATATAGACAAATATGTCATTGTTCATGTCACTGAATGTGAATATGCTTATGAGATTTGGAATGTTTTGCAAAGATCATTTGCTCAGTCTTCTATGGCTAGGGCACTTCAATTGAAGAATCGGTTGAATAGATTGAAGAAGATCTAGTTTTATTTATGATTTGTTGTTAAAATCAAGAACATAAGAGCTAAGTTGAAATCAATTGGACAAGGTGTGACTAAATTTGATCTAATTTAGTCAGGTTTTCATGGTGTAGGACAAGAGTTTGATTTCGTGGTGTTTGTGATATTTTCACCACAAAAAACCATTTCTCTTTAAGATGTACAGTATTTGTTAATGCTCCATGAACAAAGACTTGCACAGTTTAATTATGGTATCATCCATTAAGTTATCACTTATCATCTTCATCTGCAAATTTTGCTTCATAATTGGTGATAAGAGATCATAACTTCATAAGTCACCTGGAGGTCGTAACGATGGAGGTCGTAACAATGGTTATTTCATAGGTGGTTTCAATGGTCATAGATGTGGTAGAAATGGTGGCAGAAAGAGTAACAAAATGTGTTCTGTCAGGTTTATTCCAAGATTGGTCATATGGCGTTACAGTGTTATCAAAGGTTTTATCAAAGCTACTATGGTCCTAATCAGCATAACAATGGAAATCAAGGTGTAAATCAATTCAATTAAGTGAAAAGGCCTTCTTAGTCTTACACAGGTTCTCATCAACCTTCTGCACCAAATTCACCTTTTCCATCTCAACAAGCTCATTATCATCAGTTTCAAGGACTCATTGTTTTTCCTGATTCGGTGGCTGATTCAAGTTGGTACATGGATTCTGGGGCATTTACTCAAACGACCTTAGATCCTTCAACTTTTTCTCACAGGACTGATTACACAAGTACTCAAAAAGTTATTGTTGGTAATGGTGATAAACTATCCATTTCTTCTATTGGAACTAGTTCTCTACCTACTACTGATACATCCTCCCCTAATTTGACTTTGAAACAAGTTCTTGTTCATAGTCTTGCTAAAAATCGGGTTAGCATTTCTAAATTTTCTAAAGACAATAATGTGATCACTAAGTTTACATCTGACTCATTATTTGTCAAAAACAAGGCTACGAAGAGAATTTTGCTTCAAGGTAGCCTTAGATATGGATTTTACTGTCTTCCAAGGTCACTTCAGCCATCCTCTGCTGCTATGTCACTGTCTAGTTCACCTCTGCCTCTATTGCTCTTTTTTCTCAGTTGTCTTCATGTAATAATCCTGCCATTTCCAGTTTGACAGCTACTGTTGATACTTGTAATAAATGTCATGCTAGACTTGGTTGCCACTCCTCTATGGTGCTTCAAGAGGTTTTGCATTCCTGTACTTCTTATGTTTCTAAAGTGGAACGACCATTTTGTTACTCTTGTAAAGTTGGGAAATTACATAAACTCCCTTTTACATCTATTGTTATTATTGCTACTCGTCCATTAGAGTTGGTATACTTTGACCTTTGGGGTCCTGCACTAATGTTTTCTACCACTGGGTCTCTTTATTACATTGTGTTTGTTGATGCATTTAGTAGATTCACATGGTTCTACCCTTTGAAGCTTAAGTCAGATGCTTTTGCTGCTTTTATTCATTTTCATAGGACTGTTGAACTACAACTTGATACAAAATTGTTTGTTTTCGGTCGATATGGGACTTGAATACAAACCTATTGAATCTTATTATCATAAACTTAGTATTACTCATCGTTACTTTTTTCCATATACACATCAACAAAATGGGGTTCCTGAGAGAAAGCACAGTCCATTGTTGAAATGGGCTTAACATTACTTGATCATGCTCGAATGCCTCTTAACTATTGGAAGAAGCCTTTCTTACTGCAGTCTTCATCATCAACAGCTTGCCTTCTTCTGTTCTACAGATTTTAATTTCCCTATTTTGTGTGTTTCAAGAAGGCTCTTAATTACCAGTATTTTGTGTATTTGGTTGCAGTTGTTTTCCTAGTCTCACTGCTTATTCTACTCATAAATTCAACTTTTGATCTGCTAAGTGTATGGATATAGTCCACGCCATCATGGATATCATTGTCTTCATCCTTCTGGCAAAGTTTACATCTCCACATATGTTGTGTTCAATGAAACTGAATTTCCTTTTCAGTTGTTGTTTCCTAGTTCTTCTCACTCATCACCTGTTTCAGATGTGAGACTGCATTTTCCTTCAGTTCCTATTTGCTCAACACATCAGGTTATGTTCTCAATGTCATCAACATCTTCTTTGAATGAATCTCCTATTTCAGTTCATGGTTTAAGCTCTCCTGGTGCCTCCCCATTAGCTCTTGCTGGTCTACTTGATTCCTTTTTGGATTGTGGTCCTTCTCCAGCTGGTGCTCCTTTATTTTCACTTGTACCTGCATCGCCTGTAGTACCTTTACCATCTGCAGCATCTAAATCATCTACATCACCTGCACCACCACACCTACATCACCTGCACAACCTGCCCCTCCTATCAATCTTCATCCAATGCTTACTAGAAACAAGCATGGGATTTTCAAACCTAAAGCTTTGGTTGCTATTTTTCTCCATGTTTTGGTTGCTCAGTTGGAGCCTAAGTCTGTCAAGATGGCTCTTTATGATCAAAATTGGTACAATGTTATGGTTAATGAACTTGCAACCTTAGATAAGAATGACACTTGGACTCTTGTTCCCTCCACTCCTTCTATGAATCCAGTTGGTTGTAAGTGGGTTTTTAAAGTGAAAACGTCTCCTACTAGCACTATCCAACATTATAAAACTTGTTTGGTTGCAAAGGGCTTTCATCAGACACCTAGTTTGGATTACTTTGATACATTTTCTCTGGTTGTCAAGCCATCTACCATTCGTATTATGTTCATTCTTGTTGTTTATTTCAACTGGCCTATACATCAAGTGGATGTGAATAATGCTTTCTTGAATGGTGATCTTGCTGAGGAAGTTTCATGGTTAACTAGAGGGTTTCGTCAACAAATCATTTCCACATCATGTCTGCAAACTTAACAAAGCTTTGTATGGACTTAAGCAAGCTCCTTGACCTTGGTTCCCCAAACTTAAGTCTGCTTTACTGGGATAGGGTTTGGTTAACTCCTTCTCTAATGTTTCTCTCTTCTATAAACGGTCCAATAGTTCTCTGTTAATGTTGATGGTCTATATTGATGACATTCTTATCACTGGTTCTGATCCTCGTCAAGTTCAGGAGTTGATTACCTAGTTGGATTCCTATTTTTCACTTGCAAATCTTGGCCAAGTTGATTACTTTTTGGGTTTTGAGGTGTTTCGTAACTCCTCTGGAATTTTCTTACATAGCATAAGTATCTTCTTGACCCAATTCATAAGACTGGTTTACAAGACTTTAAACCTACTGCCACACATTTCTCTACTGGTCAGAAGTTGTCATTACACACTGGGCAACCTTTTTCTTGATCCTACCTTGTATAGAAGTACTATTGGAGCCCTGCAGTACCTTACATACTATAGGCCATACATCAGCTTTATCGTTAATATGATTAGCCAATTCCTTCAGAAGCCTACAGATGTTCATTGGCTTGCTTGCAAAAGTGTTTGTCATTACCTTAAAGGGACATTGAACTGTGGTTTGTTTTTCAAACCTTATTCTTCTCTCAATATTGAAGCTTTTATTGATGCTGATTGGGCTGGTGATCTTGATGATCTAAGATCAACCAATGGTACCTGTTTTTTGTGGTAATCTTATTTTGTGGTCCTCCAAAAAGCAAAATGTGGTAGCTCGTTCTTTAATTGAGGTTGAATATCGAGTTTTAGCTCATGGGGTGTCTGATATAATGTGGACTTCTTCCTTGCTCTATGAACTGGGTTTTTCTAGTGTTTCTCGGCCAGTCTTGTAGTGTGACAGTACTGGTGCTAAAGCCTTAGCTTCTAATCCAGTTTTTCATGCTCTTACTATGCATGTTGATATTGATGCTCACTTTGTCCGTAAGAAGTTGGCTGCAGGGGTCTTTGAGTTTCGCTATATTCTTTCTCTTCATCAATCTGCTGATTTGTTTACTAAGATTCTTCCAGGCCCTCGGTTTTCTTTTATGTGTACCAAAGTAAATCTTGTTTCATCACCTAGATTTACTTTGAGGGGAATGTTAGCTATAGTAATGTACACAGTGATACAAGGTTAGTTTGTACAGACTATGGTTAGTAGTACACTTAACCATAGTTAGTTTACTCTAGTTAATCTAACCCAACTGTAACAACTTAGGTTAGGCAGTTGAGGGTTCAGATGATGCATATATAATCACTTGTAACGTATTGAACAAGTTAATGAGAAACTCTTCATTTGTGATGAGATAGAGCTCTTACGCACTTGTACTCTCCTGCATGGTTTCTTGATCTTCCTCTTTAGGTTGATCTTTACAGAGCCGAAAGTGGTGGAGGGGCATTATCGGGGACGGTGGTCGCCGGAGCCACAAGGAGGCCTAGAGGGTGGTGGTTAGGTCGAGAATTTGTGAGTGTGAGAGAGAGAGAGAGAGATAGATAGATAGAATGGAGGCCGAGAGGGGTGAGTGATGGGAGTAGTGAGTGGTGTAGGAGAGTCAAAAGAAAATAAGAGAGGAAGGAGAGGTTTTCGGGTAGAGAGAGAAAAAAGAGAGTGAGATTGGCTTGAGAGAGAGAGAGAGAGAAAGAGACGTTGAGGAATAGGTGGGATGAGAGAGAAAAAGTGAGGTGAGTGATGTAATTGATGGCGAGGTGTCATGTAATTAGAGGTTGAGTGTAATAGTGGTTTTTAACTTTTCTTACTTGTATTTTGTGTGTGTTGTCGTAATTTTATTGGTTCCCACTAACATTATCCAACACCTAATTACATCATATTTTTCTCAATTTAGATCACCACACCTTACTAATTTAACCTCAAAATTATATTAATTAATTATTTTATTTAGGACTATGACATTTAAATTCATTTGAAACTATAGCTTTATTAATTAGAGACCATATTAATTTATATTCATATTATATAGTTTCCCGACTATATTGATATTTTAATGTGTCACACTACTAAATTTCGGTCTCGATGCTCTTGTTTTTTACCGAGTGTTCCACGTAGGAATTAGGTCAATAGTCAAAGTCTTTAACTTAGCATATAA
This sequence comes from Stephania cephalantha, assembly GCA_039657325.1. Classification (NCBI taxonomy): domain Eukaryota; kingdom Viridiplantae; phylum Streptophyta; class Magnoliopsida; order Ranunculales; family Menispermaceae; genus Stephania; species Stephania cephalantha. Next base: position 36,342,813 of record CM077571.1, read on the forward strand.
TTCGAATTTTAACTTTTTTTTGGGTCGTTACATAAATATTATGGTCGAATCCAAGTAAAACATCAACAATTACTAAGTAAATCATAGCATATCTACTAGAATGACATAATTGATAATATACAAACCCCACTTACTGGCCTCAAGCGATGATATTCTATTCCAAGTCCTTACTTCAGGAAGTTCCTATCTAGTCCTCCTCGAGTGTTTACATTGATATAAGTATAACACATTTCTTTTAAACTCGTTATAATTTATTTTGGTAGCTTAGACTATTAAGATTTCATCCTTAATTATTTTTAAGTTCGGTTAGACTCTGCATCAAAACCAACAATATGGACTAATACCACTTTTTTCAAATAAAATAACGATTCATTGAGGCAAAACAAAGAAAATTCCATAAAATTAGCTTTCTTACATAGCTTGATTCAAATGGACCAATTTTGACCAAAGAATTCCAGATCATCGCATAAAGTCGACTTTGACTTAAAATTTCCAATTCATAAGTTTTAGTCAAAAATTCATGACTTAATTGGGTAAAGTTCATTTTTCAAGAAATAATTCAAAACCTCTTTTAGGTCATCATTTAGCTTCAAAATAGATTCAAAACAATGAATTTCAACACATTCAACAATGCGAGCTAAATCCATTTCAAAGTGTATCAAACCATACTTAAAGAACCCTTTCATTTCCAAAAGTAGTTTGAAGTTCAAAAGTCAAGTCTAGTTCATTCTCAAACATACCTAATTTCTAAAGTTGAATTCCATAGAATTTCACCTCATATAGTTCTTAGGATAACAATATGACTTAATGACTAAGAAAAATCTGTTTAAAACAAGTGAAGTTCCCTTTTAGGCATTTCATCAAACACCTATCTCATTCATCCATATTTGAACATAAAGCATTACTTATAAGAAAATCATGAAATTCACAAGTATTTAAGTAAAAGCCCAATGAAATCATCATTCAAACCATAAGACTACTCAAGTGAGATGGAAAGGACTACAAAACACTATCTAAAACATACAAGTCCCTCTCCAACCCCAAAACCATACAAGTCATGATTTACCATTTCAAAACCATAATTTTTGCAAGGAAATCATGTATTTGATTAGATTTGAGTAAAATATTAGAACTCTCTTTAAATTCTCAAGGAAACCCAAATCATGTTGTAAGTCATGAAAATCATCATAGTTATTCATTTGAAACCATATGGAAATCATTTAAAACCAAGCAATCAAAAGAAAATCATTTTTAATCCTTTTTTTTTTAACATCAAGAACACCATTCTGTTTTGGATTTAGAAATAAAATAGTGGGTGAGGATTTACCTAGCTTGGATGAGAGTTTTGAAGCCTAATGGAAGTGATAATGTTGGCTTTTCCTTTTTCAATCTCCTAAGCACCACATCTCCTAACCCTAGTCTTTCCTCTTATTTAGTGTTTTGAAAGGAGGTACTAGCCTCTTTAAAGTGTTTTATATACTAGTCATGACTAGGGTTTAAGAGTTTGATCTCTAATCTCCATCTCATTCATCTTGCTTTAGATTTAAGCCCATCTAAGAGCATTCAATCTTCTCTCCTTTTGGTTAGTTCGATCTTATACCATCTTACTAAATCTCGTATCTCAAGGCTCATCCTTGGTTAGTGTAATGTCAACTCACATCTTACTAACTCACCTTTTTGTTTGAGAGATTCCCCTTTTCATATTTCGAGGTAGTTGTATGGTCTAAATGAATTTCTACAAATTTCAAATATACGTCATTTTACACCAAAAGGGAAAGTCTCATTTTTCCTTAGTCAATGTTCCTTCTTTTAAGGAAATAAAGTACTTTTTGTTCTTTATCTTCTCACCCACATCAACGCAAGCACTCCTTGTTCTTATCCATTCATCCACATCATCTTCTTGCCTAGTGATTGACATATCCCATCTCGAGGTATATCAAGGATGCTCATTTTATTCTTTTAATTAATTTTTTTACTCTAAGACCACTAATTGCTAAAATGCTATTTTTTTAATCCTTTAGTCTATTATTTACATTAGCTCACACTTAATTCATCCACTTAACTCTAATTAATATATTAGAGTATTAAGTACTTAAGTAATACACCGAATTATGCAAACCATTCATTCATAACATGAAAATCATGAAAATACCGCCGATAATTTGGCTAATTATCGATTTATGAAATCCGAGTCGTTACAAATGCTTCTTTTATTCAAACTTGGTGGATAACAAACTCTACGACTCTTTGCTAAGATGCATGTTTCACATTTTAAACCTTTAATTTGCAATTGGGAAAACAAGTTTGGTTATACATATTCGTCGTGGTGGTGTTGATTTGGCGGAAAAATCATTAGGGTCTAAAGTCATGTGATCTGTGGCTCCAGAGTGTATAACCCAATCATCACCATTCGAAGCATTAGATGCATTAAGAGCTTGACCAATTGTACCTCCCTTAACGTGTGGACCAGAAGGATTTGTGATGGAAATAACAGATAATTTAGATTTCAATAATGTATAGCGACACCAGCGCGGTTTATGTTTTCAGTAGTTGTAGTTGTAGTAGCTTGTTTCCTCTTGACTGCTTGTAACTCTTGCCACTAATCTGGGTACCTATGTAGTTTGAAGCAAGTATCTCGAATGTGCTTTGGGTTACCACAATGGGTACACTTTCCTCCATCAAGCTGACCTTTAGATTTGGTTGTTAAAACATATTTCATCCGTTGTGGCTGGCCTATTTTAACTCCTTTAGAAACCATGACAACACCACTGGAGATATTCACTATTCCTTCTAATATTATCAAGTCTGTCATCTAATCCATGAAGGAAAATATAAACTCTTTCCTCTAGGAGAAGAGAATTATATATATTTTTATATATCTGTAGCACTCAGCATTGGGTTGGGCGAGAAAACCAATTTCACGCCATAACCCTTGTAGAGTTGTAGATCATTGTAGTATTTTTTTTATAGATCCACCACTTAGCCGCATCCGGGTTACTCTCATCGTCAAAGGTCGGAGACCTGTAATGAATCTGATCCACCAAAGTATGTAGTAGCAATAGAATCCCAAACCTATTTGGCCATTGAGAATCGAATGAAATTCCCAATCAGTAAGGACTTCATTGAGGTGATCAACCACCCTTTCACAATGGCATTCTGTGTTCGCCATTTGCGAAAAGATGGGTCTGTCTCCCATGGTTGTGAAAGGTCTCCATTGATATATCCTAGTTTGTCACTAGAACAATTTGAGCTTTTAATAGCACTTAATAGATAGAGGTTTTAATTAACCCCCATGAATTAGACAATTTGAGCTTTTAATAACATTTAATAGATAGAGGTTTTAATTAACCCCCATGAATTAGATAATTAGGCTTTTCATAGCACTAATTCATAGTGGTTAAAAAAACCTATATGGAAACTTTGGCCCAAACAACAAACAAATGCCCAACACTCACTTGCTCGTCTCGCTCGCACTCGCTCGTCTCACTCGTCCGTCATCGTCAACACTCACTCGCAACCATTGTTGGGGTGGCTGAGCTCGGATTCAGTCCATCTCTCTCTCTCTCTCGTAGTCTCCACACTCTAACACTACGACGTCGCCTCCTCTCCCAACTCTGTCGTCCTCACCTTCATCGCCTTATCGACTGTCTCTTGCAGGGACGAAGACCACGGCTAGGGCGGCTGGAGAACCCCGATCTCCACGTGGAGTCGTCTCCACAGAACCCTAACATCTCAATGTGAGCTCTCTCTCTCTCTCTGTCTCATGATTCAGATCTGTTGTAATGTACAATATTCGTTGATTTGTTGCGTTTGATTCAATATTCATTTTTTGATGATTTTGGCTGTCGATTTGTTGTTTGGTTCAGATCTGTTGATTTGTTGCATTTGTGGTTTCAGCTTATAAGGCAAGAGGTTCGGATCTCGATCTTCACTTTAAGGTGCATTGGTTTCGATCTGGTGTTGGTGATCAATTTCGCGATCAATTTCTTCCACTCTTCGCATAATTGCTTGATTGCTTTTCAATTCTTGTGGTTTATGGTTTCAAAGTGTTTAATTTTGTGCATTTCTGGTTTCAAAGTGTTTAATTTTGTTGCAAGAGTCAAAACATTCTTCAATTCATCTCTGGATTGTAGTGATTTTGTTTTATTTGATTTGTAGGTATTGCAAATGTGAAATGCCGTATAATCCGGATGACCTTATGGTCCAATGTGAAGATTGCAAAGACTGGTAAAACTTTGTTGATTCAATTTATTTGATTTCATTAATCCAATATGCCAAGCTCAACATGCTTCAACTTCCCGAAGTATTCTTGTTTTCTATAGCAATCAATTCGATTTACTTGTTTTCATTCAATCCAATATGGTGGGATTTTTTTTTTTTTTTTTTTTTTTTTTTGTGGTTCAGTTTCATTTTCCTTTTTGAGTTGTAAGCAATGGTTTGATTAGTATTTTGTTCTAAACTTAAGACTTTGCAAATGATACAAGTAATGGGGTTAAAATCTGTTAGAATGAATGCAATTTGTTGGTTGTGCGAATAGGTCTATAGATCTTTACTGGTACCCATACTTTCCCATTTATTGTGAGTTAGTGGCCCATTCTTAACATTACATCTGTTACATTACACATACTTGCATTCGACACTTGTACCTGAGTTCGGGTAACATAGGTGGTACCAATTCATGGTCTCAATCCACATTTACCATTGGAGATGCTCTAAAATCTTTTATTCCTTGAAGGTGCCTCATCACCTTTTTTTTGCAGCCTTCCAGTGCTTCATTCCTGGATTACTTTGATTCAATTACTTTTTGTTTAGTAATTGTTGAATTAAAGTATCACTTTAATTCAACACAATTACTTTGTGTGTTTTTTTTTGCTCAAATCAATGTTGATCAATAAAAGTCTTGTCTTTTATATGCGAAAAAAATTAGTGATTTGTTGTGTGTTTATTATTATGTTTGTTTAGCCATATTAGTGTCATTGGAATTATGTCGTAGTACTTTCATCTCCATAGTGCTTTATAATTGCCTCATCCCACAGCTTGAGCTTTATAACCTCTTTAAGGTGCTAAGATAAAAATGAGTATTGCAATTATCTCTTTCTATGGTGTTCTGTTCTTGTTGTTGCTCTTGCCTGCATTGTGTGTGTCCCAGGATACTTACACTTGCTCAAGAGCAACATATTATGGAAGCCCTGACCGCTTAGGGACTCCAAGTATGATTTCTCATCACCTCTCTCATACGCCTTAATTAGTTGGGGCCACATGTGTTTGAATGTAGAAGGTCCTTATGAGGATTTGGTGCCAACAGATCACCTTAAAGTTTTGTGATCTTAATGAATTAGTACGGTTCATAATGATACATTTCCTATATGTAGGGATCGATCCCTATATGTAGATAGCTTCCAAGCTTTGCGATCTTTTTAATTAAAAAATGATCATAAAGTAAAATTTACTTAATAATTTGTAACATTAATTAAATTCATGCCAAATATCTCTAGTAAATATTACCGTTCTTCAACTTTAACAGAGCAAGGATTACAATCTCAGGATGGATAAAGGTTGGGCCAGACATTTGAGGTTAATATTATCATATCCTCTTTTTATAGTGATAGAAGCATTTATATTTTTTGTAAGGTTGAAACTTACTATTCAAAGTTTTTTTTTTGTTATTAGAGTTTCAAAAGAATATTGTAAAGGAGCAAATGCATTCGTTCTTCAAGCTCAAGCTAGAGAAGGACATCCAGAAGGAGAGATTGCAATAGATGACCCGCTACATGTTGTGGAGGGTGCTCCTATTGGGGTTGGATCTTACATGGTGTGGGTGCAAACAGCCATTGACCACAATGTCTTGATATGGAGGACTCAAGCTAATATGAGGACAATAGAGCAAGCTTTAGGGGAATTGATTTCATGGCCCAAACAACATGTCTTCATACCTAACACTTGAGGAAAGTACATTTCAACCATTTAGTTTTATTTTTTGACTCATCTTATGTCTCTGAATTTAATTTTTTTGTGCTTGCAGATGATGGGAAGAGCGTATAGATGGTGCTAGAAACTTGATGAGTTTCAATGTTTCATATTTGTTTCAATATATTCTTTTCTGTTACTTTTGCTTGTATATAGAAAATGAACTTATTTTGTCTAGTTTTAAGTGCTTTGTATGAGACTAAGCTTTCTTACTTTAGTGTTTCTTTAAATACATTTTGCTTTGCTCTCACTTCTCTATACATACATGCGTGTGTCTCTAACATATGGTTGATGCTTGTAACATGGACATAACATCTAAAAGGGTGGACTAAGGACACTGCTCTTCATCAAATTCTTACATTTTCATGTCTATTATCACTTAATTGTGATGGAATAAGTCCATGTTATGTTGGTCTTTGAATCGGTGTAGGTTGATGTAGAACAACAGTGTAAACTCAGAAAGCCTGCGTCGCATGACCACATATAAAATCAGTACAGGGGTTCTCCAAAGTAAGATTTTTAGTTTTGATTCTTGGACTAAGTTTCTCTCATTTTCTAATACTTTGCTTGTTAGTTTGCACTTGCATTTAGGAGCATCATATAAAATTTTTGGATAGTTGAAGCAATTGTAATCGAAGAGGGAAAGGGTACTTCATTACGGTATTCTTGTAAGTAAAATCTGTTTGTTAATTAGATCCTTCACAACTCACCTAAATTGATTTGATATATATAAGCAGTCATTAATCTGCAGTATTCTCTTCGATTTTTGTTTCGATTATGTAGATTCAGTAGTTGTTGTTGTTGTTGTTGTATGTTGAGGTTTTGAGCGATTGTGATGGAGATTTATGGCTTTATCTAGTTGTTTTAAAGAGAAAAGCATTGACAGGTGATCATCTGATCCTTAATTAATTTTACTTGACTGATTATCTTTGATTTATGGTATTTAATTACTATGTATGAGATCTATGATTCTTGATAAAGATATATTTATTTTGTGATTTGTTTCTATGTTTAGTTTTGATAAAATGTATTCAAGACTAGTTACTTTTAATGTGTCCAGCATGTAAGTTGTGATCTTTTAAGGAATTTGCCAAAATGAGTAATGAACTTATGTAGACAAGGCTGCCACGAGATTGGATGAATTTTTAACTTGCATGAAAGCAATAGAGAAATCTAATGATAATATGAAATTAGATCCTTGATAATTCCTTGCAAGCTCCAAACTTTGTGATTATATATTCTTGTTGGAGCACGGTGTTGTTGCGATCTTCTTTAATTGCTAATGCTCAAGACTTAGCATGTTAAACCTTAAAAAATAATGTATTAAATAAATTCTACAACTATTGCTTTGTTATTATTGTCATCGTCTTCTAGTGTTAAGTAGCTTATAAGCTCTCATACTTTGATGTTGAGCACATTAATCGACATGAAATCAGATCTTTCTCAAATTGGAGTTGACCTCGAAATGATCCGAACATGGTATTTGGATTAGTAAGTTAAATCATACAAGGTTCAAAGATGGTCGTGCAGTCTTTTATTGTTGATCTGAATAAACCTCTCGTCTTCTAGGTCGATTACGTTCTGTTAAGTTCTTTTTTTTCTTCTTGTTTTGTCATTTTATAATTATTATGTTGGCATTATCTGTACTACAATTACCGTGGTCTCACTTCTCTAATTTGAGAGGTAAGTTAGCATGTTTTGCTAGTGAACTTCCTTTTGCAATCATGCAGTCTTATTCTATATGCAAGTTACAAATACGCTTTTGTATCGTTTCTCATCCTAATGGAACAAAAGTTCCCTAGAACCTTGTGTCTCTATATTGTGCATAATTATCACTTTTTCTTATGACGACATGTAATGCAAAATCTGTTATTCTATTCATTTCCTTCTATATGCATTTACTAGTGTCTTGTCAGTTATTTATTTAGCTACTGTTGGCTTCTGAATGAAAATCTTATTTTTAGACCATCTTGACACAGTTCATTCATGAAATTAGGGTATAGGCGTCACACGCATTGCCACCAAACTAGTTTTCTGTGGATGTGGTATATGTTCTTATGATGGCTTGAAATGTTAAATATGTTCTTCTATTCCTTCTATATGCATCTGCTAGTGTCTTGTCGATTATTTATTTACTATTTGTTGGCTTCGAATGAAAAATTTATTTTTAGACCATCTTGGCATAGTTCATTCATGAAATTAGTTATAGGTGACACACGCATTGCCACCGAACCGTTTTCTTTAGATGTGGTATATGTGATTGTTGCTCTAATTTGGTAGAGTTCATTGAGTAGTACCATTCTTTAATCGAGTTATAATATCGAAAATATTTTACGAGTTGGTCAACTAGGTGAAGCGTATGAGGAACTTTGGGATTTGGTTATCTGTGGGTAGAAACTTGATGACTTTGGGATTTGGGATTTGGTTATCTGTGGGTAGAAACTTGATCAAGCTTTGTCATTGTTATATATGAATGTGGATGCAAAACTTACTCTATGATTACCATATTTTTGCTGGATTTTATTATACTTCCTGTGTTAAATAGTCTGCCATATCGTCTTTAGTTTGACCACTTTTTTTTTTTTTTGGTTTCATACTCGTGCACGGTGTTCTTTGAACAGAAACCAAATGCAAGCACTTAATATCTCTCGGGATTTTAGAGGCACCGATGGAAATACCTTTGCGGTATAGAGCAATTTTAGAGTTACAATTCTCAAGGCATTTCTCTTACAATTAATATTAGTCTTCGAGTTTATAAACATTCTGCAAATGAAAAAGAAATTACGATGCACTCTTTTATGTATGGGATGCGGCGACGATGATGCGACGGTACAAGGGGGTCCGCGATAGTTCCGCTTCCTATAGCGAGATGGGGAATCTAATTTCACCAATCTTAGTTCAAAAAACTCATTGTCAAGCAATATCCAAAGGGGCATTAGTTCGATCATGTTGCCTCTGCCCCTCCGAAGATCTGATTCCCAGATCCGAGGTGTGCTTGAATCAGGATACCACCGGACATCTGATCTTTGAAATATCATTAATTGCATGTTTAGATTCCCTATCAAGCTTATGAATGCCATGAAAAGAGTACATTTTTCTTATTTTGATGCCATGAAAGTAAGACTTAATTACGAATCATTATAGTTTGCGACAACCGATTCATTTGATGTTCATTTTGTGAATGCATAAAAGAGTAATACAGACAAAAAGTGTTGAATTCATGCCTTTCTCCCTATCCTTGTCCTCATTCCTTGCTAGTTCTCTTTGGACTGCATATGTGCTACTAAGTACTAAGCAATGATCTTCTCCTCACGGTTAGTTACTCAAACTTCATATTATTGGTATCAATTATATTGCTTGATTTCGGACATTGATTATCGAATATGAATCCTGAACATGAATTTCTTTTGTGCAGTTCCCCCAATATTCTAGGTTGCCCATTAGGCCTACTACGAACTTTTACCGTATTTCAAGTATAGTGGAAAGCGTGGACAGCTCGAAGAGCCATTAATCAAAGTAGATATCGGGAAGCATGCGCGCCCTTCTTATCCATACAAAAGAAGAACAAGAGCCTATCGAGATTTGATGTTGTTGTAGAAGACATTGAAGCACCATCTTTGATGCTGAATGTTCAACATACTGGCTCTTTCATAGATGATCATATTAGTGAGATAAGAGTGGATCTTAGCAGTCCATTACTTGTAAGCGTATGCACGTAGAGTGGAAGATTACAAGCTTTAGTTTGTTTGGTACAATTATGTTCTAGGTAGGATCAGGATTCAGGATGATGTTCTACGAGTTGAGTGGTTGTAATTAATGATATTTCAAAGTTTCTTGATGGAATAATAATATTGCGAGTGGAATGTAGATTTGTATATTTTCAATTGAAAATGGAAATAGAAATTAATTCTGGGCATTTTTCAGTTATTATATTTTTTTAAATTACATTTGATAGGGGTTTGAAACCCCTATGTAAGCCTTTGACGATAATATAGAGGTTTCAAACCCCTATGAAATCACTACAATTGATTGGGGTTTGAAACCCTTATGTAAGCCTCTGAAGATATTATAGAGGTTTCAAACCCCTATGAAATAGTCAAGATTTGATAGAGGTTTGAAACCCCTATGTAAGCTTTGAAGATACGATAACACCTTAAAATATAACACTTTTCATAGAGGTCAAAAACCTCTATGAAAAGTCTTTCATAGAGGTTCGAAACCTCTATCAAAAGTCAAATTTGTTCTAGTGTCTTTGCCATAGATATAAATCTTTAGAACTTGAGACCACAAGGCATATATAGTTAGGTCCATTTAACTTGATGCTTGTTTGTACCTCAGTAATAGATCGCGACATTGCTTATGGTAACTTGTCAAGTGGCGACTCGGTTGAGATGTTTAATGATAATGTCAATTTCGATTGATCTTCCTCCATACTCTGATACCATAAAGGTTAAAACAAAGCTATTTTAATTATTCATTGAATGTATGATGTATCCAATATATACACAAAGTATATATAGAAAGGAATATTAGGAAGTTTTACATATATGGCTATACAAGATATAGGCCTAAATTTAAGCATATACTGAAGTAGGAAACAAACCAAAATAGGAAACTTATACAACTGTAGTTTCTATACACACAACCCTAATGACTCACACCAACACCCACGACCACCAACAAACATGCCTTGTCCCATCCGAACCATCGGCTCTTATGCTACTTGTTGGGCTCCCCACGCTTTGTATTCGTGGATTTGCATGTGGATCACTAATACCCATTATGATGCCCTCCTTAGCCACCTTCAACTCACTGGTGTGATGTTTTACAATAAAAAATCTCAATACTATTTAGGGAGAGATTCACAGTTATGTGCTTCATTACAAAGTCACGTACACTTAACCGATGTGAGACTATATTTTGGTCTACAAATCCCTAACAATAAGTAAACATCATAATAAAGAAAAACCTATAACAACAAGAAAATTTAAATGACATATAATAATAGGATTCATGCAATTAAAGAAGCCTTAAAACATTTAAAAAATGAAAAAAAGTATATGGTCTAGATGAAATCACTGTAAAGGTTCCGAGATATTAAGGAGAAATCAGATTAGATTGTTCGACGAAATTCTTTTTATGAAAATCATATATGATATTAAAATATTACTTCAATAAAAAGTAAAGATGATTATCATTACCTGGAATCTTACATACTAAACATTTATTTTTATTTTTTCCAATAGATTGGAGGAAGAAAAACACTCTGAACATGACATATAAACGTACTAAAATCACAAAGAAACTAAAGTTTTTTTTAAGAAAAGAAGCTTAAGTTAATTACCACCCAAAAGATGAAACTTTTGGAAGGGAAACCATACTGTTGGAAAATTAATTTGGCTTTCATGTCGCGAAGGTCTATTATGTAAAGTGAAAAGAAGAAAGACCTTTATATAAATCTTATTTGTAGATTTTGGAAAATCACATCATATGGTTCCTACAAATATTCTTTCGTGGACATTAATTAGTATGAAAATTAAGGGTGCATGATCCATATATAGACACTACAAAAAATATGATCCAAAAAGAAAAATGAAATATAAAAATAATTAGAAAAACTACAAAAGAAATCTTTCATAACAATTGGATAAGATCAATGATCCGTCGTCCACCCGTATTTGATTTTTTTTTTTTTAGTTTTTTAGATAAATTGACTAAACATATTCAAAAAGATTTACCACCATGCTATTTTAAGCCGATATTATTTTATTATAAGACGAAATAAGAGATGTGTTATTATTTACTTCGAGTTTTTGGAGGAATACATTAGAGTTTATGTTGATATTGGCTTGAAGTACTAATACAACATGGTTTAGTCTCCTTGTACAACTTTGATAGGTTTCAGTTTCTAGTACAACTCTGATACCTTAGTGTATATATAAGTAGGGTTGACCATTAAGTTGGTAATCTAAGGTAATGTCTTGAGTTGGTGAGCGTGAGAGAGTTGGAGGCTTGACGTTGGTGTAATCTTCTGAGTTTAATAAAATCTCTGTGTTCTCTCGTGTGGACGTAGGCATATTGCCGAGCCACGTAATTCTCTATGTCGATCGCGTGCATATGTTGTTTGTTCCCTGCGTTTGCTTTAACAGTTTAAATGCTTAAATTTGTGTAGAACCAAGATTGAATACATTATAAGAAAAAAGACTCAATACGTGCATTATAAGTTTGTGAATATTAAAGATCGATATTCTGGAGTAGTAAAATTAGAGAAATAAAAGTTCTTGTTTTCTAAAGTTACTCATTTTGATAATTGGAAACAATTATAAAGAAAATGATATGATCATATTGAGAATAACAATATACACAAGGCTCCATGAATCCAAATGAAATTCCAATTGATCAAGATACTTTCTCTGAGTCCTTCCCTGTTTGGGATTCAGGCTACCTTGGTTGTTTTATCCATCCACAAAACTGATCCATTTTGGTCGATAGAAAGTTTTTTAGAGTCTAAACAATTTTAAGTTGGAAGTGTAATCTTTTGATAATTTTGGCAATTCAGAATTGGCACCAGATTGCAACTACTCAATGGGGCATTCTCACAGCGTTCCCAACTATTATGCTGAGGATCTCAATCGACAGAGGTGAAGAAGTCTCCTTTTTGGATTTATATGTTTTCTTGTAAAATGTTGATTCTTAGCCGTTTAGTTTGCCAGTGATTCTTAATTAGTAGTTCTTTTTTTTTTTTTTCATGTGATTCTCTTTTAATGATAATTAATCAATAATAGAGCTTTATATACTATAGGTCCCTTTTTTTCTTAATACTATACAACCAGGTAGCCCAAAACATGCTCCACCAAACCAAAGCATTGGTTGGTAATTGTTTGGTCTCTAGCTTATGAAGGACTAATTATCTAGTGATAAAATATGCTCAAAAGCAGTGGTCGATATGACACATCATCCAAATTATATTGATGGCTTTTCCTCTTAACTTATTGCAGACTCTCTTAGTCTTGAAATTATATATATATATATACTAGTTTCAGGACGTGCTACGCACGATTGACCCGCTTGCTTTGCTCGCGGAAATTAATTTCTAAGAATTTATTAATAAAAAACAAAATTGTAATTAAAATTTAAAAATTAGAAAGACAAGTACCTTTTTTAGCTTATCAATATTCTCTAATGTGATTGAGATAAGATGTGAATGAAAAACAAGCTAGTCATGTTAGGAAATTACTTCCTAAAAAAAAGGAAACAAACAAAAAAAAAAACACAAGTGGTTTGACCCATCAATTTGTGAACACTTGCTTGTGGAGATTCCGTAGAATTGTTTATAAAGTTCAATCTTTACCTCAAACTCTATAGATAGAAATGATAACTTTGAAATTATGAATGTAAATAATTGAATTAGTTGGGATTAAAGCTTTAGACACCTTCTTTTTTTCACATGATTAATCAGAATTTTTTTCATTCAAATTTCTTCTGGTTTTTGGATTTGTTCCACCTTTGAACACCTTCAAACCACCTTCTTATTCTCCTCTCTCGGATTCTCTCTTCTTCACTGTTTATATATATATATATATGTATATATAAAAAAAACCGAACCTTCTCCTTTCTTCATCACACAATCAACAACCAACCACAACAACCCCTCCCAATTTCAATTTCAAATTCATAGAAAAAACCAGTCCCACAGTAATTGAAATCAAAAATTGAAATATTATCTCACCTTCAACTGTTCTTCAACAACGCCACCAACACTCACGACTCTCCTTGAATTTGATCTCCAACCGATACAATGTTCATATAAACTGATTTGCCCCAAAAACAAGTGCACACTCCAATTTCGAAGTCTCCCTCAATTTATCAACCTCTCCGTCTCCGTGTAATGGATTGATGAGAAGGAGTTTGTGTATTGGATTGACGAGAAGGACTTCATTCGAAACACGAGCGAGTGATCAATTGAAGACTGAGAGAAAGAGAAAGACAAAGAGAAAACCGTGTATTGGATTGATGAGAAGGAGTTCGAGATTGATTTGGAGATAAAAAAAAAGGTGTGGTGGATTGATAAGGAGTTAGAGTTTAATTTGGAGACAAAAAAAAATGTTAATTTGGAGATGAAGAAAAAAAAGAAATATGGGAAGGTACGTTGCCCATCAAAACAACATCTAAAGAAAAAAAAGATTAGTATTGGCATAATTGTGTATAGCCTAATCTAATTGTGTAGCCTAATCGATATATTGATCGGCACTAATATTAGTTAGCACCGACTTGCTATTTTGTTAGTAAACTATAAATTAGGAACTTTGTTATCTAAAAAATAAGATCGTATATAGTTCAATCATATTTTCGAAACTTAGCCAATCTACATCTATACGTATATAGTCTATATCTAGTCTACATCTATACTTATCCTCCTATTTGTTAGCAATAGATAGCTATTTAATAGCTAGCCGATTTAATAGCTATTTGTTATTCGTGCTTTTATATATACGGCGAGGGACAAAAAGGTAAATTTGATTACGACTCAAAAATTTGTTATTCGTGCTTTTATATATATGATAGATATATACATATATATGTATATACATACATTTCTGCCTTGATTTCTTCTCTAATGCTCTCTTTGTAATTTCATTTTTGCAGTTTGAAGAGAAAAAGAGGTGCTCCAAGGCCGGAAAATATAGGATCTTCTGCTCCAGGTATATTCCGAACGCCATGTACGTTGCAGTGAACCTTTTGCCAGCCTATGGTCTTTTCTTCATTAAGTTTTCTTATATGTTTCATTAAAAATAAAAATTCATTTTTTTTTCCGAGATGCAGCTCAAATAAGAGCGGAAACGAAGATCGTGTATCGCTGCAACAATGCAACAAAGACATTACAGGGGAACTTCGCCTTATGCTTATCGAACCTCCTGGCTTCGAGATGTGCAGGGCATGCTTCTCTCTTGGACTTGGAGGTAGTGCAACTTAACAGAGATGAGTTCTTAGGCCAATCAAGGAGAAACTTGAGTCCCAAACTTTTATTACTTTTGTGGCAATGCATTGTTTGTGTTGTCACTCTTTAATCATCAAAACAAGACATTGCACCCAGAATGCACATGCAATCACCTATGGTCTGTTTGTGCATGCATCCATATTTCCTTTAGTAGAAAGATCACCGCATCAAAGTCATCACTGCAGTGCATTTACTATAGTATCTCAATAAAGTACTGTTTTGGCCAAATTTTGAGACTTCTTGTGTATGGATGGTATGTTCAAGTTCAACAAACTATCATGACTAATTCACTCAAACATGAGACCATTTCAAAGATAAGACCTTATAGCTAGAGAATGCAGAGCATTTGTGCATAAAGAATCATATCTAATCTCACTGTTCAGTTTGTGTACAATTAGGTAACAAGAATTCATAATCTTAGCCACTGATCTCCATCAATGAAATTCATGCCCAAATAAGGCTTTGCTTCCTCATGTCTCAACTGCCTTGACCATGTCACCCTTCCCTTTGTATCAGCTCCTCTGCCGCTGCACTTGTATTCTCCGAACTGAACTGTCCTGAAGATCGAAAATCGATAGACATAAACTTCATTAATCCTCCTCAAAAAATTTTCGTAATCATACACATACGCGTACTGTTATTTGGTTTTTGGTGATGTGTTGTATACCTTCTTCTAGTTTGGTCTCCCCAGTCACTCCATCCCAACGGCTCAACAATGCTACTCAAATCAGAATAGGAATACACTACCCTTGAGTAGTTCCCCCAAGCCCTGCCCAAGTAGACATTCCCTGTTCCATTTACCGTGCAATTCAAGAATGAGAAGCCTGTGTTCTCCTTAGCTGAATTCCTATGCGATGCCGCAATTGCTCCTGATTCTGTAGCAGTTGAATGAAGAACACACTCCTACTTTAACATGAAAAATATTCAATAAATTAAACCTAGAAAAAAAAATTGGTTGGTCTTCGAAGATGTAATGCTATCTTAAGTTACCTTGTAGAGTGATCTTGCATTGCCAAAGATGAAGTCTATGCATCCTCTTATGTAACACTGATAGAAGTAATGTGTTCCACTAAGGTCCAACAGAGTGTCCTGTGACCCCAAGATCTTCACCTTGAAAAACATGGATTTGTTCCCGGCTACCCTCAATGCTACCGCTTGCATTCCAGTCCCTCCTGGCACCGCTTCAACGGTATTCTGCGAGATAGTTCAATGGCAAGGGTCAATTAGCTAGGACAAGCCACAGCGTCATTCATCATTAACAAGTACTGATGGTGTGGCATGTTAATTACCTTGATAGTGATCTCGGTGGCACAAAAGTAATCCGATTCTACATCGACAGTAGCTGTGTTGAAGGTCCCAGTTTCCTGCCCATTCGGATCTCTATCCGAAGCTTTAGTATGCGAGGAAATCACGGTATCGGAACTTCGATTCCCTATGAACGAAATGTAAGGCTTGTCTGTTGGAACAACTATCCTTTCACTGCAAATCATCATTCAAAACAGGCCAAAACAGAGCGTAGTTAGTCCCCACAAAGAGAATTCACTCGAGGATACACAGAATTTATTAACTCCACTCACTTATAAACTCCGGGGAGAATCAAAATTTTCACCCTTGACGTGTTATTGTGTGAGACCAAATCAATGGCCCCTTGAACCGTAACTGAATCGCCACTCCCATCTTTAGCCACAACTAAAACTCTACTGCCGTTCTCCCCTTCATTCATCTTCAACTTATTCCACACATACTCCTCCACCCTCATGTCTTCCCAAGTGATATAACTCGCCGGAGGAAGCTTGTCGCTGGCAGAGAAACCCCATTGAAGAACAAAGAGAACAACCATGACATGCCTTATTAAAACTGAATAGTCATCCATGGTAGTTTTTGTCAAAAGGGTACCCAGGATGGGTGTAGAAGTTAAAGAGGCGAGGAGAAGGGCGAGAAAGAACTGAAGAGATCATACATTGGGGGAGCGTCGTTGTTTTTATTGTGATGTGATTACCATAGAGTGTTTTCAAGTGTTGGAAGATGAACTGATTTTACAAAAAGAACACGAGAGGAGTCACGACGAGTGAGCCTAGTGAAAGAAAAAAAGTAGAGATTAGTGGGCGAGTGGTGGTTGATGGTTAGTTCAGAAAACAGCGGTTATGTTTTTCATATAAAACCTGAAAAGTCACATTTAGCGAGAACCTGTTTGGTTCCTCAAAACGTTTGTGACCTTTGACGTCAAAAAGGTTTTAAATTGCATCCAATCTACTATTACTACTAGTTAGGGGTGGGCAAACCGCGGTTTGGTGGTGAAAACCATCAAACTGCCACCAAATCGAAGGTTTGCGGTTTGGCCGTTTTGCAAACCACCACCAAACCGCAAAACCTCAAAACCACAATCAAACCGACCGCGGTTTGCGCGGTTTGATCGGTTTGGTTTTGCGATTTTTTTGCAACACATTTTCAGCAAAAAAAGTCACACATTCCATACGATCCCATCAACAAAATATATATGTTCATAAATGACTATCTACCAAAAACACAATAATATACATACTCAATTAAAATTATGAGTCTAAGATCATTTTGAAAGTTAAAACAACAAGAAAAAGCTTCAACTTTATTTCAATACATTCCAAGTTTAGGGGTGGTTTTTGCGGTTTGGTGAACCGCGGTTTTTTGTAAATGAAAACCACCACCAAACCGTGGAATTGTGGTTTTCAAGTTTTCTAAACCTCCCCCAAACCGCAAGTTAAAAAAAACCAGACCAAACTATGCAATTTGCACGGTTTGAGCGGTTTGGACGGTTTTGTGGAGACCAATGCCCACCCCTACTACTAGTACTTACGCCTCATGGATTGATAGGTATAGCAGTGGCAGTAGTAGTACCAAATGGAGGCCAAAGTCACGTTGCCTTTCAAATTAAGCCTATAAATTTTCCTGGTGTTTTTCCAAAAGTAGGGTTGGTTTACAATTAATTTCACAAAATAGGGAGGTTTTTTTTTATTACTGAAGTAGGCAATAACGCCTTTTGAAAAGGCGTTATTGGGTGTGGTTGGTTTGGTTGGCGGTGAGGTGGCGATGACGTGGAGGCAATTTGTACAGATAGCGCCTTTTGAAAAGGCGTTATCTGTACATGTGGCCGCCACGTAACCGCCACCTCACCGCCAACTCACCAACATATGATAACGCATTTTCAAAAGGCGTTATCAGTAGGAAGTCATGGCGGTGACGTGGCGGTGATGTGGCAGGCCGAATACAGATAGCGCCTTTTGAAAAGGCGCTATATGTACACGTCGCCGCCACGTCACCGCCACGTCACCAAATGGACTCGCCTATTTTTCAGCCACCGCCGCTGCATGTCCGCGACGCGACGTCCCATGCGACGTTCTTTGTTAGTCTGCGTTGTACTCGGCCGCTCCGTCCCTCGCCGCTGGCCGTCGTCGTCGTCGTAGTCGAGCGATCTCGACAATTACAACCAAATGAGTTTATATTTGTATAAAAAAGAAACCAATTTTGAATATATATATATACATTGGTTTCAACCTTCAACTTTATTTTCTAAACCTAACCTAACTAAACTAACTAACTAACTAACTAACTAAGTAAGTAACTAAGTAACTAAGTAAACTAAACTAACTAACTAACTAACTAACCAAAGTAAACTAAAGTAACTAACCTTAAGTAACATAACCAAACTAAACTAATTAACAAACTAAACTAACCTTAACTAACTAACCTTAACTAACCAAAATAACTAACCTAACCAAACTATACTAACTAACATAACTAACTAACTAACTAACTAACTAACTAACTAACTAACCTAACCTAACTAAACTAAACTAAACTAAACTAACTAACCTTAGCTAACCTAACCAAACCAAACAAAACTAAATAAGTAAGTAACCTTAACTAAACTAACTAACCTTAACTAACCTAACCAAACTAAACTAACTAAATATAACTAACTAACTAACTAACTAACTAACTAACTAACTAACTAAAAACTAAACTAAACTAACCAACATAAAATAACCTAACCTAACCTAGCCAACAAACAACTAGCTCGATAGTTACTTGTTAACAACCTAACCTAACGTAACTATGTGAACTAAACTCGAATAACCTAACCTAACCTAACTATGTAAACTAAATTAACTAAACTACACTAAGCAACATACCCTAACTCAACTACACTAAACTAAATTAACCTCAACACCTAAACTAAACTAACTTAACTAACTAAGCTAATTAACCTAACCAAACTAAACTAATATAACCTAACCACCTACACCTAACTAACTAAGCTAACCACTTATGTTAAATTAAACATATAATCTAAACTAACTTAACAAACCAAACTAACTATTGAAGTGTAATCACAGATACAACATTATAATAATATGAAAAACATGAGAAATATGTTTTTTCAATGAGAAGGTTGTATACACGTACTCCGTTAACCCAATATATAAGTTATCTACAAATCACCATGACATCAAGAAACTCATCATGCAGGTCTATTTCGGCGGTTACGTTGACGTTGTTGCTCGGTGATGCAAACCGGACGTACTCCTTGTCTAGTTGGACGTTGTGTCTGTACATCCGGTTGAGGTTGTTGAGGTGGCTGGTCTTGCATTGAATTACGTCGAGTAGATTGATGCGTTTCCTCTGGTGCTTCACTCGACTCACCTCTGTTACTCATGCTCCCAAAAATAGGAGGTGGAACCATCCCAAAATATTGGCTTCCTGTATGGGGTTGGGGGAAAGGAACATGAGGCTGCGGCATGGTCAACAAGTTCATAAATGAGGGATCTCCACCATATGGCATATTGTAAGTATGAGGAGTAGGAGTATATGGACTAGGCATGTACTGAGGCAGTGACGGATACATTTGAGGATGAGGCATTCCATGGTCCACATATGAAGATGACGGCCCAGGTGCGTATGGATCAAAATAGTAAGGAGGAAGATTCACGCTCGGCGGCCTGGGTACAAACATTTGTGGTTCTGCTTGGGGTGTGGACGATGCATGAATGTACCCATGAGAAGAATGAGTTGGTGGGGATGATCGTTGGCTACTCTCGCCAACAGTTTCTGTTCTACCCACTCTCGAACGAGATGTACGTGCTGGAGGAGAACGTATGCTACTCTCTGCACCAATCTCAGTCTGGTTAGATGGACGTGGTGGACGAGGACGTCTGGTTCGTTCCCGCACAGTCTCCGGTCGTGTCCGTCTTCTTCTCACCTCTATGTTTGGTTCGCCCTGATCGTCTTCTTCATCTTCCTGTTCAATATCCTCATTTATGCCTTGTTCGTCGTCATTTCCGTCATGCGAAAGATTAGACCGTTGCCTTTCATCATCTTCATCTAAAATTTTAATCCCTTCATCAATCGCCGCAAGACCTTGCTCATACCCATCCTCGATAAACACTCGCCTCAGTCGATGCACCAAGTTACGCTGATATACAAAATATAAGAGGTCAAAGCACGCAATATAAATATTGGATGTTCGAGGAAAATAAATAGTTAGGAGATTACCGAGTAGTCACGTAACGCCCCGTCGTGTCCAATGAATCTCCTAGTGCCCGAGCGATACCACGTCATGTATTCTTCGTGATCGTGGCCTTCATTAACTGCCGCTGTGGCAATGGTGTCCCCACGATGCTCCCACATGTGTATGTATCTTGCGTGAAAAGTCACCCAATTTTCATGATGATGTCCACGCAATTCGAGGCGGTGCAGTTGGGCGTCGTAAGCACAATTAGGTGACACCACTTGTACCATGCCGAATTGTCTCATAACCCTTTCTGGTCGATGCCACTCCACAATGTGGAAACAAATAAGGGGACACGTCGATAGCCAACTCCCGTGACCATTTGTACAGAAATCGGGAAGAGACCCCATGAGTTCAGTATATGGTTGCCATACCACATCATCCTCATGCCTTTGCGAGTCGAGTGCATCACGGTAAGACGATACGACGTGCGTCGCACTTTGTGAAACCGAAAATGCATCGAGCCATCTGCGTAGAAAACAATAAGTTAAGATAAATGGAATTGGACAATATTTTTTATCAAATTAATGCCAAAACGACTTTTATACCTGTGTCCCAGTGGAACGTCCATAAGCATATTTTGGCCATCGACCGTTCGCGGTTGAGCTCTAGAAACACGTGAGCGTCGCGGTGCTATGAATGGAAATATGTCCCATGCCCACGCTTGTACAAGAATTGACGCGCCAAAGCAACCTCATGTGCCCTGCGCGAGATCCGCGACACAACTCCTGTACAAATAAGCCAAACATGCACTCCCCCAACTATATTGTCCAAATACTTGGAAATCCTCCAAAGAATGGTAGGAACATCAAATGGACGAATCGATTAGACTTGTCGGTGAAAAGACAACCACCGATGAGTTGTAGTATGTACGATTGAACGTACCGTTGGACCGACTCCTCATCGCTATCATCATCTATTGATGGTACGTTACGCTCAAGCCAATCGACCTTAAGTTTACATCCAACGACGTCATCTCCACCAGGAGTTCGTCCAAGTAGCCTCTCACAAGCATCAGCATAGTCTGCGTCCGTCGTTCCCGTCACAGGCATACCTTCGATAGGTAATCCAAGTTGTACCTGCACGTCTTGAAGTGTAATGGTGCATTCCCCACAATGCATGTGAAATGTATGCGTCTCGGGCGCCATCTCTCTACAAACGCAAAGAATCAAAGCCCAATCAAGGCTGAAAAATGCTACCCGAGATATCCCATAGAACCCACTGGAACGAAGATATGGGATCATCCTAGAATGATACTGCATCGTTCGATCAACGACCCCACGTCTTCGACGTACACGCATTGTTTCGTACACCTTGTAATTGATAGTGTATTAATGTATGTTTTTGATACATTATTGATGTAAATTTGACGTATTGATGTAAAAAAGGTTACCTCGCCCTTCCATGTTCGCGTTGATCTGTGTGTAGATTGGAGTTGCAATAGTGATGGATCAGAAGGTCCTGGATCCATTGCAGTACAACTACAACTAATGTTAGAAAAATAAAATGAGTGTTGTACGCAACCAAACGATAAGTAATTAATAAATGTTCACACAAAAACACACGACGAAAATGCTCATAAGCAACATATGTACGAACTTAAGTTACTTCACACAATATACAAAATCGACTATAGGTTGTCATTGGATGGTTGAGGTCTCCTTGGACAATTTTTTTTGTTATGTCCCTCTAAACGACATATACCACACCGATTCTTCCTAGTTGGTACTCGTTCACGGTCTTTATTTGGACATGTTGTTCTTCTATGTCCTTCTTGATGACAAATCCCACATTGCAAAGGTCTTTGGACATTAGGAAGATCCATCTCGGTATGTCTACGCGATCCCTTAGGTCTCCCTCGGCCACGTCTGCGCCTGGGGTCGGGTATGATTTTCGTCCCAAAAGTCGGCCAATACTTCTCATCTGGGATGGCCTTGAATTTGTACGAGTAGCACTGTGCGTACACATCTAACCTATAGTATGGCTCGATGAACTGCGCGTAGCTCACTCGAATCAACGCACATGATGCTAACACGTGTGAGCAAGAGAAACCAAACGACTGCCATTTATTACAACTGCACACCCGGTCCTTTAAGATGACGACTTGTGTGTTGTTGCCTTTATGCATGCGATCTCCATGTCTTCCAGTCTGCACTTGGAACTCACCAATGTCTCGATTGATCAACGTGACGTGATGCCTCCTTGCGGATTTCTCATACTTCGTGAGTTTCTCCATGACATATTCCGTGTACACTTGTCCGTTTGAGATTGCCGCATTGATTTCCTGGTTGCGTTGATCGTGGTACGTCACCAATCTGTAGTATATCATTTGAGTCAACGCCGTAATTGGCAAGAATCGAGCACCCTTCAAGACCCCGTTAAAACACTCTGCAATTTTCGATGAAACTCTAGTAAGTAATATTGGTTCGTCGAATATTTACTGTATTAGAGTGCAAAGAATAAATTGTATTTTGTACTTACCAACACCATTAGAATTCATCCATCCGTACCGCATGCCTCCGTCGTGCGATTGGGTCCAAAGTTCTTTGGGGATGACATTGACATATTGCGAGCATTGTGGCGTTCGTGAAGATAAGTATGTGAAACGCTCCATGCACGCAATAAATTTTCGTTCTTGATGTTGAACAATTTGCTCGACCAAGGAGTACTTTCGGGGGACAACATTTTTGAAGTGTGTGTCGAAATTACTAAGCAAGTGTCGCAAGCAATAACGGTGGTACCACTTTCGGGGACAAAAGCCGTTGATTGGGATGTTGACCGCCTCAAAATGCCAGGGGTGACGATCGAAATAACGCATATCCCTTCTCTATACATCACGTGTTTGCGCGGCATGCGCAAAAACCACCCCACGAATCGATTGATTCGGTTTACGCAACGACAAATGCAAGCGGTAATATGTGACCATTTCCATCAACGAGATAACGCAATCATGAGCTTCCCATTTGTATCGCCATATAGGAATGTCGCGTCAATCGAAGCGAGAGCCTGCAAAACTTGAAAGCATGTATTGAAGCTTCAAATGCGAAAAACACACGACGAAATTGTGGAGACGCGGTACTTATTTCATCATCATGCCATTGTCTGTGTGACCACTCGATTCTTGTCCCCGGACTCTTACTCCTCACCGCCGCCAACCATCTTGGTAATTGAGCGTACGACTCATCCCAATCTCCAAAAGCCCATGCAATTGCTTTCCTCTTGGCATCCTACATTAGCTTGTAGCTGACTTCGTGTCCGTATTTTTTCTTGATTATTTCTATTAATGTTTTGATCGTGACACCTTGATCGGTCTTGACGACGCTTTGGATCTCTCGCGCCATCATGTTGGCGTCAAGTTGGGCATGACCGAGTTCTACGTTGGGATTAATACACGTGTGCGGTACGTCTAACTGTGTTATCTCCCATAATAGTGTTTTCTTTCGGAAACATGCGCGAAGACGCCACATACACCGTGTTGTGGAAATCGCACTTAATCGCCCACGAAGTTGTAGTCGATTCCATCACATGGTATTGACAATGTCTATTAACATGCCACACTTTAACGGCATGTTGTAAATCGTTTTTATTGTCAAAACACATCCCTATCTCCAAATCGAAGTTAGGGATGTCCCCCAAGTTGGCTTATGGGAATGTTGGGTCGTAGTTGAATTAGCCACCTCCCATCGATTTCGTTATATCCCGGTATTGGTTGGTGAACTTCATCGTCACTAGCTTCCTCCAACATAATCTCTTCATCGATAGCAAATTGCTCATCATCTTCGACATTCTCCGCACCGGAGGATCATATCTTGGATCATACGTACAAACGTTAACGTCATCCCAAAACGCAACGATGGAACTTCTTCGTTGTGATGCGTTTCCTCATCGGTTTCGTTATTTTCGTCGTCGTTATCGTCATCGTCGGTATATGCATTATTATCTTCATGTAATGGAGCAACGAACCCTCTCTTTGCGCGCGACCTCATCCGGTGGGGATTGCATGTGCGATCTGTCCATGTCTAGTAAGTTTGCGTCGGCGTGCCATTACGTTCGTCAAGAACTTGCGAATGAATCGTACGATTTTGAATTGAGTCGATGACTCAAATGTTAAATATATATCAACCGTTGCGGTCTTTGGTAATTTGTCCACCGTCTCCCACATCAAGTCGAAGTGTGTCGCATCATTCAACAACACAGAACGTAATAATGTGAGCCTCCGGGAGAGGCATCATGTGGCGATAAGTCATATGAACTATAGTATCCGTCGATGAGATAGGGAACGCGTTACAAACGTCATCAATCATTTCACGAGCACTAGACCCAAACTTCACCCACAACACTACGATGTGGGTGAGGTATCTGTGATGCCATTGACCCCATTAACAATGGAGCCGTACGCATAGAATAGAATAGAATAGATGTTTCTTTGTGACATGCCCTACATAATGTTTTGAAATTGGATGTAAAGATGTTACGAGACAATTGCACAAATTTGTTAAGGGAATTAGTTGACAATCATGTGGTGATAAAGCGCAATCGAACTTTCGATGTAGAAGATCGCAATAATAGCGCAACTACGAGCATACTCATTCTTTCGCACTTACATTTTACGTGTAATAACGTTCAATAAAAAACATATCAACCGTTCTTCATAAACAAAATACATATGTCCCTATATATCATGCAAACCATAACCTAACCTAAATAAATTATTATGAAAATACTAAATTAATGAACTTACTTGTTTCCTCCGCTTTTCCTCTTCAACGAAATATTCCTGCAATAACATTGTATTTTCGTTAGTTTAGAACACAAAAGAGTATAATAAATCGGCTATAACAAAACTAAACATAACATATAAAAGTAAACCTTTACCCAAATAACGAGTCATAACTTTGACCTAACCTAAGTCAACTAACAAACCTAACCTACTAACGATGAGTTACCTCAAATTGCCAAACAACGAAGTTCATAAAACTAATCACGAGTTAACTATCCCAAATAATAAATGAAAACTAACCTCAAATAACTTAACTAACTAAGTTAGCCTAATCTACCATAAAATAACCAATTACCCATGAGAACATAACAAAGATGGTATATTTAGGATAGAGTTTGACTATATGTCCTCAAAAATGTTTTGAAAACGTAGATAGAAAATAAGACAATTTTCTTTATATATATATGCTCAGTTAACAGCATTAACCAAAAAAATTCTACAAACCTAATTAAGGAGCGTATTACAAGCTAAAATTGCCCAACAACATACCTTAATTACACTAATCACAATTAACTAACCCAAGTAACCGTAGCAAACATGTACCCAAATAATAATTGAAAACTAACCTCAAGTAAGTTAATTAACTAACGTAACCTGATCTAAAATAAATTACCCAAAGTGTGTGAACCAATCGTAACCTAAAATAACATAATAAAACATAAACATATCCAAAAAACCACAAAAACACAAAAGTGTGGATGTGTTCATGAAACTTAAGTGGATCGCAACGAATTCAAAGTCTAAATGAGCTTAGTCTACTATATATATGGATTCAAAAATTTAGGGGCTTTCCTTAACATAAAATATAACATATATGTTTGTGGAGTTTTGTGTATTGGAGGTAGGTGCATCATGGGGGGAATCATGCGTTGAATCAGGGATGCACATGATTGGCCGTGTTAAAACTGGCGACTCTCTATTACTTTCGGTCATATAGTAATTCTAGCTTCTTATTAGCACGCATGCAGTTAGGTGTAATTGCGATTCAATATTGATTTGCGAATTAACAACACCTATGTCACTATATATTAACAATGTAAACAACCTAAAATATACTAACCTAAACAAATTTGGCAAACATATCTTGCAACATTGTGATAACTAAACAAACTACATTAACTAAACTAACTTACCAAAATTAACCTAAATACCTCAATTACCTAAACTAAACTAACCAAACTAATACATAAACTTAAACTAACTTAAACAAACTAACTAATCAAACTAACTAAACTAACTAACCTTAAGACCAAAAATAACGCAACTTAATTGACTTAACAAACTAAACAAACTAACTAAACTAAATTAACCAAACTAAACTAACTAACCTTAACAAACATAAATACATATAATAAACTAAACTAAACTAAACAAACTTAACTAACTAAACAAACTTAACTAACTAAACTAACCACCAATACCTAAACTAAACTTCTAACCTAAACTAACTAAACTAACTTAAACAAACTTAATTAACTAAACATACCTCCTCCTTCGGTAAATTAACTAAACTAACTTAAACAAACTAAATTAACTAAACTTAATTAACTAAACTTATTTAACTAAACTCACTTCAACAAACTAACTAAACTAAACTTAACTAACTAAAAGAAACTAAGTAAACTACACTTAACTAACTTAAACAAACTTAATTACCTCCTCCTTCCACTCCACTTTTGGGATTCTCTGTGTATATATGGCCGTTCCTCCGCTCTCTCCTCTCCTCATTCTTGCCGGAGATCCCTCCTCCGCCTTTCTGTTGGGCCGCATTGTTCTTCCTCCACGTACCATGCGCATGCTCCAGCTGCTGCTTGAGAGCGCGCTCCTTGCTCCGGTGACCCCGTCGCACCTCCTCTCCTTCGTCTCCGCCGCGCGTATGCACCGCCGCCATCAAAAATCGCAATACGATCGTCTCCTTCTTCCTCCTCCTCGGTGTCTCTCTCCACGGATCGCTCCCACCCTCCCCTCCTTAAATAGCCGCCCCCCCCACTCGCCACGATAAACCCGTGACCTACCGCCCCCCCTACCCCCTACCCCTACTCTCACGGGAAAGCCGAAACCGACGCAGAGATTCTCTGCGTCGGTTTCGGGAAGACGACAGTGGGGTGCATATTTCGGGAAGACGACAGTGGGGTGCAGATAGCGCCTTTTGAGAAGGCGCTATCTGCGCCTTTTGAGAAGGCGCTATCTGCGCCCCTTTATCACGGGTTTCCCCGGTCCACGTGGATCCACGTGGACCGGGAAAACCTTCTTTGTCCACGTGGACACTGATAGCGCCTTCGCAGAAGGCGCTATCAGTGCACATGTCCACGTCGGTCCACGTGGACATGTCGACGTGGACATGTACATTGATAGCGCCTTCGCAGAAGGCGCTATCCGATCCACGTGGACCGGGAAAACCATATGTTGTCCACGTGGACACTGATAGCGCCTTCGAAGAAGGCGCTATCAGTGTACATGTCCACGTCGGTCCACGTGGACATGTCGACGTGGACATGTACACTGATAGCGCCTTCTGTGAAGGCGCTATCAGTGTCTCCACAAAAAAAAAAAAAAATTTGGCCACGTCACATGCCACGTAGATGGCGCCTTCCCACAAGGCGTTATTGCCTACTCCCCGGAATAAAAAAATGTTCACCCCTAATTTCCTCATTAAAACTAAATACATGTGTACTTTGGTGAATTAGCCGAATTTTCCTACTACAACAAATTATGCATTTAGCAACAAGCTTGACAGCGACACAAGGAAGTTTTATTGCTAAATAATATTTATAGCAACAAATCATTAATTTCGTATCTATATATCATAGCAACAATTTTTTTCGTTTCAAAAATCCATCTTAGCAACTAAGCAATTTCTTTCGTTCCTGTTATTATGGTAATCAAATAGAGAAAAAATAAAACAGTCTCAAATTTTTTGTTGCTAAGATAGCACATTTTTAGGAACAAAAAAACCCTTGTTAAGCCAAAACGTAGGGATCAATTAGAAGACGTCGCGAGAGTCTCGTAATCACATTGTCGCACAGTCGCGCGAGCACGCTTACACGTACGCAAAAGTCGCACTCGCACGAGTCTCTCAATCGATCGACACCTCTCTCTCTCTCTCTCTCGGGAAAAACCCTAACGTTCACGACGACCCTCTGATCTCTCTGAATCGCGATGACTCTCTGATCTCTGGTTTTCGCTCTCTCAATCGATCTGCGACTCACACTCTCGGCGTCAGCTATTGCGACGACGACTTCGTATCCATCTTCGATGGTTCGTCTCAACATCGGTAGGGCATCCATCCTCTTATCTTCAATTCCTCTATGCTTTTCGCGCATTCATCACTCTTCGTCTCTAATTAGGTCTTCAATCTAGAGTTTTTGTGAGCGAAGCTTCGATTTAATTGAATGAAAATGATAGATCGGACTCTTTGATTGGTAGAGATTGGTAGTAGTTGGTTCCGCATGTTGAATCTGTGTTGAGCGAGCTTGTAATGCTCAGATTCCTCTAATATTTTTGGCTTCTTTAATATTGATTATTGAAACTGGATCGATTGTTGGAATCATGGAGATCTTGTGCTTATGTGTGTGTTTTTCTCTGAAATTCAAGGTGAAAGTTGCTGATGCGTATAAGGAGATCAAGGGGTTGTTCGATCATCTCTGTTCTTCTTGTAGGTTTGGTCGTTGTTCGATTTCCTATCAATGCAAAGTGTATCTAAGTCTTAATAATTTTTTATTTTTGGTGGCGAATTGTCATGGGTAGAGTTGCATTTGCTTTTGCAAGCTCTCTCTCTAGAATTTTGCTCTTTCTAGTTCATTAATGAAGAAATAGAGCCGCATTTGCGTAGATCAAAGAGCTCGTCAATGGTAGAAATGTTAAGACTTAATTATATCAGCCTAAACAGGTATTCAAAACTTCATCGTGCAATTACTTAAAGTTGGGACATTGTTATTAGTACTAGTGGAAATATGCATGCAGGGATGACCCAAACAAGTATTTAAAACTTCATAGTGCAATTACTTAAAGTTGGGACTAGCAATTAACTAAA
The DNA here is from genome assembly GCA_039657325.1 of Stephania cephalantha. Taxonomy (NCBI): domain Eukaryota; kingdom Viridiplantae; phylum Streptophyta; class Magnoliopsida; order Ranunculales; family Menispermaceae; genus Stephania; species Stephania cephalantha. Next base: position 36,372,136 of record CM077571.1, read on the forward strand.
GTTTCCTAATTGAAATTTTAAAAATTAATTATTATAGATCATGACAGTATTGTAGCTAGTGACTGATAGCAACCCAAAGGCCTAAGAGTTGGGAACCAAGCCCAATTCCAAGTCCATAATGAAAGTGTACCAGAGGAAGCACCTGAGAGGCACAAGATCAGCACAAGGAAAGGCTGGACATAATTAGTTAGGTGGTCCCATAGGAGAGTTTAGAAGGGTCTTGGCATATGCCACACATTGTCTAGCGTAAGAGAGCCTTTAGTGGGTAGAGTAGGACGTATAAGAGGTGAGGCTGTTCACTTCTGGGGATCTTTTTACTAATTGTGTAATGTGGGGAAAGACCTTTTGGTCTTAGGGAGAAGAGTGAGTCACTCTTTCTCAATTAGGCGTTCTGGGCTCGCTGCATGTGTAACTTTTTTTCTCTGATCATCAATAAACACACGAGGCGACCCCCTCTTTCCTCTCGAGTTGTCTCGGATTCCATCATTGGTATCAGAGCATTTCAGCTATGGCGCCCATGGTGGACTCTCGAGTCGATGTGTTGGAGGTGGAAATGAAGAATACGAAGGTCTCCATGGGAGAACTCAGATCTGCTGTCGATGCATAGCGATCCACCATGGAATCGCAGTTTCAAGCCTTGTCCCAGAAGATGGAAGTGCTACTCCACCAGCAGATGTCCAGTTGGAGAGACGAGTGGTGCTAAGGAGTCAGATCCACCAGATCTAGGGGTGCAACTGGAGTCCGTGATGGAGGGACGACTGGATCGGAGAGGAGTTCCATACAGATCTGGCCCAGATGTAAGGAAGATCAAGATGCCAACATGTGACGGGGACGAGCTATTGGATTGGTTGAACAAAGCTGAACATTACTTCGCCTTACATGAGATGACGGAGGTGTCAAAGCTCCGAGCGGCCCGGATTTGTTTAGTGGGAGCTGCTCAGATCTGGTTGCAGACGGAGGAATTGGAGAAGCCCTTCGAAAGTTGGACGGAGCTGTGTGCCCAGCTGTGTAGAAGGTTTACTGAGGCTAACCTTTTATATCTTCATCAACAGTTCTTCGCCATTAAGCAAGAAACAATATTCACTGAGTATCGAAAGAGGTTCAAACTCTTATCGCTGCATACGAAGGGGTTACTGGAGCCGTTCAAAATCGCGGTGTTCATTAACGGCCTTAAGGATCGCATCCGCCTGGAGATGCTCGTGGATCCACCGATGACGTTAGAGGTGGTGGTGGAACGGGCAGAACAGATAGAGAAGAAGTTCAGTGAAGGAGATGGGCTGGGAGGGGTGTCCTCAGTTGGGCCCAGTAATACTCCCAATTTGGGCCAACCCAATAAGTCCGAAGGCCGCCCACCCATATGGGTCTCCCACACGATCTCTGGGTCCACCAAGAGCCCACAATCTTCCCAACAGAAGCCCAGCTCTTCTGTGAGTTCTACTGCAAAGTCCAGTCCCTCTTCTTCTGGTTCTTCAAGCCCCATTTCATCTACAGCAGTCACGCCCAATGTATCCCCTCCGAAGTTCAAGCGATTGACCGAGACAGAGGCGAAGGCTCGACGAAAGCTGGGCCTCTGCTATCGCTGCGATGAGAAATGGCATGCCTCACATCGTTGTAGACCCAAGGTGTTGAACGTGATGTTGGTGAACGACGACACTAGCGACGAGTTCAGTGAGTCCCCACCTGAGAGCCCTGGGGAACAAGGGGAGTGCACCATCATAGAGCTCTCAGCTCATGCTTTGGAGGGAGTCCCGGACCCTTGCACGATTAAGGTACGAGGAGTTCTTATGGGCAGAGACGTGGTAGTTTTAATAGATTGTGGAGCTTCCCATAACTTTATTGCACCCGCGTTGGTTGAGTCCCTTTCCCTTCCAGTCTCCCTGACGGCGGAATATGGGGTTTACGTCGGAGGTGGTGCCCGACTCTCAGCTTCCGGGGTAATTGACATTTCAGGGTTTATCAATGGCACTGGATTTCTATCCTATTGCCATGAGGAACACAGATCTGATTTTGGGGATGACTTGGTTGAAATCTCTTGGGGTCACCATCATTGATTGACCGAATCTCACGATGTACTTTGATGTGGAGGGTAAACCAGTGGTGATACGTGGTGACCCAACTCTTCATCGAGCAATGGTGTCGTGCAAGGCAGTCCAACGATCGATCGACGATGTTCTGGGTTGCTTCTTAGTCGAATCTGCAATGCGTTGGTTCCGGTAGCACCAGTGGAGCAGATGGCAGTTGAGCCTTGCATTCAGTTTATTTTGGACTCCTTCACTGGTTTGTTCAAACCCCTTTCCAGTTTACCTCCACCTCGCTTTTGTGATCACTCTATTACACTAAGGGAGGGCTCGGATCCCGTCCATGTGAGGCTATACCGTTATCCACATGTTCAGAAAGCTGAAATCGAGAAGATGGTTTCAGAAATGCTTGCATCCGGGATCATTTAGCCAAGTAATAGCCCTTTCTCTAGTTCGGTTCTCCAGGTGAAGAAAAAAGACGGTAGCTGGAGGTTATGCGTGGATTATCGGGATTTAAACAAAAATACGATACTCGATCGATTTCCCATTCCCGACATTGATGATGCTTCTCGATGAACTCCACAGGGCAGAAGTCTTCTCCAAGCTAGATTTGCGCTCGGGCTATCACCAAATCAGGGTCAAAGCCGAGGATATCCACAAAACAACATTTCACACACATGAGGGACATTACGAATTTTTAGTCATGCCATTCGAATTGTCAAATGCTCCTGCCACCTTCCAATCATTGATGAAATTCAATTTTCAAAGGGGTCTTACGAAAATCAATTTTGGTCTTCTTTGATGACATTTTGGTATATAGCAAGACCATGAGTGACCACTGCAACCATCTATCACAGGTCCTCTCTATCCTTCAGCCTAACTCTTTGTTTATCAACTTAAAAAAATGTTGTTTTGCTAGGTCTCGGTTGGATTTTTTAGGTCACATTATCTCTAGCCAAGGAGTCACGACTGATGAGGAGAAGGTGAGAGCAATGGATGTCTGGCCACTTTCGGCATCTCCAAAGGAGTTACGTGGTTTTTTGGGACTTACTGGATACTATCGTCGTTTTGTGTGCGACTATTGACCCAACTGCTACGCAAGGATGCTTTTGAATGGAGTGATGAAGCTTCTTTTGCCTTCTCAAAACTCAAACAAGCCATGAAGGAGGCCCATCTCTCGCCCTCCCTAATTTTGAGGAGACCTTTGTGGTGGAGACCGATGCTTCAGGTGTCGGGGTGGGGGCTGTCCTATCACAATCGGAGCGACCTATTGCATTTTATAGCCAAGCATTATCCCCGAGGGCTCGCAACAAATCAGCCTACGAACGAGAGTTGATGGCAATTGTGTTAGCCGTGCAAAAATGGAGGCACTACCTACTTAGGCGACGTTTCTTGGTGAGAATTGACCAAAAAGTCTCAAATTCTTGTTGGAACAGCGTGAGATAGCTCCTAAATATCAACGCTGGTTGATCAAGTTGTTTGGTTGGCGGATGCACTTTCTAGATATCCCTCCACAGTTGAAATGCATTCTATTTCAATATTGTCTTTTGCTGACAATTCGGTGCTTGCCAAAGAGGTTGAAGATGATCCCCTCATCGGTCCCATCCTTCATGCCGTCACTGCTGATCCTAAAGCCAGAGAGCATTGGATTGTTTTCCACGGGCAGTTACGCTATAAGGGCCGCGTTGTGGTATCGTCGTCTTCCTCCTTGAAGCAGAGTATTCTAATGGAGTTTCATTCAAGCCCAGTTGGAGGACACGGGGGCTTCTCGAAGACCTACAAACCGCATCACACTAAGTTATATTGGCATGGAATGAAGCTGGACATCAAAGCATTTGTCTCGGCTTGTGAGGTATGTCAACGTAGCAAATATGAGTCAGTAGCTCCCGGTAGTTTCCTTCAGCCCTTGCCCATTCCAGTCGCTATTTGGGAGGATGTCTCCATGGATTTTGTGGAAGGCCTTCCTACTTCACGAGGGTTTAATGCTATATTGGTGGTGGTAGACTGACTCAGCAAATTTAGTCACTTCCTTCCTCTCATACACCCATTTTCAGCAAGAACTGTGGCAAAAATCTTCGTTAAAGGTGTCGTGAAGCTACATGGTTCCCTCGGAGCATTGTTTCGGATCGAGATAAGGTCTTCCTCAGCCATTTTTGGTGCGAGTTATTCCGGTTACAACACACTCAGCTCAATCGCAACATCGTGTATCACCCTCAAAGTGACGGTTAGACCGAAGTTGTCAACCGATGTGTTCAGACTTACCTCCGCTGTTTTATTTCCCAACGACCAAAGGAGTGGTCCGATTGGCTTCATTGGGTCGAGTATTGGTATAATACTTCCTACCATACATCTCTGAATTGTTCTCCTTTTAAAGTGGTTTACGGTAGAGAGCCTCCCCTTTGATTCGACATGGTACTTCCTCTGTTTCTTCGCTGTTCGATGTTGCATTGCTGCTGCAAACCAGGGATCAAGTGCTGACGGAACTGTGTGATCAGCTGTTAACAACTCAGAACCAGATGAAACAATCTGCGGACCTTAAATGACGGGACATTTCGTTTGAGGTGGGAGATTTAGTCTTTCTCAAATTACGCCCGTATCGACAGTTATCCCTATCTCAGAGTTCCTATTCCAAGCTTAGCTCGAAGTTTTTTGGCCCCTACAAGATTCTTAGTAGCGTGGGGGCAGTGGCGTATAAATTGGAATTGCCAACCTCTTTCAACCTCCATCCAGTTTTTCATGTCTCATAATTGAAAGGAGCTGTGGGTGGAGCACCGGTGAGTGTGGATCTTCCTCCCTTTTCTCCAGACTCGGTGGTGACTTTGGTAGAACCAGAGAAGATTTTGTCGTATCACCATTCAGTGGCTGGACCCGAGGTTCTCATCAAATGGACTTCGCTGCCACCATCCGATGCTTATTGAGAACTTGTTAAGCACATCAAGAAGTTTTTTTCCTGGCTTCCACTTTGAGGACAAGGTGATAGTTCATGGGGGGAGCATTGATAGCAACCCAAAGGCCCAAGAGTTGGGAACCAAGCCCAATTCCAAGTCCATAATGAAAGTGTACCAGAGGAAGCACCTGAGAGGCACAATATCAACACAAGGAAAGGCTGGACATAATTAGTTAGGTGGTTCCATAGGAGAGTCTAGAAGGGTCTTGGCATATGCCACACATTGTCTAGCATAAGAGAGCCTTTAGTGGGTAGAGTAGGACATATAAGAGGTGAGGTTGTTCACTTCTGGGATCTTTTTACTAATTGTGTAATGTGGGGAAAGACCTTTTGGTCTTGGGGAGAAGATTGAGTCACTCTTTCTCAATTAGGCGTTCTGGGCTCTCTGCGCGTGCAACTATTTTTCTCTGATCATCAATAAACACACGAGGCGGCCCCCTATTTCCTCTCGAGTTGTCTCGGATTCCATCAGTGACCTTCAATGTTTAGGAGATACCCTTAATTTTCACCCAACTAAGTAGTCTCTGATCACTTAATTTGTTCATCCACAATATTCTATATTGTTTGTCTCATAATCTGTTGTTTATCTTCAATTGCGGCATCACTGATTGAATGCATGTATATATTGTCTTCTGCAATATATCTTAATGTATTGTTATTTAGTATAGTGCTCTCCACATGCGTAACCATCATGCGCATCCAATGCCAAAATATCCTTAAGATTTTCTTCTGTCATTTGCAAATTTCATGTACTATGTGTATATGTTCTAGCAGATATGCATCTATATTGATGTCACGTTAGAGAGTTTTCTCTGGTAATGTGTTCCCATAAGTCCAACCGACTTGAGTTTTATTTGCTTTCCTTTTAATTTTGTTACATTTTCAACATTTGCTTATGCTGATTTTGCATTCTTTTATGTTTCATTATAGTTCTCTTTCATTTGATTATTATTTCATGGGTGCGAGAACGAACTATGTAGAATATTCTTTCAGTATTTGCAGGAGTGACTGATTCATGTTTTTTATTTGTTTTACCGGATCAGTTCTTGGTTGTGAAAGTTCGATCTCGGCTGATAATTTCTTCGCACTTTTAGATCTGCTGAAGCTAAACGTATTCGAAGTTGATTTGCATGTTAGTGTTCTTTTTCTATTTTTCTTTATTCTTTTGATTTTTGTTCTATGCTAAGGGTTCAATTTGAAGAACCTGGTTGAGTAGGTGTTATTTTTTATTTGAAATGACATGAAATAAATAAAATTTGGTTAACTAATTAATAAGAATCAATCACTTTTAATTAGATGAAACTCAATCACTTTTAATTAGAGGTCTCGAGTACAAGACTTAGGAATAGAAAAATATTCGGTCAAAGATAGTCCATATTAAAATGAGATTATATTTCTCAGGCTATGTTACTTCTTTTTCTTTTTCTTTTTTTTTTTTTTTTTTTTTTTTATGAACCATGTATCTAGTTTTGCACCTATAAATTTTACTCTATAAGATTTATTTTCCTTAGTTTTACTTCAAATATTTTAGGTGTTTAATTTCTTCTCTCATCTTTCTGAGGCTTCCTTTGTTGGAATAATATTGAGTTTTTATATCCTTAAATTGCATGTCTTCGCTAATAATCTTTTTGGATAGTCAAAAGAAAACAAGGGGGAGAGACGTCCTCTCCTCTCATCACCCAATAACTAGACCAGCTTAGTTCATCTTTTTTTCCTCTTTCATGTATGGGAACTGTTGTGAGACCCATTAAGATCTCACCAATGGCCTCCTCTGCTGTTTGCTTCATTGGTTTTTATTCTGTTTTGCTTGGATTTGTTGTTGGAATCCAAGCCTCATAATGTCTATAGAGACCTCCGATCTATTGAGTCTTCTCCAAAAGAGCACTTGCCTTATAGAACTGCCTTTCACTTCCAACCTGCCAAAAAGTTGGATGAATGGTAGCACTTTTTCTTTTGATTTTCAATCAATGAAGTCCATTTTTTGTTTAAAATTGTCAGTCAGTATTTTCCTTGTTGATAAAAAAGTATGGACCCATAATGCTCACCACTAGAAGTCTAACATCTCATGGAACCCAGAAAAATGAGACAGTAATCCAGACTGTGAGAGGTGAAAAAAATGATTAAAGTGAACACTGAACACCATTATTATGGCTGCTGCAACGACTTTTTACATTGCTTTCTTATTTGTCTTATGTTTTAGTATTTTAAATTTCATCCGATGTTGCATGATCCGACACACTTATTATACCTGTTTGGATTGTGTCATAGCATTGATAGGCGAAGGGGCATTCAGCCCTGTTCATAGTGCTCAGATGTCAAATTGTGAGATCTTTGCCCAAATAGCTAGCTTCACTAGTAGATAGCTAACCTTTTTGTGATGTGATAACTAGAAAAAGATTTGATAGCAGCAGATAGATCTGTTAATGTGGATTCTTTAAGTTCAACTTCCCCCCTAATTAGTACTATCTGCGCAGGTGAAGTTAACTGCTAAACTAGTAGAGATCCATGGACCCGACAAACAACATGTTACCTTAGTGAGTTGGAGTTGTGGGGCTTGAGAGAAAAAATGACTTCTTTCACAATTTTACTACTATATGTTCCCAATTTAGCGTTTAATTATTAAGTTAATGAGGTTGTAAGGTAATAAACTTGATTTACATTATGTTTCCGATCATGCTAATTAAGAAAAAAGTTGGTGATACTGTATTATAGATAAGAGTAAATGGATCTCATCAACGTTCAATATGTTTTTGATAGAACCAATTCATTATGTACATATAAATATTTTTATGAAAAAAGAATATAAATATTTTAAGGACAGTTGCTTCAATTTCTCTCTTACTTTATATGTTTTTGGTATCTTATCATAAAAACAAAGATGAAAAAAGTTTTTCTTGGAGTAACTTGGTCATTAGATATTAAAAGATCAAAATTATTAATAAATGCATTTGAGAGGTGGTAAAAAAATTACAATTAAATAAAAAAGTGCTTCTCTCTGTCTTCGTGGGCTCTTGGTCTACTTCATTAAATATAGCTTAGGAATGAGTATCAAGAGAGAGAAGACTCCTGTGGGGGAAGCTGCTTACCTTGGACTATGGTTGTGCTTAGTAGACAGCGCAGCAATTTGCTTCTCAAATACCAGAGTTTACTCCTCTTCTGGCTGGATGCTAAATTTAGATCGGTTTTCTTTTCATGTTTCATCTCTAACAAAGTCCTGATTTTCTTTGATACTACATTGAGCATAATCACTTCATTTTGTATGATACTCTTGCTGTTAAGTGTTGAAGTTTCAAGCTGGCTTTTCTATGCTTTTACTTGCAACTTCTCTATTCCTATGGTGATTCAGTAGTGTCTTGACTATTACTTTCTTCCATACAGATGGCTACTATACCTCGCCCACCTCATGGCCATGGATAGCTAAGACTTGCAATTAGGACAATTGAGCTTTCTCAGAGTATCATTCAGGTGTTTATTAACAGATCTGTCTGCTACAATCGGAATATATGAATTTTGCTTGCCTATTAGATTTACAACTGCTGCCATTTTAATTTTTCCTTAGCCTCAAGGTCAACACTGATTTTTGGGGATGGTCGTTTTTGCTGATTTATCATTATTCCTCGTTCCATGTTCATTTTTGTACTGTTAAATAATTAAAATTTGTTTTTCTTTGAGAATGCAGTACAATTTAGCAACAAGTAATGACCCAAAGGAACTACGAATTCCTAAATTTGACACGTAATTTCTGATTATTCTTTTAGACCCTCTGGACTCAAGATTAGTGGTTGCTTTGAATCTTCTAATGTTACAGGCTGTTCCTTTTAGCGCAAGAAAAGCATCTGGTGGACTTACAGAAGGTATTGCCCCATTTTTGCAGCTTCCACATTTTAATGAAAGTGTCATAAAAAAGATTGCTCGCAAGGTAAGCAGTATTTTTATTTGCTTAATTTCTTCAGTAACGAAGGAGTTGATTGTCATCTCATTTCTTTAGTATTTTTATTTGCCTATGACTTCAATTGCTTAAAAGTTAAAACTTGAAAGTAGTTTAGGAAAGTTTTATTTAATCTTGGGAATATTGTAAAACTTCGATTATACAACAACAACAAAGCCTCAAACCCAAACAGTTGGGGGTCGGCTACGTAGTTCAAAATTTTCCAATGTACTCAATTTAATGTAGTTAATGGCAACCTTTCATAATCAATTTAAAGCATCCGAATTTACCATTGGTCTACTCTTATACCGTCAAAGTTTTTCAGTTTCTAACGTTCTACAGTGTCGAGTTTTCTTTGTGGGGAATTTGTCAGGCATCTTTGGATGTGTCCATGATTACGCAACCACCCTTCCTAATTTTTTGTGTTGGTTGGTGATACTACTACTTTTCTTTGAATCTAAGCATTTTTTTTTTTTTTTTTTTTTTTTTTGAGAATATTGAATCTAAGCATTTTAAGAATACAAGTTTTGTCAAGGACTAAAGCAGCTTGTTTTTGTTCTATAAGAGTATCTAATTATGCAATATTATGCTTTAGAATAAGATTGATCATTTATACAATCCTCCACAAAGTACATTCAATTTGAAGCAAAAGCATGCATATCAGTGGGTCAGCATACATGGCTATTCTATGGGGATTATGACATGAAAGGAACTGCAAACTTTTGAGGATTCTAAGTATTTTAAGAATACATGTTTTGTCAAGGGCTGAAGCAGCTTGTTTTTGTTCTATAAGAGTATTTAATTATGCAATACATGCTTTAGGTTCTTGGTCTACTATGATTCCCTCATGTTTGACTGCCTGAATTAAAGACATTGATATATGGCATCAATATTACTCATTGATTGCAGATTCTACACCTATTGTGCATGAAATTATTGCGGATGCGTGTGACATTATGGACTGAGGAGCTTGAATTACAGCAACAACCATAGTGGGTATTTTGCGGAATCAAACAAACTGTTTTTTATCTATCTGAAACAGTAGGAGTCCTCAAGAGTAAGCATTCATTTATTCATTCATTCATTTGTTCCCTTTTTGTCTTGAGAGCCACCAATGCTTTCTTGACCTGTTTTTGATTTTTTAGATTTCAACTGATTTTGATACTTTATTTGCAACTTTGATGGCTAAGCAAGACTTGGAAGAGCTTGGATTTGTAAGAGAACAAAATGCTAAAGTTTTTGAAAAGAAATCGAAGTAACTAACAGTAGCGGCGGGAAAGAGGTGATTATGAATTGGTGTTTTGCACCTCTCACATGATTTGAAACAAAGTATAATTCGATTTCATTTTGCAATTATTTATGTATTTGTAATATCAACAATTTAATTTTTATAATTAATTTGATTTCATTTGAATTTCAATTCCAAATTTTACGATAATTGTTCTTTATGAAGTTAATTGTTGCTAGAAATATTTTTTTTTGTTGCTCATGTGTAAATTTAGCACCAAGAATTTTTGTTGCAAGATGTCCTGAATTTGTTGCAGAAAAGAGTTCCAGCAACTTGCTGAAAGAAGTTTCAGCAACTTCTTTAGTAACAAATAGTCAATTTGTTGCTAGGAACTATTAGATACGGACTATTAGCTTAGCAACAAAAAAATTTCATTCTTAAGTAGCTTTAGGAACAAAATGATGGTTTTAGCAACGAAATCTTTCGTTGCTAAATGTGATTTTTGTTGTAGTATTAGGACCTGCTAAATCCCACCAAGTTTGGGCACCAACCACTCGCTGTGCTATACAACTTGAGACACGTGCTTGCATGTCTCGAGGTGTATCACACCATGATCGAGTGGGTTGGTGCTCAAACTTGGGTCTCCCAATCATTTTCCTTTCTCGAATATAATCCATAACCATTGCTCCTAACAAAAATGTAATCCATAACGATAACATTGACATATTTGTTGGTATCCATTCATTTTTGCTTTGATGGTTGTGGGCATGCAGATCTATGGGTATTGAGGGACGCTAACAAATGCGTGATGTTTGTGTGTTACAGTTGTGATCAAATATAGCAGCTTTCTTTCCCTTAGTTATAACTAGTCTCTTCGTATCCATCAGTTTTTACCATAATGGGGACGTTTTTTCTTTTTCTTTTTTTTTTAATTGTTTTTTCAGAATTATTCCAAGAGGTTTTTGTTAATTATAAAGAAAAAAAATAAACAATCGAGAGGGAAAACGTATTTAACGACTTGCATTATTAACATAGGAGATTAGTGTAAACTCGAGTCATTAGTGGCCTAATTTCGACCAACACAAAACCGTGGTTGTCTTATATGAATTTTATTTGTGTTTGTTGTGTGTATTATAATGTAATTAAATAGGCTATGGTATTAATATTGATTAATTGAAATAGTTAGCCGGCCTATAGTTTGATTTAATTGAATCATAATTTTTAACCTCGTCTCGACAGACATAGAACAACATCATCTTGAGTAAATAGTGACATGGTCAAGGAGATGAATTGTAATTCACTTAAATTTTATGGTTCTCGCGTTACGTACTTGGAGGAATGATCGCAACCGCAAGGGCACAACACGATGTAGTAATAAGAGTGACTCTAGGTTACCGAGTCAAGATGTTAAATAGTAGACAAGAATAAGTGAAATAAGATGACAATAATAAGAAAGAGCCAGGCTAAAGGCACCCCAGCCTTCCATAAAGGCAGTCGATTACACTCGACCCAATTTCAAATTTTGATTTGAGGGCACCCTGGCTTTATTATCGAAATCTCCAAAATACCCTTTCATCCCAACCGAATGACCTAACTTCAAAACCTTAGCTGAGACATCTATTTTAGGTTCAACAATACATGATCGAGACTTATCTTCTAGGTTTGGTTTTGTCCAACTGAGCATTTTTGTTGAAATTTGATTGACAACTGCATGCTGATCTAAAGGTCCGGTGGGTTCCGACCGACTCTCTAATTAAAAGTTCGGCAGGCTTCGACCGACTCTCTAACTAGGGATTTGGTGGGCTCTGACCCACTTTCCAATTTGAGATTTCGACTTGCGAGGCCGAGCCACTCGACGATGCCTTACAAATCATAAGGAATGTGTGTTGAGGGATGAAGGTGGGGTGCACAAAATGAAAGGATAGGGGTGGGTGCACAAAAAGCAATGAGGGGCACATGAATCATTTTCATTAGCAATGACATTTTCAAAATTCGTTGGGTTGCCTTATTGATAGCTGGGGCGCCTTTAGCCTGGGTTTAAGAAAACTATAGGGAACTAACTTCCCCGCTAGCTTTCATTATTGATTTATGGTTTTCATCTTTTATTTTCGAAGATAAAAATTGTTAGTATCGTGATTGACCGTTTGAATTGTCCTCATGTTGATCAGATTGTTTGTTTGGTAAATATCTCACCCAAAACATGATTCACGTGCTCAAATAAGAAGAAAGATTTTGGGGTGATTGGCTGAAGATACACGGTCGCAACAGAATCTCAGAGTGGTTGCAATAGGATCTCTAAATTAGTTTGCTAAATATTTGATCTTATTGACAACCAACTGAAGACCAACTGAAGATCTCATGGAAGTTGGAGTTGCGGTTCAGAGACATGCTTACCACTTGTTTAATGTGCAAGGACGTGGTTATTTAAAGATAAAGATTGGGCAGATCTTAAGGATTTAATTAAAATTGTGTGATTTACATCAATCTATATATTGTGTCATAATAATAGAGCTTGTACACCAGTCTATTCATTTACTTTTTGATTGTTAACTTGTTCTGTTCACATTCTTTATCGAGTTGTAAAACCTCAAGGGGACTTAGGCATTCCAGTGAGGAGGAGCCTTACACACAAGATGATTGTTATGCACGTAAAGTCCACAGAGAGAAGTGTAAGAAGATACTAGGAGGATCTTAGTGAGGGATTCACAAGAAGAGTCCAGTAGTTCGCTATCTTGATACTTAGCGGAGATTACGTTTGGGTGTGGCCCCACATATGTTGGTCATGGATTGAACTACGATAACAAGTTAGATTCCTGGTTTGACTTGCTTTTCTACACACTTTATTTTAAGTACTTGCATTAATTATTTCCCTATTACAACCACCTGTATATTCAGTTGTAACCACATTTGATTATTTCAATTGGTATCAGAGCGGGCACTGTGAAATCTTTGTTTACAAATACAAGTGAGATCCGTATTAACCATAATAATAAGTCAATAATTAGACATATTTTATAGTACATTTTTGGTCAATTTTTTATGTGTAAGACTATATTACTCGGGGTTTTCTTTTGTTTTTGTTATTTCAGGTGATAAAAGGAATATATAAAGAAATGAAGTAAAGAAGGAATTGATCATGTGGAAAGAATATGCAAATAATCATCAATAAGTGAAGGAAAAAACTGGATTTCAATAACAACGGTTCCTATACACACCACAATCGGTACTCAGATCGGTGAAGCATTGCGAACATTTTTCCAAGGATTTTCCCAGCGATCCTACTTAAACCCGAATCACTGAGGAATCACTGAGTCCAATTTCGAGAATTTTAGATAACCACGAGACGTTTGAGTTAGTTTGGGATGTTTACTACCTAGAATACTATAAATACGACCCTAGGGCTAAGACATTAGTTGCGCTTAAGTACTCAGATCAATATTTCATTACTCTTGTTGGGGCATATGCCCTAGGTCAATTTACAAACATTATTTATCTTATAATCTTAGTTAATAAAATAGAGGTTTTCATTATCTGTTTTATTATAAGTGATTACATATTTACCTTATAATAAGATCCATGAGTATTTGTTGAAATATCATAAATGTCCCTAGTCGGTCATTATACTGGAAACTATAATGAATTAAGACTAGTGTGAATCTTGATTGATGGTTATGTGATGATCATGCGTATAAGGATACGAACCGAAATCATGAGTACTTGTTAGGGAACAAGGTACTAGACTAACCCGCTATGAGTACACCACATGGATTAAGTCAATTTGTCATAATAAAACATTGTTTTTAACCGGATGATTATAAAGATTGTGAATGATTACTATGTGAATAATATGTGAAGGTGTGCAATCAAGATATAATTTGTCCCTCTCGTATAGAGAGCAATATCAGTGGTTCCCTTGATATGTTAGAGTGTTAAATGGCCAAGTCCAAGTGAATTGATATGATCAACGTCACTTAAATGTTTTCAGTCTACCTAAAGATCGAGACTAGTACAATTGAGCATTAAGGGTGACTTACCATGCCTTATGTTTAATAAAAGGATATCGCACGACAAAAGCATATGATATATGTTATTCATTATGTTGTATCGATTTTGATATTAATGCTACTTGGGTAGTCATAATGCCTTGCTAGAGAGCCCTTATGACTTGTGTACCAAAATGGTTTTGATTCACTACCAACATTGCATAAACATATTGGGTAATGACTTTGTACAATTTCAATTGGTCAAGAGTAATGAATCTTATATGGTAAGATTCATGACAAAAAAACCCTTATGATTTGTTATATGATAGCTTATTAATAGGGAGTTTGTGTAATTTGCTTGAATTGCCTAAATACAATAGTTGTATTACGAATATGTTTTTTAAGTGCGCTTATCTACACATATAAATAGAGGTTGAAACCCTAAAATGAAATAAAAATTTGTTTTTGCTATTTTTGAGTTCTATGGATTTTTAGAAGAGAAAGAAAAACTTTTTCAATCTCTCTTGGGGCTTGTACTCCAAATTGTGGTGATTATTCATGTATGGATTTTCGATAAAGGACGCGCGCTTGAACGTCTTGGAGATCGAACAATCAGAGAAGGAAATCATGAATTAAGGTATAATTTACTTTTGCGGATCTAGTTTAATGGAACTTATTTGCGATCCTGTTGGGATTTTTCAAATATTGTTTTGGATTTTTTGCTGCATATGAACCCTAAAGCCCAACAACTCTAGCAGCCTTTCTTTATTGTTTTAGCGTATTGTTTTATGTTCATTGTTTTGGGAGAAGATTTGAAAATTTAAAGTATTTATTCAGAGTTATTTATATATATCTTTTATTTACATTATTGCGATGTTATTTATGAATATGAGTGAGCAGTTTATCAATCTAAACAAAGTCCGAACGTGAACAAATCAGTTTTGCAATGTAGTTATGATGAGATGGTTATGTGCTTAATGCTTTAAACCAATCGTATTTCTTGATTCATTATTTTAATAGGTTATTATCTACTTATTTTAATTATGAAATTTATATTGCATGCATAGTCTAGAATGTGTATTGTGATATATGGATTCGTTATCTAGTTTAAACTAGTAACTAGAACTGTTTAAAAGGTGTTACCATTTAGATGTCATAGGTGAATTTTAGATCTAAATCTAATACTAAAATGGCTTTTTGAAGGTGTTAGATTTAGTAGTCAGAAGTTTTCACAAAGTGTAATGCGCTTTATTACGTAAAGTTAATGTCTTTGTGTATTCAAAGGGGTTAGCTCAATAAGATTAGAACGAGGCTTTTCCACCAGTATAAGGAGAACCGATGGCCGGCTAAAGGTTGTTTACTTATTTATGATAAGATTTAAATGATTTATGATACTTTATAAAATATGCTCATAGCTATAAGATTGAAATAACATGTTTGGATGCAAAACAGACTGATGTTTCATTGTTCTGAATGTTTTTTTAGATAATTATTTATTATTGAATTGAATTTATTTGAATATTGGTGAATTTGAACTGTGATAGTTAAGTTAGTTTAATTAGTTTAGTTAATTATTATAATATATTATAGATTTGATTAGTGATTTTTAATTCTCATTTTAATTAAATTAATTGAATTAAAGTAAAAATAATAAAAATCATTAAAATACCTTTTTCCTAAAAAGTTTGACAAATCCCTATGGAGATGATCCCACTTATCACTACTAAAAATAATATGGATATACGAGAAACTTGTTATACACGCTAGACATGTGTCAATTTTTGGCGTCGTTTCCAGGGGCTTGAACATGATTCTATGAGTTTAGACGTTGTATGGTCTATCAACTTCGTCGTTCTAATTCCACAGGATCCTTACATCCATTTGATTCTGAATTTAAGACAAAAATAATGTAATTTAGGTAGATAGGACTTTTAATCGTAATTTAAGACAAAAATAATGTAAAGAACATCAACCTACCACAGTGGAAGCCAATAATAACCTTGATATTAATAAAAATAATGATAGAGAACTTACTTTGAGGAAAGTTAATCAAAACTTCACTGCTTATGAACTAATATATATTGTCTATCCTGAAGGTTTTCCTGAATTTGAACTTAGATTTGGATTTATTAGTGCTCTACTTAATTTCTATGGTAAAGACTATGAAGACCCACAAAAATTTATAAGGGAATATCAACACAAAGTCAATGGGATGAAACCTAAAGACTACACATTAAAACAAGTCAAACTTAAAGCTTTTCCTTTTGTATTGAAAGATCAAACACAAGATTAGTTGCTTTATCTTCTTCAAGATTCGATAACCACATGTGCTCAAATGTTAGAAGTTTTCCTAGATCAATATATGTTAAAGTTTTGGAAACCAGAGGAACTGAGGAAATTGATGTATCAGTGATGAACTAATAAACCTACATCAAAACTAAACAAGAATTGGTATCGTAGTAAGACTTGAATGTCTTTGTTTGCGTAGGCTTAGCCTAAACAATCGATTAATCAAATTGATAATGTGTATAACCAATATAATGATCTCTCATTCTCACAAAACTTAAGTAATGAACGATGATCTACACAATGGAGATCATGAGTATTCGTAGACTCAATCTGTCTACCTTATTTAGGAATTCAGTCATAAATAACATACAACTCGAAAAACCTCCTTGGTCTCTAGTTGTAAATCTTGTTGGAATCATTCAATGTTCAACAACTAAGTCTTTTATTCCTTCGAGAATCTTGACTCGTTGTTTCCATAAAGTTCTTCTGTCCTTTATGCACTTTCATATCAGATTTCGTAGTTGTAATCCATCTTGAAATTCTCTGCTTGCAGTATCGAACTTTTTCAGTGTCATAGACTAATACTTGACAGTTGCTATGTTTCAGTATCTAACTCATGTTCAATTCCTGCTTTGAATTCAGATCTGTCATCGTCTTTGACTCTGAGTTTGATATTGTAATCTTCACTGGAATTTGCATTGTAGTCTATCTCTAAGTTGTATCTACACTCGGACATCTTTCTTAGTCAAGCTCCTATCTACATTGCAGTATTTACCTAACTAACATAACTCCTGTTTTGAAAATATAATGCCAATAAGGAAAGACCGACCCAAACACAGTAAACTAAGGTCTAACAAATCTCCCCCTTTGGCGTAGGTGGTCAAAAGCAATAACTAGTAAGATAACCAATTTTCCGAGGAGCTTCATAAGATGTATTGTTACCGATGGATTAAAGTAATAACACACAAAAGTAAAACTCTAAAAAGTTTTTGTCATTAGCCAATAAGGTCATCTATGAACTGTAGTTTTAAAACATAAAGGTTCATGTACTTATAATAAAAAAAACAAAAAAAACAACTTAACCTTACTTTCTCTTGCTCTCTCCCACTTTTTGACCAAACAACGTCAAAAAGATTACAACTGAGTTCTAACCAGCCACCTCAAACAGTGAAGTTTGGCATCAACAATGTCTATCTCTTTTTGCATTAGTCACATATGTGCAGCTACATCTTCTCTATAGACAGTCAGATAGGTAATACGATCCAAGAAGTAATCGAACAACGAAGGGTATGGTCTAATCACCTTGGTTGTTGCAAATGTTCATCTGAGTTGGAGCAGAGTTGTCTTCAACAGCTTATGTCTGTATTGTAGCAGTAGCAATAGGAGCAAAAGGGGTAGGTTCAATAGCAATATCATCAACCAAAGTTGTTAGCTCGATTGAAATGGTACGAATGTGTTGATTGACACTGGAATCCTTATGCTCAAGGTGAATAGGAGAATGGAATAACATACTTGGCTCTGGTTGTAAAGCTTCATTCACTGGAGCCTCAACAGTATGTCTCATGGTTGTAGTAATCGAAGGCAACAAAATGCCCTCAAGGTTAACAACAGTCAAGTCCTTAGCAAGAGGAATATTTAATGTTACTAAAGACTCAACCTGTGCAGTCACATTCTTACAAGGAACCTCACATGGTGTTACAACATCTTCACCATCAATTCCAAAATTCATTATAAATGACTCAAGTGTTTTTGTCCCATTAATAGTAACAGAGTAATAACACTTATATCAAAGTGTAAATCTGTAAAAGTACTTTGATTATCTCTAATTTCTTGAAACTCAGCAGGTGAGTTGACTTCCTCTGGTCTATTAGGAAGTGGAGTAGATGAACTCGCACCTTGTGGTGAAACAGGTAGCAACCCAGTCTATCCTGCAACAGTAGGAAGAGTATCTTCCCCTCTGCAACTTCCTATCCTAAAGATTGCACTTCGATAGGATTGGTGCCCTTATTCTTAGAAGAGCAAGCGAGATAATATGTAGAAAAAGTTGAGAGTTAATGGAGAACTAGGATTATTATTTCGGTGAGGAACCGAAAGTTTGCTTCCTAGTGGGGAAGAGATGTATAATAGTTGGGGGGACATTTCTCGATCTTGACACAATATATCTGCAGTTAATCTTAGTTCTATAGAATATAGTTTCCGAGCTTGTGACTTGGAGTGTAGTAGTTACTAAAATAAATATATTTTACTGTATGAGTTCTCTAGTAATTATATTATCAGGCTATATATTATAAAGGTTTTGCCCTTAAAAGATTGTATGCTTAACTTCGTCGTCACTTGGGGTGGGATGAGATATAAAGATACAAGTTAACTGGAGCCTGAGTAATTTAAAACTACACAGAAAAGGTGGTAGCAGACTATTAGTATGCAACTACAACTCGTTTAAATGAGAAGAATATGTTGACAAACATCATAGGTAGAAATATTAAAAAATGTATACATTCTTTTCAACTTCTCATCTATAAAAGGGTGATATAGATTCATAAACTTTTGTTGGGTTTTGAGGTTTGAAAACGCAGCAAAATTTTAAATTTTATTTTCAAAACCCTAATATGATCAAACAAAATCCATTGATCTGTTTATCATAATTGAAACTATACCTTAAACAATGGTTTCCTGTTTGTGTTGATCGATCTTCAAGGCACTAACACAAACGCCCTCTATTAGCAATCCACACACGAACGATGACTACGAGTTGGAGTGCTAGCTCCGGGAGACCTAGAAAATACTTTTCTTTTCTCTGCAAAGTCCAGGAAACTCACAAAAAGCAAAAAATGAAAAACTAATTCGTTTTTGGGGTTTCTGCCTCTTTTGTATGTTTTTTTTTGCTTTCACTTAAATACCTATTTATACAACTATTATATTTATGATTTTTCAAGTGACTGAAATATATGCCATTGCTTAAATAAACAGTAATATAGTAAAACATAAAGCTTCTCTAATATGAATTTTATCCCATAAAATTCATTAATCTAGACCACTTGAAATCATGCTAAGTCGTTCTTTATGCGCGACCCAATATGTTCATGCAACGTTGGTAGTAAACCAAAACCCTTTTTGGTACACAAGTTATAAGCGGTATCAGGCAAGACATTGTGACTACCCAAGTTGCATGAAGATCGAAAATGATAAAACCTATTCAATAGTGTATATCACATCCCTTTGTGGTACGATATCCTTTGATTAAACATAATGCATGGAAGTGTCATCCTTAATGTTCAATTGTACTAGTCTTAATCTTAAGGTAGACTGAAAAATCCAAGTAAAATTGATCTTATCAATTCACTTGGACTTGGTCATTTATCAATCTATCATATCGAGGGATCCACCGATATCTCTCTTTATATGTGAGTGACAAATTCTATCTTGATTACACACATTTACCTATTATTCACATAATATCCAGTTTCAACTTTTAATTTGCCCAGTTAAATATAACGTTTGATTACGTCAAACCACTATGCTCATAATATTGAATTCTATGGTAATCTCAAGTCAAAGGATTAAGTGATATACTTATCATGAGTAACACCTATGACTTAATCCATGTGGTGTTCTCATAGCAGTTTGGTCCAGTACATTGTTCCCTAATAAGTACTCATGATCATGATTTGTATCCCTATACACATGATCATTACATGACCATCAATCAAGACTCACGCCGGTCTTAATTTATTATAGTTCCCAATATAATAAGCGACTAAGGAAATTTAGGATAATTCAACAAATACCTATGGATCTTATTATGAAGTAAACATGCAATCCTTTATCATAAAATAGCAATCGAAAACCTCTATTTTATTAACTAAAATTATAAGATAAATAATGTTTAACTTAGGGTACATGCCTCAACATCTCCCGCTTGCACTATGACCATTCATTCATGTATCTAATACCTATTGACCTAACATGGCCATCATGTTTCGCTTGCGGAAGAGCCTTTGTCAATAGATCTGCAACATTATCTTCTGTAGGAACTCTGCAAATCTTTACGTCTCCCATCTCAATGATTTCCCTAATGAGATGAAAACATACGAGTATATGTTAGACATGTGGTGTGATCTAGGTTCCTTGACTTATGCTATCACCTTGTTGTTGTCGCAATGCAAGCAAACGGGGTTATAAATACTTGGAACTACACCTAGTTCAGAGATGAGGTTTTTGATCCAAACTGTCTCCTTAGTTGCATCGAAAGCTGTAATGTACTCGAGTTATGTTGTAGAATCTACCACACTTTCTTGCTTCAAACTTTTCCGGCTCACTATGCCCCTTCAAAATAAACATAGATCCATACTGCAATATAAAGTCATCTATATCAGTTTGAAAACTTGTGTCTGTGTAACCATTTACAACAATATCATATTCCAAACCTTCATAGACTAAGAACACTTATTTAGTCCTTCTCTAGTACTTAAAAATGTTCTTTACTGCTATCGAGTGACTCTTATCGGGATTTTACTGATATATGCTTATTTTGCTTAAAGCATATGATACATCGAGTCAAGCGTATAACACGACATACATGATAGATGCAATGACTGATGCATATGGAATTTTATTCATACGGTCTCGCTCGTCATTCGTCTTAGGACATTGAGTCTTGCTGAAACTTTTGGCATGAGACATATGTATCAATCCTCTTTTAGAGTCTTGCAAACTTAACCTATTCAGTATCTTGTCTATGTAAGCGCTCTGACTTAGACCAATTAGCCGTTTAGATCTATCCCTATAGATCTTTATCCCTAGGATATAGGCTGCATCTCCTAAGTACTTCATTGTGAAACACTTCCCTAACCAAGACTTTTCATTATGCAAGGTTGGGATGTCATTTCCAATGAGTAATATACCATCAACATACTGTACTAGAAAAACAAATGCGCTCCCATCGACCTTCTTGTGCACACAAAGCTTATCTTCATTCTTAACGAAACCAAAGTCCTTAATTGCTTCATCAAAACAAAGACTCCAACTCCGAGAAGCTTATTTTAATGTATAAATGGATCTTTGAAGCTTACATACTTTCTTAGAATTCTCAGGATGAACAAACCCTTCAGGCTGTATCATATACATGTCCTCAAGTAGCTTTCCATTAAGAAAAGCTGTTTTGACATCCCTTTGCCATATCTCATAGTCATAATATGCACTTATGGCAATTAAAGTTCTAATGGACTTAATCATGGCAACAGGAAAAAAAGTTTCATCATAATCACCACTTTGAGTCTGTTTGAAACCTTTCGCTACTAACCATGCTTTATAAGTGTGCACTTGTCCATCCATGTCAATTTTCTTCTTGAAAACTCATTTACATCCAATGGTCTTACCACCTTTATGTAAATCAACCAGGTTCCAAACTTGGTTAGCATACATGGATTGCATTTCAGAGTTCATGGCATTAAGCCATTATCTGACTTGGAGCCAGATATAGCCTCCTGATAACTAGTGGGCTCATTTTGATCTATAAGCAATACCACACTATATCAGTAACGAGAAATTCATATCTCTCAGGCTCATGTCTTGTCCTTCCAGACCTTCATGGTCTTTGTGATACTTGTGGAGGCTCAACTAGTTCAGAACTTTATTGATCTTCCACTAGTGGTTTAGTGTTCATTTATGGTTCTTGAACTTCTTCAAGACTTACTTTATTCCCACTGGTATCTTTTCAAATAAATTGCTTTTCCATAAAGGTACCATACCGAGCAATAAATACTTTGATCTTAGCAGGATGATAAAAGTAGTCGCCTTTTGTTTCCTTATGATAACTTAAAAATTTACACTTATCAGATTTAGGGCCTAATTTTTCTAAAACTTAACGTTTAATGTAAGCCTCATAACCCCAAGTCTTTAGGAAAGACAAGATAGGTCTATTCCCATACCATATCTCATTTGATGTTCTATCAATCGCTTTCAGAAGGAACATGATTTAATGTGAACGCGATAGTTTCTAAAGCATAGCCCCAAAAAGATATAGGAAGATTTGCATGACTCATCACAGATCGAACCATATCTAATGACCCGTACTTCTGATAGTTAGGGCAAGTTTTGGTGAAGACATAAGCATTATGGAACTGTGTGGGCTAATAATCAACACATTCTACAACTTTTTAAGCAGTACGTCGTGGATTGAAATGACAGCCACACATGCGTGAATGACAGTGAAACAAGATAGAATATGTTTCCTGATGAGGAATGCACCTGCGAATCATTTGATCTGCACAGGACTTCCATATATATGGATTGTCCCGCAGATGATGCTTCGAATCGTACATAAGCTTTTGTTTTATGCACGTGAGTAGTCCAATGATAACTGCTTGGTGGCTAGATAGTTTACAAGGTCAGCGTATCATGGAACTTTAAAAGGCACTAGCAAAAACACGTTCATCAAGAAACTCGTCATCGAGAGCAGTAAATGGTTCTCCGTTCTCTAGGCAACTAAGATGGTCTGCCACTAGATTCTCAGCACCTTTCTTGTCTTTGATTATAAGATTGAAATCTTGAAGTAAGAGTACCCATCTTATGAGTCAAGGCTTAGACTCTTTTTTAGAAATTAGGTAACGCAAAGCTGCATGGTCTGAATAGATAATGACCTTGGTACCTAGCAGATAGGGCCTGAACTTTTCAAGTGCAAAGACAACTGTAAGGAGTTCTTTATCAGTAGTAGTGTAATTCATTTGAGCATAATCTAAAATTCTAGATGCATAATAAATCACATGAGATTCTCTCCCAACTTTTTTCACGACTCCCACAACATAATTGCTTGCATCATTCATAATCTTAAAAGGAAGCGACCAATTAGGAGCTTTGATGATAGGGGTGGAGGTGAGTGCAGTCTTTAGTATGAAAAAGAATTTTTACATTCATCATAAAAAAAAATGGAACATCTTTCTGAAGTAAGCCACATATAGCTTAGGCTATCTTGGAAAAATCCTTGATAAACCGCCGATAGAAGTCTGCATGACCTAAAAATGCACGTATCTCTCTCACAGTGGAGGGATGGGGAAAGTTACGAATGACATCCACTTTTGCTGGATCAACTTCTAGAACTCTAGATGAAACAATATGACCCAAAATGATCCCTTGGTCTACCATAAAATGACATTTCCCATAGTTGAGAACAAGGTTTTTTTTAAATGCATCGAGATAACACTTTGGTCAAATTGTCAAGACAACTGTCGAAAGAATCTCCATAAACTATGAAATAATCCATGAAGACTTCAATGAAATTCTCGATAAAATCAGATAAAATGTTTACCATGCACTGCTGAAATGTTGTAGGTGCATTGCATAGCCTAAACGATATGCACTTGTAAGCAAATGTTAAAGGACATATGAAGGTTGTCTTATCCTAATCTTCTAGTGCAACGAGAATCTGATGAAACCCTAAATACCCTGCTAAATAGCAGTAGTAAGATTTTCAAGCCAAACGCTCAAGCATCTGATCTATGAATGGCAATGGAAAATGACATTTCCTTGTGGCCGCATTGAGTTTTCTATAGTCAATACAAACTCGCCATCCGTTTTTAACACGGGTAGGTACCAACTCTCTTTGGGCATTAGTTACAATGGATACTCCACTTTTTTTGGATATGACTTGCATTGGACTAATTCACTTGTTATTAGAAATGGAATAAATCATCCCTACATTAAGAAGTTTCAAAATCTCCTTCTTGACTACTTCCATCATAGGTGGGTTTAATTTCCTTTGAGCTTGCCTCGAAGGTTCGTAGTCATCCTCCAAATGTATTATGTGTGTGCATATGGAAGGATACAATCACTTAATGTTAGCTAATAATGTCCATCCTATCGCTTCCTTGTAGTCTTATAGGATGCGTAATAGTCTTTTTTTTCTAGTTTTGAGAGTTTGCTGGAAATGATTACTGGAAGTGATTCATTCTCACCTAAGTAGGCACACTTCAAGTGATCAGGAAGCTCTTTCAAATCAAGCTTTGGGGATTTGTCGAGCGAAGGATCGAGCTTGGGACAAGAGGAGAACAAATCCATGGGGGCAGGGAGTTCAGAATCAAGTTCATAAGACTCAACTCCTTAACGACATCCTCGACATCTTCGTCGAGTAAACATATGTGCTCCAAATCATCAGAAGTCACTCCTCGACATATGACTGAGTTCAATGTATTTCCCGTAGGATAGTCAATAATTGCTTGTACCATTGGATCAATTGCATTCAAAGTAAATAGGGATGAGACATCAGCAAGATATTTCATGGCACCATGAATGTTAAATTTCATAACATCGCCATCAAATTCCATAGTCAAATATCCGTCTGCGACGTCAATCTTAGCCTGTGCCATTTTCATGAAAAGACATCCTAATAAAATTGAAGATGAATTGGGGAATGGTTCCTCTTTTATGTCTGATATGAAGAAGTTTGCAAGAAAGTATAACGATCCTACAGTGATAATGATATCTTCTAAGACTCTTATAGGGTGTACAACACATCTATCTGCTAATTGGATCACTATCCTGGTTTCCTTGAGTTCTTTAAAATTAAGAGACTCAAACACAGACAAAGGCATGACATTTATGGATGCTCCTAAGTCTAGCATTACCTTAGAAAAGTGTCTGTCACCAATGGTGATTGACACTAAGGACATTCTTGGATCCTTGCACTTAGGAGGAAGTTTCTTTTGAAAAATAGCTACGATAGTTTCACAAACGATGACTCTCTCATGTTCATGTAGCTTTAACTTGTTGCTACATAACTCCTCAAGACCTTTGCAATCCTAGGCATGTTGGCTACACCATTTAGCAAAGGGATATTCATCTATACTTTCTTGAGGGTGTATATGATTCCTTTATCTTTTTCCTCATTCTTTGATTTTGCAAGATGTTGGGGAAATGGATGAATAAAAACAGGTTCGGTGATTGGTTTTGCCCTAGGTTCCTTAGGTGGTGTAGCAATAACTTCTATCTCATGCTTAGCCTCTGCTCTTACCTCATTTAGTTTACTTGGTAGATCTGGTTGCTTGGGTCCTTCGAGTTCAGCTCCACTCCTCAAAATAATCTTATTAGCCTCAATATAATGTTGAGTGCATATTATTTCTTCCCTGTTTGCTTAAACTTTAGTTCTGACTTGCTCAATTTGCTTTGCCATCTCACCAAATCTCATGTCACACTTTTGGCAATAAGACTCACAGATTTTGAAATTCTCCCATAATGACTATTTTCACCTGTATTGTGGTGGCCCCACGCCCTGAGGCCGCTGATTAAGTTGCTGCGTAGGACTTGCAGCCCTGCTGATGTTTCTATCCACTTCAACACTCTTTGATGTGCGTGCTATTCATTGTATTCTTTATTTTATTTGCTAATTATTCAAGATATTCATCAAGTTATGAGTATGGTTTGTGTTTTACAGATATGCAAATAGATAACTAGTAAATTTACAGTGAAAGTCTTAAAGTACATAAACATGGTTTTTCATTAACTTTTAAGTTATATAGATCATCGATCCAATCGTGGAAAACCTAAAATAGAGTACACTTTATATAAGGCAACAAAAGTAAATATATACAAGTACAGGTGTCTCATAAGTCTCACATAAACCCAAAACATATAACAAAGTACCATAATAAACACGTACGATTAGTGTTCTGAACAGTGGGTGAGATCAGAGATAGTCTCCAAGAATCCCCTTACTCTTACTCGAAGAAAGATCTGCATTCAGCTATCACAAAAAACAAATGACGAGTCTAGTGAGTAATATCTGAAGGAAATTCACTAAGCATTCATATGATAAATTAAAGGAAATCTAATAAATACTGTTAACTAAACATGCGGAATGTAAACATGCAACTATAAATGGATCATCGCATGTGTAAATAATAAACATGCGGAATGTAAAGCTCAAATGTGTGTGCCCCATCCTGATCAAACTAGACCATAGTTCGGATACCTTCCACAGGATCCCACCAGTGGGCTCACCTAAGTGGCCCATCACCTGGTCCTCTCAGTGGCCGATATAAACCCACGACGCACCGACACATGTACCGACAAAGTAGCTTGGGTCGCTATTCACCGAGGACTCTTGATATACATGCTACGGTCTAGCGTGTCATATACACAACGAAATATCCGACGGGAGTAAACTCAACCAATCATTCAAACAATGACACATACATAAATAACTGAAGTAAATAAGGAATAGAATCATGAATACACTAAACAAGATAAAGCAAAACAATAATGAAGAAAGTAAATATTGAAGGGACATTTCATTGGGTTTTACAAACCTCAATACGTACTTACCCCGATCTGACCCCTTCATGCCCCCAATTATCATACATGGTCCAAGAGTCCTCTGAGGTTAGTTATAAGTGTTTTAGATTAGTTATAGATGTATTAAGTTGAGTGTATAAGTAAGAAAACCTAAAATAGCCTCTTAAGTTTTAACAAAACTTTAATTTGATACTCAATATTGCAGTGCAAATTAAACCATGATATATTCAAAATCATCAAAAAAACATGAGAAAAAGTTTTAGCTCTAGGTCTTAGCTTTCTAAAATGGTAAGGTGTGCAAAGTTTCGATATAAAACAAAGGAAATATAAAAGATTTACAAAGATAGCTCGAATTAGAATCAAAATCAAACCATCAAGTTTGTAAAAATCATTTCTCTAAATTAATAACTCCAAAACTCATTGTTTTTTGTCACAAGGCAGCTAACATACCTAACAAAAACATAATAAAAGATGAGCTCATTCTGAAAAGAGTTAAGAGAGTTATGCCTTGTCAAAGTTCATTTTAAAATCCTGTATTAGCATTTCAACATCCTACTTGTGGAGCATTTTTGAGCTAGAACGAGTTTGAATTTCGAAATTCCTCTAGAGACAAAATTTGTAGATCTATAATAAGCTTTCCAATGGCGTATGATCCGCCCCATTTAGAGTTCGTATTAGAGAGTTATGCTCAATTTACAAAGGTTAGGTCAAGAAATTTGCTAAAAACTAATATGCATACATCAAGAACACAAGAAAGCCTAATTCCTTGCCAAAACTCGTTTGAAACCATTATTGATCATTGAAATTAGTTTAAACACTAATTTAGATAAGAAAAACAGTAGCTTAATCTTTGAAGTTCATTTTTGCAGAAAAACCCCAAAACTTGAGTTTCTATGTACACATTTTTGATAAATTTAAGCAAGTAAAGAGTGGGTTTTTGTACCTAGATGATGAACTCTTGAATTTGATCTTCTTATCTTGATTCCTCTTGTAGGTGGCATTCATTCCTCCTTGTTCTTGCTGAATTTTCCAGCACTCCATCCCAAGAACAAACTTTGTTATTGTTGCATGAAGAGATTTCCCACTAACTTAGCTATATATAGGTTATGTTAGAATTGATTGTGTTCACATATCTCGAGGTCAATCTAATGGTCCTTGTTAACTCCTACTTCACTAACTTCCATATTGTTGACATAAATTCCTAACTTAATTATCTTAGGATTCTATTATAGTGCAAATCTTGAGGCAAATCTATGACATCAATTTTTCTTCCAACTATAGGCATTTGTAATCAATTAATTCAATTAATTTAACTTAGACACTTTTATACATATGTAGGCTATTTATGGTCTTAAATTGGTTTACTACAACTTCCCCTAGTACCCAATTACCCAGTACCCAGTGCCCCGGGTCTCGGCACGCATCCCGAGGTGCGCAAATCCTTAATGTACCCGATTATTATGACTTAGCCTAAAGTTTGATGATCTATTTTATGCAATATTCACCCTTGTTCTAGTCATTTTATTTAAGTTAGCATTATAAGACTTAGTATACCCGTACTATGCTTACTCGATACCCACGTCGACACGCTTTACAAGGCGTTTACCTGTCATGCAGTCTTACACGATATGGAAATATAAATACTTACATGTGATGAGTTATGAAATAAATAATAATTTAACATCGCAATTATGCAACCAACAAACAAATAACGATTTAAGCTCAGTCAGGCGTGTTCTAGCCTATTCGGGGTGTCCACGTGAGCCTGACGTGACGTTCGAGTCTGAAAATAACCTAAATAATGGCGTCAATAAATATTGGTCCGTTACATGTATGGGTGATTGTTGTGCTTCTGGAACAACTAAATGATGATCATTGCCCTGAAGGACATAGCTCTGATCATCCTAACCTCTCTTCTGACTAATGGGGCAGCTCGTGGAACTTGAATATCTCTCCTAAAATGATCTTGGAAATTATTTAACCACATCAATGTGAAATCTATCCCTAAAATGTAAATGACTATTATATGTGGTGTATGTGTGTATGTACTTAGAACAAGTACGACAAGCTTGGACTTTCCCTGATCCTAACATTAACGGCTTTATCATGGACTTCAATTCTGATATTTCGCTCTCAAGCCTATTCACTCGCGAATTGACTCCAGTTCAACTCTTGTAAGTATTATTTACTTCACCATAATTCCTAGATTGATTTGCCATTTTTTCAATGATTTTCTTGGCTTCAGACGGTGTAAATCTCAAAATACTTCCATTACATATTATATCTACCCACCGTTTCTTACCATTAGTTAGCCCTTCATAGAAGTTTTCTAACAATGATTTCTCAGTGAGATTGTGTTTTGGGTAAGCATGATAAAGTCTTTTAAATCTCTCCCAATACTCAAAGAAGGATTCTCCTTCCTTCATGTAAATGGTAGAGATTTGTTTCCTAATAGAAGTAATCTTGCTCACTAGCATATATTGTTCTTGAAACTTGAGGTGTAGATCCTTCTAAGAATGGATAGATTCAGGGGGGTAAGTGGAACAACCAATCGAAAGAATTACCACTCAAACAAAATGGAAAAGCCTTCAACTTAACCATATCTGGCTCAGCTACACTAGGTTTCATACCTACAACAACCCATTTAAATTTCGCCAGAAATTTCTGTGGATCCTCATCATCTCTTCCAAGAAATGTTGGAAGTTTCTGGATAAGTCCAATTTTAACATGAACTCTCCAGCTTGGGTATGAAATTCTATGCATAAAGGTTGAGAACCTCCTCGAAGTTGGTTCGCTTCCCTAAAAGTGCGTTCTTTTCTTCTTGGCTCATTATATATATATTAACCTAGAAAACTGTTTAACACAGTCCCCGACAGTTGCGCCAAAAATTGATGCCGTGTCGTACAACAACAACAATAGTCCCGATTTACTGACTACTTAGATATGTAGTGAGGCAAGTACATGGTCAAACCCATGGAGACAGAGAAGGATTCCTAGCCTACAACTAAAAGGAAATTGGAGGGGGATCTTAATCAACCTAAACTAGAAGAAATAAACTTAACAAGCTTACACTAAACAATGAAAGCAAGCATACACAACAAAAAATAATAACTCAAACAATATAATAAAAGCCTGGATGGAGAGCATTTTCACAATTGACAAGTAATGGACTTAATCATTGGTTACAAAATATATCCATCCTATTGGATTCTCATAGAAAATTTCGAGTGCGCACACTCTATTTTCCATGGTCAATGGTAGGAATGAGCGACACTATCATATACTAACTAGACCCGAAAAACCATCGTATATGTTGTAGGCTTTCAACGAGCTAGCAACCTTATTGTTCAACAAAAACACTTACCCTAAGTGGTAACTAGTATGAACTGCCACCTAACTTATACTTTGAATGTACAATAGCATATCGATTGCCAACAGACAAGGCGTTATTTGTCACATAACGTAAACCCACTTATTGAGCGACGATAGGTTCACTGACCTAGATCTCCTACACCCACCTATGCGTTGGCCACTACACAAGCAAAGCATATTCAATCTAATCTAATGAAAAATCAATAGATTTATAATTAATACAATCAACGTTACAAGATTCAAATGAAAGGAAAATTCACTTTAAAGAACAAAACCTCATATCAGCAACACTTGCAATTATAGAAAACTCTCAATCCAGTGAGAACTTAGTTACTCGTAAACATATAAACAAATTACAACAATAAGATGAATTAAACAATACCTTAAAAATAAAGAACGAACACCCAAAAATAGGAAAACCAAAACTCCTGATAGCTCATCTATTCAAAACTTAAAAACTAGTGAAAAGATAAGATATTTTTCGTACGTCCAACCCTAGGTATTTATATGGATGATAAGTGATTATTTAGACTTATATATAGGGTTAGTTTAGTATTATATTTAGTATGAATATCCCTAAATGAGCTCAAATTGATGGTGCTTATGTATTTTTAGGTACACAAGTTATAAAGGGAGGAAATGAGCGAATTTGAGAAGAAACAAAGCAAAAACACACCAAAGGAGATTTGGCGTCGTGGTTTAGTAGTGTGGCGCTATAAGAAGGATAGGCATAGCGTTGGATAAGCATGCAAGGTGTATGAAAGCAAGCAAGTGAAGAAAAGTGTAGCATCCCCTATCCCAATTAGAGCGATACCCATCCCAAAACCCTAATTAAGCCTCGGTACACCAGTCGAGCTCAATTAGAGTAATAGTACAACCGTCCATAATACCTAAAAATCACATTATAGTATATATTATATTGAAAAAATAATTGAAAACATAGCGGAATTAAGACTTTTCGATAAAACATAAGACATACAAAAATCAGCATAAACCTCGGTCGTAAAATCATATCCCAACCTTGTTCATTACAAAATAGTCATTCAACACAATATATAAATAGTAGGGAAATTAATTCATCGTAGAGAAAACTATAAACTTCTAATCTTCTCCGTTCTTAAGTCGAAGCGCACATTGTTAACCTGAAATGTTAATTGGAGAATGAGCGCTCCAACTTGCTCAGTAAGTGATGCTCGTAAATGTATCAATTATCAACTAATATCAATGAATTAATGAATAGCAATATGAATCCAAAACATATCTATTCACGCATTAAAAAATGATATAACAATACATAACGGGATGCAAGTTCAAATTTCAATTGCAACTGTACTCGTGACTTGTATTTTGATTTTCATTTTAGAGTTATACTCTCGCCTTACATAAGAATACGTCTACAAAATCCACTTATTGACCAGTATGGGGCTCTGCCAGTGGATTCAAATGTAATCATGCTATCGACTTTTAATAACTAAAGAGCTGTACTCACCTTACCCCAATAATACGATCTACAGAACCCCCATGTTGTTCATCATGTGATTCTGTTAGCGTATTCAACTATAACTGAGTTACCAACCCTAAATGGAAAATGAACGACTAAGGTAAAACTCCAGCCTATTGAGGATGTAAGGGCGGAATCCATTTTCGGGCTAACCTTTTCCTGTTTACTATGACAAAGGGCGAAATTCATTTCCCAGCATACCTTCACTTCTTTCAGTCTCGGTACGCCTTATCAACACTTTGGAGAATCTTCACATCTAAAAAAATCCAGTCAAGTCACAATACATTGCCCCATTCACATTCCATAACACTATATGAACTAATATACTAATTACGTTGTATAGTTGATAAGAATTCGAGTCCCACTTATCTATGACGAGCTTTCCTAACTTTATACCGACTTACTCAACTCCTAAGTTCCATACACCTTTCCCCGTTGACAAAGAAACTAAATTAGACCAAGTATCATCAATTTGAGTCTAATACTCATTAATTAGAAATCCTAAACTGGTCCCAATTGAATTCATAACCAATTTACTACTTGTTAGGTCAATTCGACCATTTCACGCTTTTTGAGGTAAAAACCCCGGTATAAAGTCCTGAATGAATTCTAAATTTCCAATTTTCATAGAAATTCATCAATTTCTATTTATTTGGTCAAAATATAATTTTCTAATTCTTTTCTCAATTTCTTTGGAATTCTTCCCTATTTTATAGCCTTTTCTCTTTTTTATTAATTGGGTGGTTTGACCCCTGAACCGGACTTGGTTTAGACCAGTTCAGGGATCAAACCCCTTTTCTTCTTCCTCGTTCCATTGTTCTTGCAACTCAACTGATTTCCATTTTTTTCCTTTGTTGGGATTGGGATTAACCAAACCTCAGGGCACTCTTGGGGAGGGAGACAGCTCCCATGCCGTCTCCTTCCTCGAACAACCGAGTCTCCATTAACAACCACAACAACAACATCAATAACGACCTCCACTTCAACAACACAACATCTACAACAGCAAACAACAATCAATAACAACACAAAAACTTACCTCTCCCTCGGACTCAATCCTCTTCTGCCACAGTTTCAACACACAAATCTCACCCTGAATAGGATGAGGCGTTGTTCTACATTCGAAAATAAATATATGTTTTCTTGAGATTCGTGTCGCACGAATCTCGAGACAGATAAGATTGTTCATTCCTTTTCATTTATATTTTGAATTTTCTTGAGATACATGTTGTGTATCTCGAGGTCGATCTTTGTGGCTAGTAACCAACCATTACTTCTGACTGGCTTACATAAGATTAAATACAAGTTTTTTCGAGACTCGTACGCATAAATCTCGAGGACGATCCAAAGGACAGGAAATAAAATCACATTCCTTAATGTGACACCAATTTTTACACATGCACATTGATTTTCTTTGTGATCTATTTACACGCATCTCAAGGCATGGATAAACTCTCAAAAACACAACGATCAACACATTCACGTCGTTGATGGTCATGCTAAGCGTATTTCGAGACGAATCCAATATATAATTTTTTCGATTTAAATTTTAGGATTCATTTACACATATAACTATATATAAATATATAAATCACTATGTATTTCGCGCCAATAAATTCACCGTGCGCGCCAACGACCACCATTGGGCATGCACACTATTGTATATCCGACGCATGTCACCCTCGACCCCGCGTATCACTAGGCGGCCACCAATTATTAATTAATTATTTATTTTCAATATATATATTTATATATGCAATTTACATATAAATATATATAAGCCTATATTAATTCGTTTATCATTTCGTCATGCGCGCCAATAAGTACACTTGGGCATGCATGCTACCCTATGACCTATGTGTATCACCTTTGACCCACACACGCTATTAGGCATCCCTGAATTTCCAATTATTCAATTATTGGCCAATTGATCTCATTATTTCCTTAATTTATAATGTAACCCATACAAACACCAAAGACATGCAAATCCACGCACACGCTAATCAAGATAAGCCGGGTTTAACCTTGAGCCTACCTCAAGTTAATTAACTTTCGGATAAACACTAATCACCTGCTTAAGGTAATGGGTCATTATAGTCTCCTCAATTTAAGACAATTTCATCTTCAAAAGTAAAGGAAACGTACAAGTTACCAGTAGTTCCGAAGAGAAATGAAATTTGCTCATGCATTTATAACTCCCCGTTCCCCGATTATCTCTTCTTTTTCATGTAATCACTATCTTCCCTTAATCCGAACCTACAAAGCCCTTCATAGATGTGACTTTAAAAAGCACAACCAAAATTGTCTTTTGAACTCTCCAACAAT
Source organism: Stephania cephalantha (assembly GCA_039657325.1). Classification (NCBI taxonomy): domain Eukaryota; kingdom Viridiplantae; phylum Streptophyta; class Magnoliopsida; order Ranunculales; family Menispermaceae; genus Stephania; species Stephania cephalantha. The sequence continues at coordinate 36,406,014 of CM077571.1, forward strand.
CTATGATACTTGTCTCCTCAATCTTTTTGTCTTAACCCAGTTGTAGTTATAAATTACCTAATCTACTATACCCTCTCTGTGTAGCTCTAAACTATCTTATTTTTCACAAAAGCAATATCTCCAATCTTAGTTATGTGCCTCGATTTACGATAAGATTGAACGTATTTATCTTTATCATTTGACGATGTAATCCACATGATTACCTTAATTATAAAAAAGCTCACATAAAGGAATCTATTTTCTTTTAGCTATCATACATTTCCAAGACACAAGCTCAAAAATTTAAATCCTGAATGGACAGTGAATGCTTACGGTGATTCAGGGTTACTGATGATAAAAGAATGAAGTTTCTCTCCTGGCTAATCTTTTCCTCATCCAGGTCTAATTTGCTTTACCACATCTCACTTCCAAGCATTTCAAATAACCTATTGACACTGATAAGAAAATGCAAACATCAGTCACTCTATAAACTACAACTCATACATCATTGTGTTGATGCTAAGATCTTGCTAATCTTATTTCATAACTTATAGTTATGCTTTCTTTTTACCATCAGATATAGACAAGAATTTACTTAACCCTTTAGGTTCTCAATATTAAGTCTTTACTTACTACATAGATCTCATATCTCTTTATGAATTTTATAACATAGTTCATTATCTCAGACAATCCACACTTTTCATCGTATACTTCGATACGATATGGCATTGCCTGTATAATCAATATAAAGAGATTCACGAGATTATCGAAATAATCCTTGTCTAATATCATCTGAGATTTACATTTCAACATATAATGCACACATAACAATTTCATTAAACAGTCTAATCTAGATATTAACCTTTCATAACCAAATAATGGTATATCAAGTAGTTCCAGTTAGACTTTTTAAAAGCATCGCCTAGTTAATTATATACTTGGTTCAACTTCAATCTGAACTTCAAAGAATAGATTTATAATTACTAATTCCAACAACCTAGTTAATGATGTGCTTGTAGGATTTCATTTCATCATTATTATTACACATCTCTATCAAAAGATAGTACTTAGAAGTTCCTATTATAATTACACTTCGTGTTCTTTTCTCTATTCAAAGTATTGATCACATCAATTACTTTGTGTGGGTGATTTCTCATAGTGAATTCATTATATTAGTAAATTTAGGTTACTCACTTCACCTATAATTACTATTACTCCGACAACTATACTCTTCAAACTTTTACAGCTTGAAAGTTCTCCAAATCACATTGCACCAACTCTTTGGTTTTCATATTTCTCATTTGTCTTCTAGTGTTTCCTCTAAGATTTTATAATCTTAGGGATAATTAAAAGTCTTTCTAGATCCCTTTCACCTGGGTAAATCAATATTTCAAACCCTATGATTAATGAATGAACTTGTGCAACATATTCAATTGAATGGATCCCCAAAAAGTTAGGATCTACACCCATATCTTATAATCCTAAGTCTCGGCTCTAGGACTTATCTTTGCAATTCATTTCATTCATTTTCTGAAATACATATCGAACTTTTATTTTACAAGTGATGCCTTAAATTATTTGGTACGATTATCAAAATAATTATCTTAATTATTCTTTTCAAACTTCCATGAACTATACGATAGTATAAACTACAATCTCTTGCCTCATTGTGTTAACACATAACTACTTGGATAAAGGTATTAGGCTAATCCTTTAACTCTTTCCGTAGTTCAAGTATAATCAAGTAATTATTGTAGTTATACTATATTTCAATTTTCTCTCAAGGCATCCTTGTGTCACTTACAACTCATCTCAACTTCACTTTTAGGTTAATTGAACATAAAACATAATAGTACTACAAATCTTTGTATACGTTGTTTGTACCATTTAATCATTCAAAGATAACACTATCCTTCTGATTCTGCGTTGAATATAAGACAATTCTCTAATTGTCTCAATCTTAATCAAGTCCATTGACTTGCAATTAGCATTCAACACATATCCGAGTGATTTAAATTTGAAGCTTAGCATTTGCACTTCCAATCTTTCGGCATAAACTAATTTATCGTAAAAATCCACATTACTCTGCGATATTGCTTGTGCCTTTTCTAAGTTTTTAAACCTTTTAGATTGTCATTGATAACACAATGATACTATTATATCAATAGAGTTCAATAACTATACGTTTTCCATTTATGAACATAACATGAGATCTAGTGAATTTTCATGGTTTCGACCATGATTTTCAACATGATCAAGCTATTACCTGACTTCATTTTCACATAATCCTCATTCTGATCTTAATTAATTGATAACCAGATCTCAACCAACCATTGAGAACAACTGGTATCATGTAATAGACCTAAAACTTTGTTGATTCTGGGCAATGAACATTTATCCTTGACTTAATTCAAATTAGTTCACCACTCAAGTTGAGTTCTCAAATTCATATAATTTCCATAATACGCTAAGTAAACGGAAATAATCATTGATTGAACCTTAGAAATCAAGTAATTGATGAATTTAAATCTCAAATTGTGGCAAAACTCTAAGAGAATCTAATAACTAGACTGCTTGAAACTTTTGAAATCACAATTTTCATTCATCAACTTTGAATTCTCTTCATGAACTTACTATTACTCTAAAACAAATTCAACCACTTGAACCTCGAGTGATAACTTTATTTCTACGAATCATCATCCGTAGAAGATTAGAGATTTATACAATTCTTGGTTAATAATAGCAATTAATATTAATGTCTTGATATACTTCTCACCCATTCCTTCCCAGTATCATACGTTATTCCTTGGATTCTCAAAATTCTCAGATCCTTTGACAACTCATTATCCCCAATTTAAAATATACTAGTATATAAGATCAAATTAGGACATCTCACTAGCTCACTGCCATGTTCTAACTTAACTATAAAAGTTTTCAACTTTAGATTTTTATATGAAATTACCATAAAAGTGATAAAAGTCTAATAGATAAGATAGAGTTAACTTACAATAAGGGTTTTTCATAATCCTTCAACTTTCATCTCTCGCTGTGAATCTTCAATTTTAATGTAATTTCACAATAATTCACAATTATGATCATTTTCTTATATCCCAACATTGATCTACACCTCAATCTCATAATTTTATATTTCTTTTTCCTAAGTGTGGATCCACCATAACGTCACTCTTTCCTTTTTTCTAATAGTGGTTGCGGTTACACCACAACAACAAAAACAAATTTTTAACTTTCACCTTCAGTTTGTGCAATTATATGACAACTATAATGATAGGTTTCTTCTTATTTTAGTTTTACCTTCTGAGTGTGTGGTTATACAACAATCACCTTAATAAGCATCTTCTCACAATTTTAGTATGAACTAGCACCATATTTGGAATCTTATATTTCATAACAACTCATGAAGTACGCATTCATTAGTGGTTATTTGACCTTAACTAGGTTCTTATCATCATTTACCACTAATTTTCTCATTGAATGGCTTTTACTCTCATTCAACTAGTTCCAATACTAGTATATTTTCTTACTCAAAGTACATCATCACCTTTGAGTTTCACTGGAAATCACTTTCTAATTAATATCCATTCTCCTAATATTTGTCTTAAAGTCCAGGTCTAATCGATTCTTCTGCACTGACTATTATTAATCCAACAATATCAGTGAGAATAAAGACCATTAGAGACTATCCAATAGGAGAAGAGTTTACTTTTGTCTTCATAAAACATCTTATGTCTTTCCTTATTTCAAACATCATTGGGATTTAGATTTCTATAAACCCCAATCCTCAATGTTTTCTCATCTTATTACATATCCACTATCTTTCTTTGTTGTAGTATCCTAGAAGTCCAGGTTCCCTAATAACCCTCACCATCTGTTCATTGGATTCCAAAATAAAAATGGGAGATAAGACCTTCAAGATAACATATAGGAAAGACATTACAGTTATATATATCACATAGGTACAATACATCACAACAAATAACATAACTCAGTCTTTTATCTTTCATTATCCCCTCCCCTCCCAAAAAAAAAACATTGATAAAAATCATTTATAAAGTCCCAAGTTATCAATAACTTGAGAATCAATCTCCAAATTAGTAAACCTAGAATTTGACTCAGTTCACAGGTAATAAAATCAAGTTTTGACACTAATATCGCAGTTATTTTTTATTCTTAGATAATTCAAGAATAGGGAAGCTCGCACTATACGCTATGCTCTGATACCAACTGTAGCATCCTCTATCCCAATTAGGGCAATACTTAGCTCGAAACTCTAATTAAGCCCCAATATACCAATCATACTTAATTAGAGTACAATAAAGGTGTCCTTCATATCTGATAATCACAATACAATATATATTATATCGAATAAATAATCGAAAATACAGCCGAATTAAGAATTTTTCGATAAAACATAAAATATACAAAAATAGGCATAAACCTCGGTCGTAAAACCATATCCCAACTTTGTTTAATATAAAATAGCATTTCAATACGATATATAAATAATAGGGAAATCAATTCACCGTAGACAAGACAATAACTTCCTAATCGTCTCCGTTCTTGAGTAGAAGTGCAAGTCATTAAACTGAAATATTAATTGGGGAATGAGCGCTCCAACTTGCTCAGTAAATGATGCTCGTAAACGTATCAATTATCAACTAATATCAATGAGTTAATGAATATCAATATGAATTTTCAGGCATTTAAAAATGATATAATAATACATAATGGAATGCAAGTTCAAATGTCAATTACAATTGTACTTGTGACTTGTATTTTGATTTTCATTTTAGAGTTATACTCTCACCTTACATAAAAATACGTCTGCAAAATCCTCATGTTGACTGACATGGGGCTCAGCTAGTGGATTCAAATATAATCGTGCTATCAACTCTTAATAACTGAAGAGCCATACTTTTACCTTACCCCAAGAATACGATCCAAAGAAATCCCATGTTGGTCATCATTTGATTCTGCCAGTGTATCCAAGTGCAACTGAGCTACCAACCCTAAATGGATAGTGAATGACTATGGTAAAACTTCGGCCTACTGAGGATGTAAGAGCTAACCTTTTTCTTTTTATTAGGACAAAGGGCAAAATTCATGTCCCGTCATACTTTCACATCTCTCAGTCCTGGTCTGCCTTATCGACACTTTAGAGAATTTTCACATTTAAAAACAAATCCTGTCAAGTCACAGTACATTGCCCCATTCCTATTCCATAATGCTATGTGAACTAGATATACTAATTATATTGCATAATTGATAAGAATACGAGTCCCACTTAGTTGTGCCGAGCTTTCCTAACTTTATATCGACTTATTAAACTCACAAGATCCATACGCATTTCCTCGTTGATCAAGAACCTAAACTAGACAATTTATCATCAATTTGAGTCTAATACTCATTAATTAGAACTCCTAAACCTATCTCAATTGAAATCGTAATCAATTTACCACTTGTTAGGTCAATCCGACCATTTCAAGCTTTTTGAGGTAAAAACCCTGGTATAAAGTCTTGAATGAATTCCAAATTCCCATTTTTCATATAAATTCATCAATTTCTATTTATTTGGTCAAAGTATAATTTTTTTTTTTTTTTTTCTCAATTTTTCTAAAAATTTTCCTTATTTTATAGACTTTTGTATTTTTTATTAATTGGGTTAAACCCAAACCCAACAAAGAAAAAAAAGGAAATCGATTAGAGTTGCAGGAGACCAAGAGACGCCGTCGAGGAAGCATACACACAACGCCAGGGCTATTAAAGAGACAAATTGCATACAGGATGCTCGGCGCAGTAGCGACACTATAGAAATGTACATATAACATTGGGACTTAAGCGATAGTGCCGAGAAGAGAAAAAAATAGAAAGTAGAGTTCTATTTTGTGGTAAATTATTAAGTAGGGTTTCTTATTGTTTGGAAACATGATTAAGGAGTATAAATAGATAGAAGAACATGGTAAACACACCAATTATTATAGATTAGCCACCATTAACATAGTTTAGCAAATATAGGTTTATTTTATTATTGACTATTAAGAAGATTTGTGGAGAGAAGACATTGAAGACTCACGTGTGGTGATTCGGGTATTATTTTTATTGATTTAATAGAAAGTCATTTCATTATATCTCTTATTTCAATGAATAAAACTATGTGCATATTTGTTTCAATGAAGTGTGAGTAGTTTGTTAATCTTAGGATCAATGGATTCTATGACATGAATGCTATGCTATAAATATGAATAGAGTAGAAAGATAAAAAGTGCAATGGTTAGAATTTGTATTGATTCTGAGTGTATTGCTTTGAACATCTTGATCACCTGTTTGTTGATATTAGTTTTTAGAAGTTATCATGGCCATTGAAGCTTTTAAGCTGGATATGGACGGTACGACCGTAAAATATACAACATCAAGAGATAATTGTTGATTAGGGAGACACAAATAGTAAACTTAATTGATTATGAATCTAAAGATTTGGAACATTAAAGCAATGTGAAGTTTACGTTATTCACACCAATAGGTTGAGCTTAGTTTGCACATTAGAATATTTTTCGTCATGACAGTGGGTTAAAGTAGATTTGAAGGAAATATGTTTGTTCTAATTAGGCATTGCATACACATACCGAAGATGATAAAGTGAGTTGAAAAACATAATACTTCATTACCTAGGTGAAGTTTTGAAGTAAGATAGTCTTAATATAAGAATTTAAGTAAATTGCATTGATTTGTTAGTATAAATTAGTTTAATTTTGTTATAAAACCAATTAAAAGGATTTTCTTAGCAATAGAGTAATTTTAGCTAGATACGTATTAAGTGCATACACCTTTCCCTAAGGACGATATTCGTAGTCAACATAGGTTTGTTACACTATTACTACAAGCGAGCTGTTATACTTGCGGCGCGCACATCAATGGGTTGTTAATACAACAGAATAGATTCACTAAATTCAATAAATCCACCGAATATGAGATTTAAAATCCCTATATTTGTTAAGTGTCGTATGTTGAACATTCACATCACTGAAGAATCGTTGCCAAATCGTTGCGATGCTCTATTTTTTACCCATTTTCTTTCCAAATCGAGCCCAGTGATTTTGCAGCACCGTATGTGCTATATGATATCGCTATAAAGGTTTTAGTCATTTCTCAAGATACTAGCTCCATCGTTTTTCTGGGTCTTTACAAGACATCCTCCGCAACTTTTCCAGTGAGCTTCCCATAGTCTAGCTAAGTTTATACCAGCGATTCCTTGGCGATTTGATGTTGAACTAAAATTGTTGTCAAGACGCCAAGACTTTTTTAGCTTTTTGACTGAATTTCTGTGAAAATCACTCATTTTCAAATAAAAGCCTATTTCTAATCGGGAAATAGAAAAACAATGATTTATTAGTATAAGGCAAAACTAATGATTTGGTCCTTGAACTTTGTGTTTTTTATGCTTTTAGTCCTTGAACTTTTATTACTACACATTTGATCCTTAAACTTTCATAATGATTCTACATTTAGTCATTCCACTATTTAAAGTGTTAAATTCCACCAACGTGGGTAACAAAAGTGTCGTGTGACTAGTCAAGAAGAGTAAAGTAGTTTATATTATTGAACTGAACGACTCACATCAACCAACAAAAGTCGAAAAAAAATTTATTTTCCCTTAAAACATAAAAAACTCAAAGTTCAGGGACCAAAAGCATAAACTCAAAAGTTCAGGGACCAAATGTACAAAAATGAAAGTTCAGGGACCAAATGTACACTAATAAAAGTTCAGGGACCAAAAGCATAAAATACTCAAAGTTCAAGGACAAAAAAATATGTTTTGCCTTAGTATAAATGATGGTAAAAGTATCAAAGTTCGTAGCAAAAGTGTACAAAGACATAGCATAACTGACGACTTATCACATCACAACCATACCAACTCACCCCAAATTTCAATCCTAACCTAAATCTCATAAATTCTTCAATAAAACCAAAAACAACTACTCACCTTAACCATTGGATGGACTCCACTGTTCTTCATCATCCACGATTCATCGTGAGGAAGATGAAAGGCTAGGGCTTCAAATGTCGACCAAGAGCGAGCTTTATTTGGGCAGGGAGTCGAGAGAGAAGAGGTTTGGTGCATTGAAGGTAATAAGCGAGTGGCAGAGGATAAAATTGAGAGAATTAGGGGCGATAATACGTTGAAGATGATGAATAAGGGTTTTTTATCGAACCCAACTTATGTTCACACAAAATTATTTGGTTTCAGTTGAGGAAATAACCAAAAAAGCCCTTTACTTATAAAACCATCACTTAATACCTCACTGCCCTTTATGATCCTTTCCTATTTTGTTTAATTTTTCATGTTTATGTCATATTTTAAACCTAAATTAAACCCCAGTAAATACCCTAATTTCGTAAAAAATTAGAAAAAACACCAACGCACTCCGAAACACGTGGACACCATGTTTGAACTTCAACTTGATTATATTTCATGACGAATAGAGTTTAATACGTTCATTAGTCACACAACACACAAAAATAATATTTTAATTTGCGATCTTCAGTCAGTAACACGTGGGTCCCACCTTGGATACCTAAAAATAAAATAAAATTCGAAAAATACTTCATTAGTCTCCTAATCAAGTTTATGAAAAGCTCAGATTTTGCAGGCTTGATTACCCAACTAAGTCAATTAAATAGTAGATGATACACACGTTAATAACACCAAAACATAAGTACCATACAAATTTACCAAAATCTATACTCTCAATATTGGGACTAATTACTAGATTTGGAATTTGGGGTGTTATAGAAAACATGATCCACGAAACAAACAAGATACACTAAAATAAACTTGTTAAAACCACAAGAATTATGAATCATTTTTATAAGAATAACATATTTTTGCGTTCAAGAACATATAAACTTTGAAATCCCATAACTATATTAATTTCTTTCCAAAATCAGAAATTCATTATAGTTAGTTGAGTGAAATTTCGTGAGGAGCTCAAATATCAACTCAAATTTTTGAAATCGAAGATTCTTTTAGATTAGATGAACAATTTACAAAAAAGCCATGAAAATAAACTCATTTGTTTAAAAATCCGTCAATTTAAAAGACCAAGTTCTAACAAACAATTGAATTACTGAAATGCATAATTTAGACACCAAATAAGTTATGAAGAATATAAATTTAAACCTAAATTCATTTTAAGAAATCAAGGGTTCATTCATGATCAATTTACATCATTTGAGCAAAAGAGAAACAAAGAATTTATACCTAGGGCTTTAATCTCTTCACTTGGCTTTGATTTCCTGCTCTAAATAGTTGGTTTGCCCATTTCATCTCCTTCAACTTAGAAAATCAAGCAAGCTTTCTCTCTAGAGATTTATGTGAGATTGCATGTGGCTTGAAGTTTAGAGACCAAGTATGTTTTATATAGTTCCTAAGTAGGTCATCATGTCCACATATCTCATTTCAAATGGGGATCTCTACACAAATCAAAAGACTCCATTTAATTTATCTATTATCTCTCATTCCCACTAAGAACCCACTAATCTTCATTAGATTCTCCATAACGTGAATTATTAGAAAAATCATTAGTTCAAATAACATACATCATACTTAGGTCTCTTTTCAATTTAACCAATTAGTTTTGCTAGCTTAGGCACATTAGATGAAAATATGAATTAGTTTAGAAGCTTTACTTTGTACACTTCATAAAATTGATCTACTTTAGTTTCTACTAATATCATTTAATTATTTCTAACTTATTCCCATTGCCACGTTGCACGCATCTCGTGGTAACACCTTTTGCCAAATAATCGAAGTAATAAAATTAAATGAAATTCGACTATAATGTACCCATATATACATTCATTTGGCATTCACCACGTAAAAATAACATTGTCCCGTTCTTTGTGCCAAATGTTAGTCTGGGTACCTTGGGGCGTCACGTTACGGTTCGATGACCCTAAATTAAGAAAAAAACCACTATTAGTGATTTATGTCGTTACAATCTTCTCAACTAATAGGAATTTCATCCTCAAAATTTACTTTAGCGTAATCGCTAAGTCTATTATCTTGAAATGGGGTATCCATATAATTGAGTCGCTACCCAGTCGACTTTTAGACTCTAAACAGTCTAAAGGCATACAACATTTTAGAAAAAGAAAAATGTCTTTAACTCTATCAGTTTAGTAAAGATCTCAAACGATGCTAGCCCCAAAGTCTGAATTTCTCAACTACCATAAGTGGGTCCTCTAACCACTTTAACCTGAGTTTAAATCTCGTAGTGGTGAGACTTTTGCTCAGTGACCACACATAAATATATATATCTTGGTGGCAGGTTTCATGCTTAATGAGCACACAAGAATTTCCATTCCATACAAGACTTTGGTCATAGTACTCACGAAATTTTTTTATTCAAAATGAATTTCTTAGGAAGTTCCAAGTGTGCTTATTTGGGCTACACCACTTCCACTATCTCATTTGTAACGACTCATGTCCTTAACCTAGTATTTAATATTAATTCGAATGTTAATTAACCCAAGTAAGGCTCGTGGCTAAGCCCGATTTGTTTCGATTAGCGTGTGCATAGATTTGCATGTCGTTTGGTGTTTCTATGGATTGTATTATTAATTATGAAAATAATTAGATTAATTAGTCTATAATTGAATAACTAGAAAATTATGGGATGCCTAATACCGTGTGTGGGTCAAGGGTGACGCACATGGGTCGCGGGATAGTGTATCGCATGAGTGTACTCGTTGGCACGCACGAAAAAATTATAAATGCATGAATATAGGGATATATATATTTATACATATTATATCTATAAATATATATATTTAAAGTAATTAATAAATTGATGGGCATCTAGTGACACGCGTGGTCAAAGGTGACACACGTGGGACATACAATAGTGTGCATGCTTGAAGGTGGTTATTGGTGCACATGGTGAATTTATAGGCGCGAAATACAAAGTTGTTTATATATTTATATATATAGTTATATATAAATATTTAAGAAATGAATCATATAGTTTATATCAAATTAAATATTAAATCTTGGATTCATCTCAAGATACGCGTAGCGTGCGCATTGAGGAGGTAAATATGGGATGATTAGTATTTTGGAGAGATTATCCACACCTAGAGATGCTTGTAATCACATCTCAAGGATAATCGATGTGCATGTGTATGCATGTTTCAAAAATTGGTGTCACATTAAATTCATGTCCTTTGGATCGTCCTTGAGATTCATGCGTGCGAATCTCGAGAAAAGTCTCTATTTGATCATTAGTGAGTCGATAAAGAGGTGATGGGTTTGTTAACAACTACAAAGATGGACCTCGAAATTCGCGACATGTTTTTTGGGAAAGATCTAAATATAAAATGAAAAGAATTGAACCATAAGATCTACCTCGAGATTCATGCGATACGAATCTCGAGGAAACTAATATTTATCCTAAACGCAAAGAACCTCCTTACCTTATTTCGTTTCGACAGTGAGGGAGAGAAAACAAAATTGAGAAAGTGAAAAAAAAAATAAAGGGAAAGAGGAAAAGGCGGCCGAGGCGGTGAAGGTTAGGTTATTGAGTTGTTTGTCGTTGTGTTGTGGGGCTATAGTTGATGGACGTTGTTGTTGTCGTTGATTATTATTGTGCGTTGATGGAGTAGGAGATTAGGAGGCTTGAATGAATTGCATAACAATTCATCCGAGGAAGGAGACGTTAGGGGAACCGTCTCCCCTGCTTAAAGAGCCCTAGGGTTGGGCAAACCCAAACCCACTGCCCTTATAAAAATGAAGAAAATGAATTCATTGCATCAAAACAGGGGAGGAAGAAGAAAGGGGTTTGATCTCCTGGATCGAACCGAGTCCAATTCAAGGGTCAAACCCCTTTCATAAATTAAAATATATAAAAGAAAAGGTGGAATTTAGAGCAAATTTTAGAAAATAAGAAATTTTTTTTAGGCCGAATCAATAGAAATTATGGATTTTTATGAAAAATGAAGAATTTGGAATTCTTTCGAGATTTTATAATGGGGTTTTTACCTCTAAAAATATGAAATAGTCGTATTGACCTAAAAAGTAGCAAATTGGTTTTGGATTCAATAGGGACAAGTTTAGGGGATTTAACTAATAATAATTATAGTCAAATTGATGATAATCAATCTATTTTAGGTTCTTGATCGACGGAGAAAAATATATGATTCCAAAAGTTTAGTAAGTCACTATAAAGTTAGGAAAGCTCGGCATAGGTAAGTGGGACTCGTATTCTTATCAATTATGCTTCGTAAACTAGTATATATAGTTCATATTGCATTATGGAATGAGATTGGTCAATGTACTTTGATTTGACTATTTTTATGGCGGCCCCGCCCCTCGAGGCTGATGAATGTGCTGCTATACGGGTCTCGTAGCCCTGCCGCTGTTGATGCCACGTCAGCGCTCTTATAGTACGTGCAAACTTGTCTTATTTAACTATCATTTTGAAGAAGAAGTCTTCAAATATATAAGTAAATTTCTAAGTAGTGGAAAACCAGAAAATAAAGTACCAAGTATATAAAGCAACAAGATACACAAAAGTAGGTATATACATGTACAACATCTCTCATAGTCCCCTGATACCCATAACACAGCAAAATATATCAAAATATAAACACCTGAAAGTATGTCCAAAACTGTCAACAGAAAGAGATAGTCGCCCAAGATTACCCTTTGTTGCTACTCGTAGAAGGATTTGCACGCGGTCACCCAACAAATACAGTGACGAGTCTAGTGAGTAAAATCTCAAAAGAAGTCCATACAATATTAAGTAAGAAATCAAATAAAACTACGCGACATGCAAGTATGCTATTTGGGAACAAGAAGACATATTCCCATGAATGTAGGGCAATACAAAAAAACCAAAGCAACATGTAAATAATTGAAAAACATAACAACAGTTATATAAGTAAGCAGAAATGTAAGCACAGATAGCCTCGGTGAATCACTTAAATAGTAAATCATTCTGTTACACAACAATAAAACAACATAACCCCGTTGAACCAACTCAATTAGTCTTCATAGGAAAACCCTGGTGAACTAACTCAACCAATCTTCATAGCAAAACCTCGGTGAATCAACTCAACAGGTCTTCATAGCAAAACCCCAATGAACCAACTTAACCAGTCGTCATAGCAAAACCACCCAAAATGCACACATATAGCAAGGTTATTCAACATGAACGAATCATCAATAAATCATGATAATAGAGAAGTAAACATAGTTCAGCAACATAAAAACAAATGTTAAAAGCAAATTGAATTCTGTGAAACTTTCTCATAGGTTTTATGAACCTCAAATCGCACTCCAAAGTCCCAAAAAATACCCGATCCAACTTTAATATGCCCCCGACTCGCAATATACTCTCTGAGTCCCTTCAGATCAATTTCAAGTATTTTGCATTGATTATAGGTATTTAAAGTTAAGTTTGTAGGTCAAGTCTTCTAAACAACCCATAAAGACTATTAAATTTTCAATTTTGGTCATGTGTTGCAGTGCATTTTTGGGTATGAAAACGTTAGAACCTCAATAACTTCCCACGATAAAGTTGTTGGTCTCTGTCTTAACTTTTTGAAAAAGTTCGGTTTGCAAAATTTCGTTTTAAAACAAAAAAGATATTGCAATTCTACCAAAATAACTCAAATTTGAAACAAAGCATACCAGCAAGATTGTAAAAATCATTTCACCTAATATATAGCTCTAAAAGTCGTGATTTTTGGTCATAATTCATCTAACATAACATATTTAAAGATCAATACAATGCGATAAGTATTGAGGGAGTTGTGCCCTTACAAAGTTTGGCTAATTTTTCATGACTATAATTGGTTCTACTGACAAGCTTGACTTAATTATCTTGAAACCAAAGTTATATAACATGCATATGATTCATCTACAACCTTCTGAAAACATGAAATCAGCAAACAAAAATCATTTAACACCTCTTGGTCATCCATGAAAACATTTTTTTATCAAAATCGAAATGAATGAGGAGTAGAAGTTGTTACCTATTGTTTAATCCTTTGTAGTTTGATCCTTCAAGCTTAGGTACCCTTGAAGTCCCAAAAACTCAGCACGTTCTAGCTCTATTTGCTCTAAAAAAATCATGATTTTCCTACTCTTCTTTGCAAGAAAATCAAAGTTTGTCTTTCATATACTTAGATTAGCAACTTGATTAATTAAGAAAATCCTTCATTTGACTAACTTCATTACTAGGACATGTGTACTCACTCAAAGCCACTTGTCCCACACGAAAAATTCATGTCTCCACTCACTAGTTACTATTTAGCCTAAGATTCCTACACATCTTCATCATCTCCATACAAATTAATGGTGTCCAATTTGTTTGTCCAAACTATAGTCCCATTAATCCATATCAATTAAATTTACAAACTTAGACACTTAAATTTACGTGGTTAGAGTATTTAGTCTCATTGTTGAAACATAAGTGGTCCCACCAACTCCCGACTACCTAACACCTTGTGCTTGCGCCTACGTGGGCATCTCGAGGCAAACACCCGTCACACATATCGCCCGATAACAATATAACTTACATGTGATGCATTGTAATAATATAATAATTTTAAACACCACACCTAAACAACCATCATCCATAAATAACATATTCCCTTGGTTCTCATGTCCAAGTCAATCGAGTTGTCCACGTAATGCCTTAATTACAACCATTAATCTTCAAGATTAACGCTAATCCTAGTTTAATTAATTTGGGCCATCACAATTCTTCCCAACTAGGGAAATTTCATCCTTGGAATTTAAGGTAAACTAGATCTCATATCACATGACTACTATGTTGATCGAACGACCCAAGGAACCTCGGTACCAGGTTCTTCTTCTTCTTCTTCTTCTTCTTCTTCTTCTTCTTCTTCTTCTTCTTCTTCTTCTTCTTCTTCTAGAATCTCAGATGGAACTATCTCATTTGTCTTGCAACTCAACAGTGGCGGAACAACCGATGATACTATAGTTAGTCTATTTACGGAAAGTAAGCTGAGATGGAACAACTTACAATACTACTACTAGCATTTCTCGGGGAGGAAGATGTTACGAAACAATAGACGATGCCACAACTTGTTGTTTCATAGGGAAAAGATGTGATGTAACAATAGACAATGCCGCAACTTGTCTTTTCATGGGGAGGAAGATGTGATGGAATTACAGACGACGCTACAACTTGTCGTTTCATGGGGAGTAAGATGTGACTAAACAACAGACAACACCATTCTCTCCCGTTCCTCCGTTCTTCTTTTTTTTGTGGAGGGTTAATTTGGGTGGAAGAACTGACGATGCCACTCTTTTCATTCTCCCGTCTTCTAAAAGTCATGTCACTTCAAAAAAGGAAAAGTTACCAACGTAATTTAGCAACAGAATCAATTCCATTGCTATTTAACAACGGAATAGCGACGCATTAGCAACGGATAGCAAGTTTAGAAATTAGTGACGCAATAGAAAATTTAGAGTTTAGCAACGAAATAGCAATGGAATTTCAGCAACGGATTAACAACTGAAGATATTAAAAAAATATTTTTCATTAAATATAACTATTTGTCCATTGCTAATCCATTACCAAAGTAGCAATGGATTGGCAACGAGATATTATTCAACAATATTTTTCATAATGAAATTAATTATTTTTTCGTTGCTAATCCATTGTTATTTAACAATGGAACATCAAATTTCGTTGCTAATCCATACTAAATAGTAACGAATTAGCAATGAAAATAGTATGTTGCAATCAAACGAAAAATTGGAAATTAATTTTTGCAACGTTTAGCAACGAAAATTTCGTTGCTAAGTTAGTGACGGATTATAAATTATGTTGCTAAACAGTTAGCGATGATGATGGCTTTAGAAATAGACTAAATCTTGCCATTAGTCTGTTGCTAAACATATTAGCAACGCAAAAACAGGGCTTTAGTAACGAAAAATTCCGTTACTAAATCGACTATTTTTGTATTGTGTGTCTTTAGATCCTTAGCTTCGCAAATCACCCGTTTCCTTCGTTGCACTTTGTGATGTGTCTGATGTCTTCGATTGTTGTTGCAGGCTCTAACTTAGCTAGTACTTCTCGTTTTTCCTTTTTACTGATGAGATGGCGATGTAGGCCCCCACCGACCTCATCTGTATAGAAATAATCATAAAACTTCAGTGGAATTACTGGGATTTTCATGATTGTGAGACTAACTCCAGTGCTCTGGTAGGAGCTAAAGTGTATGTTATCGTTTTCGTGCACATTCTGAGTCATCTCAGCACTATCAGTTGTTCATAGGGTCTTCTAGTTTCTCATCTGTCTCGCGTCTTCAAGATGTCCTTGTAAAACTCTACCTACAATATTTCGACTAACTTCCTCTACTGGTCAACTTTTGAAACTCTTTCTTCCAAGATTTCTTTTTGTCGTCTTCTTCTTAACGTAAACCGACAATCCATCATCATCATCAACAACAAGTTGAAATCCCTGGATCATCTTCACAATACATGTATAGTATAGAAAAATCAAAGACATGACACCTATATGGACCCTAACTCTACCCGGCTCACAATCACTTCCCAACTAGAGTTCTAAGGTAGTTACATCGGGTTTCCACATCTAAGATTTGTTTGTTAAGTTATATTCTCATTCCTCAACTCCCTGGGTTCCTCGAACCATTTCTCTCATACCAGCTGTGGCGGTCTTGCGTCCCGAGGGCGTCGGGCGTGCAGCTACACGAGTCCTGTAGCCCTCCAGTCGTTGACGCCACGTCAGCCTTCTCGCAGTACATGCAAACTTGTCTTATTTCACTATCATTTTACAGGGGAAGTCTTTAAATATATGAGTATTTTATGAATATTATCAAAATTTCTAAGTAATGAAAAATGAGAAAAATAAAGTACCTTGTATATAAATCAACAAGATACATAAAAGTAGGTATATACATGTACAGTGTCTCTCATAGTCCCCTGATACCCATAACATAACAGAATATATCAAAATATAAAAACCTACGAGTATGTCCAAGACCGTCAGTAAAAGGAGATAGTTGCCCAAGATTCCCATTTGCCGCTACTCGTGGAAGGATCTGCACTCGGTCACCCACCAAATATAGTGACAAGTCCAATGAGTAAAATCCTAAGAGAAGTTCACACAATATTTAGTAAGAAATCAAATAAAACTACAAGACAAACAAGTATGCTATCTTGCAACAAGAAGACATACTCCAATGAATGTAGGGCAATAAAAAAAGCCAAAGCAATAGGTAAATAATCAAAAAATATAACTACAGTTGTATAAGTAAGCAAAAATATAAACAGAGATAGCTCCATTGAATCATTCAACTGGTAAATCATTTTTTCACACAACAACAACACAACATAACCCCAGTGAACCAACTCAACCGATCTTCATAGCAAAACCCTGGTGAACCAATTCAACCGGTCTTCATAGCGAAACCCCACATATAAAGCACATTTATTCAACATGAATAAATCAACTATAAATAATGATAACTGGGAAGTAATCACAGTTCGGCAACCGAAAAAAAAATGTTAAAAGCAAACTGAGTTTTGTGAAGCTTTCTCATGGGTTTTACATATCTCAAATCGTATTGTGAAGTCCTAAAAATACTCGATTCGACCCTTATAAGCCCCAACTATCGCACTATAGTCCATGAGTCCCTCGGGATCAATTTCAAGTGTTTTAGATTTACTATATGTATTTAAAGTTAAGTGTGTAAGTTAAGTCTTCAAAACAACCCCTAAAGACTAATAAAGTTTCAATTTCGTTCATGTGTTGCAATGTATTTTTTGGTATGAAAACTTTCGAATCTCAATAATTTCCCAATTGAAAAGTTGTTGGTCTTAGTCTTAACTTTCTGAAAAGGTTTGGTTTTCAAAATTCCAATTTAAAACAAAAATGATACCACAATTCTACCAAAATAGCTCACATTTGAAACAAATTCGACTAGCAAGATTATAAAAATCATTTCTCCCAATATATTATTTTAATATTCATGAGTTTTGGTCATATGTCATCTAACATACCTAACAATAACATATTAAAAGATCAGCCCAATCCGATAAGTATTGAGTGAGTTATGCCCTTGCAAAGTTTGGCTTGTTTTTCATGAATATAATTAGTTATACTAGTAGGTTTGGCTTAATTCTTTTGAAACCAAAATTATATGACATTCATCTTCAATCTTAGAAAAACATGAAATCAGCCAAAAAAAAAAACCATTTAACACCTCTTGGTCATGCATGAATTTTTTTTTACCGAAATCGAAACGAATGAGGAGTAGAAGTTGTTACCTATTGTTCAATCCTTTGTAGTTTGATCCTCCAAGCTTATGTACCCTTAAAGTCCTAAAAATTTAGAACATTCTAGCTCTCTTTGCTCTAAAATATTCAAGATTTTCCTTCTCTTGTTTGCATAAAAATCAAAGTTTGTATTTTATATACTTAGATTAGCAACTAAATTAATTAAACAAATCCTTAATTAGACTAAGTTCATTACTAGGACATGTGTCCTCACTCTAAGCCACTTGTACTACATGAAAAATGCATGTCTCCACTCACTAGTTACTATTTAGCCTAAGATTTCCACATATCTTCATCTTATCCATACAAATCAATGGTCTCCAATTTGTTTGTCCAAACTATAGTCTCACTAATCCATATCAATTAAACCAACAAACATAGACACTTAAATTCATGTGGTTAGAGTATTTAGTCTCATTGCTGACACATTAGTAATCACACTAACTCCTGACTACCCGATACCCTGTGCCCGTGCCTATGCGCGCATCTCGAGGCAAACACGCATCACACATATCGCCTGATGATAATATAACACACATGCGATGCAATATAATAATATAATAATTTTAAACACTGCACCTAAACAACCATCATCCATAAATAACATATTCTCTAAGTTATTATGTCCAAGTCAATTGAGTTGTCCACGTAAGGCCCTAATTATGGTCGTTAATCCTTGTAACGACCCGAATAATCTAACTCGTGTCATGTGTCAAGTACAGGACTGTGATGTGCCCTAACTTGATGTGGTGAGCATAAATCACTCGGGAGTCAACACAAAGGTATGTTACTTGTGTTTGGTGTGTGTAGTACCGACCTTATAGCAAAGAATGTCAATTTTATAATTTAATTAGTGGTTTGATTTTGCCGAAAATGCAGGTAAGGACCCTCGAGACGCGCGATGGCTTTGGGTTATCAAATTAGGCAAGGGTTCGATTAAAACACGAGGTTCTAATTACTTATGAACAAATTATAGACTAAACTATCGAATTGATAAATGTCCCCAATGTATTGAAATTATGCTAAATTAAAGAGAATAAGCCTAAATTAGGGGTTTTTATAAATAGATTGAAAATTTGGAAAGATTCGATTAAGTATATGTATACATATATGTACGTGTGTGTGTGACTAAGTTGTAAAAAAATAATAATGATCTAAACCTTGTACATACCATACATTTAAACTTACATATACATAGCATATAAGTATTCATGTGTACCCATATGTATAAGGGATGTACATACCTCATAGGAATACATGTATGTATACTTGTTAGTGGAAAACAAGCCCATGCACAACCCAAATCATGACCATGAATGAGTCTAAAATCTTGAGTTGATGAAAGATTAAAAGAGAACCTAATGCTCATGACTTAACTCACTAAGAGTATATATAAAACCCTTAGCTAAATTCTTGAGTTGTAATTCACAAGATAAATAACCATTTTGTTTGAAGAAGTTGAGAGAGAGGAGAGTGCATCAAGGAATAAAAAAGGGGCTGCTGAAAAATTTGGTGAATTGGAGAGAAGTTGATTACATTCAAGGGTCATTGAAGCTAGGATAAACAACATTATTCAAGAACTAGCCCTAAGTGAGTAAGTTCTAGTGTTTTCCAAAATTTAAGTAGGGCTTTTGATGGTATGTGATGAAATTTAGAGTTTGTAATGTGACTTATAGTTTCAATGCAAGCCATTCTACTCTAATTTTATGAATTTTATTGGGATTTAATGAGGTTTTCAGTTTTGAAACAAAAAAGTTGTATTCTTGTTTATGCATGTTTGGAAATTAAGTTTTTATGATGAATGATTGTGAAAATATGTTGAATACATGTTGTTGTTGATGATATTGATGTGGTGGATGCCCCTCTTGGGATTTTTGGCGATGGAAATGGCTTAGGTGGGATTTAGGGTAAAAAAAGTTGTATTCTTGTTATTTAATTTTTCAAAAATGGCTTGAAAGTTAGATTTACTCCTTGGGGATAGTCTTTTTGTAACTTCTTGAGCTAATTTCGGGTGTTCGAAAGTTTGAAGCCTTCCACTCATCGAATTTAGCTCATCTTTTTCAAATTTTATGTTTTTATTATAAAGAAGTTATTCATCAATTCATGGCATTTTGACTTGTCTAACCAGGTTTTTCGACTAAGTTTTTGAACCATGTTTCTATTGAACTTAAAATGAGCTGATTTTTGAACATGGTCATTCCAAGAGCTAAACAGCCTCAGAACCCAACCAAAATGTCCATATCAGAGTTCATATAATGAAATATGTGTATGGCGATTTTCAAGACATTTGGAGATTTCTAACCAACTTTTCTAAATGCCTATTGATTTGACTAAGTTATATTTTTTATTTTCAAACAAGTCCATATTGGACTAAATTTTTGTAAATGGAGTATCAAACCACATAAATGATTTTTAAATAAGTTCAACTATGAGTTTATTCTTATAAACACCAGAGCCGACCCTTCTGGATCAGCTTCGGGTATTTTTAAAACCAATTTTAATAAGTAAAATTTAAGAATAATGGAAACTAAATTACAATGAAGACTTGTAATAACATAGAACTTGAGTTCGAATAAGTCCATAAGAATGAGATTTAAAAGCCTTCAATCAAGTTTGTGTTGGGCATTTTATTGCCAAATCAAAACAAAAAAATGTCGGATAAATGACACGAGTCCTTTCCGGGTTGTTCAAGGATATACTTAAGCTAACTATAGTCATTTTAAGACTCCACTCTTTAAGATTAAATACTAGAAAATCAATTGTAGACTAATGTGAGTGCATAGATAGGAAATGAATGAACAAGACTCTAACATACTTCAAACTTATCTGAAGTGGATGTCAGGGACTTAGCGAGCTAGAGTCAGACATTGGGGGATTAGTTTGGGGTTGTGTTGGAGCCGCGATAGTGTGGTAGCGTGATCCCGAGGTAAGTAAGACCAGCTAGGAAATGTACGGTAATTCATTGAGCTTTATATTTTATTGCTATTGTACTATCTTACCTTTCTTGGAATTCCCACTCCAATATGAGTGTTCGAGGGCCAAGTGAGTCAGGAAGGTGTTTCTGATTGGAGTTGTTGTCGGCTAGCTACCTGAGCACCGGGGCATTGTTGATATCCCTCATTGGCGACGGTCTAGGTACAAGCAGCGTTGTCGCTTCTTAGGACCCAAGTCTGCATGGCGTTGCCAAGACTCTATGACCCCGACCCTGTGGCACCTGCACTCGATGGTCATGGACTACTTGGCACCTCTCTATTGCTTCTTTTGACACTCATTTCTTATTGTATTTTCAATTGCTAGTCTTATTATTATGCGTTCCTTATAGCTTTCTTTCTATCTGCATGGATTTTAGACTACTTTATTTATTTTGAAGTACTATTTAGATCTTACTAGCTTTAACTTACTAGAATCATCATTCATGTGTTTGACCGAGTGCAGATCCGCAGTCGAGCAAAAGCAAGGCGCCGGTACTAGGCGATCTACTCTAAGGATATCAGAGCGGACCTCCCTTACTCACTTTTATAGTTTTTTGACTATTTGTATTACATATATATGTTGTGTTATCACACTTGGGATACTTTGATAGGTTGAGAGATACTTAGGACTTATATATCACTTTTACACACTTTACACTTATTATTTGATATACATGTTTGATATATATAAGGTTCCACTTATCGGTTGTCCCACTCCTTTACTTAATTGTTGAGTTATTTTAATTATAAATTGCTTATGCTAACTTGTAAACTTGCAAAATATTAATAACTCAACTTAACACTTCAAATTAACCGATAGTGATAGATTGGAAGGCTAACTAAGCTTGCGTTGACCTCATGGAGATAGACTCGAGGGTCCACATAGGCTTAAGCCGGGCGGAGCCTAGTTTGTGGGGAATTAGCACCGTCACAATCCCCAAGATTAATGCTAATCATAGTTTAATTAATTTGGGCCGTTACAATTCTTCCCAACTAGGGGAAATTTTGTCCCTGATATTTAAGGTAAACTATACCTCGTTTCACGGGACTACTATGTTGATCTAACGACCTAAGGAACCTCGGTAACCTGTTGTTCTTCTACTTCTCGAATCTCATATGGAAATATCTCATTTGTCTTACAACTCAACTGTGGTGGAACAACTGAAAACAACACTGCTAGTCACTTTGTGGAAAGTAAGCTGGGATGAAAGAATGGACAACACGACTACTTGTCGTTTATCGGGGAGGAAGATGTTATGGAACAACAGATGACGCCATTCTTTGTCGTTTTACATGGAGGAATATGTGATGGAACAATAGACGACGCCACAACTTATAATTTCACAAGGAGGAAGATGTGACAAAACATTAGACGACGCCACAACTTTTCATTTCATGGGGAGGAAGATGTGACAGAACAACAGAAGATGTGTCTTTTGATTCTCGTATCTTTTAAAAGTCATGTGTCTTTAGATCCCTAGATTTGCAAATCATCTATTTCCTTCGTTGCTTTATCGTGATGTGTCTGATGTCTTCGGTTGCTGTTGCAGGCTCTAACTCGACTTGTACTTTTGATTTATCCTCTTTACATATGATATGGTGGTGTGGGTCCCCACCGACCTCATTGTCTAAGAACAATCATAAAGCTTCAGTAGAGTTACTCAAACTCTCATGATTGCTAGACTAACTCCAGTGCTCTGACCGGAGCTAAATGTGTCTGTCATTCTTTTCGTGCACATTGCGAGTCATCTCAACACTATCAGTTGTCCATAAGGTTTTCTACCTGCTCCTCTTTCTCGCGTCTTGTAGCTATCCTTGTAAAACTCTACCTACGATATTTCGACTAACTTCCTTTACCGGTCAACTTTTGAAACTCTTTCTTCCAAATTTTGTCCTTGTCATCTTCATCTTAATGTCAACTGGCAATCCATTTTCATCATCCATAACTAGTTGAAATCCCTAGATCATCTTCGTAATACGTGTGTAGTATAGTACAATCAAAGACATAACACGTATATATACCCTAACTCTACACGCCTCACAATCAATTCCTAACTAGAGTTTTAAGGTAGGTACATCTGGTTTCCACATCAAAGATTTGTTTGTTAAGTTTTATTCTTTTTCCTTAACTCCATAGGTTCCTCGAACCATTTTTTTTGATATTAACTATGACGGCCCCTTGCCCCGAGGCTGTCGGGTTTGCTGCTACACGGGTCCCGTAAATGTAAACACCACATCGACATTCCCATAGTGCGTACAAACTTGTCTTATGTCACTACCATTTTATAGTGGAAGTCTTCAAATATATGTGTATTTTATGCATTTAATCAAAATTTCTAAGTAGATAAAAACCCGAAAAATAAAGTACCATTTATATAAGGCAACAAGATACAGAAAAGTAGGTATATACATGTACATCATCTCTCATAGTCCCTTGATAACCATAACATAGCAAAACATATCACAATATAAACAACTACGAGTATATCCAAGACCATCAACAAAAAAGAGATAGTCGCCCATGACTCCCCTTTGCCACTACTCGTAGAAGGATATGCACTCGGTCACCAACCAAATAAAGTGACGAGTCTAGTTAGTAATATCCCAAGAGAAGTTCACATAATATTCAGTAAGAAATTAAATAAAACTACGAGAAATGCAAGTATGCTATCTGGCAACAAAAGGCATACTCCCATGAATGTAAGGAAATAAAAAAACCAAAGCAACAGGTAAATAACCGAAAAACATAAAAACAATTATATAAGTAAGCTGAAATGTAAACATAGATAGCCCCAATGAATCACTCAACTGGTAAATCATTCTGTCACACAACAACAACACAACATAACCCTGGTGAACCAACACAATCGGTCTTCATAGCGAAACCCCCAAAATGCACACATAAAGCACATTTTATTTAACATGAACGAATCAACAATAAATCATGATAAATGGGAAGTTAATAGAGTTTGGCAACTAGAAAACAAATGTTAAAAGCAAATTGAATTTCGTAAAGCTTTTGATGGGTTTTATGCACCTCTAGTCGCACTCTAAAATCTCGAAAATGCTCGATTCGACCCCAATATGCCCCCGATAATCGCACTGTAGTCCTCGAGTGTCCTGGGATTAGTTTCAACTCTTTTAGATTGATTATAGGTATTTAAAGTTAAGTATGTAGGTCAAGTCTTCAAAACAACCCCCAAAGACTAATACAGTTTCGATTCCGGTCATGTGTTGCAGTGTATTTTTGGCCATGAAAACGTTTGAATCTAAAAAACTTCCCAAGAAAGAAATTGTTGAACTCTATCTTAGCTTTTTGAGAAAACTTAGTTTGCAAAATTTTGATATAAAACGAAAAAGATATCACAATTCTACCAAAATAGCTCAAATTTGAAACAAATCTGACCAGCATGATCATAAAAATCATTTCTCCAAATATATAACTCCAAAAGTCATGGTCTTTAGTCAAAAGTCATCCAACATACCTAACAACAATACACTAAAAGATCAGTCCAATCTGATAAGTATTGAGGGAGTTATACCCTTGCAAATTTTGGCTAATTTTTCATGAATATAATTGGTTCTACTAGCAAGCTTGGCTTAATTTTTTTGGAACCAAAGTTATATGACATGTATATGATTCATCTTTAACCTTAGAAAAACATGAAATTAGTAAACAAAAAACCATTCAACACCTTTTGGCCATGCATGGCAACATTTGTTTTATCGAAATTGAAACGAATGAGGAGTAGAAGTTGTTATCTATTGTTTAATCCTTTGTAGTTTGATCCTCCAAGCTACTATACCCTTGAATTTCTAAAAATTCAGCACATTCTAGCTCTCTTTGCTCTCAAAAACTCATTTTCCTTCTCTTGTTTGCATGAAAATCAAAGTTTATCTTTTATATACTTATATTAGCAACTTTATTAATTAAACAAATCCTTAATTTGACTAAGTTCATTACTAGGACATGTGTCCTCACTTAAAGCCACTTTTCCCACATGAAGAATGCATGTCTCCATTCACTAGTTACTATTTAGCCTAAGATTACTACGCATCTTCATTATCTCCATACAAATCAATGGTCTTCAATTTGTTTGTCCAAACTATAGTCCATTCAATCCATATCAATTAAATTTACAAACTTAGACACTTAAATTCAAGTGGTTAGAGGATTTAGTCTCATTGTTGAAACATTAGTGGTCCCACTAACTCCCGACTACCCGACACCCTATGCGCGCATCTCGTGTTAAAAACTCGTCACACATATCGCCCGACGACAATATAACACGCATGCGATGCAATATAATAATATAATAATTTTAAACATCGCACCTAAACAACCATCATCCACAAATAACATATTCCCTCGGTTCTCATGTCCGAGTCAGCCGAGTTGTCCTTGTAAGGCTCTAATTATGGTCGTTAATCCCTGAGATTAACGCTAATCCTAGTTTAATTAATTTGGGTTGTTACAGTTTTATATGTGGAAAATCTTGGAAATGGTTGATAAGGCAGATCGAGACTAAGGATTAAAAATGTATTACGAGAAATGGATTCTGCCATTTTTCCAAATGAATGGAAAAGGTTTGCTTGGAAATGGATTCCTCCCTTTTATCCTCTGTTAGTGAAGTTTTACCTTAATCGTCACTGTCCATCCAGAATTAGTAGCTCAGTCAAGCTTGAATAAACCAACAGAATCCTTTTTCGGCCAACATGCAGATTTTGTGGTTGTATTCTCGAGTGACTAAGAGTACGACTTCATAATTGAAGTCAAATTTACAAGTACGAGTACAGTTGTAGTTAAACTTTGAGTTTGCATTTCGTTATGTATTATTATATCATTTTTTAATGCCTTAATAAATATGTTTTGGATTCATATTCTTATTCATTAATTCATTGATAGTAGTTTATAATTGATACATTTATGAGCATCACTTAAAGAGTAAGTTGGAG
The DNA here is from genome assembly GCA_039657325.1 of Stephania cephalantha. Taxonomy (NCBI): domain Eukaryota; kingdom Viridiplantae; phylum Streptophyta; class Magnoliopsida; order Ranunculales; family Menispermaceae; genus Stephania; species Stephania cephalantha. The sequence goes on from CM077571.1 coordinate 36,432,273, forward strand.
TCCTCTTCCCCCAATTAACATTTCAGGTTATCGACGTGCGCTTCAACTCGAGAATAGAGAGAATTAGGAGTTTATAGTCTTCTTTATGGTGAATTGAATTTCCTGTTGTAATAAATAGGGTTGGGATATGGTTTCATGACCGAGGTTTATGCTGGTTTTTGTATATCTTGTATTTTATCAAATTTTTTTAAAATTTTGCTGCATTTTGTCTTAATTATTATTCGATTATCAAGATATACATGTTGTGTTTATTCATTATTGAGAATAGGCTGTTGGCTCTAGTTAAGTATGGGTGGTGTACCAGGTCTTAGTTAGGATTTCAAGTCGGGTATCGCTTTAATCGGGATAGGGGATGCTACATCATTACTATCTCCAAATCGTATGATACGGACTTAGGCAAGTCATCCTCGTTGGTCCAGTCATCAACTTTATCTTTCAACAACTAGTGCAGGTACTGTTGTATTTAAATCCAACAGTGCATGCATAACGCGACAATAAATATATGCGTACCCTCATCATGGTAGTGTTGGTCCGAAGTATTTAGGGGCCAGTGGCAAAGTCATGAATTGGGCCCCCCAACTTTTCATATACTATGCAACAACGAGTTTTTTTCGATAGTAAAATACTTATTTTTGGTTATTTGGTATAATTCTATACATTGTAGTTTCTTCTCATGAAATACATAATATTAATAACTTTAAATAAAATAAATTAATGACGACTTTAAAACAATTCTGGAATGAAAACAACATACACCATTAAAGTTTTCGTCTCCATAGCATTAAATCAACTGTTGGATAAAAGAAATTGATACGCTGATTAAATTAGTGCTCTAGCGGACGTGCATAAGAGAGTAAAGGAAAATGGAGAAAACAAAAACAAGTTTTGAGTTTTCGTATATTATATTTTTTTAGTTTATAACTTCTTAATTTAAAATTTTTATTTAATTAATTTTACTTAAAAAATTAAAACGTATGAAGAAAGCTTCCTAAATATTATATGATGGTTCGTTAATTCGTGCAAGATATGTCCTAACTTCAGGCATTTCTAAAATAGTAGTTACTAATATGGTACATATGTAATTAAGGAAAATACTAAGTTAACTCAAACTGGAGATGCAAAATGGACACGCACAACTTTTAGGTGTCCATTGATTTATGCATCAACATATGTGTGCATGAAAATCAATGTGTATTTAAAAGACATAAGTGTGTGCCCACTTTGGGTCACCTCAGCATTTGCTCAACTTTGTTTTTGTTAATAAAAAAATTTATTTTATATACAATGTATATTTATAATGTATATATAATTAAAAAAATGGGGCCACAAAAAATGGAGTCTAGGGCTGTTGCCTCACCGGCCCCTGCTTAGGGTCGGCTCTGCACCATGGTCGCGTGCAACCTCTAAGTCTAGCTCTGTCACAACATGAGCTCTTTCTTTGACATGTGCCTATGATTCTGACTGTTGATAACTCACGGGCTACGGACACTAGCGAACATGTTCAGTCTGATTGCATTTGAAACATGTCGGTTTTCTCTTTTGCTCTATAACTATATTTAGGCTTTGTGTTAGGTTCATCCCTTGTCACTGTGAAGGCGGTAATGCTAGTCTTGCCAGATGTGAAAAAAAGAGCTACTAGCCGTTTGTGAGCAATAACTTATGATGTGTCCGATTCTATAATAAGTCGACGATCCACTCGCATTATCGAAGCTGCTTCTTAGGTTGACATATATTTTGGTGCATCTTGATCTCCTCTATATCTCTGTCCTTGTAGACTAATATCACTACCTCTGACTATGGTCACGGTACCTCACTACTGATACTACTGCAATGGTTGCAATATCTAAGTTTTTTGGCTAGTGAAACTAGGCACTAAGACAGATGGGACCGCGATGGTTAGAGGTAGGAATAGAAGTCTACACGTTGTTGTGCGTACTGGTGGAGGAGTGTATAAGTGAGGCATAATCATGGTGGCTGGTGTCGCTGGTCTAGATCCATGGGGCCCCTCTCTCCTTCTCTTACGTCCCTTGCCTCTTTTCCTCTTCCTCTTGTTTCTGTCGTAGCTAGTATAACCAAGTTTGCTCATAGCATAGCAAGGAGCTCAGTTAACTGCTATCCCTAAGCAATGACTATATCAGTCCAACATCGTATGTCGTCTACAGTGACGAAGTGTTGCATGCTGTCGGTGCTACCATCTCCACCCGCTAGCCGATCCATCATCGTGCTTTATAAGTTGAGTTCAAACGAGGAATCAATTTCTATGTTGATATCGAATATCTACATATAGAATATAACATGTACATATACAAGTCCCCGACTCACTTTCACTTGCTTCCCAACCAATAGTTTCTAAGTCGAGATCATTTGGTTTCCACTCTTAGTTTATGTTTTATTGATGTTTATGTTTGATACTTATCAAGAATTTAGGCTTTGACAACAACTATGACGGCCCCACACTAAAAAAGGGGCACCGCCTGGCCTAATCTCGTCATTAAACCTTAATCTCAGCCACATAGGACTTAATCACATATTAGTCAGCCTTTTTGTCTTATTCGTCCCGTCATTCGAGTTCAGGATAAGTATTTCTCATTATTTTGTTATTAGTATTTTCAGAGTTAATTAAGAATTTTTAGTTATATCAATGGAAGACTTAATAAATTTGCAGCGGGATTTAAATTAAACAATTAATTATGGAAACCAGGTAAATAACATATCACATGTATATTAGATAAGTCGACAACATATTAACATAGTAAATACATGTATCAAGTCGAGAAGTAAATCTTTCAACCCATCAATACCCCAAAATATACAAAAGATGTAAATAATTAAGTACAATAAATATAACCTACAAAAGTAGCAAAAATTGGCTCGTCGAAGGCCCATATATAATTGTCATTTTTCTTCTTGCTGGTCTGCTACTAGATAGGTCTAGCAATTGTCACCAAATATGACAATTCTAGTAAGTAAATCCTGAGACCACTTGACCACATTTTGAATAAAGAAAGATAGGTAACTAAATGCATATAAAGGCAAGTAAATAAAGCTAGATGGAACACATGCAAAAATTCACCATGATAGGCAAATAAGTAAGTGAGTGCAGGACAAACAAAAGTTAAGTCAAACAAAACTAGGTTCAGAAAGCTGTGAGTTTCGTCACATCAGCTTTAGTAAAACAATATTGGTCATGAGCCTCATTACATCAACCGATATGTCGCAAGCACATGCCGTGAGCCACGTCACATCAGTTATTATGCCTGCTAGCAAAAGGCGTGAGTTATATCATATCAGCTAAGCTGGACCCGACAACTAGCTTTGAGCCTACGTCACATCAACTAGGTGGGGTCTATCAACCATGGGGACTCTAACCTCGTGTCTCATCTCAATCTTATATATAAGTGAACCTAACTTCTTGACTACTCACTTGGAGTTTCCCAAATAGCTAGTAAAGCAATCACTTGAACAATGCCATAGTAAGAGAACATTCACCAACATAGATCATCTTAACAAAATACAAGTTCTATTAGATTTACAAGAACAATATCATGCTTGTAACAGCCCAAAATTTACTAATAGTAAATTAGTCCCTAATCAAGGTTACCGGCCCGTGACGTGACCCGGGAGCGGGTACACAGCCCATATACTAGGCATAAGGACCGAGAATTATTTTACTTTTGAGTGAAGGATGCCTAGTGTGATGTATGTATGCACTATACTTGAGAAATATTTATTTAGTCTTATATTTTGTAAGTTTGCACGCAAGCAGAGATACGCCTCGATATGCATGTCAGCGTAAGACCGGGGTAGAAAGTGATGTGATAAGTCCTAATTTAATTCAATATGATTAATATAACTAATCTAATGTGCCTATAGTTGAATTTATGTAAATGAGGTCAAAGTCAAGAAAATAAAACACTGAGCATTGATATGCCTCGGGATGTGTGTTATCACCATCGCTAAGTGGTTAGTCACTTATAATCTACTCGGGATTTTGATGGCAACAAACGAAGTGAAAGAACTTTAACAAGTTTGGTAAGTGTTTTTAGAATACCAAACATGGCTAGAAATCACAAGTTCAATAGGAAGATTGAGTCCTCACAAGCTCAAGTCAAATGTAGCCGTTTAAATTCAAGATTCGGCTCACATAAGGATACAAGGACCGGAAAGCTCAAACTATAATTTGTACAAATCATGCGAGGTAAATAAGTCCAATTGTGCAAGTCAAATGCATTAAATTCATGCATATCATGTTTTCTACATTTTCCCAAAGTTTTAAGTTTTGATTTTTACACTATCTAAATTTCACAACTTGAAATGGTTTTAGATTGTAAAAACAAGTTTTTATGCATTCATTGGATTTGGAAAAATTGTTGTGATTGGTTTTGAATGCACCAACCTCAATTTGAATGGTTTTTGAGTAAGCAAAATATTTGTAGAAAAGCCCCTACATGTTTTATGAAACTAGAATTTTTGATTTTCAGGATTTGTGAAATCATTCGAACAGTCTAAATGGATCCAATAATTCATACTAAACATGTTGAATGTGTTCCCAGAGGATTATTTAAGTCGTAGGTGTGTTAGGGAGTTGCTAACTTGAGACCAAAAATTATTTAGTTTCTAGTCCCTGTTGGTTGTGCGCTAATGAGATTCATTAGCATGCTACCTACTGTTAGCGCGCTAATGATGTCACCTACCGCGTTAACCAACCTCAGAACATCTTTTTTAAAAAGCTTACACATTTTGTTTTAGTTTGAATCAATGATTAATTTTGGGCCCTTGAATCAAGATAACGGCAAAAAATTGTTAAATAGGTTTAGAAACCATTAACAAACCACTTAGAACATTCCATTATCCTCTCAAGCTCAAAAACTCACTTATGTCCAAGTTTTCACATCAAATAATCTAGATTCTTATGCTTGACCACTTGGAGCCTTTCGAGGCTACTGAATCATCCTCAAAGCTAGCATTACTGAGGTGTTCTAAGTCTTGCAATCATTTCTCTAAAACCGATTTTAGTCACTCTCATTTGGGGTTGTAAGGAAGTTTGATTTCATAGTTCTTTTGTGCTTAAACTACATCTTTTGTTGTGTTTGGTGTGTGGAAGTCATTTTTTGTGTTCTCGAACATATTTGTCTTGGGTTTTGTGCTTAAATTTCATTTTATAAACCCTAGGACTGATTTGAATAGGAGTTAGGCTTTAAACTTGATTTTTATCAAACTACTTGTTCATTAGATTTGAAACTGTATTTATTCTCATTGATTTGGTTTAATCACTTTCTTGTTTGAGATTGGTGCAAAATCAGTGATATATTTCTATATCTCATTCATCTTTATACTTTCATGCATTAGATTTGTTAGGCTCTAACTGGCTTGAGAGTAATTGAACTTATTACCGCTTTACTTTGTAAAGTTGACTTTCATTGTATTATCAATTTCTAGTAATTGGCTGATTGTAAGACTTAGTGGGATCTAAGTCAAGGGAAAACCTAGTTGAGGCTAGGCATAAACCCTAGTTGAGGCTTGGTGGAAACTTCTAATTTGTTATTAATCATTCTAGGCTGGTATGTTTAGGTTGTAACACTTATCATTAATATAAGTGGGGGTTTGAAAATCCTAACCGGGGAGGTTAGGTAGTGGATGTAGATCGGTTGGATCAAACCACTCTAAATTGTGTGTGTTTTTCCATCTTTTCTACCTCCTTCACCATTGCATTGCATTTATATTTGTTGATTGTATGTGCATTAAGCAACCTTGTTCATTAAAACTTTATTAAAAGGCGATAACCATTCGTCACACCCAATTCACCCCTCCCTCTTAGGTGTGATTTCAATTGGCATCAAAGTGAGTTATTGCTCAAAGTGTTACTAATATATTTTTGAGTGTTTTTGTGCAATGATACAAAATCTAGATCCTGTTCACATTAGGGAAGGCAACTCATCGAGTAGGCCTCCGTAATTTGATGGAAATCATTGGAAAGTGAGGATGAGGATGAAGTTATACATAAGAGCACAAAGTAGGCTTTTATGGGATTCAATCCAAAATGGCAACACTCCACTAGACAAGTCCGCAAAGGACTACATTACCAAGGAGACAAGGATTGAGCTCTTAAATGATCAAGCTATGAATCACTTATTTTATGCACTAAGTGCATGTCAAACGACAAAAAAAGTTTTAGAGAAGCTTGAAGTACACTATGATCATACAATTCAAGCGAAGAAGACCAAATTGTAGATTCTCGAGAAACACTATGAAACTTTCTGGGTTGGCTTTAATGAAGACATAGATACTGCTATCACTTAGTTCACTAAGCTCTTGAATGAGATCAAGAATCTTGAAAAGAACTATGATCAAGAGACTTCGATGTATAAGTTCCTTAGAGGCTTACCCAAGGAATGGGATGCAAAGAAGTATGCCATCTAATTGACGCAAAATCTTGGAAATTATACCTTTGATGCACTATGTGGAGAGTTAAAGGTCCATGAGTTTGAACTAAAGGACCGAGTAAGATTGGAAGCCCTTGGTGGTGGTACAAAGAGCTTAAGGACGGAGATTGTTTTGAAGGCAAATAGCCCACTAGCCCCATCATTTGATATCATTGAAGATGAGAAATCTAGTGATGACAATGATCTCGAGGAAGAAGTAGCCGTGCTTTCAAGAAAGCTCAACAAGCCGATGTACAATCATGACAAGTACAAGAAGAAGTTCAAGGGTGGAAGCAAAAGAGGAAAATCAAGTGAGACCATTTGCTTCGGGTGTGTAAATCGGGCCACATCAAGGCTGATTGCAAGTCCAATAAGGTTATGGACAAGAGGAAAGGGAAGAAGAGCTTCAAGGCAACATGGGATGACTTATCTTCATCAAACTCTCACTCCGAGTTAAAAAATGAGAAGGCTATACTTTGTCTCATGGCATAAAGTGAGGTAAATTCTAATGCTTTAGATTTTGATAATGTTGATGATTTAGATGATTTGCCTAGTCTTGATGAGATTAGGAAAGAGTTGGAAAACGAGGTCAAGAAAACCAAACAACTCAAAAAGAGCTTGACCATAGCAATTTGTGAGATTAAGTCACAAAATGAGACCATTAGTAACCTCTAAAGTGACTTTAGTTAAGTCCTAAAGGAAAAAGATGCCTTCGTTAAGGAAGTAGAGGACTTGACTAATACGGTGACCAAGTTCACCAATGGTAGAGACATGTTTGAAATGATGTTAGGAGCACAACGACATGCTCTCAACAAAAGAGGCATATGCTATGGGGCAAATTTATTGAGCTACAAGAAATTGTTAGACGATGCTCATAGATGCTCTGAGTGCAATAGATCTCATGCGTTTGGGAAACGTGTCTTGCAAAAGACCAACATGAGTAGACTAGCATGGGTAGTTAAGGACACTTATGGTGTGTTAGGTTCACATTTATTTGTATCCTAAATTCATAGGACTAACTCATACTTGGATAATGCCTTGGGATTAGGTGTTAGTCCAATTTTCTTGACTTGTTCGGTTGGCACCATTAGGCTTGGTGGTAAATGTGATTGCAATGAGTGAAGTTACTAGATTGCCCCTTCTTTTATAACTCCCAAAATAAAGACCATTTGAGTGTTTCGTCTTCCCAACTTTACCTGCACATTTCGACACATCCATAGCCAATTGTTAGAGTTTCTCATTTTCTCACTTCATTCATTCAGGTAATGATCATTTCTTATCGATTTTTTATGATGTTTTGAAGGTTAGGGGTATTGGTTACTCAATGCAAAAGAGGCTTGTTTTTGTAGTGAAAACTAGTATCTAGGGTTTCATTTTCACTTATCTGTGCGTAATGATAAATGTTTTGATTAGTTGCTTGAGTTCACTAAAACAGATTAACATGGATCGATACAACAAGGTGTACATTTTAATTACTTGTTCATTGTCTATGCTTATCCTTCTCACTGTTGGTGGTGTGCCATTTTTAGGTCTGGTGGTGTGTTTCTAGTGTTGAAGTTTGTGGGCATTCAAATCAAATATACCAATTTTGAATTTTAAGTTGATTTGGATTCTATGTTGGAAATCACTATGCCCTAAAAATTGTAGGCTTCCCTTAAACTAATCACATTTCTTTGTATTATTGCAAATGATGTGTGAATGCTCAACTTCCCAGTTTTGTGTTAATGCTAATGTATATTTCAAGATTGACAAAGTTTTGGAGTTATATGTGAAGGTGTGATGGGTGATTGACTGTATACTTTTGTGCGTGTTTGCCTTTTGAATTGGACAGTATTGTTCAGATACCTTATAGTGGCTTATTCATGTTTGAATGTAATGCATGGAATGCTTTAGGGAAATGAAAATATACACTGATTATATGAGACTCACAATCGCAACTGTTGGTTAATTCATGTTTAAATGTAATGCATGGAATGCTTATTATAATGTTGGAAAATCATATGTACACGAAGACTTATTTTGTTGGTTGATTTGGTCGGTTTAGTTATATATTCATTATTGGTGGTTTTCTTTTTGAGTTTTTATTATTTAGGGGCTTAGGCATGGAGAAAGGTGAATCACAATAAGGGATTCGACAAGAAGGGTTTCAATGCCCAAGAAAAGCCTCAAGCTGCGACGACCTTGCCGCCCCGGGGTGACGTGTCTCCGTGTACTCCTTGCCCAGTGGGCCTAACTACACGTGTTCGACACCTGCCCTCCTCCTATTAGCTCAAAGTTCGTGTCCACATGTGTTTCATTAAATTTGTTAGTGAATTATCCGTATTTTTCTTAAATTATCCTCTTTAAGTGTTTAAATATTTGTTAAGTTCAATAATTTGTGGTTTATTTAAATCCTAACTATATTAGTAGGTTGTATTTTACAAGTTAACATCAATTAGCGGAAGCCTTAATTGATACAATTAGGTAAGGTAATTTACCATGCTAAACATTATTCATAAGAGCAAATCCTACTATGGAAAACCCGAAAAAGTACTATGTATATAAGCGACAGTACCATAAAACATGGCATATACATGTACACATCATCTCAAATCTACCAATACCCAAATTAATACCAGAATATTAAAATAATATAAACACCAACGAGTATTTCCAAGACTGTCAGCAAAAAATATAATCGCCTAAGATTGTCCTTTACCACTACTCGTAGAAAGATCTGCACTCAATCACCCAACAAATACAGTGACGAGTCCAATGAGTAAATTCCCAAGAGAAGTCCACACAATATTCAACAAGAAAACAAATAAAACTAGACATGCAAGTATGTTATGTAGCAACAGAAATACATACTTCCATGAATTTAGGGCAATACAAAAGATTCAAACAACATACAATAATAGTAATACAACACAACAGACAATAATCAAAACAAGTAGCAGTTAACGAGGTAAACGACAATGTAAACATACAACAGCTAAGTCAATATGCACATAAATGTCTTTGATGAAAAGCCAATGACGTATCGCATGTAGCAGACTATACCATACTTCGGAGCTAAGGGTTTCTCTTGTAGGCTTCTTCGACAACCTCTACAATCCCGTTTCCTTAGTCCTAGCGGCACTGGCCAAATTTACTAAGTCACCGACATGTGCATCTGAGTGCAGCTCGGGTTGCAATTCACTGAGGCCATGATCACACGTGTTATGGTATAGAGTACCCAAGTCCGTCCACACATCCTAGTGTAAAAACCTTGATAAACCAATCAATCAGTTGGACAAACCAATAAAATAAACAGTTTGGTACCCATCACACGTACAAGGAAAATGAACCAAATTCTGTGAAGCATTATCTAGGGGTTTATGCACTTCAATCCGCGCTTCGACTTCCTTGGACTCCCGTATTTGACCTGATTAGCTCCCCGATACCCGAGCTATGGTCCCCTAAGTCCCTGAAGTCCAATTTTACATGTTTAGTATGTTTATAGGTATTTGAGATATGTATTGAGTCAAAAAAATCCTGAAACAACCTTTTAATTTTAGTTTCTATCTGTTGTTAGGGCGTTATGGGAATCGTGTAGCGCACTATGTAGTGGTAGCGCGTTAGGTAATTGATGTAGCGCGCTACTGTTCTTCAGGACAAAGAATAGTTGCAAACCCAGAACGATTAGCGCGCTAATTGTTCAAGGTAGCGCGCTATCTATCATCTGGGACAAAATTCTCATGTCGAGAATTTTGTCGTTTCTCTTCTGATTCGCTACCTTACTAGTTTAAACATGCTTTAACCACAATATTAACTTCAAAACCACATCTAGCCCACTCCAGAACATCAATTTTAACCCAAATTCCTCCAAATCTCATGCATTTACCCACTTTCCAATTCATCAAAAACACAAATTCTAGTTAAACCATTTGGCAATTCTCTATGAAAATGATCTAGTTACGTGTAATTCATCACGTTTTAACCCAAAATCAAAGGTTTAACCATCAAACCCAAATCCACTCAATTCAATCAAAAATGGGTTCATTGGAGAGTAGAGGAGATGAAGATGATGATTACCTTGGTTTGAGCTCTTGAATTGGTCTCTTAAGTGTTGAATCTTAGCTTGAAATCCTTATTCTCCTCTGGTTTTACTATTTTTTGCATGTAAATCACAGTTAGTGGAGATGAAAATCCCACTCACTTATTATATATAGTTTTGGTCTTGATCAAGTGTGCGTATGTATCTCGAGGACTATCTTGTGGTATTTATTCATGCTGTCCCACACCACTGGATGACTCCAATAGTACACTCCTATCCTAGATTGTCTCATTATGATCATCTTGAAGTTTATCTAGTGTCCACATTATTTACCTCAAACTATAGGCTTTCATTTATTTGATTTATGAACCTCACTTAAAGCCTTATTAAACCATATGGTTAGTGTTTTACTTATCAAAACTAACCAACTTGCGGTCCCACTAACCTTCGGCTACCCGATACCCGTTGCGCCGTGTCTTAACAAGCACTCTGAGGCACGCCATAGCCTATTGTTCAAATTTTATAGTTTAATTAGTCTATGGTTACATTACCCATTTTAGTTGATTAATTAGTCATCTTAACATGAATTAATCGAGTTTCCTAGTGTACCCGTAGTTTGCCTACCCGATACCCACGTTGACACGCCTTTCGAGGCGAACACCCGTCACACCAACTCGCATGATAACAACGTACACACATGTAGTGCAATATAATAATAATAATTTTAAACACCACATATAAACAACCATCATCCATAATAACATATTCCCTAGTTTTTCATGTCCGAGTCAATCGGGTTGTCCGCGTAACGCCCGAATTATGATTATTAATCCCCGAGATTAACCCTAATCTTAGTTTTAATTAATTTGGGCCATTACACAAGCAGTGTAACCTGACCTTCGAAATTGCTCCAACAAAGTACAATTGCTACAAGGAATGAAAAAGGTAAAGCGAGGAGATCTTGTGAAATGTTACAAGATTAATTAGGCGAACGTGGTAGGTTCATTCGACGCAAGTGGAATCACACTGAGAATGTAGCACTTGTAAATGGCATGATTGAGATGGTCGGCAATGGTGTTTACAAATGTGATAACAGGTTCAAGCCCAGATATCTCAACTATCTAGAGGAGGCGTTAAAACTTGCCCTATTTTGGAGATCAAGGCCAAACCTCACAGCGAGTCTCAAATTAATACTTAAAGAAGGAGTGGGGTGTAGTCAATGACATGATTCTTGGCATTAAACATGGTTCTAGTGGCTTCGAGTTCGATTGCAATTATAACATGGTAATGGCACTCGATGATGTATGGGACGATTATTTGAAGGTACGCAGTTATTGTTTAACTTATTTCTTGCATCTTCTATCATTGGTTTTTCCTTATACGTTATTGACAAATTATTTCATATTTTTTCATAACTTTCCAAACACCAAATTTTGGCGTACAAGGTTATTCCCGCATTATGTAGATTGTTGTCTCATTATCAAAAATGATAGGGCAACAGGTGAAGATGCACTTACACCAGAAGACGCCCTAGAGGATATGCAAAATATTAATGATTCAAGCAACGAGAGCAATGGTGAAATGGCTGACACTACTGAGGAGGTTGAGATCACCTCCAACTTCATCGAGGTCCCGAACTACTACCCTAGATGCAAATGGTAATCCTACCAAAAAAAGGAAGAAAGTTAGTGGTGATGTGTACCTAGGGGGCCAAATGGTAGCGGCGACACAGTTGATGGCGGATGAAATATCAAAGGTGAAAAATGCAATTGACACTGAACACAACATGCTTAATTCTTTCATTGCTTCCATGTGGGAGATTGTTGAATTGACAGATGTGGAGAGAGCAATATATGGAAGCAAGATTATGGGGCGTGTTGAGCTTATGGCGGCTTTCTTGTCCTTGAAACCAGAGTCTCAACTTGTTTGGTTGCATGCAATGTTTGACTGATCAATTCTATTTTCTAGTGAAAAAACTCAAGATGTTGGTCTTTCTGCATTTTTTGGAGATCACTTTTGTTTAAGTTTAATTTTGGTTGGCATTACGATATTTTTGAAGACACATCCTTATCAATCCATGGACCTGTTGTTTTGTTTAATGTGTATGAGGGTACTTTTGTTTAAGTGTTGTGCTTGCTTCTTAACAAAGATACATCCATGACTTTGTTTAATGTATACAAATTTATCTAAATGCGAGAATCTTTAATTTTCATGCTTTTTGTTAACTTTAGATTTGGACGTATAAACTGCTCAACCTAGAATGGAAAATGCAATCAGATTGATGCCAACACGTATAAATTTAACCTGATTTAAAGTTCCTTTTTTGACAGTTGTACATTTACAAAATCAACATACAATTAGTTCAACTATATGCTTATGAATCGTTGAAACAAAAAAATAAACTTAAACAATGTTTCACACTTCTTTCTTGTTAAGGTAGCCCAAATAAAATTAACATCAATATATAATAATATTAACTTAACTACAAAATGAGTTGTTTTGACAAAACATATCTATTAAGCATCATTATCAAATACTATACAAAAAAAGGTAATGTAATTGGTTTAATTTGCTACATCACTTTAATTAAAGAGTTCGGTGAAACTAGGAAAAGATGGTCATACAAACACATTGTTACATAATACAACATAATTAATAACGACATTTGATATGATTCAATGGTAAGTATGCCACATATCCAATACGAGGTTGTCTCAAAATGCTGTCCACGGATTACTTAGTCCCACTGTGCTAATAACCTCCGGTTGCTCGTTGCTTGCATCATTTTCTGCTCCCATCTCCTGCCCCTCTGGTACAACAGTGTCCAACAAGCCATCCGGTACCTCCATCGTAAGGTAGTTGTGAAGCACAACACATGCGATGATGATGAACGTCGTCATTTTCACGTTGTAATAACAAGGAGATCGTAAAACTGCCCAATGTTGTTTTAGTGCTTTAAAATAAGTTTCGATAATGTTTCTCGCCTTTGCATGACGCATGTTGAAGACCTCTTCGGGTGTTTGCACATGATTTTTGCCGGTGGCCCATTCTGGCTAGTGGTACCGCTGACCGCGGAAGGGTGCAAGAAAACCTTCACTGTTGGAGTACCCTTCATCGAATAAGTAATAATTGCCATTACGAACTTTCAAACCATTGCGATGTGCTATCGCATCTCTCAGAATCCTACTATGTGCTGCCGATCTTTCCCAACCAGGTAGTATGTATGTAATTAGCTTAGATGTTGTACAAGCACACCTGACATTCATCATTGTAAATTCTTTCCTGCACTTGAATTGTGCCTGCTGTGTACTAGGGACGATAACCTCTAAGTGTGTCCCGTCAATAGCACCAAAACATCCCTACATTGAACCAACAAGTAAATCTGAATGAGTAAGGCTTCGTAATTTACAATACAATGAATATACAAAGGATGTTGGAGTTCACATTTTAGTGAACATTAGATTACCTGGAAGTACTTCCACCTAATGTCAATTTCTTCGGGATCAATTGGATTAGGGTTCAACATAAGTACACGTTGCAACTGTATAAGTGCGCGAATAGTCCTGCTGAAGACCTTGCTTACAGTGTCGCCTGACCTTTGGAACCATTTTGAAACAACCCTATTAAGTCTGTTGTTTCCTAGTATGTAGAGTGTAATAGCTAAGTGTCCATCCACATTGATGCAATATTTGTCCCTTAATTTTTCATGTTCATACAACAAATCACATAGTTTTCGAAAAGGCTTCCTTTTCATCCAAAGCATTTTGTAGCAATCATTGTCACACTTGTACACGACTTCTTCGATGATTTGTAAATGCTTGTCATAATCTAGTGCGTATGTTCACTGTACTTGCTCCTACGACTTGCTACAGCTCTAAACATGTGTACCATAATTGAAATGACCATCTGACAAATGAGGAGGTGGTTCATGGCAACATTCCTTGAATGAGGTTGATGTGTAGATGAATTTGGATCCATGCTAAACAATTTGGTTGAACTTAATCTATACCAAACCAATTGTCTTAAAACAAATCACATATTATCATGCATTACAAAACAACCAAATTAATCTAAACATATCTATAACAACTAAATCTTGTGTTGAACAGTTCTAGGTACAATTGGTCAAGCACTTTTCATATGAAGAACAACCACAAAATAAATCTAAACATATCCACAACAATGAAAGCCTTTTTCAACATTTTTGTGTTCAAATCTCTTTGTATTTTGAATTAGATCAGCAAATATATGTCTTGTTTATATGTAAGTATGAACTTTCATTTGCATGTGTCAAATTGAATGAAAGAAACAAGAGAAGTAAAACTTTGTAGTGGTAGTAGTGGTAGTAGTAATAGTAGTAGTGTGTGTGAGTTCTCTCTCTCCCTATATATATATATATATATATATATATTTGTGTGTTGTGTAGAATGAATGAATGGCTCTTTGTTTTCTATAGCTTTAATGGCATGTGTGTGTGAGTTTTTGTGACTATGTAGGTACTGTTGAGTAACCATAGAGTCACCAGAGTGTGTATTGAGAGCACAACAATCCTTTTTTATTGATAAAATAGAAGAATGTCATGGAATTTTCACCACAACAACAACAACAACAACAACAATTGCATGTGGTTTTATTTTAGATATATTCTCCATATCTTTTTTGGATATTGGGTGTTTTTTTATTTCTTTGATGTTTGGATTGATTTCTAATGTGGGTATTTTGAATCTTCTCTTGATTTTGATTTGTGTTTTTTTTGGCTGTTTTGGTGGTGTTTTATGGTTTGAGCAATGAAGGATGTGAAGGAGTTGTTGGGGGAAATCCAACATGGGAGTTATGTGAATCACCAAGGCTATCAACTAGAATGAAAAAGTTTAATGAGTTATTTCAAAATTTGAGTAGGAATTTAACCTCCATATTACCATATGAATATGAACATCTTAATTAAGCATGTGTACAAATCAAGGAGTTATTGGATGAAATATTTCAGTCACATATGGTCACTCTTACATAATTACAAAAAGCATGGTGGATGAGCTTCTGATCAATAGATATAAGGTAAATCCTCCAATGTTTGTTGAAAGGTAATTTTTGTGTACAAATAAGGATTTGTAAGGTATAATTAAAATGACCCTCAACGTGTGAAATCGCAGTTTCATTTTTTTGAGCCCTCTCATTGATCTCCTACTCATCTATTCTACCAAGCAACCTAGCTAATTCCATTTCTATGCGATTCAAGCAAAGCTCAATGTAGGTATCCCAAATCAAAACCAAAAACAATAACGATCAAAAGCTAACAACAAAATAGAACCAAAACCCACAATCCTCTTATCGAAAAAAACCCACGATCCACTTACCAAATCAAGAAGACACTGATAATTCTCGCACATCAGGCTGGCTGCGACTCGGTGTGCACAATCTCAATCACAATCCTTCTCTTCTTCTTGGCTACTGGAATGTAATGGGAGTGGTAGGGGGATGTAGCTAGGGTTTCAAAGTTCCGTGAAGTAGGAGATGAGAAAAGGATGTCCCATTTCTTGTTTGTAGATCATGTAGACAAAGCGAGGGCAAAATAGTCATTTTTTGGTAGAGGCAGATCAGGACTAAATAATACCATCCAAACCATGGTTTTCATTAATCCTAAGGTTTATGGATTGATTAGTCTAACTGACTACATTATATGCCAACCAAACATCTAGATTAAGTAGTCCAACTGCTTAATTCGGGCTAGTCCAATGTGCTGCACACACCGTTATGGTACTAACTTTGTTCGACCTAAAGGTTTTTGTACTAAAATCTAGTGTTTTTCACATTATGTAGGATATGAGGAAGAGCACAATATGGTACATAGATAATGGGTGCTCAAGACACATGATCGGGGATGCAAGTCAATTCATTGAGCTAAAGCGGCATGACGGTGGAAAGGTCACATTTGGAGATTGCAACAAAGGAAAGGCCATAGGTCTTGGTACCGTGGGTAACGATTCTCTATCCATCTCAAATGCTTACCTTGTTGATGGTTTGAAACATAATTTGCTTAACATTAGTCAATTATGTGACAAAGGTTTTTATGTCGTGTTTGAATCATCAAAATGCATTGTCATGAATGAGAACCATGAAACCTTGTTCATTGCATATAAAGATAAGAATGTTTATGCTATTAACTTTTACGAGATGCATATGCAAAATGTTTTATGTTTGAGTGCTCAAAATGAATGTGATGAATAGTTGTGGCACCGTAGACTAAGACATTCTAGTATGAAAAATTTGTCAAAATTGACCAAGCATCATTTAGTTAAAGGTCTCCTTAAATGCACAAACAAGAAAGACAAGGAGTATGAACCTTGTATTCTTGGCAAACAAATGAAATCAACATTCAAGACGAAAGTAGCTATTGATGTAACTAGAGCCTTAAAACTAGTCCACATGGATTTGTTCAGACCAACCCAAACACAAAGTCTAGGGGCAAATCATATTGCTTTATTATTGTTGATGATTTCACTAGATATGCATGGATGCACTTTCTAGCACGTAAGCATGAGGTCTTTGAGGTGCTTGTCAAATTTTGTGCATTAGTTGAAAATAAGAAAGGTTAGAAAATTACTATCATTAAGAGTGATAGGAGTGGTCAGTTTGTCAATAGGAACTCAGAGGACTTTTGTGCTAGACAAGGGTATACATACCAATTATCCTCTCCTAGAACACCATAATAAAAAGGAGTAGTTGAAAGGAAAAATAGAACTCTTCAAGAAATGTGTAGGGCTATGCTTAGTGAATATAACATAGTAAAGTACTTTTGGGCCGAAGCCATTAACATAACATGCTATGTTTTGAATAGGGTGAATGTTCGAAAGCAAGTGAAAAAAACTCCTTATGAACTATGGAAAGGCAGAAAGCTTAACACTAGTTACTTTAAGGTGTTTGGTTGCACTTGCTATGTCCTAAATGATAAGGATCATTTGGAAAAGTTTGAGCCAAAGTCAAATATATGTACTTTCTTAGGATATTCCATGCATAGTAAGGCATATAAAGTGTTTAATAGATCGGCCAAGACCATAGAGAAGTTAATCCATGTTAAGTTTGATTAGATAGATCCTAAAGTGCAAATGTTGCACACCTTGGAATAAATGAAACTTGATGATGATAATGGTATCATTCAAGCTCAAGCATCTAATGGTAATGAAGTAGAAGTGAGAATGGAAATTGAACCTATTGTACCTAAAAATTCAAGACTTCTTTTAGGACATCATTCTCAACAAATCAAAGGTAATCAAAACAAAGGCATAAGCACTAGATCTTCACTAAATCGGGATGAGGGCATATTGCATTTGTATCACAAACCGAGCCCACTAAGATAGATGATGCCTTAGATGATGATTTTTGGGTCATGGTCATGCAAGAGGAACTAGGACACTTTGTAAGAAACAAAGTATGAATATTAGTGCCTAGACCTAAAGACCATACCATTATAGGCACCAAATAGGTCTTTTAAAAATAAAAAGAATGAGAATTGTGAGATAGTGAGAAACAAGGATATAATCAATAGGAAGACATTAATTATTAAGAAGCCTTTGCACCGGTAGCAAGACTAGAAGCAATTCGCATGTTGTTTGTTTATGCTTGCTACAATGGGTTCCTACTATACCAAATGGACATTAAAAGTGTCTTTTTAATGGCTTCATTAATGAAGAGGTATATGAGGAACAACCATTGGATTTTGAAGATCATGCTTTATCCAAGTCATGTTTATCGTTTTCAAAAAGGATTGTATGGATTAAGACAAGCTCCTAGAGCTTGGTATGATGGGTTAAGTGCTTTTTTTCTTGAAAAAGGATTCAAGAAAGGAACACTAGATCCTCTATTGTTCATTTGAATCAAAAAACATGATGTGCTCCTTATTCAAATCTATGTTGATAATATCATCTTTGGTTCATCCAATACGCGTTTATGTATTGAATTTTCATCTTTGATGACCAATGAATTTGAAATGAGCATGATGAGTGAACTAACATACTTCTTGTGTTTGCAAATCAAACAATCCAAGCACAAGATTTTCATCAATCAAGTGAAGCATGTGAAGGACATGCTTAAGAAATTCAAGTTTGACAATTTGAAAGTATGTGACACTCCTGGTAGTTCCACCGTCAAAATGGATAAAGACCAATTAGAAAAGCTCATGGATCCTAAGCTTTATCGTGGCATGATAGGAAGTCTCCTTTACTTGACTGCTAGTAGACCCGATATTATGTTTAGTGTGTATCTATGTGCTAGGTTCCAATTTGAGCCTAAGGAATCACATTTAAAATGTGTCAAGTGTATATATCGTTACATAAGTGGCCCATAAGACTTGGGATTCCGGTTCAACAAAGCTAAAAGTTTTGAACTTAGAAGCTTTGTTGATTCGACTATGCGGGGAGTATAGTAGATGGGAAAAGCACTTCTAGATTTTGTCATTTTCTAGGAAATTCATTAATATCATAATTTAGCAAAAAGCAAAACTACGTTGTTTTGTCCACTACTGAAACCGAGTATGTGGCTGTCGGAAGTTGTTGTGCTCAAGTATTGTAGATAAGGCAACAACTTGAGGATTATCAAATCTAAGTTAGTTGTTCTAAAATCTATTATGATAACACAAATGCAATCAACATATCAAAAAGTTCGGTGTTACACTCCCGTACCTAACATATTGAGATTATGCACCATTCCCTTAGAGATCATGTGAAAAAGGGGAATGTTAAACTAATTCATGTGTCCACTAAGGACCTACTAGCTGATATTTTCACTAAGCCATTACCTAGAGACCAATTTTCCAAGTCTCGACGAGAATTAGGCACGATTCGTGAATCCGACCTTCTAAGCACGATCTAGCTCATTCAAACCTTTTTATATGTTGTTAGTGAGATGTCCGTGGTGTATGAAATGAATCCAAGTTGTCCTTCAAAAATCTAAATTTTTTACCAAAAAATTCTAGAGAGCAATTAGCGCGCTAGGTCTGACTAGTTAGCATGCTAGGTATGTCTCAATTAGCGTGCTAGGTCCCCTTAGTAGCGCGTTTGGTCGAGTCATTAGCATGCTACCCAAACTACATAGAACGTTAATCAGTACGTGTCCAGGACAACTTTTCTTCTCATTAGCACACTAATCCCCCTACCTAGCGCGATAATATGTCTCGGGCCAGGACGATATAAAGTCGCCTGAAATGCACGAAAACCCCATTTTTATCTCTTTGGTTTCCTCCCGAGTCTCCATCACTTCCCTTCGACCTTTACTGGTTCTCCAGGCTTTCTAGGTCCATATTTTCTATTTTTATTGTCCATTTCCTTTAGTTTTTGTTGTCACCATTGTTCCTCCCCTATTCACACCAATGTGCCTTAGTGCCTACCTAGTGTTTGGTAAAAGTTCTACCTAACACACTCAATGTGCCACTACCCGTACCGCTCCTGGGTCCTCTTCCCATTGTCCCCTCATTCGTTGTGTCATCGCTCCATCATCTGGCAGCGATTCTGAGTCCTCCGCCACATCCTTGACCGCCTACTAATCCACCACCCGTCATGAGACTAGTTCATCTAGTCATCAAGTTAGCGACACGCCGGCCACCGTCTTGGCCAATCCTCAACGCAATGAGGGTCGCTCTATGTCTAAGCACGATGGTGTTTCGGCCTCCAAATCCATACTTGAGGCGGTTAGCTCACGGCTAACGGACGCCAATATCTTTAAACCTATCGTCGTTGATTTTGAACTCATCAAAAAGGCACACCTCCCAATGCGTGAGGTGTTTTCCAAGCTTGGGTGGGTGTCTTTTTGTCAGTACAAGTACCCCTACAACGCCTCTTTGGTTTGGGTTCTCTACTCAAACCTTGCCACCACAAAAGAGTATATCATTCGTTCGGTGGTTAGCGGTCGTTGCATCACGATCACGCTTGAGAGTCTTGCTGAGCTACTTGACATTCCTCTTCACACCTCCACTACTACTCTAGGGTATAAGATTCATGAGTAGCCATTTGAACGGCTTGAGGTCCTTAACTCCTTTACATAGTCTGATAGGGAGATCACCGTGTATCTAGTTGGAGTCACTGACACTGACTTCAAACTTGTGCCTCATCTTCTACACAAAATTATTCATAAGGACATTCTTCCTCATGGTGGTAGTAAGAACTACGTCACTTTTATTAACTTGTATGTCCTTAGAGCTCTCATGTGAGAGATACCCATCAGTTTGCCACACATCATGCTCACATACATGATGCTACGTCAGGTTCTGGTCGCCACCTTCCTTATGCCCACATCATTACCACTTTTCTTGAGGCAGCACAGGTGGATCTCCGTCTAGGTGGTTGCCCACTTTCTAACACTGACATCTTTGGCATGGCCACTCTGAAGGCCATGGAGTATCGCTATATTGACATCAAGTGATGAGGACATCCCTGATGGTGAGCATTACAAGGACTGATCTTCTCGTGGACTTTGACGATCGCGACTACCTGGACTACAGGTTTCTATACCCGCATGGCGATGGCAGTGACGATGAGGTTCAACAGGACCCCTAACTCATTAAGCTCCACCACCTCCGCAGCATTAGTAGTAGCCACAGCAGCAGCCTCCGCCCTATCCATCATATTTTGGCATCGCTCCTCCGCCGGATATGTCCCTCATCAACATTCATCTCTGCTCAGTTGGGCCACATGCACAAGTACATGACGCGAACCTTCACGGCTATCGACACCCGTCTTGATCATCAGTGTGATCATTTTTATCATATTGAGGGACATCTACTGCCTGTTAGGCTAGCACGAGACGACTGTGCTTCCGGCTCTGCAAGTCAGACTTCGTCTCATTAGGAGGAGAGGCTAGGAGTAGATTTGATAAGGGAGCATTAGGCCCAGCTATGTTAGTCATTTTTTAAGTACATCTGTACATGTTTAGTCACGTACTTTTGGCTTCTTATGCATGTGCCACAACTTTGCTACTCATTTTAGTTTAGTAATTAATACCATGTATGTTTATTTTGCATACCTCTGAGTTATATTGTTCTCTGCTATATTATCTTACCTGTGGATGGACTGTTTCATTCTCCTTGTTCGTACTTCCATTTATGCATGTTGTGAGAGGGAGCCCCATTTCCATTTTTTAATGTTATCAAAAGAGGGAGAAATTAATGGTTTGAACTTGTGATTATGAACTTGATATGACTTGATATGCACTTAATATATATATCCTTTATTTTGTCAAGTTCACGTTCTTTGTTATCATCAAAAAGGGGGAGATTGTTGGACTAAGTGGTTAGTCAATTATACTCCGCACGAGATTTTGATGGCAACAAACAAAGTGAAAATACTCTAATAAGTTTGCTAAGTTTTTTAGGAATAACAAACTTGGCTAGAAATCACAAGTTCAAAAGGAAGATTAAGCCCTTACAAGCTAAATTCAAATATAGCTGTTTAAATTCAAGATTCAGCTCACACAAGGATACAATGACTGAAAAGCTCACACTATAATTTGTACAAATCATGTGAGGTATATAAGTCCAACTATGCAAGCCAAATGTATTAGATTCATGCATATCATGTCATCCACGTTTTTTCAATGTTTCAAGTTTTAGTTATTAAACTATCTAAATTTCACAGCTTGAAATGGTTTTACATTGTGAAAACAGTTTTTTACACATGTATTGGATTTGAAAAAGTGTTGTGATTGGTTTGGAAAGTACCAACCTCAATTTGAATGATTTTTGAATAGTAAACAAAATATTTTTAGAAAGCCCTTACATGTTTCATGAAACTAGAATTTTTAATTTTTGGGATTTATGAAATCATTCAGGCAGTCCAAATAGGTCCAATGACTCATACTTAACAAGTTCAATGTATTCCCAGAGGTTTAGTTGAGTCGTAAGTGTGTTGGGGAGTTGCTAACTTGAGACCAAAAATTATTTAGCCTCTATTTCCTGTTGGTTAGCGTGCTAATGATGTCACTTAACGCGCTAACCAGCCTCCTAAATGCTTTTTTAAAAAGCTTACACATTTTGCTTTAGTTTGAATCAATGATTGATTTTGGGCCCTTGGATAAAGATAACGGCCAAAAATTGTTAAATAGGTTTGAAAACCATTAACAAACCACTTAGAACATTTCATTGTCCTCTTAAACTCAAAAACTCACTAGTGTCCAAGTTTTCACATCAAATAATCTAGATTTTTGTGCTTGACCACTTGGAATCTTTTGAGGCTATTAAATCATCCTCGAAGCTAGTATTACTGAGGTGTTCTAAGGCTTGCAACCACTTCTCTAGAACTGATTTTAATCACTCTCATTTGGGGGTGTAAGAAAGTTTGATTTCCTAGTTCTTTTGTGCTTAAACTACATTTTTTATTGTGCTTGGTGTGTTGAAATCATTTGTTGTGTTCTTAAACACATTTGTTTTGGATTTTGTGCTTAAATTTTATTTTATAAACCCTAGGACTGATTTGAACATGAACTAGGCCTTAAACTTTATTTTTATCAAACTACTTGTTCATTGGATTTGAAATTGTATTTATTCTCATCGATTTGGTTTAATCGATTTATTGTTTGAGTTTGGTGCAAAATCAGTAATATATTTCTATATCTCAATCATATTCATACTTGCATGCATTAGAGTTGTTAGGCTCTAGGTGGCTTGTGAGTAATTGAACTTATTGTTGCTTTACTTTATAAAGTTGACTTTCATTATATTCATCCATTTCTTTTAAGTGGCTAATTGTAAGATTTAGTGGGATCTAAGTCTAAGGAATACCTATTTGAGGCTAGGCATAAACCCTAGTTGAGGCTAGTTGGGAAGTTATAACTTTTGTTTAAGCATTCTAGGCTTATACGCTTAGGTTGTAACACATATCATTTATATAAGTGGGGGTTTAAAAATCTTTACCGAGGATGTTAGGTAGTGGATGTAGATTGGTTGGATCGAACCACTATAAATCTTCTGTCTCTTTTTTATCTCTTCTACCTCCTTCACCATTGCATTGCACTTATACTTGTTTATTATGTGTGCATTAAGCATCATTGTTCACTGAATGTATAGTAAAAGGCAATAACCTCTCGGTACACCAAATTCACCCCCCTCTTGGGTGTGATTTCAACTATATAACTTGGTGTGTGAATGGGTATTAACATGAGTAAGTTAATGGATTGTAAGACTAATTATGAGTCATTAGATTGTTCTAGTAATGGGTGTTTACATTAGATCAAGAGTCACAACTTAAGCACACCTCTATATAAACAAGATAGTGGGATCTTCATGCAAAATCCATTTGCATTTCATGCAAGAGGATATAAGATATAGATATGGAGTGAAAGTTCAGCAAATTTGTTGGGAGATTCTGGTGAGTTAAAGGGTGGTTGATCTGATTTAAGAAACTTAACAACTAGGTAAACCAATCTTCATCACCACTTTGTTAAATTTAGCAAAGAATTATAATTTTTGGTTCAGTTATGGTTTTTCAACAATTTCAATAAGAAATGATTTTCTTCAAAATCTAATTCCTTATTTGGATTCCCTGTGAGCAACCACTAATTCTACTATAAAGAAATTCTAGATTTGGATTTGTTTTCATTAAGTTATGAATTTTTGAAGTTCATGAAGTTGTAAAAATCAAAATAGAAAATTTCGCATATTGTTATTATGAACTAGCCTTTGTAATTTGGTCATAACTTCTTAATTTTAAATCGAAATGGACCCATTCTGGTTGTGAAATATTTTGAAATTTGAATGTTTTCATGTGAGAAAATCCTCAGTAACTTTGATGATCAATCTAAAATTCATGGGTTTACAGTTTCGCTAATGTCCTACTGTCTTGAGCATAACTCCCTTACTTCTTATTGTATTAAGCTCATCTTCTAATATGATTTTCTAAGATGTGTTTTTAGGCTTCAATAGAAAACTCATGAGTTTTGAAGCTATGGTGTAGGAGAAATGAGATTTACAAAAGTTGCTAGTCGGAATTTAAAACTATTTTGACTCATTATGGTAAAACATCCATATCTTCTTCGATTCTTATCAAAATTTCACAATCATTATAGTTCTGGAAAGCTAAGACAACTATAAAAACTTTCCTTTCTACTACAATACATAATTTTAATGTTTTGGTAATTGAAATCAACTCATAAGCTGTTGCACCAAAACTGTCTTTATTTATTAAAGTAGATTTCAGCATAAACACAATATTAAGAGGGCTGATTGTGAAACATTAGAATTTAAGACCACTTACCTAACCTAAAACAAATTAAATTAAATTTGTTAGGACACTTCAGGAGCTTAGAGAGGACTTACGAGGTGTGGAATGAGAGTTTAGAATGGTCGAGAGCAGTTATAGGCTAAGAATTGCGCGCATTTAAGGTAAGAGACCTATTGAGGCATTTCTCTCCATTTTACTCCATTATTGAGTAAATATATAGTCACTTGGACTATCTTAATACTGATCTTATATTCCTATGACATTCCTTGTATGTACTTTCGTGTATATGATTTCTTTGGCTATAATCATCGTGTAATGAATTGTCACATGGCCTTCCTTGTTTTGGTTTCATTCTATGATTAGATTCCTTTATTGTTGTTGATCTTGGAGCTATTGAAACGTCTTCTTAATAGCATGTTATGATTTTTTACTCTTTTATTGATGTATGTACACACCTATGCCAATATGTATGTTGTGTCATACTTGTTTGTACAATCTACAACATGAACTCTTTGATAGGCATGACCTGAGGAGCCCACCTTTATAAGTGCCCGGACTATATGAGTTGCACGAATCCTAGGGTTAGAGTCCCTGGAGATGTCGGCACTCCACGCAGCTGATGTTTTACTTAATTCATGAGTAGCGTGGCTCACAGGGTTAAATTCCCTAGTGATACTTGTTTGTACAATCTACAAGATGAACTCTTTGATAGGCATGACCTGAGGAGCCTACCTTTATAGGTGCCCGGACTATATGAGTTGCATGAAACCTAAGGTTAGAGTCCCTGGAGATGTCGACACTCCACGCAGCTGATGTTTTACTTGATTCATGAGTAACGTGGCTCACGGGGTTAGATTCCCTGGGGATGTTGGCACTCCTCACAACTGATGTTATTAGTGCAACACACGTGGTTAGAGTGTCTGGAGATGTCAGCTGACCAAACTTAGATTTGCATAATCATTATGTCTATCATTCCTTGTAGAAGCTTGGCAACTGTTTGCATCCTTTTAGCTTTTTCTTATTCATAGCAATTGTGTGCTTTCAGTTACCATTCTTTATATATTTTGGAAATGTGGATGAATAGCCTTCGAGACTTACTTTTGACATTACTGTACTCACCGTCCTTTTTATGACGATGGATGCAGATATATCGAATAGCAGACTAGGAAGGAAAAGATCGATGACTACCTTTGAGCCCTCGGCATGTAGTTTTACTATTTTTATAGGTGATCGTTTTGTGTATTTATTACTTATATCTTTTTGGTATAGTTTTAGGTTGTATAATAGGTTGAGAAAATAGATTCTTAATTGATACATGTATTACTCTATTTGGGTTCATGTGATCGTCTAATTACCTTCTTTCCACGATAGGTGTTTTGATAATGTTTTCGCCAATTTTATTAAGTGTTCCGTTGATAACATTAAAACGATAAAAAAATTTAACTAACTTTGAAAATCATAACTAATGAGAAATAAATAATGCTTATCCTGAACACGTACAACAAGGTGAATGAGACAAAAGGTTGACTAATATGTTGTTAAGTCTACGTGGCGGGGATTAGTGCTTAATGACGAGATTAGGCCAGGCGGTACCAGGTTTGGGGAAATGCACTCGTGATAGTTGGTATCAGAGCATAGGTTCTACGAACATTGTGGTAAAAAAGGTTATGATACCAACACAGTTAGTATAAGAGCCTAGGTGATAGAGTACTAATTGCTACTATAATATGATACTAACATCATAGATGGTATTGGGATTTAAGTTCTCGATAAGTACGAAAAGAAAATTGAATAAAATACAAATCTTAGAAGTGGAAACTAGACGATTCTTAACAAGAAACTATTAGTTAGGAAGTGAGTGAATATGTGTTGGGGATTGTATGTACATGTTATGTTTTATATGTATATATACGTGATATTTACGTAGTAGTTGGTGTCGCGATCACTGTCAACATGTAGACTACGATGACATATCAAGGCAACGATGGATATGGTCGCAATAGTAGTAGCTAGCAGACGGTATCGACTGGGGATTTTTAGAGGCTATCTGATACAGTTGCAGCATACATTACCGCTCTTACACAGGCTGCCACCACTACTACTACTTTTACTATAAAACTTCTGGCGTTTGAGACTCATACTATTACTACTGACGAATGTCACGTTGGATTGGCGCAGTGGCAGTTGACGAAGCTCCTCATCATGATATGAGCACATTTGGCTTCACCAGCTTCGATAGAGAACAATAAGAAAATAAAGAGAGGAAAGGCACATAGTAGAATGAATGAGGGATCCATGGGATATGAATTTGGATATACCGCCCACCATGACACAGCAGATGAGGCATGCAACATATTTCAGAGGTGATACGCAACATACGTAGCTGCCTATAATTAGTGAATAGGTCTTCCATGCCAACTCTAGCAAGACATGCCTTGTTACCATTGTAGATCCGACAAACATAAGGGGACAGAGACCGAGATGCACCGAAACAAGGGCAGAGCCTAATGCAAATCCAGACTATGGTTACATTACGGAGGAGGCAAACAACTTGTTTTAGATGGTGTCAGATTGGACATATTAGTAGGTAGTGTCCATAACCCTCATATTACTTTCAGCAAAGGACACAGAGCAAAGCTAGAGGTTCGATCCGCAAGGATGGAAGGAAAGTGAAGAACTATATGTATCACTATAGAGACAAAGGTCGACGCACAATCGGGTCATCTGGACAGCTCCAAGTAGACCACCAGCTTGTTACAGGTGTGGATAGACTGGTCATAAGGTCGAAAAATGTCCACAACTCCCGAGCTTAGAACAACCTACGATATGGCCACATGCTAAAGAGAGAGCCACGTAGTGGCAGAGAAAGACCCAGAGGCGGTATGCAACAATATCGAGGGTATGCTTCTATCTATTTTTGCATTATGCACATACAGTCATGCCTAAACATAACTTTAGCTTGCACAAGATGATTTGCGGGAGATTTGATAATTAAATGATCGAGAGCGACCTAACGTAGTCTATGTTTTACGAGTTAGATTATTGGGATGATGGAAGTAGTGTTGCCTGATAAGAATACTCAAAACTTTGAAAATAAAATTATGTCTAGTAAGATTTCTCTTTAGTACTATGGCCAGAGTGCGTATATTGTGATAATGTATATGTGGTAGCTGAGCATAGACTCGCCCACTGTAATATTTGAACCCAAGTTAAATGGTCAGTGGATCCACATGCGGTAATTGAGAAGTATGAGCTTTGGGGCTAATATCATTTGAAATCTTGGCCAGGGTAATTATAATGAGAATGAAATTGAAATAAATTATCCTATATTTTTTAAATGATGAAGAACTAAAAGTCTACTGGTGAGTGACTCCACTTTTAGGGATATGATTGAATTATGAGATTAAACATAATTAAACATATGATTAAGTCAAGTTTAATTTCGATGAAGAAATTTTTATTAGTTTGGAAGATTATAACGGCCCAAAATTTACTAATAGTAAATTAGTGTCTAATCAGGGTTACCGATCTGTGACGTGACCTGAGAGCGGGTACACAGTCCCAATACTCGGTGTGAGGACCGAGAAATATATTACTTTTTATTGATGGATGCTTAGTGTGATGTACGTGTGTACACCATACCCAAAAATATTTATTTAATGTTGTATTTTATAAGTTTGGCATGAGCGGATTAACGCCTCGAGATGAGTGTCAGCAAGGGACCGAGGTAAAGAGTGATGCGATAAGTCCTAATTTAGTTTAATATGATTAATATAACTAATCTAATGTGCCTATAGTTGAATTTATATAAATGAAGCCTAAGTTAAGAATGACACTTGTCGAGCGTGCACAATAATTTTTTGTAGTTTGCTATTATTTTGTAGTAGTGGTAAATGTGATATTGTCACCATATAGATTTTTCAAATCTCTTAAGAATTAAGGCTACCATAAAGTTTTATCAGATTTAACTTGTTTTAATTTAATTAATTTAATTAAATGGGAATTAAACACTTAATAATATGAAAACAAAATAAACAATTAATTAAAATAACTAAACTATAAACAATTGAAATTTAATAAACTAACCTAACATAATTCAAACTAATAATTCAAATAATTAGTAAATCATTGTAAATAAAATATCTAAACAAATCCCCACTAAACATTGTAATATACTTGGATTGCTTTCAAACACTTAAACATAACATTATTTCGCATTATAATTATAATTATATCATATGGAATCTTAGAATCATTAAATCCTAATTCATAATAGGTTGATAGCCTTTAGCCAGCCACCGATTTTCCTAAATTCAATGAAAATGCCACATTCTTATCTTCGTAAATCTACCCATTGGATAAAACGCAACACTGAAGAAATACGATAGCATTACACTCAATGAAAATCATGTCTAATCTAAGCTAATATTAACTAAAGTCGCGTACTGAACAACTTTAAACACAATCATCTAAAACATCTACTCAGGAAAAGCCCTATAGATTAATCCTATTTAATACTTCTATAATTATTGTCAATAACAATAGACATAGATTTGGACACTCTATATTTAAGAATATGGCCACTATGCACTCAACATAAAGAATTACTGCAAAAAGAACTTGTTTAATCCGTGATTAACGTGTATGAATCGATTTAAAACATTCAGTACGTGATTCCATAATTATAACTATATAACAATCCAAAGTATATTATATGTCTAGGGTTTGTTTAGATTAACTAACTACTCACTCATGATGGAAATAAACAATGGAAATATGTAATTAAAAGACAAAATTAAATAAATAAATACCTCTTCATCAAAGCTTCAATGTTGCTTCACATATAAAACTAAACTTAAAAGACAAGAGGTTGAAAAGAATACTAATGGAAAGTTAAAGAGAGAATCAGAGAGAAAAGAGAGAGTTATTTCGAAGATCTCTAGTCCTATATAGTTTCCCTAAGAGTACATATCCTAAATAAATACAAATTCCTCATTCTTATCTAAAACGTCTATCACTGACCTCGGCAATTTATCAATGATTCCTAAGTTGTACACAAAATGATGAGTAAATCACTGAGTTTAGCTCTCTATGCTCTACCGATTTAGCTAGTGATTTCTAGTTCATTTTTCAATTAGCTGTGGATTCGCTAGCTTTTTCCTGCTACCGATTTAGGTGATGATTTTCAATGTAAACTCAAATAGCTAGATAATCGCTGGACATTTTCTCCAATTTGAATGTTTTGCTCTTCTTCCGATTTTCTTCCATTTCTTTATTTTTCTATTTAAATCTTGAATCACAAAAACAAGAGAATACATAATGTAATATCATCATTTATATATATAATCAACATAAATTACACTATAAAACATGTCTAATTATTGACTTGTCAAATACCCCCAAACTCAGCTCTTTGTTGTCCCGAGCAAATGAATACTCTCAATCATATTCTCTTTTCATTCTTTATAAATTGATTTCAATCTAATTCATCTTAACTATAAATAATATAAATTTTAAAATAGAAGTGATTTCCAAATGAAAACATATTACCCGCAAGTAAATGAAATTTATGATAGAATAGAATGATTTAGACAAAATAAAACATCCCTTAATGATAACTCAATCAATCAATACAACAGCCTTTAGAAATTAAATTTCGTTACCAAGGCCAATACACAATTTAGGTTTTCTCAATCTCCATTTACAATCATCAAGCTTACGATACTAGTATAAAACCTCAAAACACAAAAACCACTAAATTAATCTTAATTTTAGAAAATACTTTGTAATAGTACCACAATCAAAATCATTAAAGATTTTACCAAGATACCAATGAATATGTTATTTAAAACATGTTAGATTAAGAAATACTTCATTCAACTGTAGCTTCAAGTGCTCGAGTTAAATCTTTTCTTCTAAGAGTTTATGAACACCCATGTTTTCATCTCTCATTTTCTTTTCTAGTATATTATAATTATTTCTTTTTAATATATATTTCTTTTACTTTTGCTTTTGAGTCCCTCATCCATTTTCGTTGGACATTCTCATATTTTTCACTATAGATTCCCTGCACCATTTCTTTTGGAATCTATAAGACTCTCTATATATTTGTAAACTCTTATTAACACTTCTCACTATCTACTAAAGTTGAAGAAAGCATTCTTTCTAACTTATAAAATTCATCGATTTCTAACTCATTTCTTCTTTTAATTGTGGCATAATAACCTTCTACATACATACTATAAAAATACTTAATCAATAACCTTTGTATCACAAGATTCTTAGAAAATCTATCTTGATCATCTTGCATTATTATTTCGATCTTCTACCCATTATCATGACTAACACAAGGTATTCAATTTAGTGTTACATCAACTAGTAAAGTTAATCACAAAGGTATAAAAATTTGATTCCTTCTATCATAAAATTCACTTGGGTGATACAAATATCACTTCCATTCAAAACTCTATTCTATGTTCAATATCATTCTAACTAAGAATAAAGTAAAATAAAATTTATACTTAATTGAATTTGAAAGAAATTTGAAAATTTTCGTCAACTCTCTTGAATATGGAATCAAAATTTTTGAACTTCTTGGATCAATTTTGAACGTATCTTCAACATTTCTTTCTTTTCTCCACTTTCATTGCCATCAATGTCACACTTCATCTAAAATACCCACAAACTCATTTTGAACCTTGTTCTCAAGGTTTCAAAACTAAGTTGGGTTTCCAACATAATAAACATACCACATGAAGCATAAACGATCTAATATATGTAATAAAAATGTAAATAAATATGCAAATATTGAATTTCACAATTTTCAAATGAATGGAATGCAAAATGGAACATATACTTTCATTAACAAAAATCTCACCAAGAGTAATACATTGTGTCATTCACTCATTCATTGCATACAAGAGAGAAATTTTACACACGGCGTTGTCCAGAAGTAAGTTCATTGTCACCTTCATCATCGTCATCTATTTCTGCAAAAGGTTGGAAAACGTAACTATTAGCTTGGTTGTAAGTCCCAGTTGGAAATTGCAACTACAGAGATGGGATGTCGACGCTCCTCCTCAAATCTTGCAAATGATTATCATGTCTTCTCACAAACATAGAATGGTAGCATTGTAAATTCCTCTCGTTTGCTGCTATCATTTCTTCATTGCAATGAATATTCATCTGGCTACACATAAATGAAAAAAATATGGTACGAAAAAACCCTCTCTTCCTAGGCTGTGACGAAGATGGTGCCAGACTCGTAGCAACATTCAGTATGTTCACTCTAGCCATTAATTTTCTCGCTTTTTGTGCGTCTTCTCTTATGTTCCTTCTATTTTCAATTGTGTTTCGCCTTCTTGCTTCTCTCGCATTTATTGCATTGAATGATTCTCGTTTATCCTTCGAGTCATTGTATCCTACCACCTTTTTCATTCGTTGTACTCTCGCATCATTTATGGTCCTCTCGGGCAATACACCGAATTTGGTATCGAAACCCACCCCAGTTTTCCTACACAATTCAGTAATCAAAATTGGGAACGGTAGTCCTTCATTCTTTATAATTTGCATTGCAGACTTCATAGAATCATGTATAATTTTTTCAACATCAATATACCTTTTCTTCATCACTATATGGTAAATAAAGCTGCTCTGGGTTCTTCATTTCAAATTGTTGCTTGGTTGGATAAAATCATGCATCTATAATATAACTCCAACTCTTTGTAATCTTCCTAAAATATATGGTTTCAATAAATTTCGGGAGGCCTTCACTATCAAGCGCAAATCCCCTCCCCGGAGGTATCTCTAACGCGTTTTGAATTATCTGAAAGGTATAGGATTCCTCATTTTCATAAATGACATTTGGGTAATCAACATCCGTTCTCTGTCTGTTTTGTGATAAACCTAACAATCTATTCAACCTCATAGGCGAAATATCAATTTTCTTTCATTTAACTACTACTTTGTGCCATTCCTTACTAACATGCTCATTTGCATAAAATTGTTGTACAATTTTCGATCATCCTCTTTCTCCTAAACCCTGCAAAGTCTCGTAGAAATCGCTCCCATCCCTTATCTCTGATGATGCTCACAATTATGTCCTCATACTTACTCACATTTTGAATATTGAACCCTCTCTCAGGAATTATGACTCTTTTATCACTATAATACCTCCTCTGAGGTCTAGGTCTCACAAACAAAGAAGGGTCATAAGGCACTAAGTCACTAGGTTCGGATTCTCAAAATATTCTTCCTCATTAGACGATAATGGAGATTGTTCTCTAAGTTCACCCTTCCCAGGTCTAGGTTCTCTAATACTAATCCCTATTGGTATAATATTCATTAGGTAGCCCGCATACTTTTGCTTTTGTTTTGCTTGCATTACCTCATTTCCCCTTGTCTTATTTACTACTCCTACCTTTTCCTCTGCCTCCTCCTGCCATAAAGTAACTCAACTATTAATGAAGCAGGTAAATTCAGATCCTATAGTTGAGAATCCAAACTAACAAGGTAAGGAAAACAAGTTTATGAAAAAGGTTTTATCATAAAGTTTCAAAAGAGTTGAAAGTGATTCATATAAAATAATTATATCAACATATCCCTATAATAAGTATGTAAATATTTAAAAAATCTCTAGAAACCCCAAAATCATTTAAAAACCCATATTCAAATTGAAAATGTGCACGAAAAACCACTTCCAAAAATAATTTGCAATAAAAACCTATAAATTGCATTTGTTGAAAATATCATCAAAAATCAATTTTTTCAAGACATCTGAATCAAAAGGATGTTAGAGTATCGATCCAGTACCTTCTTGAGAGTGAATCTCTCAAGTAGTATGCTCTATTACCTCCTTAGACCCCTCTCCAAGTTTCGGTTTCAAACAAAACACTCACCAAGCCCTAAGTAGGTTGTATGAACTTGGATTCAGAATTTATATAGTTGAAACACTTCTAAGCAAGGTGGGTGCACTTAATTAAGCTTTAATTCAAGCTTTAAAAGGTTGAATCTAGGCAAAAATCGATAAATCAAATGAATGGGTGCAAGGGTTTTGGGTGTGAAAGGGTTTATTGTTGGCGATGTGGGGTTTTGTTTTTAAAAACACGGATTCGTGCTCAGCAAATCAGGGTTTAAGTGAAATCGCTGAAAAATCGCCAGTGAAATCACTAAAAATTGGTCTTAGTGGTCCCGTAATTAGTTTAGTGAATCTTAGTATAAAATCAAAATCGCTAACAAATCGTTGAGTCAATTTTCACTTAATAACCTGCAAACTACTGGCGATTTACCCAGCGATTCCCAGTGTTAATTGGTATCATTGAGAAATCGCTCCGTCATATCCTGCTATTTTTCCAATATATTCTATATTTTATTAATTATCACACATAGCAATCATAATTAAGGTAGAATTGATCAATACTCAACAAGAAATATTACGAAAATTAATTTGGACTTTTTTGGGAATATTATACTAAATAAATGCTTTATTACTTAAAATAATTAAAGAAAAATAAGATTCAACTAAAAAACAACTCTATAATCCCCTCTCAATTGGGGATATCCCAAAATAGAGTTAAAAAAGAGAGATAATAAATATACTATCATAAATCTAATAATACGGAAAGACATTAGCTCGATCAACCCCCCTTACATGAAATTATTCCAGGATTGGAATCCTAAAATACTTCAATTATAAGAGTCAAAAGTTGAGATAATAGAAAAATAACTAACTAATCCTACTACTAAAACTGAAAATAAAGATAGAGTATGGGTTGCCTCCCATAAAATACTTTTGTTTATAGACATTGGCTTGACTTGATGAATGATATCACTCGTCGTTCAGTTTGAACGAGTCAAATTGTCCATCAGTCGATTCTTCATCATTCATGACGTCTTCAGCTTCCTTATCATTCTCAGCATCTGCATAACTTCCTTCAAGATAATCATCATTATAGGATGTCTCATCTTTATAATCATCATCATAATTTTCTTAATTGATGTAATCGTCCATCTTGTAACCATCCTATACATATAATTGTTTCCATCCTAAGTGTAACTATTCGTTGTTCGACATTGAGAATAGCTACAACTATCTTGAGAAAAGTATGTCCCCTCAATATCACATAATCTTTCTAAATATGTGGTACTACCAAAAACTTGGTGAGATACTTGAATCACTCCATTTGCACTGGTACATTCATTGACATTCCTAGTGGAAATATGTTATCACTATTTGCTTTGTGGACAACAAAAGGTGAAATAAAATCAATCTTCAACTTGGCTTTTTTGCACCGTTGTTCTGGTAAGATCTTCAAATCAGCTCAAGTGTCAAGTAAAACACTAGGGAAACTAACATCATTGATCATCACGTGGAGGAAGAGTTTCCCTGGATCGTCATTGTAAATTTCAATGATATGTCCTAAATCTTGAAGCTATAGTTGCTTATCGGTAAATTCTTCTTTTGCCAGTTGCTTCGCTTTTTGATGTTGAACTTCTTGTTGCAGCTATTTAGGTTGTTGCTTCTTTGATTTCTTCTTCTCATTATGCGGTTTCTTATACATTCATAGTATAATGGTTTCATTCTTAATAGTTTCACTCGCGTATATGCAAACATTGAACTCCATTTCCTTACTTTGCGGACTTTATTGCTCAGTTTCGAGATCGATGATCTCCATATCCTGTTCAACAAATATTCATAATAAGGTTTTAACCTATGGTCGTTCACTTTAAACATTCTAAGATTTCTATTGATATTGCGTCATGAGGTAGTAAATTGACAATCAAATAAGGTCTCATTCATCTCAAATGGAGTTTTCTAGGAATTAATTTTAGTCTTCAACAAAAGAGTAGAATTTTATCTCCTACTTGAAAATTCTTAGGAACTAATTTCTTATCTTGAAATGCTTTGGTTTTATCTTTATAAATTGACATTTTCATAGGCGTCATTCATAATTTCTTCTAATTCTTGAAGACTCGACTTACGTTGGTTTCTTATTTCATTGGAATTCATGTTACATGTTTTTATTGCCCAAAAGGCTTTATGTTCTAGTTCTACTGGTAAATGACATGCTTTTCCAAATACTAACCTATAAGGTGTCATGCATATGGGTGTCTTAAATGTTATTTTATATATGCCCATAATGCGTCTTCCAATTTAAGACTCCAACCCTTACGTGTTGGACTAACTATTTTTCAAGTATTAACTTAATTTCTCTATTTGAAGTTTTAGCTTGTACACTAGTATGTGGGTGATATGCAGTAGATGTCTTATGTGTGACATTGAGCAAGGAGATTAGCTACTAATCGATTACAAAAATGTGAACCTCTATCACTTATAAGTGCTCTAGGTGCTCCAACAACTATAAAAAAATTTATCTAAGGAAATTAATCACTATTTTTTTAATCATTAGTTTTAGTAGTTTTTGCTTCTACCCACTTTGACACATAATCTACAACAAGTAAAATATAAACATAGTCATTTGATTGTGGAAAAGGTCCTATGAAATTTATATCTCATACATCAAACACTTCACAAAATATAACTGGAGTTAAAGGCATTTGATTTCTAATTCCTAAGTTTCCAGTTCGTTGGCAATTTAGAAAAGATTTTATATAAAGGAAACAATCATGAAATATAATGGGCCAAAAGAATCCAAAATCTAAAATTTTACTAGCAGTTCTACGTGGACTGAAATGTCCTCCACATGCATAAGTATCGCAATGAGATATAGTCGATTATACTTTGAATGTTGTATGCATCTCCCAATTATTTGGTCGGTGCAAAACCTCCAAAATAAGGATCATCTCATAAATAATGTTTAGAATCCTTTTTTATTTTATTTTTTTGAGCTATCATTAAGTAAGGTGATAACCTATTGGTGGTAAGATAATTGACTATATCGATATACCATGGACCATCAGTCTTTATACTATATAAGTATTCTTCAGGAAATTCGTCCCTCAATGGTATAGGTGGTTCTCCATTTTCTAACCTACTTAAGTGGTTTACCACTAAATTTTTGGCTTTTTTCTTATCTTTTATAGTAAGGTAGAATTCTTGTAGAAGTAATATCCATCTTATTAGTCTAGGTTTTGCATCTTGTTTTGTCATTAAATACTGCTAAGCAACATGATTTGAATAAACTATTACTTTTGTTCTTAATAAATACGGTCTAAATCTTCCTAAGGCAAACACTACCGCAAAAAGTTCATTTTTAGTAATTATATAATTCTGTTGAGTTGGGTCTATTGTGACAGCTCGTTTCTCTAAACAAGGCACTGTTCGGCCTAATCCCATCATTAAGCCCTACTAGCAATGACGTAGGACTTAAATAATGTATTAGTTAGCCTTTTGTCCTATTCTCTTTGTTATTCGAGTTCACGATAAATATTACTCAAATCTCATTATTCGTGAATTTTAGGGTTAATTAAATTTTTATTTATTTATTCGGTAGAAGACTTATAAATTTGTAGTGTAATTTGAATTAAATACCTTACTACTGAAACCAGGTAAATAACATATCACATTTATATCGAGTGGTGGAAATGAAGTGAGTATATGCATCAAGTCGGGAGTAAGTCTATCATCCCAATATACAACCCAAAAGTATATAAAAGACGCAAATTAAGTAAATGCGACAATAACCTACAAAAGTAGTAAAATATGTTCGGCAAGGGCTCAGAAGTAATCACCAATCTTTTTTTCCCCAGTTTGGTACTGGTAGGCACTGCAATTTCCACTAGAAATGACAATTCCAATGAGTAAATCCTGATACCATCTATTCACATTTTGAATATCCAAATAGAGGTAACTAAATGCATAATTTACAAAGAAAGTGGAAGTACTAGAGAAAGTAAATTATGCAGGAAGTTGTCGACTGAACGAAGAAGTAAATGAGTGCGGGAAACAAAACTAGGTGCAATGGAAAAGATCATAAGTTTGTACACTTTAGAGGTATTAGACTCTGAGCCTTATAGGTGTCCATGGAGGGAACCTCAACCTTATCTATCTTTGAGTTGAACACTAAGTTTAAATTTGAGCCTGGTAGGTGTCCATCGATGAAACCTCAACCCTATCTATTTCTTTGGGCCCAAGCTTGATAGGTGTCCTATAATGAGGAACTGCATCCCTATCTATCTCTCTGAGCTTGATAGGTATCCTACATCAAGGATCCTCAGCCCTATCTATATTGGTGTTGACTATGACACATTCCCTAAAAGTATTCGTGGAATGCATATGGTAGATCAGCGCTACCATATCTCATCCCCTCGGATCAAGTCACTTGCACAGTCACACTCATTAAGATTACCAAGTAAAAGCATGCATCAATACCAATAGTTTCATAAATAAACAATTCAAGGAATTAACAAGAATGAAAGGAAATGGAAATAGATGCTCTACAGGTTTACTTACCTCAAATATTACAAAAATCAAATCAAATGTGACTCTCACTAGTTTCGAAATGCATACCCGACAATCGAGACTACTCCTCTAGGCCCCTAGTGTCATATTTACATCAAATTAAGTATGTTTGAGTCATTAAGTACATGCTTAAAACCCTTAAATTACATTTGGCCCCAAATTTAATAATAGACAACAATTGTTGTTTTGAACCTATAGATATAATTTGTTTTGTCATTTAAATATATTTTTTTAATCTAGATTTAGTAAAAGTCTTTTAGATATAAAATTGCATTCAATTAAATATTTACACTATAAATACATATACCTCACTTATCTCATTAGCCAAACTATATCAACATTTTTATCTAATTTAATAGTGTTCTTTCCCACTAATTTTTATTAATTTCTTAATTATAATTCTCTTATTCTCTTCAATTTGCTATCTAACATTTCCAATTATGCTATAATTATTACTTATTAACTTATAAATATGCTTCAATACTAAAGCAAATTAATCAATTAACGTTCATCTCCCTTATTAAATGCATACTCCTAGATTGTACACAAATTAATAGTGACATATACATTAGAGAATACCATATTTCCAACGTGTATATCAATCATCTATATGTTGTAGGATGAAACTCATTCTTCTCTATTAATTATCAATACTCAATTGATCAAACACTAAATAAATTTCTCCTATACATTAACTTTCTAATGAGTTATTTTTAGTAATTTCCTTAATTATCTTACAAATAAAGATCAAGAAGTTTGGAAACTAGTATTTGAATCTATTAAACAATGTTTTTTTTAGCTTTCATTAAGGTAGATGAATAACTAGATCTAGAATTGATAATGAATATTAAGTATAAAACATGAAAACTAGAGAAGAACATCAAGGTTGAATAACAGGAATTAAAAACCTACCCAAGTTTTCAATTCCACTAATTAAACTCAATACCATTAAAGCTTCCTTGGTATCTTCCTTAAGTATCCAAATTATGCTTCAAACTCTTTATTTTCACCTTTGTAACTCCATTTCTATCAATCCATGAGCTTTCCCCAAAGTTTTCTCCATGTTGTTCAAGTAAAACAATGAATATGATTAAGTTTTAATCTCATTCACATATATGTAGGAGTCATTAAGACTTGATAAACTAGGCTAATCTAGTTTTATTATCTTCAAATCAAATTCATCCATCATTGTTCTCGTGATAACAAGTGTCACTCAAAATGTGAAAGGACTATTTTGCCCTTAGATCTTTTAGGTATTTACCATGCAACCCATGTTCAAAACCTTAACATATGCCATTAATTTTCATCTTATTTACAACATAAACCATGGGAGATTTAATTATTTTTCAATGTCACAAGAGTATAAATCA
The DNA here is from genome assembly GCA_039657325.1 of Stephania cephalantha. Taxonomy (NCBI): domain Eukaryota; kingdom Viridiplantae; phylum Streptophyta; class Magnoliopsida; order Ranunculales; family Menispermaceae; genus Stephania; species Stephania cephalantha. The sequence continues at coordinate 36,471,704 of CM077571.1, forward strand.
CATCATTTTTAATCAACCTATGTTGTGCGACTCTAGGCACATCCTAGGCCTATTGTTTGGTATTATAACAACTATGGTTTATTTGCTATACATACTCATGATTATTGTCACTATGTTCATGTACTTTGCATCTTAATTTAGGCTTATTATTTGGCATGTGGTCTCACTACCACCCATCACCCATGTACACATGTATCTCGAGATAAGATCAATAGCTTATTTTATTGTATATATAGCTTAGTCTTCTATGTGTTCAATTTGATAAATACACATAGACTAGCTAAGTTTTAGTAGAAATCAATTATAATACATTCACTTAAAGTTTAATATTGGGACTTTTCCAAATTAGATCAACTACCCATGTTCCCATGCTCGCACGTATCTTGAGATGCCACTACACTAGCGAACCGATAACGAAATCAAGTAAGTTATGTGAAGTGGTAAATATGTTATGCACTTACAAACCCTATACAACCACCACTCGAAATAATATCACATCGATCTCCACACTGAAGGATACACTGTGTACCTGCCAATTTATGTCACGTCACAGGTCAGTGACTCAAAATTAGGAATGATTTCACTATTAGTTATTTGGGTCATTACATCTAGTGTCCTAGAAACATAGTATATAACATGAGATTCTTTTCCTACTTTTTGACCTAAAATCGCTCCAACTACATAATTACTTGTATCACACATAATTTCAAAGGGTAACGACCAATCTGGTGATTTAATCATAGGTATGGTTGTTAAAGAATCCTTTAATTTATCAAACGCTATCTTGCAATCATTAGTAAATTCAAAAGGAATGTCTTTTTGTAAAACTTTGCATAAAGGTTATGTGATTTTAGAAAAATCTTTTACAAATTTTTTATAGAATCATGCATGCCCAAGAAATGAACGTATTTCTCTCACCGTGATGGGTAAGGTAACATTTTGATTACTTAAGTTTTTGATGGATCTACTTCTATTCCTTTATGTGACACTATATGTCCTAATATAAGTCCTTGATCTACCATGAAATGACATTTTTCATAATTTAGTATTAAATTCTTTTCCAATGCATTTTTAAGCACTTTAGTTATATTAACTAAACATTCATTGAAAGAGTTACCATAAACCAAAAAATCATCCATGAAAACTTCAATGGAATTTTCTACATAATCAAAGAAAATACTAACCATACACCTTTGAAACGTTGCAGGTGCATTACATAAATCAAAATGTATACGTCTATAAGCAAATGTACTAAAGGGGCAGGTAAAAGTTGTTTTTTCCTGATCTTCTGGGGTTACAGGTATTTGATGAAATCTTGAATAACCATCTAGACAACAATAATGGGTTTTTTCAGCTAATCTTTCTAACATTTGATCTATAAATAGGAGTTGATAGTGGTCTTTCCTAGTTGAGGCATTCGACTTTCTATAATCTATACATACCCTCTAACCGTTTAGGATTCTAGTTAGTACTAATTCTCCATGCTCATTACTGTAATTCATGTCTTTTTAGGGACTACTTGGACTGTGTTTACCCAATTGCTATCAGTTATTGAAAATATCATTCCTACGTCTAATAGTTCTAATATTCCAGCTTTTACTAAGTCCATCATAGGTGGATTTAATCTACGTTGAGGTTGTCTAGAAGCTTTTGTATTAATTTCTAAATTTATCTGATGCATGCACGTAGCTGGACTTAATCCTTTAATATCAACTATGGTCCATCCTATTGTTCCTTTAAATTCTTTAAATACATTTATCAACTTATTTTCTTCTGGACTTGTCAGTTTATTAGAAATTATTATTGTTAATTTATCGCAATGCCCTAGATAAATATATTTGAAATGATCTGGTAAGGTTTTTATATCTAATTCTAGGGCTTTAATTATAAAAGGTAAAATTTTTGAATGAGATCTAGATATGTCTAGGTAATAAGTAAGTTCTGGTAGTTCATTATATGATTCTAAAGTACTTATTATCTCTTTTGCTTCCTCATCTCTATCATCATCTTCTTCTAAATATTCAATTACCAGTTCCAATTTATCCATTTTATCATTTATAAAATATTTATCTATTAACGGATCTATCATATCTACTGTGCATATAGAAGAAACATCCATTAGATATTTAATTGCATCATATATATTGAAATTTATTGTTTCATCATCTACTTCCATTGTTAATGTTCCATTTGAAATATTAATCTTTGCTTTTGTTGTTTTTAAAAACGGTCTTCATAAGATTAGAGAAGTCCTACAAGAAAAATTATCTTCTTTCATATCTAAGACATAGAAATCTATTGGGAAGACTAAATCATTAACCTTGACTAGTACATCTTCTAGTAACCCTACTGGTTTAACAGTGGATCTATCTGCTAATTTTACGACTATATCAGATTCTTCTAAATGTACATCTGTCATTTGCAAATAAATAGATAAAGGCATAACATTTATGGAGGTTCATAGGTCACACAATGCTTTAGAAATTCATATATTCTCAATCGTACATGGAATGAAAAACATTCCAAGATCAGAACATTTACGAGGTAATTTCTTTTGAATTAGTGCAGATACGTGTTCTCCTAGACTCACCTTTTCATTAGCCTTAATCTTATTAGTGCATGATTTTTTTATAAATTCTGATACTTAGGTACATTTTAAATGACTTTAAATAGAGGTATATTAACTACTACTTTCTTTAATGTATCAAATATTTGTTTTTCTTCCTGCAATTTCTTAGCATTTTTATTGTCTTCCAAACAATAAGGGAATGGTGGTTTTATATTAGTAGATCTATTTTTATTAAGTTCATTACCCTCCTCGTTGGGAATCTTGTCACTTGTTACTTCAATTTCTTTCTCTAGTTCTACTTCTACTTCTTTTCTAGAAACTAATTGGTCCGACATTTTAAGTTCATCCATCTGCTTACCGCTTCTTAATGTTATGGCTGGTGCTTTTTCACATATGGTAGGGTAAGGTTGAAATGGTAATTTCTTTTGATTTACAAATTCACTCATTTGTATTTTCATTTGACTCAATTGGTTTTTCAATTCAGTCATATCATTTTGTAATGTTCGAATTATTTGATATTTTTCTCTTTCTAAATTATTCAATGTTTTATACCTAACCCTGATTGTTAATATGATTATCTACATTCGGTTGTGAGTAATTTGCATAAATATTAAAATTATAATTGTGATCAACAAATCCATCATATTGGTTCATTATAGCATTAGCTTCTTCAATTTTGGTTTGTTGTTTCAAAGGGTATTCATCATTAGAATGGCTTAATTCATTACAAGATTTTACTTTGCTTGATCTATCTTTTAGTAATAATTCAACCATGGCTTTTAGCTCGTCTATCTTATCGAGTGGTGTTTAATATGTCCTTTTTGTGCCACATAGATTATCTTTGGTCAGTTCACTCTTCTCACCATATTGCTTAGATTGTTTAGCCATTTATTTATAGTTTCTCTTGCTAAAGTTGATGTTTTGTCGAGCAAAGACCCTCCACATACGGTTTCTAAGAATCTTCGTTCTAAGTGATTTAATCCTTCATAAAAATACTGCATTAAAGTTTTTCTGTAAATCCATGCATTAAACATAATGAGATCAATCTTTAGTACCTATCCCAAAATTCAACGAAAGTTTCTCCAATTTCCATCCTAGCATTACTAATTTTTTGTCTATATAAACTAATTTGTCTTGCTGGGACGTATTGATCAAGAAAGACTTGTAGCATCTCTGACCAACTGGTTATGAAATTTTGAGAGAGATAAAATAACCAATCTAAAGCTTGGCCTTTCAATACATAAAGAAAAACTTTTAATTTAACACAATCTATTTCTATATCTTTATGTTTCAATGCGCTTACTTTATGTATAAATTCTTTAAACAACTTTTGAGCATCTTCATTATCCTCAATATAGAAACACGGTAACGAATTTATAAGTCCGAACTTTAATTCGAATTCTGGAAATTCTACTGCGAAAGTTATACACATAGGTTCAAAAGTCGTGACATCCTATCAGATTGCCTAAAAGTTAATTCTTCCTCGTCTTCAGCCATACTATATGACTTTCAACAAGACAATTTCTAAGAGATTATTTTTAAAATCCCCGGTAACGGCCCCAAAAATTGACACGTGTCGAGCGTGCACAATTATTTCTCATATTTTACTATTAATTTGTAGAAGTAGTAAATGTGATATCGTCTCTACAGGGATTTCTCAAATCTCTTAAGAATTAAGGCTACCCTAAAGTTTTACTGGATTTAACTTGTTTTAATTTAATTAATTTAATTAAACGAGAATTAAACACTTAATAATATGCAAGCAAAATAAATAAATAATTAAAATAAATAAACTATAAACAATTTAAATTTAATAAACTAACCCAACGTAATTCAAACTAATAATTCAAATAATTAACAAATCAATGTAAATGAAATATCTAAACAAACCCCCACTAAAAATTATAATATACTAGGATTGTTTTCAAACACTAAAACATAACATTACTTCACATTATAGTTATAATTATATTACATGGAATCTTGGAATCATTAAATCCTAATTCATAATAGGTTGATAACCTTTAGCCAGCCACCGATTTTCTTAAATTTATTGAAAATGCCACATTATTATCATTGTAAATCTACCCATTAGATAAAATGCAACACCGTAGAAATATCATAGTATTACACTCAAAGAAAATCATGCCTAATCTAAGCCAATATTAACCGAAGCCACATAATAAATAACTTAGAACACATCCACTCGGGAAAAGCCCTATAGATTAATCTTCGTTACTACTTCTATAATTGTTGTCAATAACTATAGACATAGATTTGGACACTCTATATTAAGGAACATATTGGCCACTATGCACTTAACATAAAGAATCACTAGTTGTAATATGCAAAAACAACTTGTTTAATCCATGAATGATGTTTATGAATCGATTTAAAGAATTAAGTACATGATTCCATAATTATAACTACATAATAATCCAAAGTATATTACATGTCTAGGGTTTGTTTATATTAACTAACTACTCAATCATGCTGGAAATAAATAATGCAAATATGTAATTAAAAGACATAATTAAATAAATAAATACCTCTTAATCAAAGCTCCAATGTTGCTTCACATATAAAACTAAACTTACAAGACAAGAAGTTGAAAATAAGAGTAATGGAAGGTTAAAAATAGAATAAGAGAGAAAAGAGAGTTATTTCGAAGCTCTCTGGTCTTATATATAGTTTCCCTAAGAGTACATACAACAACATAGCCTCACTCCCAAATTCGTTAGGGTAGGCAACATGGATCAAACTTTTTCATTGTGCTCGATTAAGTGATTCCCTAAAGTACATATCCTAAATAAATACAAATTCCTCATTCTTATCTAAAAAATCCATCATCGACCTGAGCGATTATTAGCGATTCCTAAGTTGTACACAAATTAATGAGTAAATCACTGAGTTTAGCTCTCGTGCTCCACTGATTTAACTGGTGATTTCTTGTTCATTCTCCAATTCACTGTGGATTCGCTAGCTTTTTCGTGCTATCAATATAGATGGCAATTTTCAGTGTAAACACAAGTCGCTAGCTAATCACTGGACATTTTCTTCAATTTGACTATTTTGCTCTTCTTCCTATTTTCTTCAATTTCTTCATTTTCCTATTTAAATCCTGAAATCGCGACTAAATAAGAGAATACCTAGTGTAATATCATAATTTATTTATAAATTCAACATATATTACATTATAAAACATGTCTAATTATTGACTTGTTAAAGAAAATAAAACACTAAACATTGATATGACATCCCCTATCCTGATTAGGGTAATATCCGACCTAAAACCCTAATTAAGCCCCGATATACTAGCCAGACTTAACTAGAGCTAGCAGCCCCTCCTTCTTACCTAGATAAACATAACATGTATATCGATATTGAAATATAAATCAAAGTAATATGCACCGCTAATACATTGGATATACAAAAATCCGCTATTTATCAAAACCAAAACACATTTGTAAAACCTCTCACCTTGTTATATTACAACAACGTAAGTCAAAACAATACATATATAGAAGGAAGGTTCATTACATCGTAGAGAAGATAATTAAACTCTTAAATCTTGTCCTTGCCCTTAGCTGAAGCGTGTGCATGTGAACCTGAAATGTTAAAGGGAGTGAGCGCTCCAACTTGCTCAATAAGTGGTGCTCGTAAACACATCAATTAGCATCTAATATCAATAAATCAATGAATAGTAATATGAATCCAAAACATATCTATTCAGGCAATGAAACTGATATAAACAATAATAAACTGAATGCAAAACCATTCGATAATAGGCAATTGTACTCATGAATCATAATTCACATTTGATTATGGAGTCGTACTCTCCAGTAACTCAAGAATACAACCATATAATCCACATATTGGCAGATAAGGGATTCTGCTGGTTTATTCCCACTTGATTGAGCTACCATATCCAAATGGACAATGAAGACTAAGGTAAAACTCTGATTTATTGAGGATAAAAGGGCGGAATCCATTTTTAGGTGAACCTTTCTATTCATTAGGACAAAGGGCGAAATCCATTTCTCGACATACCTTTTCAATCCTCAGTCCTGGTCCGCCTTACCGACCATTTTCGGGATTCACTACATATAAAAATAGTCAAATCATAGTACGTTGCCCCCAATCCCACTCCATAATGCTATATGGACTAAATCTACTAATCTACGATGCATTATTGATAACAGTACGAGTCTCACTTATCTCGATTAGGTTTCGTCTCCGTTTCCTAACTTTTTCGGGTCATTCAACATTTCTTAGTGTTCCAAAACCTAACATAAATCATTTAAGGTTAATATAGGTCTAGTATCCTATACTTAGAACCCTTAAGTCAATCCCTAAAACCTCAAGAAATACCAATCAGAACTTAGTATAGTTGTTTTTCTGAGGTGGGAGCATGCTCCCTCACTTGGTGGGGCGCGCTCCACCAACTGGGTTCTTAACCATTTATGAAGGGAATGCGCTCCTCTGATATAGGGAGCGCGCTCCATCCTTCACTATCTCGATAGTGAACAGGGCAGTAACCCTTGTTCAATCCACCAAATATGATAACATCATCAAACACTCCCCCAACACATGAGGGAGGACCTCTAATGAGGTTTAAGCCATTTCCGACCATCCATAACAATAATTTATAGAGAAATCATCATTCATCATTGAATTCAACTTAAAAACACCAAAACTAACTTACCACAGTGATGATATATGGACTCGTTGTGGTTTGATCTCTCTTATTCACTTGGAAAATCACTCATGAACAACTTCCTCAAAATCAAACCCTCAACTCTTCTCTCTCTATCGAATTGATCAGTGAAGATAAGTTTAAACATTTTGATTTAAATATATAATTTTTTCTCGAGATATGAATCGCTTTATCTCGAGGCTGATCAAGTGCATAATGTGTTAAAGTGACACATTCTAAAGTGACACATATCTTAACACAATCGTCACTTACACTCATCTCGAGGTGATCCAACAATCCATATAATTCAAATTAAACTTATATTTCTAATTATATACATTTATATATCGATAATATATAAATATATATATCAATAATATATAAATATATATATCTCGTGTATTTTCTCATCGCACTTAGTATACCAGCAATTTATTAAATAATTTTTAATTTTCTAATTATAGGTTTGTATTAATTTCCTATTAATCCCACAACGTATAAAATTCATCAAACATACCATACAACACCAATCATAACACAAATCTATGCACACGCTAATCGAGGTACGTCGAATTTAACCATAAGCCTAACTCTGGTTAATTAAGATTTGGATTGACACTAATCACCAGCTTAAGGTAACAGGTCGTTACTGTCTGCCCAATTTAAAGAAATTTCATCCTCAAAATTAAAGTAAACATAATATTACCTATAGTTTGGAAGAGAAAAATAAATCATAACAATAGTCGTTCGAGTCTTCGTTTTTCGTCTCTCGAAGCATAGACACATAAAGGACATTATGAACTCCAGCTAGCTAAAGAGGTAGCTCTAACTTGTAAGCAACTGGACCAACTCTTTCTTTCATTCTGAATGACCCGATATACCTAGGAGCTAGCTTACCCCGCAATCCAAACCTGTATAGCCCTTTCATAGGTGAGACTTTCAACAGAACATACTCATTCTTTGAAAACTCTAAAAACCTATGATGCTTCTCAGCGTATCTCTTCTATCTTAGCTGTGTTGTAGCAAACGCTGGCGAATCTGCTAAATTCTCTATGTGTAGTCCTGAATCAACTCCAACTCCAACAAAACTAGATCTTCAACATTTGCCCAACACGCAAGTAAATAATAAGGACAACCATATAGAGCTTCAAAAGGAGCCATTCCTATGCTAGTTTGATAGTTATTATTATAAGAAAACTCACACATGAATTTATTTCTCCCATTTACAACCAAACTCCAAGATACAAGCTCAAAGCATATCCTCTAGCACCAAGATCAGACACTCAGTCTGCCCATCAGTCTGAGGATGATATATCGTACTGATGTTTAGAACAGTTCTTAGTTGTTTCTGCAATTCATTCAACAGTCTGAATGTGAATCTCGGATCTCTATCCGAAGTAACCAACACTAGAACTCCATGAAATCTCAACACTTCACGTATGTATACCTCATATAATCTGTCAATAAGATCTCGCATGGAAATTCGCAAATGCGCAGACTTTGTCAACCTGTCAACTACAACCCAAACTGCATCGTACTTACGTTGACTCGATATATGTTCTCATTTCCACTTATTAATCGATAGTAAATGCAATAACCATCCAGGTTTCCTATGCTCAGCCTTAACTTGGTGACATATCTGACATCTGTTTACGAACTAAGGAATATCAAGCTTCATCCTAGACCACTAATAAATACGTCTCATATTACGATACATCTTAGTGTTACCTGGATGAATATAGTAAAGAGATCTATGAGATTCCCGTAGCAACTCCTGCCTCAAGTAATGCTTAGCGGGAATCCAGAATCTACTCATGAACCGCAACGCACCATCACCAGAAATTGACCAATCAGGATGATCCACACTAGTCGATAACCTTTGACGCGCTACAAAATCCTGATCAGCTTTCTGATAATTACCACCCGCTAAATATTCACCGGTTCAGCCAAAATCTGAGTATAAAAGAATAGATTAGTAGCTCTAGAACTAGCTTTCTTAATTGATGATGTTCTGGCTAAACTTTCACAATCATCATCACTGAAGCTTCCTCAAGAAGTCTAAGTTGAGAAGGTCTTGTAGTAGCTAAATTCTCTCTGCGTGTTCTTCTCCTACTCAAGGCATTAGCAATGATATTTGCCTTGCCTGGGTGGTACTCCAAAGTGAAGTCATAATTCTTGAGGAACTCAAGCCATCTACAATGCCTCATATTCAATTCACTCTAAGTAAACAAATATTTCAGACTTTTATAATCTAAAAGTACTAGAAATTTCTCACCATACAAGTAGTACCTCCAAATCTTCAAGGCAAACACAACTACAGCTAGCTCAAGATCATGAACTAGATAATTTATTTTATGAGTGTTGAGTTGCCTTAAAACATAAGCTATAAACCTACCTTCCTGCATCAGCACATAGCCTAAGCTTGAATGAGAAACATTAGTATAAATCAATAACTCTTTCCCCGATTTAGGTAATGTAAGAACGGACATTGTAGTCAAACTACTATTCTAATCCTTGAAGGCAGACTTGCACACATCAGACCAAACAAAGTCAAAATCTTTCTATTTTAGTCGAGTCATTAGGAGAGCAATACGAGAGAAACCATCAACAAATTTCCTGTAATAACTCACTAGCCCCAAAAAACTTAGAACCTCTAACACAGTGGTAGGAGTAGGCCAATCATGGATTGCCTCAACCTTCATCGGCTCCACTGATATACCATCAGCATTAATCGCATATCTAAGAAATTTGGCCTCTAAAGACTAGAATTCGCACTTACTAAACTTGGCATACAATCGATTATCCTTCAAAGTCTGCAATGTAACTCTGAGGTGTGCGAATGCTACTTTTGAGTCTTCAAATAGATCAAAATATCATCGATAAACAGGATGATAAACTAGTCAACATAGGGTTTAAAACACTTTGTGCATCAAATTCATGAACATAGCTGGAGCATTAATGAGCCTAAACAACATCATCATAAACTCGAAGTGCCCAGAGCGAGTACTAAAAGCCATCTTCGAGATATCCTCATCCCTGATCCTTAGTTGACGATAACCATACGTCAAATCAATCTTCAAGAAATATCTGGCAAACTTCTTGATAGTCACCCTATTAAGCTGTCCATAATCAATGCACATACGTAGGGTTCCATTCTTCACAAAAAGAGCCGATGCTCCCCACGGTGGCATACTAGGATGGATAAGCCCTTTTTGTAACAACTCCTCGAACTGAGTCTACAACTCACGTAATTCCTTCTGTGCCATACATTTCAGAGGAATAGATATAGGTTTCATGCCACGAATAAGATCAATGATAAAGTCAATAACACATAATGGTGGAAGTCCAGGTAAGTCAGATGGAAAGACTTTCGAAAATCCATAAACTATTAGTATCTCACTAACCTTAAGTTCTTGAATAGGCTCACCAAATGTAATAACCCCTGCCATAACTTCTAAATCTCAAAGAGTAGCTTCCCTTCTACGAGTTGCAAGTCGTGAAATATTATAGCCTTTATCAACTATAATTTCAAAAAGACTAAGAATCTGAAAGATTACCTTATTATGAAAACAGTCAATATTGGCATGATATTCTGCTAGCCAATCCATTCTTAGAAGTGCATCATATTCTAGGAACTTCAGTACCCTTAAATTAATTGGGAGTTCATTCTCCCTAATTTTGACTATACATCTCTCACGGATTAGGTTAGGATAAACTTTCTCACTCACTTATGTGCTCTAAGTCAACAAAGTACTAGCTCTCATAGGTTTCGATTTCAGCTCATCAACCATTGCACCAGCAATAAAAGAAATTATAGAACCAGTGTCAATTAATACATGCATATTTTAACCATAAATATTCAAAATATGTTCCACTAGCCTCCTTGTAGCCTTAAGATCTGCCTCAGCCACTACATGAGACTGATCTGCAATCTGCATGACGCTACTCACTCAAGAAGTTGGAGGTACAGTATAATTCCTCTGAATATGGCTTGCCTAACCGCATTGATAACATATCACACTAAGCATGTTAAATCTCCTACGTGCATAAGAAACTTGCCCAGAACTGCTCAGTTTGGGACCAGACTGACCCCTCACTCAACCTCTACCTCCTGATTGTACTGGTGGTAAAGGTGGTTTCGCCACCGAAGGCTGTGAAACAGATGGTGCCAACATAAACAATTCCCTATGGAATCGATTGAATTGGTGCCACTGAAGCTGTACTCCTCTTCTTTTGTTACCTGATAAAATCTTGACTCCTCTTACTTCTAGATGTATGAGTCGGCGGAATATGAACAAATTCCTTATCCCTCTAACTGCACGAATAATAAAGTGATGATGGTGGAACCACTCATGTCCCTGTTGGACGAGTTAACACAGCTACATCTACCTCCATCGCACTTTCAAAGATAAATGCATAGCTAGTGCGAGGATGAGAGGAAACCACTACTCGTATCTCATAGTTAAGAACACCGAGGAACATGTCTATTTTGTCATCATCTGATTCCACCATCTCTAAAATGAACTCACTCAGCTCACTGAACCTCCGTTCGTATTCACTTATAAAATCTCCCCTTATTTTAGGTGATGAACTCAGTCTTCTTCCTGTTTCTAATTAACCTCGGAAAGTATTGCTTGTAGAATATAGTCCTGAACTATGGCAAAGTGGTGACAGTTTCCCCCTCTCTCTTTATGGAACTCCACCACTTTTAAGCAGAATCTACTAACAAAAATGTGACCAATTTAACCTTAAACTAGTCCTCATCATCCACAGCAACAAATCTTTGTTCCATCTCCAATATCCAGGTCTCAGCTACCCCACCTCCATAGTGCCATTAAACCCATAATATCATATTTCATAAACGTCTTTCGAGTTTTGAGAAAAGCAATCTTCTAGAAATCTACTAGCACTGTGGGAGCTATCTTCCACACCTAAACCTTGCTACTACTGGTTATGCTGAGACTGCTACTATCTCAGCTCCTCCCTTAGTCCTGCTAACGTCGGGGACTGGTTGTAGGCTGAATCTTAGATTGCTGAACTAGTGGTCCCATCTGAGTCATCAACATTGCCATTAATTTGTTGCTCCATTCTAGATTTCCATTGAGCCTCATTCTCTTGATTACCCTGAGGTATAAACCTCTGTGAACCATTTTTCCTTGATCCGCTATTAGATTCTAAAATCAAAGGTAAGTTAAGACCATAAGGGTAACATTCAGAGAAGACAAAAAAATCATATATGTACAATAGATAACAATAAGTGCAGCTAGTAACTTAATGTTTTCATTTTCTATCTAAAATCTCGATGAAAACCATTTATCATACCCCTAAGCTTATTCATAACTCGAGAAAACTCTTAGAGTTAGTAAACTTATATTTTCGGTACTAAGGTATATATATCAGAGCTAATAACCTTAAACATCGATACTAAACTATATTTGAATTATTACTTGTTTCCAAGTACTAAGGTTATTATTTGAATTACGCTCTAATACGAAACTATATCAGAGCTAATAACGTTAGGCTTTGAAGTAAGCTTTGATGCCTTGGAATGCTTGTTGTCACCATTACTGTGTAACTTGGTGTATGAATGGGTGTTAACATGATTAAGTTAGTGGATTGTAGGACCAAGTATGAGTCATTAGACTATTCTAGTGATGGGATATTTACACTAGATCAAGAGTCAAAACTTAATCACACCACTATATAAACAAGTTAGTAAGATTTTCATGCAAGAGGAGAGAAGAGAGAGATATGGAGTGAAAGTTCGGAAAAGATTTTTGGGAAATTATGGTAGATTGAAGGGTGGTTGATCAAATTTAAGAAGCTTTACAACTAGGTAAGCCAATCTTCATCAGCACTTTGTTAAATTCAAAAACGAATAGTAAGTAATGGCTCAGTTCTGGTTTTTCAACAATTTAAGTGAATAAATGACTTTGTTTTCAAAATCTAATTCCATATTTGGATTCCTTGTGAAGTTCCACTAATTCTACTATAAAAAGTTCAGGATTTGGATTTGTTTTCATTAAGTTATGAATTTTTCAAGTTCAAGTTGTAAAACAAAACTGGAAATTCTACATATTGTTGTTACGAACTAACCTCTGTAATTTGGTCATAACTTCTTCATTTTAAATCAAAATGGACCCATTCTGGTGTCATTTGAAAGCTACTCAAAGAAAAACAACTTTTCCTCTTGAAATATTTTGAAATTCGAATATTTTCATGTCTAAAAATTCTCTACAACTTTAATGATCAATCTAAAATTTATTGGTTCACAATTTTGCTAATATCTTATTGTTTTGAGCATAGCTCCCTCATTTCTTATTGGATTGAGCTCATCTCTTAGTATGATGTTCTAGGATATGTTTTTAGGGTTTAGTACAAAAATCATGAGTTTTGAAGCTATGGTTTAGGAGAAATAAAATTTACAAAGTTGCTGGTCGGAATCTAAAACTATTTTAAGTCATTGTGGTAAACCTTCCATGTCTCCTTCGATTCTTATCGAAATTGCACAACCCTTATAGTTCTAGAAAGCTAAGGCATAACACTAAAAACTTCCCTTTGTACTACAATACATAACTTTAACATTTTGGTAATTGAAATCAACTAATAAGCTTTTGCACTAAAACTCTCTTTATTTATTAAAGTAGATTTCAACATAAACAAAGTATTAAGGGGGGCTGATTGTGAAACATTAGAATTTAAGACCATTTAACCAACCTAAAACAAGTTAAATTACTTTTTTTACAATACCTCAGGAGTTTGGAGAGGACTTACGAGGTGTGGAATGCGAGTTTGAAGTGGTTGAGAGCCAGTATAGGCTAGGAATTGCGTGCATTTAAGGTAAGTGACCTGTTAAGTCAATTCTCTCCATTTTATTCCTCTATTGAGTTAATATACAGTCATTTGGACTGTTTTAAAGTTATATTCTTAATGACATGCCTTGTATATACTTTCGTGTCTACAATTTCTTTGGCTATAATCGTCGTGTAATGACTTGTCGCATGACATTCCTTGTTTTGGTTTCATTCTATAATTGGAGTCATTTGTTGTTGTTGATCTCAGAGCTATTAAAATGTCTTATTAATAACACGCTATGATTTTTTACTCTCTTATTGGTGTATGTACACACCTATGTCAATATGTTTGTTGTATGATGCTTGTTTGTACAATTTACAGCATGAACTTTTTGATAGGCATGACCTAAAGAGCCCACCTTTATAAGTGCTCTGACTTTAAGGAGTTGCACTATACCTGGGGTTAGAGTCCCTAGAGACCATTGGGTAAGTGTTTAGGCTTAGTTAAGGTGTTTTAAGGTTGTAAGAAAAAGTGCAAAATTTGTTGTTCAAATGTGTTACTTGCACGTAGCGCACTAATGGTGTGGGAGCCTAGAATTCTAAACTTAGAATATTGGATTTTCTTCACGTGAATGACCTCCTCCTAAGCCCTTGGACTCTCGCTCTCCTCCACCACGGGTCCGGAAACATCCTTCACAAAACAAAAAGGATACACTCCAATAAATTTGATCAAACCACAAGAATTTTGAATCATTTTACAAGAATAACAAATTTTTCAGTTCAAAAACACTTAAACTTTGAAATCACATAATTCTATCAACTTTTGTCCAAAATCAGAAATCCAATATAGGTGGTTGAGTGAAATTTCATGAGGAGTTTGAATATCAACTCACATTTTCGAAATCAAAGACTGTTTTAGATCAGAAATACATATTATAAAGCCATGAAAATAACCCATTTGTTCCAAAATCCCCTAATTTGCAAGATTAAGTTTTAATACACACTTGAATCACTGAAATGCATATTTAATATACCAAATAAGTCATGAATAATATAAATCTAAACCCCAAAATCATTTTTAGAAATCAATGTTTCATTCATGATCTATTTACATCATTTGAGCAAAAAAGAAACAAGGAATTTATACCTAGGGCTTTAGTCTCTTCAGCTTTGATTTCCTCCTCTAAGTAGTTGATTTGTCCATTTGATCTCCTTCAACTTAGAAAACCCAGCAAGCTTTCTCTGTAGAATTTTTGTGAGATTTCATGTGGTGTGAAGATTAGAGACCAAGTGTGCTTTATATAGTTCCTAAGTAGGTCATCATGTCCATATCTCATTTCAATTATCTCATTTCAAATGGAAATCTCTACCCAAATCAAGGGACTCAATTTAATTCACCCACTACCTCTCATTCTCACTAAGAACCCATTAATCTTCATTAGAATCTCCATAATATGAATGTGTAGAAAAATTATTAGTTCAAATAACATACATCATATTTAGGTCTCTTTTCAATTTAACCATTTGGTTTTGCTAGCTTAGGCACATTAGACACAAATATAGAAGCTTTACTTAGTACATTTTACAAAATTCATTTACATTAGTATCTACTAAAAAAAACCTTTGACAATGCTACACTCAAGACACTTCAAATACATCATTTTTTTTTTTTGACAATGCTACATTTCTTATATAGGGAGTGTGTGTCAACCATAGGGGGCGAGAAGGACGAATACGTGGCGGAAAGAACGAATACGTAGGGGGACTATAGGGGGTCCCCAGGGTTAGAAGGCGACCCCCTGCCCCTAGATTCGCCCCTGCTTTGCAGTAATGCCTCTCTCGCTAAATTACTGAAGTAACAAAATTAAATGAAATTCAACTATAATGTATACACATGCATTCACTAGGCATTCACCATGCGAAAATAGCATCGTCTCGTCGCGTGTTGGACTGGGTACCCGCTTCTGGCGCCACGTCACATTTCGATAACCTTAAATTAATGACGTGATTTGGATCGTTACATGCCCCCCACTATTGGGGTTGTTTCTTGTTGGCGGGCTTGTTTGTGTTTCCTCTAGGAGCCTCTATGAGGGTTGTCTTCCCTTTTATCTGGGCTATCTTCGAGTTGTATCCAGTTTTTCTTCCCTATTAATTGTGCCTTAAAGGCCTTCATTGGTTGGTGTGGCAAGGCTTCATCGCCTCCGTTTTTTCTCGTGGAGAGTGAGCGTTAACATTATATCATGGATGTAAAGGTTCTCATTTATCAATGTAATTTAATTGCACTTGATAAGAGAATAAATAAATAAATAAATAAAAACTCACCAGGCTCACCTATGCCATTTAAATTCACCTATGCGCTTCATAGATCTGCTATGACCGTCGTGGCCATTTGTAGAAAAATCGCGACCCTCAATAGATTGTAATTTTTTTGAAGAGAAATTTCATTAATCATTCATCGTTCATACAGGACCAGAACCAGACATAGAATCAAGTACATTGATTTGCTAATCCTATTTGTTCAAACAAACTGCAATTAATTTAGCTGTAAATGCGAAATTGAAACAGTTTGACAATTAGGGAATGCTTTCTACAACGTTGAAACTTATGATAATACACAAAACTACTAAAACTACAAAATGAATAACAAAACTTACCAACAAGTAGTGGCGGATCCAGGGGCAAGGGGGCGGTCGCCCCTTAACCCCCAGGACCCCCTGTATTACCCCTACGATCGACACACACTCCTTATATAACTTCGTCCTTCTTGCCCCCTATGGTCTACACACGCTCCCTATATAACAAGTGTAGCATTGTTAAGAAAATGATGTATTTGAAGTGTCTTGAGTGTATCATTGTAAAAAAAAAAAAATTGTTATGCTTAATTTTTCATACTAATATATTTTTTTGTTTGGAAAAAAAAATTAAGGATAAAGTTTGCCCTCCTACTAACAAGATTTTCTAGTTCCGCCACTGCCAACAAGGGAGAAGACAAATCAATGACTTCCAACTAGGGAAGAAAACTAACTATAAAATAAATTTAAAGACAACATCAATCCAGCACCGCATAAATCCACGCAATACCATTGACGAAGATGCACCGCAATAAAGATTGACTAATCTCCACAAAAACGAGGCCGCTCAGTATTCAATAGATAGTAGTTATATGGGCTTATTATGGCTCATTTTGGAAAAAATTACAAAAGTACTAATGTTTTTAGTTTAAATCCGAAAAATAAGGTTGTGTTTTTTTTTCTCCAGAATAGGCAATAACGCCTTTTGTAAAGGCGTTATTATAGTGGATGGATTTTTTGCTGACGTGGACGGTCCACGTAGGATAACCCTTACACAGATAGCGCCTTTTGAAAAGGCGCTATCTGTGTAAGGCTGTCCTACGTGGACATGGGCCGACCGAATATCGCCTATGGGTTACAGGGTTGTACGGGTTGTCCGCCTCGCAATACGTGCTAACGTTTACATGGGGTCTATGGTTTGTAGTGGATATGCATGGGTTGCCCCCTCGAGATACGTGCATGACATTTGCATGGATTGCCCACCTCGGGATACGTGTATAACATTTGCATTACTTATCTACCTCGAGTTACGTGCATAGCGTTTACATGTGTTATCAACCAGGAGATACGTGCGTGACGTTGGCATTGGCTTTACCACCTCGAGACACGTGCATGACGTTTGCATGAGTCGCACGAGATTGCATGAGTATCTCGAGGTAGACAACCAATGTAAACAACGCGCACGCATATCGACGTGGACAACCCATGCAAACGTCACCCATGTATGCCGAGGTGGAGATTTCATGCAAATGCCAGGCACGTCTATCGAGGTGGGCGACCCATGCAACCTCATGCAACTCATGCAAACGTCACGCACGTGTCTCGAGGTGGTAAAGCCAATGCCAACGTCGCGCACGTATCTCCTGGTTGACAACACATGTTAACGCCACGCACGTATGTCGAGGTGGGCCAGCCATGCATATCCATAGTAAGCATGCAACTCACCCGGGTTGTCCGCCTCTCGATACGTGCGTGATGTTTGCATGTGTTGTCAACCAGGAGATACGTGCGTGACGTTGGCATTAGCTTTACCACCTTGAGACACGTGCGTGACGTTTGCATGAGTTGCACGAGGTTGCATGGGTCGCCCACCTCGACAGACGTGCCTGACATTTGCGTGAAATCTCCACCTCGGCATTCATGGGTGACGTTTGCATGGGTTGTCCACGTCGATATGCGTACGCGTTGTTTACATTGGTTGTCTACCTCGAGATACGCGAGTGGCGCGGGTCATCCATCTCCATATGCACGTGGTGGTCATAGGGGGAGAGAATTTGTATAGATAGCTCATTTTCAAAAGGAGTCATTCATAGAGTGTAAAAGTTTATATAGATAGCTCATTTTCAAAAGGAGTTATCTATACATTTACCCCGCCACCTCACCGCCACCTCACACCCTTCATAATGTAAAGGTTTGTGTAGATAGCTCATTTTCAAAAGGAGTTATCTATACATTTGCCTCGCCACCTCACCGCCACCTCACACCCATCCTAAGTAATAACGCCTATTGTAAAGGCGTTATTGCCTATTTTCTTCATTTCAAAGTACAACGCCATATTTTGTGAATTATAAAGTAAATGCACCTTATTTTTTGAAAAACACCCTCATTTTGCTCATCTTTGTTACGTAAGATTTCATTTATTTTCTATGACTCTACTATTATTATTTTTATTTATTTATTTTTTAAGTAAACAATATGACTCTGCTATTATTGTTTTGGTCTATTATTTTCTATGACTACTATTATTGTTTTGGTCTATCCAACAAAATTGAAATTGCTCATCATTACTTGTAATTGGGACAAATGTCAACAGTGGAAGGCTTTCTCCTCGTAAATAAATGGTTAATAAATTTCTTAAATGAAGGAAGAAAAAAAATCCATGGGAATAAATGAAATTAAATCAGCTAATCTTATCAAGATTAGTATCCTAAAGAGTAAGGTCGAAATTATACTATAAATTATTATTACACCTGGTAAAATATGATGGGCAATGTAGTCTCTATCTTTGAAAACCCAATGAACCCAACAGCTAAAAACTCCCCCAAATCTTTCCCGCTCTAATAAACTCCCAACAACTCCCCATGAATCCGGATGCAATTCCCATTGATAGGAATGCTTTCGAGTCCCACCCAGTTTGGGATTGAGGCTTTGTTGTTGTTGTTGCTGCTGATTTTGTTTTTGTTCCACTGTTTTGTCTATCCACAGCGATGATCCATCTTGTTGGGTAGAATTGAATTTTCTAGGGTTTAAGCAATTTCAGTTGGAACCGTAAATGTTCTGACAATTTCGGCGTTTTGGAATTGGCGCTAGATTGCAACGACTCAATGGGGCGTTCTCGCGGGGTTCCCAATTCAGCCGAGGATCTCGGTCAGAGGTGCTAAAAATTTACTTAATTTTGGGTTTAGTTTTTGTGGGTTGTGAAATTTAGTTGTTTTTTTCAGTGATTCTTAGCTCTTTGTTGATAGAGTGACTCGTTTTGCGGTTGTTTGTGATTTCGCTTTTAGTTTCAGTTAATCAAGTTGAGAGCTTTACGTGCTCTTTGTCTGGTGTCATTGCCTATGATCTAGTTATTAGCTTGTTATATATGCTCAAAAGCTGCTAATCTGTCAAATGCGCGTTATAATGGATAATATGGAGCTTGGTTGGTTTGCTTGATCGATTTGTTGACGTTGTTAATCTGCCAAATATACGTCGATGAATCAATTTCAGAAGCTTTTGTCTATATGATATGTCATCCAAGTCACATTGATGGTGTTTCATGGGGTTTTCCATTTACTTAAATTTTTTCATTAGATTTCTTTTTTATCATTATTTTGATTTTCCTCACATTTTCGTGTGGTAGCGAAACTATAGAAAGGTAGGAACAGTACTATGTTAATCATGTAGTATGTATATAAAAGCTTATGTTAATTTGTCATTTCTGCCGTGTTTTCTTATCAATTCATCTTGTCTTACATTTTGTAGGTCAAAGAGAAAAAGAGCTGCTTCAAGTGCGGAGAATACAGAATCTTCTGCTGCAGGTATATTCCTATCGCCATGTATCCGTTCACTGAACCCTCTGTCAAAGATAGTTGATTCTTTCATTGGATGATTTGGCCTTGCTTCTGCATTAATATAACGACAATAATAAGGGTTTTGGTACGTTGCATTCTTTTGGCATCTTTATGAGATCTACAATCATCTGAGTCTAACTTGTACATCTGGAAACACATCAGACTGAACCTTATCATATCGTTTCCAAAAATTAGCATCCATATTTTTTTTGGGTAAATACGTAAATAATGTTACGCTGACTTATGCCAAGTTCCAACAACTAAGAATATGGCTGTCGTGCTCCAATAGTATTGCTATACTATGTGGAGTCTCTTGATGAACCAGCGTATGAGTATGGAGTCCCCGTGCGTTCTTTGCCAGCGTATCTGCACATCCAAGTTCCAAGAGATGAATCTGATCTCTGTCTCTAACCTGTGCTGCAAAAAGAGAATTAGCTTCCATTTATTGTGTATGCATGGAAATCTATTTTCTAGTGGCACATGCATGTTGATGTTTGTGGCACATCAATATAAGGGTTCTGTGTTAATTAACTACTATCATGGTTTAACTTTATCTTCTCTGTTGCATAGCCCAAGGAACGGCTGATGGGAAAAGGGCCTTGTATCACTGCAACTACTGCAACAAAGACATTTCAGGGAAAATTCGTATTAAGTGTTTCAAATGTCCAGACTTTGACCTATGCGTGGAGTGCTTCTCTGTTGGAGCTGAGGTCACACCTCACAAAAGCAATCATTCTTATAGGGTTATGGTATGTAACTCCTTGAATACGTCTGCTTCTTAACAACTTTCTTTTCTTGATTTGTGCTAGTCTTTTTTTTGGTAGTGCATGTTAGTAGTAATTTCCCATGTTTCATTTCTGAAGTCCTGAGTTCAAGTTCGTATAAGATTTATTAAATAAGGCTCGAAAAACATACCTGCAATTTTTTTGAGATTGTTTTTTTTTTTTTTTTTTTTTTTTTTTTTTCTGTATTTTATCCAACAGGACAGTTTGTCATTCCCGCTCATTTGTGCTGACTGGAATGCCGATGAAGAGATATTACTATTGGAGGTAGTTTATCTTTATTAATTCAACTTCCAAAATCATATTGCCAATCAGGTTGTTGTGAACCTGTATATCACTTTGTTTGATTCTCAGAGGATCAGTGTGTTAATTTTGAAGCTTGTCGCTTTGAAATTTCTGTAATAACTTATTCTAGGGAATTGAAATGTATGGATTGGGGAACTGGGCCGAAGTGGCTGAGCATGTTGGTACGAAGAGCAAGGCCCAATGCATTGATCACTATACAAATTGCTACATAAACTCACCAAACTTTCCTCTCCCGGTATGACATTTTTGTCTATCCAGTCTTATTTCTTTTGTGTATGGAACAAAAGGCAAAGACATAAAAGATTTGTTAGATACTTTCATTGAGAAGCTAAAAATCTCTGTATGCTGTGAATATATTCACAATTTTGTAGGACATGTCTCATGCTGCTGGAAAGAATAGGAAAGAACTCCTTGCCATGGCCAAAGTCCAAGGTAATGGTCTGAAAATTGGTAATGTTGTTCCATGAATAATTTTATTTTTTCCTTCGTTTCTATATTTGTTTGTTTGATATTATTTCTAGTCTTGAACTCATTTACAGAAACATAAATAGCTTTTTTCTGGACCCATGCTACTCTACTATGAATAACTGTAATTTCCTAATACTTACAACTTGTTGATTTGTTACAGGAGTTTCAACACCTGGAGAGCTTATGCTGAAGGAAGAGTATCCATTCTCTCCTTCAAGAGTCAAGTATGTCACTTTTCTTGTTTTTGGACATAAATCTTTTAATATTGTTTTATTGCACTTGTTTTTTATTTTTTATTTTTCAATGTGCTATTATGCTTAATATCATTTTCTTTTTTCAATTAACTCGGTCAGAATTGAAGATGCTTCTTTAGGTAGATCCCCTTCTGGCTTACCTTCAGGTATGTTTACTGATACTCGTGAGTAATTGTTTGTCTTGAAACTCAGTACCATCTATTTCATGGGTAAAGTTTAGAAATTGTTTATTGGACATATTTCTTTTTCGTGTCAATGTAGAATCTGGTGTTGGTTCTAGCAGTGGAATACCTCCTGTGGCGCAAAAGTCACTAAACATGGCACAGATCAAGAAGAGCTGTGATGACATAAAAATGGAAGGTTTGACACTAAATTTTATTTCAAGTTGCAAAGTCAGAAGTTTGTTTATATAGATTACATATATTGAATAAAAGATCTTTTATATTTGCATTGTTTCTAATTTTTTTCTTGGAAAAATCACAGTTTTTGGAAGTATTAATGGATTCATACTAGCTTTTATCTTTATCTTTTTTTTTTTTTTTTTTTCGATAGGAGTTTTGTCATGCATGTTAAAACTTGAAGAGTTAAACAAATAGCATCCCTTGTATAGAAGGTTTTCAAGCTGATCTCTTCCCTTGGTCACATTAGCAGTTCATGATATTTATCATAGTTATTTTGAAATTGCAGGTAGTTTGTTCTAAATATTGATACCCTTGGAAATTTTTTGGTTGATTGCTATTTTTATGCCAACAAGAAGTTAGATTTCTCCTTTTGTAATTCTAGTTCTACCTCAATTACTAGAGGATAATTAAAGTGTAGATATTCAAAATGACCTCCTTCAATGGTTAAATTGACTAGATCTAACCTATTTGAATGGTTGGGGATCAAGGATGGTTTTGTTTGTATTGTGGTGCATAGTTGTATGAATGAAGCACCATGCTAAGAATCGAAAAAAATGTTTAACTTCCGTAGAAAGTATTATGTTATTTTGTACATTAATGTTATAAATTTGTATTGAAGAACAAAAGTAATATAAAGGAGAGCACACAAAATACCAAAAGGCTACATATCTTCAATATCGATCATCACACATGGGAAGTAAAAATTCAAAATTTGAATCCATTTAATGCATATTACATTAAATGCACAACATTACTCACCATTGGATTGAGATCCAATGGTCAAAACACATAGTTCCCATGTTATGGGTACTTATTTTGGCTCCCATTGTAGAATTTGTATATATATGGGCAATTATATAATGAAGCCCAAATATATACCCATGTCATGAAAACCCCTCAAAATGTGTTGTGCATTTAATGTTTTGTGCATTTTGACTCATAGATTAATATGTTGGATTTAAAATCCAATGGTTGTAAATGATGTTCCCATGGCATGGGTATTTTATGGTTTCCATGGTAGTAGTACCACACACACATACATACATATAAAACAAATCTGGTGAATGAAAAAAACTGGGTTGAGAGGCCCGCCTCCATATGGCCCGACAATGCCCAAGCGTAGATTGGTCAGTGCGGTTGGCGTTGGACACCACATGGGAAACCAAAAACAAAACGTGGTAACTGATAAATATTAACTACATCTAAAATAGATAAAACATTATCTACTTGATTTAGCAAATCTAATTTGAATCAAATCCTCACAATTCTCCCTCTTGATTTAAATTCCTAAAAGCTCTACAAAACACATCTAATTGCAAATTTCTAATCTTCTAACCACACTTCATTACAATCTCAAGCCTGTGAAGCACTTATCTTCACACTTCTCGAACTGTGAAGCACTTCTCTTCACTTTGATGATGCACTTCTCATCATCTTCCATGGAGCACATCTCTCCAAAATCTTTAAAAAATTCTTGGTGCACTTCTCGTCAACAACCTTCTTCATCGAGAAAGTAACTACAAAGTCTTTTCTTCTTGTATGCACAACATGTCGAATGGGTGACCAATACCTTTTTTTCTAAAATCAAGCTTAGATCTCACAACTCTGCAATCTTGCCTCAACTTCTTAAAATCCAACACTCCTCAGAATTTGACCATTGGCTCTGATACAACTGCTATAAATATTTATCGGAGAACAAAAATAATAAAAGATGAGAAGAATTTAGAAAATACTAAAGCTATATTTCTTCAATATCGATCGTGATATAGTAAATCTAATTTGAACAAAATCCTTATAATAATTTAGCTTCTATTGCTCTATCCAACAAGAATGTTTTAATGCTTGTATCTCATTACTTCAAGTACTTGACAATGTTTGCTGTGCTTCGTTCTCAGATGCCCATGTAGACAGGAGTATCCTGGGAAATACACCCAAGCCTTCTAAAGATGAAGGGCCATCCTTAATTGAGCTGAGTGGCTATAATCCAAAGAGGCACGAGTTTGAACCTGAATATGACAATGATGCGGAACAGGCAATTGCAGATATGGAGTTGAAAGATACTGATGATGAAGCTGAGCGTGAACTAAAGTTACGAATGTTGCGTATTTATTGCAAGAGGTGCATTTCTTACTATTGCACAAATACAAAAATTGCAGCAATCAATACTATGATTTTCCTTCTAAGTAAATTAATGACATATATGCTGACAAATGGGCATGATTTTGCTGTTAACAAGTTGTGAATTACTTCAGCTGATTGTTGGAAACAGGTGATGTTAATAATTAATTTTTTGTTGTCTGTCTTTCTAATATGCTTCATCTGATTGTTGCGACTACACAGAAGTATCTTTATGCAATGTGTTGCTTATCATTTTCTGTGTGCCGCTGAGGTTTGGCTACTGTTTGCTCATCCTCAATGAATTTCTATAGTTCTAACAAACTGAAATCTTAATGGCAGGCTTGATGAAAGGAAACGCCGGAAAGATTTCATTTTGGAAAGAAATCTACTTTATCCAGACCCATTAGCGAAGGACCTAACTCCAGATGAAAAGGAAATTTATGATCGTTTCAATGTTTTCATGCGTTTTCATGCCAAGGAAGAACATGAAGAGTTGATTAAGACTGTCCTTACTGAGCATAGGATTAGAAAAAGAATTCAACTTCTTCAGGTTTGTGGCTTTTCTGGCATTTGGCTGTTGCTTTTCTTATTAAACCTGTTCTTTTCTTTTCAAAAATTTAATTTTGAACTCAATTTCCAGTGTGAGAAAAAATCATTTGCATGTAGAGTTCTTCTTCCAAATAATTCAAAATCTCTCTCATGAAATTTTGAAATTTAATCATCGATAGTAACATGACTCCTTGTCTAAAACGTTTGGATTAAGAACCTGCTTTTTGAATATTTTACTGTTATATTAAGTTGAACCTTTTTCTTTTTCCTTTTGAAGTATTTTACTAACTAATGTTAAGTTGTGAGTGCTCATATCTTTCTCATTGCTGCATTCTGAAATGTTCTCTAGTTATCTTCTTTGTAGTGTCAACTTCTGATTACTTGTTTTACTTGTTGCTTGCTAAACCTCTGAGCATGACCGAACAAATGGCTTTTTCTTAATTATTTATTTGCATTATCCACCATAAAATCCTTCCTTGATCAGTCATTTAATGTAAATGCAATTCCTTTTTTTGTTTATTGGATTTTTTTTTATAGGATTTTTTTTTTGTTTATTGGGTTTAGATGCAATTAATTCCTTAATTTCCCATTTCTACCACGTTGCTCTATTTAAACGAGCTAGACCTTTTACTGTTACTGCCTTTTTGTTCATGATGTTGTCAAGATATTATCTTCTTAGTCAAGAATCATAGTGTCAGTGTGTCACGATAATGAAGTGATCATTGGTTTCAAGTGTCCAATAGCAATTTCTTCATCATTTCCGCTTGTATTTTTTATTTTTTTTTATACGAACATGAGCCGGAGCTGCCGGACCAACAATTTCTGCTTGTATCGTTACTAAAATGGCATTTCATTTACTCTTTGATAGTTCACTTTACTCTTATCATATAGACCATCTTGATTTCATTGTTTAGAAATAAACCTCTACCATTCATGCATCATATTCTCAAGTAAAATTTCTCAAACAGGAAGCTCGAGATGCCGGGTGCAGCACAATCTCTGAAGCTGACAAATATATTGAATGGAAGAGGAAAAGGGAAGCCGAGGAAGCTGCCCTTAACACAAAAGAAACTGGTCTGTCAGGTCCTAACGGTAAGGTACTGCAGCGGACAAATCGCCCCAAAGGAGAAATTGATGGTAATCCTGGTGCAGAATCCTCTTCTGGACATGCTTTTGGCATTTCCTTGGATGATTGGGATGGCACAGGACTTCCTGGAGCAGACCTACTTTCTCCAAATGTAAGTAAACTCATTTTAATCATGTTTCCTTCTTCACACAGTTAAGTGTTACACTGTTATATATTATACACACCAATGTGTTTTTAAACATTACACGCAAATGAGTGAAATCTAAAACTTGGCAGGAAATACGGGTTTGTCACGAGACAAAGATGATCCCTACCCAGTACCTGAAAATGCAGGAGGTGATATCAACGGAGATCTTCAAAGGCACTGTCGCGAAGAAATCGGATACTCATGGCCTCTTCAAGCTTGATCCCTCCAAAATAGATAAGGTGTATGACATGCTTGTGAAGAAGGGAATTGCTCCACCCTGAATCCCATTGTATGGTTTTGATATAAGCTCTTAAATTATGTTATAAAATAAAACTTTGTTGCAATAACAGGGCCGGCCCTCGCTAATTGGGGACCTCGGCTAATTTTAAATTAGGCCTTTTTTAGTTATATTTGATTAATTTAAAAATGTTATTATAAATTTACTTGTCTTCAATTATTATAATTTATTTTCTAAATTTCTTGACATTTTAATTTCAAGAGTCGGAGACTAAAACGACCAAAGAAAAACCCTGTGGATCTCGGTTAAGGTTTGACTACTAAAGTGGACCAACTCTACCATGGTGCAATCCAACAAGCCCAATAGAGGCCTAAATGAACCATCTCCAAGCCTAACTTTCTAATGGTCTATTGTAATTAAAAAAATAAAAAGAACATACAATCAGATTGTCATAGTGACAAAGGACTCGGTTCTCTGTAAGTGAAGTCTCAAGTTTGAATCTCTTAAATGGAAAAAGCTGAGTAGAGGGCTGTCCCGTATGGAATTCGATTACGCGAAAGCGTTGAAATACATGATAAATAAAAAAAGGGACTTGTCAATAGGAAAATGATAGTCACCAAGTTACGCCGCCACTTAGTTATTGAAGGCTCTTTAGATACGCATAAAAATGTGTACATACTAATTGAAGTGTATCGAAAAGGCTTCCAATAACTACGTGTCCCAAGCAGGTGTCCCAACATATCACTTCCTTTATCATTAATGAATAAGTTCTTCTTTATGGCCTCATTTGGTTCGCTTCCCAACTTCTGGGGAGGTTTTCTTCCGAGGAACTCTACTTCCTAACTTAGAGGTTTTCATACGAGGAACTCTACTTCCTTAGGACGTCAAACTCAAAGGAAGTTGGTAGTATATGTTTGTTCAACTTTATACTTTTGTTAAAATAAGTGTTTTTCGTAGTGATGTCTATATCACTTATTTTTTTGGATAGATCTATATCACTTATTTTAAATAAGTCTTTTAGATAAAAAGAGAAAAAACCTCTTAACCCAAAAAATAATTTTTCATAAGTAAATACCTATATGCAGGAAGATGTTTAAGTGTTTTCGCAAAAGTCGTTACTGTGTGTTATTTCTAAAAAGAGAGCGGTTAAATAGATCCCACTTTTTTCTCAAAATTCAAAAAAATACCCTTGGTGTACCCCATTACCGTCACCCTCACCCCAACACCCCTTTTGAAGATGTTTCGGACACAAAGAGCAGAGGTGTCGGACACACAGGACCGACACCTCTAAAGTGGTCTTGGTCGGATTCCTCCGTCACCCACTGAAACTTAGTTATTTTGGCAGTTTCGGTCAAAGTTAACCGATTCCTCTTTAGAGGTGTCGGTCTTGTGTGTCCGACAGCTCTAAAGAGGTGTCGGCTCTGTATGTTCGACACCCACGGTACAACAAGAACGAACACAAAATTTTAAAACTCCAAAAAAAAAACACATGAAAATGACCAAAAAATTGTAGTTTTGCTCAGAATCGTTTAATATCTTCGATTCCATCGAAACTTTGCACTCAAAATGCAAGATTCAACTCCCAAATCGAAGCTTTAAAACCAACAACAATCTTACAAAATACCAACTCAAAAAATAAAAAAATAAAAACTTCGAAATCGATACTAAAAGAGATGAGGAATGCAACCATGACATCAAATCGACGTGGTTTTGCTCGGGCGTCGTGGGATTCGGGTTGGTGGTGAGATGCGATGGGTGAGTGGGGCGGGATGGGGCACGAGGTAAGTGGGGCAAGTGGGTACAATTAGTAAAAACCCTTTTATATAGAGGGGTAGTTGGCTCATTTTCATTAAGGTGGGGTGCATTTAGCAAAAACCGGGGTCCTTTTTGCCGCTTCCTATGAAAATACTTATCTCCCTCTCTCTCTCTCTCTCAATAAAGTTGCTTTCTCTCTCTCGATTTCCTCCGATTTTGAAAGGTTGTGATGAATGGAGATCGATGACTTCCAAAGAGAAGAAAAACAAAATCCCCTCAAACTCTAACTTTCCTTTGATTTTTGGCCACTAACTCATTACTCTTCTCAACTTCTTCTTCTTTCCAGACACCAACACCGAGTTGAAACATAAGATCAACTCTCACGGCCAGCCGAAATAGAGAAATAATGGTGAAATTGGTGATTTTCATAATGGTGAACTTGTTGTTGGTAGTGGAATTGAAACCTAATTGAGGTGGGATTTGAAGAATGATGCATATCCAATATGAAGAAATGTGTTTTCTCAATTGCACATTTCTTCATATTCGATAAGCATCATTCTTCAAAGTGTCAATGGGAGCACACTTCCTATTATTAATACTAGGGCGTGCGTGAGGAAGATGTTAGGGATGGGTAATTTAGAAAGATTGCAAATTCAATTTTTTTCTAAAAAAAAAAAGATGGAGTGAACTTAATTATAATATATGTTGTTACAACATAAATAGGGTTTGTTTTAACCGGACTCTTTAAAATAATAAAATATTGTGATTGACATAAATACTCATTAATGAAGATATATATATATATATATGAGAGAGATCAAGAAATTAAGATGGCAATTCCGCCATCGCACCTAACTTTCCCTAAAGAAAATTACTCCATCACCTCCCTAAGAAAATTATTTTCACTCGTACAAGGAAAGTTGGCACAAAAAACCAATCATACAAGAAAATTGTCATCTTTTCCGAAAGTTAACTCACTTCCTCCAACTTCCCCTTCAAACAAACAATGCCTTAATTTGATTATCCTGAAGGGAAATGCTATACTTCCACACTTAAGTTACACACTTGTGAAAATCGTGTGATACGCATTAAAGGATGGGAGCACACTTCCCAAAAATATTGCATGGTTTTCAAGCGGGTGAGTAACATAACAAGGTATGTAACCTTAAGTATATAAGAATATCATTATCGCCAAAAAAAATAAAATAAAATGCATTGAAACTAAGTTGGGACTTGCTAGAAACTAGAGAAGGAAAGTAGAAGACTAAGAACTACTACAAATGAGAAGAGAAGAAATGAAAGAGTTGGAATGAGAAGTTCTTCATTCAACTTGGTGTGCTTTTTACAAGTAAATAAACTCCCTTATATAGACACTTAGTCATGATGAGAATGCGTACTTGCACAAAGTGTGCAAGTTACACCAAAGTCTCATGTCTACAAGATTACAAGTTACATGACAATACATGGACAAGTGAATGTACATTGGAGATGAATACAAGTTACATGGAGTGCACAAGTTACATTCAATGTGGAAGTCATGGTTGATGTTACGAATCAATGTGAGAGTCTTGCTTGACAATGTTTATCCACAAGCTTGATTAAATGGTCATCCATATCACAACACTCCTCCTTATATGACACTTGATGAGATAATGTGCATTGTTACAACTTCTACTAGGAAAAACCCTGTGGAAGAAAATCTAAAAAAAAAAGAGTACACCGTTCTCATTAATCTTAAGATGAGTATAATATTGTTAGGATTGCCTTATAAAAATCTTGCTAGGAAAACGCAGTGGGATAAAATCATAGCTAAGGGATGTTACACAGAACAATAAATAATGAATTATAGATATGAATAAAACGAGCATACAAATAAATACTGGTCACGTGTCGTGCATGCCAAATATAACCCGCAATCGAGTTACCAACCACAAGGGTGTAGTAGTGGTAAAAACGGGGTCGAATCCACAGGACTTGAGTTTTACTATAAGTTAACTAAAAATGGGGGGTTTTCAGAAAGTTCAATGAAATAATTAACTAGACTAGCACAAATAAAAAAATTCGCAAAAATAATATCAATGAGAAGAAATCACCTAAGTCTACGGTTCTACAAGCAAGAATCAAGATTCAATGGCATTTAATGGTCCTCAATTATTCCTAGTTCCCCTAATCTCGATAGCTAGGACGTCTGCCACTAACTATGTCCCTAATCAATGTATAACCCTAGACATCCGCCAATCGGGTTTAACACACTAACCGCATTAATTTGGGTCATGTGGGAACACTAATCCTAAAAACCGGATCGCATCCGCTTCCGATTTAACCTAGATTCAATTATTGCACACTCAAGAACCGAAATGGTTTGACGGAAAACGGGTGAGTGTTTGTTACTTTATTGGTCCAAAAGCAAAATTACAAGGATACTAATGGTCCAAATAACTATAGGTTGTCCACCTAAAAGCATGCACTGGCCACATACACACTCTAGATCTAAACCATATACTTTAAAATCAACAACAATGAAATATGAGAAATTAAATCAAATTAAATAAAAATCATAGATCTCACATAGTATTTGTCATGAATCATGAATCTCACTTGTTTCCCCTTCGACCTAGGCGAATTGGTCTAGCCGAACATCATCTCTACAATCTCCAAGTATGAAAAGTTGTGTGTGGCGGCTCCAATGTGTTCTCCCCGTATGAATACCCTCGTTCTGAATATGAAAAACCACTAAAAATTGCTCTCTGGAGGTGAGAGATACTAATTTTGGGGGTTGGTCTCGTAACACGTGCGCCGAGGAGCATTTAGGGACTGTGTTTTCGGGTGAAAATGGGTTTCGCACACGTGTCTGCACCGCATTGGTTGAGACTGTTGTCGCGCAGCTGACGTGTCGCCTTCCTCTTGGCTGAGACCGGCTGTGATGACGTTATGGATTGGGTGAGAGCGCGACACGTGGTGCACGGGAGCCGGTGGTGAGACTCGCGCAGAATCGGCGAAGATGTGAGAGACATTGCTGACACGCATCCCGAGACGTATCTGATGGAGGCTGAAGCGAGTGAGAAGACTGCTGATGAGCTGGACCAATTGAACTGTGACGCGTGGCGCTGAGTGATGAAATGGCATAACCTAATTTGAGCCACGTGGCTGGTGGAAACGAGTTGGGCCAATAGAGAAGCGACACGTGGCACGTTGCTGGAAACACATGGAATGCTTGGCGAGCTGGACCAATGGATGGCTGACATGTGGCACATTGAGGCGAGTTGGACCAATAGTATGTTGCCACATGTAATTGGTCTGCTGATCCTCTATTCTACCCACCGCGCAACACGTAACTCGAGGCAAATAGTCCGGCGTCCGATTAATGCATATAAATACTCCATTTTGAGTATTTTTTCGCCACGAATTCAACCGCGCACTCTGTTTCACCTGAGAATGATCAATAAATATAATTAAATATATATTTTAGAGACTTTCTATATTTAAATATACTAAAATAAACTACTAAAAACCTATAAATACTGACTTATCAAATACCCCCAAACTTAAGACTTTGCACGTCCCGAGCAAAGGTGTAAATGACAACACAAACTAAACTAGACTATGCATATACCTATACCTACACCAGATTCAAAATTCATGGAGTCTCTTTGATTTACATAATCACCAAATTAGCAAGTAACTCAGAAAATTTCAGAGTTATGATATGTCAAGACTTGCAACTCAAACACAATTAAGATCACACTTTAAAGTATAAAGTATGTTTTAAATACTTTAGCAGTCTTATCAATGCTTCCTAATGATCATTATTTGAATTGTTTGTATATCTACTAAGTCTATTCACTTCATAAGCAGTGTTTGGTATTGTAGAATTCACTAAGTACATTATGTTAGGTTTTTGGGGTTCATACGCAGCGAAAAACTCAATACTATTTTCAAAAAACCCCAATAGGATCGAAAATAGGTTCCATTAAACTAGATATAAAAGTTAAACCATAACTCAATCCGAGTTTTTCTTCTGTGATTGCTCGATCTCCAAGACGTTTAAGCGCACGTCCTCTATCGGAAATCCACACGCGAATGCTGACCACAATTTAGAATGCTAGCCCCAAGAGAGATTGAAAATGTTTTTCTTTCTCTACCAAAACCCAGAGAACTCAAAATTTGCGAAAACGAAAATCTTATTTCATTTTAGGGTTTCACCCTTTATTTATATGTGTAGATAAACCCTCACTTAAAATCGTATTTGTAATACAACTATTGTATTTAGGCAGTTTAAGAAAATCACACATACGCCCATATTAATAAGTTATCATATAAAAAATCATAAGGGCTTTTATGTCATGAATTTTATCATATAAAACTCATTACTCTAGACTAATTCAAATTACGTAAAGCCATTTTCCGTGTGCGACCCAATAGGTTCATGCGACGTTGGCAATGAACTAAAATTATTTTGGTACACAAGTCATAAGTGGTCTCTAGCAAGGCATTATGACTACCTAAGTAAATCTTATTTTCTTGCAAGACTTGTTTAGATAAGGGTAAGCGCGTCGGGTTGATTCTTTATGGTGTAGTGTAGTCAAGCAAGGCACGTTAGCCTTGGAGTTTGGAAGCTAGCGATGAAGGGAACGAGCACTCATAGCAAGGCAAGAAAGCAAGCCAACTGTAAATTAGAGGAGAGGAGGATACGACATTGTGCAGAAGATGATCAAAAAAGTGACTGAACCAGTGCTGGGAATATGCTAATGCATGAATATCAAAATTGGTACAACCTAATGAATAACATATATCATATCTTTTTGTCGCGCGATATCCTCTGACTAAACATAAGGCATGAAAAATCACCCTTAATGTTCAATCGTACTAGTCTCGATCTTTAGGTAAACTGAAAACATCCAAATGACATTGATCATATCAATTCACATGGACTTGGCCATTATTAGTCTATCATATCGAGAGATCAACTGATATCTCTCTATACGAGAATGACAAATTCTATCTTAATTACACACCTTCACATATTATTCACATGGTAACCAATCACAATCTTTATAATTGTCCGGTTAAAGACAACATTTGATTGTGTCAAATTACCATGCTCCTAATATTGAAGTCTATGGTAATCTCAAGTCAAAGGGCTAAATGACATACCTATCATGAGTAACACCTATGACTTAATCCATGTGATGTTCTCATAGCAGGTCGGTCCAGTACCTTCTTCCGTAACAAGTACTCATGATCTCGATTCGTATCCCTATACGCATGATCATTACATGACCATCAACCAAGATTCACACTAGTCTTAATTCATTATAGTTCCCAGTATAATGATCGACGAAGGACATTTAGGATATTTCAACAAATACCCATGAATCTTACTATAAGATAAACATTCAATCACTAATAATAAAACAACAAATGAAAACTTCAATTTTATTAATTAAAATTATAAAATAAACAATGTTTGTAGATTGACCTAGGGCACATGCCCTAACACATCAAGCTTCCAATTACTTATGAGTACTCCAATTGAGAAATTGCACGTTCAATATTTTTCTTAAGTTTGTGATTCAGTTCAAATGGAGTAGAAACATGCTTACAATTAAATTGATTGAACCTCTTCAATGTTTTTTCTACATAATGTGATTGGGTAACGATATATTCATCATCATTTCTTTTAATTTGAATACCTAAAATGACATCTGCTTGACCTAAGTCTTTCATGGCCAAATTAGAATTCAACATCTTTTTAGTTGAAATGATTATATCATTATTAGTCCTAATTATCCACATATCATCAACATAGAGACATGCTATAATACATGAATTTTTCATTTCTTTGAAATAGACACATTTGTCACATTAATTTATTTTAAATCCATTTGCAATCATAGTATGCTCTAATTTCTCGTGTCATTGTTTTGGTGCTTGTTTAAGTCCATATAGAGACTTAACAAGTTTGCAGACTTTGTTCTCTTGACCTTGGACCACAAATTCTTCAAGTTGTTCCATATAGATCTCTTCATCTAATTTTCCTATTAAAAATGATGTTTTTTTACATCCATTTGATGTACTTCCATATTATAAATTGCAGCAATTGAACTTAGCATCCTAATAGATGTAATTCTTGAAACAGGAGAATAAGTATCAAAATAATCCAACCCCTCTTTTTGACGAATTCCTTTAGCCACTAAACAGGCTTTATGTTTATCAATTGATCCATTGAATTTTGATTTTATTTTAAGAATAAATTTATAACCTGTTGGTTTAATACTATGAGGTAAATCGACCAACTCCCATGTGTGGTTAATTAAAATGGGTTCTATTTCACTATTTATGGCTTCTTCCATAAAATAGCTTTAGTTGAAGTCATGGCTTCTTTGTATGTTTGTGGTTCAATTTCAGTCAAGAAACTTATAAAGTCTGGTCCAAAAATCTTTTGAAATATAGATCTTTTCCCCTTTCTTGTTTCTTCATCTAATGTTGGAACATTAAAAGTGGATGATTCATCTCGAACTCTTTTTTTTGAGGAGCTTAATTTTTTCCTTTATAAGGAAAAACTCCTTTAAAGAATTGCACATTCGCAGATTCTATAATTGTATTAACATGGATATCACTAATCTTAGAATTAATTACCTAAAATCTATATGCAACACTTTTGTTAGCAAATCCAATAAATACACAATTTATAGTTTTAGGTCCCAATTTAGTTCTCTTGGTGATAGGAACTCATACCTTTGCTAAACAACCCCATACTTAAAATTTTGAAAGTAAGAACTCTACCTTTCCATAATTCATAAGGAGACTTATTTGTTTTCTTAATTGGGATTTTTTTATTATATAATTTGCTATAAGAAGTGTCTCACCCCACATATTGTGTGGAAGTCCCGAACTATTTAACATATAATTATTTATCATGTCTTTAAAAGTTTTATTTTCCTCTCTCCGACACCATTCTGTTGAGGGGTATACAGTGTCGTAGTTTGATGTATAATTCCATGATCACTACAAAGTTTAGCAAATTCAAAGGATTCATATTCTCCACCTCTATCTGTTCTTATTGCTTTAATCCTTTTGTCTAATTGATTCTCCACTTCTGCCTTATATGTCTTAAACCTATTAAAGATTTCATCTTTAGTTTTGATCAAATAGACATAACAAAATTTACTACAATCATATATAAAAGTGATGTAGTAATTCTTCCCACCTCATGTAGGGGTTGATTTATAGTCGCAAAGGTCACTATAAATTAAACCTAACAATTCATTTGACCTTCCCTGGGTTGTTTTAAAAGTTTGCCTAACAAACTTAGATTCGATGCATGTTTGACATTTATGCTTTAAATCAATATTAAATTTAGGTAATAAATTAAGATGAACCATTCATATGATAGACCTACTATTTACATGACCTAATCTAGCATGCCAAACATCATAAGAATCCACGATATAAATAAAAGCATTCATTTTATTCATAGCATTAGTAACCATTACATTTAGTTTGAACATTCCATCAACTAAGTATGCTCTTGCTATATAGTCCTTAGCCTTACATAACACAAAGTTATCAGATTCAAACACTAGTTTGAATCCTTGTTTGGTAAGGAGAGTACCTAAAACTAGGTTCTTCATAATTTCAGGACATAAAGTACATCAATTAAAGTAAGTTTTCTCAAAAGTAAATTTCAGCAACACTTTTCCTTTCCCTTTGAAACTTGAAGTGAATGAATTCCCTATGTAGAGTTTTTCATCATTAGTAACATCTTCAAAGGTTGAAAATAGCACCTTGTCACCACAAATTTTCCTAGTGGCTCCCGTGTCAATCCACCAACCTTTAACATTATCGATCATATTGACTTTAGAAATATATCAACCGAATCTTCATCAACAGTTGTGACACTGGCCTAATTCTTTTGAACAAAATTTCCAGTAGGTTGGTTTTTGCGGCGATGAAATTCTTAAGCCTTATGTCCAGGGTTTCCACACACCTAACAATTGCCTTTAACTTTCTTAAAATGTTTTCCTTTTGGTGCAAGGGTGTAGAAACTTTTTGTAGAAAACTTCTTTCCCTTATTCTTTCGAAATTTGGATTTTGAAGACTCTCCTTCAACCACGTTTTCCTTGGTAGATAAGATAGGTACTTCAACTTTGTCTCCCTTGCAATGATCTTCTTCAACTCGAAGCTTTAGAATCAAGTCTTCCAAAGTCAGCTCTCTCATTTTGTGCTATAAATATATTTTAAAATCAATCCATGATGGAGGTAACTTCTCAATAATTGCACCAACTTGGAAATGTTCATTGATAGAACATCCCTCAGCATGCAATTCATGAATCATAACTTGAATTTCTTCTACTTGCTTGATCACTGTTTAATTTGGATCCCACCATGACATACTCGAGGAATTTACCAATTACGAATTTCTTCACACCGTCATCTTCTGTTTTATATTTCTTCTAAAAAATATTCCATATTTCCTTTGTCGTGTTATATGACGAGTATATGTCATACAAATTATGGCGGCCTCGCTCCCCAAGGCCGCTGGGTGAACTGCTACACGGGACCTGCAGCCCTGCTGACGTTCGTGCCATGTCAGCGTTCTCGAAGTGTGTTCTAACCTGTCTTATTTTGTTATGAAATTTATAGTCTTTTAGTTCGAATTAACCATTTACAAGTGTGGTTTGTGTTTTACAGAGTTGCAAGTAGATTATCAGTAATTTACAGTAGAAATCTTAAAGTAAACATAAACATGGATTTTTCATTAACTTTCATGTCATATAGAACATCAGTCCTCCTATGGAAAACTTGGAATAGAGTACACTTTATTTAAAATGACAAAAATAAATATACAAAGGCATATGTCTCACCAGTCTCCCACACACCCAAAACGTATAACAAAATATGTAAATAACAGGTACTAGTAGGTCTCAGACTATAGGCAATCAAATATAGTCGTCAAGAATCTCCTTACCCCTATTGGTACTAGGATCTACACTTAGTCATCACAATAAAACATAAAGATGAATCCAGTGAGTAAGATCCCTAATAAATGATTATTTATACTTTTATATAGGGTTAGTTTAATAGTATATTTAGTGTAAATATCCTTAAATGAGCCTTAATTCATGGTGGTATTGTATTTTCGGGGAAATAAGGTGTAAAGGAAGAAATGAGCAAAAATAAGAAGAAACAGATAAAAAACTCATGAAAACATGTTTGGTGCTGTGGCCACACTTGGTGATACTGTGAAAAGGAAAGGCACATCATGCGAAGGAAAGACACGGCGTGGGAGAGCAAAGAAAGTGAAGAAATTAACACTGGAGGTCCAACATAGTGGCAACGGGGTGGCATACAAGGGATGACTCCAGGATAGGTAGTGACAATGCCAAGGCACCAGGAGGTCAAAAGTAATACATGCAATGGCGGCGTCATGGCTTAACAGACATGGCAGCGGGCATTAGTGACATCGCCAAATACAGATAAAATAGAAAGTTGGAGTTTTATTTCATGTTAAATTGTAAAGTAGGGTTTCTAATTGTTATTAGAGAGCATAAATAGGTATTAAGACATAGTAAACTCACCACATATCAACTATTAACCACTATTAGAGTAATTTAGCATATGTTTTACTTTGAGTTTGAGTATTAAGGAGTATTGTGTGGAGAGAACATTGAAGACTCCACGTTTGCAATTCAAGTTTGGTTTCATTGGATTAATTGAAGGTAATATTTATATTCATATCTGATTTGTAATGATTTCAATTATGAATTGTGATATGTAGGTTTCAATGAAGTGTGAGTAGTCTATTTATCTTAGGGATCAATGGATCCTAGTATGAATGCTATGCTTTGAATATGAGTAAAAAATGAATATAAAAAGTGCAATGGTTAGAATTTGTATTGATTCTGAGCGTAATGTTTTTGACATACTAGCCACATGTTTAATGACATTAGGTTTTAGAGGTTATCATGGCCATTGAAGCTTTTAATTCGGACATGAACAATACAACCGTAAAATACACAACATCGAGCGATAGTTGTTGATTACGGAGGCACGGATAGTAAACTTAGTTAGTTATCAATCAAAAGATTTGGGACTTAAATCAACGTTGAGCTTATGTTATTCACACCGATAGGTGGAGTTTTAGTTTGCACATTATAATTTTTTTCGTCACGACACTGAGTTCAAGTGGATTTGAAGGAAATATGTCCATTCTAATTAGGCATTGGATACAACATATTAAGATATAAAAGTGGTAGAAAAGCATAGTATTAAATTACCTAGGTGAAGTTGTGAACTAAGATATCCTTAATATAAGAGTTAAAATAAGCTTAAATTGATTTATTAGATTAGATTAGTCTAGTATAAAACCAATTAAAGAGAGATTTCCTTAGCAAAAGTTCGATGTTAAATAGGTAATTAACTAGTGCAAAAACCTTTCCCTGAGGACGATATGCGTGATTAATGTAAATTGATTGCACTATTACTAAAAGCTAGTCATTATACTTGAGGCACACATTAACTTCTTAGCATCGTTGTCGGGGATAAGTAGGCATTAGAATTACTTAGTTAATTTGAAAAGTTGCTATGTTTTATTTTCAGTATATTACTTTTAAGTTCATAAAAACAAAATAAAAAATGCTTAAGTTACAAGTTTGACTTTTTGCACTTGATCTTTTAGTGTTTTCTTTTCAAGGATAATTAGTGCATGCGTAGCAAGGGAGAGAAGGATCTAGTGCCTTATGACCTGGAGATTGACAGAACCAACAAAGGAAAGGAAAAAAAGGAATCAAGATGGCTGAAGAGCAAGCTAGAAACCAACAACAGGGTCGCGTGAATAACCAAACCTGCAGATGATCTAGTAGTGTAGGATATAGTAAGAGGAGAGAGATGCCTTCGTGACTACTTCAAGCCAGAAATAAATGAGACTTACAACGAAGTAATGAGGCTTCCGGCCAACACCACTGGGTTAGGACTGAGACCACCTCTGATAAACTTGGTGCGAGACCGTCTTTGATAAAACTTGGTGCTAAATAGTCTATTCAATGGCCTATCCAATGAAGATTCAGTCATGTTGAGAATTTCTAGGAGAAGTGCAACACCATGCACATAATCGGAGTTACAAAAGAGGTAATCAGGATGTGACTTTTTCATTCTCATTGGGTGGAAAAGTCAAATCCTGGTTCCAAGGGCTGAATGCAGAAAGTATAACCTCATGGGTGAAAATTAATGAAAGATTTCTTGACAAGTTCTTAA
The DNA here is from genome assembly GCA_039657325.1 of Stephania cephalantha. NCBI lineage: Eukaryota > Viridiplantae > Streptophyta > Magnoliopsida > Ranunculales > Menispermaceae > Stephania > Stephania cephalantha. The sequence continues at coordinate 36,511,288 of CM077571.1, forward strand.
GTATGACCTCATGGGTGAAAATCAATGAAAGATTTCTTGACAATTTCTTTCCCCAATGAAGGTCAGCGAAAGGAAAATTGAGATTAACCAGTTCAAGCAAGAAGACACCGAGTCTTTTGGCAAGGCTTGGGAAAGATTTAAAGAGATGTTAAGGAGATGTCCGAGACATGGATTTGTGATATAGGCACAACTCCAGATCTTCTACTATGGGATGAACCACAGTACGAAAACGTTAGTAGATGCCGCATTAGGTGGCTCTCTACTTACCAATGATAAAGATGGAGCATTGGATCTCCTTGATCTTATGTCTCAAAATTCTACCACCAGTACTCGTTCCATAGTGAGGAAACCAATAGGCATCTACGAGATTGACTCGTAAGCTGCAATTATGCCATAACTATCGAATCTAAGCAATCAAATGACAAAGCTTCAGATGGGACATCAAGGTCCACAAGTAGCACAATAACCCATTAATCACCAAAGCATGGTAGTTAACCAAATGGAGATGCAACATGGAATGAAGTGTAAGGACAATAACTTCATGAACAACTAAGGCTACGAGAACAACTTCAGGCTAAGAGGAGTGGTTCCTCAACGGTTTTATCAAGGATAAAACTACAACCTGAACTTCTCATATGAAAATCCCAATAATGCACTGAAGTTACCTCAAGGCTTCTATCAACAAGTCCAACAAGGGAAGCTGGGGTAGAGCGAAGAGATGACTTCTTTGAAGTGAATTGAGAAGTATTTGCAAGCCATGAAAATGAGCAATAGGGAGCGCCATTAAAAGCATAAGAAAGAGATGGAAGAAGTGAAGCAAGCCATGAAGAAGATGGATAATGAACGATCACAATCCATCAAGAATTTAGAAAGACAAATTGGTTCACTTGCTGTAGCCTTGAACTCGAGGAAATGACAATTTCCTAACAAAACCATAACAAACCCCAAGGAGAACGCGAGTGCTATTCGCATGATTAGCACTACGACAATAAAGGAGCCAAGATAAGACCAAGTGATGCACAAGCAGAAAAAAGTCAACACTTTGGCTATGAAGAAGCATGAAGAAATGCATGAGCACGGAACGAAAGTGAGGCAAGATAAGCTTGATGGTTTCAATAAATAAAGAATCAATGCCTTGAAGAAAAAGAAGGGGAAACAACAATGGAATACCAAGCAAAAAATGAAGAACCTTCCGAATAAGACCCACAAGGCAATGACATTAAGTTGGTTCCGAAGAAATCGAAATCGAAGTTCAAGTTCATCCCGTGACATCAACCCATCAAAAGGAGAGATCCTAGAGAGATAAGCAAACCAATAAACATTGACGAGCAACGGTTTAAAAATGTCTTATGTGATACGGGAGCCTCAGTCAATGTCATGCCACTAATGGACATGTTGCATGCTGACTTGAATCAATTGTCCCGATACGACGAATTTGCAAATAGCTAAATATCACTTGATACCTATTATAGGAAGAGTTTTGAATATGCACGTGAAAGTGGATGGATTCATTCATCGCGGATTTTGAGGTCATGAACCATAATGTGGATGATGATGTATCAACAATACTTGGGCGACCATTCTTAAACACAACCAAAACAAATTTGTACACAAAAGAGAGGAAGATCACAATGAGTATCGATGAGGGCGATGATGCTAAGAAGGTTGTCTTTGTCGATGGTGAAGAAGTACATTCGAATGGGAATGACATCATAATCTCTAATTTGCAGATGGAGCTTCTTGATTTAGACTCGGACTAAACGAGCGAAAAGGCGTCAGGCTAATGACGTTAAATTAAGTGCTACAGGGAGGCAGCCAGGGTTTTAAATTTTAAGTCTTGGGATTTCAGTTAGTATTTAGTAGTTAGTTATTTATTTTAATAATTACAATTATTAAGTTTTAGTTCTAACTTTCGAAAATTCATGTCGAATGCACAGGAAAGATCACTCACCGTGTGATGATTCATCAGAATGAAAATGTCTCATGAACTCATTTAAAGAGCCAAAAATAGCGAAGGAGTTCAAAGTGGTAAAGGTAAGGTGCATGGGCGAATCAAAGATAAAATTTATCAATTTTTATATTTCCATGAATTCATGCAGTCACAACACCTTGTGTGAGTGATACATAAAGTCGGATGAGTACTGAATAAGAATTAGAGAAAAATTAACGGGGAGTATGTTAGTTGACTGGTCGACGCCATGGGTATTATGTTGGGTTTTAGGTTCATACGCAATAAAAAAAATCAAAACAATTTTTGAAAAAAACCCCAACAGGATCAAAAATAAGTTTCATTAAACTATATCTACAAAAGTAAACCATACATTAATCCATGATTTCCTCCTCTAATTTTTTGATTTCCAAGATGTTCAAGTGCGTGTCTTTTATCCAAAATCCACACACGAACGGTGACCTCAATTTGGAGTGCTAGCCCCAAGAGAGAATGAAAATGATTTTTCTTTCTCTCCCAAAATCTAGAGAACTTCAAAATACTAAAAATGAAAAATCTTGTTTCGTTTTAGGGTTTTAACCTCTATTTATATGTGTAGATATGTTCTCTTAAAAAACTATTCATAATATAACTATTGTATTTAGGCTATTTAAGCAAATTACACAAACGCCCCTATTAATAGTTATCATGTAACAAATCATAAGGGCTTTTATGTCATAAATTTTATCATATAAAATCCATTACTATGGACCAGTTGAAATTGTGCAAAGCCATTCATTGTTGCATCCTAATAGGTTCATACGATGTTGGCAATGAACCAAAAACTATTTTGGTACACAAGTCATAAACGGTCTCTAGCAAGACATTATGACTACCCAGGTAGCATGAATATCAAAATCGATACAACCTAATGAATAACATATATCATATTTATTTGTTGTGTGATATCATTTGATTAAACATAGGGCATGGAAAGTCATCCTTAATATTCAATCGTACTAGTCTCGATATTTAATTAAACTGAAAGCATCCAAGTGACATTGATCATATCAATCCACATGAACTTAGCCATTATCAGTCTATCATATCAAGGGATCCACTAATATCTCTCTATACAATAGGGACAAATTTTATATTGATTACATACCTTCACATATTATTCACATAGTAACCAATCATAATCTTTATAATCGTTCGGGTAAAGACAACGTTTGATTGTGTCAAATTACCATACTTCTAATATTGAAGTCTATGGTAATCTCAAGCCGAATGACTAAATAATATAGCTATAATGAGTAACACATATGGCTTAATTCATGTGGTGTTCTCATAGCAGGTTGGTCCAATACTCTGTTCCCTAATAAGTAATCATTATCTCAATTCGTATCCATATACATATGATCATTATATGACCATCGATCAAGACTCACACTATTATGTATTCATTATAGTTCCTAGTATAATGACCGACTAAAGACATTTAGGATATTTCAACAAATACCCACAGATCTTACAATAAGGTAAACATGCAATCACTTATAATAAAATAGCAAATGAAAACTTCAATTTTATTAACTAAAATTATAAGATAAATAATATTTGTAGATTGACCTAGGGCACATGCCCTAACATATTACCAACGGTGTCGTGGGATAGGCCATAGTGCCGAGCTAGCAGCAAGGCATGAAAATTAAAAACACCCCATTTTGTCGTTAACGCAGTGGTGGCGCTATCACAGCGTTATGCCTTAGGCACGACGCAGGGGTAGCTTTAAGGGGTTTAAACCTATTTTTACACCATTCTTCGCACTTGCACTAAAACCCCACCACAACCACCAAACATACATCCCTCTAAAGCTAAAGTTTGATCATTTCTAAGTGAGATAAGTGAGTTGCTAGTGATTGAGAGCGAAAGAGGCAAGTGCATTGTAGATTTGCACGATTTGGAGAACTAAGGCTTGGATTTTTGGATTTTGAGTTTAAGGAGAGCTAGGCTCTAGTTGGTGAGAAAAGTGAGAGGGCTTCGAGTGAAAAAAGACTTAGAGTAGTGTTCTACACCGAAAAAATCTGGCATTGAGGTACATTTACTATTTCACCTAGTTATGCTTTAAATTTTGAGAATTTTGATGATATTGTATGAAAATGTAGATTTAAGGTTGTAGGATAGGTTTTGCAAGATTGTGCGAATATTGAGCATTAATGTTACTCATAGAGACTTAGTTGATTTTTTTGCTATTATTTAGTGTATTACATGATCCGTGTGATATGAATTTTGATTTTAAGGTGATGTGAGGACCGAGTTGCATTGTATTGTTATTGCTTAGTTGTTTGAAAATGGAAGAAATTGCACGAACAAAGAAACAAGTTAGCCAAATTAGAACAAATGATTTTGAGGCGTCCACCTCAAGAAACCCCAATGAAGAGGAGCCTAGACCTTTTAAATCTAAAATTTTCATTGTAGAGAGGTTACAGACTGATATGAGAAAATCCTATGTAGGAAGTTCGTTTGTGAACGAGGGATTAATTTGCCACTCAAGTATGATAAAAGAGTAAAAAATTTCATTAGACGATGAAATTGGGAGCAACTCACTCAAGATTATAAAAAGAATGACGTTAAAGGAGTAAGTGAGATTATTTTTAAATTTTATGCTAACGCGAAGTTCATGGCTAATGATGAGCTAGTTAAGGTGAAAAGGGTCTTTGTTCCTTTTCATATACATGAGATCAATACATTTTATACGTTGGAGCACTTAAGTTTGCATGGATCCGAACCGACTTTCCCGACCAAGTTATATGAGAGACCTTATAACCTATACCATTTTAGAGCCATAGAGAAAGCATTGGTTGTCCTAGGACAACAAGGATGGGTCATGGGAGGTGAGAATGTGCCGAAGAACATAAAGAAGGGGAATGTTAGAAAAATTTATAGAATATGGCAACATTTTCTTGTTGCATCGCTATACCAACATCTCAGCAGAGCGAGATTAACAAGCTGAAAGTGGCTTGTCTTTATGACATTACAAAGAGAGGGGAAATCAACATTAGAAATATCATTTACAACAGTTTGAAGGAGTCAATAATGTCAGAAAGAGAAAAAAAATTGTTGTTTCCTATCTTGATTACTTAAATGTGCTTAAAGGCTGAAGTGAGACTGAGAAACGACGAATAATTTGATATAGAGGCCCAACCAACCATGGATGAAGCTTTAATACTCACATTGAAATCACCACTTGGTTATCAAGAATCCAAGGAGGAGAGAGAGAGGGCCAAGGGAGTCAGACTTGAGGCCGAGTTGTTAACCAAAAGGCAAGAGGATCAGACGGCAGCAACAAAACTAGCCCAAAAGCTAAATGAGGAAGGATATGGAGAAGAGGAGGAGCAACATCAACAGGGATTTGCTAAGGGCTACGAGTTTATAGATCTAAAGATTGAAGAGCAAGACTTGGATGGTCTTGAGGTTTTTCCACTACCTCCTCCACCACGGGCACTAGAAACACCACCAAAGGATTGGACTCCACTGAAGTATAGGCTGTGGATAGCAGAAATGAGGAGACAGTACCAAGAGGAGAGGGTGCATTACCACCCACCTATGTTGAGATTTGAGCAGGATATGGAGATGAGAGAGCAGCACAGACAAAACGGGCAACGCAATTTCATGTTGTTTGTCGATCATTAAAGGGACTTATGTAGGTATGAGAGAAGCAAACGGATGAGACCTATTGATAGGTCATTAAGCTTTTCAACAGCACTGGACTATGTGTTAGACCTGAGGAGTTGAGAGTGACATTGATACCATTTATTTTTTAACTTTGGGATATTTTGTTAACTATTTAGTAATTTCAATTCTATGTTTAGTTTACTTTATTATAACTTGTGTTATTATATATGTTTATGTGTTTTAGTATTTTCATGTTTCAGGCTTACTTTTAAACCTTGAGGACAAGGTTTGGTTTAAGTCTGGGGGCATCAACACTATACTACATTATGGGAAGTAATAAGATAGGCTGAGAAATAAGGATAACACTACGGGTATGATTGTTTAAAATTTTAATTTGAAGCAGTTAAGGAGGACAGCATGGTAGTATATAAATTTTTCATTTTATTTACTATATGAATGGTTAAGTAGTATAAATTAGGTTATATATAGTAATATGTAATGAATAAGTAGTTCATTTGCATGTTCATGCCTTTAATTGTGGATGAGTAGATTACAAGTATCTTGTTGATATGAAACTCAAGAAAGTATGTTTAAATTTTGAAGAAGAAAGCAATGAAATGTAGCAAACAACGGTGTAATTTCATGATTAGAAATCTAGAGTTAAGGAAGACCTTGAACATGAAACAAAAGCAATAAATTAGAACATTTCTTGCGAAAAAGTTAGATCTCTAAGGATTCTATAATAAGTGTGAATCTTACTTGATTATACAAAGCAAAAAAGACTTAGTGCAAAAAGGGGAAGAAATAAACATTGTAAATTAAATATTTGAGTTAACTTACTTGATTTAGTGAAAGTGAGAAGTGCTAACAAAAGTTTTAGAAATAAAAGAACAAAATAAGAAAACCCCACAAGTTCTATAGGAAATGGAGCAGAGACCTTAATGGTTGAAAAGTGAGGAATAATGAAGTCCATAGGAAAAAAGAGCATGGACTGTTAAATAAAATGAAAAGAAATAGAAAAAATGAGAGAAGAAAAATAGAGAAAAGAAGGCGAAAGTAAATTAAAACTCTTTAAATAAAAAATTTAGCTCGAGTACAAGTAGCTAATTAAGTTAAGTTTTATTCCAACTATGTGAAGTCCTATAGACTCTCGAAGTGCTAAAGTCTATCAAAGATGAGTTTGATCTATACTTATTTGTGAATTCCCGAGCTTAATGAGAAATCATGAGATTGCATACTTGCTACTTGAGTGTTGGGATGAAACAAACTTGTGAATAGTGATGGTTTTTGGTTGTGATCTACTTTGGTGTTTCGAAAGTGAAGTTATATGTGTTGTTAACGCTATATGTCTTAAAATTATAAGACATGTTTGCTCGGGACACGTAAAATCCTAAGTTTGAGGGTATTTGATAAGTGATTATTTATACTTGTATATAGGGTTAGTTTAATAGTATATTTAGTATAAATATCTTTAAATGAGCTCTAATTAATGGTGTTAATGCATTTTCATAGAATTAAGATGTAAATGAATGAAATGAGCAAAAAACGAGAAGAAACAAAGCAAAAATCCATGAAAACATGGTTGGCGTTGTGGCCACACTTGGTGACGCTGTGGGAAGGAAAGGCATAGCATGGGAAGGAATGGCACGGCGTGGAAGAGCAAAGAAAGTGAAGAAATCAACACTGGGGGTCCGGCGTAGTGGCATACAAGGGACGACACCAAGACAGGTAGTGACAGCGCTGAGGCACTAGGAGGTCAAAAGTAATACATGCAGTGGCGGCCTAGTGGCTTAACACACACGGTGCTGGGGCATTAGTGACAGCACCAAACACACAGAAATTAGAAAGTTAGAGTTTTATTTCTAGTTAAATTGTAATGCAGGGTTTTTAATTGTTATTAGGGAGCATAAATAGATCTTAGGACGTGGTAAACTCACCACATACCAACTATTAGCCATCATTATAGTAATTTAGCATAGGTTTTACTTTGAGTTTGAGTATTAAGGAATATTATATGGAGAAAATGTTAAAGACTCCACGTTTGCAATTCAAATTTGATTTCATTAAATTAATTGAAGGTAATATTTATATTCATCTCTGATTTGCAAATACTTCAATTATGAATTGTGATGTGTGTGTTTCAATAAAGTGTGAGTAGTCTATTTATCTTAGGGATCAATAGATCATATGGTATGAATGTTGTAACGACCCAAATAATCTAATTTGTGCCACGTGTCATTGCAGGACTCTGACGAGGACTTTATTTGATATGGCGTAATTGGTTTACCCTCGGGAGTCGACACCAATGTATATTACTCTTATTTGTGATGATTGTATTACTTAGTTATACCAAGTACGCACAATTTAGTTATTTATTTAATGTTACGTTGTCGAGGTGCGAGTGAAAAATCCCTCGAAGTGTGAGCACGCTACGAGTGACGAGTATATGGGTAGATATGTGCAAAGGTGGAACTTAGGCTAAACCTAATTTTATTTTTTTCTAATAGCCTAAGCTATGAAATCCCATTACTAAGCAAAGTATCTAATTAAATAAAGAAAGAACCACTTAAGCTTATAAATTCAAATGTCTAACTCTAGAAATGGAAATAATAAGCTATATAAACTCCAAGTATATTATCAAGACCTTTATTTACATTAGGAGAGTTCTAGTGATTTTATGGAAAAAAAGGAATTTATCTCATCATGACTAAGATTGCATACTTTGATTTAATTTTTGATATTAATGTAGTGCATATGGTACGGATGGTAAATATCACAAGAAACAAGGTCATTGATTAAGGAAATGGAAATAGGTTGCATGGAGAATTTCTAATCAAACCAAGGGCATTTTTATAAGTTCACTATTCATGGGTAAGGGGACCAATGAGATGATAAGTAGAATCCATGTGTCACTATGAGAACAATGATGACACATGCATGATCTACTTTGATTTGAAGAAGATTATGTTAGATTAGCTTAGTCAATCAAGTCTTAATGACTTTAATCTTATTTCTCATATATAAATAGCTAGCTTATTCTATTTTCTTAAATTAGAGAAGAAAAACACACCATTAATGGAGTAAAAGAGAGCTTGAATAGCAAGAAGAAGAAAATCAATTAGACTCAAATTAATTATCTCAAGGCAAGCACTACTTTCCTTCTTTCTATATTATCTTAATGTGTACATGCATGATCTACTTCACCTTTTATCTCCCTATCTTAGATTATGGTCTATTCATCTATTCCATTACCCTATTTTAATTAGCCTATGCAAAACACGCATGCTTATATGCTCATTAATGTCTTATTTAAGTGAGAGTTCGTTTTTTCTTGCATTACTCAAATTGAAGTAGGTGTGTGTTATCTCTTTATAAGTCAGTTCAATATAATCTATAAGATTAATGTTTTAGTGAAACTTCATATGATTAAGATATGCACCTTATGTGAAAATAAAAAAATTAAAAGTGTGTTCATGGTAGATTAATGGCTAATACATACAATTTATGTTTTGGGATATTTTTAATATACATCATCTATCCTAGGATTTTCATAGTTAAGGTATAGTTTTTGGAGGTATTTATTGATATGTAATTTAATAAAATGATGATGAAGGGAAAACTAGGCCTATAGATTACTCTATTTAATATTAACTATTAGAACCTTAGATAGCTAATGTAAAATATACATATAAGGTGATTAATGGCTTAATAGACCTAGTAAGTTGTAGTGAAATAAATAAATGAATGAGAAAAAGTATGAAATAATTAATCAATAATCATATCATATCAATAATTGGAAGGTGGAAATTAGACATATATAGACATGTATGCATATGTATATATAAGACATTAGGTGTATTTGTATAACCTTGCCTACACCTATGTATAATATAAGAATAATAATATAAAGCGAATCATACTATGTGACGCGCGTCGAACGCGTCAATAATATTTAAAATACCTAAACCAACTATTTTTGTAGAATAGTGGCAAAGGGTCGATCCCACAGGGATTGATATTCTTTCTAAGGTTTAAAAATAACAAAAAGGGAAATCGGGGGTTTTGAGAGAGTGAATAATAAAGCTAATCTAAATATCAATAAAATAAATAAAACAATGGAAATAAATTTGAAAACAATTAATAAAAACAACTAGGTCAAGACATACAAGTTCAGTTCGATAAAAGATTGAATTTGGTCGTCGATTTATGTAAAATATGCAAATCAAAGTATCTTAGTGTAGCTATAGACCCGGTAACGTACGCGGTTCCTCGCATTTCCTAATCTCGATAGCAAAGGTACGACAATGACCACTTCCCTAATGAAACACATAACCACATATTCAAGTGAATTGGGTTTAATGTGTTGACCGCAATGAGCTTTGTGAGGCACTACACCTAGACAACCGGATCACTCGTGTGTCCGATTTAGCCTAGATTTTTAAGGTATTCAACCGGTCCCAAAAGAGACTAATCAATTGGTAGGGTCAATTGCCACTAGTGTGGTCTTATTGCACTAGGACGGATGCTTACGACACACTGGCGAGTAAATCAAGGTTTAAACAAGTGTTTAACTTCAATTGTTTAAATAATACCAAAGAAAATAAAATAATAATGAAAAGATTGAAATTAAAATATATAAATCTCACAAATCCATTGATATGCGCAGTCGAACATCCCTCGCAGTCTTGCCTAGGCTAGGAGTTTTAGCCTCCCATTCAAGAACACAAAGAACAAAGAAAAATCAAAAAATAAAAGAATGGCAGAGAGTCCGTTCGGCCAGAGAGTCCGAGTAGAAGATGCCGAGAGGAAAATAAATCAAAATCTCCTTTCGTTCTTGCTTTCTCATCTGTTTTTATTTCTTCCCATATGTCTCTGTGCGTTCCTTTCTCTAAGATCTCTTGCTATCTTTCTATATTTTATACTTTCTATATTTATATATACGTATCTATATGTAATATATTTCCTATTAAAACCAAGACAATAGATGTTTCCTAACTCATGTCATTGAATCATGCAAGCACCAATGGACACATGTATGTCTAGCTGTCCGCCACATCGTCCCTCTTGTGCCTCGCGTGTGGGCCCCACCAAATTCCCCTAGAGATGCGCGCTAACGCGGTTTTCAGTGTAAAACGAATCCGGACATATGAATACTCGATTTTACATAGTTTTTCGCCCTGAATTCAACCGCGCACTCTAATATCCCTGAAAATAATAAATAAACGCAATTAGGCTAGTATTTTGGAGACTTGACAATAAAAATATATAGATAACCTATATATAATATTACATAATGAACGACTCAACACTATGGACTGACTTATACGTAATAGAGTATTCGTAAGACAAACGGACTCTAACACGATATAAACTGATCAAAATGATTACCAGAGACTTAGCATACTAGCTTAAGTGTTGGGATTGGTTTGGGAGCGTGTTGGAGCCGTGAGAGTATGTGTATTAGCGTGATTTGAAGTACGTAAACTAGCTAGGAAATGTACAGTAATTCATGAGCTTCATATTTTATTGCTATTGCACTATCTTACCTTTCTAGGAATTCCTACTCCAATATGAGTATCCGAGGGCCAAGTGGAAGGTGTCTCTGATGGAGTGGTTGTCAGTTAGCTACCAGAGCCATGACTTTGATACACTGGATTATTTGGTCGAGATGAGATGTGTTTTATCCGAGGCACCATTGATATCCCTCATTCGCGATGGTCTAGGTACACCAGGTGCTGCCACGTCCTAGGACCCGAGTCTGCTTGGTGTTGCCGTGACTCTATGACCCCGACTCTGTGGCACCTGCACTCAGTGGTCTTGGACCACTTGGGCACCTCTCTATTGCTTCTTTTGACACTCTTTTCTTTTTGTACTTTTACTTTTTAGTCTTATTATCATGCATTCCTTATAGCTTTCGTTCTATCCGTATGAATTTTAAACTGCTTTATTTATTTTGAAGTACTATTTAGATCCTACTGGCTTTTACTTACTAGACTCGTCATTCTTATGTTTGACTGAGTGCAGATCCATAGTCGAGTAAGGGCAAGGCGTCGGTACTAGGCGATCTACTTTAAGGACATCGGAGTGGCCCTCCCTTACTCACTTTCTGTGACGGCCCCAAACTCCGAGGCAAACCGGGTACCGCCACGTTGCCAGACAAGTCACCAAGCATGCCACGTCACCGCACACTTGTCTTTAACTGCCCGCGACCTAAACCTTTGTATGTATCTTATTCGCCTTAACTTAGTATTATGGATGTTTTTAGGAATATTTACATTAAATTGACTAAGTTAAGTTATTCGCGATTTATTAAATTAATATAAGTTAAATATCAAGCGGAAGTCTTTGAAGCATGCAGATATCGTAGAAATGAAAAGTTTGCATTTTATAATTAACCCTATAGTGTGGAAACCCGACATTAGATACCATGTATATCAAGAGCGACAAAAGTACAAAAGGTGAGCATATACATGTATCAGGTATACAAGTCCTCCCAAAAAATTTCATAAAAACAATAATTAGAAACAAACAAACACCTACGCAAAAACAACCGATGGGCTCTCCTAACTCAGACGTAGTCGCCTAAGACGTCCTTGCCCCGGCTCGTCGCAGGATCTGCGACTTGTCACAAAAAACAATGACAAATCCCAGGTGAGTAAATCCCAAAGAACGTTAGCTAATATTCACGAAACCCGATAAAACGCCTACAATTCATGCAATTTATATATGGAACAAGAATAAAGTAATCGCATGAAAATAAGTCGTTGAGAAGTCGAACTTGGACATGAGTGTAGCGTGACAGAGAACCCTGATCGACAACCGGGAATCGTCTTAGCTAAATCGAGAGGAACCCATGACGATCACCTCGCCAAACATCTCACGGTCGAATGAGAGTAACCCATGAATGGGAGAACCCCACCCAAACATCTCTCGAGAGGAACCCATGACGAAGACTTAGGTCTTCGTCAAACATCTCTCAACCTACGGGTTTTGCGAAAAATAATCACCGCATAGCCCTAACATGGCCAATTACTCGAACAGCGCGGGGTAGCTAGTCCCGAGGTGCGAGTCCGTGCCATGCCCAACCCCGTCGACAAACACGCATACACACGTGGGAGTGGATGAACAGTAAATGAACAACAATAAATAGCACAATGGAATAATTGAAATGTGAAATAAAGTAAGTATCATAAATGAATTTTAACTAATTTTCTCGTGGGTTTACTTACCTCAAATAAATCACAAATCGCCCTCAAAATGCCCCGCACACGCCTCGGGATACGCACCCGACACTCGACTATGGTATCCTAAGTCCCTAGTGTCCAATTATACAATTTTCATCATTTTAGAGTCACATTAAATGAGTTGATAATGTGAGATCAAAATTTGTAATTTTTCTTCAAAAAAGTTCGATTCTTGGCACACTTTTCGAATCATACCGAGGATCGATTGTTCCGACAACGCGCCACCGCGCCGCTGCTTCACGTCGTTCACCGCGCCGCTGCCGCTGCCGTGCCCCTGCCGTGCACTGCCGACGCCGCTGCTGGAGCGGCATCGCACTACTAGAGGCGCTGCCGCCGCTGCTTCGACCTTCCGCCCGCCGCTGCTGTCCGTCCGTCGCTGGTGAGCTCCACCGTCCGCGCCGCCGCTGGGAGTTGCTTGTTGGAGTCCTCCGGTGTCGCCGCTTTGGAGCGCGTCGTGTTTGCCGAGCCGCTCGCCGCAGCTGGAACCGCCGTCCGCGCTCTCGCCGCGAGCCGCCCGATCTCCCGTCGCCGCTCTCTCTCCCTCTCTCTCTCTTGCCGATCTCTTTCTTCCTTCTATCTCTCTCTCTCTCTCTCTCTCTCTCTCTCTCCCTCTCTCTTTCTCCTCTCTTCCTTCTCTCTTCCTTCTCTCAACGTCCTCTCACTCTCTCTCTCTCTACCCGATTTGAAAGAGAATTTTTTTTTTTTGGAGAGGAGAGGGAGTAATGATGAGTAATGGAGAGGGAGTAATGATGAGTGATGGGTTTGATAGGGTGATGTGATGTGTGATGTGTGATGTGATGGGATATGTGATGTGACAGCTAAATCCCAGTCTATCCCATACACCGGCGTTACGCGCTCATCGCGACGTCGTACACTCTCGTCACTACACGCGCACAACACGACCAATAAAAGATCGAATAATGCGACGCGAATTATTTAATGATAGTAAAATAAATAAACACTCACACACAAAAATAACAAATTTTACCTCGTTAGGCGTGCCCTGAACTTTTCTGCGACGTCTATGTGGGTCTGAGCTTAGGATCTTAATCTGTAATTTATCAGTTAATCAGGATTAATTAGAGCGGGTCGTTACAATCTTTCAAACTAAAAGGAATTTCGTCCCGAAATTCAAATTTAATGAAATCTTTACGTTAGAACAAGTGGGGGTATCGCTCTCGCAAGGTGTACTTTCTCTCCCAAGTGAGGCTCTCGTTTTTATGATACTGCCATTGAACGAATACAAGTGGTATTTCTTTCGTTCGAAGAGTCTGTACTTTGCGATCCACTATCTCAATAGGGTGTTCCTCGTATGTCAAATCTGGTCGAACCTCGATTCTAGTCATATCAACCATCGGTCTCGGTCCAGATCTAGCCAACCGTAACATCGAAATACGAAAAACATTATGAACCCCTACCAATCGACTTGGCAATCTCAGCTGATAAGCGACCTTCCCAACTCGTTTCTCAATTTGAAACGGCCCAATAAATCTTGGTGGTAGTTTCCCCTTGATCCCAAATCTCTGATGACCCTTGAAAGGAGAAACTTTCAAGTAGACCCAATCATCTACCTCGTAGCTCAGCCCATCGCGGTACCTATCCGCATACTTTTTCTGTCTGTGTTGGGCAGCCAACAACCGTTGACGAATCAGTCTCACCTTCTCTGTATGGTCCACAACAATCTCAGGTCCCACAGCTGCTGTATCCTCGGGCTCTGCCCAACAAGTCGGTGATCTACACGGTCTACCGTACAGAGCTTCAAATGGTGGCATCCCAATACTGGCCTGATAGCTATTGTTGTAATCAAATTCACAGAGTGGCAAGTACTCCTCCCAAGACCCACCAAACTGTAACACATATGCCCTGAGCATATCCTCGAGTATCTGTATTAATCTTTCTGACTGTACGTCTGTCTGAGGATAGAATGCAGTGCTAAACTGCAATCTAGTACGAAACTACTCCTGCATAGCTTGCCACAATGATGATGTAAGACCAGAGTCTCACTCTGAAACAATCGAAAATGGTACTCTGTGCAGTCGCACAATCTCTCTTTCGAATAATATGCTCAACTGTGTGAAATTATACTTCATAGAGACTGGTAGGAAATGAGCTGACTTCGTCAACCTGTCCACGATCACCCATATCGCATCGTGTTTCCGCAAAGTCTGCGGAAATCCATAAACGAAATCCATCGTAATGTGTTCCCATTTCCATTGAGGGATGGACAGCGGCTGCAATAACCCTCCAAGCCTCTTGTGCTCAGCCTTAACCTGCTGGCACACCTCACAACCCCTAACATAGGCGCCGACGTTCGCCTTCATCCATGGCCACCAAAATAATCGTCGCATATCATGATACATTTTGGTCCTGCCAGGATGCACTGTATACCGGGACCTGTGAGCCTCCTGGAGTATCCCATCGCGTATCTCTGCCACTGCTAGGATCCATAACCTCCCTCGGTGCCTCAAACACTGATCCACAGACTCGCTCCAATCTGGATGATCGAGACTGCGTGCCATCTCACTGAATCTCGAGTACATCTCGTTAGCCCTCTCACATTCCAACACTCGCGAAATAGAAATATACGGTACACCAATCTGTCCATAAATTTGTGCGTCCGCTGTAGCAGGAACCTCTGTCAAACTTAGTGTTGTCGCCGCCTCAAGTAAACCATACTCGTGCATCATGTGGCAGACAACTGTCTCAGAATCTGGTCCTCTCCTGCTCAATGCATCTGCTACGACATTTGCCTTCCCAGGCCGATATTCCATGGAGAAGTCGTAGTCCTTCAGCAACTCTAGCCAACGTCGCTATCTCATGTTCAGATCCTTCTGAGTGAATAAATATAACAAACTCTTATGATCTATAAACAATGTCAACCTCTCACCGTAGAGGTAATGTCTCCATACCTTCAGTGCAAATACGACTGCCGCAAGCTCCAAGTCGTGCACTGGATAATTCCTCTCATGAGTCCTCAACTGTCGGGATAGGTAGGCAATTACGCTGTCTCCCTGCATCAGTATGAACTGTCAATCCCTTGTCTGGCTCTGGCAACACTAGTAATGGTGCAGTAGTCAATCTCATCTTCAACTGTGTAAATGCGTCCTCGCACTCCTTTGACCAATTGAAAGGTACATCCTTTTTTGTCAATTTAGTCATCGGCGCAGCAATCTTTGAGAAGTCCTTCACAAATCATAGATAGTATCCTGCCAACCCTAGGAAGCTCCTGATATCTGTCACTATCTCAAGTGTCGGCCAATCTATGACAGCATGGCTTTTACTCCGATCCACTGATATACCTCTGTCACTGATCACGTGTCCCAAGAATTTGACTTATGACAGCCAAAACTCGCACTTACAGAACTTAGCATACAATGTGTCTCTCTCAGCGTCATCAATATCTGCCTGAGATGTTTTCCGTGATCTTCGCGAGTCTTGCTGTAGATCAATATGTTGTCAATGAACACTACGACGAATTTATCCAAGTACGACTTCAATACTCTGTGCATCAAGTCCATGAACATGGTCGGTGCATTCGTTAGTCTGAACGGCATCACTGTAAACTCAAATAACTCATATCTGGTGTTGAATGCACTCTTAGGTATGTCTCCATCTCGAATCCTAAGCTGATGATAACTCGATCTCAAATCGATCTTAGAGAATACACAGGCTCCGGCCAACTGGTCAAACAAATCGTCGATCCTGGGCAAAGGGTAACGATTCCGTATTGTCACCTGGTTCAACTTCCTATAGTCAATGCACATCCTCAAGCTACTATCATTCTTCTTAACGAACAGGACTGGTGCTCCCCATGGTGATGTGCTCGGGTGTATAAACTCCTTCTTCTCTAAGTCTTTCAGCTGAGTCTTCAACTCATCCTGCTCCTTCCGTGCCATCCGATGGCTCGCTAGCTATCTACTGTGTGCCTAGCACTAACTCAATAACGAACTAAATCTCTCTATGTGGGGGCAATCCTGGTAGATCCTCCGGAAAGACATCGGGAAACTCACTGACAACTGGGACATCCTCAAGTCTAATCTCTGGTGTCTCGGTTGACTCTACTATCCCTGATCCTGGGTCAGTCTATGTCCCTACCTCGGTGCATAACCACCACCCGACAGCTGTGCTGACTGTGCAGGTACTATCGCATGAGAAGTGACCGCCTAGTGATCATATTGTTTGGGCCTCTGTCCTCGTCTATCTCTGTGATCGATGATCCTTTTCCCTTTCCTGTCAGACCTGGTGCCTTGTTGGGACGACCCCGATGCCAACTGTGGCATGGGCATCGCTGCACGAAAGATAAGATATGTCTCATGGGCTAGGGCCCTTTCGTAGATCTCCTGCAGTGTACGAGCTCCGCCTGATACTACTGCGCTCACAATCTCATCTCTAAGTCCAACTCCAAATTAGTGAACCTGATCGCGATCTGCAAAAGCCAAATCCCCAGCGAACTGCAATAGGTAGCGAAACCTCTCCATATATTGGACCAATGTGCGATTACCCTGCCTAAGACACAAAAACTCCTGTCTCAGACGCAACTGTATCTCCCTCGGTATATGTGCTCATAAAAGACTTGTCTGAAACTGGCCCAAGTAGTCGGCTCTCCATGAGTCTCGGTATGAGCGGTCCACCAAACTCTAGCCTCTTCTCGGAGCATATATTCAGATATCCTGGCGCGAATACTATCGTGAATCCTCAAAAGATTATGTAATTTCTCGTGTGTAAGAAGCCATCTCTAAGTTGCCTCTGGGTCTCTGCCTCCAATGAAATATCCCGGCTGAAGTCTCACAAACTCCTTTGTCAGCTTAGCCTCAGCTGATAGGGAAGTCTCGAATGTGATCTCATGTGGGGTCTGTGTCAGTGTCACTGCGTGTGTAGATGCCGGTATGGTAGTCTTTGCCATAACTGCGGTGACTGGCGTACCCTCAACAATCGGCGCGGCTGCCGTCTCGGTGACGCTCAGTGTGATGGCGGCGGTAAGTGTCGCAAAAGCCGCTGTCTGAGCACGGAGCAAGACCATCATCTGCTCGAACAGTCGATTGTGTGTCGCAATCCGATCAAGTACACTCTGATCGGTCGCGATAGGCATAGTACCACTCGTCTATCCACCATCCTCCGAAGGTGGAGTCGGTTGTCCGTCCATGTCGTATCATACGATAGCGAAGGCCCGTATCAGCCTCGTATACGCATATATATTATTACAAATCAAAATATATAACGTATAAGCCTTGGCACTACCCGTCCCATGTTCGCTTCCCAACTAAAGTTCTAAGTCAGGATCTTCAAGTTTCTACATCTAATGTTTGTTGTTAAGTTTTATTCGGTTGTATTAAATTTTTCCTCTAGGTTCGCCTGAACCTAGGCTTTGATACCAACTGTGACGGCCCCAAACTCCGAGGCAAACCGGGTACCGCCACGTCGCCAGACACGTCACCAAGCATGCCACGTCACCGCACACTTGTCTTTAACTGCCCGCGACCTAAACCTTTGTACGTATCTTATTCGCCTTAACTTAGTATTATGGATGTTTTTATGAATATTCACATTAAATTGACTAAGTTAAGTTATTCGCGATTTATTAAATTAATATAAGTTAAATATCAAGCGGAAGTCTTTGAAGCGTGCAGATATCGTAGAAATAAAAAGTTTGCATTTTATAAATAACCCTATAGTGTGGAAACCCGGCATTAGATACCATGTATATCAAGAGCGACAAAAGTACAAAATGTGAGCATATACATGTATTAGGTATACAAGTCCTCCCAAAAAATTTCATAAAAACAATAATAAGATACAAACAAACACCTACGCAAAAACAACCGACGGGCTCTCCTAACTCAGACGTAGTCGCCTAAGACGTCCTTGCCCCGGCTCGTCGCAGGATCTGCGATTTGTCGCCAAAAACAATGACAAATCCCAGGTGAGTAAGTCCCGAGAACGTTAGCTAATATTCATGAAATCCAATAAAACGGCTACAATTCATGCAATTTAAATAAGGAACATGAATAAAGTAATCGCATGAAAATAAGTCGTTGAGAAGTCGAACTTGGACACGAGTGTCGCGTGACAGAGAACCCTAGTCGACATCCGGGAATTGTCTTAGCTAAACCGAGAGGAACCCATGACGATCACCTCGTCAAACATCTCACGGTCGAATGAGAGGAACCCATGAATGGGAGAACCCCACCCAAACATCTCTCGAGAGGAACCCATGACGAAGACTTAGGTCTTCGTCAAACATCTCTCAACCTACGGGTCTTGCGGGAAATAATCACCGCATAGCCCTAACATGGCCAATTACTCGAACAGCGCGGGGTAGCTAGCCCCGGGGTGTGAGTCTGTGCCATGCCCAACCCCGTCAACAAACACGCATACACACGTGGGAGTGGATGAACAGTAAATGAACAACAATAAATAGGACAATGGAATAATTGAAATGTGAAATAAAGTAAATATCATAAATGAATTTTAACTAATTTTCTCGTGGGTTTACTTACCTCAAATAAATCACAAATCGCCCTCAAAACGCCGCACACGCCTCGAGATACGTACCTAACACTCGACTATGGTATCCTAAGTCCCTAGTGTCCAATTATACAATTTTCATCATTTTAGAGTCACATTAAATGAATTTATAATGTGAGATCAAAATTCGTAATTTTTCTTCAAAAAAGTTCAATTTTTGGCACATTTTTCGAATCATACCGGGGATCGATTGTTCCGGCAACGCGAAACCGCGCCGCTGCCGCTATCGTGCACTTGCGCGCGCGCGCTACGCTTTCTCCATCACCACTGCTTGCGCAGCGCCGGCGTTGCTTTTGCCTTACCGGCGTTCTTCTGGAGCGCATCGCGCTGTTGAGGCGCTGCCGCCGCTGTTCTCGACCTCCCGCCGCGCGCCGCTCGCTCGTCGTCCGTCGCTGTGAGCTCCGCCGTCTCGCGCCGCGCTGGAGTCTGCCGGCGCCGCTGCTGGAGCGCGTCGCATCTCGCCGAGCGCCTCGCCGCAGCTGGAACCACCGTCCGCGCCTCGCTCTCGCCGCGAGCCGCCGCGATCTCCCGTCGCCGCTCTTTCTCCCTCTCTCTCTCTTGTCGATTTTTCACTCTCTCTCTCTCTTGCCGATCTCTCTCTTCCTTCTCTCTCTCTTTCTCTCTCTCGCTCTCTCTTTCTCCTATCTTCCTTCTCTCTTCCTTCTCTCAACGTCCTCTCCCTCTCTCTCTTTCTTTTTCTCTCTTTACCCGATTTAAAAGAGAAATTTTTTTTTTTTGGATAGGAGAGGGAGTAATGATGAGTGATGGGTTTGATAGGGTGATGTGATGTGTGATGTGTGATGTGATGGGATGTGTGATGTGACAGCTAAATCCCATTCTATCCCATACACCGGTGTTACGCGCTCACCGCGACGCCTTACACTCTCGTCACCACACGTGCACAACGCGACCAATAAAATATCGAATAATGCGACGCGAATTATTTAATGATAGTAAAATAAATAAACACTCACACACAAAAATAACAAATTTTACCTCGTTAGGCGTGCCCTGGACTTTTCTGCGATGCCACGTGGGTCTGAGCTTAGGATCTTAATCTGTAATTTATCGGTTAATCGGGATTAATTAGAGCGGGCCGTTACACTTTCGTAGGTTTTTGACTGTTTGTATTACTTATATATGTTGTTTTATCACACTTGTGATACATGTTTGGGTTAAGAGATGCTTATGACTTGTATATCGCTTTTGTATACACTCTACAATTTTCACTTGATATACATATTTGATATATATAGGGTTCCACATATAGGTTGTCCGACTCCTTTACTTTATTATTGAATTGTTTTAATTATTAATTGCTTCTGCTAACTTGTAAAACTTGCATAATATTAATAACTCAATTTAAAAATTTCTAATTAACTGATAATGATAAATTATAAGGTTGACTAAGCTTGAGTTGACCTCGCGAAGACTGACTCGAGGGTCCACGTAGGTTTAGGCCAGGCGAGGCCCAGTTTGTGGTTAACTGGGGTCGTCATAAATGTTATGCTTTGAATATGAGTAAAATGTGAATATAAAAGTGCAATGGTTAGAATTTGTATTGATTCTGAGCATAACGCTTTAGACATATTGGCCACATGTTTAATGATATTAGGTTTTAGGAGTTATCATCGCCATTGAAGCTTTTAATCCGGACATGAATGGTACAACCGTAAAATACACAACATCGAGCGATAGTTGTTAATAATCTAAATCCTTTGTGCTTTACTTAAGCAATTCTATTGTTGGATTCCTAAACCATGTCATTTCTTGAATTATGAAAGTAGTTTTTGTATCTAAGACCTTGATATGATAAAGATGAGCGTAACACATGGGGCCACTAGATTTTTGTGGTTGTCGGCATCTCACCACTAGCTTGTGCAGCACACAATATATGGGACTCGGGGTTGTTGACAAGAATATTGACATATGTGATGGGCATTTGTAAGGATGTGAGGTATTCATGAGATTGTTTATGACCTAAATAGTAGAACAAGGCTGACGTGATGTAACTCACGTCCGACCAGCCCTAGATCATTACTACTTAGTCGAGTGTCAATTTCCTATTGTTTAACTAAAGCGTCTTATAGCATGAATCTTTTTCAAGATAGTTGCTATTATTATGCTTTTATATACTTGTTGTATATTTGGATATGTAGATACATGTATTTTGGTGTTAATTTCTACTTTCCTGTACTCACCATCCTTTTTATGACAGTGGGTGCAGATC
This sequence comes from Stephania cephalantha, assembly GCA_039657325.1. Classification (NCBI taxonomy): domain Eukaryota; kingdom Viridiplantae; phylum Streptophyta; class Magnoliopsida; order Ranunculales; family Menispermaceae; genus Stephania; species Stephania cephalantha. The sequence goes on from CM077571.1 coordinate 36,532,892, forward strand.
AATCCAGTAACAAACCGTGCAAGGAGAAGATTGGGGACTACCTCTGTGCCATTAAAGTGTTGCTACCTCTAATCTTGTAGGTTTCGATTTTGTTGTATGACTAATATATGTCTTTGATATACTTTTTTGGTTTAAACTTTAGGTTGAGAGATAGTTTTCTGACTAGACACATATTTGTCATACTGATACCGCCGTTTTATTATATATTGGCATGATATCGTTGTTTCCTAATTTCCCACACATACTTATGATTTATATTAATTGCTTCTGCTAATTTATTAAGACTTCCATTGAATAAGTTTAAGTTATAAAAATTTTAATTAACTCTGAAATATTAATTGACAAGAGAACAATATATTGCTTATTTTAAAGTTAGCTAGTTTGGAGAAAAGTTTGAAAAGACTGACTAATACGTTGTTAAGTCTTATGTGGCTGAGATTAAGGCTTAATGACGGGATTAGGCCGGGCGGTGCCCTAATTTGAGAAGGGGGCATCGAATGCACTCCTACATGCCTTATCGAGATGGAAAGGCACGTCCTTCTGAAGAAGGCGACATAGCGGTTGTGCAATTTTGGAGAAATCCTTAATAAATCGCCGATAGAAACCGGCATGGCCAAGAAATGATAGGATTTCTCGCACAGTCGTGGGGTAAGGCAATTTTTGAATTACTTCAATCTTTGCCGGGTTTACCTCCACACCCCTAGTAGACACGATGTGACCCAAGATAAGACATTGATCCACCATGAAGTGACATTTCTCGTAATTGAGGATCAAGTTCTTCTGGATACATCGGTGAAGTACCTTAGTCAGGTGACTAAGGCAAAGATCGAATGAATCGCCGTAAATAGTGAAATCATCCATGAATACTTCGATGAAGTGCTCAACGAAGTCAGAGAATATGCTCATCATACACCTCTGAAAAGTAGCAGGTGCGTTGCATAGCCCAAAGGGCATGCGCCGGTAAGCAAAAGTACCAAAAGGACATATGAAGGTGGTCTTCTCTTGATCCGCAGGTGCTCCAGGAATCTGGTGAAAACCAGAATAGCCATCCAAGCAGCAGTAGTGAGACCTACCTGCTAAACGCTCTAACATCTGATCAATGAAAGGCAATGGGAAGTGGTCTTTCCTAGTAGAAGCATTAAGCTTCCTGTAATCGATACACACCCGCCATCCGTTTTGGACGCGAGTTGGGACTAACTCATCTCGTGAGTTCGTGACCACTGTGATCCTCATTTTCTTGGGAACCTCCTGAATGGGACTGACCCACTTGCTGCCAGAAATCGGGTAGATCATCCCACCGTCAAGGAGCTTCAAAATCTCCTTTTTAACCACATCCATCATCGGTGGGTTCAGTCTCCACCCTTCTTCCATATGTATCTGATGCATGCATGTGGAAGGGCTAATACCTTTGATGTCAGCGATCGTCCACCCTAGGGCTTTTTTGAACTCTCGAAGCACATGAATCAGCTTCTCTTCCTCTGGTAATGTGAGTTTAGTGGAGATGATCACTGGTAAAGTATCATTCTCACCTAAAAACACATATTTGAGGTGGTTGGGCAGTGGTTTGAGCTCCAGTGTGGGAGCTCGCTAACCTTCACCAGGATGTCTTCCAAGACACCCACAGGACGAACGACGGACTGGTCTGCCAAATGTATGATAATTCCAGTATCCTTTAGAGGGCTAGCCTTCAATGTCTCATATATGGATAGTGGCATGACGTTGATAGAGGCTCCAAGGTCACACATAGCTTTCTGGATCTCAACTTCACCAATTGTGCAAGGGACAGCTTCCATTGTGCAGCTTTGCAGAGACACGCGTCAGCTGCTGACGCGAGGACGACGGGCGAATGGGCATGTGACACGTGGCGTGGAGCTGGCAGGTGAGGCAGCTTTTGCTGGTGTCTGCTGACCAATAGGGGCAGGACACATGGACTGCAGTAGGAACTAACCAATGATGGAGTGACACATGTCACGAGAGTGGGAAACTGCCCAAAAGTGTGCGTATGTCGAGGTGTATCTCTCGGTGTCTGATCATTGTGTATGAGTAGTCCATTTTGCGCAGTTTATCGCCACGAACTCAACCGCGCACTCTAAAAACCCAAAAATAATAAATAAAGATAATTAGGCTTATATTTCGGGGATTCAACAATAAAAATACATAAATAAATTATATATAATATGCATAAATAATGACCTATCACTTCTGCTAATTTATTAAGACTTCCATTGAATAAGTTTAAGTTATAAAAATGTTAATTAACTCTGAAATATTAATTGACAAGAGAACAATATATTGCTTATTTTAAAGTTAGCTAGTTTGGAGAAAGGTTTGAAAAGACTGACTAATACGTTGTTAAGTCTTATGTGGCTGAGATTAAGGCTTAATGACGGGATTAGGCCGGGCGGTGCCCTAATTTGAGAAGGGGGCATCACAGATACATGCTACATTATCTTCATATAATGTGGTTGGAGAATCTTTTATTGAAAGTAATCCATATGATTCTTGAATATGTTCAATCATGTTTCTCAACCATACATACACCCGATTTGCTTCATGAATTGCAAGTACAATTTAATGATTGGAAGAAGTAGCAATCATAGTTTGCTTTACTGACTTCTATGATACATTGGTATCACCACAGGTGAATACATACCTCGTTTAAGAACATGATTTATGAGGATCAGACAAATATCCGGCATCAGCATAACCTTGGAGATTTAATTTCACTCATCTCAAGTAAAACAAACACATGTTACTTATTCCTCAGAGATAACAATAAATGTGTTTAGCATCATTCTAATGTCTTCGAGTATGTGAAAAGTTGTATTTACAATTATGTTGAGAGAAAAATCAATGTCAGGTCTTTTGCAATTCGCAAGATATATAAGTGCACCAATCGCACTTAAATATGGTACCACCGAACCAAGTAGCTTTTCATCACTTTCGTGAGGACGAAATAGATCCTTATCCACTTTAAGTGATCTAACAACCAATGGAGAGCTCAATGGGTGTGCCTTGTCCATATAAAATCTTTATAAGGTTTTTGCAGGAGAAGTGCTAGAATGAAAACACCATGTCACACCACAAGACACATTGTCTCACAAGATCCATTTATGTTTTCCTTGAGATGTGGGCCTACACGGGTTCCGATGCTTAAGACGTGGGTAAAAATCGCATCCTTATGAGTCAATGTGTCTTGTGGTGTGACATTGTTGTTGTCATTCTTGTATTTTTTAATATAATTTGATTAATGGACAAGTAATCCACTTGGGGAATGCACAATTTGTAAATCAAGACAAAGTTTTGTTTTTTCAAGTTCTTTCATCTCGAACTCCTTTTTCAAGTATTCCGATGTTCTAATGATCTCGTCGCGATTTCCCATTATATTTAAATCATCAACATATCCAACAACACTCACAAATCTTGTTGATGATCTTTTAATAAATACATATGGGCAAAGTAGATTATTTACATATCTCGTCGTAGTTTCCCACCATATTTAAATCATCAACATATCTTATTTCAATCCGTACAAAAACCATTGTAATTTTGTAGAATGCATATTATGAGGTTTTGATTTTATTTTTCAGATATTTCAAATCCTTGAAGGATTCTCATATATATTTCACTATCTAGCGATCCGTACAGATATGTTGTAGCATCCCCTATCCCGATTAAGGCAATACCCAGCCTGAAACCCTAATTAAGCCTTACTACACCAGTCAAACTTAACTAGAGCCAGCAGCCTCTTCTCAATACCTAATAAACGCAACCTCTATATCTTGACAATCGAATAATAAATTAAAACAAAAAGCTGTGGAATTCAAAACTTTATCGATAAAATGCAAGATATACAAAATCGATATAAACCTCGGTCATAAAGCCATATTCTAACCGTGTTTATTACAAAACAATAATTCAATACAATATATAAATAATAGGGAAATCAATTCACCATAAAGAAGACTTTAAACTCATATTCTTCTTCGTTCCTTAGTTGAAGTGCACGCCGATAACCTAAAATGTTAATTGAGGAATGAACGCTCCAACTTGCTCGGTAAGTGATACTCATAACAATAATAAACTGAATGCAAATCCAATAGGTAACATGCAGCCGTACTCATGATCTGTTGGTTTATTCAAGCTTGACTGAGCTACCAACTTTAAATGGACAATGACGATTAAGGTAAATCTCTAACTAGTTGAAGATAAAAGGGCAGGATCCATTTCAAGGCAAACCTTTTCCATTCGTTAGGACAAAGGCGGAATCCATTTCCCGACATACATTTTCAATCCTCAGTCCTGGTCCGCCTTATCGACCATCTCCAAGATTTTTCACATATAAAATCATATGTTGCCCCAATCTCAGTCCATATTACTATATGAACTAAATATAGTAATTTACGATGCAGAATACGAATCTCACTTACCTGTGCTGAGCTTTCCTAACTTTATACCGACTTATTCAACTCTCGGAACCCGTAGATCTTTCCCCATTGATCATGAACCTAAAATGGATTGATCATCATCAATTTGAGTTTAATACTCATTAATTAAAACCCCTAAACGGCTCCCACTTGAATTCGATCAAATTTGTCAATTTTAGGTCCATACAACTATTTTACGTTTTTGAGGTAAAAACCCTGTTATATAGTCTCGAAAAAATCCCAAATTTCCTGTTTTTCATAGAAATCCATAATTTTATTGATTTTGCCTCAGAATATAATTTCTCTGATTTTTTTCTCATTTTTCTAGAATTTTCCCAAATTTTTAGCTTTTTCTTTTTATTTTATTTCTTTGATTTGTTTAGGTAGGGTTTGACCCCTGAACCGGTCCCGGTTCGGCATGGTATGGGGATCAAACCCCACATCTTTCTTACATCTCTTATTCTGTTCTATTTTGTCGAAATCATTTTTTTTCATTTTGGAACAAGGGTTGGGTTTAGTACAACCCCAGAGCACTATTGGTCAGGGGAGCCGGCTCACATGCCATCTATGACAAGTCGATAATTAGACATGTTTTATAGTGTAATTTTAGTTGATTTTAGATATAAATGATGGTATTACACTATGTATTCTCTTGTTTATATGATTTTAGGATTTAATTAAGAAAAATAAAGAAATGAAAGAAAAAGAGGAAGAAGAGCAAACCAGTTAATTGGTGAACAGTGCCAACGATTTCTCAACAATACGAAAATACACAAGAATCGTTATCTAAATCGGTATTAGAGAAGAGTCAGTGAATCATCAGCGAATTGGACTTTACACTATGAATCGATAGATGAATCTGTGGAGCACAAAGAGTTATTTCCAATGATTTTCTCAACGATTTGTGAACAAATTGGATTCGCTGAGGTCAGTGATGAGTTTTTTAGATAAGAACAAGGAATTTGAGTTTATCTATGATTTACACAATTAGGGAAACTATAAATAAGACCTTAAAGCTTCGAAATTAAGCTATTTCTTTCTTTCTCTCTCTCTCTCTCTCTCTCTCTCTCTCTCTCTCTCTCTCTCTCTCTCTCTCTCTCTCTCTCTCTCTCTCTCTCTCTCTCTTAGTCCTTAATGAGCCATTATTAGTTTTAAAGTCATTTCAATTAGATTTAATTTTAGTTCATTGTTTATTACTTTGGAGACTCTTTGGAGATTTAAGAGAGGTATTTTACTTTAATATCTTTCAATTATTTGTTTATTGCAATGTTTATTATTAATATGTGTTAGTAGTTTATTATTCTAAACAATACTCTAAACAAGATTGTAAATTGTTCATCAATTTAGTCATAATGCAGAATTTATTTGTTTAATGCTTTAAACCAATCACACACATTAATCACGGATTTAATAAGTTGTTATTATGTATTAATACTAATGATTTTTGTATTGAGTGCATAGTGGCCAATATGTTTCTTAGTATAGGGTATCTAAATCTATATCTATAATTATTGACAAAAATTACAGAAGTAGTAACTAGGATTAATTATAAGGCAAAAAATTTCCCGAGTGGTTGTTCTAGGTGATTGTGTTCTAGGTTATTTAATGACTAGCATAAATCTAATTTTTATATAGTTTGGATTAGGTATGACTTTTATTGAGTGTTAATGATATCGTAATTTCTAGTTTATTGTGTTTTATCCAATAAGTAGATTTACAAGGATAAGGATATGACTTATTTCCATTGAATATAGAAAAGTCGATAGTTTGCTAGAGGCTATCAACCTATTGTGATTATAGTTTAATTATTTAGGATTATTATATAAATATGATGATTGATTATGACTATGCTTCGATAAAAATGTCCAGATATGACGGTCTACATATCATTGTAAACGATGTATTGTTTAGATATTTAATTTATATTGATTATTTGATTGTTTGTTTGAATTGCATTAGATTAGTTTATTGAATTTAAATTGTTTATAGTTTAATTATTTTAGTTAATTGATTGTTTTGTTTTTAGATTGATAATGTTTAATTCACATTTTAACTAGATTTGTTAAATTAAAGAAAATTAAATTCAATAAAACTTTAGGGTAGCCTTAATTCTGAAGAGATTTGCAAAATCCCTGTAAAAATAATATCTCATTTACCACTATTACAAATAATAGGAAAATACAAAAAATTATTGTGCATGCTTGACACTTGTCAATTTTTAGCGCCGTTGCAGGGGACATTTAGAATTATCTCTTGGAAACCTTCTTGTTAAATGTCATATAATATGGCTGAAGACGAGGAAGAACTAACTTTAGGCAATCTGATAGGAATGTCATGGCTTATGAACATATGTGTATAAATTTTACAATTGAATTTGCGGAATTCGAATTGAATTTCATATTCATAAATTCTTTACAGTGTTTCTATGGTGAAGATAATGAATATGCTTAAAAGTTTATTAGGGCGTTTGCACACAAAGTAAGCCCATTGAAACCTAAGGATATAGTAGATCATGCTAAATTGAAAGTTTTTCCTTCTGCATTAAAAGGCGAAGCCTTATATTGGTTATTTTACCTCCTTTAAAATCTCATAACCAATTGGTCAGAGATGCTACAAGTCTTTCTTGATCAATATGACCCAGCAAGAGAAATTAGTTTATATAGACAAAAAATTAATAATGCTAGGATTGAAATTGAAGAAGCTTTTGATGAGTTCTTGGATAAGTATAAAAGATTGATTTCATTATGTTCACTGCATGGATTTACAAAAAATCTTGAATGCAATATTTTTATGAAGGGTTAAATCACTTAGAACGAAGATTCATAGACATAATATGTTGAGGGTCTTTGCTCAACACAACACCAACTTCAGCAAGAGAAGCTATAAATAAAATGGCTAAAAAATTTAAGCAATATGGTGAGAAGAGTGAATTAATTAAAAAAAATCTAAGTGAAATGAATAGGACATATAGGACATCAAATGATAAGATAGATGAGATAAAGTCCATGGTTGAGTTTTTACTAAAGGATGGATCAAGCAAAGTAAAACCTTGTGTATTCTATAATGAATTAAATCATTCTAATGATGAATGTTCTTTGAAATAACAAACTAAAATAGAAGAAGCTAATGCTATAATGGACTATTATGATGGGTTTGTTGATCCTACTTGTAACTCTAATAGTTATACAAATTACTAACATCCAAATGTAAGTAATCGTATTAACAATCAAGGTTATCAAAGGTATAAAACATCGAATAATTTAGAAAGGAAATAAGATCAAATAATTCAAACATTACAAAATTATATGACCGAATATAAAAATCAATTGAGTTAAATGATAATACAAATTAGTGAATTTGTAAATCAAGAGAAATTACCATCTCAACTTTATCTTACTTTATATGAAAAAACACCAGTCATAATATTAAGAAGTGGTAAGCAGATGAATGAACCTAAAATGCCGGACTAATTAGTTTCTAGAAAAGAAATATAAGTAGAGTTAGAGAAAGAAATTGAAGTAACAAGCAATTAGATTCCCAACAAAAATGGTGATGAGCCTGATAAAGACAGACCAATTAATATAAAACCACCGTTGCCTCATCATTTAGAAGATAATAAAAATGCTAAGAAATTGTAGGAAAAAAAAACAAATCTTTGATACATTAAAGAAAGTAGTAGTTAATATACCTCTGTTCGAAGTCATTCAAAATGTACACAAGTATCAAAAAATTTTAAAATATGTATGCACTAATAAGATTAAAGCCAATGAAAAGGTGAGTCTAGGAGAACACGTATCAGCTCTAATTCAAAAAAATTACCTCGTAAATGTTCTGACCTTGTAATGTTTTTCATTCCATGTACGATTGAAAATATAGAGATTTCTAAAGTATTGTATGATTTGGGAGCCTCCATAAGTTATGCCTTTATCTATTTGTTTGCAAATGATAAATGTACATTTAGAAAAACTTGTATAGTGGTATAATTAGCAAATAGATCCACTGTTAAATCGGTAGGGTTATTAAAATATGTACTGGTCAAGGTTAATGATTTATTGTTCCCTGTAGATTTCTACGTTTTAGATATGAAAGAAGATAATTTCTTTAATAGAACTTCTTTAATTTTAGGAAGAACATTTTTGAAAATAGCAAAAACAAAGATATTAACAATGAAAGTATATGACGATACAGTGAATTTTAATATATATATATATATATATATATGACACAATGAAATACCCAATAGGTGTTTTTTTCTTATGCGCAGTAGATATGATAGACCCATTAATAGATAAATCTTTTAGAAGAAATAAAATAGATAAATTAGAATTTGTAATAGAAGATTTAGAGGAAGATGATGATAGAGATGAGGAAACAAAAGAGATAATAAGTACTTTGGAATCATACAATGAACTACCAGAACTTACTTATTAACTAGATTTATCTAGATCTCATTTAAAACTTTTACCTTGTTAGTTAAAACCCCAGAATTAGATCTAAAATCTTTACTAGATCATTTGAAGTATGTTTATTTAGGGGACTATAATATTTTACCAGTAATAATTTCTAATAAACTAACAAATTTAAAAGAAAATAAATTAATAAATGTACTTAAAGAATTTAAATGAGCAATAGGATGGACCATAGCTGATATTAAAGGAATAATTCTAGTTACGTGTATGCATAGGATAAATCTAGAAACTAACATAAAAGCTTCAAGACAAGCTCAACGTAAATTAAACCCGCCTATGATGGACGTAGTAAAAACTGAAATATTAAAATTATTAGATGCAGGAATGATATTTCCAAAAAATGATAGCAACTGAGTAAGCACGATCCAAGTAGTTCCTAAAAAAATAGGAATTACAGTAATAACAAATGAGCATGGAGAATTAGTACTAACAAGAATCCAAAAAGGTTGGAGGGTATGTATAGATTATAGGAAATTGAATGCCTCAACTAGGAAGGACCAATATCCACTCTTGTTTATAAATAAGATGTTAGAAAGATTAGCTAGAAACACTCGTTACTATTTTCTAGATGGTTATTTTGGGTTTCATCAAAAACCTGTAGCCCCAGAAGATCAGAAAAAAAAAACTTTTACTTGCCCCTTTAGTATATTTGGTTATAGACGTATGCTTTTTTGGTTTATTTAATGCACCTACAACTTTTCAAATGTGTATGGTTAGTATTTTCTCTAATCGTGTGGAAAGTTTTATTGAAGTCTTCATGGATGATTTTACTGTTTATGGTAATTCTTTTGATGAATGTTTAGTTAATTTAACTAAAGTGCTTAAGAGATGCATAGAAAAGAATTTAGTATTGAATTATGAAAAACATCATTTCATGGTAAATCAAGAACTTATATTAGGACATATAGTGTCACATAAAGGAATAGAGGTAGACCCAACCAAAAGGTAATCAAAACGTTACATTACCCCACTACGGTGAGAGAAATACGTTCATTTCTTAGCAATGAAAGATTTTATAGAAGATTTGTGAAAGATTTATCTAAAATAATACTAGATCTCGCCTAATATAACTATATCACTACTGAAAAAGAACTTTTAGCGGTATTGTTTTCCTTAGAAAAATTTAGACCATATTTATTAGGAACAAAAGTGATAGTTTATTCAGATCATGCAGCATTGCAATACTTAATGACAAAATAAGATGCTAAACCAAGACTAATAAGATGGATATTACTCTTACAGGAATTTGGTCTAACTATAAAAGATAAGAAAGGAGCCAAAAATCTAGTAGCAGATCATTTAAGTAGGTTAGAAAATGGAGAACCGCCTATACCATTGAGGGATGAATTTCCAGATAAACATTGGTATAGTACAAAGACTGATGGCCCTTGGTATGCTAATATAGTTAATTATCTTACCATAGGTTATCACCTTATTTGACGAGAGCTCAAATAAATAAAATTAAAAAGGATTCTAAACATTATTTATGGGATGATCCTTATCTACGAAAAATATGTACCATCCAAATAATTAGGAGATGTATACCACAGTCAAAAGTACAATCAATTATATCTCATTGACATACTTAGGCTTGTAGAGGACATTTTGGTCCACGTAGAACTGCTCGTAAAATTTTAGATTCTGAATTCTTTTGGCCCACTCTATTTCATGATTGTTTTATTTATACAAAATTTAGTCCAAATTGCCAACGAACTGGAAACTTAGAATGTATAAATCAAATGCATTTATTTTTTATTCTTTTTTGTGAAGTGTATGATGTATTAAGTAAAGATTTCATGGGACGTTTTCCACCATCGTATGGTTATGTTTATATTTTACTTGTTGTAGATTATGTGTCTAAGTGGATAGAAGCAAAAGCTACTAAAACTAATGATTCAAAAATAGTGATTAATTTCCTTAGATAAAGAATTTTTACAATTTTTGGAGCACCTAGAGCACTTATTAGTAATAGAGGCTTACATTAATCGATTAATTGCTAATCTACTTTCTAAGTACAACGTCACTATAGGACATCTACTGCATATCACCCAAAAACTAGTGGACATGCTGAAACTTCAAATAGAGAAATTAAGTCAATACTGAAAAAAAATAGTTAGTCTAACACGTAAGGATTGGAGTTTTAAATTATAAGACCCATTATGGGCATATAGAACAACATTTAAGACGCTCATATGTATGACACCTTATAGGTTAGTATTTGAAAAAGCATGTTATTTACCAGTAGTGCAAGAACATAAAGCCTATTAGGCAATAAAAGCTTGTAACATGAATTATGAAAAAGCAAGAAGCCAACTTAACTTGAGGCTTCAAGAATTAGAGAAACTTAGGAATGACGCTTATGAAAATGTCAATTAATAAAGATAAGACCAAAGCACTTCGTGATAAGGAATTAGTTCCTAAAATTTTCAAGTAGGAGATGAAGTTCTACTCTTTTGTTCAAGACTTAAACTATTTCCTGGAAAACTCCGTTCAAGATGGATAAGACCTTTTATGATTATAAATTTATTGCATCATGGCATAGTAGAAATAGAAAGCTTCAAAACATGAAAAATATTTAAAGTAAACGATTATAGTTTAAAACCTTGTTATGAAAAATTTGTTGAACATGATATGGAGGTCATCAATCTCATGCCTGAGAAACAAAGTCTGAAAAGTAATGAAAAGAAGTTCAATGTTTACATCAAAGGGAGTGAAACTGATAAGGATAAAACAATTAAACTTTGGATGTATATAAAGTCGCGTAATAAGAAGAAATCAAAGAAGCAATAACCTGAAAAACCACAACCTAAAGTGCAACAACAAGCAGAGAAGCAACCTGCGGAAGAAGAATTTACTGATGAGCAACTAAAGCTTCAAGATCTGAGACATCTAATTGAAGTTTACAAAGATGATCCAAGAAACCTTCCTCCACATAATGATCAATGAAGTCAATTTTCCTGGTGTTTTACTTGACACAAGAGTTGATACAAATATCTTAGCGGAGCAATGGTGCAGAAAGACCAAGTTGAAGATTGATTTTATACCACCTTTTGTTGTCAATAAAGCAAATGGTGATAAGATATTTCAACTAGGAACGTTGATGAATATGCCAGTGCAAGTGGGATGGTTCAAGTATCTCACCAACTTCTTGATGGTACCACAGATTGAAAAGGATGACATCATATTGATGAGACGAACTTTTCTCAATAAGGTTGGAGCTGTTCTCGATATAGAAAAATATATAGTTACACTTAAAAAGGGAAATGATTATATGTATCTTCATGATGGTTACAAGATCGACGATTACATCGAATACGACAGTTTTGACAACGGCTATAAAGGGGAGAACTACTACCGTAAGGAGTACACTGAAGAGGACAACTACTATGAGTTTAGTGGACCTATCGAAGGATGTTATGCGGATGCTGAGAATGATAAGGAAGCTGGAGATGTCAAGAATGATGAAAAATCGGTTGATGGTCAGTTTGACTCGCTCAAGCTGAACGATGAGTGGTCTCATCTATCAAGTCGAACCAATGACTATAAATAACAACACTCTATGGGAGGCAGCCTATACTTTATCTTTACTTTCAGTTTAGTATTAGGATTAGTTAGTTGTTTTTATATTCTCTCAACTTTTAACTCTTATAATGATGATATTTTAATAATATAATTTTGGAATAATTTCATATAATGGGGGTTGATCGTGCAAATGTCTTTTCGTATTAGTAGATTTATGATAGTTAGGATATTTATTTTCTCTTTTCTTTTAACTTTCTTTTTAGATATTTATAATTGAAAGGGGGATGATCGAGTTGTCTTTCAGTTGAACTATATTTGTCTTTAATAAAAGTAGTAAGTTAATAGTTAATGTTTCCTAGTTACAAATTAAAATTTCATTTTAAAATATTTCTTGTTAAATACTGATCAATTCTACCTTAAATATGATGAATATGTGTGAAAAATTAGTAAAATATTTTATATATTGGAAAAATAGCATAAATTGGTTAACGATTTCTCAGCGATACCAAATAACATTGGAAATCGCTGGGGAAATCAGTATCAGTTCAAATTTTTAGTGTAAAAATAAGTCAACGATTTGTCGGCGATTCAGGTTTACGCTAGGAATTGTTGAGCTAGTCGTTGGACAATCAAGATCAATTCTCAGTGATTTAACTGGCGAATAGTCAGCGAAGCCACTTAAAATCTGATTCGTTGAACAAAAATTCGTGTTGTTAAAAAATAAAACCCCAAATCACCAAATCATAAACCCTTTCACACCTAAAATCCTTGCACACATTTGATTGTTAATCAATCTTCGTCTAAATTCAACCCTTAAAACCTTAATTTATAGCTTATTTAAGTATATCCCACCTTGTTTAGGAGTGATTCTACCCTAAAAATTTCGAATTCAAGTTCATACAACTAAGTTAGGGCTTAAGTGGGTGTTTTTCAAATTGAAGCTTGGAGAAGTAGTCTAATGAGCGAATAGAGTATATTACTTGGGGGATTCACTCTTAAGAAGCCAATAAATCAATACTTTAGCGTTCTTTTGATTTCGATGTTTTGAAAAAAAATCAATTTTTGATGATATTTTTGACGAATGTAGTTGATAAATTTTTGTTGCCAAAATTGTTTTTGAAAAGGGGGTTTAGGTACAAATTTTCAATTTGGATATGGGTTTTCAAATGAGTTTGGGGGTTTTATATGAATTTTCCAATATATACATATTTATGATAGAAATATGTCGATGAAATTATTCTCGGCGTACTATTTTCAACTCTTTCGAGATTCAATGACAAAAACTTTTTCACAAACTTGTTTCCTTACCTTGATAGTTTGAAATTTTCAAATACAGGATCTCAATTATCTATTTCTTCATAGTTTGGTATTTCTATAGCGAGAGGAGGTAGAGGACGAGGTAGGAGTAGTAAGCAATATGAAGGGAATGTGATAGTGCAAGAAGAATCCAAGCAGGCTTATGCATGCAGCCTAATGAATATTATATCTATTAGGGTTAATATCAAAGAACCTAGACCTAGGAGGGCTGAGCTTAGAGAACAATCCCCATTGTTATCTAATGAGGAAAAATATTTTGAGAATCCAAACCTTAGTCATTTAGTGCCTTATGACCTTTCGTTGTTTGTGAGACCTAGAGCCCAATGGAGGTGTTATAGTGATAAGAATATGGTAATTATTCATGAGAGATGATTCAATATTCAAATTGTGAGCAAGTATAAGGATAAGATTGTAAGCATCATCAGAGATCGAGGATGGGAGCAACTTTTAAGAGACTATGTGGGTAGAGGAGAAAGAAGATGTTCGAAAATTATACGACAATTTTACACAAACGGGCATGTTAGTAAAGAATGGGATAAATTAGTAGTGTAAAGGAAGAAAATTGATATTTCGCCTGCGATATTGAATAGATTTTTTGGTATACCACGAAATAAACAAAGGATGGATGAGGATTATCCAAATGTCATTTATGTTAGTAAGGAATCCTATCCCTATGAAATGACTCAACACGCATTGGACATACCTCTGGGAAAGGGATTTACATTTGATAGTGAAAGACACTTGAAGTTTGTAGAAATCACTTATTTTAAGGAAATTATGTAGAGTTAGAGTTATATTATAGATGCATGTTTTTATCCAACCAGGTAACACTTTGAAGTGAAGAACTCTAGAGCTACTTTACTTAATAATATAGTGATGAAGGGTTAAATTGATGTTGGAAAGATTATACACGATTTTATGAATTTTGCAATGAAAACCACAAAGAACGAAGAACTACCATTCCTAATTTTGATCACTCAATTGTATAGGCAAGCAGGAGTGGGTTTCGATACTGAGTTTGATGTATTGCTCGAGAAGACAATAAATGATGCGGGAGTACAAAGAATGAAGAAAATGGTAGGATACAATGACTCGGATGATGAAAGAGAATCATTTTCTACGATAAATGCGAGAGAAGCAAGAAGGCAGAACAACAAAGAAAATAAAAGGAAGACAAAAGAAAACGCACGAAAAGCAACAAGATTGATGGCTCGAGTGATTGTGCCAAGTGTTGATACGAGTTTAGCACCATCTTCATCACAGCCTAGGACGAGAGGATTCTTTCGGACCATATTTTCTTCATTTATGTGTAACCAAACGAAAATTCACCAAAATAAAGAAATAATAGCAGCAAACGAGAGGAATTTACAATGTTATCATTATATGTTTGAGAGAATGCATGACAACCGTTTACATGATTCGAGGAAAGCGTCGACATTCCATCTTTGCAATTGCAATTTTCAACTGGGACTTGCAACCCAGTTGATAGTTATGTTTCATAACCTTCTGCAAGAATGGATGAAGATGATGAAGATAACAATGAATTTACTTCTACACACCACCATGTGTAGTTTATTTTCTTTTGTATGAAATGAATGATGAATGATTAAATGTATTGCTCTTGCTTATGAATGAAATATGTTCCCTTTGCATTCCATTCATTTGAAGTTTGTAGAATTACATATTTGTCTATTTCATTACATTTTTTATCACATGTATCGATTCGGTTATGTTTCACGAAGTATATTTGTTTTGTTGGAAACTCAACTTAATTTTACGACCTTGAGGACAAGGTTTGGAATGAGTTCGGGGGTATTTTAGGTAAAACATAACAAGCATAACAAATAAAGCAAGGAAAGAAAAGAAAGTTAAAAGACAATTCAAGAATTAACTCAAAAAGTTCAAAACTTTGGACCTGATATTCAAGTGAGCTGATGAAATTTTTCAAAATTCTTCTGAATTCAAGTTAAGTATGAATTTCATTTTTCTTTATTTTTAGTTAGGAATGTAATGGAATATATATATATATAATAGATTCTTGAATGGAAGTGATATTTTTACTACCTAAGTGAATTCTATGATAGAATGAATCAATTTTTATACCCTTTTTTATTTACTTTACTAGTTGATATATACGCTAGATTGATTGCCTTGTGTTATTCATGAGAATGGTTAGAAGATCAAAATAATAGTGCAAGATGAATAATACAGATTTCTAAGAATCTTATGATACAAAGCTATTAATTAAGTATTTTTATAATATATAAATAAAGTTATTATACCACAACTGAAAGAAGAAATGAGTTAAAAACCAATGAATTTCTATAAGTTAGAAATAATACTTTCTTTGACTTTAGTGGATAGTGAGAAGTATTAACAAGAGTTTACAAATATATAGAGAGTCATATAGATTCCATAGAAAATGGAGCTGAGAATTTATAGTCGGAAAAATGTGAGAATGTCCATACGAAATGGAGTAGGGACTCAAAAGTGAAAAGTAAAAGAAAATAAATATATAAAAAAATTAGGATGAAGTAGAAGAAATGAGATATGAAAAAGATGGATGTTCTTAAACTCTTCAAAGAAAGATTTAGCTCGAGCGGTTGAAGATAGGGTTGAGTGAAGTATTTTTTAATCTAACACATTTCAAACGATATATTAATTGGTATTTTTGCAAAATTCCTATTTATTTTGATTGTGGTGCTATTATAAAGTATTTTCTAAACTTAAAATTAATCTAGTGGTTTTGTGTTTTTGAGATTTTATACTAGTCATCGTAAGCTTGATGGTTGTCGGTGGAGATTGAGAAAACATATATTGTGTATTGGCCTTGGTATTGAACTTTAATGGCCTGTTCGCTTCGCGAATATAGTTGTCATATGTATATGGGATTAAGTTACACATGAGATTGTGGCTTAGGTTAAGTGTTTAGTCCCGATTGGGCCATTTGTTCGGTTGAGTATGTTAAGTTTAGGATTAAGTTTTTAGAGGTTGGTAGAATGAACAAAATTCCCTAAGTAGATATCCACATCGTAGATATGATTAGGGATATCATAAGTCCCTCTCAACTTCAAGATCCAGATGCTTCTGGAAGTATGATGCCTCGTTTGAATTCCTTTCCTGCCTCCGTCGTGACCCCTTCGGCTCCTGCCCCTTATGCGCCTTCATCCTTTCTGTCAAATTAGTCGGTAACAACAAGGAGGACGTTGTGGCGAAGGAGATGCAAATCCCGATGACGCGCCGGGGAGTCCACCGAGTAGCAGAGGCTGGAGAGGGAGAGGGATAGGGAGAAGGAGAACAACACCGATGCAGTGGGGGCATCGACGATGGTGGCGTTCCTGAATTATGTTGTGAGGTGTTTCTTTTCAGCGCGGTGGAGGCATGTGGTGGTGGTGGCATTTTCGAAGGAGCTTTTGTGGTGTTTGATTTGCAGTACAAGGTGGTATTGTCGACGACGACCCTGCCGAGGGGTGTGGGAAGTTTGTGGATGTGGTGGTGGATCCGGATAATGAGGTTTTGTATTGTGCCCATTTGGATGGGAAGCACAGTGTGTCGAACATGAGGAGTAAAAGGGTAGTTTGGTAATGTTTGAAGCCTAAACATTTGGACTAATTAGTGCCACCAAAAATGATGATTTACTTTAGTCACCTGTATTGGGTATTAGATAGTCCCATAGACTAGTTAATCCTCCAAGCGAACGTCAGATTAGCTAGTCCAGTGTGGCTAATCCGGCCTAAGACCATGAAGCGAACAAGCCTTAAGTTTTAAAGGGTATTGCATTAGATGGTTTAGTTATCATTAAGGGATGGTTTGTTTTTTCTAAATCATTCTATTCTATCATAACTTCCATTTACTTATAGGTAATATGTTTTTATTTAAAGATCACTTCTATTTTAAAAACTTATATTATTTAAAGTTAAGATGAATTAGATTGTAATCGGTATATAAAAAAGAGAATATGTTTGAGAATATTTCTTTGCTCGGGACAGTAAAGTACTGAGTTTGGTGGTATTTGATAAGTAAATAAGTAGACATGTTTTATAGTGTAATTTAGGTTGATTTTACATATGAATTATGATATTACACTAGTTATTCTCTTGTTTTTGTGATTTCATGATTTAATTATGAAAAATGAAGAAACGAAAGAAAAATAGCAAGAAGAGCAAAACAGTCAACTAGTGAACAGTGTCAGCAATTTCTCAGCGATATGAAAATACACAGGAATCGATATCTAAATCGGCAGCAGAGAAAAACCAATGAATCATAAGTGAATTGGAGTTTACACTAGGAATTGCCAGATGAATCGGTGGAGCACAAAGAATTATTTCTAGTGATTTTCTTAGTGATTTGTGAACAAATTGGATTCGCCGAGGAATCGATGAGGTCGGTGACGAGTTTTTTTCAGATAAGAATGAAGAATTTGAGTTTATATATGATTTTGTACACTTAGGGAAACTATAAATAAGACCTTCGGGCTTCGAGACTAAGCTCTCTCACTTAGCCCTTAATTAGCCATTATTAGTTTTAAAGTCTTTTCAATTAGGTTTTAGTTTAATTCATTGTTCATTATTTTTGGAGACTCTTTGGAGATTCAAGAGATGTATTTTACATTAACATCATTCAATTATTTGTTTATTGCAATGTTTATTATTAATATGTGTGAGTATTTTATTATTTTAAACAATACTCCGGACATGATTATAAATCGTATATCAATTTAGTCATAATGCAGATTTTATGTGTTTAATGCTTTAAACTGATCACACACGTCAATCACGGATTTAGTATTTCTCTTTTGCGTATTACAACTAATGATTCTTTTTATTGAGTGCATAGTAGCCAATAATTCATCAATTTATTATTCGTATGCATGAATCTCGAGGCTGATCCTAAGAACATAAATTAAAATGTCACTACTTAAAATGACACAGATTTTACACATGCATACACATGCATATTGATTTTTCTTGAGATGTGATTGCACGCATCTCTAGGCATAAAATAATCTCTCAAAATCCATAGTTCAACTTATTCACTTCCTCGAGATCCACACTATGCATATCTCGAGGTGAATCTAATGTTTAATTTAATTTGATTTAAACTATATGGTTCATTTTCATATATTTGTATATATAACAATATATATAAATATAGAGATAGCTATGTATTTCGCGCCTATAAATTCACCACGCGCGCCAACGAGCACTCTCGGGTGTGCACACTATTGTACGTCCAACGCGTTTCACTCTCGACCCCGTGTGTCAATAAGCCCAACCAATTTATTAATTATTTTGAATATATATATATATTTATGTATACAATATATATACACACATTGCGCATTTATTCATGCATTTATTATTTCTTTGTGCGTGTAAACGAGTATACTCGGGAGTGCACACTACTTCAAGACCCATGTGCGTCACCCTTGACCCATGCATGGTATTAACTAACCCATAATTTGTTAATCATTCAATTATAAGTCAATTAATTCAATTATTTTTTATAATAAATAATACAATCCATACAAACATCAAACGGCACGCAAATCTACGAGTTAATGTTAATCAGCTACTTAAGGTAAGAGGTCATAACATATGCTATAAGGACATCCATTTGATGCATATCAAGCCCTTCGAAAACTGCAAGGCTTATAAAGAATCGAAATGAAATTACATCTATAATAGGAGATTATGTTTCCTCATAATCAATGTTAGGTCTTTCTAAGAAACCTTGAGCTACAAGTCTTGCTTTTACCTTGTAATCTCATTTTTTCAATTCTCTTCCATGTAAACACCCATTTATATCCAACAGGCTTCACCCATCTGACGTTTGGAAAATTGATCTAAAAACTTCTGGTTTCTTCTACGAGTTTAGTTCTACTTGGATAGCCTCTTTCCATTTTTCCAATCAGGTCTTTTTCAGCATTCATCCACTTATCGTAGTTCTGAATCATTATCATTTTCACATATATCAAAAGACACGTTAAAAGCAAAGATATCATCATGAACAATATTATTTCGATACCAAGTTTTACCAGAGTTCAAAAAATTTATTGAAATCTCATTATTTATCTTTTCCCTATTTTTCCTTTTTTTCTAGAGGTAATTGTTCCTCGTCAGAATGAACTTGTTCTATCAAATCATTATCAAATGATTCTTATGCTTTCCCATGAGTATTTTGATTTTCATTTATTTTCACTCTTGTTTTCCTCTTTCGAGGAATTGTATTCTTTGAACTAACTGGTCTTCACGCTTTAGGTGTTTTGTTGGTTCTTTTGAATTTTATTACACAAATGCATCAGTTCTAGAAGAACTATTTACAGTTGGAATATGTGATTTTGTCACTTGTTTTGCGTCAGTAATTGCATCAGGTAATTAATTTGCAATTTGTTGCAAATGAATGATCTTTTGAACTTTGAGTTCATACTGATTTATGCGTTGATTATAATGTGATAAGTCGATGTATTCCAAGCAATTTCGCGCCATTCTTTTGAATTGGCTTCTTATCTTCTCCTAATGGTGGGAAAACTACATCATTAAAGTGACAATCAGCAAAACATGCAGTAAATGAATCCCACGTTAGGGGCTCAAGGTATCTTATAATGGTCGATGAGTTAAACCCAACATAAATCTCAAGTTTTTGTTGTGGACTCATGTTAATTCTATTGGGAAGTGGTATAGGAACATACACTACATAACAAAAAAATCTCGTATGAGATATTTGGTTGTTGACCTAAAATGAGTTGTATGGGGGAACGATCATGATATGCAGTAGGCCTATAACAAATGATAGATGTTGCATGAAGGATTGCATGTCCCCAAACTAAAGTTGGTAACTTAGTTCTCATGATTTAGGATCTTGCAATTAATTAGATGCATTCGATCAGAGATTATACCAAACCATCTTGAGTATGCACATGTGGAACATAATGTTTAATGGTAATTTCTATAGACATGCAATAATCTCTAAATGCTTGAGATTGAAATTCTCCATCATTATCAAGACAAATGATACGTCTTAATTGGTTGTCAAGGAATTGTGCTTTTAACTTAATGATTTGAGCTAAAAGTCTAGGAAATGTAACATTACGGGTCGAAGGCAAACAAACATGTGACCACTTAGTTGATACATCTATCAAAACCATGAAATATTTAAATGGTCCACAGTAAGGATGAATAGATCCACATATGTCTCCCTGAATAAGTTCTAAGATAACTGGGGATTCCACAACAATTTTACTTTAGGATGATTTAACTATTAATTTACTTTGAGAACAGCTAGCACAATTATAATCACCAGCTGAAAGTATTTTATGACTCCTTAAAGGATGTACATGCGAATAATCAATTATTCTTCGCATCATTGATGATCCTGGATGACCAAGTCGGTTATGCCATAAAATTAATGTATTTGGATAATCCTATTAATGACAACATTCATCTCGACATGTCTTATATGAGTGAAATATAATTCAGAGGATAAAGTAGGATATTTCTCTAACTCTTATTTTTTCTCATTTTGGAACCAACGTAATATAAATGGATTTTTATTATTTTCCATTCATGATTTCAATATGATATCCATTTTGTCGAATATCTTTAAAACTAAGTAAATTCCTTCGGATTTTTCGGAGTATAAGGAATTGTCAACATGAATTTTTGTACCCCAGGCAACATAATATTTGCTCTTCCCGAGCCATTAATCAAACTAGATATGTCAGATATTGTTTGAACAACATTAGCCTTGACTAAGTTCAAGTTAGAGAAATACTCTATCCTTTTAAGGATTATGTGCGTTATAGCACAATCAACAAGACAAATATCGCTCTTATTTGGTTCATGATTTGAACACATGAGTTGATAGTCTATCTAGATAAATAACATTCGATAAATTAAAAAAAGACATTTATAATAAGAAACTAGTACATAGAAGTTAGAAAGGATAACAAAAACTATTACATAAAATTATAAAAATTGAAAAACATTACATATGATCATTAAAGACACCAAGATTAGTGTTTGGATTAATGTCCGACGAGCCATCTCTGATAGTGAAATTCATGTCAACGATTTTGTCTTTCTCCTTTGAGGAGGATTGATAAAAATCAATAAAATGTTTAGGCTTACGGTATATATGAGTCCAATAGCCTTTTAGACCACTCATGTGACATGGTTGATTATGATTATGAGCATGCCCATTTTCAGTAGTATTTTTTCCATTTTTCTGAGCAGCCTCATTTCTATTCCATTTGTTTTGGAACTTATCACCATGGAATTTATGATATTACTTATCATGATTTTTGCCAATCGATCCTTTCCCTTTTCCACGTCCATGATTTTTATTACGTTGACCATTTTTGTGGTCATATGATGCAACATTTGCTTCATGAATTGAAGCAGACCCAGTTGGACGTGAGTTGTCGTTTTTCAACATAAGCTCATTATTTTTGTTTAGCCACCATGAGACAAGAATTTAATTTCAAGTACTTTCTAAATTGACGCGCTCGATATTGCTGTTGCGACAACAGATTCGAGGCGTGATAAGTACTGATTGTTTTTTCATCATTGCCTCATCGGATATATTTTCTCCACATAGCCTCAAACGAGAGGTAATATTAAACATGTGGAGTTATAATCACTGATTTTTTTGAAATCTTATAGCCTAAGATTCAACCAGTCGTTTTGAGCTTTTGGAAATATCAACGTCTTTTGTTGATCATATTGTTTTTTCAAGCTTAACCACAAGGCGAGAAGATCTCTTACAGTGAGATATTACGGAGATGATAACGAAGGAATATCAATGCTTTCGCACAGTCTTGCATGGACGCTTTATTTTCCTTCTATAATAGTGTTTTTCAAGTCTTTAGCTTGTAGGTGTATCTCGATATCCAGTTGCCATGACAAATAATTGTTGTCAGTGATATCAAGGGCAACAAATTCAAGTTTTTGAAGATTTGCCATGACGTGAGAATATGTAATGGAATTAAAATTGAGTAAATAATTTTTCTCTTATTTATACAAAATAAATAATATACAATTAAATATAAGTTCACGGCTTGATTATTAATACGCAAAATTTACTACTTGTATGAGTTGGTGGGACAACCTCCAGGATGGGCAGCGAGACAAAGTCTGCTTAAAACAATGCCTCCTCGAACGGGATAACCCGTATTCCTTTCAATGTTTAGTTTTAACGGGGACAAGACTTACCTACTATCAACCCAAACTCAATACTATTTGCATTATAAAATCAAGAATATAGCATAACTAATCGTTTATAGTATTGAGAAAAAATTATTTATGTCACATTGACTTTTGATTTCTGATGTAGAAGATCGTCCAAGACGCAACTACAGAGCATACTTTTGCAGTGTCGGTGACGTTACAGTGCATTATGTCTAAATAAAGTATGTATATATAAATGATGCATGTAACAAAAAAAGAAATTAACCATGATAACATGGAATTAAATTAATCTTATCTAAATTAACAAAAATTATACCTTCCTAGCTTTGTCTCTTTAGCAAACTTTCTTGAACTTCAAGATCTCCTTGGTGCAAGAGCAAGATCGTGCTGATAACGCGTTGTAAGAGAAGGAAAGTAGAAGACTAAAAACTACTACTACTACACCAAAATAAAAATAAAAAAACCCTACTACAAATGAGAAGAGAAGAAATGAAAGAGTTGGAATGAGAAGTTTTTCATTCAACTTGGTATGCTCTTTACGAGTGAAGGAACCCCTTAGTCATGATGAGAGTGAGTATACGTCAAAGTTTTATGTCATACAAGATTACAAGTTATACGACTATACATGGACAAGTGAATGTATATTAGAGATGAATACAAGTTACATAGAGTGCACAAGTTATATTCAATGTGGAGGCCATGCTTGGTGTTATAATTCAATGTAAAAATCATGTTTGACAATGTGATTATCTATAAAGCTTGATTAAATGGTCATCCATATCACAACAAAGAATATCAATTCCATATCCTTGATTCGAGTCGACCGAGTTACACGCCTGTTCAGACATCTTTAAACCCCCTAAAAAAAATAAAAAAATAAAAAATAAACCAATTGTGGATAACTTCGTGAAACCATAGCTCTCCCTCTCTCTCTCTGCTCAGCGTTGCGAGGTCTTCAATGGCGACCTCAGCGTTCTCTGCTACAATCGCTCCTCTTCTCCCACTCTGCAATTCATCATCTACCTCTAAACCCAAACTCAGCTCCATCTCTACCCACCACAATGCCCCAGCTCTTCGCTCTCTCAAATTCAACAGCACCACAAGAGTTTTCGCTGCTCCAGAGCTCGTCGACTCCGAAGAGAGCCTAGAACTACCAAATGAAGCTATGGGCGGGCCAGAATCGATAACAATTGAGGTGGGTTTTGCGTTTTTTTTGTGTAGTTAAACTTGTGGGTTTGTTGGCTTAGGTTTGGTTCTAATTAAGGCTTTTGTTTCAATTTTTAGGGTGATGGTCCCGAAGCTCCAGCTACTTCTCGGATTGCTGTTGGTTCTGATGTTGATAAGGTTCGTTAAAAAAAAAAAAAAAACCCAATTTTTGTTTATTTTCTTTTAAGGGGGAATTCGGGTTGTATTGTTTAGCTAGAGTGAGTGCATTTTCCTAATGGGGGGTTTTCTTCCTTGGAAGAACTTCTCTTGAAACCTAATTTGTTATATGTCAATTTTCTGGCACTTGTGCAATCTTAAAACGTCATTTCTTGGATAAGAACTCATCTTGTAGTTGTAGAAATTATTGTTTTACAATTGGGGTTTATTTAAATTCTTCTAAAGATTGGAGAAGCCCTTTTATGTATTGGATGCTAAAGTAAACATTCTATTAATTGGGTTATGTATCAATGTACCATTGTATCATTGTGAAATGATTAAATGGTTTTATTTCTTGGATCGAAAGTCATATTCTACTAGTGGGATTGATTTGAATTCTCCAAAGACTGGAGATGCCCTTTAGAGATGCTAAACATTCTATTAATTGATTTGTTCTTGAGGAAACGATAACTGGTGTTTGGTTTGTTTTTTCTGGTGGTTCTGTGGGGATTAAGATGCCAAACAGCATTCACTAAAACAGCTTATAGTGAATGCTGCTTTGCAAGCCAAACAATTGACTCTTGATTTGAGGTCGCATTAATTGGAAGTCAAGAAATGGTTGCGAAGGCGAACTTGGAATTCATGTGTTGTTGACAGTTAGTGGATGTTTTTTTGGTGGAAACGACCCTTGATAACTAGCTTGGTTGCTATTCACTTGCTTTAGGTTGATTTGAGTCAGTGATTGCTAGGCTACTTTCTAAATAATTTTTAGAAAGTTGAAGAGGCTAATATGAATGACTAAATGACAAAATCTTAATATAATTCATTTCACATAAGGATCTAAAGGCTAAGTAGTATCCTTGAGTATATATTGAATATGTACTATAGTGACTAATAGAAAATTATTGTTACTTAAGGACATATAAATAAATAAATAATAATTTAAGGCCTCTAAATAAATATTTTCTTGGCTGCCCGGACGATGCCTTGACAAGTACTGCCTCGCTTAGGCCAGGGAAATCGCTTCTGGATTGCCTTGGCGCCTTGGAATCCTTGATTTGAATGTAGGAAGGAGTAGCTAAATAAAACCCGAGCCGATAAGAAGGTATTGGCTTGTCTTTGGCTGTGATTGTGAATGTCATGGTTTTTGGACAGGGATTTCCTGTAGGTAAAAGTCAATTCCAGAAATCCTGAGCTAATGTGCTATCTTCCGACTCCATGATTGCCAACTTTGAAGATTTCCTCTTGACGACAGAGTCTAATGTACCTATCAAGACGAATGTATGGTCACATACATATTTTATCTCATTGTCGTTTGCATCGATCCTTGACTAATGTTACTCGGATCCTTCACTCTAACCCAACGTACCCATGTCAAATAACTTGAAACAAGTCTAATACTTTAAAAGATTTGGATGCTTCATTTTAGAAGTTCATTGCGTAAAGAAGTTTAAAAAAAAAAAAAAAGAGAAATAAAATCCTAAGAACATCCTAATGTAAAATAAGATATGAAAAATAAAAGGAAGAATACAGGATTATTGGCTAGCATATGCATATTAATACATATGTCTAAGCATCTGTCTAAATTTTTACACTTTCACTTTCTAGGTAACACACTTATTGCCTCTACGACCATAACACAATTCTTTGTAACTATGCTTGGTTAGTTTGTATGTATCAATTAACATGAGGCCTTTGTTGATGTCTTAACACGTATCTTAATTTTTAATTTTGTGGAGGGAAATCTTGTGTGGTAAGTTCTTTGTATGTTACTTAATGAATGTTATTTAGTGCATTTAACATGTTTTACTCTGTGCAATTCTCTTTCAAGCATTCTTTGTGGTCCTTAGAAATGTATTTTTATATTAAGTATTCCTATGTCATGGTAGTTTGACGTGCATGCTTTTTTGTTTCTTCGTCTCTTCTTTGTTATTATGGCATAAATAGTAAAACATTCAAATTTAGGGGAACAAGTAAAAAAAGAAAGGTAGTTGTCTGGCAAATTGTATGCCAACACTAATACCGTAAATAAGTTACTTGCTATTGACAGAGAGAAATCAAGAATGCATTCTCTCAACTCTCTAACCAACTTCTGTTAGGGAGTGAGAGTTCTTTTATAGATAGAATGGAATTACATGATTGGTACACGTGTCTATTCTAGAATGTTCCGTTAGCTCAATACAATAATGTACTAGCTCACTCAAACTCACACTGAGATGTCAACTATACAATACAGTAATGTACATTATACAGTAATGTACTTAATGGTTCTGACTTACATCCCCCGCTTAAACGAAGGGGGAGCATGGCGAATCCAAGTTTGTGCCTTAGATAGCAGAATCTGGAGAAGGACAATGCCTTTGTAAAACAATCTGCTTTTTGATCATGAGAAGGCACATAGTGAACAGACAAAAGCTTCTTAAGAACCTGATCTCGTATGTAATGGACATCTATCTCTATGTGTTTGGTTCTGGAATGAAACACTAGATTCCTTGCTAATGCTGTTGCACTCATGTTGTCACACCATACCACATGTTGATGTGGAAGAGGAAAACGTAATTCAGAGAGTAAAGACCTCAACCAAGTGATCTCAGAAGCTACCTGAGCAACGGCCCTGTATTCAGACTCAGTGTTGGATCTCGCTACAATAGCCTGCTTCTTCGATTGCCAAGACACCAAGTTTCCACCAAATTAAATGGCATAACCAGTTACAGACTTAAGATCTTCAATAGAAAATGCCCAATCAGCATCAGAGTATCCAATGAGAAGTAACTGAGAACCAAGCTTGAAAACCAAACCACAATGAATGGTCCCTTTGAGATATCCGAGGATTCGCTTAAGTGCTTGCCAATGTGATGTAGCCGGAGCTTGTTGAAATTGACTCAGCCTATTTACAATATATGCTATATCTGGACGAGTGTTAACAACATATTGTAGGCCACCCAAATTGCGCCGATACAGAGTTTGATCATCGAAAGGAGGATCATGATTAGAGGGAACACCTTTCCCTAGTGCAACAGGGGTATGAGCAGGTTTTGCAGAAGACATGCCAGCTTTCAGAAGTAAAGAGTTGATGTAGCTAGACTGAGTGAGAAATAAGCCTAATCATGAATCTCTATGAACTTCGAAGCCAAGAAACATGTTAAGATCTCCAATGTCTTTCAAGGCAAACACACTGTGTAATTGACTGATAAAGGACTGAATTAACTGGGAATTATTGCCTGTAATGATAATATCATCTACATAAACCAACACAAAAAAAGAGCCATTTATGTGAAGAGTAAACAATGATGTATCTGAAAATGCATTTTTAAATCTCCATTCAATCAACTTATATCTCAATTCATCAAACCAAGCTCTTGGAGCTTGTCTTAATCCATGTAATGCCTTATGAAGATGACAAACCATCCCAGAAGTGTTATCTTCAATAAACCCCTCTGGCTGAGTAGTGTAAACCTCCTCCTTCAAATGGCCATTTAGAAAAGCATTATTAATGTCAACTTGTCTAATTGGCCAAACATATGTAACAACAATAGAGAAGATGACTCTGATTGTTGAAGCTTTAACCACTGGACTGTAGGTTTCATCGAAATCTACTCAAGGTACTTGCTTAAATCCTTTGGCAACTAGTCTTGCTTTGTATCTGGTAATAGTCCCATCAGAATTTCTCTTGATTGTAAAAATCCATTCGTTCCCCACAATGTTCTGGTTTGGAGAAGCAGGAACCAAGGACCAAGTATAATTCTTAATGAGTGCCTGATACTCCTTTTGCATAGCTTTTTTTCCAGTGTGGAATAGATAATGCCTGACTTGCAGACTTAGGAATATCTTCAGTAGTTTTAGATACATGAAAAACTTATTGTTTGACGATACCATCTTTCGCCCTTGTGACCATTGGATGTATATTGTGTGGTGGAGGAGGTTGAGTAACATCAACAGGCACATCATACAATGGCTCATGAACAGTTGGTAACACCTCAGCTGCAGGAGTAGGTGAAGGAGGGGAGGTAGCTACTGCTAAACTAGAATTAGATGCAGAATTAGCTGGTGGAGAAGGATTGTCAGTAGTAAATGCATCGGAAGATGGTAGAAGAATAGGTAAAGGAACCATAGGACCAACTTATGGAGTAGGTGTAGAAGCAGATTGTTTAGAAGAGAAAAGAGATGTATAAGGATACTTCTCATTAAACAATACATGTCTCAAAATGTACAGCCTCCCAGCTGAATTCAAGCATTTATAACCTTTGTGTACTGAACTGTAGCCTAAAAATAGGCATTTTTCAGACCTATACTGGTATTTATGAGAATTAAATGACCTTGTGTACAGGAAACAAGCACAACCAAATACTTTCAACATCATGTAATAAGGACAAACCCCATATAGATTTTCATATGGAGAGATACCCTGCAATACTCTCATAGGTAATTTGTTTATCAGAAATACTGTTGTCTCACATGCATCCCACCAAAATGAAACTGGTAACTGGACTTGAGCAAGAAGAGTTAGACTGGTTTCTATAATGTGTCTGTGTTTTCTTTCTACTCTTCCATTCTGTTCATGTGTGTAAGGACAAGGATGTTGAAACAGGATATTCTCCAAAAATGATTTGAAAACTCGATATTCATCTCCCCAGTCAGATTGTACCTTCTTGATTTTAGGAGAGAATTGATTCTCAACTTGTAATTTGAACAACTTGAATATATTCAAAGCTTCAAATTTGTATTTCATGGGATGAATCCAAGTAAATCTTGTACAATCATCTGCAAATGTAATATAGTAATTGAATCCACCATTAGAAGATACATGTGAAGGCCCCCAAAGATCAGTATGTATCTATTCTAATACAGACTTGCTACAAGAATCAGATGTTCCAAATGGAAGGGCATGATGTTTACCCAATGGACATACATAACAAAATTCAACTGGATTACAGGGCATATGTAGACTGAATCTCATAATTTGCTAGAGAGTTTGTGTAGCTTGATGTCCTAACCTCAAATGCCAGATAAATGATGATGGCTTTGTTGACACCACAAAAGCTTTAGTATGTTGTCTTTTTGACAGTGAAACTGGTAACAATGAAGAAGATTTAGAGAACCTGTAGAGTCCTTCATTTAGTACTCCAGAGAACAGTATTTCATTAGTTGAAAAATCCATCACTAAACAATGTCTGTTAGTGAACTCAACCACAACATTATTATCTTTAGCAAGTTGAGATATACTCAGAAGATTTTTCATTATGCTTGGAACACACAATGTATTGTGAAACTTAAGTCTATTATTTGTAGACTTAATATTTGCAGTACTAACATATGTGATAGGTAAAGCATTTCCATTTCCAACTATTAGAGCA
This sequence comes from Stephania cephalantha, assembly GCA_039657325.1. NCBI lineage: Eukaryota > Viridiplantae > Streptophyta > Magnoliopsida > Ranunculales > Menispermaceae > Stephania > Stephania cephalantha. The sequence continues at coordinate 36,562,531 of CM077571.1, forward strand.
TCATTACCTTGGTAAGGAGCACAACCACTCATCTGTGAAGAATCTGGTGTAACATGTGATGTAGCACCACTATCAGCATACCAAGAACCATCAAATATAGATAGTGAATAACCAGTGCCAAATTGACTTTGATTTCCAATGAAATTAGCACTTGGTGCATGGCCACCAAAACCACCTCTCTGATTAGAATTTATGAAGTTCGATCCCTGAGTGTTCTGAGTATTCTGATTACTTTCATTAAATGAAGATGCTCCCATGTAATTCATATCTGACCTATAATAGCAATTTGCAGCCGAATGACCAATTTTGTTACAGATTTGACAAGTTGGTCTAGCATTGTTTGAATGCTTGAAACCTCCTCTTCCTCGTGATCTACTCCTCTATTTGTATTTCCATTGCCTTGTCTACCACCAAATTGCTTCTGAGAATTATAATTCCAATTTCCATTTCCTTGTTTTACTTCAGCAACATTTGCTTGAGTTACTCCTTGAATGCTCATTGAATTAATACCAGAAATGAGTTGAAGAGTTTCAATTTAGCCTCAAAACTCAACAATGTGGACTGCATCTCTGTCCAAGTAAGATCTATCTTGTGTTCTAACACAAAGGTGATAGGAAGATATTCACCATCCAAGCCAGACAAAGTACAAGACATCAATTCACCATCAGTGATCATATCTCCAGCTGTAATCAAATTATCAGCATAATCTTTTATTCCTTAAGAATTCAATCATCTTCATTGAACCTTTTCTTGTATTCCTAATGGTTGTCCTGTTGTACTGAATGTGTGCTCTATTCCTTGCTCCACATAAATCCTCAATCGATTTCCACAGTTCACAAGCAGATTTAGGTTTTTCATCAATAGTTTTCCCAGACACAGATCGAGCAATTGGTGGTTCAATTGTACACATCAACCAAGCATATAACATGGGATCACGAGAATACCAATCTTGATAATCAAGATTTGGTTATCCATTCTTATCAAACTCATTAGGGACAGGAATTTTCCCAAACAAGATATTATCAAGTCTACAACCTCAAGTGCAGGCACAACAATTGATTTCCAAAGTAAGAAATTTGTTTCATCAAGCTTAACTGAAACAAGATGATTCAAGGAATTACCAAACTGAGTGATCAACTATTGTTGAACACTGGATTGGCAGATCTAACTTGATTAGAAGAGGAATCTTCAAGAATCCGATGTGAAGAGCTTCTTTGAGCCTCCATAGATGATTCCCATGAGCTGCCATGGTATATCTTCAACGATCTCCTTCTCCAATGATGAATCACTAGCAATGTAACCTCAATCGATCAAATTCAAAGGCGACGATTAGTTTCTCTTCAGCTCTGATACCATATTGACAGAGAGAAATCAAGAATGCATTCTCTCAACTCTCTAACCAACTTTTGTTAGGGAGTGAGAGTTCTTTTATAGATAGAATAGAATTACATGATTAGTACACGTGTCTATTCTAGAATGTTCAGTTAGCTCAATACAGTAATGTACTAGCTCACTCACACTCTCACTGAGATGTCGACTATACAATACAGTAATGTACATTATACAGTAATGTACTTAATGGTTTTGACTTACCACTTGCAGTGCTTAGAACGAAGTCAATGGTAATAGTAATTCAATTGTTAGATAGGTCTTTTATGCCTTCTATTGTTCTTTGTATATGATTCATGCATAAAATCTTATTTTTGATTGCAGATGTCGCCAAAGCAGAAGATTAGAATCAAGCTCAGGTCTTACTGGGTGCCTTTGATAGAGGACTCATGCAAGCAAATAATGGACGCTGCGAGGACAACAAATGCCAAAACTATGGGTCCTGTGCCCCTCCCTACCAAGAAGAGAGTTTATTGCGTATTAAAATCTCCACATGTGCACAAGGATGCTAGATTCCATTTTGAGATCCGAACGCATCAACGACTCATCGACATTGTCTACCCAACTGCACAGACCATAGATGCTTTGATGCAGCTTGATTTGCCAGCAGGAGTAGATGTGGAGGTCAAACTGTGAGTAACCATTGTCATAGACAGGCTGCCCTTTTTTCATAATTTTTCACTTTATGCTATCATTGCACAAACCATAGATGCTTTGATGCTTTATGCTATCATTTCCCCCAAACCTTTTTTCCTTGTATTTCAAAGTAGTTAACCTTTATGCTGGGAGTGCTCAATCAAGATTATGCTGTTTGCTCTATTCAGATAAAACAAACTAATTAATGTGGCAAATCGCATGTGCACTTTCTTCGTTTTTAGTACTTTTGTTCTTTCATGAAAAAAAAAAAAATAATGTAAATTATCTGTCATCGTTCTTCATAATTAGCTACTTTTTTATTTTCCTAATAGATAGTTAGGCATATGTCTTCCTTTTTTTCTTTGTTTGTCGTTATCAGGGCATCAATTAGTACATACTCGGGCATTTCAATCTTCATAATACACGTAATGTCTCTCATGGGGAAAACTAATTGACTCTCCGATGCCAACTTGAGACTGCGTCTCAAGACTCGCAACAAATCTACCTTTCTCTTCACTGTTTTATGTATAAACAAATTCAACAAGTCTTGAATTCAATCAATACTAAATCAATTAAGCATGGCAACTTACATTCAAGGCTCCTCCCACAAACGCTTCTTCAACAACTCCAACAAATTCTCTGCTTTATCATCCCCTCTCATAACACCCATCAACTCCTCTGTCGATCAAGATAATGAAGAGCGCAAGAAGGTGTGGTCTTGCATTCAAGAAGAAGCCCAATTCGACTCACACCAAGAACCTATCCTAAGCTCCTACTACCACTCCTCAATCCTCTGCCGCCAATCTCTCCACTCCGCACCCTCCACACTCCTCGCATCAAACTCACCACCACACCACCACTCCAGGAACTCTTCTACACCACTCTAGTAAGCGACGCCCGGATCATGGGATCAGTGGTTGCTGACATCACATCCGTCCAACAGAGAGACCCGGCTTGCGTCAGCATGACCCATTGCGACCTCGACTTCAAAGGCTTCCATGCGCTAGTGGCGCACCGGATCGCTCACAAGCTGTGGTTGCAAAATAGAGTGTCCTTGGCTCTGTTGATACAGAGTAGAGCCTCAGAGCTTTTCCCTGCGGACATCCATCCAGCGGCGAGGATAGGACGCGGTGTCATGTTGGATCATGCGACAGGTGTCGTGATCGGAGAGACCGCTGTGGTGGGGAACCACGCGGTGATCATGCATGGGGTGACGTTGGGTGGGACAGGGAAGGAGAGTGGGGACAGGCATCCCAAGATTGGTGATGGGGTGTTGGTGGGTGCAGGGAGTTGTGTTTTGGGGTCTATTTAGGTTGGAAAGGGGGCTTAGATTGGTGCGGGGTCCGTGGTGTTGGTTACGGAGGTGCTACCTGGACTACGGTGGTAGGAAACCCTGGAAGGGTGATTGGAGGGCAAAAGTGTCCTAAAAAGTTGGATGGGGTAACTGAGACCACCCGATTAGTTCCCATTTGTGAGACAAACAGTTGTTAATGTTCCTTAAATACACGTCAATTTACATGCGCACAAACATTGATACTAAAATTAATGAACACTAACAAACTGATTGTCCATTTTAAATGTCCGGAATTAGTCATCCAATCATTTTCCTTTCCGTACCTAATGTAATAATGATTTACGTCACATTGATCAATAAATCTCTTTTACCAATGAACTGGTGGTTTGGTTTGGGATGCATCATGCAGTGACTCAACTTTCAATATGAGGTCGAGAAGGTTGATCAATAAAAGTTTTATTTCTTATCAAAAAGTTATAAGAAAAAGAAAAAAAATCAATAAATCTCATTTTAGCTTTGTGATTAGTTCAACCCCACAATTGTGGAGGCCCATTATAATAATTTGTACAACTTATTTAAAGTATATACGTTCAATTACACTAGTCAATTACATTAGAATCATGAATTTCATAAAAGTTGATTTTTTTAAGTCGTTAGTGTCATGATTTTCAAGATTTTCAATTTCATTAGTTAGAAAATGACTTAAATGACTTAAATGACTTAAATGATGGAAATGTGTTTTCCCGCATGTTTTAGACATGTTTCAAGTGTTCAAACGTGTTTTGGTTGAATATATATTGATTGAGAGGGCATTAAAAGCTCTTATAAGAATATTTACATAAAAGCCACTATCTGTTCATGATTGAAGAAATTTTCCTTTTTGTGAATTAGAAAATCAATTGAATAATGATAATTTATTTTTTAGTGAATATTAAACATATCTTAAGTTTCCAAGTGTGTTTTGAGTGAATCGACACAAGTTTAGAACGAGAAATTTTCCTTTTTGTGAATTAGAAAATCAATTGAATATATATTGATTGAGAGGGCATTAAAAGCTCCTACAAATACTCAAGATCGTCATTGTGTAGATCATCGTTTATTACTTGAGTTTTGTGAGAACGAGAGATTATTATAGTGGTTGTACACATTATCAATTTGACTAATTGATATTGTTTAGGTTGAGCCTACGCGGAGTAAGACATTTAAGTCTTACTGCGATATCGATTCTTGTTTAGTTTTGTTGTATGTTTATTAGTTCATTATTGATTCATTAATCTCCTTAATTTCTCTAGTTTTAAAACTTTAACTCTTTTGGTTAAGTATGTCAAGAAAATTGGTTGTAAAAGTTTAGTATGTGAGGGGTAAATTTAAGATTTTGGGGGTTTTTTGTGACCAAAATTAGTATTATGGACGTTTTATGAAGTTTGACTGTTTTGCCGAGAGTTTGGCTCAATTTTGTGAAAAATCGGATCTAAAATGAGCATCAAAAGTAAAAAGATGTTAAAATAGGGATTTTGAGAATTAATAAATAGAAAGACATTAAGATGTTGAACCAGGCAGCTGAGGGTATATATATATATATAATACACGAAATTTTGATTCTCAAAACCTCGCAATTCATTCTCCTGCTCCTCAATCACCGTACGTTTGACTTCCTTCTGGTTTCTCTTTGTAAATAAGTAAAGTGTTGTGAGGATATCAATTTGAGCTACGTTTCCGCAATGGAAATGAGGGATTCGGCCTGAAATTTGGTAAATCCTCAATTCTTGACATTTCTCTCAATTGAACTTGAATTCTCGCGATCTTTCTATTTCTCTCATGGGGTTTTGATGGGAATTGATAGAAATTGTTGTGAATTGATGTATAGGTTGATTTGTGCTAATTTGGAATAAATCCCACTGGCGTGGGTTAGGATTTTGGTGAATTAAGTTGATGTAATTCAGTCGAGAACTATTTTGAAGATGTTTTTATAGTTGAACTTGATTTACATTGAGATTTTGGATGAACTAATTAGGGAACAGCTAAATGAACCCTACTTTTTTGCTTAGAGGACCCCATTTTGAGTTTTTACTTTGTCGTACCCCACTTTTTACTTAGTGTACCCCACTTTTTTCTCAAAATTTCAAAAATACATTTGTTGTACCTCATTACCACCACCCTCACTCTAACACCCCTTCTGAAGATGTTTCGGACACAAAGAGTCGACATCTCTGAAGAGGTGTTAGAGACACATGACCGAGACCTCTTTAGAGGTGTCGAACACACAGAACCGAGACCTCTAAAGAGGTCTCGGTCGGATTCCTTTGTCACCCACTGAAACTTAGTTATATTTGCAGTTTCAGTCGGAGTTGGCCGATACTTCTTTAAAGGAATCGGTCTGTGTAACCAACACCTCTAAAGAGGTGTCGGCTTTGTAAGTTTGACACCTACGGGGCAATAAGAACGAACAAATTTTTTTTCAAAACTCCTAAAAACACATGAAAATAATAAAAAATAGTGGGTTTTGCTCAAAATCGCGTAATATATTCGATTCCATCAAAACTTTGCACCTAAAATACAAGATTCAACTCCCAAATCAAAGCCCTAAAACAATAATCCCACAAAATACGGACTCAAAAAAGTAAAAAAAAAAAAAAAACCCAAAAACTTCGAAATCAACACTAAAAGAGATGAGGAATGCACCCACGGTGTCGAATCGACGTGGTTTTACTCGATTTCGTGAGATTCGGGTTAGTTGTAAGATTGCGATAGGTGATTGGGGCAGGTAGGGTATGGGTAAGTAAAAACCTTTTTATATGGAGGGGTAGTTGGGTAATTTCACTTGGTGGGGTCCTCTAAGCAAAAACTGGAGTCCGTTTAGTCGCTCCCATTAATTATTGGTTTTTATCCAAAATTGACTCCATAAATTGTGGAGATATTTTGAAATCGATATTGAGTGGTTTCCTGGTGTTTGGGGCTGAGTTTAGAGAATTTAATTGCGAAAATATTGATTTGGAGGAGTTTTGTTAGTTCAAAATTAATAAAGTTTGCCTCATCAACATGCAATATTGGGAAATTCATAACTTCTTCATTTGTGATCCGATTTAAGTGTTTTTCGAGTCTATGGAAAGTAGGAAGTGAGTTCTACAACTTCCTTTTCAGTCAATGTTACAAATCTTGAGGTTTTCAAGGTTAAAAACTTACCCTAAGTTAGCTAGTTAAAAGCTAGCTGAAATTGTTATAAACTATTAATTCTGGAAGTAGTTCACGAATGTACTTTGGCTGCAATTATCGCTGGGTTTCATGATTTGGTTTCACTAGAACTTTGACCCTTACTTTAATTGGATATATAAGGCAGCTATTAGAGCCACGTTCATATCTAGGAACCCCAAAAAATTTAGCTCAAAGTTGGTTGGTAGTAAGAAAACCCTACAGTGATCTTTACTATTATTAAATGACTTTTATACTTGCATTTGTATTATGTATGCATTGCATTTTGCATTGTTATTTATCATGCGTACATGTCATACGGATAGAGTTGCTGTGCTTCAGTTAAGGAGATGGATGAGATACACTCAAAACTAGACGTGATTGCAAGCATCTAAGGCGGGTAATGTCAATTTTGGGAGCATGTATTTGACTCTTAGTACTGTTTTCGTACTATATTTAGAAGTCGACGTCCAGATATAGTTAGGAAACATGAACAGAGGGATTCACGTTTATATATATATATATATATATATATATATATATATATATATATCGTTGATTTATTTAGAAATGCAATTACGTGTCTCCATGTATTCAAACTAACATTTAGTACAGGTCAAAGTAGAAATTTACTTGTCTGACATCCTTGAGTTGTTTTTTATGATGTCAGGTATATGGTACAGAAGGAAAAAAACAAGCGTAGAAATCTATTGATGATTTTCTTTGACTTCTTTTCTTATTATATATTGTTTTTGTTAAGTATTGTGTTTTGAGATTCTCAGGTTGAGAGTAAAGCGTGGTTTGGTTATGAAATTGTTATGAAAAGTTTATGAGACAGTTTAAGAGAACTTTGAGACGGTTTCTAGTTCACTTTGATGTAAATATTGTTTGTGGAGCTGGTAAGACTATAAATGAGTTTTAAGGTTGAAATTTATGGATTTGATGCGAATTTGGTCTTTTAATTCATTTTGATATTACATTGTGAACTATTGTGGAGATGTGAGTGCTTCTAGTCCTTTTCCTAAAGCTGATTTTATAAGATTTTCGACATCGACAACCATTTTTAGAGGAGACTCTGCATATATTTTTGTAAACTATGGAAATCACAACATAATGATTTTCTAAATTGCTTCACATTTGGAGATTGATACCTTGAATATGATTTGAGGATTTTCATTTATCTTGATGACTTTAGATAATTGAGTTCGTTAATTGATCTATTTGATAGATTAAGTTAATCATGTAATGTTAGGGACTTAATGAAATGGGTCCTGATAGAGTTGGTATCAAAGCTACGACTTAGCTCAATCATGGAATTATAAGAAACAATACTAAGGTTGAGTTAGGATTGAGTCGATCGGGAAGTTTGAGTTAAGGGTATAGGGTTTACGTGATCTTGAGGAACAAGGTTCAATAATAAAATATAAAGTGAGTAGTTGTGAAGTAATAAGGAATACTTTGATATCGTGTTATATTTGATATGTATTATTGCATTATCGTCAGATATACGATAAAAAGTTTATTCTCCATATAAGTTCAATACTAAACTTGTGTGAGATAACAAATGAGGTTAAGAAAAGAGAGTTAAAGAGAGAATATAATCAATATACGATAACTAGGCCTAATTCGAAGTGAAATAGACTTGTAAAGTCTAAATTTATGAAATATAATTGTAAGTGGTTCTATATTGAAGTAACTGATGGAGTAAAATAAGTTTAGGTTTATATATATATATATATATATATATATATATTATATATAAATACATATATACACCCATTTATTTTGCATGCCTATAAATTATATGCTCACGCCAACATGTATACTTGGCATGCGCATTATCCCCACGACTCACGCGCGATACCCACGACCTACTCGTGTTGTGACATCCCCTATCCCGATTAGGGAAAATGTCTGGCCCAAAACCCTAATCAAGCCCGCTAATACTTCAAGATTTAACTAGAGCCAGCAACCTCTCCGTCTATACCTGATAAACTCAACCTATATATTCATATCGAAATAATAAATCAAAGTATTGCGCAGCAAAAAATTTAAAACTTTTTCAATATATATAAATATATGAAAATTCAGAGTTTATCAAAACCGAAACCCATATATAAATCATCACAACCCTGTTTATATACATCAAAATAAGTCGAACAGAGTATATAAATACAAGAAGGTTCATTACGTCAAAGAGAAGACATACCCCAGAGCGTCCACATCGATGCCACCGTAGTGCACGACTAGACATCGGCCTCGCCGAACAACGAAACTGATACGATGCTCGACCTCATATGATCTGGTGTGGCAAAAACGTCATGAATCTTTGCTGCTCCGAGATTCGTACCACCGTGAAACTTTTCCGAGTGATGCCGCTAAAACTCGTGGCACTGCCTCACCTGAGTCGTCACTCTAATTCCCGTTTCAGTTGGCGTGCTCAGCATCTCCTCATGTAATTACGAGTTCAACTCGTTCACTCGAACACGTTCACTTTTTGACTTTCAAAGTAACTGTGTCCTCGAGATTCGTGCGATACGAATCTCGAGGCACCGCTTGTCTTGAATCTCACAAATTACGCATCTCGGGGTCGTGCGATATATGCAGCTCATCAGCACTAGCAACCGCGAACCTACAGCCTCACGATCACCTTTCCGAAACGGCGTCGCATTTTCCATAGCCTCGAATCCTCGATATCGTATATATATTATATTACAACAAATATAGCATATCAGAAACATTGCAATTCTCATCACTTCCCAACGATGACTTAAGTCAGGATCATATGGTTCCACTCTAAGTTCAAATGTTCCTACTTCCGCTGGTTTTATGTCTTAATTTCATTGTGCTTTAAATCAAGAGTCGAGTTCTTAAAAAACGTCGGCTCTGATACCAACTGTGACGTTGGTATCACAATGTCTTAAGCCAAGAAATTCTCAAAAACTAGGCTCTGATACCAACTGTGACGTTGATATAACAATGTCTTAAGCCATTAAACTTTCCCCTAGGTTCGCCTGAACCTAAGCTCTGATACCAACTGTGACGGCCCCAATTTCCCATAAAATTGAGCCCCGCCCGGCCTAAGCCCACGTGGACCCCCGAGCCAGTCTCGCAAGGTCAACGCAGGCCTAGTCAGCCTTTCCAATCCATTTTTACAAGTAATTTCCTATAAAATTGAGTTATTAGTATTTTTCAAGATTTAAAAATTTAGCGGAAGCAACTAATACATGAAATAACTCAACAAAAAGATCAGGGAGTTATGCAACCTAATTGTGAAACCCAGTAAATATCATCAGATGAGAGTAAATACAAAATATACAAAAATTTCACCCAGCTATGAAGCCTTCCCTCTGCTACTCGTCACGCTCGCACTCGATCAAACATAAGAATGACGAGCCCAGTAAGTAAATCCATGAGGACATATACACAACATTTCACAATATCCAAAACAACAGTTCACGATATCCAAAGCAGTCGAATTCATGCAAATAGAATGAAAGGAATCAAGAACGCATGAATATACAAGACTGTAACCAATCCATCGATGAGTGATACCAAATAACAAGGAGTCCCGACCAAAAGGTCGTTGAGTCGCGGCAAAAACCAAGCAGACTCGAGTTTAGGGCGAGCCCCATGCCTCCCAACCCTAACCCCTACCGACTATGAGATATCTACGAACCCGGATAAGTGCCCCCAACGTACACTCAATTGGGAGATATCGACAGCGTCCGGATAAGAGCTCATATCGCAGATAAACAGTAACCATGACTCGCTTGCCAATGGACCCCCTCAATCGACAATAATTTCAACGATAGCTATTATCACAAAGCAGTGAACAACAATAAAACTATCTCACAACAGTAAACAACAACAGTTAATGGAGAGAAATAAAATACTGTATAAGTCCATAACTGGTTTACTTACCTCGAGAAATCGCGAACCTCAAAACGTCGCTCGCGTCTCGATTTGCGCACCCGACACCCGACTCTTAAGTCCCTCCATCGCGTCGTCGCGATTTCGTCGAAATCGCGCATCCGATCGGTCGACAACGCGCCATCGCGCCGCCTCGCCGGCGCTGCCGATCACCGGCGCCACCGCCGGCCGATCACCGGCGCCGAGCTCGCGCGCCTTCGCTGCCGATCCGACCCGCTCGTCCGACCCTCCGCGCCGTCCGCGCTGCCGAGCGATCCCGCTGCCGGCGTCATTGGAGCCTCGCCGCTGCCTGCCGTCCAGCCCCTCGCCGGCGTCCACGTCGCCCGCCATCGACTCCCGCTGCACCGCCACCGAGCTGCTGGTTCGATCTCCGCCGCTGCCAACCTCCGCGCTGGCCGTCCGCCACCTTCGCGCTGGCCGTCCGCCACCTTCGCGCTGCCGCTCAGCCACCGCAGCCAGCACCGCCGGCCGGTGCTGCCGGCCGCCTCCGATCTCGCCGTCGTGCTGCTGGGACACTGGCCTTGCGCGATCACCGCCACTGCTCACCTTCCGCGGCCTCCGCGTGGCCGCTGCACCGACGAGCCGGTCGAGCCGCCGCCGACTGGAGCTGGTCCGCCGTGGTCGCGCCGGGAGCCACCGGTCATCATCGTCCTCCCTCTCTTCTTCCTCTCTTTCCATCCTCACCTCCCGATTCTTATCCTCTTCTTTCTTTTCTCTCTTTTTTTTTTTCCTTATATATATTTATATATATAATATATTATATATATATATATATATATATATATATATATACATTTTCTTTTTATCTTTTTGATTTCAAATCAAAAGTGTCCTCGACATTCGTGCAACACGAATCTCGAGACAAACTCAACAACCGAGCAGCACACATCTCGAGGCACCAACCCGCCTCGTTTTAAAAATCTTGATACTCGAGCTACACGCATCACGATGCGTATCCCTCGTCGGCACGCGACTCGAGGCACGTCCTCGTTCGTGTTTCGGCTCACCGAATTCCTCGCATAGTTAGCATATCATCTTAAATTGGATTCGGATATACGTATTTCGACGAGTGGGTCCCACATACGACCTTGACTTGACACGTGGCACAAGTCAAATTTTCGGGCCGTTACAACACCAAACTCCTAAATCTTATCTTTCTCTTTAGTCAAAGCGCCTGGTTGCGAACCTGAAATAGTTAATTTGGGTGAGCGCTCCAACTTACTCAGTAAGTAAGGATCCACACTAATCATCAACATTCCATATAGTAAACAAGAACATCATGCAATAACAATATGCACCAATGATATCTAAAAAGAATATGGAAATCATATAACTGAATACATAATCAAATGCAAAGGAAGATATTTTGGACTATTACACTGTGATTCCCCATTTTTATTTATAAAACTTGGGTCGATTACCCATCGACATCATTAATACGAGTGTTAGACCAACATAATGGCCATTATGATGTCTAGCAAATCGATTAATGTCCAATGGTTCTATCATAAACCCTCTAGTGAATATGTAACCCACGCAACCTATAAACTGAGTAGGAGTTACGTATAGACTGGGAGATCAAACCCAAGTGCTATACAACCTGGTCTCAGGCCTGAAGAGTTACTCTCATGGATCACATTAGACATCATTTTTTGTTCATTAGAAAAACCATCACAGTGTACATTATCCCCCCATTCCATTTCAACAGCTATATGAGTTAAATATACTAAATAGCCAAACAATATTAATAAATAAGCGAATCCGTACTTACCTTGGTTTGAGTCCCCGTCCAATTTCCTAACTTTTTGGGTCTATAACTCCTTCCCGGTTAATCAACACCTATCATAGGCCAATTATACTCTAATCATAACCCCTAAAACAGTCCCTAAAGCTCTCGATAAACCACCCAGTTTTCAATCAGTTCTGCACTGATCTGAGTGTGGGTAACGCGCTACCTGACATGGATAACGCGCTACCTGCATGTCAGATCATCCTCCCAGTACGCATAATGCGTTATGGCTAAAGCCTAGCGCGCTATGCGTACCAGACCTGCACCAGCATCACGATTCTGCTGATTCAATTCGATCCAAAACTCCTCCAAATCGTCCCAAACATTCACAAATTCATCAAAATTGATCCATAAAAGCCTCTAGTGAGGCGAGAAACCATAATTGATCAACAAACGGCTTAAACAACCATAATCCTAGCATCACCCACAATTCCAACTTTGATAAACACTAAAACAAATTATACCTATATGATACTCACGAGTTGTGTGATCGATTAAGCTCCTCAAATAAGCTTGATTATGCACCTCGGACAACTTGTCTCGATTGAAATCAAACCCCCAAACCTTCGTTTCGTTTTGATCAAATGATAAGTTGATAAACATCAACTTTTTGATTTATTTATATATATATATATATATAAATTTTCCTTGAGATACGCGTCGCGTCATTTCGAGATTGATCAAACAATCTATATAATTCCATTTTTTTCTTTTTGATTCTAACATATATTTATATATATCCTTATATATAAATATATATATATAACTCGCGTATCTTTTCGCCAAAAATCCACCGAACATGCTACGTGTAGCCACAAGCGTGCACATTCATGCCACGACTCCCTCGTCGCTCACAGTGTACCGGTATTTCATGACTTATAGTGTATTTTATCAATTATAGGTTTGTGTATATCCCGTTATTATACACAACCTGTTTATATTTAAATTTCACAATCCAAACAAACATAAAACGTCATGCAAACGCACACACACGCTAATTGAGGTACGTCGATCTTAACCTCGAGCCTAACTCGGGTTAATTACTATTTGGATTAGTACTAATTACTAGCTTAAGGTAACAGGTCGTTACAGTCTCCCCAATTTATAACAATTTCATTCTCGAAATTAAAGTAAACATAAAGTTACCTGTATTCTAAAAGAGAAATGGAAATTGCTCCTTCATGTAGGAATCTCAATCCCAAGTTAGTTCCTCATCTCTATGAAATTGCCATTTCACTTTAACCAAAGGAATCTCTTTGGTTCTCAGCCTCTGAATCTTATGATCAAGTATCTGAATCGGTTGCTCATCATAAGATAAGTCTTCTCGAAGATCAAATTCATTCCAATCAATTCTTGGAGTGAATTGAGTATTCGTCTTGCGTAGCATAAATACATGAAAGACATTATGAACTCCTGCAAGCTGAGGAGGTAACTCTAACCTGTAAGCTACAGGACCAATCCTTTCATGTATTATGAACGACCCAATATACCTTGGAGCTAGGTTACCTCTGAACCCAAATCTATATAAAACCTTTATAGGTGAGATTTTCAATAGGACAAAATCATCATTTGAAAACTCCAAAAACTTATGGTGTTTGTCGGCATATCTCTTTTGTTTGAGTTGTGTCGTAGTCAAACGCTGGTGAATCTGTTGTATCCTCTCTGTGTAGTCCTAAATAAACTCTGGCCCTAATAAAACTGTATCTCCAACCTCTGCCCAACACGCCAGTGATCGACAAGGTCGACCATACAATGCCTCAAATGGAGCAATTCTGATACTAGCTTGATAACTATTATTATAAGAGAAGTCAAATAGAGGAATATATTTCTCCTAGTTACATCCAAACTCCAAGACACAAGCTCGAAGCATATCCTCAAGCACCAATATCAATCGCTCAGTCTATCCATCAGTCTGAGGATAGTATGTCATACTGAGGTTAAGTACAGTTCCCAGCTGCCTCTGTAATTCAATCCACAACCTGGATGTGAATCTTGGATCCCTATCCGAAGTAATTGACACTGGAACCCCATGAAATCTCAATACCTCCCGTACGTACACCTCACATAAATGATTTAGAGGATGTCGCATAGAAACTGGTAAGAAATGCGTAGATTTCGTTAATCCGTCAACTACAACCCAAACGGCATCATATTTGCGCTGACTCAGAGGTAGACCGAAAACAAAATCCATCGATATATGTTCCCATTTCCATTCAGGGATAGGCAGCGAATGCAATAACCCTCCAGGTTTCCTATGTTCAGCCTTAACTTGCTGACATATCTCACATCTCTTTACGAACTCAGCAATGTCAGTCTTCATCTCCAGCCACCAATAAACATGTCTCATATCATGATACATTTTAATGTTACCAGGATGAATATAGTAAAGAGATCGATGAGATTCCCGTAACAATTCCTGCCTCAACTGATCTTGAGCTGGAATCTAAATTCTATCCCTGAATCGCAACGCCCCGTCGTTAGAAACTAACCAATCAGGAAGATCTATACTAGCTGCTAACTCCCGATGTGTTACATATTCCTAATCAGCTTTCTGACTATCAACCATCTGCTGAATCATCTCTGGTTCAGCTCAAATATGAGCACAGAAGAACAAATTAGTAGCTTTGGAACTAACTCTTTCAGTTGATGTTGTGCCAGCTAGACTTTCACGAATCATCATCACTGAAGTTTCAAGAAGCCTGAACTTAGAAACTCTGATAGTAGCTACGTTCTCTACGCCTGTTCTTCTCCTACTCAAGGCATCAGCAACCACATTTGCTTTGCTTGGGTGGTTCTCCAAAGTGAAATCATAATCCTGGAGAAACTCAAGCTATTTACGATGTCTCATGCTCAATTCACTCTGAGTAAATAAGTATTTCAGACTCTTATGATCTAAAAATATTGCGAACCTCTCGTCGTACAAATAGTGCCTCCAAATCTTCAATGCAAAAACTACTGCAGCTAACTCAAAATCATGAACTGGATAATTTCTTTCATGAATCTTGAGTTGCCTCGAAGCATAAGCTATAACCATGCCTTCCTGCATCAGCACGCAACCCAAGCATGAATGAGAAGCATCAGTATAAATCACCAACTCTTTCCTTTTTTAGGTAATATAAGAACATGTGTCATAGTCAATCTGTTTTTCAACTCCTTGAAAGCAGTTTTGCACTCATTTGACCATAGAAATTCTACATCTTTTTATGTTAGCCGAGTCACTGGCAGAGCAATATGAGAGAATCCCTCAACAAATCGTCTGTAATAACCCGTTAACCCCAGAAAACTCCAAATCTCTGACACCGTAGTAGGAGTAGGCCAATCCCTGATTGCCTCCACCTTCGCCAGATCGACAGATATACCCTCAGCATTAACCACGTGTCCTAGAGATTTAACCTCTGAAGACCAGAATTCGCACTTACTAAACTTGGCATACTGTCGATTATCCTTCAGAGTCTGCAATGTAACTCTTAGGTGGTGTGAATGCTCTTCCTCAGTCTTCGAATAGATCAAAATATCATCGATAAACATGATGATAAACTGGTCAAGATAGGGTTTAAACACCCTATGCATCAGATCCATGAACATAGCAGGAGCATTAGTGAGCCCAAATGGCATCACAATAAACTCGAATTACCCATAACGAGTACTGAAAGCTGACTTCAAAATATCCTCATTCCTGATTCTCAGTTGATAATAACCAAACCTCAAATCAATCTTCGAGAAATATCTGGCACCCTTCGACTGATCAAACAAATCATCAATCATGGGCAATGAATATTTG
This sequence comes from Stephania cephalantha, assembly GCA_039657325.1. Classification (NCBI taxonomy): domain Eukaryota; kingdom Viridiplantae; phylum Streptophyta; class Magnoliopsida; order Ranunculales; family Menispermaceae; genus Stephania; species Stephania cephalantha. The sequence goes on from CM077571.1 coordinate 36,578,542, forward strand.
TTCCTGATAGTCACCCGGTTCAACTGTCTATAATTGATGCACATTCGTAAGTTTTCGTTCTTCTTCTTCACAAAAAGAACAAGTGCTCCCCATAGTGACATGCTGGGATGAATAAATCCTTTCTAAAGTAACTCCTCGAGCTGAGTCTGCAACTCAGCAATTCCTTCGGCTCCATATGGTACAGAGGAATATATATAGGTTTGGTACTAGGAATAAGATCAATGATGAAGTCAATGACACGTGGCGGTGGTAATCCAGGCAAGTCAGATGAAAAAACTTCTGAAAACTCACAAACCACGGGTATCTCATTAACCTTAAGTTCCTGGCCAAACTCTCCAAACGTAACAATTCCAGCCATAAATTATAAATCTCGAGGTGTAGCTTCCCTTCCACGAGTTACGAATCGTGAAGGATTATAGCCTTTATAAACTATAATTTTATAAAGGTTAGGTATGTGAAAGATCACCGTCTTATGGAAACAATCGATACTAGCATGATACGCTAATAACCAATCCATCCCTAGTAATGTATCAAATTCCAGGAACTCCATTACCCTCAAATCAATTGGAAGTTCGTTCTCTCCCATTTCGACTACTCATCTCTCACATATCAGGTTACGATAAACTTTCTCACTCACTGTTGTGCTAAGAGTAAAAAATGTATCGCCTCTAACAGGTTTCAATTTCAATTCATCAACCATTGCTCCAGCAATAAATGAAACTGTAGAACCAGCATCAATTAAAGTATGCATATCTCGACCACAAATATTTAATATACCTTCCACTAGTCTCCGGTTGACCTCTAGGTATGCCTCTGCCACTACATGTGTCTGTCCTCATGCAAGTGGTGTGGTAGCCTACTGATGTGGCTGGTGGCATAATACTCTCCCTCGCAAAATGTCATGTCTGCCCACACCTGTAGCATATCGTCGATGCCCTCCGGGATAAACTACTGGCCTAAGAAACCTGCTCCGATCCACTCGATTTCGGTGATAACTGCACTCTACCCTTGCTTCTACCTCTAGACTGAGATGGCAGCAACGGTGGTTTGGCTACTGAAGCCTGAGAAACTGGCCAAACGGGTGCACTAACAAATGTTGTTCCCGTAGATCCTGGCGGTATAGTTGTACACACTATACTTCTTTGTCTCTCATTTGGCCTAAAAGAACCAAATTCCTAGGCTCTCTGACTTTCAAGATAATGTGGTACTGGTGTGGTGGTGCAACAACTATTCTAGGTGGTTTTGCTAGAATAGCTGCTTCTACCTCCATCGCACTCTCAAATATAAAAGCGTAGCTAGTGCGAGGATGAGAAGAAACAACAGCCCTAATTTCATAGTTCAGCCCATCAAGAAACAAGTGAACCTTGTTCTCTTCTAGCTCTACCATCTCCGGAGAAAACTCACTCAGCTCAGTGAACCTCCATTTGTACTCCCTAACAGACATCGCTCCCTGCTTTAGTTGAATGAATTCAGTCTTCTTCCTGTTCCTGACTGATTAGAGAAATACTACCAGTAAAATACTATCTGAAACTACGGCCACGTAGTGACAGTCTTCCCTTCTCTTTTTAGGGAATCCCACCATTTCCTTGCAGAGTCTATCAACAAAAAGGTGACCAGTTTAACCTTAAACCGGTCATCAACATCGACAACAACAAAATGTTGCTCCATTTCCAATATCCAGTCCTCAGCTATATTTTCCTTCATAGTGCCATCGAACCTTATAAAATCATATTTCATGAATTCCTTACGAGTTTCGAGAAATACGGCCTTCTCAGAATCCTTTCGCACCTTAGCAGCTATTTCTGGTACTTGAACTTGTGGAAGTACCGACTGAACTGGAGCTGCTACTGTATCAGCTCTTCCCTCAGCTCTGCTAACCTCAAGACTAGTTGTAGGCTATGCCTTAAGTCGCTGTACTGGTGGTCCCATCTGAGCCATCAGCATCGCCATTAACTTAGCCTGAGACTCCATCAACTGTTGCATTTGCTGCTCCATTCTAGATTTCCACTGATCCTCTGTCTCCCTGTTACCCTGTGGTTCTGAACTCTATGATCCCTCCCCTTGATCTTCCATTAGATTATGTGGTCAAAGGAGAGATAAGATCATAAGGTAACATTTAGACAATTCAAGGAAATCATAACTATACAATATATATCAATATGTGCAACAAATAATGTATAATAGTGTTTTCATTTTCATTTTCCCCCAAAACACGATGAAAATCGTTTATCAAACCCTAAGTTTATTCATAACTCAAAACAAATCTCAAAGTCAATAAACTTAGGTTTCGGTACGACAGATTATGCTATCATTCACTTTGAAATCATTCCAAAGAGAAGTAGGGTCCATAACCTAATTCATGATACCATATTGTATCAACATTACCACTTGACTTCTAAAAGATATAAAACTAAGGCTCTAATACCAAGCTATGACATCCCCTATCCCGATTAGGGAAAATGCCCAGCCTGAAACCCTAATCAAGCCCGCTAATCCTGCAAGACTTAACTAGAGCCAGCAGCCTCTTCGTCTATACCTGATAAACTCAACCTGTATATTCATATCGAAATAATAAATCAAAGTATTACGCAGGGGAGAATTTAAAACTTTTTCGATATATACAAATATACGGAAATACAAAGTTTATCAAAACCTGAACCCATATATAAATCAATCCAACCTTGTTTATATACATCAAAATAAGTCAAACATAGTATAAAAATACAAGAAGGTTCATTACGTTAAAGAGAAGGCACGAAACTCCTAAATATTCTTTTTCCCTTTAGTCGAAGCGCCTGGTTGCGAACCTGAAATAGTTAATTTGGATGAGCGCTCCAACTTGCTCAGTAAGTAAGGATCCACACTAATCATCAATATTCTATATAGTAAAGAAGAATATCATGCAATAACAACATGCATAAGTGATATCTAACAAGAATATGGAAATCATATAACTGAATACATAATCAGATGCAAAGAAAGATATTTTGGACTATCACACTGTGATTCCCCATTTTTATTTATAAAACTAGGGTCAATTACCCATCGGCACCATAAATTCAAGTGTTGGACCAACATAATGGATGTTATGATGTCTAGCCAATCGAATAGTGTCCAATAGTTCTATCATGCCTCTTGTGAATATGTAACCTACGCAACCTATAAACTGAGTAGGAGTTACGTATAGACCTGGAGATCAAGCCCAAGTGCTATACAACCTAGTCTCAACCTTAAGGCGTTACTCTCGTGGATCATATTAAACACCGTTTTCTGTTCATTAAAAAAACCATCACAGTGTACATAATCCCCCCCATTCTATTTCAACAGCTATATGAGCTAAATATACTAAATAGACAGGAAATATTGATAAATAAGCGAATTCGTACTTACCTTGGTCTGAGTCCCCGTCCAATTTCCTAACTTTCCGGATCTATAACTCTTTCCTGGTTAATCAACACCTATCATAGACCAATTATAGTTAATATAGGTCCATTATACTCTAATTAGAACCTCTAAAACAGTCCCTAAAGCTCTCGATAAACCACCCAGTTTCCAATTAGTTATGCACTAATCTGGGTGTGGGTAGCACGCTACCTAACATGGATAGCGCGCTACCTGCATGTCAGTTCATCCTCTTTATACACATAGCGCGCTATGGCCAAAGCCTAGCGTGCTATGCGCACCAGACCTGCAACAGCAGCACGCTTTCTACTGATTCAATTCGATCCAAAACTCCTCAAAATCATCCCAAAAATTCACAAATTCATCAAAATTGATCCATAACAACCTCTAGTGATGTGAGAAACCATAATTGATCAATAAACGACTTAAACAACCGTAATCCTAGCATCATCCACAATTCCAACTTTGATAACTACTAAAACAAATTATATCAATATGATGCTCACGAGCTATGTGATCGATTAAGCTCCTCAACTAAGCTTGATTCTGCACCTCGGACAACTTGTCTCGATCGAAATCAAACCCCCAAACCCTCGTTTCGTTTTGATCGAATGATAAGTTGTTAAATGTAACAGCCCATTTCATTAATGTCGTTAATTATCTTGTAATTGCAGACATGGACGCCAGCTCAAATCCAAGTGGACGCCGCGGGTAGGCTAGGACACTCGTCGACCTTGGTACACTGGTTAAATTGTGTGTTGGATGGCTTACTTGAGATGCAATTTATTCAATTATTTGTTAAATACATCGCATGTGCGTATGTTGAATAACGAGAGCGTGCGAGGTTGTGTAATGGGTAGCTGCCTCGAAGTGCGTGCGAACACGAGTATCGAGAGGCGAGATACACGTACACTAGAGAAAACTCAATAAACGTACATAAACATGGATAGGTTATCAAATTGAGATAATTAATGTAACCATAGGCTAATTAAATAAACTTGAACAATAGGCTATGACACACCTCGAAATGCGTGTCGATACGCGAGGCACCGGCTACGGGTAGCTGAGGGTTAGTGTGACCATGAGTTGGTTTAATTTGATAAATAAAACACTAGTCATATGGTTGGATAAGGCTTAATGTAATGTGACATTAATAGAATAAATGAAAGCCTATAGTTTACATTAAATAAAAGGGTCATGAGATGGACATCTAGATTAACATAGTGAGTGGTACTAGATGATGAGTATGCTATTGGAGTCACCAGAGGTATAGGACATCATGCTTGTGAACCGCAAGATATGCCTCGGGATACGTACACACAATTGATTCCAACTAACATATATATATGAGAGTTGGTGGAGTATTTGATCACGACACTCACATAGAATTTCATGCAAACCAGTAGATCAGAGGAAGAAAATAGGATTTGGAGCTGAGAATTCAACAACCTAGGCATCAAACCAAGTAATCTATTTTAGGTAATCATCCTCCTCATCTCCTACACTTTAAATTGAACCCATTTTCTTATGCCTTGGTGGAATTTCGAATTTTCTAATGTATGCACTAAATTGTGATGAAAAGTTTATCAATTTCATGTTGTTAGATCGTCTTATTAGAGGATTGATCATTGGTCTAACTAGAATTTCTAGTTTTGATGAAATTGGAAAGTGCAATGCATGCATGAATTTGTGGAAATTGATGTACATTGATGTCTGGAATGATCTGATTAATGTATTGAAGTTATTTTGATGAGGATAGGGTAATAGACCAGTTAGTGTGGCTAGTTGAGAGGGTTAGGACATAATTCTCGAGTTGAGAATTTTGTCCCAGAGGGCAATTATCAGGCTAATTGGAAGGATTAGCGCGCTAATCGCCTGGGTGAGCAACTATTCTTCGAAATGAAGAATAGTAGTGCGCTAGTTAAATTCCTAGTGCACTAATTCGAGATAGCGCGCCAGGTAGACCTGATTAGCGCGCTAATAACAAATGAAAATGGGAATTTAGGACTGTTTTGGAGATTTTTCACCTAATACATATCTACGCCTTTATAAACAAACTAAACTGGTAAAAACGGACTTCAGGGACTTAGTGGACCAAAGTTCAGTGTCGGGGAGCTTGACAGATCGAGCACGAGAGTCCGAGGAGGTCGGAAAGCGGTGTGAGGTTTGTAAAACCCAACTGAAAAACTATGAGTATTTATTCTGCTTACATGTTGTTTATATCATTCCTTGTTGTTCATTATTCTATTTGGTTACTTGGACTTGGGTTGAGGTTACTCCCCCGGATTTCTTGTTGTGTGTTCATGAGGCACTGGACTGTAGCACGTGTGACCTGACCCTCAGTGAATGGCGACTTGGGCTTGCCTTGGTGCATGTGTCGGTGACTCAGCGGGTTTTGCCAACGCCGCGAGGGACCAAGTGTCGGCCTAGTTGGACGCGACCACTGGTGGGAACTTGGTGACCCGAAGTACAGTCTTGTCCCTCTGGAGCGAACACACATTTGTTAGCTTGTCTGTTGTTTATTCATGCGATGAGCCATTTACAGTTGTCAGTTTATATTTCGCATGTTTATTTGACATCATTTCTTGTATTTCCTTTACTTTATTATCTGAATGCTCAGAGGAGTTCATTGGGGTTTTACTTACTATACTCGTCATTTGTCTTTTTATGATGATTAAGTGCAGATCCTAGTACCAGTAGGGGCAAGGGGATCCTAGGCGACTAAATCTTATTGCCCACTGTCGAAGACCTATTGTATGTGTTTATTTTGATATTTTGTATATTTTGGGTATTGGGGGACTTGAGATAACATCGTACATGTATATATACCTGTTGTGGTAATGTCGCTTATATACAAAGTACTTTTCAGGGTTTTCCACAGTAGGTTTTGCCTTTGAACAATGTTTATCATGCTAAATTACCTTGTTTAAATGGTATTAAGTAAGACTTCCGCTGAATATGTTAACCTTTAAAATACAACCCATTAGTATGGTTAGGATCTCAATAAATTGCCAACTAGGTCACAATTGAAATAGTTAGATTTCCACCGGGAAAGGACGAAGCATATAAGGACAATTTATTAATTTATCGGATAATAAACTTGTGGACACGAATTACGAGACATAAAGAGGACGGGCAGGTGCCGGACACGTGTAGGTTGGTCAGCCGGCAAGGAGTACACGGAGACACGTCACCCTTGGGCGGCAGGGGCCGCCACAATAAACATCAATATTTTTATTTATATATATAGATCTTCCTCGAGATACGTGTCATGTCATTTCCAGATTGATCAAACAATCTATATAATTTCTTTTTTTCTTTTTAATTCCAAGATATATATTTATATTTATATCCTTATATATAAACATATATATAACTTGCGTATTTCTTCGCTAATAAATCCACCGGACATGCCTAAGTGCAGCCACGAGAGTGCACATAGCCACGAGAGTGCACATTCATGCCACCATTCTCTCATCGCTCACAGTGTACCGGTACTTCATGACTTATAGTGTATTTTATCAATTATAGGTTTGTATATATCCTGTTATTATACACAACCTATTTATATTTAAATCTCACAATCCAAACAAACACAAAACGTCATGCAAACACATACACACGCTAATCGAGGTAGGTCGATCTTAACCTTGAGCCTAACTCGGGTTAATTACTATTTGGATTAGTATTAATTACTAGCTTAAGATAACAGGTTGTTACACGTGTCACTAGGTGCACCAACAATATATTAATTATCTATTTTTTTACTGTAGGCTTAATATTAATTCACATTAATATACTATAGTTCCTTTAAATGATTTACACACCAAACAAACACAATATATCATTATAATCGCACACACGCTAATTAAGACAAATCAGGCTTAACCACGACCTAACTCGAATTAATTAAGATTTGTATTACTACTAATCATTTCGTCAAGGACACATGTCGTTACAGCGCGGGCCACAATGGGGACTAAAGTTTTGAGGGTGTTTGTATACGGTTGTAAGTGGCGCTGTGGATTAAGGCAACAATGCGGGCTACATCGCAATGCGAAAAATCAGGATATGAAATCAAAAGCGAATATTCTCCAAATCTGGGCAGTTTTAGGATTTCTAGTTTAAATCGGAACTCGAATTTTCTTGTTTTTACCTTTTGCTTTTGAAAGAACTTGAAGAAACTTGGTGTTTACTAGGTATATGTCGAATTAACTCCATTGATCTAAGCCTGAAGTGGATCATATGAAGTCCTTTTGCATTGTAACCGCATTGTGAGATCTACTTTGATTTAATTTATTGCTTTTTCATTGTCTTCTATTCTTTTGGTATTGTTTGATTGTTAGGGTTAAGCTTAGATATATTGTAAAGGGCCTTTGCATGTTTCTAAGTGGAAACCTTTTGCCAGTGAGTTGACTTCATACAAAATCGTGTACGAAATCTCACACCATTGGCATTTTGATCATATCGACTGATTTGTACCATTTCGAGACTAGTCAAATGCCTTAAGGATCTAGGCTAAATCGGACGCACCTGTCTAGGTGTAGTGTCTTCGCAAAACCTAAAATAGTCATCGCATTAAGCACTCGGACATGTGTCTAGGGTAATGCTAATTGATTAAGGAAGTAGTTAGCGGTCGTACCATAGCTATCGATTAGTAGAAGACTAGGAATCAGGACGCGTGTTTAGTTCTATATGTAGCTACACTAGGATATGGTTAATAAGCACACACTTGTGTAGATCGATGACCAATGGACTTGTTACACGCCAATTGATGGAGTATGAGATGCCACAGGTTTAGGTTGCTTTTTTACTTGAATTAATTAGCAAATCACTTTCATCCTCTAGTTCATAATCATTCTCATAAATCATTTTTAAAATCCCTGTTTTTTCCCTTTTGTTTTACAAACTTAAGCTAGAACTCTTGGTCTTCATGAATTGACCCCGTGCTTGCCGCTACTATAATTAATGTAGTAATTGGTAATCTTTTCGGGATTATCTTTGACGCTTTGCACGTCATGATTTAAGGAGAAAAAGTGAATATTATACCAAGAATATCGTTTAAGATAGACTATTTAAAAATAATTCGATCTATATATAAAATAGGCTTGTATGTTATCATTGCTTGATGTGTGGCGAGAAATGAAAGCATTTTCTATGGTTGTACATGAGTATCAGAGATTGTTTCATTTACTTGTCCTTTAAATAAAAACTGTCAATCTCATAAAGCCTGTGTGAACAAGCAAAAACCCAAAAAGGGAAAAAATTACAAAAATACAATAATTTTAGTTTAAATGAGTAAAATGATGGTGATTTTTTTTTATTTCGAAAAATAGGCAATGTCGCCCTTTCAAAAGGCGCTATCACTTGGGTGGGTTTTTCCGGTGACGTGGACACACGAATAACGCCTTTTCAAAAGGCGCTATTCATGTGTCCGGTCCACGTAGGCCAGCCTTACACTGATAGCGCATTTTCAAAAGGCGCTATCAGTGTAAGGCTGGCCTACGTGGACATGTTTACACTGATAGCGCCTTTTGAAAGGGCGCTATCAGTGTAAACGTCCACGTGGGCTAACCACGTGGACTTGGCCCGAACGGATAGCGCCTTTTGAAAGGGCGCTATTCGTTCGGCCTATGTCCACTTGGAACCACGTGGACATGGGCAGTCGGGGTACACAGATAGCGCCTTTTCAAAAGGCGCTATCTGTGTACCCTACCTTCGTCTTCCCGAAACAGGGACGCAAAGAATATATTCTCTGTGTCCCTGTTTCGGGTAGGAGGGTGCAGGGGCTATAGTTTAGGGTAGTAGGGTAGGTTACGGGTGTGTTGTAGGGGGGTGCGTCGGGTATTTAAGGAGGGGAGGGGGCAGAGGACCGGTTGAAGGAGAAACAGTGGAGAAGGAGGCCAGAGAGAGGAGGCGACGGGTCGGGATTTGGCGAGAGAGACGTGGGGTTGTCGACCAGAGGTGGAGAAGGAGGAGAGGGAGTTGACGGAGCAGAGAGAGAAGAGCGAGAGGAGACGCAGAGCCGACAGCGAGGAGCAAGCGAGGGAGCAATGGGAGGAAACTAGCGCGCGATGAAAGCGAAGAAGAAGAATAGAGAATAAGGAGGTTAGTTTTGTTTCGTTTAGTTTAGTTTAGTAGTTTAGTTAATCGTCTTTAGGTAGTTACTTTTGTTAGTTAAATTAGTTTAGTTTAGGTTTTTATGTTAGTTAGTGTAGTTTAAGTAGTTAGGTTAGTTTAGTTTAGGTAGTTAGTTTAGTTAGTTAAGTGTAGGTAGTTAGGTTAGGTTTGTTTAGTTCAGTTTAGTTTAGTTTAATTAATCGACTTTAGGTAGTTAGTTTAGTTAGTTTAATAAGTTTAGTTAGTTAAGTTAGTTTAGTTTAGGTATTTAGGTCAGTTTTGGTTAGTTAGTTTAGTTTATGTAGTTTGGTTAGTTTAGTTTAGGTAGTTAGTTTAGTTAGTTTAGTTAGTTAAGTTAGTTTAGTTTAGGTATTTAGGTTAGTTTAGGTTAGTTAGTTTAGTTTAGGTAGTTTGGTTAGTTTAGTTTAAGTAGTTTGTTTACTTAGTTAAGTTTAGGTAGTTAGGTTAGGTTAGTTGCAAGAGATGTTTGCAAAATTCGTTGGTTGGCAGTGAACTTGGTTGAATCAAGAATTCCACGATATTTTTACGAAGCGAAGATTTCACGTACGATATGTACATGGAGTGGATTTAAGGTGTAGGAGTGCAAGGATTTTGAAAACTTGTTTGTGCATTTCAAGGCGTTATGTGTGCTAGATTTGAGGTAGTTACGTTAGGTTAGGTTAGTTAGTTTAGTTTAAGTAGTTTAGTTTAGTTAATTTAGTTTAGCTAGTTAGGTAAGTTAGGTTAGGTTAGTTGAGTTTAGTTTAGGTAGTTAGGTAAGGTTAGTTTAGGTTAGGTTAGGTTAGTTGAGTTTAGTTTAAGACGCTTTATATGTTTAAAGGTTTACTTTGGTATTTAGTTAGTTATGTTTGGTTAGTTTAGTTCAGTTTTGTTGTTCAGTTAGTATAGGTTAGTATAGTTTAGGTTGTTAATTTAGTTTGTTTAGTTTGGTTGACTCTTATGATTTTGTTAAACTATGCGCGTTAAACCGTGTTATTGTTCTCATTTGTCCTTCAATATATCGATATGGAGAACAAATTTTACTAATGTTGATATATTTTTAGTGCATTTAAAGAAACTAACGAAAAAAAAAATTTGTTGCAGGATTGTTAAATTGAAGACAAAAAGAGGAGGAGAATAGTAAGTTTACAAATTTAATATTTGCATAATTATTTATTTGGTTTTGTTATAATTTACATGATATATAGTGACATAGGTATTGTGTTTTGAAAAATGGTTGATATAAATTTTTTAATGGAATGTGTGCTTAAATCCCCCATATTTCAATAAAATTTTTGACTAAAATTTTAAAATGAAAACCGTTCTCCTAATGAACCAGTTCAGTAGGTTTGATCGTTTGGATTTAAGGTGTAAGAGTTATTACACAGAACATGTGAGTGCAAACAAATGAGTATGCTCTGTAGTTGCGCTGTTATTGCGATCTTCTACATCAAAAAGTTCGATAGCGCTTTAACTTCCGTTAGTAATCAACCAGTTCACTTAACATATTTGTGCATTTGTGTGTAATCCTTTTACATCAATATTCAATAACTTGTGTAGGTCATGGAACATAGGAACATCCCTTTTCTATTCTATGTGTACTGTGAAATTGTTAATGGTTTAAATGGCGTCGCGTACAACGCACCCCCATCAGCAGCGGTGTTGATGGTTAAGTTTGGGACGAGTGGTTGCTCTATGATGGATGACGTGTGTAACGCGTTCAATATCTCATCTACGGAGACTCTAGTTCAGATGAATTATCGCCAATTATTTCGTCCATGTGTTGCTGCATGATATGACACACTTCGACTTGATGTGAGATACGGTGGCCAATTTACCAATAATTGCAACGGCAGATATATATTTGACATTTGAGTCAATCGACTCAGTTCAAAATCGTACGGCTCATTCGCAAGTTCGTGATGAACGTGTCGGCACGCCAGACACAACATTAATGATGGAAAGGTTGCACATGCAATCCCCACAAGGTGAAGATATTAATGCATGTAATGATGATGAAGTTAACGAGGACGCCAATAATGAAATTGATGAGGACATACGTCCCAACGAAAATGCTCAAGCAGCTGTAGATTGGGATAACGTCAATGTTTGCACGGATGATCCAAGATATGAACCTCCGGGTGCGGAAAATGTGGAAGATGATGAGCAATTTGCTATCGATGAAGAGATTTTGTTGGAGGAAGCAAGTGATGATGAAGTTCACCAACCAATACCGGTATATAACGAAATCGATTGGGAGGTGGCTAATTCCACTACGACCCAACATTCCCATCAACGAACTGGGGAGGACATGTCTAATTTCGATTTGGAGATAGGGATGTACTTTGACAATAAAAAAGACTTACAACATGCCGTCAAAGTGTGGCATGTTAATAGACATTGTCAATATCATGTGATGGAATCGACTACAACTACATGGGCGATTAAGTGCAGAAGTGCGCAAGACGGGTGTATGTGGCGTCTTCGTGCTTGTTTGTGAAAGAAAACACAATTATGGGAGGTAACACAGTTAGACGTACCGCACACGTGTATTAATCCCGACGTAGAACGCGGTCATGCCCAACTTGACGCCAACATGCTTGCGCGAGAGATCCAAAGCATCGTCAAGAGCGATCAAGCAATCACTATCAAAGCATTAGTACAAATAATAAAGGGGAAATACGGACACGAAGTCAACTACAAGCGAATGTGGGATGCCAAAAGGAAGGCGATTGCATGTGCATTTGGAGATTGGGATGAGTCATATTACCAAGATGGTTGGCGGCTGTGAGGAGTAAGAGTCCGGGGACAAGAATTGAGTGGTCACATAGACAATGGGCTGCTGATGAGATAAGAACTGCGTCTCCTCAATTTCGTCGTGTGTTTTTTGCATTTGAAGCATCAATACATTCTTTCAAGTTTTGCAGGCCTCTACTTCAGATTGACGCGACATTCTTATATGAGAAATACAGTGGGAAGCTAATGATTGCGATCTCTGTTGATGGTAACGGACACATGTTACCGGTTGCATTTGCCGTTGCGGAAACCGAATCAACTGATTCATGGGGGTGGTTTTTGAGGATGTTGCGCAAACACGTGACAGATAGAGAATGAGTTTGCGTTATTTCTGATCGTCACCCTGGCATTTTGGAGGCGGTCAACACCCCGAGCAACGGTTTTTGTCCCCCAAAAGGGTACCACCGTTATTGCTTGCGACACTTGCTTAGTAATTTCGGCACCCGGTTAAAAAATGACCCCTTCAAAAAACTTCTTGGTCGAGCAGCTGCTCAACATCAAGAACAAAAATTTAATGCGTGCATGGAGCGTTTTGCATACTTATCATCACGAATGCCTCAATGTCTGTAATATGTCAATGCCATCCCCAAAGAACTATGGACTCAATCGCACGACAGAGGCATGCGGTACGGATGAATGAATTCTAATGGTGTTGGTATGTATGAAATGCAAGTTATGTTTTGCACTCAAATACACACAGTTATTGTTGAAGTAATATTACTTACACGAATGTTATCGTCAATTGCAGAGTGTTTTAACGGTGTATTGAAGGGGGCTCGATTCTTGCCAATAATAGCGATGACTCGGATGATTTACTACAGATTGGTGACATACCACAATCAACACAACCAGGAAATCAATGAAATAATCTCAAACGGACAATCGTACACGAAATATGTCATGGATAAACTCACGAAAAATGAAAAATCCGCAAGGAGGCATCAAGTCACTTTGATCAATCGCGACATTGGTCAGTTCGAAGTGCAGACTGGAAGACATGGAAATGGCATGCATAAAGGCAACAACACCCAAGTCGTCATCCTTAAGGACCGGGTGTGCAGTTGCAATAAATGGCAATCGTTTGGTTTACCTTGCTCACACGTGTTAGCTGCATGTGCCTTTATTCGAGTGAGCTACGCGCAATTCATTGAGCCATACTATAGGATAGTGTGTACGCACAATGTTACTCCTACAATTTCAAGGCCATCCCAGATGAGAAATATTGGCCGACTTTCGGGACGAAGATCATACCCAACCCAAAGTGCAGACGTGGCCGAGGGAGACCAAAGGGAACGCGAAGACATAACGAGATGGATCTTCCTAATGTATCGAGGCCTTTACGATGTGGCATATGTCATTAAGAATGGCATAGAAGAACAACATGTCCAAATAAAGACCGCGAACGAGTCCCTACTAGGAAGAACCGGTGTGGCATTTGTCGTTCAGAAGGACATAACAAAAAAAATTGTCCAAGCAGATATCAACTTTCCAATGAAGGGCACTAGTCGATTTTGTATATTGTTTGTCATGACTTAAGTTTGTTAGCGCTATTGATTTGGAGCGTTTAAGCATTCGTTATTGTTTGAACATATATGAAAGAGTTATCGTTTGGTTCCGAACAACACGATTAATTATTTTTATATCTTTCATTTGTAGTTGTACAACAATGGATCCAGGTCCATCAGATCCTTCTCTTTTGTAACTCCAATCTACACACAGATCAGCGCGAACCTGGAGGGGTGAGGTAAACTTTTTTACATGTATACGTCAAATGTTATAGCATAAACGTATAAAATATATAAATTAATACATTATCAATTAAAAGGTGTACGAAACATTGCGCGTATGTTGAAGACGTGGGGTCGTTGATCGAACGGTGCAGTATCATTCGAGGATGATCTCATATCTTCTTCCAGTGGGTTCTATGGGATTTCCCACTTAGCATTTTTCAGCCTTGATTGGGCTTTGATTACTTCATTCGTAGAGAGATGGCGCCCTGAGACGCATACATTTCACATGCATTGTGGGGAGTGCACAATTACACTCCAAGACGTGCAGATACAACTCAGCTTACCTATCGAAGGTATGCCTGTGACGGGAACGACAAATACAGACTATGCTGATGTGTGCGAGAGGCTACTTGGTCGAACTCCTGTTGGAGATGACATTATTGGTTGTAAACATAAAGTCGAGTGGCTTGAACGTAACGTACCAGCTATAGATGATAGCGATGAGGAGTCGGTGCAACGTTATGTTCGATCGTACATACTACAACTTATCGGTGGTTGTCTATTCGCCGACAAGTCCAATCGATTCGTATATTTGATGTTTCTACCATTGCTAGAGGATTTCCAATTAGCCGGACAGTATAGTTGGGGGAGTGCATGTTTGGCTTATTTGTACAGGGAGTTGTGTCGCGGATCTCGCGCAGGGGCACATGAGGTTGCAGCCGCCTCAATTCTTGTACAACTGTGGGCATGAGATAAATTTCCATTCATAGCACCACGGCGCCTGCGTGTTTCTAGAGTTCGACCGCGAACAGTGGATGGAGAACATATGCTTATGGACGTTCCATTTGGATACAGGTAATACAAATATTTTTTCTTAATTTCTTTAACATTTAGTCCATTTTCATTTTTCATAATTTATTGTTTCATATATAGATGGCTCGATGCATTTTCGGTTACACAGAATGCGACGCACGTCGTATCAACTTACCGTGATGCACTCGACTCACAAAATGAGGATGATGTAGTATTGCAACCATATGCTGAAGTCATGGTTCTCGGATACTGTACTGACGGTCACAGTAGTTGGCTTTCGACGTGTCCCCTAATTTGTTTCCACATAGTCGAGTGGCATCGACCAGAAAGGGTTATGAGACAATTCGGAATGATACAAGTGGTGCCACCAAATTGTGCTTACGACACCCGACTGCACCGCATCGAATTACGTGGACGCCATCAAGAAAATTGGGTGACTTTTCACGCAATCTTTATACGCATGTGGGAAAATCGTGGCGACAACATTTTCACGGCGGCACAAGATGAAGGGCACGATCATCAAGACTACATGACTTGGTATCGCTCAGTCACTAGAAGATTCATTGGACACGACGGGGCTTTACGTGACTATTCGGTAAACTTGAAACTCTTACTTTCTCTCGAACAACTAATATCTTATATTGCGTGCTTTGAACTCATATTTTTATATCAGTGTAACTTGGTGCATCGACTGAGGCGAGTGTTTATTGAGGACGGGTACGAGCAAGGTCTTGCTGCGCTTGATGAAGGGATTAAAATTTTAGATGAAGATGAAAGGCAAAGGTCTATTATATGGAATGACGGAATTGATGTCGAACAAGACATAAATGAGGATAATGAAGAAGAGGATCAGGGCGAAGCAAATAGAGAGGTGAGAAGAAGAAGAACACGACCAGAGACTGTGGGGGAAAACACCAGACGTCCTCGTCCACCACGTCCATCTAGTCAGGCTGAGATTGCTGCAGAGAGTAGCAGACGTTCCCCTCCAGCACGTTCATCTCGTCTGAGAGCGAGTAGAACAGAGATTGTTGGCTATAGTAGCCAACGATCATCCCCACCAAGTCATTCTTCTAATGGGTACATTCCTGTACCGTCCACAATGCAACCAGAACCTCAAATGTTTGTACCCAGACCGACGATCATGAATCTTCCTCCTTACCATTTTGATCCTTATGCACCCGGGCCATCGTCTTCATATGTGGACCGTGGAATGCCTAGACATCAAATGTATCCGTCAATGCCTAAATACATGCCGAGTCAATATACTCCACCATGTTATAATTACAATATGTCATATGGTGGAGATGGCTCATTCATGAACTTGTTAACCATGCCGCAGCCTCATGTTCCTTTCCCCCAACCGCATACAGGAAGCCACTATTTTGAGATGGTTCAACCTCCTATTTTTGGGAGCATCAGTAGCAGAGGTGAGTCGAGTGAAGCACCAGAGGAACAACATCATCGACTCGACGCCATTCATTGCAAGATCAGCAACCTCAACAACCTCAACCGGATGTACAAACAAATCGTCCAACTAGACATAGAGTACGTTCGGTTTGCATCACCGAGCAACAACGTCAACGTAACCGTCGTAATAGACCTGCATGATGAGTTTTCTTGATGACATGGTGATTTTTTTCAGCTTATATCTTGGGTGAACGAAGTTGATGTATACAACCTTCTTATGGAATAAACTTATTTCTCAACATATGATTGTTGTTTTAATTTTAAGCTCTCGACAAAAAAATAACGTGGTTTTGCCCTACAATTATTTTATTTTTCGTTTCTCTACTATTCGTCACGACATAAAAGTAACACAAACGTTTAAAATATGAGTTGCATGCTTACTATGGGTTGCACGGGTTGTGTGCCTCGCGATACGTGCATGACGTTTGCATGGGGTCCATGGTCTGTAGTGGATATGCATAGCTGGCCCACCTCGACATACGTGCGTGGCGTTTCCATGTGTTGTCAACCAGGAGATACTTGTGTGGCGTTGGCATTGGCTTTATCACCTCGAGACACGTGCGTGACGTTTGCATGAGTTGCACGAGGTTGCATGGGTCGCCCACCTCGACAGACGTGCCTGCCATTTCCATGAAATCTCCACCTCGTCATACATGGGTGAAGTTTTCATGGGTTGTCCACGTCGATATGAGTGCGCGTTGTTTACATTGGTTGTCTTCCTCGAGATACGCGAGTGACGCGGGTCTACGCGGGTCGTCTATCTCCATATGCACATGTCGTTCATAGGGCGAAATTTTTGTATAGATATCTCATTTTCAAAAGGAGTCATCCATAGAGTGTATAGTTTTGTATAGATAGCTCATTTTCAAAAGGAGCTATCTATACAATTCCTTAGTCCACCTCACCACCACCTCACCACCATGTTTTGTATAGATAGCTCCTTTTCAAAAGGAGCTATCTATACAATTGCCTTCCACCTCACCACCATGCATGCCGCCTCATCGGTGATAACTCCTTTTCAAAAGGAGTTATCACCTACTTTTGGAATTTCAAAGTAAAGTTCCATATTTTGGGAAATAAATTGTATTTCCACCCCACTTTTGGAAAAACACCCCAAAAAGGTGTAAACAAAAGACATAAAGCATCATTTGGTCCATGAACTTTCAAGTTTTTATTGATTTGATTGTCAAACTTTCATCAATTCACTTTTGGTCTCTAAATTTTTATTTTACTCAAGTTGTCATCATTTTGTTAAGTTTGGAGAACAACGGTCACTAACAAAACGCTTCACGAGCAATTCACGGGCAGTTCATAACTGATTCATCAACTCAAAAAATCTATTGTGAATCATTTCGTTAGTAATCATTGCTCTCCACACTTAATAAAAAGACCAAAAGTAAAGTGAAATGAAACTTTGGGGATCAAAAGTGAACTGATGAAAGTTTGAGGATCAAATTAACAAAAGCTTGAAAGTAAGGACCAAACCATATTTTATGCCTCATCAAAAGGAGTTGAATTGCACTATTGGGACCCCTTTTGATGATGATTGGTTCATAATTATAACTTATGTTTGTTGATTCTCCTTCACGGACTAAACTATAAAAAGCATCTAGAAGTAGTGTAACTCCAAGATGAATTCATAGATAAATTCATATGAGATTTACTTAAAAACACAAGAAGTAATCTCTGCAAGCTCTCTTTGCCATGGAACATTGGAGTAACGCCGAGTGTTTTGAGCCAGAGAGGTTCCAAGGAAATTCCACTGATTAGAAGGGAACTAACTTTGAGTACATCCCGTTTGGAGCTGGAAGAAGGATTTGTCCAGGCATACAGTTTGGTGTTTGCAACGTTGAGCTTGCACTTGCTCAATTGTTATACCACTTTGATTGGAAACCAACAAATGGAAGGAAATTAGAAGATATAGACATGACCGAAGACTTTGGTGCGACTGTCAGAATAAGAGATGGCTTGCACTTAGGCCTTGTTTGGTTAGGGGTGGAGTTATTTATCGGGAGATAACTTACTGGGAGTTGGGAACTAATCTTGTTTGGTTGCCCAACTTGCCTGCAAGTTATCTCCCAACTTACACCCTAGGGTGTCAAATATCTCCGCACCCCCCAGGAAGTTATACCTTAGGGTGTCAGATATCTCCCCACCCCCCAAGAAGTTATCTCCCAGGAGTTGTTGACACAATTACCCCTATTAATGACTCATTTATTACCCATTTCTCTCTTGTTTGAAGGCTATTATTGTTTAAAAATTTGAAACTTCTCTACAAGTTTAAAGTTGAACCAAACGTGAAAATATTAACTCAAAGGAGACAACTTCCAACTAACACTGTAAGTTAGCAAAAATGAACCAAACGAGGCCTTAATCCCTATCCTTTACAGGACTTAGCTGAATTGAGTAAGAAAAATGTGAGAAAATATAAATGTAAGCTTTCTTCTTCTTCTTTTTTATTCGATGCTTTTAGTGGGTTTCGAAAACTATCACTACCAAAAAAAGATGCAAATAGCGAAGGGGAATAGCGCGTTGCTATTCCTCGTCGCTATTTAGCGACGGGTCAGCGATGGTCCCCGTCGCTGACCCGTTGACAAAAATAGCGACGGGGGTAGCGACGGCCCCCTCGTCGTTATTTTCTGGGCGGGAAAACTCCCGCCCAGGACCAGATTTACTCAGCCACGTGGCGAAGAGAATGACACGTGGCATGAAACGAGGGGGCCACGTGTAAAAACAGCGATCGGAATACCCCGTCGCTAATCCTGTCACTAATCTTGAAAATAAGATCCAGACCAAAACCCTCTCTCTTCCTCTCTGGTTTTTCATCTCCGCCTCTCCTCTCCTCTCGATCATCTCCTCTCCCTCAACGTGATCATCTCCTTCACCGTGACCATCTCCCTCACCGTGACCCTCTCCTCTCTTTTCCTTCCTCCTCCGCCTCTACGCCTCCGCCGCTGCCTCCGCCTCCGCCTCGTCACAGCCCCCCGACTCCCATCTCCTTCTTGATTTGGGATTTAGGTATAATGTTTTATTTATTTATATATTCTGTTTTTTTATAGTTGTTTTTTTATGTTTTTTGTTATAATGAAAATTTGGAATAAATTTTGTAAATATATGCATGTTAAATTAAAAAATGTAATGGTTTGATTAAAAACTTGTAATTTTGTATTTTATGTTGGAATAAATTTTTGGAAAATAAAATTTGTATTTCATGTATTTTTAAGTGAATAAAATTTGTTAAATTGATCAAAATGTTGCAATATATTATGTATGTTGATATTTAATATTTATTTATTTTTGTGACAAATAAAAAACATGCTTGTGATTTGAGTTTAATTTTTTTTTATTTGTGATGTTTATTGTATGTTTTTTTTAGTATTGATATATATGTACTTATTTTGTAATGTTTTAGTATTAAATTAGTTGAATTTCAAATATGTCCATTAAACTATTATTAAATTGTTTTTTACACTAATTTAAAAAATCGAATTAAAATCTATTTAATTATAATAAAGAAATTATGTTAAGTTGAAACAACTTTAAGTATAAAGTTAATTAAATGATACCAATTCATTGGACAAATTACATTTCGATTAGGGCCAAAAATAAAAGAGTACGTATAATATATATATATATATATATATATATGTACTATAAATAAATATAGAGTAGTTAAAAGCAATTTAACTATAATAAAGAAATTTGTAATTGGTTGAACAAAATAATATTTATATAACAACGCTTACATACGATATATATATATAGTATAGGTAGGGAAGATTCATATTCATATATATATATATATATATATATATATATATAAATTATGTTAAGTTGAAATTAAAAAAAGTATGAAGTTACAAGTTAAATGAAATATTAATACGGTAAATTGTACTGATAAAATTTAATAAAATGATGCAAATTTATTGGACAAATTAAATCTCGATTAAGACAAAAATAGAAGAGTATAATATATTATACTATAAATAAACATAGAGTAGTTAAAAGTAATTTAACTATAATAAGGAAATTAGAATTCGTTGAACCAAATAATATTTATATAACAATGTTTATATACAAGATATATATCTACATAAATGAGACAAAATAAAATTATAAACTGCAAATATTGAAGTAAAATTTAAAATTTCAAAGAAAAAATAAAAAACTAGGCAAAATTACGCAAAATTGTGTGCATATATTGCAACGAATGCGACTAATTGCAGTAAACAATCGACTAAAATGTATAAAATATATTACGCAAAGTATGTGCAAATGCAATCGATTCGACTAATTACGATTAACACTCGACTAAAATTTATATAGTCATTGATGTGTACGTGTATTAAATTGGGGTTGTTAGGTCTTTCGAGATGTTTGTATCTAGAGATTGGATGTACAATCGTATTGAAGACGGTTACATTAAATTAGAGTTTGTGGATGGCGTGAAGGAATTTATAAAATTTGTCATGCAACACTGCACCACTTACTAGAACGAAGCGAAAATTCGATGTCCTTGTCGAAAATGTCGCAACGACAAATACTACGATGTAGACACCGTAGAGCTTCATCTAGTGAGGGGTGGATTCGTTTCCGATTACTATCGTTAGACCATGCATGGGGAGGAAGAAATAGTAAGCGATGAGAACGATGAAGGTGATGATCCAATGGATGAATATCCGACATCATATCATCATATGATACACGACATTACGGGCCCCGGTTTCGATTGGAATTGTGAAGAGGAGCCGAACCCTGAAGCGAAGCATTTCTTTGAAATGATTGACGTGGCGAATCAACTGCTTTGGCCGGGTTGCAAGAAGATGAATAAACTCTCTGCAATGGAACTTTTATTGACGATAAAGTCGAATCATCATATTTCGGAGCAAGCATTCAACGAAATTTTGCAAGTATGTACAGACATGTTGCCTGAAGACAACTATTTGATAAATAACTTTTACAAATGTAAGGGCTCGATGCACTGGTTGGGTCTACCATATGAGCGAATTGATTGTTGTCCCAACTTGTGCATGCTTTATTGGGAGCTCCACTCCGAGCTTACATTTTATAAATTTTGCGGAGAATTTAGGTTTAACTCAAATAAACGTCTGCATAAGACAATGTTTTACTTCCCTTTGGTGCCTCATCTCAAACGTTTGTACGCCTCGAAAGCTACTGCAAAACACATGCGGTGGCACGCATAACACGTTAGAGAAGAGAGCAATATGCAGCATTGCTCCGATTCCTTGACATGGAACCATTTCAATCAAGTGAACCCTACGTTCAGCTCCGAGTTTCGTAATGTTCGACTTCGCTTACGCACTGATGGGTTTCAACCTTTCGGAACGACCGACAAATCGTACTCCTCGTGGCCGGTGATTCTAACACCGTAAAACTTGCCTCCCTCGATGTGTATGAAGAAAGAAGTGATGTTCTTAACAGTAATCGTACCTGGGCCAACTAGTCCGTCGCAAAAAATTGATGTGTTTCTCCAACCGTTGGTGAAAGAATTGCAAGAGTTGTGGTATGACGGAGTAACTACCTACGACATATCGACTATGATAAACTTTCAAATGCGTGCTACACTTATGTGGACTGTTAGCTTTCCACCGTACAGCATGCTGTCGCGATGGAGCACGCATGGGAAGACTGCTTGTCCTTATTGCATGGAAGATACCGACGCTTTCAATTGAGATTTGGAGGGAAAACGAGTTGGTTCGATTGTCATCGACGTTTCTTGTCGCGATATTCGAAGGAGCGGAAAGACAAGCATAGTTTTATTACTTTTTGCCTATAGTTGTCATTTGCCTGGGAGCCATCGGATGACGCAACTATAAGAGAGGCGTACGATAGGCATATTACCACTCGGTACGCTGATTTTATTAGCAAGATGTGCTCCAAAGATAAGAAGCTTGAACATGTATCTGCTGAGATCTTCGACCACTATAAGAAGATGCGGTCCACTCCCGATTTTAAGAAGAAGTCAGAGCGAGCAAGTAAAAATCCGAGAACTGATATAGGGGGACCCGGTATAGGGATCGTAGTGCATACTGGTAGCTCAATATCCATTTATCAGCACGTAGAGAAGCTGGTAAGTTATGTTATAATAAGTTTATATATATAATATACATGGATTTAGTCTCAAACTTAATCCTATTTAAAAATATGTTTTGTAGGCGGAGAAGTTGGATCGACCTCAGACTGCTTTGGAGTTATGCCTATACTTCCATACGAAAGATCATGACGGCGTAACTTTCCTCAATTCGAGAGTAGAAAATCGTTGTAAGTAAATAGTTTTGCTTTTAAACTTTGTTTAGTTAATTAATGATATGTATTAATGACTTGTAAATGTTTTAAATTCTAAATTTAAACGACGATTCAGCGTAGGCGGATTTAGCTGACACAGTCACAGCTTGACACCCCAATAGATGAGACCGAGCTATATTTGTCCGTCGTTGAGCGCGACGACAAAAGACGGACATATGGACTAGGATGGACACCGTCGGGGTCGCGGCGTTACAGCTGGAGGAGCTGGAGCTGGAGGTGGAGATGGAGTTGGATATTCTCGACCTATTTCTACTCATACTGAGCCCGTCGAGCTTTTGCGGAGGGACTTCCAGGCGATGCAGACACACATTCTTCAGGTAATGCAGGAGCAGACTCTAATCCAATATCAGTTGTGAGAGGTCCAAGGCAAGTTGAATCGCATGAAGCAAGCTTTAATGGACAAACTTGGAATTTCATTCGCATCAGCGCTTACGAGAGATGTTCCATTTGATGACTCAGAGATCGATGACGATCTCGAGGATTGAGTTGACTTCCTTGTATATTTAGCCTTAGGTTGTTCATATCTTGTTTTGTACATTTTCATACTTGTAATTAACTTTTTTGTTGTATTTAATTCATTTTGATTGATGGACTTCAGTTATTAATTTTAATTTCCTTTAATTTTCCTGTCCTTATAGTTATTCCGAAAAAATTATATAATATAGATTAAAATATATTATTTTAATAATAATTTTTAATAAAGTTTTATAAAGAATTTTTAAATTTAAATATTATTTATAAATAATATTATTTTGAAACATCTCATTTAAAATTTAATTTTAATTGAATTTAAAAAATTTCATAAAATTATTAAATATTATATATAATAGTTTTTGCATTTATATAAAAATATATAATAGTTACATATTTTAAATATTTACATTAAATTTCATTTAAAATTTATTAATTTTTAATAAAAGTTTTTAATATTTAGTTTTTATAAATTAATTATATTTCAAATATTTAATTTTAAATTTTTAAATATTATATTATATTATATATTATAGTTTTTGCATTTTATAAATATAAATATTTTTAAATATTATATATTATATATTATATATATTATATGTAATATCAAACTTTTTTTTAAAAATCGTTTTCGCCAATTTAGCGACAGGGTTAGCGATGGCCCCCCGCCGCTAACCCCCAATCCACGTGGCGGCCAACGAGCCACATGGACAAATGATGACGGGGTTTTAGCGATGGGCTCCCGTCGCTAATTGTCCACGTGGCATGGTCAAACGAGATTCGACCAAAACCACGTGGCAAATTTGCAACGGGAGTTGGCGACGGGATTAGCGACGGGATCCTGTCGCCAAACCTGACACACCGTCGCTAAATTTTTTAGCGATGTGTTTCTCCGTCATTAATCTAGTATCTTTTTGTAGTGTATAACCACAATTGTTTGGACACCATATACCAAATGATTGAGGTTAAGGTTGAACCATATGCAATTTCTATCTATCTATTGCTTGTACTGAAAAATTATAGTGAATAAGAGTAAATTTAATCCCTCAAACAAAAAAAAGAGTAAATTAACTAATAACCTAGGGGGAACGATTTAATACAAACCTCACGGGTATTAAAATGATAGCTACAATGATTCCACGTTACTTATTAATTTCCAAGAGGCAAAACCCATTATTTGGTCCCTGAATTTTGTGTTTTTAATATTTTTAGTCCATGAATTTTTATTACTACACATTTGGTCCTTCAACTTTTACAAAGATCTACATTTAGTCCTTCCACCATTTAAACTGTTAAATTCAGCCGACGTGGGTAATATAAGTGCAGCGTGTCAAGTCAAGAAGAGTAAAGTGATTTATATTATTGAATCGAACGACTCACATCAATTAACAAAAGTCGAAAAAAAATTAATTTTTCCCCAAAACATAAAAAACTCAAAGTTCAGGGACCAAAAGCTTAAAAAAATCAAAAGTTCAAGGACCAAATGTACACTAATGAAAGTTCAAGAATCAAAAGCATAAAAGACTCAAAGTTAAATGACCAAAAAATATGTTTTGCGTTTCCAAAATCTACTTGCTTAGGTTATTGGAACACAATCAGACCCAAGCAGAATGGTGAGTGCATGTTGTACTGGAGAAATAAAAATCGAAAAATCAATTTCTCATAGAACACTGACAAAAAAAAAAAAACTGGACTTCAACATTTTTGGTCCTCCATATGGAACTTCCAATGCTTCTTTTGTCTATATTCTTGACTTTCCTCCTCTTACTATTCTTGGTGCTGAAAGAGAAGAGATCAAATTCAAGATCACCTGTTAATCTCTGTGTGCAAGAGGTTTATTCATCG
This sequence comes from Stephania cephalantha, assembly GCA_039657325.1. Taxonomy (NCBI): domain Eukaryota; kingdom Viridiplantae; phylum Streptophyta; class Magnoliopsida; order Ranunculales; family Menispermaceae; genus Stephania; species Stephania cephalantha. Next base: position 36,603,513 of record CM077571.1, read on the forward strand.
AATAAATGATGTCTTCAATAGCAGCCTCGGAAAGAAATCCAAAATCAGTTGGAAGAAAGCTCTACAGTAGTTTATTTTTGATGGTAGATGTAAACACCCAGAAATGAAGCCCTACAGTCGACGTTGAAGGAGCCAATAATGCTTGGAAAGATTTTGATTTTTATAGTAATTACAAAGTTACAATTATCACTGTTAGATCAGATTGAGGTAGCACACTCACTGTCATCTAATCATGTACACACTCATGCTCACACTAACTCACATTACAACCAAATGATACATCATACACAAACATATCGAATTACAATCAAACTAATGATTTACTCTAATATCCTCCCTCAAACGAAGGGGTAGAGTAACTAGATCAAGTTTGTCTCGTAAATTAGTAAATCGAGATGCGGAAAAAGCCGCTGTGAAGACATCGACAACCTGATCAACAGAAGAAACGTGATTGACATCTAAATGCCCCGATAACACCTTATCGCGAACATAACGGATATCAAGCTCAATATGTTTCGTCCTAGCATGATACACAAGATTTTTAGCCAAGGCCGCTGCGCTCATATTATCACACCAAACATTTGGAGTAGCAGGAACATGAACACGAAGTTCAGAAAGTAACGATTGTAACCAAGTGATTTCAGCTGAAACCTGAGCCAAACCTCGATACTTGGATTCAGTGATGGACTTGGCAACCACTTCCTGCTTCTTTGATTGCCAGGCCACTAGATTACAACCCAAGAACACGACATATCATGCAACTGATTTTGTCATCTGGTGAAACTGCCCAGTCGACATCAATATACCCAGTAATATACAGAGAAGAACCAGGAAGAAACCACAGTTGAAAAATCATGTAAACACCCAAAAATGAAACCCTAAAGTCAACGTTGAAGGAGCCAAGAATGCTCACTGTTCAACTGAGTTGAACACAAGAGTTTTCGATATTTATAGTAATGACAAAGTTACAATAATCACCGTTAGATCAGATTGACGTGGCGCACTCATAATCATCTGATCATGCACACAAATGAAAACTCATGCTCACACTAACTCGCATTACAACCACATGATACATATCGAAATACACAAACATATCAGATTACAATCAAACTAATGATTTACTCTAATAGTAGACGCCTTCATGTGATCACAGGTTCAAATTTCAGCTAGAGACTGACATAAAATCTCAAATAGCAAATAACAAAAACTCTCAACACAATTGCAATTCAGAGAAAAACACTCGAATTTGTGGTGCAAAAGGGCCGCACCATTTTCTGATTTTCTAACTCCTTTTATTTAACTTCATAAGCAAAATATAGCAACAAATAAACCTAATACAATACTTTCTAAAATTAGTCCTGTGGTTTCTTATTTTCCACAAGCTAAAGAAGGGAATAAAATATAGATGCGATTCTATTTAAAATAAAACTTCAAACCAAAAGGAAATAAAATAAATTCCCTGACATACCCTTGCAGCCCCAGCTGGCACAACAGCTTATTCCAACATTTTCCCCCCTAAGCCTGTTGTGCCGTCTTTGGTACTAACCACTCCTAATCGATCTCTTAATTCTAGAAATTTTACCCTGCCCAAAGGTTTGGTCAGTATGTCAGCTAGTTGATATCTGGTTCCAACATGCTCAACTTCCAGCTTTCCTTCTTCTACACATTGTCTTATGTAGTGGAACCTCGTATCTATGTGCTTACTCCTATCATGAAATACATGGTTTTTGCATAGCGAAATTGCTGATCTGTTGTCAATTTTAATCCTTATTTTCTGAGTTTTCTGGCACAAGAGGTCTGCACGTAAGGACTCTAGCCAAACTCCTTGGCATGCTGCTGATGCAGCAGCTATGTATTCGGCTTCACATGAGGATAAAGCGACCACCTTCTGTTTCCTTGAAAGCCAGCTAATTGGATTGTTCCCCAGAAAGTAAACCACTCCTGTAGTGCTCTTTCTATCATCCAAGTCACCAGCCATATCACTGTCAGAGAACCCCACCAAATTTCGATCTTCCTTGGTATTCTTAACATAGCAGCACCCCAGATTAGTAGTCCCTTTTATGTATCTCAAAATATGCTTCACAGCTGTCATGTGCTCAATTTTAGGTGACTCCATGAACCGACTAACAATTCCCACAGAATATGCCAAGTCGGGCCTAGTATGTAACAAGTATCGCAGGCTGCCCACAATGCTTCTGTATTTGGTTTGATCCACTGATTTTGAGTTGCTGTTCTTGCTCAGTTTGAGTTTGGCTTCCATAGGAGCTAGTACTGGATTGCATTTTTCCATTCCACATTCTTTCAAAATTTTCTGAGCAAAGTTCTCTTGACACAAAGTTATCATGTCAGTAGTCTGTCTTACCTCTATGCCGAGATAGTAAGTTAACAAGCCCAAATCACTCATTTTGAATTCTCTCATCATATCCAATTTGAAATTTTCAATCTCTATTTCACTAGTACCAGTAATCAACAAATCATCCACATATACTCCCACCAAAGTAATTTCTCCCTCTTTCTTTCTCCTGTACCCTGCATGTTCCAGCTGTCTTCTTTCAAAATTCATCGTCTTCAGTGTACTATCCAACTTCGAGTTCCAAGCTCTTGGAGCTTGTTTCAACCCGTACAGTGCCTTGTGCAATTTCAGCACTTGATGCTCTTTGCCACTTTCTTCAAAACCCGTCGGCTGTGAGACATACACCTATTCCTTCAATTCTCCATTTAAAAACGCCGATTTCACATCCATGTGATGCAATAGCCACCCTTGTTGTACTGCAATTGCTGCAATCAAACGTACTGTGTCCATCCTTGCTACAGGAGCAAAAACTTCTTCAAAGTCAATCCCTTGCTGCTGCACATACCCTTTTGCTACGAGGCGTGCTTTGTATTTTACCAACTTACCCTCAGCATCTTTCTTTAGCTTGAAAACCCACTTGAGCCCTATGACTTTTTGACCACCAACTGGTTCCACCAAACTCCAGGTTTTGTTCTCACCAAACTCCAGGTTTTGTTCTCTTTAATTGCTTTAATTTCATCCACCATCGCTCCCTTCCAGTTCTCATCCCTAAGTGCATCAGCAAAATTTCTTGGTTCCTCCATTCCAATTAAACATACATCAGTGTAGTTTAATTGAACCGGCTGTGTTTCACTGTATATCTCTTCTAGACTCCTTAATCTCACGGGTGTTCCATGTGATTCTTCTTCAGAGTCCTCAAATTCATCATAAGTGCCATTTGCAACAAATTCTGGTGCTGCATTTGGTGACGCTGAACCTTGCTGCCTCATTTCATTCTCTCCAAGTTGGTATTGAGTTTCCAGCTCACTGTACGCTCCTTGGTCTACACTGAAACCAGCACTAGTCTGAATATTTTGTTCATCTTCTTCTATCCTCCAGTCCACTTCTTTTCTTCCTCAAACACCGCATCTCTTGTCACATGTACTCTCTTGGTGTTAGGATTGTACACCCGATATGCCTTAGACCCCTTTTCATATCCAAAAATACCATCGCACTCACTCTTATCTTCTTCAAGTTTGGACCGATGAGGATTTGTTACCTTTACGTGCACCGACTTCCAAACACTCGAAATGGTTAACTTTGGGCTTTCTATTGTTCCATGCTTCATATGGTGTAATTCCTTCCAGACTCTTTGTTGGTGCTCGATTTAATATGTATACTTTAGTCACCGCTTTCTCTCCCCAAATTCGAAGGGATTTCTTTACTCTTCATCATGCTTCGAGCCATTCCCAAAATGGTTTGGTTTCTCCTTTCAACCACTCCATTTTGCTGTGGAAAGTATGGTGCAGTAAGAAATCTCTTAATTCCTTTCAATTTGCAGTATTCATCAAATTCAGCTGATCTAAACTCCCCTCCCCGATCAGTTCTAAAACCTTTTACCTTTGTATTTTTTTCAACTTCAATGACCTCCTTTACTTCCTTAAATGCAAAGGATGCCTTATCTTTGGTTTGTATCAGCTGAATCCACATGTACCTACTAAAATCATCTACTAGTAAGAGGAAATACTTGTTACCTGCTGGGGTTGCAGGATTAATTGGCCCACACAAATCTCCATGAATTAGTTCCAATTCTTTATTTGCTCTAAAATTTGCTTCATCAGGGAATGGTGATCTGCATTGCTTGTCAACCATGCACCCTCTACAAACTTCTTCTTTGCATTCAATTTCTGGTAATCCTTCCACCATATTTTCTTGACTCAACTTCCTTAAGGACTGGAAATTAATGTGACCATACCTCGCGTGCCACCTCTGTGAATCAATCTCAACACTTGTTTTCAAACAGACCGAATTTACTAAATCAAGTTTGAGAATGTACAACCTGTTCCTTGTTCTCTGGACTCGAATGATCAATCTTCCATTCATGTCGAATACCTTTAACTTTCCATCCTCAATTTTCACTTTACACCCTCTCTCTTCGAGTTGACCTAGACTGATGATGTTGTTGGTCAGCCTTGGAATGTAATACACATCGGATATTACCAATTGCTCTCCGGTGCGTCCCTTGATTACAACCGTGCCTCGCCCTCCTATCGCCACTTCTGACCCATCTCCAAGCTTTACACTTCCTTGGAAAGTTATGTCAAGATTGGTGAGATGTCTTTTGCAGCCAGTCATGTGGTTACTTGCTCCTGAGTCCAAATACCAAGTGCTTTCTCCCGTTTCTGTAATTGCGCCCATGTGTAAGCTCTCAGACTTCATAGTGTCAGTAGCATTGACACCCTTTGCTTCTTGAGTTTTGACCAGCTCATGCATCAGTAGTGCTGGCTCCTCTTCATCTTTCTCTATGAAATTTGCCTTTTCCTTCTTTGGTTTTCTGCACTCTGATGCAAAGTGGCCGTAGATTGAGCAATTGAAGCACTTGATTTTGGACTTGTCAAATTTTTTGTATGGTTTCTTTTCAGAATCCTTTTTCTGCCCACCTTCTTTACTATCAGATCCTTCTCCACTTCTCCTTTCTTTGAGCGCCAAAGCTTCCCACTGTGATTGGGTGAGCATCAACTTTTCATCTTCTTCTTTGTGCTGCTGTATCCCTTTCAAAGTCTCTTCAAATACTCTCAACCTCCCAACTGCTTCTGCTACATACATCATAGATGTGTCACCCCATTGTTCTATGGTTCCAATAATTGGCAGGAACCTATCTGGTACTGCACTGAACAACTTTTCTACAACAGCACTCTCCTTCAACTTTGCACCCAGAGCCCTAATCTCACCTACTATACTCATCAAGTTTTGGGAAAAATCAACAATGCCGCCTGTTTCCGGCATAATCATTCTATCAAATTGCCTTTTCAATAACTGCGCCCTTGCTTTTCTGACGCGATCTTCCCCTACACTCATTTTCTTGATGATCTCCCATACATCTTTTTGCGGTCTCCTTTTCAGCAATCGCCATGATCACAGCGTCTGGTATTGACTGGGAAATTGCAACTAAAGCAGCCTGTCCTTTTATTTTCCGACCAGCCCCTCGCCCTCTATTGCATCCCATACACCAAGATTTCCCAAGATAATCTTCATCTTTACCGCCCACAAATTGTAGTTTGCATCAGTTAGCATTGGATACTGAATTGGTACATTCACTCTCACAATTGGGTTAGGTTGTGTTTTCTCAGGCACTCCGTCTGCCATGGTTCAAACCTGAACTTGGCTCTGGCGCTCTGATACCAAATGACAGAAAATCTCAAATAGCAAATAACAAAAACTCTCAACACAATTGCAATTCAGAGAAAAACACTCAAAAGGGCCGCACCATTTTCTGATTTTCTAACTCCTTTTATTTAACTTCATAAGCAAAATATACCAACAAATAAACCTAATACAATACTTTCTAAAATTAGTCCTGTGGTTTCTTATTTTCCACAAGCTAAAGAAGGGAATAAAATATAGATGCGATTCTATCTAAAATAAAACTTCAAACCAAAAGGAAATAAAATAAATTCCCTGACATACCCTTGCAGCCCCAGCTGGCACAACAGCTTATTCCAACAGAGACGCCGTGAAGGAATAGCGTGGTCTGACTTGTAAGGACATTATTGAAAAGGATAAGAGGTTGTGAGACAGAAGGAACAACAGTGACTTAAAAGAGGATCTATTCAATGTGCTACAATATTCTCCAAACAAGTTTATCAACTTGTTTTCTTATAGCTAAACTTAACTTTTTACAGCGAATGACCACATTAAATTCAGTAATAAGTATTTTCTAGACTTTAAGAGAAGAAAAACTATTGTTAATAAGACAGCATGAACAGTAAGATAGCATATCTGTGAGCTATATAGAAAAATGGAAGAGAATGTGGCTAAATAAATTATGGTTCTTGTTGACTGGCTGTATAACTTAAAAAAAAAAAAAAAAAAAAAAAAAAAAAAAAAAAAAAAACCAATAAACGAAATGCTGGGGCTCAGTACAAAGATAAATGCATAGAGCTCCACTAGAAGGCAGTTTGAAGACCTTGAGAATAAATGAAGGCGCAAGATTTATAAGACTCGTTGGTTATTTGATTAGTATTCATTGTCTCGTAGAACAGATCGATGATTCAGTTTCATCAAGGGATAGAGGACAAGGCCAACTTCAGCTTTTCTCTTGAGAACACATTGGGCGGCATCTTGCACTTCGGACTAATTCTGCTAATCTACTCTTCATAATTCTCAATATTTTTTTTGGTAAGTTTTGTGCTAATGTCATTGTTCTTTCCACAAAGAAATTTTATTTATTGCTCCTTGTCTTTTGCAAATGGTTTGCAATTTTGTAAATTCCTAAGCTGTCTTTATCATGTGAGAGCATCTTTCCTTTGTTTTCATACCGTGTCTATGCTCCATAAGCCTTTCTTCCCCATATTTTTTTGAAATTAATTGAGGGGGCAATATTTGCCGATCAAACTCAAAAGGAAGCCCTCTATTTCTCTTAGATCCTATATTATCCATCGCTTTAATGGCGCCGCGACTCTACTTTCCCCTACTTATCAGTTCCCTCCTTTTCTTGTGGGTTCTTGTTAAGACCTGGAAACAATACAGAACCGAAAGTGCAAGATCGAAGTTACCGCCAGGACCTTGGAAACTTCCTATCGTAGGACACTTGCATCACTTGCTAGGCCTACCACATCACTGCCTCAGAGACCTAGCTAGAAATCATGGATCCCTTATGCACCTACAACTCGGTCGAATTTCTACTGTCATTGTTTCCTCTGCAGAAGTTGCAAAGCAGGTGATGAAGACAAATGATCTGTTGTTTGTGGATAGGTTTGTGATATTTTCTGCGAAGATTATGACTTACAAGTGTAAGGATATGATATTTGCTCCATATGGTGATTACTGGAGACAAATGCGGAAGATTTGCATCTTGGAGCTCTTGAGTGCTAAGCGTGTCCAATCCTTCTGGTCTCTTAGAAATGAGGAAGTATCCAATCTCCTTCAAAGCATTTCTTTCATGGCCGGTTCAAAAGTTAACATTAGTGAGAGATTTTATTCATTGACAGGTGATATAATTTCTAGAGCAGCATTTGGTAAGAAATGCAAAGATAATCCTTCATTCATGTTAGCGATGCAGGAAGCAATTAAGACGGGGGGAGGTTTCGACATTGCGGATTTGTTTCCTTCATTGAAATTCCTCCATATGCTTAATGGTACAAAGAGCAAGCTAGAGAGAATACACTGCAAGGTTGACAAGATCCTTAATGATATCATTGAAGAGCATAAAGAACACTGGAAAGAAACGAATACGGTTAAGGATGACGTTGAGGATCTAGTGGATGTATTATTGAGACTTCAAGAAAGTGGTGATCTTGATTTTCCCATCACAACAGAAAACATTAAGGCAGTAATATTAGTGAGTAAATCTCAACAACTCCTATCTTTTTTTTTTTTTTTTTTTTTTTTTTTTGAGAAATCAACAACTCCAATCTATTTACCAGTACTTCGTGTAATTGGATGAGCAAGATAAAGTGCTCTTCTTTTTCCTTTTCTTTTTTTGGTTAACAAGTGCTATTATTTTTCAGGACATATTTACTGCAGGAAGCGATACTACGTCAACTGCATTAGAATGGGCTCTGTCGGAAATGGTGAGACACCCAAGAGTAATGAAGAAGGCACAAGAAGAGATCCGACGGGTTTTCAATGGTAAAAATGAGGTTCATCAGAAAGATCTCGACGAATTGAACTACTTAAAATCAGTGATCAAAGAAGCTCTAAGGCTACACCCTCCTGCTCCCCTTATCCCTCCAAGAGAGTGTAAGGAGACGTGCCAAATTGATGAATACGAGATACCAATAAAAACCAAAGTCATAATCAATGTGTGGGCTATAGGAAGAGATCCAAAGCACTGGAAGGACGCCGAGACATTCAACCCTGAGAGGTTTGATGTTATTTCTACTGATTATAAGGGAAATAGCTTCGAGTATATCCCATTTGGTGCTGGTAGGAGAATGTGTCCTGGCATTTTGTTTGCCATGGCTAATATTGAGCTTCCGCTTGCGCAATTGTTATACCACTTCGACTGGAATCTACCCAATGGAATGATACCAGAAGAACTTGACATGACCGAGGAATTCGGAGCCACAGTTAGAAGAAAGCCTGACCTATATTTGATTCCTACACCTTATTGTCCAGAAATAGAAATGGTCAACTAGAGGAATCATAGGACTATTGAGATTTCTGTAAAACGAAAATACATCATTTGTTACACAAATCCTGAATATCAACGGACTGTAGTGATGAATTGTCTTTCAAATCATTATGTGATTTTTTCTTATAATATGTACCGCTGCTTGTTTTAAATTGCGGAATGAAATCTATATATCCCTCAGAACTTTAACAGGTCATGCAAATTTAAGCACCGCCTTGTCTTACACTATTACAATTTCAAGATCTTTTCAACCAAGTGTAAGGAATCATGGATGGACATTCATCCAATAAGAACACAAAGGACGTCAAGCCTTCGAGTTTGAGAAATTCATCGAAGGGTTTCGTGAGTAGTATTTCTAATTGTAATCGAAAAGTTGAAATCAAGACTAAGCTATCATTTCTAAAATCCCACAATTATTCACCTTTGGGATCCCCGATTATGGCTGCTAATTGTCCTATGAAGATCACTGAAACTAACATTCTTTGATGAACTATTCATACTTGAAAAAGCTCGATCAACTGTAAATAAATCAAACACAGCAGCAACGTAAAATAAATGAACACACAAAATTATTATCGCAGTTCGGACCTCCAGTCCTACGTCTGCGGGGCCACGCCAAGGTGCAGAATCCACTAAGAGAAAGTGATGTACAGATCAAGTTCCTAACTAGTGACCCATCATCTAGCTAGTGACTCCCTCACCAAACTTTGCTACACTACCCACTCCCCTTACACCCAAGCCTACACAATAGTCCCAAGTTCCCCTTGGACAATCAACCGAGATCCCCTCGGCTATATGTGTGCAAAAACAAAAAGAGCTATCTCTTGAAAACTCTATCTCACATAATGCAGTACAGAATTGATGCATTGCTACTGCGATTACATGAATATATAATCATGCAAGGACTTTCTTGTAGAAGTTTCCTTGTATATCTTCAATCAAATGAGGTGGCGAATATTTAGTTTCCTTCTTTTTTTGTTGTTGAAAAGAAACATGCCTTGATTATCTTGTGATTTGTCAAACGAATATCCTCTATTTGCTGGACATAAATATTTGGATTTTCAAAGATATCTTGTCGAGCTGTAAGTGAATTTGTCGAGAATATTTGCTAAGATTCTGGGACGTATTTTGCACCTACATACAAGTCTGTAGGTACAAACCAAGTCTTCCTGCTTACAACTCACAAGGTTTAAATCATATCCTAAGTATTGGTTGAACAAATAATGACAATAAATATTTTACCTTATCAATCTCCCCCTTTGTCATTTATTTGTCACAACCCAATACAAAAGGATTATGACGGATTTAAGCAAATAAAAAATACATTTATAAAGCGAATAAGGTCAATATAAATAAGTTAAGGCATGTGTTAGCAATAGAGCAAAGTCCTTACAAGGAAAAAGTTAAGAAGCTGAATTCAAATTATAGCATGACCAAATATTTAGACTTAGAAAACTAAAACAGTTTGTAGAAGGAAAGAAATTAAACTGAAATAGTATAAATCATAATAAGCCCCTATATTGGAGCTATTTTCCCCCTTTGTGATAAAATAAAAAACAAAGGTAGGAGAAAGTAACTCAGGGGATGTATCATATATTAACTAAATGAACTCTCATTTCGTCCTTGCATTGTCTCCTCTATTCGGGACATAAATTATCGAAACTCGAAACGAGGAAAATAATTAACTACCATATCAGTAGTAAGCACAGTGGAAATATAGATAACATAAAAAGTTGCAGAATGAGACAATATCAAAGCAATATGAAATGACACATAAAAACTCTTATACTTACACTTATTCGCTATAAATTCATCATTTACCTCTAATAGAAGCTTTTGTAGGTACAGAGCGGTCTATGAGTACAAAGTCGTTTGTATGTACAGAAGCAGTAGCATTTTGAGTAAGTTCGACATCTCCACTTGTCGTCGATCTATCCAACTTGTTCCCTGTCATAAAACAAAACAAAACAAATTGCAAAAAAAAAGGAAATAACTATGATTTAGCGTTATACCTGACTGTAGTCCATATGGTGTTGTATTAATGTATGAACGAAGATAAGCACGGACTCAATGAAATATTTGTGCCATTGCACTGAAATTGGGGTAGACCACGTACATCACTCATGTGAGCTACATTGCATTGCAAGCTCGTTTTGTGTATCCATTTTTTCTTCTATTATGGAATATGTCTAACTGCATTGCGGGACCTATCATACTTGCCGGTGACGTCTCTTTGTCGCCTAGCTAGATCTCGATATATTTTGTAGCATCGAGGTCGGATATGACCTTTGATGCTGCAGTAAAAACACGTTGGCCTGAAACGCGGTTGAGCAACTTCATTTTCAATGGTAGTGAAGGCTTCATTTCCATTAACAAATGGAATTGATTCACGTTTCTTTGAAGTTGACACTTTACTTGTATAGCCAAGACCTTTGTGGTCACAAAATTCTTTCCTCATTTTCAAGATGTCATCGAGCTTCGCTTTTCCCTTATTCAACTGTTTAAGAGTTGATTCGGAAAGTCAATGGCCTTTTTGACTTCTAACAACTCCTTCTCTTTGGCACTAAGTTGATGTTGCAAGGCTATGATTTCTCTTGACATTATGATATTTTTGTCAACTGCCTCTGACCATTTCACATAGATCTCCGCATATGCTTCTTTCAACTCTGCAGTATCAACAAAATTTGTAGAATTTGAATCTGAATCATAAATTGAAGAACTTACCTGATCTGTTGTATTGGAGTATGTGGGTACAAGTGTTGTAGGTACAACAGACATTGTGGGTACAACAACGATTGTAAGTACAGAAAATGTTGTAGGTACATTAAATGAATCACTAGATTCTTTGGATATTGCACAAGCAAAATCAACATAGTTGCTGCAATTTCCACTTTTACTTTCGACATCATCGTTACATTCTAAAATATCTTGAAGGATCTTCTAAGCAGTTTTAGCTTCTTCGCATGAAGAAATTAGCTTGAGATGATCATGATTTACCGCATTGAATATCACATTCAACTTTTTTGCATTAACAAGAAGTAATCTCTCCCTGGCCTTTGTCCAAATGTCGATATTCTTTTGGCTCACCATTAAGAAGAGGGACAGAATATCCATTTTCTATTGCTCTCCACGCCTTCACATCAATTGATAAAATGAATGCTTTCATTCTTGATTTCCAGTACATATAATTTGTACTTGTAAGCAATGGTGGTTTTGCTGTAGTTGTTCCTTCCGGATAATCGGATTGTAGTGATTAAGACATGTCCAGGATCTCACCTTCCTTGACACAACAAGGAACCTAGGTGCCCACTCTGATACCACTTGAAAGATCTCAATCAACTATAAATAAATCAAACACAACAACAATGTAAAATAAATGAACACAAAAAATTGTTATCGCAGCTCGGACCTCCCGTCCTACTTCTGCGGGGCCACGCCTAGGTGTATAATCCACTAAGAGAAAATGATGTACAAATTTATGCAAAGATCCTAACTAGTGACCCCTCATCTAGCTAGTGACTCCATCATCAAACTTTGCTACATAACCCACTCCCCTTACACCCGATCCTACATAATAGTCCCAAGTTCCCCTTTGACAATCAACCGAGATCCCCTCGGCTATATGTGTGCAAAAACAAAAAGAGCTATCTTTCAAAAACTCTATCTCATAGTAATTTAAAAAATGCAGCACTAAACTAATGCATTGCTACTGCGATACATGAATATATAAGAAGATTATGCAATGACTTTCTTGTAGAAGTTTCCTTGTATATCTTCAATCAAATGAGGTGGCGAATATTTAGTTTCCTTATTTCTTTGTTGTTGAAAGGAAACACGCCTTGAATATTATCTTATGAGTTGTCAAACGAATATCCTCTCTTTGTTGGACATACATATGTGGGTTGTCAAAGATATCTTGTCCAGCTGTAAGTGAATCTATCGAGAATATTTGCTAAGATTCTGGAACGAGTTCTATGCCTACAAACAAGACCAAGTCTTCATGCATTTGTCTGTAGGTACATACCAAGTCTTCATACATACAACTCACAAGGTTTAAATCATATCCTAAGTATTCATTGAACAAATAATGACAATAAATATTTTACCTTATCAATACTCAAAAAAAGGAAAGTCGAATAAGATGACATTTAAAGGAATAATTAAGAAATTTGCATATTGAGGATGTGGTTTGGTAGCTAGAAAGGCGTCATTACGAAGAAAGTTAGTTTACTCTAGTCATGAATTGACATATTCTGTGTTTTAGACATTGCAAATTGCAATCACTACCATAAAGATGGGAGGTTAGTTAAGAAGTCAATGTTATAGTTAAAAAAGGTTTATTTGATAGCATAATTTAGACTTAAGCCCCTTCATCCTTCTATCAATAAAATCTTATGGCAGACATCGAGTTGAATGGTTATGTAAGTAAATTTTCCAATTGAAGATTATTGGTTTTGAAAACCAATGAAAGATTGACAAGTTTTTCACAAGGAGAGAATCAATAATGGAGTCCTAAAAATATTTGTTTTAGGCTTTCAGAATATTCAGCAGCACATAATAGAAAACAACAACTTAATTTTCGATTCTCTTATTTGTTGCTTAATTGTCGTGCATATTAATAGGAAAAACGAAATTGAATAAATCCTAAAACTTCTAATCTAAGACACCTACAAAATAGCAACTAAAAGATCTCCTAAAAAATATAGAAAGTCCCAAAAATATAGGACTAACTAAATCCTGTGTACATAAAGAAAACAAATTCCTAAGATCTAGGAATGAATAAAGCTGTGCACAAATAACAAAATTAGAAATAATTGGTAGATATAAAGCACTAATTTCAACACTCCTCCTTGCTTTAGGATCTACAAACGTTTTCTAATTGGGGAGCTTGAACTTGTTGACTTGAAATAATATTAGAAGGATGACTCAACCAATCCGAATATAATATCAAACCTTCCACATTGATTTGTGGATAATGTACCAATGAATCTTAAACTTTAGGATAACCACCAATTCTTATATTTCCTCCTTTAATTAAACCACCAATCTTTCTTTTAGAAGGAACATCCAATGTGTTAATTTTTGTTGGACATTTTCAAAAGAAATGTTTAGTCCCACATTGGTTAGAAACTTCCAGTTTAAATAGTATATATACTCTTGCACTACATTGTGTGAAAAGAAAACCACAAGTACTATGCAAAGTGAGCCTCGTGCGCGCGCGGGCGCAATGCATATGGTGTATTTTAGGCGCACTTTGCACAAGGCACGTGCGCGTGTGTGTATTGTGTGTGGGCTAACCATGGGTAAAATGTTTTACCATTAATTTTTGACCATTTTCAATTTACTATGTGTGTAGTTATTTGCTTGACCTACTTAGCATTGAATGGCCAGTTAATGAACCCATTCAATGTTGACTGAGTGGATGTAGTTGAAACTGCTCCACTACCCCCTTTCTTCTCCAAGTGATTTTGATCAGAGCTTTATAAAAGAAGAGGTTTGGGGAGGAAGAAGAACATCTTGAAATACACTGCAATTGCTTGTGTTTCAGCTTTCACTACTGCAAGTGCAAGCTGATTTTGCTTTATCGTATCCTCTAGGAATTTTGCTGACTCTTGCAGTATAGAGAGCAAAATTTCATTTAGAAAAGTGGCAGTGTTACATGCTTTGAAGTCGTTGCAAATTCCTCTGATCTAACATTTTAAGGAAATTTTAGTTGTTGCAATGGCTTTGATCAAGGAATTGTCGGCTAACATCGTGAAGCTGGATCGCTTTGATGGAGGAGATTTCTTGAGGTGGTAAAAACGAATGCATTTCCTGCTAGTGGCGCTTCATCTGGTGTATGTTTTGGATACACCTAAGCCTATGGAGTCCGACGATCGAACTATTGAGCAGATCAGGAAGAGGCAAAAATAGGAGATGGATGCCCACACTTGCAGAGGTCACATTCTGATCGCAATAAAGGACTCCCTGTTCGACCTCTACCATAACGTTCCTTCTGCCAAGGAACTGGGAGAAACCGGAGGCGAGGTACTATAAGGAGGATGCGAAAGTAAAAAATTCCTTATATCCAAGTTTATTAATTTTAAAATGGTTGATGAAAGGTCTATCATGGAACAATTTTGTGAAGTTGAGAGGATTAGGAATAATTTCTCCCAACATAATATTTTTATGGATGAAACTATTGTTGTGTCTTCAATTATTAATAAACTGCCCCATCTTGGAAGGAGTTCAACGAACTCTGAAGCATAAAAAAGAGGACATAACTCTTGATGAACTTGCTAACCATCTTCGTGTAGAAGAGGATTGTCGTATGCAGGAAAACGAAAAAGAGCAAAACGCTCAGAAAATTTCAAAGGTGCATGTGATGGAAGCAACAATGTTCAAAAAGCCCATACTGAAAAGGCCTAACAAGCCTGGTGATTTCAAGAAGCCTGCTGGTTCGGGAAAATCGAACAACCAAAACCAGAATCAAAGGAAGCGGAAAGTCACTTGCCGATTCTACGGGAAGGATGACCACATCAAGTTCGATTGTTATAATTGAAAGAGGAAACAAGGGAAACATCATGCTTCCTCAAGCGCCGCAAAGGGTGTAGGAAAAGACAATGGTGATCTCATTACTATGATTTCTGAAATCAACGTCGTTGAAAATGACATGGCTTGGTAGGTTGATTCTGGTGCTACTTGTCATGTTTGCAAGAACAAGAGGTTCTTTAAGACTATGGAAGTAGTAAATGAAAATATTGTCTTATACATCGGTAATGATGTTACTGTCCCTGTCAAAGGCATAGCTAGTGTTGATCTAAAGTTTACCTCTAGCAAAATTGTAACACTCACTAACGTGTATTATGCATCAAAAGTGAGAAAGAATCTGGTGTCGGGTAGTCTTTTGAATAAGTTTGGTTTTAGGTTTGTATTTGAGGCTGACAAGTTTGTACTCTCCAAAGGAGGTGTGTATATGGAGAGGGGTTATGCTTATGAGGGCATGTTTAGGCTTAATGTAATCGCTTTATCTACTAAGAATATTATTTCTCCATATCTTGTTGAGTCCCCTTCATTTTTATGGCATCATAGATTAGGACATGTTAATTTCAGAAAATTATATGATATGGTAAATCTGGAATTACCGCCTTACATTGATAAATATGAAGGAAATTGCAATACATGCATGAAAACAAAAATAACTAGAAACTCATTTCTTAATATTGAAAGAAGTTCAAAGTTGCTTGATTTAATACATTCTGATGTATGTGACATACATAGTACACCATCAATAGGAGGCAATAAATTTTTTATAATATTTATTGATGAATATAGCAAGTTTTGTTATGTTTGTTTGTTGCATTCCAAAGATGAGGCAATGGTCAAGTTTCTGGCCTATAAGGCAGAAACTGAGTTGCAATGTGAGACATTTGTAAAATGTTTAAGGTCTGATAGGGGAGGATAATACTATGATCCGAAGTACTTTGAATCCACTGGAATAGTCCATGAGACTACATCCCCTATACACCTAAAAAAATGGTATAGCTAAAAGCAAAAATCGAGTTTTAACCGAAATGGTTAATGCTATGCTATCAAACTCTGGTTTGAGTAGTGGATTTTGGGGAGAGGCATTGCTGACTGCATGCCATATTTTGAATAGAATTCCACAAAAGAGGAATAAAGTCACCCTATATGAGCTTTGGAATAAGCGAAAACTAAAGCTTAGTTATTTAAGAGTTTGGGGCTGTAGAGCAGTAGTAAAAGTACCTAAACCCAAAAAGAGGAAATTAGGTGAAAGGGGAGTGGAGTGCATATTTATCGGATATGCACAACATAGCAAGGCATATATGTTCATGGTAATTGAGCCTAATAATTCGATTTCAGTGAACACTGTAATTGAATCAAGGGATGTAATCTTTGATGAAACAAGATTTAAATATGTTCTTAAAAGTATTCCTGGAGAAAACCAAAAAGGGAAGGAAGTCATAGAAATTGAAAATGACAAAGAAGTAGTGAAGTTCCTAAACTTTTTAGGAGCAAATGAGCTCGGGAAACTAAGTCATTTGGTTCTGATTTCTATAGATTCCTAGTTGAAGGAAGTAGAGAAACAGTAACTAGACAAATTCTGTATTGTTTTAATACGGAGGCTGATCGTCAAACAATAAAGGAGGCGATGAAAGAAAGAGATGCAGCTTTCTAGAAAGAGGCATTGAATGATGAGATGGATTCAATAATGTGAAATAATACTTCGGAGCTAGTTGATCTACCTCTCGAGTGTAAACCCATTAGATGCAAATTTCTTTAAAAATGAAAAGAAGAGTTGATGGATCCATTGAAAACACAAAGTAAGACTGGTTGTTAAGGGATTCACCCGAAAGCATGGAATAGACTATTTCGATACCTATTCACCAGTAGCTAGAATTGCTACTATCGATTGCTTATTGCAATTACAGCTATAAACAAGCTGCTCATCCACCAAATGGACGTCAAAATAGCGTTCCTACATGGAGAATTGGATGAGAAAATATACATGGAACAACCTGAAGGGTTCATAATGCCCAGTCATGAAAATAAAGTGTGTAGATTGCGAAAATCATTGTATTGTTTAAAGCAAGCACCAAAACAGTGGCACCAAAAATTTGACCAAATTGTAATTGCTAATGGACTCAAAATAAATGAATCTGATAAATGTGTATATAGCAAGTTTGATGAAAGAAGCAATGGTGTCATTATCTGTCTTTACGTAGATGGCATGCTGATTTTTGGACTTTCTTTCAAGTAAGTTTGAAATGAAAGATATGGGGCAAGCTGATGTCATTTTTGGGATTCAGATTGTAAGAGATGAGGGGAGTATTACTCTAACTCAATCTCGTTATATTGAGAAAATTCTCAATAGATTCAATCGTTTGAATTGTGCCCCTGTTTCTACCCCGCTAGATCCAAGTATTGAGCTAGTGAAAAATACAAGCAATCCAGTTTCATAACTAGAGTATTCTTGATTAATTGGATGCTTAATATATGCAATGACATGCACTAGGCCGGATATTGCCTTGGCAGTAGGTAAGTTGAGCATATTCACAATTAATCCAAGCGAGTTGCATTGGTTTGCAATTCTAAGAGTTTTGAAATATCTGAAGAAAATAATTAACTATGGTTTATGCTATAGTGGATATCCTTCGGTCTTATAAGGATCTTCAGATGCAAGTTGGATTGTGAAAGATCAAAATAATGTTTCTACAAGTGGGTGGATTTTCACACTTGCTGTGTTGGGTTTTGGGGTTCATACGCAGAGGAGATTACAAAACAATTTTGACAAAAACCCCAACAGGATCCGAATCTAATTCCATTAAAAACGTTTAAAACATGAAAACTTAACCATACCTCGGTCGCAATATACTTTTCTGAAGGTTGATCGATCTCTAAGGCGTTGTCAACGACGAACGCCCTCTACCAGCAGTTCACACACGAACGGCGGTCGAGATTCGAAGTGCTAGCTTCGAGAGAATACCAAACCTTTTGTTTCTCTCCAAAATGATCCAGAGCGTACCAGAAAACCCTAATTCGTTTCTTAAACGAAAATAGAGTTTCGACCCTTAATCTTTCCTATATGTGTTCTAACTTAAAGCGTCTATTTATACAACCCTTGTATATAGATTAAGTAAATTACACATATACCCCTACTTAAAGAGGTATAAGTGTAATACACCACAAGGACGTTTCTGTCACGAATTTTATCATATAAAATTCATTTTTCTGAACCATCTTAAAATCTCGCAAAACCATTCTTAGTGTGCCACCCAATAGGCTCATACAACGTTGGCAGTGTACCAAAACTCATTTTGTTATACAAGTCATAAGCGGCCTCTAGCAAGACATTATGACTACCCAAGTTGTACGAATATCAAATCGATACAACCTAATCAATAATGTATATAACATCCTTTTGTCACACGATATCCTTTTGATCAAACATAAGGCATGGAATTGTCATCCAACATGTTCAATCGTACTAGTCTCGATCTCTAGGTAGATCGAAAACATCCAAGTGACATTGATCAATATCAATTCACTTAGACTAGGCCTTTTAACAGCCTAACACATCGAGGATCCACTGGATATCTCTCTTTATATGAGAGGGACAAATTCTATCTTGATTACACAACTTCATCACATTGCTCACACAGTAACCAATCACAACCTTTATAATCGTCCGATTAAAGACAACGTTTGATTGTGTCGAATCACTTGTGTTCCTAATGTTGAAGTCTCTGTAATCTCAAGTCGAGGACCAAAAATATACCTATCATGAGAAACAACTATGACTTAATCCATGTGATGTTCTCATAGCGGGTCGGTCCAAAGACTTTGTTCCCTAACAAGTACTCGTGATCTTGATTTGTATCCCTATACGTATAATCATCATATGATCATCAATCAAGACTCACACTAGTCTTAATTCATCATAGTTCCCAGATAATGATCGATAGGGACATTTAGGATATTTCGTAAATACCCATGGACCTTATTATAATGTAAACATGCAAATTAATTATAATAAACAGCAAATAAAATCCTCTATTTTATTAACTAAAAGTATTCATAAAGACAGTTAATGGATTGACTTAGGGCACATGCCCCAACATCTCCCACTTGCACTAGGGCTAATCATACATGCATCTAATGCCTAATGATCTAACATGACCATCATGTTTTGCTTATGGAAGAGCTTTTGTCAATGGATCCGCAACGTTGTCTTCAGTAGGTACTCTGCAAATCTTCACGTCTCCCCTCTCAATAATTTCTCTGATGAGATGAAAACGCTGAGTATATGTTTGGATCTATGGTGTGATCTAGGTTCCTTGGCCTCTGCTATTGCCCCGTTATTGTCACAATACAAACAAACAGGGTTAGCAATACTTGGAACCACACCTAGTTCAAAAAATGAACTTTTTGATCCAAATGGCTCCTTTGCGGCATCGGACGCTGCAATATACTCAGCTTCTGTTGTAGAATCTGCCACAGTCACTTGCTTCGAACTTTTCCAAACTTCGCACCCTCATTCAAAGTAAACACATATCCAGACTGCGTTCTAAAATCATATATATCGGTTTGAAAACTTGCATCCATGTAACCATTTACAACTAGATCATTTTCAAAACCTCCATAGACCAAGAACACTTCCTTAGTCCTTCTTAAGTATTTAAGAATGTTCTTTATCGCTATCCAAAGGACTCTCACCAGGATCCGATGATATCTCGCTTGTAGTGCTCAAAGCATATGATACATCAGGTCGAGTGCATAGCATGGCATATATGATAGATCCAATAGCTGATGCATATGGAATCTTATTCAAACGGTCTCGCTCATCATTTGCCTTAGGACATTGAATCTTGCTGAGACTTATGCCATGAGACATTGGCAAGAATCCTCTTTTAGAGTCTTGCAAACTGAACCTATTCAGCACCTTGTCTATGTAAGCACTTTGACTTAGACCGATTAGCCTCTTAGATCTATCCCTACAGATCCTTATCCCTAGGATATAGGCTGCATCTCCTAAGTCTTTCATTGATAAACATTCCCTAACCAAGACTTGACATTCTGCAATATTGGGATGTCATTTCCAATAAGTAATATATCATCAACATACAGTACCAGAAAAACTACACTCCCACTGACCTTCTTGTTTACACAAGGCTCATCTTCGTTCTTAATAAAACCAAAATCCTTGATTGCTTCATCAAAACGAAGATTCAAACTCCGAGAAGCTTGCTTTAATCCATAAATGGATCTTTGAAGCTTGCATACCTTCATAGAATTCTCAGGATGTACAAAACCTTCAGGTTGTGTCATATACACATCCTCAAGCAGCTTTCCATTAAGAAATGTTGTTTTTACATCCATTTGCCATATCTCATAGTCATAATATGCAGCAATGGCAATTAAAATTCTTATGGATTTAATCATGGCTACTGGCGAAAAAGTTTCATCATAATCAACACCTTGAGTCCATTTCGAAACCTTTTGCTACAAGTCTTGCTTTAAAAGTATGCACTTTGCCATCCATGTCGGTTTTCTTCTTGAAAACCCATTTACATCCAATGGTCTTACCACCTTCAGGTAAATAAACCAAGTTCCAAACTTGGTTATCATACATGGATTGCATCTCAGAGTTCATGACACTTAGCCATTTATCTGAGTCTGGTCCAGACATAGCCTCCTGATAGTGGTGGGCTCATTTTGATCCATAAGCAACACATCACGACTATCAGTAATGAGAAATTCGAATCTATCTGGCTCATGTCTTACCCTACCAGATTTACGTGGGCCTTGTGTCACTTGTGGAGGTTCAACTGGTTTAAAACGTTGTTGAACTTCCAGTAGCGGTTCAGTGTTTATCTGTGATTCTTGAACTTCTTCAAGATTTATTTCTCTCCCACTAATGTCTTTTGAAATAAACTGTTTTTCCATAAAGGCACCATACCGAGCAACAAACACTTTGTTCTCAGTAGGATTATAAAAGTAATATCCTTTTGTTTCCTTAGGATACCCCACAAATAAACACTTGTCAGATTTAGGTGCTAGTTTTTCTGAGACTTGGCGTTTTACGTAAGCCTCACAACCCCAAATCTTAAGGAAAGACAAACTAGGTCTCTTTCCGTACCATATCTCATATGGTGTTTTATCAGCCGCTTTAGAAGGAACTCGATTTAGAGTGAAAGCTGCAGTTTGTAATGCATAACCCCAAAAGGATAATGGAAGATCTGCATGACTCATCATAGATCGAACCATATCTAATAAGGTTCGATTTCTCCTTTTAGAAACTCCATTCCATTGTGGAGTTGCTGGTGGAGTCAATTGGGAGACAATCCCACAATTTCTAAGATGATCATCAAATTCTTGGCTCAAATATTCACCACCTCGATCTGATCGAAGTGTTTTGATAGTTTTACCAAGTTGATTCTGCACTTCATTTTGAAACGTTCAAAACATCTCAAATGACTCAGCTTTATGTTTCATAAGATATACATAACCATATCTGCTGAAATCATCAGTAAATGTAATGAAGTACTGATAACCTCCTCTAGCCATTGTGTTTATAGGACCGCATACATCAGTATGTATTAGACCCAATAAATCACTTGCCCTTTCACTGTGTCCAGTAAAGGGACTTTTAGTCATCTTGCCTAGTAAACAAGATACGCACGTTTCATATGTTTCTAAATCAAATGAATCTAGAAGTCCATCTCTATGGAGCTTCGTTATGCGTTTCTCATTTATGTGCCCGAGACGACAATGCCAAAGATAGGTTTGATTCAAATCATTTGACTTGAATCTCTTTGTATTTATGTTAAAGACTGGAGTTTCAGTGGACCTTTTCATGCTTAGAATATAAATACCATCACACAAATCAGCATTTGCATAAAATATGCCTTTACGAGAAATGGAACATCTATTATTCACAATAATAAAATCAAAACCATCTATATCCAAACATGAAACAGAAATGATGTTTCTGCTCAAGGCAGGCACAAAATAACAATTATTTAAAGTTAAAATAAGTCCACTAGGTAAGACTAAGTCATATGATCCAACAGCCAGGGCAGCAACTCTTGCTCCATTCCCTACACGGAGGATGACTTCTCCTTTCTTCAACTTTCTACTTCTAGTGAGTCCCTGCACATTTATACAAATGTGAGATCCACATCCGGTATCTAATACCCATGAATCACTAGTAGATAAATTAATTTCAATAACATAAATACATGTAGTGGTAGTCGCACTACCTTTTTTCTTCATTAGATCTTCCATATAGAGTTTGCAATTTCTGAACCAATGTCCAGGTGCATGGCAGAAATGACAATTTCCTTCCTTTTCTTTTGGGTGTTTTGAAGCGAGAACAGACTGGGGCTTGACTTGTTCCACGAGCTTTGCGACAAAAAGTGCAGCAGCTGACCTTGGCAACTTTAGCATTGCCTTTGCCTTTCTTCTTCATTCCCTTTCCCTTTTGGACCATTAACACATTACTAGAGGGTTTCTTGATATTTTGTTCAGCAGTTTTGAACATCAAATGCAACTCTGAAATTGATTTCTCCATATTATTCATATTGTAGTTCATCACAAATTGTGAGTAACTCTCCGGTAATGAATTCAGGATCAAATCCGTAGCCAACTCTTGGCTTATGGGAAATCCAAGTCTATCAAGCTGGTCAACATAGCCCTTCATCTTAAGAACATGAGGACTAACTGACGCACCCTCAGTCATCTTGCAAGAATGTTGGTTATTGACTGTCTCGAACCTTTCTTGCCTAGCTTGTTGTTGGAACATTTCCTTCAGCGTTACAACCATGTCGTAGGCTTCCATTAGTTCCATGTCCTTCTGAAGTTCAGGAACCATAGTTGCCAGCATAATACATGCAACATCCGTAAAATCGTTGACATGCTTATTATGCGCATCCTTCACAGCTTTAGTAGCATTGGCTGGTGGGTCCTCAGGGATTGGAGCATCCAGGACATACAACTTGCGTTCATGTTTGAGAACGATTCTAAAGTTTCTGAACCAGTCAAGAAAGTTAGTCCCTGATAGCTTATCCTTCTCAAGGATAGATCGCGGTGACATGGGATTATTGTTACTTGAAGAGGCCATTGATCTACAATAAAGATTATGCAAAGTTTATTTTAGTATAGAGGAATAGACTCCCACTAAATTAACAACCCTCCTAAAACATACTGTTTATTTAGGGGACTAAAATCCATATTTCACCTAATTCTATGACAATATGGAATGAAACACGAAACTAGATTATTTAGGTAGGTAACAATTACCAATTACATCTTATGTAATTTTAAATACTTTTATGAGATACGGGACATCTTATGTCTTAGCATGTTTTTTATCTCATCATGTGCCTAAAGCTCAAAACTATTTTGATAGCTTTATTAAGTCGGACCATTTTTAAACATTTAGGTAACTCTTACCCAACTTGTCTTACCAAGATAACACAATACACCCAGCTATGGCTGAAACTATATTAGTGTGATCGAGGCCTTGACAAGTGTTTAAAATGGATGGCTCGAGACTTAAAATTTAATAGAGGGATTTTTATTCAGTTTTAGTGATTTCATGTAAACAATGAAATATCATAAATTTTATTGATTTGTTCAATCACTAAACAATTTGGAAATTTTTATACTGTTCACTAATAAAAGAATTTACGTGCGCTAGGATTAGTTAGACGGCGGTCCCGCTGGCCGGTCAATTCCGAAAATTAAAATTCGCTATAGAAAATCATATTTTTTCGCTGATTTTATTATCATAAATTAACCCCTTAATTTATCCGAAATTAAGTCAAGTAAAACATTTTAATTAACACGGACCCACATCTAACTAATCATCTTATCCTAATCCAATTAGGACTTAAGATATTTGAATCCTAGCATAACACCAATAACAAGATTCTCGATATGTATCTCCTATCCAATAGGGATAACGAAACTGATTTTGCTTATATCTCCTAATCTAATTTGTTATCTATATCTTATCAAATAGAAACTTCATTACAGAATAGATATAACGAGATAAATAAATAATTTCAAAAAATAATTATTTGTAATTTCTGTCCTCATCCAAATAATCACAAACATGTAATTGAATCATGAACTACTATCCCAATCGAACCTAATGGTGTCATGGATAACAGAACACGAAACTCAATTCATTAAAATTATTCGAATTAACCTAACATGGTTACTAGCATGTACGAAACTGATTTCAATTAAATCACGAATATATGTATCATATACACAAAACATGATAATAAATCTCACAAAAAATTTATGTATATCACATATACATCAACTATTAACATGCTTTCAATCATATATCATGTATATATCAGAAGAAAACATGCAATGAATTTAATGGAATCGAACTCGATGTCATGATACCACTGTTGGGTTTTGGGGTTCATACGCAGCGGAAATTACAAAACAATTTTGACATAAACCCCAACAGGATCCGAATCTAATTCCATTAAAAACGTTTAAAACATGAAACTTAATCATACCTCGGTCGCAATATACATTTCTGAAGGTTGATCGATCTCTAAGGCGCTGTCAACGACAAACGCCCTCTACCAGCAGTTCGCACACGAACGACGGTCGAGATTCGAAGTGCTAGCTTCGAGAGAATACCAAACCTTTTGTTTCTCTCCAAAACGATCCAGAGCGTACCAAAAAACCCTAATTCGTTTATGAAACGAAAATAGAGTTTCGGCCCTTAATCTTTCCTATATGTGTTCTAACTTAAAGCGTCTATTTATACAACCTCAGATATATAGACGGTTAAGTAAATTACACATATACCCCTACTTAAAAAAGTATAAGTGTAATACACCACAAGGACGTTTACATCACGAATTTTATCATATAAAATTCGTTTTTCTAACCATCTTAAAATCTCGCAAAACCATTCTTAGTGTGCCACCCAATAGGCTCATACAACGTTGGCAGTGTACCAAAACTCATTTTGGTATACAAGTCATAAGCGGCCTCTAGCAAGACATTATGACTACCCAAGTTGTACGAATATCAAATCGATACCACCTAATCAATAATGTATATAACATCCTTTTGTCACACGATATCCTTTTGATCAAACATAAGGCATGGAATTGTCATCAAACATGTTCAATCGTACTAGTCTCGATCTCTAGGTAGACTGAAAACATCCAAGTGACATTGATCAATATCAATTCACTTAGACTAGGCCTTTTAACGATCTAACACATCGAGGGATCCACTGGATATCTCTCTTTATATGAGAGGGACAAATTCTATCTTGATTACACAACTTCATCACATTGCTCACACAAGAACCAATCACAACCTTTATAATCGTCCTGCTAAAGACAACGTTTGATTGTGTCAAATCATTGTGTTCCTAATGTTGAAGTCTCTCGGTAATCTCAAGTCGAGGACCTAAAAATATACCTATCATGAGAAACAACTATGACTTAATCCATGTGATGTTCTCATAGCGGGTCGGGTCCAAGACTTTGTTCCCTAACAAGTACTCTTGATCTTGATTCGTATTCCTATACGTATAATCATCATATGATCATCAATCAAGACTCACACTAGTCTTAATTCATCATAGTTCCCAGTATAATGATCGACTAGGGACATTTAGGATATTTCTGTAAAAACCCATGGATCTTATTATAATGTAAACATGCAAATTAATTATAATAAACAACAAATGAAATCCTCTATTTTATTAACTAAAAGTATTCATAAAGACAGTTAATGGATTGACTAAGGGCACATGCCCCAACATGGTGGAGGTGCAATCTCGTGGTCTTCAAAGAAGCAGACTTTAATGGCTAGTTCCACCATGGAATCAGAGTTTATTGCGCTAGCCTCGGCTTCAAAAGAATCTAAATGGCTATGTGAATTATTACATGAGATACCATTGTGGTCTAAACCGGTAGCTCCAATTTCTATCCATTGTGATAATGAGGACACATTGGCAAGGGCTTATAGCCATGTGTACAATGGTAAATCTAGACATATTAGATTGAGACACAGTTGTGTCAGAGAATTGATAACAAATGGAGTTATCACGATTGACTATGTGAGATCTAGTCAAAACTTGGCAAATCCTCTCACTAAAACAATGTCAAGAGACTCGATGAATAAAACATCAAGGGGATGGGTCTCAAGCCTATGAATTAAAGTCACAAATAGTGGAAACTCAACTCGACGCTTAACATTATGTTAAGTATTGAGTTCAATGCAGTCAAAGTTCATTATAAGTGTGACTGTGAGCACTAAAGTTTAATAACCATCCCAAGGTTGTTAGTGCTTTGTACCTGCATGTAAAAAGGGGAGGTTGAGATGATCTCTTAATAGTCTTCTAAAGGTACTTAAATTGCGGGGTGCTAGAATGGAGACAACCTATGTGGATGTGAAGTGCGACCGCTTCAAGGAGTTCAAGGGCTTGGCTCCAAAGACATTAACGAGGAGATACGGGACACAAGGCCAATATTGAATGTGTCAGGATATTTATGGTTATTTACTGGTTTAAGTTATATGCGTGATATATTTATACTACATATCGAATATAATCATTGGTTCAAAGTTTATCTACCATGTAATTCTGATATGATGTAATAAACTTTTCACAAATTAGTGGTTCAAATCGCAAGATACCATTATTCATGCATATAATGTTTAAGATGTTATTTGATCAATGATTTGGTTATTTTGAAAATGGTGGGGGATTGTTGGTCATTTTCAAAAGAAATGTTTAGTTACACGGTGGTTAGAAACTTTCAGTTTAAAGAGTATATATACTCTTGCACTACATTATTTGTAAAAGAAAAACCACAAGTGCTATGCAAAGTGAGCCACACGCGCGTGAGTGCGGCGCGACGCATATGACACATTTTAGGCGCTTTTATAGGCGTACTTAGCACTTTGCACGAGGCATGTGCGCGTGAGTGTATTGTGTGTGGGCTAACCATGGGTAAAACTTTTTACCATTAATTTTTGACCATTTTCGAGTTTACTATGTGGGTAGTTATTTGCTTGACCCACTCAGAATTGAATGGGCAGTTAATGAACCCATTCAATGTTGACTGAGTGGATGTAGTTGAAACTGTTCCACTACCCCCTTTCTTCTCCAACTGGTTTTAACCAGAGCTCTATAAGAAAAGAGGTTTGGGGAGGAAGAAGAACATCTCGAAATACACTGCAATTGCTTGTGTTTCAGCTTTCACTACTGTAAGTGCAAGCTGA
This sequence comes from Stephania cephalantha, assembly GCA_039657325.1. NCBI lineage: Eukaryota > Viridiplantae > Streptophyta > Magnoliopsida > Ranunculales > Menispermaceae > Stephania > Stephania cephalantha. Next base: position 36,630,920 of record CM077571.1, read on the forward strand.
GTTTGCTTCATCGTATCCTCTAGGATTTTTGCTGACTCTTGCAGTATAGAGAGAAAAATCTCATTTAGGAAAGTGGCAGTGTTACACGCTTTGAAGTTGTTGCAAATTCCTCTAGTCTAACAACTTTTCCAACTCCATTAACACATGTTGTAAGAACACCGGGTACAAAAGAACCGGTAACATCATGAACTTGAGAATTTCCTTGGTTGAAATTAAGCTTCCTTGTTTTCAGTGGAGTATCAATAAAGTACCTTGCATTCTAAAACATCTTCGGTTGGAGCTTAAATAATAATGGCTTTCTTTCATGCAATGATTGCCTTCTTTGAGGTCATGCAACATCTTTCTTCTTTGTATTCAAAATTTTTGGAAGGTAACAACCATCAAATTTTTTGTACCCGAGTTTTGTGGAATTGACTTCATTATTGTCGGTCTTTCGCTCCACTTCCATTGGATCGAATGAGAAGCTTTTACCTCTCATTTTAACCCTCAAAATCTCATGACCAATAGCATCAAAAATAGCACAATGCAAATCTTCAAATGATACTTTATATCATTTTTCAATCAATTGCCCCACACTAAGTAAATTCTGATTAATATCGGGTATGTAAAGAACATCCGAAATTAATTTTGTACCCAAAATTGTTGTGATTGCAACGGTGTCTTTTCTTTTTTCTAGGATATGACCACCGTTTCCAATTTTGACTTTCTTGACTTCAATTGGCTTCAAGTCTCTAAACAATTTTTTGTCGTAACACATGTGGTTTGTGCAACCACTATCAATCAACCAACTTTTGTTGGAATCTTCAATTAAATCAGAACTTCCAACAAAAATTTGATCTTCATCATATAGATCAACAAATTTGGCATCAACTTCATTATTTTGAGACTCACTTTTGCAAATAATAGCTTCATGTCCAAGCTTATCACACTCGGTGCACTTTGCATTCGTTATTTGCCAACACTTGTATGGTGGATGACCTTTTTCCTATTGTGGTGACAAGGTGGATAGTTTCTCCAAGAGTTTCTACCCATATTTTCTCCACTTGTTGTTGGACATTTTTTTCTAAAATTTCTTGTGATCTTCATGCATGGCTTGTAGAGCACCTTCAACAACACGATCTTCCATCATAAATCTTCGTTGGTTCTGTGCTTGCATGACATTCAACAACTCTGCCAACGTGATCTTGGAAAGTTCTTTCGTGTTATCCAAAGTGGTGATAAATGCTTCATATCTTTCTTGCACTATGACGAGGATCTTTTCTACAATTCTTGAATCGGGAAAATCCGTGTCAAGTAGCCGCACTTTGTTGACAACAATTAGTAATCTATCTGAGTACTCTTTAACAGTCTCAGATTCTTTCATCTTTTCCAATTGTAATTCTCGAATTAGATTGAGAACTTGCATGCTTTGAATCTTTTCGTCTCCTTCATACTATTTCTTTAAGTAATCCCAAATCTCTTTCGTGGATTTGAGTGACATAATTCTCGTGAATAGTGTCATTGAGACGACAACAAACAAATAAGCCTTTGTCTTTGACTTCTTGGTTTTTCTTTCTTTATGGCTCTTGATTTGAGTCATTGTATGATTTTGTGGTAATGTAGGGATTTCATAATCTTCTTCTACGGCTTCCCACAAATCCAAAGCTTCCAACTAAGTCTCCATCTTCACCGCCCAAAGTTGGTAGTTTTCTCCATTAAAGATTGGAGGAGCAATTTTGTTGAAACTCTTTTCATAATCCATTCCACAGATCCCTTAAGATGTAAGCTCTGATGCAAATTGTTGGGTTTGAAGACCAATGAAAGATAGTAAGAAAGATTGACGAGTTTTTCACAAGGGGAGAATCAATAATGGAGTCCTAAAAATAATTTTTTAGTCTCTCACAATATTCAGCAGCATATAATAGAACAACCACAAACAATAGAAAATAACAACTTAATTTTTGATTCTCTTATTTATGGCTTAATTGTCGTGCATATTAATAGGAAAAACAGAATTGAATAAATCCTAAAACTTCTAATCTAACACACCTACAAAATAGCAACTAAAATATTTCCTAAAAAGTATAAAAAATTCTAAAAATATAGGACTAACTAAATCCTGCACACATAAATAAAACAAATTCTTAAAATCTAGGAATGAATAAAGCTACGCACAATTAACAAAATTAGAAATAATTGGTAGATCTAAAGCACTAATTTCAACAAAGACTATGCCTTTTTCATTAAATTGTACATTTGTATGGAGATGCCACCTGGAAAATATCATACTCTCACAAGTCAAAGGTTATAATCTATCAGTAATTGGGGGCCATCTTCCATAAAAAATTGCAGGCCTTTAATTTACATATTTGGGAGGTATATAGTACATCCTGGCTTAGGCAACTAATCATAAAGTCATTTTGATATAATTATAATGATATGGGAAACTTTGCACTTATGCCATTGTTCTTTTGACAACGATATTCCCTTTCATAGCTCTTTGTCTTTTTCAACTAATTTAAAATCCCTCTAAGCCTTGTCTCTTGTGAAAGGAGCATCTTTCCTAACCTCCATATATTAGCCTTTCTTGAACATGTTTTTTTTTTTTCAGAACTACCTAATTCTAATTTCTAACAAGGCTTAATATTTGCTGATCAAGTTCAAAGTAAGCTCTCTAAATATCTTTGATACTGTACTATCAGTCCCTTTAATGGAGCTGCAATTCTTTGTCCCCCTAGTTATCTGCTCCCTTCTTTTCTTGTCAATTCTATTTAAGACAGGAGCAAGAAAAAGAACAAAAAACGCGAGCTCCAAATTACCCTCAGGGCCATGGAAACTACCAATTATCGGACACTTGCATCACCTGCTAGGCCTACCACAGCACTGCCTTCGAGACCTAGTCGAGAATCATGGATCCCTTATGCTCCTATAGCTCGGTCAGGCTTCAACTGTTATTGTTTCTTCTCGATCCCGAAATTGTAAGAGAAATAACGAAGGAAAATGATATAAAGTCTGCTTACAGGTTTGTGATATATTCTATGAAGTTTTTATCTTATAACTGTAAGGACTTGATACTTGCTCTATACGGTGATTGCTGGAGACAACTGCGGAAGATTTGCATCTTGGAGATCTTAAGTGCAAAGCGCGTCCAGTCATTCTGGTATCTTAGGAACGAGGAGGTATCCAATCTCATTCAAAGCATTTCATTCATGGTCGGTTCAAAAGTTAATATCAGCGAGAAAATGTTTTCAGCGACAGCTGATAACTTCTAGAGCAGCATTCGGTAAGAAATGGAAAAATAAACAGCTGTTCATGTCTGCGATGCACGAAGTGATAAAGTTGGTGGAAGGATTTGACATTGCAGATTTCTAATTTCCTGAATTGAATTTCCTTCATGTGCTTACGGGTACAAAGAGAAAGCCAGAGAGATTACATCAGAAGGTTGACAAGATCGTTAGTGATATTATTGAAGAGCATAAAGAGCGTAGGACAGCAAAGGCGGTCAAGGAGGAAGTTGAGGACCTTGTGGATGTATTGTTTAGACTTCAAGAGAGCTGCGATCTTGATTTCCCGATAACTACTGAAAACATTAAAGCCGTAATAATGGTGAACAAATTTCAACAACTTAACCTATTTGATTCAGTATTCAGTTAATTGTATGGTGAAGGTAAGAGCTGCTCTTTTTCAGGACATTTTTATTGCAGGCAGTGATACTTCCTCAACCACATTAGAATGGATTTTTTTAGAATTGGTGAGACACCCAAGAGTTATGAATGTGGCACAAGAAGAGATCAGACGGGCTTTCAATGGTAAGAACAATGTTCATCAGAAAGATCTCGATGAGTTAAAATAATTAGAATCAGTTATAAACGAAGCTATAAGGCTACACCCTCCTGCTCCTCTGAAATCTCCTAGAGAGTGTAGGGAGACATGCCAGATTGATGGATATGAGATACCAATAAAAACCAAAGTAATTATTAATGTTTGGGCTATAGGAAGAGATCCTGAGCACTAGAAGGACGCCGAGATATTCAACTCGGAGAGGTTCGATGGTGTTTCTATTGATTACAAGGGAAATAACTTTGAGCACATCCCATTTGGAGCTGGTAGGAGAATGTGTCCTAGCATTTCATTTGGCATAGCTAATATTGAGCTTCCACTTGCACAACTGTCATACCACTTTGATTGGAATCTGCCTAATGGAATGAAAGCATAAGAACTAGACATGACTGAGGAATTTGGTGCCACGGTTAGAAGAAAACACGAGTTATATTTGATTCCTACACCTTATCACCATTGATGGAAAAGGTTGAGAAATGACGGCATGAGAATCATAGTCCTTGCAAGAGTGCTGTAAAATAAAATCTACATTTACTTGTTGTACATATGTAATTGTATATTTTCCTTTTAGTAACACGAATAATCCTCCTCCAGCGATGTCACTTAAGACTTGCAGACTCATGAACAATACAAGAAGAAGTAGTTTTCTCTCAACAAAGTCATTGTTTCTTGGGCCAGATTGAACTATGTGCCTTTTAGTGGTTAGTTATATTAGTTTGTTAGTCATTTTGAATAATTTGACCATGTCTTTAGGGATTTTATATTTGAAATTTATTGTTAGTATTATGTGATGATTTTTAGGCTTTAGTTTTTTATGTTTGTTAAACATAAGCTCTATGTATTGAGCAATGCATTAATTTAAAAATACACTACAAAATTCAGGCTGTTTATTCTTTTATTTTTATGTCTTTTAAATTGCTAACGGTGGTATCAGAGCTTTCTTTCTTTGAGGGACTTGTGAGTGACCCACCACTACGAAGGAAAACTTCAATCCATTATAGAAATAGATTCTTAAATAATTCCATTTGCAGCACTTGCTCCACCTTTGTTTGATAGAGAAAATTACCTAGTTTGGGCAGTTAGAATGGAGGCTTATTTGGAGGAACATGACCAATGGGAAGCTGTTGATGAAGACTACAAAGTTCTTTCACAACAATCCTTTTATGGCACACAGTAAACTCCATAAGGAGAAGAAAGGAAGAAATTCAAAGGCAAGAGCTTCCTTGTTTGCTGCTGTCTCGCCAACAATCTTCTCTTTAATCATGCTCTTCAAATTATCATTTGAAGTATGAAAGTTTCTCAAAACTGAATATGAGGGAAATGAGAATATCAAAGCAATGCAAGTAATCAATTTAGTTAGAGAATTTGAAATGCAGAAAATGAAGGAGTCGGATTCAATTAAAGAGTACGCTGATAGGCTTCTAAGCATAGTTGATAAGGTAAGATTGCTTGGTTCTGAGTTTCATGATTCAAGACTGATTCAAAAAATTCTTTTTCGGACTCAGGAAAGATTTGAAGTAAGTACTTCTTGCTTGGAGAATGTTATAAACTTGTCAAGAATTAGCTTGGCAGAATTGCTACATGCTTTGCAGGCTCAGTAACAAAATAGATTGATTAGAAATGAAGGTTATATTGAAGGAGCTTTGCTAGCTAAAAAATTTAACCAAGGAAAAGAGAAGAATTATGGCACACCAGAAGTTGCCGCTCAAAACAATGGCAATGAAAAAGGAGCCAATTTTCCTCCATGAAAACATTATGGAAAGAAAGGTCGTCCTCCTTAAGTGTTAGAGAAGACCAAACATAAGTGTAATAAGTGTAACAAGTTGGGGCATCATGAGAGGATTTGCAAGAGTAATTTCCAGCAAATAAATGACGCTCAAGTTATAGATCACTAGAAAGAGGGGGACGAGAATCTATTTGTTGCAACCTGCAACAACGCAAGTGAAAGTTGGTTGAAAGAGGCATAGAGGAGTGTTGAAATATGTGCCTTTAGTGGTTTAGCTAGATTAGATTTGTAAGTCATTTTAAATAATTTGACCATGTTTTAAGGGATTTTAAATTTGAAATTTATTATTAGTATTATGTGCTGATTTTTAGGCTTTAATTTTTTATGTTTGTTAAACATAAGCTTTATATATTAAGCAATGCATTAATACAAAAATAGACTTCAGCATCCAAGTTATTTCTTTTTTTATTTTTGTGTCTTTTAAATTGCTAATAAGCCATGACAAAGATAAAAAATCCAAAGCAGAGTGATTAAACTCTAAGAATATGAGCTAATTGTCTCTTATCATAAAAAAGTAATGGATATTAGAAAAGTTAATAAAACTCAACTATTGATAGCTAGGTATAGCTACCAAGGATATTTATACATAGCTGTGAATCACCATATTTCACCATATTATATTACTTGCAGAAGTGCATATTGCAATCAATTACAAAGATTGGAGATTTACTAAGAAGTAAATGTTATAATGAAACAAGTTTTCTTTTCTAGCATAACTCTAACACCTTTAAGCTCTTCAAAGTTGGTAAAGGTGTGGTTTGTTATTACAAATCCTGCATCACTACTAAACTGTTTGATCTAGTTGATGATTAAAACCGCCAGCACAATATTCAGTCAATTTCATCCAAAAGGCAAAGATTCCAATGGATTGGATTTAAGGCTCTAGTCTCAATAATCTCTAGGGAACACTTATATAGAACAAGATAGTATCAATCCAAAATTAATTGAGGTCGGCTGCATGAATCGAACTCTTTCATTACACTTGATTTAGTACAATTGATGGTGTGCTTTTTCAAGTCTTTAAATATTAATCCCTCATTATCATTGTGAGCGCTTATATAGAGAAAAAATAAATAAATTTAACCTTGATTAGAAGGCACCACTTGATCAAACATTTAAGGTCATATGGCTGATTTCTTCTTCTACTATAATACATTTGCACATTTATATATGATGTGATTCTTGGTTTGGGCCTCTTTGGGTGCTAGATCTAAAGTAGAGCGACAGAAGACTGAGATCATGAGCTAATGTTGTTTGTGATAAGGAAAGGTAATGATGGTAAGAGAAATGTTTTTTGATGAGATAGGAATCATTATCAAAGAAATTTACGTACGTTAAGAATTGTCATTTTTCTGGTCTTTGGTTGACATATTTGGGAGGTAGTAGATATTGGTAGGGTATATATTACATCTTGGCTCAAGCAATGGATCATGAAGCCTTATTGATATAATTCTGGCCTTATGGGGAATTTTGCACTTACGCCACATGGCTCTTTCGACAGAAATATTTTATTTCATAGCTCCTTGTCTTTTGCAACTAGTTTGAAAAATTCTAAGAACATGATTATCTTATGTGAGAGGAGAATCTTTCCTAAGCTTAGAGGTGTATTCAATTAATAGAATGATGTGAAAGAATTTTAAAGGAGTTTGGAGGATTTTAAAATCGAGGTGTATTTCATTGGGATTTCAAAAGATTTTAATGGATTTTTGAAAGTATTCAATTAGGATTTCGATGGATTTTAATGGATTTCTAAAAAATCTAGGTGTATCCAATTTTTAAACTACATTAGAATTTGAGTGGATTTTGATGGATTTCTATTAAAAAAATACACGTATCCAAATCCCACCCCTATCGATAAGATTTGGATGGATTTGGATCAAGTCCTTCCAAATCTATCAAATTCCATGAAATCCATGGATTAGCCTTTCTTACACAATTTTATTCAGAATTTATAAATTTTAAAGTTCATATTTTATAATCAAATTCAAGAGGAAAATCTCTATATCTTTTGGATCCTAAAATACTTGTCGCATGAATAGAGCCGCAATTCCTTTTCTCCCTAGTTATGAGCTCTCTTATTCTCCTGTGGCTTCTAGTGAAAACAAGCAGAAGGTATACGATACGGTCTAAGATTTAGGGTTTAGTATTTAGTAGTTTCTATTTTATTATTGAGAAAGTTTTTAAGCTTATTATTTAGTAAGAATTATTAGTAGTTTCTAATTAGAAATAGTTTATACTTTAGAAGTTACTATCTTATCGATATTAATTAGTAGGAAGTTTTTATATTTATTTTAAGTAGGTTTTTTATTCGTAGAAGTTGCTATTTATTAGTTTCTATTTTTATTGTATAAGGGAGTCTATATATACAAGTATTGATGAGTCAATAAAGCAAGCAATTTTAGTCAAAAGGAACCAAATGAGGAATTGAAGTAGGAGAGAGTCACGGACTTCGCCTCTACAATTACCTATTCCATCTCTCTCATCTCTTTTTCTATTTTCTTCTTTCTTCCCTATTAATATAGGTTGAAGCACAAATTCAATTGTGTATAAACTCGTGACTAGATCCCAAACCAAGGTTCATAACAACTTGTTATCAAAGCTATTTGTCATGGGTAACACAAAAGCTCTAGTTGCGAAGTTGAAAACCTTTATGGAGCAAATGAGCGCTCGACAAAAGGCTCTCAAAGAACATTTGATGGGTGTCACTACTGTGAGTCGATGGATATCAATGAAACCCATCATTGCTGATGCTAAGGAACAATATAGTGATGGTTGTGGAGGACACGACGTAAGGTTGGAGGAGTTTGCTAACTTGAAGCAAACTAGTTCTGTGGAGGAGTACCAAGACCAATTCTAGTCTTTATTGGCCAGGACATCGGACTTCAAACCAAGACAACAGGTGGACTTGTTCACTGCCGGTTTGAACAAGGATGTGCGGATTGACATCGAGTTGCTGCAACCGAGCAATCTAGGCATTGCCATGAATCATGCTCGTGGCTTTGAACGTAAGCAAATTTTTTTTAAAGAATCCCTCACAGCACGCATCATGTCCATGGTAAGCACTCCTAAAACTAGTGGAAGTTCCATTAACACTTCTATTACCAAAGACTCTGGAGCACCCTTGAACGGCTGGACGTAAAAGGCAACAACCATTACCACCAGTGCAAACATAATAATCGGCAACTCCTCACCTCCGTTCATCAAGAAGTTATCAAAGGTTGAGATAGCGAACCAAAAGACGTAGGGTTTGTGCTATAATTGCGATGAATCTTACAACCATGAACACAAGTGCAAACACTTGTTTTGGATAAAGGTTCCTGAAGTTGAAGATGATGGAGCGGATAATGTGCTATAGATGTCCATTAATTTAGTTCAAAAAAATTAAGCTTGAGGACAAGCTCAAAGAATAGGAGGGGAATAATGATACATACTTTGATTTAGAGTTTAATATTTTGTAGTTTCTATTTTATTATTAAGAAAGTTTCTATGTTTATTATTTAGTAGGAATTATTAGTAGTTTCTAATTAGAAATAGTTTCTACTTTAGTAGTCACTATTTTTTAGGTATTAATTAGTAGGAAGTTTCTATATTTATTTTAAGTAGGTTTTTTATTCGTAGAAGTTGCTATTTATCAGTTTCTATTTTTATTGTATAAGGGAGTCTATATATACAAGTATTAAGGAGTCAATAAAGCAAACAATTTTAGTCAAAAAGGAACCAAAGAAGGAATTGAAGTAGGAGAGAGTCACCGACTCATCCTCTATAATTACCTATTCCATATCTTCTTCTATTTTCTTATTTCTTTCCCTATCAATATAGGTTGGAGCACAAATTCAATTGTGTATAAACCCGTGACTAGATCCCAAATCAAGGTTCATAACAACTTGGTATTAAAGCCACTTGTCATGGGTGACACAAAAGCTTTGGTCGCGAAGTTGGAAACCTTTATGGAGCATATGAGCGCTCAAAAAGGCTTTCAAAGAACATTTGATGGGTCTCACTATCATGATTCGATGGGTATCAATGGAACCCGTCATTGTTGATGCAAAGGAAGAACATAGTGGTTATGGAGGACACGACGTAAGGTTGGAGGAGTTTGCCAACTTGAAGCAAACTAGTTCCATGGAGGAGTACCAACACCAATTCCAATCTTTGTTGGCCCGGACATCGGACTTTAAACCACGACAACAGGTGGACTTGTTAATTGTCGGTTTGAACAAAGACTTGCGGATTGACATCGAGTTACTGCAACCGGCAATCTGGGCATTGCCATGAATCTTGCTCTTGGCTTCAAACGTAAGCAAAGACTTTTTAAAGAATCCCTCCCCAAGACGCATCATGTCCACGATGAGCACTCTTAAACTAGTGGAAGTTCCTCCAACACTTCTATTACCAAAGACTCGGTAGCACCTTTAAACGGCTGGACACAAAAGGCAACAACCATTACCACCAGTGTCAACACAATAATCGGCAACTCCTCACCTCTATTCATCAATACGTTATCAAAGGTTGAGATGGCAACCAAAGGACGAAGGGTTTGTGCTATAATTGCAATGAATCTTACAACCATGGACACAAGTGCAAACACTTGTTTTGGATAAAGTTTCCTGAAGTTGAAGATGATGGAGCAGATAATGTGCTAGATGTCCATTGATTTAGTTCAAAAAATTAAGCTTGAGGAAAAGCTCAATTGATAGAAGGGGAGTAATGATACGGTCTTTGATTTAGGGTTTGGTATTTAATAGTTTCTATTTTATTATTAAGAAAGTTTCTATTTTATTATTTAGTAGGAATTATTAGTAGTTTCTAATTATAAATAGTTTCTACTTTAGTAGTTAATATCTTATTGATACTAATTAGTGGGAAGTTTCTATAGTTATTTTAAGTTGGTTTTTTATTCATAGAAGTTGTTATTTATTAATTTCTATTTTTATTGTATAAGGGAGTCTATATATACAAGTATTAAGGAGTTGATAAGGCAAAATTTTTATTGAAAATGAACCAAAAAAGGAATTAAGTAGGAGAGTCACGGACTCCACCTCTTTAATTACCTATTTTACCTCTCTCATCTCTTCTACTATTTTCATATTTTTTTCCCAATCAATATAGGTTGAAGCACAAATTCAATTGTGTAATAAATCGTGACTAGATCCCAAACTAAGGTTCATAACAATATACTACCAAATCACTGGTTCAAAGTTACCCTAGGACCATGGAAACTACCAATCATATATAGGACACATGCATCACTTGTTAGGCCTACCACATTACTTCCTTAGAGAACTAGCCAATATAAGTTATAAATCACTAATAAAAAATATGCAAAAATAACACACCATAATAGAAATAAATGTTTACGCAGTTCGGTCTAAGACCTACATCTATGGGGCCATGCCCAGACATGAAATCATCCACTCCTGATAAGAGAGTTACAGATTTACACAAGCCCCCAATTGTAGACCCTCACATACTTGATACACTACTTTTAGCCCTTATAGTGATGTCCCACAAACTAAGATCCCCTTTTGTAGGAATACCCAAGCTCCCCTTGGTGATTACATAAGTGTTTAAAAATGAAGGAAAACTATAAAAGTTCAAAAACAAATATTCTCTCAAGTTCTGAATTGTACCTACTAAGAAGAAGAAGATCAGAGCATGTATAAATATTCTTTCATCCTTCCTAAACTTACATCATGTGAGCTATCAAATTTAGGAGGTTATTTTCTTGCTGAACAAGCTTCAATCTATTTAGAAACTCTGCTTGAGATCTCCCAAAACAAAATTAGAATATGAAGCTATAATAGAAACTTCATTGAAGAAGAAACCTTATCTTTTCATGTTAGTTGCAACGTCCTTTATTGTAACTTCTTTCAAATTAGAAACTTTCTATTTTTTATATCAGTTGCAACTATATTTTGACTCTTCCAGCTTCACATAGCTATAATTGTGAGATTACTTTGTTACTTGGTTGTGCAAATATTGAAACTTAAAAAATGACACTAACAGCCAAGAATCATGGATCCATAACACACCTACAACTCGGTCAAGTCTCATATGTCATTGTTTCTTCTCCTAAAGTTGCAAAATAGGTGATGAAGAGAAAATATTTAAAGTTTACTAATAGGTTTGTGATATATTCCACAAAAATGTTAATTTGCAATTGTAAGGATTTGATACTTGCTCAATATGGTGATTGCTGGAGACAATTGCAGAGAATTTGCATATCAAAGCTCTTAAGCGCCAAGCGTGTACATTTATACTAGCCTCATGCATTTATATCTTGGTGAGATACCCACAACTATCAAAATTATCTTTCGACCTTACTTTACTAACACTTTTCTTTGCTCCTAGTGAATGACAAGGAAATTGTGGAAGTAAGCAATAATGCTTCCAGCTGAAGAAAACAAAGTAATGTTGCCTAAGCTCTAACTTTAATTCATTGCTAAAGGTTCGTCTAATTTTAAGCTCTTATTAATTATAATTTAACATATGCTTTTTTTATATTTAATGTGGATTACTTAACTTTCATTTTTTTCCCAACCAAATGGTGTTGGACATTTTCAAAAGAAAATATTTAGATCCACATTGGTTAGAAAGTTCCACTTTAAAGATTATATATATATACTCTTGCACTACATTGAGTGTACAATAAAAACCACAAGTACTTTGCAAAGTGAGCCGAGCGCGCGCGACGCATTGCATATGTGGCATTTTAGATGCTTTTATAGGTGCACTTAGCACTTTGCACAAGGCACGTACGCGTGTGTTGGCTAATCATGGGTAAAACTTTTTACCATTAATTTTTTACTATTTTCAAATTTATTATGTGGGTGGTTAATTAATTGACCTACTCAAGATTAAATGGGCAGTTAATGAGAAACTTATTCAATGTTGACTGAGTGGAAACTCCCCACTATCCCCACTATCCCATTTCTTCTCCAACTGGTTTTGACCAGAGAGCTAAAAGAGAAAATGCTTGGGGAAGAAGAATAACATCTTGAAATTCACTACAATTATCTGTGTTTCAGCTTTCACTACTTCAAGTGCAAGTTGATTTTACTTCATTGTATCCTCTAAGGTTTTTGCTGACTCTTGCAGTATAGATAGCAAAATTTCCTTTAGGAGAATGACATAGTTACACATTTTGAAGTCATTGCTGAATCCTTTGGTCTAACAATCTAAAGGAAACTTTTGCTGTTGCATTGGCTTCGATCAAAGAACTGTCGGCTAACATCATGAAGCTGAATCACTTCGATGGAGGAGATTTCTTGATATGGCATAAGCGGGTGCATTTCCTATTGGTGGCACTTCATCTAGTGTATGTTCTGGATACACCCAAGCATGTCGAGTCCGATGATGAAACTGTCGAGTAGATCGAGAAGAGGCAGAAATGGAAGATGGATGACCATACCTGTAAAGGTCACATTCTGAACGTGATGAAGGACTCCTTGTTCAACCTCTACCACGACGTTCCATCTGCCAATGAACTATAGGAGAAATCGAAGGTGAGGTACCATAAGGAGGACGCGACAAGTAAGAAATTCCTAATCTCCAAGTTGATTAACTTTAAAATGGTAAATGATAGATCTGTATGGAACAATTTCGTGAAGTTGAGAGGATTGTGAATAATTTCTCTCAACACAATCTTATTGTGGATGAAACCAATGTTGTGTCATCAATTATTGATAAATTGCCCTCATCCTGAAAGGAGTTTAAACAAACTCTGAAGCATAAAAAAGAAGACATAACTCTTGATGAACTTGCTAACCATCTTCATGTAGAAAAGGATAGTCGCATGCAGGAAAATGAAAAAGAGCAGAACGCTCAGGAAATTTCAAAGCTGGATGTGATGGAAGCAGCAAAGTTCAAAAAGCCCCTACTGAACAGGCCTAACAAGCCAGGTGGTTTCAAGAAGCCTGCTGGCTTGGGAAAATCGAACAACCAAAACCAGAACCAAAGGAAGCAGAAAGTCATTTGCTGGTTTTGCGGGAAAGATGGCCACTTCAAGTTCGACTGTTATAATTAAAAGAGGAAGCAAGGGAAATGTTTCCACTACAAGAAAAATGATATTTAGAAACGGAATTAGCAACGAAATTAAGTTCCGTTGCTAAGAAAAAGTGGTTAGAGACGGAATTGAGACAGACTAATTCAGAGACGGAATATAGAGAGATCAGAGACGGAAATAGAGATGGAAATAGAGACGGAATTAAATTTCGTCTCTAAATAATGGCGCCAACATTCCCACCAAAACTTTCTTTTTTTATAACCGTTCATCAAATCTCGAGATTCGTGCGTGCTTCGATCTCGATGATTCAAAAATAAAATACCAACCACACAATGCTCCCTCTCTCTCTCTCGATTCTCACCATCAACCATCTCTGTCTCTCCGAAAACGTTGTCTCACCGAAATCTCTCTCTCTCTCTCTCACCGATATCTCTCTCTCTCTCTCTCTCTCTCACCACTCTCTCTGTCACCGCTCTCTCTCACGGAAATCTCACTCACCGTCCACCGCTCTCTCTCTCTCACCGCTCTCTCTCATCGGAATCTCACTCACCGTCAACTCTTTCTCTCTCTCACCGAAATCTGTCGTCGCTACGATTGAGGCTGCGACGAGGCCGTCGGGTCTGCCGTCGCCGTCTGCCGGAGATTGGAGCCTCCGAAGCCCTCCCCGTGTGCCCTCGCCGCACCCTAAGCCGTCGTCGCTGTTCGCCGCCGTTCGTCGCTGTACCTCGCCATCTCCGAAGCCTTCGCCGTCTGCCCTCGCCGGACCCTAAGTCTTCGACTTTGAAGAAGGAATGACAGATGAGGCATTGGGTTTGAAGAAGGAAGGACAGAGAGGGCGTTGAATTTGAGTAGATGTACGCCTCGGGTGTTAAGGGTTTTGGGGTTTCATTGAGATTTTGGAGACGACATTGATGTGATTTGTGGGTGTTAGCTGTTGATTGCTGTGAATTGTGGTTGTTTGTGAAATATGAATTTTTTTTTTTTTTTTGAATTGTGATTTGTGGTTGTTTGTTTTGTATACTTGTTGATTGTTTGTGAATTGTGGTTGTTTTTGTTGATTATTAGGGTTTTTGTTTGATGATTGATTCTGTTTTTTTTTTTTTTTGCCTTTTTTTGCCTTTTTTGTCATATGTTGAGTTGTTTATTTTGATTTAGTATTTCTGTCATTGTTGATGTAAAAGTGGAGGATTTTGGGTTTTTTTTTTAGCTTTCATTTGTTGAGTTGTTTATTTGGATTTTTGGTGTATATTCTCTAATTTATTTAGTTCATCATGTTGATGTAGAACATCGAATATGATAGAACATCGAACTGTTGGGGACAACGGGTGTGCCACATCAAGTATATTCTCTAATTTACCTCTTCCCATATTGCATAAGGGTAGATTTCCATCAAGTATTCTGGCTCTTTCTAACCACAAAAAACATTGAACTGTTGGAGCTGCCACATTTCATCTAACTTTCAAATTTCGTATTAGCTCTTGCAATCCCTCTTCTATGATTGCAACCAGTATCAGTTGCTTTGCACTTTAGGCTTAATCTTTCACTTTTGATAAGAAAAAAGAAAAGGTTAATCGTTCACTTTAAGTAGTATCAAAGTGGAGCTGGGATGTATTAGAAGTTAATAGCCTTGCCAAAAACTCAGGTTTATTACTTGCCTCAAGTGTGGGAAGTAATAAGTGCTATATGCTTGAAGTTGCGATGCATACTATCCATCATACCTTCCTTCACTAGTGATGTGTTTAAATGATGACTCAAAAGTCACGGTTATGTAGAATTACTTTCCTAGATAATAAGATGAACTATCTTTTTTAGTTAACAAACTCAAAGTCAGAAAAGTTGAAACAAGCTTTTTTGAGCAAGCAACATAAACTAAGCATATTTTTTGTGTCCATGTAATTAGAAAATGGAAATATTTTTTTTCCAGTCGAGGATTGGCTTTCTTCGAGTTCTCTTTGCTTTACTTTCATGAAATATATGAAGCTGACTTCTCAACACCTTTTCAAATCAGTTAACTGGATAGTGTTCAAAGTTGTCTTTATTTAGGTAATTGTACTAAGGTAACTAAATTAGATATTTCTACTTCATTATTTTTACATATTTTATCCTATTTTGAACTGTGTATTTTTTTCTCAATTTGCTTTTGTCCTTATTTGAATGAAGGAGTAGTACCAATTGCATAAAATGAATGTAGCATAAATGAGGATGCTTAGGTGGATGTGTGGTAATACTCGTAAAGATAGAATAAGAAATACATATATTCAAAGAAAAGTAGGAATAACACCAATTGATACAAAGATTAGGGAATGACAGTTGCGGTGGTTTGGACACCCGCAAAGATGGCCTACAAAGGTCCCCACTAGAAAACTTGACGCAATAAAAACGGAAGAAATTCGACGAGGTAGGGGTAGACCGAAGTAAACATGGGACGCATTAATTAGGAGGGATGTCAATTGTTTGGAAAGCTCACCATCAATTGCACTAAATCGAGTGCAATGGAAGAGTTTGGTCCATGTAGCCGACCTCAATTAATTTGGGACCTTTGCTATGTTTTTGTCTTATTTAAATTGGTAAACAAACGTAAAGAGTATAAACATCCTTCTTTAATGTTATTGGCATCTGTCCCATTATTCTTCTTTTGAGATTCCTTTTTTTTCATAATCTCGAAGCTGAATGCTGATTGCCATCTGTACCTGCATTCTCGATTCTAAGTTGGTGAAGCACATTCAACAATTACAACAGTAAGAAAGCTTTAGTCCAAATCAGTTATGGTCGGAAGACTTGGAACATTGATCCAATGTGTCCATTAAGTTTGATTTGATGATGAAGAACATACAAAGATCTTTTCTATTCTCTGTCTTTAACTGAGTTTGCACAATTGTTTTCAACTTTTTCTTGTACAATATATATGTAGCTGACCCCACTTAATTTTGGGTTGAGGCTTTGTGGTGGTGGTTGTTGCTGCATACATATGGCATATGCCTTGTTATCTAATTTTCTTGTTCAACATTAAAATTTATTACGTGATCAAACATTGATGACTGATCTACGTGACTTAAAAGTACGCTTCTTTGTTTCTAACAAGCATGTTATACCATGCCCTCTTCTGTCTTTTTAGGTTCTAAATTTCCAATGTTTTCAATAAACAGCTCAATTTACAATGATATCCCATCTTCTCCCATGCCCTTATTGAATGCAAATTACTCAAATTATGTTTTGCCTAATGCGCAGGGATTCATTTCATTTCACTTGTTTAATTTTTGCCCTATAGAACTAAATTTGTCTCGTTATTTTGTTATGCATCAGTTGATCTACCTAAAGAACATCTTATTATGAAAAGACTTGCAATCTATAAACCATTTTTCTTTGTTGATAATGACCATTCTTCCAAGTTCCAACGATCAATGAACCCGGCACACATCTTAGGCACTAATCTCTTTTTGGTTGAATTTTTGCAAAACATTTCCAGTTTCTAGACAACAGAGATTTTTACGGGAAAAAATGGGCGGAGTAGAGGATGATATGCATGATGAAGAGGAGGAAGAAGAGGATGAAAAAAATGAGGCCATATGGGGTAGAAACAAGAATATGTATTACAGTGCCGATAATGTTGATTATGAGGTATGTAATTTGTGAAACGAAATCCCAAATCCTATATTGTCTAAGAGGAAGTTGAGCTTTCATCATCAGAATAAGTGCATCCGTATCTGCATTCATGTACTTAACCAACAGATGGGCATGTGCTTTCTTTCTTATATACTTTCATCGTTAGAGTGATTTCTAAGTTGTTTTTCTGTTCAAAAAGATACAATCTAGCGATGAGACCTCCCTGCAGAGGAAGAGGCGTTGAGGCTACAGAAGAAGAAGGTACAGTCTCTTTTGGAAGCAGACTTTGAACAAGATGAAAGTGATTCAGATTCAGATAAACAGCGGAAATTAGTGGTGAGTTTGGACTTTGTACTTTGTTTTATGTGTGTGTTTTTTTTTTCATGTTTCCTTTTAGAGGACAAACATAGGAACATATTTTTTTATTTGGATTTGTCTCTCACGTACCCCTTGCAAACACAACAGAAAATAAAAAAGACTCTCAAAAAGGGGTAGCAAGAAAGCAATAGAAGATTCCTTTAACAAATTGACAGCTGAACGTTATATGTTAGTAATGTGAACTTTTCAAACTAATACTTGATAATACAAGATTATTTGATGTGGTTCACACTACAATACTATGTTGGACAATTTTTCCTTTTTAAATATAAGAATTGAGAACAAGGATAATATTAAAACATATCCAAAGTATAAACTGTATAATATATCCTCAGTGAAATTCTCAATGTAATGAACCACTTCATAATTGTGTTTGATGAATGTATCCCTTGTCCTGATTTTTCATCTCGAACTCCTGAAGCCAATTTGGCCTCATTTTGAAAGATTTTTTATATTCATCACAAGAGTGAATATTTGTAGTTTACAAGTTTAAGACAAAATTGGAACTCATTGAATAAGAATTGAAGTGATGGAATAGAGAAACTTTTGGAACATATTATTGAAGATATTGCTATGCTAGAAAAACAAGAAGAACATGACCACTAACATATGGAGATACTACAATTGAGGATAGAAGCCATGGATCGGTTCCATTAGATGAGGCTCTTTAGTCCCAATTTGGTAGAGTGAAGAAACCAAAACCAACATACTCAATTTGGTTTTGGTTTTGGTTTCTAGGCTTACAACCGCCTTTTTGAATCTTATGTCTTTGTCGCTTCTTCATAAGTTGTTTATATCATTGTATGATCTGATTTCTGTTGATTTCATGCTCTTGTTCATGCATTTAATTTTATGTGTCAAAAACTTTTGTTTTATTCTGCCATTTTTTCTTGTTCAGACTTGTATGCATGGTCACCTCTTCTGCATTTTCCAGTACTTGAACTTGCTTTACGTGGTTGTATGGCGAACTGCAAGTTTCCCATTCACAATAGTGTTTACTTTTGAAAGTTTAATTGTTGATCACTCGCTTACAACTGCCCTTTTGAATCTTATGTCTTTGTCAGTTCTTCATAAGTTGTTTATATCATTGTATGATATGATTTTTGTTGATTTCATGCTCTTGTTCATGCATTTAATTTTATACTAGTTTATTGTTCATGCATTTTCAAACAACCATATGATTCTTGAGCTGGTTCTCTAAATATGAGCTGATGTACATGATTCTTGTATGTTTGCTGATACATATATAATTATTGCAAAGCAAGAATAAGTACTAATTCTCCATAGTGAACTGATGTGTTAGTCTTACATGTTTATTGATTATTAATATTGCTCTTAGTCCGGACGCCATTGTTGGTTTAAGATGGTTGGAAACTTTTGTTATGTTTGATGGTTTTTTTTTTCTTAATTTCAGGCTATTGGACAATGAATAAACAATTCATTACTTTTATTGGTATGCATTTGGTCTCTAAACTTTTATTGGTATTTTGTTAGGTTTCATGGCGGGCAGTGATCACCCCCCACTTCGAGGGCGCACATTACCTCATTGTAACGCTGCACCCGACTTGATATATGGTTGTGTTCCCCCTCTTTTGCTATCCCTTTTGAGTTAACTGAGTAGCTATGTACATGATCTATTTACTTATCTATGATGTTGAATTTCATGTAAATGTGCTGTCCTGACACTGTTGCTATAAATTGTATAAGGCCTTTTTGTGCATTTTTAGAAGATTGGAAGTTTATTTTTGTGGTTGTTGAATAATAGGATTGGTGGTTTTTGTGCATACTTAGAAATTTGGAACATTTATTAAACTTGACAAGCTTTCGTGGATATATAAATATTTTTCAATGTCGAATTGTACATTTTTTTCTCTCATTTGAATATTTGTTGTTGATATATATTGTCAATATATGTATGTCAAATTCTGTTTTTTTGGGGGATGTTAGCACCCCCAAGGAGTTGTTGGAGGGGGTGCAGGTGATGGAGTAGGTCCTATGGTTGTATTTTCAGGTTTAGAGGTTATGGAGAACCAATTGGATTAAACTTAGGTTTGAAAACTAAACAAAACGGAATTGAGACGGATTAGCAACATAATTCAGAGATTCCGTTGCTATTCCGTCTCTAATTTTCGAGGAATAGATGCATGAATCAGCAACGGATCAGCGACGGAATTTTGCATTCCGTCTCTGATCCGTCTCTGATTAGCAACGGATTAGAGACGGAATACAATTACAATTGTACCATTTTGAAGAATTTGCATTTATGTTCCGTCTCTGTTCCGTTTCTAAATTTCGTATCTAATTAGAAACGGAAACACATTTCCGTTGCTGATTGAATCAGCGACGGTGATTTTTAAGACGGAATAGATTCCGTCTCTGTTCCGTTGCATAATTGAATTAGAGACGGAATTTATGCTAATCAGATACGAAAATTTCCGTTTCTGATCTGCTATTTTTTTGTAGTGTTCCTCAAGCACTGCAAAGGGTGCAAGAAACGGAAATAATGATCTCATTACTATGATTTCTGAACTCAACGTCGTTGAAAATTGTTGGGTTTCGGGGATCATGCACAGCGGATGTTTTCGAAACCTTTTCGAATATCCCTGAGCCAAGATCCTATTGATTGCATTAAATTGATGTGCCAATAAAAATCGTACCTTAGCAAGAATAATTCTATGTCTGCCTTGTTTCCTGTTCATCGATTCCTTTAAGACGCTGCTAGAGATGAACTTCCTCTATCAAAAATCTGCACGAACAGACGATCACAATTCAGAGTGCTAGCCCCAAAAATCCTAGAACAAAGATTCTCACAAAAACCCTATAGGAAAAATCTCTCTCGGGAATTCTCTACAACAACTGTGACCCTAATGTCTTATTTATAGTACACTAGGTCGAGTTGTAAAAGAACTCCATCTCCTAGTCACACTCCAAATAGAGTCCTAGATAAAGTCCAACTCTAAAAAGGATAGAGTCATAGATAATCTATAATTACTAATCAAATAAGAGTTGTAATTTATCTAAAATTCGAATAAGAATTAAAGTCATACTATAATTCAAATTAGAGTCATATTTAAAATAGGATTTACTAAAAGACAATTTATAGTCACACTATAAATGTATGAGAATCTTCAATCCTAGTCAAACTAGGACATTTAATGAGAATCTTCAAAATGAATTTTATCAAATAAAATCCATTAACCCAGACAATATTAAATCGCGCAAATCCGTTCTTTGTGTGCGACCCAATAGGTTCATACGACGTTGGCAGTGAACCAAAATCATTTTGGTATACAAGTCATAAGCGGTCTCTAGCAAGGCATTATGACTACCCAAGTAGCATGAAGATCAATAAATCGATACAACCTAATAGGCAGTGTATATCATATCCTTTTGTCACGCGATATCTTTTATTGAACATAAGACATGAAATGTCACCCTTATAGTTCAATCTACTAGTCTCGATCTCCGAGTATACTGAAATTGTCAAGTGACATTGATCCAATCAATTCACTAGACATGGCGATTTATCAGTCTAACATATCGAGGGCCCAATAGATATCTCTCTTTAAAAGAGATGGACAAATTCCATCTTGATCATACAACATCCACACAATAGTCGAACAATGACCAATCACAATCTTTATAATCATTCGGTTAAAGACAACGTTTGATTGTATCAAATCATTGTGCTCATAATGTTGGAGTCTCTGGTGATCTCAAGTCAAAGGACTAAATGATATAACTCTCATGAGAATCACTTATGACATTGACCATGTAGTGTTCTCATAGCGGGTCGGTCCAGTATCTGTTCCCAATAGATAACCATTATCTTGATCCGTATCCGTATACGCATAATCATCACATGATTATCAATCAAGACTCATACTAGTCTTAATTTATTATTGTTCCCACAATAATAACTAACTAGGGACATTTAGAATAATATAATAATTATCCATGGATACTATTATAAAAGAAACATGTATCTACTTATAATAGTTAAACAATGTTTACCGAATTGGTCTAGGGCATATACCCCAACATCTCTGACTTGCAGTAGGTCCAATCATACACGTATCCTATACTGAGTAACCTTAATGCATTCTTAGTGGAATAAGTTTGTTTATGTATGTGCTACATTGTTTGTTATTGATGTTCTGGAAATGTTTACGTTCTCTCTTTTATAAGACAAAAATGCTCATTGTTTAGATCTATAATGTGATTTAGGTTCCATGAACTAAATTTTTTCATTAGTTTTACAATAAAAGCCAACATTATTTCCAACACTTAGAACTACACCTTATTCAATCATGAACCTTACGATCTAAACATTTTCTTTGGCTGCATCAAATGCCGCTAAAAACTCAGTTTATGTTATATGACTTGTTAGAGTGAGTTTAGAATATTTCCAACTCATTCCTACGAAGTTAACACATATCCATATTGCGATCATTAATCTTTATATTAATTTGAAAGTTTGCATCGTGTAACCATTTACAAGACTCATATCTTTCAAACCTCTACAAATCTAATAACATATCTCAATTGCTCTGAAGTACTTAAGAATGTTATTAATAAATATCCAGTGACCCTCATAAGAATCTATGAGATATATGTATGTTTTGCCCAAAGCATATGACATATCGAGTTGAATGCAAAGTATAACATATATGATGATTCTCATAGCTAATGCGTAAGAAATCATATTCACATTGTCCCGCTCATCATTTGTTTTAAGACTTTGAGTCTTGCAGAGACTTATGTTATAAGACACAAGTACGAATTCTTTTAAGAATCTCGTACACTAAAACCTTTTCAGTTATTTGTCTATATGAGCACTCTTATTTAAAGCAATTAGCTTCTTAGATCTATCTCCGTAGATCTATATCACAAGGATATAAGCCTAATTAGCTAAGAATCTCATTGAGAAACATTCCTTAACCAAGACTTGACATTCTGCAGGGTTGAGACATCGTTTCTAATGAATAATATATCATTAACATACAGATTTAGAAAGATAATTGCACTCCCACTAACCTTTATGTATACACAAGGTTTATCTTCGATTTTAATGAATGTAATTAATTAATTATTTCATCAAAACAAAGATCCCGACTCTGATAAGCTTACTATAATCCATAAATGGATCCTTTAAGCTTGCATACCTTTCTCAAATTCTCAAAATAATCAAAAAAACCCTTAAGTTGTATCATAAACATCTTTAAGGAGCATATAGCAATTCTATTTTTGACATCCATTTGTCAAATCTTATAGTCAAACTATCAAGTAATGACAATATAATTCTAGAACTTGAGCTTAACTACCAGTGAAAATCTTATCATAATTAATACCTTGATTTAGATTGAAATTTTTGATAAGCCGTGCTTTTAAGTATGCATCTTTTTCTTTTTCATGTCACTTTAACTCATTTACATCCAACGGTCATACCATCTTCAGGTAAATAATTCAAGTTCCAAACTTGGTTAACATATGAATTAAAATTCATAGTTAATAACACTTAGTTTATTCGTTCAATCTAGACGAGACATGTCCCTTGATAAGTAGTGATTCATTCTGATCCAATATCAAAAATACATCACAACTATCAATAATAAGAAATTCCAAATTTCTCTGGCCAATTTTTAATTATTCTAGATTTTCAAGAGATATATGTTACTTGTGTATACTCAACTAGTTCAAAATTTTGTTGATCTTCCTAAAGTGGTTCGGTTCTCATTTGTGGCACTTGAAAATTTCAAGATTTACTTTATTCTCATAGTGTCTTTAAAATAAACTCTTCACTTAGAAAGACATCATTTTTTTAGCAACAAACAATTTTTTCTCAATTGTATAACATAATATTATACACTACAAGAAAAATGATATTTAGAAACGGAATTAGCAACGGAATTAAGTTCCGTTGCTAAGAAAAAGTGGTTAGAGACGAAATTTAGACGAACTAATTCAGAGACGGAATAGAGAGAGATCAGAGACGGAAATAGAGACGGAATTAAATTCCGTCTCTAAATAATGGCGCCAACATTCCCACCAAAACTTTCTTTTTTTACAACCGTCCATTACGTCTCGAGATTCGTACGTACTTCGATCTAGATACCCAAAAATGGGGACCAAAACTCTCTCTCCCTAAAATCTCTCTCCCTCACCGCTCTCTCTCTCTCAACGAAACCTCTCTCCCTCACCCTCACCGCTCTCTCTCACTCAACGAAACCTCTCTCCGTCACCGCTCTCTTTCACCGTCACCGCTCTCTCTCTCTCTCTCTCACCGTCACCGCTCTCTCTCTCTCTCTCTCTCACCGTCACCGCTCTCTCTGCTCTCTCTCTCACCGTCACGGTCTCTCTGTCTCTCACTGTCGCGCCGCTTCTCTGCTCTCTTTCTCTCGCAGCTCTCGCTCTCTCACTCTCTCACCTCTCTCTCACCGCTCTCTCTCTCTCTCTCACCGCTCTCTCACCAAAATCTCACCGCTCTCTCTCACCGAAATCTCTCTCCCAAACCCTAAATATTTGTCGTCGCTGCGATTGAGGCTGCAATGAGGCCGTCAGGTCTGCCGCCGCTGTCTGCCGGAGATTGGAGCCTCGGAAGCCCTAAGCCGTCGCCGCTGTTCGCCGCACCCTAACCCGTCGCCGTTGTTCGCCGCACCCTAAGCCGTCACCGCTGTTCCCTCTCGATCTCTCTGCTGCGTTCATTAAACCCGATTTCAGGTTTGTTGAAACAACAAGTAGCCATGGCCATGCCCGTTCATCTCCCTACCTTGGAATCTAGGTATACAACCTTGTCAATTTCTTCCTCTTCGCGGATTCTTTCCTCACTAATTCCCTAGAGTAATTTCTTTATTTTCTCGTCACCTGACCTGACAGTGCTTGTAGTCCATGTTATTTAATTGCCTATTTATGTCTCGAGTCTTGACTGCATCATAGAAATCGAATACTGTAGTTTGTTGATTCTACGCTTATTGAAGAGAATTTATATTTTGTTGTTTTGATGATAGCGTTCGTAATAGGTGCTGACAGAAATAATCCTGTCTTTCAGTGTATCCAAGGATTGCCGGAGGGTGCCCTTCGACGCATTATCTTGATTGCATCAGGAGGGGCTTTCAGGTGCAATCTCATGATTGATATTGAATTTTTTTTTTCACAGCATGCATATATGAACAAATACATAGTAGTTCAAAATCCCGAATAAAAAATTAGTCTGTTTTTTGTGGAAGAAAAAAAATTAGTCATTGGGATTTATCAAATTGTGATTTGAATCAATGAAACATGAGATTCAGGAGATTACGTCATGTTTTCATTCATTATTTATACGATGGGACTTTCAGATGACGTTTGTTTATAATTAAGTGAAGCTAATAGGATGTGAAATTATGATAATTACACCTTTTTTGTTCATATTTAGGCTTTTTAATTTTCAAGTAAAATAATTACTTCAAAAAAAAAGTAATATACGTTGCGACTAGATTTTTACATTTATTTAATTTTTTTTAATAAAAGTTTTAGCTTTGGTTATGGTGATATTTCTATAATATTAATTATATTTTCAATATTATGAATAAAGTGAAAATCCCTTTTATTCTTTTTTCTAAATAAAGGAATTAAGCCTTTCAATAATTTTCAACACCTTTAACTTTTATGCGTTCTGTTGAATCTTATAATTCCTTGTGATATGTAATGATACAAACTCGCTATTCAAATTGTTTTGGGATAAGTTGTACAATTCTTTGATTATTCTATTTAAGTTACAATTCTGACTATTATGATTCTATATTTTATGAAAAATTTATGAAAAATGGCTAATATAGCATGTTTGCTTGAAAGTTATTATTGTTTTTGGATTTGCGGAACTATTCACCCACTCAAGAGCTTGCTTGATGCTTGTTTCTTTTTCTTGTCAATTATTTGGCTCCAAGTTCAGCTATTTAACCTGCAACTAATCGTGTAAATGTATTTTATGCCTTTTATCGCGATCTAATACTTTTGTACGCCTGTGAGGATCCAACTTCTTGAGCATCATTTTGACAATTTATTTTTTATGGTGCATGTGACAGGGACTTGCCTGTTGAAAAATTGAAAGAAGTAAAAGTTGCTGATGCTTTAAAGCATCCTAACTGGAATATGGGGAAAAAGATTATAGTGGACTCTGCCACCCTTTTCAACAAGGTATGTACTCTTGCTATAATACCTTTTGAGTTCTAAACCATCCATTGAAGCACTCTAATTGGTAAAATTGTTCAGATTGCCAATATCTTGAATGAATTCATGTACTAATAGGGCTTGGAAGTTATTGAAGCGCACTATTTGTTTGGAGCCGAATATGATGACATTGAGATTGTAATTCATCCACAGTCCATAATACACTTCATGGTGGAAACACAGGTTTAACTTTCTTTTCTTACGTATTCGTCTTTTATTAAAATTTTGAGAGTGGTTCCATTTGATTTTGAACTAGATTTGAGGGACATAAATACAGGAGTGTTTTTGCTCTAAAGTAGGAAGAGAAAGCTCAACATAATATAATACCTTAACATATTTACTCTTTCAATAGAACTTCAAATCGACGGTTTTCTTTTCCTTTCCTTTTATTTTTTCTCTTCTTTCTTTCTCAGATTCTTCTGTTTTGGCTCGGTTGGGATGGCTTGATATGCGTCTACCAATTCTTTACACATTATCATGGCCGGACAGAATATATTGCTCTGAGGTTACATGGCCGCGGCTCGATCTTTGCAAGTAGGTCTCTTGTGTTGCATTATTTATTTTTATTTTTTTTGAAAATAAGTGTTGTTTCTGCATCTCAATGAAGTTATGCGGTTCATCTTTTTTGTGCATCGCATAAAGTTAGGGTCTGCCGCCGCCGTCTGCCGGAGATTGGAGCCTCGGAAGCCTTAAGCCGTCGCCGCTGTTCGCCGCACCCTAAGCCGTCGCCGCTGTTCCCTCTCGATCTCTCTGCTGCGTTCATTAAACCCGATTTCAGGTTTGTTGAAACAACAAGTAGCCATGGCCATGCTTTTTTTTTCTAGTTTTTGTTTCGGTTGATTCAAACTTTGAAGTTTTTGTGGAGCTAATTTAGAATAAAATTAAAGAGGGGTTGGATTAGGTGGATCATAATTTGGACTAATTAGGTGCTATAGAGATGAAAATTTCACTTGTTGGAATTGTTATTGAACCTTTATCTTAATAAATGAAAGATGGATCATAATTCTATAACCCTAACTGAGAACCATATTGAATTTCGTTTCTCTCTTGTTGTTTGATTGGTCTTCTCCAACGCATTTGCTCTCTCGCTTGCTCTTTGTTTTCTTGTACACATGTTCTTATTATTTTGCGAGAATTGTAATTTTGCACTAAATTAAGCGCAATGGAAGAGTTTGATCCATGTAGCCAACCCCAACTAATTTGGGATTTGCTTTTAGTCCAGTCCTTGTGCTTAAGTTTATGGTGTTGTATTAACTGTATTGGGCTGGTACTAGGTACATTGATTTTTGCCGAAAGCGTGAAGTGCTTCCAAATGATGCAATTGTGTCAAGCTTTTCTAAGGTTTGTTGTGATAATTAGAACCTCGAATCTGCTCCAACAAGTCTAGAAAGTTAGAAGGGAACCCGACTCATTTTTCATTTAATTAAATGCGGATCTTAATCGATAATTGAATTCGACTAATTTTTTGTTCTCATTTAATCACCCAGGCTAAGCTTCAAAAATCTTGCTTTGAGCGATCTATACTACAGGTTCTCTTGGACCTTTTGATGGATGTAGATGTTCCTCCATTGATTGAGACCTTCTCATTGATGGGGTCTTATGAAATTGATGCAATTGACATAATCAATGAATCTCCATGTGTTTTGAAGCGAGAAAATGTTATGTCATTGATGTGCGCAGCTAATCAAAAACTTCGAGTTGTGGATATAAACGACTCTTCTTTTGGGAAAGATTTTTTACGATATGTATTAACTTTCTAGAGTATCCTTATTTCAAAGCAGAACCAATATTGGAAGACTAATGATATAAGAACACAATCTGTTGAAAACAAAACTGGTGCAAGGAAACAATCTTTTTTTTGTTACATAGAAACAATTCTTTATACATATCATGCACTGATCAATGACGATTATAGTTTTGATCAAATATGTGTTAGAAGAAACACCTACGATAACTGACAGAAATACTAATAGTAAAGAAATCCATGTGCATAATTCTTGAAAAGGTATTGCTGGTATGCCCTTAATCAATCATTATTCTTAATTTCTGCCTTTTTGATCGCACTGGAGAATAAATGAGACCAATCAGTGAAGAGATAGAGGTATAGACAGGCTAATGACTCTCGGCCTTGTGCATAATTCTTCCTCATGTCATTGCATTGTTTACTAGTTGAGCTCACTCTTTTCCGTTTCTTTCTTTTGTTTTTCATTTTACTTTCTTGCAAATGGTGAATGCCGTAATACAATGACTAATCTATGACAAAAAGCAGATCATTTTATGAACAAAAAATTATAGCCTTGTCTTTTTCACTTGTAGGGATTTATCCTATAATGGGCTTATGTGCCAAGTATTAAACTTGAGGTCTTCTCATATACGGAAGTTAAACTTGGTTGGGAACTTTATGCAGTTACATACACTTAATCTGGATTTTAGTATCTCGCTCACTAGCTTTCGGGAGGATTGCTTCTCTTGCATGCTAGGGACCTAGGGTGTAGCTTCTGAAGTTTGTTGAGTTGGTAAATATATGATTTACTCTATTGAAGGTCTTGAAAATGGAAAAGAGATATGGATTATGGTTTGTCATTTGTTTATGATTTGGTTATCATTATTTTTACGGCAAGCCCAAATCCTCAAGTATTCTAAATACTCCATTATTGTAAATTAACGTTGTAATATTCTATGATGACTATGATTATCATTATAATTGTAGCCTAGTTTTTTATATTAGCTGTCTTTCTACGGTGATTCTCGATGGTATGTGTTGGTTAGAAATATCCGTTGGTGTATCTCACTATTTCTCTGAATTCATTGTTTTTCAGGTTTATTGAGATATAAAACAATGTTGTGGATGCGGTATATTTGGACCAAGCGATCTTTGTTGATTTTGTCCAAAGAACATCGAAGGTTCGTTCTAATTTATTTTAATGCAGTTCAAGGAGAAAGCCACTTCTTGTTTCTAGTTTTACTTCCAATATTGCCTCCTTTTTCATACTTGTGGGTTTAGGATTTCAGTGGCTTTGATGTTTATGAAATTGCAAATTTAGGATATGGAGTGTGACTTTTTTTTTTTGGTATTATGGAGTGTAACTTTAGTGTTTTAGGGGTGCATGACTTACTTAGGGTTGAGATTTCAATGTCTTGGATTTAGGCTTCTAGAACTTTTAAGAGTTTAAATCAAATGTTTTTGGGAATTATGGCAATTGTTTAGGATTTTTAGGTTTGGAGTTAAAAAATTTGTGATACATTGTGTAGGTTAGCCAACTCCAACTAATTTGGGATTGAGGCTTTGTTTAAAATTCTATGGTATGGTATGCAGGCTTTAGAGATTAAGAATTTTTTTATTTTTTTTAAAGCATGAGATCCAATCTTGACGAATCATTTTGTATTTGAATATGAGATTCATTACAGTTGGGTATTGCAGAATTATTCAACTTAATTGATAAATGTAAGATTTGCCTTCTCAACTTAATTTTTTTTTACTTATCTCTTCATTTTGCTGCCTTCTCAACTTAATGCTACTATTATATTGTTAACAAAATATTGTTGATCCATGCAAGCTAAGCTCCAAAGGAGACGTCAGGAGCTGACCCAGACTACATCGGTCCAGCCTGTGGATGATGAGGCGGTGTACTACAAGGTGGCGGGTGATCGTCCCCAAAGGATGTGTCTACGATCTCTCGGTCGTTATGGAGAAAGAAGAGAAGATACGTAGATCCTGATGCTAGCACATCCCATATGCTAGCACAACGAAGGATGGACAACTTTATGATACTTAGGTATTTTTATGGTTGTTGTAGAACAATGAGAATTGTAGTTTTTTTTATGGATACTTAGGTATCTTAAACATTTATTATACTTGACTACGTTTCATGAATATATAAATCTTTTTTAATATCGAATTTTATGTTTTTTCTCATTTGAATCTTTGTTGATATATATTGTTGATTTGTGTATGTATGTCAAATTCTGCTTTTTTGGGGGATGTTAGCACCCCCAAGGAGTTGTTGGAGGGGGTGCAGGCGATGGAGTAGGTCCTATGGTTGTATTTTCAGGTTTAGAGGTTATGGAGAACCAATTGGATTAAGCTTAGGTTTGAAAATTAAAAAAAGCGGAATTGAGAGGGATTAGCAACGAAATTCAGAGATTTCGTTGCTATTCCGTCTCTAATTTTCGAGGAATAGATGCATGAATCAGCAACGGATCAGAGACGTTATTATTGTATTCCGTCTCTGATCCGTTGCTAATCAGAGACGGATCAGAGACGGACTATAATAATTTCGTCTCTGATCCGTTGCTAATCAAAGACGGATCAGAGATTGAATCCAATAATTCCGTCTCTGATCCATTGCTAATCAGAGAGGGATCAGAGACGGAATACAATAATTATGTCTCTGATCCGTTGCTAATCAGAGACGGATCAGAGACGGAATTTTGCATTTCGTCTCTGATCCATCTCTGATTAGCAACGGATCAGAGACGGAATGCAATTACAATTGTACCCTTTAGAAGAATTTCCGTCTCTGTTCCGTTTCTAAATTCCGTCTCTAATCCGTCTCTAATCAGCAATGGAAACACATTTCCGTTGCTGATTGAATCAGCGACGACGATTTTAGAGACGGAATAGATTCCGTCTCTGTTCCGTTGCAGAATTGAATTAGAGACGGAATTTATGCAAATCAGAGACGGAAATTTTTGTTTCTGATCTGCTGTTTTTTTGTAGTGATAATGAAAAACCACAAATAGACTCAAATGACTTGGGCATCAAACTTTATGTCACTTAGCGTCTTACGCAAGTCTCGCTGCCTCAAATCTTAAGAAAAGACAAACTAGTTCTTTTTATTCCATATCATATATGAAGTTTTATCGACCACTTTAAGGAAAATAAGGTTTAGTGCGAGTGCCTTGGTTTCTAAAGTATAGCCTCAATAAGACATCAAGAAAAGTATGTGTAATACATCATAAATCAAATTATATCTTTTATAGTTCGATTTATCCTCTTAAAACATCATTTCTCAAATGACATTCCTAGTGGAGTTAATTCAAAGAAAATCTCACAATTTCAAAGATGGTCACCTAAACTCTTGGCTCAAATATTATCCACCTTGATCTTATCAGAGTATGCTAATAGTTTGCCAAGTGGTTTTTTTTTCTTATACTCATTTTGAAATGTTCGTGACAATTCAAAATTACGTCTTCTTGATAGGATTTGTAATTCATTATAAAATGAATAATTTCATTCTATGAAAAACAAAATCCGTTCTTTAAGGCTTTCTTTAGAACTTGGCAAAGTCTAGATCAAAACTAAGGTTTCTATGTCCGACACAAGCACCTTTTGTAGCTTTTACCTTCCCTTTATCTTTCTTTATTAAATTCCTTTATGTTACGAACCATCAAATATATCTAAGGCCCCTTTCTATTATTCTGTCTTACTATTTTGAACATCATATGCAACTGTAAACAGTGTTCTCCATGTCTTTCAAATTATGTAGTTTAAAATTATTTTGATGAATTATAGATCAAATCTACTGCTAACTTTTGGCACATGAAGATTCAAGCCTTTTGAAATAATTAATATAGTTCTTTCATGTTCCAAACTTAAAGACGTATTAATAGGTTCTCGACCATTTTACAAGAATCTAGGAATTTTACAATCTTATGCCCTTCCTGTGTGACTTACTATTGGAACATTTCCTTCAGTGTCACTGTCATGTCATTAGTTTTCACGGCCCGAATCTTTCCTAAAGTTCGGTTTTATATTTGCTAACATGACATATAATCCTTGTATTAATAGATGGTAGTTTAAAAGGAACCATTAATCTAAGACATACATCCTTGTTTATATGGTTGATAACATTTATCAATTTTCTAATTAAAACAGGGAAATTAGTCTTAGAAATTATGTTATCCTTATCAAGGATTGATCGTAGTTACTCTGGATTAGTTTTACTAGAAGTTTAACATCTACACTTAAAAGATTATGTAGAATAATTTATTAGTGAGTAATTAAACTCCCACTAAATCAATAGCCCTTGTAAATATTAATTTAGTGGTCTAAGATCCATATTTCACTTAATTTTGAGACGGCTGAGGCATGACACTCAAAATCAAGTTATTTAGGTAAGTAACCATTACCAATTGCTTCATATGCAACTCTTAGGTTCTTTATGAGACCTAGAAATCATATGTCACAACATGTTACGTCTCATCTATGCCTAAAGCCCAAAACTATTTTGATAGCTTTATTAAGTCAAACCAATTTAAAACATTTAGGTAACTGTTACCCAGCTTGCCTCACCAAGATAACACGATACACCCTGCGAAGGCAGACCCATATTGATGTGATCAAGGCCTTGACAAGTGTTTAAAATGGGTGGCATTAACTTAAAATTCTAATCGAATGATTTTTTATCAAGTTTTATGATTCATGTAGTGTTTTTACAATGATTAATTCTAGCATCTATTTAATTATAGAATATCATATATACCCAATATGCATAGAATAAGAATCATTTATATAAAACAAGAATAAACATCTTCATATATCAACAAGGCATCATAAAACAAATCAAGGAAATTAAATACCTTAAAATTTTCCAAGTGCATGAAAGATTATATTTTTATTAATCTCATTAATTAAATATATCTCAATATAATTTTATTCAGACTCTATTTAATTAAAACCCCTTTTAATTAAATATTTTAGTTAATATTAATAATAGTCCCACTAATTTAAATTGATATTAATTCAATTAAAACACCTTCTAATTAAATTAATTCAATCCAATTAATGAACAATAACCCCATTTAATTAATGGTAATTAATCAATTAAAATTTCTTTCAGTTAATATATTTAACTCAATTAATATAAATAGAGTTGTAATCCTATTACAACTTGGAATGGATAGCCTAGATGGCTAAGTCATTCCAACGAGAAGGCGACCTATTTATTCTATTTTTGTAATCATATTACAAATAGAATTGCTTTTAATTTTATTTTGTAATCTTATTTCAAGTTGAATTGCTAGCTAGGATGGCTAAAACATTCCAAAAATAGTTGAATGACTAGGGATCGAATCTCATCTTAGCCAAAATCTTTTTACTTTTTATTATCAATATCATGGCTTTCACATCCCATACAACCACCAACATATTAAATTACACATATATTTGTACACAAATAATGAGATCTTATCCGCCAAATTTGATGCGCATTCGTTTTATGCATGTATGTGCGTGACGGTGCGACTACATCAACAACACCATGCCGATACTTTCACACTTTTGCATATAGATTAAATCTATTAAACGCAATGATGCAACCATATATAAAATATCATGATTGACTTATATATATCATGGTAAATTACAATTTAATTAAATCATGCCTACTGGTTTTGACACCACTGTTGGGTTTCGGGGATCATGCGCATCGGAAGTTTTCGAAACCTTTTCGAACATCCCAGAACCAAGATCCTATTGATTCCATTAAATTGATGTGACAATAAAAATCACACCTTAGCAAGAATAACTCCATGTCTGCCTTGTTTCGTGTTGATCGATTCCTTTAAGACGCTGCCAGAGACGAACACCCTCTATCAAAAATCCACACACGAATGGATGATCACAATTCAGAGTGCTAGCCCCAAAAACCCTAGGACAAAGATTCTCACAAAAATTCTCTAGGAAAAATCTCTCTCGGGAATTCTCTACAACAACTGTGACCCTAATGTCTTATTTATAGTACACTAGGTCGAGTTGTAAAAGAACTCCATCTCCTAGTCACAATCCAAATAAAGTCCTAGATAAAGTCCAACTCTACAAAGGATAGAGTCATAGATAATCTATAATTACTAATCAAATAAGATTTGTAATTTATCTAAAAATCAAATAAGAATTAAAGTCATACTATAATTCCAATTAGAATCCTATTCAAAATAGGATTTACTAAGTGACAAAATTTCTAGTCACACTAGAAATGTATGAGGATCTTGAATCCTAGTTAAACTAGGACATTTAATGAGAATCTTTAAAATGAATTTTATCAAATAAAATTCATTAACCCATACAATATTAAATTGCACAAATTCGTTCTTTGTGTGCGACCCAATAGGTTCATACAACGTTGGCAGTGAACCAAAACCATTTTGGTATACAAGTCATAAGCAGTCTTTAGCAAGGTATTATGACTACCTAAGTAGCATGAAGATGAATAAATCGATACAACCTAATAGACAGTGTATATCATATCCCTTTGTCACACGATATCTTTTGATTGAACATAAGACATGGAATGTTACCCTTATAGTTCAATCTACTAGTCTCGATCTCCGAGTAGACTAAAATTGTCAAGTGACATTGATCCAATCAATTCACTAGACATGGCCATTTGTCAGTCTAACATATCGAGGGCCCAATAGATATCTCTCTCTAAAAGAAATGGAAAATTTTTATCTTGATCCACAACATCTACACAATAGTCGAACAATGACCAATCACAATATTTATAATCATCCGGTTAAAGACAATGTTTTACTGTATCAAATCATTGTGCTCCTAATGATGGAGTCTTTAGTGATCTCAAGGCGAAGGACTAAATGATATAACTCTCATAAGAATCACTTATGACATTGACCATGTAGTGTTCACATAGCGGGTCGGTCTAACATCTGTTCCCAACAGATACTCATTATCTTGATCCGTATCCGTATACGCATAATCATCACATGATTATCAATCAAGACTCATATTAGTCTTAATTTATTATTGTTCCCATAATAATAACTGACTAGGGACATTTAGAATAATACAATAATTATCCATGGATACTATTATAAAAGAAACATGCATCTACTTATAGCATTTAAACAACGTTTATAGAATTGGCCTAGGGCAAATACCCCGACAAAAATGACATGACTTGGTGGGTTGATTTTGGTGCTACTCGACACGTCTGGAAGAACAAGAGGTTCTTCAAGACCATGAAGGTAGTAGATGAAAATACTGCCTTATACATGGGTAATGAGGTTACTGTCCCTGTCAAAGGCATAGGTAGTGTGCATCTGAAGTTTAACTCTAGCAAAATTGTAACACTCACTAACGTGTATTATGCACCGGAAGTGAGGAATAATCTGGTGTCGTGTGGTCCTTTGAATAAGTTTAGTTTTAGGCTTGTATTTGAGGCTGACAAGTTTGTACTCTCCAAAGGAGGTGTGTATGTGGGGAGGGGTTATGCTTATGAGGGCATGTTTAGGCTTAATGTAATCGCTTTATCTAATAAGAATATTATTTATGCGTATCTCGTTAAGTCCCTTTCATTTTTATGGCATCCTATGATATGGTGAATCTGGAATTACTGCCTTATTTTGATAAATATGAAGGAAATTGCAATACATGCATGAAAACAAAAATAACTAGAAACCTTTTTCTTAATGTTAAAAGAAATTCAAAGTTGCTTGATTTAATACATTCTGATGTATGTGACATACATATTACACCATCAATAGGAGACAATAAATATTTTATAACATTTATTGATGATTATAGCAAGTTCTGTTATGTTTATTAATTGCATTCCAAAAATGAAGCAATGGTTAAGTTTCGAGCCTATAAGACAGAAACTGAATTGCAATGTGATACCTTTATAAAATGTTTAAGGTCTGATAAGGGAGGAGAGTACTATGATCCAAACTACTTTGAATCCAGAGGAATAGTCTATGAGACTACAACTTCCTATACACCAAATAAAATGGTATGGCTGAACGCAAAAATCAAGTTTTAACCGAAATGGTTAATGTTATGCTATCAAACTCTAGTTTGAGTTGTGAATTTTAGGGAGAGGCATTGTTGACTGCATGCCATATTTTGAACATAATTCCACAAAAAAGGAATAAAGTCACCCTATATGAGCTTCGGAATAAGCGAAAACCAAACCTTAATTATTTAAAAGTTTGAGGTTGTAGAGCAGTAGTAAAAGTATCTGAACCTAAAATGAGAAAATCGAGTGAAAGGGGAGTAGAGTGCATATTTATTGGATATGCACAACACAGTAAGGTGTATAGGTTCATGGTAATTGAGCCTAATAATTCGATTTCAGTAAAAAATGTAATTGAATCTAGGGATGCAATTTTTTATGAGACCATATTTAAATCTATTACCAAAATTATTCATAAAGAAAACCAAAAAGGGAAGGAAGTCGTAGAAATTGAAAATGAAAAAAAATAATAGAAATTCCTGAACTTTGAAGGAGCAAACGGGCTCAGAAAATTAAGTCATTTGGTTCTGATTTCTATACATTCATAGTTGAAAGAAGTAGATAAACAGTAACTAGAAAAATTCCATATTGTTTTAATACGAAGGCTAATCCTCAAATAGCAGAGGAAGCAATGAAAGAAAGAGATGCAACTTTCAGGAAAGAGGCATTGAATGATGAAATGGATTCGATAATGGGAAATAACACTTGGGAGCTAGTTGACCAACCTCTCGGGTGTAGACCTATTAAATGCAAATATCTCTTCAAAAGAAAAAGAAGAGTTGATAGATCCATTGAAAAACACAAAGTAAGGCTGGTTGTTAAGGGGTTCACCCAATAGCATGGAATAGACTATTTCGATAACTATTCACCAGTAGCTAGAATTGCTACTATCAGATTGCTTATTGCAATTATGACTATAAATAAGCTGGTCATCCACCAAATGGATGTCAAAACAGCGTCCCTACATGGAGAATCGAATGAGGAAATATACATGGAACAACCCGAAGGGTTCATAATGCCCGGTCATGAAAACAAAGTGTGTAGATTACGAAAATCATTGTACGGATTAAAGCAAGCACCAAAATAGTGGCACCACAAATTTGACCAGGTTCTACTTGCTAATGGATTCAACATAAATGAATATTATAAATGTGTATATAGCAAGTTTGATGAAAAAGGAAATGGTGTCATTATCTGTCTTTATGTAGATGACATGCTAATTTTTGGAACAAGTTCAGTTGATCAAAAATTTCTTTCAAGCAAGTTTGAAATGAAAGATATGAGGCAAGCCGATGTCATTCCCGGGATTCAAATTGTAAGATATGAGGGGAATATTACTCTAACTCAATCTCATTATATTGAGAACGTTCTCAATAGATTCAATCATTTGAATTATACCTATGTTTCTACCCCTACTAGATCTAAGTATTGAGCTAGTGAAAATACAGGCAATCCAATTTCACAACTAGAGTATTCTAGATTATTTGGATGGTTAATTTATGGAATGACATGCACCAGGCCGGATATTTCCTTGGTAGTAGGCAAGTTGAACAAATTCACAATTAATCTAAGCGAGTTGCATTGGTTTGCAATTCGAAGAATTTTGAAATATCCGAAGATAGAAAATAATTAACTATAGTTTATGCTATAGTGGATATCTTTTGGTCTTAGAAGGATTTTCGATGCAAGTTGGATTGTGAAAGATCAAAATCATGCTTCTATAAGTGGATGGATTTTCACACTTGCTGGAGGTGCAATCTCGTGAGCTTCAAAGAAGCAAATCTTAATGGTTGGTTCCACCATGAATTATAGTTTATTGTGCAAGCCTCGGCTTCAAAAGAAGCTTAATGGCTACGTGAATTATTACATTAGATATTATCGTGGCCTAAATCGATAGCTCCAATTTTTATTCATTATGATAATGAAGCCACTTTGGCGAGGGCTTATAGCCAAGTGTAAAATAGCAAATCCATACATATTGAATTGAGGCACAGTTGTGTCAGAGAATTGATAACAAATGGAGTTATCACAATTGACTATGTGAGATCTAGTCAAAACTTAGCAGATCCACATACATAAGGATTTTTAAGAGACTTGGTGAATAAAACATCAAAGGGGATGGGTCTCAAGCCTATGAATTAAAGTCACCAATAATGGAAACTCAACTCAACGCTTAACATTACGTTAAGTCTTGAGTTTAATGCAGTCAAAGTTCATTATCATTGTGACAGTGAGCACTAAATCTTAATAGCCATCCCAAGGTTGTTAGCGCATGGTACCTACATGAA
This sequence comes from Stephania cephalantha, assembly GCA_039657325.1. Taxonomy (NCBI): domain Eukaryota; kingdom Viridiplantae; phylum Streptophyta; class Magnoliopsida; order Ranunculales; family Menispermaceae; genus Stephania; species Stephania cephalantha. The sequence continues at coordinate 36,668,759 of CM077571.1, forward strand.
AATAGAGAAGGTTGAGATGATCTTTTAATAGTATTATAAAGGTGCTTAAATTGCGGGGGTACTAGAATGAAGACTACCTATGTGGATGTGAAGTGTGACCGCTTCAAGGAGTTCAAAGGGCTTGGCTCCAAAGACATTCATGAGAAGATACAAGACACAAGGCCAATATTGAATGTGTTAGGATATTTTATGGCTATTTGCTAGTGTAAGTTATATGCGTGATATGTTTATGCTACATATCGATTAGAATTATTGGTTCGAAGTTTATCTACCACGTAATTCTAATACGATGTAATGAATTTTTCACAAATTAATGGTTCAAATAACAAGATATCATTATTCATGCATATAATATTTAAGATGTTCTTGGATCAATGATTTGATTATTTTGAAATTGACATGGGATTGTTGAATATTTTTCGAAAGGAAATGTTTAGTCCCACATTGGTTAGAAAGTTACACTTTAAAGAGCATATATACTCTTACACTACAATGAGTGTAAAAGAAAAATCGCAAGTGCTATGCAAAGTGAACCTCACGCGCGCGCGGGCGGTGCATATGGCGCATTTTAGGCATTTTTATAGGCGGATTTAGCTCTTTGTATGAGGCACATGCGCGTTTGTGTGGGCTAACTATTGGTAAAACTTTTTACTATTAATTTTTTAGCATTTTCAAATTTATTATGTGGGTTGTTAATTAATTGACCCCTCAACATTAAATGGGCAATTAATGAGAAACTCATTCAATATTGACTGACTGGAGCAGTTTCAACTACAAAGGCAGTTAAAACTTCCCACTATCTCATTTATTCTCCAACTAGTTTTCACCAAAAGCTATAAGAGAAGAGGTTTAGGGAGTAAGAAGAACGTCTCGAAATTCATTGCAATTGTTTGTGTTTCAGCTTTCACTACTATAAGTGCAAGCTGAGTTTACTTCATCGTATCCTCTAAGATTTTCACTGACTTGTGCTGTATTGAGAGCAAAATTTCTTTTAGGAAAGTGACATAGTTACACGCTTTGAAGTCATTGCTGAATTCTCTAGTCTAACAAGTAGTAGCTTTATTGGTCTGGCATGTCCTCGCGGGCCTCAACTCTATATGAGGTTTCTTAATCAAGGCTTCCAGTGCATCAGTATTGAGATGGTGTGAGCAGATTTCTTAAGAAAAAAGAAAATACTAACTCTTCTTTTACTACACTAATAACAAAAACATGTAGTATTACTCTCAGTCCATACAAAAAAAAAAAGAAAAGAAGAGGGATGACTAAATATATCAAAACATTTTAGGTACATATCATTAGCTTTATTTTATCAAAAACTATATCAAGTGTGATATCATGCTCTTTTACTAGTATATATATATAATCAAAGGCTTTGCATTATAATTTCTCTCCTGCCCCGAAAAGCGGCCCGGTAGCCCTCGCACTAGTGGTTCAACATCTATTCTTCAACTCTAATAATATATATATATTTCCACATATCGTTGCTTTGGGGCTACGTCATTGCTATAAACCAAAGCACAGAGACAAAATGTTGAGATCACGAGCTAATTGCCCTTGTCAAGAAAATAATGATGATGATAGAAAAGTTATATAAAATCAACTGTTGACCAAAATGGTGGGGCCCACCTAGATTGGCATCCCTGCCAAGAAGATTTAGAGGGCCGCTAAGGGCACCCCACCTTTTCATGAAGGCACCCAAATTATTTGTAAAAATTCCAGCAAAACTAGAAAAGACCATTTTGCCCCTGTATATATAATGATTCAAACCTCACAAATCATTTTGACAAATAAAAAGGGCACCCCACCACCAAGCTTGAACCACAAAGCCACATTGCGTTTGGCGAGCGTTTATCGATTCTTGCGGATTGACATCATCCGACAAATGATGTAACAATGTTTGACAACTATATGATGGTTTCTTAGAACTGTTTAGTTGGGTAAAGCGTGAAAATGATGATTTGTTTGTCAACGTAGGGTTTGGTAATTTCCTCAAATCCGAACTTGTTTCCACTATATAATGGAGGATTGTACTGCTACGGTGCAAGAGGAGGTTGAACTTGAGGTAATTTTGCGAATTTATTGTGTTTTTTATGAGGTTATCCGAAGTTTCTGTCGATGTGCGCGATTGTTTCGGCCCCGGGACCGAGATATATTGAAATGTCTCGGTCATAGAGGACCGAGCCTACTCTAACCCTCTCGCCAGTGTACAACCGAGAGTAGGAGAAAATTCTCGGTTGTACACCACCGACGCCACATTACCTATCACTAATTGTAGCTCTCGTCATGTCTCGGCGAGATAATCGAAGTATTCTCGCCACGCGTAGCACCGAGACACTTTGTGAACTCTTCCGCCCTTCGTGGCGAGACCGCGAGTTCCCAAAAATTTAGCTTTCGTCTCGGCCATGCTTGGCCGAGACAAGCTTAACACGCCTCGGCTTTGTGTGGCCGAGAACCGCGATTTCCCAATTTTTTTACCATTCTACAAACCGCCACACACATATTACAACTACTCTACCAAATGTAACTTAATTATACTATAAACGTAAGTTCAAACGATCGATTTCGCGCAAAATCTGTGTGTTCGACGATCTTCAACCGAGCCCTAATTTGGAGACGAAATCGGCTCACACCCCGACCCTACAAACTGCAAAAAACTCGTACAACGAAGGAGAAACACAAGGGGAGACACGGGAAACACGATTTCGGGGATTCCTCTCACAGGTCGGTTCAAAAGAAATGAATTCTTCCACAAGATTTCGGTGAAGGTGGTGGTGGGGGTGGTGGGGTGCGAGAGTTTTTTGCACGAGGGGTATTTTGGGTATTTCGGGTCTAATTTTTGGATGCCTCAGGTAAATTGGTTTGTGCCCACATTAACTGAGTGCCTTCATGAAAAGGTGGGGTGCCCTTAGCGGCCCTCAAGATTTATCGTTGTAAATCACCATACTGTATTAGATATGTGCAAGTTTCAGTCTATAAGATATAGATTGGACACTGTTACAAGTGAATGTTATAATTATATAAAATTTCTTTGACATCACAACTCAAACTTCTTTAAGCTCTTCAAGTTCTGTCAATAAATAAATAAATAAATAAATAAATAAATAAAGCACTCTCATTCATGATGGAAATCAAATATCTATTCCCTTTGAGCCTAGCATTAATTTCTCGGTCTCTATATAAAGAAATAATAGTATTAACAAAATAATTAAGTAATGCATGTGTGATGTCCAAAATGGTAGGTAACAATCAGATAGGAATCATCACCGAGGAAAATTAATAATAGATGACCATATTCTATTATTTATGAATGTGGAATTGCAATCTCTACAATAAATATTGGAGATTGTTAAGAAGTCAATGTTAATTAATTCTTTGACAGCTCATCTCAGGCATTCTTCTTCAATGTCTCAATCTGAAAATGAATAAATAAAAACTCTTTTATCCGTGATGGAGATAAAACTTCTCCTCTCCCCTTAGTTTTAGCACTATCAATTTTCCCACTTTAATTTGCTACTAGTTATGATATATAAGGAAACTGTGAAAGTAAACATGCCTTCGGCTGGAGAGAACAAATTGACTATATGTTGCAGAAAGTTGTATATCCTATATCTGTATTGTCTTCAATGCTAAGGTTCATCGAAGTATAGAGAACAGTTGTGTTCGACAACGTGAAAAGTACAACTACCCTCACCTCCACTAGAATCTTTCGAAGTATGACATCACCAAGTCACTTCCTGCATATCTAGGTCTCATTTGGTTTATTTTTGATAATTTACAGTATTAGTTGGGAGTTAATATTTTCATGTTTGGTTCAACTTTAAACTTGCAAGGGAAGTTTCAAGTTTTTAAACAATAAAAAATATGAATTGACATAAATAGTCTTCAAACAAGAGAAAGATGAGTAATAAAAGGGTCATTAATGAGGGGGTAATTTTTTCCACAACTCCTGGGAGATAACTCCCTAGGGGTTGGTGGTGGGGAGATATCTCACACCCTATGGTGTAAGTTAGGCGATAACTTGCAAGTAAGTTGGGCAGCCAAACAAGATTAATTTCCAACTTCCTGTGAGTTATCTCCTTGAAGATATCTCCACCTCAAACCAAACAAGGCCCTAAATTCATTATCTAATGTCAAAATTCTCACGGTCGCCGCACACATCTTCAACATTCCCCATGAACCGAAAGTCACATGATCCAATCATAGTCTTTGATACCATGTCGAAATTCTTACGATCGCATTGCACACGCGTGCGCAAGCGTGGATCTCATTTGCTAGCATTGATATATTGTCTCCAACTTAACCACATTCAACTCTTATAGGTACGAGGTTTTATCTCAAAATGCTTCGGTACTAGTTAAGAGGAGATCATCACTACTTATATACTTCTTCATGTATTTACCAGATTCTTTTCAACTCCAAAGTCTTATCGATTAATTCATTGGATCATTTAGTCTCTCCACTTCTATCACAGATTAATCAATTTTCATGGAGTTCCTTCAATCACTCTCTTTGCCTTCACTCCTCCTTACTTTCCTCTTGTTCTTCTTGTTTGTAGTCTTCATTATTTTTATTTTTATTTTTATTTTTTGCTAGGAAAGAAATAACTTTTGCACCCACCAAGGTTTGAACCTAATACTTTTTACATTCAAATCTCATACCAAACCATTGAGCCACCCAATTGGTTGGTTTGTTTGTAGTCTTCTTGATCAAACAAGAAAAGCTCAAAAGAACGAAACTCCCACCAGGGCCATGGAAGCTCCATTTCATAAGTAGTCTCCATCATATGAAGGGAACACCACCTCTCACACTGAGAAAACTGGCCAGAAAGCATGAACTCATCATGCATTTACAGCTTGGTGAGATTTCCGCACAGTAGTGATCAACACAGAGATTTGGCTGAAGATGTGTTCAAGACACATGACTTGTTGTTTCTCGATAGGCCACCATCCCAACCAACAAAGATTGTATGCTATGACTTCAAAGATTTGGCATTTGCATCTTATGGTGAATACTGGAGAGATTTTAGAAAGATTTGCACTTTGCATCTTTTGAGCTTGAAACGCGTCAAGTCCTTTCAATCACTGAGAGAAGAAGAGGTCGCAAAGCTCATTAGCAAAGTTTCTGTAATGGCTGGATCACCATTCAATTTCAGTGAGAGTGTGTTTGCTATGACGAATAATGTGTCTACAAGTGAAGCCTTTGGGAAAAAGTGCAAAGATACGGAAGCATTTCTAGCAGCCACACGAGCAATTAGTAAACTTAGAAAAAGTGGGTTGCAGGTTTTTGATTTGTTTCCGAGCCTTCACGTGCTTTCAGTGATCATTGGACTTTAGCCAAAATTGGAGAAGTTACATAGGATAGATGATAAGAACCTTGATGGTATAATCAGAGAGCATGTAGAGAAAAAAGGAAAGTTTGCAAATAAAAGGAGCAGTGAATTTGACGCAGCGGAGATCTTCTAAACCAGTTGAACGAATCCACGAACAACTCGATCTAGGTCAGAACTTAAGCCAAAGTTCGAAAATTCTTTTATTCAAGCAAAAAAACTGGGAATTACATCCAATAGGTCGCTTAAATAGCGAAACCCTAAAATTTGTCAAAAATAGTAAAAAGTCTAAAAAGCCCTAAAAGCCCTAAACTGAAAAGTAGACGAAAAATAGAAACAAATGCCGCAAACGGCAATAAAAACGGAAATTCCTAATTCTTGGACTTCATTATTATCCTGTCAAGATTAGACTTCATCATTATCCTGTCAAGAATTTGCAAGCTAATTCTTGGACTTCATCATTCTCCCCAGGGTGGACAGAATTCGCCCTCCGTATCCCCATAATAGGGAACAAGATGTTTGACATTAAATACATCAGCCGTGCGAATGTGACTTGGCAACTTCAATCTGTAAGCATTAGGATTAATTTTCTTAAGAACCTCCACAGGACCAATCTTCCGAACTGACAAATTGTTGTAATCACCCACAGAGAACCGGTCTTTAGTGAGAACTGCCCACACAAAGTCACCCACTTCAAACTCTACGTGACGCTTCTTCCGATCTGCATATTGTTTGTACTTGTCAGCAACCTTCTGCAAGTTATCTTTGACAGATTGATGAATCTCTTGCTGCCCACTAACAAAGTCTTCGCTTGCTTGCCATAGCATCTAGCCTTACTTGGCACCGTAACGATCAAGAGGACCTCGAGGTAGTACTTGAATACACACACGAAAAGGACTAAACACGGTACTTCGATTAACGACATGGTTGTGTGCAAATTCTGCTGGCTCAACTTGAAGTCCCAACTCCTGACATTCTCACCCACCAAGCTCCTCAAAAGATTGCCTAACGAACGGTTGACAACTTGATCGCCCATCTGTTTGCGGATGATAAGCACTGCTAAATTTCAGCTGCGTGTTCATCATAGCCCACAAACTGCGCCAAAAATGGCTAAGGAATCTGGTGTCCCGATCTGATCAACCGAGGTAGGAAGGCCATGCAATCTATACACCTCCCGAAAGAACAGCTGAGCCACCTTTACAAAGATCGTGGTATTCTTGCATGGGATGAAGTGAACCATCTTGGAAAAATGGTCAACCACCACAAAAATAGAGTCATTTCCCGTCGTGTTCTAGGCAACCCCAAAGACGAAATCCATGCTAATATCAACCCATGGTTTTCCGGAATGGGCAAAGGCATATATAAAACCACATTAGTTGCGGTACCATTCGAAAGTGCCGGCAAGTCCCAAGACCGCCGCACATATCCGTCCACTTCATTGCGAATGGTAGGCCAAAAGTAAGAGGCCACGCACCAGGTACCAAAAGTGCGATCACGCCCAACATGTCCCTCTCCATGCAACTCTCTAATAATCGCAATCTCAGTGTCCGCAATTAGGAATGCAAAGTGGTTGCCCCGAAATAAGAAACCTCCCGGAATGTGTAATCGATCGCTCCCCACTCCGCACCTTCTCCATAATAGTAGCAAAGAAAGGATCAGTAGTAAACAAATCAGAGAAGGAGGAAAACTCAGGTACCTCAATGGTCATGCGGCTCAACAAACTTTTTCGTCTGCTCAGGGCATCAGCAACTCTGTTGGTCACACCAGACTTGTGTTTCACCACAAAAGTAAAACGCTCCAAATAGGAAACCCAGGAAGCATGTCTGGCCGAGACCTTGTTCTGCCCATGTAAGTGTCGCAATGCCTCAAGGTCTGTAAACAGCACGAACTCTCTATGGAAAAGATAATGATGCCAATGCTTCACGGCTTGTACCACTGCATAGAACTCCACATCATATGTGTTATACCTCAACTTCGCCCCGGACAGCTTCTCACTGAAATAGGCAACAGGCCTATTATTCTGACTCAAGACAGCTCCAATGCCTACCTTGGATGCATCACTATGTAACTCGAAAGGTAGGTGAAAATCTAGCAACACCAGAATGGGTGCAGTGGTTAACCGCACCTTGATCAGTTGGAATGTTTCATCTGCCTCGTTGCTCCACCCAAACTTCACGCCCTTCATACAGTCTGTAATTAGGGCCATGATACTGCTGAAGTGTGGAATGAACCGCCTGTAGAAGGAAGCCAACCCATGAAAGCTGCGAACCTCCTTGACGGTGGTGGGTATAGGCCAAGTGCGGATGGCTTCTACTTTAGACTCATCGACCTGTAACCCTTCTCCAGAAATGACATAGCCTAAGAAAAGGACATTCGGTGTCAAAAATGAGCACTTCTTCATCGCAGCATAGAACTTCTCCCTGCGCAAGATAGTCAGAACATCTCGCACGTGCTGGAGGTGTTCCTCCTCGTTAGTACTGTATATCAATATATCATCGAAATATACCACAACACACTTGCCTATCAAAGGTCTCAAGCTCTGGTTCATGACTCTCATGAAGGTGCTAGGCGCGTTCGACAGCCTAAACGACATGACTAACCACTCATACAGCCCCTCCCTGGTTTTAAAAGCAGTCTTCCACTCATCCCCAACTCTAATGCGAATCTGGTGGTACCCACTATTCAAATCCAGTTTTGTAAAAATTTTTGCTCCACTCAATTGGTCAAGTAAATAATCCAAACGAGGGATAGGAAAGCGATACCTGACAGTAATCTTGTTGATTGCTCTACTGTCCACACACATCCGCTAGGAGCCATCTTTCTTTGGTGTAAGGAGGGCTGGTACTGCACACGGACTTAGACTTTCACGGATGAATCCCTTCGCCAATAACTCTTCAACCTGTATGCGCAACTCCTCATGCTCACTGGGACTCATTCGGTAGTGCGGTCTATTAGGTAGTGACGCACCAGGTTCAAGGTCAATCTGATGCTGAATATCACACAATGGTGGCAGTCCTTCTGGCATCTCATCAGGGAAAACATCACAAAACTCCTTCACAATAGGAATTGCAGCTTCAGGTACATCAACATCTCTATTTACCTTCTTTCCCATCAAGATGTAAACTACCTCAGAATCCTGTAATTCATCTTCAAATCTTGCCAAAGACAGCAAGCTGCTAAATTCTTTAGTAGGCTGAACTTCCTCCGGATCCTTGGCGTATACTAGCACAATCTTCACTCCCTTGAACATAAGGGTGTATTTATTGGTTCTGTCATCATGCACAACTCCCCTATCAAACGCCAAGGACGTCCCGATAACAAGTGGCAAGCATCCATAGCCACAACATCACACCCGAGATCGAATCCTTGTAGTTAGCACCAATAGAAAAAGTCACCAAGGCGCGCTTCGACACCTTTACCTCACCACCCTTCTTCAGCCAAGCTAGCTTGTAGGGCCTGGGGTGTTGTTCAGTTGCAAGGCCCAACTTCTGAACAGCTTCAACTGAGACGATATTCTCGCAACTGCCTGCATCAATCATGAACCTGCACACCTTGCCTAAGATGGTACACTTGGACTGAAAGATCTTATTCCGAAGCCACTCATCATCAGCGACAGCTCTATGAGTCATACAAGAACGCCTCACAACCAAGGCGGTACCCACATCTTCAGTCACGATCTCCTCTTATGTGTTGTCAGAAGTATCAAAGGCTGGTTCTACAATGATGTTGGCATCTACCCCTTCGTCTTCCTCTTCGTTCTCAATAAAGAGAGCCTTCTTCCCTTTACATTCTGACTTTCTGTGACCAACTTCGCCACAACCGAAGCATTTAATCCCACTAGTGCTAGGTCTGTTCGTGCGACTAGCAGGGTTAATTGCAGCGGTATTACCTCCAGTATTGGTCGTCCCACCACTAACATTACTGGAAGCATTACTCACACCCCGACGCTTGTTGTTTCTCCACCAACAATGCTCGGCAGTGCGCTGCAGAATAAGGAAGTCGGATCAAACATGTTGACGACATCTTGGATCTGCACCCTCGGTCCACCAATATACCGCGCCACTAATTGGTCGTTAGTCTCCTGCGATTCGTTTCTAGCGACTAATCGATAAAACTCGATAGTGTAATCATCTATCGACTTTGCCCTGTCTCGGATTCGCAACCTCGATACATAAGGCGTTGGAAATTGTAAGGCAAGAACTCGGCCGTAAGTGCTTTTTCATCTTCTCTCACGAGGTGATCTTCGCCTTTCCATTCCTATTCTGCATCAACTTCTTTGTTGCCACCAAGCCGTGGCCCCGTTGCGGAATGCGAGTGTCGAACCGGTTGCACACGCTTCCCTTTGGGCACACCTTTGAATTCTAGGACTTCTTCAACTCGACGCCGACCAGGTCCCAAGAATTCTTCCGGTTGAAGGGTACCATGGAATTACGGGACCTCCGTCTTCATCCCAGACTCCCACCGCTGCGATCATCCTCAATCGCACGCGGCTGTAGCGCCTCCTCGGTGCCTCAACATACTCATCCTCCCCTTCGGTAGAAGAATCTCCTATCTTGGTTCATCACCAACAGGTTCCCTTCGATGGTTACGGATACGATTCATATTCTGACCTAACAACTGATCGATTCTGGCAGTTAATTGTTCTACCACCACGCCCATGCGTTGGTCAATTATTTGGCCAATTTGTCGATTCAGATTGTCACGGTCATACACCTCCTCGATACGCTGCTGGTTCCTCTTCGGCGGCATGATTTCTCCAATCACGCTGAACCTGCTCTGATACCAACTGACGCAGCGGAGTTCTTCTAAACCAGTTGAACGAATCCACGAACAACTCGATATAGGTCAGAACTTAAGCCAAAGTTCGAAAATTCTTTTATTCAAGCAAAAAAACTGCGAATTACATCCAATAGGTCGCTTAAATAGCGAAACCCTAAAATTTGTCAAAAATAGTAAAAAGTCTAAAAAGCCCTAAACTGAAAACTAGACGAAAAATAGAAACAAATGCTGCAAACGGCAATAAAAATGAAAATTCCTAATTCTTGGACTTCATCATTATCCTGTCAAGATTGGACTTCATCATTATCCTGTCAAGAATTTGCAAGCTAATTCTTGGACTTCATCAGAATTTGAAGAGGATCTCGTTGGTGTCCTTCTAAGACTCCAAGAAGGAACTGAACCACAGACTCCAATCACAATGTAAAACATTAAAGCTGTGATCTTGGTGAGTACTAAGATTTTGTACATATATAGCTTCTATTTGCCTAACTTTCATGTTAATTTGATCTAATTGTACCAGTTTTTTTTAATCTTATAATTTTCTAATTTCATTCGAATCGTACTCTTAGGCCATCAACAAGCTATATTATTTAGCCAAGTTCCTATGAGTCAGTATTAATTAAAATAATGGCCCTCATGTAAATGTAGGCCATTTAGAGATTCTATTTGGTCTTCTAGCTAGGCATCTCACTTAAAAATCAGAAATAAAAGAATGAATAAGAAATTTACAAAATTGCTTGTCTACATTTGAACTTGTATCACTTTCCAAATTATTCTTGAATTATACATAGCAAACAATGTCAAATGATATTTTTCAGGATATTTTCATTGCTGGAACTGAGACTTCATCAGCTACGGTTGAATGGGCAATGGCAGAAATGATAAGAAATCCAAGAGTTTTAAAGAAGGCACAAACATAAATTAAAAGAGCAATGCAAGGAAAGACAGCACCAAGTGAAATAGAAATTCAAGAGCTCACTTACTTGAAGTCCATCATCAAGGAAACTCTAAGGCTGCACCTATTAACGGTAAATATCATGATGAAGATAATATTATACAAAAGAATAAATGTATGGACAAATAGTCTTGCCTTTTATGGTGCAATTCAAATTTCAATCAAAAGAAGATAAGTGTGAGCTAGTAATCACGCCTCATATGGTAATATGGAGTAATTCAATCAATCAAGGTGTGGCGGCCCCGCCGCCTCGAGGTGTCGTCTCTCCGTGCGCTCCTCGCCCGCTGGCCCAGCTACACGTGTCTGGCACCTGCCCGTCCATCTCATGTCTCGATAATCGTGTCTATGTGTGTGTTATCAGTTTAGTGAACCAATTATTCACATTAATCTTAATTTATTTCCTTTAGTTCAACTGTATGTAGCTTATTCAGGTCCTAGCCTTGCTAGTGGTTTGTGTATTTCAGAGTTGCAATTAGATAACCAGTATTTTACAGCAGAAGTCTTAAAGTAACATTAACATGTATTTTCATTAACTCTTAAGTTTTATAAAGCATCAGTCCTACTGTGGAAAACCCGAAATAGTACACTGTGTATATAAGGCGACAAAAGTAAATATATATAAGTACATATGTCTCACCAGTCTCCCATAAACCCTAAATCTATAATAAGAAGATAAAATAAACAACTACAAATAGTGTGCCGAACAATGGGCAAGGTCAGAGATAGTCACCAAGAATCCCCTTACATTTACTCATAGAAGGATCTGCACTTAGCCATCACAACAAAACAGATGGCGAGTCTAATAAGTAAAATCCCATGGAAATTCACTAAGCATTCATATGATAAAGTAAAGGAAATCCAAGAAATACTGTTAAATAAACATGCGGAATGTAAAAAGACAACTGTAAATGGATCATCGCATGCGTAAATAACAATAAAGAGCTAACGTGTGTGCCTGTTCCAGTCAAACTATACCATACTTCGGATACTCTTCCGAGGATTCCACTAGTGGGCGGACCCAACTAGCCCATCACTTGGTCCTCTCGGTGGCCGGCGTAGCTCGGGTCGTTATCCACCGAGGAATCCTGATACACATGCTATGGTCTACCGTGCATAGAAACACAACAGAATATCCGGCAGGAGTAAACTCAACCAACTGTCCAAACAGTGATAAAGATATAGATAACCAAGTAAATAATAAAATAAGGAAATAAAGTAAAACAATATTGAAAGTAAGTAAATACTCAAGTGATGTTCTTGTGGGTTTTACAAACCTCAAAACGCTCTCCAACTTCTTTGGACTTTTGTATCCCACCTGACAAGCTTCCCGACACGGAGCTATGCTCCCTTAAGTCCCTAAAGTCAGTTAAGTATGTTTATTGTGTATTCAAATTAGTTGAAAGGATATAAATCAATCTTTCAAAATCAGCCCCTAAGACTAAATTAAGTCTCAATTTTTGTAGCATCCCCTAACCTGATTAGGGCAATTCCTTGCTTGAAACCCTAATTAAGCCTAGATTACCCTTACCAGACTTAACTAGAGCCACCAGCCTTACCATCCTCACCTGATAAGCACTACTATATATTGATTATCGAAATAAAAAACAAATCACATACACAGCGGAAAATTTAAAACCTTTTTCGATAACCTAAATAAGATATACAATATTTAAAACAAACCGAAATAAACCTCGGTAATACAAATCTCCTATCCCATATGATATTACAAAATAGTAATTCGACACCAATATATAAGACAAAAGAAAGTCATTACATCGAAGAGAAGTTCAAGACTCCTATAACTTCTCCATCCAATAGTCGTAGCGCTCGTTGGATCTACCTGTAATGTTAATTGGGGCGAGCGCTCCAACTTGCTCAATAAGTAGGGATTCAAGTTAATCATAAACATTTCATATAATATTCAAGGATATCATGCAATAACAACATGCACCAATGATATCTAACAAGAATATGAAAATCATATAAATTCAGTACATAAACGAATGGAAAGCAAATTTCTTTGGACTATTACAATGTGATCCCCATTTTATTTATAAAACTAGGGTTGATTACCCACCGGCTCCATTAATACGAGTGCTAAACCAACACACTGCGCATATGTGATGTTCATCCAATCGATTAATGCCCAATGGTTCTATCTTAAACCCTCCAGTGAATATGTAACCCACACAACCTATAAAATGAGTAGGAGTTACGTATAGACCGAGAGATCAACCCCAAGTACGATGCAACCTGGTCTCAGTGCTAAGGAGTTACTCTCGTGGATCACAATAGACACCATTTTCTGTTCATTAGAAAAACCATCACAGTGTACATAAACCCCCATTTCAATCCAACAACTACATAAGCAATATACACTAAATAGCCAGGCAATATTGATAAATAAGTGAATCCATACTTACATTGATCTAAGTCTATGTTTCATAAACTCCTTAACGTTTTGATCATCCCACATTTCCACGGTGTTCCTCAACTTATCACCAAACATTTGGAATCAATATAGGTGCCATACACTATGTTTAGAACCCCTAGACCAGTCTCTAAGTCCCCCGATAGTTATTCATAACACACAACACATTTGCTGGTTTCAAGGGTCTGGTGGCGCGTTACATGACATGGATAGCGCGCTATCCATAAGTCAATCATCTTCCCGAGTACGTGTAACGCGCTATGGCAAGTGCCTAGCGCGCTATGGACACCAGACCTGCAATAGCAACGTGCCTCTGCTGATCTAATTCGATCCAAAACACCCCCAAACTCAACAATTACACTCCCAAATCACCAGGGAGGACCTCTAATGAGTTTATAAACTGTTTATAATCAACAACAATCTCAATCTAACAAGTTTTGATCATCGCCACTTAATTGAACTTCAACAAACACATGAACAAATCATACCTATCGTGTTGTTAATTCGATTAAGGTCATCAACTTGATTAAATTCGGCTCCCAAACGATCTCCCTTCGATCCGAATTGACACCGAGCCTCCTCTTCTTCTTGAACGATCGAATTGTGAGGATAACGATCAAATTTTGTTTATATATATAAATTTTTTCGAGATATGTCGTGCTGTCTCGAGACAAATCGCGTATGGTTGATGCGTTAAAGTGATACAACTTAAAGTGACACGAAATTTGACACATCAAGCACTTACGCTTCGTTCAAGACGATCCAATAATCCATATATTTCTAATATCCTTTTACTTTCCAATATATATTTATATATTTAAAAACATACAAATATATATATCGCATATTATTCATGAATAAACTCACCAGATATGCGTACAAGTGTCCTTGAGTGTGCACATTCGTGCCACGACTCCCTCGTCACACTTAAGGTCCTGGGAAATCATTGTTTATTGGGTATTTTTCGTTTATAGGCTTGTGTATAATTTCCTTATTATACAACAAGCTATACATAATTCGATTTTAACAATACAAACAAACGTCATACATCATGTAAACGCACGCACGCGCTAATCGAGGTAAGCTGAAGTTAACCACGAGCCTAACCTAGGTTAATTAGGATTTGGATTAGTACTAATCACCATCTTAAGGTAACAGGTCGTTAGCGTCTCCCCAATTTAAAGCAATTTCATCCTCGAAATTAAAGTAATCCGAAATTACCGGCAGTTTCGAAGAGAAATGGAAACTGTTGCTCGTACTTCTATTCTCAGGTTAGTTCCTCATCTTTGTGAAATCCTTATTTCACTATAATCAAAGAAATTTCTTTGATTCTCAACTTTTATACACCTTGAAGCTAGCTTACCTTACAATTCAAACTTACACAACTCCTATCATAAGTGAGACTTTCAACAAAACAAATTTGTCCTTTGAAAGCTCCAACCACCTATAATATTTATCAGCGTATCTCTTTGTTTTAGTTGTATTATTGTCAAACGCCGGCTAATATGCTACCTTTCCTCTGTGTAGTTCTAAATTAATTCTGGCTCCAACAAACTTGCATCTCAACCCCTGTCAAGACACTCCAGTGAATGACATGGTTGACCGTACAAAGTTTCGAAGGAGCATTACATTCTAGCTTGACAGCTATTTTTATAAACGAACTCACACAGAGAAATGCATCTCTTTCAGTTATTATTAAACTTCAAGACAGAAGCTCGAAGTACATCCTCTAATACCAAAAATCAATTACTTCGGCTACCCATTGGTCTACCGATGATATACCATACTGAGGTTAAGATCAGTTCTACAGCTATCGCAATATTTCACTCTATCTCTGGTTGTGAATCTTGAATCCCTATCCGAAATAGTCGACACTGAAGCACCTTGAAATCTAACACCTCATACATGCATATTTTGCATAAATAGTCAAGAGGATTTCACATAGAAACTGGCAAGAAATGCGCTGACTCCGTCAACCTTGTTAACTACAATCCATACCGCATTGTGTTTACCCTAACTTAAAGATAAACTGGAAACAAAATCCACCGATCTATGTTCCCATTTCATTAAGGAGTAGGTAGTCAATGCAATAAACTTCGGGTTTCTTATGCTCAGCCCTAACTTGCTGACATCTCATATTTTTTTATTATTCCTACGACATCATTGTTCATCCCAGATTAACAATAAATATAGGCGCCTCATTTCATGATATTCTTTACTGTTATGTGGATGTATCCAGTACAGAGATCTATGAGATTTTAGTAGCACTTCCTGCCTCACCTAATCCTGAACTAGAATCCATAATCTATCCTGAACCGTAACACAACATTATTAGACACTAACTAATCAGAATAATCTACACTAGCTGTTAACCTCTAACTCTCTATATAATCCTGATTAGCTTTTTGACAACTAATCACCACTGAATCTTCTCCAATTCAGTTTGAATCTGAACTCAAAAGATCAGATTAGTAGCTCTAAAATTAGTTTTCTCGGTTGATGACATGTCAACTAAACTTACACAAATCATCATCACCGTCATTTACCAATGAAGTCTAAACTTAGAAGCTCCATTAATAGCTACATTTTCTTCATATATCTGAGTTGCAATTGTATATTGACAGTATGATAACACCTTTCTATGTAGTTCTAAATTACTCAGGCTTTAACTAATTTGTATCATTACTTCTCGTTCTACCAATAATCGACGAAGTAAAGCATAATTTTTTTTAAGGTAAATACCTCAACCTCATATTTAGCCTGATAACATCCAACCAGAGAACTCGCACAATAAATATTTCTTCCAGTAATTCATACTTTCCAAGTCACCAGGCCGAAAACTATATTCTCTGGAAACCATGGTCAACTTCAGATATATTGTGTTAAGATTAAGAAAAGTCCCTCCCAATTATTATACATCTCTTCCCCCCTGAGAAGCAGACTTTTGGTTCCTTACCGAAATAATAATACAGGTTCTCCACAACTCTCAACTTTTCCACACACATACATCTCGCTTACTTTTCCATAAGGATTTAAACCATAGTACTGGGCAAAAATTTCCAAACTTTGTCAGTTTTACAACTATATCAATAGCCTTCAGTTGTCACCACAACCTTGGTTAATTCATCATTGATTTCAAAGCATGAAACATCATTCATATAGGCAAGAACAATATAACCCTCCAGGTTAAAATTATTCAGCTTCTACCTACTGATATATCTCATATTTCTATATAAATTTGACACCGTCAATTTTTTTTATTTCAGGTCACCAACTATTCATTTTCACAATGAATTTTGGACTTCACCTGAATAAATGTATTAAAGAAATCAATGAGTTTCTCACAACATTCTTGCCTCACTCTTTATTCATGTTCTAAGAACTTTCCTTACATGCTCACTAATTTTATCTGAGATTATCTTCATTAAACTTCAATAATTAGTAGTCATCCTTGACCTACTTGATAATCTCAATCAATCTCCTTTAATAATGCATCACTCATTTCAATCGTTATTAACTCAACTCCAATATGAGCTTTAAAAAATAGACTTATAGTTATCAATCTAGCCAACTCAATTGACGATGTGCCTGCGTTAAACTTCCATTTGGTCATCATTAAAAATCTCACCTAAGAGATATTATTGAGCAACTTTTATTATAACTATAGCCTCTGCCCCTTTCTTTTCAAAGCATTGTCAACACAATCACCTTGATGAGTAATGTTTCAGAGTGAATTCCTAATACTTAGGAAATTTTAAGGTAGTTGTCTTACCTTCTATTTCTATCACTCTAACAATTTCCATTTTTCAAACTTCCACATTTTGAAATTCATTACTTACTCTTACACCAGTCCACTGGTATTATATTCTCAGGTTGTCTTTTAATGATTCTCTCTAAGACTCTGATTAATCTCAAAGAATGATTAAAAGATCCTTAACAACCTTTCTTCTTAATTTACAAGTGATGCCTTTCCATATTTGGTACAACTACCAAATTAGTTATTCCAAGATTATCAGTTTCTAATAGTTCTTCTCCCAATTCTGAAACTATTTATATATACTTGGAAACATGAGTTACAATTTTGCTTTATTGTGTCACCTACACATTCTTACCTAGATCAGAAGTCTTAGGATAAACCTCTAACTTCTTTTACAATTTAGGTTTTGTTAAACAAACATTGTAATCAAACTATACTTTCACCTTCCTCCAAGGCATCCTAGTATTCGATTTTAACTTATGACCATCATATACTTGAGTCAACTGAATAAATCACACAACGATATCACAGATCCCGGATCAATCGTTTGTAATATTCAATTATTTCAAGTTTACTTTCCTCTTTTTACCATTGTGTTGAATCTAAGACAACCTCATATTGTATCGATCACAGTCAAATCCACTGATTTACTGTTAATATTCAACACTCTTACCATTGATTATCCTTTGAAGCTTAGCACTAGCATTTGAAAAAAAATCGGCTCTAAACGAAATTACCGTTACCAATTCCAATTATGTAATGTCGCTTGCGCCTTTTCTAAGTTTTCAAAGATTTAATGTTATTATTGATAACATAATAACAATTTCATTACAATATGGTTTTCCTTCATTTGACACCTTTAATTTTTGAAAATAGCATGAGTTCTAATAAGTTCTAGTGGTTTCCACCATCCACTTAAAATGATCTAGCACCCGCCTGCAATCATCTTATAAAGATATATATCTTTAGCTCTGATAATTTTACTGTGAAAATCAAACCTCAACTACCTCTTGAGAGCCGTTGATTTCACTTATTTTTAGAAGGAGTTGTCAATTCTGAGTAATGAATACTCATTTCGACTACTAAACATTAATCCTTGGATTCCCCAAATCCTCAGATTCACTAACCACTCATTATCCCCAATTTAAACTATACAAGTCTAATAGATCAGACTAGGATATCTTACAAACTCACTGCTATATTATGGATTTAACTGTCTTTTATTAATAAACCACTTGCTATTCCAATATCGATTCGCACCATGACTGGAATATCAACTTCATAACAACTTATGAAGTATAACTGCATTAGTGGTTTCCTAATTTCCATTATGCTTTTATCATTTACCACTACTTTGTTTATTAGATAACTTTTATTACTTCTATGCTAATCTCAATACTAGTATTAAATCACCTCTCAAAGTGGTCCGCCATCTTTAAGTCTCATCGAAAGTCATTATGTATGTCATTATTTTATAATTTCCATTCTCCAAATACACACCTCAATATCTTGATCCAATCGATACTTCTTCACTGACTATTATTTGTGTAATAATATCAGTAAGAAGAAAGACCACTAAAGATGTAACTTGGAGAAGAGTTTTATTTCATCTTTGTAACTTTTCTTATGTCTTTCCTTTTTGTCTATCCCCGAGGTTAAGACTCTCTGAAGCTCTTACTTCCAACACCTTCTCATATCATAAGAAATAGATGGACTTTAACCATCTTATTATTGTTTAGAAAAGACATAATTCTTATATCTACCACGTAGATATAGTATACACAAAAAATAACATATCTCAGTCTTTTATCTTTTGGTTACCCTCCAAAATCATGATAAAACCATTTATCAAACCTTAAGCTTATTCATAACTCGAGACCACTCTTCGAGTCGATAAACTTAGGTTTTGTTATTAGGGTAATCAGAGTATCTTAAACTTTTAAAGTAGGCTAACATTCACTTTGAACACCATCCAAAAGTGAATGTATGGTCAGAGCCTTGTCCATGATACCCAACTGTATCGTCGTTACCACTTTATCCCTAAAAGTGATAAACCATAAACTCTGGCACCACACTGTATTAGAGTTATTCCTTGATTCTAATAAATCATTGTTCTGAGATTTATAAACCATGGCTAACTAAGGCTTTAAAACCTATGTCTCTGATACCAAACTGTATCAGAACTAATAACCTTAAGCTCTTTATAAACTTTAGGCTCTGAGGTAGGATCTAACTTTACCTAACCCAGTCTTTGATACCAAACTATGGCATCCCTTACTTGATTCGGGCAATACCCAACCTGAAACCCTAATTAAGCCCAGATTACCCTTACTAGACTTAATTGGAGCCAATAGTCTTACCACCTTCACCTGATAAGCACTATTGTATATCGATTATCGAAATAAAAACAAATCATATACATAGAAAAAATTTAAAACATTTTTCGATAATCAAAATAAGATATACAATATTTGAAACAAATCGGAACAAACCTCGATTATACAAATTTCCCCTCCCATATGATATTACAAAATAATAATTCAACACCAATATATAAGACCAGAGAAAGTCATTACATCAAAGAGAAGTTCAAGACTCCTATAACTTCTCTATCCCGTAGTTGTAGCGCTCGTCAAATCTACCTGTAATGTTAATTGGGGTGAGCGCTCCAACTTGCTCAGTAAGTAGGGATTCACACTAATCATCAACATTCCATATAATATTCAAGGATATCATGCAATAACAACATGCACCAATGATATCTAACAAGAATATGGAAATCATATAAATTCAATACATAAACGAATGCAAAACAAATTTCTTTGGACTATTACAATGAGATCCCCATTTTATTTATAAAACTAGGGCCGATTACCCACCGACGCCATTAATACGAATGCTAAACCAACACACCACACATATGTGATGTTTAGCTAATCGATTAATGCCCAATGGTTCTATCCTAAACCCTATAGTGAATATGTAACCCATGCAACCTAAAAATTGAGTAAGAGTTACGTATAGACTGAGAGATCACATTAGACACCGTTTTCAGATCATTAGAAAAACCATCACAGTGTACATAATCCCCCATTTCAATCCAAGAACTACATGAGCTATATATACTAAATAGCCAAGCAATATTGATAAATAAGCGAATCCATACTTACCTTGGTCTAAGTCTCTGTTTCCCAAACTCCCCAACTTTTTGATCATCTCACATTTCCTCGTGTTCCTCAATCTATCACCAATCATTTGGATCAATATAGGTTCAATACACTATGTTTAGAACCCCTAGACTAGTCCCTAAATCCCCTAAATTATTCATAAAACACAACACATTTGCTGGTTTCAGCGGTCTGGTAGCGCGACTACGTGCCATGGAAAATGCGTTATCCATAAGTCAATCATCTTCTCTAGCACGCATAGCGCGCTATGGCTACTGCCTAGCGCACTATGCGCACCAGACCTGCAACAACAACGTACCTCTGCTGATCCAATTCGATCCAAAACACCTCCAAACTCAACAATTACACTCCCAAATCACCAGGGAGGACCTCTAATGAGTTTATAAACCGTTTATAATCAACAACAATCTCAATTCAACAAGTTTTGATCATCAACACCGAATTGAACTTCAACAAACACAAGAACAAATCATACCTAAACGTTGATCTCTTGTTGTTGATTCGATTAAGCTCCTCAACTTGATTTAATTCGGCTCCCAAAATGATCTCCTTTCGATCCGAATCGAAACCGAGCCTCCTCTTCTTCTTGAACGATCGAATTGTGAGGACAATGATCAACTTTTATATATATAGATTTTTCTCAAGATACATGTCATGGTATCTCGAGACCGATCGCGTGGTTGATGCATTAAAGTGACACAAAATTTGACACATCAAGTACTTATGCTTTGTTCGAAACGATCCAATAATCCATATATTTCCAATATTCTTTTATTATTCAATATATATTTATATATTTAAAAACTTATAAATATATATATCACGTATTATTCACCAATAAACTCACCGGACATGCCTACAAGTGTCTTTGAGCGTGCACATTCGTGCCACGACTCCTTCGTCACACTTAATGCCTCGGTAAACCATTTTTTATTGGGTATTTTTCGTTTTATAGACTTGTGTATAATTTCCTTATTATATGAAAACCTATACATAATTCAATTTAACAATACAAACAAACGCCATACATCATGCAAATGCACGCACGTGCTAATTGAGGTATGTTGAACTTAACCACGAACCTAACCCGGGTTAATTAGGATTTGGATTAGTACTAATCACACGCTTTAGGTAACGGGTCGTTACAATTTTAGTCTTATGTTACAACGGATTTTTAGGCATGAAATGGTCCAAATCTCAAAATCTTCCACCACTATAAAGATTGTTGGTCTCTATCTTAGCTTTCTGAAAAGGTTTAGTTTGAAAAGTTTCGATTTAAAACAAAAGAGATATCATGATCCTACTAAGTATAGCTCTAACTGAAATCTAATCCAACCAGAGGACTTAGAAAATCTATTTCTCCCAATTTATTGTTCCAAAAAATGTGATTTTTGGTCACAAGGTAGCAAACATATCCAATAACAACACACTAAAAGATCAGCTTATTTGAATAAGTAGTTAGGGATTTATGCCTTTAACAAATTTTGTTTCAAATATTTTCTATTGCATTCTAACACCTACTTGTAGAGCACTCTTGGACATGAACCCATTTGAATTAAAATATCTCCAGTTAAGCAAAGTTGTTCCCGTTTGACTAAGCTTTCAACTATCACTAGTTTGGTTGATTTGGATCTAAAATGAGCAAGTTATGACCAAATTACTTAGGCTAATTCCTAATACAACATGCATAAATTCAGTTTTGGTCTTACAATTTTCGAAAATTCATATCTTTATGATTTCGAAACCAAATTAAGAACTTCAATATAGCTGGATTATCAGCTTCAAATGAGGAATTTAAATATATAAACCAATTGCAAATTCTTTATCATCTATCCTCTAAATTACCCAAAAATCATAATTTGTTTCAATTTGACATAAATAGATGTGTACCTAATTGATGTACCACCTAGCTTAAGAAATTCTCACCAATCTTCCATGGATTCTTTCAGTCCATCAACCTCATTCTTTTCTAGCAAGTTAAGATGATAAAAATGGTTTGGTTTGCATGTTGTTTGATCAACTCATCTTATATATTAAGGTGTTATTAATTTCTAGCCATTGATCTCCATGAGTTTACGTATCTCAAGACTCATCTAATGACCCATCTCTCGCCATGTATCCCACTAACTCCCACTAACTCAATCCAATTTACACTAATTGGCTACTCACATGGTTCCTAGATGTGGCAATACTTATCTCTAGGTCAATCATATAGTTTCTATTTAATTAACCAAACTATAGGCCTTGATTTATTTGATTTAATTACCTTAGCTAAAGCCCATTATAATATATATGGTTAGTGTTTTTATTCACCAAATTGACAAATCATGTGATCCCACTAACCCTCAACTACCCAACACCCAATGCCCCACGTCTCGTCATGCATTTAAAGGTACGCCATAGCCTATTGTTTTAATTTAATCAACTTAGCATATGGTTACATTACCCATTTTAATTGATTAACTAGTCATCTTGACATGAATTAATCAAGTTTCCTAGCGTACTCGTAGTTCACCTACCCAATCCCTGCATTGACATGCCTTTCAAGGTGAATACTCGTAACACAATATCGCATGACAGTAACGTACACACATGCGATGTTAAAATAATATAATGTTTAAAAAATTACACCTAAACAACCATCATCCACAAATATCATATTCCCTCGGTTGTCGTGTCCGAGTCAACCGAGATGTCAACGTAACGCCCGAATTATGACCGTTAATCCTAGATATTAACATTAATCCTAGTTTAATTAATTTTGGTCGTTAAAATTCTTCCCAACTGAAAGAAACTTCGTCCTTGAAATTTAGAACTCGTAGAATTCCTAATTCACCTATACCAGGAACTGTAATAGTGGCGGAACAACTGACGTTACCAACTCAATCACAAACCCCACTAGACCATACTTATGTACGTTGAGATCCCCCGAGTGGGCCTCTTTAACCCGCTCCACTGGCTCATCACCTAATAGCCCTCGTGGTGGTCAGCACAGTCCCGTAACCCATCGACATGCTCACCGAAGATAAACAACTCAAGTCATAATTAACTGAGAACACCCATGCCACGTGCTATGGCATAGTATATCGCACAACCATTGAGTTTTCATATGCCCAGCTAGGAATTATATACATATACGTATAATTTAAATAAAAAATAACTAATAAAATACATCAGATATTTTACCATTGACATGTTGTTTGGTCGCTCCTCTGTCCGGCTGACCAACTGTGTGTGTGTCGCTCTCGAGTCTGGTCTGGCTCTGGTGGTGGTAATGCCATCGAACAATCTGCTCTCAGATGTCCGAGTAACCATATCGAAAACGTCGTTGCGTCTCTAACCTGCCATCATGTCCGTCTCTAGATCTCGACCCTGACCCTGGTCTCTCTGACCCTTTCATGTGCTCCCTGATCTCTACTCTGACGGTACAGTTGTGGTTGCTGCCTGTGCTGCTCAAACGATATTGGTGCTATAACATAAACATGTTGCCTATCCTCATGCTAAAACTGGCTATCCCGCTGATCATCCCTTTAGTTCCTATCCGAATGATCCCTTTGTCTTTTCGGCCTCTGTCTTGATCTAGAACTATGTTCAGTCTATAACTCCGTTTTAGTAATACACATACCCTCTCTCTACATCAAAAATGTTTTGTATGCCAGCGCTCGATAGAATATCTCCTGTAGAGTACGAGCCCTAGATGACACCACTGCAGCAACAATCATGTCTTCTACTCCTTGGGTGAAGTAGTATATCTTTTGTCGATCTGTCCCTGCTACATCCATAAAAAAATGAAGTAGATACCGAAATCGCTCCATATATTGCATCGATGTCCGATTACCTTGTCTCAGGGTTAAAAACTCCTATCTCAAATGCAATTTGACCACTATAGGTATGTACTTATCGTAGAATAACTCGCTAAACTCAGCCCATATTGTCGGCTCTGGATGGGTATCCATATATGTGGTCCACTAGACTACTGCATGACCTCTCAAGCATGCTCCAGAAAGACGCGCCTAAACGCTCTCATCGTTCCTCATCAGCTTATGGAAACGCTAATGGGACACTATCCACTTCCTTGTCGCTTAACGTGGCTATAATTTTAAGAACTCTCTCAACATCTTCGCCTCTGGGGCCAAAACAAATCCTTACGTAGCAGCAGTAGTATTGGTAGCAGTCGTTTGATCCGTAGTCGTCGTGGAAGCGTAAGAGTCGGCGTGTCCAGTGGAACAACAACAGCTGTAGCTCTCTCTGCCTATGTATCCATAGCTACTCTTTCCACTGGTATTTGGGGAACAACCGGGGTGACGACTGTCCCTGTGTGTTGCTGTAACTACTACTGGTCTCGGGGTACCGCAACCACTGTAGCAATTACCGTTAGTGCGACGGTCTGATCCGTAATAAATTTAGTACCTTGGCCACCTGAGTCTCCTGAGCTAAAATTCGATCCTCTACACTCACCGTAACGGGGGAATCCTTAGCTGCATCACTAGTTTGTCCAGTCTCATGAAGCATAGCAGACTATCCGTCCATAATCTGCATCGAGAAGTGTACTCCAAATCAGTCTCGGTATATATCTGTATATCATATATATAACAAAATATAAAATGTATATAACTCTAACTCTACACGTATCACGTCACTTCCCAACTAAAGTTTTAAGGCCATAACATCAGGTTTCCACAACTAAGTTTTATTTCTTAAATTTTTTTGCTCTTTCACTTAAAGAACAAACTACGTTTTATCCTCTAGACTTGACTTTGCTCTGATACCATTTGTGGCGGCCTCGCCGCTTCGGGGTGTCGTCTCTCCCTGCGCTCCTCGCTCGGTGGCCCAGCTACACATGTCCGGCACCTGCCCGTCCATCTCATGTCTCAAAAATCATGTATACGTATATGTTATCAGTTTAGTGAACCAATTATTCACATTAATCTTAATTTATTTCCTTTAGTTCAACTGTATGTAGCTTATTCAAGTCCTAACCTTGCTAGTGGTTTGTGTATTTCAGAGTTGCAATTAGATAACCGGTATTTTACAGTGGAAGTCTTAAAGTAACATTAACATCTATTTTCATTAACTCTTAAGTTTTATAAAGCATCAGTCCTACTGTGGAAAACTCGGAATAGTACACTGTGTATATATAAGGCTACAAAAGTAAATATATATAAGTACATATGTCTCACCAGTCTCCCATAAACCCAAAATATATAACAAAATAATAAATAAACACCTACGAGTAGTGTGTCGAACAGTGGGTGAGCTTAGAGATAGTTGCCAAGAATCCCCTTACCCTTACTCGTAGAAGGATCTGCACTCAGCCATCACAACAAAATAGATGACGAGTCCAGTAACTAAAATCCCAAGGAAATTCACTAAGCATTCATATGATAAAGTAAGGGAAATCCAAGAAATACTGTTAAATAAACATGCGGAATATAAATAGGCAACTATAAATGGATCATCGCCATGCGTAAATAACAATCAAGAGCAAACGCGTATGCCTGTTCCAGTTAGACTAGACTATACTTCATATACTCTACCCAGGATCCCACTAGTGGGTGCACCCAACTAGCCCATGACCTGGTCCCTCTTAGTGGCTGGCGTAGACCCACGACGCACTGACACATGTATTGACAAAGTAGCTTGGGTCGTTATCCACCGAGGACTCCTGATACACATGTTATGATCTAGTGTGCGTAGACATAAAACGAAATATCCTACGAGAGTAAGTCAACCAACTGTCCAAACAGTGACACATATATATAGATAACTGAGTAAATAAAGGATAAAATTAGGAAATAGAGTAAAACAATATTGAAAGTAAGTAAATACTCAAGTGACGTTCCTGTGGGTTTTACAAACCTAAAAAAATATCCAACTTCTCCGGACTCTTGTATCCGACCCTACAAGCTTCCTGACATCGAGCTATGGTCCCCTAAGTCCCTGAAGTCAGTTAAGTAAATTTTCTTGTATATTCAAATTGGTTGAATAGGTTTTAAATCAATCTTCCCAAATCAGCCCTAAAGATTAAATAAAGTCTCAATTTTAGTCTTATGTTACAACGCATTTTTAGGCATGAAATGGTCCAAGTCTTAAAATCTTCCACCACTACAAAGATTGTTGGTTTCTATCTTAGCTTTCCAAAAAGGTTTAGTTTGAAAAATTCTGATTTAAAATGAAAGAGATATCATGATTCTACTAAACATAGCTCCAATTGGAACCTAATCCAACTAGAGGAATTAGAAAATCTTTTTCTTCCAATCTATAGTCCAAAAAAATGTGATTTTTGGTCACAAGGCAGCAAACATACCCAATAACAACATACTAAATGACCAACTTATTTGGATAAGTAGTTAGGGAGTTAAACATTTAACAGTTTTAGTTTCAAAATTCTTCTATTGCATTCTAGCTCCTATTTGTAGAGCACTTTTAGACATGAAACCATTTGAATTACCACATCTTTTGCTAAGAAAAGTTGTTCCCCTTTGAGTAAGCTTTGAAATACCACTAGTTTGGGTCGAGTAGGATGTAAAATGAGCAAGTTATGATCAAATTACATAGGCTAATTTGTAATACAACATGTTGAAAGTCGGTTTTGGTCTTACAACTTCAAAAATTCATATCTTTATAATTTCCAAACCAAATTAAAACTTCAATATAGCTGGATTATCAGCTTCAAATGAGGAATCTAAATATACAAACCAATTCCAAATTCTTAATCATCCACCGTCTAAAATTAGCCAAAAACCAGAACTTGTTTCAGTTTGACATAAAGAGATGTGTACCTAGTTGATGTACAACCTAGCTTAAGAAGTTCTCACCAATCTTCCATGGATTATTTCTGTCCATCAACCTCTTTCTTCTCCAACAAGTTAAGATGATAAAATGGTTTAGTTTGCATGTTGTGTTATTAATTTCTAGCCATTGATCTCCATGCATTTACGTATCCCGAGACTCATCTAATGACCCATTTCTTGCCATGTATCCCACTAACTCCCACCAACTCAATTCAATTGACACTAGTTAGCTACTTACATGATTCTTAGATGTGGCAATACGTATCTCTAGGTCAATCCTATAGTTTCTTTTTAATTAATCAAACTATAGGCCTTGATTTATTTGATTTAATTACTTTAGCTAAGGCCTATTATAATATACATGGTTAGTGTTTTTATTCACCAAATTGATCAATTTTATGATCCCACTAACCCTCGACTACCCGATACCCAATGCCCCGCGTCTCGACATGCATTTCGAGGTACGCCTTAGCCTATTATTTTAATTTAATCAACTTAGCCTATGGTTACATTACCCATTTTAATTGATTAACAAGTCATCTTAACTTGAATTAATCGAGTTTCCTAGTGTACTCATAGTTCGCCTACCCGATCCCCGTTGACATGACTTTCGAGGCGATTACCCATCACACAATCTCGCACGATAGCAACATATACATATGCGATGTCACAATAATATAATGTTTAAAACATCACACCTAAGCAGCCATCATCCACAAATAACATATTCTCTCGGTTCTCGTGTCCGAGTCAAACGAGTTGTCCACATAACGCTCGAATTACAACCGTTAATCTCTGAGATTAATGTTAATCCTAGTTTAATTAAGTTGGGCCGTTACATAAGGTAAAGATGGAAAGTAAACAATTATAGTCCATATTCTCATCATCTCGCCTCATATGGTAATATGGAGTAATTTAATCAATCAAGGCCAAGATGGAAAGTATACAATCAAGATCAATTATGGTTCATATTCTCATCATCTATTTTAAGGAAACATTGACTTTATTGAAGAGCAACAATCAAACATGTTGCCTTTTATGTAATTATATGGTGTATATAAATATATAGTTTACTATTATAAAATCATCAAAAGAAATACACCCAGATTCAAGTTCTGTATTCATTCTAATTTTTATCTTGGTATCAGAGCATCACTTGCTTTTGGGATCATGAGTACTATCAATCTATCTCTCAATGTGGGTAATTTCATCACTCTGAAACTTGTTTCTACTAACTATCCTTTATGGCGTGAACATGCATTATCATTGGCTGAAAGTAAAGATTTAGTGGGTTATCTCACAAATGAATAATTGGTTCCTCCTAAATTTGACATTTCAGACTATAACACATCAGATCCAAAGAAAAGCGCATCAAAACTAATTGATACTTTTATTGCGTGGCAAAAAGCTGATCGTCAAATTCACAGGTGGCTTATAGGGACACTTTCAGAGGAAGTGCTCAGACTTATAGTTGGCTCGAAAACAACACAATCAGTTTGGAAAACTCTTAAGAGTGCCTACACGCAAGATTCATAAGAACGAGAGTTCAAACTGAAGCAACAACTAACTTATCTACGCAAAGATGAAGATAAATTCATTGGTGATCACATTCTTATTTTCAAAGGATTATGTGACAACCTTGCATCCATAAGCATATCAATGTCAGATAAAGAAAAGTATTTTGTCTCATCACTAGTTTTGGTCTTCAATATGAGACCTTCACAACTACCATGCTAAAGCCCCTAAGACCAACATACTCTGAGTTGGTATCTCAACTCCAAAGTTTAGATTAATGACGTAGTTGGTTCTCCAACAGCACAAATATTGTAACTCACCAAATTCTTCTCAATTGGCCTTTTATGGCCAACATCAAAGAACATAAAAGTTCTTTGTTGATAAACAATTTACTTCCATTAGGCTTGGTTTCAAAGCACAACAACCAAGGCATTCAATAAGGAAAAATCAAGCAACTCTCATATCGGCACTAAATAGCGTCGACCTCCACCCCCCGGGGAGCGTCAAATGACTTTTGCCAAAAAGGAATTATATTGAGAAGAACATTGCTAGTATTGTGGATTAAAGGGTCATATTGCAAAAATATATTGGTGGATTCCAAATAAACCTACCCAGCCAAGTGAAATTCCAACGGCGCTTGCGGCTCTTAACTTTGACAACTCTGTGGTAGATACCAAATGGACATCCGACACCTGTGCATCAAATCATATGATAGGTAATCAAGGTACGTTAACCAATTTACATAAATATGGCAGATCTTATTCGATTATTATTGGAGATGGGTCCTTTATGCCTATCACAGGTATTGATTGATACTTATCTAAATCATAAAAGCACTTCCTTACCACTTCACAATGTACTTTTAGTACCCAATTTAACAAAAAATTTATTATCTATTAACCAATCAACTATTCCATTTCATGTAAATTGTGAATTTTCTAATAGCGATTTTTTATTAAGGAGCGGACGATGGGACAACCCATTATCACAGGGAAGCGTAAGGGTGACCTTTATGTTCTGTCCAATTCACCTAAATTACACTTTTTTCTCGCTTCAAATCTTGTTCAATGGAAGTTTGGCTTCAGCATTTAGGACATCCTCTATTATCTACATTAGAGTTTTTTAAAAATAAAGGATTTATTGATGTTATTGGAAGCATTAAGCCTAAGCATCTTTGTGATAGTTGTCAGTTAGGAAAAATTAGTAAATTGCCTTTTTTTTCTTCTAAAGATTCTAGCACCGGTATATTTGATAAAATTCATTATGATTTATGGGCCCGATACCTATTCCATCGATTTGTAAGTTTAAATATTAAGCTTGTTTGGTAGATGATTTTTCTAAATCTACTTGGATTATTCCTTTGCAATATAAATCTGACTTTGTTGATGCATATCTATCATTTGAAAAATATATTGACAGACGGTTTAACAAAAAAGTTAAAATTAATCAGCCTAATGATGGAGGTGAGTTTATAAATTCAAAATTATTGTAACAACCCTTATTATTTAATCTTAATTAATTTACTAATTACAGATGAGGACCCGTAGCTCGGACCCACGTGGACATCGCTGGCAAGTTTAGGGCACGCCAACCAAGGTATAAATAGTTATTTTTGTGTGATGTATGTTAAATTGTTGTATTATTATTCAATAATTCACGTCACACTAGTTAAGATTTTCCATTGGTCGCGTTGTGCGCGTGTAGTGACGAGAGAGTAGGACGTCGCGGGGTGCGCGTGACGCGGGTGTATGGGATAGTCGGGGTTTATAAGTCACATCACATCACCCATCAAATCAACCATACCCACCCCTTACTTTTCTTTCTCCTATTTTTCTCTCTCATCTCCAAACAAAACTCACACTTTCCTCTCCCTCTCCAACGAGCTTCCTCTCCATCACACTCCCTCTCATTTTTCCCCTCACCAAGCTCTCCTCACATCTCCATGGTCTCATCGCCTCTCTCGCGAAGTCTTCTCTCTTGGTGGCTCCCGCCGATGACTTCCAAAACTGAGGTGAGTGATGAGTTTTGTTGTTGAATTTTTGGAGAAGATTAGAAGCTTTAATGGTGATGGTATTAGTGTTATTGTTGTGTTGTTGTTATTAATGTTGGTTTGCAAAAAGAAAAGAAAAAAAAATCCAAAATGTCTATGGAATCCAGAGACGAATGGAAATGGAAGTGGGAGGGGGTAGCTAGGAAGGCGGGCTTGGCTACTCCCATACGGGTTGTGGGTCGCGTGGATTCGGCTCAAGCTAGGACAAGTGGCCGACCTAGCCCAGACGGACCGAGTCGGACCAACCCGGATCTGGTTGGACCGGGTTAGGCTGAACCTGGTCCAAGTGGTTGGGTCGAATTGGGCCCAACAGAATCAGACCTTATTCAGGCCCAACCCATTAAATAAATTAAAAATTAAAGAAAATGATTTTAAATAAAAATAAAATACATAAAAATATTTAAAAATAGATAAAGATTATGAGAAATTCCAAAAAAAATCAGAAAAATATAAAAAAAAATCAGAAAAAGCTAGGAAAATGAGTTTCAAAGTTTTTTCGGGCGTTTGGCACCTAGGTATAACTTGAAAAGTGTGCTAAAACTAAACTTTTTGGAAATAAAACTTCAAATTTTTGGTCCCACATTATAAACTCACTTAATGTGACTCCAAAATAATTAAAGTGGTATAATTGAACACCAGGGACTTATGAGACTATAGTCTAGTGTCGAGTGCGCATATCGAGGTGTGGGCAGGATGTTTTAAGGGTGATTTGCGATTTGTTTGAGGTAAGTAAAACTAGCAGAAAATTAGTTAAAACTCATTTATAGGGCTTGCTTTATTTTAAATATCAATTATTCCATCTTTCTTTTTGTTGCTATCCATTTACTGTTTATCCACTCCCACGTATATATGTGTGTTTGTTGACGAGGTCAGGCATGGAACAATCTCACACTCTGGGGCTAGCCACCCCGCGCTGTTGGATTAGTTGCCTATGTTGGGGCTACGTGGTGACTATTTCTCGCGAGACTCGTTAGGTTGAGAAATGTTTAACGAGGACTTAGGTCTCTGTCATGGGTTCCTCTTGAGAGATGTTTGGACGGGGTTCTATCATTCATTGGTTTTTTTCATTCGATCGTGAGGTGTTTGGTGAGATGATTGTAATGGGTTCCTCTTGGTTTAGCTAAGTTGATTCTCGGATGTCAACTAGGGTTTTATATCACACTACACTCGTGTCCAGTTTCGACTTCTTTGCGACTTATTTTCATGCGATTACTTTATTTTTCTGTTCTTTATTTAAATTGCATGAATTGTAGTCATTTAATTGGATTTTGTGAATATTAGCTAACGGTATTCGGGATTTACTCATTGGGACTTGTCGTTGTTTTTCGACAAATTGCAGATCCTACAACGAACTGGGGCAAAGGGGTCTTAGGCAACTACCTTTGAGCTAGGAAAGCCCCATCAACTTTTTGCGTAAGTGTTTGTATGTACTTATTTACTGCTTTATGGGATTTTGGGTGGACTTGTATACCTGATACATGTATATGACCATTTTTGTACTTTTGTCGCTTTTTGATATACATGGTATCTCATGCCGGGTTTCCACACTATATGGTTGTTAATTAATGCAAACTTTTTATTATAATAGTTGCACGCTTTAAAGACTTCCACTTAGATATTCAACTTATATTAATTTAATAAATCGCGAACAACTTAACTTAGCTAACTTAATATTAATATTCATAAATACATGATAAATACTAAGTTAATGAGAATAAAATACAAACGAAAGTTTAGGCCGTGGGCCGGTCACATGCTTAGTGACGTGTCCGGCGACGTAGCGGTACTCGGTTTTCCTTGGAGTTTGGGGCCGTCACAGTTGGTATCAAAGCCTAGGTTTAAGCGAACTTAGGGGAAAAGTTTAACGAAACTGAATAAGACTTAACAAAACAAACTTAAACGTGGAAACCTGAAGATCTTGACTTAGAACCTTAGTTAAGAAGAAACGTGAGGCGAGTAGTATTAGGGCTTATACGTTATATATTTTGATTGTAATAGTATATACGAGTATACGAGGCAAATACGTACACATCTTTGCTATTGTAGATACGACATGGACGGACAACAGACTCCACTGCTAGAGGATGATGGACAGACGAGTGGTACCACACCTGTTGCGACTGATCAAAGTATACTTGATCGGTAACTTGAGCAGATAATGGACTTGCTTCATGCCTAGATTGCCGCTATCGCGACGCTTATTGATGCCATTACACCGAGCATCACTGAGATGGCAGTCACTCCAATTGTACAGAGTACGCCAGTTATAACAGTTATTAGATAGACTACCACATCAGCTATAATTTTAGAGACCTATACTGAGGTTACTAGATCGGTGTTTATGTATGTAGCGACACCGACACAGACCCTGCAGGTGATCACCTTCTAGACCTCCTTGTCAGCTGAGGCTAAGCTGACAAAGAAGTTAGTGAGATCTTAGGTGGGATATTTCACTAGAGGCGAAGACCCAAAATTAGCCGCGAGATGGGTTCTCGCACATGAGAAGCTCCACAACCTGCTGAGGATTCACGATAGCATTCAAGAGGTATTTGGATATATGCTTTGAGGAGTGGCAAGAGTTTGGTAGACCACTCATACCGAGACCTACGGAGAACCGACTACCTGGGCCAGTTTCAGACACGTATTTTATGATCAGTACATACCGAGGGAGATACAACTGCATTTAAAACATAAGTTTTTATGTTTTAGGCAGGGTAGTCGTACGATCGTTCAATGTATGGAGAGGTATTGCTACCTTTTACAATTCGCTGGGGACTTAGCTTCTACTAATCGTGATCAAGTCCATTATTTTGGAGTATGACATAGAGATGAGATAGCAAGCGTAGTAGTATCAAGCGGAGTTCGTACACTTCAGGAGATCTATGAGAGGGCCTAAGCTCATGAGACGTATCTTCTCTACCACGCCACGATGCCCATACTACAGCTAGTATCATGGTCGTTCGAGCGCGACACCAAGTTTGATAGGAAGGGAAAGAGGATCATCGATCATAGAGATAGACGGGGACATAGGCATAGAAATGATGACCACCAGGTAGTCATTGCCTATGCAATAGTACCCGCACACTCAGCGAAGACATCAGGTAGTGATTATGTACAATTGTAGGGACATAGACCGACTCAGGATAAGGGAGGCAAGGTTCAAGGACAATATGGTTAGGGGCCATGACACAGGCATGTAGTCTTGTTACAAATGCAGACAGTCTGACACATTAAGAAGGATTGCCTGAAAGCTTTAATAGCATCGATTGCAGAACCGCCAATTCAGGCTAGGGAGCGGGCACAAGCGGTAGCACAGCCAGACCTCGAGGCCACCAGATAGCTCGTCGAGGGTATGATTTCGATTTGTGGTTGTTTTATGCATACAATATTAATTCTGATTCTACCATATCATTTACGTCTTGCTGCATAGTAGGAGAGTTAGAATTAACACTTATTAGAGTTAGCACACTCCCGATTCTCAACACGACAGCTAGGGATAAGGTTTACCCTAACATAATTTGTGAGGGTTGCACGATAGATTTTGAGGACACTAGCTCCATATTGACCTATGCGTTTTCAAGTTCTTAGAGTTCAATGCGCTTTTGGGCATGGATTAGCTAGCGTCATATCACGCTTAGGTGGACTAGTTTCGTAAGACAGTGACTTTTCATATCCCCGACATAAAAAAGTTTAGTTTCACCAGTGATGCGAGTGTAATACCGACCACTAGGGGTAGATTGCTATGAACCTAGAGATGTAGGTATTTGCAGGGAAATTAAAGACAACCGAGACACCAGATGTTAGATTTAAGGATGTCCCAATTGTCAATGAGTCTCCTAATGTCTTTCCAAAGGATTTACCAAGATTGCCCCACATTGAGAGATTGAGTTCGTTATTGAGTTCGCGCTGGGCATATAACTGATAGCTAGCAGAATGTACCGGATGGCACGGAAAGAGCAGGATGTGTTGAAGACTCAAATGGAAGACTTACAAAAGAAGGGGTTTATACACCCGAGCACGATGCCAAAGGGAGCATCAGTCTTCTTCGTTAAGAAGAAGGATGGTTGAAGGATGGTTGCTTGAGGATGCGCATTAACTATAGGAAGTTGAATCAAGTGATAGTACTAAATTGTTACCATTTGCCTAGGATCGACAATTTGTTGGACCAGTTGGTTGGAGCCCGTTTTATCTCTAAGATTGACTTTTGATCGTTTTATCATTAGCTCAGGATTCAAGATGGGGACATACCCAAGACTGCATTCAACACTAGATATGGTTTATTTGAGTTTACAGTGATGTCATTCGGACTGACGAACGTGCTGGCCATGTTCATGGACTTGATGTATAGAGTATTGAAGCCGTACCTGGATAGATTTGTCATAGTCTTCATTTATGACATATTAATCTATAGCAAAACCCATGAGGATCATGGGCGAGCATCTCAAGCAGATATTGATGACATTGAGATACCATAGATTATATTTTAAGTTTAGTAAGTGTAAGTTTTGTCTATTAGAGGTCAAGTTCTTGGGACATTTAATCAGTGACAGAGGTAGATTAGTAGACCCGAGTAAGATTCATGCAGTCATCGATTGGCTGACACAGAGAGACAGTGATCTATCAGAAGTTTTCTTGGGTTAGCAGGATACTACCAGCGATTTGTAAAGGACTTCTTAAAGATCGCCGCGCCGATAACTTGATTGACCAAGAAGGACGTACCTTTTGATTGGTAAAGGAAGTGCGATGACGCATTTGCACAGTTGAATAATAGGCTGACTACTGCACCATTACTCATATTGTCGAAACGGCAAAGGGTTGACTGTTCATAGAGATGCTTATAGCACATGGCTGGGTTGTGTACTAATGCAGGGAGACAACATGATTCCTACCTTCCTTGACAGTTGAGGACCCATGAAAGGAATTATCTAGTGCACGACTTAAAGCTTGCATCTCTTGTATTTACACTGAAGGTATGGATACATTACCTCTATGTTGAGAGGTTCACATTTTTTACAGATCATAAGAGTTTGAAATGTTTATTCACTCAGAAAGGTCCGAACGTGAGATAACGACGTTGGCTAGAAATGCTGAAGGACTACAACTTCTCCATTGAATATCAGTTTAGGAAGGCAAATTTGGTTGAAAATGCACTGAGCATGAGAGGATCAAATTCTGAGACAATTGTCTGCCACATGATGCACGAGTATGGTTCACTTGAGGTGGTAACATTGAGTTTGACAGAGGTTCATACTACAGTGGACGCATAAATTTATAGACAGATAGGGGTACCATTTGTTTCTATTTCACGACTGTTTAAATGAAAGATGACTGACGAGATGTACTAGAGATTCAGTGAGATGGCACATAGTCTTGATCATCCAGATTGAAGGGAGTTTATGGATGAGTGTTTGGGCATAGAGGGAGGTTTTGGAATCCAACTGTGGCAGAGATATGCGATGGGATACTCTAAGAGACTCACATGTCTTAGTATATAGTGCATCCAGTAGGGCCAAGATGTATCATGATATGCAATGATTATTTTGGTGGCTAGAGATGAATGCAATTATGTTAAGGGTTGTGGGCTGTGCCAGCAGGTTAAGGCTGAGCACATGAGGCCTGGAGGGTTATTGCAGCCACTGCCATCCCTCAGTGGAAATGGGAACACATTACAATGGATTTCATTTATGGATTATCGTAGACTTCTCAAAAACACGATGTGATATGGGTGATCATGGATAGGTTGACGAAATAAGCCCATTTCCTACATGTTTCTATGAAACAAAACTTCACACAGCTGAGCATATTATTCAAGAGAGAGATTGTACGGCTGCACGCAATTCCGATTTCAATTGTTTTAGACTAGGATAGTCGTCTCACATCATCATTGTGGCAGGCTATGCATGAGTAGTTTGGTACTAGGTTATAGTTTAGCACTACATTCCATCCTTAGACAGACGGACAGTCAAAAAAATTTATACAGATACTCGAGGATATGCTCAGGGCCTATGTGTTGCAGTTTGGTGGGTCTTGGGGGAAGTACTTGTTGTTTTATGAGTTTGCCTACAATAATAGTTGTCAGGACAATATTAAGATGCCACCATTTGAGGCGTTGTACGGTAAACCGTGTAGATCACTAACTTGTTGGGTAGAGCCCGAGAATACATCAGCCGTAGGGTTTGGGATTATTGTGGACCATACAGAGAATGCAAGATTGATTCGTCAACTATTATTGGCTGCCCAATATAGACAGAATAAACATTTGAATAAGTATCACGATGGGCCAAGCTACGAAGTAGATGATTGGGTCTATTTGAAGGTTTCCCTATTGAAGGGACATCAAAGACTTGGGATCAAGG
Organism: Stephania cephalantha; assembly: GCA_039657325.1. Taxonomy (NCBI): domain Eukaryota; kingdom Viridiplantae; phylum Streptophyta; class Magnoliopsida; order Ranunculales; family Menispermaceae; genus Stephania; species Stephania cephalantha. The sequence goes on from CM077571.1 coordinate 36,705,910, forward strand.
GGAAACTAGCAACGAGATTTATTGAGCCGTTTCAGATTCAGAAATAAGTAGGGTAGGTCACTTATCAGTTAAGATTGTCGAGCCAGTTGGAATGGTTCATAATGTTTTTCATATTTCGATGTTACAGCTGGCTAGATCAAGACCGAAATAGATGGTTGATATGACTAGGATCATGGTTCGACCAAATGTGACATAAGAGGAACACTCCATTGAGATAGTGGATCGTAGGGTACAAACTCTTAGAAGGAAGGAAATATCGCTAATACTTGTTCGGTGGCAGTATCATAAGAATGAAGAAATGACTTGGGAAGCGAGAATCTACCATGCGAAAGCGATACCTTAAATTGTTTCAAGGTAAAAATTTTACTTAAGTTTGAATTTCGGGATGAAATTCATTTTAGTTGAGAGGATTGTAACGGCTTGCATTATTTAATCTTAATGAATTTATTAATTATAGATTACGACTTATAACTTGGACCCATGAGGACACTGTTGACAAGTTTAGGGCACGCCAACCTAGGTATAAATAGTTATTTTTGTGTGATGCGTGTTAAATTGTTGTATTATTATTCAATAATTCACGTCACACAGGTTAAGATTTTCCATTGGTCGCGTTGTGCGCATGTAGTGACAAGATTGTAGGTCGTTGCGGGGTGCACGTAAAGCGGGTGTATGGGATAGTCAGGGGTTTATTAGTCACATCACATCATCCATCAAATCAACCATACCCACCCCTTACTTTTCTCTCTCATCTCCAAACAAAACCAACACTTTCTTCTCTCTTTCCAACGAGCTTCCTCTCCATCACATTTCCCTTCATTTTTCTCCCTCACCAAGCTCCCCTCACACCTCCACGGTCTCGTCACCTCTTTCGCGAAGTTTTCCCTCTTGGCGGCTCCTCCCGGTAACTTCCAAAACCAAGGTGAGTGATGAGTTTTGTTGTTAGATTTTTGGAGAAGTTTATAAGCTTTAATGGTGATAGTGTTAGTGTTATTGTTGTGTTGTTGTAAATGTTGTTGTTGTTGTTAATGTTGGTTTGCAAAAAGGAAAGAAAAAAAATCCAAAATGGTCTCTGGAATCCAAAGATGAAATGGAAATGGAAGGAGGCCCGCCTGGCTACCTCCATACAGGTCGGACAGGCTGAGCCGACCCTGGCCCCTAATGGACCAGGTCAGGCCGACTGGTCCAAGCGGTTGGGTCGAATTGAACCGAGCCCGATTCAGGCCCGACCCATTAAATAAATTAAAATTTTAATTAAAAATTAAAGAAAATGATTTTAAATAAAAAATAAATTACAAAAATATATATAAAAATAGGTAAAGTTTTTGGGAAATCTCAAAAAATTAGAAAAAATATAAAAATTAGAGAAAGCAAGGAAAACGTGTTTCGAGGCTTTTTCGGACGTTAGGCACCCAATATAACTCGAAAAGTGTGCTAAAACTAAACTTTTTGGAAATAAAACTTCAAATTTTTTGTCCCACATTATAAACTCACTCAATGTGACTCCAAAATAATTAAAGTGGTATAATTGGACACAAGGGACTTAGGAGACTATAGTCAAGTGTCGGGTGTGCATCTCGAGGCATGAGCGAGATGTTTTTAGGGCGATTTGCGATTTGCTTAAGGTAAGTAAACCAACGAGAAAATTAGTTAAAATTCATTTATAGCACTTGCTTTATTTAAAATCTCAATTATCCCATCATGTTATTTATTGCTATTCACTTACTATTCATCCACTCCCACGTGTGTATGTATGTTTATTGACAGAGTCGGGCATGACATAGACTCACACCCCGGGGGTAGCTACCCCATGTTGTTCAAGTAGTTGCCCATATTGGGGCTAAACGGTGACTATTTCTCGCGATACGTTTTAGGTTGAGAGATGTTTGACGGGGACTTAACTCTCCATCATGGGTTCTTCTCGAGAGATGTTTGGATGGGGTAATACCGTTCATAGGTTCCTCTTATTCGACCATGAGATGTTTGGCAAGATGATTGTCATAGGTTCCTCTCGATTTAGCTAAGTCGATTCCCGGATGTCGACAAAGGTTCACGCTACACTCGTGTCCAATTTTGACTTCTTTGCGACTTATTTTCATGTGATTACTTTATTTTATGTTCCTTAATTAAATTGCATGAATTGTAATCGTTTTATTGGATTTTGTAAATATTAGCTATTGTTTTGTGGGATTTACTCACTGGGATTTGTCATTGTTTTTGGTGACAAATCGCAGATCCTACGACAAGCCAAGGCAAAAGGGTCTTAGGTGACTACCTCTGAGTTAGGAGTGCCCCATCAGCTTTTTACATAGGTGTTTGTATGTACTTATTTACTACTTTATGGGATCTTTGGGTGGACTTGTCTACATGATACATGTATATGATCATTTTTGTACTTTTGTCACTTTTTGATATATATGGTATCTCATGCCGGGTTTCCACACTATAGGGTTATTTATTAATGCAAAAGTTTCATTACAATATTTGCATGCTTTAAAGAGTTCTGCTTAGATATTCAACTTATATTAATTTAATAAATCACAAACAACTTAACTTAGTTAACTTAATGTAAAGATTCATAAATACATGATAAATACTAAGTTAAAGAGAATAAAATACAAATGAAGGTTTAGGTTGCAAGCCGTCAAGGACAAGTGTTTGGTGACGTGGCGTGTTTAATGACGTGTCAAACGACATGGTGGTACCCGATTTGCCTTGGAGTTCTGGGCCGTCACAATTATCTTCTCATTTTAGTTCATCTTGCATAATTTATCAAGTCTCTCGTCCATATACTCCTGAACAAACATGTATGGTAGAACAACGTCATATAATGATTTGAGAATTGGGCATGCAAATGTTTTTTCATAGTTGTGTCCCGTTAAGCGTTTGGGTTGAAGCTTTTAGTACGGCAACGTATCTTATGAACCGACTCCCATCTTTAACACTTAATTTTGATACTCTATATTTTATTTTGCATGAAACTTTTCCCATGTACTCTTTGCTTCGTGTTTTTGGTTGCAAATGCTTTCCATACACTTGGGACACACAAGGTCACAAATTTGATTCAAAAACTATTCCATGTGTATTTATTAGATATAGTGATCGTTACAAAAGATAAAAATGCTTTCATCCGCCTAGTAAAAACACTTTTGTTTTTAGGCATATAGTTTTTGATGAGTTATTTTTTCCATATAAAGCTAATTGGTCTACTCATATTTCTTCTAGTACAAATCATGTTATTAGCATTTTTTATTTTTGGTTGCCTTGTACTAATGATAATACTTATACAGGTACATCTTCCTCAACTCCACCTTGTTCGAGTTCCTTACCATCCCATGTTGTGGATCTGTCACAAATTGAGCCTTAAAACCACCTATATGCATCACCCATTCGTAACCCCTTGGTTTTACTCCCACCACAATCAGTAGTGACTGCACAAATTGACATACAATTTGAAAACATAAGTCCAACTAGTGTTGATGATTCTCCCCTCCACTTCTAGTTCTGCAGCTATTTTAGATTTTATAGACGCACATGGATCTTCTCAAGAAGTTATCTCATCTCATTCTAATGTTCATGATGAAGTCATCTTATCTCACTTTAACGTTAATGAAGTATCACAGGTTCTTGCACAATTTAATCACCTAATGGTTACCCGCTTATAACTTGGTGTTGTTAAACCAAACCCAAAATATTCTATGATTACCACAACTCATAATATCCCTCGTGAACCTCAAAATATTTGAGCGGCGCTAAGCCATCCGTGTTGAAAAGCTACAATAATTAATGAACTTACAGCTTTGCCACAAAATCATACGTGGGAACTTGTTCCACGAACATCTAGTATGCATGTTATTGGGTCAAAATGGGTATTTAAATCAAAACTCAAAGTTGATGGCTCTCTAGACTGACTCAAGGCCTACTTAGTTGCCAAAGGTTACAATCAAATTGATGAAGCGGACTATACTGGAACTTTCTCTCCGATCATTAAACAAAGAGCCATATGTATGGTTATTACTGTTGCTATTGCAAAGCAATGGCCCATACTTGAATTAGATGTTAAGAATGCTTTCTTACATGGTATAATTTTAGAAGATATATTCATGGAACAACCACTGGGAATGGTTGATGCATTGTATCCCACACATGTTTGTAAACTCAAATGAGTCTTTTATGGTCTAAAACAAGTACCTCGTGCTTAGTTCGATCGCTTAAGTTATTTTCTTCTTAATTATGGATTTTTTTTGCAATTTAGCTGACCCTTCTTTATTTATTTTTCATTATGATTATGGCTCATCAATATTACTCCTTTATGTAAATGATATGCTTCTTATAAGTTCAACAAATGCTATTGTTAATTCATTCATTCAAATTCTTAGTAATGAGTTTGCAATGAAAGATTTAGGGCCTATACATCATTTTCTTGGCATTGAAGTCTTCGCAACAAGTGATGGACTTCATTTATCGCAATCACATTATGCACTTACTATATTGGAAAATTCAAATATGGTTAATTGCAAACCTATGAACACCCCTATAGAATCCAGACCATATCCTTTAAATAATAAAACACTAGTAGAAGATCAAAGCTATTTTAGAAGCATTATTGGAGCTTTACAATATCTCACCCATACTCGTCTAGATCTTTCCTATAGTGTTAATTATATTTCTCAATTTATGAATGCTCCAACTTTAGGTCATTTAAAATTGGTTCGACGTATCCTTCGATACGTCAATGGAACTATTGACTTGGGTTTATATTTCACTTCTAATACAACACTTAATTTGTATGATTTTTCAAATGCTGATTGGGCATGTTATTCCATAACTAGATGCTCCACCACTGGATATCATACTTTTTTTGGAAAAATTCTTATTTCTTGGTGTGCAAAGAAACAACAAACTATTTCATGTTCTAGTACTGAAGCATAATATTGTGATATGACTCATACAACGACATAATTAACTTGGTTGTCTTTTATCATGAAAGATTCGCAAGTCCCAATCCACTCTCATCCCATCTTATATTGTGATGATCTCAGTGCTCTACATTTAACCATGAACCCAGTTCTTCATGCCCGCAATAAACACATTGAATTGGACTACCAAAGTTTGTGAACGAGTTGCTATAGGATTACTTACAACTAACCACATTCCCTATGCCGAATAAGTTGCTGATATTCTTACAAAGCCAACATCTAAAGCCGATATTCATTATTTTCAAGAAAAACTCCGCCTCCTACCTCGACAAAGTTTGCGGGAGGGTATTAATGGTAAAGATTATAATGAAGATAATATTCATCAAAAGAAGGAAAGAATAGGCAAATAGTCTTGCCTTCTATGGTGCAATTGAAATTTCAATCAAAAGAAGGCAAATGTGAGTTAATAATGACGCCTTATATGGTAATATGGAGTAATTCAATTAATCAAGGCCAAGATGAAAAGTACACAATCAAGATCAATTATGGCCCATATTCTCATCATCTCTTTTAAGGAAACATTGACTTTATTGAAGAGCAACAATCAAGCATGTTGTATTATATGTAATTATATTGTGTATATAAATATATAGTTTGCTATTGTAAAATTATCAAAAGAAATACACTCAGATTCAAGTTATGTATTCATTCTAATTTTTATATGCGGTTTTCCTCTCCCGCTATTACTGTTAAACATGTGAGATTGGTGGATATGTGATCCCAAAGGTACACAAGAAATCATTAATGCTTGGGTAATTAGGAGAGACCCAAAAAGCTGTCCTGACGCAGAGAGTTTTATACTAGAGATATTTGATAGTAGCTCTTCTGATTTTAGCGAGAATAATTTAAGGTTCATTCCATTTAGCGTGGGAAGGAGAGGATGTCCAGGAATTACTTTCGGTGTAGCCAATATTGAGCTAATGCTTGCACACTTACTTTTTCACTTTGATTGGGAACTCTCGCATGGGATCAAACCTAAAGAACTAGACATGAATAATTCAATTGGTGCCTCAGTTAGGAGGTAAAGTAATCTCTACTTGATTCCTACACTATACTACCCTTCTCTTGAAAACTGAAATCAAACATGATGAATGTAATCTATGTTTACTTAATAAAGCAATCTCTTCTCTTCAATAATGCTATCCTAGTTGAACTTAGAGTGCGTAAAAGTCACGATTGAAAATAGTTGATATGTGCAAGTCTGGCTTTTAGTTATTTATCATAGCCAACCCTAGAAATCACGACGTAAAATGACTCATAGAGAGAAATTTAGCAATGATGGTATAGAATTTCTATATCTTATTTCTATATTATCTTCACAACAATGCTAAGATTCCTACTGAAAGTTAAGAAGCTTGAATTGACCTAGTACAACTAAAGTCCCCTCCCCCGGTATCTTCCAAAATATGTTCCCAATATCTTTCCTACGGATATTAATTCATATTCTTATGCATTTCAATCACCTAAAATCACCAAGAAATTAACCTATTTTCATGAAATTATTTTTAAATAAAAATTGTGAAACCTATTATATAAAATTAGCCTTTAAAAGTAACTATAAAACCTTGTCAATTCATTCATCCTTCCGACTAATTTCCAATTAGTTTATTTATATCTCTAACAAAACAATCAATAATTATGGAGTCTCTTCATTCAAACTTCACTTTCCTTTTTTTTTTCTTGGTGTTAATAGTAAAGACTTCATTCTAGACTCCACAATGATCTTATAACACTACTTGACTTCATTAGCTACAATTGAAAGGGCAATACCACAATGGCAGAAACGATGAGAAATCAAAAAAGTTTTGAATAATGCACAAACACAAATTATGTGAGCAATGCAAGGAAAGTCAATGTTATGAATTAGGAATTCAAGAGCTTACTTAAGTGATCTTCAAGGAGACTCTAAGGCTGCAACTTCTCTCCCTCCATTGCTGCCAAAGATTGCAGAGAAACAAGTGAGATTGGTAAACATGTTAACAATCAAAAACCTTATTATGAATTTCTATATTGAGACTATAATCCAACAATGGTTCATTCCTTAACAAAATCATTCCTTAACAATAGATATGTGAAATTCAAGAAAAATTAATGGTGGTCGAAAACTACATCTTAAAAGGGAATATATATATAAGTAAATTCTACAATGGTGACTTTTTTAAATCACCATGGATAGTTATTTAAAATTCTCACCATAGAATTTAGATCTACTTGTGAATACGAAAGCTACATTTATGACTTTTAAATGTGTGCATAAGTTCCAAGAAGGTATATTTACCATTGGATCTAAATTCAATGGTAAAAATTTAAAATTGATATTCATGCTGATTTTTCCCAATCACTATGGTAGAACTACATATATATATATAAATGCAGTTTATATGAAAAATGCAAAACGCAGGGCCAATCAAGTGGTGGTGGCCGAGGTTTCATGAAAATACTAAAATTTTCAAATGTTAAGGCATATGTAAAGAAGTTTGTGAAATTCAAGATGAAAAGTTTAAAAGTAGTTGTATTTCATTGTGTAGGAACCACCAAACTTACCTTTGACAAAAAACTATACAATCACCTTTGAAAAGAAACTTTTTATCATAATGAAACTTAATATGTTTCTTATTGAAAACATTAGATTTAAATAAAACCACTACTGATGATTCATACATCAAATCCGGATTTTAATATGTAATATCTAGTAACATCTTATGTCACTTTCCTGAATCTTTCTACTCATATATGTCTATCCATTGGTAAAAAAATATCTAATGTAAAAAATATATTTTATCAATAAATTTTTTAGTGAAAAAATAATTTTAAAAATATGCGTTGACAAAAGTGGTGGGTCCTAATTATATGGGCTGATGTCAACATTATCGAGTAAGCTTAATAAAATGGGAGGGGCCGAACGGACCCTTATTTTTTCTTAACGTACCTCATTCCTCAAGCGTACCCTAAATTTGAATCAATTGCTAATTGCATCCAACTTTATTTATTTATTTCATAAAATCTTGAAAACACCATTGCTCTCATCATCACCCTCACCCTATTAACCCACAATCCTCTTCATTTCTTGATTTTTTGCCATTGTAAGGCACTTATACTAGCTTGGAAGTGTCGTATGAGTGTTTTTTAGGTCTAATAAAGTCGAATCAATTCATGTTGGCGCCTAAAAGTGAGGAAGTGCCCTCGTAGGTCTCGATCGCATATAGCGAGACCACTAAAAGAGGTTTGGACTAGCTCCCACCGAGACTTCTTTAAAGGTTTCGGTCAGCCCCCACTGAGACCTCATCAAAGGTCTCGGAGGGAGCTGCCAACTGAAACCTCTTTACTTTTGAAGGGGTCTTGGTCCTTGTGGGGGCAAGCCTAGACCTTTAAAGAAGTTTCAGTAAAAGTCAATCGAGACCTCCCTGTGTGACCGAGACCTACGAGCGACTAGAACGAAGATACGAAAGAAGAAATTTTTGAAATCACCCAAAAAATTCATGAAAGTGAATAAAAATTAAGTTGATTTGTTGTAAGTGGCATACTCATCTTGAATTCATCTACATTTTCGCCTCCAAAAAGTCGAGAATTGGAGCCTAAAATCAAAGCCCTAAATGCCACTGACAACAACACAAAAATGACTCCAACAACCGCCAAAAGACCTAGAAATCAAACCTAAAATGGTGAGAATAGCTTCACCAAAGAAGAACTGACACGATTTCGTTGGAGTCACGCTAGATTTAGACCGGATTGGATGGTCGAGATCAAGGGAGTGGAGCTCGGGCACGGTTATGCATTTTGGAGGTGGGGTATTAGTGAGCAAAAACATTTTTATATGAATGACAGTTTGGTCATTTCACATAGAGACAAAATAGGAAGGGAGAAAAAATCGAACTGGGGTATGTTGAGCAAAAACTGGGGCCTGTTTAGCTGCTTCCAATTAAAATTCTCCATATTCTATTATTTTTTTATAGGAAAGAAACAACTTTTACACCCACCAAGGTTTGAACTCATGACCTCTTACTTTCAAATTTCATACGAAACAATTGGGACCCCCAATTGGTTGGTCTCCATATTTTATTATTTACGCCCATGTAATTGCAATCACTACAATAAAGTTTAAGGTTGTAAACAAGTCAATTTTAGAGTTAAGTACTATTTCTTTGACATCACATCTCAATCATCTTTAATCCTTATGTTTGAAACCGAGTTAGTGATTTACTAGTTGTCACTTGGGCCTCCTAAAGATCATATATTTAAATCATTTAACTATCCGAGACGATCTCTTGTACGTTGAGGTGTGCCTCCTAATAAATAAGCAAGGCAGTCCAAAGCACCATAATATTGAGAAAAAAAATAAAAACTATTTGAAAATGAATAAGTTAAAGCTTATCTATCCTTGATGGAAATCAAACTTCACTTCTCTTCCCCTTTTAATTTTACCATTATTTTTTAAGGCTTTGCCGCTTACATGAAATCGGTTTCAAACCTCTTGTAAGATGTATCTCTTACTTAGGTTCAAAATTTAGGCCACTAAGCCTTATAGTTTTTCTATAATCAAACGTCTTGCTAATGCAATTTGAGATTCTCATGTTGGTCAGCTAGTTCTAGAAGACTTCGCTCCAGAATTGGTGCTCAGTAGAGTTAATGAGCTCCATTTATGAATATGAAAAACTTAAACGAGTTAAGCTGATTGTGGTCCAAACAACCCTTAGAGCACAACAAACAGAGCAAATTATTAACCACAACAATACTCTAAAGTCCCACATCGACAATACGTCTTAAACCACCAATTCTCAATAACCAAATGAGTATGATTGATAGTTTGGAAAAAAACGAGTTTTTCATGAATGAAACCTTTATGATGAAATGTCTACAAGAACTGCTTTCTCGGCATGGGATATGTTTATTCTATGATCACTTACACCCTTGTAGTTGGTTTTATTAATGTAAGATCTTATTGACATTATTTAAACACCTTTCTCTTGAATGTGATCAACTACGTATTAAGTATTTTCAAAACAAAATGTTTAGAACCACAAGAAAAGCTTGGGTCCACAAAATAATATAAAAAAGTTTTACACTTCTTTAAGTGTCAAAAGATGTTCCATAGGAACTATACCAAATGAGCCACGTGCACGGTGCATACGACGCAATTTCAACCGACCAAACAGTTAAAATTGCCCATTATCACACTCTCTTCTCCAACTCCTTTGATTGGAATTCTTATAAAATGAGAGGCTTGGAAGGAAAAATTATCATTCACTCTCTTCTCTAACTCAGCAAAAGCATTTGTTCACTTTTCACTTCTGTAAGTGCAAACTGAGCTTTTATCGATTCCTTTAGGATTTTTGTTGACTCTTGCAGAGCTAAGAGCAAGAATTTCCTTTATAAAAGTGGCATAGATACACGTTTTGAAGTCATTGCTGATTCCTCAAGTCTAACACCATGCATATTCAATTATGATATCTAAAATGTCTGATGTGAAGCTGTGCAGTGTTATAACAGGCTTATTACAACAAGAAGTTTAGACAGAGAACAATGCATCAGATCGTATTAATTAAGAATGTGTGTATGTTACCAGAGCGAGTTGTAAACGTGTTAAACGTGTCAGCGAGTCGTAAACGTGTCGTGTCGTAAATGTGTCGTGTCATAATTATCCTAAACCCGCACACGACACGTTTATTAAACGAGTCACCATTTGCAAACACGACACACGACATGTTTAATAAACAGTAACTTTGTATATATACACGTTTAACACGTTTATTAAACAGTCATGTTTAACTCGCTTTAACTCGACTCATTTGTGTAATTGTTTCACATGTTTATCAACCTATTAAACATGAATGATATTTCACTACAAAAATACAAAATTAATATAAACAACATAAAATACAAAATTAATACAAACAACCCGTGGATGGAGGCGGAGATCGGAGGCGGAGATAGCGAGAGGCGAGGGGCGGATGGAGGCGAGAGATCGAGGCGGAGATGGCGAGGCGGAGGGGCGAATGGAGGCGGAGATCGAGGCGGAGATGGCGGAGATGGAGAGCGGAGCGGATGGAGACGGAGATCGGGAGAGATGATGAGAGCGGAGGCGGATGGAGGAGGAGATGGCGAGAGGCGGAGAGGCGGAGATGGCGAGAAGAGCGGAGAGGATGGAGACGGAGATCGAGGCGAGAGATGGCGAGAGGCGAGAGGCGGATGGAGGCGGAGATGGCGAGGCGGAGCGGATGGAGACGGAGATCGAGAGCGAGATGGCGAGGCGGAGCGGCGGATGGAGGAGGAGATGGCGAGAGGCGGAGAGGCGGAGATGGCGGAAGAGAAGAGGCGGAGAGGATGGAGACGGAGATCGAGGCGAGATGGCGAGAGCGCAGAGAGGCGGATGGAGGCGGAGATGGCGAGAGCGGAGAGGCGGAGATGGCGGAAGAGCAGAGGCGGAGAGGATGGAGACGGAGATCAGAGGCAGAGATGGCAGAGGCGGAGAGGCGGATGGAGGCGGAGATGGCAGAGGCGGAGAGGCGGAGATGGCGGAAGAGCAGAGGCAGAGAGGATGGAGACGGAGATCAGAGACAGAGATGGCAGAGGCGGAGAGGCGGAGAGGCGGATGGAGGCAGAGATGGCGGAGATGGCAGAGGCGCAGAGGCGGAGAGGCGGAGATGGCGGAAGAGCAGAGGCGGAGAGGGTAGAACCGTGGAAGAAGAAGATCTGCAGTGCTGGTGTGGTGGAACCGTGGAAGACTAGAAGAGTAGGGAAATGGGTTGTGGTTGTGTTAGTATGTTAAGGTTTTGAAAAGGGTAGAAGAGAAATAAAAAGTTGTATTTATATTTTATATGTGATTAATTATATGTAAATTATAAGTTATATATATATATATATGTATATAATTATGCGAGTCATAAACGAGTCACACGGGTTAACACGTTAACGACTCGTTTATGAACCGTGTATAAACAGGTTAACCTGTTTATGACCCACATACACTTTTGCCAAACCCACGACATGTTTAACACCGTGTCGTGTCGTGTCATGCTAAACGTTTCATGACCCAAATTGCCAGCCCTATGCGCAGGATTGTTTTAGTAATTCCTATACAATATGAACTTTCTCTATTTTTTAGATCTTTTAGTTGCTATTTTATAGGTGTCTTAGATTAGAAGTTTTAGGATTTATTAAATTCCTTTTTAACTATTAATATGTACGGTTGTTTAGTTGAAAATAAGAGAATGGAAATCATTTTTTATTATTGTTTTGTGCAACTGAATTGAGGTGAACCAAAATAAATACTTTTTGTCTCCATTGTTGATTTCTCTCCTTGCGAAAACATTGTCAATTTTTCTTCCATCTTTCATTGGTCTTCCAAACCAACAAATTGGTATCAGAGCTTATATCTTAAAGAATCCGTGGGATGGATTCTTAAAAGAATTTTGACAAAATTGATCCTCCAGTCTTTGATGGAGAAAGTGTCAACTTTGGGCGGTGAAGATGAAGACTTACTTAAATGCTTTAGATTTGTGGGAAGCGGTAGAAGAAGATTATGAAATCCCTCCGTTACCGCAAAATCCTACAACGACACAAATCAAAAGCCATAAAGAAAGAATGTAATGGCCCAAATTAATTAAACTAGGATTAGCATTAATCTTGGGGATTAACGGTCATAATTCGAGTGTTATGTGGATAACTCGGTTCACTCAGACACGAGAACCGAGCGAATATGTTATTTTATGGATGATGGTTGTTTATATGTGGTGTTTAAAATCATTATTATTGTATTGCATCGCATGTGTGTATGTTGTTATCGAGCGAGTTGGTGTGCCATGGAGTTACCTTGGGAAGCGTGTTGATGCGAGAATTTGGTAGGAGTTACCAGAGCATGCTAGACTAGACTAAGAACTAGAGTATGATGTCTAATTAAACCATAACCTAAGTTAGTTAATTAAATAAAATAAAATATGGAGCACCTCAAGATACGTGTCGAGGCACGAGGCATCGAGTGCCGGGTAGTCGAGGATTAGTGGGACCACTAATGTATTAATAAGAGTTTCTAAGAACACCATTCATATGTAATATTATGCCTAAGTGAATTAAATTGATCTAAAATAAATAAAGTCCTATAGTTTGAGGGATTGATATATGACCTTAAATCTTCATCTAGATGATCCTAGATTGAAGAAACTAGGTAATATCAGTCACATTGATGAGTGCCATATTAAAGTCATAATATGGTGTTGGACAGTGCAAAAGAGGACCATTAGATTAACCTAGAGATACGTGAACAAAATTGATTACATTTACAACTATATAAACCTACTTAATGGATTTCTCAACAAATCCACTAACATAATCCATGCAAATTGAAGAAAAATTAGAGTGTTTTGGTGCTAGGAGACCAAAGAAATTGTGGAGCTTTAGACCAAATTGGAGTAATTCATCACAAAGTAATCATCTTTTCCATAACTTTCTTCTTCAAGTCATCAAAATGGCGCTCAAAAATGGAGTTTTTGTTCAAAAACTAGTTGCTAGCTTAACTTGTTGTTTTGAAGAAATTTCTTATAGGTTTTAAGTCCAATTCAACCAAATTGGAAAAATTGAAATGAATGCATGAAATCTTATAAATTGATGGACATTTTTGTATTATTATTGTTGTTGTCTATTATTTAGAGGTTTTGATTCCCCTATGAGGAGAGGCTTGGCTCGACAACTTGGGCGAAGGCCATGAAGGAAGAAATCACAGAATTCCTGAGTTGAAAATTCTTGGTTTCGACCTTGTTAGCGCGCTAACCACCTTGCAGAAAATTCAAAAAAATGTGCTTTAGTAATGTAGCTAGCAAAAACCTATTTTTGACACACTAATTTTTCTGTTTTGAGGTTTTTGTGCTATTTTGAGGAATTTATCGAGAAAATAATAATTTAATAATTCTTGGGATTTAGCAAAATCTTGATCTTAGGACTTAAAAACACATAAATTAGACTCCAGGGACGTAAGAAACCGTTGCTTAGGTACCAGGGAGCTAGGTGGGGTCAGATTCGGGAGTCCAGGGAATTCGTAGCGTGTAATGAGGTGTGTAAACCCATTGAAAAGCTTCATAGAATTCATGACATGTTTTATCGATATCGGGTTACATATGTGACTGGTGGTGGGCACACATTGGCTTTGTACTCCTATTTCAGTTTCCATATATATTATTTGTGGCTAAGTCACTTGCACGGGTTACTTGTGTTTAGTGCTCATGTCAACAGCAGTAGAATACATCTACGACTGTCGAGAGGGATGTAAGGTGTTCCCTTGACTTGAAATAGTGTTTGAAGGGGTTCATCAGTTAACTGTAGTTGGTATTTAGTCAATGTAAGCTTGTAAGTATATACGTGGCTCATGTCCTATTGTATCAATTATTAGTTGGTTTAGGTCAGGGTTTTCTCTGATTATTCGGTCGTTTATTTATTCATGCTTTATTTTTTAGCTTGTTTATTTAGTATGTGTTGTTTGATTAATTGTTACTATTTTCATTTGTTGTATGATGCCTGCATTCATGGGATTATGACTTACTGTTGCCGAGGTCATATTCACGTATCTCGTATTTTATTAAGTTTTTATTTTATTAATATCATGTGGACTTCTCTTGGGATTTTACTCACTAGAATCGTCACTGTATTTGTTGGGTGACCGAATGCAGGTCCTACGACGAGCAAGTGTAAGGGCAAGGAGGTATTGGGTAACTACCTCTAAAATAGTTATTTCAGCTCGTGTTTGATTATAGTATGTATGTGTTTACTTTTCGTTAGGTTTGTGGACTATAGAACATTGAATACATGTATATGGATCGTTTGTTGTACTTATTTCGCCTTTGTTATATACATGAAATCTTTTTGTCGGGTTTTTCCACTACTTAAGATTGTTAAATATTGCATAATTTATTTACTTAAAGACTTCCGCTGTAAAATTGTAATATAACTTGATAAATTTATTAACTGACTAATTAATTCATTAATACTTATATGAATATCAATTAGCTAAACTAGTGTTAATTGGAAAGTGTAAGCACCCAGTTAGGTTGCAGGGCATCATAGGTAAACATGCATGATGTGGCAGGGCTTGGTGACATGTGATACGACATGGCGAGTCCCATAGCGGCCTCAGAGTTTGGGGCCGCCACAGTTAGATATTAGAGCGATGTTCAATGAAGCCTCAGGAATAATTTAAAGAAATTAGATAATAATTAAACAAATAAACCTTAGAGGTGGAAACTCGAAGACCTAACTTAAAACCCAAGTTGGGAAGCAGACTTGAGACAGGTAGTGATAGGGATTATACATGTGTTATGTTTTTTATTGTATATACTATATACACGTATATGGAAGGTGATCTGACGCAAAATTTTCGATGAAGATCGCATTGGATGCCAAATCGGTTCCACCGACTACAAATGTTGGTCATACGAGTGATCAGACCAGAGATGAGGGTTTAGATCCAACAGTAGTCGCGCGAATTGCACGATATGCAATTTAAGTTATTAATGGATATGATGTGCGCACAGACAGCGACGATTGCATCACTTATAATCGCTAGGATACAAAGCACGATTAAAACGACAGTTGCTCTGATGACAATTGCATCGACTATTCAGGTGGTATCGATGCATGTAGTGGTATAAGAGACTTCGACAGTGGTTGTTGCACTGACAGTAGCACGGATTGAGATGACGACTACTACGCCGGCACAAATAGATGTATTTGAGACTTCGATGACAACAGAAGTCAAGTTAATGAGGGAGTTCATCAAACTCGATTCCATAAATTTTCATGGAGACGGAGACCCGGAGGTAGTCGGGAAATGGTTGATTGCACATCAGAGGCTACACAAGCTACTGCGGATTCAAGAGAGCATATTGGCCAGGATATCAGGGTATATGCTGAGAGGTGATGTTGTCATGTGGTTGATAGCATACACAGACATTCATCCATATCTAACCACATTGGCCAAGTTTTGATAGATTTTCTACGATCGGTACATTTCGATCGAGATCCAGCTAAGGCCGAGAGAGGAGTTTTTGGCTTTGAGGCAGGGTAGCCGGTCAGTGCTACAGTATATGGACATATATTGGTATTTGTTACAGTTTGCCTAAAATGTCGCGGGCACGAAGAGATTATAGATTTATTAATTTGCCTGAGCGTTGATTTGAGGGTATCACAAAGCCATTGTTTCAACTGGAGCCCAGACACTATAGGAGTTGTATGATAGAGCACTTTTCCATGAGACACATCTGATGCAGAGGGGCGACATGCGTTCATTCTTTAAGTTTGAGAGGCAGAATGGATAGAGTTATGCGCAGAAAAAATCAGAGAGATCAGGATGATAGAGAGGACATACAACACGATCGAAGCCGTAAAAATGATGATCAGATAGTTAGAGTTTATGTTGTTCCAACACTACCAGCACCACCACAGAGAAAGACATAGGACCAGGGAAGTAGGGACCATAGATTACAATGTCAGGGCCAAAGGTCAGGGAGTCAGCAAGCAAGACCAGGATGGACGTCCGCTTGCTAGCGATGTGGGAAGGAGGTTTATATTAGAAGGGATTGTCCATGGAGAACAATGACTCTAGCAGTAGTGATATTGGTGCAGACTCGAGAGCCGGTGCATGTGGTGACTGAGTCAGACCAACAGACGTCCCAGTTGCGGGTTCAGGGTACGTGATTTAAAATCTTGAATAAATGCAGTTAAGTTTCATGCATGCATGGTAGACTATGGTAGGTCGTGGTATGTCATGGGATTGTCATGGTATGTTATGGTTGGTTGCGGTTGGTCATGGTAGGCCATGGTGGGTAAAGGTAGGTTATGGTGTGGCATGGTATGTCATGGTTGGGTAGGACAATTATGTTGTGATACATGATAGGAAAGGTTTATGGTTACCTGGTGTTAGGTAACTGGGTTTGGGAAAATTGGGCATGGAATCGAGCTAAGAATAGGTTGTGGAGGTGTCGGAGAGCGTAACTGATCATGATAACCTCGGTGGCACGCGCCTATGTCTTAGTGCAACACTGCGTCCCATGTGATGGGTACGAGAGTAGTGGGGTATTCAAGGGACCGTAGAATGATACTATCAAGGTTCGAGGCGTGGTCAATGTAACAGCCTGAATTTAATTCACCGTTAATAATGCGTGTTTGCAGACGTGGCTGACAGCTCAGACGCTCGTGGGACCCGCAATTAGGCTTGTGAGCACCTGGAGCTAGGTAAATAGTACTTTTATGTGCTGAATTGATTAATTTGCAATGTTTATCTTGAAATAGCGTAAATGGCATCGCAATGTGTGTTATTATATTACTTTTGACGTGTGAGATTATGTGTTATGTAGTCACCTCGATATGCGTGTCGATGCGGGTACCGGGTAGTTAACTGACTTAACATTAGGCCCAGGGAACTAAAACACACAAAATGAATAAAATTGGCTAAACAATCAATATGGAATGTCAAATTGGTGGTTAGGGACATGGTAAAACACGTGGGTCGGAGTTTGGGACGCGAAACCGGGCGTCGGAGCGTCCGAAAATGGACTTTTGTGCTAAGAACAAGAGCAAGTGAGTTAACGAGTCACAATTAGAGTCATGAGGGGTTAGAATAGGAGCAAATGATGGTCATTTGATGGGCTAGTGATGTACAAGTGAGTAGAGATGACAAAGCAACTATATAAGTCAAATTTTTTACTTCAAACCACCACCTTTTCTCTCTCTTCAACTTCTTATCCGAAATTGAGAGGAGGAAACCAAGGTTTTGGAGGCTAAAACGTGGTGAATCAAGGAGTTTGGAGGAGCGAAACATCAAGTCCAAGGTGAGAATCACACCTATCTTCATTTTCTCTATCTTTTGATCATAATATTAGAGGTGTTGGTGATGGTTTTGGTGATTGTTGAGTTGTTGTTATGATGAGTTTTTAGTGTTTTGAAGTGTTGTTGTTGGTGTTGTGGCTGTTGTTGGGTTGTTGGGTGTGTGGAAAACCCAAAAAGTTTCAGCAGTTTTGTTGTCCAGATAGCGATTAGCGCGCTACTTGCAGAATCTAGCGCGCTAATGACAATTAGCACGGTAGGCCAAAAAATTAGCGCGCTAATATTCTTCTGGGTGACAAACGTATTACTATCTGGGCATCTAGCGCGCTAATGCCCAGACCTAGCGCGCTAATGCACCCTGTTTTTACATAATTTGTGTGAAATGACTTAACACACCTACAAATGACTCAACAACACTTATACATGGAAATATGTCATTACGGGCTGTAATTTGGGATATCCGGGACTAGGCGGAGCCGGACTAGGGGTTAGTGACGGGACACGAGTGCGGTGTGAGGTGTGTAGTATCCCAACTGAAGTTTCTTTAGCATTATTTACTTTTGCTTTTGAATTGATTTTTCTGTCTTTCAATACTCTATTCCTGGTATAGTTATAATGGACGAACGTTGAGGCTCTCCCTCCGTGTCATTTATTTGTGTACGTCCACTAGGCCATAGCACGTGTGCCATCTCGGTGAATAGGGCTACCCGAGAGAGTGACGGGCACGTGCGGGTGCGTTGTAGGTTCCACACCGACCACCTAGCGGATCCAGATATTGGCCTTGCTTGAGTGCTACTCGCTGGCAGTGTCTGTTAGGAGTCCGAAGTATGGCGCTAGTCTGACCCTAGTGGCTAGGAACACACACTTTGAGCTTTTACTATTACATTTGCATGCGATGAGCACAGTTGCCTATATTTTATTTCCGCATGTTTATTTAATAGTTTATTTTCAATTCCAATACTTACTTTTTGTATTGCTCACTTAATTTCCTTGGGAATACTCACTCCGGACTCTTCATCTGTCTTTTTGTGGTGGCTTGAGTGCAGATCCTAGTACGAGCCGGGACAAGAGCAAGCTTCTAGAATACAAAGACGTTTTGCCAGGCTTGTACGTTTGTATATACATATTTTGTTTTATTTTGGGATTTGGGATTGTGTGAGACACTAGGACTCTCTACTGTTGATATATTGAGGTACATTTTTTATCTATGATGATATATGGTTTCACACTAGGTATCAGAGTGAATTGCATGACTTTACTATTTTATGCTAAAGACTTCCGCTGTGATTTATTTGGGTTTAAAATGATCTTAACAGATGACGGTAACAATTTAAATAGTAAATTGTTGTAATTTGAGGTTAATAATGATTAATTGGTGGATGAGTTGGCATGTGGGACAAAGCTAGCGCTAGTAGGCCAGGTTGTGGCCCGAATCGGCCACCGTGGCGGTCCATTTGGAAAATGGGTCGTTACATTTTTGTATCAGAGCAAGGTTAGTGAACCTTGGGAACGAAAAGTTCACCCTGGTACGATTACATTTGTGGAAGAATTTGAGGATCAGCTTAATGAGTAAACAGTAGATGCAGAAACCCAAAGGAAGTGCTAAGAGTCCTAGTTGGGAAGAGACGGTGAGATGGGTAGAACTTAGAGATATACGTGTTGTATTGGAGTGTATTATATTTACGATACACGTATATTAGTATTGAGGCTAATTAGGAGGACGTTCTTCGATGCAGATACCGATGGATAGACAGCCATCAGATACCCCTCAGCCTGAGGCCGGAGATGCCAGTGATCCGACGAGACCAACCCTTACGTTGGAGTCGTTGGCACAGACGATGGATGATCAGTTCGCGATGCTTATGGATATGTTAAGATCTCGGGAGGTTATTGTTCCTCCTACTACTGTTGTGGCTGCACCGACGACTACGCAGCCAGTCGTAGCGCCTACTTCTTCCTTGATTCAGTGCAGGCAATAGTATCAGAGACAAAGAGGGCTACACTAACCGTAGGACCTGTGGAAGCTGCAATGGTGTTTACACCTGCTACGACCAAGCAGCCAGTAGTGGCATCGACTTTTAGGAGTCAGATGATAGTAGAGGCGAATAAGATGATAGACTTCCTCAAGTTCTCTCCAGGGTATTTCTATGGGGCTGGAGATCTTGAGGTAGCCGGGAGGTGGCTGTTTTCACATTAAAGACTACATGACTTATTGCGAGTTGCGAAAATTAATCGGCCGCGATTATCGAGCTTCTGTTTGAGAGCCGATGCAGTGATCTGGTGGACTACTTACACAACTACTTATCCAGTTGTTTCTACTTGGGCAGAGTTCCGGACGTTGTTCATTGATGAGTATATACCGATGGAGGTTAGGGTCCGTTTGAGGGAGGAGTTTTTGTCCCTGGTGCAGGGTGATATGTTGGTCACGGTCTACATGGAGAGGTTCAGATATCTGTTGTCGTACTCCTTGGACATAGCAGGTATTGACCGACTATAGATTTACTATTTTGTCCGGGGTTTGGAAGAGCGGATAGCGAGTACGGTTGTATCTAGCAGAGCTCATACACTGACTGAGGTCTACGACAAGTGCCTCGCACATGAGACCTACATGGTTCAGAGGGCCAGTAGATGAGCGATTCAGTTGCGCTACAAGGACACCGAGTCAACCGACATTAGGTTCTTGGTCTGACAAGAGGCCGAAGAGACCGATGAGGGATCAAGATCGATCGAGACAGGGCCAGAGACCTCGCTGAGGAGATTCGCAGTCTGGTCAAGGTAGCCGAGATGACAGAGATCGACCTGATGACCGTCAGATGGCATATTCTACGTCTTCTGCGCTTGTTGATCAGTCTAGGCATTAGAGGCAGGATAGAGGTTCGAGAGGCAAAAGTCGAGGCCAAAGTCAGACGCTGCGTCAGAGGAGTTCTAGCAGATCAGAGACTTGCACATGCTACCGTTGCGGTCAAGTGGGGCATATTGTGGCGGATTGCACTAAACCAGCACCACTACCACTACAAACGAGCGAGCTAGAGATAGGGCCCAGACAGCAACATTTATGGTCGCGCGGCCGGACAAGGAGGCGACCAGACAGCTAGTTGAGGGTACGTTATTTGTTTGTGGTTTTCCTATGCATATTATGATGGATTTTGGTAGTACTTTGCATTTTATTTCTAGACGAATGGTAGGAGAGTTCGAGTTACCTACACAGACGTTAGACACACATCTTGTTCTCAGCACGGCAGTTGGGGATAAGATTTACCCTAACCGGATTTGTCGTAATTGTTCTATGAAGATTGAAGGACATCATCTTCCGTCGATTTGACAGTGCTAGAGTACTTGGAGTTCGACGCGATGTTCGGATAGATTGGCTATCATCTTACCTCACACAGATCGAATGTTTCAGCAAGATTGTGACTTTTAACATTAAGGGGATTCCAAGGTTAACATTATCCGGAGTTGCGGTTGTATTACCTATCATTCGCGGAAGATTAGCAACGTTGCAGGAGATGGAGGTGTACGCGACTATGGTTGAGTCGGAACGTAAGACGATGCTCAAGATTAAGGATGTCCCTATTGTCTCCGAGTTTCCAAATATGTTTCAGGATAATTTGCCTGGTTTGCCACCACCGAGAGCTATGGAGTTTATCATTGAGCTGATCCCGGGGACTCAGCCAATCTACAACAGACCGTATAGGATGTCAGCATCGGAGCACGAGGAGTTAAGGACCCAGTTAGAGGACTTACTGCATAAGGGTTTCATTCACTCTAGCATGTCGCCTTGGGGAGCTCCAGTTCTATTTTTGAAGAAGAAAAATGGTTCGATGCGTATGTGTGTGGACTACTGGAAGCTGAATCAGGTGACGATTCAGAATCGTTACCCACTTTTGAGAATCGATGATTTATTCGATCAGTTGGCTGGGGCCAAGTTCTTCTCGAAGATCGATTTACGATCAGGGTACCATCAGTTCTAGATTCGAGAGGAGGATGTGGAGAAGACTGCGTTTAGTACGCATTACGCCTATTCGAGTTTACACTCATGCCGTTCGGGCTGACGAATGCACTGGGGATCTTCATGGATTTGATGCATAGGGTGCTGAGGCCATTCCTTGATCGATACGTCATTATTTTTATCGACGACATTCTGATATACAGTAAGACTCGTGTGGAGCACGAGAGACATCTCAAAGATGTATTGGCAACGCTGAGAGAGCACAAACGTTATGTCAAATTTAGCAAGTGCGCATTTTGGCTGAGTGAGGTGAAGTTCTTGCGCCATGTCATCAGTAGTCAGGGTATATATGTTGATGGTGACAAGATTCGGGCGATTATTGATTGGAAGACACCTGAGTCTTATCTGACATCTGGAGTTTCCTGGGTTTGGCAGGATATTATAGGCGTTTTGTGCAGTACTTCTCGATGATTGCAGCGTCGTTGACGAGGCTAACCAAGAAGGATGTTAGATTTGACTAGTCATAGGAATGTGAGGATGCTTTCTAGGAGCTGAAAAGGAAATTTACTTCGGCCCCAGTTTTGGCTTTACCAATGGCAGGTAAAGGTTTTTCCGTCTATACTAGATGCATCAAACACCAAATTGGGTGGTTTGTTAATGTTGAATGGATACCAAGTGGCCTATTTATCTCGACGATTCAGTTCTCATTAGGTGAATTATCCAGTGCATAACTCGGAGTTTGCAGCGGTCGTGTTTGCAATGAAGGCCTAGAGGCACTATTTGTATGGTGAGCGATTCGTGTTGTACACAGACCATCAGAGTTTGAGGTACCTATTCACTCAAAGGGAGTTGAACATGCGACAGCGGCGATGGCTCGAGTTACTGAAGAACTATAACTTCGCCATTGAGTATCATCAGGGTAAGGCGAATGTTGTAGCTGATGCGCTGAGCAGAAGCGGGATTGAGAGCCATACAGTACTGCGGCATATGATACATGAGCATGGGTTGCTTATGGCAGCGTCGGTGTTATGTTTGACAAAGGCTATTGTTGTGCTACATATTTACTGTCAGATGCGAGTTCCTACAGTGTCTCTAGCGCGGGTTGCTGAGTTGCAGAGAGCTTGATGACCGATATGTGTAGATCAGTGGTCAGGCTCACGATTAGGGATGCAGTGAGTGGTCTGAGGGCAGACGGGTGCTTGAAACACAGAGGTTGTTAGTGGATACCAGGGGTATCGAGCTCAAGACAACATTCTTGAGGACACACACCGGTCGCGATATACAGTTCATCCTGGTCGGACGAAGATGTATCACGATCTGCGGAGATTGTTTTGGAGGCTAGGGATGAATGGTGACATGGGTAGATACGTCCGGAGTTTCCATATATGCGAGTAGGTGAAGGCAGAGTACAGGAGAACGAATGGGTTACTACAATCGCTGCCCATTCCTCAGCGGAAGTGGAAATACGTAACTATGGACTTTGTCAATGGCCTACCTCAGACGACGAGGAGACACGATGTGATACGTGTGGTTATCGATAGGTTGACAAAGTCGGCACATTTTATATCGATCGCCAGGAGATATTCTGTAACACAGTTGAGCATTATTTTCGAGAGAGAGATTGTCAGATTCCACGGTGTACCAGTCTCCATTGTTTCTGACAGAGATCTGAGGTTTACATCGAGACTATGAGAGAGTATGCAGGAGCAGTTTGGCATGCATTTATAGTTCAGTACTGCGTACCATCCTTAGACCGACGGGCAGTCAGAGCGACTAATTCAGATTATCGAGGATATGCTCAGAGCGTGTATACTATAGTTTGGTGGATCGTGGGAGGAGTACTTACATTTATGTGAATTTTCCTACAACATTAACTATCAGGCAAGTATCGGGATGCCACCGTTTGAGGCACTTTATGGTAGGCCCTGCAGTCACCAGCATGTTGGGTAGCACCGGAAGATACAGCGGCTACAAGACCTGAGATTGTTGTTGATCATACTGAGAAGGTAAGACAGATCAGGCATAGACTTCGGGCAGCGCAGGATAGGCAGAAGAAATATGTGGATAAATACCTTGAGGGTCTGAGCTACGAGGTGGGAGACTTGGTGTACTTGAAAGTTTCGACCTGGAAGGGTTATCAGAGGTTATGCATTAAGGGTAAACTAGCACCAAGATACATTAGGCCATTCAAAGTTGAGGAACGCGTTGACAGAGTGGCATACCATTTGGATTTGCCACCACAATTGGCGGGGGAACACCCAATGTTTCATATTTCCATGTTGAGGCTGGCTAGGTCGGGACCGAGGCCTATGGTTGAAATACGTCAGATTGAGGTGCGACCTGACGTGTCATACGAGGAACAGCTTGTGTGGAAATCATGGAAATGAGGACTCAGATTATGACGAATAAGGAGATCCCGAAGGTTTTGGTACTTTGGCAGCATCACGGAACCGAGGACTCACTGGGAGCTTAAGTCTAGTATGCGACGACGATACCCCCACTTATTTACCGGTAAGTATTTTCAGTTTAATTTAAATCTCGGGACGAAACTTCACCTAGTTGGAAGAACTTTAACGGCCTGAATTTAATTCGCCATTAATAATGACGTATTTGCAGACGTGGCCGACAGCTCAGACGCTCGTGGGACCCGAAGTTAGGCTTGTGCGCGCTTATAGCTAGGTAAATATTACTTTTGTGTGTTGAATTGATTAATTTGTGACGTTTATCTTGAAATAGCGTAAATAGCATCACAATGTGTGTTATTATATTACTTTTGACGTGCGAGATTGTGTGTTAAGTAGTCACCTCGATATGCGTGTCGACGCGGGTACCGTGTAGTTTAACCGACTTAACACTAGGCCGGGGGAACTAAAACACACAAAATGAATAAAATTGGCTAAAGAATCAATATGGAATGTCTAATTGGTGGTTAGGGACATGGCAGTACACGCGTGGGTCGCGGTTCGGGACTCAAAATCGGGCGTCGAACCGTCCGAAAATTGACTTTTGTGATAAGAACAAGAGCAACTGAGTTAACGGAGTCACAATTGGAGTCATAAGGGGTGAGAATAGGAGCAAATGATGACCATTTGATGTCCTAGTGATGTAAAAATGAGTGGAGATGACAAAGCAACTATATAAGTCAAATTATTACTTCAAACCACCAAATTTTCTCTCTCTTCAACTTCTTATCCGAAATTGAGAGGACGAAACCAAGGTTTTGGAGGCTCAAATGTGGTGAATCAAGGAGTTTGGAGGAGTGAAACATTAAGTCCAAGGTGAGAATCACACATATTTTCACTTTCTCTATCTTTTGATCGTAATATTAAAGGTGTTCATGATAGTTATGGTGATTGTTGAGTTGTTGTTATGATGAGTTTCTAGTGTTTTGAAGTGTTGTTGTTGGTGTTGTTGTTGGTGTTGTGGTTGTTGTTGGGTTGTTGGGTGTATGGAAAACCCAAAGAGTTTGAGCAGTTTTGATGTCCACAGCGCGATTAGCTCGCTAATTGCAGAATCTAGCGCGCTAATTTTCATTAGCGCACTAGGCGCTAGGCCAGACAATTAGTGCGCTAATGTTCTTTTAGGTAACAAACGTATAACTGTATGGGCATCTAGCGCGCTAATGCACCCATGTTTTGATATAATTTGTGTGAAATGACTTAACACACATACAAATGACTCAACAACACTTATACATGGAAATAGGTCATTGCGGGCTCTAATTTGGGATATCCGGGACTAGGCGGAGCCGACCGGGTTTAGTGACGGGACACGGAGTGCATTGTTAGGTGTGTAGTATCCCAACTGAAATAACTTGAGCAGTATTTACTTTTGCTTTTGAATTCATTTTTTTGTCTTTCAATACTCTATTCCTGGTATGGTTATAATGGACAGACGTTGAGGCTCTCCCTCCGTGTCATTTCTCTGTGTACGTCCATTAGGCCATAGCATGTGTGCCATCTCGGTGAATATGGCTACCCGAGAGAGTGACGGGCACGAGTGGGTGCGTCGTAGGTTCCATGCCGACCACCTAGCGGATCCAGATACTGGCCTTGCTTGAGTGCTACTCGTCGGCAGTTGTTTGTTGGGAGTCCGAAGTATGGCGTTTGTCTACCCTAGGGGCTAGGAACACACACTTTGAGCTTTTACTATTACATTTGCATGCGATGAGCACAGTTACTTGTATTTTATTTTTGCATGTTTATTTAATAGTTTTGTTTCAATTCCAATACTTACTTTTGGTGTTGCTCAATTAATTTCCTTGGGAATACTCACTCTAGACTCATCATCTGTCTTTTTGTGGTGGCTTGAGTGCAGATCATAGTACGAGCCGGGGCAAGAGAAAGTTTTCGAAATACAGAGACGTTTAGCTAGGCTTGTACGTTTGTATATACATATTTTGTTTTATTTTGGGATTTCGGATTGTGTGAGACACTAGGACTCTCTATTGTTAATATATTGAGGTACATTTTTATCTATGATGATATATTGGTTTTCCACATTGGGTATCAGAGTGAATTGCATGACTTTACTATTTTATGCTAAAGACTTTCGCTATGATTTATTTGGGTTCAAAATGATCTTAACAGATGACTGTAAAACTTTAAACAGTAAATTGTTGTCATTTGAGGTTAATTAAGATTAAATGGTGGATGAGTTGGCATATGGGACACAGCTGGCGCTAGTAGGCTAGGTTGTAGGCCCGCATCGGCCCTCGTGGCGGTCCATTTTGAAAATGGGTCGTTACAGCCGCGACAGGGATAGGTTAGATGCACTAGAGCTTCCTCGAGATCTAAATTTTTGGGATGAAATTTCTCCAAGTTGGAAAGAATTGTAATGACCCAAATCAATTAAACGAGGATTAGCGTTAATCTCGGGGATTAACAGTAGTAATTCGGGCGTTATGTGGATAACTCGGTTGACTCAGACACGAGAATCAAGGGAATATGTTATTTATGGATGAAGGTTGTTTGTATGTGGTGTTTAAAATCATTATTATAGTATTATGTCGCATGTATATATGTTGTTGTAGGGCGAGTTGGTGTGACGGGGAGTTACCTTGGGAAGCGTGTTGACGCGAGAATCAAGTAGGAGTGACCCGATGATACTAGACTAGACTAAGAACTAGAGTATGATGTCTAATTAAACCATAGCCTTAGTTAGTTAATTAAACAAAGTAAAATATGGTGCACCTCGAGATACGTGTCAAAGCGCGGGGCATCGGGTACTGGGTAGTCGGGGATTAGTGGGACCACTAATATATCAATAAAAGTTTCTAGGAACATCAATCATATGTATTATTATGCCCAAGTGAATTAAATTGATCAAAAATAAAGTCCTATAGTTTGAGGGATTAATCTAAGACCTTAGATTTTCATCTAGATGATCCTCGATTGAAGAAACTAGGCAAGATGTGTCACCGATGAGTGTCATATTAGAGTCATAATGTGGTGTTGAACAGCACAAAAGAGTACCATTAGACTAACCTCGAGATACGTGAATACAATTGATTACATCTACAACTATATAAACCCACTTAATGGATTTCTCAACAAACACACTAACATTATCCATGCAAATTGAAGAAAAATCAAAGTTTTTTTTAGCTAGGAGATCAAAGAAATTGAAGAGCTTTGGATCAAATTGGAGTAATTCATAACAAGGTAATCATCTTTTCCATAACTTTCTTCTTCAAGTCATCAAAATGGAGCTCAAAATGGAGTTTTTGTTCAAAAACTAGTTGCTAGATTAACTTACTGTTTTGAAGAAATCACTCGTAGGTTTTAAGTCCAATTCAACCACAAAATTGAGTTTTGAAACTGACTTTCATTAAAAATTCAGAAATTGGCCCAAATTGGAAAAATTGGAATGAATGCGTGAAATCTTATAAATTGATGCAAATTGTTTTATGATTGTTGTTGTTGACGGTTAGTTAGTGGTGTTGATTCCCCTATGAGGAGAGGGTAGGGTCGACGGCTTGGGCGAAGGCCACGAAGGAAGAAATCACAAAATTCCTGAGTTGAAAATTCTGGGTTTCGACCTTGTTAGCGTGCTAACCACCTTGCATAAAATTCAAGAAAAATGTGCTTTAAAAACGTAGCTAGCAAAAACCTATTTTTGACACATCAATTTTTATATTTTGTGGTTTGTGCTATTTTGAGGAATTTAGCCGAGAAAATGGTAATTTAATAATTCTTGAGATTTAACAAAATCTTGATCTTAGGATTAAAAACACATAAATTGGACTTCAGGGACTTAGGAGATAGTAGCTCGGGTATCGGGGAGCTAGGCAGGGTGGGATTGGAGAGTCTAGGGAAGTTGGTGTGCATATTGAGGTGTGTAAACCCATTGAAAGGCTTCATAGAATTCATGATGTGTTTTATCGATATCGGGTTACATGTGTGACTGATGGTGGGCATACATGGGTATTCTACTCCTATTTCGGTTTGCGTATATATTGATTGTGGCTAAATCACTTGCACTGGTTACTTGTGTTTAGTGCTCGTGTCGATGATAGTACAATATATTTATGACCTTCGGGAGGGATGTAAGGTGTTCCCTTGACTTGAAATAGCATCTAAAGGGGTTCATCTGTTAATCGTAGTTGGCGTTTAGTCACTGTAAGCCTGTAAGTATATATGTGGCTCATGTCTTGTTTTATCGATTACTGGTTGGTTTAGGTTAGAGTTTTCTCGTGATTATTTAGTCGTTTATTTATTAATGATTTATTTTCAAGCATGTTTATTTTATATGAGTTGTTTTACTAATTTTTATGGTTTTTGTTTGTTGTATGCGGCCAACATTCATGGGACTATGACTTACTGTTGCCAAACGTCATATTCGCATATATCGTAGTTTAGTCAGTTTTATTTCATGAATATAATGTAGACTTCTCTTAGATTTTACTCATTGGACTCATCACTGTATTTGTTGGGTGAGCGGGTGCAGATCCCTAGACAAACAAGGGTAAGGGCAAGGAGGTATTGGGTGACTATCTGTGAGATATTAATGTCAGATCATGTTTGATTATAATATGTATGTGTTTACTTTTCGTTAGGTTTGGGGATTGTAGATCACTGAATACATGTATATGGATCTTTTGTTGTACTTA
The DNA here is from genome assembly GCA_039657325.1 of Stephania cephalantha. Taxonomy (NCBI): domain Eukaryota; kingdom Viridiplantae; phylum Streptophyta; class Magnoliopsida; order Ranunculales; family Menispermaceae; genus Stephania; species Stephania cephalantha. The sequence continues at coordinate 36,734,756 of CM077571.1, forward strand.
TTTCGCCTTTGATATATACATGCTATCTTTTTTATGGGTTTTTCCACTACTTAAGATTGTTAAATATTGCATAATTTATTTACTCAAAGACTTTAGCTGTAAATATGTAATATAACTTTATAAATTGATTAACTAGCTAATTAAATCATTAATACTTATATGGAGATTAATTAGCTAAACTAGTATTAGTTGGAAAAGTGTATGCAACAAGTTAGGTCACGGGTGTCATAGGTAAGTTGGCCATGACGTGGCAGGGCTTGGTGATGTGTGATGCGATATGGCGGGTCCGAAGGATGCCTTGTGATTTGTAGCCGCCACAAAGAAAAACCAAAAATTTAAAGGTGAAAGCTTATTTGTTTGTTGTTGTCTCAACAATTCTTTTTACCCGAATTATGTCTCTCAAATCTCCGAAGGAGATTCGGGATTACTTGAAGAAAGAGTATGAAGGAGATAAAAAGATTCGAGGCATGCAAGTTCTCAATCTAATTAGAGAATTTCAATTGGAAAAATAAAAGAATATGAGACTTTCAAAGAGTACTCAAATAGATTATTAGTTGTTATCAACAAAGTGCGGCTACTTGGCACAGACTTCCCTTATTCGAGAATTGTAGAATTAAAATGAAAGGTAAAAGCTTTTCATTTGATTCAAAAGAAGTGAAGAAGAAGACTGGCGACAATGAAGTTAGCATTGCAGAAGTTAGAGACAAGAAATTTGGCTCTTGTCACCTTCCAAAAATTGTGAATATAAAGAAGAAAGATGTTGCAACGCCTCAAAGAAGGTCATCATTGCACGGAAGAATGTCATTATTATTTAAGCTCCAACGGAAGAAATTTCAAAATGCGTAGCACTTTGTTGATACTCCACTGAAAATAAGGAAGCTTAATTTCAACCAAGGAAATTCTTAAGTTCATGATTTCACCGGTTCTTTTGTACCCGATGTTCTTACAACATGTATAATGGAGTTGAAAAATTAACACATTGGGTGTTTCCTTCTTAAAGAAAGATTAGTGGTTCAACCAAAGGAGGAGATATAAGAATTGGTGCATATCCTAAAGTTCAAGATTCATTGGTACATTCTCCACAAATCAATGTGGAAGGTTCGATGTTATATTCAGATTGGTTGCGTCATCCTCCTGATATTACTTCAACTCAACAAGTTCGAACTCTTAATTTAGAAAATTAAAGATTAAAGATCTTTAAGCAAGAGTGTTAAAAATAGTGCTTTAGGCCTCAAACCAATTGTTTCTATTTTTTGTTATTTATTTTTTAGTATGTGCGTAGCTTTGTTCTAGCCCTAAATTTTAGGAAATTGGTTTTGTTATGTGCATAGGATTGTTTTAGTGATTCTTATATAATAGGAATTTTCTACATTTTTAGGATATCTTTTAGTAGCTATTTTGTAGGTGCCTAAGATAAGAAGTTTTAGAATTTATTCTATCTATTTTAACTATTAATATGTCTAGTTGTTTAGTTGAAAATAAGATAATCAAAACTAGTTTTTTTTATTACTATTTTGTGCAACTGAATTGAGGTGAACCAAAACAAAGATTTTTGGTCTCCATTGTTGATTTCTCTCCTTATGAAAATCTTGTCAATCTTTTTTCCTATATTTCATTAGTCTTCAAAACTAACATTCTATAACTTGTTCATCTAAGTGGATTTTCTATGGGCATGGTCCCCAAATTTAGGTCATGGACCGAACTGCGTTGACATCTCTTTGTGTCACTATGATTTGATTATTTCATTTCAGTTTTTACATTGATTATTGCATTGATTAATTCAAATTCAGCTTTTCTCCAAATTTTTTCTTATTTGTTTTATTGAATGTAAGACTAATTTAAAAGGATCTTGGATTTATTCAGTGTTGCTGGAAAAGAGGCAAAAGTTGCCTGGAAAATAGGCAAAAGCTTCAAGAGTCTTGGTGAGTTCTTGTCCAGAATGGTAAAAGTTTATACTAGGCAAAGACCCTTATAACAAAACAAGATTATTCTTGTATAAAATTGTGTGGTTTTCATTGAGTTATTCCTTCAATTATATAGCACTAGTACAACATATTATCTTCCTTAATTACAGCAAATCAACTCCCTAATCACATCTTAAAATATAGCAAAGGGTATTTAATCACATTCTAAAATACAACCTATTCTTAAGAAATTATATATTTATAATATCTTTGACAACTATAATTAACATCCCCCTCAAATTGATACTGGTGAATCAAGCAACATCAATTTGTGTACGAAAAATTGATGTCGAGTGCAAGGGACATGCTTGGTGAGGATATCAACAATTTGTTGATCAGTAGAAATATGAAGAAGTGTAATAAGACTATACAATGTAGGATCCTGGATAAGAGCACCTTCATCTTTATGATATTTGACATTTAATTCTTGAGGTAACTACTAAAGTATTATTTTCTTATCCGGCTAACTGAATTATATTCTTGAGATACTTAAGTTGATTAACAAAAATATCTTTCTTGTTTCTGTGAATTTTCTAACCCAGAAAATAGGCAAGAGAACCCAGATCTTTCATGTGGAAAGAAGCATGTAGAGATAGTTTCAATTCTTGAATTTTTTTCAATGTTAGAACCAGTAATTAAAATGTTAGAACTAGTAATTAAAATTTCACCTATGTATATAACCATTAGAAAAGCTCCATGAGGAGTCTTGCATAAACAAAGTGAATGATCATATCGGCTTTGTATGAAGGACAAATCAAGTAAAGTCTTTATGAATTATGCAAACCATGCACGAGGAGCTTGTTTAGCTTATATAACGAATGTTTCAAGTGATATACCTTGTGTGCAACAATTGCTAAACTAGGTGGTGAACACATATAAATATTCTTTGTTAAATCTCCATGGAGGAATGCATGTTTTACATCCATCTGATTAATAGACCAGTCTTAAGAAGTTGTTAAAGCTAAGATTGTATGAACGATAGTCATTTAAGCAACTAGGGCAAGTGTTTTTTCATAATCGATCCCATATTCTTGTCTATTTCCAAGAACCACTACGCGAGCCTTACACCACTCAAGTGATCCATAAGATTTTAGTTTGACTGAGAAGACTCATTTACAACTAATGGGAGTAACATTAAAAGGACTAGTAACAATGCCAAAAGTCAGATTATGGTGAAAAGAATCAAGTTCCTCTTGAATAGCTTGCTGCCAACATTCATGTTATATTGTTTCTGAGTATGACCCTAGTATTTGAATGGAGGAAACTGTAGCAATCATAGATTTATAATGACCAAATATTTTTAGAGAATAACCATACTAATCTGGCGGATATGAAATGCAAGTGGATTTCTTAAGTGGAGGCGGATCAATAGGGGCTAGTGGTAGGGAAGACATCGGTGGTAATTGTGTCAAACTAGTTTCAGGAACATGTTGATTAGAGAGTTTAGGAGTCGAGTCCTTGGGATGGAAATTATTCCTATTTCGATGCGTGTGAACGAGATGAGGCTGAAATCGACTGATAAGAGGAAGAGAATGGGAATGAGGTCACAAGACATATCCTAAAAAGCAAGAAGAAGAGAATGAGTGGAATCATTAGAATGCACATCAGTTAAAGGATAAAGATACTCTTGGTCAAAGAGAACAACATTATGAGAAACACAAATCCGCTAAACGATAGGATCAAAGCACATATAACATTTTTTATGTAGGGCATAGCCAAGAAAAACACATTTGACATATTGAGGAAGGAGTTTAGTACGTTCATGAGAGGGAAGAAGAACAAAGCAAACACACCCAAATGGGTGAAGTTGATGATATGTAGGCTAATCTTGATAAAGAAGAAAATATGGTGTTTTATTTTGAACTGTAGGTTTAGGATGGCGATTTATTAAATGGACAACTGTAGACGAGGCTTCTATTTAGAATTTTGATGGAACAAAAGACACAATAAGTGAGAAACGAACCACATAATAAATATGTCGATTTTTCCATTCTGCAATGATGTTTTATTGGGGTTTATAAAGACAACTTCTTTGAGAAATAATGTAATGGCCCAAAATTTACTAATAGTAAATTAGTCTCTAATCAGGGTTATCGACCGGTGACGTGACCTAAGAGCGAGCACACGGTCCCTATACTCAATGGGAGGGACGATAAATATATTATTTTTTAGTGATGGATGCCTAGTGTGATGTATGTGTGTACACTATACCCGAGAATATTTATTTAGTGTTGTATTTTGTAAGTTAGGCATGTGAGCGAAGCCACGCCTCGAGATGCATGTCAACGTGGGACCGGGTAAATAGTGATTTGATAAATCCTAATTTAGTTTAATATGATTAATTTAACTAATCTAATGTGCCTATAGTTGAATTTATGTAAATAAGGCCTAAGTTGAGAAAATAAGACACTAAGCATTGATATGCCTCGGGATGCATATTATCACCATCACTAAGAAACTTAAGTTAGTATTTGTGTTAGCATGGATGGTTTAGTGGATTGTAGGACCAAGATGTGAGCTCTTAGATTTTCCAAGGGATGCTTGTTTATACAAGATCAAGGGTGTAACGACCCAATAATCTAATCCTAGTTGAACGCTTTGTAAGATCGTGACCGGGCGTCCGATCATACGTGGCGCTCTCAGTCAACACTCGAGCTTCGACACCAAGGTAATAGTTAAATTAATTATTTCTATTTGTGTTTGATGTCATGTAATATATTATACTTATCTAAATTAACCTACAAATGGTACTAGCTCTAACATTAGACGAACGAGCTATAGTATATTGAGATACTCGCACATGGGTATTTAGATTAGTTGATGTGCTAACGAGGGACTTGGGTAGGCTTACAACTTAGGCATTTATTTGAGAAATTAGGCCTACAATATTTTGCAAAATCAAAATACTCACTAAGTCATGAAATTAAAATGAAATGTTTATCCTAGATATTAATCTAAGTTCAATGATATGCCAAGCTACTAATTATGTGATTAAGCCTAGATTTGTTTATATGACCTTGGGTAAACTAACTAATCTAGTTCATAGCGTCAATTGTCTCAAGTTAAAAATGCAAGTCCCTAAAATCTTAATAAATATTCATTGAAATATGAACCATAAGATCAAGTCTATGGTTAAATCCTAGGGTAGGCATGTTTTAATTAAAATTCACCTTAGATCCACATAGAAATGATTAATAAGTGGGATGCTAAGTAAATCCTAGGATGAGTGTTTAGACATCTTAAAGTCTATAAATTTAGGACTTAGTGGAAAGACCACTAACATTACCTCTATATGCATTTTCTTGAGAGAACAAAGAGACGAGACTAAGAGTGATGGGATTTTAGAGGATTGGAAGGCTAAAAGAAGGGAATTGAAGCTAAGATTGAAGAAATTTCAGCCCTATAAGAGTTCATGACCTAGGCACCTTCTTTTCTCCTTTTTTTTGCTCTATGTAAGGCGAATTAGGGGTTTTGGAGACCTAATTCCAATTCGAAATTTTTAGAACTTCAATTCTCTTTATAATGCAAGGATTTTGAGTCTTAAATGGGGTTTTCAAAATTTCTTTTATGGGATCAAATCTTTGTTTTCAAACAAGCCATGTTTCTTGTTCAAATTTGAAGTCTTAGTGTTCAAATTCATAATAGATTGTTCTCTAAAGTTGTTGAATGTTTAGATCACTCATCTTCACTTCAAAAATAAGTATATTGATTGAGTTTCAATCATGGACAACAACTTCATTGAATTGGATTCATGATTTCTAATATTTGGTATTTCTATTATTGAAGAACAATGCATGTTTGATGAAATGCCACAATGAAGAGATTCATTGTATTAAGTTTTGGATATTCATTAATTCTTGTTTTTCTGGATTATTTGATTAATTTTAACTGATTATTAGGACCTTAATAGAGTTAAAAAAATGGATGAAATTGTTGTCAAGAGTTGGTGTCTTGAATAGAGTTGGATGGATGAATTGATGCCTTGAATTGAGCCAAAGTTATAGCTAAACTTCTAGATAGCATAAGTCCTTCATTTCTTCTCATAATTGGCTGATTTTTTATGTGTTATTCTTGGATATTTGAAAAAGCTTCTCACCAAAAATCACATTTTTTGGATGTGTGGTTTGAGAGTTGTGAGTTTCCTAACTCTGCTGGTCCATAACTCTTTTAAGTTGAGTTGTTTTGGTATTATGAGCATAACTCTCTCAATTTTAATCAGATTCGAGCTTACTTTACCATTTTAGAAAGATAATACATAGAAAAAAACTTGGGATTAGTATTTCTTAGAAATTTAGTCATCTTATTTATTGAGAATGGACTAAAAATCAGTGCTAATCTGTTGAGATATTCCTTTTGCAAGTGTTTGGATGTTGGGACCTCTTCTGGGGGTCTCCACTTGTCCAATAATTACCAAAATATCCATAATAACTTAAAATAATATAAATTAGATTTCTCAAAAGTTTCAAATGATTTTGAGGTGTTTTGAAAGGTTTTTCAAATGAGTTTTGAAATAGGTAAACCTTAGTTACTTAATGAGCTAATTTTTTACTTAAGGTGTTCCGAGTATCAAATGATGTCGGAATTGAACCAAAGTTTTTAAAACATATTATTATATCACAGTAAGGTGTCGACTGAGTTTCATGATTTTTCAGTGTTTAACGTATTTTTCAACTCATGTTTCGAATAAGAGATCAATAATTACAAATAAGGACTTAAAGTTTTACTTAGAGTCTCAAAGTTAGTTTTTGATCATATTAATGAAATCTTTTCACTCAAAAACCTTGGTTTAAAAATTAATAGAATTAAATGAACCAACACTGAGAATTTTGGAAATTTCTATGAGTGTTTTTAGCTGCATTTCAAATTGTATAAAAACCAAGTTTTTTTTGAAATTCTATTAAGGTCCCTAATGGACTGTTTTACAAACCAATGCATTAAAACAACTTGAAATGATTTCCAATGGAATTTTATGATTCAATAACACTTTAAAAAATAGGAAAAACGTCTATAACCTTGTAATACCAAGTTTGGGCATTTTGGTCGAGTTAAGTGTCAAATACCCATTTAAAATGATTAAAAAACGTTTCTCGAGGTTATTCCTTTGCATCAAGCCTTAGTATATGGTAAGAATAAGTGACTAGGAACCCCGTGGATTTAGAATAAACTTGTTTATAGGACATGGAAGTTGAGATTTGGTCTAAGATAAATAGAAAAGATATTGAGGCAAATAGTGGACTATTTTACAATGAACTGAGATAATCAAACTTAAATAAGCTCTAACACATACCAAATGAACTATAATAGGTACCAAGGGCCTAGAGCATCAGTGCTAGGTATTGGGAGTGTGGTACGAACGTGTGGGAGCTGCGTTTATCTTGGATATTATTTCATTTTGAGGTAAGTAAACTAGTAAGAGCATCAACATAATTTCTTTTCAGTTTCTTATTGTTAATCTCTTGAAAAACATGTCATACTTGTATTTTATTCTTGTTTTAAGTGGCATAGGGTCTAGGCAGTCTACCAGTTGTGTCATCTCACGGATTAAGCATCCGGAGTCACTATGGCTTGTCGTTGAGGACTATTTAACGTATACAGCATCCGTGGTCACCATGGCTTATTATGATAGTTTAAGGGCTATTGGAAGTGACTCGATGTGTCCGCAGTGCTTGAAAAATCATGTCGGGGCAGTTTGAAGTGGCTTTGGGCCCGCTGTGTCGACTTCGAGCTGTGTTATAGTCTAAAAACCCGTAGTTTAGATCGGATTACCTATTCGCCTATCTTTTGCTTCCTTGCCACTGGACTTCACTACTTTACTCGATTAGTCTGTTTATCATGCACTTTGTCATTTTATTTACAGCTTTCTTTAAGTACCCGCATGATTTAAAGACTATTATATTTTATCACTCAGAAATATTGAATCTCATCTGGCTGTACTTACTGGAATTGTCTCCATCACTAGTGACAATTGCAGGTCCCTCTAGTAGCAAGGGTAAGGAGCCCAAGATCGGTGACTACCTCTGAGTTTTCCTCAAAACCGGGTCTTCATTTGTTACTATCGTAGGTATTTTAATTGTATCTATTATATTATACTTGATGTTTTTATATATTTAGGTATGGTTTTTGAGATATACGCTTGAGATACATGTATATAATACTTACTAACAGTGTCGTCACCTGAAATATACATTAGATCTATACTATGCAGGATATCCACATGTAGGACTTGTCCCGAACTCAGTTTATTTTTTTGTTGCTTTAAATTGCTTGCTGCTGCGTAATGAATATTAAGACTTGTTAAACTAATTAGTAAACTTAGTAAGCAACCAATGGATGAATACTTCAGATAAGAGGCTGACTAGGCATGCGTTGACTCGGCGAGGGTCGACCGAGGGTCCACGTCAACTTAGGCCGAGCAAGACCCAGTTTGTGGGGACTGGAGCCCCGCAAAGGGCCACCAATGAACCACACTATTATATAAATCAACTTAATGGGAGAGAGGGAGAGAGAAAAAGAGAGAAAGAGAGAGAGAAAGAAAGAAAGAAAGAAAGAAAGAAAGAGACAGAGAAAGAGCGACAGAGAGATCTGGAGTAGAGATTCAAGATCTTGCTACGGAAAATTTAAAGAGTTGAAGGTAATTCCATCAAAAATGTTTACTAATTATATAAATCATACGCAGCGGAAATTACAAAACAATTTTGACAAAAACCTCAATAGGATCCGAATCTAAATCCATCAAAAACATTTAAACCATGAAAACTTAATCTTACCTCGGTCGCAATATACCTTTCTGAAGGTTGATCGATCTCTAAGGCGCTGCCAACGATGAATGCCCTCTACCAGCAGTCCACACACGAACGGCGGCCGAGATTCGAAGTGCTAGCTTCGAGAGAATACCAAACCTTTTTGTTTCTCTCCAAAATGATCCAGAGCGTACCAGAAAACCTTAATTCATTTCTGAAATGAAAATAGAGTTTCGGCCATTAATCTTTCATACATGTGTTCTAACTCAAAGCGTCTATTTATACAACCCTTGTATATAGACGGTTAAGTAAATTACACATATACCCCTACTTAAAGAAGTATAAGTGTAATACACCACAATAACGTTATTGTCATGAATTTTATCATATAAAATTCATTTTTCTGAATTATCTTAAAATCTCACAAAACCATTCTTAGTGTGCGACCCAATAGGCTCATACAACGTTGGCAGTGTACCAAAACACATGTTGGTATACAAGTCATAAGCGGCCTCTAGCAAGACATTATGACTACCCAAGTTGTACGAATATCAAATCGATACAACCTAATCAATAGTGTATATAACATCCTTTTGTCACACGATAACCTTTTGATCAAACATAAGGCATGGAATTGTCATCCAACATGTTCAATTGTACTAGTCTCGATCTCTAGGTAGACTGAAAACATCCAAGTGACATTGATCAATATCAATTCACTTAGACTAGGCCTTTTAACAGTCTAACACATCGAGGGATCCACTGGATATCTCTTTTTATATGAGAGGGACAAATCCTATCTCGATTACACAACTTCATCACATTGCTCACACGGTAACCAATCACAATCTTTATAATCGTCCGGTTAAAGACAACGTTTGATTGTGTCAAATCAATGTGTTCCTAATGTTGAAGTCTATGGTAATCTCAAGTCAGAGGACCGAAAAATATACATATCATGAGAAACAACTATGACTTAATCCATGTGATGTTCTCATAGCGGGTCGGTCCAGTACTTTGTTCCCTAACAAGTACTAGTGATCTTGATTCATATCCCTATACGTATAATCATCATATGATCATCAATCAAGACTCACACTAGTCTTAATTCATTATAGTTCCCAGTATAATGATCGACTAGGGACATTTAGGATATTTCTCAGTAAATACCATGGATCTTATTATAATGTAAACATGCAAATTCATTATAATAAACAGCAAATGAAATCCTCTATTTTATTAACTAAAAGTATTCATAAAGACAGTTAATGGATTGACCTAGGGCACATGCCCCAATAATAACTTCCTCATTTTAAATTGAATCGGACTTATTCTGGTGGCATTTGAAAGTTAACTCAAAGGGAAACAACTTTTTTCTACTGAAAGATTTGAAATTCGGATGTTTTCATGTCTACAAATCCTCTACAAGTTTTGCTAATGTCATGCTATTTTGAGTATAACTTCTTCATTTCTCATTGAATTGAGCTCATATTTTATTTTGATGTTCTAGGATACATTTTTAGGCTTTAATAAAAAAATTATGAGTTTTGAAGCTATGGTTTAGGAGAAATGAAATTTACAAAGTTGTTGATCTGAATCTAAAAATGTATTGAATCATTGTGTAACGACCCAATATTTATTAATCGCATTTATTCATGAATTTTGACTTGGATGCCAGCCCAGGTCCACATGGATATTATGGATAGGGTTAGGACACGTCGGGCTAGATAAAATAGTTATTTTTGCGTAATGGTTGTTATATTCCGGTGTTTAAATTGTTAATTTTCATATTGCATCGCATGTGTGTACTAAAATGTTTTAATCGAGTGAGATTGTGTACCGGGAGTTTGCCTATAAAAGCGTGTCGATGCGGCTATTGGGTAGGCAAAGTACAGGTACACTAAGTCTTAGAATCCTAACTTAAATAAAATGACTAGAACAAAGGTGAATATTGCATAAAATAGATAATCAAACTTTAGGTTAAATTAATTAAATCGGGTACATCAAGGATTGGCACGCTTCGAAATACATGTAGAGACACAGGGCACTGGATGCAGAGTAATTAAGTACTAAGGGAGTGGTAATACACCAATTTAAGACCCTAAATAGCCTACATATGTATAAGAGTGCATAAGTTAAATTAATAGAATCAATTGATTACAAATGACTATCGTTGGATGGAAAAATGGATGTCATAGATTTGCCTCGAGATTCACACTAAAATGGAATCCTATGAGATGTAAGTTGGAGATTTATGTCAACAAGATGGAAGTTAGTAGAGTAGGAGTTAACAAGGACCATTGGATTGACCTCAAGATACGTGAACACAATTGATTTTAACATAACCTATATATAGCCAAGTTAGTGTGAAATATCTTCATGCGATAATAACAAAGTTTGTTCTTGTAATCAAATGTTGGAGAATTCAGCAAGAACAAGAAGGATGGGAGGTTGTCTTTTAGTGGAATCAAGATAGAAAGATCAAATCCAAAAGTTCATCATCTAGGTACAAAGAACCCGCTCTTTATTTGCTTAAATTCATCAAAATGTGTACATGGAAACTCAAGTTTTGGGGATTTTCTACAAAAATGAATTTCAAAGATTAAACCACTATTTTTTGTGCACTAGAGTGTTCTAAACTTATCTTGATGATCAATAATGTTTCAAACTAGTTTTAGGAAGAAATTGGGGTTTCATAAGTTCTTGATGCATAAATGATTAGTTCTTAGCAAATTTTTTGACCCAACCTTTATAAATTGAGAATAACTTTCTCATACGAACTCCAAATGGGGCGGATCGTACACTGTTGGAAATCTTACCCAGAGATCTATAACTTTAGTCAAGGAAAAAGTTTGAAATTCAAACTCATTCTAGCTCAAAATTGCTCTGCAAGTAGGTTGTTGAAGTGCTAATATAGGATTTTTAAAACGATTTTTGACAAAGCGTAACTCTCTCAACTCTTATCGGAATGAGCTCATCTATTAATATTTTGTTTTTGGGTATATTAGCTGCCTTTTGACCAAATATCATGAGTTTTAAAGCTATATATTTAGAGAAATAATTTTTATAATATTACTAGTTGGATTTGATTCCAATTTGGATTGTTTTGGGAATAAAACTTTAAACCTAATTTAAATAACTTAAATCACTCTAAAACACTGGAAATGGATGCCAGGAAACTCAGGGCTATGGTACGGTAGTTAGTAGCATAGCGGGGTTGGATTCGTGAGTCCAGAGAAGTTGGAGCGCGACTTTTGAGGTGCGCAAAACCATTGAGAATATTCCATAACATTCAGTTCATTTTTCTTATGCATGTGATAGGTACCGAAATGTTTTACTTTACCATTTTGTCTAACCGATTGAATGGCTTATCAAGGTTTTCATACCAAGATGTGTGGACAGACTTGGGCACACTATGTCGTAGCACGTGTGATCATTCCCTCGTTGAATTGCGACTCGAGTTATACTAAGGTGCATGTATCGATGTAGCGCATGATATAGGCCCAATGCCGTGAGGACTAAGGTGATGAGATAGTAGAGGTTATTGGAGAATCCCAATGGAGAGATCCTTAGCTCCGAAGTATGGTACAGTCTGCGACACAAGACACGTCTTTGGGTTTTCATCGGAGACATTTATGCATATATTGACTTAACGGTTGTATGTTTACATTCTGGTTTACCTCGTTAACTGCTACTTTGTTCAATTATTGTGTGTTGTGTTGTCTTACTATTATTGTCTGTTACTTGAATCTTTTGTAATGCTCTACATTCATGGGACTATACCTTTCTGTTTCCAGATAGTGTACTTGCATGTCTCGTAGCTTTATCTAATTTCTTACTGAATATTGTGTGCACTTCTCTTCAGATTTTACTCATTAGACTCGTCACTGTATTTGTTGGAGGATGGAGTGCAGATCTTTCTACGTGTAGCGGCAAAGGGGAATCTTAGGCAACTATCTTTTTCTGCTGACGGTCTTGGACATACTCGTAGGTGTTTACATTTTGATATATTTTGCTTTGTAATGGGTATCGAGGACTATAAGAGACACTGTACATGTATATACCTACTTTTGTTTATCTTGTTGCCTTATATACAGTGCACTTTATTTCTGGGTTTTTAACTACTTAGAAATTATGATAATATGCATAAGCTACTCAGATATTTTTAAAGTCTTCCGCTGTAAAATGGTAATGAAACCTGATAGTTTAACTAACTAGCTAAACAAACTCATTAGTAATTACATGAAGAATAATTGTCTAAGCTAGTGTTAGTTGGAAATGTGTAAGTAACCAGTTAGGTCGCAGGGCATCATATATAAGCAAGCCATGACGTGGCAAGGCTTGGTGATATTTGATGTGACATGGTGGTGCCCAGGGTTGTCTCAAGATCACTACAAAAGGATACCAGATTAGCGACGGGGAAGCCCATCGTTAATTTGGTATTTTTCATCCCTATACCGATTTAGCGACGGTAATAGCGACGGGATCCCCCGTCGCTATCCTGCTCGTCGCTAATTTTTTAGCGACAATGTGTCAGGTTTAGCAACGGGGCCACGTCGCTACTCCCATCGTCATCCCCCATCGCTAATGTGCCACGTTGTTTGGTTGAAAGTCGTTTGACCAAGCCACGTAGACGTTGAGCGATGAGGGCCCGTCACTAAACCCCATCGCCAAATTGTCCACATGGCTCCTTTCCAGCCACGTGGCTAAGCATTTGCGACGGGAGCTCGTCGCTAATCCTGTCGCTAATTATTGAAAATTTATTTAAAAAAAATAGTTCATTTTATATATAATATATAATATATATTATATATTAAAAATATATAATTTTATGCAATAAAATTAATTTATTTAAAAAATATTTAATTTTAAAAAATTTAAAATTTATATTTGATTTTAAAACCCTAAAATATTTAAAAGATTTATTTTTTATATAAATTCAAAAAGTAGTATATATAATATTTAAAAATTTTAAAAAATATTTTTTAATTTAATTAAAATTATTATTTAAATGAAATGTTTTAAAATAATATTTTTTAAAATAATATTAAAAATTAAGAATTATTATTAAAACATTATTAAAAATTTTAAATTATTAAAATAATATATTTTAATCTATAATATACAATTTATTTGGAATAACAATAAGGACAAGAAAATATAAGCAAATTAAACTAAATAACTGGAAGTAAATAACAAACTAAATGAAATAAATACAACAAAAGAAAGTTAATTACAAGTATGAAAATGTACAAAACAAGATAAGAACAACCTAAGGCTATATGTACATCGGTGACAACTCAATCGTCGGGATCGTTGTCGGTCTCTGAGTCATCAGCTGGAAAATCTCTCGGAGGCGCAAATGAAATCCAAAGTATGTCTATTAGAGCCTGTTTCATGCAACGCAACTGCCCCTGGACCTCTCGCAACTCATCGCAGGTTAGAGTGTGATCCTGCATAACCCGAAGAATATGTGTCTGCATCTCCTTGAAGACCCTCTGCAAAAGCTCAATGGGCTCATTAGGAGAAGAAATAGGCCGAGAAGATCCAGCTCCATCTCCACCTCCAACTCCCGCTCAAGCTGTAGCATGTCTGCACCACGACCCCGATTGTGTCCACCCTAGTCCATATGTTCGTCCTTTGTCATCACGCTCCACGACGGACAAATATAACTTGGTCTCATCTATCGGCGTGTCGGATGCAACTGTGTCAGCTCAATTCGTCTGCGCTGGATCGCCGTCTAAATTAAAAATTAAAATATTTACAAGTCATTGATACATGTCATTAATTAAGTAAACAAAATTTAGAAACAAAACTATTTACTTACGACAATCTTATTTACTCTCGAATCAACAAAAGTTACGCCGTCATGATCTTTAGTAAGGAAGTATAGGCGTAACTCCAAAGCATTCGGAGGTCGACCTAACTTCTTCGCCTACAAAACATATATTTAAAGAGGATTAATTTTGAGACTAAATCCATATATATTATATCTATCAACTTATTATAACATAACTTACCAACCTTTCTGCATGCTGATAAATGGATATTGAACCAACAGTATGCACTTCAACCCCTGTACCGGGTCCCCTTGTCTCAGTTCTCTGATTCTTGCTTGCTCGCTCTGACTTCTTCTTGAAATCAAATGTGGACCACATCTTCTTATAGTGGTCGAAGATCTCAGTAGATACATGTGCAGGCTTTTTATCTTTCGAGCACTTCTTGATAATGAAATCGGCGTACCGAGTGGATATCTAGCCTATTGTACGCCTCTTTAATAACTGCATCATCCGATGGCTCCCAATCGAACGAAAGCTATAAGCAAAAAAATAAAATTTAAATATAATTATAAAGACTTTTCGATTTTTGTCTCTAAATCCAAGGAAAATGAAACAACCTTAACTTAAAGAAATTTACCTTCCATTGATAATAGTAAATATCTCGCATGTGCTCCGGAACAAACTCCCAAGAATAGACGTCCTTGTGCAAGGAGTGTTTATATGCCCTAGTCATCTCCCGGGCAGCTCTGTCAAACGGTGCAATTTCCGTCCATTAAATTGAAAATGAAGCGTTAGACCAAGTTTATAAAAAAAATAAAATAAACGTAAATATCCGTACTTAAAGTACATATACTTATTATCTATCATATTTCACGACCAAAAATATTCGCCCGATGGTTAACTAGTAGTACTGCTTCATCGTCATCCACGTGGGGCCATACCTATGGACGGGTCACTCGAATGATGTGTCGAAGAACTCGGTGACTGCTCTACCTGATGACTCGTAGAGGGCGAGGCATGCAAATTGGGGATGTACGTTGGTCGTGCATACGATCATGAATATGTGAGGGGGATGTTAATCCCCCTGATGAAAATGTAGGCCGATACCATGCCTAAACGTACCGTGACCATCAATAGGTTGAGTGGGTAGCGAAGAAAGTAAAGTAGAGTACATATGCATAGAGGTGGGATCATCACCAAAAATAGATGACAAAGACATGTAAGATGTAGAGGGATGTGATGTAGTAGCATCATCATGAGAGCGTCTGTGTGAATGACCTGATCGTCGATCTCTGGTAGTGTTGGATCGTTCATTAGAACTGCCACCAGATCGTCCACGGGATCCTCACCAGATGATGGATCGTATCCTCTACTTGACGACATAACTTTATAAAAAAAATTAAGACTAAGTTAGAAATAAGATACTCGTGAACCTCCAACATCTGAAATATTACGTAACAAGTAAAAAAAATAATTACATCATTTACCAACTAAACAAGTAAATATCATGGTTCGTCGTCACCGTCCTCATCATTCGATGAAAACTCAGAGTTATCACTTTCATCGTCTTCTTTGTCGACGTCTGACATGTGTGCGCCACTACGATCAGATAGCAAAGTTGGAATATTGTTGCCAATATCGACTTCAGTATCATGCTCAAGTAGCTGCTCGTGAAAAGCGTCTTGTTATGTAGACACAGTGTCAACGTTTTCGACTAAGATTTTTTCATCGATGAATTTTAGTTGAAGTCTACACGTAGCTTGCCAATTGTTATGCGCATTTCTTACACTTGGTTATGAAAGAAATTACACCTGACTAGCTTGCACGGCTAGTATGAAAGGTTCGTACTTGTTCAATCGCAGATTTCGATGTACATCGACGATTTTTAAGGATCAATGAACTTTTTTCCGACATTGATCGTGGAATCGAACCATTGACACTTGAACAACAAAGTACTTAGGAATTCACCATATTCGATTTGTATCACTTCTTCTAATTGCCCATAAAAGTCATTGTGACATTGTGCGTATTTTGTGCCCCTAACGCACACCCCGCTACTATGCATATCTTTGTTTGAGCCATGCGACACGGTCTGAAATTTGTAGCCATTAACAAGATACGCGTGATAACGGTGCAAAGTCGACTAGGGCCGTATGACAACATTTGAAGTGTTGTATCTTGAATACATGATGGAGCCTACCACCAAAAATATGTTTCATTCATAAACTTCAATTTTAAATAAACAACAAAAATAAAGAATTATTTTAATATGCATGTAGGAATGACTTACGAATTGTTGAAACCAACTTGAGAAATGTTTCTCTAGATGTTCATCGATTGCACTTTGTTTAATATTCATGTGCTTGGAACGCAACTCTGATTCGTACATCCTAACTGGAGAATGAAAGAAAGCAAGGATTGCGATTGAATAGATTAAATATACTAAATAATTAACATTAAAGCATACCTAATGAATGGAGCGACCTCGGGACAATTTAACAACACATATGAGTGTGCGACGTTACACTCGTCATCCGTGAGATAACGCTTCTTTGATCTCCCGTAGGCCCAACCTGGTGGGCGAATATTGAGAAGTTGCCATTAAAATTTTGAGTTGGTCCGACTTCATCGTCGTAATTGCGGGGCAAACGGTTGTGCAAGGTGGAGACGTGTTCCTCAAAATAATAGGAACAAAATGCGGCTGCTTTTTCCACTAAGTAAGCGTTGCATATTGAGCCCTTAACCCTTACCTTATTCCTAACATTTTTTTAAAATGTTTCAAGTACCTACATTTGTAGAAGTAAGTTAGTTAAAATGTATATGTTAATTAATCAACTTAATTATATACGAGTATAATTGATTACCTCTCGAAAGGGTACATCCACCAAAATTGTATTGTCCAACAAGGATAGCTTCGTACGGCAAATAGATATGGAGATGTTCCATTAAGTCAAAAAAAACTTGGCGGAAAGATCTTTTCCAATTTACACAATATCTTATGAACGTTTTCATCCAAAAACTGAAGATTGTCAACATTCAAATTTCTAGCAGATAAATCTATAAATAAAATGCTTAACTCGCTAATTGCAATCCATATGTCCTCCTCTAAAATATCTCGAAAAGCAATCGGCAACAATCATTGCATGAAAATATGACAATCGTGGCTTTTCATCCCAAACATCTTCAACTTCTTAAAATCTACGCAGCGACTGATGTTAGACGTGTAACCATCAGGGAAGTTCAATTCCTTAATCCATTTAGACAACACTTATTTTCTCCACTTGTCAAGCGCGTGTCACGCCTTGGATATTTCTTAGAAATTTTATCATAATGAAGCTCTGGACAATAACGAAATATCCTTTAAGTCTTCCCTAGACTTTGCGTTATCTTTCGTTTTCCCTGGCACACTCATGATTGTGTTGAAAATATTGTCAAAAACATTTTTCTCAATGTGCACTACGTCTAGGTTGTGCATGACAAGGTTTGTCTTCTAGTAAGGCAAGTCCCACAGTATGCTTCATTTTCTCCACCCGCTATTCTTCGAGACTTTGTTGTTTATAGCATCTGATCTCAATTCAGTGACCTTCATTAGCCCTAAAGCTTCAATTTAACGCAATACATATTCACCTGATTTGTTAGCAGGTTGCTTGTCGAGTACGATTCTGCCTTTTTGGAAACTTGACTTGTCTTTCCTCTCCTTTGAATATCGAGACAAGAAACGTCGATGACAATCCAACCAACTCGCTTTCCCTCCAAACCTCAACTGGAAAGCGTCGGTATCTTCCATGCAATAAGGACAAGCAGTCCTCCCGTGCGTGCTCCATCCCGACAGCATGTTGTACACCGGAAAGTTGCTAACAGTCCATATAAGTGCAGCGCATTTGAGAGTTTGTCTTAGTCAATACGTCGTAGGTAGGCACTCTGTCATACCACAACTCCTGCAATTCTTCCACCAACGGTTGGAGAAACACATCAATTTTTTGTGATGGATTAGTTGGTCCAGGTACGATCACTGTTAAGAACATCACTTTTTTCTTCATACACATCGAGGAGGCAAGTTGTACGGTGTTAGGATCATCAACCACGAGGAGTATGATTTGTCGGTCATTCCGAAAAGATGAAACCCATCAGTGCAAAGTCAAGTCGAACATTACGAGCTTCGGAGCTGAAAATGTTGTTCACTTCATTGAAGTGGTTCCATGCCATGGAATCGAAACAATGCTGCATATTGCCCTCATCTCTTTGTTGTTCTACGTGCCATCACATGTGTTTCGCAGTAGCTTTCGGCAGGTACAAACGTTGGAGATGAGGCGCCAAAGGGAAGTAAAGTATTATCTTATGCGGTCGTTTGTTAGAGTTAAAACCAAAATTCTCCGCAAAACTTGCAAGATGTAAGCTCGATTCAAGCCCCTAATAAAGCATGTATAAGTTGGGACAACTATCAATTCGCTCATATGGGAGACCCAACCAATGCATCAAGCCCTTACATTTGTAAAAGTTATCTATCAAACAGTTGTCTTCAGGCAATATGTTTTTACATACTTGCAAAATTTCGTCGAATGCTTGCTTCGAAATATGATGATTCGACTTTATCGTCAATAATCGTGCCATTGCTGAGAGTTTAGTCATCTTCTCGCAACCCGGCCAAAGCGGTTGATTCGTCGCGTCAATCATTTCGAAGAAATGCTTCGTTTCAGGGTTCGGCTCCTCTTCACGATTCCAATCAAAAATGGGGCCCGCAATGTCATGTATCATATGATAATATGATGTCGGATATTCATCCATTGGATCATGACCTCCATCGTCCTCATCGCTTACTATTTCTTCCACCTCGTGCGCGGTCCAACAATAGTAATCGGGAACGAATTAACCTCTCACTAGATGAAGCTCTACTGTGTCTACATCGTAGTATTTCTCGTTGCGGAACTTTTGACAAGGACATCGAATTCTCGTTTCGTTCAAGTAAGTGGTGCAGTGTTGCATGGCAAATTTTATAAACTCCTTCACGCCAACCACAAACTCTAATCTAGTGTAACTGCCTTCAATATGGTTGTACATCCAATCTCGAGACACAGACATCTCGAAAGACCTAAACAACCCTAATTGAATACACGTACACATAAATCACTATATAAGTTTTATCGAGTGTTAATCGTAATTAGTCGAATTGGTTGCATTTGCACATACTTTACGTAATATATTTTATACATTTTAGTAGATTGTTAACCGTAGTTAGTCGAATAATTGGTTGCAATATATGCACATACTTTGCGTAATATATACTATTGTACATACATTATTATAAATTATTATAATTTAATTTTGCCTCATTTTTAATTTTTCCTTCGTAATTTTAAATTTTACTTCAATATTTGCAGTTTATAATTTTATTTTATATAAATATTATTTGGTTCAACCAATTAAAATTTTCTTATTATAATTAAATTACTTTTAACTACTATATATTTATTTATAGTATAATATATTATATTCTTCTATTTTCGTCATAATCGAAATTTAATTTGTCCAATGAATTTGTATCTTTTTATTAATTTTTTAACGGTACAATGTATCGTATTAATATTTCATTTAACTTGTAAACTTCATACTTATTTTTATTTCAACTTAACATAATTTATATATATAGTTATATATATATATATATATATATATATATATATATATATATATATATATGAATATCAATCCTCCCTAGCTATACTATATATATATATCATATGTAAGCGTTGTTATATAAATATTATTTTGTTCAACCAATTAAAAATTTCTTTATTATAGTTAAATTGCTTTTAACTACTCTATATGTATATATAGTATAATATATTAGACTCTTTTATTTTTGGCCCTAATCGAAATTTAATTTGTCCAATCAATTTGTATCATTACATTAACTTTATACTTAAATTTATTATAACTTAACATAATTTCCTTATTATAGTTAAATAGATTTTAATTTGATTTTTTTAATTAGTGTAAAAAACAATTAAATAATAGTTTAATGGAAATATTTGAAATTCAACTAATTTAATTATAACACATTACAAAAGAAGTACATATATCAATATTAAAAAAGCATGCAATAAACATCACAAAAAAATAATTAAATTCAAATCACAAACATGCATTTTATTTGTCACAAAAATAAAGAAATAATAAATATCAACAAAAAAAATTTATTCCAACATTTTAATCAATTTAACAAATTTTATTCACCTAAAAATACATGAAATACAAATTTTAATTCCAAAAATTTTATTCCAACATAAAATACAAAAATACAAGTTTTTAATCAAACCATTACTTTTTTTAATTTCACATGCATATATATACAAAATTTATTCCAAATTTTCATTCTAATATAAAATACAAAAATCCAATTTTTTCACAAAAAATACAAATTTTCACATAAAATACAAATTTTCACATAAAATACAAATTTTCACAAAAAAGACGATAAATCAACTTAAATAACAAAAAATATACATAAATCAACTAAAAACAAAAAAGAATATATAAAATAAAAATATACCAACACGAGGCAGAGCGGTTGTGACGAGCCGGAGCAGGAGGCGGGGCAGACGGCCGAGGCGGAGGGGGCGAGCCAAGAAGGAGCATGAGGCAGGGCGGCCAAGGCGGAGGGGGCCGAACCAGAGAGGACGACAATGTACGGGGACGGCGACGGGGACGGGAGATCGAGTGAAGGAGAGAGCGAAAACCAGCAGAGATGGAGAGGGAGAGAGAGCGTTTTTGGGATTTAGAGCCCAAATTAGCAACGTGAATAGCAACGGGGTATCCCCGTCACTATTCCCACATGTGGCCCTCTACTATGCGGCCACGTGGCCAAAGAGAATTGGATTTGGGCGGGAATTTTCTCGCCCAAAAATTAGCGTCAGGGGTCATCGCTACCCCGTCGCTAATTTAGTCAAACCATAACGCCTTGACCCCGTGACCATCCCCTCGCTAAATAGCGATGGGAAATACATTGTGGTAAAAATTCCATATCTCCATCTATACTTATCGAAATTGTACAAACCTCATAGTTCTGGAAAGCTAAGACATAGATCTAAAACTTTCCTTTTTACTGCAATACATGATTTTGACGTTTTGGTAATTAAAATCAACTCATAAACTATTTCACCAAAACTGTCTTTATAAGGTAAGGATTGCATGCATTTGAGATATGTAACATGTTGAGACAATATTTTCCATTTCATTTCATTATTGAGTTAATATACAATCATTTGGATTGTTTTAATGCCGATCTTATATTCTTAATGCCATGCCTTGTATATATTTTCGTGTTTTTGAATTCTTTGGCTATAATCGTTGTGTAATGACTTGTCGCATGACATTCATTGTCTTGACTTCGTTCTATGATTGGATTCCTTTAATGTTATTGATCTCTAAGCTATTGAATTGTTTTCTAAATAGCATGTTATGATTTGTTTGACTCTCTTAATGGTGTATATAAACACCCATGTCAATATATATGTTGTGTGATACTTGTTTGTACAATTTACAACATGAACTCTCTGATAAGCATGACTTGAGGAGCTCACCTTTGTAGGTGCCCTAACTATATGAGTTGCATGATACTTGAGGTTAGGTTCCCTTGAGATGTCGGTACTCCACACAGTGCTGATGTTTTACTTAATTCATAAGTAGCGCGACTTACGGGGTTAGAGTCACTGGGGATGTCGGCACTCCACACTGCTGATGTTATCAGTGCGACACATGGGGTTAGAGTACCTTGGGATGTGGGCTAGATTTGCATGATCATTCTGTCTATCATTCTTTGTAGAAGCTTGGCTACTGTTTTCATACTTTCCTTTTTAGCTTCTTCTAGCTATTGTATGCTTTAAGTTACCGTTATTTGTATATGTTGGAAATGTGGATGAATAACCTCCAAAATTTACTTTCTATTTTACTATACTCACTATCCTTTTTATGACAGTGGGTACAGATCTATCGAGTAGCAAACTAGGGAAGGAGAAAATCAACGACTACATCCGAGCCCTTGGCGAGTAGTTTTGCTACTTTTGTAGGTTATCCTGATTGATTCATGTATTACTTGGTTTGATTTCATGTGATCGTCTATTTTATCCGGTTTCCTTATTACGTGTTTTGATAATGCTTCTTGTGATGACCCCTTCTCAAATTAGGGCACCGCCCGGCCTAATCTCATCATTGAGCCCTAATCTCACCACGAAGGACTTAACAAGGAATTAGTCAGCCTTTCCGAAGCCTTATTATTTACCAATTAATTCTTGAAATAATCAAGTATTTTATTATCTTATGTCAATTCATACATTAGAGTTCGATTAAAAATTTACAATCTTAAAGTTTATACAGTGGAAGCCTTAACAATTTAGCGGAAGCTTTAAAGAATTGTGAAAAAACCAAAAAATAAAGACCAAATGCATATATATAATGAAACGGCGATAATATGTCTTCATGCGTCTAGTGAAGGTGCAATCTCTCGACCATAATCTATACAACACCAAAAGTATAAGAAAGACATATAAAAGTTATACAACAAAACAAAAACCTACAAAATTCGGTGTAGCAGCACTCCACTGGCTTAGAGATGGTCGTCGATCTTCTCTTTTTCTGGTCTGATAATCGATGGATCTGCACCCACCATCATAAAAAGGACGCTGAGTATAGGAAAGTAGAAAGTAACACTAAGAGACATTTGTTCACATTCCCAAACATGCAACAAGTATCTAAAAGCATGATAATAGCAATTATGATGAAAGAAGAACATGCAAAGAGATACTTTAGTTAAACAAAATGAAACTGACACTCGACTAAATAGTAATGATCTAGGGTCGGTCGGTCGTGATCTTCATCACATAAGCCTTTTCCACCATATAGGGATGGAGTTGAGCTCTACATCTCTGTGAAGGTCAGAGCGGTGCTCTTCGCCTTTATAATCATCCCAAGTGTCAGTCACCTACGATGTATACTTGCCAATAACCCCGAGTCTTATAACTCGTGAAGTCTGATAAGTCGTTAATTGCGTAATATAATATAGTTTATTTATATATTTTTTATTGTTAAGTCTCCAAAATACTAGTCTAATTGCATTTATTTATTATTTTCAGGGTTATTGGAGTGTGCGGTTGAATTCGGGGTAAAAAACTACGCAAAATCGAGTATTAATAAGCATAGATTCATTATACACCGAAAACCGTACTAGCACGTGTCTCGAGGCAAATTTGGTGGGCCCACATGTGAGAAGCATTTCGTGGTGATTGATGAAGATCAAGTGGAGCAGTTAATGATGGCATTGATGCATTAAGATTTTGGTTTGGTTGTAATATACATGAAAATATATTTATATCTATATATACTTAGATATATATAGAAAGTATAGATATATAGAATGCAACGAACAAGAGAGATAGAAAGTAGGAATATAAAAAGGAGATATGCACAAAGAATATGGAAGGATGACCGAATTGGCAATTGAGGAGATATGGAGGAGAGATCATAGGAACGCACAGAGGCAACGAAATAGAAGCATCGACTTCTATTTATTGAAGTATACGTCATCGACTTCGGGAATCCATTCTTCTCTCTCTTTTTTTTCTATTCTTTTTTTTGTTCCACCATGAAACACTAAATTTTATTTCTTAGGCAAGACTGTGAGGGAGGTTCGACTGCGCTTAATAATGGATTTGTGAGATTTATTTACTTTAATTGCATTGCTTTTCATTATATTTTATTTTCTTTGGTATTGTTAAAATAATTAGAGTTAAATTCATATTTAAACTCTAATTTACTTGCCAGTAAGTTGTAAGCATCCGACCTTATACGATAAGACCACACTAGTGGCGATTGACTCTACCAATTGATTGACCTCTTTTGGGATCGGTTGAATACCTTAGGAATCTAGGCTAAATCAGACACACTAGTGATCCGGTTGTCTAGGTGTAGTGCCTTCATGAAACACATTGCGGTCATCGTGTTAAACCTAATGTGCGTGAGTATAGGGTTATATGATTGACTAGAGAAATAGTCACCGTCGTACCATGGCTATCGAGATTAGGAAGTGCGAGGAACCGCGTACGTTACCGGTTCTATAGCTACACTAGGATATTTCTGAATTGCATATTTTATAAATCGAAGACCAAATTCAATCTTTTATTCGAACCGAACTTGTATGTCTTGACCTATGTATTTTTATTAATTGTTTTCAAAGCTATTTTATTGTTCGTTAATTTATTATTATTTAGATTAGTTATATTATTCATTTTCCTACCCCCGATTTCCCATTTTATTCTTTTTAAACCTTAGAAAGAATATCAATCTTCGTGGGATCGACCCTTTGCCACTATTCTACAAAATAGTTGGTTTAGGTAATTTTATTTTATTGACGCGTTCGGCGCGCATCAATTTTTGGCGCCGTTACCGGGGATTGGTTTTTTTTCTTTCTTTCGTTTTCTTTTATTTTTTTGTATTTTTTGTATTTTTTATTTTGTATCTAGTCCCTTGTTCTTAACATTTTTGCAAGTAATTCCATAATGGCCTCGTACGCCTACAATTATGGTCGATTCGAAGACACACTATCATGGTGTGAATGGGGTAGATATGCCACATAATGGACATCAATTTTCTAACTCATAATCTTTTGTGCAATAGGTCGTGGTTTGTGGAAATTGTGGGAGTATTTTCATCCCACGTATGCGTGTCCTCACTATCCGAATTACAAGAATCATCATGGTTCCAGTTATGCTTTTCCACAACCCGACTTCTATATGTCTAGGCGAAGTCCACAGATTCCTCAACATGAAAAGAGGTCTATACTAGACATGATGAATGACTTGATCTTAAGAGAACTACCTTTTCAACAAAGTCATCGACAGGAATGGAGAACCATTGCAGACATTGAGAGAGATATGATCTTTGACTGGCTTTCTCAAAGCACCATTCAGCAGCACTTGCAAGAGGATATGCAGCATATGAACCCAAAGTTGTGAAATTCAGAAACTCAAGTTACTACTATACTTGAACATTTGATGGATGAGGAAGAGTTGTCTCCGCAACAAATTTCTAACTCAAATGAGACCGTGAATGCTGCTACATTAGAAAGTGTTGAGTTTAACGAGTTCTCAATTGTGGACGAGTATTTGAGTGAACCAGAAGAAACAATAGAAGTTTCTTTACATTAGCCGGACATTTCCATTGCACAGAATGAAGATGATGAAGATAAGAAAGAAATTGGAGTTATTTTTGAAAAGCCGGAGGAGCCGTAGATAGAGAGCAAAGAATACCAACCTCTGGTGTTGGTGAAACCACCCACCCTCTCATGCATATTTGTTAGACCTTACAAGGGGGTGGAAATGAAGGAGCGTTCGCAGATCTTCTACACTGCCGACACCTTTGTGTTGGATGACCATGATTTGACAGATTCTTTTGTGTTAGAGGTCCCGAATGAGCTCCCAAGTCTGAAAGAGGGCATGCATGCTTCATTGTCCAAATACATAGATACATCATTCGTTGTAGATATCTCAAAAGGAAAGGGCATCACGTGATGAATTACAGCAAGTCTAGCCAAAGACTTAAAAGAAAGGTGCTCGTTGGGAGGCAGCCCAGCTTTGTTTTTATTTCTTTTATTTCTTGCATCTATTTCAGTTTTAGTTTAATTTTATTTTTTTTATGTTTAATAAACCCGAACTTGGTCTCTTGGATCTTTGCAGGTGTTATACTTGATGAGCACTAGAGGCACGGGAGCACCCCCTGAGTTTTGATAGGTTTGACTATGGATTACATTTTTTGGAGAAATTTAAGCATATTATTTTTTGGGAATTAAGATATTATTAGAGTTTTAGGTGTTTTGAGACTTGGTTGGGACATATCCAACTTAAGTCAACGTATTAGTGGCGGGTATTTGAGTGGACCCAAAACCCTAGGCTTCATTCCATCATCTTGTTGATTTCACCCTTAGTTGAAAGACTTCGCGCCAAGATTTGATGGGAGTCATTTGAGCTAACTCTTATGCTTATTAATTCTTGCTCTCATTATCATGATTATTTTTTTTCATAGTTTCCTTAGTCACCTTGACACGTGAGCTTTTGTTCGTTCACTAGTTTTTAGAGACTTTCGATATGCATGTATTTGTATCATATTTTTATTGATTTATTCATGTTCTTTTTCACCACTATCTTTTTTCTTTTTCTTGCATGGATTCCTTGACTTGTTTTGAACCTTGAGGACAAGGTTCGGAATAAGTTTGGGGGTACTTTGGGATTTATGGATGAGTTGGATGGATTTCTTTGTAAAAGACCGCAGGTGAGATCGTTTAAATTTTTTAATTATATGCGGTTACATGGGGTTGACGGATGGTATTGGTGGTGTTTGGTATCTCTTATTCACTCATTTCTTCCATTTCTTGTCCCTTCATACTCATCTTTTTCATTTCATTAGGAGTTGATACACTTTCATGCATGTGTTTAGTATAGTTTTCCTTTTTATATTGTTTAGAGTCACCCGAG
This sequence comes from Stephania cephalantha, assembly GCA_039657325.1. Taxonomy (NCBI): domain Eukaryota; kingdom Viridiplantae; phylum Streptophyta; class Magnoliopsida; order Ranunculales; family Menispermaceae; genus Stephania; species Stephania cephalantha. The sequence continues at coordinate 36,761,761 of CM077571.1, forward strand.
ATTTTGTTTCATGCCTTTGGTTGTGGATGAGTACATTATGGTAGCCTTTTTGACTTGAAACTTAGGAAAAATTAGGAGAAACACTCACTCGAGTTTGTAGCCCAGCATTTTTATGATTTCATGATTAGGGACTTAGTATGATGGTTAAGCCTTGTGCTAGATACCAAAATGGGTAGACGGTCAAAATTGTGCAAGTGATAATATTTTAACCCACATTGGGGAATTTGCAAGATCATAGTGGAAGTGGAAGAGCTAACGGGAGTTTTCTTGATAGTGAGAGTCCCACAGGTTTGCATAGGGAATGGAGCAAGGAAACTTGTGGTGGGAAAAAGTGAGGAAAGCGGTCCACAGGAAATGGAGCAGGGATCGTATTACTTGAAAAAAAATGGAGAAAAAAGAAAATAGAGAATATATAAAAAATGAATAAAGGCGGAAGTTTATGAAACTCCTCAAATAAAAAGATTTAGCTCGGGTGCTTATAACTAGATTAAGTGATGTCGTAAACTTGCGTGCTTGAGTTTATAGACCAAGAAAACTCATGAGTACTTGATGGCTTTTGTCTTGACCGAGTCTATGTTCTTAAAGTGTGATCTTAGTTGTGTTTGGGTTGCGGTTCTTAACATATTATAACTCCGAAATTTCTTTAGTGGTTTGTTAGCTTAGTGACTATGTAAACCAAAGGAACTCCATGAATTTTGAATCGGGTATATGGTTTAGTTAGTATATAACTATATTAGGAGTCTAGTTTATTTGTGTTTTGTCATTTACATCTTTGCTCTGGACATGCAAAGTCCTAAGTTTGAGGGTATTTGATAGGTCGTTAATTGCGTAATATTATATATAGTTTATTTATATATTTTTTATTGTTAAGTCTCTGAAATACTAGTCTTATTGCATTTATTTATTATTTTCAGGGTTATTGGAGTGTGCGGTTGAATCCGGGGCGAAAAACTACGCAAAATCGAGTATCAATATGCACAGATTCATTCTACACCGAAAACCATACTAGCGCGTATCTCGATGCAAATTGGCGTGCCCACATGTGAGAAGCATGTCGTGGTGATTGATGAAGATCAAGTGGAGCAATTAATGATGGCGTTAATGCATTAAGATTTTGGTTTGGTTGTAATATATAGGAAAATATATTTATATCTATGTATATACTTAGATATATATAGAAAGTATAGATATATAGAATGCAACGAACAAGAGAGATAGAAAGTAGGAACATAGAGAGGAGATACGCACAAAGAATATGGAAGGATGACCGAATTGGCAATTGAGGAGATACGGAGGAGAGATCATAGGAACGCACAGAGGCAATGAAATAGAAGCATCGACTTCTATTCATTGAAGTCTCCGTCATCGACTTCGGGAGTCCATTCTTCTCTCTCTTTTTTTCTATTATTTTTTGTGTTTAACCATGAGACACTAAATTCATGTCTTAGGCAAGACTGCGTGGGAGGTTCGACTGCGCATATTAATGGATTTGTGAGATTTATTTACTTTAATTGCATTGCTTTTCAATATATTTTATTTTCTTTGGTATAGTTTGAATAATTAGAGTTAAATTCATATTTAAACTTTAAGTTACTTGCCAGTGACTCGTAAGCATCCGACCTTATGCGATAAGACCACACTAGTGGTGATTGACCCTACCAATTGATTGACATCTTTTAGGACAGGTTGAATACCTTAGGAATCTAGGCTAAATCAGATACATTAGTGATCCAGTTGTCTAGGTGTAGTGCCTTCACGAAACACATTGCGTCATCGTGTTAAACCCAATGCGCTTGAGTATAGGATTATATGATTGACTAGAGAAATAGTCACCGTCATACCTTGGCTATCGAGATTAGGAAGTGCGAGGAACCGTGTACGTTACCGATTCTATAGCTACACTAGGATATTTCTGAATTGCATATTTTATAAATCGAAGACCAAATTCAATCTTTTATTCGAACCGAACTTGTATGTCTTGACCTATATATTTTTATTAATTGTTTTCAAAGCTATTTTATTGTTCGTTAACTTATTGTTATTTAGATTAGTTATATTATTCATTTTCTCAAAACCCCCGATTTCCCTTTTTGTTCTTTTTAAACCTTAGAAAAATATCAATCTTCTTGGGATCGACCCTTTGCCACTATTCTACAAAATAATTGGTTTATGTAATTTTATCTTATCGACATGTTCGGCGCGTCTCAAAGTCACCCCAAGTTGTACTTGCCAACAACCCCGGGTCTCATAACTCGTGATGTCACCCAAGTTATAGTGCAGAGATCCCGACATCCTTGGATAGTCTAGTGACCCTCGTGTGTCGCAGCCTATCTCTGTTATATAATGGCCCTAGATACAAGAACTACTTTCATATTTCAAGAGATAACAGAGTTTGAGAATTCAACAAAGCAATTGCATATCTAATGCACAATGGAAATAGATTCACAACACTATGTAGCACCTACCTAATAGCACGTTATTTCATTTGACCACCAGTATTAACAATCAAAAATGACATAGCACATGATTTGGAGTCAATGAAATCATTTAACTTACAATCTATACCATAAAAGCAAACTCATGAAATGAGAAAGGACAACAAGTCAAGGTATATAGAGTACGATGGCAAATCAGTTCAAATGACTGGAAATGAACAAATAAATAGGAATTAAATATAAATAAATATATCAATCAGTTTACTTACAATAAACGCAATTTCCTAAGCTAATCCGGCCTCCCAACACCTCAAAACTCATATCCGAATCCCCGAGATAATTCCCTAGGTTCATGATATCATATAACATGTTTTTGAATGTGCTTAGACATTTACTTAGGGTATTAGACTTGTTAAGAGTGTCTAAGTAAATTTAAGAAATTGCATATTTTTATGTTGTCATAGTACTTAATGCGATGGGTAATTTGATTAGCGCGCTAGTGGCCTCATTAGCGCACAACCAAATTTCTTTAGTGCGCTAGCTGATCTACCTAGCGCGCTATGTGCAAGAAAACCCAGATTCTGCAATTAGAATTTTGAGTTTTCTCCATATATAAGCTACACCAATGCCTTAAGAACTCCCATACACTCCTCAAGAGGCCCAAGACATCAACAACAACATAAAAACAACTATACATATCATCAAATTCATGAATTCATCAAATTGAGCTAAGTTTATGGTGTAAATGAAGTTATCTAGTTTTTGTACACCTAGCTTGATCAACACCTCACTACCACTAATTTCTCCTTTAAATCTTGCTGATTTCTTCTTCTACAGTAGCACCTCTTCTTCAGCAAGCTTTGAAATGAAAATGGGTTTGATTTGCATAAGTTGATCTTATCCAACCTTATATATTAAGATGGATTGATTAATAGCCATTGATTTTAATGTATATACGTATCTCGAGACTTATCTAACAACTCGCAACTTGAGACATTTTTCACTTACTCTCCACTAATTGAATCCAAATAACACCAATTTATAACTCAATTTGTCTTTAGATGTGTCAACACGTATCTCGAGGATCTTCACATGGCTATTATTTTAAATTTCTAATTTAAGTTACATTTAATATATAAATAATTATAGCCACATTAAAATCACTATTTAAGTTACATTAAACATAATAAACTTACCACATCACTCTCTACCCCAATCCCACGCCAGCACGTATCTTGACGCGCGCCAAACTCATCAATAAAATAAAATTTCAAAACCAACTATTTTGTAGAATAATGGCAAAGTCAATCCCACAGAGATTGGTAGTCTTTCTTAGGTTAAAAATAACAAAAAGGAAAAATCTGGGGTTTTAAATAAATAATTTAATAATTTAACTAACTAAACTAACTAAACTAAGTAAATAAAATAATAAAAATAACTTTCAAATAATTTCTAAAAAACACCTAGGTCTACAGTTCCACAAATCATAATCAAGATTCAATGGCAATTATGGTCTTCAATCTTTCTCAAAAAGTCATTAATTTATATTCTCCTAGATTAGCTATAGAAAATTGACATCCGCCGAAATTCCTTGTTCCCCTGATCTCGATAGTCTGGACGTCGGCCACTAACTACTTCCCTAATCAATGTATAACCCTAGACATCCGCTAATCAGGTTTAACATACTAATCGCATTAATATGAATATGTGGGAACACTAATCCTAAATAATTGAATCGCATCCGCTCCCAGTTTAACCTAGATTCAATTGTTGCACACTCAAGAACCGAAAGGGTTTTACAGCAAATGGTTTAGTGTTCGTCATTTTATTGGTCCAAAAGCACAATTACACAGATACTAATTATCCAAATAATTATAGATTGCCCCTAAAAGCATGTATTGGCCGTATACACACCCTAGATCTAAACCATATTCATTAAAATCAACAACAATGAAATAGGATAATTTAAACTAAATTAAATAATAAAATAAAAGATCTCACTTAATATGTCATGAATCCATAATCCCGACATGTTTCCCTTCCGGCCTAGGCAAGGAGTTGATTAGCCAAACATGGCCGTCCAATAAAGTTGATGCTAAAAATATAATAGTCGGTGTTCTTTTTTTTAATAAAACATAAGGTTCCTAATATAGAAAACTACTAAAAATTGGTCCCGAGAGATGAGAGAAGCTAATTTTGTGGAATCTTTATTGACACGTGCGCCGAGGCACATCCCATGGCTGTTTTTGGCTTAAAATCACGCTATGTCCACGTTTTGCAGCGCGATTGGTGCGTTTTCTGTTGTGCGCTGACGTGGCATCGTCTGATTGGAGAAGACCGTTGTTATGACGTTGTTGTAAGGTGTGCGAGCGACACGTGTCACGCCAGAAGGCGTGAATGAGTCGCACGAACTCGGTGAAGATCTGGGAGACCGCACAGCGCGGATCCCGAGGTGTGTCTGATGGAGGCTGAAGCGAGGAGAAGATTGTTGTTTGGGATGTTGTGTAATGTGATGGTGAAGTGGCAACGTCTCATTGGTGGAAAGCTGGTGGAATGACATAGGAGAGCGTGGAGGACCAATAAGTGAGAGACACGTGGCGCTGGTCTGAAGAGAAAATCGCAGGAAATGACGTGCTTATCCAATGGCAAAGCGACATGTGGTGGCCTGTTGGGTTTGTTGTCTCCTATTATGCCCGCCGTGTAGCACGTAACTCGAGGCAAATAGTCTGGCGTCCGATCAATGCATGTAAATACTCCATTTTGAGTATTTTTTTCGCCATAATTCAACCGCGCACTCCGTTTCACCTTAAAATGACCAATAAATATAATTAAATATATATTTTAGAGACTTTCTATATTTAAATATATTAATATAAAGTACTAAATATATATAAATATTGACTTATCAAATACCCCAAACTTAAGACTTTGCACGTCTTGAGCAAATGTGTAGATGACAACACAAACTAAACTAGACTCCTAATATAAATATGCAATGACCTAATTTATCATATACCCCACTCAAATTCATGGAGTTCATTTGGTTTACATAGTCACCAAGTTAACAAGTCACTCAAGAAATTTCGGAGTTATGATATGTCAAGACTCGCAACCCAAACACAATTAAGATCACACTTTCAAGACATAGATTCAGTCAAAATAAAGGTCATCAACTACTCACGAGTTTTCTTGGTCTATACATTCAAATACGCAAGTTTAAAATCTCACTTAATCTCGTGAAAGCACTCGAACTAAATCTTTTATTTGAGGAGTTTCACAACTTCCGCCTTTATTCAATATTTATCCTCTATTTTTTCTCATTTTTTCTTCTTTTTTTTCAACAAATACGGTCCCTGCTCTATTTCCTATGGACCGCTTTTCTCACTTTTTCCCACAACAAGTTTCCATGCTCCATTTCCTATGGAAACCTGTGGGACTCTCTACATTAAGAAAACTTATGTTAGCCCTTCTCACTTCCACTATAATCAAGCAACTCCCCCAATGTGGGTTAAAATACTACCACTTGCATAAGTCTAACCGTCTGCTCATTTTTGTTATCTAGCACAAAGTCCAACCATCAACTAAGTCCCTAATCATGAAATCATAAAGATGCTAGGTACGGGCTTGATTAAGTGTTTCTCCTACTTTTTCCAAAGTTTCAAGTCAAAAAGGCAACCATAATGTACTCATCCACAATTAAAGGCATGAACAAAGTTTCGGGTGACTCTATATGCAATAAAAAATAAAAAAAAAAACTATACTAAATACATGCATAAAAGTGTATCATATCCTAATGAAATGAGATATAAATATGAAAGGACAAGAAATGAAAGAAATGGAAGAAATGATATAAAACACCACAATTACCATCCATCAATCGCATATAACCGTATAAAAAAATAAACGATCTCACCTACGGTCTTTCACAAAGAATCCATCCTACTCAATCCACAATCCCTAAAATACCCCCAAACTTATTCCGAACCTTGTCCTCAAGGTTCAAAACAAGTCAAGGAATCCATCCAACAAAAAGAAAAAGAATAGAACATGGAGAAAGAATAAGAAGATGATACAAATGCATGCATAACAAAAAGTCTCTAAAAACTAATGAACGCACAAAATATCTCATGTGTAGGTGACTAAGGAAACTATAAAAGAATAATCATAACAAGAGCAAGAACTAGTAAACATAAGATTTAACTGAAAAAATTCATATCAAATCTTGCGAGCCCGAAGTCTTTCAACTAAGGGTGAAATCAATAAGATGATGGGATGAAGTCTAGGGTTTATGATCTACTCAAAGACCCACCACTAATGCGGCGACTTAAGTTGGGTATATCCCAACCAAGTCTCAAAACACTTAAAATCCTATAAACATGTTAATTCCAAAAAACGCTCAAATTATGCTAAAAAAAATATAATCCATAGTCAAACCTACAAAACTCAGCGGTGCTCCAATCTTCCAATGAACGTCAAACAAAACATATCACCTCTAAAAATAAAGAGACCAAATTAGAGTGTTATAAAACATAATAAAAAAAACTAAAACTAAACTAAAACTGAAATAAATGCAAAAAATAAAAAAAATGAAGTTGGCTGCCTCCCAACGAGCCGCCTTTCTTTCAAGTATTTAGCTAGACTTGGCGTGATTGATCACGTGATGCCCTCTACCTTAGATATGTCAATAACGAATGGCTCATCTACGTATTTGGGCAATGAAGCATGCATGCCCTCTTTCAGATTTAGGAGCTCATTCGGGACTTCCAACACGAAAGAATATGTAGCATCAGGATCGTCTAACACAAAGGTGTCGGCAATGTAGAAGATCTGCGAACGCTCCTTTACATCCACCCCCTTATAAGGTGTACCAAATGTGCATGGGGGGGTGGGTGGTTGCACCAACACCAGAGGTTGGTCTTCCTCGCTCTCTATCTGCGGCTTCTCCGACTTGTCTGAAATGACATCAATTTTCATCTCATTTTCCCCTTCATTTAGTGCAATGACAATTTATGGCTCAATTTGAAAGACTTCACGTCCTTTCGATGTTTCTCTCAAATAGTCCTCCATCTGTGTAACCTCACATCCTCCTCTGGGTTAAAACTTGTTGTGTACTACACAACTCTTCCTCGTCAATCATATTCTGAAGCCTGGTATTATATTGAATAAATTGAGTTTCCAAGTCCTTTAAGCCTGGAATCTCAAAATCAATTTCTCGAAGCTCTTTAAAAAGCCATTGAAACTGTTGCTGATTATCTATCAATTGCTTCATCATATCTTCCAAGGAGGTGCTTTGATGAAGCTGTTGATTTCCTTCATGCTGAGGAATCTGTGGGTTTGACATGAGCCCAAAGAAGTCGGGTTGTGGCGATGCATAGCTATAATAGTGATAATTCTCATATTATGGATAATATGGACAGTCATTTGCGGAATGAGAATAGTCTCCACAAATTTCGCAAACCTCGACCTGTTGCACAAAAGAATGCATGTTAGAAAATTGATATCCATTATGTGACATACCTACCCCATTCACATTATAATAATGTGAGTCTTCGAATCGACCATAATTATGGGGGTAGAAGGAGTCCATCGCTCATGCATACATGTTAATAGCAAAGGACTAGATAGGCAAAATAAGAATAAAAATAAAAATAAAAAACCAATGAAAGAAAAATACCAATCCCCGGCAACGGCGCCAAAAATTGACGCGCGCCGAACGCGTCAATAAAAAAAATCCGAAACCAACTATTTTGTAGAATAGTGGCAAAGGGTCGATCCCACAAAGATTGGTAGTCTTTCTTAGGTTAAAAATAACAAAAGGGAAAATCGGGGGTTTTAAATAAATAATTTAATAATTTAACTAACTAAACTAAATAAATAAAATAATAAAAATAACTTTCAAATAGTTTCAAGAAAACACCTAGGTCTACAGTTCCACAAATCAGAATCAGGATTCAATGGCAATCATGGTCTTCAATCTTTCCCAAAAAGTCATTAGTTTATATTCTCCTAGTGTTCCCCTAATCTCGATAGTCAGGACGTCCGTCACTAACTACTTCCCTAATCAATATATAACCCTAGACATCCGTCAATCAGGTTTAACACACTAACCGCAATAATATGGATATGTGGGAACACTAATCATAAATAATCGAATCGCGTCCGCTCCCATTTAACCTAGATTCAATTGTTGCACATTCAAGAACCGAAAGGGTTTTATAGCAAACGGGTGAGTGTTCATCACTTTATTGGTCCAAAAGCACAATTACACAGATATTAATAGTCCAAATAACTACAAATAACTATAGGTTGTCCCCCTAAAAGGATGTATCGGCAGCATACACACCCTAGATCTAAATCATATTCATTAAAAGCAACAACAATGAAATAAGAGAATTTAAACTAAATTAAATAATAAAATAAAAGATCTCACATAATATGCCATGAATCCATAATCTCGACTTGTTTCCCCTTCGAACTAGGCAAAGAGTTGATTAGCCGAACATGGCCATCCAAGAAAGTCGATGCTAAAAATATAATAGTTGGTGTTCTTTTTTTTTTTTAATAAAACATAAGGTTCCTAATATATAAAACTACTAAAAATTGGTCCCGAGAGGTGAGAAAAACTAATTTTGTGGAATCTTTATTTACACGTGCGTCGAGGCACATCTCATGGCTGTTTTGGGCTTGAAATCACGTTTTGTCCACGTGTCGCAGCGTGATTGCTACATTTTCTACTGTGCGCTGACGTGGCGTCGTGTGATTGGAGAATACCGCTGTTACGACATTGTTGTGAGGTGTGCGAGTGACACGTGTCACACAATAAGGCGTGAATGAGTCACATAAATTCGGCAAAAATCTGGGAGACCACACATTGCGGATCCCGAGGCGTGTCTTATGGAGGCTGAAGCGAAGAGAAGATTGCTGGTTTGGACGTTCTATAATGTGATGGTGACGTGGCAACGTCAAATTTGTGGAAAGCTGGTGGAATAACGTGGGAGAGCGTGGAGGACCAATAGGTGAGCGACGCGTGGCGTTGGTGTGAAGAGAAAATTGCAGGAAATTATGTGCTTATCCAAGGGCAAAGCGACATGTGGCGGCCTACTGGGTCGCTATCTCCTATTATGCCCGCCACGCAGCACGTAATTCAAGGCAAATAGTCCGTCGTCTGATCAATGCATGTAAATACTTCATTTTGAATATTTTTTCGCCATAAATTCAATCACGCACTTCGTTTCACCTGAAAATGACTAATAAATATAATTAAATATATATTTTAGAGACTTTCTATATTTAAATATATTAATATAAAATACTAAATATATATATAAATATTGACTTATCATATCTCGAGGTGCGTCTCCACTCATGTCTCGACACCTAAACACAAGTAGGAGTGACTTAGTAGTCTACACATATACAATACACTAGGCATACACCACAATAAATATAACATATATCTCGGCCACATTGCTTCGGTCTTGGCACGTATCTCGATGTAGGCCCATGTCACGGGTCATTGATCCTGATTAAGAAATTAAACTCGGATTTAGAAACTTGGGCCATTACACTTCCGCTAATTTTATTAAGTCTTTTCTCACAACCCAAATAATTAATACACGTTTAATTCTTTAAGCAGGACCAAATTACCCGTGATGTGGGACCCGCAGCGATATACGTGTCACTACCGAGGCACGGTGGTCGAGGTAAATGTTATATTTGTGTGTTGTATGCCTAGTGTATTGTATATGTGTAGACTACTAAGTCAATTCTACGAGATATGCAGATCGGGACGAGCGGGGACTTACCTCGTGTTGCGTGCCGATGTGGGCCCGAGGTAGTAGCTCATGGGGTAAGCGTAATTAAATAATTTACATGTGCACTACACATGTGACTTTAAATTGTGCACTACACATGTGACTTTAATGTGGTCACATAAGGATTTATATTAATGGGCTTAAAGTAGAGAAATCAAATGGGACTCACTAGATATACATCTAGACACACAAACACCCATATCTATGCAAGTGTGTTAAGGTTTTGAGTCACTCGTATGTGACTTGAGGGACAAGTGTGGTGTTGAAGACCACTTGATGTGCCTCGAGATACGTGTGTATTTTGAGATAAGTGGCTCACATTCTAGCCAACCCAAACCATATAAATTGGTCAAATTAACCTCAAAGTCCAAACTTATCTCATTATCTCTCAATCCAAATCGATGTGAAGGAGAGGAGAGAAACCGAAGAGAGGAAGAACGAGAAGAGAGAGAGAGACCGAGCTCGAAGAAGTGGAACGCAAGGTGAGTTGATTGTCGTTGTTGTTGTGTGGTTTGTTGTTGTTTAATTCGGTTGTTGTTGTTGTTGGTTGGAGATGATGGAGGCTCGGACGAACTGCTTGTGCAGTTCGTCGGAGGAGGGAGACGACTCAGGGGAGTCGTCTCCCGCTCTTAAATCGATTTGGGGTTGGATCTCCAACCCCATATCGCATAAAAAAAACAGAGCACGAAGTGCCCTGTATGTCGAGAGGAGGAAGATGATGACCCTGAACCGGGCCGGTTACGCTCGGGTGAGCCAAACCTGGTTCGGCCCGGTTCGGGACCAAAAAAAAACAAAACAGAAGAGGAGAAGATGGGTTAGGTGAACCGGGCCGGTTCGAAACCGGTTCGGCCCGGTTCAACCCAACCCATATATTTTATATATATAAAAAAAAGAGAAAAATGGAGGAAAATTGGGAAAAATTCCCGAAAAATTTGGAGAAATTTTGAAAAATTATATTTCGACAAAATAAATAGAAATTGATAAATTTCTAAGAAAAGTAAAATATTCGAAATTTCGAACGAGACTTTTACGGGGTTTTTACCTCGAAAAGCGCGAAATTGGGAAATTGGTCTCGAATTCGATTTCTACCAATTTAGGAATTTTAAATAATTAATCTTGAATCTAAATTGATAAATTGTCAAACGTTAGGATCGTAAAGGAGCTATTACGGGGTGTTGGGTGCGTACGGTGACGCGACGAGAAGCCGGATAGCTTAGGAATTGTTGTGTATGTAAGTAAACTGAGTGAGACATTTATTTACATTTCATTCCATTTATTTATTCATTCTCAGTTATTCGAACCGAATTTACCTTTGAGATCCATATGCTATGCCTTGTTTATTTCTCATTTTATGACGTTGCTCATAGCATACTCTGTTGTTTATATACTATCATTGATTCTAATTCCTATACTTTGCCATGTTGATTGTTGTGTTTGGAAGTCAGTGATATAGCATGCTATTAGGTTAGTTTGTTTATTTTGACTCTAATCATTTGTGCATTAGTATGCAGTTACATCTCTTGGATTCTATTACCGAGTCATTATTGAAAGTGAAAGTGGTTCTCGTGGTTAGGGTCATTTGATGATAGAAATTTAGCTTTCATACGGGGTCACTAGACTTTTTGGGATGTTAGAGAATTTCTCCACTACCTTGCATGACACACGTGGTAACGTGCCTCGAACGGGGTAATCGGACATCGGGGTTTGTTGGCGCAAGAATAACTTGGGTGAGCATGACGAGTTTTAAAACTCAGGTATGTTAGTAAGTATACATTCTGGTGACGACTAATTCACTTGGAATATAAAAGGCGTAATCGTAAGTACGACATTTTGAAATTATGATCTATAGCTCAATTTGTAATGAAATGATATAGAGCAGAGCTCAAATTGTAGTGGAAAGGCTGATGTGATGAAGATCACGGCCGATGTGATGAAGATCACGGCCGACCGACCCTAATCCATTACTACTTAGTCTTGAGTCAGTTTCATATTTGGTTAACTCAAGTATTTCTTTGCGTGATGTTTCTTTCAGCATAGTTGCTAATTAAATTATGTCATTTGATACTTGTTGCCTGTTTGGGAATGTGGATCAATGTCTCTCAATATTACTTAAATAATTTCATGTACTCACCGTCTAGTTTGTGACGGTGGGTGCAGATCAGTCAAGTAGCAGACCCGGCAAGGAGAAGATTGGCAACCACCTATGAGCCGGTGGAGGACTATTACGACATATTTTTGTACGTTTTGTATTCTTTTGTAATACATTTTATATGTACATGATATTTTTACTTTTGGGTTGAGTGATAGGAACATCTGACTAGACACATGTTATATATATCCACTTTTGTTTATATATGCATGTGATCTCTATTTCCTGGTTTTTCCACAATAAGTTAGGCCTTAGGTTATAATTTCCACCACTAACTTAAGAAGACTTCCGCTGAATAACTTGTTAGTTTAAAAAATTTAAATTAGCTCTGATTTGTTAGATATTGTGATAGTGAGGCCACATTGGCAAGGGCTTATAGCCAAATGTACAATGGTAAATCCAGACATATTGGACTGAGACACAGTTGTGTCAGAGAATTGATAACAAGAGGAGTTATCACGATTGACTATGTGAGATCTAGTCAAAACTTGGCTGATCCCCTTACTAAAGGATTGCCAAGAGACTTGGTGAATAAAACATCAAGGGGGATGGGTCTCAAGCCCATGAATCACAGGTCACCAATAGTGGATACTCAACTCGACGCCTAACATTACGTTAAGTCTTGAGTTCAATGCAGTCAAATTCATTATAAGAGTGACTGTGAGCAGTAAATTTTAATAACCATCCCAAGGTTGTTAGTGCTGGTACCTGCATGTAAAGAGATGAGGTTGAGATGATCTCTTAATAGTCTTCTAAAGGTGCTTAAATTGCGGGGGTACTAGAATGGAGACTACCTATGTGGATGTGAAGTGCGGCCGCTTCAAGGAGTTTAAGGGCTTGGCTCCAAAGACATTCACGAGAAGATACGGGACACAAGGCCAATGTTGAATGTGTCAGGATATTTATGGCTATTTGCTGGTGTAAGTTATATGCGTGATATGTTTATGCTACATATCGAATAGAATCATTGGTTCAAAGTTTATCTACCATGTAATTCTGATATGATGTAATGAACTTTTCACAAATTAGTGGTTCAAATCGCAAGATACCATTATTTATGCATATAATGTTTGAGATTTCGTGGATTGAATGATCTGATTATTTTGAAAATGGCGGGGGATTGTTGAACATTTTCAAAATAAATGTTTAATCCAACATTGGTTAGGAACTTTAAGTTTAAAGAGTATATATGTACTCTTGCACCACAGTGTGCGTAAAATAAAATACAAGTGTTATGCAAGGTGAGCCGCGCATTTTAGGCGCTTTTATAGGCGCACTTAGCACTTGGCACGAGGCACGTGCGTGTGTGTGTATATGTGTACAAGCTAACCATGGGTAAAAGTTTTTACCATTTATTTTTTACCATTTTCGAGATTAAATGGGTAGTTAATAGAGTGGCTGAGTGGGTGCAGTTGAAACAGCTCTCCATTACTCCATTACTGCTCCACTACTCCATTGCATCAATGCTTGACTGCTCCATTACTCCATTGCATCAATGCTTGACTGTTCCACTACTCCACTACCCCGTTTTCACTCTAACTGGTCATGACCAGTGCTCTATAAAAGGAGAGGTTTGGGGAGGAAGAAATTATCTCGAAATTCACCAGCAACTGCTTTCTTGTTTTTCATCTTTCACTACTGCAAAGTGAAAGGTGGGTTTACTTCATCGTATCCTTTAGGATATTTGCTGACTCTTGTAGTATAGAGAGCAAAATTTCCTTTAGGAAAGTGGCAGTGTTACACGCTTTGAAGTCATTGCAAGTCCCTCTGGTCTAACAAAATCGCAATAACTACAACGAAAAGGCGTGTTAAGAAGTTAATATTACATTTTCAGCAATCTATTCCAAGTCCTAAACACTTTACTTGTCCTTGTCCATTTAGTTGGATGTTCATGGTCTATGGCAACAGACCATGAAATCATGTTGATATACTAATAGAAAATTTTGCATTCATGTTGATAACTCTCCTTCAAATTATTATGAGGAATTTCGCTTATAATATTTACTATAGATACTTTAATTAGTATTGTAGTGGCAAATATTAACATTATAACTTTGACAGAAAATTTGTTAAGTTTATGAGAATCACAATCTTGTTTGCTCTATTATAATTCCAAAACCTATCAACCATGAGTGCAAGCTAAATTATGTAAACATTCAGCCGAAAGGCAACAAGGGACTGAGTCTTCAAGTTCGAAAAATAGATCAAGGTGTCTAACAAACACCATTTCTTTAGAGGTATAAAACATGAACTCAATACCAAGCAAACTAGTCCTAAAATATAATAACAAAGTCCAAGGACCCTATTGAAATTTGAAACTAATTTTCAGGGCACACTCAACTTATGCCGTACACAATCTAATCATGTCTTAGAATGCAGGACTATTGTACTTATGAACTTCATTTAATTCCAAAACAAATTAAGGTGGTTTTTGCAAATTCCACGTAACTTATAAACTGATAATTGAGCTAGTTGAGTATCAAACATGATGTATGTTATCTATATTTAGTCGATAAAATATATGTATTTAATACTCTTGATTTCTTACATCATACTACTCTCTCTTATCTGAATGCAAGTTCATGGTGATCAGTTTAGCTAAAAGTTTAAATTTCAAATACCAAAATCTACTTATATCTTTATTTCTTAGAACTGTAGATAGCAGTTAATATGTATGCATATATAATGCGTAGCTTATTACTAGTTTTAATATCATTGGTTAAAATTGGTCAATATCCGTATGAATACCTGTATATTGCATATTGTTTCCTCCATTATAAAGGTTCAAAATGAATATGAAAGAATGGAATGTGATGCATATTTCGCGGGAAATTAACCAATGATTGGCCAGCAGCCTATTGATTCTTGGGGTTCGATGGTCATCTTTTCACCTTTAGACACTCATGTATGATTTGGCCAACTCATAGCTAAAGACGAGAGGGATAGTGTACTCTAGAGATTTCTAATCTGTTTCTCAGATTTGAGTTTCTTCAAGTGTCTTCTGTCTTGAAATCTGTTCACCATGACGCTTTAATGAAATTCTGAGCAATCAAATGGTACCTCAAGTGACCACCTATGGATGAGTTTGAGCCGTTGAGGGTTCCAGTCTTCCCATGTGCAAGTCTGGAAGGTAATATACGTCGGTTTTTTATACAAAAAAGAAAAAAAAATTCTCATTTTCCATCCGAAAGAAAAAGTTAGAACCTAATTAGGTTATGGATCTAAATGCCATGATAACATTTCAAAGTGATTTAGTGGAACTCAATGCGACTTTTGCTGTTCTAGCATAGCATAGTTCACCACTAAAATTCAAAATGTAAAATGCCAGGGGACAAAATTGGCATTGGTGTCAATGAAGCATATTTCTTGTTTTCTGTTTTGTCTTTGCATTCATGCCAATTGCCAAGGTTACTAAAAGTTGAGATACTTGCATTTACCTAGTACTATTGAAATCCCCTCACCTAACAAGTTTTCAAGTTTCATGCCCATCACTTTCGAAAAAGCAACAGTAAATTTAACTCCATTGTCTTATGTGAATCCGATCATGTGAATTCTCATTAAAAAATAAATTCAAGAGATTCGTTCCAAGTCACAATCAGGAAAACAATAAAATAAGATTGTTTCTTTGAGAATACCTACTACAATAGCTTTATCAATTCATCCTTCCTACTAGGCTCTTCCCTTCTCCCACACTGCCACACACATCAACCGGTGATCATGGAGTTCCTTCAACCTCTCTCTTTGCCTTCAATCCTCACTTTCCTCTTCTTCTTCATGTTGGCAGCTATGTTCTTGATGAATCAACAAAAACTCAGAATAAGGACAGTCGGCCCAAAAGTAAAACTCCCACCAGGACCATGGAAGCTCCCTCTAATAGGCAGTCTGCATCATCTTAAGGGGACACCACATCACACACTGAGAAATCTAGCCAAAAAACATGGACCTATCATGCATTTGCAACTTGGTGAGATTACTACAGTAGTCATTTCCTCAGCAGAGTTTGCTCAAGAGGTGTTGAAGACACATGACCTTTTGTTTCTTGATAGGCCTCAATTCCTATCTATAAAGGTTGCCACCTATGACTGCAAAAATATGGCTTTTGCGCCTTATGGTGACTACTGGAGAGAGCTCAGAAAGATATGCACTATGCAGCTTTTGAGCTCGAAACGCGTCAAGTCTTTTCAATCACTGAGAGAAGAAGAGGTCTCAAAGCTTATTAGGAAAATTTCTACAAAGGCTGGATCACCTTTCAATGTGAGTGAGAGTGTGCTTTCGGCGACAAATGATGTAACTTCAAGTGCTGCTTTTGGGAAGAAATGCAAAGATAAAGAAAAATTTCTAGCAGCTACACACGAAATGGTTCAACAGGGAAGTGGTGGGTTTCAAGTTTTTGATTTGTTTCCCAGCCTGGAAGTTCTTTCTGAGATAACTGGAGTTAAGCCAAAATTTGAGAAGTTACATAGAATACATGATGCAGTCCTTGATGATATAATTAGAGAACACATACAGAACAAGGAAAAGTTGGTGAATGAAAGGAGTGTCGAATTTGAAGAAGACCTTGTTGATGTGCTTCTAAGCCTTCAAGAGGGCACAGAACTAGCAACTCCAATCACAAAGGAAAACATTAAAGCTGTTATCTTGGTGAGTATTAGAATTGTGTACATAGCTTCTATAGTGCCTTATTTCATTGTTTGATCTGCTTGTATTGAGTTTTTGTTATCATCTAATTATCAAATTTCAACTTGATCATACTCAACTAAGAGAAAGCTATTTAATTTTGGTAAATACCCTTTCGGGCGCTACTTAAGTGCTCTACCACTTCTATGACCCTGATGCACCTAACTTGCCATTTTGTTTGGGGGCTGCTATCGAGCATTATACGGATATATTAAGGCCTATATCAATAAGTTGTAGATTTTCTTAGGCTTTTCCATGAAAGCATCTAAAAAACAACTTATTTTCGTTTTTGGAGTTGCAAGATTTCTAGTTCAGTTAAGTCTTGTACATTAGGGAATTTTGTTAGTAGGGACTACTTAAGTTTTGTGTGTTTTCTTTTAATTAATGTTTTTTTTTACAATATCCTAGCTAGATTTGGATCAGGTCTAACGGACCTTAAGTCAGATTATGTATTGCCAATTCGAATTGTTTTGATAATGTTCGTTAATTATTAATTGGTTTAGTTTAGGCAATTGTAATTCGGGTTTGAATTTACTTCGCCAGCTGCTTTTGACATTACATGTTGAATGTACTTCACCTAGCAATTTATATTATATGCTCAAAAGTATTCTTAATTAACAGAGTTGTTTCACAATTTTTCAGGATATATTCGTTGCTGGAACTGAGACTTCATCAGCTACAGTTGAATGGTCGATGGCAGAAATGATGAGAAACCAACAAGTTCTAAAGAAGGCACAAACAGAAGTTAGAAGTGCACTGCAAGGAAATACAACATTCAATGAGGCAGATATTCAAGAACTTACTTACTTGAAGTCTGTCATCAAGGAGACTTTAAGGCTGCACCCTCCTCTCCCACTATCAGTGCCAAGAAAGTGCAGAGAAACATGTGAGATTGGTGGATATGCGATTTCCAAAGGAACCCAAGTCATCATCAATGCTTGGGCAATTGGGAGAGACCCGGAAATCTGGACTGATTCTGAGAGCTTTGTACCGGAGAGGTTTGATGGTATCTCTGCTGATTTTAATGGGAACAACTTTGGATTCATTCCATTTGGTGCTGGTAGGAGAAGATGTCCTGGAATTCTCTTTGGTGTGACCAATATTGAGCTAATGCTTGCTCACTTACTTTATCACTTTGATTGGGAACTCCCTTATGGGGTCAAACCTGAAGAACTTGACATGAAAGAGTCATTTGGTAACACAGTTAGAAGACAAAATGATCTCTACTTGGTTCCTGCACCATATAGCCCTCCTCTTAAAAAGTGAAGCAGAACATGAAGAATATCTATTGGTCAATAAAAGTTATCTCTTCCTTCTCCTCTTGATTCCTAAATCATACGGATTTTTTATTTGAACTTCAAGTGCATGGTTGTCAGTTTAGGCAAAAGTTTAAATTTCAATAATCCCAGCTTTCTTTACTGATAGTTAGATTCTTTGTAGTTTATATGCAAGTCTTTGAAAGGATTACTGTTGTTGATATTTATCAGTAACGATATTGTTCTCAACTTAATCACCTTTCAATTTATAGGTGTGGGGTTTTAAAATAATTTTATATCTAATAATGAAATTAAATAATATAAAATCATGTGTAATTATTAGTTAAGAAAATTAAAATTTGGTGTAGTTAATTAGTTTCTTTTGTGGACATATACTTTTTTTTTGTATCGAAGATTTATGTGTATATATATGTTTGAAATATGCCTTAGAAGCTACAGAAATTAATGCAAGCATGTATAGTGCAAACATGTGATACATGCTGCAGAATGTGACTTAGTCTAGCTTGAAGACCATGTCTTTAATTCAGTTTCTAGTTGTTGCTGTTTTGTAGGATTTTAGTTTTGACTCAGTTGTTGAGTCATGGATCCTGTTTTTTAGCAATTAGTTTAGTGACTTTCAGTTATGTTTTGACTTCTAGTTATTATTTTTGTGTATTTAAGTACGTTGTCAAGTTGAATGAAAGAATTGAGTTCTTAGTTCATGCTTAAAATTTGTCCTACCTCTTTCATACTTATAGTTTTATAACAAAGGTATCGAGCCTTCAATTCTTGAGGAATTTGTGAGTGTTTGAGCATACTACACTATCAAACAAACCCAATTTAGTTCACCAACAAACCATCAAAGCAACATGGATCCCGAAGCACCTTACAAGGCAAGCAGCTCCTCCAGTGTTTGATGATGAAGGTTATCATGCGTGGGTTGTTAGGATGGAGGCTTTTCTTGATGCAAGTGATCTGTGGTTGGTCACATTGAGGAGGACTACGACGTTCCTCCATTGCCCGAGAACCCAACACTTGCACAAATTCAAAAATCACAAAGAGAAGAGGCAAAAAGGAAGACAAAGGCAAGGGCATGTCTATTTGCTTTGTTGTATCATCATCAATCTTCACCGAAATAATGGCCCTGAAATCGCCAAGGCAATTTGGGATTTTCTCAAAGAAGAATATGAAGGTGATGAGAAAATCAAAGCAATGCAAGTGCTGAACCTCATAAAGGAGTTTGAAATGCAAGGAATGAAGGAGTCAGAGACAATCAAGGAGTACTCTGACAAGCTTCTAAGCATTGTCAACAAGGTAAGATTGCTTGGTGACGAATTTCCTGATAAAAGAATAATTCAGAAAATTCTTGTTACGGCTCTTGAAAAATATGAGGCTACAATCGCCTCATTGGAGAAATCTAAAGATCTGGCAAGGATTACCTTGCAGAGTTGTTGAATGCTTTGCAGGCCCAAGAGCAGAGAAGGTTGATGCGGCAAGAAAGCTCAATAGAAGGAGCTTTAAAGGCAAAACATCACATCAATCTCAACACAAATGGGAAGAAAAAGTATGAGAAGAAGAAGACTGTTGATGCAAATGAAGCCATTTCAACTGAAAATAGCAGCAGTAGTGGCGACCAAAAGAGAAGCTTCCCTCCTTGTCATCATTGCGGCAAGAAAGGACATCCTCCTTTCAGGTGTTGGAAAAGGCCTAACATCAAATGCAACAAATGCAATCGCATGGGACATCATGAGAGAATCTGCAAGAATGGAACTTCACAACAAAATGAAGCTAAAGTTGCAGACAAACAAGAGGAGGAAGAACAACTTTTCGTTGCAACATGTTTTGCAAGTAGTTGTTCTAGCGACAAGTTGCTCATAGATAGTGGCTGCACCAATCACATGACTTTCGATCGTGCTCTCTTTAAGGACTTAGATACATCAGTTAAATCCAAGGTAAAAATTGGCAATGGTGAGCACATCGTTGTTGAAGGAAGAGGTATCGTTGTCATCGAAAGTTTTTCAGGTACAAAAGTCATTAAATATGTATTATTTGTGCCTAATATTAACCAAAATCAGTTAAGTGTGGGGCAGCTGATTGAAAGAGGGTTTAAGGTTGTTTTTGAGAACAACCAATGCTTAATCAAAGATGCAACAGATGAAGAGGTGTTCAAGATCAAGATGAAGGGCAAGAGTTTTTCATTAGATCCATTACAAGAAGAGCAAGCAAGCGACTTACTCCTCAAATGACAACATAACCGAGATCCACAACAAAAGATTGGGTCATTTTCATCATCTTTGCAGATCTTGAATTTGCAAAGAAAAGAGCTTGCTCAAGGACTGCCCCAGCTTGAGTCAGAAATACATGCTTGCAAGGCTTGTCAATATGGCAAGCAAGCGCGTCTTCCATTTCAGAATTCTGTTTGGAGAGCAACAAAGAAGCTGCAACTTATTCACACTGATCTTGCTGGGCCTCAAAGAGCTCCTTCACTCAACGGAAGTAAATACTACATAATTTTTATTGATGACTTCTCTCGTATGTGCTGGATTTATTTTCTCAGATTCAAGTCAGAGGTTGCTGGAATCTTTTGGAGATTCAAGCAATGGATTGAAAATCAAAGCGAGAGTCCCATTCAAATGTTAAGGTCAGATAATGGCAAGGAGTTCACTTCAAATCAATTCAATCAGTCTTGTGAAGAAGCCGGCATTGATCACTACAAAATGGAGTCAGTGAGAGGAAGAACAGAACAATCTTTGAGATGGCAAGATGTATGATGCATGATAAAGATTTGCCTAAAGAGTATTGGGCTGAAGCAACAAACACCGCAGTGTTCTTATTGAATAGGTTTCCTACAAAAGCTGTGAATGGGAAGACTCCTTTTGAGGCATGGTATGGTTTCAAACCCAATTTGAAAAATCTAAAAATATTTGGTTGTTTGTGTTTTACTCACTTGCCACAGATCAAGAGGGACAAGCTAGACAAGAAGGTCAAACCAGGAATCTTTATAGGCTATAACAACACCTCAAAAGCCTATAGAGTTTTCCAGCCTCAATCCAGAAAAATACTGATCAGCAGAGATGTTGTCTTCATGGAGGCAGAAAAGTGGGATTGGAATTCAAAGAAATGAAAAAACCCTATTCACGTGCGACCTAGCGAAGATGATGTTGATGACCAACCAATCGGAGGAACTAGATCACTTGCGACATCTATGCAAGATGCAATGTTGCGGTAATGGAACCAGCTGGAGTACAAGAAGCGATGCAAGACATAAAATGGATTTCAGCTATGAAGGAAGAATTGAGTATGATTGAAAAGAATCATACATGGAAGCTTGTACCAAGGCCTTCTAACAGAAAGGTGATTGGAGTTAAATGGGTTTTCAAAACAAAACTCAATGCGGATGGTTCTGTAAACAAGCACAAAGCGAGGCTCGTCGTGAAGGGATATGCACAATTTTTATGGCGTCGATTTTTTCAGAAACGTTTGCTCCCGTGGCCAGACTTGATACCATCAGATTGCTCTTTGCGATGGCATCTCGAAGTGGCTGGAAAGTGTTTCAGCTTGATGTAAAATTTGGTTTTTTAAATGGTCTTCAACCTGATGGTTTTGTTGTGCAGGATCAAGAAGATAAAGTGTACCTATTGAAGAAAGCTTTGTATGGCCTCAAGCAGGCTCCAAGAGCTTGGTATAGTCGGATCGATGATCATTTGATCGGCTTAGGCTTTCAGAAAAGCTTAAGTGAGACCACCTTATATGCAAGAAAAGAAGGCACTAACATTACCATTGTTTCTATCTATGTTGATGATCTTTTGATCACAGGAAACACTCAGCTGCTCATTGATGAGTTTAAATCTAACATGCTCAAGGAATTTGAGATGACATAATTTAGGATTAATGACCTACTTCCTTGGTCTTGAAGTGTCTTGCAGAGAGAGGAATGAAGTTTTTGTCTTCCAAAAGAAATATGCAAAGGAGATTTTGAAGAAATTTCACATGGAGAGTTGCAAAGCTATAGACACACCAATGCAAGCCAAAGTGAAGTTATGCCAAGATGATGGGACTCCCAAAAGTGAATGAGAATCTCTATAGAAGCTTGATTGGTTGTCTCATGTACCTCACAGCTTCTAGGCCCGACATTATGCAAGTCGTAAGTCTTCTCTCCATGTTTATGCATTGTGCAAGTGAAGAGCACTTGCAAGTTTGCCAAGAGGATTGTCGATATATTAAAGGAACTGTTGATTTTGGAATTAAATATGTTAAATGTGATAATTTTCAATTTGTTGGTTTTTCTCGATAGTGATTGGGCGAGTTCAATCGATGATATGAAGAGCACGACGTTTTTGTTTCGATCTTGGATCGTGTGTGATCAATTGGTGTTCAAAGAAGCAAGAAGTTGTTGCTCAAAGCACCGCAAAAGCTGAAATTCATAGTTGCAACAAATTGTGAAAAAATGAGGCCATCTGTTGAGGAAAATCCTTCATGATTTGAGTTTGAAGCAACAAGAATCAACACAAATCTTTGTTGACAACCAAGTTGCCATTTCAATCTCTTCTAATCCAGTGTTTCATGGCAAGACAAAGCATTTCAAGATCAAGTTTTATTATCTCAGAGAAGTTCAAAATAAAGGGGAAGTTTCATTAACTTATTGCAGATCGGAAGATCAGATAGTCGATTCACCAAAGCCTTGCCTAAGATTAAATTTGAAGAACTCAGGAACAAGATGGGAGTTTGCAGCTTCAAAGGCAAGGAGGTGTGTTTGAAATATGCCTTAGAAGTTGCAGAAATTAATGCAAACATGTGATACATGCTGCAGAATGTGACTTAGTCTTGAAGACCATGTCTTTAATTCAGTTTCTAGTTGTTGTTGTTTTGTAGGATTTTAGTTTTGACTCAGTTGTTGAGTCATGGATCCTGTTTTTTAGCAATTAGTTTAGTGACTTTCAGTTATGTTTTGACTTCTAATTATTATTTTTGTATATTTAAGTACGTTGTCAAGTTGAATGAAAGAATTGAGTTCTTAGTTCATGCTTAAAATCTGTCATACCTCTTTCATATTTATAGTTTTATAACAATATAGGTTATCTGTATACAAGAAAGATAAATAATAAACATTATTTTATAATAAACATTATTTTCTTTATAAATTATCATGATATCAAATCCTTAACCGTGGGTGTTTCTGTTCAAAATCCGTCCTCTATCTGTGTAATACAACTCTCTGGTTGTGTGAACATTGTTTCACAACAACAACACATGCTTCGCCTGCAAAGCTGCTATTCTGTCCCCTGTCAGCCGCGAATCTGCTTGGCAGCCGAAGTCAACTACTCTGCACAACTGTCCTGTCCGCCTGCATGGCGCACTCTAAGTCCGCCAGCTGTTGCCCTCCTGCCCATACGCCGCCATTGTGTCATCATCCACACGCCGCCAGCGCGTCATCATCCACACGCCGTACGTCAGCCGCCACACCCCTGCCCGCTTGCACTCTTGCCATCTGCGCCAGCCTATTCGTCTCTCGTTGGTCATTTCGTCCTTAAATTTAACCGTAACTTAAATCTCATATCAGAAAATAGCTAAGGGTGTCCCTCTCATCATCGACTCAGCTCCTAGGTGAGTCCCTTTGTCCTATGATGCTGCCAACGAACTAAGACTTAGAGAGTTCCTTGTTCCTGAGAATATGTACTCTGCGGTCAACGATCTCTATCGGCCTCTCCTCGTAAGTCACGTCAAGCTGAACCCGAATATGTCCCAACTCAATAGTCGATCTCGGTCCTGCGCTAGCTAGTCTCAGCATCGAAATGTGAAATGTAGGATGAACCTCAGCTAAGTCAGCAGGTAGCTCTAATCGATACGCATCACTGCCCACTCGCTGTGCAATCTTGTATGGCCCAATAAACCTCTGCGCCAATTTCCCCTTAATATCAAACCTCTGCTGACCATTCCAAGGGGGAACCTTCAAATATATTATGTCGCCATCCTCATAACTCAGTCCCTCGTGATAACGATCCGCGTATTTCTTCTGTCTATCATGTGCGGCTCGTAACCTTTGTCGAATCTGTCTGATCTTCTCTGTGTGATCAACAACTATCTCAGGCCCAACTGTCACTGTATCTTTCGGCTCCGCCCAACAGGCAGGTGATCTACAATATACAAGCCCTGAGCATATCCTCCAAGATCTCAGATACGGCCCTGCTCCTCCAAGATCTGTCACGTCGTCATTTGGCGAAGATGATAAGCCGTACTAAACTGCAACCCGGTGCCAAACTGCTCCTGCATAGCCTCCCAAAGCTTCGATGTCAACCTGGGATCTCTATCCGATACAATGGAAACCGGCACTCCATGCAATCTAATAATCTCCCGCTCAAACAATATGCTCAGCTGAGGAAACGTATATCTCATGGAAATCGGAATGAAATGAGTCGATTTCGTCAATCTATCAATCACTACCCAAACTGCATCGTGACGCCTCGATATCTGCGGTAGTCCACTAACGAAACCCATGGTGATGTGCTCCTATTTCCACTATGGAATGAGCAATGGCTATTACAATCCACCGGGTCTCATGTGCTCAGCCTTCACTTGCTGGCAAATGTGAGAACTCTTGATGTATATGCCTACGTCAGCCTTCATCTCTGGCCACCAGAATAATCGTCTTAAATCATTGTACATCTTGGTCTGACCAGGTTGAACTGTGTAGCGAGACCGGTGTACATCTTTTAGAATCCCGTTCCGTATCTCTTAATCCGCAGGTATCCACATCCTTCATCGGTGTCTCAAACACCGATCTGTGGTCTCTGCCCAATCAGTGCACTCCGGATGCCGAGCCAGACCACTGAACCGCTCATAAAGCCCATCAGCCCTCTGACACTCGGCAACCCTCTTAATTGATACGGTCGGAACCCTCATATGACCACAAATGTGTTGTTTGGCCGTAGTGGATACCTCTGTCATGCACATAACTAATGCCGCCTGTAACAAACTATGCTCGTGTGTCATAGCTCGCAAAACAGTCTGACTGTCAATCTCACTCCGACTCAATGCGTCCGCTACAACGTTCGCCTTTCCGGGGTGGTACTCAATAGCGAAGTCGCAATCCTTCAGCAACTCCAGCCATATCCGCAGTGCATGTTCAGATCCCTCTGAGTAAAAATATAA
The DNA here is from genome assembly GCA_039657325.1 of Stephania cephalantha. NCBI lineage: Eukaryota > Viridiplantae > Streptophyta > Magnoliopsida > Ranunculales > Menispermaceae > Stephania > Stephania cephalantha. Next base: position 36,787,241 of record CM077571.1, read on the forward strand.
TGTAAACTCTGATGATCTGTATACAAGATGAACTTCTCCCCGTAGAGATAATGCCTCAAAGCCTTCAATGCAAAGACGATTGCTGCAAGCTCCAGGTCATGCACGAGGTAATTTCCCTCATGGGGTCTCAACCGTATGGAGAGATAGGCAAGTGGTTTACCATCCTGTATTAACAAGCATCGAAGACCAATGCCCAACGCATTTGTATAAACTGTCAAAGTCTTGTCCGGTTCCGGCAATGTCAATACTGTTGTGGAAGTCAACCTTTTCTTCAGCTCACAGAAGGCCTGATCACACTCCTCTGACCAATCAAACCTAACATTTTTCTTGGTTAGTCTCGTCAATGACGTTGCAATCGAAGAAAAATTATGTACAAATCGCCAGTAATATCCTGCCAGTCTGAGGAAACTGCGTATATCGGCAACAGACTCAAGCGTCCTCCAGTCAATGATAGCCCCAATCTTCTATGAGTCCACTGAGATACCCTGGTCACTGATGACATGTCCCAAAAATCTTACCGCACTCAGCCAGAAGTTACACTATCTGAACTTGGCGTACAATCTGTGCTCTCTTAGTGTAACGGCCCTAAAAATCTAACTCGTGACACGTGTCGTTTCATGGTCGTATGTGGGACCCCTTCGTCGTGATCTGGATCAAAATCGACGCGAAATAGGGTCAAGTTAAGGTTTAGATGCGGTGTTCCCGTGTTTCGGAGTGAAATGATATTTTCGTCAATTTTTGGCGAAAACGAGGTATTTTTCGGGGTTTATTTCGAACAAAAAAATCGAGGAGGTAATTAAAAAAATTGCATTCAAACGGATAAGAGAGAGAGAGAGAGAGAGAGAGAGAGAAAGAAAGAGAGAGAGAGAGAAAGAGATAGAATAAGAGAGAGAAAGAGAGAGAAAGGGCGAGGAGAGGGAAAGAAGAGGAGAGAGAGGGAAAGAGAGAGAGACGACGGATAGAGAGAGAGGGGAGCAGCGCGGCGGAGCTCCAGCAGTGGCGGGATGGCGGTTGCCGGGCGACGCGAAGGCGCGAACGGCCAGTGCAGCGGCGAGGTAGCGAGGAGATCGAAACGTTAGGGAGATCGCGAACGAGCAGCAGCGGCGGCGGCGAGGTGGCCTAAACTCCGATGCGGATGGCTGGACGGCGGTGCGGCTCTAGCAGCGGCGCCGGCGAGAGGTAGTGACGCCGGCGAGGAGGAGCGGCGGCGGCAGCGGCAGCGACGGTGAACGGCGTGGTGCAACGGCGCGGTGGAGCGTTGCCGGACCGATTGATCACCGACGAGACGCAACAACAACAGTGGACATTGGGTTGTGACGTCGACGAAGCTTGACGACGCGACGGATTGCTCGCGGAGAATGTAAGTAAACCAGCTTAGGAAATTGTACAGTCATTTCATTTTACTCTATTGCATATTGTTGTTTATTGCTTTGATAGCTATCTTTGAAATTGCTGTTGGTCGAGTGGTCCATTGGCAAGTAAGTCATGGTTACTATTTATTTGTGATATGAGCTCTTATCTGGACTTATCCGGGTCTGTTGATATCTCATAGTCGCAAGGGTTAGGGCTGGTAGGCAGTGTCTCGTCCTGAACCCGAGTTTGCTGGGTTTTTTCCGTGACTCAACGATCTTTTGGTCGGGACTCCTTGTTGTTTGGTTTTTCATATTCCGGACCCTCACTTATCGATTGATTTGTTTACAGTCTTTTTTTATTCATGCATTCCCCATTCCTTTCTTTCTATATGCATGAATTCGACTGATTTAGTTATTTCGAAATGTTGTATACATGTCCTACTGGCTTTTACTTACTTGGGCTCGTCATTCTTGTGTATGACTGAGTGCAGATCCACGGTCCAGCAAGGGGAAGGCTCCATAGCTAGGTGATTCTTTTGTTGTTTTAAAAACACTGAGATTTTGGGCATGTATATCTTGTATTTACTCCCATCTGATGATGATATACTTATGCAGAGTTCTACAATTAGGTTGTCCAACACTTTTACAGTTATTGTTGAGTTATTTTATGTATTAATTGCTTCCGCTAAATTGTAAAACTTGAAAAATATTAATAACTCAACTTAAAACTTATGAATATACTTATAATGATGGATTGGAAGGCTGACTAGGTCTGCGTTGACATTGCGAGACTGACTCGAGGGTCCACGTGGGCTTAGGCCGGGCGGGGCCCAGTTAGTGGGAAACTGAGGCCGTCACAGGTGGTATCGGAGACAGATTTAGAGAACTATATGGCTTAAGGGGATATGATACCAACGCAGTTGGTATCATAGCGAATTTAGAGAACTAGATGGTTTAAGGCAACCCAAAACCAATATAAGACACAAATTAAAAATAGAGTTAGGACACGGTTGGAACTTAGAGTGTAACCCTATGATCTTGACTTAGTGTCTTAGTTGAGAAGTGATGAGAGTTGTGGAAATTAAAATTTAGACTATATGAGCTATTTGATGTATTGTATATTATTACTATCGATAGTTATATCATGATCGAGAAATCACATTCTTTGCATATTGCGATAGCCGATCAGCCCGATATCAGTGATACCGGTCCGGGTGACGTTCAAGAGAGGTTAGATGCGATGACCCAGCTGGTCACTTCACATGGCTAGCCGGGTGGGGCCCAGTTTGTGGGAAACTGGGGCCGTCACACTTAGTGTCGTAAAAACTGCCCTGAGATGTCTCTCGTGATCCTCACGAGTCCTACTGTAGATCAAGATATCGTCGATGAACACTATGAAGAATCTGTCTATATATGGTCTTAAGACCCTGTGCATCAAATCCATGAAGATTGCTAGGGCGTTAGTCAGCCCAAACGGCATGACTGTTAACTCAAATAGCATGTATCTCGTGCTGAAAGCAGTCTTCTGGATATCCTCTTTCCTAATCCTCAACTGATTATAACCCGAGCGAAGGTCAATCTTCGAGAAAAATCTGGCACCCGCCAATTAATCGAACATATCATTTATCCTAGGAAGTGGGTAACGGTTCCTAACTGTCACTTGATTCAACTTCATATAGTCTATGCACATCCTCATCGACCCATCCTTCTTCTTCACAAACAATACTTGAGCTCCCCAAGGTAGCATATTAGGGTGAATAAAACTTTTTCCAAGGAATTCATCCAACTTTCGTCTAACCTCCTCCTGCTCCGATGGTGACATCCTATATGGTCTACTGGGCTGTGTCCCTGGTATCAATTCGATGATAAACTCGATAGCTCGTGGCGGTGGCAATCCGGGTAGGTCATCCGGAAATACATCGACAAAATCTCTCACTACTTGTACCTTCTCAATCCTGACCTCCGTCCTAATCTCCGGCTCAACTATCGCTGCAAATGCCTCCATATCCTGTGTTGTAGCTAGTCGGCCTCCAGTGATAGGTAAGTCAGTCGCAGATCCAACAGGTGCAAACTTTGGTATCCCAGGAATACGAAACTTTATCCTCTTACCATAACAATATATTCGTGCATGATAGGATGACAGCCAATCCATCCTGAGAAACGCGTCAAACTCTACGTACTCTAATACTCGAAGATCGGTTGGTAACTGATGTCCTTCAACCTCTATCATCACGTCTTTATATATCTGATTAGGGTATATCTTGTCCACAGCGGCCGTACTGAGGACAAGGTGTGTGTCTAGTGTCTGTGTATCTAACCCTAACACTCCAACAACACGTCCAGCAATAAATGATAAAGTACTACCAGATTCAAACATAACATGCATAGGTCGTCCAAAAAATATGTAACGTACCATCGACGAGCCGTCTAGTCGCTCCACCATCAGGCTTGTACTACCACGTGAGCTCTCTCTCTAGTCTGCTCTGGCTCTCGACGTGGTGACGGTGGCGTTCTGCAGTCGGCCCTAAAGTGTCCCATCTGACCACACTTGTAGCATATGCGGTTATCTTATCTCCCAGTCTGTCCATCTCCAAATCTCGGACCCCGACCCGTTCTCTCTGACATTTGTCTTGTCCCCCCTAATCTTGGCCGTGACGGTGTATCTGCGGCTGTGGCCTATGCTGATCTACTGGTCCTGATGTGATGGCATGTACCATCTGTCTCTCCTCATACTGGAACTGATCGCCCGATGATCATCCCTACGGCCCCTGTCCCGTCTATCATCCCTCCGGCCTCTATCCTGACGATCCATCTATCTCTTCGGCCTCTGATCCGACCGAGAACTTTGCCCCGTCTGTACCTCAGTACCAGTCATATGCTTGCCATCTTTCTGCAACATATATGTCTCATGTGCTAATGCTTTGTCGAAAATGTCCTACATAATAAATTCCCTAGATGATACAACAGCTGAAGCGATCTTGTCATCAACCCCTCTGGTGAAATAGTAGATCTGCAGGTGCTTCGTCCCGGCGACATCCATCGAAAACTGAAGTAAATGTCGGAACCTCTCTATGTACTGCATCAAGGTCCGGTTACCCTATCTCAGGGTCAAGAACTTCTCCCTCAGTCTCAGTCTAACCTCCATAGGTATGTACTGGTCGTAGAATAGCTCTCTAAACTCAGCCCATGTCGTCGGCTCTGGATGCGTATCCTGATACGTGGTCCACCATACTGCGGCAAGACCTCTCAAGCATGCTCCTGACAGTCGTGCCTGAACAGTCTCATCATTCCTCATCAGCTTATGGAATCGCTGATGAGATACAATCCACTTCCCCGCAGCCTCGGGGTCACCAACTTCGTAAAAGAAGTGTGGTTGAAACTTCAGAAACTCCCTCAACAGCTTCGCCTATGGAGCTAAAACGAATCCCGATGTAGTAGCAGTAGTAGTGGTAGTAGTCGTCTGACTAGTAGCCGTAGGTGGAGGCATAGGAGTCGGCGTCTCCAAGAGAACGACAACGGTTGTAGCTCTCTCCATTTGTGCACCCTTTACTACTCTCTCAACTGGTGTCTTGGGTGTAACCGGGACAACAACTATCCTCGTAGGTGCCGTAACTGCTACTGGCTCTCTAGGTGTAGCAACTGCTATAGCCAATGCTGTCAATGGAGCAGTCTGATCCTGTAGCAAACGAAACACCTGGCCATCTGCCTCTCCAGAGCCAAGAGTCGGTCCTCTATACTAGGTGCAACTGGGGAATCTCTATGTACCACTAGGCTGACCAATATCCTGAGGCGTCGTCGATTGTCCATCCATGATCTGCATCGAGAAGCGTACTCTGGATCAGTCTTGGTATATATACGTTTAATATATATATATATATATTATGGAAAAATAATATGTATATAGATTCTAACTCTACCCGCCTCACATCACTTCCCAACTAAAGTTCTAAGGCAATAACATAGGGTTTCCACAACTAAGGTTTATTTATTACGTCTTATGCTCTTTCATTGTAAATTTTCCCAAGTTCCTCAAACTCGGGCTCTGATACCAATTATGGCGGCCCCAGCCGCCCCGGGGTGATGTGTCTCCGTGTACTCCTTGCCGGCTGGCCCAACTACATGTGTCCGGCACCTGCCCGTCCTCTTTATGTCTCGTAACTAGTGTCCGCATGTGTAATATTAGATAAACTAGTAAATCATCCTTATATTCTTTGTCCCATACCAATTGTGGCGTTCTAACTGTTTCAACTGTTACCTAGTTGACAATTTATTGAGATCCTAACCATACTAATGGGTTATATTTTAATGTTAACATATTCAGCGGAAGTCTTACTTAATACCATTTAAACAAGATAATTTAGCATGATAAACATTGTTCAAAGGAAAACCTACTGTGGAAAACCCTGGAAAGTAATCTGTATATAAGCGACATCACCACAATAGGTATATATACATGTATTGTGTTATCTCGAGTCTCCCAATACCCAAAACATACAATATCAAAAATAAACACGTACAAGTAGGTCATCGACAGTGGGCAATCAGATGTAGTCGCATAGGATCCCCTTGCCACTACTGGTACTAGGATCTGCACTCAATCATCACAAAAGACAGATGACGAGTACAGTAAGTAAAATCCCAAGAAACTCCTCTGAGCATTCATATATTAAAATAAAGAAAATACAAGGAATGTTGTCAAGTAAACATGCGGAATATAAAACAGGCAACTGTAAATGGCTCATCGCATGAATAAACAACATACAAGCTAACAAATGTGTGTGCTCACTCCATAGGGACTAGACTGTACTTCGGGTCACCAAGTTCCCACCAGTGGTCGCGTCCAACTGGCCCAACACTTGGTCCCTCGCGGCGCTGGCTAAATCCGTTGAATCACCGACACGTGCACCAAGGCAAGGCCAAGTCGCCATTCACTGAGGGTCGGGTCATACGTGCTACAGTCCAGTGCCTCATGAACACACAACAAGGAAATCCGGGGGAGTAACCTCAACCCACGTCCATATATCTGAATAAAATGATGAACAACAAGGAATAATAGAAACAACATGTAAGCAGAATAAATACTCAGAGTCTTTCAGTTGGGTTTACAAACTCACACCGCTCTTTGACCTCTACGGACTCTTGTACCCGACCCGTCAAGCTCCCCGACACTGAGCTTCGGTCCACTAAGTCCCTGAAGTCCATTTTTACCAGTTTAGTTTGTTTACAAAGGTGTAGATATGTATTAGGTGGAAAATCTCTAAAACAATCCTAAATTCTTATTCTCATCTGTCATTAGCGCGCTAATCAGGTCTACCTAGCGCACTAATTTTGAGTTAGCGCGCTAAGGGGGTGTACCTAGCGCGCTAGATGGTATTAGCGCGCTAGAAATTTTAACTAGCGCGCTATTGTTCTTCGTTGCGAAGAACAACAGCACACTCAGGACGGTTAGCGCGCTAATATTTCCAATTGGCACGCTAATTGCCTTCTGGGACAAAATTCTTAATTCGAGAATTCTGTCCTAGCCCTCTCAATTAACTATTCTAGCTAGTCTATTACCCTATCCTCATAAAAAAACCTCGATCCATGAATCAGAACACTCCGAACATCAATGTACATCAATTTTCCACAAATCATGCATTTACCACCATCTCCATTAACAACCAATTTCATCAAAACTAACTAAACCATGTGATAAATTCTCCTTATATACGATCTAATGACATGAAATGCATCATATTTACATAGCAAACCAGAGGCAAAACCATTCACTAAACACACCCCAAAAATGGGTTCATTTGCAAGCTTAGAAGGTGGAGAAGGTGATTACCTAGGTTAGATCACTTGGTTTGATGCCTAGGTTATTGAATTCCCAGCTGGAAGTCTCTTCTCCCTCCTCAGATTCTTCTGGTTTTGCATGAAATGAATGTGAGTGTTTGTGATCAACACTCCACTAACTCTCATATATATATATATATATATATGTTTATGGAATCAATTGTGAGTACGTATCCCTATGCATATCTTGTGGTTCACAAATATGTTGTCTAATGCCTCCTGGTGACTCCAATAGCACACTCATCATCTAGTACCACTCACTATGCTAATCTAGATGTCTATCTCATGGCCCCTTTTATTTAATTGAAATTATAGGTTTCCATTTATTTTATTAAATGCCACATTACATTAAGCCTTATCCAACCATATGGCTAGAGTTTTATTTATCAAATTAAACCAACTCGTCGTCACACTAACCCTTGGCTACCCGTATCCGGTGCCCCGCGTCTCGACACGCATTTCGAGGTGCGCCATAGCCTATTGTTCGAGTTAATGTGATAAGCCTATGATTACATTAATCATCTCAATTTGATAACCTATGTTTACATTCATTATGCCAAATTGATAACCTTTACATGTTTATGTAAATTTATTGAGTTTTCTCTAGTGTACCGTATCTCGCCTCTCGATACCCGTGTTAGCACGCACTTCAAGGTAGCTACCAGTCACACAACCTCACACGCTCTCGTGATTCAACATACACACATGCGATGTATTTAACCAATAATTGAATAAATTGCACCGCGATTAAGCCATCCAACACACAATTAAACCAGTGTACCTAGGTCGACGTGTGTCCTAGCCTACCTGCGGCGTCCACGTGGATCTGAGCTGGCGTTCATGTCTGCAATTTCGAGATAATAACGACATTAATAAAATGGGTCGTTACACCTGTCATCAAAGAATCTATCACTTCTAATGCTCTTGTTCTTGCTCCTATTCCCCATCGTCGTTCTAAACGGGTAACTGAGCATCCCCCTTACCTCAAGGATTATCATTATTTCTATGCTATTTCTTCTTTACATGAGCCTTCCTCGTATCAAAGGCTAGTTTTGACCCTCTTTGGTAGTATGCAATGTCAAAAGAATTGTGTGCATTAGAGAAGACTCATACTTGGGACCTAGTAGATTTCCCCTATAGCAAGACTTCTATTAGAAGAAAATGGATTTACAAGATAAAAACTTGCTCTGATGGCTCTATTAAGTAGTATAAGGCTCGTCTGGTTGCCAAAGGCTACACACAGGAATACAACATTGACTATGAAGAGACATTTGCTTCTGTGGCCCACTTGACTTCTGTTCAAAGTTTGTTAGCCATAGCAGCTGTCAGACATTCGCCTTTATTCCAAATGGATGTTAAAAATGCTTTTCTTAATGGAGATCTTGCAGAAGAAGTTTACATGTGCCCACCCCTGGATATTCTCATTCTCCAAAGTAAGTTTGTCTTCTTCGTTATACATTGTATGGGCTTAAACAACCTTCCCGTGCTTAGTTTGCCAAGTTCAGTTCCACTATTACACAGTTTGGCTTTCAGTTGAGTCCTCACGATTCTACCTTGTTTACTCGACGAACTGACAAAGGCATGGTTATTCTCCTGCTTTATGTTGATGACATGATCATCATCAGGGACGAATCAATTGAGATATCTAACTTACAACAATATCTCAAAAGTCACTTTGAAATGAAGGATTTGGGTCTCTTGAGCTACTTTCTTGGTCTTGAAGTTGCTTCTACTTCTGATGGATATTGTCTTTCATAAGCGAAATATGCATCTGATTTGATCTCTCGATCTGTGATTACAGATACTATTGTTGCACCCATTCCATTGGATATAAGTGTCAAGCTGATTCCATCAGATGGTACACTTCTTTCAGATCATACCCAATGTCGCCAGCTTGTGGGTAGTTTGGTTTATCTTACTGTTAGTTATCTAGACATTTCCTACGCTGTTCATATCGTTAGTCAGTTCATGTCGGCTCCCCGTACTGCTCACTTTACTGTTGTTCTTTGCATATTTCAATATGTGAAAGACATTTTATTCCATGGTCTCTACTTCTCTGTAGACTCCATTAGTATTATTTGGTTACTCAGATGCAGATTGTGTCGGTGATCCGACCGATCGATGATTTACTACTGGTTATTGTTTCTTCTTGGGCAACTCATTAATATCCTGGCAAAGCAAGAACCAAATAGTCACATCTCGCTCCAGCACAGAATCTGAGTATCGGGCCCTTGCTGATGCTACTTTCGAATTACTTTATTTTCATTGGTTACTTGAAAATATGAGGGTTACACACTCTTCTGCTTCTATTATGTATTGTGACAATCAAAGTGCGATCCAAATTGCTCACAATGATGTTTTTCATAAGCGAACAAAACACATTGAAAATGATTGTCACTTCGACCATCAACATCTAGTTCGAGGAACTCTTCAGCTTTCTTCTATTTCCTCCTCTAACCAAACGGCTGATATATTCACTATAGCTCATCTTCTGGGTCGCTTTCAAGCTTTAGTTGACAAAATCAAGTTGATTTCTACAAACTCATCTTGTGTTTGAGGGAAGGTGTTAAGGAAATTAAATAATATAAAATCCCGTGTAATTGGTAGTTAAGGAAATTAAAATCCCGTGTTATTAGTATTTAAGGAAATTAGAATCATGTGTAATTAGTAGGTTCCTTTTATGGACATGCACTTTCCTTTTGTATTCAAGACCTATGTGTGTATATAGGTTCCCTGTACACAAGAAAAAAATACAATAAACATTATTCTCTTTAGAAATTATCATAAGTGTTACAATAACACTTGAACATAACACACTAAGTGATACAAGTATGGAGTTAGTTTGTGACTTCACTAAGATGTTTTTGTACACATACCAAAGTGATTATGCGGTTCCTTAACCTAAATTCACAATGTAAAATGGCTCCACAAGAAAATTTGGCATTAATGGTATTGAAGTCCTATTTCTTATTCCCACTTTGTCTTCGCATTCATGCCAAGGTTCTTAAAGTTAAGCTTGCATACTAAATTCATCTTCCTATGCGATCCAAAGCATGTGGAATCACTAAAACATATATTCATGAGATTGTTTTCTAGTCACAATCATGAAATCCATTAAATAAGATTAACATTTAAGAGCAAGCACAAAGCCTTACCAATTCATACTTCCTTCCAATCGATTTCTATACATCTGCAAGGTATTAGTCTCATCTCTTCTCTCAAACTGCAATTAATAATCATGGAATCCCTTCAGTCTCTCTCTCTGCCTTCAATCATCTCTTCCTATTCATGTTCTTGGTGGTAGCGTTGTTGATGAAGCAAGAAAAACTCAAAGTTGGACAATAGGCCAAATGGCAAAACTCCCACCCGAACCATGGAAGCTCTCTCTAATAGGTAGTTTGCATCATTGAAAGGGCACACCACATCACACACTGAGAAATTTAGCCAAAAAACATGGACCAACCATGCATTTAAAGCTTGGTGAAATTCCCACAGTAGTCATTTAAATGTTGAAGACGCATAGGATCCAATTCCTATCAATAAAGGTTGCATGGTATGACTTCAAAGATTTGGCCTTTGCTCCATATATATGGTGATTACAGAAGATATCTTAGACAGATATGCAGTTTGCAGCTTTTGAGTTCAAAATGTGTAAGTTCAATAAGGTAAAATATGTATTGTCATTATATGTACAACCAATACTCGGTAAGAAAAAAGATATGATATAATCTCATGAGTTTATGCACAGCTGCTAGTTCTGTACCCACATAACACGTCCCAAGGAAATTCGCAAAATATTCTCCAAACAGATTCTCGGGACAACTGGACAAGGTAACAACAACCTATATACATCCAGCGAGACAAGAATATTTGATTGACAACTCGTGAGAAAACTAAGGCAAGATTCCTTTAATCAACGAAGAAAGAAGGAAATAGTATATTTGCCACAATATTGATTGAAGACATACAAGGAAGTTTCTATGAAAGAGCCGTTGTTGACTTCTTTTATTCATGTAATCACAAGTTGTAGGCCATCACTCATGCTTGAACTTTTGGCATTACTGTGAGATAAGACCTTTCAAGAGATTGTTCTTTGTTTTTTTTTTACACACACTAGGCTAAGGGGACTTAAGCTGATTCACGAGAGGATCTCGGGCACCAAGAGGACTTGAGTATTGTGTAAGATCCTTTGTAAGGGAAGCGGGTAGCGTAGCAAAGTTTGGTGAGGGATTCACTAGCTAGTTGAGTTAGGAACTTTGAGTAAAACTGTACTTTACTTCTCATAGTGGATTATACACTGGGCATGGCCCTGCAAATGTAGGACGGGAGGTCTGAACGGCGATAAAAATTTTGTATGTTCATTTATTTTTTGCTTTCAAATTCCTTTCAATCACTGAGAGAAGTATAGGTCTCAAAGTTCATTAGAAAAGTATTTACAATGGTTGGATCACCTTTCAACATGAGCATTACACGGGAAATTATTGAACATGGAAATGCTGGATTAATTACAAGTTTTTGATTTGTTTCCAAGCCTTGAAGTGCTTGATGTGATGACTGGAGGTAAACTCATGAAATTGGAGAAGTTACATATAGGACCCATGATAAGGTCCTTGATGATATAATCAGAGAACACTCATAAGACAAAGATGGAGAGAGGCAAAAAATGAAAGGAGCAGCGAAGTGGAAGAGGGTCGTGTTGATGTGCTTCTAAGCCTCCAAGAGGGAACTTATGAACTTGGTTGACAACATTGAAGCTGAGTTGTAATTGTACACATAGCTTCCATAGCCTGACCGTCATGTTTCTTTTGTTAGTATCCTATTTTTGTTGCCTTCTCTATTTAATTATAATTTAATCATGCCCATACTCATGGTCAATGGAAAGCTATTTAAGTTTGGCAAATACCACCTCTAGGTTCTTACTAAACTACTCTAGCCTTAAAGTTAACTAGTGATCAACACCCACATAAACCTAATTCGCTAAATATGCCATTTCGCTTCTAGGTCAGAGATCGAGCATTACATAATCCTATTAAATTGGTTTTTTCAGTGTTCTTAGGTGTCTCCAAGGACACATTCGAAAAACTACTTATTGTTAAGACATAAATTCCACATAAGTTGTCATTGTGTGTCACACCTTAAGCATCAATTTTTAATAGAGCATAATGTGTTACTAATGGTTCATTTTGTTATTTTATTGTATAGCTTTGCCCTGAACATCGCCACGTAACTGAATCTTTGAAGATCAGGAAAATATTCTTGCAGTATCCCGTGTATCTACCAAAGATTGGCAAACATTTACAACATAAGGAAAGAGTGCTCATACTAAAATTGCATATTTCAAACGAGATGCAGAAAAAGAAAACTGGAGATTTGACATTCAATTATTTCCTAAAGCCATCAAATCTCGATTAAAAGGAAAGATAAATATGGGAAATATACTTTGAAGGGTGTGAAGATTGAAATAAATGTATTTAGAGATTCTAGGCTTTCTATATAAATAGTAGAGTCATCACAGATGCAAAGTAATCTTTGAGAAATTAAATTTTCTTTGCATTCAAAGTGAGATAAGAGAAAACATTCTCTTTAGTTATACACACACTAGGTTAAGGGAACTTAGCCAAAACACCGAGGGGATCTCGGACACCAAGGGGACTTGAGATTTCGTGTAAGTGCAAAGTGTAAGGGGGTGATTAGTGTAATAGAACTTGGTGAGGGATTGCTAGCTAGATGAGGGATCACTAGTTAGGAGTTTTATATAAATTTGTAATCATATTTCTTAGTGCATTTACACTTGGGCGTGGCCCCGCAGACATAGGATGGGAAATCCGAACTGCGTAAACAATTCTCGTATGTCATTTATTTACTGCAAATCAGTTTTACTTGCTGTTATTTATTTGTGCCAAGATAGGCAGCCTGTATTTGTACCAACAACACCTAATATACAGAGCTATTGTATGTGCCCACAACAAAATTTGTTTAACAAAGATATTGTGTTTTTATGTTTATCTATAGTTTGAATTTATTTTACAAAGCAATTTTTCTCAATTAAATTAGACTTAAGAAATCAATTTTCGGCATATTTTCATTGCCTGAACTTAGACTTCTTCAGCTAATGTAGAATGTCCAATAGCAAAAATGATAAGAAATGGATGGATGAGTTAAAAAGTACAAGCAGAAATTAGAAGAGCAATGCAATTTTTAAATAAAATAGAACTTCAAGAGCTTACTTGAAATCTATAATCAAAGGGACTCTAATGCTGAACTCTCCTATCACAATGTTGCTACCTAGGAAGTGCAGAGAAACATGTGAGATTGGTGGATGATCCCATAAGGAACCCAAGTCATCATCAATATGCTTCAACAACGGAGAGAGACCCGAAAATGTGGAACCATACGGAGAGCTTCGTACTGGAGAGACTTGCTGGTATCTCTGCTTATTTTAATGGGAACAACTTTAGGTTTGTTCCATTTGGTGTCGGTAGGAGAAGAAGTCCTGGAATCCACTTTGGTGTGACCAATATTGAGCTAATGCTTGCTTACTTTATCACTTTGATTGGGAACTTTATCATGGAATGAAACCTGAAGAACTAAACATGAAAGAGTCATTTGGTAACAAAGTTAGAAGACAAAATGATCTCTACTTAGTTCCTACCTCATACCGCCCTTCTCCTGAAAAATGAAATCAAATATGATGAATGCTAATATCTATATTAAGTCAAATAAAACCTGTTGTATTTTACTGACTCGAAACATGAGGAATGTACTTATGTTTAGTCAATAAAAGCCATCTTAATTTCTAAGTATTTGATTGTAATAATGTTCTTATTTGAACTTCACATGCATGGTGGGTCAGTTTAGACTAAGTTTAAATTTCAAAAATCAAATTTGTCTGCCTAATGATTTGCATATTAATTACTTATTACATTTAGAAATTAGATAGTAATCTGATACTAATAAAAACATCGGATTAGACTTGATTATGGGCTTGGGTACATGCCCGAGAGCCCGAGCCCAGTCAGGCGCACTTAAGAATAGGTTGGGCTTGGGCCACCTTGAAAAGTCCAAAGCCTGGGTATATTTTAAAATAGTTAGTTGTATAGGTGAGATTTGATATTTGGACCTAATGCTCACATTAAGTGATGTTTACCATTTGAGCAACTTCTTCTTTTTGCAAGACAAATGAATGTAAAATATCATAGAAACACATATGGTATTGAAAAAGTCCATAAAAGACTTTATTAAATGAATAAATAATTTATTTTTTATATTTTAGTAATAAAATGTTTATATATGGGTTTGTGGGCTAAGCTTGGGCTTTGTATTTTTACATGGGTTATATATAGTGAGTTTAGGTCTCTAGTACACACAATCCAAAGATTTTTAAAAGTTGAACTATTACTTGAATATAAAAATATGTAAAAAAATATTATATTTTTTATATAACTTCATCTCCATTAATCACTTGACATAATGACAAATAAAGCAAAATAAATGAAGACTCGTTAGGTTATTACCTCTAGAGGTGCACACGGATTGGATTCAACTCAATTAGGGTCAATCCATAATCTAATCTGTTATGACGAATTACTGCGGAATACCCAATATCGTAGTCACACGAATACACTCAAAGAAAAACAAACCACATAAACATAAAAATTTACGTGAAAACCCCAAAACCAAGGAAAAAACCATGGGCAAGAAACATGAAAATCCACTATCAATATTTTAATCGTGACAGACAAACTAGGTTTCACCCGATCTAAACCTACGTGGATCCCTAGTCAACTCCCATAGAATCAACGCATGACTAGTCGGCCTCTTATCCAAGTTATTCAACTGTTAGTTGCTTATTAGGTTTGTAATTTAGTTTGATAGGTATTAATGTTTATGCAATGAAATTTAAAAATATTTAAAGCAACTTAAATAAATAAACGGTAGTCGGGACATGCCTAAATGTGGATATCCTGCAAAAAATAGATCTCATGTATATATATCTAGAGACAAATAGTGTGAAGAAGTGTCATATACATGTATCAAACGTCTGACAACCCAAAATGAACCTCAAGATAACAAAGAAACATAAGTATATATCATATGTATAGTCCAAAATATCAAAAATAAACTTGTTGTAGTAACAAAGATGAGCTGACTTTAAAGGAAGCTCAGAGGAAGTCACCGATCACAAGCTCATTGCCTCGGCTACTAGAGGGACCTGCAATTGACACCGAAACTGGAGATAATTTAAGTGAGTAACTCCAGAAGAAACTCAACAGTAATTCAGATTAAACAATAAACAAGTCTATAAATCATGCTAGAAGGAAATAAAATGCTGAGAAAGAATAATAAAACGTATGATAAATAGACTACAATGATCAACGGTAGGGGCCAAGTGACCCTGAAGCAAAGGATAGGGAGTACGTGGTCCTAACACTCTACACATGGGCTTAAAGCCACTTAAAACATTCAAGTATCTAAAACTGTTCTGGCGGGTCAAGCCGCTTCGACCACACTTAATCCGTTCGGCATTATTGGCTCGCTTAAGCCACAACCCGAGAAAAATTCCAAAGGAAGCCACAGACTTAATCGGATGCTCAACCACAATGGAACTTGAATAACTGAGAGGAGCCACGACACATGGCGGATGCTCACTCAGAGTATTCAGACCGATCGGGAAGCCATGAGAGCTAGTTGGTTGCTCAACCCGCGAGTGGACATGACTAGACTTGACCACTTAGACCCTAGGTCACTCGGTAGGGAAGTAGAGTCCAATAATATCAATCATTTCATCAAATATAGCAAAAAATAAAAAGAATTATTATTGAATATTTTACTCGTTTACTTACCTCAACGCACAAAATACCAAGCAAATAGTGGCTCCCACACACTCCAAAATACGTACTCAATACCCGACACTATTCTCCTAAGCTCTTGAAATCAATTTACAATGAATTAGGTGTGTTTGAGCCTATTTGATATAATTTAAAATTTTAAATCCCAAAATAATTCAAAATAGAGAATTTATTATGTTGGCACATTTTTCGAGGATAATCTTTGCTTAAAAATCCTTAGAAAAAAAACTCCAAACTTACTTTCCTACAATTTTTCTCTCTTTTCTTATTTTATTTAATTTTTTCCTATTTTTCTTAAATTTTATGTTATTTTTTATGATTTTTATCAATTAAATATTAAAAAGTATAATATATATATAATTATTTATTTAAGGGGGGAGTTTAGGCCCCTTGAACCGGGCCGATTCGGCCACATGGCCTGGCTCGATTTGCCCTTTAGGCTGGGCCTGGCTAATGTCAGGCCCAGTTTGAGGACCGCACGCATGTGTATGTTGGGGCATGTGCCCTAGGTCAATCCATTAACTGTCTTTATATGAATACTTTTAGTTAATAAAATAGAGGATCTCATTTGATGTTTATTATAATTAATTTGCATGTTTACATTATAATAAGATCCATAGGTATTTACATAAATATCCTAAATGTCCATAGTCGATCATTATACTGGGAACTATAATGAATTAAGACTAGTGTGAGTCTTGATTGATGATCATATGATGATTATACGTATAGGGATACGAATCAAGATCACGAGTACTTGTTAGGGAACAAAGTACTGGACCGACCCGCTATTAGAACATCACATGGATTAAGTCATAGTTGTTTCTCATGATAAGTATAATTTTCAGTCATCTGACTTGAGATTACCAGAGAATTCAACATTAGGAACACAGTGATTTGACACAATCAAACGTTGTCTTTAACCGGACAATTATAAATGTTGTGATTGGTTATCGTGTGAGCAATGTGATGAAGTTGTGTAATCGAAATAGAATTTATCCCTCTCATATAAAGAGAGATATCCAGTGGATCTCTCGATGTGTTAGACTGTTAAAAGGCCTAGTCTAAGTGAATTGATATTGATCAATGTCACTTGGATGTTTTCATTCTACCTAGAGATCGAGACTAGTACGATTGAACATGTTGGATGACAATTACATGCCTTATGTTTGATCAAAAGGATACCGTGTGACAAAAGGATGTTATATACACTATTGATTAGGTTGTATCGATTTGATATTCGTACAGCTTGGGTAGTCATAATGTCTTGCTAGAGGCCGCTTATGACTTGTATACTAAAATGTGTTTTGGTACACTGCCAACGTTGTATGAGCCTAGTGGGTCGTACACTAAGAATGGTTTTGCGAGATTTTAAGATGGTTCAGAAAAACGAATTTTATATGATAAAATTCATGACAGAAACGTCATTGTGGTATATTACACTTATACTTCTTTAAGTAGGGGTATATGTGTAATTTACTTAACCGTCTATATACAAGGGTTGTATAAATAGACGCTTTAAGTTAGAACACACGTATGAAAAGATTAAGTGCTGAAACTTTATTTTCGTTTCAGAAACGAATTAGGGTTTTCTGGTATGCTCTGGATCGTTTTGGAGAGAAACAAAAAGGTTTGGTATTATCTCGAAGCTAGCACTTTGAATCTCGGTCGCCGTTCATTTGTGGACTGCTGGTATAGGGCGTTCGTCGTTGGCAGCGCCTTAAAGATCGATAAACCTTCAGAAAGGTATATTGCGACCGAGGTATGATTAAGTTTTCATGGTTTAAACGTTTTTAATGGAATTAGATTCGGATCCTGTTGGGGTTTTTGTCAAAATTGTTTTGTAATTTTCGCTGCGTATGAACCCCAAAAATACAATAGTGGTATCAGAGCCATCGAGTTCGATTCCATTAAATTCATCGCATGTTTTCTTCTGATATATACATGATATATGATTGAAAGCATGTTAATAGTTGATGTATATGTGATATACATAAGTTTTCTGTGAGATTTATTATCATGTTTTGTGTATATGATACATATATTCGTGATTTAATTGAAATCAATTTCGTACATGCTAGTAACCATGTTAGGTTAATTCGAATAATTTTACTGAATTGAATTTCGTGTTCTGTGATCCATGACACCATTAGGTATAATCTTTTATTTTCGTGTATTGATGCATGGATGAAATCTCTGTAATTCAGTATGCATATTTAGGTTACATTGTTTTAAGTTTCTTAAATTGTATAAGTCTGAATATTAATTCGAAACTAATATGATGAGGTTCGATTGGGATAGTAGTTCATGATTCAATTATATGTTTGTGATTATTTGGATGAGGACCGAAATTGCAAATAATTATTTTTCGAAATTATTTATTTATCTCGTTATATCTATTTTGTTATGAAATTTCTATTTGATAAGAGATAGATAACAAATTAGATTAGGACATATTAGCAAAATCAGTTCGTTATCCCTATTCGATAGGAGATAAATATCGAGAATTTTGTTATTGGTGATATGCTAGGATTCAAATATCTTAAGTCCTAATTGGATTAGGATAAGATGATTAGTTAGATATGGGCCCGGGTTAATTAAAATGTTTTAATTGACTTAGTTTCGGATAAATTAAGGGGTTAATTTAGGATAATAAAATCAGCGAAAAATATGATTTTCTATAGCGAGTTTTAATTTTCGGAATTGAAATTCATCTCAAAAAAAAAAAAAAAAAACACGCCGTTTAACTAATCCTAGCGCACGAAAATTCTTTTATTAGTGAACAGTATAAAAATTTCCAAATTATTTAGTGATTGAACAAATCAATAAAATATATGATATTTCATTGTTTACATAAAATCACTAAAACTGAATAAAATCTCTCTATTAAATTTTAAGTCTCGTGCCATCCATTTTAAACACTTGTCAAGGCCTCGATCACACTAATATAGTTTCAGCCATAGCTGGGTGTATTATGTTATCTTGGTGAGACAAGTTGGGTAAGAGTTACCTAAATGTTTAAAATGGTCCGACTTAATAAAGTTATCAAAATAGTTTTGAACTTGAGGCACATGATGAGATAAAAAAAAAAACATGCTAAGACATAAGATGTCCCGTATCTCATAAAAATATCTAAAATTACTTATGATGTAATTGGTAACTGTTACCTACCTAAATAATATAGTTCTGTGTTTCATGCCATAGTTGTCATAGAATTAGGTGAAATATGGATTTTAGTCCCCTAAATAAACAGTATGTTTTAGGAGGGTTGTTAATTTCGTGGGAGTCTATTCCTCTATACTAAAATAAACTTTGCATAATCTTTATTGTAGATCAATGGCCTCTTCAAGTAATAATAATCCCCTATCACTGCGATCCATCCTTGAGAAGGATAAGCTATTTGGGACTAACTTTCTTGACTGGTTCAGAAACTTGAGAATCGTTCTCAAGCATGAACGCAAGTTGTATGTCCTGGATGCTCCAATCCCTGAGGACCCACCAGCCAATGCTACGAAAGCTGTGAAGTATGTCCTGGATCAGAGACGAAATTCATGAATTAGCAACGGATCGGAGACGGAATGCAATTACAATTGTACCCTTTAGAAGAATTTGCATTTATGTTTCGTCTCTGTTTCGTTTCTAATTTCCGTCTCTAATCAGCAACGGAAACACATTTCCGTTGCTGACTAAATTAACGACGACGATTTTAGAGACGGAATAGATTCCGTCTCTGTTCCGTTGTAGAATTGAATTAGAGACGGAATTTATGCTAATCAGCAACGAAAATTTCCGTTTCTGATCTGCTGTTTTTTTGTAGTGGCATAATAAGCATGTCAACGATTCTACTGATGTTACATGTATTATGCTGGCAACTGTGGTACCTGAACTTCAGAAGGACATGGAACTAATGGAAGCCTACGACATGGCTATAACGCTGAAGGAAATGTTCCAACAACAAGCTAGGCAAGAAAGGTTCGAGACAGTCAAGAACCTACATTCTTGCAAGATGACTGAGGGTGCGTCAGTTAGTCCTCATGTTCTGAAGATGAAGGGCTATGTTGACCAGCTTGATAGACTCGGATTTCCCATAAGCCAAGAGTTGGCTACGGATTTGATCCTGAATTCATTATCGAAGAGTTACTCACAATTTGTGATGAACTACAATATGAATAATATGGAGAAATCAATTTCAGAGTTGCATTTGATGCTCAAAACTACTGAAAAAAATATCAAGAAACCCTCTAGTAATGTGTTGATGGTCCAAAAGGGAAAGGGAATGAAGAAGAAAGGCAAAGGCAAGGCTAAAGTTGCCAAGGCCGCTTTTTTGCCGTCGCAAAGCCTCGTGGAACAAGTCAAGCCCCAGCATGTTCCCTGCTTCAAAACACCCAAAAGAAAAGGAAGGAAATTTTCATTTTTGCCATGCACCTGGACATTGGTTCAGAAATCGCAAACTCTATCTGGAAGATCTAAAGAAGTGCGACTACCACTACAGGGACTCACCAGAAGTAGAAAGTTGAAGAAAGGAGAAGTCATCCTCCGCGTAGGGAATGGAGCAAGAGTTGCTGCCCTGGCTGTTGGATCATATGACTTAGTCTTACCTAGTGGACTTATTTTAACTTTAAATAATTGTTATTTTGTGCATGCCTTGAGCAGAAACATCATTTCTGTTTCATGTTTGGATATGGATGGCTTTGATTTTATTATTGCGAATAATAGATGTTTCATTTCTCTTAAAGGCATATTTTATGCAAATGTTGATTTGTGTGATGGTCTTTATATTCTAAGCATGAAAAGGTCCACTGATACTCCAGTCTTTAACATAAATACAAAGAGATTCAAGTCAAATGATTTGAATCAAACCTATCTTTGGCATTGTCGTCTCGGGCACATAAATGAGAAACGCATAACGAAGCTCCATAAAGATGGACTTCTAGATTCATTTGATTTAGAAACATATGAAATGTGCCTATCTTGTTTACTAGGCAAGATGACTAAAAGTCCCTTTACTGGACATAGTGAAAGGGCAAGTGATTTATTGGGTCTAATACATACTGATGTATGCGGTCCTATAAACACAATGGCTAGAGGAGGTTATCGAGATTTCATTACATTTATCGATGATTTCAAAGAGATATGGTTATGTATATCTTATGAAACATAAAGCTGAATCATTTGAGATGTTTCGAACGTTTCAAATGAAGTGCAGAATCAACTTGGTAAAACTATCAAAACACTTCGGTCAGATCGAGGTGGTGAATATTTAAGCCAAGAATTTGATGATCATCTTAGAAATTGTGGGATTGTCTCCCAATTGACTCCACCAGCAACTCCACAATGGAATGGAGTTTCTGAAAGGAGAAATTGAACCTTATTAGATATGGTTCGATTTATGATGAGTCATGCAGATCTTCGATTATCCTTTTGGGGTTATGCATTACAAACTGCAGCGTTCACTCTAAATCGAGTTCCTTCTAAAGCGGTTGATAAAACACCATATGAGATATGGTACGGGAATAGACCTAGTTTTTCTTTCCTTAAAATTTGGGGTTGTGAGGCTTACGTAAAGCGACAAGTCTCAGAAAAACTAGCACCTAAATCTGACAAGTGTTTATTTGTGGGGTATCCTAAGGAAACAAAAGGATATTACTTTTATAATCCCGCTGAGAACAAAGTGTTTGTTGCTCGGTATGGTGCCTTTATGGAAAAACAGTTTATTTCAAAAGACACTAGTGGGAGAGAAATAAATCTTGAAGAAGTTCAAGAATCACAGATAAACACTGAACCACTACTGGAAGTTCAACAACGTTCTGAACCAGTTGAACCTCCACAAGTGATAAAAGGCTCACGTAAATCTGGTAGGGTGAGACATGAGCCAGAGAGATTCGGATTTCTCATTAGTGATAGACGTGATGTGTTGCTTATGGATCAAAATGAGCCCACCACTTAACAGGAGGCTATGTATGGACCAGACTCAGATAAATGGCTAAGTGCCATGAACTCTGAGATGCAATCCATGTATGATAACCAAGTTTGGAACTTGGTTGATTTACCTGAAGGTGGTAAGACCATTGGATGTAAATGGGTTTTCAAGAAGAAAACTGACATGGATGGCAAAGTGCATACTTTTATAGCAAGACTTGTAGCAAAAGGTTTCAGCCAGACTCAAGGTGTTGATTATGATGAAACTTTTTCGCCAGTAGCCATGCTTAAATCCATAAGAATTTTAATTTCCATTGCTGCATATTATGACTATGAGATATGGAAAATGGATGTAAAAACATCATTTCTTAATGGAAAACTGCTTGAGGACGTGTATATGACACAACCTGAGGGTTTTGTACATCCTGAGAATTCTAGGAAGGTAGGCAAGCTTCAAATATCCATTTATGGATTAAAGCAAGCTTCTCGAAGTTGGAATCTTCGTTTTGATGAAGCAACCAAGGATTTTGGTTTTATTAAGAACGAAGATGAGCCTTGTGTATACAAGAAGGTCAGTGGTAGTGTAGTTGTTTTTCTGGTACTGTATGTTGATGATATATTACTCATTGGAAATGACATCCCAACATTGCAGAATATCAAGTCTTGGTTAGGGAAATGTTTTTCAATGAAAGACTTAAGAGACGCAACCTATATCCTAGGGATAAGGATCTATAGGGATAGATCTAAGAGGCTAATCGGTCTAAGTCAGAGTGCTTATATAGACAAGGTGTTGAATAGGTTCAGTTTGCAAGACTTTAAAAGAGGATTGTTGCCAATGTCTCATGGCATAAGTCTCAACAAGATTCAATGTCCTAAGACAAATGATGAGCGGGACCGTATGAATAAGATTCCATATGCATCAGCTATTGGATCTATCATGTATGCCATGTTATGCACTCGACCTGATGTATCATATGCTTTGAGCACTACAAGCATATATCATTCAGATACTGGTGAGAGTCACTGGATAGCAGTAAAGAACATTCTTAAATACTTAAGAAGGACTAAGGAAGTGTTCTTGGTCTATGGAGGTTTTGAAAATGATGTAGTTGTAAATGGTTACGCAGATGCAAGTTTTCAAACTGATATAGATGATTTTAGATCGCAGTCTGGATATGTGTTTACTTTGAATGGGGATGCAGTAAGCTGGAAAAGTTCGAAGCAAGAGATCGTGGCATTCTACAACAAAATCGAGTATATTGCGGCGTCCGATGCAAAGAAAGGAGGCAGTTTGGATCAAAAAGTTCATTTCTGAACTAGGTGTGGTTCCAAATATTGCTAACCCTGTTTGTTTGTATTGTGACAATAACGCGGCAATAGCACAGGCCAAGGAACCTAGATCGCACCACAGATCCAAACATATAATCAGACGTTTTCATCTCATCAGAGAAATTATTGAGATAAGAGACGTGAAGATTTGCAGAGTACCTACTGAAGACAACGTTGCGGATCCATTGACAAAAGCTCTTCCACAAGCAAAACATGATGGTCGTGTTAGATCATTAGGCATTAGATGCATGTATGATTGGCCCTAGTGCAAGTGGGAGATGTTGGGGCATGTGCCCTAAGTCAATCCATTAACTGTTTTATATGAATACTTTTAGTTAATAAAATAGAGGATTTTATTTGATGTTTATTATAATTAATTTGCATGTTTACATTATAATAAGATCCATGGGTATTTACATAAATATCATAAATGTCTCTAGTCGATCATTATACTGGGAACTATAATGAATTAAGACTAGTGTGAGTCTTGATTGATGATCATATGATGATTATACGTATAGGATACGAATCAAGATCACGAGTACTTGTTAGGGAACAAAGTACTGGACCGACCCGCTATTAGAACATCACATGGATTAAGTCATAGTTGTTTCTCATGATAAGTATAATTTTCAGTCCTCTGACTTGAGATTACCAGAGACTTCAACATTAGGAACACAGTGATTTGACACAATCAAACGTTGTCTTTAACCGGACGATTATAAATGTTGTGATTGGTTATTGTGTGAGCAATTTGATGAAGTTGTGTAATCGAAATAGAATTTATCCCTCCCATATAAAGAGAGATATCCAGTGGATCTCTCGATGTGTTAGACTGTTAAAAGGCCTAGTCTAAGTGAATTGATATTGATCAAGGTCACTTGGATGTTTTCAGTCTACCTAGAGATCGAGATTAGTACGATTGAACATGTTGGATGACAATTCTATGCCTTATGTTTGGTCAAAAGAATAACGTGAGACAAAATGATGTTATATACACTATTGATTATGTTGTATCGATTTGATATTCGTACAACTTGGGTAGTCATAATGTCTTGCTAGAGGTCGCTTATGACTTGTATACCAAAATGTGTTTTGGTACACTGCCAACGTTGTATGAGCCTATTGGGTCGCACACTAAGAATGGTTTTGCGAGATTTTTAGATGGTTCAGAAAAATGAATTTTATATGATAAAATTCATGACAAAAACGTCCTTGTGGTGTATTACACTTATATTTCTTTAAGTAGGGGTATATGTGTAATTTACTTAACCGTCTATATACAAGGGTTGTATAAATAGACGCTTTAAGTTAGAACACACGTATGAAAAGATTAAGTGCTGAAACTTTATTTTCGTTTCAGAAACGAATTAGGGTTTTCTGGTACGCTCTGGATCGTTTTGGAGAGAAACAAAAAGGTTTGGTATTCTCTCGAAGCTAGCACTTGGAATCTTGGCCACCGTTCGTGTGTGGACTGCTGGTAGAGGGAGTTCGTCGTTGGCAATGCCTTAAAGATCGATCAACCTTCAGAAAGGTATATTGCGACCGAGGTATGATTAAGTTTTTATGGTTTAAACGTTTTTAATGGAATTAGATTCGGATCCTGTTGGGGTTTTTGTCAAAATTGTTTTGTAATTTCCGCTTCGTATGAACCCCAAAAATCCAACAGTGTAATGTGTAATGGCCCAATATTTATTTATTGCATTTATGTCCCTAATCAGGGTCACTGACCCGTAACATGGCCCGAAAGTGGATACACAATTCAACACTTGGTACGGAGACCGAGAAAAATATTATTTTTGAGTGATGGATGCCTAGTGTGATGTATTTGTATACACTATACCCAGATATTTATTTAGCTTGTTAATTCGTACATTTAGCACACAACTGGAGACATGCCTCGAAATGCATGCCAACTTAAGGACTAGGTACAGAGTGACATGGAGACTTTTAGTCTACTAAATTAATGTGACATACACATCTTAGATGACTATAGTTTAATATGAATCAAATAAAGAAGCTTAAGTATAAAAAGAAATTAAAATAAAACCTTAAGTCTTGCCTCGAGATACGAGTTGTAGAAAAAGGCTAAGAGATCAACTTTTCTTAGTGAATGGTGAGAGAATGAGTGGAAAAAATATGGAGCAAACATAAACCTTTGATAGGTTTAGAGATTTAAAAATGAACAAGAGATTGAGGGCTTTGATCATCCAACGAAAGACATATATAAGATGCCTTTCTCTCAAAACATGCATGAAGTCCTCCAACTTGAAAAAATAATCTGAAGTGGAAGACTTAGCTTCCTAAAATTTGCAACTCAACAAGAAAGCAAAAGCACTACATAGTGCTTTAAAGAAATCAAGCTAAGAAGCCACATTAAACCCTAAGTAAGTGTTAGTTTCCTACTTTTTTATTCACTTCTCTTGTCGAAATTTGGCCATGAATTGGGCAAATGATTTTCCAAATGAGCTTTTGATGGAATCGCTACTGTTTTTCAACTCTTATTTAGTTTTAATTCATGATCTATGGTCGTTTATGCTTTAAGTTTCATCAAACCATTTTTTAAGATTTTAGCTTAAATGCATGTTTAATTTGTAAATTGATGCAAATGGATGTTGTTGGCTATTGTTTGGAGGTGCTAATCCCCCTACGAGGAGTGGTTAGGGTCGGCGGCTTGGGTGAAGGCCATCAGAGAAGAAATCATTGAATTTCCAAATTGAGAATTCTGGGTTTTGACCTCATTAGCACACAAATGGCTTTCCCTAGTGCGTTAACCACCCTATAGAAAATTCAATAAAAATGTGTTTTAATAACATAGCTAGCTAAAACCAACTTTTGACGCACTAATTCTTTGATTTAAGAATTTTTTACTTATTTTGAAGGAATTAAATCAATAAAAGAATATTTAATATTTTTTTGGATTTTTGAATGAATATTTGGTTTAGGAGTCAATAGAAACTAAATTGGCATTAAACCCACTATATTTGAACTAATAAGACACCGAACTCAAGGACCATAGCTCGGGTATCAGGAGCGAGTTGGGGTCAAATTTGGGAGTTTCGGGAAAGTAGCCCATGATTGAGATGCGTAAAACCCCCGAGAAAGCTTCATAGAATTTAGTCTGCTTTTAACATTTGTTTTCCGGTTGCCGAACTGTGTTTACTTCGCTGTTATCATGATTTATTGTTGTTCCTTCATATTGAATAACCATAATTTATGCGTGCATTTTCAGGGTTTTGCTTTGAATATCGATTGAGTTGTTTCACTAGGGTTATATTGTGTGGTTGTTGTGTGACAAAATGATTTACCAGTAGAGTGGTTCATTGAGGCTTTAGTAGACGTGTGATAGGAGTGACTGATTTACAGGTTGAGTGGTTCACCGGGACTACTTGTGTTTAAATTTTTGCTTACTTATATAACTGTTGTTATGTTTTTTGATTATTTACTTTCTGCTTTAGGTTTTGTGTTGCTCTACATTCATGGGAATATGCCTTTCTATTGCCAGATAGCGTACTTGCATGTCTCGTAGTTTTATTTGATTTCTTGCTGAATATTGTGTGGATTTCTCTTGGGATTTTACTCACTAGACTCACCACTGTATTTGTTAGGTGATTGAGTGCATATCCTTCTACGAGTAGCAGCAAAGGGGAATCTTGGGTGACTATCTCTTTCTGTTGATGGTCTTGGAGACTATAGAGATTAACAGATATTTTAGGGATTTAGCAGCTCGCCAGGCCTGATTTCGGACACGCATGGCAGATAGGATGATGCTACGAACGATGAGGCTCGTGCAGCGGCACCTGCACCACAGCCAGACACGATGTTGGCTATGCGTAGCACGGGTGATGAGTATGAGAAGACCAGACAGAGGATATAGGAAGAGTACATGCTGACATTTGTAGGTGCTCAAGCAGATAGGGAACGTGATTGAGTACCCAGACCTCTAGCACAGTATGGGAGAATTTCGAGCTAGAGTTCAAGGAGACAGTGGGGAAAGGCAAGATAACGATGTAGGTGTTTTTTATGTGGCCAATGAGGACATGATTGGAAAGATTTTTCGTTGAGAACAGCGTCAGTTATTATAGCGCCACTTGCGCTAGAGCCAGATTTGCAGAGTGACGAAACTGCATCATTGGGACAGGAGCGCCCTCCAATATGTTCTCATTACGGATTGGAGGGAAATCATCATTTCAAATGCCCACTAATTTTTATGATGCCGATATTAGTAGAGCCGTTACGGGTTAGAGCTCCAGGCTCGAATTATGTCTAGGGTAAGGACTTAGAAGGCTAGGTTATTTTATATAGCTAAATAAGAACCTGATGTTTTTGCTACACTATATGTATAAGTTTCATCCTATAAGAAAGTAATGATGACTGTGATTACTTATATGAATTTATTTCATGCTAAAGAGGATAGTGATGATTGCGAGTAGAGACTATGTATTTTGTAGATCACGGCACGATTGCCAAGGACGTGATATTTCCTAATTTAGTCAGTATGGAAAACCTAGCTTAGTGGCGGCATAACATGGGAGGTAGGATGATGAGTTCATACATGCCATGAGTTGTAGGTCGAGTATGTTATTGATTGGAAGGCTTATAGAGAGATGATAAGGACAAGACTTAGAAGAAAGAGTTTCATATGTGTACAAGTAGCAGAAGATAGTCAAAATATCTTAGGTAGACTTACAAGGATAGCAAGAAGACACGAGACAGAGGAGCAGCTAGAAGACCCTATGAACAACTGATAGTGTCGAGATGACTCGGAATGTACACGAAGTGATGACAGACACCTTTAGCTCCTGCTAGAGCACTGCAGTTAGTCTCGCAATCATGATAGTTCGAGTAACTGCACTAAAGTTTTATGATTGTTCACAAACAGTGAGGTCGGTGGAGGCCCATACCGACACCTCATCTGAAAAGAGGACAATTTAGTAAGTACAAGTTGAATGAAAACTTACAATTATGCCAAATGACATCAAACAAGTCCCCAATACCAAGATTTAAATCGAGCTCAAGGAAGATGAACAACGAGGACCAGAGCGAGAGAGATTAGTGTAACGAAGTGGAACACGTGAGATCATATGGAAAAATATAAGAGATGTGTACATAGCAAGTGAAATGGATGGGCATCGCGACAGAGAGATAGAAGAGCCATACGATTTACAAATCTAAGGATCTGAAGACACAAAAATTTTAGAAGACACGAGATAAAAAATGTGATAATTGACACTAATGGATGAGTGGTTACTCTCCATTAGGTACTATATACAAGCTGTGCGACCTTATTAGGTATTCACTATAAAAAAGCAAGATAAGACAATACGTGACTTATACATGATCGAGAGTTACTCGTGATGGCCATAGTCACAGTGTCATCAAATCATATTTCATTGCCTAGTTAGAGTCATGTGCTTTATGAAGCACTACAAAAACAACATGGTTGTGATGGTATGGATATAAGCAAAGTTAATGAAAGCACGACTGAAACAATCGGTGTTCGAAGCTTGACAATGAGCATGAACATAGTTAGCTATGTTAATAGACATGACTCACTTTCAAGCAATGTCGAGTAACAACTAGACCATAACAAGGGTATTAGGAGTCCTTGCTGAATGGCGACCCGAGCTACCTTATTGATACATCTGTCTGTGCATCGTGGGTCTGTGTCGACCACTAAAAGGACCAGGTAATGGGCCAGTTAGGTGCGCACACTAGAGGGATTCTGAGGAGGGAATCCGAAGTATAGTCTAGTTGGTTTTGGGAGCGAGTTGGAAATTGGGAATGTTCCCTACCACAGCTTTCTCCCACGAAGAGAAGAACATAAGATTGAGAGTGAGTTGGCGTTGTAAATGTTTCCCGCCATAGTTTCCTCCCCATGAAGATGAAGAGTTGAAGAGTTGTATTAAGGGCCTAACAGGGCACATTGCATACAGGGCAATGCCCGTGGATACAGTTATATGAAGAGCTAGAGAATTGTATTAAGGGCCTAACAAGGCACATTGCGAGCAAGGCAATGCCTGAGGATACATTTATGCGAAGGTATGAAGAGTTGTATAACAGGTCTTGCAGGGCACATTACGTGTAGAGAAACATCTAATGAATACAATTATAGAGAGATCAAGAATAATAGTCGATCATACAGAGGAATTCGAACAGTGTTATTAGAAAGTTTAGGCTGCCAGGGGTGAATAGAATGTTATAGCAAAAAGTTAGCCCAACTAGTAAGATGACTCAGTCCTATCTTAGATCCGAGATCAGAAGAACATTATACCAAGGTTCATTAGGCTGTTAGATTAACATAATAGTTTCGCGATAAGAGATTTCATTTTCCTTAAATCTCGAGATAAAATTTCCCTAGTTAGGAAGAATTCTGTTGAACATTTTCAAAATAAATGTTTAATCCCACATTGGTTAGGAACTTCAAGTTTAAAGAGTATATATGTACTCTTGCACCATAGTGTGTGTAAAATAAAATACAAGTGCTATGCAAAGTGAGCCACGTGCGCGCTACACACACACATGCATGTGGCGCATATGGCGCATTTTAGGCGCTTTTATAGGCGCACTTAGCACTTGGCACGAGGCACGTTCTTTGTGTGTCTATATGTGTGCAAGCTAACCATGGGTAAAACTTTTTACCATTAATTTTTACCATTTTCGAGATTAAATGGGTAGTTAGTAGAGTGGTTTGAGTGGGTGCGGTTGAAAAACCTGCTCTCCATTAAGGAATTATCGCTCCACTACTCCATTGCATCAATGTTTGGTCGCTCCATTACTCCATTGCATCAATGCTTGACTGTTCCACTTCTCCAACTGGTCATGACCAGTGCTCTATAAGAGGAGAGGTTTGAGAAGGAAGAAATCATCTCGAAATTCACCAACAATTGCTCTTGTTTTCATCTTTCACTACTGCAAGTGAAAGTTGGGTTTTACTTCATCGTATCCTTTAGGATATTTGCTGACTCTTGCAGTATAGAGAGCAAAATTTCCTTTAGAAAGTGGCAGTGTTACACGCTTTGAAGTCATTGCAAGTCCCTCTGTTCTAACAAATTCTAACGTCCCAATATTTATTAATCGCATTTATGCCCCTAATCAAGGTCACCAACCCGTGAAGTGGCTAGAAAGCGGATATGCAGTCTAACGCTCGGCACGGAGAATAAGAAATATATTATTTTTGAGTGATGGATACCTAGTGTGATGTATGTGTGTACATTAATTTTTCCAAACCTTTGTGTAGAGTAGCTTACCTAGTTGATGATCCTCCTTGCTTTGCTCTACTTCTTCTCCAAATCCACAAGAACTCTCCATAGCTTGCTGGTTTTTTCTCTCCAGAGCTTTACTTCACTCCTAAGTTATAAATGAAACCATTTGCATGTTTCATCTCATGCATTATATATATAGGACAAGGTTGATTAATAGCCATTGATCTTAATGCATACACGTATCTTGAGACTAATCTAATGGACTGCATCTTGATACAATTCTACAAACTTTCCACTAACTCCATCTTACAAACACCAATTTCATACTTAATTGGTTTCTTGATGTGTCCACACTTATCTCGAGGAATATCAATGGCTAATGTTTTGATTTGTTAACTTAGGTTACATTATTGTAAATCAAATTATAGCCACATTAATCTAATTATTTAAGCCATATTAACTTAAATTACATCTCACCACATCACTCTCTAACCCGGTCCCACACTCGCACGGATTTAGAGGTGCGTCGCCGCTAACGTCTCGACAACTATATACAAGTAGAAGTGACTTAGTAGTCTACACATATACATCAAAATAGGCATCCATCACTCAAAATATTATACTACTCAGTCCTTCTATTGAGTATTCAAACCGTGTACCTGCTCTCAGGCCACATTTCAGGTTAGTAACTTCGATTAGAGACTAATTTACTATTAGTAAATTATGGGTTGTTACAACCTGATAGGTTAACTAACTAGCTAAACAAATTCATTAGTAATTATATGAAGAATAATTGGCTAAGATAGTGTTAGTTGGAAACGTGTAAACAATCAGTTAGGTTGAATGGTGTCATAAGATAAGCATGTCATGACGTGGCAGAACTTTGTGATGGGAGATGTGATATGGCGGTACCTAGGGTTGTCTCGGGATCTGGGTCCGCGACACAATGCGTGCGTGCATCCTCCTCCCCTCCCCCCGCCCATATCACCAACGTGGTCATCTGATTTCCTTTTCTTTTCTTTTTTTTCCCATCAAGTCTAATACTACACTTTCAAGAATACAACTTTAACAATATCACAAAACTTATGTAAATGAATTTCTCATTTAATTCTGAAATAACTTAAACCATGTTAAATATGCAATTTTTGTCAAATATACCACATTAAAGATTCCACCATTAATGAGAGGCTCTTAACATTTAGGAGGCTAAACTATACAAATCATGATAATATATTTTGGATAATTCAATCATACTTTAATATTCATACCTCAATTTCATCAAGTATGAGAAAAAGCACACTTGAGGTCTATGAAGGAAGTTGTGAACACCCACCACCTCAACTCAACATATACCTCCCTTTTCTCTCCAACATTTTGAACACCATGAGAAAAGCACAAGTGAGTGAGAAAATGATAGCAAATGAGCTTCAGATCTCTTGCTTCTTCTTTTTTTAATCTTTTTTGTTGATTTCTCCACCACTACACAAGCAAAAAGTGTCTCTATCCCAAACTTTCACTCCAATTTAAAAATATTTTGGATTTCAAGATATAAATCTCTATTAAACCTTTTGACTTGGGTAATTAACAATTTGACTCATTTCAACTTTACAAAACTTAGTAACATCAAATATTTTTACGGACTTAGATACATTGAATTAGAACAATAAGATTTAACTTCAATTATTTTATTAATTGAGATATTCTCACCACTTTGCTTAGATATTTAAATTAATAAATTTCATTAGAATCTTAATTCCATCAATGTGGTCGACCTACCCAACCCCGTGTGCACACACATCTTGAGGTTTATGCTCACTCGTAAGTTCGACAACGACGTGAATAAAGTTTTGCATGCACATATAGATAAATATAAAATATTCAAGGAATCACCCATAAGCTAAATTATTTAATTATTACCTTGGTGTCGACACTCGAGTTCTGATTGAGTCGCCACATAGGATCTTTCGTCACGTAACGGTCATATTAGGCGAATGATTAGGATTAGATTTATTCGGGTCGTTTAAGTCTTCCAAACTAATAAGAATTTTGACCTCGAAATTAAAATATCTAAAATAAAATTACTTACCGAAATAAAAGAGAAACAAGAAACTCTCGCGCATATAGGACTCCCGCTGTCACATCAATTCCTTTTCTTTGTGATGCTACTACTTAACGAGGACTAACTGAATGTCCTTGTTCCTCAAACTCTGCACCTTGTGGTCTAAAATCTGCACAGGCTACTCCTCGTAAGTAATGCCCTCATCTAGGTCAGTTTAAGTCAGGTCCACTATCGGTCTGCTCCCTCACTTGACCTGTCCAATCTCAGAATTGATATATGGAACACTGGATGAACGCTTGCCAACTGCGGTGGTAACTCAATCTTATAAGTAAGCTTGCCAACTCTCTCTATGATTCTGAAAGGACCTATAAACCTCGGCGTCAGCTTTCCCTTGATTTGGAGTCGTTTATGACCCTTCAATAGTGAAACTTTTAGATAGACATAGTTTCCCACTTTGTACTCTAACCCATCTCAGTACTTGTCAGCACATTTCTTCTATCTTTCTTGAGCTCATCAAAGATGTTGATGTATCATTCATATCTTCTCTATGTGATATACCATAATCTCTAGCCTGACTACCGGGATATCCTTAGGCTCTGCCCAACATGCTGGTGATCTACACGCCTGCCGTAGAGTGCCTCAAATGGCACCCTCTCGATGCTAGCCTGATAACTATTATCGTAGACAAATTTACACAAAGTTAGATGTTTCTCCCACGACTCATTGTACTCCAACACACAAGTTTTGAGCAAGTCCTCTAACACCTAAATTAGTATCTCTAACTGTCAACGTCGTACTATGATGTAATCTCATGCCAAACTGTGCTTGCATGCTCTTCCATAACATGGATGTGAACTGCGATCCTTTGTTTGACACAATAGAAATAGTACCTCGTGAAGTCTGACAATCTGTCTCATAACATGGATGTAAATTGCGATCCTCCGATGCTCAGCCTTAACCTGTTGACAAATCTTGCAACTCCTGACGTAATCCCCTACGCTCGCCTTCTTCCCCGACCACCAAAATAGACATTTCATATCCCGATTCATCTTGGTCCTGCCCAGATGAATGGTATAACGTGAGCAATGGGCCTTCTAAAGTATCTATGTGCGTAACTCAGCCACTGATGGAATCTACAGTCACCCCTATATCTCAAGCACGATTTCGTTGACTGACTCCACTCTAGATGATCTGAACTCTCTGTCAACTCATAAAATCTCTAGAACTTCTCATCAGCCTGCTGACCCTCTATAACCTTCTGAATAGAGACAAGCTAAGTCCTCATCTGTCCACAAATGTGTGCCTGTATAATAGTCAAAATATCAAATGAAGCCATCATATATGCCGTCTCGAGGAGTGCGAACTTTTGTGTCATCTGATAAATGACAACCTCTGCATCTGATCTCTTACGGCTCAATGCATCCGCCACGACATTCGCCTTCTCCGGATGATACTCTAAAGAGAAGTCGTAATCCTTAAGGAACTCTAGCCACATGCATTGTCTCATATTCAGGTACTTTTGTGTAAAGAGATACTTTAAACTTTTATAATCGTGAATAAAGTAAATCTTTCGCCATACAGGTAGTGCTGCCAAATCTTTTGAGCAAATACCACTGTCGCCAACTCTAAGTCATGCATCGGGTATTTCTTCTCATGAATCTTCAGCTGTCGAGATGCGTAAGCAATCACACTGTTACCCTGCATTAGAACAAACCCTAATCCGACCTTTGACGCGATTGTATTCACAATCTTGCCCTTTCCTACCTCTGGCAGTACTAACATTGGAGATGTCGTCAATCTTTGCTTTAATGTTGTGAAAGCCAAATCACATTTCTCGTCCCACTCAAACTTGACATCCTTATTAGTCAACCTCTTCATCGGTGCTACGATCTTATAGAAATCGCGTGCGAATCTTCGGTATTACCCTGCTAGACCCAAAAAACTATGAATATCAGTCACCGATTGTGGGGTACGTCAATCCATCACTGCTTGTACCTTTGAATGATCCACTGATACCCCATTAACTCTAACTACATGTCCCAAAAATTTGACCTCTAAAAATTAAGACTCACACTTGCTAAACTTAGCATAAAGTTGGGTTCTCAGCTCC
Source organism: Stephania cephalantha (assembly GCA_039657325.1). NCBI lineage: Eukaryota > Viridiplantae > Streptophyta > Magnoliopsida > Ranunculales > Menispermaceae > Stephania > Stephania cephalantha. The sequence goes on from CM077571.1 coordinate 36,821,899, forward strand.
TCCAACTCTTTCGGTGTCATTTTATATGGAGGTGTGGAAATTGGCTTTATCCCAGGGACTAGGTAAATAATAAATTCGATCTCTCATGGTGGTAGTAATCCTAGTAAATACTCGGAACACACATCTGGGAACCCACACACCATGGGCACCTCCTCAATAGTCACCACTGATTTTTCTGCTGTTCTTAGAATACTAGTGAATGCCTTCATCTCATGGCTCGTAGCCACTCTACTTTAAGTACTTTGAAGTTGTCTTAAATCACTACAAAAGCATGACTTTGACTGCTTAAAATATGTAATGCGACCGTCTTACTAAAGCAATCCAGCTGAGTATGATATGTTGCCAGCCATTTCATCCCCAATAACGTGCCAAACTCTAAAAAGTCTAGTACTCTTAGGTCTATAGGCATCTCGTGTCCCTCTATCTCGATGGTATAACCATAATAGGGTAAGTCTTATCCCCGACAGTCGTGATGAGGATCAAGTGAGTGCTAAGCCTAATGGGTCTTAACCTTAACTCATCTACCATCCGTCCAGAAATAAAAGACAAGGTCGAACCAGAATCAATCAAAGTATGCATCATGCAACGAAAAATACAAATCATACCCTCTATAAGCTGTCGCGTCGACTGTGGGTCCACTTGAGCCACTACATATGCTCTCTCTCTCTCTCGGGGTTGCTGGTGCTGCGAGCTTTGATGCATGCCAACAAGTTGCGAACACTTGATATTGACATTTTCCTCCTGTCCACACTCAAAAAATAGTCTCAGTCCCTGTTGCCTAGACTATCTACTCTGCCACTGGCCTGACCTTTGACCCTGCTAAGCACTACCTCTGCTCCCATTCCTACTGTCAGTAGCCTTGAACTGCTACCCTGACTGAGAAGTATGCGGTGCCTCTAGAGGTCTACTTATGTAACTATGCGTCGAAACAGGCGTGGCTGCATAAACTGGATGCGGTGCAACAGACCCTACACTCAGTTCCAAGCCAAACCTCTAATGGTTCCTCTTCCTCTTCCTTTTCATATCTCTGCCATAACCATGCTCAAATCTACACTGTAAACTCTGACCAATCACTTTCTTTGCTGGTCGTAGGGCGCCATCCTCGGAGTGCGTGATAAGATAAGCCTCTCTAGTCAAGCGGCGCTAGTAAGCTATATCCTAGTTACTTGGCTATGTCGTAAAGATTATGCCCCCAATTGTTGGAAATAATCACTACAAAAAAACAGCAAATCAGAAACGGAATTTTCCGTCTCTGATTTGCCTAAATTCCGTCTCTAATTGAAATCAAAAACGGAATAGAAACGGAATAAATTCCGTCTCTAAAATCGTCGTTGCTAATTCAATCAGAAACGGAAATTCGATTCCGTCTCTAATCAGAAACGGATTAGAGACGGAATAAATTCCGTTTCTGATTAGAGACGGATTTAGAGATGGAAATTAGAAACGGAATAGAGACGGAACAGAAATGTAATTTTTTTTCAAAATGGTACATTTGTAATTGCATTCGTCTCGATTCCGTTTCTAATCGAAACGAATCGAGACGAAATAATAAAGTCATGAATTCGTCTCGATTCCGTTGCTAATCGAAACGGAATCGAGACGGATTTTTGCATTTTTGCATTCGATCGTCTCGATTAGCAACGAATCGAGACGAAACCATTATTTCCGTCTCGATTCCGTTGTTAATCGAGACGGATCGAGACGGAATTTTCATTCCGTCTCTAATTCCGTTGCGATTCAAAGATATATTCTGGAAAATTAGAGACGGAATAGCAACGGAATGTTTGAATTCGTTGCTAATCCGTCTCTAATTTTCCTTTTTGTTTTATTTTCAAACATAAACATAATTCAATTGGTTCTCCAACCTATAACTTGAAATTACAACCATAGGACCTACTCCATCGCCTACACCCCTCCAACAACTCCTTGGGGGTGCTAACATCCCCCAAAAAAGCAAAATTTGACATTCATACATCGACAACGTATATCAACAAATATTCAAATGAGAGAACAAAAATGTAAAAATTAAAAATTGAAAAAGATTTATATATCCAAAAAAATTGTATAGTATTACAAATGCTCCAAATTTCTAAGTATTCACAAAACCACCAATCCTATTGTTCAACAACCACAAAAAAAAAAAACTTACAATCCTATAAATATGCACAAAAAGAATTATCAATCGAAAAGTCTTGAGATGTTCTTCAACACCACCTGCACAGCCAAGGGAAAAGAATTATCAATCGAAAAATACACGTATGTTCTTCACATGTTACATTACATCGCAATCAATTAATAAAATTTTATGGGAGGGGGAATCAAGACGGATCAAGAAAAGTAAAATTAGACAAATCAAAGTTGAGGAAAAATTCAAAATTATGATGTAGAAAACAGTGCTATCGAATTTGTCATCTACAAATTATTTATACATAGCATACAAAAGAATGGGTGCACATATAAACACGACACCATTCATTCCAAAAAAGATGCTAAGTAGTCGAATAATCAACCTAGATAAACTTTAACATGGAGAATGAGTCTAATCCCAAGTGAAATCAATATTTAAGAGCATAACGAAAAATAGGAAACTGCAACTTCATTTCAAGCTAAAGCATCCACATTTTATGGTTTTAAAAATAAAAATGAGTTTTGATACGGATCGCTTCACGGTGACAACTCATTTTAGGCAACAAGAGAACCAAGATTAGGTAAAACCAAGAAATATTAACAACTCATCGCATGTTCATAACAAATTACAATTAACGTACGAATCAAGATTGCAATACGAAATTCTAAACATAGTCATTTTTTGCCCTAACAAAACGTGTAGCAAAGCGAAACATTATATTATCAAGAAAATTAGCAAAGGAACACAAACATACTTAAAAATGACATGAGAAAAACAGATCGCATCCATCTTTATAAAAAAAAAAAAAATGTTTGAAGATCCCACACCATTTTCTCATAATCGGAAGGAGGCTAGTGAAAGATTTGAAGTACACAAAATTCAAAGAGAGAAACTTACCGACGTCCCGAGATTTCACGCAATGCTTCACCAACGAGAAGTAGAATCACCATCATACGACATTGTAACCCATATCTCTCAAGTATTCCGCAATTGTAATGCCTACAACAATCACACACTCATTAGTTTCGATAGGAGCAACACGAAGCATTATATTATAGCTGTGAAAAATATGGCACTTACAAACAGACTGGAGTAAAAGAAAACGTTTCGATACTAAGAAGAGTATTCAAGTATCAAAAATAAGGCAATGGAAATGAACCAACAAAGTAAGCATATACTAGAACTTTGGGGTTTCAGTGGAGCTTAACAACTGCTTCTCATATGATATACTAGAACTTTCGGTACCAGTGTATATGGACGCCTCCCTAGCAGCCACAGGCATGTTAGAAGTATTAGCTACAAGTGTAGTTCGCTTCATAACAGATTCCTCACGACCATCAGGCAATGTCCTTGTCAATTGAGGAAAATCCATAAGAACCTGAAAAATTAAGGGATTACAGCTTCAACCTTCAATGCATAACAGTTTATGATAAGCAACATAGACATCACATACCTCTGCCATTTCATTTCCTCTTTCTCCACAACCAACATACACCACAGTATCAGAATTAGAGTACTGCATTTACCAAAAAAAATTAAGCATAAATATCAAAGTCCAACTACACAACTTAATGTAGTAAGACAATCAAGAGAAGAAGATGAGTAGGAGCTCATAAAAATGGACAGCAGAGTGCTTTTTAGAAACTAGCAGCACCATAAAAAAATGAACCTGCATTACAACATGAAACAACAGAGTGCTTAGTTCAGCAGAGTTCTTTTTCGAACTGATCAAGTTTTCAAACTTAGTTCAACATAAAAATGGACAGCAGCACTATAAAACACGTTTCTAACTGATTCAAGTTTTCAAACTTAGGAAAATGAAAATACAATAAAATGAAAAATGTAAGAGAAAGATGTTACAACTAAAAATTTCAAAGGAAAAAAAGTATCTGATTCGCTTTGGCACTTAATTCAGCAGAGTGCTTTTTAGAAACTATAGGTGTAAAAAAATGATACTAACGGACTTCGTATTCGAAGTGAATTAAAGAAGAAAAACAAAAACAAGAATGCAAGAGAATAATATCATCTATTAAATCAAATCATAAGCATTACTATATGCTAAAAGACACTAGAAACTATTTAGCATGGCTGTTTAATCTCCTCCATGCATGATCTGGTGGGGAAGCACTATCAAAGTCCAACTACACAACTCATTAAAAAAAAATCAGTGATCACAATAAACAGATTAACAGATATTACCCAAGTTTTGCAAAGACAAATAAACCAAGATTCTATCATAGTTTAGTGAATTTAAAGCCATACACACATGTGGAAGCAATAAAACTACTCTTCCATCTATGATGAATAGATCCATCTATTGAAACAAACCCATAGTGATTTATGATGAATTGATCATTTTAGAATGTCATTTATTTAGTCCTCAGGCACAATTTGTTTAGCCTCATGGAAAATGGACTCATGGTTTTTGGAATCTTATCATACTCATGGAAGTCTCCATCCAGAAATCAAGAAAACCAATTCTACACTGAAATTAAGTACCATTTTAACAGAAGACAGAATTTTCTTTAATTGGAAGGTAGATCACAACTCACAACATGGAAACACCACCATGACACCATCAACAACTTCTACTACTACCAATACACATCTCATCTGGCTCTTTATCTCTATATTCTCTGTCTAAAGCCATACATGGCCATTAGCAAGTCAATTATTCAACAATACCTTCGAATATACATTTAACAAAACTAAGGAACATGCAATTGAACAAAGATGGCCATCAAAAGAGATAAATATGCACAGTGCACATATCAAAAGTCAAGCTATCAAAAGTTCACGTTTCTACTTAAGTCAAACAAACAGTTTATGTAGAGTGAACAGCTTTCTACCTTTAAAATGAAAGCTTCACATTTCTCCTACTTATTTTAAGGGTCAAAGACATATATGTTTGATGCATTTCATGATGACAATGGATCAAACATATATAAGTCTTGAGACGCATTAATTAGGGCAGATTTAAATGGTTTGAAAAGCTCACCATCAATTGCGCTAAATCGAGCACAATGGAAGAGTTCGATCCATTCAATCGACCCCAATTATTAATTGGGTCTGAGGCTATGTTGTCGTTGTTCTAAAGGTCAAAGACTTCTACATTTGTAATAACATGTGTAACAGAAAAATAAAGTGAAGAATAAGGAGGAGGATTAAAAAAAATAAATGCAAATGTCATCTCACCATTTGGAGAATAAATACTAAGATGAATGGGAACACTAGAGATTTGTTTGCTACGCCCTGTCTCTCGATCAGTTTCATCAGATATCTCCTTTCTCACAGCAGCTGTATACATACCAGGAAATTAGCACATGAAAAGTAGAACAAAACAAGTGAAAACCCTTGGAAAACAAACAAAAAACACAGCCTAAAATTAAAGATCTAAATAGATTATTAGATTTCAAAAAAAAAAAAAAAGACAAGTATGTGACTCGTATATTAACATCATATATGCATGCATAATAGATTTTAACATATATTGAATCATACCTAAACAACCGTACAAAAGAGCGAGGAAACTTCTTTGACGTCGAGATATTTAGTAGTGTTGGATATGAGTTATCAAGGACTTTAATGGACTGATTGAAGTGGAAATCATAAAGAATTAGACTTAAAGTGCCCCTTTAAATAGAAATCTTTCCTTGGCATGTTCTATTGGGTTTACCTGCAAGGAATATACTATTGATGTAAAATCAGCAAGGGAAACTTGCTCTAATTACACATTCCTATAAGATGGAATTAGTTAGAACAATTGCAAGACAAGAAATGGATTTGATTGGTAAACATGAGGAATTAAGGAATATTTTCATATAGTGAAAATGAAACTACTACCATGTTGGAAACTTAAACCAATTAAGTAAGTGCATAAGACATACATACAGTTAATACATTGAATATAAGTTTAAGTAGCGAGTAAGATTTAAAGAATGGAATGCCAGTTCAACTAATTCTTATTTGAATACATCTAGACTGGACATTATCATAGACTCACATTGGTAAATAATAGTAGGAGTTTGAATATTACCAGGGTGATAGGGGACCAAAACATCAGTGGAATACTTGATTGATATTTTCGTTCGATTGTGAACTTGGCAGGTTAGTTAGGCATGGAAATTAAAATCAATTAAGAGACTTTTCAGAATCTAATGAACAAATAAAATGCTCAAAGAAAGATTACCTTGTCATCAGGCGAAAAAAATCACAACATGCAATCTCTTGAGCAGTTGGGAATGGTCATAATAGGTTGAGTTCTCATCGACATTATGAGAAACTTGAATAAGATCAAGAAGTCTGGAGAAGCCATCTTTGGGAATACTAGAAGAATCTGAATACTTAATCCCCTCGGTATCAAGCGCAAAATCTTTACTTTGAGAAGAAATAAACAACAATGTATTATCTATAATATGGGGAAGAAACACACATGACACAAACCTTTGATGAATTGGCGTGCTTCCTCTTTGCTGGAAGGTTTTTCTCTGATTTTCCCTTCATAAACGACCACCTAAAAACAAATAATTAAGCAGAAAGTTATAAATTCAACTAAGTTACAAAAGGTTACATCTGATTCAAGCATGATGATTCAAACAAGAAAATGGAGAGGAAGGAGAATTCGACAAGTTCTACTGCATGGAAAGAAGTAACGCTTCCAAGTATTACCATACTTACTTGGAATGAAGATAATTCATCCTGCAACATGCCATATTTTCCCTGCAACATTGCGAGGCTCTCTATCATTACAGACTTTTCTTGTTCAAGATGTTCAAGGCTTGCTTGTATGAATCGCTATCTCGCTGAAGTTTGCTATTGTATTGTTGTAAACCGTGTTGTAATCTTGCGAATTTTTATATGAAGCATGTCCCTCCTCAAATATGTAAAGCAATTTTGAAAATAACTTCATTTACCCTATAAGTCAAAGAAAAACAAAAACTGAACCTCTAATTTTAAACAAAACTTTGCAAACTAATTGTGTAGATCTACTTACCAACTTGTACACCACCCCTAGCTTGATCATCTCCTTAAAAATTCTCCAAAATCTCTCTACCTCTAATATATAAATATGTATGTCATACTTACATGCGCCTGCGCTTGTCCATAAAACTTTCCGGGCGATCCGAATAAGCGCAAGTTCATATTTCCAAGTTCCAATTGCAAAATTTCACAAGCCATGTTGAGAGCACAGTTGCTAACTAGCAAGGCAGCATAAGCAATGGTAGAAATAAAATTGTCGAAAAAGAACATACAGAACTAACATTATGCGTCCACTCAAAACATACCTAAATGCAATGTCTTCTACAAACATTCAGTAAGTACCTACAAGAAAATTGTTTAACAGCAAAAATGGGAGGGAAGAAAATTGAACAAATTGAAACAAAAACTGAAAAACACAAAACCAAACACGAAAGATCGAAGCTTTCAAGACCAAACAAAACTCTACCAAAACCCCATTACCGAAAACACAAAAACAAACCCTAGACACCACAAAACCCCAAGAAACTCACATGCAATCTTCGAGAAACCAAACAATAAAAAAAAATCTGAAATCGAAACCCTAGAAACCAAAAACAGAACTCACATCGAGAATCCCCAGCAAGTCGTCGACCGAGCTGGGGGTCGCCGAGGCGCGTCCGGCTTCGTTGAGCTCGAGCTCCAGTTCCTGGTCCGTCATTTCTCCGAATCTCCGCAGACCCTTCAAAACCCTATCAATCACGAACTCGATTTTAGACTCCACGCCTCATCAAAAAAACCCTAGAACGAACCCTAGAAACCAAGACGGAATCGGAGGGGACTAAATCTAGGGTTTGGTACGCGAAATCGATTCAGACGAACAACATGGCTATTGGTGAGAGTGAGAGTAGAGAGGTGCGAGAGAGAGAGAGCAGAGAGCGGCAGAGAGAGAGAGTGCGGTGACGGTGAGAAAGAGAGCAGAGAGCGGCGACGGTGAGAGAGAGAGAGAGAGAGCGGTGACGGTGAGAGAGAGCGGTGAGGGAGAGAGGTTTGTTGAGAGAGAGAGAGCGGTGAGGGAGAGGTTTGTTGAGACAGAGGTTTTGAGAGGTTTTGAGAGACAGAGAGACAGAGAGAGGTTTTGAGAGACAGAGAGAGAGCTGAGTGATTTTAGGGAGAGACGGACAGTTGTGGGTATGTAGATCAAGCATGCACGAATCTCGAGACATAATGAACGGTTGAAAAAAAAGAAAGTTTTGGTGGGAATGTTGGCGCCATTTTTTAGAGACGGAATTTAATTCCGTCTCTAATTCCATCTCTAATTCCGTCTCTGATCCGTCTCAATTCCGTCGCTAACTTTTTAATTTAGAAACGGAACTTATTCCGTTTCTAATTCCGTTTCTGATTTAGCGGACCTTATTTCCGTTTCTAATTCCGTTTCTGATTTGCTGTTTTTTTGTAGTGAATCCCACACAGAAGAAATGGATATGGTCCATGTCAGTGTCGGCCACTTCATCAGTAAAGTACAACAACTACTGGAATTAACCCATATTTTGGGTCACAAACTCTCCCAACCTCTATCTAATATGCATGAATTCTGAACTTTTGGCGATCGTCACTGAGGGCGAGAAGAACTTTAGGTTGAATAATCTCTTGAAGTCATTCCATGTCTGCGGCTCTCGTTGGATGGCTACCAGGTTAGTCCATTATGTGTCTACGTCCCCTAACAAGGAAAAAGCTGCCAACCCAGGCCTTTTGCTATCATCTAATTTCAGAAGTCTATGGATCTTCTCGTGACTCATAATGAGTTTCTCTCCGTCCAACCGGAATCACCACTGAACTTCCTCAGTCTATACTTATCGTACTCCCTAGTTAGTTTACCTTATGAGTCAAATTAAAGCTAGTATCCATCTTAGTTAGTTCTGCAACAACTGGTGCTGCTATCTCGAGTAGTGCGGGGACTACGACGGTTACTTATGCTGCATATATTGTAGATCGTGATGAAGTTGCCTAAGGTGTGGGCGCACTCACGTCCTGTAAAGAAGCCACTGTAGGTGTCGAGTGCAATAGCAACTATCCCCTAAGAATAGTCAAAATCTCATCCAGACGTTTGTCCTGTGAAGTAACCCTCTGTGTCAAGGCCTGAAAGTCTGCCGGACCAATAAGGCCTGAACATGTAGCTCCACTCTGATCACCGGTGTCATACGGATCAACCATCGCAGTCTACAAAGCCAAATAGCAACCTCGATCAGTTTTTATAGCTATCAGTAATAGTATATAACACATTTTAGACAATTAACATGTGAAATTCTAACTTAATTCCCCCAACTTTCATCACTTCCCAACTAATATTCTACGTCAAGATCATAGGATTTTCACTATAAGTTCAGTTGTGTCCTAACTAGATTTACGTTTTAGTCGAGTCGTGGATTACATAGAGTTAAGGTATAAACATACGCTTTGATACCAACTGTGATGGCCCCAAGCCCCATAAACTGGGCCCCGTCTGGCTTAAACCTGTGTGGACCCCCGGTCAACTCTCGCAAAATCAACGCAAGCCTAGTAGCCTCTTATCCAAGCTATTCAATCATTAGTTGCTTATTAGGTTTATCATTTAGTTTAACAAGTATTAATGTTTACGTAGCATAATTTAAAAATATTTAAAGCAACTTAAATAAGTAAACGGTAGTTAGGACATGCCAAGATGTGAAAATCCTGCCAAAAATAAATCTCGTGTATATATATAGTGACAAGCAATTTGAAAAAGTGTCTTATACATGTATCAAATGTCTCACAACCTAAAATGAACCCAAGGTAACTAAAAAAAATTAAATATATATACCAAATTTACAGTCGAAAATATCAAAAATAAACCTACTGTAGTAACAGAGAGGATCTTACTCTAAGGGAAGGTCAGAGGAACTCATTGATCACATGCTCCTTGCCCCTGTTACTAAAGGGACTTGCAATTGTCACCAAAAGCGGAGACAATTCTGGTGAGTAAATCCAGAAGAAGTACAATAATAATTCAGATTAAATAATAAACAAGTATATAAATCAAGTTGGAAGGAAATAAAGTGTTGAGAAAGAACAGTAAAACGCATGATAGACAGACTACAATAATTAACGGTAGGGACCAAGTGACCTGAAAGCAAAGGATAAGGATTAAGTGGTCTTGACACTCTACACGTGGGCTCAAAGCCGCATAAAAAGTACAAGTGTCTAAAAATAATGAGGCGAGTCAAGCCACTTCACACTGCAACAAAACATCAATTCAACAATAGACCAGTCTATTGTTATATTAGTACGATTTTGTTGCTAATTGGGTCTGCAACAGATCTCTGATAGATATAGCTTGTCACTGATCTCTTTGTCACAAAGTAGAATCAGCGACAAAATTACTAATCGATCGGTGTCTAGCAACAAAATTGCGATAAACTGTCGCTGAATAGCGATAAACTAACATCTATTGCTAACTTTAATCCAGTCAGAACAACGACAAACGTCGTTTGTCGCTGTTCATCAACAAAATTGTGACAAAAGTCTATTACTGAATAGCGACAAACTGATGCTTGTTGCTGACTGGCTTCCAGTCAGCATAGTCGTATTTGTCACAAATTTTTTGTTGTTTTGCTGACTAGGATCTAGTCAACACAAATGTATTTGTCATAAATGTTGTTGTTTTGCAGACTGGGATCTAGTAAAAAGTAATTTTTAAATTTATTTATTTTGAAAACAGTAAAACAAAAAATGAAGTAAAGGATGAGTGTCAAAAATTATTTATTTCTATTTCTAACTGAGAAAATAACAAACGTAAATCCACTTGCAATATTATTATAGATGATAACAAATTATTTAATTCCTCATCTAACACTTGGACGTTGTTGGCTCTCACTTGTCTCGCCTCAACTTTTTGAATTCATTGTTCAGCAAAGTATCCAAGACGCTCTAGAAATTGCTCAACAATGAAACGGATTAACCTGCCAAGAAGAGCAACAATGCAACATAATACAATTAAGATATGATGTCAAAATCAAGGAATGAATTGACAATGACAAATTTAAATGAGAAGCTATAGACCAATCAAAGCAACTACCAACAAAATCTAAGTAGGAAGACTCACAGGAAAGAGGTCTAATAGCTAGAGTTTTCTCATGTGTGCAAGCCCAATAGACATGATAATATACTAATTCAAAACAACACTACTTCTCAATCCATGTTTAGGCCATCAAGTGCAAATAAAATCAATAGACAAAAATACTTTTTAATCCATTTCAAAGAAACCGAAAACCAGGAAAAGAAAATTAAACATTAAAAACTGGTTTTGGTTGTTGAAAAAGCTAATAATAGAAGAGTACCTTAAACTACTTGTGATGGCTCAAATAAAAAATACATTAATTAACATCAGCATAAGTAACTCATTTAATGATAGATAGAAACCAAACTAACAAATTAGAATCTCTTTAAGTCCTTAGTTATTCATGTAACAATATTGTCAATAGGGTCATAGTAGATTTTATCAAAAAAAAGCTCATAGTAAAAGAACCCAAATCACACCACAAGGTATAGTTAATATAGATAATTTCATTTAGCGTGTTGCAAAAACTATATTACAAATAAACATGGAAAATACAATAAGGGATTCCAACATCGAATCAAAATGAAAATCTAGGAGTCGATAAGAAGATCTAGGATTCTTAAGTTGTTTAGTATATAAGAGGTGCTATAGTAATATTGTTCATACACAACACAACATCACTGACACAATATATGGTTGTGGGTGTGATAGTTAGGCTGAGGAATTCAACCTTAATATAATATCTTTTTCATCATGAATGTTTCAAACATGCTTCAAATAGTTTAAGAATGCTAACAATGCCATTGATTTTCACTGGCAAGTTGGGATACATTTCGATTTGCGTGATTTCGAAAACCTTGTAAAATGGTTAAAAAAAACTCCAGAGGAGGCAATAAATGGGTAAGCAAATAAAGACCAACAAATAAATAAGTAAACAAAGAAGTTGCACTTACTTGATTGAGAAATTCATGCCGATCGAAAAGTTAAGAACAAGAACATTCAAAGCAGATCAAAACATTGTTTGCGAAGCAAATTCAAAGCCAACTATCGCATCTAACTATCTAAAAAAACACAACAAAACAGCATCAATTTAGCCACAAAACCACAAATCTCGTTCCACTTATGCAAATACATTTGTGAACACAAGATCAATTATAACAGATATGTCTATTAAAATAAATTAAAACATTGATCTAAATAGTGTTGGATCAATAGAAAAGTGAACACCCATCACAATGCCAATGGACAATGACAATGACCTAACAAAAAAGGCTTTGAAGTTCAACCTATTCCAAGTGACACATATAATCTGCTTCCACAATATTCCAAGTAAAGTTTCACCACAAAGGCAGTTCTAGAAAAGTGCAATGCTTTGAAAAACATATACTCTCCACTCGTGGGTATTTGAGAAACATATCAAATTTATCAAAACAAGTGAAATTAACTTAAGCCTAATTTATGAATCAAATAAATTTAAAACTTCAAAACAGAAAAAAAGAAGCGAAATAAAATTTACCTTAAGCATAAGTAGCATTCATTTGAGTGCTACATCAAAAGCATGAAAGATTCGATTAACAAAGTGAAGTTAATTCCTTATTACAATTAGAAAAGGATGCCAAGTTTTAAATCCTAGCGGCACATAAGGCTGGCATCCTAATTCTCCTTCCCCTCCCATCCACCTTTGTGTATCTGTCCATGTTTGAGCTCCTCTTTGGCCCCAATTGTTTCTTTGCATTATCTACAATTCCTACTTGGAAGTCTTTGATTTCTGATTGCTTTCTTCTCCTCCAACACTTGTTAGCAACTTTTTCACCTCTTCATGAGGTTGCTTTGGACTCTTTGGATCCATCACAATAAAATATTTATGTTATTTGTGTGTGAGAGTCTGAGAGAGAACTAAAACAACAGAACTTGCTTATATGATTGAAGTGATTTTTCATTGTTTGTGATTCTCAATTGAGAAAATTTTGACTAGAGTGTTTGATTTAATGGGTCTGCTAACAACCAACTTCAATGAAACAAAAGAAAATGCTCTCCAAATATTATGGATTCCCACTACTACTACTACTACTACTTCAAGTCTTCATGTCTATCACTTCTGTGTCTTGTATGATATCTTTTATGGACATAAGACTTAGTAACTACTCCAAATAATGGTGAAAAGTAAGAAGAAACAATTACCTCAGTTCCAGCAATGCCCATAGCAATTCCAATGTCAGCTAATTTGCTCTGTCGATGAACTTGCCATAAAATGGGAGTAGAAAGGCCTATAATAAGAAAACAATAGTCTCCAATAATCTATGCAACTAATGCACACCGTATCTAGAGCGACGCTACGATAAAATGCAATAAAATGCGGCACAATGTGCCCATGTTATTAATTCATTCACTATCACTAATCCACTTTGTTGAATGCTTTATGCAAATTAAGGAGAAAGATTTACTTAATATATGCCATTGGTGCAGCATCCCCAACTCGTATACGAGTTTGAAGCAATCTTGTATATCCACTGGTGCGATCTCTGTTTGTACACCAATCACCCCTTTCATTTCCAATAGTGAACCTAAAAAAAGTTGAAAAATAGAAAGTAATAATGGAAAAAGAAATTACTTGTAACGGTATGCTAGTTCAGTGAATAACTTATGAATAACATCGTCTCCACGAATAAAAGCAGCAGCTTGTCTAGAAGCATGAAGAGTACCTTAGATAAAAAAAAGAATAAGATAATGATAATTATGATATAAAGAGCAGGGAAAATAATAATGAGAGACTTAGGTTCATTGTTGATGACAGGGTAGCTTCATTCAGTCCAAATATATTTAAGTATGAAAATAATATCATATATGTTCATACATCAGCTATTGTGCCTATCAATTATATAGATAAAATAGAAGCAAATAAAGAATGGAGCATATTATAAAAAAATAAACATTTTTGTTTGTGGTAATGAAAAACTGCACAAGTGTCCATATATCTTGCAAAGAAAAATGAAACTAGTCGACAGTTAGAAACATCACCTTGTCTTGACGCTCCTTCCCAGACATCTTGGACCCTCAATCTTCCACATATCTAAAAAGAATACATCGCTTCTCTCCGAGTCTGCAATGTTAAATAGCTGAACCACCAAAAACTCACAAGAAATTATAACTAGAACTTTAAACATACTCAGTATAAGAACCAATTAAACCAAAACTGGGTGGCAATATTACTACGAGAAAAAATAAAGTACCGCAACATAAGTTTCCTACAAAAAAACCCACTAAAGTTTGAAACAAACTACATCGTTTTCAACCAAAAAAAGTACACCATCAAATTCCTGTCGTGGCAATGGCGGCAGAGGCGACATATGTTGTGACATAAACTCCTCATAATCGTCCAAAAGCTGCTGCCTATCCTGAGGCAGCTCTCTACGTGGATTGGTCCAATTTTCAGGCTGGTGGTCATCCAGGTGTGCAGACTAAGAAGGTGGATGTGGACTCGGGGGTGATCCGTTAGTCGTCGAGTATTGGGTGTCAACAACGTAGACACCCTCATGAATGTCGTCGAGTATTGGGTGTCAACAACGTAGAGGTCGCGGTGGCGGAGGCACGTGGGGCTTGATCCCAAGGTGTTGCATTAACAATGCCTCCATACGCATCTAACCCAGTGGTGATCCGTCCATCCTTCTTTCAGATATCCACTCTTGAAAACTAAGCTCATCTTCCCCGCCACCATGAAAGAAGGGTGTATGTAACCTACCATTTCAATCTTTAAGTTAGTCTGAGAAAGCAGTATTTTTATGTACATTGTGAAGATTAACGTACAAGCCATGCTCAACAATGAGATGAATCAAATGGTTTTCGCCTTCCGCGGGGGTGATCAGTTGTCTGAAAATGTCTGGGACCTCCTCAATCGCATGTGGTATCGATGATGGCAACCTGTCAGTGGATGACCTCATGGATGGAGTCCTACATCGTGTTGGGGGCCTACACGATGTAGAAGTGTGTCGGTCACCTACTCTAGGAGAATAAGTGAGATGACCCGAATGGTGTGGAGTATGAGGTGAAGTGGTGGCATCACGTGAAGACAAGGGTCTGATACCATGCTCGTGTGGGTATACATGTCCTAGAGGTGATGGTGTAGCATGATGTATGAAAAGGGAATGGTACCGTGCTGAGCTGGGAGTAAATGACCTGGAGGAGATGGTGTGGCGTGGTGTGATGCTGAGGGGCTAGCACCATGTTGAGGTGTGTATATAGTACCTATCGGTGATAGTGTGACATGCTGATGTGGGTATGGATGACCGGGATGTGATGAGGTGGTATAATGTGATGATGACGGTCCAAAAATATAAGGTGGGTATGGACAAGCTAGATGTGACGAACTAGTGTGATGTGGTGAGGGTCTTGTGTCGTAATGTGAGTAGGAATAACCCAGAAGTGATGGAGTGATGTGATGTAAAGAGTACAAATGAGTCGGATGTAATGAGTACCGATCATCTGCACAAGAAAGTGTGGCATGCTGTGCAACGATCCCCGTTCAATGGTCCTCGTCTCCTCCGTGGCTCCGTTGAGGTCCTCCATATGACCATGCCCCCTACCTCTCGCCATATATAATGGTATCTATATTAATCACATAAACAAATAAGTCGAGTGATACATATAACAATCATAAAGATATAGAAGTTGTACATAAACATCATTTTCCAAGCGAATTGCTAAATTGGACTACAAAAACACACTCAAATCACTTTAACTCATCGTTGCTACCACTGTCTGATGACGATGTGAATTCATCATCTTCTTCATCATCTACATTCATCTTGAATTCATCATTGTCAGACACAATTTCACCTGTCGAATCAACGGATGCCGACGCTGATGGGTCTACATCAACTTCCACGATGTTGGTATCGTCATTTTGATCAGCTTGAAATGCATTATCCGTGACGACAATTTTTGAACTGATGACATTGGTTTCAGTTACGAACTTTGGTTGAAGCTTGCATATAGCTAACCAATCACTCCGTTCCCTCCTCCCGATAAAGGGGTAAGGAAGATAATACACTTGATATGCTTGCATCGCCAATATGAAGGGCTCGTACCTATTGAATCAACGATTTTTATGAACTTCAACCAAACTCAATTTTCGATGTCGTCGCGTACCATTCCGAGTAGGATCAAACCAATCACATTTGAACAATATTGTACGGAGTGATCCATCATGGTAATCGATTCGAATTACGTCTCGGAGTACCCTGTTATAGTTAGTGTAGTTCCCGTTTTTGACGCACACACCACTATTTTGTGTTGTCTTGTTTGTACCATATGACAGGTTGTGAAACTTATATCCATTAACGAGGTATGCAAGGTAACTCGTGCATAAATGCAGTGGTCCTTAGCAAATTTGACGAATCGCATCTGGCATATGATTTTCATTAGCCTGATATGTAACATTAAAGAAAAAGAAATTGCATGTTACAAAATGAAATGTGTAAAGCTAAACTGATTTGAAGTATGTGTATATAGTATATTACATACATATTGCAAGAACCGTGTTGCAAATTGTTGCTCAAGCTTGGTCTCGATAGCTTGATCAGTGATGTTAGGTTCTTGCAAACGAACGATGGATTTGAATATGCTACAAAAGAATGATATGAGATTAAACACTGCACTAAAGAAGCAGTAAGATGAAAAATCAACCTAAATTGTAATACCTAATAAACGGATATACATCCCGACAATTTAGTAACACGTATTGATGAGCTGCAACATACTCCTTCGACGTAAGGTACTGTTTCTTCGTTTTGCCCAATGGTCGTACCGGATGCATGAAAATTGAGAATGCATCATTGTTAGCAAAACTCAGACCTACCCCACTAGCATCATTTCGTTGGTGTCATTCGTGTGCAGTACAAATATGATCCTCGAAGTAGAAGGAACAAAAAAAAGTTGAATCCTCAACTAAGTATGCATTACATATGGACCATTCTACTTTTGCCTTGTTCCTAATATTGTTCTTCAAATGCTTAAGATACTTATATGATAAGATTAAACATTTGGACGGTACGCCCATTAAATTAGGTAGTTCTAACGAACATAACCTAAGATATTGATTATTCACTACAATAAATGTTTATTGTTTACAATAAATTAGGTACTGGTCCCACGATATGAGCTTCGTATGCTAGGTGTATGGGAAGATGCTCCATTGAGTCAAAAAAGCTTGTTTGGATTGCTCCAATTTAAACAATATTTTGAGAATGTTGGAGTGCAACAACTCAATTTGCACCATATTGAGGTTACTAGCATTCGAGTCTCGAAAAAACGAACTTAACTCGCTAATTGCAATCCACATCGTATCCTATAGTAGTTCACGAAAGGCAATACGAATCAATCTTTCCATGAACACATAACAGGCATGACTTTTCATTCTAAACATCCTCAATTTGTTAGCGTCCACACACCGACCAATGTTTGAAACATATCCATCAGAAACAACCATCGTATCCAGTCAAACGGGACTTCTTTCTTACGTTTATCGAGTGCGTAACACGCTCTAGGATATGAGTTGGAAGTGGGGTCATATTCGAGGGAAGGTCGATTACAAATTTCTTTTAAATCTAGTCTCGACTTTGCATTATCCTTACTTTTCCTAGGAACACTCATAATTGTATTAAAAATGTTGTCGAATACATTTTTTTCAATATGCATGACATCCAAATTATGCCTATTGATATTCGTTTTCCAATAAGGTAGGTCCTAGAAAATGCTTTGTTTTCTCCACCCTGAATACTTGCCAATTTTATTGTTCACCTCAATGGATCCGATTTCAATTACTTTCATTAGTCCTAAAGCTTCAATTTCACTCGAAATTTGTTCCGCGGATTTAATTGGCGGCGGTCCTTTTCGACAAGTTGTACGACATCTGAAGCCGGTCTTGTCACTTTTTAAAATGGAGCCACTTGGTAGAAAGCGACGATGGGAATCAAACCAAGAAGTCTTTCCACCATGCTTTAATTGAAATGCATCAGTGTCAACCCCACAATACGGACAAGCTCTCTTGCCATGTGTGCTCCAACCAGACAACATACCATAAGCAAGGGTCGCTGACAGTTCACGTAAGTGCAGCTCGGAGTTGGAAGTTCGTTTTGGTGGAAATGTCATAGATAAGTACTTTTTCATGCCGAAAATCTTGCTATCAAGGGTTGTAGGAAGACATCAATTTGATTTGTAGGATTAGTCGAACTAGGCATGATGACCGCTAAAAACATGAACTCCTTCTTCATGCACATTGAGGAGGTAGGTTGTAAGGAGTTATAATTACAAGCCATGATAAGTATTGTTTTTCAGACTGGCCGAATGGTTGGAAACCATCCGTACATAACCCCAAACGAACATTACGTATTTCAGCTCTGAAATCAGTGTTCACATTATTGAAATGCTTCCATGTAATAGAATTGGAATAATGTTGTATTACAATGTCATCTGAAACGTGTTATCCATGTTACCACATGTGCCTCGTCGTCGCTTCAGACGTGAATAAACGCTGCAATCGAGGTGCTATGGGGAAATAATACATTTTTTCGATGTCGTGACACACCACTCCATCCTTCGCAATTGGTTTGTTCATATCTTGACTCACTGCAAAACTTACACGTCGTCAACTCTGAATCCTCGCCCTAGTAAATCATGCACATGGACTCACAACAATCAATTTGCTGGACTAGTAACCCCATCCCCTGCATTAGTCGTTTCGTGTTGTAAAAGCTATCGACTAAATAATTGTTATTTGACAATGAGTCTTTACAAAATTGAAGAATCTAATAGTACACCTTTTCAGAGATACGATGTTCTAATTTGATTTTTTGGAATCTTGCGATTGCCAACAATTTGGTCATGTTCTCGCACCCCAGCCATAGCAGCTGACTTGTTGCGTCTAGCATATCATACGACTTTTGCGAATATGAATTTGGAGTTTTTTCTGCATGACACCAATTGAAACTCGAACCCGCCAAGTCGTGCACCATCTCGTGATACGATGTACAAGAATCGGCTGCATGCGTCTCTTCGTGGCCATCGTATCTCATCGTATTTCTAGCTTCATCATGTACATATTGAGTGTACCTATTTTCTTCCTCCCCATGTTCCGACCAACAGTGATATCCTGGAACAAAGCCCTGACGAAGTATATGACATTCTACGGTGTCCACATCATAGTAGGAATGATTACAACACTTCTTATGGTTGCACGGACACCGAATTTTTCCCTCAGTGGCGAATGTCCTACAGTGCGCCTTAGTGTACGCTATGAACTTGTTCACGCCATTAATGAACTCGCGACGTGTATACCCATTTTTCATACGACTATACATCCATTCTCGGTTAGTAGACATCTCGATCCTAAGTTTTCCAGCCAATCAGTGGATAAATTTTATCAATTCTTAATAATGAAGTATATAAATTATTATATTTTGTATTATTTTTAAAATCTATCCGAATATTCATCAATTCCTAACATATATAGTCTCGAATGTTTCAAATATAGATACCTAGTAAGGCCAAATTATGTGCAATTGAACTTAAAGGATCAGAGATCTATTTTAATTAAGGAAGAAGCCATCAAATTCAACACAGTTTTGACTGAAACTTTAGTGACCAAGTGTGAGTGATAAGTTTCTATGTTTCTTTATGCCACAATGGTAGAAATGAAGGGAAATGGGTAGCGTGCTATGAAATGTAAAGATAACTTATCAAACTAAACTATTTTCTCAAATCAAAAACATATATCAATCAACAACAAATGAAGGGAAATGTACAAGTTAATAACAAATATATATAGAGAGAGATTGAGGTATATCATGGTCAAAAGTGCAAACAATTCACACACTATCACAACACAATAAACTAACCCAATTCTCAAATAAAAAACACAACAACCTACCAAAAAAATAGATAATAGAATATAGCAAAAATAATATATTGAAACACCCAACATCCAACAATTAAACAATTCCAAAATAAAAAATTGAAACGAACAAAAGAATTGAGAAACTAAGAATAAAGTGGTGGAAACCAAAATACCCACACAGTTAGAATTCAATGACAAAATACTAAAAGAAAATGTATGGAACCTAAAGTGACGTGGCAATGACAACAATTGAACTAAATGAAAATTTAAGTAGTTAGTTACTCTATCAAGGGAGCACTCCACTTAAAGCTATTGGCATACCGTTAATCCAGTTTGTGTTGTCTTTTCTTAAAAAAGCTAAATAATATATGGAGACTAAGAAAAGTAGAGTAGTATTACTAATTTTTTTGATCCATGGGGCCCCCCAAGAGAAACTCGTTGCTTGTCTGATTTCAAGAACATTCATAAGAGACAGGGTCCTTATCAACTGCTGCTGCTTCTTATTTCAAAAGCTTTTCTATATCTTCTTCTTCTTTTCTAGATACACATTGAGAGGGATGGATGGATGGATGGATCAAGCATCAAGTGTGGTCATGTGCGTGCACTTACACCCAACACAAGAAGAAGTGCCACCACTCAAAGCCCCACAGACTCACTAATCTTCCATCTTTTTCAAATGCATCTCAAAAGCTCTTGTAATTCTAGTTGACTTAGTTAACCACGTCATCATAACCATGCCATTTTCACTTCACCACCATCTTTTAGAGCAACTCTATTATATATGGCATGAGACTTACTTTATAAGGGGCTAGTTCATTTGTAATCAAAAGTGAACTATATGAAAATATTAAGTGTGTCTACAAAAAGCTCTTCATATATGTTCACTCAACTGATCACATTTAAATGCTACAATTCTACCCTTATGGGAGGGAAGTTTATTTGGAAATTAAGTAGTAGCTAGCTAGTTATAAATAAGGGTCACATGTGAATGTGATTGATTAATGATCGGAAAGTAGGTAAGTCACAAAGGACGCACATCTCATCGATCGTCCATCAAACAACCCAACAAGTTGCATTGATTAAGGCATATATGTAGAGCACTCCTAAAAATTGGGCGCGCCGCCAACTTGAATCCTACATTAAGTATATATCAGGTTTGGCCCATTCGATTGCTTAATCAATTTGGGACTAAAAAAAGTAAGCAAAGCAATAGAGGACTTGCATGGATAGACAACGCATTCAAACCCATGCATAATCTTGTTGCTTTCCATTAATATTGTCCTTGAGCAGGCCAAGGTACACTATAAATCTAGCTAGCTAATTACTCGTAGTAGCTAACCTAACCCTCTCTTTAATTAATTTCTTCTACGCTTTCCCTTATTGTTTTGATGTTCTTTCTTAATAGCCAGACATTGTAATTCAAAGGCAAAGGAACAACAAAGAAGGAAACGTGATGGGGGATAAATACCAGACCTATGAACATGATTGTTATAGTAGTTATTCCATAAAAATTAATTGCTCTGCCTAGTTTTTATGGTTCTAGTTGCAGGGATATATATGGAAAAAAAAATTTGGTGTAGGGATATGGATCTTTCGAGTAATGCTTGTCATCCATTTCAATTTTGAACTGATCTTTTGAATATGATTTAAGTAGCTGTTGTTCCACATTAATTTAATTACCTGCTCTAACTATTCTTGCAATTCAATTCTAGCTATTTGGATGTTTCAAGTTACTGTTGTCATTCATCAAAATTAGGTCTATCTACATATGATATTCTAGGCCTTACCAAAAATTGTGAATAAGTGCAAATAAAGTAATATTTTAGGTATAAAGTAATGTTTGAGGTGTTAGGAATGGAACTCACATGATTGAGTGCTACAAGGAAAAAGTGATGCTCGCAGTCCTGTAATAAAAAATGTAAGAGAATTGTGATGAATTACAGAAGGTAAGATTACATTTTTTTAAGATCCGACAGAGAATGAATGCTTTTGATTATCAAATATTAAAAACAGAAACCATATAATTCTCAACGTTCCATTATCAACTTATCAACCTCAATAGGCTTCACTTGAAAAAAAAAAAAAAAAGAAACTTCACGTTCTATCTATAAGAAATTAAGTAAACACAATTACATTGGAATCCAAAATCCAAAAACCTAATTCATCATCAATCTCAAAAAATAGAATAAAAATCATCAACAACTCTTACACTAACTGAAATCTGCAAACAGGGCAACAAGGAAAAATTGAAGCCACTTAAAAATACAAGTATATTGAAAAAATAAAAAGAGGATGGATGATTGTTAGTTGAAAAAGAAATGCATGCATACCAAAAACCAATGTAAGCTTGGTGTAGTTGAAGAGATGGCTGTAGATATGAAATAGTGCAAGGGAATGGCTCCTACGGTGCAAGATTTTGGATTGTCCAAACGGATCACCACCCTCGCAGCCGCACAAACCAATCACTCACCATCCAAACAGATCACCACCACTGCGACCTCACCTCCAATGTTGCAAATGTGTGCGAGAGCAAGCCCTAAGAAGTATGTGAGAGCGAGCCCTAAAAAGGGTTTCGGCATCGTGCAGGGGTTTGTGATGGTGGTTAATGTGAAATGGGGAGGATGACTCAGTTTTCTTTTTTTTTTTATTTCGATTCTGCAAAAAATTAACGACAAACTAACAGGGGTCTATTCAATTGAGATTTTAATAAACTTTTGGTTACTTTTAATGACTAAAAAAATTTAGGTGTATTCATTTACAACTTTTAGAGAGTTTATAAAAGTAAGTTGTATTCAATGTGGACTTTTATAGACTTTTAAAAAGTCTACAAAAGTTTTTGGGGTATTCAATTTAAACTTTTAGAGAGTTCATAAAAGTAAGGTGTATTTAATTTTTTTGTGACTTTTGTAGATTGGTTACAAATCTTGACTTTTGTAGACTTTTGTATAAAAATACACATAAAGAAGTCTTCAACTTCTCCTCACCTCAACCTAGAAACTTTTAGAGACTTCTAATTTTTGTTTGGTTGCATTCTTCAATAAGGACTTCATTGTTCACAAGATGTTTTTTTCTTATCAATTGTTTTAACAACTTCTCCAATCACTCCACAACTCTTGGATTTCATTGCTCACCCATTATACTCTAATATCTATGTTGATGAAAATGGATTCATGTCATTATTAACAAAATCTCATTCTTGCATCACTATATATTTTTTATAGTTTTTTTTTTTGACAAAGAAGTTTCGTTTATTTAGTGTATTATTATAATTTCAAAAAGTGTAGTATTATTATTTTTAAAGAAAATAATTGTATAATTTTTTTTAAATGCAATAAGTGCATTTTTTAGAATTTAAACTATCATTATTAAGGAAAAAATATAATTTTTTTTGCTTAAGTCAAACAAAAAAATAAATTGCAAAATTTTTACACTAATATTTCCAATGATCTTTTCTCAAAAAAAAATATTTCCAATGATCTTACTTGATTCTTTTCTACCACTAAAAGATAATTTATTTACTTATTTATTATGTTGATATTTATTTACTTATTTGTTATGCTACTACCTTGAGAGTAATTCATTAATATGTATATATGTTTTTTTTACTAAAATACAAAAATACTTTTTAAAAAATTAGTAATAGTTCTTAAGAAAAAAATATATAATTATTTATTTTTTTATAATAAAGTGCAAAATATTTGTTTCATTTTAAAAATCACAATAATCTATTAGTATCATCAAAATCATGTTTAATAAGTTCACAAAAGTCACTAAAAATTTTAAATGTCGATAAAAGTCATCATAATGAAATCTACATAAAAGTTTATCAAAGTCTTTAAAAGTCTACCAAAATCTAAAACTTTATTAAAGTCATTTACTTATAAAAGTAACCAAAAGTCTATTAAAATCTCAATTGAATACACCCCTGTAAAGTTTGTCTTTGTTGTGGAATAAGGATCATGCATGTACACCGACATATTGTGTAGTCATGTAACTTGTATTTCTCACTTAATAGTACCTCCACTTGTCTATGTATTGTCATGTAACTTGTAATCATCTCCAATGTACACCAACTCTTCCATGTATTGTCTATGTTGCTTGTGATGTGTTGTATGACTTGTGGTGTATGTATAACTTGTACACATTGTATAAGTACAATTATCATCATCACCAAATGACCTATATAAAGGGTGTCAACCCCATTGTAATTCACACATCAAGTTGAATGAAAACTTTTCATTCCAACTATCTCATTTCTTCTCTTCTCCTTTGTAGTAGTAGTTTGTAGTAGTAGAAGTTCTTAGTCTTCTATTTTCCTTCTCTAGTTCTTAGCAAGTTCCAACTCAATTTACAATACGTTATCGCACGAGCTTGCTCTAAGCATTAAGGAGATCTTGAAGTTCAAGAAGGCTTGTTAAGGAGACAAAGCTAGGAAGGTATAACTTTTGTTATTTAAATAAGTTCAATTTATTTCTATATTATCATGGTTGCTTCCTTTATTACATGCATCACTTCTATATGCATACTTTATTCATATACTATGCATTATAACGTCACCGATTGCGAAAGTATGCTCTGTAGTTGCGTCTTGTACGATCTTCTACATCAGAAATCAAAAGTCAATGTGTGACATATAGTTTTTCTCTTAAAACTACAAACGATTAGTTATTGTTCTATTCTTGATTTTATAATACAAATAATGTTATAAGTTTGAGTTGACAGTGGGTAAGCCTTGTCCCCAGTAAAGCTAAACATTGAAAGGGAGACGGGTTATCCCGTTCGAGGAGGCATGGTATTAAGTAGACTTTGTCTCACCACCCAACCTGGAGGTTGTCCCACCAACTCATACGAATAGTACATTTTGTTTATTAATGAATCAAGTTGTGAACATATATTTAATCATATATTATGTTTTTTACATAAAAAGAGAAAATTAATTTATATTACATTTACTTTCAAAATATTAGTCAACCATAGTTGAATTTGTTGCCTTATTATATTACCGACAAGAATTACTTGTCATGACAATAAGATACTACAATTTGTGAATAAAGCATATATGCAAAATTGTGTGTTATACACAATCATTCGCCAATTTCTCTTTAGAGATCTGAAAAGTGAATATTTCACTTTATATATCTTTTCACCTTATGGAGTTATATATATATACCAAAAGGGTAATGCTCCAAAAGCTCAAAAATGAGCGGTTGAGTCTCAAGCTACAAAATTTAATCAGTCAAATATTAATTATAATTCCACAATTTTAATTACATCTATGTTGAGGCTATGTGGAAATATGACTGATGAGATAATAAAAATAAGGTCACGTGGCCCGCCTCGATTTATTGCTGCAACAAATATCGAGTACGCATGTCAATCCAATAAATATTAAGGATTGATTTTTTGTCTCATGGTAGCTGAGTAAAATAATGAGATATTATAAATATAATATCGCTCTCGTCCAATTAGTTCAGCTTCAAATTAAGAAGCATATGTTGCATATAATGATCATGATCGCAATAACAAATTTATGGACGTGAAAAATGTGAAAATATAAGGTAAAGGTCGTATTGACAATTCCACCAAAAATTGGAATAAAAGTGGTGCACCACTACAAAGGGCAAATAATTATTGACAATGAGCGCTCATAATTGTGACATTTTTCGGTCATATATGAAAGACTATTTTGCCTAAATATTGTCATATATATACCCGAATATTTTTGTGACATTTACCATGCCTTGAAAATCAAAGGCAAAATATTATGAATTTTATCATTGAAATATGACTATTTTTCTAATTTGTCAAACATTATTTGTCTAGATGGATCAACAAATCATGTGTTCAAATCATGAATCAAATAAGAACGATATATGCCTTGCTGATTGTGCTACAACGCACACAATCCTTAAAAACAGAGAATATTTCTCCAATTTGAACGTAGCTGAGGCTAATGTTCAAACAATATCTGACATTTCCAATTTGATTAGTGGCTCTGGAAGAGCAAATATTATGTTGTCTGGGGGAACAACAATTCATGTTGACAATGCCTTATACTCTGAAAAATCCAGAAGAAATTTACTCAGCTTTAAAGATATTCGACAAAATGGATATCACATTGAAACCATGAACAAAAATAATAGAGGATTTCTCTATGTCACATTGGTTTCAAATGGGAAAAAAGAAGTGTTAGAAAAATTCTCAGCTTTATCATCTGGATTATATTTTACTCATATAAGGCATGTCGAAACGAATGTCGTCTTAAATAAGAAAATTAATGATCCAAAGATATTCATTTTATAGCATGACCGACTTTGTCATCCAGGATCATCAATGATGCGAAGAATAATTAATAATTCGCATGGACATCCTTTAAGGAATCACAAAATATTTTCAGCTGGTGATTATAATTGTGCTAGTTGTTCTCGAGGTAAATTGATAGTTAAACCATCCCCAAGTAAAATTGTTGTGGAATCCCCAGTTTTCTTAGAACGCATTCAAGGAGATATATGTGGACCTATTCATCCTCACTGTGGACCATTAAGATATTTCATGGTTTTGATAGATGCATCAACTAGGTGGTTACATGTTTGTTTGCTTTCGACCCACAATGTTGCATTTGCTAGACTTTTAGCACAAGTCATTAATTTAAGAGCACAATTCCCTGACAACCCAATCAAGACCATCCGTCTTGATAATGCCGAGGAATTTCAATCTCAAGCATTTAAAAATTATTGCATGTCTATAGGAATTACCATTGAACATTCTGTTCCACACGTGCATACCCAGAATGGTTTGACAGAATCTCTGATCACACGCATTCAACTAATTGTCAGACCTTTAATCATGAGAACTAAGTTATCAACTTCAGTTTAGGGACATGCAGTCCTTCATGCAACATATATCATTCGTTATAGGCCTACTACATACCATGAACATTCCCCCATGCAACTCATTTTAGGTCAACAACCAAATATTTCACACTTGAGAATTTTTGGTTGTGCAGTGTATGTTCCTATACCACCTCCCAATAGAACTAAGATGGGTCCACAATGAAAACTTGGGATTTATGTTGGATTTAACTCATCGTCCATTGTAAGATACCTTAAGCCCTTAACAGGGGATTTATTTACTGCACGTTTTGTTGATTGTCACTTTGATGAAGCAATTTTCCCACCATTAGGGGGGATAAGAAGTCAATTCAAAAGAAATGACGCGAAATTGCTTGAAATGCATTAACTTTATCACATTATGATCCACGCACAAATCAGTGTGAACTTGAAGTTCAAAATATCATTCATTTGCAACAAATCGCAAATCAATTACCTGATGCATTTAATGATGCAAAACGAGTGACAAAATCACATATTCCAGATGTAAATGCTTCTGCAAGAATTGATGTCTCTGTGCAACAAAATGCACAAGAACCAACGAAACGCTTAAAGCGTGGAATACCAGTTGGTTCAAAGGATACAATTCCTCGAAAGAGGAAAACGGGAGTAAAAATAAATACAAATCAAAATACTCATGAGAAAGCACAAGAATCCTTTGATAATGATTTGTCAGAACAAGTTGATTCTGACGAGGAACAACTGCCTCTAGAAAAAGAAGAAAAATATGAAAATAATGAGATCTCAATAAATTATTTAAACTCTGGTAAGATTTGGGATCGAAATAAAATTGTTCTTGATGATATATTTGCTTTCAATGTGTCATTTGAAATATGTGAAAATGATGATGATCTAGAACCACGATCAGTGGACGAATGTCGAAAAAGACATGATTGGCAAAAATGGCAAGAGGCTATCCAAGCAGAGCTAAAGTCGTTAAGGAAACGAGAGGTTTTTGGACCGATTGTTCAAACGCCAGATGACGTAAAACCTGTTGGATATAAATGAGTTTTTGTACGAAAGAGAAACGAAAAAAATGAAGTTACAAGGTACAAAGCAAGACTTGTAGCTCAAGGTTTCTCATAAAGACCTGACATTGATTATGAGGAAACATATTCTCCTGTTATAGATGCAATCACATTTCGGTTCTTGATAAGCCTTGCAGTTTCTGAAGGGCTTGATATGCATTTAATGGATGTCGTTACAAAGATATCCGTACGGATCCCTAGACAAAGGAGATATATATGAAAATCCCTGAAGGATTTGTAATATCCGAAGAAATAAAATCAAAACCTCATAACATGCATTCTATAAAATTACAAAGGTCTTTGTACGGATTGAAACAATCCGACGAATGTGGTACAAACGTCTTAGTGATTATTTACTGAAAGAAGGATATGTAAATAATCCGCTTTGCCCATGTGTCTTCATTAAAAGATCATCAACATGATTTGTGATTATTGTTGTATATGTTGATGATTTAAATATAGTGGGAAATCACGACGACATCGTTAGAACATCCGAATACTTGAAAAAGGAATTCGAGATGAAAGATCTTGGAAAAACAAGACTTTGTCTTGGTTTGCAAATTGAACATTTTTCAAGTGGAGTACTTGTCCATCAATCAAATTATATTGAAAAAATATTAAAAAGATTTTATATGGACAATGCACATCCATTGAGCTCTCCAATGGTTGTCAGATCACTTGAAGTGGATAAGGATCCATTTCGACCTCATGAAAGTGATGAAGAGCTAATTGGTCCGGAGGTACCATATTTAAGTGCAATTGGTGCACTTATGTATCTTGCAAATTGTACAAGACCTGACATTGCTTTTGCTGTCAACCTACTTGCAAGATACAACTCTTCACCAACTCGAAGACATTGGAATGGTGTTAAACATGTTTTCCGATATCTTCGAGGAACAAGTGACATGAGTTTATTTTACTCGAGAGGGGTAAAATTGAATATCCAAGGTTATGCTGATGCTGGATTTTTATTTGATCCCCACAAGGCCCGTTCTCAAACGGGATATGTATTCACCTGTGGTAAAATGCTGTATCATGGAAGTCAGTAAAGCAAACTATGGTTGCTACTTCTTCCAATCATTCTGAAGTACTTGCAATTCATGAAGCAAGTCGTGAATGTATATGGTTGAGAAACATGATTGAACATATTCAAGAATCATGTGGATTGCCTTCAATAAAAGATTCTCCAACCATATTATATGAAGATAATGCAACATGTATTGCACAATTAAGTGAAGGAATCATAAAAGAGGACAGAACAAAACATATTTCACCAAAATTCTTTTACGCGCATGAGCTTCAGAAGAATGGTGAAATTGATGTCAAGCAAATCCGATCGAGTGATAATCTTGCTGATTTATTCACAAAAGTCTTACAAACTACGACATTTAAAAGGCTTACATATGATATTGGCTTGCGTAAACTTAAAGACATTGCAAGTAAAGAAACTGAACAAGTTTCACCCATGTTCACATGAGGGGAGTTATTGATTAGTGTATTGCACTCTTTTTCCCTTAGCTATGGTTTTATCTCATTGGGTTTTCCTAGCAAGGTTTTTAATGAGGCAATCTTAACAATATTATACCCATCTTAATATTTATGAGAATAGTGTACTCTTTTTCTTTTACTATATTTTTTCTCACAGGGTTTTTCTTAGTAGAAGTTTTAACGAGGCACAATCTCTAAGCAAGTGTCATCCAAGGGGGAGTGTTGTGGAATATGGATGACCGTGCATGTACACCAACATATTGTGTAGTCATGTAACTTGTATTTCTCACTTAATAGTACCTCCACTTGTCTATGTATTGTCATGTAACTTGTAATCCTCTCCAATGTACACCAACTCTTCCATGTATTGTCTATGTTGTTTGTGATGTGTTGTATGACTTATGGTGTATGTATAACTTGTACACATTGTATAAGTACAATTATCATCATCACCAAATGACCTATATAAAGGGTGCCAACCCCATTGTAATTCACACACCAAGTTGAATGAAAACTTCTCATTCCAACTATCTCATTTCTTCTCTTCTCCTTTGTAGTAGTAGTTTGTAGTAGTAGAAGTTTTTAGTCTTCTATTTTCCTTATCTATTTTTTAGCAAGTTCCAACTCAATTTACAAAAGTCTCTAATTTGTTTCAGATTTGTTATTGACACCTTTATTCCATAGATTAAACGCCATCTCAAACAAATGCAGATCTCGAGGCTTGTCACTAATGTCGCCGATTTCAGCGACAGATTAGGGACAAATATTAAGGGAGAATATATTGCGGGAAATTTAGCGACATATTTGTGACAATTACCAGTCTGTCATTAAAATTTTGTCACAAATTTGTCATTAAATAGTTGCTTCGTGGTCAACTGGGTCAAACGACTTATCTGATGCACATTTTTTGTTGATTTATTGTTGTTTTGCATCTATTCATGTCTGTCGCAATTTATTGTTGCTATTCCACCATTTTCTTGTAGTGTCAATTGCACCTAATATGTTCGACACTGTCAGATCGCTTAAGCCGCAGCTCGAGAAAAATTCCAAAGGGAGCCACAGACTTAACCAGATGTTAAACTACAATGGTACTCGAATACTTGAAAGGAGCCACGACACATAGTGGATGCTCACTCAGAGGATTCAAACCCGTCGGGAAGCCACTAGAGCTAGTTGGTTGCTCAACCCGCGAGTGGCAATGACTAGACCTGACCACTTAGACCTTATGTCACTCGGTAGGGAAGTAGAGTCCAAAAATAGCAATCATTTCATCAAATATAGCAAAAAATGAAAAGAATTAATATTGAATTTTTTATTGATTTACTTACCTCAACACGCAAAATACTAAGCAAATCGTGATTTCCGCACGCCTCAAAATACGTACCCGATACTCGACACTAGTCTCCTAATCTCCTGACATCAATTTACAATGAGTTAGGTGTGTTTGAGCCTATTTTATATAATTTAGATTTTTAAATTCGAAGATAATTCAAAATAGAGAATTTTTAGTGTTGGCACATTTTTCGAGGAGAATCTCAATCTAAAAATCCCCCGAAAAACTCCAAACTCACTTTCCTACAATTTTCTCACTTTTTCTCATTTTCCTAATTTCTTTTTTATTTTTCTTGAATTTTATGTTATTATTTATAATTTTTATCAATAAAATGTATAAATTACAATTTTTTATATGTATATAATTATTTATTTTTTTGGGAGGGGATGGGCCCCTTGAACCAGGCTGGTTCGGGTACATGGCCTGGCCCGGTTCGAGCCTTGGGTTAGGTCTAGCCAATGGCAGGCAAGGTTTGAAGACCGTATTCACGAGCAATGCGTGCATGCAATTCCCCCTTCCCCACCACCCAAATCACCAACTTGGTGATTTGATTTCCTTTCCTTTTTTTGCCTTATGTAAACAAATTTCATTTAATTCACAAATAACTCAAACCATGTTAACTATGCAATTTTATGCAATTTTTGTTAAATATACCACATCAAAGATTCCACCATTAATGAGTGGATCTCAACATTTAAGAGGCTAGACTATACAAATCATGATGATATATTTTGGATTATTCAATCATACTTTAATACTCTTACCTTAATTTCATCAAGTATGAGAGAGAGCACACTTGAGGTCTATAAAAGGAAGTTGTTAACACCCACTACCTCAACTCAACATCTACCTCCCTTTTCTTCTCAACGTTTTGAACACCATGAGAGAAGCACAAGAGAGTGAGAAATGATAGCAAATGAGCTCCAGATCTCTTGCTTTGTTTTTTTTTTTTTGATTTTTTTGTTGAATTCTCCACCACTACATAAGCAACAAGTGACTCTATCCCAACCTTTCACTCCTTCAATTTAAATATTATTTTGAATTTCAAGATATAAATCTCTACTAAACCTTTTAACTTGATTAATTAACCATTTGACTCACTTGAACTTTACAAAACTTAGTCACATCAAATTTTTTTAATCACTTAGATACACTGAATTAGAACAATAAGACATTAACTTCAATTATTTTATTAATTGAGATATTCTCACCACTTAGCTTAGATATTCAAATTAATAAATTTCGTTAGAATCTAAATTCCATCAATCTAGTCGACTTATCTAGCCCCGTGTGTCCACACATCTTGAGGTCTACTCTCACTCGTAAGTTCGACAACAACGTCAATAAAGTTTTGTATACACACATAGATAAATATAAAATATTCAAGGCATCACACACAAGTGAAATTATTAAATTATTACCTCGGTGTCGATATTCAAGTTCTGACCAAGTCGCCACGTAGGATCTGTCGCCACGTCACGGTCCTATTAGGCTAATGATTATGATTAGATTTATTAGGGTCGTTATGCTAGTACACAAAAGAAAAACCACCTTTATCTAAACTCCAGATAGAAACCCCAACAAGATTCAATCTCACGGTGTCGCGTACTTGCTCGTAGACCCGTACACTATGACACAACTCTCGGTTCTCAACTAGCACCTCAACACTGTTTGATGTGTCACGTACCCGCAACTAGCTTGTCGCCCATACACACAACACCATCTTTTTTTTGTCGTATAAACAATCTTATATGTAGCTGTTTAAATATGTGACCCGTACCACATACAACTACCAAATATTACAAGTTGTAATTGTAATAACATATGATTTGGACATTGATACCAAATTATACTTGTTCGATGATACATAAAAATAAACTTCTTGTCAAATTCCAAGTTTAAATAAACTTTTGATCAGTATCATGTATGTCATTCCTATCTGTCACATGACTCATACCAGTGTATAGCAATTGGAGGCCAACATGGAATTTGAGTCACTTCACAACAAATCTTCACCTTGACGAAAATTCTTCACTTTGTTCTTGTCACACCATCCTCTCGAGCCACCATCCTCACTCGTACAACTTGCATGATTACCGACTCATGTCTTATATACACATACATTAACTGTGGCCTTGCTTACTAATTTTCCTTTCTGATCACCAATCCTATTCTTAGCTGGATACATATGATAATTACTATCATTCTTGAGAACCAACAAATTGTCAGCATCATCACCTTTAACATTAGAACCCCCTTTGTTGAACCAAAGTTTCTTTGTCGAACCCGCTCCTTTACCTTTCCTTTTCCTGCGGTCTCTCCTGAGATACCATGCTTGACCGCATCTCTAACAAAACTGTTTCCCGTACTTCTTGGAACCCTTCCCAACAGCTACCAAACTAGAGTTTGAAGATGAATCATTGTCTTTACCTTTCATCAATTTCTCCTCGATATTAACATGGAAGTGACCTCTACTAAATTAATGATTTCCTTCCTGTACATTGGTATTGGCTTCAAGTGCTTGATCGAAGGTGGAAGTGACCAGATGAGCTTGAGCGCTTTGTCCACATCACTAATTTGCTCTCCCAATTGTTAGGTCTTAGGGTTCATATGCAGCGAAAAACTCAAAACAATTTCAAAAAATCCTTACAGGATCGAAAATAAGTTCCATTAAACTAGATCTACAAAAGTAAATCATACTTTAATCCGTGATTTCCTTCTCTGATTGTTCGATCTCCAAGACGTTCAAGCGCTCATCCTCTATCGGAAATCCACACACGAATGGTGACCATAATTTGGAGTGCTAGCCCCAAGTGAGATAGAAAACATTTTTCTTTCTCTTCTAAAATTCAGAGAACTCAAAAATAGCAAAAACAAAAAAAATATTTCGTTTTAGGGTTTCAACCTCTATTTATATGTGTAGATAAGCCCTCACGTAAAATCATATTCGTAATACAACTATTGTATTTAGGCAGTTTAAGCAAATTACACACATACGCTCCTATAAATAAGTCATCATATAACGAATCGTAAAGACTTTTATGTCATGAATTGTATCATATAAAATTCATTACTCGGGACCAATTGAAATTGCACAAAGTCATTCTTTGTGTGCAATCCAATAGGTTCATGCGACGTTGACAGTGAACAAAAACTATTTTAGTACATAAGTCATAAGCAGTCTCTAGCAAGACATTATGACTACCCAAGTAGCATGAATATAAAAATCAATACAACCTAATGAATAACATGTATACTATTATTTTGTCGTGCGATATCCTTTGATTAAACATAAGACATGGAAAGCCACACTTAATGTTCAATCGTACTAGTCTCGACTTTAGGTAAACTGAGAACATCCAAATGACATTGATCATATCAATTCACGTGGACTTGGCCATTATCACTCTATCATATCGAGGGATTCACTGAAATATCTCTCTATATGAGAGTGGGAAATTCTATCTTGATTACACACCTTCACATATTATTCAATTGGTAACCAATCACAATCTTCATAATCGTTCGGTTAAAAACAACGTTTGATTGTGTCAAGTAACCATTCTCCTAATATCGAAGTCTATAGTAATCTTAAGTTGAATGACTAAATGATATACCTATCATGAGTAACACCTATGACTAAATTCATGTGGTGTTCTCATAGCGGGTCGATCCAATACCTTGTTCCCTAACAAGTACTCATGATCTTGATTCGTATCTCTATACGCATGATCGTTACATAACAATCAATCAAGATTCACACTAGTCTTAATTCATTATAGCTCTCAATATAATGACCGACTAGGGACATTTATGATATTTCAACAAATAATCATGGATCTTATTATAAGGTAAACATGCAATCACTTATAATAAAACAACTAACGAAAAAATTTTATTTTATTAAATAAAATCATAAGTTAAATAATGTTCGTAGATTGACCTATAGCACATGCTCCAACATATCCCACTTGCACTAAGGCCAGTCATTCATGTATCTAAAACCTAATGACCTAACACGACCAACGACATTTTCACTTGTGGAAGAGCTTTCATCAAAGGATATGCAACATTGTCTTCTGTAAGAACTATGCAAATCTTCACGTCTCTCCACTCATTGATTTCTCGAATGAGATAAAAACGTATAAGTATATGTTTGGATCGGTGGTGTGACCTTGTTTCCTTGGCCCGTGCTATTGCCATGTCGTTGTCACGATATGAGCAAACTGGGTTATCTATACTCAGAACCACGCCAAGTTCATAGATGAACTTTTTGATCCAATTGCCTCCTTATCTGCATCGGACGCTGCAATATACTCAGCTTCTATTGCAAAATCTGCCATAGTTTCTTGCTTAGAACGTTTTTAGCTCACTGCGCCTCCATTCGAAGTAAACATATATCCAGACTACGATCTGAAGTCATCTATATCAGTTTGAAAACTTGCATATGTGTAATTATTTACAACAAGCTTGTCTTCCAAACATCTATAGTCCAAGAACAATTCTTTAGTCATTCTTAAGTACTTAAGAATGTTCTTTACTGCTATCTAGTGACTTTCACCGGGATCAGACTGATATTTGCTTGTTGCGCTCAAAGCATATATTACATTAGGTCAAGTGCATAACATGGCATACATGATAGATTTAATAGCTGATGCATATGGAATTGTATTCATGTGCTCTCGCTCATCATTAATTTTTGAACATTGAGTCTTGCTGAGACTTATACCATGGGAAATTAGCAACGACCATATTTTAGAGTCTTGCACACTGAACCAATTCAATACCTTATCTATATAAGCACTCTGACTTAGACCGATCAACCTTTTAGATATATCCCTATAGATCTTAATCCTAAAGATGTAGGTTGCATCTCATAAATTTTTCATTGAGAAACATTTCCCTAACCAAGACTTGACACTCTGCAAGGTTTGGATGCCATTTTGAATGACTAATATGTCATCGACATACAATACCAGGAAAACAATCACACTCCCACTGACCTTCTTGTATACACAAGGCTTATCTTTATTTTTAATGAAACCAAATTCCTTAATTGTTTCATCAAAACGAAGATTCCAACTCTGAGAAGCTTGCTTTAATCCATAAATAAATCTTTAAAGCTTGCACACCTTCCTAGAATTCTCAGGATGAATAAACCTTTCATGTTGTATTATATACACGTCCTCAAGTAACTTTTCATTTAGAAAAGCTGTTTTGACATCCATTTGTCATATCTCATAGTCATAATATGCGGCTTTGGCAATTAGAATTCTAATGGGTTTAAGCATGGCTACAGGAGAAAAAGTCTCATCATAATCAACACCTTGAGTCTGTTTGAAACCTTTTCTACTAGACGTGCTTTATAAGTATGCACATTGTCATCCATGTCGGTTTTTTTCTTAAAAAATCCATTTATATCCAATGGTCTTACCACCTTCAGGTAAATCAATCAAGTTCTAAACTTGTTTATCATACATGAATTGTATCTCAGAATTCATGACACTGAGCCATTTATTTGCATCAGGACTAGACGCAGTCTCTTGATAAGTAATAGGCTCATTTTGATCCATTAGCAACACCTTACTACTATCAGTAATAAGAAATCCAAATCTCTCAAGTTGATGTCTTACCCTATCAGACCTATACGGGCCTTGTAATATCTGTGGAGGTTCAACTAGTTCAAGACTTTGTTAATCTCCAACTGGCAGTTGAGTGTTTATTTGTAGTTCCTGAACTTCTTCAAGAATTACTTTATTCCCATTGTTTTCTTTTGAAATAAACTTTTTTTCCATAAAGACACCATTCCGAGCAACAAACACTTTATTCTCAGTGGGATTATAAAATTTGTATCCTGTAGTTTCTTTAGGATAACTAACAAATACACACTTAGTAGATTTAGCTGATAATTTTCTAAAGATTTGGTGTTGTACGAAAACTATACAGCCCCAAATTTTAAGAAATGACAAACTTGGTCTTTTCTCAAATATCTCATATGGTGTTTTATCAACCACTTTAGAAGGAACACGATTCAGTGTAAGTGCAGCAGTTTCTAAGGCATAACCCCAAAAGGAAATTGAAGATCTACATGACTCATCATAGATCAAACCATATCTAATAAAGTCTGATTTCTCATCTCAGAAACACCATTCCATTATGGATTTGTTGGATGAGTTAACTGTGAGACAATCCCACAGTTTCTAATATGATCATCAAACTCTTTGCTCGAATATTCACCACCTCGATCTGATCGGAGTGCTTTAATAGTTTTACCTAGTTGATTTTACACTTCATTCTGAAATGGTCGAAACATCTCACAAGATTCACCTTTATGTTTCATGAGATACACGTAACCATAAATGTTGAAATCATTAGTAAAGGTAATGAAGTACTGATTTACCTCTAGCCATCGTGTTTATATGACCACATACATCAGTATGTATCAGACCTAATAAATCACTTGCCCTTTCTCTGTGTCCAGTAAAGGGACTTTTTGTCATCTTACCTAATAAATAAGATACACATGTTTCATATGATTCAAAATCAAATGAATCTAAAAGTCAATCTTTATGGAGTTTAGAAATGCATTTCTCATTTATGTGGCCAAGACGACAAAGCCAAAGGCAGGTTTGATTCAAATTATTTAACTTGATCTCTTTATGTTTACATTAAGAACAAAAGTATCAGTGAACCTTTTCATATTTAGAATGTAAAGACCATCACAGAAATCAACATTCACATAGAAAACGTCTTTACAAGAAATTTAGCATTTATTATTCGCAATAATGAAATTAAAACCATCCAAATCTAAACATGAAATTGAAATTATGTTTCTGCTCAAGGCAGGGACATAATAACAATTATTTAAAACTAACACAAGTCCACTAGGTATAATTAACTCATAGCATCCTACAACCAACGCATCAACCTTTACTCCATTTCCAACTCGTATGATGACTTCTTCTTTATTTAGCTTTCTACTTTTAGTGAGACCCTGCACATTAATATAAATGTAAGATCCACATTCGGTATCCAATACCCAGGCTTCACTAATAGAGAATTTAACTTCAATAACGTAAATATCTGAAGTAATAGTCGCATTACTCTTCTTTTTCTTTAAATCTCCAAGATAAAGCTTGTGATTTCTGAACCAATGCCCAGGTGCATGGCAGAAATGACAATTTTCTTCTTTTTCCTTTTCCTTTTCCTTATAGGACTTTAAAGTAGAAGCAACCTTAGGCTTGACTTGTTCCATAGACTTTGTGACAGTCACAACAGCCTTAACAACTTTAGCCTTGTCTTTGCCATTTTTCTTCAAAGCCTTTCCTTTCTGAACCATCAACACATTAGCAATGGGTATCTTGACATTCTCCTCAGCAGTTTTAAGCATCAAATGCAACTCTAAGATATAATTTTCCATGTTATTCATGTTATAGTTCATCACAAATTGTGAATAATTATCAGGCAATGAATTTATGATCAAATCTGTAGCCAACTTTTAGCTTATGAGAAATCCAAGTCTATCAAGATGGTTAATATAACCATTCATTTGCAGGACATGAGGACTAACTGACGCACCCTCAGCCATTTTGTAAGAATGAAGGTTATTGACTATCTTAAACCTTTCTTCCCTAGCCAGCTATTGGAACATTTCCTTCAGCGTCGTAGTCTTGTCGTAAGCTTCCATGTGTTCCATGTCCTTCTGAAGTTTAGGAACCATGGTTGCCAACGTAATGCATGCAACATCAGTTTAGTCATTGACATGCTTATTATATGCATCCTTCACGGCTCTTAAAGCATTGGCTGGTGGTTCCTCAGGAATAGGATCATCCATGACATACAACTTGCGTTTATTCTTAAGAACAATTCTCAAGTTTTTGAACCACTCAAGAAAGTTTGTCCAGACAACTTATCTTTCTCAAGGATGGATCGCAGTGACAAGGATTAGTGTGATTTGAAGAGGCCATAGATCTACAACAAAGATTATGCCAAAGTTCATTTTAGTATAGAGGAATATATTCCTACTAAATTAACAACCCTCCTAAAAATACTATGTTAATTTAAGGGACTAAAATTCATATTTCACCTAATTCCAAGATAGCTCAGATATGACACTTTGAATTAGATTATTTAGGTAGGTACCTATTACCAATTACATCATATGTAACTTTTAGTTGTTTTTATGAGATTATGACATTTTATGTCTTAAGCATGTTTTATCTCATCTTGTGCCTAAAGACCAAAACCGTTTTGATAGCTTTATCAAGTCTAACCATTTTAAACAATAGAGTAACCAACTCAACTTGCCTCACCAAGATAACACAATACACTCTACGGAGGCAAACCCATATTGATGTCATCGAAGCCTTCACAAGTGTTTAAGAATGGATGACACTTGACTTAAATTTTGGAAGAAAGATTTTTTATTTTTTTTTAGTGATCATAATTTAAACGAGGTAAGTATCATATATTACAATGCATGTACAATTACTAAACGAGTTAAGAGATTTTACTACATTGAATATTATATGAATTTCCTTGTGCTACGAACAGTTAGCGACGGTCCCGCTATTTTAGACAACGAACTTCAGTTCCGAAAATTGAAAATCGCCTAAAATTTCTCATTATTTTAGTCAATCCAATTGACTAAAA
The DNA here is from genome assembly GCA_039657325.1 of Stephania cephalantha. NCBI lineage: Eukaryota > Viridiplantae > Streptophyta > Magnoliopsida > Ranunculales > Menispermaceae > Stephania > Stephania cephalantha. The sequence continues at coordinate 36,861,339 of CM077571.1, forward strand.
TTGCCCCTTATTTTAATTCCATAAAATATTAATTAAAACATTTTAAATAACTTGGGCCCACCTCTAACTTAATATCTTTTCTTGATCCAATTAGAAGTTAAGATACTTTGAATCCTTATCCGATACGAATTTATTATATATCTCGCCTATCTTATAGGATTTGTAATTGTTATCCGATTATAGGTTCATCTTCTATCTAATAGGAATATACTAACAGATAACTACAACGAGATACATGATCAAAATCAATTTTGATTCTTATTCATATGAAACAAGCAATTGAATAAAGAAACGCAATATTAATCACGCATTCAATACCAAAATCATATTAACATAATCATGATTTCTATCATGGAAACATACATAATTATTGAACAAAACGAACTGTGTATCCAATTGAATAAAGAAACGCAATATTAATCACGCATTCAATACCAAAATCATATTAACATAATCATGATTTCTATCATGGAAACATACATAATTATTGAACAAAACGAACTGTGTATCCAACACGAGAATCACATTAACCTAAACATGACTTCTAAAATATAACATACAAAAATTTGCATCGTTTAATATTAAAACATATGTTAATTGAAATATTATAAACATAAATTCTATCATTGAATCAAATCATTCGTATGTATCAAATACATGAATTAACAACATGCTTTAAAACCAATTCTTGATAACAATTATCACAAAACCTATATACACATTATATATACATTAATCGAGATCGTTTTTTCTCACATATATCATATATATATTAGAAAAACATGCAAACGTTTAATAGAATCGAGCCTAAGGCTCTTATACCAATATTGGATTTTAGGGTTCATATGCAACGAAAAATTTAAAACAATTTTGAAAAACCTCAACAGGATTGAAAATAAGTTCCATCAAACTAGATCTACAAAAGTAAACCATACATTAATCTGTGATTTCCTTCTCTGATTGTTCGATCTCTAAGACGTTCAAGCGTCTGTCTTCTATCGAAAACCACATACGAATGGTGATTACAGTTTGGAGTGCTAGTCCCAAGAGAGATAGAAAACGTTTTTCTTTCTCTCCCGAAATCCAGAGAACTCGAAAATAGCAAAAACAAAAAAAATATCTCGTTTTAGGGTTTCAACCTCTATTTATATGTATAGATAAGCCTTTATTTAATATCTTATTCGTAATACAACTATTACATTTATGCAGTTTAAGCAAATTACATATACGCACCTATTAATAAGTTATCATATAACGAATCGTAAGGGCTTTTATGTCATGAATTTTATCCTATAAGATTCATTACTGTGGATCAATTGAAATTGTGTAAAGTCATTCTTTGTGTGCGACCCAATAGGTTCATGCGACATTAGCATTGAACCATAACGATTTTAGTACATAAGTCAAAATTGATACAACCTAATGAATAACATATATCATATCATTTTGTTGTGCGATATCCTTTGATTGAACATAAGACATGGAAAGTCACTCTTAATGTTCAATCGTACTAGTCTCGATCTTTAGGTAAACTAAAAACATCTAAGTGACTTTAATCATATCAATTCACATGGACTTAGCCATTATCAGTCTATCACATCAAGGGATCCGCTGATATCTCTCTCTATACGAGAGTGACAAATTTTATCTTGATTACACACCTTAATATATTATTCACTTGGTAACCAATCACAATCTTTATAATCATCCAGTCAAAAACAACGTTTGATTGTGTCTAATAACCATACTTCTTATATTGAAGTCTATGGTAATCTCAAGCTGAATGACTAAGTAATATACGAATCATAAGTAACATGTATGATTGAGTCCATGTGGTGTTCTCATAGCGGGTCGGTCCATCACCTTGTTCCTTAACAAGTTCTCGATTCGTATCCCTATACGCATGATTGTCACATGACCATCAATCAAGATTTGGACTAGTCTTAATTCATTATAGTTCCTAGTATAATGACCGAATATGGACATTTAAGATATTTCAACAAATAATCATGGATCTTATTATAAGATAAACATGTAATCGCTTATAATAAAACAACAAACGAAAACTTCTATTTTACTAGCTAAAATCACAAGTTAAACAATGTTCGTAGATTAAATTAGGGCACATGCCCCAACATCCAATTCCTCAAGTTCAGAGACAATCTCATTTAGAGCTGTAAGATGATCAGTAATACTTATACCTTCATCCATCTTTAGGTAATGATATCGCTCCTTTAGGTAGAATTGATTTGACATGCTTTTCGTCAAATACATAGTCTTCAATTTCTCCCAAAGACCTTTTAATGAAGAAATATATATTCCTTATGTTCAAAAGAACATTCTTTGCCAAATTGAGTCTTATGACGCTCGCTGCCCTCGAAGTCAACTCTTTTCAATTCTCATCATTTTCCTTCCCTCGACCCTTCAACGTTTGACGTAGCGCAGATTGAATCAACAAATCCTTGACTTGATTTTGCCACAAGCCAAAATTCATCTTCTCATCGAACTTCTCCATATTGAAATTCATCGCAATTGTGTACTTCGACATCTTTGAAAATTTCACCTTGATAGTATAACCCCATCCGATCTGAATCTTATCTTTGATACCAATTTGTTGTGAAGAATCACCACATAATACCCAAGAGTACAGTCACACGAATACACCTAAAGATAGAACAAACCATAGAGAAAATATGAACACAAGAATTTACATGGAAACCCCCAAAATCAGGAAAAAAACCATGGACAAGAAACAAGACAATCTACTATTAGTAGTTTAGCACACAAAGGAAAACTCCTCCATCTAAACCCCAAATAGAAACCTTCAACAAGATTCAATCTCACAGTATCGCGTACCTACTCGTAGAATCGTATGCCATGCCATAACTCTCGACTCTCAACGAGCACCTCAACACTATATGATGTGTCATGTACTCGCAACTAGCTTATTGCTTGTACACACAAAACCATCTTTTTTTAGTTGTATAATATATATAGGTGTTTAAACATGCGACCCGTACCACATACAACTACCCAATATTACAAGTTGTAATTGTAATAACACATGATTTGGACACTAATACCAAATCATGCTTGTTCGATGACACAAAAATAAACTCCTTGTCAAATTCCAAGTTTGAATAAACTTCTTATCAGTATCATGTCACGGCCCAAAATTTCTAACTGTGTTATTGTCTTTACACAGGCTCAACGACCCATACTGTGGGACCCACACCATGATATGTTCGTTTACCGAGGCAAGGGCCGAGGTACATTTTATATTTGTGTATTGTATGCCTAGTGTACTGTATATGTGTAAACTACTAAGTCATTTACGGGTATGCAGGTATCGAGACGAGCGGGGACGCGCATCGAGTCGCGTGTTGACGTGGGACCGAGGTAGCGACATATTGGGGTACGAGTCAATTATTTACATTAATCGACAATCATTGGGTAATGTGTGGTGTTAATGTGGCCACATAGAAGTAAATATATCAAAAGGGCATAAAGTTAAGAAAAAAAAATGTGCATCACCAGATACACATCTAGATTCACACACACATCTCAACACAAGGTGTTAAGGTTTTGAGTCACTCACAAGTGACTTGGGGGACAAGTGTGGTGTTGAAGACCACAAGATGTGTCTCGAGATACGTGTGTGAGTTGAGATGTGTGGCTCACATACAAACCACCCACATATATATATACACATTGGTCAAATAAGACCAAAGTCTAACCTTATCTTTTTGATTGGTTTATCTCCAAAGTTGGTGGCGGTGGAGAGGAAAAACGAACCGAGAGAAGAGGAAACCTGAGGAGAATGAGAGAGACCGAGAGGGAGAGAGAGACCGAGCTCGAAGAACGCAATGTGAGTTGCCTTTCGTTGTTGTTGTGGTTGTTTGTGTTGTCGTCTGTTGTGGGTGTAGTGGCCATGGAGGTTCGGCATCCATGGCCGAGATAGATGGGGGAGATGGCAGGGTTGTCTCCCCTGCCATCAAAAACCAGTTGGGGTTGGAGTTGGGAGCCAACCCCAAAGCCTCAAGTGAAAAAAAAAAAAAAAAAAAAACAGAGCCGAAGCTCGTTTCGCGAGAGGAAGAAGATTGGGGGGGGGGGGGGGGGGGGGGGGCTCTGTTTCGCGAGAGGAAGAAGATGGGGGGGTAGGGGTAGCCGGGTCGAGCTACCCCATGTGAGTCGGGTCGGGCCGACCCTGACCCGAGGAGAGCGAGTCGTACCGACCCGGGTCCAGCCGGATCGGGTCGGGTGGCTGGACTCGGTCGGGTTAACCCGGACCCACCCCAATAAAAAAATATTTATTTAATTATTTAATTACATTAAACTGATTTTTAATAAAATAAATTCCATAAAATAGATAAAAGTATGGAAAAAATTCAGGAAAATTCCAGAAAAATAGGGAAAAATATATTTGTGACCCAAATCAATGGAAATTCGATATTTCCATAAAAAGTGAAGAATTCGGAAGTCGGTTGAGACGTTATACGGGGGTTTTACCTCGAAAAGCGCGAAATGGGCCAATTGGCCGAAAATAAAAAAATGGTCGATTTAGTCTCGACTTTGATTTAGCCTAAAATGTTCTATTATTAAATGTTAGGGAACTAAGGGGAGAACACAGGCGTTTGGGCACGCATTACGAATTTGTCGAGGGATCGAATAGACTAGGACAAGCGTGTGACTTGTAAGTACAACTGTGAGAATTTTATATTTCATTTCATTCTCTTATTGCTTTATTGGTCTATTGGTAGACAATGCTACTTGAACTCGCACATCATGTTGTTCTTGTATCTATTCATGGATGAATATTGTGACATGATGCCTTGTGAATTGTTTCGTTGCCTCTGATTCCTACACTTGATGTCATTCTTGAACAAAATTGATAAAAAGCATGCTAATGGAAGAATTTGGATTTAATTGGATTTGTATTCGATTTCCTTTGGGCTTTGTAGCCTAACTTATCTTGGTATCGTAGACTTTTGGAATTATTTGTCTTTGAAATTAAAGTAGGGGATTATCTAGTGTCCATTGCACGAGAGATGCGCGGTTCACGGGGACATGGGTCTACCGGGGTTCCGGCACTCATCACTACACTTGCGCGACACACGAGTTATGGGACTCGGGGTGGTCGGCAAGCATGAGATTGATGTTGTAAAGCGTAGAGCACAACTCCGCTCTATTTATGTGAGATATGTTGATCGCAGCTCCATATAGTAGTGGGAAAGGGTAGGTGATAGGTCTCACCGCCGACCGGACGTAGATCATCTCGACTTAGCCTGTGTCTGTCTCTACATCTTTAACTATGATATTTACTTGCATTTCTTGTTTCAACACTTTATTTCGCTACTTTATGCTTTTAAATACCATTCATTTATTTTGGAAATGTAGCATGAAATTCTCCAGTTAGTACTTAAATATCACTATACTCACCGTCTAGTTTGTGACGGTGGGTGTTGGTCCGTTGAGCAGCAGCAAATCGGGGAAGGAGGAGATCGACGACTTCCTCTGAGCAGTTCGGCGACTCTCCCACTTATTTGTATGTCTCGACTTTTGTTGTATTATTATTGTTTACGTCATTTTGGGTTCTACATTGGGTTGAGTGAATAATGTCTTATATATACGTGCTTGTGCTACTGTCTTTTCTTGGTTTTCCACACTTAGGAATCTTGAATTATCATGGCTTCCGCATAATCTTTAAACTATATGAAAATGATAATATAGATCAAGACATGAATTTGGAGGAATATAGGGACGAAAGGCTGACTAATACATAATTAAGTTTTAGGTGAGTTGGATTAATGCTTGATTATGGGATTAGGCCAGACGGTGCCCTGTTTAGTAGTAGGGACCGTCACATATCATGTATGTCATTTCTACCCTTCACATGACTCATACCAGTGTATAGTAAATGGAGGTCAACATGGGATTTGAGTCACTTCACAACGCAATCCAATTATTGCAGATAGAGAAATCACAACTCAATTCGGTCCATTTATTTCGCTAATCCAACTTGATCCAATTTACAAAATGCAAAGCAGACTGAATCAAAAGTTAGCGGATTGACAATTATAAAATTAATATTCCGAATTAAAACTTAGGTAATCCCAATGAGTAACAAAGAAACAATGAATACAAAAATGTTGAATATGACTTTTAGTTCAAATATATTAGTTTTAACATTTTCTACATTTGCTTGACTAACTCGAATATAAAAGAATTAACTTATGTTGCAAAAATTTAGATTTTCAAATATATATGAATAAACGTATCCACTTTGGGCAATCAATTCGGTACACTTACCAAGGAGCGTTGTTCGATACACCTCGAACATGAATCTTAAGGTGTACCAACGGCACACTTTGGTAGGTGCGTCAAATTAGGTGCCCAAAGTGGGTACCCAACCCAATCATTTTCCATAGATGAATTAGTGGCATAAAAATGTTATAACTCCATCTAAAATATAGTTCAAAATTTTAAAAGTATGTGTATATAACTATATATAATGTAATGGATATAAATGTTAATTGGATAGCACCGCGGATTGGATTTGCAGATTAAGGCGTCCAATCTGCAATTCAATACAATTCGTACGGATTGCAAACGTTGCAATCCAATCCAGTTTAACAAACTCAAATTATGAATCAATTAGAGCTAAATGGACCCGATAAAACTGGATCCGCAGATTTCGTGAACCCTAAATTTACCTCATGTAATGGCATATCTGTAGTTGAGCTAATTGATTGGGGTGATTTAGTAAATTCAGCCATCGCGCTCCAACTCCGAAAATTTGAATTCGGACAGCGCCAACGCATGTCGTCTCTGCAGTTAAAGCTCACAAAGCCTAAACGTCAAACCTTTTTTATCCCCAAAAAAATGCACACAAATCTCTGAAATTCTCCCAATCGATCCCACCAAACCCCTCATAGAAAGCACAATTGATATCAACAATGGCGTCGTCGACGAAGCCCTCATCTCGTTACTCCTCTTTCGACGCACGATCTTCGAATTCATCTCAGATCTCAGACCCATCTTCCTCAACAGAATTCAAAAACCCTAGCAAGAATCACCACTCCTCGCTTAAACGGATCATCGGAAACTCTAAGGCCACTCGCAGAGTTCCATCAGATACGGTGTCAGCGGCGGAGAATTCATCTAGGGCTTTGGTGAAGGCGAAAGGAGGTGATCTAGCTGTGGTTAAGGGGAGGAATGAGCAGAATTTCGGTGCAATGATGAAGAAGTTTATGGAGAGGGGGGCGTCGAACAAGAAGGCGGAGGCGAAGCGGACTACTGCGCTGGTGATTCCAGCTGACTTCATTGCTGAGGATCTGAAGAAGACGGCGTCGAAGGGTTCGTCGTCGTCTAACATTTCGAATCTGCATCGGAAATTGTTTCGGAAGGGTTCAGGGAGTGGTGGGAGTGAAGTGAAGGCGCTGACGGAGGTGAAGTCCAATACGAGGACTTTGGCGATGGTTCTGAGGAGTGAGAGGGAGCTTCTGAGCCAGAACAAGGAGCATGAAATGGAGATCACAAAGCTCAAGTTGATGATTGAAGAAAAGAACAGAGAAGTAAGCACTAAAACCCTTATATCCTTTTAGTTATGAATCTTTGTTTTGTAATCTAAAGCAATCTAGAACCTTGAATGAGCTCAAATTGGATGAATTCCCAACATTGTAGTTCGAATTGAGGGTACTAATTATATGGATGTTTTCACGGTTTTTTTGTTCTTCGTCTAGGTTGAGAAGTTGAAGGATTTGTGTTTGAATCAACGGGAAGAGATAAAATCATTGAAAAGTGCAATTTTGTTTCCGGATGTAATGAATTCCCAACTCCACAACCTTCTAGAGAAGCAAGGTTCAGAGCTGAAACAGGCGAAACAAGTCATCCCTACGTTACAGCAACAGGTTACGTCACTTACAGGCCAACTCCAATGTCTAGCTGATGATCTTGCAGAGGTATTTTTGATAGTTCTTCTGTGCACACCATAAGCAAGAATGTTGATTTTATAAGCTGATTCCTGATTTTGATTCAATCCAGTTGTGTTTTATGAGCATATGTTGATGTTGCAGGTGAAGGCAGATAAGTATTCAGTGAGGTCGTGTTTTGACAGTTTTGGATCTCCGAAAACGCCGATACTTGATCAAGGGGCTGCATTTTCTTCTGTAAGTACTGACTTCATACAAGTAGCATAACTAGAAAGTTTAGTTTTGATCGAGATGGTAAGAATATTTAGGTAGATGTAAACAAGCATTTCTGGCTGTTTATATCGACAATAATAAGTTTTCGATACCATCAAATGGATTCATATTTCTACTAGTCATTTCGAGCTTATATAACTGTCAGTTTTCGAGCACAGTCTGTGCCTCAGAAGGAAATGTGATGATTTACATTTTGCATTTCTAACTCTTATGGGAAACTGATTTAGGAGTACAGTTCTGGTGATGAAATGAGAATGTCCGGAACTCCAGATGACATGTTCCTCAAGGATTTGAACCCCTGTTTAACTCCTTATACCAAGTCAAAATCTAAAGTGAGTTGCGCATATTTTTCGTCTTATGAAGCAACCTTCCTGACATTCCTGTTATCTTACTTGGACTAGAAAATTTGTTGCAGGAATTTGATGAGACGACAGGATATGATTCTTCATCCGAGAGAGGGTTGTTCTGGGATAATGAACAAGTTTTTGACGACAGCCCATTAGATCCTCATCCTCGCGGACAAAAAATGTCTAAGAGTTCTGAGTCTTACCTAAGGCCAAACCCAGTGATCATCACAGCTCCAGCGACGCGAAGATCAGATGGGAATAAATGCACCAATGGGATGCCAATGCATCGTATGGTTTTCTGAACTGGGAAAGCAATCTTTGAGTTTCTTTCGTAATTCCAGTTAATCCATATATATCGTTCTTCTAAACTTCTCTTGTCAGTCTTGTCTGCTAGAGATATGCTTCCACTGCTTTTAACAATCCCTAGCTTCTCTGTATCAACGATAAATGAAATGCATCCTCTTTAGGCACTAAAAGTCTACTGGGTGTTTTGCAGTCCCAATTCAGTATTCACCTACAATGCAAATTTCATCTTGTAGGAACTCTAGCTAGTTTCATACTTGTAAGATAATGGCCATTTACCCAATTTTTTCATGGAGTAGATGAGATCTGCACCAATTAATAATCAAGGACATGAAGTTTACAACTTAAAATCTCTAAATCAGATGTGAAATACAAAAAGTTCATAATCTCAAATTGTTCATCAAAGCACATCAAATTCATGGCTGCTCCATGCGCGCACTTGCAACTGTCAATCACATTTAAGAACAGGGGCTAAATAATAGAGTAGTGTGGGTGCAAAAAACTCGTACATTATGATTATTGTTTTAGGCAATGGTCTCAGTAAAATCCTTCTAATACAAGGCCAGCAGCACAAAAATCAACGGATGGTTCATTTCAGGAACAACAATCCAAACATTAACATCACAACTACGTACGCTGATAATCAACATTGATTACTTCAGAGTTAATATCCAAGCTGAATGTCAAGAGTAGAAGTCCTTGTCAGAAGATCATCAGCCACTATCAAAATCTTGGAGCTGCAGCGAGAAAAAAGAAAAGAAAAGAAAAGAAAGGCATGCAAATTAATAATCAGAAAACAAATTTCTTCGAAATACTGCAAAATAGAAGGTTCCTATAGAAACACCGACTCAAACGACTTGAAATTGGAACTTAGTGTTGGAACTAAAAATTTATCCTATCATATATGATTGTCACTAGGGCAGATATACGTTAAGCAATTATAATATCCGAACATCCCATCTACTGCTGTTCCATACTATATTTTCCTTCTACATGTTGGTACTTATCAAACAAAAAATAAGAAAGAATGCTTCAAGCATACCTCCACCCATGGTTGCTTCAGGTAGTCTCTCAATTGAATATTGGCGTTTAGTAATGTACATAATTGGCACTCCAGGGATCTACATGTCAACAAACAATGTAAATGCCAAAGTTTCTTTTGAAGAACCTAAATTAGAAAGTAAGCATCTATATGAAAGATTCTAGTACCTTCCGGATCCTTCGTTTCAAGTCTCGATCGCAAGTGGCAACAATGTAGCACTTGTGCTGCACAGCATAATAGAAAGTTTAAAATTGATGGTACAAAAGCTTCAATGAAGGCATGCATCAGACTTCTCAACTTCCAAAAACCAACAGCAAGAGGTAAGGAAACTACAGTTATTCTGGAGAGACAAGTAATGCTACAAAAACAACAAGTAGGTTGAAATGCAAAACATGATCATGATTCACGTGTCTAAAATATAGAGGAAAAAGAAGTAGACTGGTCAAGCCATGAAATACTTAAAAAAAAACCCAGAAAGCATGTCGGAAATCATGTTACAATGACCATACAACATCCATACCTGAGTAACTCGATCAACAAGACAGTCATCGGCATATGTTCCTTTATGAGAACAGGGTAGCCTCTCAAATCTAGGATCCTTTGCAATCCTGTAAGAGAAATTGAAAGAAAAATAATTAGGAAAAAACTAAGTATTGCTGTCATAACTGATCATAAAAAAGTATAACCACTATGAATGGGAAAACCACTGCATCCATCAGTAATGAATGTCGAGCCCATGCTAAGAATGACATAATGATAAATTGTAACCTCGATCACTATGAACACAAGTTTAAGTTTAACAACTAATAAAATGTAACCATAATCAGGATGAAGACAAGCTTAACAAAAATATACGTAAAACCACTACCAATTATCATAGCAGAACAAATGCTCCTTGCAAAAGAAGACATGCTCTCTACTAGAAAATTTACATCCTGAACCAATCATCCAACAGCCATAAAGAAATGTACCTCAAAGCCACACGATATTTCTGCCCTAACTTCTCAAGTTCTGCCATGACGCAATCTGTAATGCAAGGAGTACCTATATTGCCAAAATGAGGATGAGAGGTCAGGATAGAAGTTAATAACAAGGCCAGGAAAAGTGCACTGACAAAATGAAAGTAAGCTTGCAGAAAAATACGATACTGGCAGCGATTGCAAAGGTGTTGCCTAGGCGGTCAGTGTCCTAACTCCCAAGTAATTTTGAGAACGTCAAAGGGGATGGTTACAATTAAATTTGTTGATATGGATACCTACCCAACACCAAAACCTTAACATAATAAGTGTTATATGAGAACCTAAAGGCTAATAAGTGTTCTAAATCTTGAAACATACATTAAATATGATTCATAATAACTAATAAAGAATGGGAGATGCTAGTGTGACTCGTTTTGGGACACCCGGGCTGAACACCTGGTGATGCTGTCCATCCATTCGCGCAGTGCGCACACACATCGATGCGCGAATGGATGGAAAACCATCACCGGGTGTCCCAAAACGGGCCATCCTAGTATTTTCCATAAAGAATTACTTACTAAAGGACCCATACAGAAATGATCAATTGTTCAAGGACCTCTGGACAAACATATTTTTGTTCACCTTGGCATCAGCTAGGTACAGCCTTGCTAAGGTCAAGGAAATTGCCCCGAGACGCTTTGGCATCTCGCAAATCCTAGGGAATGGGACCAACCACTAACGGTTCCCACCTCTGGAACACTCCATACTCCGGATCAATTGGTCAAATGTCAATAGATAAAAAAAAAACAACTCTATCCTCACCACTCAAAAGCCCTAGCGTCCTTCTACAACGCATGCAAATTAGAATATTGAGAATCAAGTCCCATGCCCCTAGCATGTGCATCACCTCCATCACAATTCTCAACCACAAATATAGCAACCAACATACACTCTATAACACATTCCACAAATTTCAACGCTATAAAAATTGAGAGACAAGAACTCACATTTGGCATTCAAGCAACGCAACATGGCTTCCTCCAAATCCAACTACAAAAACCATAAAATTGTATCAATTACACCTCCAAGACGATCAGATGCCGCAATGAAACTACAAAACATCAATCTAAGAAGCGCAAAAACCAAAACCAAAAACCAAATCCAAGCATTCCCCAAACACACCTTATTCTGAATAGAGAAGTTGATGAAGTTAGTATCCACCAAAACACGGTAAGGCGGCCCCAACGCAGTGTTGTACTTGAAAAACAGAGCCGACGAAACATTAGGACTGCGAAAAACCCACCAAAACAGATCAAAAACACAACAAACACATTGAAACCCAATCTAGCAAAATAAATCAATAGCACAGAAAGTAACGCATACATGTTCTTGGGCAGATTCTCCTTCTTCATATCTATCTTTCTAGGGTTCAAAATCTCTTCTTTCTGCCTGATATCGAAGGAGCGTAGAGAATCATAAAAAATCTCAATACAAACGCACAGCAATCGCATTGAATAGAAAAGAAATTCAATCAAACAAGAAATCAACTCACTGTCTAAGCATTTTTGAGGTTACCAGCTTCTTCATGACTGCGAATTTCGGGCCTTTCTTCGCTTTCCCCATATTTGAGCTCGAGAGAGTTGATCGAAGAACCCTAGAAAAGTGAGTTTCAGAGACTAAAACCCTAATGTTGTGTTTGCTTATTGTAGTGAGGCTGGACAAAGTTAATAGGTGGGCATTAAATTACCAAATCACCCTCAACCTTCAAAAATAGGATGAAAAGAGGATCGAAAGAAAACTCAATTAGGGTTTCGTGCGAACGAAGGAAGGAGGGCTACTAGAACCACGGGGTTGTCGAGATTGACAGAAGTGTTGACAATGAATCAGAAGACCTTACCTTGTGAAGGTGGTGGAGACAACAACAACAACGACTCCGACTGCAAGAGAAGCATTAGATGGGGCTAGTGAGACTAGGGTTTAGGGTTTCGAGAGAGGAGTAGATGGGGCTCTTGAGTTTGGGGAAGAATTCGACAGAGAAACTTCTCTGTTTCGTGAGGTTATACAATAGACGGGTAAAAAGGTAATGTGTGAATCCCCAACATTTTATTTTATTTTATTTTATTTTATTTTTTTCAAAGATTCTCAATATAAACTTCATCATTTTTCCACTTTGGCCACAATTTTTATTTATTTTTTTTCTAAAATAGTCACAAAACTTTTCTTAAAATTCACTAATGATTTTTTCATCTATTTTCCGTTAACTCACCCTTGAATAAGGCTGATATGGCGTTGACGTGGCAATGATGAGTCGTTAACGTGGCTAGGGCATCAAATTTACTCATTTTTTAAAATTAAATTTACTTATTTTTTAAAAACTAAAAAAAAAATGATCAAAGGCGTCGACTATGTGCACCTCACAAAACTCTAAGGGCAAGCTATATGATGAGTGCAACCCATCGATTATTAAGGGCACCATCCAAAAATATTTTTTTCCCCTTAAATGCCCTTGTGTGTTTGGAAGGGCACCGTATAACAAATAAATAAAAAAATAGATTTCGAACGAGAGCACGAGCATGAGCCCTGCAACTCGGATTCGTGGACAAGAAAGAGGCAGCGGAGCTTGTTTGTGCGGTGGTGGTGGTTCGGATTTGGGTATTCATCAAAATCGTATTTGTAAGGTAAGATTTTTGTGTATTGTAATGTTATTCATCAAGTTTGTGTTTTGTGTACATTTGTTGTTGTTTGAGGTCGAAGTTGAAGGGAGTTTCGTTTTGGTCTAGGGCTCACCTCTGATTCGGTCACACGGGACTGAACGAATTCTATTTGCTTGGTTGAAGGTGATCGAGCAAATAGATTTTGTTTAGGTTTAGGGCACCACTGTGTTATACATTACTCAATAACTTTTCGTTGTTTTACATTCGTTTGTTATTCTTTATAGCCAAAATTGATTGGTCGTTTCGTGCCAAAAATTTAGTTGCCTCTCGTTCGATCACATAGTACTGAACGAGATGGAATTTTTCGATTGTAGGTGACCAAATAAACAGTTTGTTGTTCGGTCATGTGCAACCGAACATTAAAGGTATTTGTGTTACATAAGTGTAATAGGAATTGTTCGATCATGTACTATTGAACGTAACATTGTAGTTCGGTGCTATCCTGCCGAACTATTCATTGTTGCTCGGTCACTAACAACCAAATAGTAGGTTTTTTCTTGATCAGTACCTACCGAATAAATCCATTTTCAGCTCAAAGTTGTTATGAGCTTCTATTGTTTAATAAATGATTGGTTGTTGATTTGGGGTTATATATGTGTAACTTTTTTATAGGTATGGCTCGTACTAAGATGACTAGCAGTGGAGAGGATACCCGTGTCGAGACGAGCGGGCGTGCTGGCCGGAGAGCTCAGACGACTTTTTATAGAAAATCAAATGAGTTGGGATGGAAAGTTGATGACCTTGACGAATGATCCGTAGAATAGGCCTCGAATGTACAATGGAGGGAACTGTCAGTTCATAAGACCCCCGTTCCTCCGGCATAATCTTTTTCATCGAGTCAAGCGAAGAAGATAAGGAACAAGTTATCGAGGAAGAAGATTCCACCGAAGAAGAAAACGAAGAAGAGAATTAAGAAGAAAATGGAGAAGAAGGTGAAAGTGAAGGAAATGAGCAAGAAAAAGAGCGGAAGAAAAAATGATGAAGAAGAAGAGGACGTTCTTGAACAAGTGGTTAGAGAAAGGGACATTGGCAAGAGTCGTGGTAGTACGACCAAGTCTGAAACATCAGGCCAGAAAACAGTCCAAGTGCCAACTGATGACTCTTCAACACCTTTTCTCGGTGGGCCAACAAATCGGACAATATTGAAGAGTTTCAACTATTACGTCGCTGCAGCTATATGGAACAACAAAATATTTATGTTTTTCAATTATAATACAAATGAACCTTATTATGAATTGTTTCAATAATTCTATTAGTTTCTAATCATATTTTTTTTTTATTTTAGGAGCAGCCCTAGTTTAGATGCATCAAATAAGGCGCTCAGTTGGCAAGCTGAGATTTGCGGAAGTGTCGCCGAGATGCAGATGGGCTTCATAGGATCATTCAGGCGTTTGGGCTGAGTGCACTCACCAAGTGCTCATACAGAAAGGCACATAAGATGCTCATATCTACCTTTGTAGAGAGATGGCAGCCGAAGACCAACACTTTTCACCTTCCCTTCGGTGAAACGTTGATCACACTAGAGGATGTCAACAAGCTGTTACCTATTCCCGTGATGAGAAAATTTGCTGATTGCGATGCCATTTTCACGAACAAGGCAATCGAGTCGGTGTCTGAGGTTCTTGGTGTGTCAAAGAACAAAGATATGAAAGTGAACAAATCATGGCTGAAGACACGATGAGGTTCGAAACCAAAGCCGTCAAAGAAAGGCAATGAGAAGACACAATTGATTCCCCCGATTGAGTGCACAACCCGAGCCTACTTGTGGTACATGTTGGGATGTAGCTTGTTTGTTGACAAGTCAGGAATGAATGTGTCGGTTCACCTTCTACGATTGCTAGAGGATTTGGATGAGATCAGAATGTATGCATGGGGTGCTACAAAACTAACCTACCAGTACTGACAACTTGGAGCGGCTACTCGGGTGGATGTTTGTCAGATTGCGAGATATCTGACTTCGCTTGAGCTATGTTTCGTATCTGCCAAGTTTTGAAGGTGCATAGAATTTTGTATATTTTACTTTTAATGACTTCTTTTTGTTATTCCTTTGCAGGGATGGGTGTACGATCATTTTGATCTTCACAAAGAGCACATGAACACTGGGTACGTTGACATCCTCCCACGTGTCAATAGGTGGGTCGTAAAAAAAGAGTAGGGTCTTAATGTAGACCATCTCCCAATGCTCCACATAACACTTGACAATGCCCGATTTAATAAGGTGTGTATGGTCTTTTGAATTGTTAAGAATTTTCGTGACTTTGTTAACTTCTAAATGAATTTGTTTATGTCTTATTTCGCTAGGTTACATGGGACCGTTACCCGAGTATCTGGACAAGCGAGGATACTGCGGAGCTCGCTTTCTACACTAAAAGCATCAAGTATATGGAGATTGTTGAGCCATATCACCTTGATAGGCTCTCGCGACAGTTGGGTCACGTGCAACGCATTCCTTCGGTTCCATACAATCCTACATGATCACAACAAGGAAAGATAGCTGCTAGTTACGTGGTCAAGTATAATTTTCAGACCGAGATCTGGGAGAGGTGGCATGATCATGTACTGTCCGCTAGATCAAAAGGACAGCGTGCGACAGTCCCTTGGCCAGCTGAGGATTACATCGGGGTGGTTCAATGACATCTCACACCCAATCATTGAAAATCCAAAGGGAATCACTATTGGTAACGAATAAGAGGATGACATCTACGATGTGAGTTTATTGGGTTTTGAGGTTCATATGGAGCGAAAAACTGAAAATAATTTTTGAAAAACCCCAACAGGATCGAAAAATAAGTTACATTAAACTAGATCTATAAAAGTAAATCATACCTTAATTCGTGATTTCCTTATCTGATTGTTCGATTTTCAAGACGTTCAAGTGCGCATCCTCTATCAAAAACCCACACATGAACGGTGACGACAATTTGAAGTGTTAGCCCTAAGAGAGATTTTAAAAAAATTTCTTTCTCTCGAAAATCCAGAGAACTCGAAAATAGTAAAAACGAAAATCTTATTCATTTTTAGGGTTTCAACCACTATTTATATATGTAGATAAGCTCACTTAAAAAACTTATTCGTAATACAACTATTATATTTAGGCAATTTAAATAACATACACAAACGCCCCTATTAATAAGTTATCATATAACAAATCGTAAATGCTTTTATGTCATGAATTTTATCATATAAAACTCATTACTCTAGTCCAATTGAAATTGCGCAAAGCCATTCTTTGTGTGCAGCCCAATAGGTTTATGCGACATTGGGAGTGAACCAAAACCATTTTAATACACAAGTCATAAGCAGTCTCTAGCAAGGTATTATGACTACCCAAATAGCATGAATATCCAAAATCGAAACAACCTAATGAATAACATTTATCATATTATTTTGTCGTGTGATATCCTTTGATTAAACATAACGCATGGAAAGTCACCCTTAATGTTCAATCGTACTAGTCTCGATATTTAGGTAGACTTAAAATATCCGAGTAACATTGATCATATCAATTCACTTGGACTTGGCCATTTAATAGTCTAACACATCGAAAGATCCATTGAGCTCTATATGAGAGGGACAAATTATATCTTGATTACACACTTTCACATGTTATTCACATGGTAACCAATCATAATATTTATAGTCGTCTGGTTAAAGACAACGTTTGATTGTGTCAAATTACTATGCTCCTAATATTGAAGTCTATGGTAATCTCAAGTCGAAGGACTAAATGATATACCTATCATGAATAACATCTATGACTTAATCCATGTAGTGTTCTCATAGTAGGTCAGTCCAGTACCTTGTTCCCTAACAAGTACTCATGATCTTGATTCATATCTCTATATGCATGATCATCACATGACCATCAATCAAGATTCACACTAGTTTTAATTTAGTATAGTTCCCAATATAATGACCAACTAAGAACATTTAAGATATTTCAACAAATACCCATAGATCTTATTATAAGGTAAACATGCAATCACTTATAATAAAACAACAAACGAAAACTTCTATTTTATTAACCAAAATTATAAGATAAATAATGTTTGTAGATTGACCTAGGGCACATGCCTTAACATCTCCTACTTTGCACTAGGGCCAAACATTTATGTATCTAATATCTAATGACCTATCATGACCATCATATTTTGCTTTTGGAAGAGCCTTCATCAAATGATCTGCAACATTCTCCGCTATTGGAAATCTGAAAATCTTCACTTCTCCCCTCTCAATGATTTCTCAAAGGAGATGAAAACATCTAAGTATATGTTTGGACCGGTGGTGTGATCTTAGTTCCTTGGCTCGTGATATCGCCTCGTTGTTGTCACAATACAAACAAATATGGTTAGCTATACTCGGAACCATACCATGTTCAAAGATGAACTTTTTGATCCAAACCGCTTCGTTAACAGCTTCTGATGCTGCAATATACTTAGCTTCTGTTGTAGAATCTGCTACAGTTTCATGCTTCGAACTTTTCCAGCTCACTATGCCTCCATTCAAAGTAAACACATATCCAAACTGCGATCTTAAGTCATCTATATCAATTTGAAAACTTGCATCTGTGTAACCATTTACAACAAACTCATCTTTCAAACTTTCATAGACCAAGAACACTTCTTTAGTCATTCTCAAGTACTTTAAAATATTCTTCACTACTATTCAGTGACTCTCATCGGGATCAAACTGATATCTTCTTATTGCGCTAAAAACATTTGATACATCATAACATGACATACATGATAGATCCAATAGCAGATGCATATGGAATCATATTCATGCGCTCTCGCTAATCATTAGTCTCCGGACATTGAGTTTTGCTGAGACTTATACCATGAAACATTGGCATCGACCTTCTTTTAGAGTCTTGCATACTGAACATATTCAGTACCTTGTCAATATAAATACTCTGACTTAGACCGATAAGCCTTTTAAATATATCCCTATAGATCTTAATCCCAAGGATGTAGGCTGCATCTCCTAAATCCTTCATTTAGAAACATTTCCCTAACCAAGAGTTGATACTCTGCAAGGTTTGGATGTCATTTCCAATGAGTAATATATCATCAACATATAGTACTAGGAAAACAACCACGCTCCCACTGACCTTTTTGTATACACAAGGCTCATCTTCATTTTTAATGAAACCAAATTCCTTAATTGCTTCATCAAAACAAAGATTCCAACTCCAAGAAGCTTTCTTTAAGCCACAAATATATATTTGAAGCTTGCACACCTTCTTAGAGTTCTTAGAATGAACAAACCCTTCAGACTGTATCATATACACGTCCTTAAGTAACTTTCCATTTAGAAAAGTTGTTTTGACATCCATTTGTCATATCTCATAGTCATACTATGAAGCCATGACAATTAGAATTTTAATGGATTTAAGCATGGCTACAGGAGAAAGAGTCTCATCATAATCAATATCTTGAGTCTGCTTGAAACCTTTTGCTACTAACCAGTGCTTTATAAGTGTGCACATTGCCATCCATGTCAGTTTTCTTCTTGAAAACCCATTTACATCCAATAGTCTTACCACCTTCAGGTAAATCAACTAAGTTCTAAACTAGGTTATCATACATGTATTATATCTCATAATTCATTGAACTAAGCCATTTATCTGCCTCAGGGCTAGACACAGCCTCTGGATAAGTAATAGGCTCATTTTGATCCATAAGCAACACCTCACTACTACAGTAATTAGAAATCTTAATCTCTCAGGTTGATTTCTTACCCTATCAAACCTACGCGGGCCTTATGATACTTGTGGAGGTTCAACTAGTTCAAGACTTTGTTAATCTCCCACTGGCGGTTGTGTGTTTATTTGTGGTTCGTGAACTTCTTCAAGACTTACTTTATTCCCATTGTTTTCTTTTGAAATAAAATTTTTTTCTCATAAAGACAACATTCCGAGCAACAAACACTTTGCTCTTAGTGGGATTATAAAAGTAGTATCATCTAGTTTCTTTAGGATAACCAACAAATACACAATTGGTAGATTTGATTGATAATTTTTCTAAGATTTTTTGTCATACAAAAACCTCACAGCCCCAAATCTTAAGGAACTACGATCTTGATCTTTTCCTAAACCACATCTCATATGGTGTTTTATCAACCGCTTTATAAGGAACACGATTCAGTGTAAACACAACAATTTCTAAGGCATAACTCTAAAATGAAATAGGAAGATTTGCATGACTCATCATAGATCGAACCATATCTAATAAAGTTTGATTACTCCTCTTAGAAATATCATTCCATTTAGGAGTTGCCAGAGGAGATAACGGTGAGACAATCCCACAGTTTCTAAGATGATCATCAAACACTTGGCTCAAATATTCACCAACTCGATCTGATCGAAATGGTTTAATAGTTTTACCAAATTAATTTTGCACTTCATTATGAAATGTTTGAATCATCTCAATAGATTCACCTTTATGTTTCATAAGATACACGTAACCATATCCACTGAAATCATCGGTGAAAGAAATGAAGTACTGATAACCACCTCTAGCCATTGTGTTTACAGGACCACATACATTAGTATGTATTAGACCCAATAAATCACTCGCCCTTTCATTTTATCCTGTAAAAGGAATTTTTGTTATCTTGCCTAATAAACAAGATACACATGTTTCATATGATTCAAAATCAAATGAATCTAAAAGTCCATCATTATAAAGTTTAGAAATGCGTTTCTCATTTATATGGTCAAGACGACAATGCCAAATGTAGGTTTAATTCAAATCATTTGACTTGAATCTCTTAGTATTTATGTTAAGAATATGAGTATATGTAGAGCTTTTCATGTTTAGAATATAAAGACTATCACACAAATCAACATTCGCATAGAAAACATTTTTACGAGAAATTGAGCATTTATTATTCGTAATAATGAAACTAAAATCATTCAAATTCAAACATGAAAATGAAATGATGTTTTTGCTCAAGATAGGGACATAATAACAATTATTTAAAACTAAAACAAGTCCACTAGATAAAATTAACTCATAGCATCCTACAACCAACGCAACAACCTTTGCTCCATTTCCAACTCGTAGGATGACTTCTCCATTCTTTAGGTTTCTGCTTTTGGTGAGACCCTGCACATTAGAACAAATGTGAGATCCGCATTTGGTATCCAATACACATGAATTACTAGTAGACAAGTTAACTTAAATAAGGTAAATACATGAAGCAGTAGTCGCACTACTTTTTTTTTTTTTTTTTAGATATTCAAGATAGAGCTTTCAATTTCTGAACCAACATCCAGATGCATAGCAAAAATAACAATTTCCTTCCTTTTCCTTTTCCATCTGGGAATGTGAAGTAGAAGTAGCCTTAGGCTTGACTTGTTCCATAGGTTTCGTGACAATCACAATAGCCTTGGCAACTTTAGCCTTGCCTTTGTCCTTTTTCTTTAAAGCATTTCATTTCTTAACCATCAACACATTGATAGTGGGTTTCTTGACATTCTACTCAGCAGTTTTAAGTATCAAATACAACCGTGAGATAGATTTCTCCATGTTATTCATGTTATAGTTCATCACAAATTATGAAAGACTATCATGCAATGAATTAAGGATCAAATCCATAGCCAACTCATGGTTTATGGGAAATCCAAGTCTGTCAAGATGGCCAATATAACCCTTTATTTTTAGAACATGACGACTAACTGATGCACCATCAGCCATTTTACAAAAATGAAGGTTCTTGACTGTCTCGAACCTTTCTTCCCTAGCCTACTATTGAAACATTTCCCTTAGCATCATAGCCATGTCATAAGCTTCCATATGTTTCATGTCATTCCAAAGTTTCAGAACCATGGTTGCCAACATAATGCATGCAACATCAGTTAAGTCGTTGACATGCTTATTATGTGCATCCTTCATGGCTTTTAAAGCATTGGCTGGTGGTTCCTAAGGAATAAGATCATCCATGACATACAACTTGCGTTCATCCTTAAGAACGATTCCCAAGTTTCCGAACCAGTCAAGAAAGTTTGTCTCAAACAACTTATCATTCTCAATGATGGATCGCAGTTACAAGGGATTAGTGTGATTTGAAGAGGCCTTAGATCTACAACAAAGATTACGCAAAATTTCATTTTAGTGTAAAGGAATAGACTCCCACTAAATAACAACCCTCCTAAAAATACTATGTTAATTTAAGGGACTAAAATCTATGTTTCACCTAATTCCAAGACAACTAAGACATGACACTTTGAATTAGATTATTTAAGTAGGTACCTATTACCAATTACATCATATATAACTTTTAGTTGCTATTATGAGATTATGACGTCTTATGTCTTAGCATGTTTTATCTCATATTGTGCCTAAAGGCCAAAACTGTTTTGATAGCTTTATCAAGTCTAATTATTTCAAATAATAGAGTAACTGTTACTCAATTTGCCTCACCAAGATAACAAAATACACTATGTGGAGACATACCCATATTGATGTGATCGAAGCCTTGACAAGTGTTTGAGAATGGATGACACTTGACTTAAAATTTGGAAGAGAGATTTTTTTATTGTTTTAGTCATCATAATTTAAACGAAATAAATATCATATATTACAATGTATGTACAATCAGTAAATAATTTAAGAAACTTTACTAATATTGACTATGATACGAATTTCTTTGCGCTACGAACAGTTGACGACAGTTCCTCTGATCGGTCAGCGAGCAACGGTCTTTTTTAGACAACAAATTCGAGTTCTGAAAATTGAAAATCGCATAAAATTTCTCATTATTTTAGCCAATCCAATTGACAAAAAATGTCCTCTATTTTAATTTCAAAAATTATTAATTAAAAAGTTTTTTAATTAACTCGGGCCACCTCTAACTTAATATCCTATCCTAATGCAATTAGAATTTAAGATATTTTGAATCCTTATCTTATTTGAATTTGTTATATATCTCTTCTATCTTATAGGATTTGTAATTCTTATCCGATTGAAAGTGTATCTTATATCTAATAGGAATATTTTAACAGGTAACCACAATGAGATATATGATTAAAACCACTTTCGATTCTTATTCATACAAAACAAACAATTGAATAAAAAAGCAAAATATTAATCATGCATTCAACACCAAAATCATAGTAAATTAATCATATTAACCTAATCATGATTTCTATCATGGAGACATACATAATTATGGAACAAAATGAACTATGTATCCAACACGAGAATCACATTAACCTAAACATGACTTCTATGTAAACATACAAAATTCACATCGTTCAATATTAATACATATGTTAATCGAAATATTCTAAACATGAATTTTATCGTTGAATCAAATCATGTGTATGTATCAAATACATGAATTAACATGTTTTAAAACTAATTCTTGATAACAATTATCACAGAACCTATATGTACATATATATATATATATACATAAATCAAGATCATGTTTTCACATATGTATTGTATATACATCAGAGAAAACATGCAAATGTTTAATAGATCCGAGCCTAAAAACCCTAACAGGATCAAAAAATAAGTTCCATTAAACTAGATCTATAAAAATAACCCATACCTTAATTCGTGATTTCCTTCTCTGATTGTTCGATTTTCAAGACGTTCAAGTGTGCGTCTTTATAAAAAAATTCATACACGAACGGTGATCATAATTTGGAGTGCTGGTCTTAAGAGAGATTGAAAATATTTTTCTTTCTCTCCCAAAAGCCTAGAGAACTTGAAAATAGCAAAAACGAAAATCTTATTCGTTTTTAGGGTTTCAACCTTTATTTATATGTGTAGACAAACTCATTTAAAAAACCTATTCTTAATACAACTATTGTATTTAGGTAATTTACGCAAATTAGACAAACAACCCTATTAATAAGTTATCATATAACAAATCGTAAGGGCTTTTAGATCATGAATTTTATGATACAAAATTCATTACTTTAAACCAATTGAAATTGCGTAAAGTCATTCTTTGTGTTCGACCCAATAAGCTCATGCGACGTTGTTAGTGAACTAAAACTATTTTGGTACACAAGTCATAAAAGGTCCCTAGTAAGGCATTATGACTACCCAAGTAGCACGAATATCACAATCGAAACAACCTAATGAATAACATATATCATATCATTTTGTCGTGTGATATCCTTTGATTAAATATAAGACATGGAAAGTCACCCTTAATGTTCAATAGTACTAGTCTCGATCTTTAGGTAGACTTAAAACTTCCAAGTTATATTGATCATATCAATTCACTTGGATTTGGCCATTTAACAGTTTAACATATCGAGAGATCCACTGATATCTCTCTATATGAGAGGGACAAATTCTATCTTGATTACATACCTTCACATATTATTTACATGGTAACCAATCACAATCTTTATAATCGTCCGGTTAAAATAACGTTTGATTTTGTCAAATTACTATGCTCATAATATAAAAGTCTATGGTAATCTCAACTCGAAGGACTAAATGATATACCTATCATGAGTAACACATATGACTTAATCCATGTGGTGTTCTCATAGCGGGTCAGTCCAGTTGCTTGTTTTGTAACAAGTACTCATGATCTTGATTCATATCCCTATACGCATGATCATTACATAACTATCAATCAAGATTCATACTAGTCTTAATTCATTATAGTTCCCATTATAATAACCGACTAGGGAAATTCATGATATTTCAAAAAATACCCGTGGATCTTATTATGAGGTAAACATGCAATCACTTATAATAAAAAAACAAGCAAAAAGCTTTATTTTATTAACTAAAATTATAAGATAAACAATGTTTGTAAATTGACATAGGGTACATGCCCCAACAAGTTGTCTATTGGTTTTCCATATTTTAAACTTGTGTTTTCTTATAAATTAGAACTTAACATCATAATAATAACTTTGGGTTGATTCGTGTTCTGTTGTTTATGTAGCGAGTACGACTGGCTATAGATATCGTGATGGCATGGAATGCATTGCCGCCAGGTCAAAGAGATAGGGCATCTGCAGTGAAGATGGCGAATGAGGTGCTAAAACACCTCACGATCATTGGTGCTCCTACTCCGTTGGGCACCACCACATCCGGTGCCTCTCAGTCCCAACATGTAAGCAAACCGACAGAAAGTAGCTCGTCAAAGCGCAAGGGAAAGGCGCCAACAATTTCCAAATGCCCGGGCAAAAAGACCAAGAATTGTATTGTATTATGAATTGAGAATTGGATTCTGTTTGATGAATGATTACTTTGATTTAATTTTGATGAAATAGTTTCTTAAATTGTCAACAACTGATTCAATTGTGTGTTTTGTGAATTGAATTTGATCAATGCTTTGGATTTATTTTCTAGTATTTGTGTTGTGCATTAGATCAATGTGGTATGGAATAACATGATTAATGAATTTGGTTGAGTGTGGTATGTTTATTGAATTGGAGTTGATCAAATTTATGTCAAATATAGGAAATTAGGTCGTTCAATCGTACATGACTGATTGAACACCGACTGTTCATTCCAGCATGACCGAGCAATTTTATAGATGCTCGACAATACATAACCGATCAAAACTATAACTAATATAAATTGTTTGATCGGTCATGCACTACCGAACAAGAAGCTACTATTCGGTCATGTCAAACTAAACAATTGGTGCTCACTCGGTACTACACGACTGATTGTAATGTGTGCTGCACGGTCGGCCATACACGATCGATTGAACATATAATGATCAGTCATTAACGACCGAATGGAATTAAATTTCTTGGTCATGTATGAGCGACCCAAATATATTTGTTTTTATTGAGTTAGTTCAGTGAGACATAACCAACCAATATTGCACGGCTCGGTCATGCATGGCTGAACAAACAGAGTTAGATCAGTTGTTGATAACGACTAAATTAATAAATGGTAATAGAAAATGCAACATCATTAATAGTAATCCACTAACATATGTAACGAGATTATAAATATGTCGTGTAACGGTGTATAAAAAATCGCATCCAACAATATGTCATGTAACAGTGTACAAAAAATGACCTTTACAACGAGATTACAATTATTGTCGTGTAATTGATGTACAAAAAAGGTCCGTCTCCTTATAAAAGGAGCCTAAAGACACTTCTATTAACTATATATGTACAATCAAGGTGTGTCCAAGTCAACAGTAATAGGAGTCCCATTTTGAGAATTAACAGGTGTCGGTAGGTCTTTCCATATCAAGTTCTCACCCCATGGTAATGCCTCCAGTTGTATATTTTTTGCCACCCCGGATATAGTCGAAGGAAATGGGAATCTACCTTAAATAACACATTTAACAGATAAATGAACTGGTGAACCAAAAGTAATGAGTAAACAAGTATAAACAGGAATACAAATAACTGATCACTTTAATCTCACAAAATGGTTGTTATTAACATGTGTTATCCTAATTACAACCCCGTCACTCAGCGAATATGGTGGTATGTTCCTAAGTGGAAGGAATGTCATACTACCTAACATGATAGAGACACTACAATGACACTATAACATGTAGCAATCACGAGACTCAATTCAGGGATACACATTCACTTGTCAAATAGAGCATCCTTAGTATCGTCGTAGTGTTGCGCGGATAGTAGAATTGTCTCATAGTGATCCCCACCCAGGATTGTGCGCCAAAGATTATGGTGGCCATGAAGCTCCCAATACATATCATTGAAGATTTGTTTCCATGCATCATCTTCGTTATGTCTAAGACTAGCTGCAACGATACGGTATCCACAATTACCATCTCCCCTGACATCGTTAACCCTCTCAATATGATGAAGCCAGTCTTTAGGAGCTACACCGTAATAACTATCCCTACATACATCATGCATTAATGTAAGCATTCTACGAACCTTATGTCGCACTTGATGAGTAGCCTTTTTTAGTATCATCTTTGGATAAAGGACATACTCCAAGTGAGATAGATTTCTCTTCGTGGATGCCTAATCCTTCTCGGTCTTATTTTCCTTCCTCTTCTTTCCATTCCCCACTTGTGATGGTTTTCCCCTTGTCTTAACTTCCGCCTTCGGCACAACCAAGGATGCGGATGAGGGACAACTAATCTCTTGAAGTTGTTGCGCAATCCTCATGCGCATATCCTCAGTTTCGACACTTTGAAACCTCTCGATCACCCTTTAAATTTTCACTTTAAAATTGTACTCTGTTTGATTCATTGTTTGCTTGGGATTCATGCTCAACTTTTACTATTGGATATGGATAGCGTCAAGTGGTATTGGTGAACGTGCCAATTGATGAGTTGCAAGTTCGTGGGCACAAGGAAGTCCAAATTTTTGGCACAAAACACAACGACATCTCATTGGATCGGTCCCAACATTTTCAGCAATTTTCAACTATTTCTGGATTCTATCTAAAGCTGATTATGAAACAAATCCTCGCAACATACGGTACAAAGTATCACCAAATCTGTGTTGCACGATATTCAAACTCGTCTCAAAAAATGCCTTGATCTTTATATGCTGGCCAACAATCATATTATGAATTACTATCAGACTCCACCTAATTAGGGCATCTAACCGACCTAGATTACCTTAACTCTTTTGATAATCTAGCAGCCTTTAATCTTTCCATCAATAAACAATTAAGAATAAGATTGTGTGATCATTAAATATAAAATATTATCAACCATTAAGGATTCTAAAATGAATCTTAAACCTTAAAGTTTGCTTACATGAATTAAATAATCATTGAAATCCCGTAAAAACTTTTCTACAACATCTCCTCTATTTTTAAGCCTACACCAGAAATTTCGGCCTTCAAAAATCTTCAAAAAAACATGCCCAGCTTTGGTGGAAATGCCGAAGGATTCACAATCTACCTATAATAATATATATTGCATTAACAAAAATTATTTATTCATTCCAACCTATCTCAGATTTTCAAAATCCTTAAACTCTCATTACCTTAGCTCTGCAGCATTCCAAAAGAGATCTTAGTCACACTCGAACCCATAAACCTATTTATACAATATAATATATTCAAAAATGAATACATACATAAATAAAAGAATTAAGCCAGTCACATACAATCAGAAAGCTTCCCATTTCCCTTTGTCGCCACTAGAACTTGTCATTATCCAATTATAAAAATTTGATAATGTCAGATAAGTAAATCCCACACTATCTAGTATACCTATAATAATCAAATGCATTGTATTCCAAGAACTTAAACGAACAATAATATCGCAAGGAATCATAAATATACAAGTATGCAATCCATCCCGTTTCTGTTGACCGACCACAATCAGAAAACATATTTCCAAAAGTGGTGGGTAAACAATAACAAAGATTCATGAGTTTGAGTGGAAGTCCCTCGAGAAGCCACGCCCTCGACTCTCCATGGAGTATGATCCCGGCTAGCATCACAAAAATAACCCATTTGAAACAAGTTTCAACAATGATCAGTTACTCCAGTCGCAGAGCACCACGGTGTTCATCCTACCACACATATAACCAATAAACACAACGGGACCCCCAAAGGCCTCCTTCCTCTTGTGTTCGTGAATGCCTGATCAATAAATATGCAGCGATAAATCGTGCATGGAATTATATTTAAGAAATACTCATACAATGTAAAGGTTACCATGAGATTTACTTAACCTTACAAACAACAAACTTTAAGCTTAATTTTTGGGGATCCAGGAACATCCGATCGCCTTGAAAATGGTTCCAATAGCTTTCCTGCATACCCAATTATATTATGGGTCAAGCTTCAAGTGAAACCATATCATGAAATCCAATGAAAATCGCGATGAAAGTACGCTTGAGAACAGTTTCCAAAAACATTGATTTATATAACGGTTTCAACTAGCTTTCAACTAGCCAACTTGGGGTAATTTTTTAACCTTGAAAATCTCAATATTTGTCATGATGACCTAAAAAGAACTTGTAGTAATCATGTCCTACTTTCTATAGACTCTAAGAACACCCAAATCAGATCATTGACAGAGAAGTTATGAAGTTTCTCATATAGCCTGTCGACTTGGCAAACTTTATTTATGTTGAACTAAAAAAACTTCTCCAAATCAATATTTTTGCAATTAAATCCTCAAAACTCAGTAACATACACCACGAAACCACTCTATACCAACACCAAAATATTTTAATAGCCCGTGCAGTCAAATTGTATCAAAATCAATAATAAATTCATCTAGAAACCCAATATAAATCAATATCAATAATTAAAACATCTCCAAAATAGTTATCAACTGAATTGTATTAGTTCACCTCATCAAAACCCTAACCCACATCGGTGGAATTTATCCTAAATTGACATAAATCAATCCAATATAACAATTAACAGCAATTCCTATCAATTTCTATCAAAACCCCGCGAGAGAAATCTAAAAATCGCTAGAATTCAAATTGAATAAAGGAAAAATGCCCGATATTGAGAATTTACCAAATTGCGGGCCAAATACCCCATTTCCACCGTGAAAATTTAGCTCAATTTGACCACGTCGCAATGCTCTACTGTTTTGCAAAAAGGAACTGGGCGAAAATCGAACGTTGGGAGTTCCGTGAGCGAAGAAATCGGCGGAAGGGTTTAGGGAACGTTGGAACAGAACGTTTTGTTGAAATGTATAAAATGAATCGATTAATTTTTTTCTTTTTTTTCTTTATTTATATATAAACCCTCAGTTACTTGTCAGCGGCTTAATTTTTTTATTTATTAATTCAAGAAATCCCTATTTTGACGTTATTCCCCCACACTTTTTGGTTATGCCACACTTTATCGATGAAGATCCTACATTAATCTTAAGACGACCTTTCTTAGCCACTTTGCAAACTGTTAAGGATACTCATAACCAGATAATCACTTTTATTGTGCATGACCGAGCAATCACTTTCAGGATTACCACTAGAATGGACATTCCTAAATTTTTGTTCATAGAACCAGTAAAGAACTACTTGATTCAGTCGAGCTACCGACAGTAAACAAAAGCGCTCTATGGGAGACAGCCTATACTCTATCTTTACTTTTAGTTTAAGTGTTAGAATTTTGTATTTATTTTCTCTCAACTTTTAACTCTTATAATGGAGATATTTTAAGAATTTAATTCTGGAATAATTTCATATGAGGGGGGTTGATCGAGCCAATGCCTTTTCATATTATATTAACTTTATGCATTAGGTTTTACATTAGTCGGTTATTTATAATGATGAAATTATTGTTTAGTACAAATCATAGTCAAAATTTGATAATTTTGAATAATTCTACCTTTTATTGGATATATATGTGATAAATATAAGAAAAAATCAATTAAATTGAAAAAAACAGTTAAAATAGGTTAGCGATTTCCCAGTGATTCTAGTATATACTAGAATTCACCGAGAAAATCGGTCTCAGTTTGTAGAATTTTTTTCGTAATTTCAATTTAGCAATTTGTCAGTGATTTGCACTTATAACACTACAAGAAAAATGATATATAATGACAGGAATTCCTGTCACCAAATATTGTTTTCCTGTCATTATAACCTTTTAGTGACAGACGCCCACTCTCATTATCGCCCCTCTCATTAAAAGTCAATAATGACAGGAAAGTTGTTCCTGTCATTAATTGTAATAGTAACAGGAACAATCCTTTCATGTTAAGTATATTTGCCATGACAGGTGTTCCTGTCATTATATCTATTTTCCTATCACTAAATACTATTTAAAAACTTAAACATCTTTCATTTTTCTTGTCACTAAAGAGTATTTTTCCTGTCATTAAAAGCTCTAAAGTTTTATAAATATTATCACAAAAAGTTATTTGTAACATAAACTAATACTTTTTGTTACAACTTCTGAGCAACGACAAAAAAATAAATCTTTATTACAAAATTGTTTTTACTATATTTTAATTATTTATAATTTCTTACCACATCTATTTCACAAATTAATTTTTAACTAAGAAACAAATAAACTTTAAAACAAACTTACATTTCATTTAAAAAAATAATAAGTGTTATTCATCAACTTCAATATACACACACCAACCTACATGTTATCAAATTCTAATTCAATACATGTCACCACATCCAATACAAGTGACTAAGATATAGAGGATTTTTCATTACTACATGATTTTCAATAAGTGTAATAACATCAAGCCAAATAACTACAATATAGAGTGGACGAAGAAAATTATGGGAGAATTTGCTATCTCAATTCTTGGAGTATCAATAAGTGCCGAATTCCCGCTAACTCATTAGTAAATACACTGCATAAAAAAGAGCGAACTAGTAAGTCACAAAAATTATCGAACACAAAACAAAACTAAGTTCTTAGTAGAGATACAAATATTAAAGAATCACTAGATTGTTGGAAATCCAAATTATAATAAACACCAATTAGAGAACAATATAATTTTCATATTCTATAAAAAATTCGTCAGAGTTTCGACTATAAATAGTGATGTCGCAAATCCAAAATGTAATAAACACCAATTAGAGAATGCCTATAAGGACTCACATATCCACAAACTTAATGCAATTTAATACATCATCTACAACTCTTAACTTATCGATATGATCCCAATTGAAGAACACTAGCATAGTAGATAGATAAAGAAAATGTGGGAGTTTTTTATTATTATTCTCCATTTAAAAAAATGGTAAGAGAAATGCATTCATCAAATGAGGGTACTCAAATTGCATGCAAGGCGCGCATATATAGAATGTTAAAAGCTTAGCTAATTAAATGCAATTCTATTTGAATGAGAAAGGCTTACCAAAAGGATGTAACTAAGTTGTAAAAACCACGTGGTAGCACCAGGACAACTGTTGTGATATGCAAATGAAATAAAATGCTTTATCAAGTTAAATAAGTTCCATACGAATATATAAATTATGGGAGAACATGAGCAATCTTTTCAAATTCTTTGTTTCTTCTATAACGTTACAATGTATAATATTAAAACACAAAAAATATTAGAATAGAACTATTAAACAAATATACTTTAATCATCGAGATTTGAAAATATTGATAAATGTCTCATTTCCCCTTCTCCTGTGCAATCATTTCATTACTACATGTTTTTCAACAAGTGTATAACATCAAGTTTGAAACTACAACATAGAGTGGACGAAGGAAATTATGGGAGAACCTGCATTCTCAATTCTTGGAGTATCAATAAGTGTTGAATTCTCGATAACCCATTAGTAAATAAACTGCACGAAAAGGGCAAACTAGTAAGTCACAAAAATTGTTGAACACAAAGCAAAACTAAGTTCTTAGTAAGGATACAAATATTTAAGAATCACTAGTGCTGCCGAAAATCCAAAATAGCATAAACACCAATTAGAGAAGGCCTATAAATAATGTTATAGAAAAAAAAAGACAACAAAAACAAGCATGACAGAACAATATAATTTCCACATTCTATAGAAATTTTGACAAAGTTTCGCCTATAAATAGTGATGTCGGAAATCCAAAACATAATAAACACCAATTAGAGAAGGCCTAGAAGGACTCACATCTCCATAAACTCCATAACAGTTCATATTATCACAATTTTATATTAATATGAATATATTTTGCATGCAAGGCGCGCATATAGAGAAGGTTAAAAGCTTAGCTAATTAAATGCAATTCTATTTGAATGAGAAAGGCTTACCAAAAGGATGTAACCAAGTTGTACAGACTGTGGTAGCACTTGGACAACTGCAGTGGTCATGCTTCTTCAAGTTGAATAAGTTCCATACAAATATATCAATTTCCCCTTCACTAGTGCAATCTTTTCAAATTCTTTATTTCTTCTATAACATTAAAATATAATATATAAACACAAAAAAAATATTGGAATAGAACTATTAAACAAATATACCTTAATCGTCGAGATTTGGAAATACTGATAAATGTCTCATTTCCCCTTCACCTCTGCAATCATTTCAAACTCCATGTTTCTTGTATAACATATTGCAGTATAATATTCGAACACAAAATATAGTATAGTAACTTAATGGATAATAGTTAACTGTGTCATGATAGCGAATAAAGTTATTTAACAAGGTCTTTGACATAACATTCAAGAAATAAAATTACAATGTATATAAGCATAAAAGCAAAGCAATAAAAGTTCCAAAAAATAATGTATTAATTCTAATTTGTTAAAGTCCTTGTACAATTTCTAAGCAAGACACTTCAAAAATTCCTACAAAACACACAAAAAACGTACATCTTTGACTTTCGACTATATGTATATAAAAAACTAAAAAGTAGACAATATGAAATAAGAATAGTAAGCGTATTACCTAAAAGAAGAAGCCAAAAAGAAACTATCAAAATCTACCAGTTGATACTATGCATTTTCCTACATCAATTAAAACAAATTTCAAATAAAAAAAAACTTCAAATTCTAACAATGCATGAAGTGCAAACATGATAAATATTACTATAAATATGTCAAACCTGGTTTAGTTCATTGTTAGAAGAAGAAGGAACATTAGAGGGTTGTTGTGAGAGTTCATTGTTAGAAGATGAAGAAATATTAGAACTATCAACGGTCCCTGTGATGGAGTAGTAGAGGTGTTCAAGGGACTGTAGAGAAGGACTATCAAGGTATGAGGCGTGGTCACACGGGGATAGGATAGTTACATCAAAGTTTACTCGAGATTCAAATTTCAAGGATTAAATTCTCCTAGTTGAGAAGAATTGTAACGACCTAAATTAATTAAACAAGGATTAGCTTTAATCTCGGAGATTAACGGTCGTAATTTGGGCATTACGTGGACAACTCGATTGACTCGGACACGAGAACCGATGAAATATGTTATTTATGGATAGTGGTTGTGTATATGTCGTGTTTAAAAATTATTATTATTATATTGCACCGCATGTGTGTATGTTGCTTTTGGACGAGTTTATGTGACGGGTGTTCGCCTCGAAAGGCGTGTCAACGCAGGTGTCGGATAGGCGAACTACGTGTACAATAGGAAACTCGACTAATTCACGTTAAGATTAATTAATCAATTAAAATAAGTAATGTGACCATAGACCAAGTAAATTCAAAT
Organism: Stephania cephalantha; assembly: GCA_039657325.1. Classification (NCBI taxonomy): domain Eukaryota; kingdom Viridiplantae; phylum Streptophyta; class Magnoliopsida; order Ranunculales; family Menispermaceae; genus Stephania; species Stephania cephalantha. The sequence goes on from CM077571.1 coordinate 36,894,931, forward strand.
TAAAACAATAGGCTATAACATGCCTCAAAATGCGTGTCGAGACACGGGGCACCGGGGACCGAGTAGTCGAAGGTTAGTGGGACTACAAGTTGGTTAATTTTGATAAATAAAATAGTAACCATATGTATTAAAATGGGCCTAATTTAGTGCAATTAAATTAAAATAAATCAAGGCCGATAGTTTAGTTCATTAATTGAAAATGATATGATTTACCTAGAGATACACATTGACACATCTAGGAGTCATGTGAGTATCAATTAGTGTCACAAGGACTGAATGAGTGGGAGTGAGTGGGCTAAGTGGCAAGAGGAGAACCATTAGACAAACCTCAAGATACGTAAACACATAGAAATCAAGGGCTAGAAATCAATCCCACCTTAATATATATTGATCATTTGGTCCAACACATGCAACCAAACCATTTACAATTTTGGAATTTGGAGAGAAAAGAAGGAGATTAGGAGGCTGGAATTCAACCGTTATTGAGAAAATTAGAGGATTTAAACAAAGGTAATCATCATCTCCATCATCTCCTCTATCTAATGAACTCATTTGTTAGAATTTTTGATCAAATCATTGTTATAAGGTTGTGTAGTTGTTGTTTTGGTGTAAATTGAGTATGGAGAGTGTATTAGATAAGTTTAGGTAGGTAAATTTGAAAGGAAAAACAAAATTCTTGACTTGAGAATTTTGTCCCAAAGGCTAGGTAGCGCTACCTGGAACGGTTAGCGCGCTAATCATTTTGGGTTTCCAACTGTTCTTCATCCTAAAGAACAATAGCACGCTACATAAATTACCTAGCGTGCTACCACTACATAGCGCTAACAACAGACATAAACTAAATATAAAAAGATTGTTTTGGTGATTTTCCACTTAATATACAGCTAAACACTTGTAAACAACCTAAACTTATAAAATTGGACTTCAGGGAGTTAGGGGACTATAACTCAGGCATCGGGGAGCAAGGGTCGAATAAGAAAGTCAGGGGAAGTTGGAGCGCGGATTGAGGTGCTTAACCCATTATAATGCCTCATAGAATTCATGATTTGGTTTATCGATTTCTCTTTTCATGTGTGACTACTGGTGGGCACACATAGGGTTTTCACTCATATTTCGGTATGCGTATATATTGGTTGTGGCTAAATCGCATGCATGGGTTACTTGTGATAGTGCTCGTATCGATGGGAGTAGAATATATCTACAATGGCCGGGAAGGATTATGGTGATCCTGATGTGTAACAACTTCGGGAATGGACCATGCCATTTACTGAAGTTGAGGTTTAGCCATTGTAAGCATGTAAGTATATACGTGGTTGCTATTCAATTTATCGATTTCGGACTGGTGTAGGTTAGGGTTTTCTCATGATTATACGGATGTTTACTGATTAATGCTTTATTTCTGAACTGGTTTAATTGGTACATGCTGTTTATTTATCTTAAGCTACTGCTTTTACTTGTCGTATGCTGCTTACATTCATCGGAATATGACGTACTGTTGCCAGGTGTTATATTCACATGTCTCATAGTTTATCAGTTTTATTTCACAAATATTGTGTGGATTTCTCTTGGGATTTTACTCACTAGACTCGTCACTATATTTGTTGGGTGACTGAGTGCAGATCCTTCGACGAGCAAGGGCAAGGGCAAGGAGGTACTGGGCGACTACCTCTGGGATTGTGGAGCCACCTCATGTGTGATATCCGTATGTATTTATTTTACTTTTATTGGGTTTTGGGGACCATATAACACTGCTTACATGTATATAGAACTTTTATTATACTTAACTCGCCTTTATATATACATGGTATCTTTTGCGAGTTTTCCACTACTTAGGATTGTTAAATACTGTATAAGTTACTTAAATTTAGACTTCCGCTGTAAAATCTCATTATAACTTGATAAATTGATTAATAGGATAATGAAATCATTAATAATTATATGGAAATTAATTAGCTAAGTTAGGATTAAATGGAAAAGTGTAAGTAGCCAGGTAGGTCGTGGAACGTCAATGATAAGCGGGCCATGACGTGGCAAGGCTTGGTGACGTAGGATGCGATGTTGTGAGTAGCAAGGTGGCCTAGAATTTTGGGACACCACACTTTTCCTCTACTCAATACATTTCTGACTTGTTTTAATTACAATGGAAGAATACTCAATTCTTCCCACATATCAAGTCATATATATTGTCATCTATTCAGTATTTTCGACCAATACGGATAATACTGACTAACTGAGCTGTAAGTCACACATCTCTATTCATTTTCATTTGTATCTTCACCATTATACATGTATCTTACATCTACTAAAAATTTAAAATAACCCCGTGCTTTTAAAATGTCACCACTGACTGATCATGTGGTGTAGCACTACAATTTACAACATATTCACTGATATTAGTTATACACTACTTTTGTTCAAAACTTTCAGCTTTTAGGATTTGATTCCTTGTTAGATTCTTGTAAAATTATATTAATTTATATCAAACTCATAATTTGACATACTACGTCATATCGCGACTTGTTGACCTTAAGTTATTTTTTTCATACGTATGTGAGAATTTATTGACCATTTGTTTACCTATACTTAAGCTTTTCAATTAACTCCGACGAAACTTCATAGACACTTTTATATCGAACCTCACAATTGATTCGTTTATTCAAAGAGGGGTGGGGCCCTCACACTAGTCTTCTATGCTGTGAATGAATCATGATTACGATACAGAGTCTACTCGGCTCGATTTTTCTCAATCTTAGCTATCTCACATTTATCTCGTTCTTAGTCCCTTTACAAACTTATCACAACTTTTGATCAACACCTAAACCACTTACAGCTCCTTAGTTTTAACTTACAATGATAATTTATATCTCTTTTCTCTTAAAAAATACAGCTAAAAACAGTGCGACTTCTTATGATCATTCCGTCAATTGAAGTCTTCCTTACCTATTCTTATTCGAAATAGAGAAACTCCTAACTCAAACAGACTAGTCGTTTGTTATTGCCTTAGTTTTTTCCATTACTCTCAAATTTTCTCGAGTTTTCTTTCCCTCAAAAAGAAATTTGGTACTTTTCAAGAGATTATATAAGATAACTAAATATCTTACTAATCATCAATTCACTTTTTGATGATTTCATTTGTTCATTGTTCTTCAACTTAAGAGATAGAAGAATTTGTGTTTCCAATAACTTGATTAACTTAATGACTAATAAAACTCTTAAAGGATGTTATTTTAATCCTTTAAGTCCTATACATAGATTCTTGCAATATAGAAGCTCATACTGACGTCCAATACAAATCACTTACTAATTCTTAATTAGTACATCTATCTCTTCCTCATTTATATTTTTTAGTTGTAGTCATAACCATCATAACTTATTTTGTTAGAAGTGACTATTAAGTACTTTGAATTTCAAAACACAACTACTTGTGTTTTATTTAATAGCTAATCCTAAACATTTTCATAGCATTTTTCCCTAATCTCAACTTCTAACACGTTGATCTTATCACTACACTTTTTTTTAAGTTAGAAATTTTTTGTTGATCTTTATTTCACAACCACACCTAATGTAGTGTTAACAAAGATTACTTGTAACTCATGTATTTCCATTTCTTTTATCATTTCCTTATTCATCTTATAGAACCACTATACTCAATGTTGCTTGTGAATAAGTAACTTGAGTAATAAACAATAAAAAATATTCCATATTTCTTTTTAAAAGTTGTTTGATTGTTTAAAACCATGGTTCTATTCTAATTTTAATTTTGAGTTTTGTTTTTAGAAAGGAGACAACACTTTGCTACAAAGTATTTTATTTTCATAGAAACTGAATTAGACAACTTGACTGATCCAATCACAATCCTATTGTGATTTTCCAGTCAAATTCAGTTTATCTAATCAATTTCTATTTTTAAAACCACGTGTCTCCATTTTCCTTTCATTTGAGACTCTTTTGAAGCAACTCTTAATTTGTTATGAATTCAACCAATACCTCATAAACTAGGTCTTTCATAGTTAACGTACAACCAATACTAACTTTATTCTAAAATCCAAGATAATTCATATCTTGTGTTTCCCTCAAGTCACAATTTCTTTTTATATTTTACAAACGATTCTTAATCGTTTGAGACTTTATTTGAGTATTTTCCAAAACTTTCCTTAGCTTTTCATAATTCTATTATTTTGATACTTTCAATTTTAAAGGAGTTTATGTTAAATACTTATGTACCTGGATCATTTGGACTTTCCTTTCAACCAATTTCCTATTGGTTTCACAATTAATACTTTCATCAATTATATTGGTATCGAAATATTTACAACCCCTTTATGAATTCGGACTTCACAAGTTTATTTCACATCCAAACATGCTCAGTTTCGTTTCATAAGTCTATTATCTCTTTTATTATTTGTTCCTATTTAACTTGTTACATCTCACAAATTAAGTATCGAACAAACAATGAGAACTTCATATCGCATATCTGACGATAATATTTATATATAATTACATAACAAGCATAATAAAATAACCAAATATCCCAGCTCACAGTCATTTCCTAACTAATTGCACTCAATCACCTTTTGGTTCTTAACTAAAGTTAATCCTCATTTGAGCCAAACCGAGGCTCTGAAACCAACTTTGTCAGCCTATTAAGACAAGTGACCGACCAAGATTGTATTAATCCCCTGATGATCTAGTCACCCTAATCCATTCTTTTAACTTTGACCTCCAAATAACTTTCATTTCAATCTTTAATAAGGCTCCAAATTTAAATTTATATCCTCAATGAAAATTAATTCATGATTTGTTTAATTGGAGCAAATTAGGAAATCATACGGATCCTTCTCCGTATTTTGTAAAAAATTTGGCAACATCTCCCCTAAAAGTGACTTACCGGAATACCTTCAGCTAATAGACGTCAGAATTGGGGAGAGGCTTAAAATGACTCAACTCCCTACAATTCACAATACATATTCAATTCAAATTTATAAACTAACTTAGAGTCTCCGATACTTTAGTTACAACTTTACAATCCTAAATAGACCAAAATTGAAACATAAACCATTCAACTAATTTTAAACTAACTTAAGAGACTCTAATAACCATTCAACGAAACTTCTACACTCACCCTAAAAATCCCAAAACAATATATAAATAAACAATTTAAAATGAGAATTCTCTTTAAGTTTTTAAAACAATCACCACAATCTTCGAGTCTTGTCAATTCTTCCATTGTCTTCATATAGAATCAGACGTCATAAAAGCAACTCAAAGATTTCACGTAAGTAAATATCAACACTGATCAGTAATCCTGTAATTGTTAGTCTAATACATGAAGACATGTAATTGCATTTCCAAATAATCAATAAGATATATGCGTCAACATGTCATGCAATCCACTCTATGTCTGTCTCCTAACTATAATTAGATGTCGACTTCCAAAAATAGTATAGAGACAATATTAAGAGATCAAGAAATGCAGAGATAACTTGTCAATGTTAGACTCTGAAACTAGTCTCACTAGCTGGCATTAGAGGTAGGATTAAAATCTAATATCATGCAAACCAAACTCTGAAGCAAGCTTATCGCCCTCACTATCTCCGTGCATGCATGGCCAAGAATGATGAAATACAATGCAGAATATGATGCAATTACAGGTACAAAGATATTCAATTAATAGTAAAGATCATCATATGGTTTACTTAGAACCAACCAACTTTGAGATTAACTTTCGAGGTCCTCGGATTGTCAGATCACCTTGAAAATGGTTACAATAGCTTCCTTGTATACCAAATTATATTATCGGTCAAGCTTCAAGTAAAATCAAATCACTAAACCTAATGAAAACTACGTAAAAGTACGCTTGAGAATAATTTCCAAAAATATTAGTTTATATAACTGTTTCAATTGGCTTTCAACCAGCCAACTTGAGGTAACTTCTTAACCTTGAAAACCTCAATATTTGTCATGAAAAAAGAACTTGTAGTAGTCATGTCCTATTTTTCATAGACTCTAAGAACACTCAAACCGTATCACCAACGAAGAAGTTATGGTGAATTTTCCAACATGGCCTGTCAACTAGGCAAACTTTATTTATTTTGAACTGAAAAACTTCTCCAAATCAATATTTTCGCAAGTAAATCCTTACAACTTGACAACAAATACCACGAAACCACTCGATGCGAACATCAAAATATTTCCATAGTCCTTAGAGTAAATTGGATCAAAACCAATAAACGATTCATCCAAAAACCAAATGTATATCAATATCAACTATAAAAACATCTCTAAATAGTAATCAACTGAATCACATTAGTTCAATTCATCAAAACCCTTAGTCATGCCAATGAGATTTATTCCAAATTAGAGCAAATTTACTTAATATACCAATTCACAAAAATCCATATTAATTTCTATCAAAACCTTGCGAAAGAAATTGAGAAATCGCGAGAATTCAAATTGAATTGAGGAAAATACCCTATATTGAAAATTTACCAAATTGTGGGTCGAATAACTTGTTCCCACTGCAAAAACCTCACTTGAACTGATTATCTCGTGATGCTCTACAAGTTTGCGGAAAGAAATTGGGTGAAAATCAGAAGTTGAGAAGTCACAAAGCGTAAACCTGGGTTGAGAAGGTTTAGAGAACGAACTGTTTGTTCTGTTGAGAAATAAAATGAAATGATTCGTTTCATTATTTTTCTTTTTCCTTATTATATAAAACGTCAGCTGCTTATAAGCAGCTTCATTTATTTTTATTTATTAATTCCCAAAATCCCTATTTTGACGTGTTTTGGCTTCCAGCGCTCGTTTTCAATCCGGGTTTTCACCGAATTGAACTAAACTCTCGAGAAAATAGTCCATTTTCATAAGAATTCCACAACAATAGTTTTGGTCAAACCAAAAGCCCCAAAATCTTAATTTTGTCCATGACATACTAAACCCTTATGGACCAATTCTCTTTCCATAATAAATCAGACCTACACCAATTTGGACCTAATCTCAACCTCGACCACCGCAAACTAACATAGAGCTCGAGGTAAGGTCTTGTACCAACTTCGTTCTCATCTTACACTGGCGCCGATCCCAACTTGCATGTAAACCGAAAAAAAATCCCACATGATATTGACACTTGATATACTAGTTTTCGTGGAACTAATCATTTTTATTTTGCTTGTGCCCTTCAGACACGCATTTACAACCAAGATTATGATAAATTAAGGACATACTTCACCACAATCTGACGTCGCGACAAAATACCATATAACACACACAATAAGCATTCATCATTAAAAAAATAACATTTTACATTATGATTTTCGTTCCGTAATGCGTTCCAAATAAAACTCGAAAAAATATGTAATTAACTTCTTAATCAAGTTTATGAAATTCTCGGATGTTACAATTATTATAGAAAATTTGTATAGCTGTATAGTCAATATTCTTCTAGGTTTATAGAGATTCTTTGAAAATTTCTTTCTTGGAAAGTTTTGTAAGAGAAACTCTTCTCCATATTATGGAGGGTCAATTTATCAGTCCAATTATTCAACTATAAATATATGTTTGTTAGATGAAATAACATTTTCATTTACGTTTTTGTTTCCCATACGAAATTGTTCACCAATCATGCTGAATATTTCAAACTGGGACAATCTTAAGCTATTTACAAGGGCAGTGGTTTCAATCTAGACTTTAGCCTACACTTATTGCGCTAACTCAATAACCAAACTTCATTTTCTATATATATATATATATATATATATATATATATATATATATATCCAAATATGCATTTTAAAGGCCCCACAAAGACAATGTATAGGTAGAATATTAATGTTTATGCAAATGGTTAATATATATGCATAAACTTTTCAATTGGTTCTTGCGGTTGGGGTATGTGCCCTAGGCCAATTCCGTAAACTTTGTTTAACTATTAATAGTAGATGCATGTTTCTTTTATAATAGTATACATGGATAATTATTGTATTATTCTAAATGTCCCTAGTCAATTATTATTGTGGGAACAATAATAAATTAAGACGAGTATGAGTCTTGATTGATAATCATGTGATGATTATGCATATACAGATACGGATCAAGATAATGGGTATCTATTGGGAACAGATGCTGGATCGACCCGCTATGAGAGCACTACATGGTCAATGTAATAAGTGATTCTCAAGAGAGTTATATCATTTAGTCCTTTGACTTGAGATCACCAGACACTCCAACATTAGGAGCACAATGATTTGATACAATTAAACGTTGTTTTTAACCGGATGATTATAAAGATTGTGATTGATCATTATTCGACTAATATGTGGATGTTGTGTGATCAAGATGGGATTTTTCCCTCTCTTTTAGAGATATATCTATTGGGCCCCTCGATATGTTAGACTGATAAATGGCCATGTCTAGTGAATTGATTGGATCAATGTTACTTGACAATTTCAGTCTACCCAAAGATCGAGACTAGTAGATTGAACTATAAGGGTGGCATTCCATGTCTTATGTTCAATCAAAAGATATCGCGTGACAAAAGGATATGATATACACTGTTTATTAGGTTGTATCGATTTATTTATCTTCATGCTACTTGGGTAGTCATAATGCCTTGCTAGAGACCGCTTATGACTTGTGTACCAAAATATTTTTGGTTCACTGCCTACGTTGTATGAACCTATTCGGTCGCACACAAAGAATAAATTTGTGCGATTTAATATTGTCTGGGTTAATAAATTTTATTTGATAAAATTCATTTTGAAGATTCTCATTAAATGTCCTAGTTTGACTAGGATTTAAGATTCTCCTACATTTCTAGTTTGACTAGAAATTTTATCTCTTAGTAAATCCTATTTGGAATAGGACACTTATTGGAATTATAGTATGACTTTAATTTTTATTTCAGTTTTAGATAAATTAAAACTCTAGTTGGATTAGTAATTGTAGATTATCTATGACTCTATCCTTTTTAGAGTTGGACTTTATCTAGGACTCTATTTGGAGTGTGACTAGGAGATGGAGTTCTTTTACAACTCGACCTAGTGTACTATAAATAAGACATTAGAGTCACAGTTGTGAAGTGATTTTTCTTGGTAGAGAATTCCCGAGAGAGATTTTTTCTAGAGAATTTTTTTGAGAATTTTTGTCCTAGGATTTTTGGGGCTAGCACTTCGAATTGAGGCAAACATGGAGTTATTCTTGCTAAGGTTTGATTTTTTTTTGCACATCAATTTAATGGAATAAATAGGACTTGGTTTGGGATGTTCGAAAAGGTTTCGAAAACTTCCTCTGCGCATGATCCCCGAAGTCCAACAATGGTAACAGAGCCAGTAGGCATGATTTAATTAAATTGTAATGTGCCCTTATTTTTTGCTACATGATATATATAAGTCAATCATGATATTTTATATGTGGTTGCATCATTGCGTTTAATAAAATTAATCTATATGCAAAAGTGTGAAAGTATTGGCATGGTGTTGTTGATATAGTCGCATCGTCACGCACATACACGCACATATATGAAAGCAATGATATTGATAATATATATATATATATATATATATATATTTATATATAAAGAGCTTTGGCTAATATGGGATTCGATCCCTAGTTACCTAGCTTTTTGGAATGCTTTAGCCATCCTAGCTAGTTATTCAACTTGTAACAAGATTACAAAATAAAATTAAAAGCAAGTCTATTTGTAATATGATTACAAAAATAGAATAAATAGGTGGCCTTTTGTTGATACTAGGATTCGATTCTTCATCCACCGACTCATTGGAATGACAGCCATCTAGGCTATCCATTCCATGTTGTAATAGGATTACAACTCTATTTATATTTATTGAGTTATATATACTAATTGAAAGAAGTTTTAATTGATTAATTACCATTAATTAAATGGGGTTATTGTTCATTAATTGGATTGAATTAATTTAATTGGAATGCGTTTTAATTGAATTAATATCAATTTAAATTAGCGAGACTATTATTAATATTAATTAAAATACTTAATTAAAATGGATTTTAATTAAATAGAGTCCGATAAAAATTATATTGAGATATATTTAATTAACGAGATTAATGAAAATATAATCTTTCATGCACTTGAAAATTTTTTAGGTATTTAATTTCCTTGATTTGTTTTATGATGCCTTGTTGATATATGAAGATGTTTATTCTTGTTTTATTTTAATGATCTTTATTCTATGCATATTGTGTATATATATGATATTCCATAATTAAATAGATGCTATAATTAATCATTGTAAAAACACTACATGGATCATAAAACTTGATAAAAATCCCTCGATTAGAATTTTAAGTTAATGCCACCCATTTTAAACACTTGTCAAGGCCTCGATCACATCAATATGGGTCTGCCTTCGCAAGGTGTATTGTGTTATCTTGGTGAGGCAAGCTGGGTAACGATTACCTGAATGTTTTAAATTGGTTTGACTTAATAAAGCTATCAAAATGGTTTTGGGCTTTAGACAAAGATAAGACGTAACATGTTGTGACATATGATGTCTAGGTCTCATAAAGAACCTAAGAGTTGCATATGATGCAATTGGTAATGGTTACCTACCTAAATAAATTGATTTTGAGTGTCATGCCTTAAATGTCTCAAAATTAAGTGAAATATGGATCTTAGACCACTAAATTAATATTTACGAGGGTTATTGATTTAGTGGGAGTTTAATTACTTACTAATAAATTATTCTAAATAATCTTCTAGGTGTAGATGCTAAACTTCTAGTAACACTAATCCAGAGTAACTGCGATCAATCCTTGATAAGTATAAAATAATTTCTAAGACTAATTTCCCTGTTTTGATTAGGAAATTGATAAATGTTATCAACCGTAAAATAAGGATGTATGTCTTAGATTAATGATTCCTTTAAACTACCATCTATTAGTACAAGGATTATATGTCATGTTACCAAATATAAAGCCGAACTTTAGGAAAGATTCAGGACGTGAAAACTAATGATATGACAATGACACTGAAAGGAAATGTTCCAACGGTAAGTCACAAGGGAAGGGCATAAGATTGCAAAATTCGTAGATTCTTGTAAAATGGTTGAGAACATATTAATATTTCTTTATGTTTGGAACATGAAAGAACTATATTAATTATCTCAAAATGCTTGAATCTTCATGTGCCAAAAATAGTAGTAGATTTGATCTATAATTCATCAAAATAGTTTTAAACTACATAATTTGAAAGACATTGAGAACATTGTTTACAGTTGCATATGATGTTTAAAATTGTAAGATAGAATAATAAAAATGGGCCTTAGATATATATTTGATGGTTCGTAACATAAATGAATTTAATAAAAAAAGATAAAGAGAAAGTAAAAGCTACAAAAGGTGTTTGTGTCGGACACATAAACCTTAGTTGTGAGCTAGAGTTTGCCAAGTTCTAAAGAAAGCCTTAAAGAACGAATTTTGTTTTTCATAGAATTAAATTGTTCATTTTATAATGAATTACAAATCCTATCAGGAAGACATAATTTTGAATTATTAAGAACATTTCAAACGAGTATAACAAAATCATTTGGCAAACTATTAACATACGTTGATGAGATCAAGGTGGATAATATTTGAGCCAAGAGTTTAAGTGACCATCTTTGAAATTGTGAGATTATCTTGCGATTAACTCCACTAGGAACTTCATTTAAGAAATGTTTTAAGAGGATAAATCGAACTATATAGGATATAATTTTATTGACGACGTGTCACACAAACTTTTCTATGATGTCTTATTGAGGCTATACTTTAGAAACCAAGGCACTCGCACTAAACCTTATTATCGTTGAAGTAGTTGATAAAACTCCATTTATGATATGGAATAAAAGACCTAGTTTGTCTTTTCTTGAGATTTGAGGCGGCGAGACTTGCGTAAGACGTTAAGTCACATAAAGTTTGATGCCTAAGTCTGTTGTGTCTAATTGTGGTTGAACACTATGGTACTATTTTATATAATTGAGAACAAATTGTTTCTTGCTCAAAATCATGTCTTTTTAAATATATAGTTTATTTTTAAAGACACTATTGGAAATAAAACAAATCTTGAAATGTTCAAGAGCTACAAATCAGAACCGAACCACTTTAGGAAGATCAACAAAGTTTTGAAATAGTTGAGTATACACAAGTAACATATATCTCTTGAAAATCTAGAATAATTAGAAATTGGCCAGAGAAATTTGGAATTTCTTATTATTGATAGTTGTGATGTATTTTTGATACTGGATCAGAATGAATCATTACTCATCAAGAAACATGACTTGTCTAGATTGAACGAAAAAACTAAGTGTTATTGACTCTGAATTTTAATTCATGTATGTTAACCAAGTTTGGAACTTGAATTACTTACCTGAAGATGGTATGACCATTGGATGTTGAGTTTAAATGACATGAGAAAGAAAAGATGCATACTTAAAAGCACGACTTGTCAAAAATTCCAATCTAAATCAAGGTGTTGATCACGATATGATTTTTTACTGGTAGCTAAGCTCAAGTTCTAGAATTCTATTGTCATTACTTTATATTTTGACCATAAGATATGACAAAAAGTTGTCAAAATAGCATTGCTTTATGCTCCTTAAAAATGTGTATGATAGAACTTAATGGTTTTTTGATTATTTTGAGAATTTGAGAAAGGTATGCAAGCTTAAAAGATCCATTTATGGATTATAATAGGCTTATTAGAGTCGAGATCTTTGTTTTGATGAAATAATTAATGAATTACATTCATTGAATCGAAGATAAATCTTATGTATGCATAAAGGTTAGTGGGAGCGCAATTATCTTTCTGAATCTGTATGTTAATGATATATTATTCATTAGAAACGACGTCTTAACCCTGCAGAATGTCAATTCTTGGTTAAGGAAGGTTTCTCAATGAGGTTCTTAGCTAATAAGGCTTATATCCTTGTGATATAGATCTATGGAGATAGATCTATGAAGCTAATTGCTTTAAATAAGAGTGCTTATATAGACAAATAACTGAAAAGGTTTCGATGTATGAGATTCTTAAAAGAATTCGTACTTATGTCTTATAACATAAGTCTCTGCAAGACTCAAAATCTTAAGACAAATGATGAGTAGGACAATGTGACTATAATTTCTTACGCATTACCTATGAGAATCATCACATAAGTTATACTTTGCATTCAACTCGATATGTCATATGCTTTAGGCAAAACATACATATATCTCATAGATTCTGGTGAAGGTCACTGGATATTTATTGATAACATTCTTAAGTACTTCAGAAGTAGTTGAGATATGTTATTAGATTTGCATAGGTTTGAAAGATATGAGTCTTGTAAATGGTTACTCGATGCAAACTTTCTAATTAATATAAAAGATTAATGATCACAATATGGATATGTGTTAACTTCATAGGAATGAGTTGGAAATGTTCTAAACTCTTTCTAACGAGTTCTATAACATAGACTGAGTTTTTAGCGGCATTTGATGCAGCCAAAGAAAATATTTAGATCGTAAGGTTCATGATTGAATAAGGTGTGGTTCCAAGTGTTGGAAATAATGTTGGCTTTTATTGTAAAAGCAATGGACAAATTTAGGTTATGGAACCTAAATCACACTATAGATCTAAACAATCACTCAAGCGTTTTTGTCTTATAAAAAAGAGAACGTAATGATTTGCAGAACATCAATAACAAACAATGTAGCAGATACATAAACAAACTTCTTCCACTAACAATGCATTAAGGTTACTTAGTATTAGATACGTGTAGGATTGGACCAAGTGGAAGTGGGAGATGTTGGGGTATGTGCCCCAGGCCAATTCTATAAACGTTGTTTAACTATTATAAGTAGATGCATGTTTCTTTTATAATAATATCCATGGATAATTATTGTATTATTCTAGATGTCCCTAGTCAGTTATTATTGTGGGAAAAATAATGAATCAAGACTAGTAAGAGTCTTGATTGATAATCATGTGATGATTATGCGTACATGGATACATATCAAGATAATGGGTATCTGTTGGGAACAGATGCTGGACTGACCCGCTATGAGAACACTACATGGTCAATATCATAAGTGATTCGCATGAGAGTTATATCATTTAGTAATTTGACTTGAGATCACCAGAGACTTCAACATTATGAGCACAATGATTTCATACAATCAAACATTGTCTTTAATCGGATGATTATAATGATTGTGATTGGTCATTGTTCGACTAATGTGTGGATGTTGTGTGATCAAGATGGAATTTGTCCCTCTCTTTTAGAGAGATATCTATTGGGCTCCTCGATATGTTAGACTGATAAACGGACATGTCAAGTGAATTGATTGGATCAATGTCACTTGACTATTTCAGTCTACTCAGAGATTGAGACTAGTAAATTGAACTCTAAGGGTGACATTCCATGTCTTATGTTCAATCAAAAGATATCGCATGACAAAGAGATATGATATACACTTCCTATTAGGTTGTATCGATTTATTGATCTTCATGCTACTTGGGTAGTCATAATGCCTTGCTAGAGACCGCTTATGACTTATGTACCAAAATGGTTTTGGTTCACTACCAACGTTGTATGAACCTATTAGGTCACTCATAAAGAACGAATTTGCGCGATTTAATATTCTCTGGGGTTAATGAGTTTTATTTGATAAAATTCATTTTGAAGATTCTCATTAAATGTCCTAGTTTCACTAGGATTCAAGATTCTCCTACATTTCTAGTGTGACTAGAAATTTTATCTCTTAATAAATCCTATTTGGAATAAGACTCTAATTGGAATTATAGTATGACTTTAGAGTTTTAGATGAATTAAAACTTTCGTTGGATTAGTAATTGTAGATTATCTATGACTCTATCCTTTTTAGATTTGGACTTTATCTAGGACTTTATTTGGAGTGTGACTAGGAGATGGAGTTCTTTTACAACTCGACCTAGTGTACTATAAATAAGACATTAGAGTCATAGTTGTGAAGTGATTTTTCTCGGTAGAGAATTCCCAAGAGAGATTTTTCCTAGAGAATTTTTGTGAGAATCTTTGTCCTAGGAATTTTGGGGCTAGTACTTCGAATTGTGATCATCCATTCGTGTGTGGATTTCTGATAGAGGACGTTCGTCTCTGGCAGCATCTTAAAAGAATCGATCAACACGAAACAAAGCAGACATGAAGTTATTCTTGCTAAGGTATGATTTTTTTGGCACATCAATTTAATGGAATAAATAGGATCTTGATTCGGGGATGTTCGAAAAGGTTTCGAAACCTTCCACTGCACATGATCCTCGAAACCCAACACTTGCATGGATACATTTGTAACTCAAAACTACCATGATCTACTTTATACATGTACCGACCCAAATTAACTAAATTAGGATTACCATTAATCTCGGGGATTAACGACAGAAATTAGGGGCTTATGTAGACAACTCGGTTGACTTAAACACGAGAATCGAGGGAATATATTATTTATGGGTGATGGTTGTATATGAGTGGTGTTTAAAATCATTATATTGTTATATTGTATAGATGTGTGTACATTGCTATCGGGCAAGTTCGTGTGACATGTATTTACCTCGAGATGCGTATCAATAGGGGCATCATGTAGGAGTTGTATAGGAAGGCTAGACTAGGTCAAGTTAGTGTTATAGGGTGCATAATCGAACTTTAGCCTAAATACTTCATTTTGTAATGTAAACTGTGCTGCGCCTCGAGATGTGTGTCAAGGTGCGGGGCACTGGGTGCCAGGTAGTCGAGAATTTATAGGATCACAAATTATCAATAAATGTGCCTAGGAACACCAATCATAAGTGCTTATGTGCTTCTGTGAATTAATTTGATCAGAGATAAATACAATTCTATAGTTTATATAGATTAATCTAAGACCCTAGGTCTTAATCTAGATGATCCTATATTGAAGAAACTAGGCAAGATTTGTCATTGATTTGTGTCACTGGAGAGTTGGACATTTTGAAAGAAATCCTTAGGATTGTCCTCGAGATACACATAACATATTAGATTACAACACAACATATAAATATTTTACTTAAGTGGAATTTCTCACATATCCACTACAGAATTCATGCAAAACACAAGATTTTTGGAGGGGTAATTGGACTGGAATCAGAGAAATTCTATGCTAGGAGAGGTCAATTGAGACATTAAACCCAAGGTAGTCCATCCAATCTTCTTAAACTCATCAAAATGAGCTCCAAAAGCTTTTAATTTGGTCAAAACGAATATTTTCATTAGTTTTCTATTTTTTTGGAGTGGTCGTATGTTTTCTAAGTTAATTGCAACAACCAAATAGATAAATTTGACTTCACGGACTAAGGGTTGTTTTGGATAATCTTCATCTTAATACACAATTAAATACTTGTAATAAGCCTAAATAGATAAATTTGACTTCAAGGACTAAAGGGACCATAGCTCGGCTACCGGGGAGCTAGGCGGGGTCAGAATCAGGAGTCCAGGGAAGTCGGAGCGCGTATTGAGGTGTGTAAAACCCATTGAAAAGCTTCACGAAATTCATGGCGTGACTTTATCGATATCAGATTACATGTGTGACAGGTGGTGGGCACACATAGGTTTTCACTCTAAATTAGGTTGCATATATATTGGTTAAGGCTAAATTACTTGTAGGGGTTGCTTGTTTTAGAGCTCGTGTTAATGCTAGTAGAATGTATCTATGACTGTCGTGAGGAATTTAAAGTATTCCCCTGACTTGAAATAGCGTCTGGAAAAGGTTCACCAGTTAACAGTAGTTTGGGTTTAGTCACTGTAAGCCTGCGAGTATATACGTGGTTCTTGTCATGTTTATTCGAGCTGGTTTAGGTTAAGGTTTTCTCGTATTATTCGGTTGTTTATTTATTAATTCTTTATTTTTGAGCCTACTTAATTTGTATATGGTGTGATATTACTCATTACTATTTTTTCTTGTCGTATACCGCCGACATTCGTGGTAGTATGACTTACTGTTGCCAGGTGTCATATTCGCAAAGTCTCGTAGTTTATCGATTTTATTTCATAAATATTGTGTGGACTTCTTTTGGGAAATTACTCACTAGACTCGTCACTGTACTTGTTGGATTGAGTGTAGATCCTTCGACGAGCAAAGGCAAGGAGGTATTGGGCGACTACCTCTGAGATAGTGATGTCAGCTCTTGTTTGACTACATTATGTATATATTTACGTTTTGTTCGGTTTTGGGGACTTGTAGTACACTGAAATACATGTATATGGATTTTTTGTACTTATTCGCTTGTGTTATATACATGGTATCATTTTGCTGGGTTTTCCACAACCTAAGACTATTAAAATGCATAATTTATTCACATTTAAAGACTTTCACAGTAAAATTGTACTATAACTTGATAGATTAAATAACTAGCTAATTAATTCACTAACAACTACATGAAGAATAATTAATTAAGCTAAGGTTTTTTGTAAAATGTATAAGCAACCAGTTAGGTCGTAGGGCGTCATTGATAAGCTGGCCATGACATGGCGGGGCTTGGTGAAGTGTAAAGTGACATGGCGATGCCTAGGGTTGCCTCCGAATTTGGGTTGCACATCATAAGATCCTAGATAGGATCTAGGAGAAGTTCTAATGAAATTGAATAAAACTTAATCAAACAAACATTAGATGTGGAAACCCAAAGATCCTGACATAGAATCCTAGTTAGGAAGCAAATGAGTCGGGTAGTGATAGGGCTTAAATACGTGTTATGTTTTATTGTATATATTATATACATGTATACGGAAGGTGATCTGGTGCATGATTTTTGATGCAAGATCACGATAGATGCCCAACCGACTCCACCAACTACTGATGTTGGTCAGACGAGCGATCAGACCAGAGATGAGGGTTTGGGTCCGGTAGTAGCCGCGCGATTCGCCGCTCATGATAGACAGTTTGAGCTATTGATGGACATGATGCGCATAGACAACGACGCTTGTATCACTCATCGTCGCCCAGATATAGAGCATGACTGAGATGACAGTTGCTTCGACGATAGTTGCTCCGACGATAATCACATCGACTATTCAGGATGTATCAACACAAGAAGTGGTACATCAGACTAGGACACTGGTTTATGCACCGAAAGTTGTGCACACTAAGACACCAACAGCTATGCCGCATAAATAGATGTATTTGAGGCTTCAATCAAATCAAAGGTCAAGGTGATGAGGGAGTTCATCAAATTCGATCCCGAATATTTCCATGGAGGCGGAGATCCGAAGGCAGCCAAAAAATGGTTGATTGCACATCAGAGGCCGCACAAGCTACTCTGGGTTCATGAGAGCATACAAACTTAGATATCAGGGCATAAGCTGAGAAGAAATGTTGCCGTGTGGTGGACAACATTCATAATGGTGGCAGCAAGTATAAAGGCTCGATTGTAGTAATAGTGTGATCAACTTACATTGATTACAGATATCATCCTCAGGGAAAGTTGTATTACACTTAATATAATTAATCAGATCTTCAATATTGCTAAGGAAATCCTTTTTTAATTGATTTTAACTAAACTATTTTAATCTAACAAAATAATGTAAATAATTGTACTCATATTATATTACGATCTTAGTTCACAGTTTCACTTAGGAAATGAATAACTATGTTTTTCAACTAACTTCTTTCATCTTCATTATGTGTGTGCAATGCTTAATTAGAATAGACATTTCCTTCAAATCCATTTCAACCCACTGTCATGACGGAAGATATTCTAATGTGCAAACTAGAACTCCACTTATCAGTGTGAATAACGTAAGTTCAACATTGCTTTAAGTTCAAAATCTTTAGATTCATAACCACTTAATTTTACTATCCGTGCCTCCCTAATCAATACCTATCTATCGATGTTATATATTTTACAGTTGTATCGTCCATATTCGGCTTAAAAGCTCCAATGGCCATGGTAGACCTAGAGGGTAGTTACAGTCGCTTCCCATTCCACGATGGAAGCGCGAATACATTGCCATGGACTTTGTTAGAGGATACGATTATGTTTGAGTGATTGTGGATGGATTGATGAAATCTGCTCATTTCCTACTAGTCGCAGTTCATTACACATTTTACCAGTTGAGTGTATTATTCGAATGAAATATTACTAGGCTGCATGGGGTACTTTTGACTATCATGTCAGACATAGATGCTATGTATACATCCAAGATGTGGCGGAGTATGCAGGACCAGTATGATACGCGCCTACAATTCAGAACATATTTTCACTCTCAGATTGATGGGCAAACAGAGAGGTTGATTCAGGTTCTCGAGGGTATGCTCAAAGCTCGTGATGATGCTATTTGAGGCTTTATATGGCATACTGTGTCGCTCACCATCAAGTTGGGATGAGCCAGAGGACCGAGAGCTAGTGGGGCCTGAATTTGTTGTTGATCACATGGAGAAGGTACGACATAATCATCAAAGACTTAAAGAGGCCCAATAAAGACAAAAAAAATATGTAGACATGTATCACAACAATCCCACGTACATTGAGGGAGCCTTTGTGTACTTGAAGGTTTCTCCTTGGAAGGGTCTTCATAGATTTGGATTGAAAGGCAAGTTAGCACCAAGTTTCATCGGGCCTTTCAAGATCAAAAGACGGGTCAAGAAGGTTACTTATGAGCTTGAGTTACCCTATAGATGTCAGGGATTCATCCAGTCTTCCATATTTCTATGTTTGACTGGCTAAGTCGAAGGCAGCTATACGATTTATAGTTGACTTAGTGATAAGTCAGTATTTATATGTGTTTAGTACTTTATTTTAGTATATTTAATTATGTAAAGTCTCTAAAATATATATTTAATTATATTTATTAGTCGTTTTTAGGTGAAACGGAATGCGCGGTTGAATTCGTGGCGAAAAAATACTTAGGATGAAGTTTTTTCATGCATTAATCGGACGCCGGACTATTTGCCTCGAGTTACGTGTTGTGTAGTGGGTAGAATATGAGACAACAAACCAAATAACGCAGGGGAGTTACACAGTCAAGTCATTTGGAAACAGCTGCTGTTAGATTGCCTCGAAATGCGTGTTGCTACAGTCCCCCAGATTGATGCATAAACTTGTGCATTATTTGCTTCCCAACTGCCTATCCACGTGGCAACTCGTCATTAGATCATAACACCACGTCAGCACCATGCGTCTGCTCTCCATACGCCGTCAGCGCCACGTGTCGCACGCCGATTTGTCCACAGCTTCATACACCAGTTCTCCTCTAATAGAAGGCCGCCACATGGCGTCTCATCAACACACATCACACCAGCATTTCTTCTCCTCATTCAGCAGCTCTTCAATTTCCTCGGGATGCGCGTCAGCACCATCTCCTAGATTTTTGCACGATTTCGTGAAACCACCACCTCTATGCTGCCATGAGGCGCGCTCTCAACCACTCGAGACGTCATCAGCAGCGGTTTCCACCAATCAGACGTTGCCACGTCAGCTGCTCTGTAGGAAATGAACCAATTGCGATGCGCCACGCGGACATAACCTATTTTCAAGCCAAAAATAGCCATACGATGCTCCTCGGGGCACGAGTCACCTCCCCAACACCTAAAATTAGTTTCTCTTACCTCCCAAGATCAATTTTTAGTAGTTTTATATATTAGAAACTTAGGGTATTATTAGAAAAACATTGACTTTTATATTTTTAGCATACTTTCTTTGATGACGATGTTTGGCTAATCAACTCCTTGCTTAGATCGGTTGGAAAACAAGTCGGGATTATGGATTCATGGAATATTTTGTGAGATCTTTTATTTTATTATTTAATTTAGTTTAAATTCTCCTATTTCATTGTTGTTGATTTTAAGGAATATGGTTTAGATCTAGGGTATGTATGTGATCAGTGCATGCTTTTAGATGGACAACCTATAGTTATTTAGACCATTAGTATCTGTGTAATTGTGCTTTTGGAGCAATAAAGTAACAAACACTCACCCGTTTGCCGTACAACCCTTTCAATTCTTGAGTGTGCAACAATTGAATCTAAGTTAAATCGGAAGCGGATGCGATCCAATTATTTATAATTAGTGTTCCCACAGACCCAAATTACTGCAGTTAGTGTGTTAAACCTGATTGGCGAATGTATAGGGTTATGCATTGATTAGGGAAGTAGTTTGTGGCGGACGTCCTGGCTATCGAGATTAGGGGAACGAGGAATTTCTGGCGGATGTTGATTTTCTATAGCTAATCTAGGAGAATATAAATTAATGACTTTTTGGGAAAGATTGAAGACCATGATTGCCATTGAATCCTGATTCTGATTTGTGGAACTGTAGACCTAGGTGTTTTCTTGAAACTATTTGAAAGTTATTTTTATTATTTTATTTATTTAGTTGAGTTAGTTTAGTTAGTTAAATTATTTATTTAAAACCCCCGATTTTCCATTTTTTGTTATTTTTGACCTAAAAAAGACTATCAATCTCTGTGGGATCGACCCTTTGCCACTATTCTACAAAATATTTGGTTTCGTAAACTTTATTTTATTGACGCATTCAGCGCGCGACACTTAGCCAGATTGACCTGAGCGAGGATGTTACTTATGAGGAGTAACTAGTATAAATCCTAGATTGAAAGGTACTTCAGTTAAGAGACAAGTCTATCTCGAAAGTGTTAATCAAGTGTTAGTTCCATGATGACTCGAAAATCACTGGGCAGTGTGAAGACTATATGTGAGATAGGTTTCCGTACCTATTTGAGTCAGTTATAACTTTAACTTGAATTTTAATTTCGAGGACAAAATTTTCATTAGTTAGGAAGATTTGTCAAGGTCCAAATTTCTAATCCTAGTTTACCTTCTTAATAGGGATTATCGACCTGTGACATGGGACCCACATTGAGATACATGCACTAACCGAGGCATGTGGCCAAAATATATGTTAGATTTGTTGTGATGTATGCTTAGTGTATTGTTTATGTGTAGACTACTAAGTCACTCCAACTTAAGTATAGTTGTCGAGACGTAAGCAGGAAAGCACTTTGAGATGCGTGTTGGCGTGGGACAGAGGTAGAAAGTGATGCGGTAAGCTAAATTTATGTTAATATGGCTTAAATGGCTAAATTTGATATGGCTATAGTTTAATTTGTATAAATGAAGTCTAAGTTAGAAAAACAAAACAATGGCCATATATGTTTCTCGAGATGCTATGCACACATCACAAAGAAAATTGAGTTATAATGTGTATTACCAAAGATGAGTTAATGAATTTCGGGGTCATTTGGTAAGCCATTTAATTGATCTAGAGATCAGTGTACACAAAAAGATCAAGGGCTATAGTTTAAGCTTATCTATGTATATATATATGATGGATGAGATGAACATGCAAATCATTTGCATTTGATCAAGAAAATGAGAGAAAGGTCTGGAATGGAATATCAATATAGGTGGAGTAGAGATTCTAGTGAATTTGAAGAACTAGGATCATGTTATAGGTGTTTTACAAATTGGCAAGTTGATCTACACATTTTGTTTTGTGAGAAATTGATGATTTGATGATATATATATATGAAGTGTAAGTTGTTCTTATGGTTGTGGAGGACGTATTAGGTCTCTAGTGAAGGAGAACAAGGATCCAAGGCATTAGGGCTGGCCATATGGAGAAGAAAACTCATAATTTGAAGTGTCGAGCTTCTGGGTTTTCCTGCACATAGCGCGTTAGATATGCTTGCTAGCTTGCTAGCGTGCTACCTGCATGTAGCACGCTAATAAGTGTGAGTAATGTGTTAAAGGAATCTTTAGCGCGTTAGGTGCTTTAGACAACATAATTTCTGCAATATTTACAAAGACTTTAAAAACCTTTAACTTAGCTTAAACCTACAAAACTATCTGAAAACTCTTTAAAACATATCTAATAATACCAAGAACCTAAGGAAGAGTCTTGGGGGTTCCGGTATGCATTTCGAGGTGTCAGGAGACTGCTTAAGCTAGGAAATTTGCGTGATTT
This sequence comes from Stephania cephalantha, assembly GCA_039657325.1. Classification (NCBI taxonomy): domain Eukaryota; kingdom Viridiplantae; phylum Streptophyta; class Magnoliopsida; order Ranunculales; family Menispermaceae; genus Stephania; species Stephania cephalantha. The sequence goes on from CM077571.1 coordinate 36,917,884, forward strand.
GTAAGTAAATTTATTGAGATATTTATTTCCATTTCTTTCCTATTATGTTTTTTATTTACAGTCATTTGGACTGATTTACCTTTTGTACTCTAGATGTCATGACTTTGTTTTTCACATCACTTCATAAGTTTGATTTTTAAATTGTTTCATTGATTTTAAATCATGAGCTACATCTTTCTTTATTTTTTAGGAATTTAGTAAAAGGAAATAACATGCTATTAGATAGGAGATTTATGATATTGAAAATCTAATTCGCTTTGTGCATTAGTTATGCAGTTATATTGTTAGATTCTTAAAATGTGTCATTTCTTGAATTATGAAAATAGTTCTTGTATCTAAAACCATACTAAGATAGAGATGGGCGCGGCACATAGGAAAGGGTCATTTGATTTTGGGGTTGTCGGCATCTTACCACTAGCTTATGCTGCATACTGAGTATGGGACCCGGGGTTGTTAACAAAATAGATTTGCATATGTGATGGGAACTTTGTGATGATGTAAATGCATCTATGAGGTTGCTTACGTCCTAATTAGACGAATAAGGCTGACATGATGTAACTCACGGCCGACCGACCCTAGATCATTATTATTTAGTCGTGTGTCAATCTCAATTAGACTACAACATGATTCATTTTCAGCTTTAGTTGTTATTGTTATGCGTTCAGATACTTGTTGTAAATTTGGAAATATGGATAAATTTCTTTTAGTGATATTTTCTACTTTCTTGTACTCACCATCCTTTTTATGAAGGTGGGTGCAAATCCATCGAGTAGCAGACTGGGCACAGAAAAGATCGGCAACTACCTTTGAGCCACAAGAGTGCTGCTACCTCTGGCTTTGTACATTTCGTGATTTTTGTACAACTTATATGTCTTTTATATACTTTTGGGGCTGTATATATGGTTTGTGTAGCGGCCCTATGCCCCGAGACCACCGGGTGTGTTGCCACACGCGTTTCGTAGCCCTACCATCGTTGATGCCACATCAACGTTCTCGTAGTACGAGCAAACTTGTGTTATTTCACTATCATTTTACAGTGGAAGTCTTTAAAATATATGATTATTTTTTATATGCATATTATCACAATTCTTAAGTAGTGGAAAAACCGAGAAATAAAGTAACATGTATATAAGGCAACAAGATACATAAAGTATTAGGTATATACATGTACAATATCTTTAATAGTCCCCTGATACCCAAAATATAGCAAAACAAATCAGAATATAAACACCTACGAGTATGTCCAAGACCGTTAGCAGAAAGAGATATTGCCTTAAGATTCCCCTTTGTCGCTACTCGTAGAAGGATCTACACTCGATCACCCAACAAATAAAGTGACGAGTTCAGTGACTACGATCCCAAGAGAAGTCCATACAATATTCAACAAGAAATCAAATAAAACTACAAGACATGCAGAAATCAAATAAAACAACGAGACATGCAAGTGCGTTATCTTGCAATAGAAAACATACTCCAATGAATGTAAAGCAAAACAAAAACCAAAGCAGCAGGTAAATAATCGTAAAACATAACAACATTTATATAAGTAAGCAGAATTGTAAACAAGATAGCTCTAGTGAACCACTCAACTAGTAAATCATTCCGTCACACAACATAACCCCAATGAACCAACTCAACCAGTCTTCATAGCAAAACTCGGGTGAACTAACTCAAATGGACTTCATAGCAAAACCTCATTGACCTAACTCAACTGGTCTTCAAATAATCCCAAAATGCACGTATAAAGCACGATTATTCAATTTTTATGTGTTTTAGATCGATTATAGGTATTTAAAGTTAAGTGTGTAGGTAAAATCTTCAAACAACCCCTAAATACTAATAAAATTTCAATTTTGATCATGTGTTGCAGTGCATTTTTGGGCATGAAAATATTCGAATCTCAAAACCTTTCCTTGAGAAACGTTATTAATTAGCTTTCTTATAAGGTTTGGTTTGCAAAATTCTGATTTACAACGAAAATGATATCATAATTCAGCCAAAACAGCTCAAATTTGAAATAAATTCGATCAGTAAGATTGTAAAAGATCAGCCCAATCTGATAAGTATTAAGGGAGTTATGCCATTTCAAAGTTTGACTAATTTTTCACGAATATAGTTAGTTTGACTTGCAAGTTTAGCTTAATTCTTTTGAAACCAAAGTTATATGACATGTAATCTATCTTCAACCTTAGAAAAACTTGAAATCAGCAAACCAAAACCATTCAACACCTCTTGGTCATGCATGGAAACATTTTTTTATCGAAATCGAAACGAATGAGAAGTAGAAGTTGTTACCTATTATTTCATCCTTTGTAGTTTGATCCTCCAAACTTAGGTACTCTTGAAGTCCCAAAAATTTAGCACATTCTAGCTTTTTTTGCTCTCTAAAATTCTGGATTTTCCTTAATTTGTTTGCATGAAAACCAAAGTTTGTCATTTATATATTTAGATTAGCAACTTGATTAATTAAGCAAATCTTATATTTGACTAAGTTACTTACTAGGTCATGTGTCCTCACTCAAAGCAACTTGTCCCGCATGAAAAATGCATGTCTCTACTCACTAATTACTATTTAACCTAGGATTCCTACACATCTTCATGATCTCCATACAAATCAATGTTCTCTAATTTGTTTGTCCATACTATAGTCCCATTAATCCATATCGACTAAATTTACAAACTTAAACACTTAAAATTCATTTGGTTAGAGTTCTTAGTCTCATTGTTGACACATTAGTGGTCCCACTAACTCCCAACTACCCGACACTCTATGCTCGCGTTTATGCACGCATCTCAAGGCAAACACCCGCCTCACATCAATATAGCACACATACGATGCAATATAATAATATAAAAATTTTAAACACCACACCTAAAAAACCATCTAAAACCGCACCCAAGCAGGGGGTGAATTTGGGTGAACCGAGAGCTTATCGCCTTTTTAAACTTTTTAATCAACTAATGAAGCTAAACACCCACACAAACAATAAGTAAAAAATTAATGCAAAGGTGAAGGAGATAGAGGAGAAGGAAATGAGGCACAAGATTTATAGTTGTTCGATCTAATTGATCTACATCTACAATCTAACCTCTCCATTTAGTATTTTCAAACCCCAACTTATATTATCAATAAGTGATACAACCTAAGCTTAAAAGCCTAGAGTGCCTAATTGCAAATTAGGTCTTCCCACCTAGCCTCAACTAGGATTTTTGCCTAGCCTCAACTAGGCCTTCCCTTGACTTAGATCCCACTAAGTCTCAAAATCAATAGCATACAACAAAGATTGATGATTACAATGAGAATTTGCCTTACAAAATATAGCGATAATAAGTCCAGTCCTTACAAGCCTCCTAGAGCTAAACCACTATAAGGAAGGCAAGTACATATTCAACTAAGATACCAATGAATTTGACGAGTATGCACCAATCTTGTGAATTAAATTCGATTAAAAGCAAGCACGGTTTCAAATCAAATGTACAAGTGATGTTATAGAAAGTTAAAATTAAGTGCAACAGTTTGTTCAAAAACAATCTAAGGGTTCAAGAGATCAAGTTTAAGTGCAAGAACCCAAGTTAAATGTGTTTAACAATACTAAAAATGATTTCCACACAAAACTCCAATAAAAGAGTATAGATTAAGCACAAAAATAGTAGGAAATCAAGAGATCTTAAAACCCCAAGTATGAGATCCAAAAATCTGATTTGGACTATGGATTGTTAGGCTTAGAACACTTCTCTAGTGCCAACTTCAAAAGCTAATCAATGGCCTTCAAAGATTCCAAGTTGTTATGAGCACAAAGTTCACATATTTTAGTGCAAAACTTGGATGTATGAGTGTAGTAGACCAAAAGTTGTTCAATGTGTGTTCTTAGTGGTTTGTTTTGATTCTCAAGCCCTAATAAGGAGTTGGTGACTGTTATGGTAATCCAATGGTCCAAAATGATCCCTAAATTCAAATTAAAAGTAAAGATTCGACTTTTCAAAAAGTTGTCAAAACTCTGCATAGCGCGCTACGTAGCCTGGATAGCACGCTATCTGTAGGTAGCACGCTATCCTGGTTGTCTAACGCGCTAAGGATAAGGGCTTCGAAACAATTTAATTTTTGGTTTTGCAAATCAACTCCCTAATGGTCCTACGACTCTACTAAACCTCTAAAAACATTTCACACATGTTTAGTAGGGTTTATAAAACATATTTGGACATTCGAATGATATCACAAATCTTAAAAATCAAGAATCCCAGTTTCATGAAACATGTAGGGGCTTTCTATAAATGTTTTAGATGAAACTCCAAAAGCTATCCAACTGAACATTAGTGCATTCGAAAACAATTTCAAAAGTTTTTAAACCTCAAATACATGCTTTAAAACATGTCTATATAATCTTAAATCATTTTGAAACTCATGAAATTGTAAATCATAAAATTCATGACTTTAAGTACTTTGAAAACCATAATTGATGTAATGCATGATTCTAAAGCATTTGGCTTGTAGGAATGGAACTTATATACTTTACATAAGTTGTACAATTGATAGCTTTAGCTTTCTAGTCCTTGTATCCTTGTGTGAGCCGAGTCTTGAGCTTGTCCGGCTTCATTTTGCCAATTTGACTTGAACTTGTAAAGGCTAAACTTTAAGCTTAACTTTCCTTATGAACTTGTGATTCCTAACAAGGGTTGATATTCTGAAACACTAAACAAACTAGTTAGAATTCTTTCAATTTGTTTGTTTCCATCAAATTCTTGGGTGAAGTGTAAGTGTCAAAACAATTAGTCTAACAATCTCTCCCTTTTTTATGATAACAAACAATGTGAACTTGACAACCAAAATATATATATTGTATACATATCAATTTTATAAATTGCATGCACAAATACTTTATAAAATTTGCAAGTTCATGTGCAATAATTCTCTCCCTTTTGATAATATCAAAAAGCAGGGATGGAAAATCTCCCCCTATCAATATGCATATACACATGAAGTTCATAAATACAATGCATACATAGGTCTCCCTTTTTGATAAAAATTATGCAAGTAAGGATAAATTCATTCATTCATATGCACTAAAGAGAGATTAATAAATCATATCAAATGCCATTCATTCATAAGGAATTACTCGGAGATTCACAAAATTCATGTCATGCAATAGGTACACAAAGTAGAAACAATGACATGATGTGGCACATGCAAAGTGAAATGGAGAGTTTCTACGTAAGTTCTCAAAAAGAACTCTTACTAACATGATTAGCTAAAAGTTCTCTAATAAATAAAGGCTACTAATGCTCCCCTATATATATGCTCCTATCAACTCTACTAGGAAGAAGTCCGATAAGCTGAACGAGATGATCCATCTTCCCTTGCCTGCCTAGGTCGAAGCATATGTCCTCAATGCGACAAAGGCGATCACTCTGAAGATTAAGGCGCGTGTCAATATCAGTGAATATCCGGGTCATATACTCATGCATTTATCTGAGTTGAGCAGAGATATATGTAGTATATAGAGGCATGTCAGTCGAAGGGGCTAACCCATACTATGGTGGCTGTGGAGCTGGAATCTCATAATGAACATCCTCATCATCCTGAGTAGTGTGCTAACCATCATTTCCCTCTTCTTGCTACGGAAATAGCATGTTGTGGTTAAGATATTCTTGCTCATCAAATTATACATCGGATCTAAGTAATATGGAGACTCATATCCTCCATACTCTACTCCCGCTGGAACATCGGCAAGCCGTATCCATCCCTACTCTATTCGAACATAGCGATACTTCATTGCATACAGAGTAACACAACCAACAGTCTCCTTCGCGGATGAAGGAGCACCTCCCATGGTTAGATATATGTCTGCTTCTACAAAGAAATAATTTAACAAGTGAGCATACGACAAGTGTCGATCGACACCAGAAGGTGATGTCATGTGGGAAATGTTAATGTGCAGCATACTAATCTGGATGTCTATCATAAGTGCCCCTAGGATGTACATGTCAAGCATAGTGACATAGTTCTTGCTTCCACTTCTCGGAAGAATTACTTTGTGCAAGACTTTATGAAGTAGATATTGCACAATCTTGAAGTCCGTATTGGTAGGACCCCTAGGATAAACAATAAGCATCGCTTCACCTCGATGGAAGGAATTTAAAAGCTCTAGCTTATCGAACGGCCATGATAGAATTTTTTCATGAATGTGACGGTAGGCTCGTAAAGTGCTAATCCAAGTATGTCATGAAGCTTATCCAGAGTGATCACAACTTCTCGTCCTCCAACACATGATCTGATGGTAAAGTCATTGCTCGTCTTCATGCTGGTTTAGAACACTCAAATGAGTGGTAGGTAGTACTTAGCCTTATAGCCACATAATTGCACCCAACCCATCATTCCTAACACTTTGCGGACTGGTAGGTGAGTGTTGTAAAAGAATTCCAAATCAACAACTCCTGGTTTGATGATGTTGGCATCCATCAATTTTGAATTGATTGACTTGAGGATGGATGATGTAGATGCATTATCATTGATTTCTTTACTACGTCCTTCGGAGCACGGAGGATTAGCAGAGGCCGTGGGAGTAATGTCGTCGGTACTATGGCTAGTCGACCGAGTAATGCGATGACTACTCGATGGAGCCGCGGTCCGAGATGATGAAGATGAATCTGAATCACTACCTGATAGTTCTTGGATAGTTTGGCGTGTGGTAGGATGCCTAGGAGTTGATTTGGTAGTCAAATGAGTCGACGTCCTCCTTAGAGGCATTTTATCCAGCACTAGGTATGCAAGCCTCAAGTGATGATTTATGCCAAAAGTAGTGGATCAAAGAATGTAACGATTATGGAATAATGTATTTCTCACCTTAATAAAGTGGAGTCACACCAAAACAGCAAGGATAATCAATTTTTAAAAAAATATGGCTAAGGGGTGTCCAAAATAGTGAGCTATTGGAAGAGAGAGAGAGAGAGCTCTCGGGTATTTTAAAAATGCACCCTTGCACTAGATAACGCGCTATCTATTTTGGGTTTTGACCCAAAACCTAGGCACTGGATAACGCGCTATTTGGGATGGCTAGTGCACTATCCAAAGTTTGGACTGATTTTTGAATATTGGTTTTGACTCCGGAACACCACTCTTAACGTGACATGCACATCATAAGTACCTCGAGATACGTGTCAATCATGATGGACAATCCTAAGACTAACTCTATAGATCAGATTCACTAATCATGCACAATTCTTAACTAATTTTTGAAAATTTATCCCTAGGCAAACGTTTGGTGAAAATACCCGTAAATTGATCTTCAGTAGACATATGAATCAATTTTACGTCCCCTTTTTGCACATAGTCACAAAGAAAATGATGTCTAATCTCAATGTGCTTCTTGGTAACATCGGATTCTTTGAAATATTGATTGCACTTGTATTATCACAAAATATTTCGGCACAACTAACATGTACTTGATAATCCTCGAGTTGTTCCCTCATATATAGCACTTGAGCACAACTCTCGGCTGCCACATACTCAGCTTCGATGGTGGAAATATGACATAATTTTTCTTTTTGTTAAACCATGAGATCAAGGAGTTTCCTTGTAAGTGACAAAATCCCGATGTGCTTTTTCTATCCACTGGGCTTCCTGCATAATCCGAATCGACAAAACTTCTAAGTTCAAAATTGGGAACTTTGTTGAACCATAGGCTTAAGTCTTATGTTCCACTCAAGTATCCAAATATGCGCATGACATACTTTAAATGTAACTCTTTACGCTCGAATTGAAACTTAGCACATAGACAAATGCAAAACATGATATTTGGTCTACTCACGGTTAAGTAGAGTAGGCTTTCTATCATTCCTCGGTATAGCTTAGGATCTTTAGGCTTTCCTAGAGGGTCCTTGTCTATTTTAATGGTTGAACAACTCAAAGTGTCACATGCCTTCAAATTCTCAAATTTGGATTTCCTAAGCATGTCCCTCACATATTTCACTTCATTGATCAAAAAAGCCATGCTTAGATTGCTTGATTTGCAAACCTAAGAAGTATGTTAGTTCACTCATCATGCTCATTTCAAATTCGTGTGTCATCAAGGAAGAAAATTCATCACATAAATGCTTATTTGATGAACCAAAAATGATATCATCCACATAAATTTAAACAAGTAGCATACTATCATTTTTAATCTAAATAAAAAATGTAGGATCTAATGTTCCTTTCTTAAACCATTTGTTAAGAAGGAATGCACTTAGTCTATCATATCATGCTCTAGGAGCTTGCCTAAGTCAATACAAGGCTTTTTGAAGATGATAAACATGATTTGGTGAATCATGATCTTCAAATCCCGGTTGTTGTTCTACATAAACCTCTTCATTGATAAAGTCATTTAAAAATACACTTTTAACATCTATTTGGTATAGTAGAGAATCATTGTAGCAAGCATAAACAAGCAACATATGAATTGCTTCTAGTTTTGCTACCGGTGCAAAGGCTTCTTCATAGTATATTCCTTCCTCTCGATTATACATTTATGCAACTAACCTATCCTTGTTTCGCATTATTTCTCCTTTCTCATTTTTTTAATCCTAAAAATCCATTTGTTCATATGATTGTTTGGTTTTTAGGTCTTGGAACTAAGGTCCACACTTTATTCCTTGCAAAGTGTCGTAACTCCTCTTGCATAGCCATGATCCAAAACTCATCATCTAAGGTTTTATTTATCTTAGTTAGCTCATATTGTGATACAAAAGCTTTGTGCCCTTCATCACAATGTAGTGAAGACCTAGTAGTTATGCCCTCGCTTGGGTTGCCAATGATTTGTTGAGAGGGATGACCTATAAGAAGTTTAGAGTTCTTAGGTGCACTAGTTCCGGGTTCTTCTCTTACTTCCTTTTCATTCCCAATTGAATTTTGAGCTTGAATAATATCATCATCATCAAGTCTTATTTGTTCCTTGGTATTCCTCAATCTCACTTTAGGATCCGTCTCATCAAACTTAACATGAATGAACTTTTCTATGGTCTATTGAATACCAAGGGATGATCTATTGAATACCCTATAAGCCTTACTATGCTTGGAATATCCTAAGAATGTGAAAATATTTGACTTTGGTTCAAATTTTTCAAAATGGTCATTATCATTCAAGACATAACATGTGCAACCGAACACCTTAAAGTAGCCTATGTTGGGTCTTCGACCTTTCCATAGCTCATGATGAGTCTTGTCACTTTATTGCAAATATTTGTCCTATTTAGGACATAACATGTCAAGTTAATTGCTTTGACCTAAAATTGCTTAGCTATGTTGTATTCATTTAACATTGTTTGGCACATTTCTTGAAGGGTTCGATTCTTTCTCTCAACCATTCTATTTTGTTGTGGTGTTCTATAAGAAGAAAGTTGGTATGAGTATTTTTATCTTCTGCAAAACTCTTCTAGATTTTTGTTGATGAACTCTCCTCCTTTATCACTTCTAATGATAGTGATTTTGTAGGCCTTTTCATTCTCGACCAAGGCACAAGATTTGACAAAAACTTCAACCACTTCATGTTAGTATGTCAAGAAATAAACCCATGTGTATCTAGTGTAATCATCAAAAAGAACAAAACAATATGATTTACCCCTAGACTTTGTGCTTGTGTTGGTCTGAACAAGTCCATATGAACTATTTCCTAAGCTCTAGTCACATCACTAGTTACTTTCATCTTGAATGACGATTTCACTTGTTTGCCAAGAATGCAAGATTCACACTCCTTGTCTTTTTTATATGTGCATTTATGTATACCTTTAGCCAAGTCATGCTTAGACAATTTTGACAAGTTCTCCATGCTAAAACGACCTAGTCTACGGTGCCACAACCATGCATCACATTCATTTTGAGCACTCAAGCATGAAATATTTTGCATATGCATCTCATCAAAGTGTATGACATAAAAATTCCAATCTCTACATGCAACAAATATAGTATCATGCTTCTCATTCTTAACTATGCATTTCAATGATTCAAAAATGTCATGAAATCTTCTATCACAAAATTGATTAATGCTAAGCAAGTTATGTTTCAATCTATTAACAAGATAGACATTAGATATGGATAAGGAATCGTTACCCAAGGTGCTGATGTCAATTACATTTCCTTTGTTGTTATCACCAAAGGTAACCTTTCCACCATCATGTCGTTCGAGCTCAATGAATTGACTTGCATCTCCAATCATGTGCCTTAAGCACCCACTATCCAAGTACCATGAGGTGCTCCTCCTCCCATCATATACAATGTCAAAGACACTAAATTTTGGTACCCAAACTCCTTTGGATCCGAGAAATTTAGTATCATAAACATTCTTTGCTACCCTTGCTAGCTTTCCCTTATTGGTCTTATTCAAAGCACATTTACCGACATTGTGTGATCTATTGCATTTTGAGCATTTACTAGTGTCGATCAATAATTTCTTATAGCTCAATAGGCTAACATTGTAGCATATACCTGTTTTGTTGAGTGCAAGTCGTTGTACTCTCAACATCATGTCAAACATCTTTGTACTATTAGTGAACATAGTCACCTTGGTGGTCAAGTCCTCTACTTTCTTAACTAAATCATTTCGAGTTCATTTATGACAAATTCCAAATCATGTTGGAGGTCATCAATAATCTCATTTTGCTTCTCAATCCACTAATGGCTTTAATCAAGCTCCTTTTGAGTTGATTGCTTTTTTGACCTTTTTTTCCAACTCCTTTATAAGGTCATGAATGCTAAGATCTTCATCTAAGTCATCAATATTATCAAAATCTAAAGAGTTAGAATTACTTACCTCACTCTTTGCCATAAAACAAAGAATAGCCTTCTCAATTCTCGACTCGGAATCAAAACTAGACGAGGATGAATCATCCTATGTAACTTTGAGGCTCTTCTTGCCTTTTCTCTTGTCATTGCTCTTCTTGGAACTACAATTAGCCTTAAGATGCCCCAGTTTGCCACACTTGAAGCAAGTTACATCACTTGACTTGCTTCCTTTGCTTCCACCGTTGAACTTCTTCTTAAACTTGTCGTGCCTATACACAACTTTATAAAGTCTCTTCGATAGCATAACCACTTCCTCCTCTAGTTCATTTTCATCATTGATCTCAACCGGTTGACTAGGAGCTTTCAACTTAGTCAATAGACTATTTGCTTTCAAAGCTATTTCCTTTCTTGACTTTTTCTTTGATGCACCACTAGATTATTCCAATCTAGCTCGATCCCTTGGCTCGAATTCATGAACCGTCAACTCTCCACATAGAGCGTCAAAGGTATAGTTTTCAAGATTTTGTATCGATTGAATAGCATACTTCTTTGCATCAAATTCCTTAGGCAAACCTCTAGGGAACTTATACATCGAGTTCTCTTGATTGTAGTGCTTTTCGAGATTCTTCATCTCGTTCAAGAGCTTAGGAAATTGAGAAATTTTTGTGGTAATCTCTTCATCGATGCCAACTCGAAATGTTTCATAATGCTCCTCAAGAATCCTTAACTTAATTTTCTTCACTTAAGTAGTACCCTCATAATGTACTTCTAGTTTCTCCCATACTTCTTTAGCCGTGTCGCATGCACTCACTCAGTTGAATTCATTTTCCCTAAGTGCACAAAACAAGTAATTCATGGCTTGATCATTGTATAGCTTAATTCATATCTCTTCAGCAGTGTAGTCGTTTATGGCCTTATTGGTTGGAGTGTAGCCATCTTTGATAGAATCCCACAAACTCTACCTTGTGCTCTCATGTAGAATTTCACCCTTACTTTTCAATGAGCATAGTTGGTTCCATCAAAGTAGGGAGGCCTAGAAGATGAGTTGCCTTCCTTAAGGGGAACGAAATTTAAAGTTTACATCCTTGCAAGAAAACACTCAAATATAAGTTAGTAACACTATGTGCAATAACCGCTCTGATACCAAATGAAATCGCACCCAAAAGGAGGATGAATTGGGTGAACCGAGAGGTTATCGCCTTTTTAAACTTTTTAATCAACTAATGAAGGTAAACGACCACACAAGAAATAAGTAACAAATTAATACAAAGGTAAAGGAGGTAGAGGAGAAGGAAATGAGACACAAGATTTATAGTGGTTCGATCCAGCCAATCTACATCCATTACCTAATCTCCCCGATTAGGATTTTCAAACCTCCACTAATATTACCAATAAGTCATACAACCTAAGCTTATAAGCCTAGAGTGCCTAATTGCAAATTAGGTCTTCCTACCTAGACTCAACTAGGATTTTTTCCTAGCTTCAACTAGGTCTTCCCTTAACTTAGATCCCACTAAGTCTCAAAATCAATAGCTTACAACAAAGATAAATGATTATAATGAGAATTTGCCTTATAAAGTAAAGCGGTAATAAGTCCAATCCTTATAGGCCTCCTCAAGCTAAACCACTCTAATGAATGCAAGTATGGACTCAACTAAGACACCAATGAATTTGATGAGTATGCACAAATCTTAGTCAAGAAATCGGTGAATTAAATTTGATTAAAAGCAAGCACAGTTTCAAATCAAATAAACAAGTGATGTTGTAGAAAGTCAAGATAAGTGCAACACTTTGTTCAAAAATTATCCAAGGGTTCAAGAGATTAGGTTTAAGTGCAAGAACCTAAGTCAAATGTGTTTGACAACACTACAAATGATTTCAATAAAAAGCTCCAATCAAAGAGTATAGATTAAGCACAAATAGAGTACAAAACAAGAGATCTTACAACCCCAAGTATGAGATCCAAAAATCTGATTTGGAGCGTAGATTGTAAGGGTTAGAACATTTCTTTAGTGTCAACTTCAAGAGCTAATCAATGGCCTTCAAATATTCCAAGTTGTTGTGAGCACAAAGCTCACAAATTTGAGTGCAAAACTTAGATGTATGAGTGTAGTAGACCAAAAGTTATTCAATATGTGGTCTTAGTGGTTTGTTTTGATTCTCATGCCGCTATAAGGAGTTGGGGACCGTTATGTTAATCCAATGGTCCAAAATGATCCGCAAATTTAAATTAAATGTGAAGATTCAACTATTCAAAAAGTTGTCAGAAAACACTTCACACATGTTTAGTAGGGTCTATAAAACATATTTGGACATCTTGAATGATATTACAAACCCCAAAAATCAAGAATCCCGATTTCATGAAACATGTAGGGGCTTTTCTACAAATGTTTTAGATAAAACTCCAAAAGTTGTCCAAATGAACATCGGTGCATTCAAAAATAAATCAAAATGTTTGTAAGCCTCAAATACATGCTTTAAAACATGTTTGTATAATTTTAAATCATTTTGAAACTTATTGAATTGTAAATCATAAAATTCATGATTTTAAGTACTTTGAAAATCATGATTCATGTAATGCATGATTCTAATTCATTTAGCTTGTAGCCTTGTAGGAATGGAACTTATATACCTTACAAAGCTGTAAAATCGATAGTTTTGGCTTTCCAGTCCTTTTATCCTTGTATGAGCTGAGTCTTGAGTTTGTCCTGCTTTATTTTGCCAATATGACATGAACTTGTAAAGGCTCAACTTTAAGCTCAACTTTCCTATGAGCTTGTGATTCCTAACAAGGGTTGATATTCTGAAACACTAAGCAAACTTGTTAGAATCCTTTCACTTTATTTGTTGCCATTAAAGTCCCAGGTGAAGTGTAAGTGTTAAAACACTTAGTCCAACACCATCATCCACAATAATATATTCCCTCCGTTCTCATGTTTGAGTCAACAGAGTTGTCCATGTAAGGCCCTAATTATGTCCGTTAATCCCTGAGATTAACGCTAATCCTAGTATAAATAATTTGGCAAACTAGGAAAAATTTTGTCCTCAAAATTTAAGGTAAACTAGATCTCTTATCGTAAGACTACTTTGTTGATCTAACGGCCCAAAGAACATCGATACCAAATTCTTCTTCTTTTGGAATCTTAGATGGAACTATCTCATCTATCTTGCAAGTCAACAGTGGTGGAACAACCAATGACACCACTGCTAGTCTCTTTGCCGAAAGTAAGTTGTGGTGTACAACATATGACACCACTACTTGTCGTTTCACAACGACGTCATAGCTTATCATTTCATGAGAGGAAGATGTGACAGAACAATAGACGATGCCATAACTTGTTGTTTCACATGGAGGAAGATGTGACAGATCAACAAACGACACCACTATCTCACGTTCCTTTGTTCTTCTTTTTGTGAAGAATGTTAATTTGGGTAGAACAACTGATGACGCCACTCTTTTCATTCTCGCGTCTTCTAAAAGTCATGTGTCTTTAGATCCCTAGATTCGCAAATCACCCATTTCCTTCATCGTTCTATCATGATGCGTCTATATCTTCGGTTACTGTTATAGGCTCTAACTTATCTTGTAGTTTTGATTTGTCCTTTTTACAAATGAAAAGGCAATGTGGGCCCCCCATCGACCTCACTATCTGAGAACAATCATAAAACTTCAATGGACTTACTCGGATTGTCATGATTGCGAGAGTGATTGTTGTGCTCTAGCCGGAGCTAAAGGTGTTTATTATCGTTTTTGTGCATATTCAGAGTCAGCTCAACACTATCAATTGTCCATAGGATCTTCTAGCTGATCCTCTATCTCGTGTCATCTAGCGATCCTTATAAAACTCTACCTACGATATTTCAACTAACTTATTCTATTGGTCAACTTTTGAAACTCATTTTTCCAAGTTTTGTCCTTGTCATCTCCATATTAACATAAACCCGGATCATCTTTGAAATAGGTGTATAGCATAATACAATCAAAGATATGACATGTATATGGACCCTAACTCTACCCGCCTCATAAGCACTTCCCAACTAAAGTTTTATGGTAGGTACATCGAGTCTCCACATCTATGATTTGTTTGTTAAGTTTTATTCTTTTCCTTAACTCTCTAGGCTCCTCGAACCATGCTCTGATATAACTATGGTAGCTTCGCGCCTTGAAGCCATCGGGTGTGCTGCTACATGGGTCTGTAGCACTGCCAATGTTGACACTACATCAACATTCTCGTTGTACGTGCAAACTTTTCTTATTTCACTATCATTACAGCAGAAGTCTTTAAAATATATGAGTATTATATATATGCATATTATCACAATTCTTAAGTAGTGCAAAAACCCAAAAATAAAGTACCATATATATAAGGCAACAAGATACACAAAGTAGGTATATACATGTACAATGTCTCTTATAGTCCCATGATACCCATAATATAGCAAAACATGTCAAAATATAATCACCTATGAGTATGTATAAGACCTTCAGCAGAAAGAGATCGTCACCCAAGATTCCCCTATGCCGCTACTTGTAGAAGGATTTTCACTCAGTCACCCAACAAATACAGTGACGAGTACCATTGAGTAAATTCCCAAAAAAAAACCACACAATATTCAGCAAGAAATCAAATAAAACTATGAGAAATGCAAGTACATTATCTTGCAATAGAAAGACATACTCCTATGAATGTAAAGAAATACAAAACCCAAAGCAGCAGGTAAATAATCGTAAAACATAACAACAATTATATAAGTAAGCATAAATGTAAAGACAGATGCCCCGGTGAACCACTCAACTGGTAAATCATTTTATCACACAACAACAACAATAACACAACATAAACCCAGTGAACCACCTCAATTGGTCTTCGTAGCAAAACACCGTGAACCAACTCAACCTATCTTCATAGCAAAACCCTAGTGCGCCAACTCAAACGGTCTTCAAATAATCCCAAAATGCACGCATAAAGCACAGTTATTCAATATGAACAAAACAATAATAACTAATGATAACACAATATCGTTTGCAATTGAATAAAACATCAAGATAAAGTATTAAACACTGATAAAATACATAAGATAAACGAACTAAATTATGTGAAGCTTTCTCGTGGGTTATAGCTCATAAAAACGTACTATGAAGTCTAGAAAATGCCCGGTCCAACCCCAATATGCCATCAACTATCGCACTATAGTCCCCGAGCCCCCTACGATCAATTTCAAGTGTTTTAGATCGCTTATAGGTATTAAAAGTTAAGCGTGTAGGTCAAATGTTCAAAATAGCCCTTAAAGACTAATAAAGTTTCAATTTTAGTCATGTGTTGTAGTGCATTTTTGGCATGAAAACGTTCGAATCTCAAAAACTTCCCAAGAGAAAATTTGTTGATCTCTGTCTTACCTTTTTGAAAAGGTTTTGCTTACAAAATTCTTATTCAAAACAAAAATGATATCACAATTCTACCAAAACTACTCAAATTCAAAACAAATGCGACCAATAAGATTGTAAAAATAATTTCTCCCAATATATAGCTCTCAAATTCATAATTTTTTCATAAGTCATCTAACATACCATACAACAACATACTAAAAGATCAGCCCAATCCGATAAGTATTGAGGGGGTTATGCCCTTGCAACGTTTGGCTAATTTTTCATGAATATAAGTTATTCTACTAGCAAGTTTGGTTTAATTCTTTTGAAACAAAAGTTATATGAATTGTATATGATCCATCTTCAACCTTAGATAAACATGAATTCAACAAACCAAAACCATTCAACACCTCTTGGTCATGCTAGAAACATTTTTTACCGAAATTGAAACAAATGATGGGTAGAAGTTGTTACCTATTGTTTAATCTTTTGTAGTTTGATCCTCCAAGCTTAGGTATCTTTGAAGTCCCTAAAATTCAACACATTCTAGCTCTCTTTGCTCTCAATAACTCAGGATTTTCCTTATTTTATTTGCATGACAGCCAAAGTTTGTCTTTTATATACTAAGATTAGCAACTTGTATAATTAAGCAAATCCTTAATTTGACTAAGTTAATTACTAAGACATATGTCATCGCTCAAAGCCACTTGTCCCACATGAAGAATGCATATATCCACTCACTTGTTACTATTTAAGCTAGGATTCCAATACATCTTCATCATCTCCATACAAATCAATGGTCTCCCATTTGTTTGTCCAAACGATAGTCCCATTAATCCATATTAATTAGATTTAAAGACTTAAACACTTAAATTAATGTGGTTAGAATATTTAGTCTCATTGTTGATACACTAATGGTCCCACTAACTCTCGACTACCCGACACCTTATGCTTATGCTTGTGTGCGCATCTCTAGGCAAACGCCCCGTCACGAATCTCGCCAGACAACAATATAACACATATGCGATGCAATATAATAATATAATAATTTTGAACACCGCACCTAATCAACCATCATCCATAAATAATATATTCCATTGGTTCTCATGTCCAAATCAATTGAGATGTGCATGTAAAACCCTAATTACGGCCATTAATCCCCGATATTAATGTTAATCCTAGTTTAATAAATTAAGGTCGTTACAGGTTGAGAGATAGTTTTCTCAACTAAGCACATGATATATTGTTATCACTATTTTGTTATACATATATGCATGTGATTTTTGTTTCCTGGTTTCCACATATTTAAGATATATATTAATGGCTTCCGCTAATTTGTTAAGATATTCGCTGAATAATCTTTAAGTTTTTAAATTTTATTAACTCTGAATTATTAATAAGTATAAGAATAGTGAAATACTAATTTTGAAAGTAACTAATTAGAACATAAAACTGAAAAGGTTTACTAATACGTTGTTAAGTCTTACATGGTCGAGATTCTGGCTTAATGAAGGGTTTAGGCCAGGCGGTGCCCTAGTTTAAGGAAATGGTCGTCATAGTCACCCAGCCCGGATAGCACGTTATCTAGGCTGGATAGCGCGTTATCTAGTCTGGGTGCTCAACTGTTCTTTGAAATTAAGAATATTAGCGCGCTAGGAGCCTCCTTAGTGTGCTACACAACTAGCACACTAGGCTAGCCCTCTAGCGCGCTATTGAATGTAGAAAACTCATTTTAATGGCTATTTTTGGTAATTTTCAACATAACTTAAACACTTGTAATCAACCCAAATACATTAAATTTGATTTCATGGATTTAAGGGACCGTAGCTCGGGTACCAGGGAGCTAAGCGGGTTAGATTCGAGAGTCCGGATAAGTCGGAGCACGTATTGAGGTGCGTAAAACCCATTAAAAGGTTCACATAATTCATGGCGTGGTTTTATTGGTATCATATTACACGTGTGACTGTTGGTGGGCACACATGGGTTTTCATTCTAAATTTGCTTACATATATATTGTGGCTAAATCACTTGCATGGTTGCTTATGTTTAACGTTCGTGTTAACGGTAGTAGAATATATCTACAACCTTCGGGAGGTATTTAAGGTGTTCGCTTGACTTGAAATAGAATCTGGAAGGGGTTTACTCATTAATCGTAGCTGGGGTTTAGTCACTTTAAGCATGCGAGTATATATGTAGTTCCTTTCATGTTTTGTCGATATACCTACTGATTTAGGTCGAGGTTTTCTCATTTTATTCGGGTTTTTATTCATTACTACTTTATTTCCAAGCCTGCTTAATTTGTATGTGTTATTATATTATTCGGCACTGCTTTTGCTAACCATATGTCACTTACATTAATGGTAGTATAACTTACTATTGCTAGATGTCATATTTACATGTTTCGTAGTTTATCAGTTTAATTTCATGAATATTATCTGGACTTCTCATGGGACTTTACTTATTGGACTCGTCACTATATTTGTTAGGCGACTGAGTGCAGATCGTTCAATGGGCAAGGGCAAGGAGGTATTGGGTGACTACCTCTGGGATAGTGATGCAGCTCGTGTTTGACTACAATATGTATATATTTATATTTTGTAGGGTTTTGGGGACTTGTAGAACACTAAAAATCCATGTATATCGATCTTTTGTATTTATTCTCTTGTGTTATATACATGGTATCATTTTGTCAGATTTTGCACGACCTAGGACTGTTAAATTGCATAATTTATTCACACTTAAAGGCTTCTACTATAAAATTGTACTATAACTTGATAGATTGATTAACTAGCTTATTGAATCACTAATAATTACATGAATTATAAGTTAAGCTAGTTTATTGCAAAACGTGTAAGCAACAAGTTAGGTCGCAGGGCATCATAGATAAGCAGGCAATGACGTAGCAAGGCTTGGTGACGTGTGATGCGACATGGCGGTGCCCAGGGTTACCTTAGGATTTGGAGCCGCCATAATAACCATGTCCTAAACAACATCAATATTATAAGAATCATTACATGTATATGATGGGATAAGTGTTATAATAGAGATTTACTTGATCTTCAATCTTTTTCCAGTGTCAAATACCCTTGTACAGCAGCATCAAAAAAAAGTTGCGAAACGATGAACCAAAAAAAGCCATGAATGCACACATATGAACACTTAATAGCAATATCTAAGGAAATAATATGTGAGATCTTTATGGATTACCTGAACTTCTTTCAGTCTCCTACCAACAAATTAAGTACCCTTAGGTCGGCCTTGTTTCACCAAACCTCTTTCGGTCTCGTCCCACCAAACCAGTGCCTTAGATCGGCCTTGTGTCACCAAGTCAGAATCGAAACTATAATAAACATAAACGACCCTCAAATCGAACCATACATAACACCAAACCAATAATGTGACAACAACATTGATTCATAACCTACTAATTTTTCAAAAAAAATGAACAACTAATCTAAATCTCACCTCAAAGTGGATCCGAGCGAGAAGACGACCTCCAATGCACGAACAACCACTACCACCTCTCTTTCTTCCAAAAAGATGATCGAACTTGAATGTAAGGGTAGGTTCATGGAAGGGAATGAGGGTGTCAGCCAAATGGAAGGGAACACCTAAGGCTTCGTTTGTTTATGGAAGGGGATGAAGATGAAGAAACGAAAATGTGACAAAGGTGCCCTTCTGAACAAATAAGGGTAATTTGGGGTTTCAACTTTTGCTTTCGTGTGCCCTTATCAAAACATTGGGTGCCCAAAACTAGTAGCTTGCCTTTACAAAAGTGAGGGGTGCTTATAGAACTGCCTTTTTTGTTTTGGTGTTCTTTCGTTTTCTAGTTTTTTTATCTTTTTTTCATTAAGAAATAGTCGATTATTTTCTAGTGAAATAAATTAGCCATTTGACAAAAAAAAGATTAGGCGATTACTTATTAAAGAAAAAATCCACAATAGTAGTTTCCCGTTGTAATTAAAATATTGAGTTTTTTGACCATAACAAATAGGCTTCGGCTATTCGGACCCCATTTTTTGCTCCCTTTACCCCATTACTTCGTTTTACCCCTATTTTGAATTTTCTTTACTCTGTTTAGCCCAGTTTTTTGTAAATTATTTCGAAACTATCCCTAGACCTCAAGGACTGTAACTTCCTCACCTACCCACATTCGATCCCGCGAACCCTATAACTAAATTCATCACCACCATCCTTTTTTCGATTTTTCAGCCTTACCAAACTTTCAATCGAACTCTCCTGTGCATTTCAAGTCCATTCGTAGGTGGAATCATGCCATATCTATTAGTTGCGGTGGTCAGCAAAGTCAAGGAGCACCGCCTATTTCTTCATCTATTACCAGTGTATTGGGTAAGTTTGATGCCCTATTTTTTTTTACAGATAAAGGCAGAAAAAGCTAAATTAGAATAACCCTAACCCCAAATGGCGACAAGTCAACTTGACTGATAAGACTTCAAGGTTTACGGAGCACCGGGACCGCAAGGTCAAAAGTAAAATTGGACAAAAAAGGTCGTTAAGCATTTGAAATTAAGCAAGAACATATTTGGGGTATGCCGAGTAAAACTGTGGTATATTTAATGCAAAGTGGCCACCGATACCCGCATTTTCTAGGTACCCAATGGTTAAGGATTATCGAAGTACATAAAGACATGTTGGATAAGTTTGGCCGATGTAAACTTAAGTTAAATAAGATATTAAGATATGGGGAACACTAATTTAATATTGGGGTACGCAGCATGGCGGCCAAAAATAACCGATAGTTTTATGAAATTGCGGTTCCGGAGCAAAGTCCTACCTAGTTTCGTAACCGGACTCCATCTGCCGAGTTTCATTTGTTTATGTCACATATTATGTTGTGGGGTATATAAAGTAAATTTGTGGAATATGTGTAATCAGTGGCCAATATATGTCGTTAGCCTTTCGAATGTGGCGGTTGAACAATACCATGGGTTTTTCAGGTTTGCGGGTCTATGTGACTGAAGGTTTTGTCAACTTAGGTCACCAGTTAAATGAATGGTCATATGATTAAAATTATGGGATATATAGAGTCTATCGGCAAGTAATAGTCGTTATGCTTAAGCACCCGACAGTACATCTTTACCAATAGGTATTTAGTGTATGGTGGTTCTGCTTAACCGATAAGTATTTGGAATGGACATATAAACATAAAATCTCCATATCAAACTTAGCCAAATAGGCTACAACACATTTTTCATGTTTCTGTTCCCAACCATTCTCTATTTTGATCCTTCGCATAAGGTTCCCAATGTGGCGTGGTTGGTGGTAAGGGTGCTTCACTGCTCATGATTAGCTACAAACAAAATTAAACATATAAGCATTTAATAGTGAAAATTAATACTTATAAAAAAAGATAATGCGTAATGTAAATAACTCACTCTAACGAAATGGTTGTCGGTAACAAGGCTCGACCATATGAAGCATATGTTGGCTAAGGAAGGTGTCAGACCTCTCGTAGGGAACCACATATTGGACCCAGACTTATACAAGACAACAACACACATCCCATAATGATTGGCCACAATGAGCCCCATGTCCAGAAAGGTAAGCTAACCCAACTCCAAAATTGGTGCACTCAATGTGGTTAAGTGCATTTCGGACCCAAGCGTACTTAGTGTCAAGCATAAAGTGCTATATGTAGGTGACACTGTTCTAGTTCATCTCTTCAACAAATTCTCTCTTCACCCTCTTCCAACCATCATTCAATTCATAGCCAAGAGCATGTGCTATCACTTGATACCAATAATGACCATCCGCAATAACATCTATTATCTAATGGAAATAGGTATGCCACAGTGCTGGTATCTCACCAAAAAACTCAGATGCCATTAGGGAGTAGGTCATGTAGCGCAGAGGGGTGTGGCGTATAGGATTGCAGCTCCCTTACCGTGACCCTTTCCACCTCTACCATGTTTGGAAGAAATACTTCCACTTTTACTTGCTATCGTGGATTGTTGGTGTGGTTTCGCACTTGCAGTAGACTGTTGGGTTAGTTTATCACCCACCATGGACTCTTTTGATGTTTTCTCACTTACCACGGGTTCTAGAATTGCTTCCTTCATTGTTGACTTCTTGGATGTGTAAATTTTGAGCTTCTTCTTAGCTTGCTGACCATTTCACTTCATTTTCTCCTTTGGAGTATCAGTGATAGAAGTGGATACGAGCCCACTAATTTTCTTAAACTTTTTGGCAATCTCGGCCCTCAAGTTGGGCCCACCGGTCATGTACTTCTTCTCCACAGCCTCTAATTCCAAACAAATGCTTAAGAGAATGTCTTTAAGGGGATCAGTGGTCTTGGTCTTACTCATGTTTTCAACAATTTTTTTTGGTAAGCATTGAGCCTCCCAGTATTTGAAAGACTCACCAAACTGTTGAAGTCTATGGTTGTGGAACCCACACATAATTCTAACATGACATTAGTCATCTTTTATGTGCCTCACAAATAGCTTAAACATATTTCCTGACTTGTTGGTGCCAGCCACCTTCTTCTCTTCTTCATGTTCTTCCCCATTTTCCTTACTCTCCTTTTTCTTCTTCCCTTTTTCCTTTTTAAGGCTATAGTTGCAGTCTGGTCATAACCAATAGTCATTCTATCTCGCCTCCCACTACTAACCACATTAGATTTCAGAATAATAACAAAAAACAACATTTGGCAGCTGTATTCATAGCCCAAGTGAGGGCATCCTTTCTAGACTTTAATGGTAATGTTGGTATGAATGCCTCCGTAAAGTTTAGGAAGGCCTTCCCCTCCCTAGATGTACCAGCCTTAGATGTAGCAGTTATATCACACATATTAACATATAAGAAATAAGAGAAGAAAGAATGAAAGCAGGATCAATGTCAAAAATCTAATTTTCAATTCAAAATGAGAGGTGGCAGTCGAAACAGACCGACAGTTTAAATAACATTGTTGTTTATCAAAATAGACTGATATGTATCCAAAGGTGGTGGCCAAAACAAATCGATAAGTAACAAATGATAGTGGCCAAAATAGGTCGATAGGTATAAAAATAGAGTGGTCAAAATAGATCGTAAGCCATTTTCCTCTATCGGTCATGTGTGACTACACACCACGGGATTCATGACCGTGAACACCAACTTATAAAAATGACAAAAAATGCATGAAAAATAACAAAACTTACATCTTCTTGCTAGATTTTGATTCTTTTAATAGACTTTTGAGACATTGGGCAGGTACGTGCGAAACTCACCACCAAAGAGGAAGCCCTAAAAAGGGGAAAATGAAACACCCGAAAACTAGTCAAAAAACCACCAAACAACGAAAGAAATCTGCAAAAACGATGGTAAACGACTTAATAACGAACTTACCAAGTCACTTTTCACAAGGGTCATCAAAGTTAATCGGTCAGAGGTCAATGTGGGAGTCTACTTCTTGGTGTTCTTCCCGCTTAGCTCTGTTGGTTCAAACAATTTCGTGGGGTATGGGGAGTAAGAGGCTCTTTATATTTAGGGGCATCAAAGTCATTTCACAAAAGGGTTAAAAAATTCAACATTGGGATAAAAGGAGGAAAAAGTAGGGTCCAAATAGCCGGGGCAAAAAAATATTGAATTCCTATTGCAAGTAGTTATGAGAACGTGTCATGTGGCACTTTTTTAGGGCAATTATTTTATTTACGTGGTTTCTTAATTGTGTCTCTCATTTGTGTTATTGTAACCCAATGAGGATAGGATAAGTCAATTATGCAATGCATAAGTAGCTAGCTAGATCACTTACAAAATTTTTTGTGTGGCTCAATTAAAATATAGAATTTTATTTGTAGAATAAATTATGAAATGCATCCTGCTTTGATTTTTATATTATTGTTTTTTTTTTAGTTTTATAGGATGCTACAACGAATCGCTGATGAATCAATGTTGTTTAATTGTAGGGTTTGTATAGATCATTAAGTTTCGGGCTGGATCCAATTTCAGTCCGGGTCTAGCTAGGTTTATATGGTCTTATCAGATTCAACTATATTTTAAATTCGGAGAAAAGGTTTTTATCCATACCTGATTCGGTATTATTTAAGATAGTCCATGATGGGTCAACGACCGCACTACGATCTGGAACGACAAACCGCATGAATCCGAAGGCGAACGTCAGCGTCCTCAACGAGCGCAAACTGCAAAAAAGACCCAGAGTTGGGGCCTCTTGAAAGAGCACTCCAAAGCTGAAGTCAGAGCAAGAAATCAAGAAGATGGAGGAGTTAGGGTTGGAATTGTGAGCATACCTTTTCCTCCGATCACTTGTGTTATTGGTTTCCAATCGGGATATTGCCAAATCCGATTTTCCTATTTTGGTAAGATTTGGTAAATCCTAATTTTCCCCTTTTAGTGGGATTTTTTAGTAATTTGATTTCATATTTGATTCTCCAGTATATCGCAAATCTACGAAATTCTAGCTACTCATAACTTTACATCTAGATGTGTTTGCGCACATCTCGAGGCAAGTTTTATGCTATCCCAAACCTGTCCAAACCTTTTTTACTCCAGTCCGGACAAAATTAGGCTAAACGGTCTAGATGAAAAATTGCCAGCTATAAGTAGTAAAATTAGGGGAAGTAAAGTTCCTAAGACGTTAATTTTTTCTAACATTAATTGGATTCCTCCATCACCCACTTAAAATTAGTTATTTTTGCAGTTTCGGTCGGAGTCGGTCGTAATATCTTTAAAGGTGTCGACCATATGTGTCCAACACCTTTTTAAAGGTGTCAACTCTGTGTGTATGACACCAGGGGGCAACAAAAATGAACAAAAAAATTTCAAAACTCCTAAAGAATACATGAAAATGACCAACAAAAATAGTGGGTTTTGCTCGAAATCACCTAATATCTTCGATTCCATTGAAACTTTGCACCCAAAATGCATGATATAACCCCTAAATCGAAGCTTTTAACCTAACAACAATCCCACAAACAATACCGACTCAAAGAAATAATAAAAGGCTCAGAGAATTCGAAATCGACGATAAAAGAGATGAGGAGTGCACCCACGACGTCGAGTAGATGTGTTTTTGCTCCGACTTCGTTGAATTCGGATTGGTATGAGAATACAATTTGAAAGAGGGGTGATGTGGCGGCCGTACACCCCGAGGCCGCCCTGGGGTGTCGTCGTGTCATGCGGCCCTCACTCTTTGAGCCTAGCTACACGTGTTCGGCACCTGCCTGTCCTCCTCATGTCTCTATTATCTTGTCCAAGTGTGTGATAATTATTTAATTAGTTGATTATTCATATTTTCTTAAGTTATTTCCTTAAGTATTTAAAGTTACTTAAGTTCAACTATTTGTAGTTTATTCGAGTTTTAGCCATTCTAGTGGTTTGTATTTTACAAGTTAACAATTATTCAGCGGAATCCTTAATTTGATGCAATTAAAGTATTGGATTGGCATGATAAACGTTAATCATAAGAGCATGTCATACTGTGGAAAACCCAAAAAAAGTACTTTGTATGTAGGCGACAGTTGAAACAACAGGAAATGATAAAAAATGGAATTAAAAATGTAATCAAATACTTAGAGTTCTTCAATTGGGTTTTACAAACCTCAAACCGCTCTCCTACCTCCCCGAACTCCCGTATCTCACCCGACAAGCTCCCAACACTGAGCTACGGTCCACTAAGTCCTTGAAGTCCAATTTTATGAGTTTAGGTTGTTCACAAGTGTTTAGATATGTATTAAGCTGAAAACCACCAAAACAACCCTTAATGTTCAAGTTTCAACTATCATTAGTGCGCTAATGGATCTACCTAGTGTGCTAGGTGGAGTTAGTGCGCTACAAAATCGATCTAGCACGTTATTGTTCTTCATTTTGAAAAATAGTTTAGAGCCCAAAACGATTAGCGCGCTAACCAGCCTTGTCAGTGCGCTAATTGCCCTCTGTGACAGAATTCTCAAGTCGATAATTCTATCTTTCCCATCCCAATTAGCTAGCCTAACCCTTTTTACACACTCTCCATTCAATTATGAATCCAAAACATCATTTAAGCCCATCTCAAAACAACAATTCAATCAAAATCCTCAAATCCCATGAATATACTCATTTTCCCAAATTCATCAAAACATTTATTCATGCAAAACCAGTTGTAAATTCTCTATGAAAATGATCATTATACATGTAATTCATCAAGTTTTCATAAAAAACTAGGGATCTAACCCTCAAGCTCGAATTTGACCAAAACACACGAAGTTTGATTTATTAGAAAGTGTGATAGATGGAGAAAATGATTACCTAGGCTTGATCCACATATTTGATCTACAAATTGTTGATTTCCAGCTCTGATTGCTCTCTTTTCCTCTATAAATTCTCAGATTTGCATGGATTTAGCTAAGTGGTTTGAATGAAATCCCACTAACTTGGTTTATATATGTTTGGTTAGGATCAAGTGTGCTATCCGTATCTCGAGGATTATCTTGTGGTCTCTATTCATGTTGTCACACACCACTTGATGACTCTAATAGCCCACTTCTACCATAGAGTTATTCACTAGGATCATCTTGATGCCTTTCTATGGTCCACATTATTTAACTCAAACTATAGGATTATCATTTATTTGATTTATTGACATTAAATTAAGCCTTATTAACCCAATGGTTAATGTTTCTATTTATCAAAATTAACCAACTTGTGGTCCCACTAACCTTCGACTACTCGGTACCCGATGCCCCGCGTCTCAACTCATATTTTGAAACGCGTCATAGCCTATTATTCTAATTCTTAATCGACTTAACATATGGTCACATTACCCATTTTATTTGATTACTTGGTCATATTAACATGAATTAGTCGTGTTCCATACTGTACCCGTAATTCACCTCTCGATACCCGTGTTGATATGCATTTCGAGGTGACTACCCGTCACACAATCTCGCACGATAGAACCATACAACATACACACATGCGATGTATTAGCAATTAAGTTCATAAAATGCATCGCAAATAAACAATACAACACATAATTAACTAGTGTACCTAGGTCGACGTGTGTCCTAGCCTACCCATGGCATCCACGTGGATATAAGCTGACATCCATGTCTGAAATTACGAAATAAATAACGTCGTTAATTAAATGGGTCATTATAGTTCTTCCCAACTAAATAAAATTTTGTCCCCAAATTTAAATATAAATTAAATGTCGTACCATGAAATAACTTAGGGTATCACTCTCAAATAGTCGACTCGAGCTCCTAGGTGAGTCCATCCGTCCCATGATGCTGGCAACGAACGAGGACCTTAGAGAACTCCCTGTTCTTGAAAACCTGAACTCTACGGTCAACGATCGTTATAGGCCGCTCCTCGTAAGTCACGTCAGGCTGAAACTCAATTCGCCCCAAGTCAACCATCGATCTCGATCCTGACCTAGCAAGTCTTAACCAGCTAACTCAACAGGTAACTTTAACCGATACTCGATGCTACCAACCCATATTGCGATCCTGAATGGTCCAATAAGCCTCAACGCCACTTTCCCCTTAATACCAAATCTTTGTTGACCTTTCCATGAGGAACTTTCAGGTATACCATGTCGCCTTCCTCATAGCTTAGTCCCTAGTGATACCTATCTTTGCTTTTCTTATGTCAATCATGTGCGGCTTATATTCTTTGACGACTTTGCATGATCTTCTTTGTGTGATCAACAACCAACGGTAAATGTATCTTCCGGCTTTGCCTAACACGCAAGTAATCTATAGGGCCTCCTATACAGTGCCTCAAATGGTGGCATCTCGATACTTTCCTGGTAGCTGTTGTTATATGCAAACTCACACGAAGGTAGATAATCCTTCCACGAACCCCCAAACTATAATATACAAGCCCTGAGCATATCCTCCAGAATTTGTATCAGCCGCTCTAACTGTCCGTCAGTCTGAGGATGGTAAGCCGTACTAGAGTGCAACCTGGCGCCAAGCTGCTCCTACATAGTCTCCCAGAGTCTCGAAGTCAACCTGGGATCTCTTTCTAACATAATAGAGACTGACACCCAATGCAATCTAATAATCTCCTGCTCAAACAATATTCTCAACTGTGGGAATGTATATGTCATTGAAACAAGGATGAAGTGAGTCGATTTCGTCAGCCTATCGATCACAATCCTAACTGCATTGTGATGCCTCAATGTCTACTGTAGTCTCCTGACGAAATCCATAATAATGTGCTCCCATTTTCATTGTGGAATGGGCAACAACTGTAGTAACCTACCACGTCTCCTGTGCTTAGCCTTCACCTGTTTGCAAATGTGACAACTCTTGACGTATGCTCCCACGTCTGCTTTCATCTCTGGCCACTAGAATAATTTCCTCAAGTGATGATACATTTTCGTCTGACTAGGATAAACTGTGTAGCGAGACCGATGTGCGTCCTCACGAATCACGTCCCGTATCTCCTAATATGCAGGTATCCATAACCTCCCTCGGTGTCTTAAACACTGATCCATCGTCTCTGCCTAATTAGTGCACTCTGAATCCTGAGCTAGACCACTGAACCGCTCATAGAGCCCATCAACCCTCTAACACTAGGCAACCCGCTTTGTCAATATGGTCGGAACCCTCATTTGACCATAAATGTACTGCTCAGGTGTAGTAGATACCTCTGTCATGCACATAACTGATGTCGCTTGTAATAATACATGCTCGTGTATCATATGTCACAAAATGGTCTGACTATCCATATCTCTCATGCTCAATGCGTCAGCAGCGAAGTTCTTTTTTTTTGTGATACTCACTAAAGAAGTCGTAGTCCTTCAGCTTCTTAAGCCATTTCCTCTTACGCATGTTCATATCTCTCTAAGTGAAGATATAGCTTAAACTTTGGTGATCTATGTACAAAGTAAACCTCTCTTTGTAGAGATAGTGCCTCCAGGGCTTCAGTGCAAAGACGACTGCTGCAAGCTCCAAGTCATGCACTGGATAGTTCTCCTCATAAACTCTCAACCATTTGGAAAGGTATGCAACTGGTCTACCCTCCTTCATTAACACGTATCTAAAACCAACACCTGACACATCCGTATAAACTGTCAAAGTCTTGCCCAGCTGTAGTAATATCAACACTGGTGAGAAAGTGAATCTTCTCTTCAGCTCACACAAAGCTTGTTCACACTCCTCTTACCAATCAAATCTAACGTCTTTCTTGTTCAGTCTCTTCATCGATGTTGCAATCGAGGAAACATCCTGTAAAAATTGCTGGTAGTATCCTGCCAGTTGCAGAAAACTCCGAATATCGACAACAAACTCAGATATCCTTTAGTCAATGATTGCTCGAATCTTCTCTAAACCCACAAATATACCTTGATCGCTGAAGACATGTCCTAGAAATCTCACTGCACTCAGCAAGAAGTCACACTTATTGAACTTGGCGTACATCCTGTGCTCTCTTAGTGTTGTCAAAACGACTCCGAGATGTCTCTCATGATCGTCATGAATCTTGCTGTAGATCAAGAAGTTGTCGATGAAAACTATAACAAATCTGTCCAAATATGGTCTCAAGACTTTATACATCAAATCCATGAAGATCGTTGGGGCGTTAGTCAACCGAAATGGCATGACTATGAACTTGAATAGCCCGAATCTTATGCTAAAAGTGGTCTTCTGGATGTCTTCCTTTTAAATCCTCAACTGATGATAACCTGAATGAAGGTCGATCTTCGAGAAGAATCTAGCGTCTTCCAGCTGATCGAACAGATCGTCTATCGTAGGAAGTGGGTAACGGTTCCTAATTATCACCTGATTCAGCTTCCTATAGTTATGCACATCCTCATCGAATTATCTCTCTTCTTCACAAACAACACTAGAGCTCCCAGGGTGACATACTAGGGTAGATGAAACCCTTCTCCAACAAATCATCCAGTTGTCGCCTAACCTCCTCTAGCTCAGATGGTGACAACTTGTATTGTCTACTAGCGATTGGTTGAGTCCCTGGTATCAGCTCAATGATAAACTTAATCGCTCGTGGCGATGGCAATCCTGGTAGATCATCCAGAAATACGTCGATAAAATCTCTAACTACCGAAACATCCTCAATCCTAACCTCAGTCCTAACCTCCGGCTCCACTATGGCTGCAAATGCCTTCATCTCCTATGTTGTAGCTAGTTCGCCCCTAGTGACAGGTAAATCGGTCGAGGATCCAACTAGTGAAAACTCTGGTATCCCAAGAATACGAAACTCAACTCTCTTGCCAAAACAATCTATCTGTGCATGGTAGGGTGACGACGAATCTATTCCGAGAAGAGCGTCAAACTCTAGGAACTTTAACACTCGGAGATATGCCGATAGCTGATGTCCCTCAACCTCTATCATCACATCTCTACATATCAGGTTAGGGTGTATGTTTTCCCCATCGGCTGTACTGAGAACAAGGTGTGTGTCTAGTGTTTGTGCAACTAAGCCTAACTCTCCAACAACCCGCCTAGCAATGAATGATAATGTAGTACCAGAATCAAACATAGCATGCATAAGTCTACCATAAATATGTAACATACCCTCAACGAGCTGTCAGGTCACTCCGCCGTTTGACTGCACTACCGCATGGGCCCTCTCTCTGGCTAGCTATGGCTCTCGTTATATTGACAGTAATGCTCTGTAGTCTACCCTCAAGTGTCCTCGCTGACCACACCTATAACATCTTTGTCTATCCTGCCTATCACCCTGGTCGTCTCTAGATCTCGGACCCTGACCCCAGTCTCTCTAACCCCTATTACGTCCCCCTTATCTTGACCCTGAAGATACATATATGTTTGCGGCCTACTCTGATCGACGGGTGCTCATGCAATGGCATGTCGGCTGTCTCTCTTCATACTAGAACTAACTATCCCGATGATCATCCCTGCGGTTCACGTCTCATCTATCATCCCTCTAACCGCTATCCACTTGATCCAGCTATCTCTTTGGCTTTCTATCCAATTGAGAACTCTGTCCAGTCTGTACCACACTCCCGGTCACACGTCTGCTATTTCTCTACATAAAGTAGGTTTCGTGTGCCAAATCTTGGTCAAATATATTTTGCAGAGTGGATGCCTCAGATGATACCATTGCCGCAGCAATCCTATCATCAACTCCTTGGGTGAAATAGTATAACTGTAGCCGTTTTGTCCCCGCTACATTCATAGAAAACTGAAGTAAGTACTGAAATCACCTCATATATTGTATCAGTGTCCCGTTACCCTGCAAAAACTTTTCCCTCAGTCGCAACCTTACCTATATGGGTATGTACTGATAATAGAACAACTCTTTAAACTCAATCAATGTCTTCGGCTCTGGGTGGGTATCATGATATGTGGTCTACCATACTGCTGTATGGCCTCTCAAACATGCTCCTAATAATCGCGCTTGAACATTTTCATCATTCCTCATCAGCTTATCGAAACGCTAATATGATACAATCCACTTCTCTACCGCCTCAGGGTCACCGCCTTCGCAGAAAAAGCCAGGAACTTCAGGAACTCTCTCAACATCTTAGCATCTGGGGCCAAAACATATCCTGATGTAGTAGCAGTAGTAGTGGTAGTCGTCAACTGCTCCGTAGTCGAAGGTGGAGGCGTAAGAGTCGGTGTCTCCAATAGAACCACAACTGCAGTAGCTCTCTCTGCCAGTGTCGCCACAGCTACTCTCCCAACTTTTGCCTGGGGAACAACTGGGGCCACAGCTGTCCCAATGGGTATTGTAACTACTACTGGGTCTTGGGGTGCTACAACTGTTGTAGCAAGTGTCGTTAGTGCGGCGATCTAATCCTATAGTAATCGTAGTACCTCGGCCATCTGAGTCTCCTTGGCTAAGAGTCGATCCAACATACTAGTTGCAACAGGGGGATCCCTAGCTGCATCGCTAGTTTGTCCAGTCTCCTAAGGCATAGTCGACTATTCGTCCATGATCTGCATCGAGAAGCGTGCTCTAGATTAGCCTTGGTATATAAGTATATCAAATATATATATATATATCAAAAATATAACACGTATATAAATCCTATTTCTACCAGCCTCACATCATTTCCTCACTAAAGTTTTAAGGCCTTAACATCCGGTTTCCACGTCAAAAGTTTCTTCATTAAGTTTTATGCTCTTTCATTTTAAATTTCCCAATTTCCTAGAACTCTCGCTCTGATACCAACTGTGGCGGCCCTAGCCCCGAGGCCGCCCGGGGTGTCGTCGTGTCATGCACCCCTCGCCCAGCGGGCCTAGCTACATGCGTTCGGCACTAGTCCGTCCTCCTCATGTCTTGATTATCATGTCCAAGTGTGTATTAATTATTTAATTATTTGATTATTCATGTTTTCTAGAGTTATTTCCTTAGGTATTTAAAGATCCTTAAGTTTAACTATTTGTAGTTTATTCGAGTCCTAGCCATGCTAGTGGTTTGTATTTTACAAGTTAACAATAATTCAGTGGAAGCCTTAATTTGATGCAAGTAAAGTATTAGGTTAGCACGATAAAAGTCAATTATAAGAGCATGTCCTACTGTGGAAAACTCAGAAAAAGTACTCTGTATATAAGCGATAGTACTATAAACATTGTATATAGACATGTACAGTGTAACTCTAGTCTCCTAATACCCAGAATAATACAAAATATCAAAATAAACACGAACTAGTAGGTCCTTGACAACGGGCAATCAGATGTAGTCACTTAGGATCCTCTTGCTCTTACTAGTACTAGGACCTGCACTAAATCATCCCAAAAAGGCAAATGACGAGTCCAGTAAGTTAAATCCCAAGAAACCCCTATGAGCATTTGTATAATAAAGTAAGGAAATGCATGAAATAATGTTAAATAAACATGTAGAATATAAAGACAAGTAACTGTAATTCGCCCATCGCATGAATAATCAACATGTAAGCTAACAAATGTGTGTGTGCACTCCAAATGGACTAGAGTGTACTTCGGGTCACCAGGTTACCGATAGTGGATGCGCCCAACTGGCCTAACACGTAGTCCTTCGCGGTGTTGGCCAAATCCGTTGAGTCACCGACACGTGCACCAAGGGCAAGCTCGGGTAGCCATTCACCGAGGGTCGGGTCACGCGTGCTACAATCTAGCGCATCGTGAACACGAAAAAGAGAATTCGAGTGAGTAAACTCAACCCATGTCCAAGTAACGGAATGGAATAGTAGAAACAACAGGAAATGATAAAAAACGTAATTAAAAACTGAATCAAATACTTAAAGTTCTTCAATAGGGTTTTACAAACTTCAAATTGCTCTCCGACCTCCTCGAACTCTCGTATCCGACTTGACAAGCTCCCAATATCGAGCTATGATCCACTAAGTCTTTAAAGTCCAATTTTATGAGTTTAGATTGTTTACAAGTGTTTAGATATGTATTAAGTTGAAAATCACCAAAACAGCCCTTAATGTTCAAGTTTCAATTGTCATTAGCGCGCTAATGGGTCTACCTAGCGCACTAGGTGGAGTTAGCACGCTAGGGAATCGATCAAGTGCACTAGTGTTCTTCATTTTGAAAAATGGTTGAAAACCTAGAACAATTAGCATGCTAACCAGCCCAGTTAGCGCGCTAATAGCTTTCTGAGACAGAATTCTCTAGTCCAGAATTCCGTATTTCCTATCCCAATTAGCTAGCCTAATCTAGTTTACACACTCTCCATTCAATTATGACTCTAAAACATTAGTTAGACCCATATCAGAACAACAATTCAATCAAAATCCTTAAATCCCATGAATTCATTAATTTTCCCAAATTTATCAAAACACCAATTCATGCAAACTAAGTTGCAAATTCTCCATGAAAATGATCATTATACATGTAATTCATCAACTTTTTATCAAAAACTAGGGATATAACCCTCAAACTCGAAATCGACAAAATTGGGTTTATTAGAAAGTGTGATACATGGAGAAGATGATTACCTAGGTTTGATCCACATATTTGGTCTCCAAATTGTTGATTTCTAGCTCTGATTGCTCTCTTTTCCTTTATAAATTCTCATATTTGCATGGATTTAGTTGAGTGGTTTGAATGAAATCACACTAACTTGGTTTATATATGTTTAGTTAGGATCAAGTGTGCTATGCGTATCTCGAGGATTATCTTGTGGTTTCTATTCATGTTGTCACACACTATTTGATGACTATAATAGCCCACTTCTATCTTAGAGTTACTCACTAGGATCATCTTGATGCTCATCTATGGTCCACATTATTTAACTCAAACTATAAGCTTATCATTTATTTGATTTATTGACATTACATTAACCTTATTAACCCATATGGTTAGTGTTTCTATTTATCAAAATTAACCAACTTGTGGTCCCACTAACCTTCGGCTATTCGATAACCGGTGCCCCACGTCTCAACACGTATTATGAGGCGCACAATAGCCTATTGTTCTAATTCTTAATGGACTTAGCCTATGGTTACATTACCCATTTTATTTGATTACTTGGTCATATTAACATGAATTAGTCAAGTTCCCTAGTATGCCCATAATTTGCCTCTCGATAACCACGTTGACACGCATTTTGAGGTGACTACCCGCCACACAATCTCACACAATAGAACCATACAACATACATACATGCGATGGCGACCATGTCTGAAATTACAAAAAAAATAACGGCGTTAATTAAACGGGCCGTTACAGGTGACTAGGTACGGAGTAAGCGGGGTGAATCGGGTATGGTGAGTAAAAACCCTTTTATATAGAGGGGTAGTTGAGTCATTTCACGAAGGTGGAGTCCTTTTACTCGCTCCCTTTTTAAAACACCCCAAAATATCATCTCTTTCAAAAACATGTACACACATCATTTTCCTTACTGATTCTTGCTCGCATACCCAAACCTCCTAGCCCATCCCTCGCGTGTTTCACCATTAAACCATCTACATCAAGTTCAGAGACCCTATTTATGTCCATTTTGAACTCGAAGGTATGCAGGTCGAGTGTTTTTATGGTTTTTTTATGTGACCCATGTTGTTTGATACCACAAAAATCGAGACCTAAAGCTTGAGTGGGTCTCAGTCGATTAGGTTCTAGACTTATATTATATATATATATATATTAGTCTCAGACTTAAGTGATCGAGATCATGACAAGACTGAGATATAAATCATGAGTGGGTCTCTTTCACTTAGATCCGAGACTAATACTATCGGTCTTATACCTGTGCAACCAAGACCCACTCTTTAGGTCTCAATCTTTTGGTACCTAACATTTTGGACGACAGAAAAAAAGGAAATTGAGTCAAGCTTAGCTCATTTTGCTCTGGATTACTTGCTTCTCTTAGATTTGCGAACATTTTACACTAGCCAACTCCAAATATTTAAGTCATAAATCAATGTCTTATCACAATTTACAACAAACAACCAAATTAAAGAAAATCCACCAAAAGCATGCAAATAATTCATAAATCGAATGCAAAACAGATGGAGAACTTTTTTATTGAGTGAATAAAGATATTTTTTTAATTGTTGATTTGGCCGAAGTGGTTGGGGTTAGTGGTGCGAGAGCCATTAATAAGAGTAGGGTAAATTTTTCAAAATAGAGTATGTACATTCAATAAAGTGGGTATGTTTAGTCAAGGGTTTATATTGGATGGCGCACAGTTGGATCATTTCTCACAACAAAAAGTGGGTCAGTTTAGTTCAGGGTTTATATTGGAGAACGTGCAGTTGGGCCGTTTCACACATGGAACAATCTCTTTTTTTAAAGTGAGTATGTTCTGCAAAAAGTAAGGTATGTTTAGCCTTTCTCTAATTTAATAATTAAGCATCCAAACGATACGGTCTTATAGTCTTCAGCTGATTTAAAAAAAAAGAGTTGTATTGTTTAGAATTCCAAATTATAGATCTTAACAATGATGCAGGCCCAGTCAATGAGCCCAAACGATAATGGTTTAGACGAAGGCCCACGTTGTAGCAAGAGAGCTTTAAGATGTCCTCAACGTTATAACGATTGAGTGATCCAAGACACTGCCAAGTTAGTTAGCTGAGTCAGCAGAGTTAGTTAGGAAGAGAGAATCATGTGGTGGGCAAGAATATTGTGAGCTATGAGTTTGGTTGTAATCGGTGGCCAATGTGCCTATATATTGAATAGTTTGGATGAGAAAAGGACATGGTGAATATAAACCCTTCTAGTTTCTTCCCTCATCTTCAAATTCCCCTTCTTCTTCTCTTCCTCTGTTCCGCTACCCTCTGCTTTTTCCTTCCCTTGATTCCCCAAGTGGGATGAACTGGTGCTTTCATTGCCTACTTGTGTGACGGAAAGAATGACTACCCGTGCAAAGGCTACTGAAGAAGCTCTCACACGGTTGCAGGAATAATCCGAGCTGCATGCTTCTAATCACACCTCCATCATGACTACACTCTAGCAACACGCTGAGGCCATTGCCAGGACTACGGCCGTGGGAGAGATATCGGGAAAATCCTGCTGGATCGTCAGGCCGCATAGCCTAACCCTGATAAGCAACCCATGCAAACCCAACCCCCATTACTCCCTACACCTACCCATATCCTTCCTCTCACTCGTACATGCCCTTCTAGCACCCCGCATCCTACCACATTCCGCTACCAGACACTACACCCATCCAGATTCACGATTCCACCTCCACATACAGCAACCTTCCCTCCACGGTACAATTTCGGATGCCGAAGCTTGAGATACCAGTGTTCACTGGATCTGAAAACTATCTCGACTGGTTGTTCCAGATCGAACGTTTCTTTTGTTACTATCAAACTCCTCCAGATCGGAGACTGTCCATCGCCTCCTCCTACATGGCTGGGGATGCCTTCAATGGTTCCATTGGGCTTACTCGACTGGCCAATTAGTGGATTAGGTCGAATTTGTTCGTGATTTGGAAATCAGATTCGGTCCATCGGCCTTTATCAACCACGAGGCTGCGCTCTTCAAGTTGAAACAATCAGGTTCACTTTCCGCTTATATGGTTGATTTTGTTGCCTTATCGACTAGATGCCCTAGTTTATTTCAGTATAATTTTCTTAATTGCTTCTTTTCAAGCCTGCGCGTTGATATTCAACGTGAACTATACTTACGTAAGCCACTGTGTCTCTATGACGCCATGGGTATGGTCAAGTTGGTAGATGATAAGTCTGTCGAGGATAAACATGTGGGCACTAAGCCGGCCTACACCAAACCCTTCCTCAAACCTACCTTTCAGCCTTTCCCCACCACACCTCTTACCACTCAACCGCACAATAAACCTAACCTTCCGGTGAAACGTCTCCCCCAAGCAGAAATGGTTGCTCGACGTGATAAGGGGTTGTGCTACAATTATGATTAAAAATTTGTTCCCGACCACAAATGCAAGTCCAGGCAGTTGTTATGGATCCTCTATGATGACGATATGGATCAACCTACCCTCGATGAGATGATTGATTTATCCCTGGATAGTACCCAGCTCATTACCATTGAGCCCCCTTTAGTCCAGGCTGACAACACCCCTTCTATATCGTACCATGCCTATGTCGGCAAGACCATTCCTATGGCCTTACAATTGTTGGGCACTGTCAATGGCCATCGTATCGTGATCTTGGTGGATGGGGGATCTACTCACAATTTCATCCTATCTCGAGTTGTGAAACACCTTGGCTTGAAAATCAGTCCCTCCGATACACTTAATGTTATTGTGGGTAACGGTGAGACCCTTAATTGTACTGGTGTGTGTGCTCACGTTCCACTAGACTTACGGTCGTATGGGGCATATATCATCCTAGCCATACAATGGATGATAGATGTTGGTCCCATCCTATTTGATTATGTGCAGTTTTTCATGGAGTTTGACCATCAAGGCAAGAAAGTTCGTTTACAAGGCCTTCGACCCGCAACATGTTCGTCTATGCCATATGGGCAGTTCAAAAAGCTGGAACATCAGCATAGTTTTGCCTGCTATTATCAGTGCACAATCGCCCCTGTGGAGACTGATGATTCGTTCACGGCCTCTTTTATTCTACGGCAGCTCCAACCACTCTTGGAAACTTATGCAGAGGTCTTAAAGGAGCCTACTGGTCTGCCCCAGTCCGAGCCACAGATCATCGCATTCCATTACTGTCAGGGACTTAGGCAGTCAATGTTAAACCCTATAGATACCCATACTTTCAAAAAAGTGAAATCGAACGCTTAGTTAAAGACAAGCTTGATGGTGGGTTGATTCAACCCAGCACGAGTCATTTTTCCTTCCCTGTCCTTTTGGTCCTGAAGAAAGATGGGTCATGGCGTTTTTGCATGGATTATAGGGCCCTTACTGAGGTCACCATCAAGGGCAGATTTTCGATTCCCACGGTTGACGAACTTCTCGATGAACTTCACAGGGCTAAGATATTCTCTAAACTGGATCTTTGGGCTGGTTATCACCAACTGCGACTTCATCCCAATGATATACACAAAACGGCTTTTCAGACTCATGATGGTCACTATGAGTTTGTGGTGTTGCCCTTTGGGTTGTCTAATGCACCTTCCTCTTTTCAAGCTACAATGAACAATATCTTTCGGGAGTAACTACAATGTTATGTCCTTGTCTTCTTTGATGATTATTAGTGTACAGTGACTCTTGGTCCTCTCACATCCTTCACCTCTCCACGGTGTTGGCAACCTTACGTACTCACGGCTTCTTCGTTAAACTCTCAAAATGTGATTTTAGGGCTCCTTCAATCATTTACCTGGGCCATATAATTTCAGAAACTGGGGTCGCGGTGGATCCATCAAATATTGATTACATACGAGACTGGCCCTTACCAAAGTCGGTCAAACAATTGCGTGGCTTCTTGGGTTTAGCTAGATACTATAGGAAGTTTGTCTCACATTTCGCTTCTCTCGATGCCCCCTTAATAGCATTACTAAGGAAATATGCTTTCGTGTGGACGACCGAGGCTTCTACAGCTTTTACAGCTCTTAAACAAGCACCGATGTCGACTCTAATTTTGGCTTTGCCCAATTTTGAGGACACCTTCACTATCCATACTGATGCATCTGGCTTTGGCATTTGGGCAGTGTTGTCGCAATCACAACATCCCGTGGCCTATTTCAGTCGAGTCTTATCTCCCAAAATGAGGCTCACATCCGCCTATGTTAGGGAGTTCTATGCAATCATAGAAGCGGTTCGGAAACGGTGTCAATACCTCTTGGGGAGACACTTCATTATCATCACGAATCACTAGTGCTTGCGGGCTATCATTCACCAAACCATCAATACCCCTGACCAGCAACGTTGGCTTTCGAAATTGATGGGATAAGATTTTGAAATCATATATCGGCCGGGTCCTACAAATGTTCCAGCGGATGCTCTCTCTTGATGCAATGAGTCGGGCTCTGTCCAGCTGGCTTTCTCCATATCTCAGCCTGTTGCTGCTATTATACATGCCTTGGGTGTTTTTTACACCTCGTGCAAGGATGGGATTGCTCTGTTTACCGCCATCTCCTCTTGTCCAGGTTCTCATCCAGGGTATTCAATTCATGATAGGTTGGTATTCTTCCATTCAAAACTCGTGGTGTCAGAGGCGTCTGCTTTACGCTCTCTTCTACTTCAGGAATTTCATGCCACTCCGACGGGGGTCACGCTGGCATCCAGCAAACGTATGCTCGCTTGTCCTCAGTTTTCTACTGGCCTCAGATGCGTAAATCAGTAATTTCATTTGTCAAGTCTTATATGCCTTGCCAGGCAGTGATGCCATTTAACCGAACGCCTCAAGGATAACTTCAGCCCCTACCTATCCCAGGGAAAATTTGGGATTTTCTCTCCATGGACTTTATTACTCATTTGCCTCTCTCGACGTGCAAAATCATAATCTTGGTAATTGTCGACGGGCTTTCTAAAATGGCCCATTTCGCTGCCTTAGGATCCTCTTTCACTGCCCCTGCCGTGGCTTCAGTTTTTGTACAAGATGTTTGTCGCCTCCACAGGTTTCCCTCTTCCATCGTCTCAGATCGTGACCTAGTTTTTATGAGCACATTTTGGCAAGAGTTATTTCGACTTCAAGGCACGAAACTGGCTATGAGCAGTGCCTACCACCTTTAATCGGATGGTCAGACCAAAGTCTTGAATCGTTATCTCGAAGACTACCTACGTTGCTTCGTTTCCGAGGTTCCAACTTTATGGGTCTGTTACCTTCCTTGGGTCGAGTGGTCGTATAACACCTCTTGGCATTCATCAATTAAGATGACCCCTTTTGAAGCAGTATTTGGCCGTGCCCCTCCCTCCCTATTTGACTATGTTCAGGGCACATCTTCCATTGCTGCGATAAATGATCTCTTCGCTGATCGTTCATCGACTATATCTATCATCAGGGAGAATCTCTTCAAAGCTCAACAACGCATGGTTCAAAAAACCAACCTTCATCGTACCCTCATGGTACTTGAAGTGGGTGACTGGGTGCTTTTGAAACTACAACCTTATTGCTAGTCCTCATTGGCTTCCAGATGCAGTTATAAGCTTTCCAAACGTTTTTATGGCCCCTTTCGAGTGGTGGCTCGCATCGGCTTGGTAGCCTACAAACTCCAGCTTCCTTCATAGGCGCGGATTCATGATGTTTTTCATGTGTCACTGCTTAAGAAATTCAATGGGGACCCCATGCACTTGGTCACTCCCCTACCTACCTCATTCATAGGTCCTCGTCCCCTGGTCTCTCCGGTTTCGATTTTAGACTCTCGTCAAATCTTGATCAGAGGCTAGCTGGTCCGCCAATTGCTAGTATAATGGAACGATCAGTCCCAAAGTGACGCGACTTGGGAAGACCTCGAGGCCTTCCAGACTGCTTACCCTGACTTCTCCCTTGAGGACAAGTTCATTTTGATCCCCTG
Organism: Stephania cephalantha; assembly: GCA_039657325.1. NCBI lineage: Eukaryota > Viridiplantae > Streptophyta > Magnoliopsida > Ranunculales > Menispermaceae > Stephania > Stephania cephalantha. The sequence continues at coordinate 36,958,763 of CM077571.1, forward strand.
AAGTATTGATGCAGGACCAGTCAATGAGCCTAACGATAATGGTTCAAATGAAGGCCCACACCGTAGCAAGAGAGCTGTAAGATGTCCTCAATGTTATAACGATTGAGTGATCCAAGACACTTCCAAGTTAGTTAGCTGAGTCAACATAATTAGTTAGGAAGAGAGAATCATGTGGTGATGCAAGAATATTGTGAGATGTGCGTTTGGTTGTAATCAATGGCCAATGTGCCTATATATTGAATAGTGTGCATGAGAGAAGGGCATTATGAATATAAACCCTTCTAGTTTCTTCCCTCATCTTCAAATTCCCCTTCTTCTTCTCTTCCTCTGTTCTGCTACCCTCTGCCTTTTCCTTCCCTTGATTCCCCAACTGGGATCAACTGGTGCTTTCATTAAGAGAACGTGCAGTTGGGTCATTTCACACATGGACCAATCTTTTTTTTTAAAGTGAGTATGTTCTACAAAAAGTAAGTTATATTTAGCCACTCTCTAATTTAATAATTAAGCATCCAAACGATACGGTCTTACAGTCTTCAGTTGATTAAAAAAAAAAAAAAAAAGTTGTAATATTTAAAATTCCAAATTATAGATCTTGATAACCTTGTGTTTAAGATTCTAATTATGAAATGGGGCCTATATATAACTACGTTGTCCTTAATTCTTAAATTAATGTCTCACTATAGCAGTCAAGAAGTTGCTTTATACAAAGTTCATTCAATCTATATAAATGATCACTAGACTGCATCCTAGGTGTGTGAAAAGTGATTTTGACCTTCTCGACGCACATGGTTCGCATACTATATTCTTCACATATTACTAGGACTAAATTGATACAATTTTTAATGAGCATTGACTTAATAGTAGGTAATGAAGTCGATTTGAAATTCATACATTAGTTACATGGTTTGTCGTTTCTGCTGGAAATTTTGAAGCAATATTACAAAGATCTGCTTGTACGTGTATGCTAATTAAGATTCATCAACGTAAAATTGGTGTATAGGTGTCTTATCAAATCTATTTTGGTTATGTGTTTTATTAGTACTCGTGCACAATATCAAAATAATTAATTAATGATCGACAAAGTTCAGGTTGCGGTACTGGACCTGTTCATGGCATGGGTAATTTTCTACACACCTAACATAGATAGTTTGAACAGATTAATAGAGCCACATCTCCAATCAAACAGACCTTTATGTATAGGTTTATTATATAGAAACCTTAAAGGTAATCCAATTTTATCAATTATAACACTTTCGTTTTAAAACTTAAGTTTGTTTGTAACAAGTCATTGTACTTTTGTTTTCTTAAAGAATAAACCATAAATCTAATTATTTTGTTTTTATAATTTATCAAACGAAATGCAAACAGGGGTGTTTCAGGTCCGTGATGAAGAGCTCAGAAAGAAACTGATCCAATTATCTTTGACTGAATGTTTAGCAAGAAAAGTGGTTCGGGCTCTCAAATGTCGTAAAAGTTGGTTCAACCCTCCTTACAATCTTTCGTTAAGAAAAAAGGCTTTAATGGGGATGAGTTATCAAATACGGGCCCTAGTAAATTTCAAGTGGGTCGTAAATCGTAATAGTGGAGATATCCAAGTGCATCTCGACAATAGGGAAACCGCACGGGGGGTCGTTATCACAAGGGTGGCCGTGGGGAAAAAATTACACAAGTACAACATAAATTAATTTAAATGAGCAAAATAAGTTTGCTTTTTTTTTTTTCTTGATATAAGCTCTATTGCCTTTTGAAAAGATGTTATCAGGGGAGGAAAATTTTTCGGCCTACGTGGACACATGAATAGCGCCTTTTGAAAAGACGCTATTCATGTGTCTGATCCACGTTGGACAAATAACACGAATAGCGCCTTTTGAAAAGGCGTTATTCGTGTTATTTGGATATATCAATCCACGTGGATTGGTTGGAGCCGATTTACACGAATAGCGCATTCTCCAAATGCACTATTAGTGTAAATAGTATTGGGTGTCCACGTGGGATGTCCACGTGGAAAAGACAAACAAAAATAGCGTCTTTTCAAAAGGCGTTATTCTTGTTTCCCGGTACACGTGGACATACACGTGGGATGTCCACGTGGGAAAGACAAAAGTTTAAATGATGAGTTGCATGGTTACTGTGGGTTGCACGGGTTGTCTGCCTCGCGATACGTGCGTGACGTTTGCATGGGGTGCATGGTCTGTAGTGGATATGCATGGGTTGTCCCCTCGAGATACGTGCATGACGTTTGCATGGATTGTCCACCTCGAGATACGTGTATGTCGTTTGCATTAGTTATCCACCTCGAGTTACGTGCATGACGTTTGGATGATAGTGGCCGACGACGGCGACAGCGGCGGCGACGATGGTGCGGCGGCGGTGAAGGGGGTTTCGGGTGGTTTGCGCAGAGAGGGGACGAGGAGGATGGGTTTTCGGTTTTACCTTTTTTTGTTGCGATAGATCAGCGAGAGATTAATTTTGTCGCTGATCGTCTGTCGCATATCAGCTACGTATCAGCAACATAATAAAGTATGTCGCTGATCTGTAGCAGATATGTCACAGCCTCATTTTTTTATTTTTCACTTTGCTACGATCGCGACGACTTGATTACGTCGCCGATCCAGTAGCAATCTGTCACAACCATGGCGGGAAATGTATGGCGGGAGAAATCAGCGACAGATCTATGACGACATACAATCTGTTACTATGTTTTGTCACAAATCAGTCACTGAATTGTTGCTTTTGAGTCAACCGAGTCAAACGAACTGTCTGATGCACAAATGTTGCTGATTTGTTGCTGTTTAGCAACAGATTCTATCTGTCACAATTTTTTGATGCTATTCCACCATGTTCTTGTAGTGTTTGCATGGACTCAGCAAGTTGCATGGGTTGGCTACCTCGAAATATGTGCTTCACATTCGCATGGTTTGCATGGATTGCACGAGGTTGCTTAAGTTGTCCACACCTCGAGATATGTGTGTGACGTTTGAATGGTTTGCACGAAGATGCATGGCTCGCCCACCTCGACATACGTGCGTGGCGTTTCCATGTGTTGTCAATCACGAGATACGTGTGTGACGTTTGCATTGGCTTTACCACCTCGAGACATGTGCGAGTCGTTTGCATGATTTACTTGGATTTTACGAGGTTACATGGGGTGTCCACCTCGAAATACGTACGTGACATTTGCATGGTTTGCATGTATTAGGCGATGTTGTATGAGTTGTCCACCTTAAGATACGTGCGTGAGGTTTGCATGGATTGCAACAGGTTGCATGAGTTGCACGAGGTTGCATGGGTCGCCCTCCTCTACGAACGTGTCTGACATTTGCATGAATTCTCCACCTCAACATACATGCGTGACGTTTGCATGAGTTTTCCACGTCGATATGCGTGCGTGTCGTTTACATGGGTTGTCTACCTCGAGATACGCAAGTGACGGGGGTTGTCCATCTTGATATGCACGTGTTGTTTGTATGAGTTCTCCACCTAGATGTGCGATATTTGAGTTGAACAAATATCTTCTTTTCAAAAGGAGTCATTCATAGAGTTTAATATTTTGTATAGATAACTCCATTTCAAAATGAGCTATTCATACAAGTGCCTTCCATCTCACCAACGATGCATGCCACCTCATCATCAATAGCTTCTTTTGAAAATGAGTTATACATTAGTTTTGAAATTTTAAAGTAAAGCCACCTTTTTTCTGGAAAACACCGGGGTCGAGGAACCTTCATGGTTTAACACGAACATTTTTTGGTTAGCAGAGAAAGGGGTTGCCTTTCAGATGAGGTAATTCACGGGAGAAACATCAAGTTGAGATTGCTAAGGAGACCGAACTCGGTGCTAGGCGAGAGCGATGATAGCTTGGATGTACAAAGGGCTCTGGAGTCTATGTCAGGACTTTTGAACGACAGGGAAGTGATACACTAGACACACTCATCATCTGAAAGTAACGAATCTGATTTTGAGTCGATGGAGGGCCAATTAGAAAAGGATGGGGCCGAGGAGGGGCTTCTATTTGGACGGGCAGAGATTGAGCATAGCCAATCACTAAGAGGATTGGGCCGAGGAGGGGCTTCTATTTGAACGGGCAGAGATTGAGCATAGCCGATCACTAGTCCCCAATGCAACCCAAATTGAATCTGAAGTTCGGGAAATTACTGAGTTGTACATTGGACTTGATGCGGAAGGTAGGGCTTTGAGTCCTTTTAAGATGGAAGGGAATATGTAGGACTTGGCGAATGTCCATCCAGACCAAGAAACTCAGGTGATCATCGATTCAATGGATGAGAGGCGAGAGGCACATGTTGACCAAACAACTTCGAATACACCACTGCTGGCCAAAATTGTGACTGCACCGTAATATATTTAGGGAGGACTAGAAAAATATGGGATCGTGATCAGGGAGCAGGATACTGCGGCACGAAGCTCTCGACAACCAAGAAACAAACTCTTACAAAAAGTGTTAGAGAAGCTGAACTCCAAGGTGAACTATGCGGGGCAGAATCATCGGGTATTCCCAAGTTAAATCACGAGGATAGTATCTTGGAATGTTAGAGGTGTGGGCGGGGTAGTCAAATGGGGATTGATCAGGGAAGTAATAGGTAAGCTGAAACTAGATATCGTCATACTGCAAGAAACTAAGCTGAAGGAAGTGGATAGGGGTTCGATAGCAAGCTTATTGGGCTCGTGTAGAGTTATATAATGTATCATGAAGCTGTTTATGTAATCTGGTATGTATGTATTGAATCATGTATTCTGGTATAGTGTAGCACAGGTTTATATTAGCTTGTTTTAGGCAGTTATAACAGGGGTGTATAATGTACACCATCTTGATTTGTATATAAGAAATGTACAATGTAATTTCGAGATATTGAATGAGAGATTAAGAAGTTCTTCTTTGTACTTCATTGATTCATTGTTTCAATGTGTACTGTTACATTGATCAACTGATCATTTTTGGTCATTGATCCACTGTTTGGTGTATGAATTGTTCATGGTATCAGAGCAGGTTCTACTGTTCTTGATCTGTGTTGAATTTTGGTTGAATTGAGTGTCTGATCATGGCATCTATTCATGGTTCTTCAAGTTCTTCAATTCAAAATGGAGCAGGAAGAGCTCCTGATGTAGGCGATCTTGGAGTTGAAAGTCCTTATCTCCTTCAAGGATCTGATCATCCTGGTATGGTACATGTCTCCAATTCTCTTACTGGTTCAAATTACTTGTCTTGGAGTCGAGCAATGATGATTGCTTTAGGTGTAAAAACGAAGATTGGTTTCATCGATGGGAGATGTTTAAAGCGAGATTCCACTGATACTAATCTGGATCGATGGATCAAAGTGGATTATATGGTCACTTCTTGGATCTTGAATTCTATTTCAAAGGATATTGTTGAAGCATTTCTTTATACAACTTCTTCCTTTGATCTATGGAATGAATTGAAAGAAAGGTTTGGAGAATGTAATGGTCCTCTCTTGTATCAATTGAAACGAGATATTGCTTCTATAAGTCAAGGAGATCTATCAATTTCACAGTATTATACAAAACTTAAGAAGCTTTGGGATGAACTGAGCTGTTTAGTTCCTTTACCTGTGTGTGATTGTGGAGCTTCAACAGAACATTGGCTGTTCTGGAGTCTAATGATAGGCTGATGCAATTTTTGATGGGATTAAGTGATATGTATGATCATATTCGTAATCAAATATTGGTGATGGATCCATTGCCAAGTATAAACAAAGCTTACTCTATGGTTCTTAGAGTTGAAAAGCAAAAGGAGGTACATGTTAGCTATTCCCCTGTGATAGATACAACCATGATGATGAAAACTACCAAGGTGAATTCAGGTTCATCTGGTTCGACCAATGTTCATAGGTTTGCTGGAAAAGGAAATCACAAGAAATTTGTCAATAAAGATGATTTGTTTTGTGATCATTGTAAGGCAAAAAGGCACACAAAAGAGACTTGTTTCAAACTTCATGGGATTCCAGATTGGTATAAGAAAGAACTTGACAAGAAGCAGATGTCAAACAGTTCAAAGTCTTTTGTCAATTTGATGGAATCACCTCTGGATATACAAGATGCAGGACCTCTTCAGTTTCAAGATTTTCAGTCTAATATTGCAAATGATGATACAAGGGATTGAGAATTTCATGAAAGGAAAGTCTGTTTCAGTGAAGGAGTTTACGCTCATGTGAATTCAGCTATATCGATTTTACAAGCTCATATAAAAGGCTTTCTAGTTCTTGTTCCTCCTTTAATTCGAGATGCTTGGATTGTGGATAGTGGAGCAACAAATCATATGTGTATTAGCTATGATTTGCTTGCTAATGTCACTTGTCTTAGCTAAACTTTGTTATGGTTTGTTTGCCTGATGGACATACTAAAGAAGTTAATTACATTGGAGATGTGAAGCGAGTTCCAGACTTAGTTCTTTCTTCCTGTTTACATATAAACTCATTCAAGTATAATCTTTTGTCAGTTAGTAAATTACTCTCATCTACTAAACTGACAGTTGAGTTTTATCCATCGTTTTGTGCTATGCAGAACATTGAGAATTCTCAAGTTCTAGCTGTGGGAAGGATGATTGGAGGACTCTACATACTGGATTCTAGTTCTTTTCATAAAGATGTCATTGCTTCATTTGTGTCTCCTACAGAATTGTCACTAGCCTGCTGTAATAATGCTACTGGTAATTTTTCATGGCACTGTCGTTTGGGGCACCCATCTGTTAATGTAACAAAACAACTTGATTTGTTACTTAACAGTCCTTCAAATGTAAGATACAATGTACCTTGTGATGTCTGTCAAATGTCCAAACAATGCGATTGGTTTTTCCATTGAACTCTATTCAAACTTCTTATCCTTTCCAGTTGTTACATATGGATGTTTGGGGACCATATAAGCGATCTTCTATTCAAGGAGCTCATTATTTTTTGACCATTGTGGATGATTTTAGTCGATTTACATGGACATTTTTGATGAAACATAAGTCCTTGACATGCAACCTCATCAAACAGGTTTATAGCTTTTATTCAAACTCATTTCAAAGCCTCGATTCAAACCATTAGGACCGATAATGGTACTGAGTTTTGTAATAAAGATTGTCATGCTTTATTCTCTGGTTTGGGAATTGTTCATCAAAGATCAACACCATATACACCTCAAAAAATGGTGTGGTTGAAAGAAAGCATCGTCATTTGTTGCAAGTTACAAGAGCCTTGATTTTTCGGTCTAGTTTGTCCACAAAAATTACGGGGTGATCTTTGTTCTTACTTCGCCACATACATCATTAACAGATTACCTTCTCGATTCTTGAAATGGAAATCTCCTTATCATCTTTTATTTGGAAGGTTACCAAATTATTCATCCTTGAAGACTTTTGTTTGTTTGTGTTTTGCTACCAATGTTTCACAAAGCAAAACCAAGTTAGATTCACGAGCAATTAAGTGTATCTTTCTTGGTTATTCTCCTGGTCAAAAGGCTTATCGATTGTACAACATGGCCACACATACCTGTTTTGTTTCAAGAGATGTGATTTTCCTTGAAAATCAGTTTCCATTTCACAAAGATACTGCAAGTTCAAAGTGTCATGTGCCTATCTCTTGCGATGATAACTTTGATTACTTGAGAGATATTCCAGCTCTGTTGTTTTGTACCTTCTCCAAATATTGTTCCTACATCTCATCGTGCCTCACTCTCAGGAATTACCTATTGAAGTATCTTTTGATGTTCCTGAAGCTGTCTCATCTATGCCTATTAATGATACATTAGTACCTCATACTAATGATGGCTTACATGAAGTTGTCCTGCCTCCTACTGCTGTTGTTACTCGAAAAAGTCATCGTGCTCGTTCACAAGCCTCTTTGGATGAATGATTTTGTTTTAAACAATGTTCATACATCTGCTTTCCTTCCTGCAACGATTCCTTTGTCTGCTGGTACCCCTCCTACATTTCCTTTTATTCATTCTTCAAACATTACTGCTGATTACAAGTGCTTCTTGGCTGCTGTTTCAAATATAAAGGAGCCTACTTGTTATACTCAAGCTCAGAATGATCATGTTTGGGTCGAAGCAATGAATAAGGAATTACAGGCTTTGGAAGCTAATGGTACTTGGAGTCTTACTACCCTACCACCTGGTAAAAAGGCCATTGGTTCTAAGTGGGTTTACAAGGTTAAACTTCATCCTGATGGTTCCTTAGATAGGTGTAAGGCTCGTTTGGTTGCAAAGGGATTTAACCAAATTGAAGGTGTTGATTATACTGATTCTTTCTCTCCAGTTGCTAAGAATGTCATTGTTAGGATTGTTTTATCCTTAGCAGCTGCTCGAGATTGGCCTTTACATCAATTGGATGTTAACAATGCCTTCTTACATGGCTATATTGATGAGGATGTTTACATGAAGCCTCCTGATGGTTACAGTTTGGCTTCACCTGATCAAGTCTGCAAACTTCAAAGATCCTTGTATGGTTTGAAGCAAGCTTCTCGACAATGGAATCATGAGCTTACATCTAAACTTCAATCTTGTGGTTTCATTCAGTCTGCTCATGGTCCCTGCTTGTTTACTTACAAAATTGATGATCAATTTTTGGTGTTGCTGGTTTATGTTGATGATGTCCTTCTTACTGGTACTTCTCTTGAGTTAATTACTCAAGTCAAGACATTCTTACACACCTTGTTCACCATCAAGGATCTTGGTCAAGCTCGTTACTTCTTGGGTTTGGAATTGGTTCGATCTTCCTCAGTCTTTATGTTCATCAACGCAAGTATGTTCTTGATTTGCCTAATGATGCTTTGGTCTTACCATGACCAAACCACCTGCTACTCCACTTCCTCGTGATTGCAAGTTTAATGATGCTTTGATTCCCTTTGTTCATTGAAGTTGATAGATATAGACGACTCATTGGTCGTCTTCTTTACCTCGGGATTCACTCGTCTGACATAACTTACGCCACACAGCAGTTAAGTCAGTTTGTTCAAGTCCCTACAGAGCAACATTGGTCTGGTGCACTTCATGTTTTACGATACCTTAAGGGTACTCCTTCACAGGGTTTGTTTTTCCCTGTTCAGATGGATCTCTCTGTTGTTGCTTACTGTGATTCGGATTGGGCTGCTTGCCCTCTTTCTCGGAAATCTCTTACTGGTTATTGTGTGTTCATGGGATCATCTTTGATCTCTTGGAAAACTAAGAAACAGGCTACTGTATCCAAGTCCTCTGCTGAAGCTGAATATCGAAGTTTATCTTCCACAGTTTGTGAATTGTTATGGATTTCCTATATCCTTAAGGATTTAGATGTTCCTACTCCTCTTCCAATACCTCTTTGGTGTGATAATCAAGCTGCGATACATCTCTCTGCCAATCTTGTTTTTCATGAACGTACCAAGCATTTGGAAATTGATTGTCACCTGGTTAGACATCAGTTCAAGTGTGGTTTTGTTCTTCCACAGTATATTTCTACTCGGTTCTGATTGGTGATTTGTTTACCAAGTCCTTACCACTCTCTTTGTTCTCTCGATTTATTGTCCAAGATGGGTCTATGTGACTGGCATAGACTTCCATCTTGAGGGGGGGATGTAGAGTTATATAATGTATCATGAAGTTGTTTATGTAATCTGGTATGTATGTATTGAATCATGTATTCTGGTATAGTGTAGCACAGGTTTATATTAGCTTGTTTTAGGCAGTTATAACAGGGGTGTATAATGTACACCATCTTGATTTGTATATAAGCAATGTACAATGTAATTTCGAGATATTGAATGAGAGATTAAGAAGTTCTTCTTTGTACTTCATTGATTCATTGTTTCAATGTGTACTGTTACATTGATCAACAGATCATTTTTGGTCATTGATCCACTGTTTGGTGTATGAATTGTTCAGCTCGCGATTTAAGAAATAGGCTTTTCTACCTTCGGAAGGCTCGAGGGGGGGAATAATCATAGCATGAGATACACGCACAGTAAAGGTGGCTGAGGCAGTTAAGGGGTCTTTTTCAGTCTCGATTAAGATTGTAAAAGACGATGATATGCATTGGTGGTTAACAGGGGCATACGGATCACCATCTTATCACCGTAAGGAGGAGTTTTGGGAGGAAAAAGCAGTGTTGCATGGCCTTTGCCAAGGGCAGTGGTGCATTGGCGGGAATTTTAATGTTATCAGATACGCGAGCGAGAAGTCGCCAGTCACAAACTTAAGTGCAAGTTCAGTGAAATTGAATGAGCTTATCAATGAGATGGGGTTGGTCAATCCATTGTTGATCAATGGGGCTTTCACATAGTCGAATTAATTGGTACAACCTATTGCGTGTAGATTGGATCGTTTTATGTTCTCTTCAGAGTGGGGGTGTACACATCCTGGGGCTCGACAGTTGATTGGGCCGCACATAGTCTCAGACCATTTTCCTATCGTGTTAGAGACGAAGGCAGTGAAGTGGGACCTTTATTGTTCAAGTTCGAAATTGTTTGGCTTTCAAGCCCATCATTTCAAAGCTCAATTTTCAGCTGGTGGAACAAGCTGGATGTTCGGGGAGCACCGCGATAAGCATTTATAGGCAAGCTTGCCTTATTAAGGGAGAAGCTGAGAGTGTGGAATAAAGACTCATTTGGACTCATTCACGATCGGAAGCAAGAAGTCGAAATCAGTATTCAAAGTTTTGACCGACGGGAGACCGAAGGTTCGTGTAACGAGACGGATCATGTTCACACGAAGCTTCTAAAAGAGGAAATATCGAAGCTTGGGCTTAATGAGCAACGGATGCTTCACCAAATGATGAAAACAAAGTGGATCAAAGAAGGAGACTCCAACACAAGGTTTTTTCGTCATATTCTATCAGCTAGAAAGGCCAAGAATCCGATTGAATGGCTTGAAATGGCGGATGGCCAGATCATTGATACAAATGAGGAAATTGCTATGGCGGCAACTAACTATTATAGGGAGTTGTATTCATCTAATGCGGGGAAAGAATATAAGATCGAGGGAATTGAATGTGGTGGGATTCCTCAGGAGATGGCTATTGCTACGGAAGTGGAATTTACTGAGCATGAAGTTTGGGAGGCATTAAAAGATTGCGAAGGGGACAAGGCCACGGGCAAGGATGAGTTTACTTTGGCTTTCATTAAAGAAACGTGGGGTATCCTAAAAAAATGACATCTTGAAGGTTTTCAGAGATTTCTATCGCACTAGGGAGATTAATGTTGTGACAAATGAGGGGTTAATTCACATATGGTCACTCAAGATTACAGTTCGTAACACTTTGGTCACTAAACTTACATTTGTCCAAAATATATCACTCAACTTTACAAATCGTTTCAACAAAATAACTCCGATCACTCTCCGGTCAAAAACCCACCGGCTCTGCTGACGTGGCGCCACGTGGGATTTCATGGGGTCACTTAAGTTTTTAAAGTGATGACATGGCATTCAACACACACACCCACCCACCCCCTCTTAAGTTCACCCCACATTTATTAGGGCTCGAGCTCTCCCCTCCCTTGCCCCCCCCCCCCCCAGACTTGTCTTCTTCCTCTCTCTCTCTCTCTCTCTCTCTCTCTCTCTCTCTCTCGCGCTACCTTTCTCTCGCGCAACCAATCGACCTCGACTTCACGGGGCAAGGTCTCGGTCGTGCTCTCCTCCCCCCAATCCGGCTCGTCTTCTTCCTCGCTCTCTCTCTCTCTCGCTCGACCTCTCGTCGCACAACCAATCGGCCTTGACTTCACGGCATTCGGCTCTCTATCAAAGCACTTCTCGGACAAGCCGAAATCTCGATACATTCAATTTCTTCACGGCTATAGTTTGTGCATTTTCCAGTCTTCCCTTGTACACTTTGTGCTCAACCTAGCTTTTCCAACTACATTTTCTTGATTGAATGATTCGGTCGCCATGTCTAAATCCTTGAGATTAAATCTCTTAAGAGCATGAACCGTATAATATTGAACTGATGGATTCTCAACCTGCTCCGTCTTTCATTTTTTGTGGCATCTATAAAGAATCCAGAATGTGCATGCGAGGAAAGCAAGTACAACAATCGATCCTGTGATAATGAGAATTATTGTTGTTGTGACGGCCCCTCTCCTAATCTAGGGCACTGCTCTGCCTAATCCCGTAATTAAGCCCTAATCATATCCACGCAGGACTTAACTACGTATTAGTCAGCCTTTACAACCTAGACGCCTCTTTTCTCGTGTTCAGGATAAGTAATACACTTAATTAATTAGCGGAAGTCTTATTGATTATACGGAAGCAATTAGTAACTTATGCGGAAGCCATTTATAAAATCCTAAGTGTGAAAAACCAGGAAATGACATCACATATATAAAGTCCTCAAAATGTAGTGAAACAACAAAATAGTCTAAGTCAAGTCGGGGAACTAACGCTCAACCCAATATACAACCCCCAAATAGTATCTGAAAGACGTATATAACATATACAATCAAAATATCAAAAGATGACCTACAATTGATGCAGTGACGCGCCGCGGCTCAGGGATAATCACCGATCTTTTCCTTGCCCGGCCAGCTGGTAGACGGCTCTGCACCCACCGTCATAAAAAGGACGGTAAGTACAAGAATAAAACAGTAATCCCCGATAACAAGTTTAATTTGCATTTCCAAATATTCAAATGGTATTTAAAAGCATATAAATGGGAAAACTGGAAAATAAACCATATGCGAGTAAATACCGAGTTAAACAAGTGATACCGACACTAGGCTAAGTAGTGGTGATTTAGGTCCTGGTCGGCGGTGAAACGTGTCACTCCGACTCAATAATCATATAACACAAGGGAGTCTAACCCAAGTGTTACCAGGGACTCTAACCCCGGTCAATAATCATATAGCACAAGGAACTCTAACCCAAGTGTTACCAGGGACTCTAACCCCGGTGTGTAGACCACCTTTGGGACTCTAACCCCGAGTGTCATACAATGTCAAGTAACATGTGCTGACATTCCCAGGGACTCTAACCCCGTGATTCGCGCACACCTCGATCGAGTACAAGACCTAAATGCAAAAACTACTTTTTAAATTTCAAGAAATACCAAGTATGGATTGTCAAGGCATAGGCACATCTACACACCTAAACGAATAAGGAATACAAGTCATCTTCAACATTTATAAGATATTCACTAGCCTAATAGCATGCTATTTATCATTCAATTCACATTTGAAATAACAAGAATAGACATAGCATGGGATAGAATCAATGAATCAAATCAAATGAATGTATATCATGTAAACTAGACTCATCAAGTGAGCATAGACACAAAGAACACATGATATAAGAATACAAAGGCAAAATAGTCAAAAAGACTATGCAGGGACAACAATTATGATGGGGCATGTGCCCTAGGTCAATCCATTAACTGTCTTTATGAATACTTGTAGTTAATAAAATAGAGGATTTCATTTCTTGTTTATTATAATTAATTTGCATGTTTACATTATAATAAGATCCATGGGTATTTACAGAAATATCCTAAATGTCCCTAGTCGATCATTATACTGGGAACTATAATGAATTAAGACTAGTGTGAGTCTTGATTGATGATCATATGATGATTATACGTATAGGGATACGAATCTAGATCACGAGTACTTGTTAGGGAACAAAGTAATCTTTGGACCGACCCGCTATGAGAACATCACATGGATTAAGTCATAGTTGTTTCTCATGATAGGTATATTTTTCAGTCCTCGACTTGAGATTGCCGAGACTTCAACATTAGGAACACAAGTAATTTGACACAATCCAACGTTGTCTTTAACCGGACGATTATAAAGGTTGTGATTGGTTACTTGTGTGAGCAATGTGATGAAGTTGTGTAATCGAGATAGAATTTGTCCCTCTCATATAAAGAGAGATATCTAGTAGATCCTCGATGTGTTAGACTCGTTAAAAGGCCTAGTCTAAGTGAATTGATATTGATCAATGTCACTTGGATGTTTTCGATCTACCTAGAGATCGAGACTAGTACGATTGAACATGTTGGATGACAATTCCATGCCTTATGTTTGATCAAAAGGATATCGTGTGACAAAAGGATGTTATATACACTATTGATTAGGTTATATCGATTTGATATTCGTACAACTTGGGTAGTCATAATGTCTTGCTAGAGATCGCTTATGACTTGTATACCAAAATGTGTTTTTTTACACTGCCAACGTTGTATGAGCCTATTGGGTCGCACACTAAGAATGGTTTTGCGAGATTTTAAGATGATTCAGAAAAATGAATTTTATGTGATAAAATTCATGACAGAAACGTCCTTGTGGTGTATTACACTTATACTTCTTTAAGTAAGGGTATATGTGTAATTTACTTAACCGTCTATATACAAGGGTTGTATAAATAGACGCTTTAAGTTAGAACACAGACACGAAAGAAAAAAGGCCGAAACTCTATTTTCGTTTTAGAAACGACTTAGGGTTTTTGGTATGCTCGGATCGTTTTGGAGAGAAACAAAAAGGTTTGGTATTCTCTCGAAGCTAGCACTTCAAATCTCGGCCGCCGTTCGTCAGTGTGTGGATGATAGAGGGCGTTCGTCGTTAGCAGCGCCTTAGAGATCGATCAACCTTCTGAAAGGTATATTGCGATTGAGGTATGATTAAGTTTTTCATGGTTTAAACGTTTTTAATGGAATTAGATTCGGATCCTGTTGGGGTTTTTGTCAAAACTGTTTTGTAATCTCCGTTGCGTATGAACCCCAAAACCCAACAGTGGTATCAAAGCCTTCGAGTTTGATTCCATTAAACTCATTGCATGTTTTCTTCTGATATATACATGATATATGATTGAAAGCATGTTAATAGTTGATGTATATGTGATATATATAAGTTTTCTCAGAGATTTATTATCATGTTTTGTGTATATGATACATATATTCGTGATTTAATTGAAATTAGTTTCGTACATGCTAGTAACCATGTTAGGTTAATTTGAATAATTTTAATGAATTGAGTTTCGTGTTTTATGATCCATGACACCATTAGGTTCGATTGGGATAGTAGTTCATGATTCAATTACATGTTTGTGATTATTTGGATGAAGACCGAAATTGCAAATAATTAATTTTCGAAATTATTTATTTATAAATAAATAATTTTCGAAATTATTTATTTATCTTGTTATATCTATTTTGTTATGAAGTTTCTATTTGATAAAGATAGATAACAAATTAGAATAGGAGATAAATATCAAGAATCTTGTTATCGGTGATATACTAGGATTCAAATATCTAAAATCCAAAATAAATATTTAATTTTCGAAATTATTTATTTATCTTGTTATATCTATTTTGTTATGAAGTTTCTATTTGATAAAGATAGATAACAAATTAGATTAGGAGATATAAGCAAAATCGGTTTCGTTATCCCTATTGGATAGGAGATAAATATGGAGAAGTTTGTTATTGGTGATATGCTAGGATTCAAATATCTAAAGTCCTAATTGGATTAGGATAAAATGATTAGTTAGATGTGGGCCCGAGTTAATTAAAAATGTTTTAATTGACTTAATTTTGGATAAATTAAGGGGTAAATTTAGTATAGCAAAATCAGCGAAATTCTTTTATTAGTGAATAGTATAAAAAATTTCCAAATTGTTTAGTGATTGAACAAATCAATAGAATATATGATATTTCATTGTTTACATAAAAATCACTAAAACTGAATAAAATCCCTCTATTAAATTTTAAGTCTCATGTCATCCATTTTAAACACTTGTCAAAGGCCTCGATCACACTAATATAGTTTCAAATGCCATAGTACAGGTGTAATGTGTTATCTTGGTGAGACAAGTTGGGTAAGAGTTACCTAAATGTTTAAAATGGTCCGACTTAATAAAGCCATCAAAATAGTTTTGAGCTTTAGGCAAATGATGAGATAAAAACATGCTAAGACATAAGATGTCCCGTATCTCATAAAAGGATCTAAAAATTACATAAGATGTAATTGGTAACCGTTACCTACCTAAATAATCTAGTTCTGTGTTTCATGCCATAGCCGTCATAGAATTAGGTGAAATATGGATTTTAGTCCCCTAAATAAACAGATGTTTTAGGAGGGTTGTTAATTTAGTGGGAGTCTGTTCCTCAATTCTAAAATAAACTTTGCATAATCGTTATTGTAGATCAATGGCCTCTTCAAGTAACAATAATCCTCATCACATCGCGATCCATCCTTGAGAAGGATAAGCTATCTGGGACTAACTTTCTTGACTGGTTCAGAAACTTGAGAATTGTTCTTAAGCATGAACGCAAGTTGTATGTCCTGGATGCTCCAATCCCTGAGGACCCACCAGCCAATGCTACGAAAGCTGTGAAGGATGCGCATAGTAAGCATGTCAACGATTCTACTGATGTTGCATGTATTATGCTGGCAACTATGGTTCCTGAACTTTAGAAGGACATGGAACTAATGGAAGCCTACGACATGGCTATAACACTGAAGGAAATGTTCCAACAAAGAAGCTAGGCAAGAAAGGTTCGAGACAGTCAAAAACCTACATTCTTGCAAGATGACTGAGGGTGCGTCAGTTAGTCCTCATGTTCTGAAGATGAAGGGCTATGTTGACCAGCTTGATAGACTCGGATTCCCCATAAGCCAAGAGTTGGCTACGGATTTGATCTTGAATTCATTACCAGAGAGTTACTCACAATTTGTGATGAACTACAATATGAATAATATGGAGAAATCAATTTCAGAGTTGCATTTGATGCTCAAAACTCGTGAACAAAATATCAAGAAACCTCTAGTAATGTGTTGATGGTCCAAAAGGGAAAGGGAATGAAGAAGAAAGGCAAAGGCAAGGCTAGAGTTGCCAAGGTCATTCTTGCACCTTTCGCAAAGCTTTGTGGAACAAGTCAAGCCCCACTGTTCTCGCTTCAAAACACCCAAAAGAAAAAGAAGGAAATTGTCATTTCGTCATGCACTGGACATTGGTTCGAAATTGCAAACTCTATCTGGAAGATCTAAGGAAGAAAAAGGGTAGTGCGACTACCACTACAGTATTTATGTTATTGAAATTAATTTATCTACTAGTGATTCTTGGGTATTAGATACCGGATGTGGATCTCACATTTGTATAAATGTGCGGGGACTCACCAGTAAGAAAGTTGAAGAAAGGAGAAGTCATCCTCCGCGTAGGGAATGGAGCAAGAGTTCTTTGCCCTGGGTCATTGGATCATATGACTTAGTTTTATCTAGTGGACTTATTTTAACTTTAAATAATTGTTATTTTGTGTTCATTGCTTGAGCGAAACATCATTTCTGTTTCATGTTTGGATATGGATGGTTTTGATTTTATTATTGCAAATAATAGATGTTCCATTTCTCGTAAAGCCATATTTTATGCAAATGCTTGATTTGTATGACAGATCTTTATATTCTAAGCATGAAAAAGTCCACTTTGATGCTCCAGCTTTAACATAAATACAAAGAGATTCAAGTCAAATGATTTGAATCAAACCTATCTTTGGCATTGTCGTCTCGGGCACATAAATGAGAAACGCATAACGAAGCTCCATAAAGATGGACTTCTAGATTCATTTGATTTAGAAACATATGAAACGTGCGTATCTTGTTTACTCTTGGGCAAGATGACTAAAAGTCCCTTTATCTTGGACACGGTGAAAGGGCAAGTGATTTATTGGGTCTAATACATACCGATGTATGCGGTCCTATAAACACAATGGCTAGAGGAGGTTATCGGTACTTCATTACATTTATCGATGATTTCAACAGATATGGTTATGTATATCTTATGAAACATAAAGTTTGAATCATTTGAGATGTTTCGAACGTTTCAAAATGAAGTGCGAATCAACTTGGTAAAACTATCAAAACACTTCGATCGATCGAGGTGGTGAGTATTTAAGCCAAGAATTTGATGATCATCTTAGAAATTGTGGGATTGTCTCTCAATTGACTCCACCAAAGAAACTCCACAATGGAATGAAGTTTCGAAAGGAGAAATCGAACCTTATTAGATATGGTTCGATCTATGATGAGTCATGCAGATCTTCCATTATCCTTTTGGGGTTATGCATTACAAATCTGCAGCTTTCACTCTAAATCGAGTTCCTTCTAAAGCGGTTGATAAAACACCATATGAGATATGGTACGGGAAGAGACCTAGTTTGTCTTTTCTTAAGATTTGGGGTTGTGAGGCTTACGTAAAGCGACAAGTCTCGAAAAAACTAGCACCTAAATCGACAAGTGTTTATTTGTGGGGTATCCTAAGGAAACAAAAGGATATTACTTTTATAATCCCGCCGAGAACAAAGTGTTTGTTGCTCGGTATGGTGCCTTTATGGAAAAACAGTTTATTTCAAAAGACACTAGTGGGAGAGAAATAAATCTTGAAGAAGTTCAAGAATCACAAAACATCGAACCGCTCTCGAAGTTCAACGACGTTCCAACCAGTTGAACCTCCACAAGTGACACAAGGCCCACGTAAATCTAGTAGGGTAAGACATGAGCCGAGAGATTCGGATTTCTTATTACTCGATAGTCGTGATGTGTTGCTTATAGACCAAAATGAGCCCACCACTTATCGGAGGCTATGTCTGGACCAGACTCGGATAAATGGCTAAGTGCCATGAACTCGAGATGCAATCCATGTATGATAACCAAGTTTGGAACTTGGTTGATTTACTGAAGGTGGTAAGACCATTGGATGTAAATGGGTTTTCAAGAAGAAAACTCGACATGGATGGCAAAGTGCATACTTTTAAAGCAAGACTTGTAGCAAAAGGTTTCAGCGGACTCAAGGTGTTGATTATGATGAAACTTTTTCGCGATAGCCATGCTTAAATCCATAAGAATTTTAATTGCCATTGCTTGCATATTATGACTATGAAATATGGCAAATGGATGTAAAAACAACATTTCTTAATGGAAAGCAGCTTGAGGACGTGTATATGACACAACCTCAAGGTTTTGTACATCCCGAGAATTCTAGGAAGGTATGCAAGCTTCAAAGATCCATTTATGGATTAAAGCAAGCTTCTCGAGTTGGAATCTTCGTTTTGATGAAGCAATCAAGGATTTTGGTTTTATTAAGAACGAAGATGAGCCTTGTGTATACAAGAAGGTCAAATGGGAGTGTAGTTGTTTTTCTGGTATCGTATGTTGATGATATTACTCATTGGAAATGACATCCCAACATTGCAAAATGTCAAGTCTTGGTTAGGGAAGTGTTTCTCAATGAAAGACTTAGGAGATGCAGCCTATATCCTAGGGATAAAGATCTATAGGGATAGATCTAAGAGGCTAATAGGTCTAAGTCAGAGTGCTTACATAGACAAGGTGCTGAATAGGTTCAGTTTGCAAGACTCTAAAAGAGGATTGTTGCCAATGTCTCATGGCATAAGTCTCAGCAAGACTCAATGTCCTAAGACAAATGATGAGCGAGACCGTATGAATAAGATTTCATATGCATCAGCTATTGGATCTATCATGTATGCCATGTTATGCACTCGACCTGATGTATCATATGCTTTGAGCACTACAAGCGATATCAGTCAGATCCAGGTGAGAGTCACTGGATAGCAAGAAAGAACATCCTTAAGTACTTAAGAAGGACTAAGGAAGTGTTCTTGGTCTATGGAGGTTTTGAAAATGATCTAGTTGTAAATGGTTACACGGATGCAAGTTTTCAAACGATATAGATGATTTTAGATCGCATCTGGATATGTGTTTACTTTGAATGGGGGTGCGAGTAAGTGAAAAAGTTCGAAGCAAGAGATCGTGGCGATTCTACAACGAGCCGAGTATATTGCGACGTCCGATGCAAAGAAAGGAGGCGCTTTGGATCAAAAAGTTCATCTCTCGAACTAGGTGTGGTTCCAAGTATTGCTAACCCCGTTTATTTGTATTGTGACAATAACGGGGCAATAGCACGAGCCAAGGAACCTAGATCACACCACAGATCCAAACATATACTCGCGTTTTCATCTCATCAAGAGAAATTATTGAGAGGGGAGACGTAAAGATTTGCAGAGTACCTACTGAAGACAACGTTGCGGATCCATTGACAAAAACTCTTCCACAAGCAAAACATGATGGTCATGTTAGATCATTAGGCATTATATGCATGTATGATTGGCCCTAGTGCAAGTGGGAGATGATGGGGCATGTGCCCTAGGTCAATCCATTAACTGTCTTTATGAATACTTTTAGTTAATAAAATAGAGGATTTCATTTGCTTGTTTATTATAATTAATTTGCATGTTTACATTATAATAAGATCCATGGGTATTTACATAAATATCCTAAATGTCCCTAGTCGATCATTATACTCGGGAACTATAATGAATTAAGACTAGTGTGAGTCTTGATTGATGATCATATGATGATTATACGTATAGGGATACGAATCAAGATCACGAGTACTTGTTAGGGAACAAAGTACTGGGCCACCCGCTATGAGAACATCACATGGATTAAGTCATAGTTGTTTCTCATGATAGGTATATTTTTCTATCCTCGACTTGAGATTGCCGAGACTTCAACATTAGGAACACAAGAATTTGACACAATCCAACGTTGTCTTTAACCGGACGATTATAAAGGTTGTGATTGGTTACTTGTGTGAGCAATGTGATGAAGTTGTGTAATCGAGATAGAATTTGTCCCTCTCATATAAAGAGAGATATCTAGTAGATCCCTCGATGTGTTAGACGTTAAAAGGCCTAGTCTAAGTGAATTGATATTGATCAATGTCACTTGGATGTTTTCAGCCTACCTAGAGATCGAGACTAGTACGATTGAACATGTTGGATGACAATTCCATGCCTTATGTTTGATCAAAAGGATATCGTGTGACAAAAGGATGTTATATACACTATTGATTAGGTTATATCGATTTGATATTCGTACAACTTGGGTAGTCATAATGTCTTGCTAGAGATCGCTTATGACTTGTATACCAAAATGTGTTTTAGTACACCGCCAACGTTGTATGAGCCTATTGGGTCGCACACTAAGAATGGTTTTGCGAGATTTTAAGATGATTCGGAAAAATGAATTTTATGTGATAAAATTCATGACGAAACGTCCTTGTGGTGTATTACACTTATACTTCTTTAAGTAAGGGTATATGTGTAATTTACTTAACCGTCTATATACAAGGGTTGTATAAATAGACGCTTTAAGTTAGAACACAGACACGAAAGAAAAAAAGGCCGAAACTCTATTTTCGTTTTAGAAACGACTTAGGGTTTTTGGTATGCTCTGATCGTTTTGGAGAGAAACAAAAAGGTTTGGTATTCTCTCGAAGCTAGCACTTCAAATCTCGGCGCCGTTCGTGTGTGGATCGCCGATAGAGGGCGTTCGTCGTTGGCGGCGCCTTCGAGATCGATCAACCTTCGAAAGGTATATTGCGATTGAGGTATGATTAAGTTTTTCATGGTTTAAACGTTTTTAATGGAATTAGATTCGGATCCCGTTGGGGTTTTTATCAAAACTGTTTTGTAATCTCCGCGCGCGCGTGTGCACCTCCTTTCCTCCCGATCGACCGGTTCAATCGGAGGAAGGAAATTTTTTTTTTTTCTTCTCTCATCCGGTGATGGGTTGGGGTGGTTCTCCATCCCACCTCCGGTGGAGTCGATGGCAGGGGAGGCACCCTGCCATCACCACCGCGATAAATGGGGTTCGGGTTCGGCCAGGGAGGCCGAACCCCATTCTCGCTACCCAAACAACAACAACAAGAATGACTTACCTTACTCTCATTCCCGCGCACCACTTCTCCTCCTCCTCCTCTCATTTTCTTCTTCTTCTTCTCTTGGTTTTCTTCCTCTTCTTCGGCCCGATCATTGATCGTTTGTGTTTGCATGTGTGTTGTGTGTGTATGGTGTGTAGGTGGGAGTGTTTGGTGGGCACGTGGTGTGGCATTGGACAAGTGTAGTGTATTTTAAGACAAGTGTGTGTGTTGTTGTATTTGTATAAGTGACATCTAACTGTGACACCACTAAGACACTTGTTTGTGTTTTCGGGCGTTTCGACGCCCGGTTGCGCGTCTGACCGTGATATCCGCGTACCATCGCGTCGTTAGTCACCCAATATCTATTTCATATGAGTTACTTGACATATTTTTATTCAATTTGTGTGTTTTCGTTTCCCCGACCTAATATTCGGTCTCGTCAACTACCCGGTACCCGCGTCGACACGCATATCGAGGCGTGTCCCCGCTCTCGTCTCGACGCCTACAACCGTACAAAATGACTTAGTAAGTCTACACAATACATAACACTAGGATACATCAATACAAAAATATCATATACCTCGGCCACGTGCCTCGGTCGGTGTACGTATCACAGTGTAGGTCCCACGTCAAGGGTCGGTGATCCTGATTAAGGAATTAAAACGGGGTTAGAGATTTGGGCCGTGACAAATATTCCCAACAAAATGAAAATTTCGTCCTCGAAATTAAGTTTAAGTTACGGTTCTACCCGACTCGTTTCTTAATCATGAAAGGATCGATGTACCTCGGTGCAAGCTTGCCTTTCACCCCAAATCTCTGAAGACCATTCCGATGGGAAACCTTTAAATAGACAAAGGCTCCCTCGAAATACGCGAGATCACCGCGATACTTATCTGCATATCTCTTATGTCTCTCATGTGCTCCTCTGAGTCTCTGACGGATCGTTCGACTTTTTCGTGTGGTCAACAACAATTTCAGCCCCACTATCTCCCGGTCCTCCGGCTCACCCAACACGACGCGAGCGACACGGCCTCGCCATATAAAGCCTCAAATGGCGCCATCTCAATGCTAGCCCGATAATCGTTGTTATAAGCGAACTCACACAACGACAGTAGATACTCCACCCAAAATCCGCCAAACTCCAACACGCATGCCGCAACATGTCCTCGAGGACCTGAATCAATCCCTCAGTATGCCCGTCGGTCTGAGGGTGGAAAGCCGTACTGCTTCTTGCATACTCCGCCACATCCTGGACGTATACGTAGCATCTCGATCTGACATGATCGTTAATGGTACCCCGTGCAGCCTGATAATCTCTCTCTCGAACAGTACGCTCAGCTGATCGAACGTGTAATGCGATGCCACTGGCAGGAAATGAGCAGACTTCGTCAGTCAGTCAACTATAACCCAAATTGAATCATGTCTCCTCGCGGTCCTCGGCAATCCTCTGACAAAATCCATAGAGATGTCTTCCTACTTCCATCGAGGAATGGGAAGCGGCTGTAGTAATCCCCCGGTCTGCGATGCTCGGACTTCACTTGCTGACGATACCACGCTTCCTAATGAATCTAGATACATCTCGCCTTCATCCCAGGCCACCAGAAATGTCTCCTCATGTCATGGTACATCTTAGTCCTGCCTGGATGTACGGTCAATCTGGAACGGTGCGACTCCTGAATGATTTTATCTCTCAGCTCCGGTACCTCTGGTATCCACAACCTGCCCCGGTATCTCAGACATTGATATGTCGTCTCTGTCCAATCTGTACGCTATGCACTCTGCGCTAGCTCGCTGAATCTCGAGTACAACTGGTCGGTCCTCTGACCCTTTGACACTCGCGGTGTAGACACGGTTTGTAGTCTCATTTGTGCGCAAATCATCACCTGGGTATCGGTAGGAATCTCTGTTTGACATGCTGTCGCCGCTGCTTCGAGTAATCCATACTCATGCATCATGTGACACTTGACCACTTCAGCATCTCTACTCGGTCTCCTACTCAGCGCATCTGCGACTACGTTCGCTTTTCCTGGGTGATATTTTAAGGAAAAGTCGTAGTCCTTCAAGAACTCCAACCATCTGCGCTGTCACTTTGTTCAATTGCTTGTAGTCGATGCATAGTCTCAGACTACCATCCTTCTTCTTCACAAACAGAACTGGCGCTCCCCACGGTGACATCGAAGGTGTGATGACTCCCTTCTCCCCAAAATCCTTAAGCTGAGTCCTCAACTCCTCCAACTCCCTCGGAGCCATGCGGTACGGCGGTATCGTGATCGGTCTGGTACCCGATACTAGGTCGATAATGAAGTCTACCTCTCGTGGTGGCGGTAATCCAGGTAAATCCTCTGGGAAAACATCTGGGAAGTCTCGAACAACCGGTATCTCCTCTAGTCTGGGTCCTTGACTCTCTGTTACAGCGTACAACGCTACCAGAGTCTCCATCTCTCCACCGGATGCAAGCCGAACTCTTGTAGTGCTGAGTCTCGTAATCGGGGGTGATGTAGTAGTAGCTGTGGTGACGAGGGTGGTCGAAACAAGTGCAGTTATTTGCGCCGACATGTAAGCGATGAGATCGACGATCTGTCGCTCCTGAGCGGTTGTCCGATCAGACATCTTCTAAAAATTGTCAACTGATACGGTGGTAGGCTGACTGCTGCTAGCTTTGATGTATTCGACCTGGCGTGAATCCGCCATCGATGTCTTCAAGTGGATAGCGAACGTGAACCAGCTACTATGTGGCATAACGCATATACATACATATAGAAACTAACACGTACATATAAGAAATCCTCATCTCACTTTCAGTCAATTCCCAACAAAAAAATTCCTAGGCAAGGATCATCTGGTTTCCACTTCTAATGTTTGTGTTTTATACGAGTTCATGTTTTTCTCATTTA
Source organism: Stephania cephalantha (assembly GCA_039657325.1). NCBI lineage: Eukaryota > Viridiplantae > Streptophyta > Magnoliopsida > Ranunculales > Menispermaceae > Stephania > Stephania cephalantha. The sequence goes on from CM077571.1 coordinate 36,983,350, forward strand.
TCCCAAAGGTTCTAATAACCTATGGCTCTGATACCAACTGTGACGTTGGTATCACAATGTCTTAAGCCATGAGATTCTCAAAAAAAATCTAGGCTCTGATACCAACTGTGACGTTGGTATCACAATGTCTTAAGCCATGAGATTCTCAAAAATTTTAGGCTCTGATACCAACTGTGATAGCCCCTCACCTAATCTAGGGCACCGCCCTGCCTAATCCTGTAATTAAGCCCTAATCATATCCACGCAGGACTTAACTACGAATTAGTCAGCCTTTACAACCTAGACGCCTCTTTTGTCGTGTTCAAGATGAGTAATACACTTAATTAATTAGCGGAAGTCTTATTGATTATACGGAAGCAATTAGTAACTTATGCGAAAGCCATTTATAAAATCCTAAGTATGGAAAATCAGGAAATGACATCACATATATAAAGTCCTCAAAATGTAGTGAAACAACAAAATAGTCTAAGTCAATTCGGGGAACTAACGCTCGACCCAATATACAACCCCCAAATAGTATCTGAAAGACGTATATAACATATACAATCAAAATATCAAAAGAAGACATACAATCGATGCAGTGACGCCGCGGCTCAGGGATAATCACCGATCTTTTCCTTGCCCGACTTTTGGTGGTAGACGACTCTGCACCCACCGTCATAAAAAGGACGGTAAGTACAAAAATAAAACAGTAATCCCCGATGACAAGTTTAATTTGCATTTACAAATATTCAAATGGTATTTAAAAGCATATAAATGGGAAAACTGGAAAATAAACCATATGCGAGTAAATACCAGAGTTAAACAAGTGATACTTACACTAGGCTAAGTAGTGGTGATTTAGGTCCCATTTGCGGTGAAACGTGTCACTCCGACTCAATAATCATATAACACAAGGGACTCTAACCCAAGTGTTACTAGAGACTCTAACCCCGGTCAATAATCATATAGCACAAGGGACTCTAACCCAAGTGTTACCAAGTGACTCTAACCCCTAGGTGTGTAGACCACCTCGGGGACTCTAACCCCGAGTGTCATACAATGTCAAGTAACATGTGCCGACATCCCCAGGACTCTAACCCCGTGATTCATGCACACCTCGATCGAGTACGGGACCTAAATGCAAAAACTACTTTTTAAATTTCAAGAAATACCAAGTATGGATTGTCAAGGCATAGGCACATCTACACACCTAAACAAATAAGGAATATAAGTCATCTTCAACATTTATAAGATATTCAATAGCCTAATAGCATGCTATTTATCATTCAATTCACATTTGAAACAACAAGAATAGACATAGCATGGGATAGAATCAATGAATCAAATCAAATGAATGGATATCATGCAAACTAGACTCATCAAGTGAGCATAGACACAAAGAACACATGATATAAGAATACAAAGGCAAAATAGTCAAAAGGACTATGCAAGGACTATGCAAGGACAACAATTAATAGGAATGAAATGCCAAGTAAAGTTGCCATTGGGTATACTCACAACAACAAAGTAAAGTCATAGCTTTACTGGCCTCCCGATACTCCAAATCTTGTATTCGCTCACTCGTACCTTTTTTCCTAGGTTCCTGAGTTTGGTGTCTCATTAGTTTCAAGTATAGTGAGTTTAAGCTCAATTTAAACATCACCGACATTCCCACATATGTTCTTTTCATAGAACTTTATCAATTTCTATTTATTTTATCAACATATAATTTTCCCCAATTTTTCCCAAGTTTTCCTGAATTTTTCCAAATTTTCTTTCATTTTTTCTTCCCTTTTTCTCTTCTTTCTTTCTTTTCTTTTTTTTTTTATTTCTGTTTGGGTCGGGTCGACCCAAACGGGTCGGACCCGACCCCGCCTGGGCCGAGCCTGGCCCGTTCTGGGCCCGGCCCATTAAGGGGGTGCACACGCGCGCACACACGTGTGCACCTCCTTCTTCCCGATCGAAGTCGATCGGGAGGAAGGAAAATATATATATATATATATATTTGTTCTTCTCTCCTCCGGTGATGGGTTGGGGTGGTGCTCCACCCCAACCCCGGTGGTGTCGATAGCAGGGGAGGCACCCCTGCCATCACCACCGCGGTCATGGGGTTCGACCAGGGAGGCCGAACCCCCATTCTCGGCTACCCAAATAACAACAACAGTAACGACTCACCTTACTCTCCTTCCCGGCGCTTCACTTCTCCTCCTCCTCCTCTCCTTTTCTTCTTCTTCCTCTCTCGATTTTCTTCATCTTCTTCGGCCCGATCGTTGATCGTTTGTGTTTGCATGTGTGTTGTGTGTGTATGGTGTGTAGGTGGGAGTGTTTGGTGGGCACGTGGTGTGGCATTGGACAAGTGTAGTGTATTTTAAGACAAGTGTGTGTGTTGTTGTATTTGTATAAGTGACATTTAATCGTGACACCACTAAGACACTTGTCTGTGTTTTCGGCGTTTCGACGCCCTGGCCAATCCCGAACCGTGATATCCGCGTACCATCGCGTCGTTAGTCACCCAATATCTATTTCATATGAGTTACTTGACATATTTTTATTCAATTTGTGTGTTTCGTTTCCCCGACCTAATATTCGGTCTCGTCAACTACCCGGTACCCGCGTCGACACGCATATCGAGGCGTGTCCCCGCTCTCGTCTCGATGCCTACAACCGTACAAAATGACTTAGTAAGTCTACACAATACATAACACTAGGCATACATCAATACAAAAATACCATATACCTCGGCCACGTGCCTCGGTCGGTGTATGTATCACAGTGTGGGTCCCACGTCAAGGTTTGGTGATCCTGATTAAGGAATTTAAAACGGGGTTAGAGATTTGGGTCGTGACAGTTGTTCGCTTAGTGATGTGGTGCGAAGAAGTTAATCGGTTTTCTTCGTCGCAAGGCCTATGAAACATCGCTCCACATAGACCAGGATTGCCTAAGAACCCGAAAAAACTAAGATTTCTTAGTGCACCAGAGGTAGGAACAGGGCCTTCAAGCTGATTGAACGAAAGGTTGAAATGTTTCAAACTAGATAAGGTAGTGAAGCTCTCGGGAACTTGCCCGATTGGTTGCGCGACAGAGAGGTCGCGCGAGAGAGAGAGCGAGGAAGAAGACGAGCCAAGGGGGGAGAGCACGACTGAGACCTTGCCCCGTGAAGTCGAGGCCGATTGGTTGCGCGAGAGAGAGGTAGCGCGAGAGAGAGAGCGAGGAAGAAGACGAGCCAGTGGGGGGGGAGGGGAGAGCTCAAGCCCCAATAAATGTGGGGTGAACTTAAGAGGGGGTGGGTCGGTGTGTGTGTTGAATGTCATGCCATCACTTAAAAACTTAAGTGACCTCCCATGAAATCCCACGTGGCGCCACGTCAGCAGAGCCAGCGGGTTTTTGACCGGAGAGTGGTCAGAGTTATTTTGTTGAAACGTTTTGTAAAGTTGAGTGATATAATTTGGACAAATGTAAGTTTAGTGACCAAAGTGTTACGAACTGTAATCTTGAGTGACCATCTGTGAAATTAACCCGACAAATGAGACATTGATATGCTTAGTACCGAAGAAGCATCAAGCAAGAAGATTAAAAGAGTTCAGACCAATTAGCCTGGTTACATGTTTGTATAAATTGAGACCAATGATGGGGTTCACTATTGCTAGGGAACAGGGGGCATTTGTGCAAGGGAGACAGATGACTGACCTTATTCTTATTGCGAATGAGGCGGTTGAAGAAGGAAGAGGGGAACAAGGCGGGTTTTGTTCTCAAGTTAGAGTTTGAGAAAGTTTATGATCATGTTGAATGACCATTCCTTGATTATGTACTTGACATGAAAAGGTTTGGAACTTGATGGAGGAGATCGATGAGGGGTTGTTTGAAATCTATCTCCTATTCGATTATCATTAATGGCAGGAACAAGGAAAAATTTCATGCAACAAGAGGGTTACGGCAAGGAGACCCACTATAAACATTCCTTTTTATACTGGTTGCAGACATTTTGGGACGCATAATTGACATTGCGAAACAACTTGGGCACATCTCTGGGATCCCGATCGGACATAACAACGTGGCCGTTTCGCATCTGTAGTTTGTGGATAGCTCACTGATCATGGTCCAAAATCATAACATGTCTCTTTCAAATGTTCTAACAGCTGTGGACGGTTTTTGTTTTGTTTCAAGACTCAAGTTGAACAACCATAAATGCACTATACTCGGCATAAATGTGGATGAGCAGGTCGTCTCATCATTTGCAGAACAACAGGAAGTGTCGGTGGGCGCGACTCCAATTACATATCTAGGTTTACCTCTAGAAGCTAATCCAAAAACTAAGAGCTTTTGGGAACCGGCGATGTTCAAGAATGACAAGCGACTAGAAGAATGGAAGTGAGCACATCTATCTAATGGGGGTCACCTTACTCTTATTCATTCAGTTCTTAATGCCATTCCTACTCACTTCATGTCTGTGTTCGGGGTTCCTCTAGGCGAGGCGGATCAAATCAAGCAGAGCATACATCAATTTCTTTAGGAAAAGTTCGACGGACGGGGTAGCAATTTATTTGTTAATTGGCATTGTGTGACACAACCAAAAGAATCTGGTGGTCTGGTCATCTGGAACATCATCAGTAGGAACCTAGCTCTACTTTTAAAATGGCTTTGGAGATTCTCGAGAGAGTAAGATTGGTTGTGGGCCGATTCGGAGCAAATATGGTACTAGACGGAACACGTGGGATGCTGGACCGGCGTCTGTAGTTACATTCTGATGTCCATGGAAGGCTATTAGATCATTATACGAGTCCTTCCAGGCCAGGATCATATCCTTAAGTCAGGTAACAAAATTTTCTTTTGGCAGGATTTGTGGCATGGAGATCGCCTAGTTAGACTCGACTTTCCGCTAGTTTTCAACGCTGCCCAAAACAAGGATATTCTGGTTGGAGAGGCGGCACAAGAGCTGGGACCGGAGGGGGAGCCGACTGTATAGGCTCTTAATTTACGACAAAATTTCAATAGTGACCCAACCTCTGAGAATGAGGCACTCATGGCGGTGCTAGCGGGTATGAAGAATTGTCCTGGCATGGAGGACTCAAAGGACATGGAATGCAGATGCAACGGGGCTATTTTCGGTCGGTTTGACTTTTCGATCGATGTGCAATCTCTCGATGTCGGGAGCCTTCCACTCTTTCAAGGCTGTTCGAAAGCTATCCTCACTTTCAAAAATAAAGTTCTTTGTGTGGCTTATCCTTCAAAGAAAGGTTAATGTTGCGGCTATGCTACAAAGGCAATGACCGAACATCTGCCTATCTCCTCACATGTGTACTTTATGTGGTAATTGGGGTAAGGAATTGGACCACTTGTTTGTACATTGCACCTTTACGTAGAGTTTATGGCTGTTACTCATTAAGGAATTGGATTGTTTTTGGGTTACACTAAGGACTTGTGAGGAGCTCTTTTGGTATGGAAGATGGCAATTCTCAAATAGCAAGAAGAATATTTTGTGGGCATGTGGTGTGCAGGCTGTGGTTTTGGGGGTGTGGCGGGAGCGGAATGCAAGAATCTTTAATGGTGTTACTTGTAGTATTAGCGAGGTATGGGATGAGATAAAGCTAAATATTGCTAAGTGGCTCTCTGGTAACAGTTTGTTCAAATCTTAGGGAATGAATGGCCTTCTTAATAGCTAGAGGCCCATGTGGGAGGATGGCATCACGTGACGGTTCATGCTTGAGGGTGTTGTTCATCAACAACACTCTCAGTCTTGGAGTGAGTCTGGGGCCGCCTTTCGTTTTTTGTTTCTCTCAAAACATATGGCCATATGGGTATGATGAAGCTACAAAACATGGCAACGATTGAGCAAGTTTTTGGTTGGTGTCTCTTATGTTGTGTCAACGTTTTTTGTATTCTGCAGTTGGAGTCACCACTCGTTTTTTGGTGTTTATACCGTTTTTAGGTTGGGGCACTACTTTTGAGTTTTTTTTTTGTCTTTTGGGGTAGCTAGGATGCTGGTGTTTTTCCAAAAGTGGGGGATATTTATATTTTATTTCACAAAATAGGGTAGTTTACTTTTTATTTTGAAAATGAAATTATCTATACAAAACTATACTTTTATGATAGCTCCTTTTGAAAAAGGAGCTATCTATACAAAACTATACTTTCTACTGATAGCTCCTTTTGAAAAGGAGCTATCAATACAAATTTTCTTCCCCATGACCGCCACGTGCATATGGAGATGGACGACCCGCGCCACTCGCGTATCTCGAGGTAGACAACCAATGTAAACAACATGCGCGCATATCGACGCGGACAACCCATATAAATGTCACCCATGTATGCCGAGGTGGAGCTTTCATGCAAATGTCAGGCACGTCTGTCGAGGTGGGCGACCCATGCAACCTCGTGCAACTCATGCAAAAGTCACGCACGTGTCTCGAGGTGATAAAGACAATGTAAACGTCGCGCACGTATTGCGAGGCGGACAACCCGCACAACCCGTGCAACCCATAGGTGCTATTCGGTCGGCTCATGTTCACGCGGTCATTATACGTGGACTGTGTTACACGAATAGGGCATTTTCAAAAGGCGCTATCCGTGTAACACAATCCACGTAGGACCGTCCACGACAGTGAAAAAAATCTACCCAACTAATAGCGCCTTTTGGAAAGGCGACAGCATATTTTTTGAATAAAAAAGAAAACCACACTTATTTTCCTCATTTAAGGAGGAAGGTAATGTACTTTTGTAATTTTTCCTCATAAATTAGTGACAAAATTTCAAAAATCTGAAGTTGACACTTCCAAGTTACGGAAAGTACATTTGCACACAAGTAGTTGCAATACTCTCAAATAGTTACTGCTAAAATGTATAATAAAACAACTAACCATATATTATAGTTCTATATAGGCCTTAAGGCAATCAATTCAAAATTATAGATTGCATAGGCCAAGAATCCATAGGATCCCGTACAATAAAGAAATTACTTTTAACCCCAAAAACTATGCATAAATGAATGTGTATAAACAAATTACAAAAACACCTAACTTGGTAAAGCTCTGCCCTAGCCATACTCACATTGAAGTCCCTTTCTTTATATTCTTTCATATGATTCACTTGAGATTTTTCTTCAATTAAATGATTATAATATCAATAAGATTGATTAAATTTATTGATTAAGCACCGAACTTTAAGTCAATCACTTCGAGAACTTGGATACCGTACCCTAGACTCTTAAAATTAGTACTTAAAATTGCCGAAAATAAATAAGTCAAGCACCAACCAACTTGGAGGTCAATGAACCAAACCTTGGTTTCATGCATTGGTTAGGACCTAGGTAGCTACTAGTTGTTTAATTAATTGAAGTTCTTTAAGGTTATAAGTTCGAATCTTCTAATTTTTCGAGATATATATACATTTCACAGTGATGAGTTTCTTTTAAGGAATATTCAAGAGTAATCACAGATACCGCAATATAATAATATGGAAAACATGAGAAATAAGTTTATTCCATGAGAAGGTTGTATACATCAACTTCGTTCACCCAAAATATAAGATGAAACAAATCATCATGACATCAAGAAAACTCATCATGCAGGTCTATTACAACGGTTACGTTGACGTTGTTGCTCGGTGATGCAAACCGGACGTACTCTATGTCTAGTTGGACGATGTGTTTGTACATCTGGTTGAGGTTGTTGAGGTTGATGGTCTTGCATTGAATGGCGTCGAGTAGATTGATGTTCTTCCTCTAGTGCTTCACTCGACTCACCTCTCGCTACGATGCTCCAAAAATAGGAGGTTGAACCATCCCAAAATACCGGCTTCCTGTATGCGGTTGGGGGAAAGGAACATGAGGCAGCGGCATGGTCAACAAGTTCATGAATGAGCCATCTCCACTATATGGCAAATTGTAATTATAACATGGTGGAGTATATGGACTCGACATGTATTGAGGCAATGACGGATACATTTGATGTCTAGGCATTCCATGGTCCACATATGAAGACGACGGCCCGGGTGCGTAAGGATCAAAATGGTAAGGAGGAAGATTCACGATCGGCGGCTTGGGTACAAAGATTTGAGGTTCTGGTTGCATTGTGGACGATGCAGGAATGTACCCATGAGAAGAATGAGTTGGTGGGGATGATCGTTGGCTACTCTCACTTCAAATCTGTTCTCTACTCGCTCTCGGACGAGATGAACGTGCTGGAGGAGAACGTCTGCTACTCTCTGCAGCAATCTCAGTCTGAGTAGATGGACGTGGTGGACGAGGACGTCTGGTGCGTTCCCGCACAGTCTCTGGTCGTGTTCGTCTTCTTCTCACCTCTCTGTTTGCTTCGCCCTGATCGTCTTCTTCATCTTCCTGTTCATTATCCTCATTTATGTCTTGTTCGACGTCAATTCCGTCATGCGAAAGAGTAGACCTTTGCCTTTCATCTTCGTCTAAAATTTTAATCCCTTCATCAAGCGCAGCAAGACCTTGCTCGTACCCATCCTCAATAAACACTCGCCTCAGTCGATGCACCAAGTTACACTGATATAAAAACATGAGTTCAAAGCACGCAATATAAGATATTAGTTGTTCGAGAAAAAGTAAGAGTTAGAAGTTTACCGAGTAGTCACGTAAAGCCCCGTCGTGTCCAATGAATCTCCTAGTGACCGAGCGATACCACGTCATGTAACGCGTGTAAGCAAGGGAAACCAAACGACTGCCATTTATTACAACTGCACACCCGGTCCTTTAGGATGACGACTTGGGTGTTGTTGCCTTTATGCATGCGATCTCCATGTCTTCCATCTGCACTTCGAACTCACCAATGTCTCGATCGATCAACGTGACTTGATGCCTCCTTGCGGATTTTTCATTTTCCGTGAGTTTGTCCATGACAGATTTCGTGTACGATTGTCCGTTTGAGATTGCTTCATTGATTTCCTGGTTGCGTTAATCGTGGTATGTCACCAATCTGTAGTAAATCATCTGAGTCAACGTTGTTATTGGCAAGATTCGAGCCTCCTTCAATACACCGTTAAAACACTCTGCAATCGATGATGACATTCGGGTAAGTAATATTGGTTCGGCGATAACTGTGTGTATTTGAGCGCAAAACATAAATTGTATTTCATACATACCAACACCATTACAATTCATCCATCCGTACCGCATGCCTCTGTCGTGCGATTGAGTCCAAAGTTCTTTGGGGATGGCATTGACATATTGCAGACATTGAGGCGTTCGTGATGATAAGTATGCAAAACGCTCCATGCACGCATTAAATTTTCGTTCTTGATGTTGAACAGCTGCTCGACCAAGGAGTACTTTCAAGGGGTCATTTTTGAACTGGGAGCCGAAATTACTAAGCAAGTGTCGCAAGCAATAACGGTGGTACCCTTTTGGGGGACAAAAACCGTTGCTTGGGGTGTTGACCGCCTCCAAAATGCCAGGGTGACGATCAGAAATAACGCAAACTCCTTCTCTATCTGTCACGTGTTTGCGCAACATCCTCAAAAACCACCCCCACGAATCAGTTGATTCGGTTTCTGCAACGGCAAATGCAACCGGTAATATGTGTCCATTGCCATCAACAAAGATCGCAATCATTAGCTTCCCACTGTATTTGCCATATAAGAATATCGTGTCAATCTGAACCAGAGGCCTGCAAAACTTGAAAGCATGTATTGAAGCTTCAAATGCAAAAAACACACGATGAAATTGAGGAGACGCAGTTCTTATTTCATCAGCATGCCATTGTCTATGTGACCACTCGATTCTTGTCCCCGGACTCTTACTCCTCACAGCCGCCAACCATCTTGGTAATAAAGCGTACGACTCATCCCAATCTCCAAATGCACATGCAATTGCTTTCCTTTTGGCATCCCACATTCGCTTGTGTTGACTTGGTGTCCGTATTTTGCCTTAATTATTTGTACTAATGCTTTGATCGTGATACCTTGATCGCTCTTGACGACGCTTTGGATCTCTCGTGCAATCATGTTGGCGTCAAGTTGGGCATGACCGCGTTCTACGTCAGGATTAATACACGTGTGCGGTACGTCTAACTGTGTTATCTCCCATAATAGTGTTTTCTTTGAGAAGGCGCTATCTGCGCACCCCCTCTGTCACGGGTTTGTCCGGTCCACGTGGATCCACGTTGGACGTCGAGATGTACACCAATAGCGCCTTCTCAGAAGGCGCTATTGGTGTAAGCCGGTCCACGTGGATCCACGTGGACATGGGTTACACCAATAGCTCCTTCTGAGAAGGCACTATTGGTGTGTCACATGTCCACGTGACATGTCGACGTGGACATGTACACTGATAGCGCCTTCTCAGAAGGAGCTATCAGTGTAAGCCCGTCCACGTGGCATAGATTACACTGATAGCGCATTTTCAAAAGGTGCTATCGGTGTCATTTTTGCCACCTTGCTGAACACATGGATAGCGCCTTCTGAAAAGGCGCTATCCATGTGTCCACGTAATCGAAAAAATTTGCCACTTAGATAACGCCTTTTCATTGGGCGACATTGCCTATTTTCCCAAAATAAAAGCATTTCATCCCTATTTTTCTCATTTAAACTACAAACATGTGTACTTTAGTAATTTTCTCTAGGATGCTTGCTATTTTTGTGAAACGGGTAGCTATGGAATGTATATAGGTGTAAAGAAAAACCCTATTCTTTTGTACAGTATACTATTTTTGAGATGGAATGCAACTTACTTTATCTAAAAAAAAAATTCGAGGATAATCTCACGCCAATTTTTCATCTTCTTCAATTGGAAAAACACCGACTTCACATGGTGGAGCTATTCGTAACAAGAAAGTCGTTGTAATTTTATTTTCTTAAGGAATACACCATAAATCTAATTAATTCGTTTTTAGAATTTATCAAACCTAATGCGAAATTCAAGGATAATCCCACGCCAATTCTTCATTTCTTCAATCGAGAAAAATCACCGACTTCACATAGTGGAGCGGTTGGTTATGATGGCGACTTTTCGACAGTGGCGAAGGAGAGGTGGCGGGGAATGGAAATGAGGGGTTTCCTCAAGTTCCATACTGCCATGTCATCATTGTCACATCAGCTAAGTGTGACTTTTATGAAACCTTTACAATAGTACATTAATTTTTTATTACAAACTTAAGTTCTATGTAATTAAGCCGACCTTTATAATTTTAATTTTAATTTTAGTATTTTTGATAAATAAGAAAATGTTATCTTATAAATATAATTATAGTTAGGTTCGTTAGGCAAGGCTTGAGTAATGGCTTCTAGCCGCCTTAGTTACACTCGGTCATAGTTTGACCTGATATTACTATAAATCCCAAGACTTTTGTCTCCATTTATGCTCTTAAACCCTTGTTTTTTTGTTTTCAGGGTAAATACATGATATTGAACACAAAGGAGTGGTTTCCTGTAAAAATCCGGTCAAAAAGCTGAACAAAGGCTCAGTCCCTTCAGGTGTATAGAAACCGCCAAGGAGCCAAGGAATCACTAGATAAAACTTGACAAGATCAGAGGAAACTCACTAGAGACGTTGTGTATGAAACCTTATGAAGATCCAAAAGAAAACTGGAGCTCAAATTCTAAGAATACACCAAGTGCCTTCACGACGCCTTAAGGTTGTACATACTGTGCTGGCGCGACGCTGGACACATATCGAGGCTGAATCAAATGAAAAACAGAGTATCATAGTGCTTTCTTAGCAATTTTCAGTGCCTTCGTGTTTACAACGTGCGACGCTGGACAAATTCGAAGATTGGCAATTTGGTATTTTGCAAATTTACAAGATTCGAGATTATATTTCCTCTTATCACACTTCTACTGTAAATAGGAAACCCTAGAACGAATTTAAAGACTCTAATCTCTCTGACTCTTATATCTCCAAATACTCTAGGACAGTAGATGACTTCTTTTGGTTATGTTTGTAAGTTTTTATTTCGTTTTAAAGTTTTGCATTATTTTCCATTGTTCGAATAAGAATAGTGTTGACTATATGTCAATGAGTGGCTAAGTTCCATATTTTAGACCAATATGATTGAGTTCTAGGGATTTTAATGATTGAGGAGGTTTTTACTCTTTTAATTCCAATATTGTTTACTTCTGATTTTCGTATTCTTGATTACATTATTTTTATGAGGTTTTTGGTTACGGCTTCAAACCTTATGTTTTTCCTTTCTCATTGTGTAAGTGCACATGCACTCTTATTTATATAAAAAGCTATCGCCAGTGATCTTACCGCCGATCAGTAAGGGAGATCACGTTAGGTGGCAAGTGGGGCCTTGTTTGTTGGCAGTCAATGTGTTTTGTGTCATTGAGATATGAGAAGGGTAGCAGCTCATGTTGGTTACTACTCTTGATAAGTGTTCTCACATGGCGTAATGCTGCTAGTCCATTGAGAATTTGTGGAGCACTTAAGATTTTGAGGGTCTAGTTCATATGTGGTTGTGTCACACATTTCTTTCATTAACATGAGGAGAACGAGGTAGCGAGAGTCACTATAGGCCTATCTATGAAAATTTGTACCAACGCAATCTTTTTAAAACTCGACGATCGAAACTGATCCATTGAATTTCAATTCACACTTGTATTTAGAAGTTTGCATTTATTGATTTTTGTTTTCTACACATTTAATTCTTAGTGCAATTGAGTTTTTGTTTTCAAGAAACCCCATTTTTTTCACAAAATAATAAAAGGAACATCCCAATCCCTGTAGGTTCGACCTCATACTTACCTCAATACAAATTTATAGTAGTCAGTGAATTCGATACTATTATTAATGCCTTTGACACGACCACCAATTTTTGGCGCCATTGTTGGGAATTGGTGTTAATTCGTTTTCTTTTTGTTTTTTTTTTTGTTTTTTTTATGGTTGCAAGTCGCCGACGTTCACTTTCCGCAGACACTTTGGTTCCATTCTATTCAGAAGTTGACTAGACATATAGAAAAATGAACAGGGATAGTAAAAGGAGAGAAATGTCATAAGTGACTATGGAAGAAAACGGAAGAGATTAGAATATTCTAGTTGCGCAGGATGTTGGGCATAACAACCAGCAAAATTCAAGGAATAAACAGAGGCGGGAAAGAGAGCTCTCAACACTTTGTGGAGAGTCGTTACCTTTAGGTATCGAGTATCCAGTGCCACCAAGTTAGTTTGAGCTAAAATCGAGTTGATACACAAATTGCCTGATTTTCATGGGAAATATAACGAGGGTCCTCAAAAGTTCCTAACATAATTTGAGATGGTTGTAGTAGGTGATCGTGGTCGCAAGTATAATGGCTCAATTTTAGTAATAATGTGATCAATTAGTGTTGATTGTGGATATCGTTTTAAGGGAAAGGTGTGTTGCACATAAATCACTTAGTTATGCTCACTCTATTGCTAAGAAGACATTTTTTAGTTGTTTTTAACTAACTACTCTATTATAGAAAACAATGTAAATTAAATTATACTCTTATATTAAGAAAACTTTTAATTCACAACTTCATGTAGGTAATGAATTACTATGCTTTCATATCTCACTTCCTTCATCTTCGCATCTATATGCAATGCTCAATTAGAATAGACAAATTTCCTTCAAATTCACTTCAACCCACTGTTGTGGTGAAAAAGATCCTAATTTGCAAACTAGAACTCCACCTATCGATGTAATTTTCACATAACATTAATTTCCAAATCTTTAGATTCATAACCACTTAAGTTTACTATATGTGCCTCCCTAATCAATAACTATTTATCGATGTTATATATTTTACTTTCGTATCGTTCATATTTGACTTAAAAGCTCCAACGGCCATGGTAACTCCTAAAACCTCTAATAAAAATACACGTGATCAAGATGTTTAGAGCATTACGTATAGAATCAATACAAATTCTAACCATTGCACTTTAATCATTATAATCAATTCATACTTTCTTTAGCTTAGCATTCATACCATATGATCCATTGATCCCTAAGATTAATGAACTACTCACTCATCATCGAAATCAACATACACATCATGATATTCATTGCAATCAAAGATTGAATTAAATAACTTCAATTAAATCAAGGAAACAATAGCAAATAACTACAAGTGGAGTCTTCAATGTCTTCTCCTCCAAAACTCTTCTTAATACTCAAGAACAATGTAAGTTATAATAATTGGTGATATTGTGTATGTTTACCACGTTCTAATACCTGTTTATACCCCTAAGACTTCGATTGCGTTGATAGGGTTGTCTTGATATGGTCGGATTAGCAAACATTGGATTACAAGCTATGGATTAGGGTAATCCGAAGTTGGAGTCTTGTTTGGTTGGCATGATAGGATTTTAAGTGATTTCATGAAAATGACAATTTTACGCCTCCCTTATAAAACCTCCACAATTGTCCTCACGTTCTCATGATTCGGCTGCATCGTCCTCATCGTCACTCAATCGAGTGAGTTTCACCCAAATCACTGCAACCCCAAAGATGATAAAGAGTAAGAAGAGATCAAAAATTGTGATAGTTAACAATAGTGGAAGTGAATTTAAGGAAAAAAAGCAAAGAAAGATCAAGTGGGAGATGAGGTCGGGGGAATGCTGGAGTGGAAGCGTTTCTCCAAGCAAGGAAGAATAGAGAGAGAGTTTGTGGAGAATGTTTTGGGTTTTTCTATTTTTGTTGTTGCTGTGATTGTTTTGTTGTTGTTCTTTGTTGTTGTTCTTAGTTGAGGGGGTTAAAGAGAGAGAGTAGTGTTTTTGAAAAAGGAGGAGTAAAGGAAGAATATTGAGTAACGAAGTTGAAATTGATGATGGACTAACTAAGGAAAGGGTAAAGGATCACTTAGTTTAGTCCATAGTTTGTGTGATTAGCTAATCCGTTGCATTATCTAATCATGCAAAGTGAACAATGGATTACATGTAATCCAATGGATTAGCTAAGCAGTCATGCGAACTGAACACACTATTAAGGATACAATTAGAAACCCTTATTAACAATTCCAAATAAACTAGAATTCTAAACTTTCTATTTTTATGTCCAAACGTTGTCACCAAGTGTCCCACGCCGAGTGTGTTTAGCCACGACGTTGCCACAGCTTCAACCTTTTTAGGTGAATTTTCCCCGTATAGTAGGCTCGGGGCCCTGTGTACATTGTCAAATCGATGTGTGTACAACACCACAGCACCGCCACTATGTCGACTCCACTGTACCACTTTTCTTATCTTCTCTCATTCTCCACACCTTGCCCATGCCTTGTAGTCATTTTCCACGGTGTTAAGTGTACTTTTATGCATTTTCTCCTCATTTCATCATGAAATCACTCATTTGTCTCCTTTATACCTAGTATGCCTGAAAATACATAAATATTATCAATTAGAGCTCATTCCAGAATATTTATACCAAATATACTTCTAAACTAACCCTATATATAAGTCTAAATAAACACTTGTCAAATACCCTCAAACTTAAGATTTTGCACGTCCCAAGCAAAAGTGTATTCTACTAAGTATTCTTCCTACTACTACTACTACTACTACTACTACTACTACTACTACTTATAGTTCTTTATTTAATTTACATAGTTCATGGAGTATCTTTTAATTCAAATAAGTTCAAGTTAATAATTTACTCAAGAGTTTTTCTCTTTCCAAAAACTAATATTTTCAAAAACATATAGCTTTAACAACACATATAATTCACTATCGAAACTCAAAAGTAGTTCATAACCAAAACCATAAGCACTCACAAGTTTATGTCACCTTAATACTAAGAAGCAAGTGTATAATCTCATAATTTCTCATTAAGCTCCAGAATTCACAAACAAGCATATATCATACTAGTTTTGTATACTTTTGAACTTCAAGAGTCTATAGGACTTAACATAGTTGGAAAAAAACTTAACTTAACTAAGTTACTTGTACTCAAGCTAAATCTTTTCATTTGAAGAGTTTTAATCTAACTTTCGCATTTCTTTATATGTCTATATATATATATATATCTTTTTTTCTCCTCATATTTTCTAGTTGCACGGTCCCTTCTCCTTTTCTTATGGATTTTGTTTTTCTCACTTTTTCCAACCATAAAGTTCACTACTCCTTCTCCTGTAGAATTTGTCGGACTCTCTATTTTGTATTTAAAACTTTTGTTAGCACTTCTCACTTTCAATCTATCAAGCAAGTTTTAACTCCAACTTTTCATTAAACAATATGTCTATCTCTTCCCCTTTTTGATACTAAGTCTTTATTTACTTTGATACTCAAGTAAGATTCATATTTATTACAGAATTTCTCAGAGATCTAACTCTTTCCATAAGAAGTGTTTTAGTATTTTTTTTGCTTTTGTTTCAAGTTTATGGTATTCCCTAACTTTAGGTTTCTAATCATGAAATCATACCATTATTTATTACATTTCTTATTTCCTTCAAAAATTTAATAACACTCTCTTGAGTTTCATATCAACAAGATACTTGTATTCTTACTCATCCTCAATTAAAGGCATGAACTTTGCAAATGAATCATTTATTCATTGCATCTATACTACTACTAATACTAGAGGCTTACAAAGATCAAGTTTGACCACCATACGTGCAAATTAACCCGTTGTAAATCCATTGTTTTATAATCCATCTTAATGAACGTACCTACCTCTGAGGCGATTGAACAAAGAATGTTCTTGTGATAATAATGAAAAGGGAGTCCCAAAAAGGGTCCAAGCTACCACGGATGAGACATTGATCTCCTTCATATCAAACTACCACGTCAGGATCAAACATGTAGTTCGGTACTGCTGGAAAACAAATAGACCTATTAGTAGGTCTCAACCGTCTGGTCCTCTCGTATCTAGCTATGTCCTCTGATGATCTACAAATAATATAAAATTATGCTTTCCATTTAGTCTATCTTGCTTATATCTCAACAAGGCTTCACGATACTGAGCTTTATCCTTAATGTATCGTCTCCTTATCTCAGCAATCTACAGCCTCTGCTATAGTGGATTCAAGTCCTCAAGGGGGTGGTACTGGTGCATGTAGTAGTGGATGTTGGGTTTTGGGGTTCACACGTAGAGAAAAATTCAAAACAATTTTTGAAAAACCCCAAATGGATCGAAAATAAGTTTCATTAAACTAAATCTACAAAATTAAACCATACATTAATCCATGATTTCCTTTTCTAATTGTTTGATCTCCAAGAGGTTCAAGTGCAAGTCCTCTGTCAGAAATCCATATGTGAACGGTTACCACAATTTAGAGTGCTAGCCACAAGAGAGATAGAAAACATTTCTCTATTCTCTCCTAAAACCCAGAGAACTCGAAATTAGCAAAAAAATGAAATCTTATTTCTTTTTAGGGTTTCAACATCTATTTATATATGTAGATAAGCTCACTTAAAAAACATATTCGTAATACAACCATAGTATTTTGTCAATTCAAGCAAATTACACAAACGCCCCTACTAATAATTTATCATATAACAAATCGTAAGGGCTTTAATGTCATGAATTTTATCATATAAAATTCATTATTATGGACCAATTGAAATTGCGCAAACTATTCTTTATGTGTAACCCAATAGGTTCATGCGACATTGGTAGTGAACCAAAACCATTTTGTACACAAGTCATGCACGGTCTCTAGCAAGGCAATATGGCTACCCAAGTTGTATGAATATCAAAATCGATACAACCTAATGAATAACATATATCATATCATTTTGTCGTGCGATATCCTTTGATTAAACATAAGACATGGAAAGTCACCTTTAATGTTCAATCGTACTAGTCTCGATCTTTAAGTAGACTAAAAACATCCAAGTGACATTGATCATATCGATTCACATGGACTTGGCAATTATCAGTCTATCATATTGAAGGATCCACTGATATCTCTCTATACGAGAAGGACAAATTCTATCTTGAGTAGACACCTTCACATATTAGTCACATGGTAACCAATCACAATATTTATAATCGTCTGATTAAAGACAACATTTGATTGTGTCAAATTACCATGCTTCTAATATTGAAGTCTTTGGTAATCTCAAGTCGATTGACTAAATGATATATCTATCATGAGCAACACCAATGGCTTAACCCATGTGGTGTTCTCATAGCGGGTCAATTCAATACCTTGTTGCCTAACAAATACTCATGATCTCAATTTGTATCCCTATATGCATGGTCTTCATATGACCATCAATCAAGATTCACATTAGTCTTAATTCATTATAGTTCCCAGTATAATAATTGACTAATGACATTTAGGATATTTCAACAAATACCCATGGATCTTATTATGAAGTAAACATGCAATCACTTATCATAAAATAGCAAACGAAAACCTTTATTTTATTAACTAAAATTATAAGATAAACAAGGTTTATAGATTGACCTAGGGCACAAGCCCCAACAGTGGAGGTGGTGGAAAAACTTCACGACCATCAAAGTCTTGCTTCCTTTCAGTAGGTTTACAAACTCGTAGCCCTCACTCTTCCCTACTGGTGATCCCCCTCCTCTCAGTATCTTTCATTTTGCAACTCTTGAGCCAACTCTGCTCCTGCTGCTGTTGCGTAATCCTCTTGTTCCTTAGCCAACAACTTGGCCTCAAGTCTTTCTTTATCAGCTATCTCTCTATATCTCTCTCATCCTAAGAGTCTTGGTATCGAGTCAGTGATTTCCAAGTGAGCATAAACTCCTCATCTATTGTTACTTGGGTCTCAATATTAAATTCTTCATCCTGAATCAATCGCACTCCACCCTTCAAGCACATTTTGGTTATTAAAATTAGAAACAACAATGTGTTATCTCTCTTTGTCATGATAGAATCCCTTAAGTTCTTGTAAATGACCTCACCAACATTAATCTTCCCGTTCTTTATAATCTCATAAAAATAAGCTGCTTTGGGCTTATTGATCTCACCTTACTAAGTGGTCAGGTATAATGAAGCAACTAGAAAGTGTTTCCATATTATGTAAACTCTCTTCACACTCCCCTTCTTAATGTGCTTTGGCACATTCTCACCTCTTATTATCCATCCTTGTTGTCCTCAGACAACCAATGCTCTCTTAATGACTCTAAAAGGATATAAGTTATAGTACCTCCTATACAAATTATACAGGAAGGTTTATGGTTCACCATTCATACTCAAATATTCTAACCCATAGATAACGTTTATTGAATACTCATTAAAAATGACCATTACTCCTCTCAGCATAACTGGGTCACCTTTCTTAGTAAACTTTGCATTGGCATAAAACTCGTAAACTATTTCACTATCTCCATTAACCTTGTTCTCCCTATAGTCTTGAGTAAAATGTTTCCAACCCCATTGCCTAATGAAGTTATTGACTCTCTTATCATATTTAACAGGTGGGTTCATTCCTCTTTCGCAAATGAACTCCTTACTCTCAATAGCCTCATATCTCTCCTTAGCTTCTATACTTATACATAACATAGACTTAAAAGGCCTAGGGGCATCCTCATTTGGATCTCTTGAGGATGATGCCTCATTATCATTTGCCCTTACTTCACTAACTTGATTTACTTGCCTTAATTCTTTCCATTTTCTCAAAAATTTACACAACACAACAATTCACAACGGGTCTTTAAATCACCTAAAATCAGAATTTTCATCCACAATGGTCATTCACATGCAAAATAATTTAAAACACATACTAATTCACCATAAGCCACATTGATGTTCTAAATCCACACAACTTAAATTCCCATCTAACAACCTAATTCCCACAATTCATGCAATTTCATCAATAATATCCAAAAATCTTAAAGCATAACTAATGAAATTATAAATTTACCTCAATGTCAGACTACTTTCCAGTGTAGATTACTCTTCCAACCTTCTATCAATCAAAACACTCTCACTTTTCTCACACACTGAAACCTTATTGCTATCTGGAATCCAATATCCAAACCATGCCGTAGCTCTCCTTTTTGTGCAAATCCACAATGTAGCTTCTCTTTTCACACTAGGAACACTATTTTCAATCTTAAAATTGTTCAAACTTATGTTCTAGGGGGATGTATGCTTGGTTGGTGGTGTATGAACTAGGGTTCAAGTGTGGAGAATATGGACTGATATTGAAGTGTGTTAAAAACCCCTTCCTCGATGACGACGCCACAGCGTAGCCGCGACATCGAGGTTGTTTTGAGCAATTTTTCTTATGACTTGGCGTCATCCTTGGTAGCCCAATACATCGTGTACACACAAGCATCAACCAGTCTGTCTCCATAAATTGCACATTTTTCATTAGCTCCCCATTAGCACTCTTTCGGCTTCGTATATTACTACACAAGGTGTCGTGACACCGTGAAATACACTATATATAAATTCCATGAAACTTTCCCATGATTTGTCTATTTACCTAACCTTAAACACTCTAACTCATTCGTACTTTTATGCTCTTTGCTGAATTATTTGAGATTTCTCCATTTCGATTAAATTGCACCCGACAAATGGTCTTTCCCGCACATTTAGCGCAAAACTTTTGAAAATTAAAAAAAATATATTAAATAGTTTGGATTGTTCTAACTAAAATTTAAAAACTGAAATTAAGAACCCCTAGGCTGCCTCCCTGTAGCGCTTCGTTTAACGTCCTTAGCCTGACGCCTTTCCATTCGTTTAGCAAAACGAATAGATTAGAACAAATATATTCAATGAGCAAAGGGAGAGAGAGGGATTGAGTCTAAATCAAGATACACCATTTGTAGGTCAAAGATAATGACATCTCTCCCGTTTGGTGTTTGTATACTAGTATATTTATTATAAATAGCCATAAATGAGCACTAATTAATGGTATTTATGCATTTTCAAGTAATTTAGGTGTAAAGGAAGGAAATGAGCAAAAATGAGAAGAAATAGAGCGAAAACCCATGAAAGTATGGTCAGCGTCGTGGCTACACATGGTGGTGCTGTGGGTGCATAACTCACAGCGTGGAGGACTTAGGCATGGCATGGGAGAGAAGGCAAAGTGAAGAAATCAAGGCAGGATGATTGGTGCAGTGTCGGTGTTGTGGAGGTTAAGGGACGGCGCCGGGACATGAAAGGGATAGCGCCAAGTGGACAAAATGTGAAAACTTGCACAGAGGAGGTGGCGCAGTGGCGGTGTTGTGGCTCAGCGCACACAACACCAAAGGATAAGTGACAACACCGGATTGGAAAAAAACTAGAAAGTAAGAATTTTATTTTAAGTTAAATTGTAAAGTAGGGTTTCTAATTGTTAGAAAGAATTATAAATAGATGTTAGGACATAGTAAACTCACCACATATCAACCATTAGGCACCATTAGAGTATTTTAGCATAGGTTTAATTTGATTTTAAGTATTAAGAAGATTTGTATACAGAAAACATTGAAAACTGAACTTTTGCAATTCGAGTTTGGATTCATTGGTTAGATTAAAAGTATTCGTTGCTTTGAATTTAAGGAAGGAAGGGTAGTTTCTGAGTAACACTATCACGAATCTCAAAGAGATTGTTAGTGCTATTCACATGATGAGCTATACGACAACGAATGAGCCAAAGCAAGAGCAAGTGATGTATAAGCCAGAAAGCGTCAACACTTTGGCTATGAGATAATATGAAGTTAAGCATGAGAATGGAATGGAAATGAGGCAAGATAAACTGAAGGATTCAAGCAACAAATGATCAATGCCTTGAAGAATAACAAGAAGGGGAAGAAATAATGGACAGCTAAGCAACAAGATGAATAACATTCTGAAAATGCACTGAAAGGAAATAACATCAAGGTTGTTCCAAAGAAGCCAAAACCAAAATCAAGTTCACACTGAGACTTCAACTAATTAAGAGAAGAGATTCTTGAGATATAATCAAGGCTGAGCATAGGATACCTGGAGGTTTGCTGCAGCCACTTCCTATTCCGCAGTGGAAATAAGAGCAAATTGCTATGGATTTTGTCAATGGTTTACCTCGATCTCCTTGCGGACATGATAATATTTGGGTGATTGTGGACAGGTTGACGAAATCTGCACATTTTATACCAGTTTTCACTACACGAAGAGTTGATAGATTGAGCAGTCTCTACGAGTGAGAGATAGTCAGATTACACGGAATACCGTTGTCTATAGTGTCAGGCAGAGGACCACAGTTTACTTCATTGTTGTGGCAGAGCATGCATGCACATTTTGGCACTAGGCTTGACATAAGTACGACGTACCATCCACAGACAAACGGGCAGTCCGAAAGGCTGATTCAGGTGTTAGAGGACATGCTCAAAATGTATGTTTTGGCATACGGAGGATCTTGGGAAGAGTATCTTCATTTGTGTGAATTTACTTATAATTAACAACAGTTTTCATTCCAGTATTGGAATGACACCATTTGAGGCGTTATATGGTAGGCCATGTAGATCGCCATTGTGTTGGACAGAGCCGGAGGATGTGGTGACTGTTGGGCCAGAGATTGTTGTAGATCACACTGAGAAGATACGACAGATCAGTCAGAGGTTGAAGAGTGCACATGCCAGGCAGAAGAAGTACTACGACAAGTACCACGACGAGTTACAGTACGCCGAGGGAGACTGTGTATATTTGAAAGTTTCACCTCTGAAGGGTCACAAATGGTTCGAAATCAAAGGAAAGCTTGTGCCTAGATTTATTGGTCCGTTTAGAGTTACATGAAGAGCCATTAAGGTTGCTTATGAGTTGGAATTACCGCTTCAGCTTACCGAAATTCATCCAGTGTTTCACATTTCTATGCTTCGACTTGAAAAATCGAAGGAACGACGGCGGCCGATGGTAGACATGAGTCAGATTGATTTGAGAGATGATATTACATATGAGGAGCAGCTGATTTAGATTTTGGACTGAAAGGTGAAGGTATTGAGGGGCAAGGAAATACCTTCGGTTCTCGTCAAATGTCAACATCACGGGGACCAGGAACTGACTTGGGAATTAGAGTCGTATATGTGCGAGCATTTTCCTTTATCTCTTTTGATTCAGGTAAAATTTACTTTTGGAGTTTCCTCTTAGTTTCAATTTCGAGGACAAAATTCTAATAAGGTGGAGAAACTGTAATGAACCTCAAATTCGCACATGCCACGTGTTTTAGGATCGTCGACTGGACCGTCGTGACTTGACGTACTTGTCGAAACCTCTGGAGTTGACACCGAGGTAATTTTTTTTTTCTGTGGTGTATGTATTCTTTATTTATACCCAAATGTGAACTTATAATGTTCAAGTGTATGTTTATTTGTCGTGCCGAACTTGCGAGTAAGGTATATGCGGGGCATTCGGTGTGTCTATACATGAGCGGGGACGTACCTCGAGTTGCATGTTGACGTGAGACCGAGGTGGTGGCTTATGGGGTAAGTGTAAGTTGAATTACTTATAGTGCTGTAAATAGCTTTAATGTGGTCACATTGAATAATCAAATAGTAGCCTAAGTTAGTGAATTAAAACAAAGGCTTTAGGATGTGCATCGAGACACGTATGACCAATCTATAGACCAAGTGAGTGTAGGTTTGAAGTCATTCATGCATGACTTGTGGGACAAGTGTGTGATGATGGTCCGCAAGATAAGCCTTGAGATATATAAGTGCAAATTGATGTGTGGCTAATGTTTAATCAAATTCAATCATATATAACACTTTAGTCAATCAAACTAATCACTTACCACTTTTAATCTCAACGATTTTGAGAAGAAGAGAGGTTGCTGGAGTGCTCAAGAGGAAGGGAGAATCAAGAATTTAGTGAAGTTGGAGAAGAAAATCAAGTTGTCAAGCTTGGTACTCCATTACCATAACTTGGTCAATTCAATCAAATCATGTATTTGATGTTGTAGGGTGTTGTTTTGTGATGTGGTTGATGTTAGGAACATGTAGTAATGTGTTTAAGGGTCCCTAAGGCATCACCATGGCCTGTGTGGAAGAAACCCAGAATTTGAAATGCATAATATTTGGATCTGCTGGACATAGCGCACTAATATTGATTAGCGCGCTAGATATCAAAGTTAGTGCGCTAATATGTAAATTAGCGCACTGATGTCAAAAATTAGCACGCTAATATGAATTAGCACGCTAGGTGTATGAGATAACGCGCTAATTCTCCTGGCAGCACATAAAATTGAAAATTTTCAAAATCTAAAAAACACTATAATTCGGTTTAAAACATGTTTTAGGTCCTCACGAACCTAAGGGAAGGTCTCGTGAGTTCTGGTGATCTCTTTGGGGAGCGTGCCCGAGCCGCGAGGGCGGGATAAAGCGAGTCTGAGGTATGTAAGTGAGTAAACCAGTTAAGGAAATGCATAGTAATTCAAATTTCGTATTTATTGTCTTAATTGATAAATGCCTTTGTTTGGAAGTCCATTCTTTATTCCTTGGTTTAGTGTCTATGGCCTAAGTGCGTCGGGAAGGTAATCTTGGGATTATAGCTAGTTGGGCTAACTTGAACACTACCTGCGATGGTGCAACTACCCAACCAAACGTGAGTTTTCCCCGAGTACTGGATTGTTGTGGATTTAGACCACTTAGTATGCATCTTTTGATCCCTAGGCACTCATATTTCGTTGTGAATATCTGTCAATTTGTTTATCATGCACTTTCTTTATTTTTATCTGTCTTTAAATACCCGCATGATATTTGGACTTTTTTTACATGATTCATGAATTAATTTTTATATCATTCTGGTTATTACTTTCTTCTTCACTGTACTCACCGTTTAGTTTGTGACGGTGGGTGCAGAGCGGACAAAGACGAGCAAGGGGAAAGAGCCAGTGATCGGTGATTTTCTTTGAGGACTTTTTGGACCTGTTCCTTCCTTGCACAATAATATGTTTCGTCATTTTTGTTGTACTTATTGTATATTATTGCTTTTGAATATGCTGGGACATATTGGGATCGAGTGATATAAGATATACATGTTTATCCGATGATTTCAGGGTTCCACACTGTAGGTTGTTTTACTTTTATTTAAATCTGAGTTATTTAATCTTGCCTTAAGTTTAATTCTGGACATAACATAATAACTCAACGTTATAAGACAAATTTAATAAGAAAGTAACTATTGGAGGCTAACTAGGTCTGTGTTGACTTTGCAAGGATTGACTCGGGAGTCTACGTGGGTTTAGGCCGAGCGGGACCCAGTTTTAGGGAAACTGGGGTCGTCACACGTACATAGGGCATGGATCGGTAATTATGCAAGTTGTACGGGTGACAAAGTTATGTCAATGGTTGACGGCTCTCTACGACCGATTTTGGGAGTCGGTGAAATTTAGCTGAAGTAGTTTGACGGACGTGTCATAACGCTTCAGAATGTTTGACATGTGCCGAGTTGTACTCAAAATCTAAATTTCTTTTCGAATTAGATTGTGAGGGTTACAGGTACTCCGAGCGAGACGGAGTATTGAAAATAATCTGAAAGTCTTCGTTGGTCATGAAAGGCGTGGGAAGAATAACTTGTTTGTTTTAATACAGTAACATGGAGCAAGGTCTGAGCTTCAAAAATTGATCAAGAAGTAGGTTCTGGTTGTTGGTAAGTCCAAACAGGTTGAATTGGACTTGATTCATTCTCGGTGTTGAGGATGGTGGCCCGAAAATGTGGTGTGATAAGAACAAAGTGGTGAATTTTCGCTAAGATAAAAATTTGTTGTGAGGTGGCTCAAATTCATGGAGTTGGACTTAGTGTTAGACTTGGAGTTTTCTTTATTATCAACTTAATAGAAAGTCTTGGTCACTTATCTCAACGAGATAAAGTGGAGTTTGATTTAGTGTCCAACGTGAATTGGATACGTTGAGATTGATGAGTCTAAATTGGAGTACAACTCAAATTTGTATTGGACTCAAGATTGACACATGTCAATGTATTAAGCTTAGTTTGAATTGTATTCAAACTAGTATGTTTATGCATTGACCGTGTACATATATAATAGGACTATCTATATATATAAACATAAGGGTCACGGGTTTCATATAGTGTTGGTGAGTGTTTGAGAGCCGAAAGTTGTATCGTATCTTACGGGTCTTCGAGCGGGTATGTGACACTGTGAGATCAAATCTTATTGAAGTATCTATTTGGGGTTTAGATAGAAAAAGTTTTCCTTTGTGTACTAAACTATTGATAGTGGATTGTCTTGCTTCTTGTCCGTGGTTTTTACCTTATATTTTGAAGTTTTTCACGTAAATTTTTGTATTTGCTATTTTCTCTGTGGTTATTTATCTTTGAGTGTACTCGCGCGATTGTGATCTTGGGTATTCCGTGACGATTCCTCCCACCACCTATGATAGAGCTCAATAGGGTTTTCTCAAAGTGGTGATGGAAAGGATGAACTTCCCCACTCAATAGATACGTGTTATTCTGGAATGTGTGACTACCCCTAAATAATCTATTATGATCAATGGGTCTCTATATCGGAATATTCCACCATTTCGAGGGCTTTTCCAAGGTTGTCCTCTCTCTCCATACTTATTCTTGTCATATGCTGAATCGCTAGCCTCTCTCCTTACCAATGCAGAAAATGACGGCTTTCTAAGTGGGTTCAAATGTGCCAGACACATTCCTAAAAGAAACAACCTATTCTTTGCCGACAACAGTATAATTTTTTGCAAAGCCTCCATCGATTCTTGGCTAGCACTCCGGTCAATCCTAGAGCTCTATGAAGGCAGTTCTAGTCAGAAGATTAATGGAGAGAACTCTGTCGTCGCCTTTAGCCCAAATGTGAGGAAAAGCCTACATAGACGACTACTAAGGATGTTGGGTCTCAGGGTGGGAGCTCCATATGAGAAATACCTGAGGCTCCCCTCTGTGATTGGAAGGTCTTAAAAAGCAGCTTTGAAGTGATCAAGGACAAAATTTGGAAAAGAATTCAGTGGTGGAGTTATGATATATTTTTTGTTGAATGTAGGGAGATACTGATTAAGACAATTTTACAAGATGTACCAACATATGCCATGGGGACTTTCCGTGTACTAGTGGAAGTATGCGATGAAATTAAGACCTTGGTGAGGGATTTTTGGTAGGGCTCGACGACCACTCATCGCAAAATGGCCTGGATAAAATAGGAACTAATTTGCAAACCTAAAGGCATAGGGGACTTGGGTACAGGGACATTACCAGATTCAATCAGGCACTTTTGGCTAAACAGACATGGAAATTTTTCTCTAATCCTCCCAGCCTTCCTAGTCGAGTACTGAAAGGAAAGTATTATTGGGATAGGGATTTCCTGGAAACTGGAGTAAAGAGTAATGCATCGTATCTGTGGCGAAGTGTGGTACGGGGATGAGAACTGATGGAGAAAGGACTGATTTGGCGAATTGGGAATGTGTTTTCACTAAAGGTCTTTACAGATAACAAGGTTTCGAGAACACACAATATGAAAATGATCTCACCTGCTACCAATGCTGTCGATGATGTTGCAGATCTGATTACTGAAGATTTGAACAGGAACCCCCAAGATAAAACATATATTACTCCCAATTGACACAAATGAAATTCAAGCGATCCCTCTTCCATGCTCTGAACAAGAGGATTTTCAGGCTTGGCGCAATGAGAAAAATGGGAGATATTAAGTGAAAAGTGGGTATCGCTTAGCTAATAGAGAGAACTATGAAGACGAGGCTTCAAGCTCTGCGTACTTACACTACTGGTGAAACTATGTATGGGGTCTGGATGTCCCGCCTAAGATCTGCATCTTCCTATCGCGAGTATGGCACAAAACACTGCCTTACAAACGACAATCTATGTTTTCGCCACATCAAGCAAACCTCTCTCTGCTCTGTCTGTAATCAAGAGCTAGAATCCGTGATGCATGTCTTCTTTCGCTGTTCACACGCGGCTGAGTTTTGGGGAAAGTTGAAAAATTAGGGGCACATCGCACCTGCTCTAGTCAGGAACTTGGCGTCGGATCTTCTCCAAAACCTGATATTCTCTCCACTCCAAGACTAGATTGTGCTAATTTGCATATCGTGGTGGTAGATTTGGAGATGAAGAAAATCTTGTTTGACCATCCAAAGTCATGCCCTGAGCTAAATCTCGATTAGAAGGGCATCTACCAATGGTTCTTGGAATTCCTACTGAACAAATACTCTGCAAGCCTCTTACGACCTTTTTCAAAATTAGTGCACCGCCTAATCGCCTAATCTGGTCATTAAATCATAATCTCACCACGTAAGACTTAATAATGAATTAGTCAGCATTTCCAAAATCTTTCTACTTAAAATTTAACTATACAAATAAGTGTTTTCTTATCTTATGTCAATTCATAAATTACAGTTAATTAAAAGTTTACAAACTTAAAATTTATTCAACGAAAGTCTTAACAATTTAGCGGATGTTTTTAACATGATACCTAAGAATTGTGAAAAACCAAATAATAAATATCACATGCATATATATACAACAAAAGACGATAATATATTAACATGTATCTAGTCAGAGTACTAACTCTCAACCCATAGTATATACAACCCCAAAATTATATGAGTGACATATAAAAGTCATACAATAAACCAGTAAACCTACAAAATCCTGTGTAGCAGCACTCCACTAGCTCATAGGTAGTCGCCTATCTTCTTTTTGCCTGGTTTGCTACTCGATGGATCTGCACCCACCGTCATAAAAAGGACGGTGAGTACAGGAAAGTAGAAAGTAACACTGAGAGACATTTGTTCACATATCCAAATATACAATATGGATCTAAAAGCATAATAATATCAATTATGCTGAAAAGAAATCATGCTATAAGATACTCCAGTTAAGCAATAAGAAACTAACACTCGGCTAAGTATTAATGATTTAGGGCCAGTCAGCCGGGAGTCCTATCACCAATGCCTTTTTCCACTATATAAGGATAGAACTGAGCTCTACATCTCTGTGAAGGTCGAAGCTAAGCTCTACGCCTTTATAATCATCCCAAGTGCCAGTCACTTGTGATTTATACTTGCTAACAATCCCGAGTCCCATACCCTGTGATATCACCCAAGTTAGTGGAGAGATTCCGATCACCCAAGAAGTCTAGTGACCCCTTGTGTCGCAACACCTCTATCATAGCATTATCCTAGATACAAGAACTACTTTCATATTTCAAGAGATAACATGGTTTGAGAATCCAACAAAGCAATTTCATATCTAATACACAATGAAAAATATATTTACAACACTACGTAACACCAGCCTAATACCATGCTATTTCATTTGACCACATGTATTAACAATAGAAAATGACATAGCACATGATTTGGAGTCAGTGAAACTATTTAACCAACAATCTATACCATGATAGCAAACTCATGAAATGAGAGAGGAAACAAGTCATGGTATATAGAGTACAACAGGAAAATCAGTCCAAATGACTAGAATTTAATAATAAAACATAAATGAAATGTAAATAAATATCTCAATCAGTTTACTTACAATCTACGCAAATTCCCTAGCTATTCCGGCCTCCCAAGACCTCAAAACTCGTATCTGAACCTCCAAAACTCTTCTGTAGGTTTATGATATAATTTAACATGTTTTTGAGTGTCAAAGCACTTATTTATAGTGTTTAAATAAGTTAAGAAAATTGCAAATTTTGTGCTGTCAAAGCACTTAGTGGGTTGGATAGCATGATTAGCACGCTAATGCCCTTCTTAACAACTGTATCAGCATATACTTCATTTATAATCATTAAACCATTAAAATATGTATGCATTTTTCTATAAAACTCAAGAACACACCTAACACTTTGATTGATCATAACATGATCAATTTAACTCCAAATTTCAAACTTCTTTATAGCAAATTTAATGATTTTTCATAAGGAATCCAAATATGTAACCCAATTTCGAAAATCACTTCATTTACCCTCGAAAATCACACAAAAACTGAAACTGAAACTATACCTCTAATTTTCCAAAACTTTGTGTAGAGTAGCTTACCTAGTTGATGAACACCTAGCTTAGCTTGATCACTCCTTCACAAACCCACATATTTCTCCTTATTCCTTGCTAATCTTT
The DNA here is from genome assembly GCA_039657325.1 of Stephania cephalantha. Classification (NCBI taxonomy): domain Eukaryota; kingdom Viridiplantae; phylum Streptophyta; class Magnoliopsida; order Ranunculales; family Menispermaceae; genus Stephania; species Stephania cephalantha. Next base: position 37,013,223 of record CM077571.1, read on the forward strand.
TTCTCCAACAAGTTTCCTTAGCTCCTAAGCTTTGAAAATGAAATGATTTGGTTGCATGAGTTGATCCATTCAATCTTATATGTATTAAGATAAGATTGTTTTATAGCCTTAGATCTTAATGTACATACGTATCGAGACTAATCTAATGTCCTATTTCTTGCCACAATTCCCACTAACTATCTCTAAGTAACACTAATGTCAAACTCAATTGGTCTCTTGATATGTTAATACTTATCTCGAGAATTATCACATGACTATTGTTTTAAAATGCAAACTTATGTTACATCTAATATAAAATCAACCATAGCCACTTTAATACTACTATTTAAACTGCAATAAGCCTAAGTAAACTTATCACATCACTCTCTACCACGATCCCACGTCGGCACGCATCTCGAGGTGTATCTCCACTCACGTCTCGACACCTGAACATCGGTAGGAGTGACTTAGTAGTCTACACATATACAACACACTAGATATACATCAAAACAAATCTAACATATACATCGGCCCTCTCGCATCGGTCAATGTACGTATCTCGATGTGGGTCCCACGTCATGGGTCACTGATCTTTATTAAGAGATTAAACTCAGAATAAAAATTTGGGCCATGACAAATCTTAACAACTAATGGAGATTTCGTCCTCGAAATTAAACTTAAGTTAAGGTTATACCTGACTCGAAAAGGTACGGAAATCTATCCCACATATAGTCTTCCCGTTCCCAAGCGAGTTCCAAATCACCATGAAACTGTTACTTGACTAACACCTTCGGGATAGACTTGCCTCTCAATTATTGTACCCTTTGGTCTAGGATCTGTACTGGCTGCTCCTCGTTAGATATATCCTCACTCAGATCAATGTGGCTCAAGTCAACTGTCGGTCGTACGCCTGCCTTCGACTTAGCTAGTCGAAGCATAAAAATATGGAAAACTGAATGAATACTCGACATCTATAGAGGTAACTCAAGCTCATAAGCAAACTTTCTGACGCCCCTCTTAATCTTGAAAGGCCCGATGAATCTCGGTGCCAACTTGCCTTTCAAACCAAACCTGTGAAGACCCTTTCAAGGAGAAACCTTTAAATACACAAAGGCTCCCTCGGTGTACGTGAGATCACTGCGATACGTGTCTGCATACTTCTTCTGCCTATTTTGGGCCCCTTTAAGTTTATAGAAAATTTGTTGTACCTTCTCCATGTGATCAATAACAATTTTAGGCCCTACTAACTCTCGGTCCTCTGGCTCAGCCCTAGAAGATGGCGAGCAACACGGTCTGTAATATAAAGCCTTAAATGGTGCCATCTCAATACTAGCCTCATAAATGTTGTTGTATGCAAACTTACACAACGGTAGCTACTCCTCCCATGATCCACCAAACTCAAATGCACAAGCCTTAAGCATATATTCGAGAACGTGAATCAACCTCTCAGTTTGCCCATCAGTCTGAAGGTAAAAGGTTGAGATGAATTGTAGACGCATGTCATACTACTTCTGCATATTCATCCACATCCTTGACGTATACGTAGCATCTCTGTCTGACGTGATAGTCAATGGTACCCCATGCAGTCTGATAATCTCCCTCTCGAACAATGTGCTCAATTGGTTAAATGTGTAGTGAGCTTCAACTGGTAAGAAATGAGCGGATTTCATCAATCTATCCATAATCACCTAGATAGAATCGTGTCGACGGCCAGTCCTTGGCAATCCCTTGACAAAGTCCATTGTTGTATCTTCCTATTTCCATCGTGGAACGGGAAGCGGCTACAATAATCCTCTAGTTCTACAATGCTCAGCCTTCACCTGCTGGCAAACCCTACAGTTCCTAATGAACTTCGATATGCTGCTTTCATCCCAGGCCACCAAAAATGTCTCCTCATTTCATGGTTCATCTTGCTTCTACTTGGATCAATAGTGAACCGAGAACAGAGTGAATCCTGAATAATATCATCTCTCAGTTCTGCCATTTTCAATATCCACAATCTGCCTCTAAATCTCAAACACTAATCCGTCGTCTCCGTTCAGTCAATACAATCAATACTTTTGGCTAACTCACTGAATCTCGGATGTAGGATTTTGGCTCTCTAACCATCTGACACTATCTGTTTAGATATTGTCTGAAGCCTCATCTATGCACATATCAGCACTTCAGTGTTAATAGGAATATCTGACTGATCATCATTGCCACTGCCTGTAGTAAACCATACTTATGCATCATATGGCATCTAATAATCTCGCATCTCCAGTCAGTATCCTACTTAGCGTATCAACAACTACGTTAGCTTTTCCTGGGTGATACTCCGGAGAAAAGTCGTAGTCCTTCAGAAACTCCAACCATTTGCATTGTCTCATGTTTAGCTCTTTCTGTTTGAAGAGGTATTTCAGAATCTTATTATCAGTATAGAGTGTAAATATCTTTCCATACAGATGTGTCTCCATATCTTCATAACAAATACCATTGCTGCCAACTCTAAGTCATGAGTGGGCTAATTTTTCTCAAGTATCTTCAGTTGCCTAGATGCATAAGCTGTCGTGTATTTGTCCTGCATCAATACATAACCTACACACGAATGAGAAGCATCTGTATATACCAGGAATCCATGTCCAGCCTCTGGCAATATCAGCACTTGTACGGTTGAAACGACTCACCTGAAATAGGGTCGGGTCGCCCGACCCAAACCATTACTCAAGCCCGAAGCTTGAACTAGGCCCAAATAACGGTCTGGCATGCCTAACTCAACCTGCGGAACAACATACTACCATATAGGACAATAAATGCGAAATTTAAATCAACACTAAAATTCATGAAACCGCAAAATTAGCGTTATAGGTATCCAATAGTCTGATAATTTCAATAACTATCCGAATCAACCTTAAAACTTTCATAATGATCCGAAAATAGATAAGGAGGGTTCAACTCTACCCCAAGTAAAACTACCTAGAGTTACAACCCAATTTATTGTTCTGAAAATTGAACAAATATATATATATATAATAATAATCATGCAAAATTCTCACAAAGCAAGGAGACTTCAAGCAATGGCCTTCCCCTTGCCAAGATCATTCGCACTCATAGAAGGACTTGTATTGTAAGTGGGGTGAGCTAAAGAACCAACAGAGCCCAATAAAAGGAGAACTACGCTCTAATATTAAACATGCAAGTAATACCTATAAATCAAAATAAAACTAGCATGCATTTAAAATCAAGATACATTAAAATATGTAGCATGACATCAATTTCACATAGAGTAAGCATATCATAATCATAGAGCAACTTGAACAGATATATGGAGTATCAAAGATTTTAAAAAACATAAGAAATTCAACTTTTGCATGCAAAGGGGTTCCATGAGATATACATAGAATGTAATAGTAATAAATGCAAGTTCGTGGTCACATTTGTCATTACCTTCCCTTGTTGACCAATTATCATAATATAGTAAATATGCGTGGGTGACTTGATTCCATCGTGCGTCTACGGCTCCTCAAGAGTCTTGGGTTACTTGGTTCCATCGTGCATCCACGACTCCCTAAGAGGCCCTTGTAGAAATGGGTGACTTTGTTCCACTGTATTACTACGGCTCCCCAAAAGGCCCTTAAGCATGTAAGGTGACTTGGTTTCACCATATGAGTATGGCTCCCCAAGAGGCCTTACATGAACTCAACCAAGGTAGTTAACGACCCCATCCCAAGTCATTTTTGTTAAAATCATGAATTCCTAATTATACTAATAGCATGCCATATTTTATAAATGAGCGGAGCTCCCCACTTACATCGACTTGCAGTGACGCCAATAACAACTCCCGGTACGCTCGGGGTGCGATGCGAACCTTCACGCGACGCTATACAACCATAATACATCACATCAATAAATACTTTAACTTAAGTTAATTAAATATTTCATTAATTGGTCGTTGGGATTCACTAATGTGGGCCCCGCGGGTCCCTCTTCGCCCGATGCGAGGGTCAAGGGGTAGGACCCGATCGGTCTCCCTCGGAGACGTGATTGCGCCCCAATCGAAAGCAATTACTTTGCTTTTATCGAAAGCAATTACTTTGCTTTTATTTTGTTTATATATATAAATATATTTTATTTTATTTTATCTTTTGGTCTAGGGGCCATTTTGGCCCCTTTTGACCAGTCCAGGGGCCGGTCTGACATTTTTTGGTCTAGGGGCCATTTTGGCTCCTTTGACCGGTCCAGGAGCCGGTCTGGCCCCTGTTGACCGGTCCAGGGGCCGAATCGGCCCTGTCTAAGGTGGACCACTCAAACCGCTGGTTTGAGGACTAGTGGTCGATTTGACCCCTGGTCATGCTGGGTAGAGCGTTACCATGCGTGGAACGCTGGTGGAGGGGAGGAACTCCCCCCCTCCGCCGCTAACCGGGGGGCGCTCCAGCGTCGGGGGTGGCCACTCTGGCCAACCCCATGGCGGAGCAAGAATGAGTGGCGGCAGTGAATCGCCCCCTCCTTCAATTTCTCTTTTTCTTTTATTGAGGTCCTCCTAGTGGAGGCCCTACTATGGGTAGAGGCAGCGATGTCGCTGTCGCCTTTCTCCGGCTATGGCAGCGACTCGCCGCCGTCGTCTTTGGCGGCGGCGGCGACACCACCCCCTCTTTCCCCTCCTCTTTGTGTACCCCCATCTCCAAAATTTCAAATAACAAGAACTTGAGTAGATTAAAGATTACCTATTTATGAGATCTGTGTAGTTTTCGTCTCCTCCTCCACCTTCTCCTCAACTCTGGGGTTTTGAACACAAAAAGGGGGGTTAGGGTTTTAAAATCAATTTATATTAGGGCTACATTGGTTTAAGGTTTGTGAATTTACTAATTTGCCTCTATGGCATGTTGATTTAGTTTTGGGTTGTCAGAACATCCCCAATTTTAAAGAACTTTCGTCCTCGAAAGTAGAAATAGAGTTATACCTTATGGTTCGAAGAGAAAGGGAAAGTTCTCTATCATATAGTCCTCTTGCTCCCAAGTCAACTCCTGTTCTCCGTGGAATTGCCATCGAACTTGCACCAAGGGGTTAATTCTTCCGTAGCTTATGCACCTTCCTATACACAATTTGGATAGGCTGCTCGTCGTAGGACACATCTTCCCTCAAATCAACTTGCCCCCAATCGATCATTCGTGCATATTTATTATATGCCTTCCTCAACATAGAAACGTGGAAGACATCATGGACTCCGGCTATATGTGGTGGTAACTCGAGGCGATATGCTACCGGGCCTATTCGTTTCTTGATCTCGAATGGCCCGATGAACCTGGGAGATAATTTTCCCTTCAATCCGAATCGGTAATGACCTTTCATTGGTGACGCTTTTAATAGCACAAATTCTCCTTTACTGAACACAACCTCTCGATGGTCCATATCAGCATACTTCTTCTTGTGGCTCTGGGCGGTCTCCAATCATTGCCTAATCAGCTTTATCATCTCGGTTTGGTCATGCATAAGTTCCAGGTCGATCAAAATGACATCTCTGACCTCGGTTCAACAAACTGGAGATCTACACGGTCTCCCATAAAGTGCCTCGAACGGTGCCATGCTAATACTCGCCTGAAAATTGTTGTTGTATGCAAACTCGCATCACGGAATATACTTCTCCCAACTCCCACAGAAATCCGGCATACAAGCTCTGAGCATATCCTTAAGTATTTGAATCAATCTCTCGGTCTGCCTATATGTCTATGGGTGAAAGGTCGTACTGAGATTGAGTTGAGTCCCCATTCGGTGCTGAAACCCATTCCAAAACTGAGAGGTAAACCTCGGATCACGATCAGACACAATAAAAATCGGGACTCCATGTAATCTGATGATCTCATCTACATATATGTTCCCCAACCTGTATGCTGAATACTCCATGGAAATAGAGACAAAGTGGGCTGACTTAGTCAAACGATCTATGACCACCCAAACGACATCATGACCCTTCTGAGTCACCGGTAGCCCCGAGATAAAATTCATATCTAAATGTTCCACTTCCAATGTGGAATAGATAATGGTTGCAACAATCCCCCCGGCTTCCGATGGTCTGCCTTCACTTGCTGACATATTTCACAATTCTGGATGTAGGTAGCGATGTCCGCCTTCATCCTCGGCCACCAATACATCCTCCTTATGTCCTGATACATCTTATTACCCCCGAGATGAATGGTGATTCGAGATTTGTGTGCCTCTCGGAGTAAGTCATTCCTCAACTGTATATGAGATGATATCCATAATCTATCCCGAAATCTCAACGCTCCATCAGCTGAAAGTCTCCAATCCACATCTTCACTACTATCTACAAGAGTCATGTATTTCTCGGACTCTGAATCGGCTCTCTGACAATCAACCACTCTATACACAGCTACTGGCTCGGCTCTCATCTAAACTCGCGCCTGACCTCCTGAAACATCTGAGCTGACCCATATGCCATCTGTGGGTACTCCCTGAATGTTCATTATGGTCTCGGACTCTGTCTCTAGTCGTACATGGCTTAGAGCATCTGCTATTACATTAGCCTTCCCCGGGTGGTACTCGAGTGTGAAGTCGTAATCTTTCAAAAGTTCCAACCATCTCATTTGTCGCATATTCAACTCACTCTGTGTGAGCAAGTACTCAAACTTTTGTGGTCCGAGTAGACAGTGAATTTTTCCCCATACAAGTAGTGCCTCCACAACTTCAAAGTAAACAAAACTGCTGCCATTTCTAAGTCGTGCACAGGGTAGTTCTTCTCATGTGATTTCAACCGCCTGGACGCGTAAGCAATTACTTTATTGTCTTGCATTAATACACCTCCCAAACCAGTCCCTGACGCATCGGTATACACTGACAATTCCCTGCCGGCCTCTGGTAGAATCAGAATCGGTGCGGTAGTCAGACGGTTCTTCAACAGCTGAAAGGCCTCCTCACATGAATCATCCCATTCATAAGCCGCGTCTTTCTTAGTCAAGTTGGTGAGTGGTGAAGAGATCGACGAGAAACCTTGCACGAATCGTCGATAGTACCTTGCTAAGCTTAGAAAACTCTGAATCTCATATGCATTAGTGGGTTGTGGCACCCTAAGGATCGCCTCGATCTTCGCAGGATCAACTGATATCCCTTCCGTATTCACTACGTGCCCTAAGAAACTTCACCTCTGAAACCCAAAACTCGTGTTTGCTCAACTTAGTATAGAGTTTGTGTTCCCTCAATATCTGCAACACTTTCTTGAGGTGCTTCTTATGATCTGACTCAGTCTTAAAATATATCATGATGTCATCAATGAACACAATCACGAATTGGTCAAGGAACGACTTGAAGACACGGTGTATCAAGCCCATAAACATTATCGGGGCATTGGTGAGTCCAAATGGCATCACCGTGAACTGGAAGTGCCCATAGTGGGTGCTAAAAGTTGTTTTCGGTAAGTATTTCCTCCTCTCGTATCCGCAACTGATGATATCTCGATCTCAAATCTTTTTTAGAGAAGAATTTTGATCCCCTCAATTGGTCAAACAAGTCTTCAATCCTGGGAAACGGGTACTTGTTTCGGATAGTCACCATGTTCAATTATTGGTAGTCAATATACATTCTCAAACTGCCGTCCTTTTTCTTTACAAATAACACTGGTGCTCCCCACGATGATACACTCAGTGTAATGATGCCTTTCTGAGTTAACTCCTCTAATTGAGTCTTCAACTCCTTGAACTCGGTAGCCGCCATACGGTAAGGTGTCTTGGAAAATGGTTTTATGCCAGGTATGAGGTCAATCATAAAGTATATCTCCCGACGAGGAGGGACCCCCAAAAGATCAGAAGGGAAAACATCCGGAAAATCTCTAACCACTAGGATATTTTCAATCTAAACTTCTTGTCCTTCCTCCCCCAAAGAAGTCAAACTCGAAATGGTCTCTATCTCAGCCAAACTTGGGATCCTACTACTTGGGGTGGCGCAGGTCGGTGTACAACCCTTAAACTCAAATGGGGGTATGCCAGTGATTTGGAAGACTACAGTTTTATGAAAATAATATATCTTGGCGTGATACGCCGCTAACCAGTCCATACCCAGTAGTACATCAAACTCAAAACACTCTAAAACCCGTAAATCAATCATCATCGTGTGATACCCAATTTTAATTTTGCACCCCTCACATACCATATTAGGATAAATTGTTCGGTAAACGTGTGCTCAGAATCAAGTAACTGTGTGCTCTAACCAGTGTCAACCCCAAAGCATGAACTACATTCCTCGATATAAGTGAAACAGTGGAACCAGAATCAAACAAGGTATGCATATCTCGGCCATTAATGGAAACCTTACCTGCGACCAGCTGACGCGAGGTCTCTCCATTCTACCCAACAACTGCATTAACTCTCCCTCGAAAAATTGGAGTCGCGCTCCCCTCAATTGGTGGCAGGTTAGGGCATTTGCTCTGGATGTGTCCTGGAGTCCCACACCAGTAACAAATCAATTATGGACTCTAGTATATTGGAGGTGGCTGAACAACACTCCCTAATGCACTCGACTTGGGCCCAATCGGTCCCCGACCCTTACTCCCACTCTGCTGAGACTGTCGATGTAGACGCGGTGGCCTGAATGCCATGCTCTGCGAAGCTGTATGAGTAGGGACAGGTACATGTGCAGTAGTCACAAAAGGAGTGTGTGTCGCCCTTGAAGCTGTACCTGAACGTGCATGTCCAACAAAAAACCCTTCAAACTTTGGTTTCTTGAAAATGACGTCCTGACTGTTCCAGTAACCCCCAAAGCTATGTTTACCATGACCATACTGATTAGATCCTACGTGAAACTGCATGAAACCCCCACGAAGTGATGCCTCACACTCAAGTGCTCATTGGTGTGCTTGGTGATAAATCTCAGATCCAGACGCCGTTACCATAGTACTAATATCCGACCTGAGTCCATCAATAAATCTTCTCTTACGAATCCTGTCTGTCGGGACATACTCGTGTGCAAACTCTAGCAACTCGTTGAACTTCGATGCATACTCAGCCACTGACATATCGCCCTGTACCAAGGCAATGAACTCTCAAATTTTGCATCCTTCACTAGCTCTAGAAACCATTCTTCGTAGAATAGACGCTTGAACTTGAGCCAGTTCATATTAGTCCTTTGTGTCCTCTCTATAGTCATCCACCACTTGTGTGCCTTGTGTTCTAACATAAACGTCACCGGTAGTACTATGGTCCATTCATCAATATTCAGAGTTCTCATCCTCTTCTCCATATTTAATATCCATGCTTCTGCTTCAATAGGATCCCGCTCTCCATAAAAGTGTGGCACATCATATTTCATAAAATCTTTCTGTATCTTGACCCTCCGATACGCCTCTGGATCTCCGTTCACTATAGGTCAGTCACTGCAATTGCAGCCGTAGCAAATCAGCCAAAGAAGGATTAGGTCCATGCCTTTCAGGTGCTCACTCTGTCGCCCCAGTGATTCTTTGCTGCAGCAACTCCAGTATACGTGCCATACTCATTTCCTGTGATTACGCCATGTCCGCCAACCTTTGGTCTTAAGCAGAACTCATGTCGTGAATGGCCTCCTGATACGTTTTGGCCATAACAGTCATGCGCTGCTCCATTTAAGCGCTCCAATTTCTCTCATCCATATTCGCTGTTTCCCTTAAGTTGTAGGAGTTTTCACCTTGATTGCTCATACAGCTGTGGAGTAAACAAGAGCGAATTAGTCCTACATACCAAGAGAGTATGTAAAATATCTAAACGCGATAGATATTATAATACAAAGTAAATAACTTTATTCAAGTGTTTTATTCAAGTTTATCAATCCCTTCCCATCCTAAGATTGATCATTTATTCTCATTAATTCAACTTAAACCAATGTCCCTTACCAATGGTTTGTTCAACTTATATTTGACCTCGAAATACAAAAGCTCTACAAACTTAGGTTCTTTTCTAACCTATTGTTTCCCTAGATTCTAATCCCTATTCTCTAATACCAACTGAAACGACCCTCACTTGAAATAGGGTCGGGTCGCCCGGCCTAGACCATTACTAAGCCTGATGCTTGAACTAAGCCCAAATAACGGTCTAGCACGACTAATTCAACCTACGGAACAACATACTACCATATAGGACAATAAATGCGAAATTTAAATCAACACTAAAATTCATGAAACCGCCAAATTAGCGTAATAGGTATCCAACAGTCTGATCATCTCAATAAGTATCCAAATCAACCTTAAAACTTCCATAATGATTAAAAAATAGATAAGGAGGGTTCAACTCTACCCCAAGTAAAACTACCTAAGGTTACAACCCAATTTATTGTTCTGAAAATCAAACAAATATATATATATGTCGTGAAGTGTGGATGACCATGCATGTACACCAACATATTGTGTAGTTATGTACTTCCATTGGTTTGTGTATTGTCATGTTCTTTGTAACCATTTCAATGTACATGGGGTGTATGTTTTAGTCCCACATTGCTAAGGCACATTTGTCATCATACCAAATGGCCTATATAAAGGATACTAACTTCATTGTAAGAGCACACCAAGTTGAATGAAAACTTCTCATTCCAACTATCTCATTTCTTCTCTTCTCCTTTGTAGTAGTAGTTTGTAGTAGTAGAAGTTCTTAGTCTTCTATTTTCCTTCTCTAGTTCTTAGCAAGTTCCAACTCAATTTACAACACGTTATCAGCACGAGCTTGCTCTAGCATTAAGGAGATCTTGAAGTTCAAGAAGGCTTGTTAAGGAGAGAAAGCTAGGAAGGTATAACTTTTAAATAAGTTCAATTTACTTCTATATTATCATGGTTGCTTCCTTTTATCTATGCATACTTTATTCATATATTATGCATTATAGCGTCACCGATTGCGAAAGTATGCTCTGTAGTTGCGTCTCGTACGATCTTCTACATCAGAAATCAAAAGTCAATATGTGACATAACTAGTTTTCTCTTAAAACTACAAACGATTAGTTATTGTTCTATTCTTGATTTTATAATACAAATCATGCTATAAGTTTGAGTTGATAGTGGGTAAGCCTTGTCCCCTAAAGCTAAACATTGAAAGGGAGACGGGTTATCCCGTTCGAGAGGCATGGCATTAAGCGAGACTTTGTCTCGCCACCCAACCTGGAGGTTGTCCCACCAACTCATACGAATAGTACATTTGATTATTAATAAATCAAGTTGTGAACATATACTTAATCATATGTTATGTTTTTTTTTACATAAAAGAAAATAGAAAATTATTTTATATTTACTTTCAAAATATTAATCAATCATAGTTGAATTTGTTATCTTATTATAATTCTTGTCATGATAATTAAATATTACAAATTATGAATAAAGCTTGTATCCATGCGAGGTTGTATGTTGTACACAATCATTCACAAATTTCTCTTTAGAGATTTGAAAAGTGAATATTTCACTTTATATATATTTTCACCTTATGGAGTTATATATACATACCAAAAGGGTAATGCTCCAAAAAGCTCAAAATGAGCTTTGTGTCTCATGCTACAAAATTTAATCACTCAAATATTAATTATAATTCCACAATTTTAATTACCTCTATGTTGAGGCTATGTGGAAATATGACGATGAGACAATAAAAGGGTCACGTGGCCCGCCTCGATTTATTGCTGCAACAAATATCGAGTGCGCACGTCAATCCAATAAATATTAAGGATTGATTTCTTGTCTCATGGTAGCTGAGTAAAATAATGAGATATTATAAATATAATATCGCTCCCGTCCAATTAGTTGAGCTTCAAATTAAGAAGCATATGTTGCATATAATGATCATGATCGCAATAATAAATTTATGGACGTGGAAAAGGTGAAAATATCAGGTAAAGGTCGTATTGACAATTCCACCAAAAAAAAATTGGAATAAAAGTGGTGCACCACTACAAAGGGCAAATAATTATTGACAATGAGCGCTCATAATTGTGACATTTTTTTTAGTCATATATGAAAGGCTATTTTGCCTAAATATTGTCATATATATGCCCGAATATTTTTGTGACCTTTACCATGCCTTCAAAATCAAAGGCAAAATATTATGAATTTTATCATTGAAATATGACTCTTTTTCTGATTTGCCAAACATTATTTGTCCAGATGGATCAACAAATCATGTGTTCAAGTCATGAATCAAATAAGAGCGATATATGTCTTGCTGATTGTGCTACAACGCATACAATCCTTAAAAACAGAGAATATTTCTCCAATTTGAACTTAACTGAGGCTAATGTTCAAACAATATCTGGCATCTCCAATTTGATTAATGGCTCTGGAAGAGCAAATATTATGTTGCCCGGGGGAACAACAATTCATGTTGACAATGCCTTATACTCTGAAAAATCCAGAAGAAATTTACTGAGCTTTAAAGATATTCGACAAAATGGATATCACATTGAAACCGTGAACGAAAATAATAGAGAATTTCTCTATGTCACATTGGTTTCAAATGGGAAAAAAGAAGTGTTAGAAAAATTCCTAGCTTTATCATCTCTGGATTATATTTTACTCATATAAGGCATGTCAAAACGAATGTCGTCTTGAATAAGAAAATTAATGATCCAAAGACATTCATTTTATGGCATGACCGGCTTGGTCATCCAGGATCATCAATGATGCGAAGAATAATTAATAATTCGCATGGACATCCTTTAAGGAGTCACAAAATATTTTCAAATTTGGTGATTATAATTGTGCTAGATGTTCTCAAGGTAAATTGATAGTTAAACCATCCCCAAGTAAAATTGTTGTGGAATCCCAGCTTTTCTTAGAACGCATTCGGGAGACATATGTGGTCCTATTCATCCTCACTTGTGGACCATTCGGATATTTCATGGTTTTGATAGATGCATCAACTAGGTGGTCACATGTTTGTTTGCTTTCAACCCGCAATGTTGCATTTGCTAGACTTTTAGCACAAATAATTAAGTTAAGAGCACAATTTCCGACAACCCAATCAAGACCACCCGTCTTGATAATGCTTGGGGAATTTCAATCTCAAGCATTTAGAAATTATTGCATGTCTATAGGAATTACCATTGAACATTCTTGTTCCACATGTGCATACCTGAATGGTTTGGCGTAATCTCTTATCAAACGCATTCAATTAATTGCCGGACCTTTAATCATGAGAACTAAGTTATCAAATTCGGTTTGGGGACATGCGATCCTTCATGCGGCATCTATCATTCGTTATAGACCTACGCATACCATGAACATTCCCCATGCAACTCATTTTAGGTCAACAACCAAATATTTCACACTTGAGAATTTTTGGTTGTGCAGTGTATGTTCCTATACCACCTCCAAATAGAACTAAGATGGGCCCACAACGAAAACTTGGGATTTATGTTGGATTTAACTCATCGTCCATTATAAGATACCTTGAGCCCTTAACAGGGGATTTATTTACTGCACGTTTTGCTGATTGTCACTTTGATGAAGCAATTTTCCCACCATTAGGGGAGATAAGAAGCCAATTCAAAAGGAATGGCGCGAAATTGCTTGGAATGCATAAACTTTATCACATTATGATCCACGCACAAATCGGTGTGAACTTGAAGTTCAAAAGATCAGTCATTTGCAACAAATTGCAAATCAATTACTGATGCATTTAATGATGCAAAACAAGTGACAAAATCACATATTCCACCAGAATGTTCTGCAAGAATTGATGTCTCTCATGCAACAAAATGCACAAGAACCAACGAAACGCTTAAAGCGTGGAAGACCATTGGTTCAAAGGATACAATTCCTCGAAAGAGGAAAACGGGAGTAAAAATAAATACAAATCAAAATACTCCCGAGAAAGCACAAGAATCCTTTGATAAGGGTTTGTCGAACAAGTTGATTCGATGAGGAACAACTTCCTCTAGAAAAAGAGGAAAAAGATGAAAATAATGAGATCTCAATAAATTATTTAAACTCGGTAAGATTTGGGATCGAAATAAAATTGTTCTGATGATATATTTGCTTTCAATGTGTCCTTTGAAATATGTGAAAATAATGATGATCCGAACCACGATCAGTGGACGAATGTCGAAAAAGACCTGATTGGCAAAAATGACAAGATGCTATCCAAGCGAGAGCTAAACTCGTTAAGGAAACGAGAGGTTTTTGGACCAATTGTCCAAACGCCGATGGCGTAAAACCCATTGGATATAAATGGGTATTTGTAAGAAAGAGAAATCAAAAAATGAAGTTACAAGGTACAAAGCAAGACTTGTAGCTCAAGGTTTCTCACAAAGACCTGGCATCGATTATGAGGAAACATATTCTCCTCTTATAGATGCAATCAAATTTCGGTTCTTGATAAGCCTTGCGGTTTTGAAGGGCTTGATATGCATTTAATGGATGTCGTTACGAGATATCTGTCGTACGGATCCCTAGACATTAGTGAGATATATATGAAAATCCTGAAGGATTTATAATATCCGAAGAAATAAAATCAAAACCTCATAACATGCATTCTATAAAATTACAAAGGTCTTTGTACGGATTGAAACAATCCCGGACGAATGTGGTACAAACGCCTTAGTGATTATTTACTTGAAAGAAGGATATGTAAATAATCCGCTTTGCCCATGTGTCTTCATTAAAAGATCATCAACAGGATTTGTGATTATTCTTTGTATATGTTGATGATTTAAATATAGTGGGAAACCACGACGACATCGTTAGAACATCGAATACTTGAAAAAGGAATTCGAGATGAAAGAACTTGGAAAAACAAGACTTTGTCTTGGTTTGCAAATTGAACATTTTTCAAGTGGAGTACTTGTCCATCAATCAAATTATATTGAAAAAATATTAAAAAGATTTTATATGGACAAGGCGCATCCATTGAGCTCTCCAATGGTTGTCGGATCACTTGAAGTGGATAAGGATCCATTTCGACCTCATGAAAGTGATGAAGAGCTACTTGGTCCGGAGGTACCATATTTAAGTGCAATTGGTGCACTTATGTATCTTGCAAATTGTACAAGACCCGACATTGCTTTTTTGCTTTGTCAACCTACTTGCAAGATACTGACTCATCACCAACTCGAAGACATTGGAATGGTGTTAAACATATTTTCCGATATCTTCGAGGAACAAGTGACATGGGTTTATTCTACTCGAGAGGGTAAAATTGGATCTACAAGGTTATCTTTGATCTTTGGATTTTTATCTCGATCCCCACAAGGCCCGTTCTCAAACGGGATATGTATTCACATGTGGTAATATCTTTGTATCATGGAAGTCATAAAGCAAACTATGGTTGCTACTTCTTCCAACCATTCAAGTACTTGCAATTCATGAAGCAAGTCGTGAATGTGTATGGTTGAGAAATATGATTGAACATATTCAAGAATCATGTGGATTGCCTTCAATAAAAGATTCTCCAACCATATTATATGAAGATAACGCAAACATGTATTGCACAATTAAGTGAAGGATTCATAAAAGGGGACAGAACAAAACATATTTCACCAAAATTCTTTTATGCGCATGAGCTTCGAAGAATGGTAAAATTGATGTCAAGCAAATCCGATCGAGTGATAATCTTGCTGATCTATTTACAAAAGCCTTACCAACTACGACATTTAAAAGGCTTACATATGGTATTGGCTTGCGTAAACTTAAAGACATTGCAAGCAAAGAAAGCTGAACAAGTTTCACCCATGTTCACATGAGGGGAGTTATTGATTAGTGTATTGCACTCTTTTTCCCTTAGCTATGGGTTTATCCCATTGGGTTTTCCTAGCAAGGTTTTTAATGAGGCAATCTTAACAATATTATACCCGTCTTAATATTTATGAGAATAGTGTACTCTTTTTCTTTTACTATATTTTTCCCACAGGGTTTTTCTTAGTAGAAGTTTTAACGAGGCACAATCTCTAAGCAAGTGTCATCCAAGGGGAGTGTTGTGAAGTGTGGATGACCATGCATGTACACCAACATATTGTGTAGTTATGTACTTCCATTGGTTTGTGTATTGTCATGTTCTTTGTAACCATTTCAATGTACATGGGGTGTATGTTTTAGTCCCACATTGCTAAGGCACATTTGTCATCATACCAAATGGCCTATATAAAGGATACTAACTTCATTGTAAGAGCACACCAAGTTGAATGAAAACTTCTCATTCTAACTATCTCATTTCTTCTCTTCTCATTTGTAGTAGTAGTTTGTAGTAGTAGAAGTTCTTAGTCTTCTATTTTCCTTCTCTAGTTCTTAGCAAGTTCCAACTCAATTTACAACAATATATATATATATAAAATAATCATGCAAGATTTTCACAAAGCAAGGAGACTTCAAGCAATGGCCTTACCTTTGCGAAGATCGTTTCCACTAGTAGAAGGACCTGTATTGTAAGTGAGGTGAGCTAAAGAACCAACAGAGCCCAATAAGAGGAGAACTACGCTCAAATATTGAACATGCAAGTAATACTTATAAATCAAAATAAAACTAGCATGCATTTAAAATCAGGACACATTGAAATATGTAGCATGGCATCAATTTCATATAGAGTAAGCATGTCATAATCATAGAGCAACTTTAACAGATATATGGAGTATCAAGGATTTTAAAAAACATAAGAAATTCAACTTTTGCATGCAAAGGGGTTCCAAGAGATATACATAGAATGTAATAGATATAAATGCAACTTCGTGGTCACATTTGTCATTACCTTCCCTTGTAGACCAATCATCATAATATAGTAAATATGCGTGGGTGACTTGATTCCACCGTGTGTCCACGACTCCTCAAGAGGCCCGGGTGACTTGGTTCCATCGTGCATCCACGACTTCCAAAGAGACCCTTGCAGAAATGGGTGACTTGGTTTCATCGTATTACTACGGCTCCCTAAGAGGCCTTTAAACATGTAAGGTGGCTTGGTTCCACCATATGAGTATGGCTCCCCGAGAGGCTTTACATTGTCATAGCCCAAATCTCTAACCCCCGTTTTAATTCCTTAATCAGGATCACCGACCCTTGACGTGGGACCTACACCGTGATACGTGCACCGACCGAGGCATGTGGTCGAGGTATATTGTATTTTTGTATTGATGTATGTCTAGTGTTATGTATTATGTAGACTTACTAAGTCGGTTTGTACAGTTGTAGGTGTCGAGACAAGAGCGGGGATGCGCCTCGAGTAACGTGTGAGCCGGGGAACCGGGTAAATAGCATTTTGGTAAGTCTTATTTTATACTAATATGAAATAAGGAATTACTTATAAGCCTATGGTTGTGTTTGTTAATGTAAATCAAATTAAAGGCCTATAATTGAGTAAATTAAATGGAAAGCATAGGATTGGTCTAGAGATACACATTGGAACATTTAGGAACTAGGTGAGTAATGAAATGGTGTCACTTGAGGTTGAGTTTGTGGGATATATGGCAAGAGGTGGACCATTAGATATTCCTCAAGATACATAAATCCATGGAGATCAAGGGCTAGGAAGGAACATCACCTTAATATATAACATTAGTGATCAAACAACATGCAAACCAAATCACTCATTCATTTTTGCTAGAGAAGAAGAAGGAATTGCTGGAGAGGAGTGAACCATTAAGTTGTTAAAGGAATCCATGGGAGTTGGTGAGAAATTCTCAAGCTATGGTGCTACATCAACTAGGTACACATATTTTTAGTTGAAATTAGAACAAGTTCTGGTTTTAGGCTAATTTCAGATGGTAGATGATCGAGTATTTGTAATTGATTTATATATTTGGATTCCTCATTTCAAACTGATAATCCAGCTATATTGAAGTTCTTAATTTGATTTTGAAATCATAAAGATATAAATTTCTGAAGTTGCAACACCAAAACTATAATTCTGCATGTTCTATTAGGAATTAACCTGGGTAATTTGGTCATAATCTACACATTTTAGATCCAAATTTATCCAAACTAGTGGCATTTGAAGATTTAGGAAGATTGATTTAAAGTCTATTGAACCAATTTGAATACACAATAAACACCACTAAATTGAGCTTAAACCAACTATATCTGAACTAATGAGACACCAAACTCAAGAACCTAGGAAAAGGGTACGGGAGAGCGAATACAAGATTTGGAGTATCGGGAGGCCTGTAAATCTAGGACTTTACTTTGTTGTTGTGAGTATACCCAGTGGCAAATTTACTTAGCATTTCATTTCTATTAATTGTTGTTCTTGCATAGTCCTTTTGACTATTTTGCCTTTGTATTCTTATATCATGTGTTCTTTGTGTCTATGCTCACTTGATGAGTCTAGTTTGCATGATATCCATTCATTTGATTTGACTCATTGATTCTATCCCATGCTATGTATATTTTTGTTGTTTTAAATGTGAATTTAATGATAAATAACATGCTATTAGGCTAGTGAATATCTTATAAATGTTTAAGATGACTTGTATTCCTTATTTGTTTAGGTCTTTAGATGTGCCTATGCCTTGACAATTCATACTTAGTATTTCTTGAAATTTTAAAAATAGTTTTCGTATTTAGGTCCCGTACTCGATCGAGGTATGCGCGACTCACGGGGTTAGAGTCATTGGGGATATCGGTACCTGTTACCTGACACTGTATGACACTCGGGGTTAGAGTCCCTGAGGTGGTCTACACACCAGGGTTAGAGTCCCTGGTAACACTTATGTTAGATTCCCTTGTGCTATATGATTATTGAGTCGGAATGACATGTTTCTCTGCCGACTGGACCTAAATCACCACTACTTAGCTTAATGTCAGTATCACTTGTTTAACTCTGGTATTTACTCGCATATGGTTTATTTTCTAGTTTTCTCATTTATATGCTTTTAAATACCATTTGAATATTTGGAAATGCAAAATAAACTTGTCATCGGGGATTACCGTTTTATTCTTATACTCACCGTCTTTTTTTATGACGGTGGGTGCAGAGCCGTCTACCAGTAGGCCGTGCAAGGAGAAGATCGGCGACCATCCCTGAGCCCGCGACGCGTCACTGCATCGATTGTAGGTCTTCTTTTGGTATTTTGATTCTATATGTTATATATATCTTTCAGATACTATTTGGGGTTGTATATTGGGTTGAGCGTTAGTTCCCCGACTTGCCTTAGACTATTTTACTATTTCACTGCATTTTGAGGACTTTATATATGTGATGTCATTTCCTAGTTTTCCACACTTAGGATTTTATAAATGGCTTCCGAATAAGTTACTAATTGCTTCCGCATAATCAATAAGACTTCCGTTAAATAATTTATTTAATAAAAAGTTTTAATTAACTCTAGATTTTATAAACTGGTAGGACTAGTGTATTACTTATCCTGAATATGAGAAAAGAGGCGTTTAGGTTGTAAAGGCTGACTAATACGTAGTTGAGTCCTGTGTGGATAGGATTATGGCTTAATTACGGGATTAGACCAGGTGGTGTCCTAGATTAGGAGAGGGGCCAGCACACTTGGTATCAGAGCATAGGTATTAGAAACTCAGGGATAAATAATAAAACACGAACTCGTATAAAACAAAAACCTTAGAAGTGGAAACCAGATGATCCTTGACTAGGAACTATTTTGTTAGGAGTTGAGTGAAGGTGAGATGGGGATTTCTTATATGTACGTGTTAGTTTCTATATGTATATATATGCGTTATGCCACATTGTTGCTGATTCGCGTTCGCTATCCACTTGAAGACACTGATGGCGAATTCACGCGAGGCCGGAGACACCGGAGCTAGCGACGTCAGCCTCCCACCGTATCAGTTGACAATCTTTAGAGGATGTCTGACCGGACTACCGCTCAAGAGCGACAGATCTCCGATTTCATCGCTTACATGTCGGCGCAGATGACTGCACTGGTTTCGACCGCCTCCGTCACCACAGCTACTACTACAGCACCCTCGACCACGAGACTCAACACTACGAGAGTTCGGCTTGCATCTAATGAAGAGATGGAGATTCTAGGTAGCGTTGTACGTAGTAACGGAGAGTTAGGGACCCAGACTAGAGGAGATACCGGTTGTTCAAGACTTCCCAGCTGTTTTCCTAAAGGATTTACCTGGATTACCGCCACCACGATAGCTAGACTTCATCATCTACCTAGTAGCGGGTACCGAGATGATCGCGATACCGCCGTACCACATGGCTCCGAGGGAGTTAGAGGAGTTTAGGACTCAGCTTACATATTTGGGGGAGAAGGGGCTCATCACACCTTCGATGACATCGTGGGGAGCGCCAGTTCTATTTGTGAAGAAGAAGGATGGCAGTCTGAGACTATGCATCGACTACGGCAATTGAATAGAGTGACAGTCAGAAACAAGTACCCACTTCCGCGGATAGACGATTATTTGATCAACTGAGAGGAGCATAGTTTTTCTCCAATATAGACTTGAGATCGGGGTATCACTAGCTTAGGACCAGGGATGAGGATAGGTCCAAGACATCATTCAGCACCAGTTACGGACACTACCAGTTCACGGTCATGCTATTCGGGCTGACCAATGCCCCCGCCGTATTCATGGATTTGATGCACCGGGTACTTAGGCCATATCTCACCCACTTCGTTATTGTCTTCATCGACGACATCTTGATATACTCGAGGACATGTGAGGATCACGAGCAGCACTTCAGAGAGACGTTGCAGACATTGAGGGAACACCGACTTTTCGCTATGTTCAGCAAGTGTGAATTCTGGCTTGCAAATGTCAAGTTCTTGGGGACACATTGTTGGAGCAGCAGGGATTGCAGTAGATCTGACCAAGATTCAGACGATCATGAATTGGCCAACACGAACATCAGTGCCGAAGATCAGGAGCTTTATAGGGTTAGCAGGACACTACCGTAGATTCGTGAAGGATTTCTCGAAGATCGCTTCACCGATAACGAGGCTAACACAGAAGGATGTTGCTTTTGAGTGGACTGAGAAGTGTGAGGCTGCATTTACTCACTTGAGGAGGTCATTAACTACCGCGCCAATGTTAGTACTGCCAGAGGCTGGACAAAGATTTCTAGTGTACACAGATGCTTCTCATACTGGTCTAGGTTGTGTGTTGATGCAGGGTAGCCGTGTCATGGCATACGCATCGAGACAGTTAAAGATACATGAGAAGGACTACCCCACGCACGATCTAGAGATGGCAACAGTTGTATTTGCGTTGAAGACTTGGAGACACCTTCTGTATGGAGAGAGATTCACACTCTTCACTGATCACAAGAGTCTGAAATATCTCTTCACACAGAAAGCGTTGAACATGAGACATCGCAGATGGTTGGAGTTCTTGAGGACTATGACTTTTCCTTGGAGTATCATCCAGGAAAAGTGAACGTAGTCGCAGATGCGCTAAGTAGGAGACCGACTAGAGATGCCGCGGTGGTCAGATGTCACACAATGCATGAGTACGGATTACTTGAGGCAGCGACAACATCATGTCAGACAGAGGTTCCTACCGATACTCAGGTGATGATTTGCGCACAGATGAGACTACATACCGTGTCTGCACAGCGAGTGTCAGAGGGTCAGAGGACCGACCGGTTGTACTCGAGATTTAGCGAGTTAGCGCAGAGTGTACAGATTCGGCAGAGACGACAGATCAGTGTCTGAGATATCGGGGCAGGTTGTGCATACCAGAGGTGCCAGAGCTGAAAGATGAGATCCTTTAGGAGTCGCACCGTTCCAGATTTACCATACATCCAGGCAAGACTAAGATGTACCACGACATAAGGAGACATTTCTGGTGGTCTGGGATGAAGGCATACGTGTCTATATTCATCAGGAACTGTGCTATCTGTCAGCAAGTGAAGTCCGAGCATCGCAAACCCGGGGATTACTACAGTCGCTTCCCATTCCTCAATGGAAGTGGGAAGACATCTCTATGGATTTTGTCAGAGGACTGCCAAGGACCGCGAGGAGACATGACTCGATCTGGGTGACAGTTGACAGATTGACAAAGTCTGCTCATTTCCTGCCAGCGGCGTCGCATTACACGTTCGATCAGCTGAGTGTACTATTCGAGAGAGAGATTATCAGGCTATATGGGGTACCATTGACGATCACGTCATACCGAGATACTACATATACATCCAGGATGTGGCGGAGTGTGTAAGAGCAGTACAGTACACGCATATAGTTCAGTACGGCTTTCCACCCTCAAATCGACGGGTAGACTGAAAGATTGATTCAGGTCCTCGAGGATATGTTACGGGCATGCGTGTTGGAGTTTGGCGGATCTTGGGCGAAGTACCTACTGTTGTGTAAGTTCGCTTACAACAACAGTTATCAGGCTAGCATTGAGATGGCGCCATTTGAGGCTTTGTATGGCATAAGGTGTCGCTCGCCATCCTGTTGGGCTGAGCCAGAGAACCGAGAGATAATGGGGTCTGAGATTGTTGTTGACCACATGGAAAAGGTCATACTGATCCGTCAGAGACTCAGAGGAGCACAGGAGAGACAAAAGAGATATGCAGATAAGTATCGCGGTGATCTCACGTATTCTGAGGGAGCCTTTGTCTATTTGAAGGTTTCCCCTCGGAAGGATCTTCAGAGATTTGGGGTGAAAGGCAAGCTTCCACCAAAGTGCATCAGACCTTTCATGATTAAGAAACAGGTTGGGAAAGTGGCATACGAGCTTGAACTGCCTCCACAGATGTCAGGGGTCCATCCAATGTTCCACATTTTTATACTTCGACTAGCCGAGTCGAAGGCAGGCGTGCGATCGACAGTTGACTTGAGTCAGATCGACCTGAGCGAGGATATCTCTTACGAGGAGCAGCCCATTCAGATCCAAGATCGGAAGGTACAGCAGTTGAGGAGTAAGTGCATCCCGAAGGTACTCGTCAAGTGGCAGTTCCACGATGACACGGAACTCACTTGGGAGCGGGAGGACTACATGCGAGATAGATTCCCGTACATGTTCGAGTCGAGTACAACCGTAACTTAAACTTAATTTCGAGGACAAAATTTTCATTTTGTTGGGAATATTAGTCACGGCTCAAATCTTTAACCCCCGTTTTAATTCCTTAATCAGGATCACCGACCCTTGACGTGGGACCTACAGCGTGATACGTGCATCGACTGAGGCACGTTGCCGAGGTATATTGTATTTTTGTATTGATGTATGCCTCGTGTTATGTATTTTGTAGACTTACTAAGTCGGTTTGTACAGTTGTAGGCGTCGAGACAAGAGCAGGGACGCGCCTCGAGTAGCGTGCGAGCAGGGGAACTAGGTAGTTAGCATTTTGGTAAGTCTTATTTTATACTAATATGAAATAAGGAATTACTTATAAGCCTATGGTTGTGTTTGTTAATGTAAATCAAATTAAAGGCCTATAATTGAGTAAATTAAATGGAAAGCATAGGATTGGTCTAGAGATACATATTGGCACATTTAGGAACTAGGTGAGTAATGAAATGGTGTCACTTGAGGTTGAGTTTGTGGGATATATGGCAAGAGGTGGACCATTAGATATTCCTCAAGATACATAAATCCATGGAGATCAAGGGCTAGGAAGGAACATCACCTTAATATATAACATTAGTGATCAAACAACATGCAAACCAAATCACTCATTCATTTTTGCTAGAAAAGATGAAGGAATTGCTGGAGAGGAGTGAATCATCAAGGTGTTGAAGGAATCCATGGGAGTTGGTGAGAAATTCTCAAGCTAGGGTGCTTCATCAACTAGGTACACATCTTTTTAGTTGAAATTAGAACAAGTTCTGGTTTTAGGCTAATTTCAGATGGTAGATGACTGAGTATTTGAAATTGATTTATATATTTAGATTCCTCATTTCAAGCTGATAATCCAGCTATATTGAAGTTCTTAATTTGGTTTTGAAATCATAAAGATATGAATTTTTGAAGTTGCAACACCAAAACTATAATTCTGCATGTTGTATTAGGAATCAACCTGGGTAATTTGGTCAAAATCTGTTCATTTTAGATCCAAAGTGATCCAAACCAGTGGCATTTGAAAGCTTATTTAAAGTGGAATACTTTTTCTCAACTGAAGGTATTTTGATTCAAATGTTTTTATGTCCAAACATGCTATAAAATTAGGTGCTGGAGTTAAAAACGAAAGTTTTGAAACTAAACTGGTTAAGGGTATAACTCTCTAACTACTTGTTCAAATGAGCTTATCTTTTATTATGTTGTATTTAGGTATATTTTCTGCCTTGTGACCAAACATCACATTTTAAAGAACTATAGATTTGGAGAAATAGATTTTTCTAAGTCCGCTGGTCGGATTAATTCCAATTAGACTTATGTTTAGTAAAATCATGACATCTATTTTATTTTAAATCAGAATTTTGCATACTAAACCTTTCTAGAAAGCTAAGAGAGAGACCAACAATAATTGTACTAATGGTGGATTTCGATATTTGGACCATTTAATGCCTAAAAGTGCATTAAATTGTAGGAGTGAAATTGAAACTTAATTTAGTCTTTAGGGGCTGATTTAGGAAGATTGATTTAAAGTATATTGAACCAATTTGAATACACAATAAACACCACTAAATTGAGCTTAAACCCACTATATTTGAACTAACGAGACACGAAACTCACGAAACTAGGAAAAAGGTACGGGAGAGCGAATACAAGATTTGGAGTATCAGGAGGCCAGTAAAGCTAGGACTTTACTTTGTTGTTGTGAGAATACCCAATGACAACTTTACTTGGCATTTCATTTCTATTAATTGTTGTCCTTGCATAGTCCTTTTGACTATTTTGCCTTTGTATTCTTATATCATGTGTTCTTTCTGTCTATGCTCACTTGATGAGTCTAGTTTGCATGATATCCATTCATTTGATTTGATTCATTGATTCTATCCCATGCTATGTCTATTCTTGTTGTTTTAAATTTGAATTGAATGATAAATAACATGCTATTAGGCTAGTGAATATCTTATAAATGTTTAAGAGGAGTTGTATTCCTTATTTGTTTAGGTGTGTAGATGTACCTATGCCTTAACAATCCATACTTGGTATTTCTTGAAATTTAAAAATTAGTTTTTGCATTTACTCGATTGAGGTGTGCGCGACTCACGAGGTTAGAGTCCCTGGGGATGTTGGCACATGTTACCTGACACTGTTTGACATTCGGGTTAGAGTCCCTGAGGTGGTCTACACACCGGGGTTAGAGTCCATTGTGCTATATGATTATTGAGTAGGAATGACATGTTTCACTGCCGATCGGACCTAAATCACCACTACTTAGCCTAGTGTCAGTATCACTTGTTTAACTCTGGGATTTACTCGCATATGGTTTATTTTCCAGTTTTCCCATTTATATGCTTTTAAATACCATTCGAATATTTGGAAATGCAAATTAAACTTGTCATCGGGGATTACTGTTTATTCTTGTACTCATCGTCCTTTTTATGATGGTGGATGCAGAGCCGTCTACCACAGGTCGGTCATGGAGAAGATCGACGACTATCCCTGAGCCCTCTGCGCGTCACTGCATCGATTGTAGGTATTCTTTTGGTATTTTGATTGTATATGTTATATATGTCTTTCAGATACTATCTGAGGTTGTATATTGGGTTGAGCGTTAGTTCCCCGACTTGCCTAATACTATTTTACTGTTTCACTGCATTTTGAAGACTTTATATATGTGATGTCATTTCCTGATTTTCCACACTTAGGATTTTATAAATGGCTTCCACATAATTTACTAATTGCTTCCGCGTAATCAATAAGACTTCTGTTTAATAATTAGTTTAATAAATTTTTTTAATTAACTTTAAATTTATAAACTGGTAGGACTAATGTATTACTTATCCTCAATACGAGAAAAGAGGCATTTAGGTTGTAAAGGCTGACTAATACGTAGTTGAGACCTGCGGTGTCTTAGAATAGGAGATGGGTCGTCACATACATGAAGTCAACCAAGGTAGTTAACGACCCCATCCCAAGTCATTTTTGTTAAAATCATGAATTCCTAATTATACTAATAGCATGCCATATTTCATAAATGAGCGGAGCTCCCCACTTACCTCGACTCACAGCGACGCTATAACAACTCTGTTACGCCCAAGTGTCCGATGTGAACCTTCACGCGATGCTATACAACCATAATACATTACATCAATAAATAATTTAATTTAATTTAATTAAATATTTCATTAATTGGTCATTGGGATTCACTAGTGTGGGTCCTGCGGGTCCCCCGTCGCTCGATGCGAGGGTCGAGGGGTGGGGCCCGATCGGTCTCCCTCGGAGACGTGATTAGCCCTATCTAGGGTGGACCAGGGGTCATTTGACCCCTGGTCATGCTGGGCAGAACGTTACCATTCGTTGAACGCTGGTGCGGGGGAGGAACTCCCCCCTCCGCCGCTAACCGAGGGCGCTCCAACGCGAGGAGGTTGGCCACTCCGGCCAACCCCATGGAGGAGCAAGAATGGGGGGCGGCAGTGAGCCGCCCCCTCCTTCGATTTCTTTATTTTTTTTTTTTTTATTTTTTTTTGGGCCTCCATTGTGGGTAGAGGTGGTGATAGCGGCGATGTCACAGCCGCCTTTCTCCGGCCATGTCAGCGACTCGCCGCCATTCTGCGGCGGCGACACCACCCCCTCTTCCCCCTCCTCTTTGTGTACCCCCCTCTCCAAAATTTCAAATAACAAGAACTTGAGTATATTAGAGATTACCTATTTTTGAGATATGTGTAGTTGTCGTCTTCTCCTCCACCTTCTCCTCAACTCTGGGGTTTTGAACACAAAAAATGGGTTAGGATTTGAAAATCAATTTATATTAAGGCTACATTGGTTTAAGGTTTGTGAATTTACTAATTTGCCCTTATGGCATGTTTATTTAATTTTGGGTCATCACAACGGTAGTCAACAATCTCTTCAACTGAACAAATGTCTCCTCGTACTCCTAAGACCAATCAAATCTAATGTCCTTCTCCAGGTAATCAATGAAGCGATTTTGAGAAATCATTCACGAACCTACGATAATATCCTGCTAAGCCCAAAAAACTCCTGATCTCAATAACTGACATCGGTCTTGCCAATCCATAATAGCTTGACTCTTGGCCGGATCTACAATAATACTTCTGCTCCAACAATATGTCCTAAAAACTTAACCTCTGACAGCTAAAATTCACTTTTGGTGAACTTGGCGTAGAGTCTATGCTACTTCAAAGTTTGCAACATCTCTATGAGGTGTTGCTCATGATCGTCTCAATTCCTCGAATATATCAATATATCATCGATGAAAACTATCACGAAGTGGTCGAGAAATGTTCTCATCACCCGATGGATCAAATCCATAAACATGGCAGAAGCATTAATCAAACCAAACGGCATGACTGTAAATTGATAGTATCCATATATCATGCTGAATGCTGTCTTGGACCTATCCTCATCCCTGATCCTAAACTGATGATACCTTGATCTCAAGTTTATCTTGGAGAAAAACTAATCTCCACTCAACTGATCAAATAAGTCATCAATCCATAGTAATGGATATTTGTTCCTGACTGTGACATTGTTTAACTGTTTGTAGTCGATACAATAGTCTTAAAGTACCGTCCTTCTTCTTCACAAATAGGACATGTGCTCTCTAAAGCGACATAGAAGGTGTAATAAATCCCTTCTATCCCAAATACTGTAATTGACTTCTTAACTCCTCCAACTTTCTCGGAGCAATGCGATATGGTGGTATAGAAATAGATCTAGTGTCTGGTACCAACTCAATAATAAAGTCTATCTTTCTCAATAGTGGTAAACCAGGTAAGTCCTCCGGAAACACGTCAAGAAACTCGCATACAATCGGAGTCTCCTCAAGTATAGGTCCCTAACTCTCTGCTATTGTGTATAATGATACTAGAGTCTCCATCACTCCACTAGTCGCAAGTCGACCTCTAGTGCCCTCGGCTCTCGGTGTACTACCATTATATGTGAATATCGTACGCCCTGGGATCTCAAATATTATTGTCTTACTGAAACAGTTGATATGAGTGTGATACGCTGCTAACCAATCCATCCCTAACAATGTGTCGAAGTCTAAGAACTGGAGAACCCCGAAGTCTGCAGGTAACTTTAACCTACCCATCTCTACTGGACATCCTATCTTCGACTGCGGTACTCAAAATCAAATGTACGCTAACTCTAACCGATGTCAACCCTAAAATGCCTATCATGCGACTAGAAATTAAAGATATTGTAGACCATGAATCAAACAAAACATATCAATCTTTACCATAAATGGAAACCATACCCTCGATGAGTCCTCATGTGGCGTCGGCATTTGGCTGTGCTACCATGTGTACTCCCTCACGACTTTGCTGTTGGAATACTACTGCCTGTTGCGGATAATCTCTCACTATATGTCTAACCTGACCACAACTATAACAAGTGATCAGCCTATGCTGACTATAAGCTTGATCATGGGCTTGTCTCTGTAACTGTCTCTGTCGAGAGATATCGACCTCTTCCTCTGCATTTGCCTCGACCTCTAGCACCCTAATCTTGCTGACGGGTGCTGGAAGAGCTAGCAAAGAAGTAGGAGCTGGCAATACATGTCTGACTGGTGGTGGTAAGGGAGGTCTACTAACTACACTCTGCAATAGAGTAGGAGATGATACATAAGGTACAATTGATGTGAATGTCTCTGATCCCTGATAACATCTCTCCCATTTCCTCTGTCCATTGCCCATCTGTCTCCTCCTCTCAAACTCTATAGCCTAATCTGTTGATAATGCTGGTCCCAACGATGACCCATCAGCAATTATACTCGGGTAGTAAGTCCCGTGAGAAAGTGCACGCTCGTAGATCTCTCCCAAAGTCCTAGCACCTGAATTAACCACATAAAACCTTATATCTGGCCTCTGTCCATCTCTAAAATGGTACACATCCTCAAATTCATCTCTTATTAAATCCCCAGCAAACTACCTCGGATAACCATATCGGTTTATGTAGCTCATCACCGACTCATAAGTTCCCTGTCTCAGATTCATAAACGCCTTCTTCAACCTCTTCATTACTGCAGGTGGGAAAAAATGCTAGTGGAATTTCTTCTTGTAGGCTTCCCAAGACTCAAAGTCTCCATTAGAAGCTATCGTCGTACGCCACCAAACATCCGTGTCTCTCTATAACGTATACGATGTAATCTCAGTTTGAAGTCTTTCCTTGATCCTCAAGACTCTATGCAACTTTTCTTGAGATAACACCCAATTCTTTATCTTCTCAAAGTCTCACTGACAATCAAAGTACACCAGCTTCAGTTTGATGAAATCATTTACTAACTATACCTCTGTTGTCGAGCTAAAGGATGTAGGTGTGAAAGACGGTGTATAAACTATCTCTATGGCTGGTGCTGTCACTACTGGTATAGTCTTTACTACTGGAGCGGTTACCATCGGTAATGTGGGATCAATAATAGTAGTAGGGGCCGGTGTATGTAATGGTGGAGCAAAATGTACTGTCATCATGGAAATTAAATCCACCAACTGCTGTCCCTCAACAGCTACTCGGTCAGATAGCCTATGAAAATCATCAGCAGATGGAATAGGAGGCTGGCTGCCACTAGCACCTGCATCATTGCTATCACGTGAATCAGCTATCAGTGTTTGGAAGTTGATAGCAAACGTGATTCAGCTACTACGTAGATAACACAAATATATATATATATATATATATATATATATATATATAAACTAACTAATGGTTTCTAAGCAAGGATCATCTGGTTTCCATGACTAAAATCTATGTTTTATGGTTTAAATTTTATTTATGCCTTATTAGGAAAGTTGGCCTTTGCTACCAACTGTAGCTTTGGTATCACATTGTAGAATAACTACATTCCACTGCATAAGCTCTATAAACTTAAGCTCTGATACCACCTGTAATGACCCTTCTTAAAATTAGGGCACCGCTCAGCCTAATCCCGTCATTAAGCCTTAATCACACCATGTAGAACTTAACAAGGAATTAGTTAGCCTTTCCAAGATGTTTCTGCTTACAATTTAACTATACAAATAAGTGTTTTCTTATCTTATCTCAATTTATAAATAAGAGTTAATTAAAAGTTTAAGAACTTAATGTTTATTTAGCGGAAGTCTAAACAATTTAGTGGAAGCTTTTAACATGAAACCTAAGAATTGTGGAAAACCAGGGAATAAAGATCACATGTATATATATACAACAAACAACAATAATATATCTACATGTATCTGGTCAGGGTACTAATTCTCAACCCATAGTATATACAACCCCAAAAGTATATGAGTGACATGTAAAAGTCATACAATAAATTAGTAAACCTACAAAATCCTGTGTAGCAGTACTCCACTGGCTTAGAGGTAGTTGTCTATCTTCTATTTGGATGCTCTGCTACTCGATGGATCTGCACCCACCGTCATAAAAGGGAGGTGAGTACATAAAAGTAGAAAGTAACATTGAGAGACATTTGTTCACATTTTTAAATACACAAGAAGTATCTGAAAGCATAAGAATAGAAACTATGCTGAAAAGAAATCATGCTATAAGATACTCCAGTTAAGCAATATGAAATGGATACTCGGCTAAGTAATAATGATCTAGGGTCGGTTGACCGGAAGTCCTATCACTAATGCTTTTCTCCACTATATAAGGATGGAGTTGAGCTCTACATCTCTGTGAAGGTCAAAGCTAAGCTCTACGCCTTTATAACATCCCAAGTGCCAATCACCTGCGATGTATACTTGCCAACGACCCCAGATCCCATACCCCATGATGTCACCCAAGTTAGTGGAGAGATCCCGATCATCTCGGAAGTCTAGTGACTCCCATGTATCGCAACACCTCTATCATATCATGGTTTTAGATATAAGAACTACTTTCGTATTTCAAAAAATAACATGGTTTGAGAATCGAATAAAGCAATTCCATATCTAATGCACAATGGAAAATAGATTGACAACATTATGTAACACCAACCTAATAGCATGCTATTTTATTTGACCACACGTATTAACAATAAAAAATGATATAGCACATGATTTGAAGTCAATGAAACTATTTAACCAACAATCTATACCATGATAACAAACTCATGAAATAAGAGAGGAAACAAGTCATGGTATGTAGTGTACAATAGGCAAATCAGTCCAAATGACTAGAATTGAATAATAAAACAGAAATGGAATGTAAATAAATATTTCAATCAGTTTTCTTACAATCCACATAAATTTCCTAGCTATTTCGGCCTCTCGACAGCATAAAACTCGTATCCGAACCCCCAAAACTCTTCCCTAGGTTCCTAATATAATTTAACATATTTTTGAGTGTGTTTAGCCTTTGTTAGGATATTGGACTTATTTATAATGTTTAAATTATAATTAGAAAATTGTAGATTTTATGCTGTTAGAGCACCTAGCGCTCTGGATAGCATGATGAGCATACTAATGACCCTTCTTAGCAACTACATCAGCGTACACTTAATTTATAATCATTAAACCATTAAAATATGTATGCATTTTTTATAAAGCTCAAGAACACACCTAACACTTTGATTGATCCTAACTTGGTCAATTTAACTCCGAATTTCAAACTTCTTTATAGCAAATTTAATGATATTTCGTAAGGAATCCAAATATGTAACCTAATTTTGAAAATCACTTCATTTACCCTCTAAAATCACACAAAACCGAAATTGAAAGTACACCTCTAATTTTCCAAAACTTTGTGTAGAGTAGTTTATTTAGCTAGTTGATGAACACCTAGCTTAGCTTGATCACTTCTTCACAAACCCATTGATTTCTCCTTATTCCTTGCTGATCTTCTTCTCCAGCAAGTTTCTTTAACTTCTAAGCTTTGAAAATGAAATGGTTTGGTTACATGAGTTGATCCATTCAATCTTATATATATTAAGATAAGATTGTTTTATAACATTTGATCTTAATATACATATGTATCTCGAGACTAATCTAATGGCCTATTTCTTGCTACAATTCCCATTAACTCTCCACTAACTATCTATAAGTAACACCAATGTCAAACTCAATTGGTCTATTAATGTGTCAATACGTATCTAGAGAATTATCGCATGGCTATTATTTTAAAATGGTTAGGTTACGTCTAATACAAAATTAATCATAGCCACATTAATACTACTATTTAAACTACACTAAGCCTAAATAAACTTACCATATCACTTTCTACTCTAGTCCTACGTCTGCACGCATCTCAAGGTACATCTCCACTTACGTTTCGACACCTAAACATCGATAGGAGTGACTTAGTAGTCTACGCATATACAATACACTAGGCATACATCACAACAAAATCTAACATATATATACCTCGGCCATCATGCCTCGGTCAATACACGTATGTCGATGCGCGTCTTACATCACGGGTCATTGATCCTGATTAAGATATTAAACTTGAATTAGAAATTCGGGCCATGATAAAGCCCTTCGTCGCCTTGAGCTCCTCCAATTGCAAATAAATGGAAGCTAGCTGATCCAGGTATTTTCAAGCTTAATGTTCATACGTCGGTTAAGTAGATCTAGGCTTTCATCGGTGTCGGAGGCGTCATCCTTGATTATGAGTGTTGTGCATGGGAGGCATTTGCAATGCGACTTGAAGGGAAAGTCTTGCTCGAGGCGACTGAGTATTGGTGGTTTGTAAGGGACTAGTCTTTGAGAACGAGATGCAGATAAAGCAACGTCTGATTTAAACTGACTCACGTGTTGTATGGGGGCACTTGTTGACAAATATGTGTTAGGCCATCTGGGTCCTCTCATTCGCGAGATTGTTGACCTCGGTGTAACCCCATAGGAGATCAATTTACTTTCACTTATAAGGAAGGAAATCACGTAGAACACACCTTAGCACATCTAGTTATGGTTAAGAATATGTATATGTAAGGACCCGTATTTTAATTTGATGCTTAATCTATAATCACGAACAATTAGTAGACCTTAACTCGACCAAGAGTCGCAGTTAGTCGAAGTGCTCAAATATATATTTTTAATAATGTTATTTATGTTTGGCATATCTATTATGTGTATTATATGAGATCATCTGTAACCAATTTAAATCATTCAATTCTCCTTAACTCTCTGGTTCAAGATATAATGAATATCCTACATCGGGAGAGGGGTATAACCATTCGGCACGTGTTTAGAGAATGTAACTCGTGTGCTGACTCTGTAGCTAAAGAAGCAATGTATTCAGAGTTAGATAGGTCCTTACGTAACGCTCCTAGTAGCGTCTCGTTATTATTAGCGCATGATGCACCTAAGTTGTAATCTTGGTAATCAACCATGTTTTCTACCAAAAAAGAAAATCATTCAATTCTAGGTATTGGATACAACTATAGGCTATTAGTTAATTAAAGTGACCCAATTTATTTGATTTTAAGTTTAATTAGGGAGTAAGGTTGAAAGAGGACTTCAAGTTAGTATAATGGGCACTTAAACCAACAAACAAAAAGGAAAAGAATGACCAACATAGAGGCATTGATGAGTTCCAATGTTTCAAAAATTCAAGAGATGAGTGAGGACCATCATGAGAAGGGCAATTGGCAGTGGAACTCTGGCCGACGACGACGACCACCAGCAAAGCTGGCAACGACAACGGGAAGAAGAGAGAGGAAGAAGAGTGCCGCTAACCTCTCCCGGATCAACCAAGAAAATGACATCATAGGGGATTAGTGCGAAATATGATTGCAATGTTCATGATTGTAGTGAGAGTTTCAACTTCTTCAATGGTTCTCTATTTCTCAAGGAGTCACTCACAAGCTAATTGGGAGCATTTTTGTATTCCCTGAATTTAAGAAATGGGTATAAACCTCTAACTCTCCTTAGTCTTTTTATGTGAGTAATCATGTATCACTACAACTTTACTTCTTGTTTATAAAATCGATAAGTTTGTTCGAAGGACCTTTGTAGTTTGTCGGACGTTGTAGAGAAAGAGTAATGCAAATGAGGTTAATTACTATTCTCTGGAGGCATAATGCATCTGCCTTTAAAAGGTACATGATTTAATATGAGTAAAAATGAAGAAAAGATAGAAGTTGTTATACTTCATTTACGATGCATCTTAAACATTTGACTAAATGCCTAAGTGAAGAAATATCTTATTTTTCCCTTGACATAAGACAGTTGGTTTGATTAAGGGTTTGGTGTATAATCTTGTAGTTCATGAACCAATTAACAATTGTTAAGAATAGGAAGTAGATAAGTCAATAATTAGGCAGTGTTACATTGTATATTTTAGGGTAATTTTGGATGTAAGAGGCTATATTACACTGGTTTTCTTTTATTTTTGTGATTTCGGATTATAATTAGATTATGTAAATAAATGGAAGAAAAAGGGAAGAAATGAAGAATTTAGTCAAGTGAATAAAGTGCACAACAAATCAGAAGCAAATCAAGAATGAACTTGAAATCATTGCTGGTGAATAAACAACGAATCACAGTTTATATAGGAATCGCCAGACAAATCAGTGAGGCACAACGGCTCATTTCCACCGATTTGGTCAGCGAATCAAGACTTAAGTGGAATCGGTCAGGAATTGTTGGAGTTGATTTCGAGAATATTAGATAACCACAAGGAGTTTGAGTTAGTTTGGGATATGTACTACCTAAAATACTATATATAAACCTTGGGCTTCAAAATCAGTTGCCCTTGAGGACCCTAGATCAATTTTCATTGCTCTTGGAGCCATATTTACTAATTTTTATTTAGTTTAGATTTATTGTTCATTGTTTTAAGAGACGATTTGAAGATTCAAAGTATTCAATAAGAGGTATTTATTTGTGTCTTTTATTTATTTTTTTATTGTGATGTTTATTATGAATATGAGTGAGTAGTTTATTAATCTAAACAAAGTTCGAACATGAACTTGATTTGTTTTGTGATGTAGTCATAATGAAGATTGATTTGTACTTAATGCTTTAAACTAATCGTATTCTTCAATTCGCTGATTTAATAGATTATTATTTACGGATTATAATCATGAAGCTTTGTATTGCATGCATGCATAGTTTAAAATGTGTATTATGATATATGGATTCAATATCTAGTTTATACTAGTAACTAGGATTGTTTAAAAATGCATTTTACCATTTAAATATCCTAAGTGGATTGAGATCTAAGTTTAATATTGAAGCGGCTTTCCGAAGGTATTAGGCTTGGTAGTTCAAAGTTTTCATGGAACTTAATGTTGTTTTATTGTCTAATTAATTTCTTTAAGCTTTCGAAATATTAATTTAATAAAACTGAGATGTGGCTTTTCTATTGATATAAGGAGAACTTGTGGTTTGATAAGGACTATCTACTCACTAGAACAATTTAAGCTTTTAATAGCACCTAATACATAGAGGTTTTAAGTAACCTCCATGTATTAGACAATTAGGTTTTTAATAGCACCTAATACATAAAGGTTTTAAGTAACCCCCATGTATTAGGCAATTAGCACCTAATTCATAGGGTTTAAAAAAATCGCTATCAAACCACTTAAAACCGATTAAAAAACATTCTCATCTCGTCGTCTCCACAAAACACTCGCCTCCTCCCTCTATACTTGCAGCTCACCACTTCTTCATCTAAACGATTTCTCGTCTCGTTGTCTCCACAAAACATTTTTCTTCTCTCTCGCAGGGACGAAGACCACGACCCTCTCCATCTCCACGCGGAGTTGGTTAGGGTTCATCACTTTCGATTGAGGTTTCCTTCCCTAACCTCTCAATGTAGGCTTTCTCTTTGTCTCTTGTTTGATTCAATCTTCATTTTTTGATGATTTTAGTCGTGTAATATGTGGATTCGTTCTCCGACGGTTTAGAATTTGATGCGCTTCGACTTCAACTTTGAGTGTATGAGTTTTGTTTATGAGATTTTGATGAACAAATTAGGGTTCGTAAAATGGATAATCAAACCAGTGTGAGTTTTTCGAACATGATCTCTATCTCTGAATCCATTATTCATTGGATTTTTTGTGTTTTGAGACTTTGTCGTCTCCGTGTTCAACCTAATTTTTTGTTTGGTTTTGGTTTGTTGATTTACTGCGTTTGTGGTGTCAGCTTGTAAGGTAAGAGGTTCAGATCTTCGTCTTCACTTTAAGGTACAAGCTAATTATGTGATCACTTAAGAAATGCAATTGAAATATATATAATTATTGCATTTTGGAATTACTTGAGCTCGTTTACTCATTAGATGATGCAATTGTTGTTTCATTAGTTCTCGATGAAAAGTTTCTAAAAAACAAAGGCTATTGCTAGATCAAATTGGGAGAATATGCAGGCACTTCAAAATTATCTTGTCTCATAATATTGAAATGTAATCCGACCGAGCTATGAGGAAATAGTCAAACCAACAGATCTAACATTTCCCTTAACTCGAAAAGATAGAAAAGTCAAAATAGGCTATCTGCACTATAAGATTATTGTACACTAACTCTTTTGAATCTGATGTTTGTCGACTTGTCTATCGCAATTTTTTGATTATTGTTTATGCATATGATGAAGTTGGCAACTCTATCAAATTTTGGCACATGAATGTGAATATTTTTATGAATTAGACCATATGCACCCTTATATCCTTAGAGAAAATTCTTGAGCAAATCAGTTCAAACTTTATTACTATTTTCATTACTTCAAGGACATTCTTAAGTTTCCAAGTTTTTTATTATTTGGTATGAATTTTTAAAGTTCCACAGAAGAGTTTCAGCTGGTATTTTGTAATTGGCTACTTTAATTATTAGACATCCTTCTCAACGTAGAAGGTCATGTCTCTTCCGCTGTCAATGTATTCATTGAATCATTATTAGACATTGAACTCAATGCGTTTCCCTTATACGTGCCAAACCTATAAAGCTTTTTACTAAATTCTTTATTAAGTTACTAAAAATCATACAAGCACAAGCTTAGCTAATGATCAATTCTTGGTATTCATGCATGTTGCTTAGATTCTATAGTTCTACAGGACTATACAATGGCAATTGGTTTTCACCTAGTGAATGATTTTATGATGGAATGTGAACTTTGTTTCATAATTTCTACTTGTCTGAAGTGTTTCACAATTTCATGAAATGGTTCAATTGTTGTCGTTGTTGTTTTTGTTGTTGTTGTTGTTGTTGTTGTTGTAGTGGTGATGGTGTTGTTGTTAATCGATTTATCTGATAATCTACCAACCAAGTAGGTGGCTCAATTGTTTGATAATCTATTTTTGTAATATGCACTTGTTTGTGTTTTGCGACTTGTGTGCACAATACTATTTTTGTGATTGTGTATTATAATCAATTAAAAATGCATGTATATTTTGAGCGGAGTTAGGAAATGTTGTGAAAACTAAGCCTTGCATAATAACTTTTATGGATAACAAATAACAATAATTATTTTTTGAATGGGTTTAGGGGTGAGTTTAAACAAAAGAGGAGGTAGTAAATATTAACGTTCTTCAAATTTAACAGAACGAAGATTACAATCTCAGGATGGATAAAGGTTGGGCGAGACATTCGAGGTTAATATTATCTTTTTATAGTGATAGAAGCATTCACATTTTTGTAGGGTTGAAACTTACTATTCAAAGACTTTTTTTGTTATTAGAGTCTCTAATGAATATTATAAAGGAGTAATAACATTCATTCTTCAAGCTCAAGCTAGAGACGGACATATATAAGGAATTAGGTGTCCTTGTCAAAACTTTTGGAACGTGTCTCATATGAAGTGTGATATTGATCACAACCATTTAATCATATAAGGATTGGAACCCATATATACGATTTGGTTCCATCATGGAAATAATAGTCCCATTGTAAGGAATGAAGTCCCAAGGGATGAAGGGGATCGAGTTACTAGGGATGAAGGGGATGAAGTTGTCAAGGATAAAGGGGATGAAGGGGATGAAAGGGATGAAAGAGATGAAGGGGATGAAAGGGATGGAGTTGCTAGAGATAAATGGGATAGAGTTGCTAGGGACAAAAAGAATGAAGGAGATGGAGTTGCTAGGGATGAAGGGGATGAGGGGAATGAAAGGGATGAAGTTGCTAGGGATGAAGGGGATGGAGTTGCTAGAGATGAAGGGGATGAAGTGGATGAAGAGGGTGGAGTTGTTAGAGATGATGGGGATGAAGTTGCTAGAGATGAAGGGGATGAAGATCAAGAAGACGTCAATATCCAAGTTGACGATGAAAGGTTATTTGAAGAGGACATAACTCCACCTCTCTATTCAGGTTGCACAAAGTACACTAAATTTTCTGCCGCAGTGGTTTTGTACAAGCATAAAGCTATATATCGTCTAGCTAATAATAGTTTTAATGAACTATTGAAGATTGTGGTAGACACGTTGCCATAAGAAAATATTATCCCCAAGTCATTGCAAGAGGTGAGAAAGTTGCTAAATGAGTATGAGCTTCATTATGAAAAGATTCATGCTTGTGTGAATGATTGTTGCTTATTTAGGAAAGAAAATGAAGCTTTAGATGCATGTCCTAAATGCAAGTCATCTAGATGGAAAGTGAGTAAAACCAGTAAGGAGACCAAAAAAAGAATTCCTGCTAAGATCTTGAGATATTTTCCTGTCATACCGAGATTCAAAAGAATTATGGGTAATTGGAAATAGTTAAGAACTTATGTGGCACTCTTCCCATTTGAGTCAAGATGGTAAGATGCGACACCCAGTAGATTCAATAACATGGGATTCAGTCAATCACAAGTGGTCTGAGTTTACATTAGAGCCTCGAAATCTTAGGCTTGGCCTTTCTGCGGACGGATTCAATCCTTTTCGTGATTTTAGCTCTCCATATAGTTGTTGGCCGGTAATGTTAGTCACTTACAATTTTTCTCCTTGGCTATGCTTTAAGGAAGATAGTATGATGTTAACATTATTAATTCCAGACCCAAAACAACCAGGAAATGACATAGACATCTATCTACAACCTTTGATTGAAGATTTGATGAAGTTATGGAAGGATGTGGTAGCTGTATTTGACACGGCAACTCAGAGCATTTTTAATTTGAGAGCCATTTTTTGTGGACGATAAACTATTTCCCAGCTTATGGGAATTTAGCTAGTTGTTTTACAAAAGGAAGTTTTTCTTGCCCAATTTGTGGGATTCGTATGTGTTTAACTTGGTTGACTTCAAGCAAGAAAATTGTATACATCGGAGGCTATTGAAATCACTGGAATCTGAAAGAAGAAGTCCATATTTTTTAGTTTGCCATATTTGGAGGTATGATACTAAGTTGATGTATAAAAATTTATTTTATTATATGAAATTGCATTTAACTATTCATCGTTCTTTTCAACATTTGGTTTTACGCCACAATTTGGACGTTATGCACATCGAAAAGAACATTTACGAAAGTATTACTAGCACAATTCTCGATATAAAAGGTAAATCAAAAGATAGACTTAATACACGAAAGGATTTGGAAAAGATGAGAATCGGGCGAAAATCGCATCCTCAAGTTCATGGGATCGAATATATCTCCCGACAACATCATTTAGACTTTCTAAAACTAAGAAGCATATATTTTGCCAAAGATTATCAAATATGAAACTTCCAGATGGTTATGGATCCAACTTTGCAAATCATGTATCACTAAAGGATTGCACCATTGTAGGTCTCAAATCACATGACTATCATGTTCTAATGCAACAGTTTCTATCTGTTGCTTTGAGGGGACTTCTACCCAAAAGACCTCGGATGACAATATTTCGATATTGTAATTTTTTTAATGCACTATGCCAAAGAGTTGTGGATAAAAACAAACTCTTGGATCTTGACAATGGAATTGGGGAAACTTTATGCATGTTAGGGAGGTATTTCTCTCCTTTATTTTTCGATTTCATGGTTCATTTGCTAATCCACTTGGCGAAGGAAACTCGCTTAGGTAGACCAATCCAATACCGATGGATGTATCCATTTGAAAGATATATGAAAAAGCTCAGAAGTTATTGTAAATCGAGCAAGGCCAGAGGGATGCATGCCATAATGCTATATTGTTGAGGCGTGCATGCGATTTTGTAGTAGAAAGTTAGAACAATCAACTGATATTGGAGATCAAGAACGTCAGGACAACAATATTCATATTGAGATAAAGCTGGAAGGAGAACCAATCTCAGCAGTACATCCAAAAATGTTGTCAGACGATAAGTTGGAAAAGGCACATCGATGTATATTGTTCAATTTGAAGATTGTCGAACCTTATTTGGAGTAAGTATGATAGTCAATTGGATAATTTTGTTGATTTGAATTCCTGATCTGATTTCTTAATTTATACATTTAGAATGCATATCAATGAGTTGAAGCGTAGAGACAAACGCCTTAAAATGAGTGCAAGCCAATTATTGATGAAACATACAAGGACATTTAGTGAATGGTTTGAAAAGAAGGTTGTAAGGTCTTCAACCATATTTTTAGGTTCAATTCCAACAATTATTTTAAAAACTCATGCATTTTTTCTTACAACTTACCGTATATCTCTCTACAGGTTAAGTCCCAGAATGTTGATGTGTCAAACATGTTGCATTGGATTTCTCGTAAACCAAGAAAAAATGCATTTTCTTGTTCAGGTTATGCAATTAATGGATTAAAGTTTCACATAAGAGATGTTGAAAGAGTTACTCGGAATTCTGGCATGTTTGTTGAAAGTGCCGATAGCCTTTGTAGATCAAGTTCACGAGACAATGCGCAAAGAAAGAGAGATAATTATATTGAATTATTTTATATATCGATTTCCCTTATTCTTGTGTGACTTGGATTAATGAGGGAAACGATATGAAAGTTGAAGATGGGTTTACCCTACTTAACTTCAACCAATGTCACAATCATAATGATCCATTTATTATGGCAACTTAGGCCAAACAAGTGTTTTATTCTAGTGAAAATGATTCATCAAAATGGTGTGTTGTGCTAAGGGCACCTCCTCGAGGATTGTATGATATTGCAATGTACGGCAAGAATGCGCAACCATCGTTTTCTGCTGTTGACATATCGTGTGTAGATTTGGACACTTGCGATGAGATTAAAATTATGTTAGAATAAATTGTCAGGGTCAATTTGTGTAATGGAGTTAAGTTGTAGCCTTATTTATGATTATTGAGCGAATGCTTATATTTTGTGTTAGTTTATGAACTTTATGAAACTTGTTTATTCAATGACATCATTTGCCTTTTAAAACTTGTTTGTACATGCAACTATAACTATGTATTATTAGCAGTATTATTGTCTTTTTTTGTTGTCATTCTTGTGCTATTAATTTCTCTTTTACTTTTCTTTTTCTTTTTACATGTTTTAATGGGAACATTTGCAGACATGTTTTTACAACCATCATATTTTGTTGGTGACATATCGCGTATAGATTTGAAGAAAACAAACGTATAAGGAAGAGGTGAAAACTGATTTAGTTAATTAATTTATAGGTTGATGAATTTATTTGTGCTTAATTACTAATTATGATATTTTCTCTGTCTGAATGAAAATAGTTCAAAAGCTGCAAAAAAGAGAGCAAGAAAATAAAGGCAAGCTATATAAGCATTGATGAGTCGAAACTCGAACGTTGGTGTGAGGATAAAGTGTCCACAAATGTCTACATGCGAAGCACCACCTTCGTCATGCGACTCTCATTCTCGATCAACAATTAGGAGCTTCAATGAACAACAATAAGAACAAGAACAAGAAGAACAAGAACAAGAACAAGAAGAAGAACAAGAACAAGAAAAGGAGCAACAAAAAGAAGAAGAAAAAGAACAACAACAACAAGAAGAAGAACAACAAAATGAACATCAACAAAGGAAGAAAAGAGGTCCAACGAATCTTCCTTCACTTGCCAGAAAGAAAAAAAGTACTCGTTACTTTCAATCACTGAAATCAGCCCATTGGTGAAAATGCAGATGTCTTTTCTTCTTTTCTGGGAATCGTGTCACGCGAAATGGTTTCAATTACTTTGTCTGATTGACGCCAATTCAAGGAAGATAATAAGAAAAGAATATGGAAGTTTATTGAAGTTAGACCTCTATTTTTTATTATATAAAAGTACGTAAAGTACTCTATTTGATTGTGTTTCATTCTCATTGAATGAAAAATTTATAATTCCGGATAAAGGATCTCATGAAAACATGTATCACAAAGAATTGGGCGATTGTTTGGAGCATGGAAATCAAGGCTTACTAAGGAGTTAGAAAATGGGAACGACGAAAAACCCGCCACAATTGATGAAAAGCTATGGAAAAAGGTCAAAAAAACAAAGGAGATCTAGCAATTTTCGTGCACAAAGCAATAAAGCTAAGGAAATTAGAGCAAAGCAAACAATTCAACATACGACAAGTAGAAATGGATACGAATCTCGAATATGAGATGACAAGTTTTATTCATTTACTCTATTAAGTATACCTTGCTTTCATCTTGTATTATTTATTATTTTTATTCTTATAGATTGGAGAAAGAGACGGTGCTAGTGTTTTCAGAGCTGAGTTATGGATTAGAGGGCATTCAGATAAAAAGGGGAAACCGCACAATGCCTAAATTACCGAAATTGTGGTGAATTAACTAATAGATCTTTGATATTTTATATTCTTAAGTATTTGTTTGTTTTTAAGGATAAAATTAATACATGTCATCAAATTCAATGCTCGGAATCTACTGCTCAATCAATTAACAATGACCACATCTCGCAAGTTTTTGGTACTGAACATCAAGGTTGAGTGTGAGGTATTGGTTTTGGAGTAACTCCTACCGGTGTAAGTGCAACAACTCAGAATAACGCTATCATTAAAGAACTTATAGGTTTGAGAGAGAAATATGAAGATCCATCTTCATATGTTTACAATCAACATAAACAGTACAAATTGATATTTTCACTATACATGTATGTATATTTATTTATATTGTGAACAATATTCATTTGTAAATTGTGTTGGTTCTTTTTATAATAGGGTCAATAAGGGGGACGACCATACTTGTACATGCCGAGGTGAAGAAATAGTAATTTATTGAACGTAAGTGTTACGAATAATGAAACTTCATTATTTTTTATTGAAGCTACAAAATGGAAACCCTTTGAATAACTGTGGAATGAAGTGTAAGTTGATCGATTGGGTTATTGGTACCCATATAATGGCAGAAGGAGAGATTGCAATAGATGACCCGCTACATGTTGGGGTTGGATTTTATATGGTGTGGGTGCAAATAGCCATTGACCGCAATGCTTTGATATGGAGGACTCAAGCTAATATGAGGACAACAGAGCAAGCTTTAGCGGAATCAATTCCATGGCCCAAACAACATGTCTTCATACCTAACACTTGAGGAAAGTACATTTCAACCACTTGGTTCTTACTAAAATAAACTAGTAGTGTCAATGAATTACTATTTTATTTTTTGACTTGTCTTATGCCTCTGAACTTAATTTTTTTGTGCGTGCAGACGATGGAAAGAGCTTATACATTGTGCTAGAAACTTGATGAGTTTCGATGTTTCACTTTGTTTCAATATCTTCTTTTGTGTTACTTTTGCTCGTATATAAAAAAGGAGCTTATTTTGTCTAGTTTTAAGTGCTTTGTATGAGACCAAGCTTTGTTACTTTTGTGTTTGTTTAAGTTTATAGATGCAAAGATGTTACTTTTTTGTTTGATCATAATGCTTTTTCCATAGATTTTTGTTATAAATACGATTATAATGCTTTTTGTTACTACTTAGTAACTTTTCAATTTTAGGTCTCGTGTTATTTAAGCTTTTAGATGATATTCCACATTTAGTTATTTGATAAAGAGGTTGTTTGATGCTCTTCTCTCAAAAGAGTGATTTGCTACTGTCACGGCTATGGAGAACTTGCACATTCTTCTTTGAAGGCAGGTAGCTAAATCCACTGATGTAAGAGGGATTGGAAAAAGATTAATTCCATTTCTATTTTTTATGGGTCTGATTTTATATTCTGTCATATGCAAGAATTGCTTGATGGAGTTGTCGCAGTGGAGATCACTAGTGGGCCGACCATTGATTTTGTTCCTGGCACGAAGGTATCTTAGTTCTCACAATTAAGTGATTAACTTGTTATGGAATCATTGTTTGTTATAATTTATATGTTATCGCTCTCTACCAGGATTCATCAGATTCTCCCTTAGAAGGAAGACTTTCTGATGCTAAGCAAGGTATCAATATCAATCTTTTTTGTAACATAGATTAACAATTGCAAATATTAATGCTGCCTCAAAATTGTCTCAGAGAGCTCCTAAAAGAGAAATACCAGGGCTATTGCAACTTCCCACAGATAAGGCCCTGTTGGAGGATCCAAAATTTTGTTATTACGTCGAGCTTTATGCAAAGGTATTACTTTTGTCTATCCCGTTGT
This sequence comes from Stephania cephalantha, assembly GCA_039657325.1. Lineage (NCBI taxonomy): Eukaryota > Viridiplantae > Streptophyta > Magnoliopsida > Ranunculales > Menispermaceae > Stephania > Stephania cephalantha. The sequence continues at coordinate 37,057,428 of CM077571.1, forward strand.
TAATGATGCTGCCGTCTTTGAGTTTTGGATGTTATAAATTGTTTCTTTGCATATTTTGTTGTTTATGATTGATGCTAGCTAGTCATTCTAATTTAGTCCCATAGTTAACACTGGTTTGAGATTTTAGTTTTCCCTTATTTTTATGGTGTGTCAGTGCCACCGGTAGCTTCCGTCGGCGATCTAGCAAGGTGCTTTCAATTGTCCTCTTAACAAAAAATGATCGGGACCATATCATGTGGTCCTGGACTTAATTGAGTTGCTTCCGAGCATACTAGTACTTAAGGTCATTGTTACATAATGAGGATGTCGTGCCATTGATGTTGTGTGGAGAATTAATTTGAAAATGAAAGCTATGAACAAATGTTTATATCAGTGGTTATTGTTAGATTTGCTGCTCTCTTTGGTCCTAACAAAGTTATCTATTCCTTTTGCCAATCAACTCATCAGTTCCCACTCTATTGCTTAATATGTAGAAAGTTAGAAGCCTTGTCGGCGTTACTTCTCTCAACACAACAGCTTAATTAGGCAACTTAACAAGTAACAACCATTCATTTTAAGATATAATCATTAGAACAACTTTAAACTAAGATCACATGCAGGAGTTTGAACCAATGAAAAATAAGTTTATATCTATCATTGTTGGATTCTTATACAATTTATTGTCTTCATTGTTCAAATTGTTCCTTGTATATGAGAATTGCAGGGTAAGGTCATTGGCACTTGTTGTGTCACTTCTCTGGTCGAAGAAAAGGAAATTGTTGTGTCAAACTTAGGCGATTGGAGGGCAATTCTCTGTAAAGTAGATGGGACTGCTGAAGCCCTTACAAAAGACCACAAGGCTGGAGATGAGGATAAGAGAATAGTAGAACAAATGGTACTATTATATTCAAAGTCCAAATGTTGCTGATTAGGAATCAATCATGTTTATATTTTCTTATAAATTTGTAGTGGATGTTAACTTTTACTATATATGGTGGATGTGTGGTGAAACATGGATGTTGGAGAGTTCAAAATGATCTTGCAATTTTTAGAAGTATTGGAGATGCTCATCTATCTAAGGTGTACTAAACTTATTAATGTATTAGTTACAAATAAAGATTTTAAAGAAAGAAAATAGATCAATTATTACGAATGTAGGCAGCAAAACATGATGCAACATATCATTTTACTGCCGAAGAATAACTATTTCGTTACTGTTTGTTTCTAGGAAAAGAAAAGCAAGGCCAAAGAGGTGAATGCAGACGCAGGGGAAAACAAGGAAGAAGAAAAGGGAAGTAAAGAAGAAGAAGAAAAGAAAAGTAAAGAAGAAGAATAACGAGTAATCATCGTCATGAGTCTTAGGTTTGTTCTATTGTTGATTATTTCTTTGTTGCTTTAATGTATGGCTATCAATTTGTTGTTTTGTTGATTGGTTGTAGAACACTGCGAATTTCTTGATGGAATATCTATATTGCAAGTGGAATGTAGATTTGTTATATTTTCAATTGGAAATGGGAATCAATTATGGGCATTTTCAGCTATTAATTTTTTTAAAATGACATTTGATATGGGTTTAAAACCATTATGGAAACCTCTAAAGATATTATTAGCAGTTTCAAACCCCTATGAAATAGCTCGTATTCATAGGGGTTCGAAACCCCTATGTAAGCCTTTGATGATACTATAGAGGTTTCAAACCCTATGAAATCGCTAGATTTGATACGGGTTTGAAACCCCTATGTAAGCCTCGAAAGATATTATAGTGATTTCAAATCCCTATGAAATAGCCATAATTGATAGAGGTTTGAAACCCCTATGAAGCCTCTAAATATATTATAGAGGTTTTAACCCTATGAAATAACCAAAAAAAATAAAGGTTTGAAACCCCTATGTAAGCTTTGAAGATATTATTAGCAGTTTCATAGAGGTTCAAACCTCTATCAAAAGTCGAATGTGTTCTAGTGAATTGATTATGATTTGAGTTTAATGATCTGAAAATATTTTATAATAAGATTAAAGTATAATTATGACTATAGTTTAAGTTATACATTTAGATTCAAAACGGATTAATGTTTCATTGTTTTGGATTTTTGTTTAGATGTTTATTTTCTATTAAATTGAATTAATTTGAATTTAAAGAATATGATTTATGTTAGTTAAGTTAGTCTAATTAGTTTAATTAATTATTATAGTTTGATTTAGTAATTTCTGATTCCCATTTTAATTAAATTAATTAAAGCAAAGTAAAGTAAAATAATAATAAAACCTTTGGAAAACCTTTTTCCTAAAGAAGTTTGTAAAATTCATGTGGAGACGATCCCACATATCACTTACTACAAATAATAAGGATATACGGGAAACTTATTTTATAAGCTCGATACGTGTCAATTCTTAACGCCGTTTCAGGGGATTTTTGTCATAATTTCTTAGGAGTTTTAGATATTGTATGTGTGACGGCCCATTTTTTAATGTCGTTAATTATCTTGAATTTACAGACGTAGACGCCAACTCAGATTTACATAGACGCGGCGGTAGGCCCACACGGGGACTTAGATATGGTAGTTATTGTGTGTTGGATGCTTATTTGCGGTGCAATTTAGTGAAATACATCGCATGTGTGTATGTTGCATAACAATAGGTGCGAGATTGTGTGAACTATATTCGTCTCGATATGTGTGTCGACGCGGGTACCGGGTAGTTGACGGGACCGAATATTAGGTCGGGGAAACTAAAATACAACGAGATTGTGTGAACTGTATTCGCCTCGATATGTGTGTCGACGCGGGTATCGGGTAGTTGACGCGATCGAATATTAGGTCGGGGAAACTAAAACACAAATTACATAAAAAATTGGCCAAGTAACTAATATGGAAAAGATATTAGGTGGTTAGTGACGGGGCGGTAAGCGTATATCGTTGTTCGGACGCGAAACCGGACGTCGAAACTTCCCGAAAACACGGGCGAGTGTCCCAGTTGTGTCACACTTTGGAGTCAAGACACAAAGTCAACAACCCTTATCCCTACTCCACCACATTTTCTATCACCACCCACACTCACACACACCCCGAAATCGGGAGGCCGAGAGAGGTGAAGAAGGAACGCGGAGGGGGAGGAGAAGAAGAAGCCGAGAAGGAGAGAAGAGAGGACGAAACGTCACGATCGAGGTGAGTCCTAGTGGTTTTTGGTTGTGGGTCTTGGTGAGTTGGCCGTGGTGGCCGAGACGGAGGGTTCGACCATGAAGGCCAAACCGGGTCGCGGTGGTGATGGCAGCGGTGTCTCCCCTGCCATCGATGCCACTGGGGTTGGGGTGGAGAGCAACCCCATCCCAACAGCAAGAAAAATAAAATAAAATAAAAATTCAGATCAAATGGAGAAGATGCAAACGCGCGAGCGTGCGCTCGTGTGTGCATTCCCCCCCCCCTTTCAGTGGGTCGAGCCCAGAACGGGCCAGGCTCGGCCCATGGGCCGAGCCTGGACCTGTTCTGGTCCAGGGGCGGGTCGGGTCCGACCCATTTGGGTTGACCCAAAAAAAACAGTGAGAAAAAAAAAAGAAAAAAAAAGAAAAATTGGGAGAAATTTCGAAAAAAATTGGGAAAATTTCGAAAAATTATATTTTAATAAAATAAATAGAAATTTATGAATATCTATGAAACATAAAATATTTGGATATTTCGGACGCGACTTTCGCGGGGTTTTTGCCTCGAAAAGCGCGAAATTGGTAATTTGGCCTAATTTTTTTAGAAATTGGTCGTAAGTTGTCATTCTAAAATGGAATTATTGATAAATGGACATAGGTGGATACGGGTGATCAATTGGCGACCAAGGACTCAGTGGACTTAGACTTGGGGATTGATTACAGGGTATTGGAGTGCGTTGTGGGGTTTGTAAAACCCAATTGAAAAACTCTGAGTATTTATTTCGCTTTGTATTTCCATTCATTTTCAGTATTCCTTATGGTATTTGTTGCATCTATATCTTGTCATTGTTTGGACGGTTGGTTGAGTTACTCCCACCGGATTTTTCGTTATGTGTCTATGCAGTCTAGACCATAACATGTGTATCAGGAGTTCTCGGTGGATAACGACCCGAGCTAATGAACTGCTACATGTGTCGGTGCATCGTAGGTCTACGCCGACCACCGAGATGGGTCAGGTGATAGCTAGTTGGGTGCACCCACTAGTGGGATCCTGGAAGGGTATTCCGAAGTATGGTTTAGTCTGACTGGAACAGGCACATACATTTGCACTTTATTGTTATCTATGCATGCGATGCCCTACTTACAGTTGTTTGTTTACATTCAGCATGTTTATTTAACAATATTTATTGATTTCCACTTGTTTATTTGAACGCTCGGAGGAGTTCCTTGGGATTTTACCGACTGGACTCGTCATCCATTTTCTTCTGTGATGATTGAGTGCAGATCCGAGTACAAGTAAGGGCAAGGTGATCTTAGGCGACTACCTCTGCCTGCCTACCGTTGAGGATTACTTGTACGTGTGTTTTGTTTGATATTTTGATTCTTTCGGGAACTGGGGAGTAACATAACATTGTACATAGATACCTTATATGGTACAGTCGTCTACCTCTATACACAGTACTTTTTAGGATTTTTCTACAATAGGATTTGTTTAATTGATTATTAATAATTCTTGCATTTAAATACGACTTCCGCTGAATATGTCCTTGATACGCTATACAGACAAGTGGATACGAGTTTCGAGACAGAAATAGGATGGGCAGGTGTCGTACACGTGGCAAGGAGTACATGGAGACACGTCACCCCGGGACGGTGAGGGCCTCCACAGTTGGTATCAGAGAAAAAAAGGAAGTCCTAAGACAATAAAATTTAATTAATGAACTTAGATGTGGAAACCTGAAGTTATTGCCTTAGAACTTTAGTTGGAAAGTGATGCGAGGCGGGTGGAGTTAGAACTTATATAAGTGTTATATGTTCATCTTATTATATGATATACGTATATACCTCGAGACTGATCTGGAGCACATTCTCGATGCAGATTATGGACAGACAGTCTGGTACGCCTTTTGAGACTGGACATACTAGCGATGCGGCTAGGGATGTCCCGGTTATGACGAGTGTGGTGGATATGCTTTCGGCCCAGGAGACACAGATGGCCGAGGTATTACGGCTATTACAAGAGTAGACCGCGGTATTGGCGACACTCACTTCAGTTAGAGAGCCGGTTGTTGTGACCGTACCGACGTGGACATCTGTTGTTTCGGTGGTACCCCAAACACCAGTTCAGGGGGTAGCAGCTGAGGCACCCATAGAAAAAGCTACCGCAGTTGTCTTTCCTTTAGAGACGTTGACTCTTACACCTCCACTCACGACGACGGACCAGGTTACTGCCACCCCACACCTGATACGACTACTACATCGGCCTTCGTCTTAGCACCACAGGTGAAGTTATTGAGGGAGTTTTTGAAGTTCCAACCTGGATTCCTTTATGGAGGCGGTGACCTTGAGGCTGCAGGGAGATGGGTAATGTCCCATCAGCGTCTCCATAAGCTGATGTGGAACGACGAGACTGTACAGGCACGACTTTCGGGAGCCTGTTTGAGAAGGCATGCGGCAATCTGGTGGACGACATATACGGATACTCATCCGGAACCGACGACATGGGTTGAGTTTAGAGAGCTATTCTACGATCAGTACATACTTATGAAGGTTAGGTCGAGACTGAGGGAGGAGTTCTGGCCCTGAGACAGGGTAATCGAACCTTGATGCAGTATATAGAGAGGTTCCGAAATTTGCTTCAGTTCTCTCTAGATGTCACCGGTACATAGCGCTTACAGATCTATTATTTCACCAGAGGGGTTGATGACAGGATTGTGTCAGCAGTTGTCTCGACCGGAGCCACGACTTTGCAGGAGATCTTTGACAGGGCAGTGGCTCATGGACATACATATTGCATAGGGCAGGTAGACATGTGACTGGTAGGGAGGTACAGTCAGGGCAGAGTTCTGGGTCGAATCAGAGGCAGAAGAGACCGATGGATCGTCCGGATAGAGGTCGGAGAGATGATAGACATGAGAGGGGTCGCCGGGACGATTATCGGGCAGTCAGTTCAGATATGAGGAGCCACAGCCAGTTCATGCTATCACCTCAGCACCAGTGGAATGGCAGAGGTCACTGCCACAGGGGTACCGTCAGGGTCGAGATCAGGAGGGACATGACAGGGGTCAGGTAGACTGGGGTTAGGGTCCGAGATCTGGAGACGGACATACGGGTAGACTGTAGAGCCGTGGATGTCACCGGTGTGGGCAGGGGGGACACTTGAGGGCTGACTGTCGGGTACCACTATCGCCACGGCGAGAGTTAGACCAGGCCAGAGATAGAGCGCATGCGTTAGCAAAGCCAGATAGCAGGGCGACTAGGCAGCTTATTGAAAGTACATTACTTATATTTGGTCGCCATATGCATGCTATGTTTGATTCTGGTAGTACTTTTTGTTTCTTGCTGAACGTATTGTTCGATTGTTAGGGTTAGTTACACAGACACTAGACCCACATCTTATCCTCAGTACAGCTGTTGGGGGTAAGATATACCCTAACCGAATATGTAGAGACGTGATGATAGAGGTGGAGGGACATCAGCTACTAGCTGATCTTCGAGTATTGGAGTACTTAGAGTTTGACACACTACTCGGGATGGATTAGTTAGCATCCTGTCATGCACTGATAGACTGTCACGATAAGAGGATAGAGTTTCATATTCGTGGAATACCGGAGTTCGTATTACTTGGATCAGCAACTGACTTACCCATCACGAGAGGTCGACTAGCTACAGCATTGGAGATGGAGGCGTTTGCGGTGATAGTTGAGCCGGAGGTTCGGACGGGGGTACGGATTGAGGACGTCCCGGTGGTTAGGGATTTTGTTGATGTATTTCCAGATAATGTACCCGGATTGCCACCGCCACGAGCTGTTGAGTTCATAATCGAGTTGATACCAGGGACGCAGCCGATTACCAATCGACCTTATCGGATGGCACCAGCGGAGCAGGAGGAGGTGAGACGATAATTGGATGAGCTGTTGGAGAAGGGTTTCATTCACCCTAGTATGTCACATTGGGAGCTCCAATAATGTTTATGAAGAAGAAAGATGGTAGAATGTGGATGTGCATCGACTATAGGAAGCTTAATCAGGTAACTGTGAGGAACCGTTACCCACTTCCTAGGATTGACGATCTATTTGATCAGCTGACGGGTGTCAGATTCTTCTCGAAGATTGACCTTCGCTCAGGTTATCACCAATTGAGGATTCAAGAAGAGGATATCCGAAAACTGCTTTCAGCACGAGATACGGGTTATTTGAGTTCACAGTCATGTCGTTTGGGCTGACGAACGCTCCAGCGATTTTCATGGACCTGATGCACAGGGTCATGAGGCCATATTTGGACAGATTTGTCATCGTGTTCATCGACGATATCTTGATCTACAACAGAACTCGTGAGGATCACGATGGACATCTCAGGACAATTTTGATGACACTGAGAGAGCACCGATTGTACGCCAAGTTTAGTAAGTGTGACTTTTGGCTAAGTGCGGTGAGATTCTTAGGCCATGTCATCAGTGAGCAGGGTATCTCAGTGGATTCAGAAAAGATTCGGGCAATCATTGATTGGAAGACGCCTGAGTCTGTGGCTGATATACGGAGTTTCCTTGGACTGGCTGGATACCACCGACGATTTGTGCAGGAATTTTCCTCAATTGCAGAAATCGATGACGAGATTGACTAAAAAAGATGTCAGATTTGACTGGTCAGATGAGTGTGAGCAAGCCTTTTGTGAATTGAAGCGGAGATTGACATCTGCAACAGTATTGACATTGCCGGAGCTGGGAAAGATCTTGACAGTATATACAGATGCGTCGGGCATTGGTCTTGGATGTGTGTTGATGCAAGATGGTAGACCAGTTGTCTATCTTTCTAGACGGTTGAGACCCCACGAGGGAAATTACCCAGTGCACGACTTGGAGCTTGCAGCGGTAGTCTTTGCATTGAAGGCTTGGAGGCACTATCTTTATGGAGAGCGATTTGTGTTGTATATAGATCACCAGAGTTTACGTTACATCTTCACTCAAAGGGATCTGAATATGCGCCAGCGGAGATGGCTGGAGTTGCTGAAGGACTACGACTTCGCTATTGAGTATCACCCTGGCAAAGCAAACGTCATAGCGGACGCATTGAGCGGGAGTGGACTCGACAGTCAGACTGTTCTGCAGCGGATGACGCATGAACATGGCTTATTACAGGCATCATCAGTTACGTGCATGGCCGAGTTGTCGACTACGGCGGAACAACACATTTGTTGTCAGATGTGGATACCGACCGTATCGATTGAACGGGTTGCCGAGTGTCAGAGGGCTGATGGGCTCTATGAGCGGGTCAGTGGTCTGTTACGGAATCCGGAATGCACCGATTAGGCATAAACCGCAGATCGGTGTTTGAGATACCGAGGGAGATTGTGGATACCTGCGGATCAGGAGATACGGGACGGGATTCTAGAGGATACACACTGGTCTCATTACACAGTTCATCCTGGTCCGATCAAGATGTACCATGATTTGAGGCGACTATTCTGGTGGCCAGGGATGAAGGCTGACATAGGTGCGTACGTTAGGAGTTGTCACATTTGCCAGCAGGAGAAGGCTGAGCACAGGAAACCCGGTGGATTATTACAACCGTTGCCCATTCCACAGTGGAAATGGGAACATGTCACTATGGATTTCGTTAGTGGGCTACTGTAGACATCGAGGCGTCACAATGTAGTTTGAATAGTGATTGATAGACTGACGAAGTCGGCTCACTTCATTCCAATCTCAATGAAATACACGTTTCCCCAGCTGAGCATATTATTTGAGCGAGAGATTATTAGACTTCATGGGGTGCCAGTTTCTATTGTGTCAGACAGGGATCCCAGATTGACCTCGAAACTATGGGAGGCAATGCAGGAACAGTTTGGCACCATGTTGCAGTTTAATACGACTTATCATCCTCAGAGCGACGACAGTCAGAGCGACTGATCCAGATTTTGGAGGATATGCTCAGGGCTTGTATATTAATGTTTGGGGGTTCGTGGGAGGATTATATGCCTCTGTGTGAGTTTGCAGACAGTAATAGCTATCAGGCGAGCATTGCCATGCCACCATTTGAGGCACTGTATGGGAGGCCCTGTAGATCACCTGCGTGTTGGGCAGAGCCGAAAGATACAATGACAGTAGGGCCTGAGATAATTGTTGATCACACAGAGAAAATCCGACAAATTAGTCAGAAACTGCGAGTTACACATGATAGACAGAAGAAATACACAGATAGGTATCGCGAGGGTCTGAGCTTTGACGAGGGCGATATGGTGTATCTGAAGGTCTCTCATTGGAAAGGTCAACAGAGATTTGGCATTAAGGGGAAACTGGCACCGAGATACATTGGGTTATACCGGATTGCACAGAGAGTAGGCACTGCTGCTTATCGGTTGGAGTTACCTGCCAAGTTAGCTGGGGTTCATTTGACATTTGTCATTTCCATGTTGAGACTCACTAGATCAGGGCCGAGACCGACGATTGAGTTGGGACAGGTTGAGATACAACCTGACGTGACCTATGAGGAGAGACCGATAGAGATTGTTGACCGTCAAGTACAAATTCTCCGAAACAGGGAACTCGCAAAGGTCCTAGTTCGTTGGCGGCATCATAAGAAGGAGGGACTAACTTGGGAGCTCGAGTCAACGATGAGGACGCGATACCCTCAGTTATTCTCTGGTATGGGACTTTAGTTACAGTTAAATTTCGGGACGAGGTTTTATTTAGTTGGGAAGAACTGTGACGACCCATTTTATTAATGTTGTTAATTATCTTGAATTTACAGACGTGGACGCCAGCTCAGATCTACGTGGACGCCGCGGTAGGCTAGGACACACGGGGACTTAGGTATGGTAGTTATTGTGTGTTGGATGCTTATTTACGGTGCAATTTAGTGAAATACATCGCATGTGTGTATGTTGCATAATAATACGTGCGAGATTGTGTGAACTGTATTCGCCTCAATATGCGTGTTGACGCGGGTACCAGGTAGTTGACGTGATCGAATATTAGGTCGAGGAAACTAAAACACAATGAGATTGTGTGAATTGTATTCGCCTCGATATGCGTGTCGATGCGGGTACCGGTAGTTGACGGGACCGAATATTAGGTCGGGGAAACTAAAACACAAATTACATAAAAAATTGGCCAAGTAAATAATATGGAATAGATATTAGGTGGTTAGTGACAGGGCGGTACGCGTATATCGCGATTCAGATGCGAAATCGGGCGTCGAAACGCCCGAAAACACGGGCGAGTGTCCCAGCTGTGTCACATTTTGGAGTCAAGACACAAAGTCAACAACCCTTATCCCTACTCCACCACGTTTTCTCTCACCACCCATACACACACACACACACACACACTCCGGAATTGGGAGGCCGATAGAGGAAAAGAAGAAGCCGGGAAGGAGATATGAGAGGACGAAACGTCACGATCGAGGTGAGTCCTAGTGGTTTTTGGTTGTTGGTCTTTGTGAGTTGGTTGCGGTGGCCGAGACGGAGGGTTCGGCCATGGAGGTCGAACCGGGTCGCGGTGGTGATGGCAGGGGTGTCTCCCCTGCCATCGATGCCACTGGGGTTGGGGTGGAGAGCAACCCCAACCCAACAGCAAGGGAAATAAAAAATAATAATAAAATTCAGTGATCGAACCAGTTCTAGTTCGATCAAATGGGTAAATGCACACACGCGCGCATGGGCCGAGCCTGGACTTGTTCATTCCAGGGTCGGGTCGGGTCCAACCCATTTGGGTTGACCCGACCCAAACCAAACTTAAAAAAAAAAAAGGAAAGAAAAATTGGGAAAAATTTCGTAAAAAATTGGGAGAATGTCGAAAAATTATATTTCAATAAAATAAATAGAAATTTATGAATATCTATGAAACATAAAATATTTGGATATTCCGGACGCGACTTTCGCGGGGTTTTTGCCTCGAAAAGTGCAAAATGGACAATTTGGCCTAAAATTTTTAGAAATTGGTCGTAAGTGGTCATGCTAAATTGGAATTATTGTTAAATGGACATAGGTGGATACGGGTGATCAATTGGCGACCAAGGACTCAATGGACTTGGACTCGAGGATTTATTACGAGGTATTGGAGTGCGTTGTGGGGTTTGTAAAACCCAATTGAAAAACTCTGAGTATTTATTTCGCTTTGTATTTCCATTCATTTCCAGTATTCCTTGTGGTCATTATACATCTATATCTTGTCATTGTTTGGACGGTTGGTTGAGTTACTCCCACTGGATTTTTCGTTATGTGTCTATGCAGTCTAGACCATAGCATGTGTATCAGGAGTTCTCGGTGGATAACGACCCGAGCTAATGAACTCACATACATGTGTCGGTGCGTCGTAGGTCTACGCCGGCCACCGAGAGGGATCAGGTGAAAGCTAGTTGGGTGCGCCCACTAGTGGGATCCTGGAAGGGTATTCCGAAGTATGGTTTAATCTGACTGGAACATGCACATACATTTGCACTTTATTGTTATCTATGCATGCGATGCCCTACTTACAGTTGTTTGTTTACATTCAACATGTTTATTTAACAATATTTATTGACTTCCACTTGTTTATTTGAATGCTCGGAGGAGTTCCTTGGGATTTCACTGACTGGACTCGTCATCCATTTTCTTCTGTGATGATTGAGTGCAGATCCGACAACAAGTAAGGGCAAGGGGATCTTAGGCGACTACCTCTGACTGCCTACCGTTGAGGATTACTTGTACGTGTGTTTTGTTTGATATTTTGATTCTTTTGGGAACTGGGGAGTAACATAACATTGCACATAGATACCTTATATGGTACAGTCGTCTACCTCTATACAGAGTACTTTTTAAGGTTTTTCCACAATAGGATTTGTTTAATTGATTATTAATAATTCTTGCATTTAAATATGACTTCCGCTGAAAATGTCCTTGATACGCTATACACACAAGTGGATACGAATTTCGAGACAGAAATAGGACGGGCAGGTGCCGTACACGTGTAGTAGGGCCAGCTGGCAAGGAGTACACAGAGACACGTCACCCTGGGGCGGCGATGGCCGCCACAGTATGGTCTCCACGCTTTGTTGTTCTAATTCCACATGATCTTACATTCATCTGATCTTGAGGTAGATAAAGCTTTCAATTGTAATTTAAGTTAACAACAACATAGGGAACACCAAGCTACTACATCATAAGCCAATAATGACGTTAATAATAATAATAATAGTAATAATAATAATATTAATGACAATAGAGAACTTACTTTTATGCAAGCTAATCAAAATATCAAAGCTTATGAACCAATATGTATTAACTATCCTAAGGGATTTCCTGAATTTGAACTAAGTTGTGGATTCATTAGTGCTCTACCTAGATTTTATGGTAAAGATAATGAAGACCCCAAGAAATTCATAAGGGAATACCAACACAAAGTCAATGCGATGAAACCTAAAGACGATACGTTAGAATAAGTCAAACTTAAGCTTTTTCCTTTTGCATTAAAAGATCAAGCACAAGATTGGTTGTTTTACCTTCCTCAAGATTCAATAACTACATGGGCTCAAATGTTAGAAGCTTTTCTAGATCAATATATGTTTGCAATAAAGATTAGTTCCTATATAAGACAAATCACAGTCGTAAAAATGAAAGATGATGAAAACTTTAAAGAATTTTGGGATAGGTTTCAAAGATTAATTTCTTCTTGCCCAGAATATGAATATACATAAAGAGCTTTATTAGAATACTTCTACGAAGTACTTAATCATTTTGAACAAAGACTATTAGATATTGTATGTTGTGGATCACTATTCGATGTAACACCAACTTTAGCAAAAAAAGCTATTAATAAAATGACTAAACTATCTAAACAATATGGTGAAAAGACTGAGACATCAATTTATGAAGTTAATAATAAAAGGAGTGATATATTTGACAAAAAAATTGATGAATTATCTAGTATGGTCAAGTTACTATCAAAAGATAGATCAAACCAAGTGAAACCATGTGGATTCTGCAATGAAGTTACACATCTTACGGATGCATGTCCTACTTTACATGAAGATGATATTGAAGAATTTAATGCAGTTATGAACCAATTTCCTGGTCCCCCAAGAAACAATATAATAACAATAGTTACTACACTGGGAAATCAAATTTAAATCTTATTTATGGTCCACAAAATCAAAACCATACCACTTATAGACCAAGAGCACAAATACAATTTACACCAACTCCGCAACCCTAACAAACTGTTCAACCTTTGCAACCAGATTTAAAGTAAATCATACATAATTTTATGACTCAAAGTCATCAAAACTATACACAAGTTTCTCAAGATCAAATTAAAACTGATACGTAATTAAATTAAAGGATTAACTCAATTTACTAATCAAACACTAGTTAATGCTTTATTTTGTGATAATGAAAGAGAAACACATACGTTGAGAAAGATACCTAAGAGAGGTAAAAAGAAAAAGAAAGTATAGAAAATAGTAGAAGAAGAAAAAGAGATGATGGCCAATGACATTTCCACTAGAAAATGGATGGCTGAAAAATTAAAATATACACATTTTCCTAAAAGATTGTACCCTTAGTATTTAGCAATAGTTGAAGCTTATGAAAAATCATTACAAACTTCTGAGATAGTTAATTAAGAGAAGGATGATAAAATTCTTTATAAATTAAATGAAGACAGACATTCTATTTCTCCCATTCCACAACGATTAGCGGATGCTAGGAAGGAAGATATCGAAGAACACATTTTTGAAGCATTTAAGAAAATGGAGATTAATGAACCTTTAATGAAATTTATTACCCAATTATCAAATTATGATGAATTTTCTAAAGAATTCTCTGAATATAAAGACAAATTTTAGAAGAATCTAAAGAAAACTTAGTATTAAAGGTATCATCCTTAATTAAAAAAAATACCTGAGAAATGTTTCGACCAAGGAATTTTTGTTATACCTATTACAATAGAAAACTCTTCTATTGAACTTGTTATGTGTGATGTTGAAGCATCAATTAATGCAATGTGACTTCAACTATGTGAATCATTGAAAATATGATCATTAACTAATACACCTATTAATCTCATCTTAGCGAACAATATAACTATTAAACTGTATGGATTATTAGAAGACGTTTTAGTAAAAGTAAACGACTTAGTATTTTTAGCTGACTTTTATGTAAAGGAAATGGGAGATTCAACTCTACCTATACTTTTAGGTAGAACTTTCCTTAAAATAGCTAAAACTAAGTTATATATTTTTGAAGGGATAATGTTTATGGAATTTGAAGACAAAATTATTACATTCAAAATTAACAACAAACATAACTACGATAAACATGATGAATTACTCGGTAATGAAATTGATGATAATGATTTTATAGAATTAAACTATTATGATGAACTAAACACATGAATTTATGCAATTAATGCAGTAACAATGGAAACTAGAAATGAAGTTTCAAAGAAAGGACAAATTGAAGACACTTCAAATGAAAAGAAAGTAACTCAATAATGGAAAGTTAAGCAATCAGGGAACGGGAAGAGTATTAGCAAGCCGGGAGATTTTATATCCAAGAAGAATAAGAAAAAGTAAAAGCCAGATTTAAGTCCTGTGAAGCTTAATGATCTTGGAGGTATACATTTGAACATAAAAATCAAATGGGGTTGGTACTTCAGAGCTCAGTGTGATACAAGTTCTAATGCAAATTTTATGCCTAAACATTTCTTTCTACACACTTAATTGAAGTTAGATTCACTTGCTTCTGAACGAGTTTCTCTACCATATGGTATTTCAATTCAACCAATATGGGTGGTCCCGAATGTAACAGTTCAAGTGGACAAGTACATCGTTCTCATGGACTTTTTGGTCATGTCGTACTTTATCAATGAAGATCTTCCTTTAATCTTAGGACGACCTTTCTTAGCCACTTCTCAAGCTTTTATGGATATTCTTAACAAAATAATCACTTTGACGACTAATGGTTAAGTAATTATTTTCTTGAATGGCACTAGAGTGGACAATCATATATTCGAGTTTAGAGATCCGACTTAATTCTAGAATGGTTCAGTTGAGCCAATGACAATAAACAAAAGCACTCTATGGGAGGCAGTTCATATTCTATTTTAATTATGTTTTAATTTTAGTAGGATTTTAGTATTAGTATATTATATATTTTCTCTCACTTTTGACTCTTGTATTAGAAATACTTTCTGAATTTAAACTTCAAAGTACTTTTAAATGAAAGGGGTGATCAAGTTGTTTTGTTTTTATGACCTTTACACAAATTTACATTATTCACTTGTTTATTTATTTATTTAATCAATAAAATAAAATAATTAGTTAGTTGCATATCCTAATCAAACTTTCGAGTTTCTAGTCAATTTTACCTTTATATTAATTGTTATGAATAAGTGATTTGGAATAACATTAGGAACGCTAGAAAAATCAGTGACAATAACCAAGTATTTTATTTGAAAATCCGAGTGTGACGAATCAGTAGTGATTCAACCTAATAACGTAAATTGCTGGTCAAATCAATGAGGCACAAAGCTTCAATTCTCCCGATTTAAGCAGTGATTCCCAAGCAAATCTACTTAAAACCCCGATTTGCTAGGCCTGATTTTGAGTTTTTAAAATAAAACCTCAATTCGCCACACATAAACTATTTCACACATACAAACCATTGCACGCATTCAACACAAACATCCAATTCTTGCTTAAATTCAACCTTTTAAAGCTAGATTTTAGTGTATTTAAGTGATTTTCACCTCATTTTAGTTTCATTGAACCCAAAAAAGTTTGAATTTGATAGAGTGGAACCAAACTAGGGTTTATGGAAATTTTGAATATGAGCTTAGAAGAACAATTTATGGGAATTCAATAGTTTATATCTTGAGAGATTCACTCTTAATAAGACAATCACTTAAAACCCTAGCTCTTTATATTGATGAGTTTTTGCAAAACTTTCAATTGATTTCGAATTGTTTTATTAGAATTCATTGTATTACCATTGATACATGATTTCATTGATTTAAATAGAATGGGTTTTGTGATTACGATTATCGTTAATTTACAAATTAAATAATTTCAAGATTTTGATATTTTTATCGATTCAAAAGACTTGTATATGCAATTGGTTAGAAAATTAAGTTTCTAATGAGTTTGGAGGTCTATTTAGTTTTATAAAATACTAGAACTTATCACATAATTGTTTTATATTATTTAGAAACCCAATTTTAAGTTTATAATTGATTAAAAACTTCGACGCCAAATTTTAAATTTTCGATTGATTTTTCAAGCTATCTTTTCAAATGAATTTCTCCTTCTAAGTAGAGTTTTGGATTCTACCGAATTATTTTTGACAAATGTTTTTTATGACCCACAAGTTTAAATTCTTATTTAGACTTGTGACTTTTGATTTCGAAAAATGGTTGGAAGCGGAAAGGTTAGATTTCAAGAAAGGATAGGGGAAATGGAATACTAGTAGAAAAATCCAAAACGAAATCCAAAATTCCACCCACACTAATTAGGCCTACGACAATTTCAATAAACAATCTTAGAGTTAGAACATAGTGAGAACCTTCTCTACCATTAGATTTTAGTGATGACTCGGAAGAAGAAGAAGTTGAGGAGACTCCACAAATTTCTTTTTCGGTGAATAATTTGATTAATGCATAGGTTCTTACTAGGGTGAAGAGCGACATTAGGAAGAATAGGAAAATAATTTCAAAGAGGGGCTTCAATGTGAAGAACGAAATAAAAAACGGGCTTAGGATTTTAAACATAATAAGAAAGAGGAACTGGAGATTTTTTACTAGGGATTACAATGTTGATAATGACACGAAGATTCCTAGAGAAATGGGTTGTAAGATTTTAGTTCAAAAATTTTATGCTAACGGCATGGGAGCGATAATAAAACGGTATCCATGGTCTGATGAAGACTAGTAGACTATTCACCCAAAAGAATAAACTGGTACTTCGAATTGTCGAAATTTCATAAGAGAGAAAATAATGAATACCCAAAACATGAGTATGGATTCAGACATGGATTTCTTAATGAAACCATTAGAAATGGATTGGAAGCAATACCGGGAGATGGATTCATTTTGGATAAGGATAAGTATCCAAAGCACATCCAAACTAAGAGTTTTAGGAAAACCATAAAAGCATGGAACTAAACCTGCAGCTAAGTTTTTAATACTACTAGGTGGTGAACTACAAGGGTCATTGTTATATCACATTGTTCAAGAGATATGTTACATTGATGCCGACAAGGTCATCTGTGATTCAATTAGAAATGCGATGACCACAAATAAGAATGAAGGGTTACCTTTTCCCTTGATGATCACGAAATTCTTCAAATAGGACCGAGTTCCTGTGAGAGGTCTTGGGTTGAATATTCATCCTGACAAGACTATCAATGATGAATATATAGAAAGCACTAAAAAGGTGAAAGGCTATGTAGACTCGGAGGAGGAGCGAGAAAGAAATGAGATACTAAAAAGAGGGACTACGGAAAGAAGAAGAATACGAGCAAAAATAGATGAGTTTTGGAAGAAATGCAAACTACTGCGTATAATGAGTAGATGAACCAAAGTTTCGAGCCACCCATTGATGATGTCACTGGCATGTCCGTTAAAGAGACGAAGATGGCCAAGATGGAGTCAATCCTACAGAATCAAATGCGGACTCTAAGAAATCAAGAGTTTATGTTTCAAAACCGGCATGAAATTGCGAGGAACTTGCATGAGTTCAAAAGACATAAGGCCAGGAGAATGTCACAAAAAGGAGCTGAAATTCCAATACCATCTACCCAATTGAGATTCCCGAATGAGTGAGTTTTTTTTCAGAAAGTACACTAGAGGTTAGATTGGACTACATGCTCTCTGATCCTAGAGCGAGCTATCAATCTCAACATCATGAGCAAGGGGGTGGTGGTGATGATATGACTTTTGGAAAATGATTCTGATATATTTCTTCTTTGTTTTCTTTATCTCTAAGTGAAATTCTCGTCCTTGTGTTAACCGAATAAGAGGAATTATGGTTGTGTACAGTTGTTGTTGGTGATAGTGACAGTTTGACGTAAGATATGATTTCAAATTCAAATTATTGAATTTTGGTGGTTGACTTGTATGTGTGTATGTATATGAGCGAATTCAAGTTGGAAGAGATTGCTGAAGTTGTGTTGTTGGTGTTGGCTGTGAGGATGAGAAGGGAGGTTTGACTTAAAATTTAATAAAAAAAATAGTGGAAAAGATACAAGAACCAGAGGTGTAGATAAGAAGAAAAAAATGATTGAGGGAGATAACCAGGGGAGGGGTGGTTTGGGGAAGACGATGATGAAGGGAAGAGCCTTGAGCTCTTTACCTAAATCCCTATTCAAAAAAAATAGGGATGAAGGAACGAAATAGAGAAGAAAACCTTCTCTGTTTCATTTCAACGTGAGGAAAGGGATGAACCTCGAACCAGGACGAACCGGGTTCAGCCCAGCTGAACAGAACCGAGCGCGCTTCAAGGATCAAACCTTTTCCCATATAAAAAATGGTTTTAATTGGAAAAAACTAAATAAAGACCCTAGAGATTAGGAAGAAAATAAAAAAAGGATTTTAGGAAAAACAATTAATAGAAATTGAGGTTTTAATGAAAATTGAGGATTTCGGGATTTTCTCGAGGATTTATATATGGGATTCTGTATTGTAATGCGTGTTACAACTTCAAAAATGCCCAAAGTTGTGGAAATTGTTTTAAATCCTAGTCTAGGTTAATTTTCCATTCCGAACCACAATTTGTAGTTAAAATTGGGATACGAATGTCCGAGGATTCTGATTCCGGGGTTTTTGAGCCGATATGAGACTAACTAAAATAAGTTAATTGCGAGAAAGATGGTGGAACAATTATGGAATCTTGTCGGACATGTAAATGAATTGTAGGACTACAATTGAAACCCCATGTGAAATATTTTATGGATACAGAATGTAAGAAGTGACGGTATCACGTTTGTAAGGTTAAGTAAATCTCATAGTAACCTTTACATTATATGATTATGATTTCGTACACATTACATTGATACTTATAATTGCATTATTTTTGTACATGCACATACGAGTAGGGAGGATAAGGTCGATTCAAGTCTCCTTATAGTAGTTACCAAACTATATATACAGGGTAACACTATATCATGCTTTGAGGGCTAGTGTCTCTGATACTTTGCATCACGTGGTTATCATGAGATCATGTTGAACCATATCATATTTTAATAGACTAAAGGAATGAGACTCGTTTGGTTATCTCCTCTGTGCTTGAGTCGTTACTACTATTTATTTACCACTTTCGGAGAACGTTATCTAATTGTGGTCGGATAAAATAAACGGGATGGTTTCCGATTGTATTTAAATTTCTTGGATTATATTATTTGTTTAATTCCTTAGATTATTATGTTTTTAATTATTACAGGTGTATCGGATAGTGTGGCATTTACTAATTTGACATTATCAAATTTTTATAATTAAGTAATGACAGGTTTGAGCGACGACAAAGGAAAAGAGAAGCTATCAGATTTTATGTGACTTCATTGGTTCCTTTTTCTCTATGTACGTATTATTTTTGATAGACTATATTGTATAAATGGGTTTGGGGTTTGTGTACGATTAGGATTTCTTTTGGAATTATTGTAATAGTTTTGAGACGGATTGTAATGATATGGAGCTAAAATAAACATGGTTTAAGGATTTTGAAAACCTGAAATAGATTAGAATGAATAAATAATTTTTGTTATTGTTATTTGAATTGTTATAGGTGTATTGTGAATCCTTTGGCATTTCCACCAAGCTGAACAGGTTTTGTTGAATACTTTTAAAAGCTGGATTTTTCGGTGTAGGCTTAGAAATATAGGAGGTGCTATCGAAAACGTTTTACAGAATTTGGAGATTTTATAATCAATCTAAAGGAGGTTTTGAGGTTTGAGATTTAATTAAGAATCTTTTGTGGTTGGTAAAGTTTTAATTTTGATGATTACGTGATTTTAATTTTATTTATTTATTGGTTGTGATATTAAGGCTGTTAGATTTTCAGGGGATTAAGGTAATCTAGGGCGGTCATATTCCCTAATTAGGTGGGGTTTGACACTATTTGACTTAACCTAGATTGTGTGTACACTAGAGGAGTTTGGAGGATATTGATTGCTTTGTGTTAGACATTATAATAGGCAGAAGATCGAAACAAAAAGTGCAAGATAAACAAGACAGATTTCTAAGAATCTTGTTATAGAAATATTATTGATCAAGTATTTTATACAACTATTATATATATATATATAATGAAAATGACTTATGCCACAATTAAGGAAAGAAATAGGAAATTAGCCAAAATTTAATTAGTTGAAAAGAATGCTTCGTTAACTACAGTGAAAGTAAGAATAGCTAATAAGAGTTTTTAAATGAAAAAAATAGAGAGACCCATCGATTTCAAAGTAAATGGAGCAGAGAACCGTAGAAATAAAATATAAATAAGAAATATAATATATATAAATATAAATATAAAAGAAAGAAGAAATTAAGAAAAAAAGATATATATATATATATATACAATTATATATATTTATATATATAAATGGAAAAAGTTTATGAAAAACTCTTCAAATATAAGATTTAGCTCGAGTGCTTATAGCTAAGTTGAGTGAAGTATCTTCTTTTTCCAACATTCCAATAAATGAATATGATAATAATAATAAGTATTGGTGATTAAGATTTTCTATCGACTTTGATTATGGTGGCATTTTAAATATTGTTTGAAAATGATATTCATTTTGTGATTTTTGTATCTTGAGATTCTATATAGTCATCATAAGCTTGATGCTTGTTAGTGAAGATTGAGAAAACCTATATAGTGGCTTGGCCTTAGTAATCGATTTAACTTTGAATTCTAAGGTGTATTGCATAACTAGAAGGTTGAATTGTCAAATAAGGGGTTGTTGTTCTTTAAATCTTTCTATTCTATCATGATTTTCATTTTTATGAGAGTAATATGTTTCTATTTAATGATCATTTCTGTTTAAGAATAAGAGTAGGACCTCGTTTGGTTCATTTTTGCTAACTTACAGTATTAGTTCGGAGTTATCTCCTTATGGCCCGTTCGGTTCGCAAGTAAAATAAACCCATGATCATGAGATTATTTTACATTGGGATTATAACATGGGTTTGAGTATTAGTCCCAATAGAGGAATTTGTTTGGTAGGGAGTATAGAGGTTGGGATTATAAATGATTTCAAAGTTGTAGTTACTAAATTGCCCTCTTTTATGAAAACATAAACTTTCAATTTAACCCTTACCTACCCGTGTTTCATCTTCTTCACGCCTACCCGGGCTCATCTTCTTCACGCCTCTCTCCAGCCTATTGTGTTTCTTGAATTTTTTCTCACTAGCCTTTGTTGTTGTTGTTGCCATGCAAGAGTTTCATTTCCTTATCAACTTACATAAATAAAATGTAAGCATCATCTTCTTTACATTATTGGAGTCCAAGACTAACATGTCTCAACTAAGTTTTTTGGTAAACTGAAATTTGCTAACATAAGTTTATTCACATGCATGCATCGTAGCTTTTGGACAAGGCGGTCTTCTATTATACAAAAAATCCTAAAACTCCTTCCAACCACAATAAAGACCTACTAATGTAATAGACAAATGAAGATGGAAACTTGCAATCCCTTCTAAAAAGACAGTTGAGTTATGCACAATGCCATCACATATTTAGGGGAATTTAGAATTCTCAGAAAGGCATTAATCAGTCTTTCCTCCGTTCCATTCAGAAACAGAATTGGGATCGAAAGTTAACCTACAGAGAGAGGGGGAGAGAGAAAGAGAGAGTTTACTTGGAGAGAATGAGTGGAATAGAAGAGGTGCGATCTGTGTGGAGATGAACGTTGATGTTTTTTACTCTTGGAGCAACAGAGACGAATGAAGATCGACGAGAAAAGGGGATCAATTGTGTTTTGGTTGTTATAATATGAGGGTAATTTGGTCATGTTGGATGCACCAACAATGGGATTAAATAATACTATTCATTTCATGGTTTTATTTTATCCCACTTATGTGGGTTAAAATAATCTCATCATCAATTTAAAACTCGAACCAAACACTAGTATTATTTAGTACCACCACTTATCCCATGCTATCCCATGAACCGAACGGGCCATTAAAGTTAATATTTTCATGTTTGGTTCAACTTTAAACTTGCAGGGAAATTTCAAATTTTTAAGCAATAAAAAATATGAATTGACATTAATAACCTTCAAATAAGAGAGAGAGATGGGTAATAAAATGGTCATTAATGAGGGATAATTGTATCCATAACTCTTGGGAGATAACTCCCTAGGGGGTGGTGGAGAGATATCTCTCACCCTAGGATGTAAGTTGAGAGATAACTTGCAGAAAAGTTGGGCAATCAAACAAGATTAGTTCTCAACTCCCTATAAGTTATCTCCTTGGAGATATATCCACCTCATACCAAACAAGGCCTAAGTAATCGTGAAATAAGAATAAAGGGTGAAAAGAGAATATAATTGAAAGTATTCATTTGCTCGGGACAACAAAGTGCTGAGTTTAAGGGTATTTGATAAGTCAATAATTAAACGGTATTTTTTAGTATATTTTATAATGATTTTGGATGTAATAGGCTATATTACACTAGGTTTTCTCTTGTTTTTGTGATTCAGGTTATAATATATTATGTGAAGAAATGGAAGAAAAATGGAAAAAAGGGAAAAAATGAAAAATTTAGTCAAGTGAAGAAAGTGCATAACGAATCAGCAATGAATCAAGAATGAACTTGAAATCAGTGCTGGTGAATCAACAGTGAATCACAGTTTATATATGAAGCGCCAGACAAATCTTTGAGGCATAGAGGCTAATTTCTACCGATTTAGTCAGCGAATCAAAACTTAAGTGGAATCGATCAAGAATCGCTGGAGTCGATTTCGAGAATATTAGATTACCACAAGAGGTTTGAGTTAGTTTGGATATGTACTACCTAAAATATTATATATATATATATATATATATAAACCTTTAGCTTTGAAATCAACTGTCCTTAAGTGCCCTGAATCAGTTTTCGTTGCTCTTGGAGCCATATTTACTAGTTTTTTTTAGTTTAGATTTATTGTTCATTTCTTTTGGAAACGATTTGAAGATTCAAAGTATTCAATAAGATGTATTTATTTATGTCTTTTATTTATTTTATTGTGATGTTTATTATAAATATGAGTGAGTAGTTTATTAATCTAAACAAAGTCCGAACATGAACTTGATCCGTTTTGTGATGTAGTCATAATGAAGATTAATTAGTACTTAACGCTTTAAACTAATTGTATTTTTCAATTCACTGATTTATAGATTATTATTTACGGATTATAATCATAAAGCTTTGTATTGCATGCATAGTCTAGAATGTATATTATGATATTTGGATTCAATATCTAGTTTTAAGTAGTAACTAGGATTGCTAAAGAGGTTTTTCACCGTTTAGATGTCCTAGACGGATTGAGATCTAAGTTTAATATTGAAGTGACTTTCCGAAGGTATTAGGCTTAGTAGTTCGATGTTTTCACAGAACTTAATGTTGTTTTATTGCCTAATTAATTTCTCTCGAGCTTTCGAAGATTTAATTTAAGAAAATTAGGATGTGGCTTTTCCATTGATATAAGAAGAACTGGTGGTTTGATAAGGACTATCTATTTACTTATGATTTGAGTTTAATGATTTGAAAATACTTTATAATAAGATTAAATTATATACTTATGACTATGTTTTAAGTAATATGTTTGTATTCAAAACGGATTAATGTTTCATTGTTCTCGATATTTTTTTAGATGCTTATTTTCTATTGAATTGAATTGATTTGAGTTTAGTGAATTTGATTTGTCTTAGTTAAGTTCATCTAATTAGTTTAATTAATTATTATCATTTGATTTAGTAATTTATAATTTCTATTTTAATTAAATTAAATAAAGTAAAAAAATAATAAAACCCTTGGAAAACCTTTTTCGTAAAGTATTTTGCAAAATCCTTGTGGAGACGATCTCATTTATCACTACTACAAATAATAAGGATATACAAAAAACTTATTGTACACACTCGACACGTATCAGAAGTATATATATATATATATATACAAATGTGTTAAGAGAGCTACTTGGTTTTATAATGGACAACTCACCTAGTCAACTTATTTAAAGGACCTAATGAGATATTCATGTAACTAAGTACCAAATACATGGCTTATTATAGTTTATTGGCTCCCAATTAAGATAGCTTAAGAGTCTAGAGTTTTTGTGGACATGTAGTAATGATTTTCTCGAACCCTAATTATATTAGAGTTTCTTATTTGCATCTAACGACACTTAGTAGAGACTTGCAACATGAATGCCCAATTGTAGATAACTTGGAAGTATATATTACTTCTAGTTTGTGAAGGTGGAATGATGCTTCCTAGATAAGAGTGCTAACAATCAACACCACCTTAAAAAGTAAGCTATGCTACTAGAATTTAAATTCGGTAGATTCATGGCCCAAGGAAAACTAAAGTTATGAACACAACCTTGATTTAGCAAGTGGTCCTTGAACAATTAAATAGAACTAAACAACTTTGTTGTACCTATCATGAATGTAGATACGCGAGGAGGGGCTAACTTATAAGTTAAAATAGATATACATATTTGAGAAACTTAACCTACAAGTACAAAAAAGAGTAAAGGTGGTGAAGCGGAGAGGCCAAAAGAGGGACGGTGCATTTATGGAGGTAAATCTACTAACCACAGTTTATTTCTAGTTTAAGGGTTGATAGTTAAATCTAGTACATTAACTTTAGAGAATTGGTTTGAACAACAAAAAGACTTGTTAGATATTTCGATATCAAAATGCTAGACATGAAGCTCATAGTCTTACGATTTTGCGTTGATACGAAATTCAAGGACTTCAATGGTTCGATTTGACTTAGCGATTTGCATGGTTATTTGTAAGTAAGCCAGTAAGAAATTCAAAATTAGTTCATTTCCTTTCCTTGCATATTTTGATGGAAATGATTGCAATTGTTGGACTCTACTTCCCTACTGAGTGACCTAGGGTCCGAGTGGTCGAATTGAGTCGTTGCCTACTTGTAGGTTGAGTATCCAATTCGCGCTTGTGGCTCCCCAACGAGACTTAATCCTCTGAGTGAGCATCAATAGTCGTCGAGCTAGGCTCCTTACAGGACTTCAAGGATCCCGCTGCGGTTGAGCATCCGGTTGCGACTGTGGCTTTCTTTGAGATTTACTTGGGTTGCAGTTCAGGTGAGCTGACAGTGCCAAAGGTTTAGGTACGGTCGAAGCGGACTTGGTCCTCCCATACCAGTATTTGAAACTCACCCGTACTCATGTTGCTTTGAGCCCAAGTCTAGGATGTGAAGAGTACCACTTAGGTGCTTATCAGTGGCTTTAGGTTCACTTAGTCTCTACCGTCGACCATTGTAGTCTGTATATCATGCGTTTTGTTGTTCTTTTCAGCTTCATTACTTTTCAGCATGATTTATAGACTTGTTTATTGTTTAATCTAAATTAATGTTGAACTTGTTTTGGATTTATTCACTGGAATTGTCTCCTATGTGGTGACGATTGCAGGTCTAATTTTCGAGCACGAGAATATTGATGTGCGGCATACGAAGGTCATTTGATGTATTTATATTGTATTTAGAGTCACACTATAAGCACCCCACTGGTTATTGAGAGCACCCAATTTATTTAGGCACCTATCGAATCTCCAAGGGCACCCGAATTTTTACCAAATATCCATGATGTCAACCAACGTACCCCACCACCCAAAACACATAAATACAGGTCTCGATCGGGTCTTGCCGAGACTTATATTTAAGTGTTGGTTTATATCAACCGACACCCAAATAAGGTGGTCAGACACCCAACTCAATGGGTGACTACCATGACTATACAAGTGGTGTAGGTGGCCGAGACATGGTACCTATGTCTCGATCTTGTGTGTCCGAGACTTTAGGTTCAATCATTCCCCACCAAGACACGAAACGTAGTGTGAGTTATCATCAATCGATACAACATGCTACGTCTGAAACGTGTAGAAACGAAATTAAAGCAACGAATTAAGTTCCGTCATGCTAAGAAAAAGTAGTTAGAGACGGAATTAGACTGACTAATTCTGTGAGACGGAATAGAGAGATCGAGACGGAAATAGAGACGGAAATAGAGACTAATTAAATTCCGTCTCTAAATAATGGCGCCAACATTCCCACCAAAACTTTCTTTTTTTTTTTATAACCGTTCATCAAATCTCGAGATTCGTGCGTGCTTCGATCTAGCCCCCCACCCCAAAAAACAAACGATCGTCCAAATAAAAACACTCGTCTCTCTCAACTCTCTTTCGTCTCTCCTCGCGCTCTGGTCTCTCTCTCACCGCCTAATCGGCTCTATGCACTCTCCTCGGTTCCGCTCACCGCTCTCTGCTTGCGTCGAGGACGTTTCTCCCTCTCTCGCAGCTCTCGACCGACGTTTCCCACCTCTCTCTCTCACCGCTCTCTCTCACCGAAATATTTCTCCCAAACCCTAAATATCTGTCGTCGCTGATTGGACATTGCGGCCATTTGACGAGCCGCTCGCTCTTCGCTGCCGCCGGCCGCCGGAGATTGGAGCCCTCCGAAGCCCTAAGCCGTCGCCGACCTACGCCCCCCCTAAGCCGTCGCCGAACTAGTCAAGGTAACACCATAAGTTTGTTAGTCTTTTTTTTGTTTTTTCTTTTTGAATGGTTGTTACATAACCGTAGTAACTTCCAATAAACCTTATAGTGTTTCGATAGTTCAAATCCATTCTTTCGATGGTCGTGCATTCCCCAAGTTCAATTTGTAGAAGAGCTGGAGTACACAAGGGTCATGTTCGGGGGGCTCCTGGATCCATTTTGTTTTGTTCCGAATGGGAAAGTGGAAATGCCGTGTAACTATTTTGTTTTCCCATGATAGGTTATACTTCTTGTTCATTCTAAAACTCTTAATTATATTTTTACTTCTCAAGTTTATCTACTAAGCCTCGTGGAATTATTTGTCACTTGTTGTTTTGTGGACTAAAATATATTTTGAGCTTTACTCTCAATGGGTAAATACGAAACAATTGCGGGATATTTAAACTATGCATTCTCTAATTCGAAGCCTTGTTTCTAATATTTCTTTTCATACGAGTAAGTGTTAAATATTTCTAAATATTTAAACAATTGCGAGGATATATTTTTTTTGCTCATCACAAGTCTTTATGTAGAAGTATCAATATTGCGAGTTGTTTAAATAATAAGAACCGACCCATTTCCCCACATCACTATATTTTATACATTGTATTTGTTGTACGAGTTTCTACATCATGGTAGATGGGAAACCTTTTGTTGGTAAGTTTAAGTTTCCTCGTATATATGCATTTGTTCTCGTGGTTGCTTTGTGATTGTTGAACCTTAACATGTAACCAATATTCTATTTACCAATGCAAAGCTTGATATTCCCTTCAACACTTGAGGTGTCTAACCTCATATCTCGCTAGTGAGGAGGTCATTACACAAGACTTCGCCTAGGTGATGTTTGTTTTCTTCACTAATCGTAGTGTCTTATTCTAACTTTTCTAATTATGTTTATTTCTCGATTGATTCTAAATTTGTTGGAATGCCTTCCTGTTTTTGTTCATTGCCGTTGCTCCACTTTTTCATGGAATGTCACTACAAAAAAACAAAGAAATCGAAACGGAAATTTCGTCTCTCGATTTGCATAAATTCCGTCTCTAATTGAAATCGAACTAAATGAGACGGAATTTATTCCGTCTCTAAAATCGTCAGCCGATTCAATCGACATGTGTATATATTTTGGTTGATACCAACCGACATAACATACATGTCTTACCACCATTTCGTTATGTCTCGATCTTGTGTGTCCGAGACTTTAGGTTCAATCATTCCCCCAAGACACGAAACGTAGTGTGAGTTATCATCAATCGATAACAAGGAGTTCAAAAAATAAATAAATCATAAGTTATAAGAGGCATACAAATACCACATAGTATCAAAGTGCCTACTACTTGTTCACTCGCACCTCCTTAAGGTTATAGGTTTATTCAATTCTCTAGAAATTTTGTGAAATAGCAACATTAACTAAAAGAGTAATCCTAGTGTTTCAATCCTAACTAGTAGAGAAATTATATAATTATAGGTACTATTCAATCGTAACCAACAACACCTAACTAATCAATCATCCCTAGCAAGTGCATGAATATGAAATTACTAACAACTATAACATCAAACGACCAAGTAATTACCTCAATACATGATTCTAATGTATTATAATTTTGATCATGACATGCTTTACCGATAAAATAAACATGATACCTACCAAATACAAAATCAATAGAAATCTTGAATTGCTCAAGTAAAATGTTGAAATGATATATTAAATATTAATAAACCTAAAAATAGAACAAGCATAACCACAAAACACTAAGCATGGAAGAGAAGAGCAGAACAAAAACTTCTAAACCAAACAAAATGCACAACATTAACTTAATAGATCAAGTGAAGAACACCAATAAATGCACATGAAAGCCAATCCGGAGGAAAATGTGAGCAGATACAATTTCAAGAGAATTCTCTGTTAAAAATATTTTTTTTGATTGTTACCTTGATTTGTTGCAGAAAGCGAGCTAAGCACAAAGCGACCTGGAGAGCAGAGAGCAATGAAAGAGACGGAGATTCAAGATCGAAAATCAAAAGATTCAGGACGCAGCTGCACTCATTCACCGCACAATCAACCACGTAACAAATCAAATCACTCAAGAACAATGTTAAAATAAAACCTCCTTAAGCAATCAACAATTAAAAGAACTCGAACTCTTTAAATTTGTCACCTGATCAAGAGTTTGGTCCTTCACAGGTCATAGACAATAAGGTAGTTCTACCTTTCCAACATCTGACATCATAACAACTACCTACCAACTGCATCAACATAACAACAAAAATTTAAAATACCTCCAAGAATAAACAAAAAGAAAATCTTACATAGTGCACTATGAAAAAACATTATTAATTTATTACTACACATAAAATTACCAAACCATGGCACTAACATGTTTACCTCTTTATTTAGTTACTCATTTATCATGAAAAAGGTCAGACAAATCTTATAGCTAATCATGCACGATTAGTTTATTCCTATACTATATCATTTCCTTTGTAATCAAACAAGTTTTACTTTCACCAACAATTGCTTCCTTGTTTGGATATAAGCACCAAAGCAATACAATCAACCAAATAAAAGAATTACTTCCAAGTCTCGACAAACTAGAGAATATGTGCACTCTTAATATAGAATAAAAGTTTTGTCTAAATCGAGTTGCGAAGAAAAAATAAAACAATTAATAACTTGTGCAGATAGCTGAAAAAGTGGTCATTATCAATGATGATATTATAATATCCACTTCAAGTTTGATAGCTTAGACACCCTAGAGAAGCCACAACATGCTAAACGTATTGTGCTATCATTATGTTTTTTAATGGGTCTTTAAGTTCCTCTGCACGCATATGATTTGTATTTCCCCACATCACTATATTTTATACATTGTATTTGTTGTACGAGTTTCTACATCATGGTTTCCACACCTAGAACTGGTTGTGTGTTATTGTTATCAAGTTTTTTACTGCATTTAAGTTCCTCTGCATATGATTTCATATATATATATATATATATATATATATATATATATATCTTATGTAATGTGGATTATCAAGCTATCAAGTACTGATAAAGATCGGTTTGTGAGGCTGACTAGGTTTTTATTAAATCTGCACTGATGTACCAGAGGTTAATGGAGGTCTAGTGTCAGCAATACCCAATTTGTATAGTTAGGTCATCACAATATACATTTTTTTTTGGATATTATGGCGTTTAAAATTATAATTCTGACTATTCTACGCAAGATGCATCCCACTCTCTATAGTTATCTCGAGAATATATTGGTTACAAGATTCAAACATCAAGTGAATAAGTGAACAATTAGTAGGTCTTGACATTTATTTCAAAGCAATGATTATTGTTTATAAACGCATTCGTTAAGGGTATGTAGGAAACTCAATTTATTTAGTTTTTCATTAAAAAAACTTAGCTAGCGGAGGATCTAAAATGTATCAAATATTAGAATCCAAGTGATGCCCTACAAGTGCAATGATCCAAACAACAAAGTACCACAAATAATGGAGGTGGTCCGTGAGAGATGATTGAGAGTGAAATTTAGCGTACTTTTTGGTTCCTCTTGTAATCTTTCTCTTACCAAATTCCTCCACATTGGAATCAAATGAGGGCGCAATATTTCAACAATTTTGATGGGTCCGTCCAACCACCCAAATCCAACTCACATACAAACAACCTCTCGCGACGTCCACCTTTATAGATCTAACGTCACTTCCAATATCTATAAATCTATACTTATAAAAAAAAATGTGCATATATTATTAGGCAATGCATAGTTTTTGTCTTTGAGGGTTTAGGGTTTTCCTTTACATGCCAAAATCCAACTCCAAGGGACAAGGGAAAGAGTCCTAATCTATCTGATCTTACATACATAGATCATATATGTCTTCCTTGGTTTTGCATGTAATACATACATATATATATGTTAATGTTACAAAAGCTAGTCTTTCTTTCTATATGATGTCACACGAACAAAGCAGAAAATAGATAAAAACAATAATTCGACACTGTAGTTTCCGTTTTGTGGGAAGCATAGATTTGCTTGTTCAGCCCTAGCTCCCTCTCTTGTTAGCTCAATCTCTTTGGGTGATTGCTTTGGTTCCATCCATCAGTCACACAAAATAATTGGATGTGAATCCTTGCCACCCTTGATTAGACGCCATGAGATAAGTTGTGAAAAATGTACATGCATTAGTTAAACGCGGGTAATGAAGTTCAACGCAACTCAAAAGTACGTAATTTTTAAGATTTTATATATAAACCCAAATAACAATAAGATTAGGCTCGATCGCTAGCTAACTATATTATAATTTTGAATATGTATATATATAGCATATTTTTAAAAGTAGAAGAATGAAATTAAGTTGTTTTTAAGTTGTTGTTATGCAACTATATAAAGTTGCTATATTTATGTGATTTCAATATTTAGGTATTACTATATTCGTGTCGTGAATTACTTTCTTTATTTATGCATTGCGAAGCTCTATATATAAGAGCATCCTATTATATTTAGTTTGTCCTGATTAATACAAATTCAATTATGTTAATATGGTAAGATTAGGCTTTTTAGATGAATTTATGAGGGCGTGGTTGATCAATCACACTCTAGGGCCTCTTGGTGTCTTTTGTTACGTTGCTCTCTTTTCGATCCTTGCTGGTCTCTTGCCATTGTGTGCTCTGCTAGGAAGTTGTTCGTCGCCAACATCCCAAAGCTTGGTTCGCCAACCCATCTGTCGTTTTATCCCTACCTGCTTGTTCGCGTGATCCGTGCCCATTGTGTCTCCATCTGTCGTCACTCGTGAGAAATCTGTGTCTGCTTGGGTGAACGTGAGTTCACATTGACAAGCACATAAATTTGAGTTGCATGGATGAAACACCTTTGCATCTGCTATCCCATCACTCCAAAAAAATAGTGGATTTAGCAACGGTGTTTCCGTTGCTAAAGCCCTGTTTTTTCGTTTCTAATCCACATAGCAATGGATTTGTGACGGAATTAAGTTCCTTGCTAAAAACCTTGTCGCTAACTATTTAGCGACAGAATATTAGGCAAAACGGTTTCCGTTGCTAAAATTTCGTTGTTATTTCGTTGCTAATCCGTTATTAAACTCTAAATTTACCAACATAATAGTGACAAAATATTTTAGGGGAAATTGGTCGCCAAATTTAGCAACAGAATAGGAACGAAACATTTTGGGGGGAAATTTTGGCTACAAGATTAGCAACGGAATAGCGACGGAACGGTTTTCGTTGCTAAAATTACGTTACGATTTCGTTGCTCAGCCATTACTAAACTCTAAAATTTACCGGAGTCACTAATCCACGTTATTCCGTTGCTAAATTTCATTGCTAGGTTCACCTATTTTTGTTGTGCATTGGAGATATCTCCCAATGTGCCCATGTGCCGTGCTTCAGATCGACATCAATTTGCATCTCATGCTTTTGTGCTCTATCTCCCGGCCGGTGCGCCATCTATCATGCAACGCATGTCAATTCGTGCGTGCAAGACTTTCTGTTCAATCTCCCGTGCGTCTCGATCTGCCTAACACATCCCAACCTGTCGCTCTTGTCTATTCGCCTATGTTAGCCTCTGCTAATAAGTCCAAACTCAATTACTAAATTTCAGTTCGAATTCCATTCTGGACTTATGTTCAAAATTCTGTCCGAATTCTAATCCCAAATTTTTGTCTGAATTTTATCCGAATCTCAGTTTTACTCAAGCCCGAATTTCAGTCCAGGTTTAGCTACGGTTTTTATTTTATTTTCAAAATCAAATTGGTTCTGTAACTGCCACCATTTTGAGTTTAAGGGGAGATGTTATGCAATTATATAAAGTTGTTATATTTATGTGATTTCGATATTTAAGTAGTACTATGTATATTCGTGTCATTAATTACGTTTCTTATTTATGCATTGCAAAACTCTTAAATAATAACATCATATTGTATTCCGTTTGCCCTTATTAACCCAACTTTAATTGCTTGTTTTTTTATAAAATTAAGCATTACATTCATATATATATATATATGTTGCTCTAAGAAAAAAATATAAGAAGAGATGTGTCTATGGAGTATGAGAGGGCACTAATGTCGTTACTGGTAAAGAAATGGAATCTATAGCTAGCTAGGTATATATAGTCGGGTCCCACATGGGGACTCTATTTATTAAGTAATAGAGGTAATAGGAGCCTCTATCTTCTATCCATGTATAAGTGCACAAACACAGCCCTTTTCTCCAGAAATTTATAACGGATCAATGCCATGTACTACGTAGTCTCTCCCCTCCTAATACCAACAACAAGAACAACAAAACAACACAAATACACATATAACACGCATCCGTTAATAAACATAAAATAAACCAAAAACCACTAGCTTAACACTCATACTTATAATTAAGCAATTAACTAGCAACCCCCTCGATTACTAGCTACTTTCTCATGACTTTGGCTCTTCTCCCTTGTCCCCTTCTCTCGATCCCCAGCCCCCCACCGCCACCCCCTCAAAGTCAAATACATATCCCCCAACAACAGAATTACTAATATGTAGTGCATATCTCGAAAATATATCGCACGTTTTCAAACAGATGATCAACAACCTTGTCAGTCAAATGAGTTCAATTCACTTTGAAGTCCGTCTCTCAAGGTGCGTAACACAAATTTTGCAATATGAAAAATGTTTTTTTGACGTCCCCGAACTCACACCCCCAAATTACATCAGCCTTAGGAGATGTCCGTACACGTCTAGAGAGACAAACCGACGTGATATATACCAAAAACTATATACACATGCAACTCGAAATGCGCACAAGGCTGATGTAGTGATGTGACTTGGGGGTGTAAGTTTGTAATGTCAAAGTAATACTTCCCAAGCAATATATTGCACAACTGGTCTCTAGTATTATAATTTTTAAATATGGGAAGTGTCGTATATATAAATGATTAATTAGGATTCACTTGAGCAAGCTTACATATCATGAGGTGCATAAAACAGGTACTCGTGCCTTCCATCGTGGGTTTGGAGTGTCATACATTCCAGGTACTTCCCTATAAATATTAACCTCTCTACCTCTCTCTCTCTCTCTCTCTCTCTATATATATATATATATATATATATATATATATATATGGGTGCTTCTATCATGCATGAGTATCAAAATAAATACTCATGGCATGGGTAACAATTCTCAACCATTGAATTAAAATCAAGAGAGATAATGGTTGTAAAACACTAATTAATGCATATTAATGTGATCTACATATAATAAATGACCTTTAAATATATTTTCAATCAAAAATATCACAAGTTTGACCATTAGCTATTTATTCTTACTAATGGAAAATTAAAAAATTAAAAATGTTATTTCTTTTTTAATTTATCGAAGATAAAGACATTTTTAAAATTTATTTGTAACCTTCAAGCTAAGAATTGTGCATTATATACCCAATATGAATAATAAAATTTATTTCAAAAATAAATTTTAGTACAACTCCTTATAACATTGTTATTTATAATTTGATTCTTATTAGAAAAAATAATTTACAGTTAATTACTTTATAATTTAAATAATTACTTTATAATTTAATTAATCAATCATTTCCTCAAAAGAAAACAATTAAACATAAATTTACAACACAAAAGTAAAATAGATAAATAAATTATTTGAATCAAATTAAAATGATTAAACTTTTGAGTTGGAAAACAATTAAATTTTTACATGCTACTATATGACTATTAATTTAGGTTCTGAAATTATATATGAATCGCATAAAAAGACAAAGATACATTAGTAAAGTATAATATTAATGAGAATGGCAAGTGATTTGATTTTCCTCTTGAGTTTGAATTTTTTCATAAATAGAAAAATCGAGTTGAGAGGCCCACCGCATGTATGAGCACGACAATATCTAAGCGTGGATTACTCGGTGTGATTAGAGCCGGATGTCAATTAGAATTTTAAAAAAAATATATCGGAGAAAATTAATGAAGTAATTTAAGTTATTATTCTTTTTTATTTTGGTGCATTAATATTCACATCATACATAATGTATTTATATGATTAAAAATAATTAATAGATAGTACAAAATGATTTTAAAAAATTAACAATTAAATTGTCAAATTAAATTAAATCACATTAAAGTGTTCAAATTATAAAAATATAATTTATAGAATTTGAAAGTTATCAGAAGTGTAATATATACTACATTAAATCAAATTCAATTGATCATAGATTCATGTAGTTGGGCCTTATTTATTAAAATCGATTAAATATTTGTTATATATTGTTGTTATAGCTATCATCATTAATTATTTATAATTACATTTGTTACTTCAAAATAATCTAGTTCATACACAGTGATATTAGATTTTTAATTCTTCAATATCAATTATGATTTATTTATTTTCTATTGTCTTTTAAAAAGAAAGAAAAAACAAAATCAAATTTGAATTTGTGGCAATTTTAGTCTACACTTATAAAAAAACTTCAAATTGTAAATTAATTGGAGATATAATTTTATGATAATTAATAATGTAATATAATGATTAAAATAAAATCAAAATGTATCATTTTTTTTTATAAAAAAGACTTATCAATATTACATTTATTACTTATTTTAATTATTGTAGCTTTGAAATAAATAAGAATTTCTTAATTTTAATAAATTATACACGACCATAGCTAAAACATTGATTTTAAAAATTAATAACTTTTATAATCTAAAAATAGAAAGTAAAAATACTTTTTTGTTAAATTTTTTTAATAAAATGAATAAGTATCATACGTTATTAACATATTATGATTAAGAAATATAAATAATTAGTTTTGTATAAAAAAATTTATATTTTTTACTCAAACGAGTTTATTTATATTAGTACTATTTTCAACCTAAGTCAATATTGTTGATATATTTTAAAAAATTATTGATATATATTATAAATGTGTAGTACATGGTATGAGTATTAATTTGAAATTACATTACTTGTAATTATAGTACATGGTATAAGTATATACCAACAATATTGACTTAGGTTGAAAATAGTACCAATATAAATAAACTTGTTTGAGTAAAAAATATAAATTTTTTTACATAAAATTAATTATTTATATTACTTAATGAAAATATGTTAATAATGTATGATACTTATTCATTTTATTAAAACTTTTAACAAAAAAGTCTTTTCATTTTCTATTTTTAGATTATAAAATTATTAATTTTTAAAATCAATGTTTTAGTTATGGTCATGTATAATATATTAAAATTAAGAAACTCTTATTTATTTCAAATCTATAATAATTAAAATAAGTAATAAATACAATACTAATAAGTCTTTTTTATAGAAAAAATGATACATTTTTATTTTCTTTAAATCATTATATAACACTTTTAATTATCATGAAATTAAATCACTTATTAATTTACAATTTGAGATTTTTTATAAGGGTAGACTAAAATTACCACAAATTCAAATTTGATTTCATTTTTTCCTTCTTTTTAAAAGACAATAGAAAACACATTAATCGTGATTGATATTGAAGAATTAATAATCTAATATCATGCGTATGAACTAGATTATTTTAAAGTAACAAATATAATTATAAAAAAACTGCAATTATAAATAATTAATACTGATAGTTATAATAACAATATATAACAAATATTTGATCGATTTTAATAAATAAGGCTCGACTACATGAATCTAATGATCAATTGAGTTCGATTTAATGTAATATATATTACACTTCGGATAGCTTTTAAATTCTTTAAATTTTATTTTTATAATTTGAACACTTTAATGTGATTTAATTTAATTTGATAATTTAATTATTAATTTTGTAAAATTATTTTGTACTATCTATTAATTATGTCTTAATTATATAAATGAATTATGCATGATGTGAATATTAATACACCAAAATAAAAAAAAAATATATGAAATTATTTCCTTAATTTTTTTCGATATATTTTTTTAAAAAAAAACTCTATTTGACATCAGGCTCTAATCACACTGAGTAATCAACGCTCGGATATTGTCGTGTTCATATATGTGGTGGCCCTCTTAACTCGATTTTTCCTTTTATGAAAAAATTCAAACTTAAGAGGAAAACCAAATTACTTGTCATTTTAATCAATATTATGTTTTACTAATGTATCTTTGTCTTTTTATGTGATTCATATATAATTTTAGAACCTAAATTAATCGTTATATAGTAGCATGTTAAAATTTAATTGTTTTCCCACTCAAAAGTTTTAATCATTTTAATTTGATTCAAATAATTTATTTATCTATTCTACTTTTTGTGTTGTAAATTTATGTTTAATTATTTTTTTTTGAGGAAATGATTGATTATTTAAATTATAAAGTTATTAACTGTAAACTATTTCTTTAAAAAAGAGACAAATTATAAATAGCAATGTTACAAGGAGTTGTACTAAAATTTATGTTTAAAATAAATTTTATTATTGATATAGGGTAATGCACATTTGCCAGTAAATTCTTAGCTTGAAAGTTACAAATAAATTTTAAAAATGTCTTTATATTCCACAAATTAAAAAAGAAATAACATTTTTAATTTTTAAATTTCTCATTAGTAAAATAAATAGCAAATGGTCAAACTTGTGATTTTTTTTTATTGAAAATGCATTTAAATGTCATTAATTATATGTGAATCACATTATAATTAATGTGTATTAATTAGTGTTTTACAACCATTATCTTTCTTGATGTTAATCCAATGGTTGAGAATTGATACTCATACCATGAATATTTATTTGATACCCATGGACAAATCACACACTATATATATATATATATATATATATATATATATATACACATGAAAGTTTACTAATTCACTCTCAACAAATCAAGCAATGGTGAAACTCTTAAAAGAGAGGAAGAAATCAAGAAGCCATTTTTCCATCAACGACCACCCGGACATCCTCATTGAAGTCCTCCAGAGACTCGACGAGCGGTCTCTCGCCGCCGCCACTTGCGTGTGCCGGTTATGGTGCTCCGTCGCCACTAACGAGTCGCTGTGGGAGAGCCTATGCTTCTGCCATGTCTCCCCTCCTCCCGCGGAGATCCGCCCCGTCGTGGCTGCACTCGGTGGATACCGCCGCCTCTATGTAGGGTGTCTGCGGCCCGTGCTGAGTCGACTTGTCGATCAAGTCCGGACTCGGGACCATGTCCAGCTGTCGCTCTCCCTCTTCTGCGTTGATTTCTACGAGCGGCTCGGTGGGAGGCTCAGTGGCGTGGCTTCCTCGCTCATGTTTCTTTGTGACCCTGTTGTCAATGTTGGTTCCTCGTGATGCGAGTTTGATGACTTTGACTCAGTGGAGCCAGATAAGAACGTGTGCCCGATCACCTTCATCGCATCGCCTTTTTTTTTTTTTTTTTAAATACTCAGCTTTTCTTTTTTTTTTTTTTTTTTTTTTTTGTGATAAGTTTCTCAATCTCTTATGCCCCTCTTTGCTTTAGACGGATTAGTCCCATGAGAGTTGATTTGGCACCCTATCTTCATAACCCACAAAAATCAAGGGATCCAAGTATATATATATATATATATAATAATGTAGCTATCCATATTTGAATCCACAACTTATGTAATTAGTAGAGTCGTGCATGATTGATGCTAATCTTGTGCTATTGCACCACATTTCCTTGAGGCTTGTTTAGAATAAATTGTACTCCATGGGTTTATGTGTGAGTATGGGAGTTGGTATATGCAATTACTCCTTTACTTTCTCGATAAGTGATGTTTTAGAGTTGGGCACAATTATTAAGGAACTCTTTTACTCCAAGTTGGATGGACCAAAATACCCTCACATTCTCTCACCTCTATCTTAAATCTTCTTTTAAACTTTTGTGCATATCATAAATACTCCAAGTTAGAGTACTACTTGGAGTATTTGCATTAGAACAAATTCAACTTTTGATAGAGGTTTTGAACCTCTATGAAAGACTTTTCATAGAGGTTTTTGACCTCTATGAAAAGCGTTATCTTTTAAGGCGTTATCGTATCTTCAAAGCTTACATAGGGGTTTCAAACCTCTATCAAATCTGGCTATTTCATAGGGGTTTGAAACCTCTATAATATCTTCAGAGGCTTAAATAGGGGTTTCAAACCCATATCAATTATAGTGAGTTCATAGGGGTTTGAAACCTTATATTATCGTCAAAGGCTTACATAGGGGTTTCAAACCTCTATCAAATGTAATTTTTAAAAAATAATAGCCGAAAATGCCCAGAATTAATTTCC
Organism: Stephania cephalantha; assembly: GCA_039657325.1. Taxonomy (NCBI): domain Eukaryota; kingdom Viridiplantae; phylum Streptophyta; class Magnoliopsida; order Ranunculales; family Menispermaceae; genus Stephania; species Stephania cephalantha. The sequence goes on from CM077571.1 coordinate 37,096,522, forward strand.
ATTTCCATTTTCAATTGAAAATATAACAAATCTAAATTCCACTCGCAATATTATTATTCCATCAAGAAATTCGGAGTGTTCTACAACCAATCAACAAAACAACAAATCGATAGCCACACATTTCACGAAACCCGCTAAAATGGTCGAAAATCAAACAAATAGTGTTCTCCTCCACCCCCTCCGCCACCTGCTCCACCACCTCTGCAACGACATCGATGGTCTCTACCACCATTGCAACCTCCTCTGTACATAATCAATTCAAAGTTACAAACACATCAATAAACAATTGACCTCATCAATGGATCTCTTCCTATTATATGAACATATATCTTAATTTTAAGAGCCGATATGGGTGCCCTTTTGTGCCTCCAAAATGGTAGAATTATTGATATCGATGTACCCAAAACCCAATTTTTTCTGCAATATATTAATGTTCGTCACATTGAAATATTATTAGTCCAAGCTTTATAAATGTAGATCATGAAATTTAATCGCCACCCTATATTTACCAAGAACATGAAGTTGGCCCTGAAGAAGCAGTGAGAGTACTCCCATTCCTACACATCAATCAAACCAATTATAAATTTAAGTGCACCCATGACAAGACAATATATCTTCAGATGTTGATGTAGGTTGAGAGATGAATGAGGTTTATATCTGGCCTTTCGAGATATTATTGTTGCCCTCCAGTTGCTCGTACAAGAAAGCCAAATTTTGATTACCCTCAAATTGATCATAAGCTGCCAAGAATAACGTAATGATGACAATGCTAGAAGATCAAAAACAGTTGTGAAATAACTCAAAGCATTGCTAACAATTAATTGTGTCATAATGGCTTCTCCATGTGAGGAAAGTATATCAGTGAATCTCAACAACCAATGTAGTGCACTGCCTTGCTGTAGAACATCCTTAGAAAGTAATATGAGACATTGGAGAGCATGAACCTTTTGGTCCAAAAATGTATTTGATAAATGCAAGTACAACAGCAGAGCAAGAAAGCCAAGCATAGAAACATATAAGAGCAGGGGCCTAAAGAGTTGATACTTCAACAAGGAGACTAGAAACTCTATTGCCAAAGTAATGTAAATAATATTCAAGGTGAACCACATCTCAACACAAAAGAGAGAGTTTCGTGCTTTGCTAGAAACAAAATGATAACCCTTGGAAGCACTGGCATGTTTGAACAAAGCTTGAATCCTCTTTTAGCAATTAAAACGCGTTTTCATGGGTTTCAAATTAATTACTACTAATAATAATAATTTACAGAGTGACTTTTAACTAGCTACCTTCATCTAGATTACATAACTACATGTCCAGGCTGGCGGTGAAGAGAAATAGTAAGTAGGTTAAACACCAAAAAGTACAACCAAGACCAAGTAGATTATCAAAATATAATAGTGCATATAACTGATTATTATTTATTCCAACTACTGATGTCTACTACTCTTAAATATGATTGTTAATTCAAGGTGCACCTAACCAGATGACATGAAAATGAGAGAAGAAGAAGGACTTAATTGATCACGGTCTTCTTTTTAAACAAAGAAAAATAAACATAAAAACATTTTACCAATGTTATGTTCTCTGATTACGCAGGAGAGCAGCACCCAATTTTCCTCCTGTTGAAAAAAAAAGAAAAAAAAAAGGCTTCTGATCTCATTAACACCAGTCATTAACAGTGAAAGAGATGCATTTGCAAACACAACAATTTCTTATTTAAGAAGATAATCTGAGTTTTTTGGACATAAAAACAAGAGCCTACATCCACAGATTATCTCAGAAACAGTGAGATGAGATTACCTGTACCATTGTTGCTGAACCATACACCTCTTTGTTTCTTTGTATGCACATATTCTTTATTCTTTGCAACAATATTTTTCTATTTTATCATGTATTCTAAACCTCCACTCTCATCACCAATGCACTAGAGCAACAATTCTTGCACTCCAAATGAAATAAAGCAACTCAATATGTCGAAGGGATCAATCAGCAAGATGCATTCTTGTGGTACTCAACAAATAAGACATAAAAGAGAAATTCAGGAATATCATTACTAGTACTTCTGTAATTGATTCAGAAAAGCACTGTTGTTCTGGACCAAGTTTACATTATCAAGCCTACAAGAGTTCTAATTATAAACAAGAAACATTTTAATTAAAAGACCCAAAATTGTAAAAATCAGCACAAGATCCATAAGAAAAAAAGGTAAACCAACAAAAAAAAGTACAAAAAGTTAGGCGACAAAAATACCTCTCCTTCACCAGATCCACATATGAGAAATCAAATCGTTCAGATGATAAACGACCAAAACAAGGTATCTAACTGAAGCATTAGATGACCTTAGAAAATCTGGGCAGGACCATGCAGGCAAAGCGAATGGTGTGGAGAATATGCGGTTTCACAGAATTATAAGAAGTCGTAAGAATATTCAATCAAAAAGTATTGGAATTACAAGCCTGTCATTCTTCACCAAGTCAAATATTGTTTATGATATTTTAAGCTTTCATCTGTTGATACAAACTGAAATACATGTTCTGAGCAGGGCCAACATTAAATACTTAAAACTCTTACCTAGTTCGAAACTTGCCTACCAGTCTCATCAATTTTCAAAAAGAAAAATTGTATTACAAAGACAAACATAGATTCCACCCCAAACACTTGCTTGTAAAAATACTTGTAAAAAAAACATTACACACCACCCATTCAACCAAATATTTAATTAATTCATATAGGCCTTGAACATCCATTTTTATTCTTCCCTTTCCTTGCCTGTACTTGGGTCCTTCTCTCCTTGAGGCTTGCAGAATTAATGACTGCTTATATATATATATATATATATATATATATATATCAAATCAATTAAGGTGAATTGTGAAGGATCTAATTAACAAACATATTTTACTAACAAGAATACTGCAGATTGAAGGATCTAATTAAGTTCTTTGATGATAGCGTTATTCTAAGTTGTTGCACCCACACCGGTAGGAGTTACTCCAAAACCAAGACAAAGTTCACTAAGGAAAAATGCAAATGAATGAATGATATTTCACTTGAAAATTATTAATACTCTTTCAATTGAAACTAAAACATTTATCGGTAATGTAATAAGAAGTAATAAACTTCATTACCTTTAGTTGAAAAGCTTATATTGATCGGCAGTATGCTGAGGAATAAAGATGTAGATGATCTACTCTACTAGAGACAAAAACTAACAATTTCGAGGAACAAATGACTAAGTTGGTTCTTACAAAATACAACTCCTTTAAGTCAAACGCAATTAAAATATATATATATATATATATATATATATATATATATATATATATAAGGAAATCTTGTCTACCTCATATAAGACAGAAAGTGATGATGTTATTGCCTCTTCTTGTGGAGGTTGTATCGCCTGAAGATAAGAAATTTACTAATTAAAAAATAAATAAGAGACACATATATGAGAAATCAGGACAAAATCTTATATAGATTAAAAGAATCAATGGATCTAATTGATAGAAAGAGTTTCAGGACAAAAACTTACCCTCATCAAGAATGGTCTAATGTATCCGAGAGAAAGTGATTTGATCTGTAGACAAAGTTCTTCCAATGGCATCCGAAGCATCTCTGGAACCTTTTTAACAACAAGTACATACATTAGAAGTGAATAGTTTCCACAAGTACATATATTAAGAATCTACATGACAACTAACAATTGTAGTTTATCAAGTACCTGGTAAGGGCACATGAGGTTTTTATATCTATGTTGAGTGTATAAGCAAAAGCAAAATCCAGGATTTACACGACCAGCTCTACCTTTTCTTTGTCTTGTATATGCCCGAGATATCCAATCTTCAACCATGCTAGACAGTTTCTACATAGGTGAAGTAACACAAGTAAGTTCCACCATTAATAGGCATATATGCACGACAACAACAAGAAAAACAATAATAATAATAATAAACTGAAAAACAGAAAATAAATCTCATTAAAAGCTTTTCAAGGTTCTCTGCGCTATGAGACTAAGAGATCAATAAGATGAAACTACCAGTGAAGAACATTTTCATCATGTAGATCCAATTGCCTAAGCACATGAATGAGTTCAAATGAACAATTAAGTTTAAGCTGAAAAATAGAAAATAAATCTCATTAAAAGCTTTACAAATTCGACATCTGCTCAACCTAGGAACATATTACACGCACGAACGAGTTCAATTAGGCATTTCATCAAACATATTTCAGGCATCTCAGATACAAGATTAATTAATCTCATCTCAAGATGACCTTCTCAACTAGAAGTGCAGTTAAATCGCAGAATTCACAATCTAAAACGACGTTTCCCGAAAAACGGATTCACAACAAATTTCAAGGACTCATTTTACACTTTTAACTTCTATCTGATTCTATCAGTGTTGAAAATTAGGGATTGAGGTTCCATACTCCCAATTTTACTTAATACAACAATTATTACCAAGTTTACATTCTTCAGATAGATAAATATATGAAATTTCAACAACAATGCATCAGATTTCCTAAACCCCTACCAAATGTCATTTAAAAGCTTCGTCACTACACCGATTCCAAATCTCTCCAATTTATAGCACTCGAAATGACTCGCATTTCAAATCGATAAACACGAAGGCAAAAACCAAGCCAGATCAAGAACAAAAAACCAACTACAACTACAAAATTGAGCTAAAAAAAGAATTTGAGATCGAAAGAACAAACGAACCGGCAACTAATCCGAGAACGAGCTTGGAACTGCGAACTTGGGATATCGGAAGGAGCCTTGTCGCTGGCGTGTTCGTCATTGTCATCGTGTGCGGAGTCACACCTGAAGATTCGAACCACGAACTCGCCATCGCTGCTGTTCTTCTACTCTCAAACTCGTTCGATGGATACTAGCTAGGGTTTTAATCGAGACTGAAGATTCGTGGAAGATGATTGAAAGCGAAATCTAGCTAGGGTTTTGATCAAGAGGAGAGTCGTTTCGGTGGGTTGAGTCTTTGGATGAAGAGCGAGAGAAACGGGTTCGATTTTTGTGTTCTGTTTTCCTAACAATTTATATACATTAGATAGCGGTTTACTAAAACCCCCACTAATAAGGTGCTATTAAAAGGCTTAATTGTTCTAGTGTTGATTGACGTTTCATGAGTGGAGCCTTAATTCAATTTGGTTGATTTACGTTTTAATGAGTGGAGCTTTATCTTCGTAAGCCGTATATGAAAACACTCCAAATTGGCAAATTCCCATATGTCAAAACAAATGCCCAATTTTAGCTATAGCGCCAATTAAGACTTGAGAACTCAAATTTTCAAAATTTTGACGTAATCTTAATTGTTGAATTTTGGTGCTTTAATAGTTCAAAATTCTCAAACCCTAGATTTTTAAAAATTTGTTTCCCCCTAGCATCAAAAAAAGGAAAAAAAATTGTTTCCCCCCTAAGATGGTCTATAAATTGAACTATATTAACTCTTGTTCATGCACATTATAACTTCTAGAAAAAAAAATTATCAAATGCCTTTTCTTGAGATTGATCTAAATGAAGCTTTTGCATTTTTTGGCGATGGAGAAATGGAAGAAGCTCCGGTTCAATTGTCAAATTTTAATGTTGACACCATTGATGTGGTTCCTAACCTCAATGTCACACCAAGTTCTCCAGTTGCTGACATATCTTCATCAAGATATTTGCAATTGGATTTAAATAGGGAGCCTTGGCTAGAAGATGACATATATGTGTAAGTAAATTTACCCGCGGTGCGACACGAATCAAGCTTGAATATTGGTAACAAAATGTCCTCTTGCACATGCATTGTTTTCTTAATTATTATTTCATCGACTAGTTTAGCAAATTATATTTTAGTTATTCAATATAATTTGACCACTTTTATGAAATACTTTATTTTTGTTTGTTTTGTATTTTCAAATTAAAGGTATTAATAATGACAATAGAGAGTCTGAATCATTGCAAACACAAAGACATGCGAAGAAATTAAAGGTTTTGAGTAACGATGAACGTAGAGCCGTATATGAAATGCTACTTCAAAAAAGCATGGATGAGAAATTGACTAGAGAGTCAACAATAACAGTAGCATCACATTTTTCGTTTCTATGCGTTTCGTATAACGCATTTGGAAACAATCCAAAAATACCGAAGAAGTTGACGTCTCTCATAGAAAGACAAAAAATTGTGGTTGTAAAAGAGTTAAGGTTGACATGGATCAAATGCGTGAAATTCCTTTAAGTAAACGCACGACACTTGAATCGTTAGCTTGCTCCTTGAAAGTAAGCAAGTCAACGATATATAGGCGTCTTATATCGGGAGATATATGACGACATTCAAATGCCATAAAGCCTTTTCTAAAAGAAAAGAATATAAGATCTAAGAATACAATTTTGCTTATCAATGCTTGATGAAACGAGCATACCACATGATCCAATTTTCAAAGCGATGCACAATATTATTCACATTGATGAGAAATGGTTCTACACAATAGAACAAATTCAACTTTTGATAGAGGTTTTGAACCTCTATGAAAGACTTTTCATAGAGGTTTTTGACCTCTATGAAAAGCGTTATCTTTTAAGGCGCTATCGTATCTTCAAAGCTTACATAGGGGTTTCAAACCTCTATCAAATCTGGCTATTTCATAGGGGTTTGAAACCTTTATAATATCTTCAGAGGCTTACATAGGGGTTTCAAACCCCTATCAATTGTAGTGATTTCATAGGGGTTTGAAACCTCTATATTATCGTCAAAGGCTTACATAGGAGTTTCAAACCCCTATCAAATTTAACTTTTAAAAAATAATAGCTGAAAATGCCCAGAATTAATTTCCATTTCCATTTTCAATTGAAAATATAACAAATCTACATTCCACTCGCAATATTATTATTCCATCAAGAAATTCGCAGTGTTCTACACCCAATCAACAAAACAACAAATCGATAGACACACATTTCACGAAACGCAATAAAATGGTCGAAAATCAAACAAATAGTGTTCTCCTCCACCCCCTCCGCCACCTTCTCCACCACCTCTGTAACGACATCGATGGTCTCTACCACCATTACAACCTCCTCTGTACATAATCAATTCAAAGTTACAAACACATCAATAAACAATTGACCTCATCAATGGATCTCTTCCTATTATATGAACATATATCTTAATTTTAAGAGCCGATAGGGGTGCCCTTTTGTGCCTCCAAAATGGTAGAATTATTGATATCAATGTACCCAAAACCCAATTTTTCCTGCAATATATTAATGTTCGTCACATTGAAATATTATTAGTCCAAGCTTTATAAATGTAGATCATGAAATTTAATCGTCACCCTATATTTACCAAGAACATGAAGTTGGCCCTGAAGAAGCAGTGAGAGTACTCCCATTCCTACACATCAATCAAACCAATTATAAATTTAAGTGCACCCATGACAAGACAATATATCTTCAGATGTTGATGCAGGTTGAAAGATGAATGAGGTTTATATCTGGCCTTTCGAGATATTATTGTTGCCCTCCAGTTGCTCGTACAAGAAAGCCAAATTTTGATTGCCCTCAAATTGATCATAAGCTGCCAAGAATAACTTTAATGATGACAATGCTAGAAGATCAAAAATAGTTGTGAAATAACTCAAAGCATTGCTAACAATTAATTGTGTTATAATGGCTTCTCCATGTGAGGAAAGTATATCAGTGAATCTCAACAACCAATGTAGTGCACTGCCTTGCTGTAGAACCTCCTTAGAAAGTAATATGAGACATTGGAGAGCATGAACCTTTTGGTCCATAAATGTATTTAATAAATGCAATTACAACAACAGAGCAAGAAAGCCAAGCATAGAAACATATAAGAGCAGGGGCCTAAAGAGTTGATACTTCAACAAGGAGACTAGAAACTCCATTGCCAAAGTAATGTAAATAATCTTCAAGGTGAACCACATCTCCACACAAAAAAGAGAGTTTCGTGCTTTGCTAGAAAGAAAATGATAACCCTTGGAAGCACTGGCATGTTTGAACATAATCCTCTTTTAGCAATTAAAACGCGTTTTCATGGGTTTCAAATTAATTATTAATAATAATAATTTACAGAGTGACTTTTGACTAGCTACCTTCATCTAGATTACATAACTACATGGCCAGGCTGGCGGTGAAGAGAAAGAGTAAGTAGGTTAAACACCGAAAAGTACAACCAAGACCAAGTAGATTATCAAAATATAATAGTGCTTATAACTAATTATTATTTATTCCAACTACTGATGTCTACTACTCTTAAATATGATTGTTAATTCAAGGTGCACCTAACCAGATGACATGAAAATGAGAGAAGAAGAATGACTTAATTGATTTCGGTCTTCTTTTTAAACAAAGAAAAACAAACATAAAAACATTTTACCAATGTTATGTTCTCTGATTACGCAGGAGAGCAGCACCCAATTTTCCTCCTGTTGAAAAAAAAAAAAAAAAAAGTAAGGCTTCTGATCTCATTAACACCAGTCATTAACAGTGAAAGAGATGCATTTGCAAACACAACAATTTCTTATTTAAGAAGATAATCATAGTTTTTTGGACATAAAAACAAGAGCCTACATCCACAGATTATCTCAGAAACAGTGAGATGAGATTACCTGTACTATTGTTGCTGAACTATACACCTATTTGTTTCTTTGTATGCACATATTCTTTGTTACTGCAACAATATTTTTCTATTTTATCATGTATTCTAAACCTCCACTCTCATCACCAATGCACTAGAGCAACAATTCTTGCACTGCATATGAAATAAAGCAACTCAATGTGTCGAAGGGATCAATCATCAAGATGCATTCTTGTGGTACTCAACAAATAAGACATAAAAGAGAAATTCAGGAATATCATTACTAGTACTTCTGTAATTGATTCAGAAAAGCACTGTTGTTCTGGACCAAGTTTACATTATCAAGCCTACCAGAGTTCTAATTATAAACAAGAAACATTTTAATTAAAAGACCCAAAATTGTAAAAATCAGCACAAGATCCATAAGAAAAAAAGGTAAACCAACAAAAAAAAGTAAAAAAAGTTAGGCGACAAAAATACCTCTCCTTCACCAGATCCGCATATGAGAAATCAAATCGTTCAGATGATAAACGACCAAAACAAGGTATCTAACTGAAGCATTAGATGACCTTAGAAAATCTGGGCAGGACCATGCAGGCAAAGCGAATGGTGTGGAGAATATGCGGTTTCACAGAATTATAAGAAGTCGTAAGAATATTCAATCAAAAAGTATTGGAATTACAAGCCTGTCATTCTTCACCAAGTCAAATATTGTTTATGATATTTTAAGCTTTCATCTATTGATACAAACTGAAATACATGTTCTGAGCAGGGCCAACATTAAATACTTAAAACTCTTACCTAGTTCGAAACTCGCCTACCAGTCTCATCAATTTTCAAAAAGAAAAATTGTATTACAAAGACAAACATAGATTCCACCCCAAACACTTGCTTGTAAAAATACTTGTAAAAGAAACATTACACACGACCCATTCAAGCAAATATTAATTAATTCATACAGGCCTTGAACACCCATTTTTCTTCTTCCCTTTCCTTGCCTCTACTTGGGTCCTTCTCTCATTGAGGCTTGCAGAATTAATGACTGCTTATATATATCAAATCAATTAAGGTGAATTGTGAAGGATCTAATTAACAAACATATTTTACTTACAAGAGTACTGCAGATTGAAGGATCTAATTAAGTTCTTTGATGAAAGCGTTATTCTGAGTTGTTGCACCTACACCGGTAGGAGTTACTCCAAAACCAAGACAAAGTTCACTAAGGAAAAATGCAAATGAATGAATGATATTTCACTTGAAAATTATTAATACTCTTTCAATTGAAACTGAAGCATTGATCAGTAATGTAATGAGAAGTAATAAACTTAATTACCTTTAGTTGAAAACCTTATATTGATCGGCAGTATGTTGAGGAATAAAGATGTAGACGATCTACTCTACTAGAGACAGAAACTAACAATTTCGAGGAACAAATGACTAAGTTGGTTCTTAAAAAATACAACTCCTTTAAGTCAAACTCAATTCAAAAAAAAATATATATATTAAGAAAATCATGTCTACCTCATATAAGACAGAACGTGCTGATGCTATTGCCTATTCTTGTGGAGGTTCTATAGCTTGAAGATAAGAAATTTACTAATTAAAAAATAAATAAGAGACACATATATGAGAAATCAGGACAAAATTTTATATAGATTAAAATAATTAATGGATCTAATTGATAGAAAGAGTTTCAGGACAAAAACTTACCCTCATCAAGAATGGTCTAATGTATCCGAGAGAAAGTGATTTGATCTATAGACAAAGTTCTTCCAATGGCATCCGAAGCATCTCTGGAACCTTTTTAACAGCAAGTACATACATTAGAAGTGAATAGTTTCCACAAGTACATATATTAAGAATTTACATGACAACTAACAAATGTAGTTTATCAAGTACCTGGTAAGGGCGCATGAGGTTTTTATATCTATGTTAGTGTATAAGCAAAAGAAAAATCCAGGATTTACACGACCAACTCTACCTTTTCTTTGTCTTGTATTTGCCTGAGATATCCAATCTTCAACCATGCTAGACAGTTTCTACATAGGTGAAGTAACACCAGTAAGTTCCACCATTAATAGACAAATATGCACGACAACAAGAAGAAAAATAATAATAATAATACTGATAATAATAATAATAATAATAATAATAATAATAATAATAAAAATAAAAATAATAATAATAATAATAATAATAATAATAATAAAAAAATTGAAAAACAGAAAATAAATCTCATTAAAAGCTTTTCAAGATTCTCTGCGCTAAGAGACTAAGAGATCAATAAGATGCAACTACCAGTGAAGAACATTTTCATCATGTAGATCCAATTGCCTAAGCACATTAATGAGTTCAAATGAACAATTAAGTTTAAACTGAAAAATAGAAAATAAATCTCATTAAAAGCTTTACAAATTCAACATCTGCTAAACCTAGGAAAATAAATCTCATTAAAAACAGATTCACAACAAATTTCAAGGACTCATTTTACACTTTTAACTTCTATCTGATTCTATCAGTGTTGAAAATTAGGGATTGAGGTTCCATACTCCCAATTTCACTTAATATAACAATTATTACCAAGTTTACATTCTTCAGATAGATAAATATATGAAATTTCAACAACAATGCATCAGATTGCCTAAACCCCTACCAAATGTCATTTAAAAGCTTCGTCACAACACCGATTCCAAATCTCTCCAATTTATAGCACTCGAAATGACTCGCATTTCAAATCGATAAACACGAAGGCAAAAACCAAGCCAGATCAAGAACAAAAAACCAACGACAACTACAAAATTGAGCTAAAAAAAGAATTTGAGATCGAAAGAACAAACGAACCGGCAACTAATCCGAGATTGAGCTTGGAACTGCGAACTAGGGACATCGGAAGGAGCCTTGTCGCTGGCGTGTTCATCATTGTCATCGTGTGCGGAGTCACGCCTGAAGATCCGAAACACGAACTCGCCATCGCTGCTGTTCTTTAATTCTCAAACTCGTTCGATAAATACTAGCTAGGGTTTTAATCGAGACTGAAGATTCGTGGAAGATGATTGAGAGCGAAATCTAGCTAGGGCTTTGATCAAGAGGAGAGTTGTTTCGGTTGGTTGAGTCTTTGGATGAAGAGCGAGAGAAACGGGTTTCAGTTTTGTGTTATGTTTTCCTAACAATTTATATACATTAGAAAGTGGTTTACTAAAACCTCCACTAATAAGGTGCTATTAAAAGGCTTAATTAATCTAATGACATGACGAAGAAATCGGAGAAATACTACTTGGTATCAGCTGAATTAGATCCAATGCATACATGTAAATGTAATAATTTTATTGGAAAAGTCATGTTTTTAGTCGCTTTCACACTACAAAAAAATGTAAATTAGAAACGAAAATGCAGCGGAATTTAATTCCGTTTCTAATCAGAAATGGTTAGAAACGAAATTGAGACGAAAATAGTCAGGGACGGAATAGAGACAGATTACAGACGGAAATAGAGACGGAATAGAGACGGAATTAAAATCCATATCTAAAAAAGTGGCGCCAACTTTCCACCAAAAATTCAGTAGTTTATAACCGCCCATCACGTCTCGAGATTCGTGCATCAATAGATGAAATATTTATGTGTTTCAAACTCTTTCTCTCCCAACTCTCTCTCTCCTCGAACGAACTCTCTCCCTCTTCCTCGACCGAACTCGACCTCTCTCCTCGACTGAACTCGACCTCTCTGAAGCTCACCGGTAGCTCAACAACTGCTCTCTTCACCTGCGACTCAGCAACTCCTCTCTTCACGGCTCTGCAAATCCTCAACTTTCTCTCGTCTCGAACTCTCTCTCTCCCAAGCCCTAAATCTTTGTGAAATAGTCACCGCAGACAACTATTGTTCACCGGTGCTCTCCAAATCTTATTTCTTCACCGTCGAGGGCAGTTACGGCTTTGTTGGTTGGAGATTGGAGAGCTAGTTTGGGAGATTTGGTGTTGTTTGAAGAGATTTGGAAATGGGGGATTTGGATTTGGTGGGTTTCGGCAGTAGTGTTCGGACTTTGAGTTGCTCTCTGCCGGAGCTCGTGCCTTCTACCGTCACCGTCGCATAAGCCCTCGCCGTCGTCTGCTCTATCTGTCGCCGTATGTCCCTCTTCGTCGTCTGCTCTGTCCGTCGTCGTCATCTCCTCTCTTCACTGCAGCCATTGTTTTAGGGTTTGGGATCCGAAGCCCCATCTTCGACATTGAGGCAAGTAATACCGATGTGGTTTCGGCTTGACACCCTCGCCTTTGCGAACCCTAGTTGTTGATGAAAATGTGCCCTAACCTCACTCGAAGTGTCTCTGCTTCCTCCCTCGCCTCTTAACCTCTTCACGCCCTGAACTCGCAAAGCTCAGAATTGCTCCACCGTTTCTCTCATTCGCGAAGGTTAGAATCGCCTCCTCTCTCATTTGTGCACTTATCTCCTTTGTCTGATTTCTCATTCTCTTCTAGTTTTGGTTGAGGACTTCAATTGAGGTATTCGCTATCAAAATGCCTAAGGCGAGTTTCGATGCTGCGCATTCTTTTATAGGCCCGAAATGTATTGAGCTCCCTAAACATGGCGCTTTGCAATGTTCGCATTCTTTTAGTTTCAGTTGAGGACTTCGATTGAACTCTTGAAATGCGGGTACAGTTGTGAGAATGGAACTAACTACTCATCTTGCATAGAATTAGCAAATGGCTTGATTTGTCTCTAGAGCTTTCTGTTGGATTTGAAAGAAAGCCTTTAAGCTTCCCATTTATATATGTACATTTACTTCTGCTGGCATTATATATATAAGTGTAACACTTACTGACAAAGCTATAGAACATCAGATTTCCATCCTTATTTTAGTGAAAATAGTGCTAATTAACTACTCATCAATTGCATATATATAATCAGAGGTTCAATTGGTTGGCAATAAAACAGTACATGCATCTTGCCTAAACTTGTTTATGGGGTTTCCTTGTGAGTTTACATGGCTAGATTTGTTGCTAATTAGAAACATGTAATACTCATTGTGACTTTTAATTCGAAATGATTGCGCATAAAGTCTTTTTTATTGTTTTATGATTAATTTGGCTTGATTGCATATTAGAGCACCCTATTAAACCATCAATACAAACTTGTACCTCAACATTGACCTATCTAAGTTACCACACTAATATAAGTTATGAGGTATAAATAATATTTGTTATTTTTTACCTATCCACCTCTCTACACAAACTATTTCTAGCCTTTCTCATAACTCCATTATGTTAAATAGATTAATATAATATACTAAACTTCGTTAGATTTGAATATTTACAACACATGTAAAAAATATATAATGAATTCATGAATAACAATAGAGTAGTGTTAAGAGCTTGTGTAACCTTGCATCGACATCTTCGATAGCCATTCCAGACAATGATTAAAATAGCTCAATCAACTTTATAAGAGTTTGAAACGTTGCATTGTTGGCTTACTAAAACTAAAAAATTGATTACAAAACATCAAAAAGAGATTTATGACTAACATCAAACAACTTGATTTTAAAAGAAAGGATTAGAACATTATAACATAACCAAAAAAAAGGAGTCGTCGATGTTAAACAATAAATAACATGAAAATAATTGTAACCACCTAAAGCTTTATGTTGGACTAAAGCCTTTAAGCTTCCCATTTATTAGTTATAATTCCTCACCCTGAGAGAGCGTCCTTGCATCTTACCTACCTACTAATCCACTTTGCAAGTAATTGCTTATACCTTTGATCTTTCTATGCAGGAAGACGTATATCAAAAAGAGCTTGTGTTAAGTAGAGTTTTTAAAGCTTATCAAAGACAAAGAAGATGGGCGTGCTCTTGCTGAACACCAACTTTCTAACCTTAATCTACTGCACATTGATGAAAAGGAAAAAAAATTCGTAATTGATATGCCTCATGCTATTTGTTGGATGTTTCATTCTTTACTGTGCATGAACCAATCTATATGATCCATATTTGTATAAATGGCATGTGAAATTCTTGCAACAAATTGAGATTGTGAACATCTGTATTTTACTGTTTGGGTGCGATCATTTTAGTCAAAATGCATTTCTATTATCCAATGTCTCTTGATTATGTTGGTTGTCTTATCTATTGGTTATGTTTTAGTATGATTCAGTTTGATGTTTCATAACTAGTTAAATACCTATATTTTGTTGTTTAGGCGGCCGTGTAGATTGGGCTTTGGCCAAGGGTTGCCTATGGTAGAAAACTATAGTGGAATTGTTTAACTGAGTGATGCCATTGATCATTTGTAAGCTTCACATGTCAACAACCACTCGAGTTGCTATCTAGTAACTTAATTATTTTGGATTGTTTGTACTGCAATGCCTCTCTAAGGGTCACGCGGGCATTCCTTAATCTTTATTTCTTTTTCCTTGTGCATTTATGATTTTTTTTGTAAGTAATTATTTATACCTTTGATATATCTTTCTATGCAGGAAGACGTATATCAAAAGTAGAGTTATTGAAATCACGAAAATGTGCAATAAAGCTTAAGGTACCCCTACTTAAGAAAACAAATTTAATGGTACTATTATATTGTTACCATTAAGTGTGTTTGTGTGTTTTTCTTTTCTTTTCAATATTGGTAGTGAATTAATGTAAAAGACAACAAATACCATCAATTCATGGTAACAATAGTGGAAATGAAGACTCAAATAATGTGAATAGATGTAATCTAAGCTATAACTGATTTGAATGTTTTTTAGGGCTCGTAGGTGTGCGTAGGAGAGAATTGTTTCAACTTGTGTAAACTGTGAAATCTGTGGTAGCCGCCATTGTTTGATCTTACAAGCATATCATTTTAGTTGCTTATTGTTGATCCATGCAGGCTAAGCTCCAAAGGAGACGTCAGGAGCTGACCCAGACTACACCGGACCAGCCGGTGGATGATGAGGCGATGTACTACAAGAGGGCGGGTGAGTGTCCCAAAGGACGTGTCTACGGTCTCGGGTTGTTAGGGAGAAAGAAGAGAAGATACGCAGATGCTGATGCTAGCACATCCCAGGTGCTAGCACAATGAGGGATGGGCAACTTTATGATACTTAGGTATTTTTATGGTTGTTGTAGAACAATGAGAATTGTAGTTTTTTTTTTTTGGATACTTTGGTATCTTAGACATTTATTATACTTGACTACGTTTCGTGAATATATAAATCTTTTTTAATATCGAATTGTATGTTTTTTCTCATTTGAGTCTTTGTTGTTGATATATATTGTTGATTAGTGTATGTATGTAAAATTTTGCTTTTTTGGGGATGTTAGCACCCCCAAGGAGTTGTTGGAGGGGTGCAGGCGATGGAGCAGGTCCAGTTGTTATTTTTAGTTTTAGAAGTTTCGGAGAACCAATTTGATTCTTGTGAATATTTAAAAAAAAATTGGGCATAGAAACGGAATAGAGACGGATTAGAAACGGAATTTATAAATTCCGTTGCTAATCCGTCTCTAATTTGTGAAGAAATTGAATGAAAAAACAGGGTAAACAGAGTTTAGAAATGGAATAGAGACGGATTGAGACGAAATTTATAAGTTCCGTTGCTAATCCGTCTCTAATTTGCAACGGATTAGCAACGAAATTTATGAATTCCGTTGCTAATTCGTTGCAAATTAGGGACGGATTAGCAACGGAATGCAAGTACAACCATTCACTTTGGAAGAATGTCCATTTCTGTTTTGTCTCTGTTCTGTTTCTAAATCCGTATCAAATGCGTCTCTAATCCGTCTCTAATCAGCAACGAAAACACATTTCCGTTGCTGACTAAATCAGCGACGACAATTTTAGAGACGAATAGATTCCGTCTCTGTTCCGTTGCAGAATCGAATTAGAGACGAAATTTATGCTAATCAGCAACGGGAATTTCCGTTTCTGATCGGCTGTTTTTTTGTAGTGTCGCTCATCCAAGGTTTGATCCATAAGGAAATGAGTTATTCTCGGGAAAAAATTGGTTTATTTCCATTTGTGACACAAGAGCTAGCCTTAAGGACTAGTGTTAATAGAATTGCGGGGACACCGAGACGAAGCCAATAACTTCAGTGAATAGAGAAATTGTGAGGTCATACTTGATTGAGAAAGTCCTACCAACAATTAAGGAAAGGTGGCCAAGGGATGATTTGGACGTCCGATATTCATCGAACAAGATAATGACATGACACAGATTGATCTGAATGATGTTGAGTTTTTTCAAGCAGCTATACAGGGTGGTTATGATATTCGTTTGATGTGTCAACCTGCAAACTCGCCAGACTTAAATGTCTTGGATCTTGGATTTTCAGTGCAATCCAGTCTTTGCAATACAAGGAGTCCCCAAAGACTATTGACGAGCTTATTACTGCTGTTATGACATCATTTGAAGTATTTTCTGCAGTGAAGTCTAATCATATATTTTTAACATTGCAACTATGCATGATAGAGATTCTGAAATGAAAAGGTTCCCATAAATATAAAATTCCTCATATAAATAAAAATGTTAGAATGAGAAGGCATGCTTCCTACTTGGGTGACCCTACATTGGTGGAAGAAGTTTTGAATTATTTTAAGGTAGAGTTTGTCTTTAGTTTGTGATAATTTATTTTATAAGTAAAAGTGTTTTTTTTTTTCGTCAACACAAGTGTTTTTATATACTGATGGTTTAGTATAATATTTACATGAGTGTATCACATTCTTCTCTTGTACGTGTTGTTAAAAGGAATGAGTTCATATGTAATTTTTTTAAAAAAATATTTTTTTGAGAAGAGAAGACAAGCTCATGAAAATGTTGTTTATCTAAAAAGAAGTATGTAAATCGAAGGGGTTGCGTACCATCCATGACGGTCCATTCATGGACAATTTACAATAAATAATATAGAATGCTATACACAACGATAATTTGGATGTGTGACAGTGCAATACTCTTTGGATACTAATGGCTCTTATGATTTTCTCGTTTGAGGGAAATTAAAGGGTGTCACACCTACATACCACTGCATGTGTTGATTATGAAATACGGGCTTGTTCCTTCTCTTTTAAGCTCGACTATGTGTTGGCATGACTGTTTCATTTGTTGCCTCGTTTTGTTAGTATTTATGGGCTCACCTCTCTATAAGCTCTCATGTTTCATGTAAGTAGGCTCCTTGGTTGTGCACCCAGCACCGCCCCATGACAAGCTTATTTAGCAGCTCCCCTGCTTAAATGGCAGTGATTGGGGCACCTCTGACGAGCTTATTTTTGAAGATGAAATCACTATAGTGGGCACTCGAAAGTGTGCTGCTGGCTCTCGTGGAGGGTTGGTGGGTTTGATTTTTTAGGAGTGGTGTGTTGCGGGTGGGAGGGAAATGTGATCAACTCGAGTTGGATGGGAAATGTGACGCGTTGCTGCAACTCAACACTCATTGGGAGCATTTTGGTGGAACTATTTAACATGTCTTTGAACCCGATGGTTTTTTGGTTTTTGACTCAGGGGTTCTGCTTGGGTAAATGGAATCAAAGGGTTTTTTGCACGAGTGATCACACTGGACGTCATTCAACAACAAAAAGCATGAAGAATACCCATTTTTTGGTTTTTGTTCAGTCTATGTTTGTAAAACCCATTTTTTTGTATACTTTACTTTTGTACATAACTTATACATATATTAATATACATACATAGAGTACCGCTTCCTTTCATAAAAAACGATAATTCGGATGCGAGCTTAAAAGCAAAAAGCTTAGTACGCCAACAATCAGTCAGAGTGAAACCACTTCATCTGAGAATTAAAAAATACGTTGAAGCCATGTAGAGTCTGCACTTTCAACCATCTAACTCTTCCGATCCCACCATTATAAATGGTATGGTTGAAAACGACAGTAGAAGAGTTAGGAGAATAGTAGGCCGAAGCCATAATAGAGTCCAAGTTCAATATAAGACACGACCATAGATATAATAAGGGTCTCTATGTCATTCTCCCTAAAGCTACTCTTCGCATACAAGACAACCGCAACCATTTTTTTCTTTTTTTTCAAAAATGCAAAACTGAAAAAAAAATTTAAGAAGAATTGAAGAAAAGCTATTCCAACATTGCTAGTTTAAATATTGTAGACTATGCAAATTGCACTTCATCAGATACAAAAGATAAGTAATTCTAATAGAAGTTTGGAAGATAAATTCTCAGCATGTCACTGAGAACTTTTTGCATCCCTTTGTTCTCAAACACTTCGTTTCCTTCTTCCGGATACTTGTTTAAATAAAATCCACAATCTGCACACACATTTAGATCGAAATCTTCATCTATTTTCTTCACAATTTGAGGCATCAAAACATAATCATCATCTCTATTTTTGTTTGGAGTTGAATCCATTACGTAATTTTTGAGTAAAAAATAGATTGTAAGTCAAACATTATTGCCAACCATGGTGTATATATATTGAGAAACGGAGGAAAAAAATCACTACTATTTCAAATCGTTCCCACTACTCTTTCAAATCGTTTGAAGGGAATTTGTTGGGATTTAGAATTTTATTTATAAGTAGTTATTATCCTTTCATTCCCTATATAAGGGTATAAAAGGGAAAAACCATATTCTTATCTCCTCATTCTCCTAAATGACACATATTAAGAAATTTCATCTCATATCTAAAACATCACCTGTTGAGAAACGGAGGGAGTAATTAATTTATGAAAACTGAAAAGCATCTAAACTTTAATTAAATACATAAAACAAGAGTGGATTTGCTAGGTTTGTGATGTTCATTTGTAATGTAAACCAATAGAAAAATGTCACATGTACAAAAACGTAAAAGTGAGAAGGCAAAAGTGAAAAAATACATCATGCATAATAAACGTGGGGCTTTGTTATTGGTAAATATTACTGTTAATGTCATATCCTTGATGACATGATTTGGTTGTTATTGTCATTCGTCGAATTATGTAAATGAATTATGAAAAATGTGTTTCATATGCTAAATGAAACCAACCAAAGATCAATTACGATGCTATGATCTCCAAATCAGTCTTTTGGGACTTATCCATGAATCGGTTATATATGGATAAAGATAAGGCTTTTCAAACAAGGAGATTTCTTATTGCAACAAGGTCTTAGGATCGAACAATTGTGGATATGATCTTATCTATGTCAACTGAGGATATGCTGTTAAAAGAGATGATTTGAGACACATTAACCACGTAAATAATATGTTGGAACGTGATTTTTTTTGAAGATGAAGATGGATCAAGGATCGGTTAAGATGGTTAAGATCAAGGGTCTTCAATTGTCTATTTATATTCCAAAGTTAGGAGTTGTAATTAACTCATCTATTTTGTATTGTGTGAACCTATTGTTCACTTCTATCTTTGAGTTGTAAGCACCAAGGCAACTTAGGTATTTCAGTGAGGGGGAGCCTCACCGTGCAAGTATCAAGAGCTGTAAAGTCCATAAGAGAAGTGAAGGAAATGAAAGGAGGAGCTCAGTGAGGGAGTCAAGTGAAGAGTCTTGTATCCATTGTTCTTTACTTAGTGGATTTTACGTCTGAGCGTGGCCCCGCAGACGTAGGTCGTGGACCGAACTGCGTGAACAAGTTTCTTGTGTATGATTTATTATGCTTACTATTTTATTTCATTTAAGTACGTGTAGTGCTATTTATTTCCTGGTTACAACAACACTTAGTTATTTCAATTGGTATCAGAGCGGGCATTGTAAAATCATTGTTTACAAACAACAGTGAGATCCGCATACTAACCATGATGTCTCAGGGAAATATGTCAGATCAACCTAAATATGTGTCAAATGTGAGGCCGCCACTACTTACCAATACAAATTACACGTATTGGAAGGCATGTTTGGAGGGACACATGCTCTCTATTGATGTCAAACCTTGAAGAGCAATTCAGAATGGCTATGCCCTACTACTTGTAGATGGAGAGCCAAAGAACACAAACCAGTGGACTCAAGCCGAAGAAAGGTTGCTATCTACAAATGCCAAATGATTGAATGCAATTTCTGGAGCTGTAAATCAGGAACATCTCAAGCTCATATCATCATGCAAAATTGCTAAAGAAGCTGGAGAAATTCTTGAGAATCTTTTGGAAGGAAATGAAGATGTTCTTGAGTCAAAGATTTTCCTCTTGGCCTTTTAGTTTGAATAATTATGAATAGGAGAAAATGAGACGGTTGCAAAATACATGGCCAAGTTGAAAGATGTTACCAATCAAGCCCAACAACTTGGAAAGAAGTACTCAAATAAGAAGATGGTGCAAAAAGCTATCCGAACTCTCCCAGCCAAGTACAATATAAAGGTTGCTACCATACAAGAGAACATAGGCCTCAAAGATCTGAGATTCAAATAGCTGATGGGTTCTATCACCACATATGAGATGTGGCTAAATCAGTAAAAAAAGTCCAAAGAACTGACATTGAAAGATGCTGCTCAAGACTTTTCAACTGATAAAACTATTAGTTAGGAGGAGGATTATATGGCTTCAATAAGCAGAAAATATAATAAATTGTTCAAGAATTTCAGGAAATAAAGCCATATGCAAAAGGAGACTCGTCAAGGAAAGACATGGAGGCCAAATCCACTGATAAGAGAAGGATGAAATGTAGGAAATATGGAGGACTCGGTCAATTTCAACGTGAATGCCCATCGAGAAGAAAAGAGAAATCTTCGATGCATACCTCGAGTGATTCAAATTTCAGAAAGCAATGTAGACCACCTGAATCACTATGTTGCTTTTGCTGTTGTTCCTGTTTTAACTGACAATCCTGTTGCAACTATCAATCCTTTTGCAACCGTGACTGAGAAATTAAAATACATTTATTCAGTCTCTCATTCAGAAAAACATGGATCATCAAGTGACTCTGATGATTCATATAGTGAATTACCATTACCATGTTAATCATGCAAAAAACAAAGAAACATATGCTTAAATGCTAACAAAATGAGAGGAGGTGGTTGCATGCAACCATGTATCACAACAACAGTCGAAAAAGAAAAATAAAGAGCTGAATGAATGCAAAACCAAGTTGGGGCAATCACATAACACTCTCAAGCAGCTGAATAAAGGGAAGGCAAAGCTTGATGAAATTCTACAAGTCGAGAAGTAGTCAGGGTCTTTAATGGAAAAGTTCCCACTAATCATTACCAATCATCCACCAAAAGCTAACACAATGGGAGATCCATCATTGACTTCTTCATTAAAGCCAGATAAAGCTCAAAACTATGAAGTTCGACCATCTACTCTAGTGGTTCAAGAGACCGAACCAGTGCATGTTGCATCTGAGTTAAATCAGATGAATATCAAGAAACTAGTTGGTGAGAAGGAGACTACTGTGTTGCAAAAAGCTTCCGCACCTATTGTATCAGACTACCCTAACTTAGATTAAAAGGTTTATAAGGTTAAAGATGTTGATTCTGCTAATATAGAGGCTCCTTATGTTTTTTCTATTGATGAACGTGTTAGCCTCCTACTGAACAATCTAAACTTCCTTATGGTGTTCCTTCTAAAGTGCACCAACGTAAGAGGAAGAAAACTAAGTCAGTTGTTGTCTCCACTACATCACCAATTAGATCGGCTTATGCTAGAAATGATCTTATCAACCCCAGAGTAGAGTAAGAGAGGGAACTTCTACGGGTCATTCAAGTACTACCAAATCATCTTTTTCAATCCCTGTTCACCTTTATTCAAGCTTTGAGCCCTCCTCCTTAGTGAAGGTCTAATATGTCTCTCCTTTTATCTTATTTTGTCATTATAATCTCACAAAGGGGGAGAAAATGTGACTGAGGGGGAACAATAGAGAATGGATAAGTATGGCTGCTGGATTGGATTTTATTCTAGTTTTTTTTTGGAAAAACAATTTTTAAGACTAATATGTGGGTTTGTAATAATTTTGCGGCTTAACTCTGATATAACTTTGATAAAGGCTGTTGCAACTGAAGACATAAGCTGAGATGTCGAACTGTTGAAGACGATATGTGATGATCGGTAATGAGAATATTTTTGATTTATTAAGTTCTTTTGACTGTTGGATGAATGTAACTAATTGATATTGATTATATTCTAAGTGATGGATGTTGTTCTTATATATCCTTCACTTTGCTTTTGGTGATGACATTGGTTCACCTTAATTATCTCATCATTCATTTATCATAGGTTGTGTCAACATAATAATAAAGGGGGAGATTGTTAATGTCATATCGTTGATGACATTATTTGGTTGTTATTGTCATTAGTCGAATTACGTAAATGACTTATGAAAAATGTGTTTCATATGCTAAATGAAACCAATCAGAGATCAATCACAATGTTGTAATCTCTAAATTAGTATTTTGGGACTTATCCACGAATCTATTATATATGGATAAAGATAAGGCTGTTGCAACAAAAAGATTCACTGTTGGAACAAGGTCTCAGGATTGAACAGTTGTGGATATGATCTTATCTATGTCAACTGAAGATATGATGTTAAAAGAGATGATATGAGACACATGAACCACGTGAAGAATATGTTGGAACGTGGTTTGTTTTGAAGATGAAGACGGATCAAGGATCCGTTGAGATAGTTAAGATCAAAGGTCTTCACTTGTCTATTTATATTCCAAAGTTAGGAGTTGCAATTCACTCATATATTTTGTATTGTGTGAATATGTTGTTCACTTCTATCTTTGAGTTGTAAGCACCAAGGCAACTTGGATATTCCAGTGAATGGGAGCCTCACTATGCAAGTATCTGGAGACTTGTGTAAAGTCTATAGGAGGAGTGAAATAGATGAAAGGAGGAGCTCAGTGAGGGAGTCACGTGAAGAGTCATATATCCATTGTTCTTTACTTAGTGGATTTTACGTCTGGGCGTGGCTCTGCAGATGTAGGTCATGGACCGAACTGCGTGAATAAGTTTCTTGTGTCTGATTTGATATGCTTTATCATTTATTTCGTTGAAGCACTTGCATTGTTACTTATTTCCCAGTTACGACTAGGGCTGGCAAAATGTGCCCGGTCCCGTTTGTCCGGTTTTGTCCGGACCCGTTTTAAACGGGACCGGGCAATATTTTTGTGAAAAACATACGGGTCTGGACAATGTTTTATGTCCATTTTAAAATACGGGACCGGGTTTGGACAAAATTTTTAACAAAACGGGTACCCGTTTAGTGATTAATTTGAAGGGCATATAGGTAATTTCACACTCCATAACCTAAGTCTCACACTCTCACTCACACACACTCACGGTCTCACTCACTCTCAGTCTCTCACCAAACCATCTGCCTCTTCTCCCTCTCCTACACCAACCTCCACCTCACCCACCTCGACCTCCTCTCCCCCTCATCCTCGGAGGGCTTCAAGTCCCACGACCTCCTCGCCATCTCCTCCGCTTCCTCGCCATCTGCACCTTCGACCCTCGCTACATCGACTTCGTCGGTGACGACGCCCTTATTGCCTTGTCCCTCGCTTGTCCCTACCTCACTCTACTCCATTTGGCCGACCCGCTCTCCCTCTCTGGCTCCAGACCCGATTCCGAAAGCTACGCCTTTGCCGCCGAGGACGCCAGGATCACTGCCCCCGCGCTCGAGGAGGTCTTTCGGAGGCTCACCTCGTTGGAGGAGCTGGTGCTCCACGTGGGCCAGAATGTGAGGGATTCTGGGCACGCTTTGGAGGCTTTGGATTCAAACTGTTTGGAGTTGAAGTCGTTGAAGCTTGGACATTTTCATGGGGTGTGTTTTGGGGTGACTTCCAAGCTTGACGGCGTCGCGGTGTGTAAGGGATTGGAGTGCCTCTCGCTCAGGAATTGCGGGGATTTGACGGATTCGGGGTTGATGGCGATCGCGCTCGGATGCCATAGATTCGGGGACATTTTCATGGGGTGTGTTGTGGAGAAAATTACAAGTTGTAGACTTGTAGTTTGGGGTTTTTTTTTTAAATAATTGATAAATAAAATATTTAATCATATTTAAAAAAAAATCGGACAAAACGGGAGCCGTATGTTTTACAAACATACGGTCAGGACAAAAAAAAAGTGCCCGTTTTAAAAACAAGATATTTAACACCATATTTATTCATTATAGAAATGGGTGTCCGGTCCCGTTTATGTCCGTTCCCGTATTTTTGCCAGCCCTAGTTACGACAACACACATTCCTGTTGTAACAACATTTGGTTATTTCAATTACAAACATCACAAATTCTGATGGCAACAAATCCCTTCCTATATAAAAGGTCAATTAACCTATAGGGTGCTGCAATGTTTCAAACATAAAACTAGGGGTTAGTTTCTCTTACAATCACCAAACTCTATGAATTATAACATTTTAGTCACAAAAGTTATATTTGTAACACAAAAATCAAAAACCTTTTAAAAATCTTGCAACCGAGGTCACTAAACCCTTTTTTTGATCAATTTTTCAATGAATATGCCAACGTGGCAATGACGTGGCACCACATGACAATTAGGTCAAATGACCACTCTAAATCAAGTAACTATTTTCAATTTTGTAAAACATTTCAGAAATTCTTAACCCAAAAGACTGCAATACTTATGTTTATGTTAAAAAATCTCATTTTTTTAAATATAATTCTATAACCATGATCTGATTCTATCTTGCTTTTTGAGCTTTTTTTCATTTGTTGTTTTATGGGTTATAATGAAATCATTTTAGCTAGCTCTCTCGTAGATCTTTAAGCCTTTTCTTTGGTGTGGATGCCTTCACTTTGATGTTTTGAAATTATATGATATCGGTGCAACTCTTAATTGATCCTTTTGTTTATTGATATCTATTTGCATTGCAATTTTTATTTTTTATTTTTTTTGAGATGTTGTAGGTGATGTGCTTTGCTTTGAATTAATTTGCTGCCTTCATGGAAAAGAAAAATAATGTTTATGAGATGAGTTTAGCACCAAAGCAAAAATTTCATCTTTCATTTTATTCAGTTCATAAATTTTCTTTTGCGGTGACTCATGTTTCGAGATTGTGAGGATTAAGATTGTGAAATAAAAAAAGCTGCCCAATTTGGAGTGAGGGCCCTTTTGACCCTCAATTGACATGTGGCGCTACGTCATTGCCATGTTGGCACACTCACTATAAAATTGATTGAAAACGGGTTTTGGTGACCACGGTTGCAAAATTTTTATAAGGTTTGTGAATTTTGTGTTATAAAGATAACTTTTATGACCAAAACATCATAAATTATAAAGTTGGTTGACCATGAGAGAAATTAACCCTAAAACTAGCTAACTAAAACCCATTTGGTTAACTAGATCATTAAACCATCCTAAATATATTGCATCATATGAAACCATAAAAAACACTAGATTATTAAAATATTCTTCAAAAGACTAAATCATTAACAAAGGAAGTTTGAATTCAAATGTATAATTATCGATAATACTAGCTTTTTATTAATCTAACTAATTAGATTATCAACTTTAAGCTAAATTTTCTTCGAAAATGAAAAAAACTTTTTCAGCTATATTAATTACCTTGTAATTTTATCAGACATAACTAATATTTTATGATCATATAATTATTAGAAATTTTGTTGTTGGTTGGATGATTTTGACAACCTTGCAATTGTTCGGTACTTCTTATCTCCCGATGATATCGGGAATGTGAGGTCTAATCTGGACTGCTTTTAAAATTGTCTATCATTATCTTCGCTTTTTATCATAAACAACATCTTCTCATATACACTAATTACTACAAACAATATCAAACAAAACACATACAAGATACATGCATGATTATCATCATCATTTTTTTCAAATTTCTCATTGTTTTAACTAGTTGTGCAAGCACACTATATCTAAGTATCAGAGAATTATAATAAGCACGGATATTTTTTTTTCACGAACACAAATACCTGTTCTTTCATTCTTCACATAATATAACTAATCAACCCTTCAACATCTTGAAAAAAAAACACTTCAACATATACCCTGTACTTCTTTCACACAACCTCCCTTACTCGAGTCTTTTTCAAGTTGTAGGAACTTCCACCATGGTTGCTCATTTTGCACTGTAGAGCAACGAAAGGTAAATATTCCTACAAAGCATGAAAGTAGGCAACATAACTAATCCGTATAGAACATGCACCAAATAACATTATAAAGGTGTTTTATTTCACATTTTCAATTCCTTCCTATCCTAGGACTTGACGATTGTGCGCATTAAGTCAACTTGAATCAAAGTCCTAAACCACTGGTTTGTTCGACTTAGACTTGACCTTTACACTTAAAGGCTATATATTCTTAGGTTTCACTAACCTAACGTTTCCATATGTCCTAATCCCTACTCTATGATACCAATTGTGACGACCCTCACTTGACCTAGGGTCGGATCGCCCGAACCAACGGATCACCCGACCAGATCGCCACTAAGCCCAATACCTGAACCAGGCTGAAGTAACGATTTGATACGCTTAAACAAACCTGCAGAATTTATCTTGACATATATGGAATAGTAGTGCGTAAATAAAATGAATAAAAATAAAAGATATCCATATGTCAAAACAAAAGGCTATGAAATGAGTCTCAATTTCTTAAACCTACTATATGCTCCAAAAGCTAACAAAACCTTCAAAAATCCCCAACAAGTTTTGAACTAAGATGAAATAGGTTCAAACTACCCAATAGCCAGTCTTAAATTACAAACCAAACTCATAAGTTCTCAAAATCAATAATTAGCAATAATAACATTCAAGGCTCACAATGCAAGGGAACACTTCAAGCAAGTGCCTTTCCCTTATCCCGATCTAACACAGATGTGGATGTACTTAGAGAGTAAGTAGGGTGAGCTAAAGTGGACAATAAGGCTCAATAAGCGAAAAACACGCTCCACCATCAAGTATGCAAGTAGTATTTAATATACATGCAATAAGTAGCATGAAGTTGAAATCAAATTGCTAAGCATTAAATTCAAACATGGAAATCAAGTCTCATATTCATGACAAGTACGAAATCATTAACGAGTGGCTTTAAAAGCAAGATTCATAAGTCATTAAATAATAGCATAAATGTCAAATTTGCAAAAAACCATAATTAAAGCATTTTCATCATGCACAGGGATTTACAAGAGATATATTATAAGAGAAATAATAATAAATATAAGTCATTGTTTCATTCAACACATGCTAACTATTGGCAAGAACTCGGTGATCGAATCCTTCACCCTTGAAGTGATGCAAACAATTAGCGGACACAATGGTCATTGTGTCTTCCAACTAGTCCCATCAAAGCAATAGTGAGTTCTTTCAAAGCTTTCACTGAATCTGACCACTTGTGAACTTGATATTTTGTGGTACAAAACAAATTTTTTTTTGGTGGGATCATAGCCACACCACTGCAATTCGTGGCACGGACCACTCTCTTTTGGTGGGCACACTACCACGCCACCGCTACTCGTGGCGCGGACTACTCTCTTTTGATGAACATACCACATCACCGCTTTTGATTGAATAACAAAAGTTTTCATATCACACACATTCCCATAAATATGTAAATTTATGCCAATAATAAGATGCAACCCTTTATCCTAAGTCTTTAATTCAAATCATGAATCATATTTTAGCTAATAACATGTCATACTTGATAATTGAGCAAGTTACCCACTTACCTTGACACACCGCGAGACTCCTAACCAACCCTCTCGCGTTCGAAGTTCTTTAGGGATTCCTTTGCGAATCTAGACAATTAATATATATCTCACATCAATACACTTTACAATTCAAAGTTATTGAATTTTCCAATTTATTTGTCTTTGGGGCCCACTAATGTTGACCCTCGAGTTTATATTGCCCGAGGCCCACTTTAGGGTCGCAGTGCAATGTTGTCGAGGGTGTGGGACCTATTGTTGGGTCCTGTGGAGACGCCGGCGTGACGTTTGTCGAGCCAATGCCTCATTGGCCCTTTTAAATTTGGTGCAAGGTCATATCAGCCCTTTTCTTTTTTTATTTTTATTTTATTTTTGTTGTCCAGGGATTAATTTGGCCCCTAATTAACTCCCTCTTTAGGTCAGACTGACCCTTGGATAGTTCAGGGGCCAATCTAACCCCTGAGGATGAACCAAAGGCACGAAGCCCCAAGTGGCACTGGGTAGTCATCTGATGCCTCCCCGTCTCCCTACCTTCGGGCATGGTGCCCAAGCGTGTCCCAGCATTGGGGAGCCCTCTGCTCGACCGGCAAGAGGCGGCGGCCCCTTTGCCACGCGCAACAGAGTGGATGGTCAACCCTGGGGGTGGCTGAGTACCACCCTTCCTCTTTTGCTTGCTGTCTGATGGAGGCATCCCCTGTGGCACCTCCCTTGGTTTTTGCGATGTCGGCGACAAGATTGTCACCGCCCTTGCTGGTGATGCAAGTGGCTAGACTCCCACCGACGACGTCTTCCTCAGGGTTTCCCATACCATTTGAACCAAGCCAAAACTCTTATTTATCAAAAATAAGTACAAAACAAATAGAGCAATGATTGTACCTTCCACCACTACTTACAGCCACCAATACCTCCAAACTCTCCTTTTTTGATTTAGGGTTCATAGATCAATTAATGGTGGCCATGGTTTTTAATATTGTTTTATATTTGAGTTGAATCAGTTAAAGGCTTACACAATCACTAGATTGCCCTTGGGGCAAGTTTTTGGGTTTTGGGTCGTCACATTTCAGGAACTCAGCCTAACGTTCGAGACAAATGGAAAGAGAAAATCTAGGTGTCTAGAGATCTTTTACGATGTAATAAATTCTCTCTAAAGTATTATATACTAGTTTGAATTACAATTTTGCAATATCACATGGTTGGGATATGTTTTGTAACCATGTTTAATTCCAATAAACTCATTTTTTTTCGTATATTGTGTATGTCATCCAAATGTTTTTAAATTTCCGCTGCGTATCATTTTACGTAATTTCGATATTCGATAAACAAGTTGTATTTTTCAGGTGATGATAACGTTTGTTGAGGTTGTTGAATTGGTGCAGATTGTAATATTTGTGCTTTTGATCTATAAGTGGTATAATCTTGATTTTGTGGACGATATCTAAGACTTGAATTTGATTTCCCAGTGCAGTAATTGTTGTTATTATATTGAGTTATGGGAGGACCAGAAAATTGGTTCATAGACACATTAACTTCTTCGGTATTATTTTCATGTAAAGTAGGACACGCTTCCGTAGGATGTATAATTTCATTACAAAATCTACATGGTTTCACTTGGTTTGATCTATCTTTTAATAGTAACTTGACCATGCTAGATAATTCATCAACTTTTTCGTCAAATGTATTACTTCTTTTATTATTAACTTCATAAATTTTCTTTCTTGATGTCTCGGTCTTTTTACCACATTGCTTAGATTTTTTAGCCATTTTATTACTAGCATCGTGTTACAACAAATAATAAGCCACAACATATGGTATCTAATAGTCTTTGTTCAAAATGATTAAGTCCTTCAAAAAATATCTCTAATAAAGTTCTTTGTGTACATCCATGTTGTGGGCAAGATGAAATTGATCTTTGAAATTTATCCCAAATTTATTAAAATTTTCGTCATCTTTCATTTTTACGGCTGTGATTTGTTTTCTATAGGAACTAATCTTTCTTGCTGGCATATATTGATCTAGAAAGGTTTCTAACATTTGAGCTCATGTGGTTATTGAATCTTAAGGAAAATAAAACAACCAATATTGTTCTTGATCTTTCAATGCAAAAGGAAAAAACTTTATGTTTGACTTGTTCTAATATACCGTTTTTAGGTTTCATCCCATTGACTTTGTGTGGGTATTCCCTTATAAATCTTCGTGGGTCTTCATTATCTTTACCATATAAATCAGGTAGAGCACTAATGAATCAAGATCTTAGTTCAAATTCAGGAAATCCTTCATGATAGGCAATACACATTGGTTCATAAGCTGTAATGTTTTGATTGGCTTGCTTAAAAGTAAGTTTTTAATATTTATTATTATTATTATTATTATTAATGTTATTATTGGCTTTCTATTGTGGTAGCTTGGTGTTCCTTACATTGTTGTTGTCATGAATTATGATTAAAATTCCTATATACCTTAGGATCAGATGGATGTAGAGATCCTGTGAAATTAGAATGATGAAGTCGGTAGACCATACAACGTATAAAACTCCTAAGAAATTATTTAAAAATCCTCAGCAACGACGCTAAAAATTGACATGTTTTGAGCGTGTACATGTCAGGACCTGTCACACTAAGTCCTAATT
Organism: Stephania cephalantha; assembly: GCA_039657325.1. Lineage (NCBI taxonomy): Eukaryota > Viridiplantae > Streptophyta > Magnoliopsida > Ranunculales > Menispermaceae > Stephania > Stephania cephalantha. The sequence continues at coordinate 37,127,291 of CM077571.1, forward strand.
TAGCCTAATACCTCTAATTAGGCACCCAATCCATTTCAAAATGACTTTAGCCTTGAATTAATTTTCATTTCAGTCCTTATAGTGCTCTTAAAGCTAATTTAGATCCTCAATTAACCTCATTTCTTAATATATTTCATTCGAGCAAATTAGAAAATTATATCCGTATTTTATAAGAATTTCGGCATCACTCCCCTAAAAGTGGCCTGCCGAAAAAATCAACCTAATAGAAACCAGAATGGGGAGAGGCTTAAAAGAACTTGCAACTCCCCGCAGTTCACAATATATCAGATTCTAAATATTATAAACTTACTTAAGGCCTCCAATACCTTAATTACATATTTATAATCCCAAAATAAACCAAAACTGAACATAAACATCTTAAACTTACTTCTAAACCAATTTAAGAGACTTTCATAACCTTTCACTGGTGTTTCACGACCTATACTCACCCCAAGAATCCCAAAACAATATATATAACATGATTACAGTAAGAAAATCAAACTTTAAATAAAACACTTTGAAAATTTTTTTGTGCTTTTCCGTTCTTCATTTTCTTCTTAGAGAACCCGACATCATCAAAAACAACTCGAAGATGTCAGGTAAGTAAACTCCAACATTTTTATGTACTCATGTTAATGTCATTTCGAGTACATGAAGACATTTAATTGCATTTCCAAGTTACAGTAAATTTATATTACAACTTGGATCTCTCTTTTCCTATTCTAAGTCCTTACACTCTTACGACCAAAATAGGGGCAACTCTATCCGAATGCCAAGTATGCATGACTAATCAAGAATGCGAAACGCAATGCAGGCTAAACACAAATGTAGGTACAAAAACGAATTTCATAAAAAGTAAAGACCACTTTAGGATTTACTTACAACCAACTTTGAGCTTAATTTTCAGGGTTCTCGGAGCGTCGTATCACCTTGAATGTGGCTCTGCTTCCCTACTTACCCAATTATAATAGGAGTCATTGTTCAAGTGAAACCGAATCGTGACGAAAACAACGACCAAAGTAGTCCAAAAATAATTATTTATAACAACTTCAACAAGATTTCAACTAGCTAACTTGGGGTCAAATTTTAACCTTAAAAACCTCAATATTTTTCATATTAACCAAAAAAGAACTTGTAGAGCTTACTTCATATTTCCCATAGACTCCACAAACATTCAAATTAGATCACAAATGGAGAGATTATGAATTTTCCAACAGTGCATGTTGATTAGACAAACTTTATTAATTTAGAACTACCAAAACTTCTCCAAATCAATATTTTCGCAATTATATAATCAAAACTCGACACCAAACACCAGGAAATCACTCAATACATCATTAAAAATATTTATGCAGCTCATGGAGTCAATTTGGACAAAAATCAATAATCCAGTTTGTACAGAATCCTAATGCAAATAAACTTAAACTACAAAAAATCATGAAAATAGTTATCAACTGAATTACATCAATTTACTTTACCAAAACTCTAACCCATGTCGGTGGGCGCAAATCAATCCAATACATCAATTCTTAAAAATCCATACCAATTCCTATCGAAATCCTGCGAAAGAAATAAAAAATTGCGAGAATTCAAATTGAATTGTAAAAAATGCCTTGAATTGAGAATTTACCAAGTTTCAAGCCGAATACCTTGTCTCTGACACGAAAAATTGGCTCAAACTAACCATTTCGCAACGATCTACTATTTTGCGGAAGAAATCGGGCAAAAATTAAACGTCAGGAGATCGCGGAGTGAAAGAATGCACATATAAGGTTAGGAATCGAATAAATGAAAACGTTATGTTGAGCATTTCAAATGAAATATGGTTTGATATTGTTTTTTTTATCTATATACTATTTGTAGTGTGTATAGTGCTTTTTTGTTGTGTCACAGAGCCCCTGAGATTCATGTCAAAATGGCATCAGAGGAGGACATTATTGGGCTCATGCATAAATGTTCCCTAAGCAAGGAGGAGGAGGACGAAGTGGTGATAAAAGAAGAACAAACAGAGGAGATTGCAGAGCAAGGCAAACAGACCCTTATTGGTCGACTAACCACTGATCAGAACTTTAACATGGGAGTGTTAAAAGACGCCATTCTCAAAGCATGGAATGTGAGAGTACAAAATGCCCAATTCCTTGAAATTTCTACTAATCTATATCAAGTCATCTTCTCCTCCTTGAATGTACTGCATTTTGCATTAGAAGTAGGTCCTTGGCTATTTGAGGACTTTATATTTCTCACAACCCCATGGCACAACAACCTCCAACTTCCATATCTTCAGACTGCAAGAATTGGGTTCAGATCCATGGCCTCCCAATAAACTATAGAGAGAAGGCCTAAATTCGGGAAATCGTAAGCCACCTGGGAAGTTTATTAGACTGGATGAAGGAATGAAAATCGACGCTGTGCTACTCAACCGATATACTATAGTTAGAATGGAGCTTGATATTGATAAACCCCTGATGAGAGTGCGATATGTGAGAAGGAAATACAGGAAATACTAGGTTGAGTTTGTATATGAAAGGTTCATGTTTATCTATGCCTACTACGGCAAGGTAACCTATAAATCCCGTATGTGTGATCAGTATGTGGAAGGCATATCAGAAGCAAAAAATGAAAAAAAAATACTAGTGGACTCCCTCAGCAAAAGGAAGAAGAAGACGACAAATCATCGGGATACTCCTCTACCCCGATCTGGCACATCTCAAAACTCATCCGGGGGTGCCTCTCATTCAGATACTCCTAGAGATACATACAGAAATGAGGAGAGATCAAATGCTCGAGAAAATGTGAACCTCACTACTGAGCAAGGACATGATAGGCGACCGGAAAGTGTATGGGTGAAAAAAAGTGAACCCAAAGACTTTACTAAAATTGTACCTTATACAACTCAGGAGAGTTTTGCAGGGAAAGAAAAAGAAGCAATTTTGAATGCTGAAACCAATTTAAAATCTCCCAGGAGAAAGATATCATGCTTATCTAACCAGCCTAACAATTCAATAACCCAACCACCCACGGATCTTGAACCCCCCCTTACAAAGCCTTCATTTAAACTCACCATATTGGACCCAAGTTTGAAGCCTAATAAACTAGCCTATAACATCCCACCCAACTTATAACAAGTCCTAATCAATGATGAAGAGCAAGTAGACCTTTCAATAGTCCAATCTCTCTTCCCCTCACTTCACATCCCCAAATGCCCACTTAATCACTTTCAAATCCTCATCTTAACTATCTTCAAACCCCAAAACGCCCTCAAAGAGCCCAACAACCCAGCTTACTCAGTAATTCATCTCCTTAATGGACCATAAAAAATCCCTAACCCTACCTATCCCAACCCCATTGAACAAGCCTCCCTAATCCATCCACCACACCCATTATTAAAAAACGACCCTCCTCCATCCCGCCCTGCTCGAAGAGGGAAGGCTTTAAAGGCACTAGCCAGGGGGAGGAAGAAATGTTTTGTCGACATTATCTGCTAAACAGGAAGCAACCATACTACCATAAAGAAGAAAGGTTGAAGAAGGAAAAGAGAACCAAATTCACAAAAGAAATGTAAAGAGAGCAAGAGCCACTAACCAAGATATGGAGGTGCAGGCATCCAGCCGAAAAGGGGCCAGGGGTTGTCATTAATGACGAACCTTTTAGTGTGGAACTGTAGAGGGATTGGAAGCTCGCTAACTATGAGGCCATTGCAAGATGCTATTTGAAATCATCACCCAGAAGCTTTAATCCTTATCGAGACTAAGAATCAGGAGAGAGTCATTGAGGGAGTTCGAAGGAAACTAAACTACATTTATGTTCTATCAGTCAACCCTAGAGGAACAGCAGGAGTCCTGGAACTTTTTTGGAGTGACAAAGCATTGATCCCAGTGGTGAAGTATAACACCTTTTTATTGAAGCACGGTTCATACAAGCCCACTCGAACTCTACAAATAAACCTTTCGGAGTGTATCTGAGTACTAACAAAGTAATTAGGGAATCCAAATTACAACAGCTAGCTATAAGAGTCCAGAGCAGTGCTGAACCGAGTGTAATTATCAAAGATTTTAATGTAGTTATTTCACAAGATGAGAAATTAGGAGGACTTCTATGGGAACCTGAGGAAAACACAAACTTCATACATAGTACTCAAGGGACTGATTTGAGGTTTGAAGGGACTAGCTTCACTTGGTCCAATAAGAGGGGAGGAGACCAAAGAATTGCAACTCGCCTAGATAGAGCCATTGCCAATCAAGGATGGCTGGAGAAGTTTCCTAGAGCAACAGTCAAACACATGTTCTTACCCGGATTTGATCATGTAGCGCGAATAGTGGATAAGTAGAGAAAACTCTATAGAAAAATAGTGGGATTCAAATTTGATAATAGGTTGTTGGAAAATGAAGAATGCTCATACCTCATAGATATCACTTGGCAGGAGAATTCAAGAGGAAGAATGGCTAGAGCAACCTTAATTTAGAAAACTATGAAGCTGACTAATAAAATTCAGACTTGGAGACGCAGAAGCCTAATGATTCAAAAAAACTAATAGAGGGCACACAAGTTAAAATTAAGGAACTGTACGAAACGAAAAATCCTGACCTAGTTAACATCAAAGAATTAGAGGTGGAGCTCAAAAAAGCCAAAGCTCAAGAAGAGGAATACAGGAAAGCTAGAGCCCGCATCGATTGGCTAAAAGGAGTAGATCGTAACACAACATACTTCCACTCCATAGTGAAGGGCAGATGCCAATGCGATACAAATAGGGGACTTTTTAACGGTGAGGGGAAAATGGCTCATGATAAAAAACATGCTTTGAATAGTCGAGAGCTACTTTGAACAAATCTATTAGTCACAAGAAGAAATTGGAGACTTTTCAGTGCTTGATGAATTCATAAGCAGAATTGGCATTGTGGACAAAGACATACTCGACATACCATTTGGTAAGGTGGAGGTTTATGCATGACTTATGGACACGAATCAAAACAACACTCCGGGGCCAGATGGAGTCACAAATAAGCTGCTGCAATCAAAATGGAATCTATTTAGGGAGGACCTTATGCTTGAATTTCAAAAGTGTCACGCCACGGGCCATCTCGATCAAAATCTCAATTCAACACACATTGTCCTAATCCTAAAGATTTTTTTCCACAATCGGTAAAAGACTTTTGATCAAATAACTTGTGTAACTCCTCATATAAAATTATTGCAAAATTGCTCTCTAACCGTTTAAAATCTGCTTTACGTAATATCATCTCGCCTTTTTAGAATGTTTTTGTCGTAGGACGTCAAATTGCAGACAACATCACCATAGCTCATGAAATTTTGCATTCAATGGCTAATGGAAAAAGAAGATCACAAGAAATGGTGCTTAAACTAGATATTGATAAGGCTTTGGCAAGATAGAATGGCCCTTGGTGCAGGAAATACTTGGATGAATGGATTTCTTAGAGAAGTGGATAGGATGGATCCAGTGGTGCATAACATCAGTCTCATTTAAAGTGTTGGTGAATGGAGAGTTGACAAGGCAAATCGTACCTGCAAGAGGCCTCAGGTAAGGAGACCCCCTCTCCTCTGTCTTGTTTGTAATTTGTATTGAAGCTCTATCTTATATGCTGTCCCAAGGCGAGGAAATAGGGCTATCCCAAGATTTCAAGGTCAACCATTCCCCCCTCCATTTCTTACCTAATGCTTGCAGATGATACCTTCCTATTTTGTAAAGCTGACCTCCAAAACTTAGAAGGTGTCAAGACTATTTTGCAAGAATATTCACTGATATCAGGACAAAGGGTCAATGCTCACAAGAGCTCTTTGCACTTCAGTGAGAATTTATCCTCTATGCTACAAAGACATTTAGAAGATATTATCAACATGAAGACCTCCAAGAGACTAGGGAGATACCTTGGAATACAATTCACCGAGGGCCTTAATAAGAGGCTAACGTGCAATGCAGTAGTGGAAAAATTGCATAATAGAGTGCTCAAATGGCGTGAAAAGTTCCTTTCACCAGCAGGTAAAGAAATCCTTTTGAAAGCAGGTACTCAGGCCATCCCTAACCATTACATGGCAATTTTCCCCTTTCCTAAAAGAACTTTAAGGGCACTGATTTAAGCGATGGCCAAATATTGGTGGGCAGGCTCTAACAAAGATAGAGTTGTACATTGGTGCTTATGGGAACGAATGCCAAAAACTAAAGTTGCAGGAGGGTTCGGGTTCAGAGAGTTTGAGATGTACAATAAGAATTTCTTAGCCAAGCAAACATGGAGGATTTTAAAAAGGTGAGAATAGAACCCTATGTAATTTACTCAAGAGAAAGTACTATTTGGGGATTGATTTTATGAGTGCAGTCTAGACCCTCTTGGGCTTGGAAAGGAATCATCCAAGGAAGTGAATTACTCAAAAATGGACAACGCTGAAGAATAAGGGATGAAGCTAAGGCTCGAATATAGGAAGATTGTCGGGTGACAAAAAAGGAGAGAGCAAGGCTATTGGCGTTAAGAAGAGGAGGTTTACATTAGGTTAAATACCTTATTGATCCTAGCTCAAGAAACTGGAATCGAGAATTAATCAGATCAGTGTTTAGCAGAAGGGAGGAAAGATACACTCTCGCCACACCACTTAGTAGAGAAGGATGTGAGGACAAGGAGGTATGGGATTTTGACAAGACATGCAACTTCACCATCACATCAGCATACAACTTAGCCATTCAACTTGATAACGAGGGTCACTAGGGATGGCTCACTAGAAGAGAATGCAACATGAAGAGCGACATGCCAAGTTTCTGAAAAACCATATGGAAGATCAAGGCAGCAAGTAAGATGTTATTCTTCTTATGGCGATGTTTACATGACGTGCTTCCAACTAAATTAGCCTTATGGAAATGAAAGATGGCCCATGATCCACTCTGTTCCTTATGTAGTAAATCTAATGAATCACCTGCTCATCTTCTATGTGACTTCGCACAATCTTTTTTGTTTTGCTCCCCCTTGGGACTTTAGTGGCTCGCAGATGAGGGATTTAATGTCACTAATTTTTGGAAGCTTTTAGTTAGTATGTGCTCAAAGAAAGAGAACGGGGATGATATCCTACACTGGTGTGTTTTCGGGAGTTGGATGTTATGGAAGAATATTAATGAACATATATTTCGTTGAGGTACGAAGAACCCCTCTTCAATTGTTACGATGACTTCACTCCAAGAAGATGACTTTCGTGAAGCCATGAAAGACGAATGCTTAGTGCTCCCAGGTTTACTAATGACCAACTAATCTTCAGGGGAGTCAGTTCTCTATGTGGATGCAGTTAAGAATGGAAATAATGGAGAGTTGGGAATCGATTGGGTCCTTATTGGGCAGTCAGATTGAGTCATCAAGACTGGATCAATTTTTGTTCTTTTGACACCATCAGTGGAGGTTGCAGAATGCCAAGCCATACTACCAGCTCTGCAAAGTTGATGTGATTACATAAGAGTGTCAAAGGTCTTCTTTGATGCAATGACTGTGATAGATGCGATTAACTCACCAACTTCAGTTTGCAGAGATATCGATCCCCTTATCTTTGACATTCGCAGTTTGATCAAGGACAAGGATGCACTCGATTTCTATTTCATTTCAAGATCCTACAATGTAAAAGCTGATGTTTTGGCAAAACTCGCACTCCATGAGCAGCGTAACTATATTTGGGCTAACCCCCGCTCGGATATTTTCCTTATCAATAGCAACATCTAACTACGTTTCATGAAAAATAAACTAGTTTTGGTCACGTCAAATCCAAAAAAATCTTAACTTTGTCATTGACATACCAAAATCATTCGAACCAATTATGTTGCCATAATTACTCAATCTTGCACCAATCAATCTCAACCTCGACCACTGTAAATTGTCACGCAACTCAAGGCGAGGTGTCGAACCAACATTGTTTTCATTTTTTATTACTACCAATCCCGACTTGCATGCAAACCGAGGCAAAATCCCTACATAATACTTTACACTTGATCACTAATTTTCGAGCAACCAATTATTTTTATTGCACTCGTGCCCTTCAGACATACACTTACAACCCCGACTATCACCGACTTCACGACGAAATACCATATAATACACATACTAGGCATTCATCAACAAAAAAATAACATTTTACCTTATCATCCCTGGTCTGTAATGCGTGGGTGCCACCTCGGATATCTAAATTTCAATTAAAATCCAAAAATAATCGATTAGCCTCCTAATCAAGTTTAAAAAATTCTCAGATTTCACAGTACAATAAGTTTCTTGTATATCCTTATTATTTGTAGTAGTGATATGTGAGATTGTCTCTATATGAATTTTGCAAACTTCTCTAGGAAAAAGGTTTTCAATTGTTCTATTATTTCTTATTTTAATTTAATTAAAGCGAAAATTAAAAATCACTTAATAAAACTATAATAATTAATTAAACCAATTAGACTAACGTAATTAACACAATTAAAATTCACTAAATTCAAATCAATTATATTCAATAGGAAACAAACAACTAAACAAACATCCAGAACAATGAAACATTAATTCGTCTTGCATCCAATCATATTACTCAAATCATAGTTATAATCACATTTTAATCTCTTTATAAAGTATTTTTAGATCATTCAACTCAAATCATAAGTATATAATCCTTAGCAAACCATCGGTTCTTCTTATATCAATGGAAAATCCACATCCTAATTTTATTGAATTAATAATTCGAAAGCTCAAAGAAATTAATTGGATAAATTAACATTAGGTTCTGTGAAAACTTCGAACTACTAAGCCTAATACTTTTAGAAAGCCACTTAAATATTAAACTTCGATCTCAATTCACCTAGGATATCTAAACGGTAAAAGACATCTTTAAACTATCTTAGTTACTACTTTAAATTAGATATTGACTCCAAATATCACAATACGCATTCTAGACTATGCATGCAATACAAAGCTTCCACTACAAAAGGATACTGAATTAGCGACGGGGAAACCTATCGCTAATCTGGTATTTCCTGTTGCTATACCATGTTAGCGACGGGATTAGCGACGGGAAACCGTGTCGATAACTTTCTCGTCGCTAAATTTTTTAGCGACGGTGTGTCATGTTTTGCGACGGGATCCTGTCGCTAATCCCGTCGCTATTTCCCGTTGCAAATGTGCTACATTGTTTTGGTCGAAACTCGTTTGACCATGTCACGTTGACAATTAGCGACGGGGCCCGTCGCTAAAACCCTGTCGCCAATTGTCCACGTGGCTTGTTGGCCGCCACGTGGATCGCTAAATTGGCAAAAAAAAAATTTAAAAAGTTTGGTATTATATATAATATATAATATATATAATATTTAATATTTAAAAATATTTAATATTTATAAAATGCAAAAACTATTAATTATAATATAATATAATATTTAAAAATTTAAAATTAAATATTCGAAATATAATTAATTTATAAAAACTAAATATTAAAAACTTTATTAAAAATTATTAAATTTTAAATGAAATTAAATGTAAATATTTAAAATATTTAATTATTATATATTTTTTATATAAATGCAAAAACTATTACATATAATATTTAAGACTTTTATGAAACTCTTTAAATTCAATTAAAATTAAATTTTAAATGAAATGTTTCAAAATAATATTATTTATAAATAATATTTAAATTTAAATTTTTTTATAAAAGTTTATTAGAATAATATATTTTAATCTATACCATATAATTTATTCGGAATAACTATAAAGACAGGAAAATTAAAGGAAATTAAAGTTAATAATTGAAGTCCATCAATCAAAATGAATTAAATACAAGTATGAAAATGTACAAAACAAGATATGAACAACCTAAGACTAAATATACAAGGAAGTTAACTCAATCGTCGAGATCGTCGTTGGTTTATGAGTCATTAGCTGGAACATCTCTCGGAGACGCTGGTGCGAATGAAATCCCAAGTTTGTCCATTAGAGCCTGCTCCATGTGATTCAACTGGCCTTGGACCTCTTGCAACTGATCTTGTATTAGAGTGTGATCTTGTATAACCCGAAGAATGTGTGTCTGCATCGCCTGGAAGTCTCTCCGCAAAAGCTCGACGGACTCATTAGGAATAGAAATAGGTCGAGAAGATCCAGCTCCATCTCCACCTCCACCTCCAGCTCCTCCAGCAGTAGCATGTCTGCGTCGCGACCCCGACAGTGTCCACCCTAGTCCATATGTCCGTCCTTTGTCGTCGCGCTCAGTAACGGACAAATATAGCTCAGTCTCATCTATCGGGGTGTCAGGCTGCGACTGTGTCGGCTCAATCCGCCTACGCTAGATCGCCGTCTAAATTAAGAATTTAAACATTTACAAGTCATTAATAACTATCATTAATTAACTAAACAAAATTTAAAAGCAAAACTATTTACTTACGGCGATATTCTCTACTCTCAAATTGAGGAAAGTTACGTCGTCATGATCTTTCGTAAGGAAGTATAGGCATAACTCCAAAGCAGTCGGAGGTCGACCCAACTTCTCCGCCTATAAAACATATATTTAAAGATGATTAAGTTTGAGAATAAATCCATGTATATTATATATAAACTTATTATAACATAACTTACCAGCTTCTCTGCGTGTTGATAAATGGATATTGAGCCACCAGTATGCACTGCGATCCCTATACCAGGTCCCCCTGTCTCTGTTCTCCGAGTTTTACTTATTCGCTTTGACTTCTTCTTAAAATATGGAGTGGACCGCATCTTCTTATAGTGGTCGAAGATCTCAGCGGATACATGTGCAGCCTTCTTACTTTAGAGCACATCTTACTAATAAAATCAGTGTACCGAGTGGCAATCTGCCTATCGTACGCCTCTATAATAGCTGCGTCATCCGATGGCTCCCAGTCGAATTACAACTATAGGCAAAAAGTAATAAAATTTTAAATTTATCTATAAACATTTTTCAATTATATATTGTTTTTAAATCTTATGTAAATGAAACAACATTAACTTAAACAACTTTACCTTCCATTGATTCGAGTAAATATCTCTCATGTGCTGCGGGACATGCTTCCAAGAATAACCATCCTTGTGCAGGGGGTGTGTGTATGCCCTAGTCATCTCACGGGCAGCTCTATCAAACGCGTGTAATTTTCGTCCATTAAATTGAAAACGAGGCGTTAAACCAAGTTTATAAGAAATAAGTAAACGTAAAACTTCGTACATATACTTACTATCTGTCATCTTTCACGACCAATAATATCTGCCCCGAGGATTGGCTAGTAGTACTGCTTCTTCGTCGTCCACGTGGGGCCGTACCTATGGACGAGTCACTCGAACCATGTGCCGAAAAAATCAGCGACTGCTTTACCGATTGACCCCGAGAGGGCAAGGCATGCAAATCACGATGGAGTGGTGGTGGGACTGTACGCTAGTCATGCGTATGATCATGAAGATGTGAGAGAGATGCTGATCCCCATGATGAAAAAGTAGGCTCGACACCTGGCCTAAACGTATCACGATCATCAATGGGTGGAGTGGGAAGGGAGGAAAATAAAGTAGAATACATCTGCATAGAGGTGAGATCATCACTAAAAATAGATGGCAAAGCCATGAAAGATGTAGATGGATGTGATGGATGTGCATTATGTGGGGGAGGCGTCTGACGAAAAATAGGTTATGCGGAGAAGGGTGGTATGGGTACGGATGAAATGGAGTCTGCTGAGAAGGGTGGTATGGGTATGAATGCAGACTCTAATGACACAGACTAGTCTGTGCATGTGGAGTAGCATCATCATGAGAATGATAATGTGATCCATCCAATCGTCGATCTCTAGTAGCGCTAGATCGTCCGTTGGATCGGCTACCAGATCGTCCACTGGAGCCCTCACCAGAAGATGGTGCGTAACCTCTACCTGACGACATAACTTTATAAAAAAATAAAGACTAAATTAAATTTTGAGTTGAACCTCCAACATTTGAAATATTACATAACAAGTAAAAAAATATAATTGCATCATTTACTAACTAAACAAGATAATATCATGATTCGTCGTCACCGTCCTCATCATTCGATAAAAACTCAGAGTTATCGTTTTCATCGTCTTCTTCATCGTCGCCTGACATGTGTGCCTCCACCAGGATCAGCTAGCGAAGTTGGAACATTGTTATCAATATCAACCTCAGTATCATGCTCAGGTAGCTGCTCCTAAACAACGTCTTGTTCTATAGGCTCACTGTCAACGTTATCGACTAAGTTTTATTCATCGATGAATTTTGGTTGAAGTCTGCACGTAGCTTGCCAATTGTTCTGTGCATTTCTTACATTTAGATATGAAAGAAAGTACACCTTACTAGCTTGCATGGCTAGTATGACAGGCTCGTAGTTGTTCAATCACAAATTTCGATGTACATCGACGATTTTTAAGGATCGGTGAACTCTTGTCCCGACATTGATCGTGGGATCGAACCATTGACACTTGAACAACACAGTACGTAGGAATCCACCGTATTCGATTTCAATCACTTATTCTAATTGCCCGTAAAAGTCATTGTCACATTGTGCGTAATTCGTGCCCTAACGCACACCTCGCTACTACGCATATCTTTGTTTAAGCGATGCGACACCGTCTGAAATTTGTAGCCATTAACAAGATACGCGTGGTATACAATGTGCAAAGTTGACTAGGGCCGTATGACAACATTTGAAGTGTTGTACCTTGAATAGATGATGGAGCCTACCGCCAAAAATGTTTCATTAATAAACTTCAATTTCAAACAAACAACAAAAATATAGAATTATTTTAATATCCACGTACAAATGACTTACGAATTGTTGAAACCAACTTGAGAAATGTTTCTCAAGATGTTCATCGATGGCACTTTGTGTAATATTCACATGTTTGGAACGCAATTCCGATACGTACATCCTAACAGGAGAATTGAAAAATGTAAGGATTGCAATTGAATAAATTTAAGATAATAATAAAGATTAAAGCATACTTAATAAATGGAGCGACCTCGGGACAATTTAACAACACATATGAGTGTGTGGCGTTACACTCGTCATCCGTAAGAAAACGCTTCTTTGATCTCCCTTAGGCTCGACCTGGGTGGGTGAATATTGAGAAGTTGCCATTAAAACTTTGACTTGGTCCGACTCCACCATCGTAATTGCGGGGCGGACGGTTGTGCGAGGTGGAGACGTGTTCCTCAAAATAATAGGAACAAAATGTGGCTGGCTTTTCCACTAAGTAAGCATTACATATTGAGCCCTCAACCCTTGCCTTATTCCTAATATTATTTTTTAAATGTTTCAAGTACCTACATTTGTAGAAGTTAGTTAAAATGTATATGTTAGAGTGTGATATAAATTGTTTACGAGTCTAGTTGATTACCTCTTGAAAGGATACACCTACTGAAATTGTACTGGCCAGCAAGGATAGCCTCGTACGCCAAATGGATAGGGAGATGCTCCATTGAGTCGAAAAAACTTGGCGAAAATATCTTTTCCAACTTACACAATATCTTGAAAATGTTTTCATGCAAAAGCCGAAGATTCTCAACATTTAAATTTCTAGCAGTTAAATCTCTGAAGAAAATGCTTAACTCGCTAATTGTAATCCATATGTCATCCTCTAAGAGATCTCGAAAAGCAATCGGCAGCAATCGTTGCATGAAAACATGATAATCGTGACTTTTCATCCCAAACATCTTCAACTTCTTAGAATCTACGCAGCGACCGATGTTAGACGTGTAACCATCAGGGAAGTTCAATTCCTTAACCCACTTACACAACGCTTGTTTTCTTCGTTTGTCTAGCACATATCGTGCCTTGGGATATTTCTTAGAAATTGGATCATAATGAAGCTCTGGACGATTACAAATCTCCTATAAGTTTTCCCTAGACTTTGCGTTATCTTTCGTCTTCCCCGGCACACTCATGATTGTGTTGAAAATATTGTCAAAGACATTTTTTCAATGTGCATCACCTTTAAGTTGTGCCTGATAAGGTTCGTCTTCTAATAAGGCAAGTTCCTTAGTATGCTTCGTTTTCTCCACCCGCTAGTCCTCGAGACTTCGTTGTTTATTGCATCTGATCCCAATTCAGTGACTTTCATCAGCCATAAAGCTTCAATATCTTACAAGATATCTTCACCTGATTTATTAGCTGGTGGCTTGTCGGATATGATTCTATCTTTGTGAAAACTAGACTTGTCTTTCCGCTCCTTCGAATATCGCGACAAGAAACGTCGATGACCATCGAACCAACTTGCTTTCCCTTCGAACCTCAACTGGAAAGCGTCGATATCTTCCATGCAATAAAGACAAGCAGTCCTCCCGTGCGTGCTCCATCCCGACAACATGCTGTACGCTGGAAAGTCGCTGATAGTCCACATAAGTGCAACGCGCATTTGAAAGTTTGTCTTAGTCGATACGTCGTAGGTAGGCACTCCGTCATACCACAACTTTTGCAATTCTTTCACTAACGGTTGGAGAAACACAACAATTTTTTGCGATGGATTAGTTGGCCCAAGTACGATTAATGTTAAGAACATCACTTCTTTCTTCATACACATCGAGGGAGGTAAGTTGTACGGTGTTAGAATCATCGGCCACGAGGAGTATGGTTTATCGGTCATTTTGAGAGGTTGAAACCCATCAGTGCATAAGCCAAGTCGAACATTACAAACCTCAGAGCTGAACGTAGGTTTCACTTGATTGAAGTGGTTTCATGCAAAGGAATCGAAGCAATGCTCCATATTGCCCTATTCTTTGACGTGTTCTACGTGCCACATCATGTGTTTCGCAGAAGCATTCGAGGCGTACAAACCTTTGAGACGAGGCGCCAAAGGGAAGTAAAGCATTGTCTTATGCGTGCGTTTGTTAGAGTTAAACCTAAATTATCCGCAAAATTTACAAGATGTAAGCTCGGAGTCGAGCTCCCATTAAAGCATGCATAAGTTGGGACAACAGTAAATTTGCTCATAAGGGAGACCCAACCAGTGCATCAAGCCCTTACATTTGTAAAAGTTATCTATCAAACAATTGTCTTCAGGCAACATGTCTTTACGTACTTGCAAAGTTTCATCGAATGCTTGCTCTGAAATATGAAGATTCAACTTTATCGTCGATAAACATGCGATTGTTGAGATTTTATTCATCTTCTCGCAACCCGGCCAAAACGGTTGATTCGTCGCGTCAATCATTTCAAAGAAATGATTCGTTTCAGGGTTTAACACATCTTCATGATTCTAATCGAAACTGGGGCCCATAATGTCGTGTATCATATGATGATATGATGTCGGATATTCATCCATTGGATCGTCACCTCCATCGTCCTCATCGCTTACTATTTCTTCCTCTCCATGCGCGATCAAACGATAGTAATCGAGATCGAATCCACCCTCACTAGATGAAGTTGCACGGTGTCTACATCGTTGTATTTGTTGTTGCAACATTTTCGACAATGACATCAAATTTTCGCTTCGTTTAAGTAAGTGATGCAGTGTTGCATGGCAAATTTTATAAATTCCTTCACGCCATGCACAAACTCTTATCTAATGTAACCGCCTTCAATACGGTTGTACATTTAATCTCGAGACACAGACATCTCGAAAGACCTAAACAACCCCAATAGAATAAACGTACACATCAATCACTATATAAATTTTAGTTGAGTGTTAATCGTAATTAGTCGAATCAATTGCATTTGCACATACTTTGCGTAATATATTTTTTACATTTTAGTTGTTTCTTTACCGTAATTAGTCGTATCGGTTGCAATATATGCACATACTTTTGCGTAATTTTGTCTAATTTTTAATTTTTCCTTTGAAATTTTAAATTTTACTTCAATATTTGCAGTTTATAATTTTATTTTGTCTCATTTATATAGATATATATATATCTCGTATGTAAGCATTGTTATATAAATATTATTAAGGTCAACCAATTCTAATTTCCTTATTATAGTTAAATTCATTTTAACTACTCTACATTTATTTATAGTATAACATATTATACTCTTCTACTTTTGTCCTAATCGAAATTTAATTTGTCTCATAAATTTGCATCATTTTATTAAACTTTTATCAGTACAATTTACCGTATTAATATTTCATTTAACTTATAACTTCATACTTATTTTAATTTCAACTTAACATAATTTATATATAGTTATATATATATGAATACCAATCCTCCCTACCTATACTATATATATATATTGAATGTAAGCATTGTTATATAAATATTATTTTGTTCAACTAATTACAAATTTCTTTATTATAGTTAAATTGCTTTTAACTACCATATATTTATTTATAGTATAATATATTATACGTATTCTTTTATTTTTGGCCCTAATCGAAATTTAATTTGTCCAATGAATTTGTATCATTTAATTAACTTTATACTTAAAGTTGTTTCAACTTAACATAATTTCTTTATTATATTTAAATAGATTTTCATTTGATTTTTTAAATTTGTGTAAAAAACAATTAATAATAGTTTAATGGACATTTTTGAAATTCAACTAATTTAATACTAAAACATTACAAAAGAAGTACATATATATCAATACTAAAAAAAAATACAATAAACATGACAAATAATTAAAAAATAATAATTAAATTCAAATCACAAGCATGCATTTTATTTGTCACCAAAATAAATAAATAATAAATATCAACATACATAATTTATTGCAACATTTTGATCAATTAACAAATTCTATTCACCAAAAAATACGTGAAATACTAATTTTATTTTCCAAAAATTTATTCCAACAAAAAATACAAAATCACAAGTTTTTAGTCAAACCATTACATTTTTAATTTAACATGCATATATTTACAAAATTTATTCTAAATTTTCATTCTAACATAAAATACAAAAAACCCTATTTTTTCACAAAAATACAAATTATATATCACATAAATTACAAAATTTCACAAAAGAATTATTATAAATCAACTTAAATAACAAAAAATATAAATAAATCAACTATAAAAAATAAAATATATAAAATAAATAAAAAATTATACCTAAATCTCAAATCAAGAATGAGATGGGAGTCGGGGCGGCTGTGATGAGGCTGAGGCGGGGCGGCTAGTGGAGGCGGAGGCGGATCGGCCGGGTGGCCGATTCAGAGGCGCGGATCGGCGGGGTGGCCGAGGCGGAGGAGGAGGGAAAGGAGCGGAGAGGGTCACGGTGAGGGAGAGGAGAGGATCAAGAGGAGATGGAGAGGAGATGAAAACCAGAGAGGAAGAGAGAGGGTTTTAGTTTGGATCTTATTTTCCAGATTAGCAACGGGAATAGCGACAGGGTATTCCTGTCGCTATTTTTACACGTGGCCCCCTCATTTCCTGCTTTGTGGCGTTCTTCTCGCCATGTGGCCGAGAAAATCTGGTCCTGGGCGAACTCCCGCCCAGAAAATAGCGATGACCCCCCGTCGCTACCCCCGTCGCTATTGGCATCCATTTTTTATAGTGGTCATGATTATAATCTACAAATAATAATCTATTAAATTAGTAAATCGAAGAGTACGATTGGTTTAAAGCATTAAGTACAAATTAATCCTCAAGCGTGTCCCAGCACTGGGAGCCCTCTGCTTGACCGGCAAGAGGCGGCGACCCCTTTGTCACCCGCAACAGAGTGGATGGTCAACCTTGGGGGTGGCAGAGTACCACCCTTCCTCTTTTGCTTGTTGTCCGATGGAGGCATCCCTTGTGGCGCCTCCCTTGATTTTCGCGATGTCGGCGGGAAGGCTGTCACCGACCTTGCTGGTGATGCAAGCGGCTAGACTCCCACCGACGACTTCTTCCTTAGGGTTTCCCACACCATTTGAACCAAACCAAGACTCCTACTTATCAAAAAAAAGTACAAAACAAATAGAGCAATGATTGTACCTTCCACTACTACTTACAACCACCAATACCTCCAAGCTCTCCTTTTTTGATTTAGGGTTCATAGATCAATTAATGGTGTATATTGTTTTATATTTGAGTTGAATCAGTTAAGGGCTTACACAATCACTAGATTGTCCTAGGGGCAAGTTTTTGGGTTTTGGGTCGTCACATTTCATGAACTCAGCCTAACGTTCGAGACAAATGGAAAGAGAAAATCTCATTGTCTAGAGATCTTTTACGATGTAATAAACTCTCTCTTAAGTATTATATACTGTTTGAATTACAATTTTGCAATATCACATGGTTGGGATATGTTTTGTAACCATGTTTAATTCCAATAAACTCAATTAAGTATGACACCCATCCGTAGGATGTATAATTTCATTACAAAATCTACATGGTTTCACTTGGTTTGATCTATCTTTTAATAGTAACTTGACCATGCTAGATAATTCATCAACTTTTTCGTCAAATGTATTACTTCTTTTATTATTAACTTCATAAAGTTTATTTCTTGATGTCTCGGTCTTTTTACCACATTGCTTAGATTTTTTAGCCATTTTATTACTAGCATCGTGTTACAACAAATAATAAGCCGCAACATATGGTATCTAATAGTCTTTGTTCAAAATAATTAAGTCCTTCAAAAAAGATCTTTAATAAAGTTCTTTGTGTACATCCATGTTGTGGGCAATATGAAATTGATCTTTGAAATCTATCCCAAATTTATTAAAATTTTCGTCATCTTTCATTTTTACGGCTGTGATTTGTCTTCTATAGGAACTAATCTTTCTTGTTGGCATATATTGATCTAGAAAGGTTTCTAACATTTGAGCTCATGTGGTTATTGAATCTTAAGGAAAATAAAACAACCAATATTATTCTTGATCTTTCAATGCAAAAGGAAAAACTTTATGTTTGACTTGTTCTAATATACCGTTTTTAGGTTTCATCCCATTGACTTTGTGTGGGTATTCCCTTATAAATCTTCGTGGGTCTTCATTATCTTTACCATAGAAATCAGGTAGAGCACTAATGAATCAAGATCTTAGTTCAAATTCAGGAAATCCCTCATGATATGCAATACACATTGGTTCATAAGCTGTAATGTTTTGATTGGCTTGCTTAAAAGTAAGTTTTTAATATTTATTATTATTATTATTATTAATGTTATTATTGGCTTTCTATTGTGGTAGCTTGGTGTTCCTTACATTGTTGTTGTCATGAATTATGACTAAAATTCCTATCTAACTTAGGATCAGATGGATGTAGAGATCCTGTGAAATTAGAATGATGAAGTGGGTAGACCATAAAACGTCTAAAACTCCTAAGAGATTATTTAAAAATCCTCAGCAACGACGCTAAAAATTGACATGTTTTGAGCGTGTACATGTCAGGACCTGTCTCACTAAGTCCTAATTTGGCCTAATACCTCTAATTAGGCACCTAATCCATCTCAAATGACTTTAGCCTTGAATTACTTTTCATTTCAGTCCTTATAGTGCTCTTAATGCTAATTTAGATCCTCATTTAAACTCATTTCTTAATATATTTCATTGGAGCAAATTAGAAAATTATATCCGTATTTTATAAGAATTTTGGCATCACTCCCCTAAAAGTGGCCTGCCAAAAAAATCCACCTAATAGACGCCAGAATGGGGAGAGGCCTAAATGAACTTGCAACTCCCCGCGAGTTCATAATATATCAGATTCTAAAGATTATAAACTTACTTAAGGCCTCCAATACCTTAATTACATCTTTATAATCCCAAAATAAACCAAAACTGAACATAAACATCTTAAACTTACTTCTAAACCAATTTAAGAGACTTTCATAACCTTTCACTGGTGTTTCATGACCTATACTCACCCTAAGAATCCAAAAACAATATATATAACATGATTACAATAAGAAAATTAAACTTTAAATAAAACACTTAGAAAAGATTTTTATGCTTTTCCGTTCTTTATTTTCTTCATAGAGAACCTGACATCATAAAAAACAACTCGAAGATGTCAGGTAAGAAAACTCCTACATTTTTATGTACTCCTGTTAATGTCATTTCGAGTACATGAAGACATTTAATTGCATTTCCAGGTTACAACAAATTTATATTACAACTTGGATCTCTCTTTTCCTATTCTAAGTCCTTACACTATTACGACCAAAATAGGGGCAACTCTATCTGGATGCCATGTATGCATGACTAATCAAGAATGCGAAACACAATTGCAGGCTAAACACAAATGTAGGTACAAAAACGAATTTCATAAAAAGTAAAGACCACTTTAGGATTTACTTACAACCAACTTTGAGCTTAATTTTCGGGGTTCTCTGAGCGTCGGATCACCTTGAATGTGGCTCTGCTTCCCTACATACCTAATTATAATAGGAGTCATTGTTCAAGTGAAATTGAATCGTGAAACCCCACGAAAACAACGACCAAAGTAGTCCAAAAATAATTATTTATAACAACTTCAACAAGATTTCAACTAGCTAACTTGGGCTAAGTTTTTAACCTTAAAAACCTCAATATTTTTCATATTAACCAAAAAAGAACTTGTAGAGCTTACTTCATATTTCCCATAGACTCCACAAACATTCAAATTAGATCAAAATGGATAGATTATGAATTTTCCAACAATGCATGTTGATTAGACAAATTTTATTAATTTAGAACTACCAAAACTTCTCCATATCAATATTTTCGCAATTATATAATCAAAACTCGACACCAAACACCAGGAAATCACTCAATACATCATTTAAAAATATTTCTGCAGCTCATGGAGTCAATTTGGACAAAAATCAATAATCCAGTTTGTACAGAATCCTAATGCAAATAAACTTAAACTATAAAAAATCTTGAAAATAGTTATCAACATAATTACATCAATTTACTTTACCAAAACCCTAACCAATGTCGGTGGGCGCAAATCAATCCAATACATCGATTCTTAAAAATCCATACCAATTCCTATCGAAATCCTGCGAAAGAAATAAAAAATTGCGAGAATTCGAATTGAATTGTAGAAAATGCATTGAATTGAGAATTTACCAAGTTTCAAGCCGAATACCTTGTCTCTGACATGAAAAATTGGCTCAAACTCACCATTTCGCAACGCTCTACTATTTTATAGAAGAAATCAGGCATAAATTAAACGTCAGGAGATCGCGGAGCGAAAAAGTGCACAGATAGGGTTAGGAATCGAATAAACGAAAACGTTATGTTGAGCATTTCAAATGAAATATGGTTTGATTTGATTTTTTTTTATTTATATATAAACCCTTAATTGCTTATCAACAGCTTAATTTTTTATTATTAATTCACGAAATCCCTATTTTGATGTGTTTTAACTTTCGGTGCTCATTTTGGATATGGTTTTTCACCAAATTGAGCCAACCTCTCGACAAAAATAGTATAACTCTATAAAACATCCATAACATTAGTTTTGGTCATCTAGAGAAAGGACATTTACATAATGTTTAAAAGAGTTTGAAGTTGTTGTCCTTTTATGAGAGGTAGTTGCTTTCTCCTTTCGTGGGACTTATTGCAGGTTATCCTCAATGTTGGTCAAACACTTTAGAAGCTGCATGATTGCAGGAAGGACTAGAAAGTGCTACCTATCCTCAAAGGCATTTGGCAGATTCTTTTCAGTTGAGGTATCTTTAGCTAAAGTTACAAGGAGGTTGTGTTGGTCATTAGTTTTGTCTAGATCTCCACTCTTGAATTTGAAAATGGAAACAGTACAAGATTCAGGGTAGTTCTTAACTAGGGCGGGAGGGATCCATATTAAAGCCATTATTACTCTAGGTAGAATTCAAGCTAGGATGGGTGGGTGCCTTTATAATGGTTGTTGAATTTAAGACCGCATTGATTGCTCCTTTACCCGCTTAGATTATTCTTGTTAGCACGTTTGACCTATTTAAAAGGAATCTCATAGATGAAAACTTCATATTAACATTTTTGTACTAACTTTAACCTATATACTATTTGTAGTGTGTATATTGTTTTTTTGTTGTGTCACAGAGCCCCTAAGATTCAGGTCAAAATGGCATCAGATGAGGACATTACTGGGCTCATGCATAAATGCTCCCTAAGCAAGGAGGAAGAGGACGAAGTGGTGATAAAAGAAGAACAAACAGAGGAGATTGCAGAGCGTGGCAAACATACCCTTATTGGTTGACTAGTCACTGATCAGAACTTTAACATGGGAGCGTTAAAAAGACGACATTCTCAAAGCATGGAATGTGAGAGTACAAAATGCCCAATTCCTTGAAATTTCTACTAATCTATATCAAGTCATCTTCTCCTCCTTGAATGTACTGCATTTTGCATTAGAAGTAGGTCCTTGGCTATTTGAGGACTTTATATTTCTCACAACCCCATGGCACAACAACCTCCAACTTCCATCTTTCCAGACTACAAGAATTGGGTTCAGATCCATGGCCTCTCAATAGACTATAGAGGGGAGGCCTAAAATCGGGAAATCGTAAGCCACTTGGGGAAGTTTATTAGACTGGATGAAGGAATGAAAATTGACGTTGTGCTACTCATTCGATATACCATAGTTAGAATGGAGCTTGATATTGATAAACCCCTAATGAGAGTGCGATATGTGAGAAGGAAATACAGGAAATACTGGGTTGAGTTTGAATATGAAAGGTTCATGTTTATCTATGCCTACTATAGCAAGGTAACCTATAAATCCAATATGTGTGATCAGTATGTGGAAGGCATATCAGAAGTAAAAAATGAAAAAAATAACTAGTGGACTCCCTCAGCAAAAGGTAGAAGAAGACGACAAATCATCGGGATACTCCTCCATCCCGATCTGGCACATTTCAAAACTCATATGGGGGTGCCTCTCATTCAGATACTCCTAGAGATCAATACAGAAATGAGGAGAGATCAGATGCTCGAGAAAATGTGAACCTCACTACTGAGCAAGGACGTGATAGGCGGCTGGAAAGTGTATGGGTGGCAAAAAGTGAACCTAGAGACTTTACAGAAATTGTACCTTATACAGCTCAGGTGAGTTCTAGAGGGAAAGAAAAAAAGTCAATTTTAAATGCTGAAACCAATTTTAAATCTCATAGGAGAAAGAAATCGTGCTTATCTAACCAGCCTAACAATTCAATAACCCAACCACCCACGGATCTTGAACCTTCCCTTACAAAGCCTTCAGTTAAACTCACCATACTGGACCCAAGTTTGAAGCCTAATAAACTAGCCTATAACCTCCCACCCAACTTATAACAAGTCATAATCAATGATGAAGAGCAACTGGACCTTTCGATAGTCCAAGCTCTCTTCCCCTCGCTTCACATCCCCAACTACCCACTTAATCACTTTCCAATCCTCATCTTAACTATCTTCAAACCCCAAAATGCCCTCAATGAGCCCAACAACCCATCTTACTCAGTAATTCATCTCCTTAATGGACCATAAAAAATCCATAACCCTACCTCTCCCAACCCCATTGAACAAGCCTCCCTAACCCATCCATCACACCTATTATTAAAAAATGGCCCTCCTCCATCCTGCCCTGCTCGAAGAGGGAAGGCTTTGAAGGCACTAGCCAAGGGGAGGAAGAAATGTTTTGTCGACATTATCTGCTAAACAAGAAGCAACCATACTACCATAAAGAAGAAAAGTTGAAGAAGGAAAAGAGAACCAAGTTCACATAAGAAATGTAAAGAGAGCAAGAGCCACTAACCAAGATATGGAGGTGGAGACATCAAGCCGAAAATGGGCCAGGGTTGTCATTAATGACGAAGTTTTTAGTGTGGAACTGTAGAAGGATTAGAAGCTCGCTAACTATGACGCCATTGCAAGATGCTATTTGAAATCATCACCCAAAAACTTTAATCCTTATCGAGACTAAGAATTAGGAGAGAGTCATTGAGGGAGTTAGAAGGAAACTAAACTACATTTATGTTCTAGCAGTCAACCCTAGAGGAACAGGAGAAGGCCTAGCAATTTTTTGGAGTGACGAAGCATTGATCCCGGTGGTGAAGTATAACGCCATCTTTATTGAAGCACAGTTCATACAAGCCCACTCGAACTCTACAAGGAAACCTTTCGGAGTGTATCTGAGTACTAACAAAGTTATTAGGGAATCCCAATTACAATAGCTAGCTATAAGAGTCCAGAGCAGTGCTGAACCAAGTGTAATTATTAAATATTTTAATGTAGTTATTTCACAAGATGAGAAATTAGGAGGACTTCTATGGGAACCTGATGAAAACACAAAGTTCATCAACTTCATACATAGTACTCAAGGGACTGATTTGGGGAATAAATAGACTAGCTTCACTTGGTCCAATAAGAGGGGAGGAGACCAAAGAATTGCAACTCGCCTAGATAGAGCCATTGCCATACAAGGATGGCTGGAGAAGTTTCCTAGAGCAACAGTCAAACACATGTTCTTACCCGGATTTGATCATGTAGCGCGACTAGTGGATACGTAGAAAAAACTCTACATAAAAATAGTGGGATTCAAATTTGATAATAGGTTGCTGGAAAATGAAGAATGCTCATACCTCATAGATATCACTTGGCAGGAGAATTCAAGAGGAAGAATGGCTAGAGCAACCTTAATTGAGAAAACTATGAAACTGACTAAAAAAATTCAGACTTGGAGACGCAAAAGCCTAATGATGAATTCAAAAAAACTAATAGAGGCTACACAAGTGAAAATCAAGGAACTGTATGAAATAAAAAATACTGACCTAGTTAACATAAATGAATTAGATGTGGAGCTCAAAAAAGTCAAAGCTCAAGAAGTAGATCGTAACACAACATACTTCCACCCATAGTGAAGGGCAGACGCCAATGCAATACAAATAGGGGACTTTTTAACGGTGAGGGGAAAATGGCTCATGATCAAAAAACATGCTTTGAATAGTCGAGAGCTAGTTTATACAAATCTATTAGTTACAAGAAGAAATTGGAGACTTTTCAGTGCTTGATGAACTCATAAGCAGAATTGGCATTGTGGAGAAAGATAGACTTGACAAACCATTTGGTAAGAAGGACGTTTATGCAGGACTCATGGACATGAATCAAAACAAGACTCTGGGGCCAGATGGAGTCACAAATAAGCTACTGCAATCAAAATGGAATCTATTTAGGGAGGATCTTATGAATGAATTTCGAAAGTTTCACGCCACGTGCCATCTCGACCAAAATGTCAATTCAACACACATTGTCCTAATCCCAAAGATTTTTTCCCCACAATCGGTAAAAGACTTTTGATCAATTAGCTTGTGTAACTCCTCATATAAACTTATTGCAAATGTGCTCTCTAACCGTTTAAAATCTGCTTTACCTAATATTATCTCGCCTTTTTAGAATGTCTTTGTTATAGGACGTCAAATTGCAGACAACATCACCTTAGCTCATGAAATTTTGCATTCAATGGCTAATGGAAAGAGAAGATCACAAGAAATGGTGCTTAAACTAGATATTGATAAGGCTTTGACAAGATAGAGTGGCCCTTGGTGCAGGAAATACTTAGATGAATGGATTTCTTAGAGAAGTGGATAGGATGGATCCAATGGTGCATAACATCAGTCTCATTTAAAGTGTTGGTGAATGGAGAGTTGACAAGGCAAATCGTCCCTGCAAGAGGCCTCAGGCAAGGAGACCCCCTCTCATCTGTCTTGTTTGTAATTTGTATTGAAGCTCTATCTTATATGCTGTCTCGAGGCAAGGAAACAGGGCTATTCCAAGATTTCAAGCTCAACCATTCCCCCCTCCATTTCTTACCTAATGTTTGCAGATGATACCCTCCTCTTTTGTAAAGCTCACCTCCAAAACTTAGAAGGTGTCAAGACTATTTTGCAAGAATATTTACTGATATCAGGACAAAGGGTTAATGCTCATAAGAGCTCTTTGCACTTCAGTGAGAATGTATCCTCTATGCTACAAAGACATTTATAAGATATTATCAACATGAAGACCTCCAAAGGACTAAGGAGATACCTTGGAATACAATTCACTGAGGGCGTTAATAAGAGGCTAATGTGCAATGCAGTAGTGGTAAAATTGCATAATAGAGTGCTCAAATGGCGTGAAAAGTTCATTTCACCAGCAGGTAAGGAAATCCTATTGAAAGCAGTTGCTCAGGCCATCCCTAACCATTACATGGCAGTTTTCCCCTTTGCTAAAAGAACTTTAAGAACACTGATTTAAGCGATGGCCAAATATTGGTGGGCAGGCTCTAACAAAGATAGAGTTGTACATTGGTGCCCATGGGAACGAAGTCAAAAACTAAAGTTGTAAGAGGGTTCGGGTTCAGAGAGTTAGAGATGTTCAATATGAATTTCTTAGCCAATAAAGCATGGAGGATTTTAAAAAGGTGAGAATAGAACCTTATGTAAATTACTCAAGAGCAAGCACTATTTGGGGACTAATTTTATGAGTGCAGAAAAAGGTCTCGACCTTCTTGGGTTTGGAAAGGAATCATCCAAGGAAGTGAATTACTCAAAAATGGACAACGCTGAAGAATAAGGGATGGAGCTAAGGCTAGAATATATGAAGATTGTTAGGTGACAAAAAAGGAGAGAGCAAGGCTATTGGCGTTTAGAAGAGGAGGTTTACATTAGGTTAAATACCTCATTGATCCTAGCTCAAGAAACTGGAATCGGGAATTAATCAGATCAGTGTTTAACAGAAGGGAGGAAATATACACTCTCACCACGCCACTTAGTAGAGAAGGATGTGAGGACAAGGAGGTATGGCATTTTGACAAGACATGCAACTTCACCATCACATCAGCATACAACTTAGCCATTCAACTTGATAACGAGGGTCACTGGGGATGGCTCACTGGAAGAGAATGCAGCATGAAGAGTGACATGTCAAGTTTCTGAAAAACCATATGGAAGATCAAGGCAACAAGTAAGATGTTATTCTTTTTATGGCGATGTTTACACGACGTGCTTCCAACTAAATTAGCTTTATGGAAACAAAAGATGGCCATGATCCACTCTGTTCCTTATGTGGTAAATCTAATGAATCACCTGCTCATCTTCTAATCCTATGTGACTTCGCACAATCTTTTTTGTTTGGCTCCCCTTGGGACTTCAGTGGCTCGCAGACGAAGGATTTAATGTCAATAATTTTTGGAAGCTCTTAGTTAGTATGTGCTCAAAGAAAAAGAATGGGGATGATATCCTACACTGGTGTGTTTTCGGGAGTTGGATGTTATGGAAGAATATTAATGAACATATCTTTCGTGGAGGTACGAAGAACCCCTCTTCAATTGTTACGATGACTTCATTCAAAGTAGATGACTTCCGTGAAGCCATGAAAGACGAATGCCTAGTGCTCCCAAGTTTACTAATGGCCAACTAATCTTCAGGGGAGTCAGTTCTCTATGTGGATGCAGTTAAGAATGGAAATAATGGAGAGTTGGGAATCGATTGGTCCTTATTGGGCAGTCTTATTGAGTCATTAAGACTGGATCAATTTTTGTTCTTTTGACACCATCACTGGAGGTTGCAGAATGCCAAGCCATACTACCAGCTCTACAAAGTTGATGTGATTACATAAGAGTGTCAAAGGTCTTCTTTGATGCAATGACTATGATAGATGCGATTAACTCACCAACTTCAGTTTGCAGCGATATCGATCCCCTTATCTTTGACATTCGCAGTTTGATCAAGGACAAGGATGCACTCGATTTATATTTCATTTCAAGATCCTACAATGTAAAAGTTGATGTTTTGGCAAAACTCGCACTCCATGAGCAGCGTAACTGTATTTGGGCTAACCCCCACTCATATATTTTCCTTATCAATTGCAACATCTAACTACATTTCATGAAAAAAAACTAGTTTTGGTCACGTCAAATCCAAAAAAATCTTAACTTTGTCAACGACATACCAAATACATTCGAACCAATTCTGTTGCCATAATTACTCAATCGTGCACCAATTTGGACCCAATCTCAACCTCGACCACCGCAAATTGTCACGCAACTTAAGGCAAGGTGTCGAACCAACATTGTTCTCATTTTTTATTACTACCAATCCCGACTTGCATGCAAACCGAGGCAAAATCCCTACGTAATACTTTACACTTGATCACTAATTTTCGAGCAACCAATTATTTTTATTGCACTCGTGCCCTTCAGACATACACTTACAACCCCGACTATCATTGACTTCACGACGAAATACCATATAATACACATACTAGGCATTCATCAACAAAAAAAACATTTTACCTTATCATCCCTGGTCTATAATGCGTGGGTGCCACCTCGGATATCTAAATTTCAATTAAAATCCAAAAATCATCGATTAGCCTCCTAATCAAGTTTAAAAAATTCTCAGATTTCACAGTACAATAAGTTTCTTGTATATCCTTATTATTTGTAGTAGTGATAGGAGGGATTGTCTCTATATGGATTTTGCAAACTTCTATAGGAAAAGGTTTTCAATTGTTCTATTATTTCTTATTTTAATTTAATTAAAGCGGAAATTAAAAATCACTTAATAAAACTATAATAATTAATTAAACCAATTAGACTAACGTAATTAACACAATTAAAATTCACTAAACTCAAATCAATTCTATTCAATAGGAAACAAACAACTAAACAAACATCCAGAACAATGAAACATTAATTCGTCTTGCATCCAAACATATTACTCAAATCATAGTTATAATCACATTTTAATCTCTTTATAAAGTATTTTTAGATCACATTTTAACATGTGGCCCCCTCATTTCCTGCCATGTGGCGTTCTCTTCACCACGTGGCTGAGAAAATCTGGTCTTGGGCGGGAGTTTTCCCGCTCAGAAAATAGCAACGACCCCCCGTCGCTACCCTCGTCGCTATTGGCATCCATTTTTTGTAGTGGTCATGATTATAATCTACAAATAATAATCTATTAAATTAGTAAATCGAATAGTACGATTGGTTGAAAGCATTAAGTACAAATTAATCCTCATTATGACTACATCACAAAACGGATCAAGTTCATGTTCGAACTTTATTTAGATTGATAAACTACTCACTCATATTCATAATAAACATCATAATATAGTAAATAAAAACTTAAATAAATACCTCTTATTGCATACTTTGAATCTTCAAATCGTCTCCAAAACCAATGAACAATAAATCTAAACTAAATAAAAACTAGTAAATATGGTTCCAAGAGCAATGAAAAATGATCTAGGGTACTCAAGGGCAATTGATTTCGAAGCCCTAGGTTCATATATATAGTATTCTATGCGGTACAAATCCCAAACTTACTCAAACTCCTCATAGTTATCTAATATTCTTGAAATCAACTCTAGCAATTCCTGATTGATTCCACTTAAAACGTGAATCACTGATCAAATCGCTGGAAATATGTTTTTGGACTTCACCAATTTGTCTAGCAATTTGCATACAAATAGTGAATTGTTGCCGAATCGCCAGCAGTGATTTTTAGGTTATTCTTGATTCGCTGCTGATTCATTGTGCATCTTTTCATTTAATTAAATCCTTCATCTCCTTTCCTTTTTAATCCATTTCTTCACATAATCCAATTATAACTTGAAATCACTAAACAAGAAAAAACCCAATGTAATATAACACTTTACATCTAAAGTCACCATAAAATATACTATAAAACACTGTCTAATTATTGACTTATCTGTGACTAATGATATTTTAAGGGGTTTTTGAAGGAGAAAAGTTGGTTACATTCAACAATTGAAATTTAAAATTGGGTTATGCTTATGTAATGGGGTAGGTTAGCAAGTTTTGAATTACGTTATCCGCTTCTTATTTTTATTCCAATGCTGCTTAAACTCCACTATTTGGACTTACTTAAAACAAGTGATTAATGCTTCTTTAAGAAAAGTGCTTTAAGTCCTTTTTTTAAAAATATAAATGTGAGGCTAAACAATATTTATTTGTATATATTCAATTTCAGTTGAAAGAACAATGTAAGGTTTTGGCTAATCTTGGCCCTACGCGTCTAGCTAAGGTAGCCAAACAACGGTGTACAAGGAAATCCAACAAAATAATGACACAAATAGCCTAAACAAACTTTCCAAACACAATTAAACTACTAAAAGGCGAAAAAAAATATACGAATTTTCTCACCTCTCAAGTGAATCGCAAGCGAAAATGCTCAGATTATGCAACCTAAAGTTTAGACAAGCAATAACCTCTGGAACGTAATAAGAGGTCAAAATATAGTTGTTGCAGTTAATCAATTGAACGGGTACTAAGACTAACCCTAAACCCTAAGTTTTTGGATGACAATAGTGATAGGCGATAAGATGTGCAAGTTCACTCAAGAGTAATTTGGTAAAACTTGTAGGGTGTAAAATATTGTTATAAATTTTGAGTTTAGGTAGGGTATAAGCCAATTCATGTCTACGGTCTAGCGTGATCTTAGGTCGGGCTCTGGCAGACCCCACCTAATTAAGGCATCTGATAGGCCCCCTAATAATCTAGTCAGCCTTAATCTCACCATCAATAGATAAACAAAATCAATTTAAAGTAATCATCAAATATAATACTTAACAACCATAAAGGATCCTATAGTTAATTTGAAACCTCAAAGTTCATTTAGATTGATTATATTATCCTTAAAATTCCATAAAAAATCTCGACAACACTTCTTCTGTTTCTAAACCTACGCCGAAAAACTCGGCTTTCTAAAGTCTTCAAACAAAACCTACTCAGCTTGGTGGAAATGTCGAATGACTTCCAATCCACCCATAATAATATATATTGTAACAACAAAAACTATTTATTCATTATAACCTAATTTAGGATATCCAAATCCTTAAATCCACATTACATTAGCTCCACTGTTATTCCAAGTCATCCCAAAACTTTTACAACCATTTCAAAGGAAATTCAAACCACACACGAACCCAAAACCCATTTATATAATATATTATATAAAAACAATACATACATAGAGTAAATGGAACTATGCAAGTCCTTAAAAATCTGACGACTTTCCCTTTCCTTTGTGGCCATTCGAACATGTCATTATCCAATTAAAAAACTTGATAATGTCAGATAAGTAAATACCACACTATCAAGTACACTTGTAATAATCAAATGCATAATAATCCAAGAGATCAAACGAACAATATATTCTAAGGAATTTAAATAAAACCTTGAATCTATCCCGTTTCTGTTATCTGACAACAATCAGTTGATATCTTTCGAAAGTGGTAAGTAAACAATAATAAGTAAGGACTCATGCATTATGGGAGTATGATCTTGTTCAACGTGATCTCATGATAATCACATGATACGAAGTATTAGTGACTCCAACCCCTCAAGCATAATATAATGTTCTCCCATATAACCACGGTATAGGAAACACTATAATGAGACTCGAATCGACCTTATCCTTCCCCCTCTCCCTATGTATGCATGTACAATAAATAATGCAATAGCAAGAATCAGTGAAATTTATACGAAATTCACAATCATACAATGTAAAGGTTACTATGTGATTTACTTGCAGTACATACACAACACCACAAACTCCTTTGTGCCCCGAGCCAATAAGCTAGTCCACATTGGATTCCATTTACAGTCCTACAATTCATTTATAAGTCTTGTAAGTTTCCACAACAATTCCACAATCTTTCCATTTATTATAATTTAATTAGTCCTGCCTCGACCCGAAAACCTTAGAATAACTCCAAATTAAATCCTCGGATGTCCGAATCCTAATGTCGACTCCAAATTGTGGTTCGACATTGAAAATTAACTTAGACTAGGTTTTAAAATAA
Organism: Stephania cephalantha; assembly: GCA_039657325.1. Lineage (NCBI taxonomy): Eukaryota > Viridiplantae > Streptophyta > Magnoliopsida > Ranunculales > Menispermaceae > Stephania > Stephania cephalantha. Next base: position 37,158,935 of record CM077571.1, read on the forward strand.
TTTTTCCAATTTTGGACATTTTCAGGTATTGTAACACACATTACGAGGCAAAACCCTAGTATAAATCCTCAAGAATATTCCAAAATGCTCATTTTTTAAATAAAAATCTATAATTTCCATTAATTTGTCCATAAATCTTTTTTTTTTTGAGTTTTCCAAATTTCTTGGGATTTTTATTTAGTTTTTCCAATTAAACATATTATATTTTTATTATGAGGAGTGGTTTGATAGCTGAACTGGACCAGTCCAGCTCAGTTGAACCAGACTCGGTTTGGTCTGGTTTGGAGGATCAAACCCCCATTCTTATTCTTCCCAATGATGAAACAGAGACTATGTTTCGTCCCTGAATTATTATTTTTATCCGTTTAGGGTCTTTAACTCATTGGGTTTGTGATCCCACCCCTCATCATCGTCCTCAAACCCATCGTCTTCTTCCATTCCTCTTTTTTTTCCTCACTCTTTATTTCATCTTAGTGTTATTTTATCTGTTTATTGTGTGTGTATATGTTTTGTTTTTTATTCGATTCCTCACCTCTTCTATCTTTCTTACAACTAACAACAATAATACCTTTTTTCAATTAGAGATCACATAAAACGAGTCCCTTTAATCTGATTTCAATACACCACAGTCCACAAAATCAAAATTGAAACTTGAATCCATTACCTACCTCAAACCGCCACCACTGTCACAACAACATTAACACCAACCACTACTCCTCAACACAGGAACAAGGAAAAAGAGGAACATCGAACCAGAGAGACACAAGACAGAAAGAGAGACTGTGGAAATAAAGAACAGTTAGGGAGAAGAGAAACAATGATGAAATGAAGAAGATGAATAACCCCCTGTTTGATTTTATTTTCAATCAAAAGGGTGTTGCTAAATGTCCTTTTTACCCTTTTGTATTTATTAATAACTATATAACTCATATACCTTTTTTGGTCATTTGGTATTTTTCTATTTATTTCATAATTATCTCTTCAATTCCTGTCCAAATTAAACCCTAAAAAATACCTCAATTTTGCCAAAATTTGGAGAATTCAACAATATGCTCCAAAACTCTCGGACAACTTATCTTGCATGCAAATCGAGGTGTATGATCCACGTCGGCTCGTTAAATCCAATTAACTTTCAAATTTTGGATTTTTAAACTTAAATACAATTATTTTTTACGAAATCCAAAATGAAGGTTCAGATCAAAAATTATATTCTATCGAGACCTGTTTCGACACGTATTTCGATATAAAACCTTGCGAACTTCAAATTTAATCAGTTAACTTGAATTTTGCAAATTAATATAATATAATGTACACAACACTAGGCACACCTCATGCAGAAATAAAATTACTTGTATATCTTTGTTTCAGCACTCTTCAGCTCTCGACTCGCGACTTAAACCATAATTAGGATTCGTCAATCCCTGAATACCTATAATTATCGACTTAGAATCTTAGGATTGGACCATCTTCTCAACTAATAAAAATCTTGTCCTTGAAATTAAAATTGAAACCAAGTTTACCTGGACTAAAAGTGACCTGGAAAATGCTCTCTCATATATGCCTCTCGTTCCCATGTTAACTTCAAATCACCATGAAATTGCCACTTAACCAAGAAAATTGGAGTTTCTTTATTTTGAAGCTTTTGGACCTTCCTATCCACAATAAAAATAGGTTACTCTTCGTATGAGAAATTACGCTACAAATCAAACTTATTCCATTCTATTATATGATGCAAATCAGGATCCTTTCGCTCGCCTGAGTATAGATACGTTCAATACATCATGAACTCTGGCTAACTGAGGCGGTAATGCAAGTCTCTAGAAAACCTTCCTAATCCGTTTCACAATCTCAAAAGGTCCTATAAATATAGGGTAGAGCTTTCCTTTCAACCGAAATATGTAATGGTCTTTGCAAGGGGAGACTTTCAAGTAAACTCAATCTCCTTCGCTATATTCCACAACCCGATGATAGATATCATAATAAGTTTTGTGTCTTTCCTGAGTAGCTTTCAATTTTAGACGAATCTGTTGAACAACTTTAGTGTGATCTCAAACCATCTGTGGCCCCAACTCTGCCAAATCCTCCAGTTCTGCCCAACAAGCGAGGAGAATGACAAGGTCTCCCAGATAAAGCCTCAAACGAAGCCATTTTGATACTCGATTGATAATTGGTATTATAAGAGAAGTTAAACAAAAGTATGTATTCTTCACGTGAACCTCCATATTCCAATATACATGCCATGAGCTCGTCCTCCAACACTTGGATCAACCTTTCAGTCTGACCATCTATCTATGGATGAAATGCAATATTGAAATGTAACTCAGTGCTGAATAGTTCATGCATGCTATGCCACAACCCCGATGTTTACTGAGCATCACGATCAAAAACTATCATCAACGGTACCTTATGTAAGCGAAAAACCTCTCACTCATACAAGAAGCTTAACTATGTTAAGGTATCAGAAATGGACATAGGAAGAAATTAGCAGACTTTATCAGTCTATCAACAATAACCAAGATTGCATCATATTTCCTCTGTAAAGTAGGCAGATGAGCAACGAAATCCATCATAATATGTTCCCATCTCCATTACGATAGGGGAAGTGGTTGCAACATACCTCCATGTTTTCGCCTATCGGCCTTAACAAGTTGGCAAATTTCATATATCCTCACATAATCACCTACAACAATTTTAATCCTTTGCCACCAATACAATCACTTGATATCATGATACATTTTAGTCCTGCCAAAATGAATGCTATATTTGGACCGATAAGATTCTTTCAATATCTCATCCCGAATCTCGGCCACTGATGGAATCCAAAGTCTGCCTTTAAGTCTATAACTCAGATCCGTAGAATCAGCCAAATCTGGATTATTACTATCAACAGCAAACCCTGTGAATTTTTCATAATTCTCATAACTTTGTTGACACTCTATTACTTTCCGAATAGATATAGTTTGTACTCGCACAAATCGGTTCATCATCAGTATCACGAATCTCAGAAAAAGTCATATTAATGACTTTTTTGAGTAAATCATACTCGTAAGTCAACCGGCTAGCTGCACGTAATGTTTCAGCACTCCTCATGCTTAGTGCATCAGCAACAACATTCGTTTTACCCAAATGGTATTCAAGACTAAAATCAAAGTCTTTCAAGTATTCAAACTATCTTCGTTGTCCCACATTCAAATTTTTTTGGGAGAAAAAAATACATCAGACTTTTATGATCTCAAAATAGTGTAAAGATATACCCATACAAATATCATCGCCATAGTTTAAACCAAACAGAATCGCCGCTGATTCCAAATCATGAACGGGATAGTTCTTCTCATGAATCTTTAATTGCCAATAAGCATAAGCAATTACCCTGTCATTCTACATTAATGCACAGGCCTAACCCACTTTCAATGCATCAGTATAAACTGTAAGACCTTTCCCCGATTTAGGTAATACAAGACTGGTGCTGAAGTCAAAAGCTCTTTCAATTCCAAAATGCAGCATCACATTCCTTTGACCAAACAAATGGAACATTTTCAGAGTTAATTTAGTGATTAATGTAGCTATCTTAGAAAAGTCTTTCACAAATCTATGATAATAGCCAGCCTAACTTAGAAAACTCTGTATCTCCATCACTATGGTAGGTTCTTGCCAACCAAAGATAGCCTCAATCTTGGCTGCATCCACTAAAACTCCTTCCATACTAACCACATGACCTAAGTACTTCACCTCAGATAACCAAAAATCGCATTTACTAAATTTTGCGTACAGCCTATGATTTCTCAAAGTTTGGAGAATAACTCTAAGATGATGTTCATGTTCCTCACGAGTCTTGGAATAAATCAAAATATAGTCAATGAAAACAATCACAAAATGATCCAAATTTTGCCTCAACACTCTCTACATCAAATCCATAAACACCATCAGAGCATTAGTCAACCCAAATGGCATAACAACAAACTTAAAATGACCATATCTCGTACTGATTGCAGTCTTCTACACATCATCTTCCTGAACTCTCAATTGATGGTAACCAGAACAAAAACCGATCTTTGAAAAGAATTTGGCACTGTTCATTTGATCAAATAAATCTTCAATTCGAGGAAGTAGATATTTATTCCAAATAGTGACCCTGTTGAACTGTCCATAATCAATGCAGAGCCTCAAACTGCTGTCCTTTTTTATAAAAAGGACGGGTGCACCCTACGGCGACATACTCTAGTGAATAAACCCATTATGAAGCAACTCTTACAATTGTTTCTGCAATTCCAACAACTCCTTTAGAGCCATTATATAGGGAGGAATAGATATTGGTTTTGTTCTAGGAACTAAATCAATATCTCTCAAAGGTGGAATTCTAGGTAAATCATTAGGAAACACATATGAGAATTCACAAATCACAAAAATCTCCTCCAATTTAATTTTAAGTCTTGCCTCTGTACAAATAGTTCCGGCAAGAGTTTCCATTTCTTCCCTTGTAGCTAGCCTTCCTTTGGTTAAAGCCAACTTACACGATGCTTCTGCGTATGTAAATACCAAACAATCAGGAATATAAAAGAACATCGTCTTATGGAAACAATCCAAATATGAATGATAAACCGCTAGCAAATCCATTCCCAACAACACATCAAACTCCAGAAACTCCAACATATGGAGATCAATGGTCATCTCATGTTCAAAAATCTCAACAACTCATTTCTCATACATAAAGTGAAGATACAACTTATCCTCAATTATTGTATTAAGGACAAGATGAATAAGGACTTTCACTGGAGTTAACCATAACTCAATCACCACACGACCATATATAAAACAAATTGTGGAACTAGAATCAATTAGCACACGCCTACGACGACCACAAATAGAAATAGTACCTTTAATAAGATTACGGTTTACCTCATAATCTTGTTTTTCTATCACTTGTACCCATTCCCTAATTTGTTGCTGAGGCTATGTCATGCTAGATGATGACCCCAAAAGTTGTGGACAATCTTTTTGAATGTACCCCTTCTTCCCATATTTATAACAAATAATCGAACTCAAAAAATTTGGACATTTTTTACTACAATGACCTTTCTGCCCATAATTGAAGCAAGTAACCGTAGGTGTACTACCTACCAACGATGCTTGACTAGGTGTCAATCTCTTACTCGTGCCCTTTCTCTAAGATATTCACACTCATATGCGAACAAGGCACACCACTACGACCCAAATGCTAAAAGACTGTGATCAAGTCTGTCCTGAGCCTATCTATGTCAACTCAGATGATCTACTAACTATGCTCAGAAAAGAACACGATGTACATATGATGGGAAAACATGTGATGTAGGTGTGAATGGCGGTCCCCACTCTTCCTTTTCTTTTGAAATTTTGGATCAAGCTCGGATGAAATTTTTTTCTTACCCTCAAAACCTAAGCCACGCTCTGACTCCACCACCCCATGATATCGCATTGATTCTCGCAGAAAAGTCTATGTAGTCACATAATCTCTGGCCTTATCTCAAACCTCTCGGAGATTGTTTGGCTTAGTCATTGATATGGTAGTGCCAAGTTCCTCTTGCAACCCATACATATACTTGCGCATCTTCTTTTTCTCTGTCATTCTCGACTCCCCATCAAACCTTAAAAGATAATTAAACTAAGCATCGTACTGAGTGAATACATGTCTCCCTGAATTAGATAGTTAGACTCTAATTTCTTTTGCAAAATAATGTTCTCATCAAAGTACTGCTCAATGAACTCCCTAAGAAAGTCAACGCAAGTCTCAAATATGGGATACCCATCAAGCAGATATCCTTACCGAATCTCAGCATCAGCCTGCATATAGTACGAAGATATCGAAGCTCTCGAATGTTCATCAATACGTGACATGGTATGAAGTTTTTCAGGATTGAGAACCCAAGTCTCCCTGGTCCTAAATTCTAACTCTCAATAGAAGTACATAGGATCGTGTTTCCTAAACTCCCTCCTCTGCCTTTCCTCTTATGACATTCCACTAGCAACGGCCGGATCTGCCTGAATCGAAAATGCAACAATTGGTTCACCTTTGGGACAAACCGTAGAGGTAGCCTGCTCCTTCTAAGCGGCTAGAGTAGCAAGAGGAACTTCTTGAGCAACACGAAACACATATGTTTAGGCTGCCACCTATGCTTGTAAGATATTCAGTAACTCTCACATCTACCAAGCCAAGTTTTGAAACATGCCAAATCACTGACCCTACTCCTGATGTCCACTCATAGTGTTTTGCAACAAAAATTGCAAGAAAAATGGTTCAGCAAAACTATATCCATCGATATCTCGATAATATTAAACACACATAACACAATTATAAAGTTCTTAAACTTTGTAACACTGTTCCCAACTAATGCGTCACTTCCCAACTAATCACTCATTAAAACTCAATCAACAAGATTCATTTAAAATCCTAGGCTCTGATACCAACATTGTAAGACCCCCCCTAATTAGGGCATTTGACCGGCCCAAATTACTTTAATCTCCTAATAATCTACTCAGCCTTTATCTCACCATCAATAAATAAACAAAATCAATTCAAAGTAATCATCAAATATAATATTTTATCAACCATAAAGGATCCTAAAGGTAATTTGAAACCACAAAGTTCATTTAGATTGATTACATTGTCCTCAAAATTTCGTAAAAGTTTTTCGACAGCACCACCTCTGTTTCTAAGCCTACATCGAAAAACCCAGCCTTTAGAAGTTTTGACGACCCTTTTTTTAAAACAGGGCACCGCCTGGCCTAATCCCGTAACTAAGCCATAATCTCAGCAATGAGGACTTAACTATAAATTAGTCAGCCTTTTTGTCATATTCTCCTCGTTAAATGCATTCAGGATAAGTAATACACGTGTCAAATTATTTATTAAATTTAAGAGTTAATTAAGAATTTTTACAGTTAAAAAGTTCTAATGGAAGCCTTAACAGTTATGCGAAAGCAATTATTAAAAATCCTAGGTGTAGAAACTAGGAAACAACATCATATGCATATAAATATCAAAAGGATGACAATACAATGAACTAGTCAAGTGACAAGTCGGGGAACTAACCTCTTAACCCAACATACAACTCAGAATTTGTAGAAAAGACAAAGTAAATAATAAATCAAAAGTCGAGACCTACAAGATAGGAAGTAGAAAATCATTAAATGCTCTGAGATAGTCGCTAATCTTCTCCTTGCCCGACCTACTGCTCGATGGATCTGCACCCACCGTCATAAAAAGACGGTTAGTAAAATATGTAATAAAGTAATTCCTAAAGATTCTTATATACATTTCCAAAGATAATTGACTGGTATTTAAAAGCATGAATATATAAAAGAAGTGCTGAAGTGGAAATATGCTAGAAAATACCATAATTAAACAAAATGAGACTGACACAGGCTAAGTAGTAATGATCTAGGTCCGGTCGGCTATGAGTCCTATCACATAGGCCTTTATTCCATTATCTCGGGGTAGAGTTGTGCTCTACCCCTCTATCAAAGGTCGGTGCTCTATGCCTTCATAATCACTCATTCATATACTCTTGTCGACTACCCCAAGTCTCGCTGACCCATGTGACACGTAAGTGCAGCGACGAATGCCAACAACCCCGATAGTTTAGTGACCACATGTTTCGCCCATCCTAAAATGTACAATGGATCCTAGATTCTATCACTACTTTATAATATTAAGGAAAACTCGCATTAAGAACTTCAAGACATGACAATATGCTTCAAAGCCAACAATCATAGAGTACAAGTCCATATACACTCCAATTTCATTACTTTAATCCTAATAACATGTTATTCTCGATTAGACTTTTATCATAATAGTAAGAAAGACATAAAATATGAGAATAGAGTCAATGATTCTATGGCCAAATTATATCATGATAAAAACACCCATATAATGAGCAGAATATGGAACAAATTCATGATATTAGAATACGAGGCATTTCATAGTCAAAATAGACTATAAAACAAAGCATAATTGGAATGAAATGTAAACAAGAACCTTGAAAAGATTACTTACAAGTTACGCAATGTATTCCCTAGCTTAACCGACCTCTCGACACCCCAAAACGTGTACCCGGACTCCTTAGACTTTTCCCTAGGCCCCTGGTATCATTTAATATGTATTAGAGTGTGTTTAGACTCATAGTTAGGGCTTTAGGCTAGGCTAGATAGGTTAAGTGTGTTTTGAAAAAGTGCTGGTTTTTGTGATGTCAGAACACCAAGGGCGCTAGGTAGTTTATCTAGCGCGCTAGTGACCATCTTAGCACGCTAGGGAGTTCTTTAGCACGCTAAGTGCACTAATTATTCAGAAATTCAACTTCATTGGAATGAAACCCAATTTTTGAGCAAAACTTGAAATCTTTAAAATTTAGCTTCAAACTTAAGCCAAAGCTTCAATTTAGCTCATAAAATCTGTGAGAAAGGTTTCCAATATCATTTTGATCACAATCTCCTAGTTCAAGACCCTATGCTCATAAAATGAAGGCATGTAGGGATGATGAACTTCATTACCTAGGTTGTTGCTTGATTCCTAGCTTGATTTCTTCGATTTTGTAAGATGGATTTGATCTCTCTCCCACAACACCTTAGAGAATTCCAACAACTACGACCTCAAAGTTTCCTCTCTTAATTAAACTAAATGATTTGCGTGGCCATCACAAGCATTTATATATATATAGATATATATCTAAAGGCTAATCTAATGGTTCACATCTTATTTCAAATCCACTAACTCTCCACTAAGTCTCCACTAACTCACCTTTGGTAACACCAATTCATACTCCATTGGTCTCTTGATGCGTCCACACGTTTCTCGAGAAACATCAAATTGCCATTGTTTTATTTTACTATCTTAGGCTACATTTATTATGAATCAACTATAGCCACATCAAATTTAACTAATTAAGCTACATTAACTTAATATTAGCTTACCATATCACTATTTACCTAATCCTACGACTGCATGCATCTCGAGACATGTCCCCGCTTACGTACTGACACCATAAATAACAAGTAGAGGTGACTTAGTGGTTTACACATATAGCAAACACTAGGAAATCATCACATAAATACAAAAGATACCTCGGCCACGTGCCTCAGTTAGTGTGCGTATTACGATGTGGGTCCCACGTTACAGGTCAATTATCCTGATTAAAGATTAAAACACGATTAGAAATTTTGGGCGTAACAAATCTTCTCAACTAATGAAGATTTGTGACGGCCCCTCTCCTAATCTAGGGCATCGCCCGGCCTAATCTCGTAATTAAGCCCTAATCATATTCACGCAGGACTTAACTACGTATTAGTCAGTCTTTACAACCTAGACGCCTCTTTTCTCGTGTTCAGGAGAAGTAATACACTAGTCCTACCAGTTTATAAAATTTGGATTTAATTAAAACTTTTTATTAAATCAATTAATTAGCGGAAGTCTTATTGATTATGCAGAAAGCAATTAGTAACTTATGCGGAAGCCATTTATAAAATTCTAAGTGTGCAAAACCAGGAAATGACATCACAAATATAAAGTCGTCAAAATGTAGTGAAAGTGTAAAATAGTCTAAGTCAAGTCGGGGAAACTAACGCTCAACCCAATATACAACCCCAAATAGTATCTGAAAGACATATATAATATATACAATCAAAATACCAAAAGAAGACCTACAATTGATGCAGTGACGCACCGCGGGCTCAGGGATAATCGCCAATCTTCCCTTTGCTCGGCCTGCTGGTAGACTGCTTTGCACCCATCGTCATAAAAAGGACGGTGAGTACAAGAATAAAACAGTAATCCCCGATGGAAAGTTTAATTTGCATTTCCAAATATTCAAATGGTATTTAAAAGCATATAAATGGGAAAACAAGAAAATAAACCATATGCAAGTAAATACCAGAGTTAAACAAGTGATACTGACACTAGGCTAAGTAGTGGTGATTTAGGTCCGGTCGGCAATGAAACATGTCACTCCGACTCAATAATCATATAGCACAAGGGACTCTAACCCAAGTGTTACCAGGGACTCTAACCCTGGTGTGTAGACCACCTCAGGGACTCTAACCCCGAGTGACATACAGTGTCAGGTAACATGTGCCGACATCCCTAAGGACTCTAACCCCGTGAGTCGCGAACACCTCGATCGAGTACGGGACCTAAATGCGAAAACTACTTTTTAAATTGCAAGAAATACCAAGTATGGATTGTCAAGGCATAGGCACATCTACACACCTAAACAAATAAGGAATACAAGTTCTCTTAAACATTTATAAGATATTCAATAGCCTAATAGCTTGATATTTATCATTCAATTCACATTTAAAACAACAAGAATAGACATAGCATCGGATAAAATCAATGAATTAAATCAAATGAATGGATATCATGCAAACTTGACTCATCAAGTGAGCATAGACACAAAGAACACATGATATAAGAATACAAAGGCAAAATAGTCAAAAGGACTATGCAAGGACAACAATTAATAGAAATGAAATGCCAAGTAAAGTTGCCATTGGGTATACTCACAATAACAAAGTAAAGTCCTAGCTTTACTGGCCTCCCGATACTCCAAATCTTGTATTTGCTCTCTCGTACCATTTTCGTAGGTTCTTGAGTTTGATGTCTCATTAGTTCAAATATAGTGGGTTTAAGCTCAATTTAGTGGTGTTTATTGTGTATTCAAATTTGTTCAATAGACTTTAAATCAATCTTCCTAAATCAGCCCCCTAAAGACTAAATTAAGTTTCAATTTCAGTCATACATGTTAATGCAATTTTAGGCATGAAATGGTCAAAATATCAAAATCCTCCATCAGTAAAATTATTGTTGGTTTAAAATGAAAAAGATGTCATGATTTTACTAAACATAGGTCTAATTGGAATTTACTCCGACCAGCGGACTTAGAAAATCTATTTCTCCTAATCTATAGTTCCTAAAAATTTAATTTTTATTCAAAAGGCAGAAAATATACCCAAATACAACATACTAAAAGATCAGCTTATTTGGATAAGTATTTAGGGAGTTATACCCTTAACAAGTTTAGTTTCAAAACTTTTTCTTTTTTAATTCCAGTACCTATTTGTAGAGCATGTTTGGATATAAAAACATTCGAATCAGAATATCTTCAGTAAAGTAAAGTTATTCCCCTTTAAATAAGCTTTCAAATGCCATGGGTTTGGATCAATTTGGATCTAAAATGGGCAGATTATGACCAAATTACCCAGGTTGATTCCTAATACAACATGCAGAATTCTAGTTTTGGTGTTGCAACTTCAAGATTTCATATATTTATGATTTCAAAACCAAATTAAGAACTTCATTATAGTTGGATTATCAGCTTGAAAATGAGGAATCTTAATATATAAATCAATTGCAAATACTTAATCATCTACCATCTAAAATTAGCCTAAAACCAGAACTTATTCTAATTTCAACTACAAGGATGTGTACCTAGTTGATGTAGCACCATAGCTTGAGAATTTCTCTCCAACTCCCATGGATTCCTTCAACACCTTGATGATTTACTCCTCTCCAGCAATTCCTTCTTCTTCTCCAGCAAAAATGAATGAGTGATTTGGTTTGCATGTTGTTTGATCACTAATATTATATATTAAGGTGATGTTCCTTCTTAGCCGTTGATCTCCATGGATTTATGTATCCCGATGAACATCTAATAGTCCACCTCTTGCCATATATTCCACTAATTCCCACTATCTCAACCTCAAGTGACACCATTTCATTACTCACCTAATTCCTAGATGTGCCAATGTGTATCTCTAGACAAATCTTATGCTTTCCATTTAATTTACTCAACTATAGGCCTTTAATTTGATTTACATTAACAAACACAACCATAGGCTTATAAGTAATTCCTTATTTCATATTAGTATTAAATAAGACTTACCAAAATGCTAACTACCCGATTCCTCGGCTCGCACGCTACTCGAGGCGTGTCCCCGCTCTCGTCTCGACGCGTACAACTGTACAAATCGAATTAGTAAGTCTACACAATACATAACACTAGGCATACATCAATACAAAAATAAAATATACCTCGGCCACGTGCATCGGTCGATGCACGTATCACAGTGTAGGTCCCACGTCAAGGGTCGGTGATCCTAATTAAGGAATTAAAATGGGGGTTAGAGATTTGGGCCGTGACAAATATTCCCATTAAAATGAAAATTTTGTCCTCGAAATTAAGTTTAAGTTACGGTTGTACTAGACTCGAACAGGTACGGGAATCTATCTCGCATGTAGTCCTCCCGCTCCCAAGTGAGTTTTGTGTCATCATGGAACTGCCACTTGACGAGTACCTTCGGGATGGACTTGCTCCTCAACTGTTGTACCTTCCGATCTAGGATCTGAATGGGCTGCTCCTCGTAAGAGATGTCCTCGCTCAGGTCGATCTGACTCAAGTCAACTGTCGGTCGCACGCCTGCCTTTGATTCGGCTAGTCGAAACATCAAAATGTGGAACACTGGATGGACCATTGACATCTCTGGAGTCAATTCAAGCTCGTATGCCACTTTCCCGACCCGTTTCTTAATCATGAAAGGCCCGATTTACCTTGGCGCAAGCTTGCCTTTCACCTCAAATCTCCGAAGACCCTTCTGATGGGAAACCTTTAAATAGACAAAGGCTCCCTCAGAATACGATAGATCACCGCGATACTTATCTACATATCTCTTCTGTCTCTCATGTGCTCCTCCGAGTCTCTAACTGATCAGTTTGACCTTTTCCGTGTGGTCAACAACAATTTCAGGCCCCACTTTCTCCCGGTCCTGTGGCTCAGCCCAACACGATGGCGAGCGACACGGTCTGCCATACAAAGCCTTAAATGGCGCCATCTCAATGCTAGCCTGATAACTATTGTTGTAAGCGAACTCACACAATGGTAGGTACTCTGCCCAAGATCCACCAAACTCCAACACGCATGCCCGCAACATGTCCTCGAGGACCTGAATCAATCTCTCAGTCTGCCCATTGGTCTGAGGGTGGAAAGTCGTACTGATTTGTAGGCGCGTACCGTAATGCTCTTGCATACTTTTGCCACATCCTGGTTGTATACGTAGCATCTCGGTCTTACGTGATCGTCAATGGTACCCCGTGCAGCCTCATAATCTCTCTCTCGAACGGTACGCTCAGCTGATCGAACGTGTAATGCGATGCCATTGACATGAAATGAGCAGACTTCGTTTGCCTGTCAACTATAACCCAGATTGAGTCATGTCTCCTCGCAGTCCTCGGCAATCCTCTGACAAAATCCATAGAGATGTCTTCCCACTTCCATCGAGGAATGGGAAGCGGCTGTAGTAATCCCCCGGGTCTGCGATGCTTGGACTTCACTTGCTGAGAGATACCACAGTTCCTGATGAATATAGACACGTCTGACTTCATCCCAAGCCACCTGAAATGTCTACTCATGTCGTGGTACATCTTAGTCCTGCCTGGATGTACGGTAAATCTGGAACGGTGCGACATCTGAAGGATCTCATCTCTCAACTCCGGTACCTTCGGTATCCACAACCTGCCCCGGTATCTTAAACATTGATATGTCGTCTCTGCCCAATCTATACACTCTGCACTCTACGCTAACTCGCTGAATCTCGAGTACAATCGGTCAGTCCTTTGACCCTCTAACACTCTTTGTGTAGACACGGACTATAGTCTCATCTGTGCGCAAATAATCACCTGAGTATCGGTAGGAACCTCTGTCTGACATGTTGTCGCGGCTGCCTCGAGTAATCCATACTCACGCATCATGTGACATCTGACCATCTCAGCATCTCTACTCGGTCTCCTACTCAGCGCATCTATGACTACGTTCGCTTTTCCTGGGTGATACTCTGAGGAAAAGTCGTAGTCCTTCAAGAACTCCAACCATCTACGCTGTCTCATGTTCAGCTCTTTCTGTGTGAAGAGATATTTCAGACTCTTGTAATGAGTAAAGAGTGTGAATCTCTCTCCATACAGAAGGTGTCTCCAAGTCTTCAGCGCAAATACAATTGCTGCCAACTATAAATCGTGCGTGGGGTAGTTCTTCTCATGTATCTTTAACTATCTTGATGCGTATGCCACGACACCGCTACCCTGCATCAACACACAACCTAGACCCGTGTGAGAAGCATTTGTATACACTAGAAATCCCTGTCCAGCCTCTGGTAGTACTGACACTAGCGCGGTAGTTAATGACCTCTTCAACAGAGTAAATGCAGCCTTGAACTTCTCAATCCACTCAAAAGCAACATGTTTATGTGTCAGCCTCGTCATTGGTGAAGCGATCTTCGAGAAATCCTTTAAGAACTTACAGTAGTATCCTACTAACCCCAGAAAGCTTCTGATCTTCGGTACTGATGTCGGTGCCGGCTAATCCATGATCGTCTGAATCTTGGTCGGATCTACTGCAATCCCTACTGCTCCAATAATGTGCCCCAAGAACTTGACCTCTACAAGCCGAAATTCACACCTACTGAACTTAGTGAAAAGTTGGTGTTCCCTCAATGTCTGCAACGTCTCTCTGAGGTGTTGCTCGTGATCCTCACGTGTCCTCGAGTATATCAAGATTTCTTCGATGAAGACTATCACGAAGAGGTCGAGATATGGTCTAAGTACCCAGTGCATCAAATCCATGAATACGGCGGGGCGTTGGTCAGCCCAAATGGTATGACCGTGAACTGGTAGTGTCCGTATCTTGTGATGAATGTTGTCTTGGACCTATCCTCATCCCTGATCCTAAGTTGATGATACCCAAATCTCAGGTCTATCTTGGAGAAAAACTGTGCTCCTCTCAGCTGATCAAATAAATCGTCTATCCACGGAAGTGGGTACTTGTTTTTGACTGCCACTTTGTTCAACTACGTGTAGTCGATGCATAGTCTCAGACTGCCATCCTTCTTCTTCACAAACAGAACTGGCGTTCCCCACGGTGACATCGAAGGTGTGATGAACCCCTTCTCCCCCAAATCCTTAAGTTGAGTCCTCAACTTCTCAAACTCCCTCGCATCTGTGGGGTATGGCGGTATCGCGATCTGCCTGGTACCGGTACGAGGTTGATGATGAAGTCTAGCTCTCACGGTGGCGGTAATCCAAGTATATCCTTTGGGAAAACATCTGGGAAGTCTTTAACAACCGGTATCTCCTCTAGTTTGGGTCCCTGACTCTCCACTACTGCGTACAACGCTACCTAGAGTCTCCATCTCTCTCCTAGATGCAAGCCGAACTCTTGTAGTACTGAGTCTATTGGTCGGGGGTGCTGTAGTAGTAGTCTGTGGTGACGGAGGCGGTCGAAACCAATGTAGTCATCTGCGCCGACATGTAAGCGATGAAATCGACAATCTGTCGCTTCTGAGCGGTCGTCTGGTCAGACATCCTCTAAAAATTGTCAACTGATATTGTGGGAGGCTGACTGGCGCTAGCTCTGGTGTCTCCAACCTCGCGCGAATCCCCCATCGGTGTCTTCAAGTGGATAACGAACGTGAATCAGCTACTACGTGGCATAACGCATATATATACATATAGAAACTAACACGTACATATAAGAAATCCCCATCTCACCTTCACTTAATTCCCAACAAAATAGTTCCTAGGCAAGGATCATCTGGTTTCCACTTTTAAGGTTTGTGTTTTATACGAGTTCGTGTTTTTCTTATTTATCCCTAAGGTTCTAATACCTAGACTCTGATACCAAACTGTGACGACCCCTCTCCTAATCTAGGGTACCACCGGGCCTAATCCCGTAATTAAGCCCTAAGCATATCCACGCAGGACTTAACAACTTATTAGTCAGCCTTTACAACCTAGACGCCTCTTTTCTCATGTTCAGGATAAGTAATAGACTAGTCCTACCAGTTTATAAAATTTAGAGTTAATTAACACTTTTTATTAAATTATTAATTAGCGGAAGTTTTATTGATTATGCAGAAAGCAATTAGTAACTTATGCGGAAGCCATTTATAAAATCCTAAGTGTGGAAAACCAGGAAATGACATCACATATATAAAGTCCTCAAAATGCAGTGAAACAGTAAAATAGTCTAAGTAAAGTTGGGGAAACTAACGCTCAACCTAATATACAACCCAAAATAGTATCACAAAGACATATATAACATATATAATCAAAATACCAAAAGAAGACCTACAATCGATGTAGTGACGCGCTGCGGGCTCAGGGATAATCGGCGATCTTCTCTTTGCCCGGCCTGCTGGTAGACGGCTCTGCATCCACCGTCATAAAAAGGACGGTGAGTACAAGAATAAACAGTAATCCCCGATGACAAGTTTAATTTGCATTTCCAAATATTCAAATGGTATTTAAAAGCATATAAATGGGAAAACTGGAAAATAAACCATATGCGAGTAAATACCAGAGTTAAACAAGTGATACGACACTAGGCTAAGTAGTGGTGATTTAGGTCCCATTCGGCGGTGAAACATGTCACTCCGACTCAATAATCATATAGCACAAGGGACTCTAACCCAAGTGTTACCAGGGACTCTAACCTCGGTGTGTAGACCACCTCTGGGACTCTAACCCCGAGTGTCATACAGTGTCAGGTAACATGTGCCGACATCCCCAGGGACTCTAACCCCGTGAGTCGCGCACACCTCGATCGAGTACGAGACCTAAATGCGAAAACTACTTTTTAAATTTCAAGAAATACCAAGTATGGATGTCAAGGCATAGGCACATCTACACACCTAAACAAATAAGAAATACAAGTTCTCTTAAACATTTATAAGATATTCACTAGCCTAATAGCATGCTATTTATCATTTAATTCACATTTAAAACAACAAGAATAGACATAGCATGGGATAGAATCAATGAATCAAATCAAATGAATGGATATCATGCAAACTAGACTCATCAAGTGAGCATAGACACAAAGAACACATGATATAAGAATACAAAGGCAAAATAGTCAAAAGGACTATGCAAGGACAACAATTAATAGAAATGAAATGCCAAGTAAAGTTGCCATTGGGTATACTTACAATAACATAGTAAAGTCCTAGCTTTACTGGCCTCCCGATACTCCAAATCTTGTATTCGCTCTCCCGTACCCTTTTCCTAGGTTCCTGAGTTTGGTGTCTCATTAGTTCAAATATAGTGGGTTTAAGCTCAATTTTGTGGTGTTTATTGTGTATTCAAATTTGTTCAATAGACTTTAAATCAATCTTCCTAAATCAGCCCCCTAAAGACTAAATTAAGTTTCAATCTCAGTCATACATGTTAATGCAATTTTAGGCATGAAATGGTCCAAATATCGAAATCCTCCATCAGTAAAATTATTGTCGGTCTCTCTCTTAGCTTTTCAGAAAGGTTTAGTTTTAATAATGCTAATTTAAAATGAAAGAGATGTCATGATTTTACTAAACATAGGTCTAATTGGAATTTACTCCGACCAGCGGACTTAAAAATCTATTTCTCCTAATATATAGTTCCTAAAAATGTAATTTTTAGTCAAAAGGCAGAAAATATACCCAAATCCAACATACTAAAAGATCAGCTTATTTGGATAAGTAGTTAGGGAGTTATGCCCTTAACAAATTTAGTTTCAAAACATTTTTTTTAATTCCAGTACCTATTTGTAGAGCATGTTTGGATATAAAAACATTAGAATCAGAATATCTTTAGTAAAGTAAAGTTATTCCCCTTTAAATAAGCTTTCAAATGCCAGTGGTTTGGATCAATTTGGATCTAAAATGGGCAGAATATGACCAAATTACCCAGGTTGATTCCTAATACAACATGCAAAATTCTAGTTTTGGTGTTGCAACTTCAAAATTTCATATATTTATGATTTCAAAACCAAATTAAGAACTTCATTATAGTTGGATTATCAGCTTGAAAATGAGGAATCTTAATATATAAATCAATTGCAAATACTTAATCATCTACCATCTAAAATTAGCCTAAAACCAGAACTTATTCTAATTTTAACTAAAAGGATGTGTACCTAGTTGATGTAGCACCATAGCTTGAGAATTTCTCTCCAACTCCCATGGATTCCTTCAACACCTTGATGATTTACTCCTCTCCAGTAATTCCTTCTTCTTCTCCAGCAAAAATGAATGAGTGATTTGGTTTGCATGTTGTTTGATCACTAATATTATATATTAAAGTGATGTTCCTTCTTAGCCGTTGATCTCCATGGATTTATGTATCATGAGGAACATCTAATAGTCCAACTCTTGCCATATATTCCACTAACTCCCACTATCTCAACCTCAAGTGACACCATTTCATTACTCACCTAGTTCCTAGATGTGCCAATGTGTATCTCTAGACCAATCTTATGCTTTCCATTTAATTTACTCAACTATAGGCCTTTAATTTGATTTACATTAACAAACACAACCATAGGCTTATAAGTAATTCCTTATTTCATATTAGTATTAAATAAGACTTACCAAAATGCTAACTACCCGATTCCTCGGCTCGCACGCTACTCGAGGCGTGTCCCCGCTCTCGTCTCGACGCCTACAATTGTACAAACCGACTTAGTAAGTCTACACAATACATAACACTAGGCATACATCAATACAAAAATACAATATACCTCGGCCACGTGCCTCGATCGGTGCACATATCACAGTGTAGGTCCCACATCAAGGGTCGGTGATCCTGATTAAGGAATTAAAATGGGGGTTAGCGATTTGGGTCGTGACAAGATTTCATCCTCGAAATGAAAATTCAAGTTAGGATCTTACTTGACTCGAAAAGGTATGGGAATCAATCTTGCATGTACTCTTCTCATTCCCAAGTGAGTTTTGAGTTATTATGGAACTGCCACTTGACTAGCACCTTTGGGATAGACTTGTCTCTCAACTGTTGTATCTTTCAATCTAGGATCTATACTGGCTGCTCCTCATATGAAACATCCTCACTTAGGTCAATTTGACTCAAATCAACTGTTAGTCATACACCTGCCTTCGACTTAGCTAATCGAGGCATAGAGATATGAAAGACCAGATGAATCCCTGACATCTGTGGAGGCAGCTCAAGCTAATATCCAAATTTCCCAACCTCTTTCTTATCTTAAAAGGCCCGATGAATCTCGGTGCTAACTTGCCTTTCAATCCAAATCTGTACAGACCCTTCCGATGAGAGACCTTTAAAAAGACTAATGTTTCCTCGATGTATGTGAGATCACCATGATACTTGTCTGCATACTTCTTCTATCTCTCTTGGGCACCTTCGAGTCTTTAACGAGGCAGTTTGACATTCTCTGTGTGGTCAACAACAAAATCTGGCCCCGTAATCTCTAATCCTCTAGCTCAGCCCAACATGATGGCGAACGACATGATCTGCCATATAAAGCCTCAAATGGCACCATCTCAATACTGGTCTGATAACTGTTATTGTAAGTAAACACACACAATGGTAGTTACTTTTTCCAAGATCTTCTAAACTCCAATACACAAGCCCAAAGCATATCCTCAAGAACCTGACTCAACCTCTCAGTCTGCCCATCAGTTTGAGGGTGAAAAGTTGTGCTGAAATGTTGGTGCATACCATATTACTCCTGAATACTCTGCCATATCCTGGATATATACACAAAATCTTTGTCTGACATGATAGTCAACAGTCCTCCGTGCAGCCTGATAATCTCTCTCTTGAACAATATACTCATCTGGTTAAATGTGTAATGAGCTGTGATCGATAAGAAAAGAGCAGATTTCGTCAATCCATCAATAATCACCCAAATAAAGTCATGTCATCTGGGAGTCCTCTGTAGTCCTTTGACGAAGTCGATAGCAATGTCTTCCTATTTCCACTCTGGAATGGGAAGTGCCTATAACAACCCTCCAGGTCTACGATGGTTAGATTTCGCCTGCTGACAAATCCCATAATTCTTGATGAACTCAAGCACATTCGCCTTCATCCTAGGCCACCAAAAATGTCTCTTCATGTCATTATACATTTTGGTCCTGCCTGGATGAACGGTGAATTGAGAACGGTGTGACTCCTGAAGAATCTTATCTCTCAACTCTGCCACTGACATTATCCATATTATGCCTCTGTATTTTATACACTGATCTGACGTCTCTATCTAGTCAATAGAATATGTACTATGCGCTAACTTGCTGAACCTCGAGTATAACTTGTCGGTCCTTTGACCCTCTGAAACTCTCTGTGTAGACATGGTCTGTACTCTTATCTGTGCGCAAATCTCAACCCGAGTATCTTTAAGAACTTCTGATTGAGATGTTGTCATCGTTGCCTCGAGAAACCTATACTTATGCGTCACGCGACATTTGACAACCTCGACATATCTAACCTGTATCCTACTCAGCGCATCTGGGACTTCATTAGCTTTTACTCAATGCTACTCCAAGGAAAAGTCGTAGTCCTTCAAAAACTCCAACCATCTATAATGTCTCATATTCTGCTCTTTTGTGTGAAGAGATACTTTAGACTCTTATGATCAGTAAAGAGTGTGAATTTCTCTCTATATAGATGATGTGTCCAAACCTTTAGCGCAAACACAACGCTGCCAACCCCAAATCGTATGTGGGATAGTTTTTCTCTTATATCTTCAGCTATCTAAAGGCGTACGCAACAACTGCTCTACCCTGCATTAGCACACTGCCTAAACCCATATAAAAAGCATCTGTTTACACTAAAAATCCCTATCCAGCCTCTGGCAATACCAATACTGGCGCAATAGTCAAAAATCTCTTCAACAAATCAAATGCCTGCTCACAAGCCTTTGTCCACTGAAAAACAACCTCCATCTTTGTCAATCACGTAATTGATGAAGCGATCTTTGAAAATTCCTTCACAAACCAACAATAGTACCCTGCCAAACCCAAAAAGCTCATAATCTCTATCATTGATGTCGATGTCGGCCAGTCCATGATAGCCCAAATCTTGGCGAGTTCTACTGCAATCCCTGCTGCTCCAACAATGTGCCACAGAAACTTGAGATTTAAAAGCCAAAATTCTCACTTGCTAAACATGTCGTAGAGTCTGTGCTCCCTCAAAGTCGGTAACGTCTCCCTGAGGTGCTGCTCGTTATCCTCTCTGGTCTTCGAATATATCATTATATCATTAATGAAAACTATCACGTAGTGATCAAGAAACGGTTTAAAAACTGATGCATCAAATCTATGAACACTGCGAGGGCATAGGTCAGCCCAAATGGCATGACCGTGAATTGATATTGTCCATATCTCGTGTTTAAAGCTATCTTAGACCTATCCTTATCCCTAATCTTGAGTTGATGATACCTTGATCGCAGATCTATCTTAGAGAAATATTATGCTCCTCTTAACTGATCAAATAAATAGTTGATCCTTGGTAGTGGATACTTGTTCCTGATTGTGACCTTGTTCAACTATCTGTAGTTGATGCATAGTCTCAAAAAAACATCATTATTCCTTATTAAAACAATAAGTGCTCCCCATGACGATGTAGATGGTGCGATGAATACCTTATGTCCCAAGTCCTGAAGCTGAGTCTTTAACTCCTCTAACTCTCGCGGAGCCATATGGTACGGAGGTATAAAAATAGGCCTAGTGCCTGGTAGTAACTCAATGATGAAGTCAACCTTTATCGGCGGCGGTAAACCAAGTAAGGCCTCAGGAAAAATGTCTGGAAACTCGAAAAAACCCATATGTCCTCAAGTCTTGGTCCTTGACTCTTTGCCACGGCATACAACGCTACCAGAGTCTCCATCTCTCCACTAATTGCAAATCGACCTCTCGCACTTTCGGCTCTCGATGTATTGCCTCTATAGGTAAATATCGGACGTTCTGGGATCCCAAATATCATTGTCTTACTGAAACATTCGATATGAGCATGATAAGCTACTATCCAATCCATCCCTAATAACACGTCGAACTCTAATACCTTGAGAACCCTGAAGTTTACAGGCAACTCTACTCTACCTATCTCAATTGAACATCTCTCAACTAGGCTTTTAGGGTAAACCATATCTCCAACTGTGGTACTAAGGATCAAATGCGCTCTAAGCCTAACATGTATCAATCCTAGGATGCCTAACATGCGACCAGCAATAAAAGATACAGTAGATCTAAAATCAAGCAACACATATGAATCTCTATCAAAAATGGGAATCATGCCCTCAATGAGAACTCGTGTGGTATCGGTGTGTGGCTGAGCTACCATATGAAACTCCTCTCGATCTGTTGTGCGTAGACTACTGTTGGTGAAGGCAATCCCTCACTATATGTTGTAACATGTATGCACTACCCTGAGCCTGAAACCGATCCTTTGCCTGATACTGATCATGTCCCTACAGCTGTCTCTATCCCTATCTAGCATCTCAGCCCTTGCCTTGGCCTTGACATCTGCCACCTTGATGCTGCAGTCGTGGAGCATGTTGGGTTGCTGATGCGGGAAGTGCAGGATTAGCGAAGCTAGCAACACTGATCAGACTGGAGGTGGAAAGGGAGGTATGCCGATTGTGCTCTATATTGGAGCAGGGTATGATGTATAAGGCATAACCGGTGAGTAATGTGCGGATTTTCCCAATCCCTTCAAACCATTGCTCCATTACCTCTGTCCCTTGCCCCTCCGTCTTTTCCTCTTGTACTCTGTAGTCTGCTCTGCTGATAAAACTAGACCTGATGTTGTCCCATTTGTGACTTTACCTAAGTAGTATGTCTCATGTGTAAGGCTTACTCATGGATCTCGGAGAGTGTCCTGACGCTTGTACTTACTACATGAAAATCAATATCTGGCCTTAATTTGTCACAAAAATGGTGCACATCCTTAGAATTGTCCCTCACTAAGCCCCTGTCAAACTACCTCAATTAATCATATCAGTCAATATACTGCATTACGGACTCCTTTGCTCCATGTCTCAGTGATGCACCTCAAATGCGTCAATAATAATTTTAAACTCAAGTTGTTATCAAATGTTAACTACAATTAGTATGTAGTAGTAGTAGTAAGCATAAATGTTGATCTAAAGGGATTGGTAATCTAAACATTGGTCAAAGACGGGGTATAAGAAAAGAGAATTAACTAAATAACTAATTAAACGAACGAGAGAACAAACAACAAACTAACTACAATGACAAGTGAATAATGAAATAACTAATCTAATTGCAAGATGGCAACGTAAGACAAGTTATGTAAATTCTTAGGTTGGAAAAATAAAGTTCAACTCAACATCAAGGATTTGGTCGTCGATTCTACAAAGAGTTATTTAGTTAAACTTCAATAGAATAGCTATACAACTTTGGAGAGCACCTAACACTCCTCGATTTCCTAGTTTTAGTAAGAGACTCTATAACAAATTTACAACCCCTAGTAGAGCAACCATTGGATTTGACATTCTTGCCACATTGAGATTCATGAAACCACTTGCTCTAGACAATCAAGCCACAAAATGCGATCGATTAAGCCTAGACCATCTTTTTATTCGAGATAAACTAAAAGGGAGCGTATCAATACGGTTATCTACTTGCCACTTAGTGTTCAATGCTCCACACAATTACGAAAGTGAAACAATCAAACTAGCAATAGATTCAAATAAAGGAGAATGCATTTGCAACTACACAATCAATTATTCAAACCATGATAATCAAACAATAGCAAAAGTGATACCAAAACATAAACCAAATTTGAAATTAAAGTAGGTAGAGCCTCACAAATTCCTTAATGATCTTGAGCTTCCCTAAAAAAATCTCGATCCTAGGCCATGAGGCTTAGGGCTTCGTGGCCCTAAAAATCCACAATCAAAACTTATAAATTAGAAAGAAATAGAGAAAATGAGAGACTTTAGTGTAGTAGAGAAAAAAGAGACAAGGTGACTAATGAATAGTCATAATGGGGGAGAGAGTGAGGGGATAGGGTTCATGATAAGAAATGAGAATTGGGGAGATACCCCATGTTTTGTGTTTTTGTTCTTAAGACGAGAGAGAACATGTTGTCGAATCATGTGAGGAAGAGCATTTAAGGTGCCCAATCGTGAGTCCCCTCAATTTAGTTCATGCCCAATTGTTAAAGGCGTGAACGCCACATGTCAAGTAGAGGGGTTGAAAACTGTGTTTGTTGTAGAGAAATCAACCCATGCACATGTGCCAAAGATCATCTACGGTGGTTGATCATGGGAGAAAATACCAACACGTCGTTTGAGGATAATCCAAGGATCCAAAGCGTCATGTCGTGAGAGGAAAGAAAGTGCTAACGATAATAACTTCCTTGACGAGTGCGTCGAGGCATATCTATGGATACTGATCGCTTTTGGGTACCGAATGTGGCACTCAAGGAGAAACTGGATAGCCCAAGGAGTCGCACGGTGATGGAGGAGATCTTGGCTTGTGAACCTAAGATGATCGATGGCTACTGATTGATGTTGGATGGAAGCGCGCTTTGTTCAAGGCAGATCGTAGGGAAACTCGGAATGAGTCACCATGTAGGAGAGAGCGTTGGGGAGTAACATTTCTTCATCCAATCTTTGCATTGATGCGGATCCTAAAGCTTACCAGACAGTTGTAGATATGATGGATCATCTATTTGTATCATCTTAATTGTCTCTTTGCTGCTCTCATCAAGTTTGATGCGTGTCTCAAGGACGGTCTTATGGCTGTTGAACCACCTCAGCTTACATTGTATATTTGGCCTATTTCCCTTCATTTTCCTTAACCTTTGCACCTCAAGCATTCTTCCAAACCACCTAACCTTCAACATTGACCGATGTGGGCCCCACGTGACTGCCTCGAGATGCGTGCCAACACGCTTTTTGAGATGAAACATCAAAATCACTCCAATATGCCCCGCTTTTATTATTTTTGATCGACATAGCCTAAAAACATCAAATGAACAAAAATAAGTAATTATTGACTAAAATTGGAGACTTTTTTGCACTATTATGAAATAAACACACACACAAATAGGGGTATAAAATAAACTCATCAAATACCCCTAAACTTATTGTTTTGCTCGTCTTGAGCAAATGATTATTATATAAGAAGACTCTAATTAATGCGACTAGACTCCTATTTGTTCCTAATGACTCAAAGCAAAAATATAAACACATCAATCTTTATTAAAAGACAACTAAATACAATCTAAATGACCCTAAGTCCAAATTTTAACAAAAGTCAGAATCCTTTGGTTTCACTAGATACCAAATCAACACAAAACTCAAGGGACTTGGGAGACTATAAGTTGTCAAGAACTTAGGCACGACCTTATCAAATGTCACACTTTTAGAGCTAAAACTCGGTCAAAATCCAAGGCTATCAATTAATCATGAGTTTTATTAGCCTATACACTCAAGCCGCAATTTACGATTTCTTTATTAGACATTAAAAAAGGAATCTCATAGGCGAGCCTAAAACTCACACTCTCCATTGATGAAGACTTAACACAACAAGAGTCAAGTAGGTTTTTTATTTTGGTTGAGCTGGGCTTGGCTAGGCTCACAATGAAAAGAGATGCACATGGATTCAAAAATTGTTGGGAAAACACTAGTGTAGATCATACATAAACAACATAGAGCTAAAACAAAGTGAATAACAACAAAATTATGAACTTTCATGCACAATCACTTCACTAACTCCTTTTATTTTCAAGTGCTTTGCGCACAATACTTTTTTTAAATATTTTTGGGTGGTTAACACTTTCAGAAAATAATCGACTCCCAAAATTTGGCTTTTCTTACAATGAATCACATAGGCTTTTTTTTTCAAATTTTTTGTCTAGAATAGGCTTCCCAACAACTAGATAACATGGATATAAAAGCTAAGTGGTTTTATTGGGTTTTATGATAGGTACATAACAAAAACATGGTGGAAATAGGCTTTAAAATGGCTCGCTAGTGCTAATAGGTAATAGGTGGGCTATGAAGCTATTTATTTAACACAAGCGTGGCCTAAAATCATTCTCCTATACATGATTTGGTCTTTCAAATTTTGTCTCGAGTAGAGTGCAACCTCGTTCTAGGACCCTAGAGATCTAACTTATTCCACTTGCTCAGTTCTAACTTTATTATCACTTTGGTGTCAAGCACATGACCCATCCCTCATAGTAGATCCTACAGCATAACACTGATCAAACAGAGTCAAGGACTCGACAAAGTGTAGTTTCTTACATCATCCTAAGTCCACATCTCAAAGGCATGCATAAACAAAATTCACAATCAATAGGCACTAAAGTTAAGTTCGGGCGACTTTATGTGCAAAAAAATTGTTCCTAAGACTTTAAATGCATGGTACAAAGCATATTTATTCTCAAAAACTTGTTTTTTATTTTAATAGAAAAAACTACATGTAAACATATTGTGGAAAAAATAAATGAATGCATGAATGAATGAATGAGATGACGAGAAAAATGAGATGAATAGGGAAGAAACGAGTGATAGACAAGGTGATGAAATGAGCAAGATTGGAAGAAAGTTACACCACCATTACCATCCATAGCTAGCATTGACTTATTAAAAAAAAGAAATGATTATACCTGTAAAGCTTGCATTCCACAAACCTACATATCCCCCTAAACTTAGTCCAAACCTTCCCCTCACGGTTTAAAACAAAGTTGAGGTAAAAGAAACACATTAACAATAAAGAAGGGTGAACGGGAATAAGTGATATATAATGGAATGAATAAAAAGACGAAATAAACTAAGTAAAATGCAACAAAGTCTCCAAAACTTGACAAATGACAAAAAAAAAATCTTATTTGAGTGATTTTTGTTTGGTTTTGCTTGTTTGTTTTTTTAGGGAACTTTTACAACAAATTAAAATCATTACATGATAAGAGAAAGAACTAATAAACAAAGGAATTGACTTAAGAAGTTCTAACAAAATTTCAAAACATCAAGATCCTAAAAGAATAAGTCTATTTCCCAAAAAGAATACTCAAATCAAGTTGAAAAGCAACCGCATATCACACAACCAAGGAAAATAGCCATAAGAGACTACAAGTATTACAATCACATTAAGTATAATCATTTGAAGCTCAAGAAAAAAATTTACGCATGCAATTTCGAAAAAAAAATCTCATAAAATCTCACTCACATAGGTAACGGAAGAAAATTCCTAAAACTTATAAAAGCACCATTCATACGCATTAATTCATTAACAATCAATTTTCAAGTAGAATGTGTGAAATAAGTTTGAGTTTCAACAAGACGAATGTGTGGTGGGGTAACGTCTTGCATGACATTATCGGTCATGTTGAAAAAAAGGAAATGGATCTGTGGGAGTGAACCACGCATGCTAATTAAAATTATATGTGACAGATGTGCTCTTAGATAGTCTCGCTTTCTTCCAAGCTCTATTCAATCCATAGAAACTCTCACTACTTATTCGAGGTACTCTCTCTCTCATCTCTAATACTCACAAAAAATTGAAAGTTCCTACAAAAATAAAAAAATGATATCATGAGTTTATTGAACATACAAATACAAAACTAAGTGAAATACGTGAAATGAAAGATAAAATTAGGTTGCCTCCCAAAAATGCCTTTCTTTGAAGTCTTTGGCTAGACTTGGCGTATTCATCACGTAATGCCTTTAAATAAAGAATATTCAAGAATGATACTCTCTCATCTAGCCTTGGTCATTGAGATAGGCACACCCTTTTTCAGAATTAGGAACTCAATTGGGACCTCTTACACAAAGACTCAGCCGAGTTTTGAACATTCAACACAAAGGTGTCAATGGGGTTGAAAGTCTTCAATTGCTCCTTGTCTTCCACCTCCATGTCAAAATCTACAAATATATGTGGGAGGGTGGATGGGTTCACCAACATAAAGGGTTGGTATTCCCTGCTCTCTTGTTGTGGCTCCTTTGACTTTTCAAAAGTGACTTCAATTTTTTTCTTGGCCTTTTCTTGAACCTGTGCAATGCTAGTATCCGACTCGTGAGGGGAAATATCAAGTTTTTCTTCAATTGAAAGCTCATTCTCCTCAAACTCTTCGTTTTTGCTCCAATACTCATAGGCACATGGTGTAAGCCTATCAATAGCAAAGTTTTCCTCCATGACATGCTCATTCTCCTCAACATTCATCATTATGACATCTTTCACAAGTCTCCTCTTGATGAAAATTTAAATCTTCCTCACTAATTGTGTACTCATCACTCTTGAACTCATTAATTCGAAACTCTGAATTCACCTCTTCATGATATAGTTAGGCCCTATGTTCAGACCATTGGATGAATTCTTCATTTCTTGAAATGATAGTTGTCATCATATCTATTAGAAACTATTCTTGTCATTGAGGAATTGGAGAACTTTGCACAAATTCATATAATTCAGGTTGTGGTGATGCATTACTCCATTTGGAAAGGTTCCCATGCTCAGAATGGTAAGAACGACCATCGGTAATATGATAGCGATCACCACAAAATCCACAACCTCGACCTGTTACACATAAGAAGGCCAATTAGAAGATTCATTCCCATAATTTGACATACCTACCCTATTCACGCTTTGATAGTATGAGTCCTCAAATTAACCATAATTGTAGGAGTAGGAGGCCATTATTGAGTTACCCGCAAACATGTTAGAAACAAAGGACAAGATAAACAAAGTAAAAGAACACCAAAGAAAGTTTAGGACAATACCCGACAATGGCGCCAAAAATTAATGCGCATCGAACGCGTCAATAATAATTTTAAACTCGAGTTGTTATCAAATGTTAACTACAATTGGTTTTTAGTAGTGGTAAGTATGAGTGTCGATCCACAGGGATTGGTAATGTAAACTTTGGTCAAAGACGGGGGTTTAAAAAGAGAGAATTAACTAACTAATTAAACTAACGAGAGAACAAAGAACAAACTAACTACAATGACAAGAGAATAATGAAATAACTAATCTAATTTGATGAAAGTAATGTAAATGACGTAAGACAAGTTATGTAAATTCCTAGGTTGGGAAAATCAAGTTCAACTCAACATCAAGGATTTGGTCGTCGGTTCTATAAAAAATTATTTGGTTTAGTTTTAATAGACTAGTTATAGGCTTCAGAGAGGATCTAACATTCCTCGGTTTTCTAATTTTGGTAAGAAACTCTCTAACAAATGTACAACCCTAGGTAGAGCAACCTTTGAATTTGATACCCTTGCTGAATTAAGATTCGTTAAACCGCTAGCCCTAGACAACCAAGTCATGAAGCGTGCTCGATTTAGCTTAGACTATCTTGGTATGCGAAATAGACTAAAAATAAGCGTACCAATTGGGTTATCCGCTTACCACTTGGTGTTCAACTTTCCACACAATTACAGATGAGAAACAATCAAACTAGCAATTGATTCAAATAAAGGAGAATGCATTTTTAACTACACAATTAATTATTCAAACCATGATAATCAAACAATAACAAGAGTGATACCAAAACATAAACTAAATTTGAAATTAAAGTAGGTAGAACCTTACATATTCCTTGATGATGTTGAGCTTCCCTTGAAAAATCTCAATCCTAGGCCATGAGGCTTAGTGCCTTATGGCCTTAAAATCCACAATCAAAACATACAAAATTAGAGAGAGAAATAGAGAAAATGAGAGAGTTTAGTGTAGCACAGAAGAGAGAGACAAGGTGGCTAATGAATAGTCATAATGGGGGAGAGAGGAAAGGGATAGGGTTCATGATAAGAAACGAAAATTAAGGAGATACCCCCTGTTTTGCATTTTTGTTCTTTGATGAGAGAGAGCGTGTTGTCGAGTCGTGTGAGGAACATTTAAGGTGCCCAATCAACCCATGCACGTGCGCCGAAGATCATCTACGTTAGATAATCGTGGGAGGAAAGACCAATAAATCATTTGAGGATTATCCATAAATCCATAGAGTCGCGTCATGAGAGGAGAGAGCGCTGAAGATCATGGCTTCCTTGACGAGTGCGTCAAGGCATATCTGTAATTGTTGATCATTTTTGGGTACCGAATTTGGCACTCGAGGAGAATCTGGATAGCTTAAGGAGTCGCACGGTGATGGAGGAGATCATGGCTCAGGTGTCTATGAGGATCGAGGGCTGCTGATTGATGTTGGATGGAAGCGTGCTTCATTCGAGGCAGATTGTGGGGAAGCTTGGAAGGAGTCACCATGTAGGAGAGAGCGTTGGTGAGAAGAATTTCTTCATCTGATCTTGGCATTAATGCGGATCCCAAAGCCTATCCGAACGGTTATGGATATAATGTATCTTCTATTTGTATCATCTTAATTGTCTTTTTACTGCTCTCATCAAGTCTGATGCTTGTCTCAAGGACGGTCTTATGGCTGTTGAACCACCTCAGCTTACATTGTAAATTTGGCCTATTTCCCTTAATTTTTTAATCTTTGCACCTCAAGCCTTTTTCCAAAGCACCTAACCTTCAACATTGCCAATAGAGGGCCCACGCGACTACCTCGGGATACGTGCCAATGCGCTTTTTGAGATGAAACATCAAAACCACTCCGATATGCCCCACTTTTATTATATTTGATCGACATAGCCTAAAACATCAAATGAACAAAAATAAGTAATTTTTTACTAAAATTGGAGCCTTTGTTGCACTGTAATAAAATAAACACACACACAAATAGGGTACAATATGAACTCAACACTCAGGTTCATGAATTCCTTCCTTAGCCTCTTCGTAACCGCGAGATGGAAGTACTGCTGATAGAAATTTTGCTTAAAGGCCTCCCATGTCTCAAACTCTCCATGAACGGCTACTATCGTATGCCACCAAACATCAACGTCTCTCTCCAAGGGTGTACGATGAGATCTCTGCTTGAAGTCTATCCTCGATCTTCAGTATCCTATAAAGCTTCTCCTAAGATAGTACCCATTTCTCGATCTTCTTAAAGTTCCTTACTCCATCGAAGTAGGATGGCTTGAGTCTTATGAAGTCCTTCACGGGTTAGACCTCAATTGAGGTGCTGGAAGATGTGGGTGTAGGGGACAGTACTACATCGGCTGTCTCTACTACTGGTGTGGTCACGACTGGAAGAGTCTGCACTATCGATGCTACTGGGGTCGTAGTAGGAAGCTCTGGCGCCGGTAAAGTTGGTGTAGTATTCGTAGGGGTCGATGTCGATGCCGGTGGAGCAAAATAGGCTGCCATCATAGTGATGAATTCAGTCAACTGCTGACTCTGAGTTGTCACTCGATTAGACAGCCTCTGAAGATCCTCCCCAAAAGTAGGAGGTGGACTGCCGCAAGCCCTAACATCTCCTCCCTCTCGCGTACTACCATCAGAGTCTGCAAGTAGATAGTGAATGCGAATCAGCTACTACATGGCATAGCGTGTATCTATACACATTTAGCAATTAACATGTACATAATGTAAATCCCCACCTCACTTTCGCTCACTTTCCAACTAATAGTTTCTAGGCAAGGATCGTTTGGTTTCCACATATAAGGTTTGTGTTTTAGTCTAATTTATAGTATATTTATCAGAAATTGTCTCTGATACCAACTGTGATGACTCCTTCTTTAAAATAGGACACTGCCGGCCTAATCTTATAATTAAGCCCTAATCTCAGCCACGTAGGACTTAACGATGTATTAGTCAGTCTTTTGTCCTATTCTCCATGCTAAATGCATTCAGGATAAATAATACAAGTGTCACATTATTATTAAATTTCAGAGTTAAGTAAAACTTTTTACAGTTTAAAAGTTCTTGCTGAAGTCTTAACAGTTATGCAGAAACAATTACTAAAAATCCTAAGTGTAGAAACCAGGAAACAACATCACATGCATATAAATATCAAAAGGATGATAACACAATGAACTAGTTAAGTGACAAGTTGAGGAACTACTCACTCAGCTCAATATACAACCCAAAATGTGTAGAAAAAATAAAACATCAAAAGTCGAGACCTACAAGATAGGAAGTAGAAAATTCCCGAATGTTTAGAGATAGTCGTCGATCTTCTCTTTACCCAGCCTTATGCTCGATGGATCTGCACCTACCGTTATAAAAAGGATGGTGAGTACAATATGTAATAAAGTAACTCCTAGAGATTCTTATATACATTTCCAAAGATAATCGATTATTATTTAAAGGCATGAACATAGCTAAAATGGAAATATGCTAAAAAATACCACAATTAAACAAAATGAGACTGACACAGACTAAGTAGTAATAATCTAGGTTCGATCGATCATGAGTCATATTACATAAGCCTTCATTCCATTATCTCAGGGTGGAGCAGTGCTCTACACCTCTATCGAAGGTTGAGGCTGAGCTCTATGCCTCTATAATCACTCATTCATATATTCTTACCGACAACCCCGAGTCTCATTGACCCGTATGACGCGCAAGTGTAGTGGTGAGTTCTAACAACCCCGGTAGTCTAGTGACCTTGTGTGTCGGCATCCAATAAGGTACAATGAATCCTAGATTATATCACTACTTTATAATATCAAGGTAGACTAACATTAAGAATTTTAAGACAAGACAATATGTTTCAATGCCAACAGTCATAGAGTACAAGTCCATCTACACTCCAGTTTGATTACTCTAATTCTAATAGCATGCTATTCTCGATTACACTTTCATCGTAACAGTAAGAAAGACATAGAACATGAGAATATAGTCAATGATTCCATGGCCAAATGATATCATGATAAAAACACCCATATAATGTGTAGAATATGAAACAAATTCATGATATTGAAATATAAGGATGTCATAGTCAAAATAGACTTAAAATAAAGCATAATTGGAATGAAATGTAAACAAGAACCTCGACAAGATTACTTACAAGCCACGCAATGAATTCCCTAGCTTAACTAGCCTCTCGACACCCCAAAATGTGTACCCCAACTCCCGAGACTCTTTTCTAGGCTCCTGGTATCATTTAGCATGTATTAGAGCGTGTCTAAATTCTTAGTTTGGGTTTCAGGCTAGGCTAGATAGGTCAAGTGTGTTTTGAAAAAGTGCTGATTTTTGTGCTGTCAGATCACCAAGTGTGCTACGTAGTTTATCTAGCACCAGTGACCTTTAAGCATGTTAGGGAGTCTCTCAAGCGCGCTACGCGCGCTGGAATCCAAAACTTTGCAACCAGAATTCTGGATTTCCTCTCAGGAATGGCCTTCTCTAAAGCCCCGGATCCCCGTTCTCCGTCGCTAGGGTTTCGTAACATCCTCATCTATCAAACATACACCATGCACTTCATATAATTCATCATTCACATCAAAATTTAGAGATTTGTACATGCATTTTGTTGGAAAACTCAACAACATCCAAAACTTTGTGAAATTCATAACTATGTGAAATTAAAACTGATAGTTGCATATTTATGCCCTTAGTTAGTCTATAAATATTATGTCTTAATGTGGCTAAGTCTCCAAAATTAGCCCCTAATTACTTTTTTGTCAATTGTAAGTACAACGTTTGGTTAGGTCATAAATGAATAAAAGTGGGGACTTTTTTGGAGTATTTTGGTGTTTTTCCTAGAAACATGTGCTACATGCATCCCAAGGAAGCCACGTTTGACTCACATTGGTGCATATTGAAGGTTAAGTGGTTTGGAAGAAGGCTTACGGTGCAAAGGTTGAAGAAAATATAGAGTAATAGGTTAAATTTACAATGTAAGCTGCGACGGTTTAGCTGCCTTAAGATTTTTGTCGAGACACACATCAGAAGTGGTGAAGCAAGCTGAGCGATGCAGACAGTGACACACATGAGACACGCATGCATCAGTAGCCTTCAAATTGCCTCGAGAACCACGTATTCATCGAATCAGATGACACAAAAGGGCCCCTACCTCGAGACGAAATTGCCAAGCTATTATCTTGATTAACCTCGAACAACACATCAATGTCCCCATAAGCATTAGTAACCACAGATCTTCCTAGGTGTACTCACCACAATCTTGCTTCAACTCCCATGTTTTTCCCTCGGCCATCCTGATCATCCTCAAATCACGTTTTATCCTCGTCTCTGTCAACCACAGCCTTGGATGAGCCTCGACGCACTCATCAAGGAAGCCATGATGATCAGCGTTAATGCTCCATCATAAAGCGACTCTATGGATCCCTAGATAATCCTTGAATGATGAGCTGGTCTCTTCTCCCATGATTAGCCACCATAGATGATCCTCAGCTCACGTACATGGGTTGATTTCTCCACAACAACCCGATTTTCACCTCCTCTCTACTTGACACGTGACGTTGGCCTCTTTAAAAATTAAGGAAGAGCATAATTAAAGGTTACTCAATAAGGCGGATGAAAAATAAACTCAAGAGATCAAGAACAAAACCCTTCCCCCTATTTTTTTATCTCCTCCTTCTCTATCCCCCATTTTTTACTATTTCTTCACCAACTTTTCTTTCTTTTCTCTATTACTTTTTAATTTGATTTTGCAATACAACGCTTAGATTTCAAAGCCATGAGAGGCTAAAGAACTCCTCTAACCTAGGTCAGGGGAGGAGCAAGGGAAACTCAAATTCAACAAAGCAATGTCAGGTTTTCTTAAGTTTATACAAATTTCAATTTAATTTTTTTTATTTTTCGTGTTATTTTGTTGATGCATATGGTTTGAGCTAAGGTTTTTATAGTTATGAATACACTGGCCTTGGTTAGAACCTATTGCTAGTTCATCAATTTACATCCATAATTGTGTAGATCATTGTGCAACACATAGCAAATAGATAGCCCAATTAGTTCACTCCCTTTTCTACTATCTCGCATAACAAGAAGATCTAGATTGAATCAAACTTGCTCATTGTTTTGATTATCTAGGGCTAGTGATTCCATTGAACTTAATGTGACAAATATGATGAATTTTTTGTTACTCTACCTAGGTTCATACATTTGGTAAAGAGTCTTTTACTAAATTTAGGGAATCGATGAGTGTTAGGTGCCCTCCGGAGCTTTATAGCTAGCCTAAAAGAATGCATTTGGAATATATTTTTATGTGAAAATTGATGATCATTGCTTGTTAATTTCGAGTTGATCTTATGAATCCCCATGGCCTAAGTAAGTCTTTTATAATTGATCTCAACGTTCCATTTACATTCCTTTGTTAGCATACTTACTTATTTGTTTTTGTTGCTTATTTGTATTTAAATTGCATACCTTAGTTCAAGTTGATACATCCCTTGTTGAAATCGGCTTTGTTTCCTTTTATGTCACCTAAAGTAACCCAATTCCCTGTGGTTCGACCCCTTGACTTACAACTACTACAAAATAATGTGGAAAATGGTAACCTAATAATAAGGGTTATATTATTTTTGTTGCTCCCCAGCAAGCATCAAATTTTGGTGCCATTATCGGGGAGCTGTTTTTACTTTCGATTGTTTTTTTATCTTTTTATGTCATATTGTCTTTGTCGATCCAAGTCCATTGGTTCTTTAGACCTTCCTAACCCCGAAATTGAAAGGACTTACCATAAGTTCAGGAAGAAGACTCGTTCGAGGAAGTCACAACTCAAGGCTTCTACCTTACCTTCCTTGGCTACCATGGCGGATCCCAACCCGCCTCCTTCCCGTCAATTGACGATTGGGGAAGCCGATGCCAATATCTAAGCACATTTGGCACAACTACCCCTTTGCATAGCATATCCTCATCAAGGTGGGGCATTTGAGCTTAGGTCCTGGTCTCATCTAAATTTTACCACACTTCTATGGTAAAAAAGATGAATACCCTCATGCATTCCTCATGGAGTTTCACCTCACATGCACTTCAATTAGGCCACCAAATGATGGAGAAGACATGGTTAAGCTTCGAGCTTTTCCATTTTGTCTTAAGGACAGCCAAGAAATGGCTTTAATATATCCCTCTAGGCTCCATACATCTTGGATAGATATGTTTGTCGCATTTTTGAGTACCTATTTTTCTAAAACTCGAGCTTCCACACTTATGAGAGAGATACGTGCCATCAAAATGGTAGAAAGTGAGACCATGAGTGAGTATTGGGAGAGATATAAGCGTTTAGTTGCTAGTTGCTCCAATCACCAACAAATCGATCACTCAATTACCCGTTTCTTCAATGATGGCATGACTCTTTTTGGGAAGCAAATATTTGATAATCTTTATAGTGGTCACATCAGAGGAAGGACTCCCGAGGAGTTGATGAATCTTTTTCAGGACATAGCAAGCCAATCCCATCAATATGGTGACCGAATTTATGAGTCCCACTGACGAGCCATGGGGCAAGTTTGTTCATATAGGAATGATGACAAGATTGATAGGCTCGCTGCTTTAGTTAAGAAGCATGATAAATCCGATCCAAAATAAGCCAAAGTTTGTGGCCTTTACGTCGATCCCTCCCATCCTATCGACACTTATATATTTCTCTTTGAAGGTGAGTAAAGAGTCAATGCTTTAGGGAACCAATTCCAAAGGCAAGAACGTGGTCAATTCACCAATAATTATCAACTCAAAATTAGGAGTCCCTATCTTAGCTATGGATCTTTCAATCCCAATTACGAATCCTTTATTCCAAGTGGTCAACCTTTGCCTTAACATAATCCTCCACTACAAGCTTTCACTAGCTCGTCCTTAGAGGAAATGGTTAAAACTTTAGTTGCATCCCAAGATAGATTCTAACATAATGTATAGAAACACCAATCCGACAAGGATAGGCAACTTCAAGAGACTCATGCTAGCATTCGAAATGTAAAAGCCTAAATGGGGTAAATGGCAACCAAATTCGGGAGGATAAATGATAAGGGTAAGTTGCCAGCTCATCCATACCCAAATCCAAACGTAAGAGCCCATGCAATCACTCTTAGGAGTGGTAACCAAATGGGAAACCTCAAGTTGATGAGGTAGAATAAGAGATTGAAATATTTCCTAACCCTTCCAAATAGTCTACTTCTAGGAAAAATGAGGTTTCCCCACCTTTCCTCCAAATCAAGCCTCTTTTTCCATCAATGCTTTATGGTTAACAAAAAGCAAGAAGATGAGCAAGAGAATTTGGACATCTTCAAGAAAGTGGAGATCAATATCTCACTTATCAATGTTTTAAAGCATGTTCCCCATTATGCTAAGTTCCTTAAGGATCTTGTGCTAACAAATGGAAGTTGAAAGGCAATGAGAAGATTAGTGTTGAGAGAATGTCTCCAAAATCTTGCAAAAGAAATTGCCTCTAAAGTTTAAGGATCCCGATTTGTTTTTGGTGCCTTGCACCATTGGAAAGGTTACCTTCCAAAAAGTCGTGTGACCTCGGAGCTTCAGTCAATGGCATGCCACTTTCCATCTTTAAAACACTTAACACCAGTCCTCTCAAAGAAACCAGTGTAATCAATCAATTGGTGGACCGCTCTGTTGTTCACCCAGTTGGTGTTCTTGAATATGTCTTATTGTGTGAATGAATTGGTCTTTTCGGCAGATTTCTTTGTTGTTGACATGAAGGATGGCCCTTGCATTAATGGTTCATCTTTTCTCCTTCCTCGTCCATTTATGAAAATGGCTCGCACCAAGATTGATGTGTTTAATGGTACACTCACTATGGAGTTTCATGGAGAGATTATCAAATTCAACATCTATTACGCTATGTTTTATCCTAGTGATGTTTTTTCCATTTTTGCCTTTGATTGCATTGATACTTTTGTGGAAAAAACCTTCAACACTAGTGATAATGGCAATGCACTTCAAATAGTGCTTGAGAACCATCTCTACACTGACTCTTTTAGGAAGAACACACTTTCTTTCAACTGAGACATCGAGGATGGTGATAGAGTTGGATTTCTTCTCCTTACACCTATGCAATGTCTCATTCATGGACTTGCCTATCTCTCAATCCAAGATTCCTCCCTCTTTGAAGCGAGCTCCCACACTTGAGCTTAAACCTTTGCTTAATCATCTCAAGTATGTGTATTTGGGAGAGAAAGACACACTTCTGGTGTTCATCTCTACTAAACTAAACATTGGAGGAGGAGTGACTCTTAAGAGTGATTAGAGAGTTCAAAGAGGAGATTGGGTGGAAAATTATGGACATAAAAGACATTAGCTATTTCACTTACATGCATCACATTCACATGGAAGAAGGGTTTAAACCTACACGAGATGCCCAAAGGAGACTCAATCCTCTCATAATGGAGGTTGTCAAAAATGAGATTGTCAAACTCCTTGACGCTGACATGATTTACCCAATCTCGGATAGCAAATGGGTGAGTCTAGTCTAAGTCATTCCTAAAAAAATGGGATTCACGGTAGTCACCAACTCATAAGGTGACTTAGTCCCAACTCTTGTCCAAAAGGGATGGCGAGTGTACATTGATTATCGGAGCTTAATGCTTCCATACGAAAGGACCACTTCCCATTGCCATTCATTGATCAAATGCTAGAGACACTTGCCGGTAATTCACACTATTGTTGTCTTGATTGTTACTCTTGATTTCATCAAATTTCAGTTGCTCCTGAGGATCAAGAAAAGACAACTTTCACATGTCCTTTTGGCACTTTTGCCCATCATCGCATGCCCTTTGGGATATGCAATGCACCGGTCACATCTCAAAGGTGCATGGTGAGCATTTTTTCCAATTTCGTTAAGCAATTCATTGAGGCCTTCATGGATGATTTCACTGTGTATGGTGATTCATTTGATAGTTGTCTCGACAATTTGACGAAAGTCCTTGCCCGATGCATTGAAAAGAACTTGGTCCTTAATTTTGAGAAATGTCATTTCATGGTGGACCAGGGTCTTATTTTGGGTCACATTATCTCTTCTCATAGCTTGGAAGTTGATTCGGCCAAGGTTAATTTTATCAAGAAGTTTCCTTACCCTACCACTATTAGGGACATTCGATCTTTCCTAGGATACGTTGGTTTTTTACCGACATTTCATTAAGGACTTCTCTAAGATAACTCAACCTATGTGCTACCTCCTACAAAAAGACATTCCATTTGTCTTTGACAAGGCATACATGAATGCTTTTGACACACTCAAAGCATCTCTCACATCCATCCTGGTGATTAAAGCTCCTAATTGGAACTTGCCTTTTAAGATCATATGTGATGCGGGTAACCATGTTGTAGGAGCCAAAAAGTTAATAGAGCCTCACATGTTATTCACTATGCTTCCCATACTTTTGAGGATGCTCAAATGAATTACACCACTACTGAGAAAGAAATTCTAGCCGTGGTGTTTTCCTTGGAGAAATTTAGGCCATATCTTCTTGGAACCGAAGTCATTGTCTACTCCAATCATACAACCTTGAAATATTTGATGGCAAAGAAAGTGGCCAAGCCTCGGTTGATTCATTTGATTCTTTTGCTCTAAGAGTTTTTATATCATAATCAAAAATAAAAATGGAATAGAAAATCTTGTTACCGATCATCTTAGTCGTGTTGAGAGTGGTGAGCCCCCATTTCCTTTAAGAGATGACTTACCCGATGAGCACATGTTATCTTTAAGGGATGAACTTCCATGGTATGTCGATATTGTAAACTATCTCACGGTATGAGCATTGTCTCCTCGCCTTACTAGAGCACAAAAGAATAAGGTTAAGAGAGAATTAAAACATTATGTTTGGGATGAACCTAAAAATTTAGAAGTTTTGCTCTGATAAAGTCATTCGTCGTTGTGTTCCCTAACATGAGTGTTCTTCCATTTTGCCTTTTTGTCATTTATATGCATGTGGTGGTCATTTTGGACCACTTCAAAGAGGGAGAAAGATTTTGGAGTGTGGATATTTTGGTCGACCCTTTTCTATGATGCTAACTTGTTCACTAGGACTTGTCCTAAGTGTCAAATGAGTGAAAACTTAAGCCATGAAAACCAAATGCCCTTGATTTTGCTTCGATTTTATAAGATTTTTTATGTATAGTGTACAGACTTTATGGGACCATTCTCACCTTCTTTTGGTTGTGTTTACATCTTGCTTGCGGTTGACTATGTCTTTAAGTGGGTTGAAGCTAATGCCACTCGAACCAATGATTCTAGAGTCGTGTGTGAGTTCCCCAATTTGAGGATATTCACCACATTTGGCACACCCCGGGCTCTTGTTAGTGAGAGGGGCACTCACTTTTGCAATAGATTGGTCAAAGCTATGTTGAAAAAGTAGCATGTCATCCATCGAAGATCCATGGCTTATCATCCCCAAACAAATGGGTAAGCCGAAGTTTCAAATAGGCAAATGAAAGCCATTTTGGAGAAAATGATTAATCCTTTATGCAAGGATTGGAGAACACGTCTTGATGATGCTCTTTGGGCTTATTGGACGGCATATAAGACTCATATTTGCATGTCTCAATACGGCATGGTGTTTTGGAAATCATGATACTTGCTGGTTGAACTAGAGCATAAGGCCTTTTGGGTGGTGAAGGAGCTCAACATGCGACTTGATGATGCGGGAAAGGAAAGAAAGCTTGATATTCAAGAATTGGAAGAAATCCACAATGATGCCTATAAGAGTATAAGAATTTACAAGGACAAAACCAAGGCATTTCAGGACCAAGGCATTTCAGCTTCGACATCTCCCTAGAAAGACTTTTCAAGTGGGCCAAAAAGTTTTACTCTTTCAATCTCACTTGCGTTTAATGCCTGGCAAATTAAGGACCCATTGGATCGAGCCTGTCATTCTTACTAATGTTTTTTAGTATGGTGTAGAAGAACTTCAAAGCATGAATACCGAGAAGATCTTTAAAGTGAATGGGCATTAACTCAAGCCTTTCTAAGAGCATGCCCTATTTCATGACTTGGAGAGCGAGACTCTTGTCATCCCGGAGTACTCGAATTGATCTTGGCGAAGTCTAGCCATATACTTTAAATAAAGGCGCTTGTTGGAAGGCAACCCAATATGAAGTAGATTTTGTTTTATTCATTTTGTTTTTTTGTTCTTTTTGTATATACTAATTTTGATACTTTTGCTACGACATTTTTGTAGGTATTTCTAGAACTTTTAGGAAGCATGAAAAAAACAAGATTATCTAAGTGCACATCAGTCAGGTATCATTTACATTAGCATGCATGATTCACTCACATGGATCCCATTCCCTTATTTTGTCATGGCCCAAATTTCTAAATTCGAGTTTAATGCCTTAGTCAGGATTAGACCCGTGACGTGGGACTCGCATTGAGATACATGCAATTGCTGAGGCGATATGGCGAAGGTATATGTTTTATTTGTTGTGATGTATGACTAGTGTATTGTATATGTGTAGACCACTAAGTCACTCCTACCGATGTTTAGGTGTTAAGACCTGAGTGGGAACGTGCCTCGAGATGCATGCTGACATGGAATCGGGGTAAAGAGTGATGTGGTAAGTTTATTTAGGCTTAGTGTAACTTAAATAGTAGTATTAATGTTGCTATGGCTGTTTTTATATTAAATGTAGTTAAGTTAACAATTTAAAACAATAGCCATTTGATGACTTTCGAGATACGTATTGGCACATCAAAAGACAA
Source organism: Stephania cephalantha (assembly GCA_039657325.1). NCBI lineage: Eukaryota > Viridiplantae > Streptophyta > Magnoliopsida > Ranunculales > Menispermaceae > Stephania > Stephania cephalantha. The sequence goes on from CM077571.1 coordinate 37,200,210, forward strand.
ATTGAGTTTCAAAAATTAGTGTTAGTTAGATAGAGATCGGGATGAGTAAGTGGGAATTGTGGCAAAGTGTAAGCCATAAGATTATTCTCGAGATACATATGTACATGGAGATCAATGGCTATTAGTCAACCTTAACCCATTCATGTACGTAAGGAATGAGATCAACCTAAGCAATTCATTTCATTTTCAAAGCTTGGTTGAGAAGCTAAGGTTGCTGGAGAAGATCATAAGAGATTAGCAAAAATTGGTTTGAGGAAATCTTGTGGGTTTAGGATTTAGTTGATCAAGTTGTTGGTGTTCAACATCTAGGTAATTCTATTTACACTACTAGTTTAGTTTAACTTGATGAATTCATGGAATAAATGAGATGCGGCTGATCTTATGATGTTAATGGGTATCTTGGGGTCTCTGCTAGGTAAGGAAAGATATCCCAAGGTGTTGGAGTGTCTATGTATGGAAAGAACTCAGAATTCTAAGTGCAAAATTATGGGTTTTCCTGAACATAGTGCGTTAGATGAGCTAGCTAGTGTACTACCGATGTGTAGCCCGCTAAGTGCTCTGACAATACAAAATCAGCAGTTTCATAATTTCAACTTAAACACTTTAAGCAAGTCTAATACCCTAATTAAAAGTCTAAACACACTCTAAAACCTATGAAACGATATTAAAGACATAAGGAAGAGTCTCGGGAGTTTGAATACGTGATACGAGGTATTAGGAGGTTGGATTAGCATAGGATGTTACATGTATTGTAAGTAAACTGATTGAGATATTTATTTACATTTCATTCCTATTTTATTATTTATTTCCAATCATTTGGACTGATTTGGCTTTTTGTACACTATATGCCATGACTTGTTAATTTATCTCATTCCATGAGTTTGCTATCGTGGAGTCGGTAGTTGATTAATGCTTCCATTAACTCTATATCATGTGCTATGTCATTCTTAATTATTGAGACATTTAATCAAATGAAATAGCATGCTATTAGGCAGTGGTGTACGATATTGTAAATCTCATTTCCTTTGTGCATTAGATATGCAATCCTGTTGGATTCCAAAACCGCGTCATTCCTTGAAATATGAAATTAGTTCTTGTATTTAGGACCATGAGATGATAGAGATGGGTACGACACTCAAGGGTCACTAAACTTTCAGGGATGTCAGGATTTCACCATTAACTTGTGCAACATAGAGTATGGGACCTGGGTTGTTGATAAGTATACATTGCAGGTGACTGGCATTTGTGATTGATTATGGAGGCATAGAGCTCAGCTCCATCCTTCAACAAATATGTAGAGCTCGGCTTCATCCTGAGATAGTGAATAAAGGCATTGGTGATAGGACTCACAACCAACCGACTTTAGATCATTACTACTTAGCCATGTGTTAGTTTCATATTTACTAACTAAAGAATCTTGTAGCACCACTTTGTTTTCAACATAGTTTCTATTATTATGTTTTTAGATTCTTGTGGTATATTTGGAAATGTGAACAAATGTCTCTTACTGTTACTTTCAATTTTTATGTACTCGCCGTCCTTTTTATGACGGCGAGTGCAGATCCATCAAGTAGCATACCAAATAAAGAGAAGATCAGCAACTACCTCGGAGCCAGTGGAGCACTGCTACACCGAATTTTGTAGGTTTTTTGTTTGTTGTATGACTCATATATATGTCTTCCATATATTTTTGGGGTCATACATATTGTGGGTTAAGAGATAGTACCCTAACCAAATACATGATGATATATTATCGTCGTTTCATTATATATATGCATGTGATCTTTATTTCTTGATTTTCCACAATTCTTAGATATTACGTTAAAAGCTTACGTTAAGTTTTTAAGACTTATGTTGAATAATCCATATGTTTTTAAAATTTTAAATAACTCTGACCTATTAATTGACATAAGATAAGAAAATACTTATTTGAAAAAATGACTTGTAAGTAGAATGGTTTGGAAAAAGGCTGAATAATTCGTTGTTAAGTCCTACGTGGCAAGATTAGGTCTTAATGACAGGATTAGGCCGGGCAGTGCCCTAATTTGAGAAGGGGTCGTCACATGTTTCAACAAGATGGTTAATGCCATGGAAGGCGTTACCCCACCATACATTTATCTTGTTGAAACTCATGATCATTTAAGCATTCTACTTGTAATTTAAATATATGCTTGTGGTGTGAATTCATGAACATTTTTGGAATAACATGCATGAAACTTGACTCGTGGTCTCAAATGAAATATACTTGACTTGATTGTAACACTTTTAATCCCTTCTTATGCTAGGATTCTAGTTTGTAAATAAAGGCATTTATTTTGTACATAAGTCACAAATATATAGATTGTTTAAAGCAATATAGATAGATAAAAAAAATATAAAATACACAAAATAACAATAATGAATAATCCCTCATATTATGAGTTATTTTTCACTCCTTTCATTAGTTGTGGAGACTTTGTTTCTTGCATAATAACATGGTGGTTAGCTTGTTCACTCTTACTTTTCATTCCATATTATATCACTTGTCCTCCTTCACCTCCTTTTGTTGTCCTTGTGGTTGCTTTACCCCTACTTTGTTTTAAACCCTAGGGGATAAGGTTTGGACTAAGTTTGGGGGTATATATGTTCTTGGAAGATTGGTTTGGATGGTTTGGAAATACAAGCATAACAAGTGTAATCATTTCAATTTTTTTAAAGCTAATGCTTGCTATGGATGGTAATGGTAGTGTTATCCCTTCTATTCTTGATCATTTCGTCTCTTTATCTATCACTCAATTCTTCCCTATTCATCTAATTTTTCTCTATCTCATTGATTCATTCATGCATTCATTTATTTTATCCATATCATGTTTACATGTAATTTCTTTTCATTCAAAAAAACAAGTTTTTAAGAATAAATATATTTTATTCCATGCATTTAGAGTTTTAGGAACAATTTTGATGCATATAAAGTTGCCCGAACCTAACTTTAGTGCCAATTGGTTTTGAATTGTATTTATGTATGCCTTTAAGATGCGAACTTAGGATGATGTAAGAGAGTGCAATTTGTCGTGTCCTTGACCCAGTTTGATCAGTGTCATGCCGTAGGGTCTACTACAGGGGATGGGTCATGTGCCTGACACCAAAGTGAGAAAAAAATCAGAACTGTGCAAGTGGAATAAGTTAGATCTCTAAGGTCCTAGAACGAGGTTGCACTCTACTCAAGGCGAAATTTAAAAGACTGAAGCATGTGTAGGAGAATGATTTTAGGCCATACTTGTGTTAAATAGATAGCCTCATAGCCCACCTATCGTTTATTTCTAATAGTTAGTCTTGTTTGAGCCTATTTCATCTTGTTTTTTATTGGCACCTATCATGAAACCCAATAAAATCTCATAGCCTTTATATCCATGTTACCTAGTTGTTGGGATGCCTATTTTAGACCAAAAGTTTGAAAAAGAGAGCTCATGTGATTCATTGCAAGAAAAGCCCAAGTTTAGGGGTTGTTTGTATGTTTGTAAGTTTGTAAACCACCCCAAAAGTTGTGCAAAAAAATAAATGTGCGCAAAACACTTGAAAATAAAAAAAGTTGGTGAAGAAAAAAATAGTGAAGTGATTGTGCATGAAAGTTCAAAAGTTATCTTGTTATTCACTTTGTTTTAGCTCTATGTTGTGTATATATGGTCTATGCTAGTGTTTTCCAATATTTTTACATCTTTTTTCATTGTGACCCTAGCAAAGCCCCATTACAACCAAAATAAAAACCTACTTGACTCTTGCATGTGTCAAGTCTTCATTAGTGGAAAGTGTGAGTTGTAGGATCGCCTATGGGATTCCTTTGCATTTTTAATACTCAATAAAGAGATCGTAAACTTGCAGCTTGAGTGTATAGGCTAATAAAACTCATGATTAATTGATAGCCTTGACTTTTGATTGAGTTTTAGTTTCGAAATTGTGATATTTGATGAGGTCGAGCCTAAGTTCTTGACAACTTATGGTCTCCCAAGTCTCTTGAGTTTGTGTTGATTTGGTATCTAGTGAAACCAAAGGATTCACACTTTTGTTAATTTTTGGTCTTAAGGTCATTAAGTTATAGTTAGTTGTTTCTTACAAAAATAAAGTTTGATGTGTTTATTTTTTGTTGTGAGTCCATAAGTTTGCATTATTTTGGAGTCTAGTCGCATTAGTTAGTTAGAGTTTTATTGAATAATATTTGCTCGAGACGAGCAAAGCAATAAGTTTGGAGGTATTTGATAGTTACACATTTACGCCTTTATTTAATGTGTGTAAATATTATATTTTGATGTGGCTAAGTCTCTAAAATTAGCCCCTAATTACCTATTTTTGTCATATAGGAACAATGTTTGGTTTTGTCAGAAATCTATAAAAGCGGGGCCCTTTTAAAGTATTTTGGTGTTTCACCTAGAAAAACGCGCTACATGCATCCCAAGGTAGTCGCGTTAAGTGTTTTGGAAGAAGGCTTGAGGAGCAAAGGTTGAAGAAAATGAAGGATAATAGGCTAAATTCACAATGTAAGCTGAGATGGTTCAGCTGCCTTAAGATCTTCCTCAAGATACGCATCAGAAGTGATGAAGCAAGCTGAGCGACGCAGACAAAGACACACATGAGACGCGCATGCATCAGTTGCCTTCAGATTGCCTTGAGATCTACGTATTCATCGGATCATACGAGACACAAGGGCCCCTGCCTCGAGACAAAACTTCTGACCTATCGTCCATATCACCCTCAAACAACGCTTCAACATCCCCATAACCATTAGCACCCATAGATCTTCCTAGGCGGACTCACCATAATCTCGCTTCAACTCCGTGCATATGGTTTATTGAGTTTATCCAAATCTCAAAGCAATCTTTTTGTGTTTATAAAAATTTCAATTGATTTCTTTTATTTTCTTATTATTGTGTAGATTCATATGGTTTGAGTTAGGGTTTTTATAGTCATGAATACACTTACCTTGGTTAGAACCTATTGCTAGTTCATCGATTTACATTCATAATTGTGTAGATCGTCGGGCAACACGTAGGAAACGGATAGCCCTATTGGTTTGCTTCCTTTTGGTCTATCTCACATAACAAGAAGATCTAGATTAAATTAAACATGCTCATTATTTTGATTGTCTAATGCTAATGATTCCATTGAACTTAATGCGACAAATGTGATGAATTTTTGGTTGCACTACCTAGGTTCATACATTTGTTAGGGAGTCTTTTACCGAATTTAGGGAATCGAGGAGTGTTAGGTGCTCTTCGAAGCTCTATAGCTAGCCCAAAAGAATGCATTTGGAATATATTTTTGTGTGAAAATTGATGATCATTGTTAATTTCGAGTTGGTCTTGTGAATCCCTGTGGCCTAGGTTAGTCTTTTATAATTAATTTCAACACTTTGTTTACATTCCTTTGTTGGCATACTTACTTGTTCTTGTTGCTTCTTTATGTTTAATTTGCATACCTTAATTTAGGTTGATACACCCCTCATTGAAATTGAATTTTTTCCTTTTTTTTTGTCCCCTAAAGTAACCTAATTATGCGGTTGACTCCTTGACTTACCACTACTACAAAATAATGTGGAAAATGGTTACCTACTAAGGGTTATATTATTTTTGTTGCTCCCAGGCAAGCATCAAAAACCAAATTTTCAAAATTCTTGATAGCTGGATTATTAAAAAATCTCAAGGAATTCAAATATGCAAATAGATTTTGAAAATAACACCTCTTGAACACTAATTTTTCAGAAATTCAATTTCATTGGAATGAAACCCAACTTTTGAGCAAAACTTGAAATCTTAAAAATTGAGCTTCAAACTTAAACCAATGCTTCCATTTAGCTCATAAAATCAGTGAAAAAGGTTTTCAAATTCATTTTGATCATAATCGCCTAGTTCAAGATTCTATGCTCATAAAATTAAGGAATGTAGAAATGATGAACTTCATTACCTAGGTTGTTGCTTGATTCCTAGCTTGATTTCTTCAATTTTTTATGATGAATTTAATCTCTCTCCAACAACTCCTTAGAGAATTCCAGGAATTAAGACCTCGAATTTCCTCTATTAATGGATCTAGATGATTTGCATGGCCATCACAAGCATATATGTATATATAGGTAAGATTCATTTATAGCTATTGATCTTAATGTATACACCTATCTCGAGGCTAATCTAATGGTTCACCTCTTATTTTAAATCCACTAACTCACCCTTGCTAACACCAATTCATACTCCATTGGTCTCTTTATGCGTCCACACGTATCTCAAGAAACATCAAATGGCTATTGTTTTATTTTACTATTTTAGGCTACATTTATTGTAAATCGACTATAGCCATATCAAAGTTAACTAATTAAGTCACATTAACTTAATGCTAGCTTACCATATCACTCTCTACCTAGTCCCACGACTGCACGAATCTCTGCATGTGCCTCAATCAGTGTGCGTATCATGATGTAGATCCCACATTATGGGTTGGTGATCATGATTAAGGATTAAAACGCTATTAAAATTTTTGGACCGTGACATAAGTTTTCAAACAAAACCTGCTCAGCTTGGTGGAAATGTCAAAAGACTAACAATCCACCCATAACAACATATATTGTAACAACAAAAATACTATTTATTCATTCTAACCTAATTTAGGATATCCAAATACTTAAATGAACATTAACTTAGCTCCACAGTTATCCCAATTCATCCCAAAATGGTTACAACCATTCCTAAGGAAATCTAACTACACACGAACCTGAAGGTCACCCAAGAGAGGGTGAATTGGGTGTGATGGCTAATTTAGACTTTTTACAACTTTCTTTACAAATCTCTTAAGTTTGCTTCCAAATTCAAGCTAGATAAGCACGTGTAGTAGTGATAGTAATCATAATGTGTTAGAATGATTCAAATAAGTGAAGTGCTACACTAAGAAAAGGGGGTAGATGATATGGAAGTACACAATCGATTTATAGCGAACGATCCCTCGGATCTACATCCACTACCTAACCTCCCCGATTAGGATTTTAAACCAACACTTATATTCCAATAAGTGAACAAACCTAACCCCGCAAGCTTAGTGTGCCTAGCCTCCACTAGGTCTTTTACACTTGCCTTACCATAATAAGGACTTTTATTGCCACCTAGTCTCAACTAGGGATTTCACTTGCCCAGATACAATTAGGACTTTACCTTTCCTATTCCCGATAGGCTTTACAACTTCTTCTATACACCAATAGGATTCACAACTTGGTCTATTCACCAATAGACCTTGCAACCTTTACAATTAAAAATGGTTTGTCACTTACAACAAGTAATGCGGTATAAGATGTTCTCCTCTCACAAGCCAAATGTAATCATAAGATGAAAACAATGCAAGTGAAACATTCCCAATTGAGATGCCTTATAAATCAACTTCTATAGGCTAACTCTCAATATTGAAACTAACAAAAAGAATATAGATTAAGCTTAAGTTGGTTCCAAAAATAGTTAATTGATGCGCTAATGCAAAATACAAGTTTAAGCTCAAGTTGTGCAATCAAAACCTCTGTTACAAATAGATTTAAGATTAAGAACAAAACCCTTGTAAATATGTTGTAAAAACAACATAAGCATGAAACCACAAACACAAATATGGATTAAGTACAAATTGGTTTCAAGTCCATTCAATGAACTATGGAGAATCACAATTAAGCTCGAGTAAGTGCAATCAATATCTCGGAATTGCACAAATTCAAGATTAAGTTCAAAACCTCCTTTTTAGTGGTCTTTCACACACACTTCAAAGAAAAACAGCCGATATAATTATAGATCAGGCTCAATGTGTTTTTCTATTTTCACATGCATAATAGTGATTCAAATTTTGGCTCAATAAGTGCAAATTTGTTCTAAGCCTTATCTAGACTTGATGTTATGCTCAACACACTATATGAACATACTCAAATCAGTCACATATGGTTCCTACACAAATCCTTCACAATAAGATATAGATTAGGCACAAATAGTGTAGGGAAATATAAAATTTACAACCCAAGATGTGAAAATGAGTTAGATTGATTTGAACAGCGTGTTAAGGACCTTAAAACACTTCTTTCACCTCACTTGATTTGTATAAGATCAGCCTCAAAAGCCCTCAAGTGAGTGTATGTGTTTGATCTTTACTTGTATTGCAAAAACTCCATATTTTTGCTCTTTGTGTATATATGTGTGTGTAAGATCAAAAACTTGGTCTATGTATTTATTGTGTTCTCTCCATACCCTTTTGACTATTTTTTATTGTTATGGTGATCCAAGGGTCCAAAGCAATTCACTAATTCAAGTTAAAGGTGTGAATTGACTTTAAAAAATTGTCAAGCAGCCAGGGAGCACGCTCTACCAATTCCTGAGGCGCGCTTCACATAATAGTGGAGCGCGTTTTAGCATTAAGGCCTGAAAATAATATTTTCTAGTTTAACACTCTAAACCCCTTTTCTTGGTTATGATTCCTCTTAAACCCTTGCACATGGTCTCTACAAGTGTGGTGTGACCTAAGGAATACACCAAAATCATCCAAATGATTTTTCAAAGATTAAAAACGAAAAATCCATATTCATTCCAATGCTAAGGAGTTTTCTACAAATATTTTTCAAGTAATCCGAAAACTCATCTAAACTGATATCAATGCATCCAAAATCAAATTCAACAGTTTGCATACCTCAAGTTCATGCCATACAACACATTTGCATAATTTAAAATGTTTTAAAACTCGCGGATTTGAAAATCATTAAATGCATAAATTTAGATTCTTGAAAACATGAAATTTATGAAATGCGTGAATCTAATGCATTTGGCTCATGTAGTTGAACTCTTATACCTTACAAATTATGTACATAACTTCATAGATGATTTTCAGTGGTTTTCTTTGCCTTGATAAAATTATGAGCTCTTCAAGTTTCATTCTTTCCATTTCATCTATTCCATCCATTCCATTTGAACTCGAATTAGTAGCCTTTGAACTTGTGAGTTCGAACAATGTTGGATGCATTGAAATACTTGACAAATATGTTAGTACCATTTCACATTGTTTATTCACATCAAAATCTTGGGTGGAGTATAAGTGTCAAAGCACTTAGTCCAACAAAACCCAAAAACCTATTTATACAATATATTGTATCGAAAACAATACATAGAGTAAATGGAATTGTGGAAGCCCCAGAAAATCTGACAATTTTCCATTTCCTCTGTCGCTGCTCGAACCTGTCATTACCTTAATTATAAAAATTTGATAATTTCATATAAGTAAATCCCACACTATCAAGTCCACCTGTAATAATCAAATGCATAAAAGCCCAAGAGATTAAACGAACAATATATTCCAAGGAATTAAAATACGGTCGTGAATCCATCTTGTTTCTGTTATCAACCTCAATCAGTTGATATCTTTCGAAAGTGGTAAGTAAACAGTAATAAAGACGCATGCACTGAGAGGATAATCAAACGAGTCTCGTTCCTTTAGTCTATGGAAGTATGATGTGGTTCAACATGATCTCATGATAACCATGTGATGCAAAATATCAATGACTCCAGCCCCTAAAGCATAATATAGTGTTCTCCCTTATAACCACGTTATAATAAAAACTATAAGGAGACTCGAATTGACTTAATCCTCCCCCTCCCTCCGTGTATGCATGCAAAACAAATAATGCAATAGCAAGAATCAAAGCAATTTACACGATATTTATAATCATACAATGTAAATGTTACTATATGATTTACGTATAATACAAACACACACCACAAACTCCTTTCCATCGCGAGTCAGTAAGCTAGTTTACACGGGACTCCAATTGCGATCCTATAATTTATTTATAGATATTGTAATTTTCCACAACGATTCCCTAATTTTTCTAATTTATTATAATTAATTAGTCCTGCCTCGACCCGAAAACCCCAAAATCACTCCAAAATAAATCTTCAGATGTTAGGATCCTAATTTCGACTCTAAATTGTGGTTCGATATAAAAAATTAACCTTGACTAGTCTTTAAAATAATTTTTCCAATTTTGGATAATTTTGAATATTGTAGCATGCATTACGAGGTAAAACCTAGTATAAATCCTTAGGAAAATCTCAAAATCTACATTTTTATAAGAATCCACAAATTTTCATAAATCTGTCCATCAATCTCATTTTCTGAATTTTCCCATTTCCAGGGATTTTTCTTTAATATTTCTAATTAAAACATATTTTTTTTTATTTTTTATTAGGAGGAGGGATTTGACCCCTGAACTGGAGAGGTCCAGCTCAGTTGAACCAAACTCGGTTTCGTCCGGGCTGGGGGATCGAACCCTCTTCTTCTCTTTCCCAATGACGAAACACAGACTCTATTTTATCCTTGAATTTTATTTTTTTATTTGTTTGGGGTCTCTAATTGACTGGGTTTGGGAGCCCACCCCCATCATTGTCCTCAAACCCATCGTCTTCTTCCCTCCCTCTCTTTTTCCTCCCCTCTTCGTTTCATCTATGTGTTTTTTAATTGTTTGTTGTGTGTGTTTGTGTTTTGTTTTTTTATTCGATTCCTCAACACCTCTGTCTTTCTCATAACCAACAACAATAATACCTCTCTTCAATTCAAAATCACAGAAAACAAATCCCTTTAATCCATTTTTAATACACCACAATCCACAAAATCAAATTTGAAATTTGAAATCATTACCTACCTCAAATCGCCACCACCGTCACAACAACGACATCAACGCCAACCACAACTCCTCTTTATTGATAAACACATGGATAAGAGAATAGAGGAACATCGAACCAGAGAGACACGAGAGAGAAAGAAAGACTGTGGAAATGAAGAACAATGCGAGAGAAGAGAAACAATGAAGAAAAAAAATGAATAACCCCATTTTTATTTTGTTTTTAATTAAAGGGGTATGCCAAATGACCATTTTACCCCCTTTGTATTCATCCATTACTATATAATTCAAATACCGTTTTTAGGCATTTGCACTACAAAAACGAAGGTGATTAGCGACAGACAAATCTGTCGCTAATCACCTTCTTTTTGTCGCTAATTTTATTTGCGACAAATTGACGACAACAAACGTTTGTTGCAAAACCTCTTGTCGCAAATCATGATTAGCGAAAAACTTGCCATTTGTCGCTAATTAGCAACAGTCGATTTGTCGCCAATCGGTCGCTAACCAAGATGGTGACCATGTGTCACATCCAGAGGTCAGTGACTAATTAGCGATAGCTAAGTCTGTCACTAATCTCATTTTTGGCTTTTTTTTAAAGAATTAAAAGTTCCAATAAAACAATAAAAAATAGTAAAAGATGAATGTAAAAAATAATAAAAACGTAAAAGTAAAAGTAAAATAGTAAAAGTTCCAGTAAAACAACAGAAATATCACTCAGTCGGTGGCGGTGGATTCATGAACATGTTGATGAATTCATCATGATCATCCATAAATTGCATATCCTCTCGTGGCACTACTCTCTAAGGATCGGCCCAATACTCGCCCAGACGATCGTCCTGATGATCTGACGAATGAGGACTCACTCTCCATGATACCGACATCGAGTTTTCGCACACCAAGTGTCATGTGTCGACGACGTGAACATCGTCATGAAGTTTGTCCTAATGACGATAAGAAGGGTCCGTAGATGGTTATAGCAGCTCAGTCGATGGGGGCCATAACGCTCGTACACAAATGCATCCATACATATATATGCCTCCCGCAACTCCTGATTTTCTTACCGCCGCTCACTAATCACATGTAGAAAAAACTCGTTCACTCTCTAAATGCCCATATCCACCAGGTCATAAGGTCGATTAGCCGATCCGCGAGATGAATTCAACCTTGATGTGTCACTGCGACCCTAATCCGTATACCCGACCCTTCACCGGCTTCACAACCTAAAGATAAACCATATTTTCATTGATCAGAATCTCTTGAGTCCGAGACAACTCCTCCATCCTCCGAGTGATATCGGCCTGCATCAAAATAATTATACAAGTTATATATATCATGAACTTTATTTTACTATCTTCTTAAATATATGTATATATAGTTATATATCAAATCGTAAAGATGCTACTCACAGCAACCCTCTCATATCTCTGTTCGACAAAAGTAAGGTCGTCGTGGGAGTGAGTATGGAGGTGTCGGTGTAGCTCCAGGTATGTGGGAGGGGCAGTCCAAAGTCCTCGTTTGTACACAAGTCAAAATAAATTCTAATTTTTCACTGATGAAAGTTAAAAACATAAAAACCATACAAATTAATTTTGAATATATATAAGTAAACTTATAACTTACCAGATCTTGCTTGTGTTTTTTTGCTGATATCGACCTATAATTGTGCAATAATATACTAGTCCTTGGAACTCCCTTCAAAATTTTTCTATTTGCACTCATTTTTGTTGACTTTTGCACGAATTCATCACTCCCACGCATCGTCATATAGTGCTGGAACACCTCGTCCGTCATATAGGCAAGAGCATGCGTCTTTTAGATGATCTTGTAAATATTATCAGTGTAGCACTTTCCTACCTTCCACAGTTAGGCATAGTAGATATTCCCAGATAAATGTTCTTCCAAAGTAAACCACACCTACCAAGTTCATACATATAAAATGAGGGTGTCAACATCATTGAAAAAAAATGTAAGAATTAAGTTTTTTGCCAAACTTCTTATTTGATGATAAGTTATAAGTACCTTCCACCTATAGAAGTATATGATCCTCCGCTCCGAGGGAACCAAGTCTCCTTTCCACCCGTCCTTTCAATACCCCATATTCAATGAGTTTATGAGCTTCCGAGAAGCCACAGAAGAGGGATCAAGCCTATTATTTTGCATTAAACCAAGTTTGCAATATCAATTAAGTAATTAATAGTTTTAAATTAATAATAAAAGTACAAGTTAATTTGTTAAATTCATTATTGAGAAATGTACAAGCCATGCTCGTCTAAGGAGAGATGAATAAAGGGATCATCGTTTGATGCAAGGGAATTGGGGCCTAGACGCACCCACTTTGGGATTTCATCAGTCTCATCAGGTGGCAACTCGACAAGGATAGGAGGGACATTCGAAGTCCCATCATCATGATATCCCCTCGTAGGTGGAGTAGCCTAGCTTAATGAAGATGGACTGGTAGGGGTGGATGGAATCCATCATGCGACGATGGAGGAGTGTATCGTGATGATAAAGGCCCAATAGGTGGGGAAATGAGCTTATGGTGATGCATAGTAGTATGGTGAGGATGATGATGGCCCGGTAGGAAATGGGAAGATATGAGCCTATGGTGACGAAGTATAGTGGGGTGATGATGATGATGGTCCAGTATGAGATGGGTGGAGATTAGCATGTGGTGATGAAGTAGTGGGATGATGATGATGATGGTTCGGTATGATGGTAGAGATGACCATGCGATGATGTAGTGGTGTAGTGAGGAAGCGAAGGCGATCGAGTAGTGTGGTGTAATGGTGAGGGTCTCCAAGTATGAACAAGACATAGAAACGTTGATGTCTAATGTAATGGTCAGATAGTGTGGTGAGGACACAACTGAGTCGGGGGTGATATAGTGGTATAATGCGATGGTGGTGAAGGTCTATGTTCAGATAGATGAAGTCGGCCCTGGGGCACATGTGCGGATGAGTTTAGCGACGTCGTGTTGTCAGGCCCAACTCGCTTACCGTCTTACTCCATACGTGGAATCCTACCAGGAGACATGTTGGAAACTATATATAACAATCAAATAATACAAATTTAGTAAGTTTATTATCACCATACTTCACAAAGTACAAGTTTATGAAATCGTTGAATCCAAACATACATTCTAAACTAACAAGGTTGATGTTTTTAGAAAAACTCACTCTAACTAGTCTAAGTCATCTTCGCTACCACTATCTGACAATGATGTCAATTCATCATCTTCATTGCCACAATCTTCCTCGTTATCGTCAGCATTCATCTTAAACTCATCATTCTTTGAGATGGCTCCACCGTTTGGATCGATAGCCCCGCTTGTAATGTGTTAATGTGAACTTCAACTATGTTGGCATTATTATTTTGATCTATTTTAAAGGCATCATTAGTGGTTTCACTCTTACTTACAGCTTGCCTACAGCTAACCAATCGACTCGACCTCTTCTCAATATTAAAGGATAAGGAAGATAGTACACTTGACATGCTTGCATCGCCAAATTAAATGGCTCATTTTTTATGAATCGACGTTTTTTATGAACTTCAACCAAGTTCAGCTTAGCATGAACTTGTGTACCAGCGTCGAGGGTAAGATCGAACCAGTCGTACTTGAACAATATTGTCCAAAGTGACCCATCATCATATTCGATTTTGAATCACTTCTTTAAGTTGCCCGTAATAATCGCACCCCTCGGCTTTGACGCATACACCATTACTTTGCAATGCCTTATTTCCCCCATACGACATAGTATAAAATTTATATCCATTCATAAAGTAAGCAGGGTAAATGACGCACAAACGAAAAGACCCACGAGATATTTGACGAAGCATGTCACCTACTTTATTTTCCCGAGCCTACCAAATTGAAAAGAGATAAAAATATACGACATAAGAAACAAAAGAAGAGATTTAACATTACTGATCAATTAAAAGGTTTATTGTCTTTACGTACATATTGCATGAACCAACTCACAAACTGTTGTTCAAGCCTAGACTCAATATCTTGATCAATAATAGTAGGCTCTTGATGTCGTATAAGGGATAAGATGATGTTATGTACAAATTAAGAACAAAAGCTCAATGTGGAAATCAAAACATATACATTTTGTTTTCAATATCGTCATATAAAAAACAATAGCACGAGTATTACCTAATGTATGGTGATATTTTCGAACAATTTAGTAAAACATATTAATGAGTTGTAATATACTCATCTTGGGTGATTAGACCCGATTATTGGGCTGGTACCCGCCCAGCCCGGCCCGAGCCCGGTCAACATGGGTCGGGCTTGAGCCTTAAAAACCTCAATAGGCCCGGCCCAAACCCGTGAACGCCAGCCATTTTGTGGGCCGAGCTTAGGTTTGCACTTATCAACCCAAGACCGGCCCGGCTCGCCCGTATAGACTTGTGTCCAAAATGTAGAAATATGTGTATATATATCTTTAAAAAGTGAGGAAGTAAGGTTTCATCCCAAGTTGCTCAAATGCTACACTAGAGTCTTAACCAATGTGCTAATCTTTTGTTCTTTTCATCTAATTACATATGTATATATTTATTATAATATTTCTTGGTTCACTAATCAATTTTAAAAAAAATTATTGTTAATACTTTTTTTAAAAGGCCCATTTAGGCCCGACCCATGGCGGGCTTGGGCCCAAGCCCGCAATACTCAAAAGAGGGCTTGGACAGGCCTGGACATGGCTTTCAAAAAAAAAGCCCACCTGGGCCCGACTAGAGCCAACCCAAGCCCACCTGGGCCCGGCCCGAGCCCACCCAAGCACGCCTGATGATAAGGTCTATGGGTGATGTATTATTTTTTAGATCTACCGAACGGTCCTCCAAGATGCGTTAAAACCGAGAACACACCTTCATAACCATAAGATGGACCACCTCCACCATCATCATTGCGTTGGACTCATTGATGTGAAGTGTTTATATGATTCTCGAAGTGAAAGGAATAGAAGGAAGTTGTTTCCTCAATTAGATAGGCATTGCTAATGGATCATCTCGCCTTCGCCTTATTCCTAACATTATTCTTCAAATTCTTAAGATACATAAAATGAACGAAACAACACACAATCATTTTTTTAGCGGAACTACGTAATTAACTAAATATTGGATGGACTTTTTTGTAAAGCTAGGGTTACCTCCCAAACAGATACATCCAGCGAAATTGTACGGGACTTGCGAGATGTGCCTTACGCTAATTATATGGGAAGGTGCTCCATTGAGTCAAAAAAATTTGGTGGAAAGATTTGCTCCAACTTGCACAAAATCTTTGGGGCATTCACGTGCAACACCTCAATTTGCAACAAATTAATGTTCTTCACGGTAAAGTCTCGAAAGAATAGGCTCAACTCGCTCATTGCCACCCTCACACGTTCATTTAGCAGTTCGCGAAAGGCAATGAGAATCAACCTCTGCATGAAAACATTACAATCATGGCTTTTCATTTCAACCATCCTCAATTTGTTGAATTCCACACATCGGCCAATATGTTGGGACATGTGCCCTAGGTTAAACATTGTTTCTATTATTATTTTGGTTAATGAGATAGAGGATTTATTTGTTTTTTATTATAATTGGTTTGCATGTTTAAGTTATAATAAGATCCATGGATGTTTACTGAAATATCGTAAATGTCCCTGGTCGGTCATTATATTGGGAACTATAATGAATTAAGACTAGTGTGAGTCTTGATTGATGGTCATGTGATGATCATGTATATAGGGATACAAATCAAGATCATGAATAATTGTTAGGGAATAATGTACTAGACCCACCTGCTATGAGAACACCACATGGATTAAGTCATTGGTGTTACTCGGGATAGGTATATCATTTAATCCTTTGACCTAAGATTACCATAGACTTCGACATTAGGAGCATAGTGGTTTGACATAATCAAACGTTATCTTTAACCAGACAATTATAAAAGTTATGATTGGCTATTATGTGAATAATGGGTGAAGGCGTGTAATCAAGATAGAATTTTTCACTCTCAATATGATAGACTGATAAATGGCCAAGTATAAGTGAATTGATAAGATCAATGTTACTTGGATGTTTTTAGTCTACCTTGAAATCGAGAATAATACGATCGAACATTAAGGATGACACACTTTGTGCCTTATGTTTAATCAAAGGATATCATGGACAAATTGATTTGATATACACTATTGATTATGTTGTATCGATTTTGATCTTCGTGCAACTTGGGAAGTCATAATGTCTTGCTAGATACCGTTTATGACTTGTGTACCAAAAGGGATTTTGGTTCACTACCAACATTGCATGAACCTATTAGGTCGCAAACAAAGAACAGATTTGCCTGATTTCAAGTAGTCTAGATTAATGAATTTAATGGGATAAAATTCATATCAAAGAAACTCTTATGCTTTACTATATTATTGTTTATTTAAGCAGGGGCATATATGTCATTCACTTGAGAACTCTAAATACAATAGTTATATAAATAGGTGTTTAAGTGAAAGCATAAAATACGTATAAAAGAGGTTGAAACCCCCAAAAATGAATTAGTTTTTTGTTTTTGGCTTTTTGTGAGTTTTTTGGACTTTATGGAGAAAAGCAAAACATTTTCTTGGTCTCTCGGAGTTAAGACTCCAACTTGTGGTCACCATTCGTGTGTAGATTGCTAATATAGGGTGTTCATGTGAACGTCTTGAAGATCGATCAACATAAATCAGGAAACCAGCGTTCAAGGTATGGCTTCAATTATGATAAACACATTAATGTGTTTCGTTTGATCCTGTTGGGGTTTTGAAAATAAAATTTAAAATTATGCTGCGTTTTCGAACTCCAAAACCTAGCACAATATTCGAAGCATATCCATTAGAAAAGCACAATTATTGTATCCACTCACAAAAATCTTCCTTCTTTTGTCCAACGTGTAACGCACTCTAGGATATGATTTCGAAACGGGGTCATATTCAAGATATGGTGGTTGCAAATTTCTCTTACATCTAATCTTGACTTTGAATTATCCTTACTCTTCCCAGGGACACTTATAATAGTATTGAAAATGTTGTCAAACACATTTTCTCAATGTGCATGACATCCAAGTCTTGCCTAAAGAGATTCGTTTTCCAAGTCCCAAAATATGCTTCTTTTTCTCCACCTTAAATTATTTTTTTTTACAAATTTCCTTATTCACCTCGCTCGACCCAACGTCTATTACTTTCATCAAACCCAACATTTCAATTTCGTGTAATATTTGTTCCCCTGAATTGATAGACGGCGGGCCTTTCCGACATATTCCTCCTCGTCAAAACATGTTCTTATCCTTCCTTAATCTGTCGCCAAGTAACAAAAATCGACGGTAACAATCAAACCAAGAAGCTTTTCCACCATGCATCAATTGAAATGCATCGATATCATTCACAAAATACAAACATGCCTTCTTGTCGTGTGTGCTATAGCATCCCCTAACCTGATTAGGGCGATACCTAGCCTGAAACCTTAATTAAGCCCAGATTAACCTTACCAGACTTAACTAGAGCCAGTAGTCTTACCACCTTCACCTGATAAGCATTACTGTATATCAAATATCGAAATAAAACAATTAATAAATGTAATGGAAACTAAAACCTTTTTCGATAATCCAAACCACAATATACAGCAGTAAAAAAATTTGAATAAACCTCAGTTATATAAATCACCCATCCCTTGTGATATTATAAAACTATAATTCAATATAGATATATAAGACCAGAGAGAATCATCACATCGAAAAGAAGATAAAGACTCCTATATCTTCTCGATCCCGTAGTCGTAGCGCTTGTCGGTGTTGTCCTGTAATGTTAATTAGGGTGAGCGCTCCAACTTGCTCAGTAAGTAGGGATTCACATAACCATCAACATTCCATATAATAGTCAAGAATATCATGCAATAATAACATGCACCAATGATATCTAACAAGAATATGAAAAACATACAAATCAATATATATAACGGATGCAAAGCAAATGTTTTGGACTATTACACTGTGATCCCCATTTTATTTATAACGATTACCCACAAGCGCTATTAATGCGATTGCTAGACCAACACATTGCGCACATGTGCTCTCTAGCCCATCCATTAATGCCAAATGGTTTTATCCCAAACCCCCTAGTATGTATGTAATCCACACAACCTATCAAATTGAGCAAGAGTTATATGTAGACCAGGAAGGGAACCCATATCCTATAAACCTATTCTCAAAATCATGAGTTATAGCATGGTCACATTACACACAGTTTTCCGTTTAATGAAAACCATTACTATGTACATAATCCCTCATTCCATTCCAACAACTACATGAGTTATATATACTAAATAACCGGACAATATTGATAAATAAGTAAATCCTTACTTACATCGGGTTTAGTCTTCGTCTAAACTTCCTAGCTTTTCGGTCATCACATACTTTCTTGGTGTTCCTCAACTTATCACCAATCATTTGGGATCAATATAGATAAATTACCCTAGGTTTAGAACCCTTAAGTCATTCCTCAAGTCGTTAGGAAAATCTTTGAAAAACATAGCAAACTTGTTGTCTCCAGTGGTGGGAGCGCACTTCCTCATTTTATGGGGCGCGCTCCAACAGCTGGGTTCATCTTCACCGATGAAGGGAGCGCGCTCCTCTGTGAGGTGGAGCACGCTCCACCCAGTGTTGTCTCGACAGAACATAGGACAGCAGCCATTGTTTCACTCCAAAAACCTCAAACAATGTCTCAACAACCTTAAATCTACTCCCAAAACATCCATGAGGACCTCTAATGAGGTAACAAAGTGTAATTAATCAACAAACAGCATGATTCCCTATCAAATTGAACGTCAACAAACACAAGAACAAATCATACCAAAACGTTAATCTCGTGTTGTTGATTCCATTAAGCTCCTAAATTCACATTAATTCAGCTCCCTGGATCATCCCCTTCTGATCAAATCAAACTCGAACCTCCTCTCTTAAATTCTCTCGATCCTTCTGTCAAGATAATGATGGATTTTTATTTTTATATATAGATTTTTCTCGAGATACTTGTCATGCTATCTCGAGACCGATCACGTGGTTGATGCGTTAAAGTGACACTCCTTATAGTGACACGAAATTTGACACATCAAGCACTTACGCTTCGTTCGAGATGATCAAACAATCCATATAATTCCATTATTCTTTTATTTTTCAATATATATTTATATATCTAAAAACATATACATATATATCTCATGTATTATTCACCAATAAACTCACCAATCGTGCCTATAAGTGTCCTTGAGCGTGCACATTCATGTCACGATCCCTTCGTCACACTTGGTATCCCAGTAAATCATTGTTTATTGTCTATTTTCCATTTTATAGGCTTGTGTATAATTTTCTTATTATACAACAACATATATATAAATTGATTTAATAATTCAAACAAACACCATCCATCATGCAAACGCACGTACACGCTAATCGAGGTACGCCAAACTTAACCACGAGCCTAACTCAGGTTAATTAAGATTTGGGTTAGTACTAATCACCAGCTTAAAGTAATTGGTCATTATAGTCTCTCCAATTCAAAGCAATTTCATCCTCAAAATTAAAGTAAATTTAAAATTACATATAGTTTCGAAGAGAAATGAATATTGTTTTCTTCCCATAAGATTTATGCTCCCAGGTTAGTTCTTCATCTTTTTGAAATCACCATTTCACTTTAACCAAAGGAACCTCTTTGGTTCTCAGCTTTTAAATCTTATGATCAACTAACCCAATCGATTGTTCATCATAAGATAAGTATTCCCAAAGATCAAATTCATTTCAAATCAATCATTAGGGTGATCTGAATCTTCGTTTTACACAGCCTTAACACATGGAAAACATTAAGAACTCCGGCTAGTTGAGGAAGCAACTTTAAACTGTAAGTACCAGAATCAATCATTTCTTGTATTTGAACAACTTAATATACCTTGAAGCTAGCTTACCTCGCAATCCAAACCAATACAACTATTTTCATAGGTGAGATTTTCAACAGAACATATTTGTCTTTTGAAAACTCCAACAACCTATGATATTTATTGGCATATCTCTTCTATTTTAGCTGTGTTGTAGTCAAACGCTGGTGAATCTACTACATTCCCTTTGTGTAGTTCTGAATCAATTCCGGCTCCAACAAACTTGCATCTCAACCCTTGTCCAAACGCTTTGGTGAATGACATGGTTGGTCATATAAAGCTTCAAAGGAGCATTCCAATGTTAGCTTGACAGCTGTTACTATGAAAGAACTCACACATAGAAATGTATCTCTTCCAGTTACCACCCAAATTTCAAGACACAAGCTTGAAGTATATCCTCTCAACACCAAAAATCAACTACTCCTGCTACCCATCGGTTTGCCAGTAATATACCATACTAAAGTTAAGAATAGTTCCCCAACTGTCACAACAATTCACTCCACTGTCTGGACGTGAATCTCATATCTCTATCCGTAATAGTCGACACTTGAGCACCCTGAAATCTAACACCTCATGTATGTATACTTTACATAATGAGTCAAGAGGATTTCGCATAGAAACTGGCAAGAAATGCGCAGACTCCGTCAACCTGTTAATTACAATCTATAACGTTTTGTGCTTACACTAACTCAAAACTAGACTGGAAATAAAATCCACCAATCTTTTTTCCATTTCCATTCTGGAATAGGCAGCGAATGCCAAAAACCCTCCATGTTGTCTTTGCTCAGCCCAACTTACTAACATATCTCATATATCTTTACAAACTTGACAACATCAGTCTTCATTCCAGGTCAACAATAAATAAAGGTGCCTCATTTCATGATATTTCTTATTGTTATCTAGATAAATATAATAACAAGATCTATGAGATTTTCGCAGCACTTCCTACCTCACTAATCCTGAACTGTAACGCACCATTATCAGAACCTGACCAATCAAAATAATATACACTAAGCGTAAATCCTTAACACTCTATATATTCCTAATTAGCTTTCTGACAACCAATCACCACTGAATTATCTCTAATTCAGTTTAAATCTGAACACCGAATATCAAATTAGTAGCTCTAAAATTAGTTATCTCTCAATTGATGATGTGTTAGCTAAACTTACACAAATCATCATCACCGTCACTACCTCATAAAGTTTAAATTGAGAAGCTCTAGCAATAGCTACATTTTCTCCATACACCTGAGTTGCAATTGCATACTGGCAGTCTGATAATACCTTTCTGTGTAGTTCTAAATTACTCAGGCTCAAACTAATTTGCATCATTACTTCTTGTCCTACCAATTAATGACAAAGTAAAGCATACAAATTTTTAAGGTAAATACCTTAACCTCATATATAGCATGTTAAAATCAACACCAGAGAACTTACACGGTAAATATTTCTTCTAGTAACTAATATCTTCCAAGTCACCAGCTCGAAAATTTACATTCTCTGGAAACTAAGGTCAATCGTAGATATATTTTGTTAAGATTGAGAGAGTCCCTCCCATCTATTATACATCTCTTACCCCCTAAGAAGTAAACTTCAGGTTCCTTACCGAAATAATAATCCTGGTTTTCTATAACTCTCAATTCTTCTATACACATATATTCCTTTTACTTTTCCACGAGAATTTAAATCACAATATTGGCAAGAAATTTTCAAACTCTGTCAGTTTTACAATTATAACCTCAATAACCTTCAGTTGTCACAAAAATTTAGGTTAATCCATCAAGAATTTATGAGCATGAATTGGCATTCATATAAAGCAAGAATAATATAATCCTCTAGGTTAATATTATTTAGCTTCCTCTTGCTTCGCTTTTGTTTCAAGTTCTAAGAACTTTCCTTAGATACTCAATATTTTGATTTGAGATTATCTTTATCAAACATCAATAATTAACAGTCACCCTTGACCTACTTGATAATCTCAATCAATTTTTTCAATAATTCATCACTCAATTGATCATTATTAGCTCAGCTCCAATCTAAGCTCCAAAGAACAGACTTATAGTTAATGATCCAGACAACTCAGCTAATGATGTGCCTGTGCAGGACTTCCATTGTTCACCAGTAAACATCTGACTTAAGAGATATTATTGTACAACATTTATTTTAACTATAGCCTCTGTCTTTTTCTTTATTCAATACATTGTACATACAATCACGTTGATGAGTGATGGTTCAGAGTGAGTTCCTAATACTTATGAAGTTTTAAGGCAATTATCTTACCTTCTATTTCTATTACTCAGACATTTTCCACTTTTCAAACTTTTATAGTTTGAAATTCATTATTTGGACCTTACACCAACTCATTAGTGTTATATTTCTAGGTTATCTTTTAATGATTCTTCTAAGACTCTCATAATCTCAAAGAATGATTAAAAGACCTTCAATAACCTTTCTTCTTTTATTTATAAGTGATGCCTTTCTGTATTTAGTACAACTACCAAATTGGCTATCTCGAGATTAGCAATCTCCAATAGTTCTCCTCACACATCTAGAACAGTATATGTAGAAGTAATAGCTACAATTTTGCTTTCTTGTGTCATCACACATTCTTACCTAAATCGGAGGTCTTAGGATATACCTCTAGCTTCTTTCACAATTTAGGTATCGTCAAGCAAACATTGTAGTCAAACTATACTTCCACTTTCTTCCAAAGCATCCTTGTATTTGCTTTCAAGTTATAACAATTTCATAATTGAGTTAACTGAATAAATTACACAATGATATTACAGATCCCTGAATTAATCGTTTGTAATAGTCAATTATTTCAAGTTTACTTTCCTCTTTTTTCCTTTGTGTTGAATATATGACAACATCATATTGTCTCAAACACAGTCAAATCCCCCAATTTACTGGTAATATTTAACACTCACACCACTAATTAACCTTTGAAACTTAGAACTAGCATGTTGCAAAATTTGGTCCGAACCAATTTACCGTCACAATTTACAATTTCGTTCGGTAATTGCTCTTGCATTCTCTAAGTCTTCAAAGATTCCATATTATTATTGATAACACAATAACAACTTCAGTATAATAGAGTTTTCCATACTTGACACCCTTAATTTATGAACATAGCATGAGTTCTAGTAAGTTCTAGTGGTTTCCACCATCCACTTAAAAATGATCCAGCTATCCCTAAACTCATTTTATAAATATATCCTTAACTCTAATCATTTTCACTATGAGAATCAGATCTCAACTAACTCGTAAGAACAACTAATTTCACTTTATTTTCAGAATGAGTTGTCAATTCTGACCAATGAATACTCATTCCCACTACTACATAATATTTTTTGGATTCCTCAAATCCTCAGATTCTTCGACCACTCATTATCCCCAATTTAGACTATACTAGTCTCACATATCAGACTAGGATATCTTACCAACCTACTGCTATATTCTTGATTAAACTGTCTTTTATTATCTGACAAACCACTTGTTATGCCAATATGGATTCATACCATAACTGGAGTTTCTCTACTTCATAACAACTTATGAAGTATAAATGCATTAGTGGTTTCTTATCCTCTCTTAGATTTTTATCATTAACCACTAATTTTTTGCTGAATAACTTATATTACTTACTCAACTAGTCTCAATACTAGTATTAAATCATCTCTCAAAGTGGTCCACAACCTTTGAGTTTCATCCCAAAGTTATTCAGTAATCTATTGTTTCGTTATTTCTATTCTCCTAATACATGTCTCAAGGTCTTGATTCAATAGATACTTCTCTACTAACTATTATTTGTCTAATAATATCAATAAGAACAAAGACCATTGAAGATGTTACTTGGAGAAGAATTTTATTTCATCTTTATAACTTTTCTTATGTCTTTCCTTTTTGTCTCCCCGAGGTTAAGACTCTCCTGAGCTCTTACTTCCGACACCTACTCATATCATGAGAAATAGATGGACTTCAACCATCTTATTATAGTTCAAAAAAGACATAATTCTTATATCTACCACGTAGATATAGTATACACAATAAATAACATATCTCAGTCTTTTATCTTTTGGTTACCCCCAAAATCACAATAAAAACCGTTTATCAAACCCTAAGCTTATTCATAACTTGAGACAACTCTTAGAGTCAATAAATTTAGGTTCTGTTATCAAATATTATGATACATCTTAAACTTTAACGTAGGCTATCATTCACTTCGAACACTATTCAAAAGTGAAATTAGGGTCAGAGCCTTGTCCATGTTACCAAATTGTGTCACTATTACCATTTTATCCCAAAAGTGATTAACCTTTGACTCTGACACCAAACTATATCAGCGTTATCCAATGTAACAAATCCCTTAAAACCTTATCTCTAAACCAAAGCTATAAACTGCGCTTCGACCTAGGCTTTAACCTCGAGCATGTGCTCTAATACCAAGTTGTAGCATCCCCTAACCTGATTAGGGCGATACCCGACCTAAAACCTAAATTAAGCCCATATTAACCTTACCATACTTAACTAGAGCCAACAGCCCTCACCACCTTTACTTGATAAGCATTACTGTATATCAATTATCAAAATAAAACAATTAATAAATGCAACAAAAATTTAAAACCTTTTTTGAAAATCTAAACCACAATATACAGTATTAAAACAAATCCGAATAAACCTTGGTTATACAAATCACCCATCCCTTGTGGTATTATAAAATGTAATTCAATACAGATATATAAGACCATAGAGAATCATCACATCAAAGAGAATATCAAGACTAATATATCTTCTCCATCCCGTAGTCATAGCGTTCGTCGGTGTTATCCTGTAATATTAATTGGGGCGAGCGCTCCAACTTGCTCAGTAAGTAGGGATTCACCTAATCATCAACATTCCATATAATAGTCAAAAATATCATGCAATAACAACATACACTAATGATATCTAACAAGAATATGGAAAACATATAAATCAACATATATAAAACGGATTCAAAGCAAATGTTTTGGACTATTACACTGTGATCCCCATTTTATTTATTAAAACTAGGGTCGATAACTCATCGGCGCCATTAATGCGATTGCTAGACCAACACATTGCGCACATGTGCTCTCTAGCCCATCAATTAATGTCCAATGGTTCAGTCACAAACCCCCTAGTATGTATGTAATCAACACAACCTATCGAATTAAGCAGAAGTTATATATAGGCCGAGAAGAGAACCCATCTCCTATAAACATATTCTCAAAACCATGAGTTATAGCATGGTCACATTACACACCGTTTTCCATTTAATGAAAACCATCACAGTGTACATAATCCCCCATTCCATTCCAACAACTACATGAGCTATATATACTAAATAGCCAGGCAATATTGATAAATAAGTGAATCCATACTTACATTGGGTTTAGTCTCCATCCAAACTACTTAACTTTCTAGTCATTACATACTTTCTCAGTGTTCCTCAACCTATCACCAATCATTTGGGATCAATATAGATCAATTACCCTATGTTTAGAACCTTTAAGTCATTCCCCAAGTCCTTAGGAGATTCTATGAAAAACACAGCAAACTCATTGTCTTCAGGGGCGAGAGCGCGCTTCCTCATTTGGTGGGACGCTCTCCAGCAGCTGGGTTCATCTTCACCGATGAAGGGAGCGCGCTCCTCTATGTAGTGGAGTGCGCTCCACCCTCTGCTGTCTCAACAAAACACAGGGCGACAGCCATTGTTTAACTCCAAAATCCTCAAACAACATCCCAATAGCCTCAAATCTACTCCCAAAACATCCGAGAGGACCTCTAATGAGGTAACAAAGCGTAATTAATCAACAAACAACATGATTAACTAAAATTCTAGTATCCCTATCAAATTGAACGTCAACAAACACAAGAACAACTAATACCAAAACATTAATCTCATGTTGTTTATTCGATTAAGCTCCTTAATTTACGTTAATTCATCTCCTTGGATCATCCTCTTCGGATCAAATCAAACCCAAGCCTCCTCTCTTAAATTCTCTCGATCCTTCTGTCAAGTTAACGATGGATTTTTATTTTATATATAGATTTTTCTCGAGATACGTGTCGCGCTATCTCGAGTCTGATCATGCGGTTGATGCGTTAAAGTGACATTCCTTATAGTGACACAAAATTTGACACATCAAGCACTTACGCTTCGTTCGAGATGATCAAACAATCCATATAATTCCATTATTCTTTTATTTTCCAATATATATTTATATATCTAAAAACATATAAATATATATATATATATATATATATATATCTCGTGTATTATTCACTAATAAACTCACCGGACGTGCCTACAAGTGTCCTTGAGCGTGCACATTCATGCCACGACCCCCTCGTCACACTTGGTGTCCCGGTAAATCATTATTTATTGTGTATTTTCCATTTTATAAGCTTGTGTATAATTTCCTTATTATACAACAACCTATATATAAATTGATTTAACAATTCAAACAAACACCATCCATCATGTAAACGCACGCACACGCCAATTGAGGTACGCCAAACTTAACCACGAGCCTAACTCGGGTTAATTAGGATTTGGTTTAGTACTAATCACTAGCTTAAGGTAAGAGGTTGTTACATGTGCTCCAACTAAACAACATATTATATGCAAGGAAGTTGCTCATAGTCCACATAAGGTCAGCTCGCATTAGGAAGTTCATTTTCATAGAAATGTCTTAGGTAAACATGTCATGATGCTACAAGTCTTGCAACTCCTTCACTTATGTTGTAAAAAGATGTCAATTTGATTTTTAGGATTGTTTGGTCCAGGAATGATAACCGTTAAAAATATAAACTCTTTCTTCATGCACATTGATGGAGGTAGGTTGTAAGGCTTTAATATGACCGACCAGGATGAGTATTATTTTTTGGATTTTTAAAAAGGCTGAAAACCATTTGTATACAATCCCAAATGAACATTGCAAACTTTGGCACTACGATCGATGTTAACGTTATTGAAATGCGTCCATGCGATAGATTTGAAACAATATTGCATTATAATGTTGTATTGGACATGCTCTCCATGCTACCGCATGTGCCTCATCGTCGAATCGAACCCGAACAAATGCTGCAGTTGAGGTGCTAAAGGGAAATAATATATTTTTCAAGGCCGCAAATTGTAGCTCCTTCCCCGACAACGATGTTGCTCATCATACCTTAATTCACTGCAAAACTTACAAGCTGTCAACTTTGAATCTTCTCCCCAATAAATCATGCATAAAGACACGCAACAATCGATTTGTTCAACTGGTAGGCCTAATCCTTGCATAAATAATTTTATGTTATAAAAGTTATAGACCAAACAGTCATCACTTATTACTTGGCAAATAATAGAAAATCATCGTAGGCCATTTATGATGTGTGATGCTCTAATTTGAGCATTAGAAATCGCACAATTGCTGATAATTTGGTCATGTCTTAGACCCTAGTTCACTGTGTTTGGGTCGGTCTATCCTAGAAGTTAAGTTAGTTAGGTAAACGTTGCAATAAAGATGGAAGCCTGACTCAGCAAGATGTCCGAGTGTATATACAACTCAGAGATAGATTACAATGCAAATTCTAGTGAAGATTACAATATCAAATTCAGAGTCGAAGAAAAAAAAAAATTGAAGTCGAAGCATGAATATAATATGAGTTGGATACTGCAACAGAGCAACTGTCAGTATTAATCTACATCATTGAAGAAGTTTATACTGCAAGGAGAGAAATTAATGATGGATTACTAAACCAAATCCAATAGAAAGGTACATAAAGGATTGAAAAACATTATGGAAATGACGAGTCAAGATTCTTGAAGGAATGGAAGACTTAGTTGTTGAACTTTGAATGATTCCAACAGAATTTACAATTGAAGACCGGGGAGGTTTTCTGGGTTGTATTATATTTAGGATTGAATTCCTAGGTATAGTAGATAGACTTAGTCTATAAATACTTAAGGTCTCTATTGGGTGGATCATTGTTCATTACTTGAGTTTTGTGACAACTAGATATCATTATAGTGGTTCTTCACATCATCAATTTGTTAAATTGATTATTTAGGTTAGGCCAACATAGAGGCAGACATTTAAGTCTTACTGCGAAATCAATTCTTGTTTAGTATTGTTGTGTGCTTGTTAGTTCATTACTGATTCGTTAATCTCCTCAGTTCCTCTGGTTTACAAAACTGTAATAGTGGTATCAAAGCTTAGTCACTTCGTTATTTCTACAAGCATATAAAACTAAGATGTTCAACGCTTCAATGCTATCTTTAATGCTATTGATGATCAAAGCTTCAAACTGATTGCAAATTACACTACTGCAAAGCAAGCATGGGATGTTCCGAAGACAATCTTTGAAGGTATGAATTTTGTCAAAATTTCCAAGTTACATCGCAATTGAGTTTTATGTTTGATCGTCTTGGGATGAAAGAGAATGAAAATATTGCCTCTTTCAATGATTGTTTACGAGACATTGCTAATCAAGCTTTTCAACTTGGAGAAAATTATACTAATGAGCAGTTAGTACCACGTGCTCTTCCTTCATGATTTGATTATAAGATTACTATAATCAAAAAATGTCATGATATTACTCAGATGTCTCTTGATGAATTAATGGGTTCATTGCAAATATATGAGATGAATATGTTTAAAAAGCCCAAATCTTCCAAGAATGTTTATCTTCTTAAGACTATTATTTTTGATGACTCTATGGGAGATGATTTTGCTATGATGGCAAAGAAGTTCTCAAAATTTCTTAAAAAGTATATGAGAGATTCTGCTAGAACTAATTACAAGAAGGACAATGACAACAATAAGCCAACTATTAATGATAAGAAGAAATACACTGAGAATAAACTCAAAGGCATTAAGTTTCATAAGTGTGAAGGAGTTGGACATATTCTGATTGAATGTCATACTTACAAGAAAAAGAAGTCTTTGAATGCTTCTTGGAGTGATAATGACTCAGATGACAGTGATGAAGAGTCTAATGATTCTACTACTACACTTACCGCTATATTGGCAGAGCCAAATACTATTGATGCTTCTTCATCTTGCTATTAGTGTTTATGAACTTGATTCCATAGTTTCTGACATAGAAAAGAGTAAGAAAAAAGCCAAGGATGAATGTGTTGCTATCAAGTTTGAGGATTCTGCAAAGGATCTTCAGGCTTCATATGATTTATTATTCTATAAATGGACATATCTATATGATCATAATTTTGACTTAAAGATCTCTATTAAATTAGAGTTTAAGACTCTTGAAAGAGAACACAGTACTTATATTGCATTGCTAAAAGAGCGTAAGGCCAAAATCTCTACATTGAAGAAAGCACTTTCTAATTCTGAGGCTATTACTGCAAAGTTCATTCTGGTTCTTAGAAATTAAACAGAATGTTGTAAATTAGTCAATCATCGCAAGTTAAGCATGGTCTTGGCTATATTGAAGGATCTATCAAGGCTCATACTCTCTTTATCAAATGTACTATAATCAATGAAAGTCAATTAAATAAAACTTAAGTTGATATAACAAAGGCAAAAAAGATTATGCCATAGAAGGTTGTTGCAAGTGTAAAGAAAAAGGTAATTGTTGTTGCTGATAATAGACCTTCTCCTACATGTCATTATTATGGAATTATTGGTCATATTCGACAATGATGCTATCGGATGTTTAAGAATCGTAGTACACTTCAGAAGAAGAAAACATCTAAGAAGGTTTGGAGAGTTAAATCTCATAAAGCTATGACAACGCATTTGCAACTCTTAGTAACTATGACTGAGTTATGGTATTTGGATAGTTTTTGTTCTAGACACATGGCTGGTAACAAAAGCTTTCTTAAAAGTTATGAATCTTTTAAGGAAGGTGTTATTATATTTGATGATGGAAAGAAAGGCAAGGATGTTAGTAAAGGAACTCTTAATGTTGTGGGATTGCCTAATCTCAAAGGAGTTTTGCATGTTGATGGGTTGAAATATAATCTGATTAGTATAAGTCAGCTGTGGGATCAGGAACTGTTAGTCAACTTCACTAAAGATCATTGTCAGATAATCAATGAAGAAAAATAATGATTCATGTATGAGACCCATACATCTAACAACTGTTTTATGCGACTTCAATGTTCTGTATCGCCTCATAAGCTGCAAGTTATGTGCAACTTCATTTCTCTAACTAATACGGAGCTTTAGCACTTAAGACTTAGTCATCTTAATTTCAAGCAACTTCAAAAATTGCTCTCTCATGATGTTGTTAGAGGTATTCATACACTATTCTCTAATCTTGATTCTATTTGTAAGCCATGTCAAAGGGGTAAACAACGTTTAGTTTCACATGATGGGCTCAATGACATACTAACAAAATATATGTTAGAATTATTGCACATGGACTTTTTTGGTCTAATGCAAGTTGAAAATTTTGGGAGAAGAAATTATGTTTTTGTTATTGTTAATGACTACGTAAGATTTACTTAGGTTCATTTGATGCATGATAAAGCAAAAACATTTGATGAGTTTAAGAAGTTAACTATTCGACTTCTGAATGAGAAAAGTGATGAGGATGTATCCATTGATCGAATTTGCAGTGATCATAAAAGAGAGTTTGAAAATCGACAATTTGTTGATAAGTGTGTTGAGTTTAGGATTATGTATGAATTTGCTGCTCTTAAGACACCACAACAGAATGGTGTTTTTTAAAGGAAAAATCGTACAATTCAAGAGATGACAAGAGTCATGCTAGCTATATAAAATCAAGAAATGCAGAAAATCATCTCTTAAACATCTTCATGTTTTTGGCAGTACCTGCTTCATATTAAATGATATAGATCACTTAGGAAAGTTTGATTCCAAAAGTGATGCTGGAATAATTCTTGGATATTCTCATAATAGCAAAGCTTATAGAATCTATAATAAGCGTACTATGACTTTGATGGAATCTATTAAGGTTATGGTTGATGATTGTGCAAGAACATAAAAATTGTCCTTTTAAGAGAATGATGATGAGCTGCCAACACCAAAAAGCTCAGAACCTATCACTCAGCCTACTGCTAAATTATCTGAGTCATAGATCACTACTACATTTGATGATGAAGATGATAATGATGATGATGATCCAAAATCACTTACTACTGCAAAACCTGGTTCTACATCTAATGCTCCACAGTCAACGATGTTGAAAGATCATCCAATTAGGCAAATTATTGGCTCAATTTATGATCCAGTGCAAACTAGAGATATTCCTCATATTGATTACAAGAACATGATTCGTTTCACATGTTTTACATCTCAGATCGAGCCTAAAAATATTAAGGAGGCTTTAATGGATGAATATTGGGTTAATGCTTTTGTTAAACAAGATGTGTGGGAGCTTGTTCCACGACCTACTAGTGTTAATATCTTTCGTACTAAGTGGATATTTCGTAACAATATAGATGAGAATGGTGTTATTGTTTGCAACAAAGCCAGATTGGTTGTACAAGGATACATACAGGTTAAAGGTGTTGATTTTGATGAAAAGTTTGTTCTAGTTGCATGATTGGAATCTATTCGTCCACTGCTTGCCATTGCTTGTAACAAAGGTTTCAAGTTACAACAAATGGATGTGAAAAGTGCTTTCCTAAATGGGTATTTGCAAGAAAAATTATATGTTGCACAACTTAAAGGATTTGAGGTTCATGATAAACCTAATTGTGTTTATCATTTGAAAAAGGCACTTTATGGACTGAAGTAAGAACTACAAGCATGGTATGAAAGGTTGACTACCTATTTGCTACAGATTGGTAACAACAGAGAGTCAACTGATAAGACTCTATTTCTCAAAAGGTAGAATAAAAAAATTGTAGTTGCGCAGATCTATGTTGATGATATTGTATTTGAGGTTGCATTTGCAAAGCTAGCTTCAGAGTTTGTTGATTTGATGAAGAAAGAATTTGAGATGAGCATGGTTGGAGATCATACATATTTCTTGGGTCTGTAGATTACATAGTCTCGGGACGGTATTTATTCATATCTCTAAATAAATATTCTAAATCTCTTGTTAAGCGTTTCAAACTGAACACTGCTAAGTCTATTCGAACACCTATGAGCTCCAGTGAGAAGATTTATAATGATGACAAAGGTGTTGATGTCAATATATTCTATATTATACAGAGGCATGATTGGTAGTCTTTTATATCTTACTGCAAGCATACTAGATATTGCTTTCAATGTTAGGGTTTGTGCTCGCTATCAGGCATATTCAAAAGATTCTCATTTGGTTGTTGTAAAAAGAATTCTGCGTTATGTGCATGGAACAACTGACTTTAGTATATTATTTATTAAGGGAGGTGACAGTGACTTAATCGGTATAGTGTGTCGATTGGGCTGGAAATATTGATGATCGAAAAAGTACTATAGGTGGATGTTACTACATGGGTTCTAATCTTGTTGTTTGGAATAGCAATAAGCATAAATGCATTTCTCTATCTACTGCTGAAGCTAAATATATTATTGTTGGCGGTTGTTGCACGTAAATAATATGGATGCAGCAAATGCTTAAAGACTATGGTATTCCTTTATCTCAGTTAACAATGTATTGTGATAATAAAAGTGTTATCTCAGTTAACAATGTACTGATATTCGTCATCATTATATCAGGGATCTAGTGGCACGAGGATTATTTTGTATTTAACATGTTCCTACTAAAAGGCAGTTAGCTGATATTTTTACAAAGGCTCTTGACACACAGACTTTGGAGAGGTTATGCCATGACATTGGTGTGTGCTCTCACTAGCAAGGGTAATTACTGCAAACTGGCAGTTATGTGCTTTCACGTAGATATTTTTGGTATTTAACATTACGTTGTGAGCTGCTTTCGTGTTTGACCAATAAACTACCACTTGGAATTACTTCAATATGTGTCGCTCTTATTAAGTCGCATATAAAAACTAGTTATTTAATATTAGTTGAGGGGAGTAAATTTTGAGCCATTAGACTCAACGGTTATATTTTGTAGATTTAAGCAAGATTTTTGTTCTAATTTGGGTTTATCATTGTTGATTTTTTGATAATACCTAATTTTCACAAATTATTCTTCTCAGTTTGAGTTCTCTCTCGCTGTGACCTCTTTTCCTTCTCTTTCATTTTCTCATCTTTCTTTCTTCACATTACTGCAAGAATGGCTCAACAATCTTCTTCAACTTGGCATGGTGAGTCTACTACAACTGTTGATCTTCCGGCGATCGAGACAATGTGCATTTAGTATCATGCTCCTACAAATAAACTCTACATCGGTATGCCACCAGATCCTAAAATTGCTATGGAGAGTACACGGATGAAATCAGGGGCTGTTTGATAACGACAACTAATCGGGCATACTGGTTCTTCCAAGAAAGCCATAACCACTAAGGGCAAGAAAAAGGTTAGTGAAGATGAGAAGATTTCCTCTGACATTTTAGAGAGGATTCTTGATGAGGCTGAGGCCATCAGCAAGGCCTCTGACTAGACGAAGATCGTGTTCCTATCTGAGAACTTTGTTGTGCTTGCTCCTTCTGCTTTAATTCATTTCACATCATTGAAGTGCACAGAGAAATTGAAAAAAACGGTGAAGATGAAGTATTGGTTTGATTAATCGATCAATGTGTCGCATTTTCATGAAACTGAACTTGAGAGATTGTTGGTTTAGAGTGGCATCTATAGGTTGTTGTGTGACGGCTCCAATTCCCCGAAATTGGGCCTTGTCTGGCCTAAGTCCACGTGGACCCCCGAGCCAGCCTCGCAGCGTCAACGCATGCCTAGTCAGCCTTTTGTTCCATCCACATAAGTAAATTTATAATCTTAAGTTGAGTTATTAGTATTTTTCAAGTTTTACAAGTTAGCGGAAGCAATTAATACATTAAATAACTCAACAATAATATAAAAGAGTCGGATAGCCTAAATGTGGAACCCTATAAACATATGTAATCATGTATATCTGGTGTCAAGTGTAATAAACAAGCAAAATGATATACAAGTCATATATGTCTCTCAAACCCCAAAAAGTATCCTAAGTGTGATAACACAACACATATATGTAATACAAATAGTTAAAAACCCACAAAACTGAGTAAATGAGGGCTGCTCTAATGTCCTCAGAGTAGATCGCCTAGT
This sequence comes from Stephania cephalantha, assembly GCA_039657325.1. Taxonomy (NCBI): domain Eukaryota; kingdom Viridiplantae; phylum Streptophyta; class Magnoliopsida; order Ranunculales; family Menispermaceae; genus Stephania; species Stephania cephalantha. The sequence continues at coordinate 37,234,949 of CM077571.1, forward strand.
AGCGGCGCCTTGCCCTTGCTTGACTACGGATCTGCACTCAGTCAAACATAAGAATGATGAATCCAATAAGTAAAAGCTAGTAGGATCCAAACGGTACTTCAAAATAAATAAAGTAGTCTAAAATTCATGTAGATAGAAAGAAAGCTATAAGGAATGCATGATAATAAGACTGAATAATGAAAGTACAACGAGAAGTGAGTGTCAAAAGAAGCAATAAAGAGGTGCCCAAGTAGTCCAAGACCACCAAGTGCGGGTGCCACAGGGTCAGGGTCATAGAGTCGAGACAACACCAAGTAGACTCGGTCCTAGGACGCAGCAGTGCCTGTTGTACCTAGACCACCGCGAATGATGGATATCAACAGTGCCCCGAATAAAACTCATCTCATCCCGACCAAACAATTTAGTGAATCGAGGTCATGGCTCCAATAGTTAGCCGGTAACCACTCCATCAGAGGCACCTTCTTGACTCACTTGGCCCTCGGACACTCATATCAAAGTAGAAACTCCAAGAAAGGTAAAATAATGCAATAGCAATAAAATATGAAGCTTATTGAGTTACTGTACATTACCTAGCTGATTTTACATACCTTGGATCAATGCTTACACTCGCTCTAGCGGCTTTGACACGCGTCCTAATCGATTTCTCCATGCCTGACTCTAGCTAGCTAGGTACTTGGTGTCCATTTTGATTAGTTATATACGTGTTATAGTCAATAATTTGTATTTACCATCATTGTTGCTAATGTAGTTTAATTGTAGTCTAACTTGCACATTTGTAATTTTACACTTTGGCGTTCTTAGTATTTGGCTATTAGGATTCTTATTGTGTGAGCAATGTAAATTGACATATTGGTGCGAAGCAATCCCATTTTGTGACTTACAAATCAATTCAAGTCAATTTGTGGTATAATGGTTCCTTTTATCCATTTTAAGTCCTCATTAAGCACTTAACTCAGCTAAAAGTGTCCGGACTTATTTAATATTATTCAACACACTTTATTAATTGTTTTAGATTGTTATTGAATCATTTAGGGTCATTAGAAATCATTTCAAGTTGGTTTAAAACATTAGTTTACAAAAAAATCATTTAGGGACTTCAAAATGATTACTTGAAAATTAGTTTTCCTACAACTTGAAAAATGACTTAAAAATAAATAGAGTTTCTTAAAATTCTCGAGGTTGGTTCCATGAAGCTCAAACACTTGAAACCAAGGTTGTCAAGTAATAAAGTCTTATTTATAAGTCCAAAAACTCAATTTGCAACTCTAAGTGAGATTTGAAGTCCTTATTTGTAAATATGAGATTTTTAGTTGAAATGCGACTTGAAAACTGAGTTAGACACGTCAAAAAATCATAAAAATTGGTGGACACCTTCATAATGATCTATTAACATATTTAGAAAGTTTTGGTCCAATTCTGGTATCGTTTGATGCCTGAAATGTGCTTAAACCATTTCGACTCAAAGTCACAAAAGTGTTATCCCTGCGAAAAACTCTAATTTTCAGCCAATTTTTGACAAGTTAAATGACTTGATTCTTGAAATTTAATGATTCTAGATTTTTTTTCTTTCTCTAAGCTTTCCAACGATATATGGAGCGTCAAAATCTGAGTCAAAACGAATGAGATATGGTCGTTTTATGAAAACTAGTCAAATTGGTCCCGAGGCTACCCAGAACGTGCGCTCTACGTTTTGGTGGAGCGTGCTCCAAGGTCGGGCAGAACTGCAGAAATTCAGTTTTGCACTCCCAAATCACCCAAAAATCATTCATCAATCCCCATTCATACCATATCCCTAAAATTCGATCAAATACTCTTTTGGGCAATTCAAACAACATCAGAACACCATTAAACATCATCAATTGAGTTAATTAATCATGTATTTCTATTAGAACTACTCAAGAACATCAATACCAAAACTTAAATAAAAATTAATTCAATCCTTATGAAAGTGTTGTCTAGAGTTTTAAACATCATTAACAATTAAATACACATCTATTAAAAGACTTATTTCATGCATGACATTGTCAATCAAAATCAAGATCATGAAACCCCATTTGAATCAAGAAAATTGGTTTGTATGCTTACCTAGGGTTGAATTCTTAGTGTAAGCTTTCTTTTCCTAGCTTGAGTGACTCCAATTGTATCGTATCTTTCTCTAAATTCTCAACAATAATGGTGCCATACTCACTTGTTCTCTCTCAAATATTGAAGTTATGAGGTTAGAGATGAGAAATTCATGCTAAGTCTTTATATATCTTGGCCCATATTAACTCATAGTCATTGATCAACCTAGTTTTAAACTCTCTAGGAACATCCAATGTTTAATCTACATCCCATACATGCATCCTTAGATGTCCACTAAGTCATTCTAGGGTTTTCATTTCTTAGATCCTTAGGATCATCTCTAGGTTCATAAGATTAGTCATTTCACTTTAGGCATGTTAATTGTTATTATATTTTATTTGGAGACTTTATGTAAGCTACCTTAATCCCACTAAATCAAATAAGTCTTGTTAACTTAGCCTATAATTTTTTTAACTTACGCATTTTTCTTTACATCATATTAAAACTTAAGTTATTATCTAATCTAGTATTATACCAATGTATCCCATACCTAACGTAGCACGCATTCCTAAGCGAACCTCGCCCGAAAGTCTACTACGATGGAAAAATAGATAAGCAACATTGTTCATTAAATATATGTAAATAATACACAACATCAAACAAATATAAAATACCTCAGTGTCGACTCCTAAAAGTCGACCAAGTACGCCACATCATCATAAGTCCCTGTTAGAGTCCAGTGGTGACACATGGTACGAGTTAGAAACTTAGGGTCATTACATAGTGTCTCATGAAGGCTTCTACAATGACTTCATTGTCAAGGACCTCTACAGCAATCTTCCTGACTTCATTGTTCGTGGTTTCAATATTCCATTCAGTCATGCTTCAATCAATTGTATTCTTGGACTTTCTGGATTGGAGACAATTGTTGCTAAGTTGGGTTTGACACTCAAGCTTGATGATGTTGTCTCTTTGCTGACTTGAGGGTTTATTACTAAGTGGCCCTCTGACAACGCTTTTGGGCTTCTTGCAACCAAGCTTACATGTTTTGGAAGGTCCTAACTACTAATATTGTAGCTACTTCCCATCAGACTCATGTGTTTAAGGAAAGAGTATTAGTGTTATATGTTCTTACTTTGAGGAAGAAGTTCAATGTTGGGAAAGATATATATGACTTTGTCATGCGTTCGGGGAAAAAGAAAAAGAGGCTTTATCTACCGTGTTTTCCTGACTTCTCTATTTAAGAAATACTCGGTCATTGAGCAGAACAATGACAAGCCGGAAAAGGTAGAGGAAGAAGTTAGACTGAATCGTAAAATGAAGTCTTACAATAGGATTGTTGATCATGATTTCTCGTGCTTACCGAAAAAGTCGTCAACTGTATCAATTTTAGAATCTCAATCTGCTGCTATTACGGTTGCTCCAACTCCTACTCCTATCATTTCTACTGCAACTGCTCTTATTCCTACCCCTACTACAAAGCCAATATGAAAGTCTAGACGAATAATGAAACGAAAAATTGCAGAGGTTTCTTAGTCTGAGAAATTTTCTAATGCTGAGGACATGGATCCTATTTAAGTGCAATCTTTAGATGAGGATATTAAAATAGGGAAAAATTATTTTCCTACTCCTGCAGGACAGATTGGGTTGTCACTTGTTTGAACACAAGGTGCGAGTTCAACTGCTCCACTTCCTAATGAAAAAAAGGAAGTTACCTTCCCTGCTGAGTTTCAAGCTGAGGAAATTGGAGTTGATCAAGGTAACTTTACTGGTTTAAACTTTGATCTAAGTTCCGTTACTCCGATTGCTTCTACTAGGACAAGTATCCTTCAGTCCCTTAGAGAAAATTATGGAATTGTTGGTGAAAATATTGTAACACCACATAAGGTTCCTTGTGAGAAAGTTTCTGAACAGGTTAAGTCTCTAGCAACATCAGAGATTTCTCCTGCTGTAGACTTGACTGCTGCAAACCTTGAGGGCATTTTGCTACCTTCGGTTACTACAACTATGGAACATATTATTGAGGCTTCAATGAATGATGCTTTGCAACCAGAGCCAAGTATGTGAGTCCATCCTCCTACTCACCTTGAGCATGTGGATTTGAATGTCAATCAAGCCATTCCTACCACTTCAGACGAGCCAACAACTTCGGTTGATGCTACTGCTACTGCACCAGTGGAGACTACTCCTGCGAGTTCTGAAACTGTTGTTGTTGCGCATGCGACTTCTGAAACTGCTACTGCTGCAACGACACAGATCAAAGTTCTTGAAGTCAATTCTACTCCTACTCGGGAAGAACCTCTACAACAACTATGTTTTTTGGTGGTGATGAGACCATACTCGCCGTTGTTCGATTACTTCTTGGATCGCATTGCATTTCTGACAACCTACAAAGATGATATTGCTACACAATTGCGAGAACTGCAAGAAGAATTGGACATTGCCGACGTCGAGCTTTGACAATTGAGGTGGTTGATTAACACTCAGTTGTAATCTCTTTGACAAGGGGAGATTGTTAGACCCTAGTTTACTGTGTTTGGGTCAGTCTATCCTTGTTGGCAGTATATTGTTAAAACATAAGTTAAGTTAGTTAGGTAAATGCTGCAATGAAGATGGAAGCCTGACTCAGCAAGATGTATGAATGTAGATACAACTCAGAGATAGATTATTATGCAAATTCCAGTGAAGATTACAGTATCAAAGTCAGAGTCGAAGACGAAGAAAAATTGAAGTCGGAGCATGAATAGAATGTGAGTTGGATACTGCAATAGAGCAACTTTCAGTATTAATCTACGAAAGTATAGAAGTTCAATACTACAATGAGATATGTTCAAGATAGATTACAACAACAAACCCGAGAGAAATATGCATAAAGGACTGAAAAACTTTATGGAGACGACGAGTCAAGATTCTTAAAGAAATAGAAGACTTAGTTGTTGAATGTTGGATGATTCCAACAGAATTTACAATTGGATACCGATGAGGTTTTTCGAGTTGTATTATATTTAGGACTATAGTAGTTCTTAAGGTCGCCATTGTGTGGATCATTGTTCGTTACTTGAGTTTTGTGAGAATGATAGATCACTATAGTAGTTCTTCACATCATCAATTTGTTTAATTGATAGTTTAGGCTGAGCCTATGCAGAGGAAACATTCAAGTCTTACTGCGAAAATCAATTCTTGTTTAGTATTGATGTGTGCTTGTTAGTTCATCACTGATTCGTTAATCTCCTCAGTTCCTCTAGTTTCCAAAAATTTAACATCATGGTTTTACACCTCGGCTACACTGGCTCATTTGCGGCTTCGATCATTTCATACAATTTATGCGACTGAGGATTTGGAGGCTTATTAATAGGAGTCCACTTAAAACTCGGACTTGCCAAGTTATGCATCATCTCGTAATATGATATGCAATTATTGACTCCGTGCGCATCTTCATGGTCATCATCTGCCATCGCATTACTAGGTACTTTGTAAATATCACGATGAGTGTAAACATGTTCCTCTTCTCCGTGTTCTATCCAACATTGATATCCCAGCAAGAAACTTCTACATAGTAGATGATATTCCAAGGTTACGGGATCATGGTAAATACTATTACAACACTTGGTATGACTGCAAGGACAACGATCTTACCTTCAATGAAGAATGTTCTGTAGTGCCTCTTAGCGAGTGTTATGAACTCGCTTACGTTGTTCACAAACTCACGTCAAGTGTACCCGTTTTCGATACGGTTATACATCCATTCTCGATTAGTAGTAGACATCTTGATCGATCCTAAATTTTTAACAAATTAATATACACATTCGAATAAATTCTGAATTCCCATCCATGGCAACATTAATCTATATATAGCTAAGTACGATTATACAATTTTATTATTGTATTTCGTCAGGTTGTAATTTTTGTAAGATTTAATTTGGTCGAGTGGTAAATTAATATTGTGTCTAAATACTCGTTCAATACGTAGAGTGTAACAATTTGTGTTGATATTTGTCAATTCATAATTACTACAATTTTAAAAAATTTATTCAAATATAAATTTATAAATTTAGTGAACAATATTTTTGTACCTATTATAATTTTAAAGTAAATAAGAGATTACGTAATCTATAAAATTTGGTTATTTATCCACGTCGACAATATCCCAACAATAATTATTAAGTTCGAGCACATTATTCACTAATTGATTATACATTTAACTAACTAATGTACATATTCACAAACATTCCAATTTCAACAATTTTAATTTAATCGCCTAATTAACATAATATAATGAAGGTCAATCAATAAATAATAATTAAGTTGCATTAATTAATTTATTTTTGCTAGTCATTTTTCACATAAAACATGCAACATATACTATTGTACACAATAAATTAAATAAGCATGACATACAATTGTACAAAATAAATAAATTAACATCATAAATTATAAAAAAAATAACAATAATTATACATTACGCATAATTTCATACAAAAATATATACCTATCAATTTAAGTTAAAAACAGCCAAGATTTAAAAAATATATATATATATATATATATATATAACAAGAATCAATTTTTATGATTAAACCAATCAGTTTTAACAAATCAGATTAATTATTTGAATTTGTATATAAAAATAGCTAACGTTATTTTTTAAAAATTATATAAAAAGAGGAAACAATAATAATTAATAAATTACATAATTTCATGAAAAATATGTATCTATATATCAGCAGTTTAAATTAAAAACGGCCAATAATTCTAAATTTAAAACGCCACACAATTAAAAATTAAATAAAAATACCAATTGATCGACAACCTCAGCGTTTCGGCGTTGACCTTAAATAGCGGTTCGGACAACCCCGGCAAACCCTCGTAACAAAACACAAATTAACCACAAAATCAAAACACCAATTAAAAAAATAGTGAATTAATTTAAAAATTAAAAAAACAATGAGTTAACAAGGAGTTTACTCACGAGGGAGTTCACAAATTAACCTCGACAAAGGTGGCGATAAGGGCTCCGGCGACAAGACATAATGGCGATAAGGGCGAGAGGTAAGTTACTACTAGAAAGGAAGACAAAGATAGGTGGTTGATCGTTGGACGATGAGGGTTTGGCGATAGTGAAGGGTTCATGCAGTGAGGGTTTGGGGGTATGGGAACGGTGAGAGGTGGCTAATCGTTAGACGGTGAGGATTTAAGGATAATGAGGGGTTGATGTAGATGGGTAGGGGACAGTGAACGGCTGTTGCATTGAAATAGGGAAAACGATTGAGTTTGAGGCCCTTATCGAAATTTAGCGACCGACTCGCTAATCTGTCGCTAGATCGGTCACTATCTCGACGTCCCGTATCTCGAGGTTTTTCATTAGAAGGTCGCAAAAAATAGCGACAAACTAGCAACTGACACCTAGGCGGGAGATTTTGGCACCAAGGTTAGCAACTAATTAGCAACAAACGGAGGTTTGTCGCTATCTATTTCTTGATAATTAGTCGTTATTCTCTCGCTAATCATTTTTGGCGAGAGTTCAATTGCTATTCTGTAGCAAATTAACGACCAATTTAGGTTTTTCGCTAATGTCTAACGCTATATCTACATTTTTTCGTAGTGTTTGTATTTTTCCATTGTTTATCTCGTAATTATCTCTTCAATTTTTATCCAAATTAAAACTTGAGAAATACCCCAATTCCGCCAAAAATTAGAGAATTTACAAATATGCTCTGAAACTCTTGGGCAACTTGTCTTGCACGCGAATCGAGGTGTGAAATCCATGTCGGCTCGTTAAATCCAATTAACGTTCAAAATTTGAGTTTTTAACTAAAATACAATTATTTTTTGTAAAATTCGAAACGAAGATTCTGGTCAACATTTTAATTTTTCCGAGACCCATTTCGACACGTATCTCAAGATAAAACCCCGCAAACTTCGAATTTACTTAGTTAACTTGAATTTCACAAAATAATATAATATAATAGTACACAACACTTAGCACACATCACATAAAAATTCAATTACGCGTATATCTCTGTTTCATCGGTCCTCAACTCCCGACTCACAGCCTAAACCATAATTAAGATCCGTTAATCATTGATTAATTAGCCGTAATTATCAATTTAAGGATTTTAAGATTTGACAGGCTCAATCTCAACCCAACTCACTTTATTTTTTTTAGTGCTAACTATAAAAAATAACATGAACTTTCACCATTTTTGCAGTAACAACACGAACTTTCAATTTCGTCAGGAATAGCATGAACTTTCAATATTTTTCCAAATTTAGCACAGAGAGCAATTTGGGACTTTGGCCGCTGACATGGCAACATGAACTAATTTTTTATGGTTCACTTGAACCGGATCAACAAAAAACTCAAATCCCCATCTAATTGATTTTTTTCTAATTAAAAGAACAACAAAATCTAAAAAAGAAAATGACAACACACCGAGAAAAAACAAAAAAATAACAAAATCGAAATCCATATTTTCTTCTCTTATAGACGAAAGTTGATTGAATGAATCGAACTCATACTTTTAGTCTGCGAGAGAAAAAAATAAATGCGAACTTAATTTAGTTTTTGATTTTATTTTTCTCTTTGTTCTTTAGTTTTTTTTTGCAATTCTTTGTGTTGTTATTTTTTAAAATTTTATTTTTTTACTTGCACAAAAATGGAAAAAAATCGACTAGATTGGGGATTATGATTTTTCTTGACCCGGGTGAAGTGAACTATTGAAAAACGAGTTCATGTTGTCTCGTTAGCGCTCAAAAGCCACAAATCATTTTCCGCACTAAAATTGAAAAAATGTTGAAAGTTTGTGTTATTTTTTATGAAATTAAAAGTTAGTGTTATTACCGCAAAAATGATGAGAATTCATGTTATTTTTATAGTAAGCCATTTTATCAATAAATTAAAAAATACTAATGAAACCATATTTTTTATAATTTTACATATAAAAATATTTTTTAGGGCCAAACAGGAAAATTTCAATAATCTATCGAGATATTTGACAAAAAAAAAAGAAAAAATCTATCGAAATTGATATGTACACTAGAGGAGATAACCAAAAGAATGAATGACATCCCTTCGGAATTATTACAAAAGTAGAGTAGACTTTAGTTTAAATGAGCAAAACAAGTGTGGTTTTTTTTATTCGAAAAATAGGGTATATCGCCTTTTGAAAAGGCGCTATTAGTTGGGGGAAATTTTTTCGGCTTACGTGGACACATGAATAGCGCCTTTTCAAAAGGCGCTATTCATGTGTCCGGTCTACGTAGGACAAATAACACGAATAGCGCATTTTCAAAATGCGCTATTCGTGTTATTCATCCACGTGGATGTCCACGTCAACGTCATTGGAGGGTGTTTACACGAATAGCGCCTTTTGAAAATGCGCTATTCGTGTAAATATCCACGTGGACATCCCACGTCGGATGTCGACGTGGGCAAGAATACACAAATAGCGCATTTTTCGAATGCGCTATTTGTGTGTTATTGCCATTTGGACTCGGGGTACACAGATAATGCCTTCTCAAAAGGATGAGTTGCATGCTTACTATGAGTTGCACGGGTTGTCCGCCTCGTGATACGTGCGTAATGTTTGCATGAGGTGCATGGTCTGTAAAAAGGCGCTATTCGTGTAAATATCCACGTGGACATCCCACGTCGGATGTCGACGTGGGCAAGAACACACAAATAGCACATTTTCCGAATGCGCTAATTGTGTGTTCTTGCCACGTGGACTCGGGGTACACAAGATAGCGCCTTCTCAAAAGGATGAGTTGCATGCTTACTATGAGTTGCACGGGTTGTCCGCCTCGCTATACGTGTGTGACGTTTGCATGGGGTGCATGGTCTGTAGTGGATATGCATGGGTTGTACCCTCGAGATACGTGCATGACGTTTGCATGGATTGTCCACCTTGAGAAACGTGTATGTCGTTTGCATTAATTATCCACATCGAGTTACATGCATGACGTTTGGATGGTTTGCATGGACTGCAGCAGGTTGCTTGGGTTGTCTACCTTGAAATATGTGTTTCACATTCGCATGGTTTGCATGGATTGCACGAGGTTGCATGAGTTGTCCACACGTCGAGATATGTTTGTGACGTTTGAATGATTTGCACGAAGATGCATGGCTCGCCCACCTCGACATATGTGCGTGGCGTTTCCATGTGTTGTTAACCAGGAGATACGTGTGTGACGTTTGCATTGGCTTTACCACCTCGAGACACGTGCGTGACGTTTGCATGAGTTGCACGAGGTTGCATGGGTCACCCACATCGACAGACGTGCCTGGCATTTGCATGAATTTTCCACCTCAGAATACATGGGTGACGCTTGCATGGGTTGTCCACGTCGATATGCGTGCGTGTTGTTTACATTGGTTGTCTACCTAGAGATACGCAAGTGACGCAGGTCGTCCATCTCCATATGCACGTGTCGTTCATAGGGCGAAGAATTTTGTGTAGATAGCTCCTTTTCAAAAGGAGTCATTCATAAAGTTTAGAATTTTGTATAGATAGCTCCTTTTCAAAAGGAGCTATCCATACAAATGCCTTCCACCTCACCACCATGCGTGCCACCTCGTCATCAATAGCTCATTTTCAAAAGGAGTTATACATTAGTTTTGGAATTTAAAAGTAAACCCCACTATTTGGTGAATTACAAACTAAAGCCACCCAACTTTTTGAAAAACGCCAATCCCTTCAGTTACAATAGATAATGCTTTGAATAGCAAGTCAGGCCAAAGTGTGGATCACCTTGTTACATGAGCGTTGGATCAAAACAAACTAATCTCGAGGCAGGTACATCGGGAGTTCGATGATTCATTTTACCAACAGACCAAAGGTCCCCTCAGTGAGTCATTGTTAGCATGCCCTAGTAAGATTTAGGGCATCACTTCTTACCATGAGACATCCAAACGAGAAATCTGATGCGAAATGAAGTCATTATCTCACTGTAACAACTTCAGTTACATTAGGGAAAACTATTCCATCTATCTTCCGTGGGAGGGTGGCTACCACCGACTCAAAGGATGAAGATCCAGTCTTCACTGATTCATTCATTTTGAGTTTGATGTGTCTTACATTTGGTGGATGCTTTTTTTTTTTTTGAGGAGTTGATAGATTTTTTTCTCCCGTTGTAGCTATTGTTGATTTTTTATAGACATGAACTCTCAAAAAAAAAAAAAAAAAAGAAAGAGAGAGAGAGATATTTAGATCAGGCCTGCCTGATCGCGCTTGGGCTTCACTAGTTAGCCAAGTGGTTGGTCGAGCGAGTACCAAGCCTCATGATCAGGATTTGGTTCTAAATAGGTTGCCCTTGTGAAATGCGGGTTATCTAGAGGGAGACCCTTCATTAAATCACAACAAAATTAATATTTTCAGTTTCTCAAAAAAAGTATTTTCAACAATATGTTTTTTTTTCAAAATTTATTTTTCTGTTTTGGAAAAAAGATTTATTTCTATTTTTTATATAAAGAAAAATAAAAAAGAGCGGTGAACCGCTGACACCGATGCAGCAAGAGAACCCTGAATTCAAGCAAAGAGTCACCATCAGGATTGCAAGTGGGGCGAAAAATCCATGTTCCCAGTGGTGCCCTACCCTGGTGGGGCAAGGATCCCTCATTTTTTGCTCATCGCAGGGCGGGGCACGAAGCAAAATCTTACCCCGTCACGTGGAGCAAGGCGGGAGGGGAATTGTTCTAGCCTCATGGAGATTCCCCGCTCCACATCCCTTGCGTAAGATTTTTCATTTTTTATATTTTTACAAAAAAAATTATGTAACTTCTTTAATTAAAACATATGTAATATATAGAATGAAACTCGAGATCTCCAACAATAAAATTTATTTTTACCATTAAATTAATTATATAATATGTATATATATGTTATATCATAAAGATATATAAAATTATATTTAGAACATAATTGAAATATATTTGCCATACTAGTTTCAAAAATCTTATATATTTAATTAAGTATGATAACTTGTAACTTAATCAACAAAACATATCTACATTAATCCTTCAATTTGCGAAAAATAGTTTCTTTCAAAAATTGAAAAAATAGTACTTAAGTGCCAAAATGACCAAAGAATAAAGATCAAAATAATTACTTTTTACAAAATTGATGAAACACCGCAGGATTCCTCACCCTGCGAGGATCCCCGCGGGATGGGGCGTGAGGCGGTAAAGTTCCTCCCGCGAAACATTTGCGAGAATAAATCATTGCCTCGCGCCTCATGCGAACGAGGACGGTATTACGATCTCACCATCTCGCCCTATCCTGCCCCACTTGCAGCCCTAGTCACCATTGAACAGCCTTGTTTAAACCCCACACCAACCATTCGATCCAAATCCATCTCATTCTTTCAAGACCATCCAACGGCTGCCATCTCAGGCCGACAACATCCCCCAAGCTGACAACAAACCCCGCACGTGGCTCTCAAAGTACGCCTCGACAGAAAGCGTGTCGCCTCGCCTCCCCCCCTCCTGATCCCCTACTCCCAACCCACCTAAAATTCCCCGACACCGTCCTCGGGATCCCCCAACCTCGTAAATCTCATAATCACGATGCGAACGACGCTCCTCCTCAAGCGTACCCCAACATCACCTTCCTCAACCACCAATCACCAGACATCACATGCAATAAAGTGCACCAGAACACGCCTTAACGTACTCCCCACCGAAACATACGCACCGTACACCGCATTTCCGATGATCCATTACTCGTATCCGTACATAAATACCATACGTACGTCCCATCGCAGACGTTGATTTTTTTCAGTGGACCATCCAACGGCTGAGAGGGACTCAAACATCCGTATTTGCTGTGACAATCTCAACTATCAAGTGGGCTTGACAAGTGACACCCATATTTACTTGGTTAAGACTAATTGTTAATTTTACGGAGTTTTGACTTTTTTGGTCTGTAATCTGTATAATCTCTTCTTGGCGTCGGTCGTGATTGGTCACCGCCGCCGAGCCGCCGGATCTGGAGCGGACCCACGGCGGTCGGAGATCTCCGTAGTGACGTGGGTGTGAATCTCTATCGTTGATTTGGTGAAGAATTGGAGCTGATCTGGGGATTTTGTGATCTGGGTTTCGTTGATCCGATGAAGGTTTGGTGAGTTTTTTTTTTTTTTTTTTTTCGAAGAATTTGTGTTTTCAATTTGGGGTTTTGTGTTTTGGTGTGGATTTTGGGTGAATTTGATGGGTTTATGGGATGGGATTTCGATTTTGTTGGGTAATTGGGTTTGTGCTGTTTTTGGAAAATTAGGGTTTTGGCTGTGATGGGTTTTTCAATTTATGTTTTGTTTTTTGTGGGTTATTAATTTTTCTGCAGTTGGTGGTGAGCTGGGATTTGATGATTGGGAGCAGTAGATCACTGGATTTGCATTTAAAAACCCTAGAAATGATTGTTTGGATTTGCGGCCGTTTCACTTCTAGAGTAATTTGAGCTCCCTTGATGGCTGTTTCATTTGATACAATTCAAGCTCAGATTAGGGTTTCTGGGAATCGAAACCCTGAAACTTGATTTTCCTTTCGCAATTCCCGTCGCGGTAGACTTGAAATCCGATGAGATGTTGACGAGAATTTGGAATTTAGGTTTGATCTGAGACTCTATTTTGAGAGTTGGGCCACTGATCGTATATAAGTTTGTTCTGAGAATTGGGTGAGGGCTATGGATTGCCAAAGAAAGGCGGCATTTAGGGCGAAAGAGGTTGCAGAGAAGAAGTTCGCGAAGAAGGATTTGGCGGGTGCTAGGAAGTATGCAATTAAGGCTCATGCTTTGTATCCGGAGTTGGATGGGATTTCTCAAATGCTGGCCACATTTGAAGTTTATGCTGCATCGATGGTGCAAATCAATGGAGAGGTTGATTTTTATGCAGTTCTTGGGTTGAACCAGTTTGCGGACGAGGAAATGATTAAGAAGCAGTACAAGAAATTGGCTCTTATACTTCACCCTGATAAGAACAAAACTGTGGGAGCGGATGGGGCGTTTAAGCTCGTCTCTGAAGCGTGGAGCCTACTGTCGGATAGGGAGAAGAAGATTGCGTACGACGTAGGGAGGAAAAAGCAATCTTCGGCGGAAGTTGGCCAGGCAAACCACCACAGGGTTGTTCAGACTACAGCAGTTAATGGTTTTAGCAACAACTGTTCCAAGCGCTCGAACGCTCATAGCAACCAAAACAACAAGCTTCCTACATTTTGGACAATTTGCACATCATGTAAAGTGCAGTATGAGTATCTTCGGAAATATTTGAACAACAGGCTCTCGTGTAAGAATTGCCATAAAACCTTCATGGCGATTGAAACGGGAGGTGCCCCTGTAAATGGTTCAATACCATTTTGCTCTTGGTCATTTTCTCCGCACGCCAACCAAGTTACTTATATTCCTGCTGATACTATATTTTTCACAGGAGGGGGTGTCCCTGGATATCATTCTGGATTCAATGCAGAGTACACTGTTCAGTGGAGCACAACGTACCCTAGTGCATCGTCTACTGCCACGAGTGTTCAAGAATCTACTTCTGCGCCAGCTGGTGTTGTTCGCCAAGTTAATGGGAAACAAAAGAGAACAGGCAAGAAGTTAAAGGCTGCGGCTCGGGACAAGGATAATCTCAAGGTTATTAGCAATGTTGGGTCAGAGACATACTGTAGTCCAGCCGATGCGGCAGTCACCAGAGTTGGCAGACCTGAAAAGAAAATGAAGGTTGAAGGGAGAGATGTCCCTGGAAATGGAAATGGAGTCTTGATTCCCAATACTATAGTTCCAGAAGCGAGATTGATCAATGGTCATGGAAATAATGGGGCGAGTGCCCGACCCTCAAGCGCTTGTGAACCTCCAGTCAGGCGGTTGTCAATTGCACCAGCATTTGATGCTCGCCAATTGTTAATCGATAAAGCAAGAGCTGATATTCGGAAGAAATTAGAAGAGATGAGGTTGGCTGCAGCTATACGCACTCAGGAGAAAGAGAAATCTGAAAGCAAGGTCGGCAAATCTGCAGAGCCATCAACAGGAGCGCCCAAGAAGAAACCAGGATCTGTCTCAATTACTGTTCCTGATTCTGATTTCCATGATTTCGACCACGATAGATCTGAAGATTGCTTCAAGCCAAAACAGCTATGGGCTTTGTATGACGAAGAAGATGGAATGCCACGACTGTACTGTCTGGTTCGTCAAGTTCTATCGGTGAAGCCATTCAAGATTGAAATCAAGTATTTGAATTCTAAAACCGACCCTGTATTGGAGTCAACAAGTTGGGAGGATTCTGGGTTCCATAAACCTTGTGGCTATTACCGGGCAGGAAACCCCGATATAATTGAAAGCGTGAACATCTTCTCCCACGTTATGCGGGGAGGGAAGATTGGGAGAGGGGGTAGCATACAGATATTCCCCAAAAAAGGCGACATTTGGACGCTTTATCGCAACTGGTCGCCTGATTGGGATAGAAAGACATCCAAGGAAGTGAGACACCAGTATGATATGGTGGAGGTGGTTGATGACTATAGTGAAAAACTGGGGGTCTGTGTCACTCCCTTGCTTAAGGTAAACGGGTTCAAGACTGTGTATCAGAGAATGCCGGGTCAGAATTTAATTCGATGGATACCCAGGAAGGAAATGCTGCGATTTTCGCATCTGGTGCCATCGTGGTTGCTCAATGGAGGGGAAGCTTGTAACTTGCCTGAAGGATGCTGGGACTTGGACCCCGCAGCGATGCCGGAAGAACTGCTCCAGTCTGAAGCAGCAAAACCAACTGGTGACAGTGAACCTGTTCAACCAGAAGAGAAATAAACACTATATCTAGAGGTGTCTTTTTTTTTTTTTTTTTTTTTTTTTTCTTCTTCTTCTATTAACGGAGAGCACTGGGAATGCAATTGCGCAAGCACCCAAGAGTGTAACACTGAGAATTTACAAGATAATATAGGCCAAGTATCAGCAATGTAATTGTCAGCTAACTGTACTATCATTCATGCAAATTCGATTGACTGTTCCATTCTATGGTCCTGCTTAGACATGAAGGTTTAATGCCTAAATTGAGTCCTTCGAATTAAGACAACAAATGAGTGAGAAAGAATTAAATATTATGCACAAAAGAAGATATTATTTGTCAAGTTTTATGAGATGATTAAATTGTCTGTTGAAGGAGATTTAGAAGTTTAAAATTTTTTGTATTTGTACATCATGCACACAGCAGAAACTTGAAGCAAGCAACCAAAGAAACTTGAAGCAAGGTGTTGAACAATTCGCAAAGAACACAAAAGATTTGTGAGGAAAAAAAAAAAAGAGAGAGTAGAGAAGTAGAAGGATTTTTGGGGATAGTTTTGACACCATCACTTTCCGCTGAGTTCGGTTTTTCTTTTCTTTTTTTTTTTTTTTTTTTTTTTTGTTTTGTAACATTCTCTTCACAACCATTACTGCTCAAGGAGTCGCGGATGTTTTTCGAATTAAAGTTTTACTACGTTAAAAATTCTTGCGTCTCTTGCTTATTTTGATTTCGTAAAATTTGATTTCTTTATTCTTTTAGCTTGTCGAGATCGGGATCAATGACGGTTAGCACATCCTGACGAGTGACGGCACAAGTATTAATGTGATTTATTTGAAGTGTATTTGAAAATATATTGTCTTGAAAGAAAATAAATTTCTTTATTTATTGAGAAATTTTTTTACGGAATATTTTGTAAAAATTGCATATGCTTCCATACAACTTGAAATGGGTTGTACAATTAAGTATTTATCGGAAAGATTAATTTTAATATCTAATTTCAAAAAAAAGAAAAATTTCAGAACTTCGTAGACACGGTTGTTAGAACTTGCAATAAAAATTCAAAAAAAAAAGATTAAGTTTAATTAATTATTTATTGGAGAATTTTCAAAAAATTAATTTTAACAAGTTATTGGCGATTTACTCCACCGAGGAAAAACTGTGAGTGCATATTAGAGAAGTAGCTGCAATAAAAGAAATTGTAGACATGGTTGTCATAATTAGGGGGTGTTCATGAAATTTGCAGATTCAGTTCAATCTAGTCCGTTTAGCTCTAATTGGTTTATAATTTGAGTTTCTTAAATTCAATTGAATTGCAAAAATTGCAATCCACGCAGATTGGGTCAGATTGCGAATTGCGCATCATAATCGGCGGATCAAATTCGCAATTCGGTCAAATTAACCTTTATATATCTTGCATTATATATGCTCATATATTTTTAAAATCTTTAACTCTATTTAGATGGCATTAATATTTTTATGTCATTAATTCATCTACTATTTATTCATAAACACTTGAAATTTAGAATTTTTGCATTTTAAGTTAAGTTCTTTTCACATTTAAGAACAATTTTAAGTTATGAAGTCAAATAAATATAGAATATGTTAAATCTAATATGTTTGAATTAAAAGTTGTATTCAACATTTCTCGTACTTACCATAACATTCTTTGTTACTTTTTGAGATTTGCCTAAGTTTTAATTTAAAATATTAATTTTATAGTTTTCAATCTGCATAATTTGATCTACTTCAGTTCGCGTTTAGTAAATTGGATCAAGTTGGATTAGAGAAATAAATGGACTAGACTAGATTGTGATGTCTCAATTCAAGATAATTGGATTGAATTATGAATTGACTTTAATTGAATTGAATCCAATCCGTGTGCATCCCTAGTCATAAATTGAGATTTTACATTGGATCGGATAGGAGCTAGGTATCTAAAATTGGACAGTAGGGTCTAATCGAGAATTATAAGATTCCATACAATATGAAAAGGAAGATGCTACAATGACACCCTAAAGTCACATTGGAGTGACATGACATGTGGGTCCCATGTCAAAATAGGTGTGCGCAAATAGTTCTCGGTGTATCCAAATGTGTGCACGCCGCACGGATAGCTCCCAAGAATGCGGGCCTATACGCCATGTCACCGAATGTGATTTTGAGGTGTCATTGTAGCATTTTTCATATGAACAATATATATACATGAAAATATGATTTTAAAGATATGCACATCATTGAATGATGAAAATTTTCTTATACCCTTACAAAAAAAGATAAACATTTCAAAAAAATAAAGTTAAACATTATGTAACCGTTTAAAACATATTACATGAATCTTTAATTCATATTTAATTTGTGCCTTCAAACAAATCCATATTTTGTAACGTATAATAAAATCTAGTATTCTTTTTCCTACTGACTAATCAATTGTCAAGATGTGCGATATACTTTTGGAAAAAAAAAAAAAAAAAAAAAAGAAAAGTTATGCGATATACTTTCATCATAGAGAACGGTATATGATATACGATATACTTACAAATAATTATTACTTGACTATTTTTGCACTAAAGTAAAAGCTTGCATGCCACGTTTCTTTTTTTCTTTTTTCTTTTTTTTTTCTTTTTATTTTTATTGTTACCCGTAGTAGCTTTCTTATTGATCTAGTTGGCCCATCCATACCATTTGGTTAGATTTTATTCTACAAAATACCAACGTCCACACAAATACAATTTCTATTTTTGTTCCTTCTATAATTAGGAGATTTTATTGGAATCAAATAAGGATATATACACACACACACACATATATATATATATATATATATATATAGTTTCAGGTACGTGCTACGCACGATCGTGCCCACTCACTACGCTTGCGAAAATTTATTTTTAACAATTTACTAAGTAAATATAAAATTATAACTTAAATTTAAGATTTAACCGAAACGACCAAATTATAAATGAATAAAGTAGATAATGAACATTTTAAAGTAAGCAATTGAACATTCAAACAACTTTATAATTCAAAAAGAAAAACTATGCAACCTAATAAAAATCTAGATAAAAGAATCATATTTACGCCGATATTGATTTTCCATCAGCATCATCATCATCCCTGAAAATAAAAAAATTTAGAGTTAGTATACCACATTACATTTATTTAGCAAAAATAATTTATACGATGAAGTATTTATTTAATTAAAGTTGAAATAACTTACTTGATCAAATAGTATTTTCTTTGTTCTTTTTTACTTTGTGAATCTTCCAAATAAGTACCACTTCTCTTCTTTTTAATTTCTTTATCCACAACGTCTTCTTGATTTGTAGGCTTTGAATGACATATGTTTGTCAGTGTGTAACCTTCTTGCCCTTTATTGAAATTGAAGGAAGTTAGTTTTACAACGAATGTAAAACTTCTTCCTACAATTTTCTTAAATTCATGTGGAACATTATTTTTGAGTCTCGTATCCTAATTCAAATAAAAAAAGAAAATTTAATGTAAGAAATTAATGGAAGAAAAAATAAAGGTAAAAAGTTAATGAAAGTTATACTTTAATATAATGTTTGAACCAAATTTAATTAAATGTTTAAGAATTTTAAGTGTACCTTGGGGTAATTTCTCTAATACGTCATTTACGAATTCCTTACTTATGATTTTATGCAGTATATTTTCAAATAAGACGAATGTTGCAGATCCCGAATCATCTTGCGCTTGCACTTGTAGCTTAACCGTGGAAGAAATTTTAATTGTCACTTGCATAATAGTTGAAAAACATAAATACAAATGATTTTTAAAAAGTAGAATTATATTGATAAAAAAATTATTTTTACCTCGGCACAGGTGTTGAGGTATTTATGTTGCAATTAGTACAATCATATGTTCCATCATATGTCATCTTCAACCTCGAATTGCAATTTTCGCAAGAGTCGTAATACCATGGACTTCGTATTGAAGTAATAGAAACTTTACAAAGTACGGTCAACACCTGCTGCATGAATAAATTAACTTGTAAACAATTTAGTTAATGTGTGAAGAAAATTAAATCGACATATTATAAATTTATTTTAAATAATTAGCATTGTATACCTTTTCGTCTTTTTACCTTTGGGATTTGATTTTCGCGATAGTCATGGTTTCCATTTTCACATCATCTACCTTGAGTTCTTTATTTTGTTCTTCAATCGTTTGAACTTTTGTCTTATTCGGAGCATCTTTGCAATTAACATATAGATGAAAAATAAATAAATTATGCCATGCACTTCTCATTATTTAATAATATAAAGTAAATAAAAAATGTTACCTTTTCATGATTGTTTCAACTTCTGCAAATTTTTGATTCATGTAAATTTTTGTTGCACCCGAACAATTCTACCAATAACCTTATATTTTTTCCTTCTTCACTATCTTCTTGTTTGTTGATTCCAAACAAAATGCTAAGGAAATTCTCATATAACACGGTGCGAGCTAATTCATCTTTCTTGTTCATGTTAAAGTATTCAGTTAATATAGAACGAGATGACAATCCATTATCAACTACATTTTGTAAAATGTCGTTCTTATTAAATTTTACCAAATGTTTTCCCTCCAAATGAAGTTGCAGTGTGATGACTGGTGGATGTATTTCGTTTAGATGAAAGCCATAGATGCGCCACATTGACTCTGGAGCTGCTACCTAACGTGCTAATTAAAAGCTCTCAATCTCATCAATCCTAGGATTTTCATTGCAGTCATTGCATTGAAATGCTACGCTATCATGTCCTTTGTATATGTATTTATACAAATATTTGATAGCTTTAATAGTTGAGCAAACCTCAACATTCAAGTGGCAGTCAAACTTAGCCAGTAAGTATGGATTATATGGGACCACCCAACGATTATCTAATTTGTGTCCTCTAACCATTGGTCTATTTCCATCATCACGTCTTCTTTACTTCGGATATGAATCTTTCACATGCATAGTACAATTACGCAAAGCCTTGGGGTAACTATTACTGCATTTACCATTTACATCCATGCATACATTTTTTGGATTCATATGACCACATGGACCATGCATCATGTGTTTCACAACTGCTCTAAACCTGTGAGAATGATCCGATTCGATTTGAAGCTCAACAAGGAATCAAAAGAAATTGGGTCTATCAATTTTGTTGTTTGTTCCAAGACAATAAGAAAATGAGCATGTGGAAGACTCTGTTTTTGAAACTCAACAACATAGACATATGCTGCAACAAGACCGAAGATTTTTTTCTTCACTATCTCATTCTTAAGGCATTCCAGCTTTGATTTAAATATGTGGGCAGCAAGATCAAGTCTGTTTTGCATCTCATCTATATATTGAAGCTCTTGTTGTATTTTAGGCCAATAAGGATTACAAGTGATAGTGAGAAAAATGTCTGGCTTTCCAAAACGTTGAACCAACGCCATTGCGTCCATATATCTCTTTCGCATATCCCTTGGTCCACCAATAAAAGATACGGGAAGAACAATCCCCCGTCCTATGTTTGAACCATTAGTTTCACCCGTATCCATAGAATCAACGACCCTTGATATAACTCAGATCGTATCTCTTCTTCCCTAAAACGAATAAAATCTAACTTTGATGTCTCTATCTTAACATACATGTCAACCACATATTCTGCAACAACCTACCCGAATGTAATAAGATGGAATCTCGCACGTCTCTATATGAAGTTTATAATAGTAGTATTCGCGGCATGACACATAATTTTTTCTTTGTGCAGAAATCACTATAAAATTAACATGAATAAATTAGTATAACATTTCAAAAAAATTAAATAGTATTAGAGTAAAAGTAACTACGAAAGGAAGTTAAACTATTTACTTTCATTTTCATTGTGAAGTAACTCATAATGTGAATTTATTATACGAGGATCAAGATTAAGATCTTCATGGTAGGTTACATGTACTCCAGTAGAGACTTTTTTCTTAATACCTTGGTGCTAACCCACATCTCCATATGGGAACAATAAAGGATATTGCAACGGATCATAGCACCCGTAATAATAATGAATTCTATTACCTTTTCTAGAGTGGTTATATATAAGAATATCCCGCTTAGTTGGTTGCGCACATAAATCATCATCTATCCAAATAGCAGCAACTTGAGAAACAGAAGGCATGTTGAATCTTCTTTGATCAAGATTTACACTGAAACTATCTCCACAACATGATTGTCTAAATTTTTCGTATTTAGATTATAAATTTTTTTAGCATATGGGTTATCGATCATCATACCAATTAATCGTTTCATAATTGTCTCACTCATCTTATCTGAGCCACTGCAACGTATTTGATTATGTACTTCATGTTCAGTATCATAAAAGTAAAATTGCAAAAAGGATGCTTGCTCACTAACATGACGTAAATTATTTACATAATGATAAATCTGGCCTTGCACTCTGAATGTAGAGACACCCATATTGCTTCTTGAAAGTGTTTTATCACACTTCACACCAAATGATGTAAATCCAAAATTGGTGTTATAGGTACAAATATAGTTTAAGAATTCATCTGTTTCTTTAATGTTTGATGTGAACAAGTCAAACATTTGATGGGAGACAACGTTAAGGACGAGAGACACTTGACCATTTGAACAACAAAAACTGTTAGTTTCATGAAAAAATCTTTGAGCACCACCATTTTGACAAGAGCCTACAGATGGTAATATATCTGCTGAACGAACTATGTTATCAACATCCATTGCCACAAAACATCTTTGTGTATTTTGTGAACCTATAAATTACAAAAAAAGGTCAAAACAAACTTATTTTGTTATTTTTGAATAAAGATGTATTACTATCTAAGAAATAGACACAACCTTTTGTAAGACTATGTATGATTAAGTGACATAATTTTTATAGAGGTTGAAGTAATATAGTTTTTGTAGCTAAAGATAATTGGCACATACCTGTCCTATTTGCATTTTTTTCCCAATATAGTTGTTTTTGGCGTGATTGTCTCCTCTCCTTTTCCTCTTATATCATGGACATACGGTTTGACCTATCCACCTCTCTACGCAAACTATTTCTAGCCTTTCTCATAACTCCATTGTTAAACAGGTTAATATAATTTACATAACTTCGTCATATTTAAATATTTACAACACACATATAAAAAGTATATAATGAAATCATGAATAAGAAGAAAGTAGTGTTAAGAGCTTGTGTAACCTTGCATCGACATCTTTGGCAGCCATTCCAGACAATGATTAAAACAACTTAATCAATTTTGGAAGAATTTGGAACATTGCGTTGTTGGCTTATTAAAACTAAAAAATTGATTAGAAAACATCCAAAAGAGATTAATGACTAACATCAAACAATTTAATTTTATAAGAAAGGATTAGAACATTAGAACATAACCTTGATTAAACTAATGAGCAATTGAAGCTCTAATGAGCAATTGAAGCTCATAACAATAACCTTGGTTAAACTAATCCTTCTCTCTCTAAAATGTGCAAAATATAGACATTGTATCAAACAAAAACGAAGAAGAAAAAGTATTAAATTAGAAACAAGTAATACTCATTATGAATTTTAATTCGAAATGATTGCGCATAAAGTCTTTTTTGTTATTTTATGATTAATTCAGCTTGATTGCATATTAGAGCACCTATTAAACCATCAATATAAACTTGTACCTCAACATTGACCTATCTAAGTTACCACACCAATTTATAGCACCCCATTAAACCATTAGTAGGTATTAATAAAACAATTTTAGAGCACCCTATTAAAGCATCAAAAAAGACTTTAAAAATTACAAATCTAATATTCTCATACGCATTTTATCAAGCAATTTTAGATCACCCTATTTAACTATAAAACAAACTTGTTTTAAAAAACTAAATAACTCTAAGTAGCAATTTCAATCCCAACCGTGTTTGCAAAGCTAGATATTTCAAACATTCAAATTACAAATCTATTATTCTCATAGGCATTTTATCAAACAATTTTAGATCACACTATTTAACCATAAAACAAACTTGTTTTAAAAAACCAAATAACTCTAAGTAGCAATTTCAATCCTAACCGTGTTTGCAAAGCTAGATATTGCAAACATTCAAATTCAAACACTATGGTTTGACTAAAGCATACCAAACTATTGTCATAGACATTCGATTAATTCTAGACTTCTATTAACTACTAAGCATATCAAATATTATATTTTTTAACTTTTATAATAATTCTAGACATTCGATTAATTCAAGTGGTAAAATTAAAATACACAAATAAAAGTTTATAAACTACATCAATAACAATAAAAGAAGTTAATTAGCATTATATACCTTTATAAGTGACAAGAAGAAGAACAACAACAAATGCCAAAGCATATCAAACATTGACCTTATGGTTTAGACAATTCATCAAACACATAGAATGCATAAACACATAAATTTAAAACAAAACAAAAAAGATCAAAAAATTACATAGTTCTATAAAGAATCTCGATCATGGGTATCTAAAAACTTCTAATACCAAATCTAAAAATTGACCTTATGGTTTAGACAATTCATCAAACATATAGAATGCATAAACACTGAAATTCGAAACAAAACAAAAAAATCAAAGAATTACAGAGTTCTATAAAGAATCTCGATCATGGGTATCTAAGAATTACTGAAATATTCAGTAGTTAGTTCCATTTTCACAATAATCATGGGTATCTAACAATATACATAATTTTAACAATAATCATCAAAGAATTAAAGAGTTCTATAAAGAATTAAGACTTAGTGAAGCAAAATTCAACTCCTTCTCATACCTGAATCAGTGTAAGGCAAGAGATGCAACGAGCCTAATTAAAAGCAGCGAAAACCTAGCAAGCTCACTACCATCCTTAACACTCCTAAGACCCAATTGAAATACCACATTGTAGTCGCTCTCTCGTATATGAGATCGTAGAGGGAGAACCAATGAAATATGAGAGAGCAATGAGTGTTTTGGAAGCAATGAAATCCGAGAGTCGAAGAATTGAGGAATATGATCGAGAGACCGTTGAGGAGTTAGAGAGTTAAAAGGGCAAAAGTTGTGGGAGTCGAAAAATCGAGGAATAGGGTCGAGAGATCGTCGAGGAATTGGAGAGTTAAAAGGAGGAGTCGAAGAATCGAGGAATCGAAAAGTTAAAAAGGGTAAAAGTGATATTTTAAATGACGAAGGAAAATTGAGATATTCGTGCTTTTAATATAAATGTAGATATATATACTACAAAAATCGAAACTCATTCTCTTATAATCAACGCAAAACAATATCTTTAAATTTATTTTCCCCTGCGCTTTCGACCATTAGAAAAATTCTTCTACCTTTTTGTCTATTGTAACTATTGTTCAATCTTCTCATTTTTTAGTACAAGTCTCAGACGAGAAGTAAGAGCTCTCAATCTTAAGGCTCAAATATATGTAAAATCCTTTATTTTTTGTTGATAAATTACTAGTTTTTTTCTTGTTCTTGTAGATCGTATCAACATTAATAAATCTGAAAAGTGAAAATAATAATTTGTTATAGCTATTTCAGACTTACAATATCTTTTGTTAATTTTGTTTTAGAACTAATTATATGTGTAATGTAGTATATAAAATTAAGTGGTTTGTATGCTCATGTAGTCATGTGCTTATCTTTTGAAAAATATCTTTTATGATAACTAATATAGTTTTGTTTTTTTGCCGTAGATGGGAAACACAATTGATTCATAATTTAAAAGGAAGACTATTGAAGCACCACAAAATAGTAATGGGTTAAATACTTCAATAGAGATTGAACTTTCAAATTCTGAATGTCGTCAGACAAAATGAGAATATCCTATTGAAAAGCGTGATGAAGTTTGAAGAACTTATATTAAGGCTGGTTCATATTAACCTATACTTTCAGAGAATCTGAAATCTAATGAAAAACATGCACGTTCTTTTCAAGCATCATGATTTAAATAGTTCCAATCATGTTATAATATTCTACCAAATTAAATAGTGCATTTTGTTTGCCATGTTATGTATGTTTGGGTTTGATCAATGAAATAGATGAATAAAAATCCCACCAAACCACGATCAATGCATGAAAATAAACACACCACAAAACACGCAAGATTTAACGTGGAAAACCCTCCAAATCAGAGGTAAAAATCACGGGCCAAACTCCAAGCAATCCACTATATGAATAAAGAGTACAAGATATCTCAATTGCTTCAGATTCACTAATAATGGAGTAATACAAAAATACTTCTTCCAAGAACTTAGATGATCACACTAAGAATGAAGAACACTACCCCAATTGTATTAAACCATTGCACCTCTTTTCTCGAACACCAAGAAATCATCAAAGTCTCTATGTGAGTCTTCAGATTCAATGATCATGATAAGCCTTCAATGTAGAGAGAAGAAAACTAGAGAGATTGCACACTTCAACTCGAATGCGCACACAAATCGGCCACTCTGTCGAACTCCCCAAAGTCGACTTCACTTTCATTTTTTTTCATCTTCCCAATTTGGTCTCACTAAGAACCGAAATCTCTATTTGGTCTTTAAGTCGTACACGAAGTCAAATTTTCGAAATTCACGAATTACTCATTCATGTTCTCCCATTTTGTTTCTAATTCTAATCGAAATTAGAATTCCCATGGGCTGGACTTTTTGGTGTTGGGCCTACACCAAACCAATAATCTCCCCCTCTAGCCTATGGGGAGATATCCAAACATCTATGATCTTAATCCCACCAACTTGGTGTAAGACTAATGCTTATCACGAGTCACTACCTTCATGAACATATTAGCTGGATTCTTATAAGTGTGAATCTTCTTCAGAGTCATCTCATGATCATTTACAACTTCCCTTATCCAATGGTACCGAATATCTATGTGCTTAGTGCGGCAATGATAAGTAGCATTCTTGCTCAAATCTAGAGTACTATGACTATCACAGTTCACTGCATACCCATCTTGCTTCAAACCCAACTCTTGATGGAATCTCTTCAACCAGAGCATTTCTTTGCTGCTTCAGTCATAGCAATATAATATGCCTCTGTCGTGGACAAAGCAACATACTTTTGCAATTTGGACTGCCAAGATATAGCCCCCCTGCAAAATTGAACGCATACCCTAAAGTAGATTTTCTACCATCAAGGTCACCAGCCATATCTGAATCAGTGTATCCCTCCAAAGTAGGTTTCGAGCCCCCAAAGCATAAACACATCATCAAAGTACCTATCAAATATCTCAAAATCCATTTCACTGCTTCCTAGTGAGCTTTGCCAGGATTTGAGAGAAATTAATCTACTGACTACACCAACTGCATGAACAATATCTGGTCGGGTGCAAACCATCGCATACATTAAACTCCCAACTGCTGAGGAGTAGGGAATATCTGACATGTCTTCTTTCTTTTTTGTAGTAGAGGGATAAAACTTCTTGCTAAGTGTGAAGTGACTAGTGAGAAGCGTGCTAACTGACTTAGCACACTTCATGTTAAATCTACTCAAAACCTGCTCAACATACTTTTCTTGTGACACCCACAACTTTCTGGATTTCTTGTCATGAACAATATGCATGCCTAGAATCTATTTCGCCTGTCCTAAGTCTTTCATATCAAAAGAGCTAAACAACTACTTTTTCAAGTTTCTAATCAAAGAAACATCTTATCCCGCTATCAACATGTCATCAACATAGAGCAACAAGATCACAAAACTTTCCATCTGAAAATCTCTTGAAGTAAACACAATGATACGCATCTGTTCTAGTGTACTCTTGACCCAACATGAAATAGTCAAATTTTTTGTACCACTGTCTTGGAGCCTGTTTCAGACCATACAAGCTCTTCTTCCATTTGCAAACTTTATGTTCTTTTCCTTTTACTTCAAATCCCTCTAGTTAATCCATGTATATTTCTTCATCCAAATCACCATAAAGGAATGCGGTCTTCATATTTAATTGCTTAAGCTCAAGATCCAAGCTAGCTGTTAGACCCAAAATCACCCGAATGGAGCTCATCTTCACAACATGGGAGAATATCTTATCAAAGTCAATTCCTTTCTTCTGATTGAACCCTTTCAATACCAAACGAGCTTTATGTTTCACTAGCTTATCTCCATCCATCTTAAGCTTGTACACCCATTTATTTTTCAAAGGTTTTCTACCTTTTGGAAGTTCCACAAGCTCATAAGTATTGTTCTTATTCAAAGAACTCATCTCTTCATGCATTGCTTTCATCCACTGAGCCTTGTCTTTATGAATCAGAACTTTTTGGAAGCTCTCTGGCTCCCCCTTTTCAGTAATTGTAGCATACGTAGAACTAGGGTACTTCATATAAAGGACTTTCCCTCTCTCTGACTTTATCGGTGGAGTTTCTACTGTAGGCGTAGGTGGAGGAGGCTGCTCCACCTGCTTAGAATCATTATCATCATCATCATCAGCAGCAGACGCTTGCACATCATCAACATCATCATGTGCATGATAATCATCAATTTCATGTTCTTCAACTAAATCTCATTCATGTGTGGCATCACTAATCGAAGGAGAAACTAGTCCAGGAAGAGAATCAACATCATCATCAACTGTGATTTTCTTTAATGTATTGAAATCTATTATTGTCTTATTTTCATGAAAGACATCTCTCTGGATCTGACAACTTTTTTTTTCTGGATCCCATAACCTATAGCCAAACTCTACATCTCCAAAATCCAACAAAATACATGGAATAGTCCTATCATCAAGTTTTTGTCTCTGTTCCTTAGGCACATGCAAAAATGTCTTACATCCAAACACCTTCAAATGAGAGTAAGTAACATCTTTCCCAGACTACACTCTCTCTAGAGTATCAAACTCTAACGGTGCTGAAGGAGAGTGATTCATTAGGTAGCAAGCAATACTAAGAGCTTCACCCCAAAATGAATTATACAATTGAGCCATTTTCAACATGCATCTGACTTTATCTAGGATGGTTTTGTTTGTTCTCTTAGCAACACCATTATGTTGAGGGGTACCCAAAACTGTATTCTCATGTCTAATTCCATGTTCTTAGCAACAATTCTCGAATTCCTTTGAAGTGTACTCTCCCCCATTATCACTACGAAGGCACTTCAAAGATACTCTTTTTTCTCTTTCCACTATGGTATGAAACCGCTTGAAGTACTCAAGAACCTGACATTTTGTTCTCAAAACAAACACCCAAACCTTCCGTGAAGAATCATCAATAAAAGTAATAAAGTATCTACCACCTCCTATAGTTTCCACATCTATGGGACCACAAACATCAGAATAAACTAACTCAAGTAGATTTCTTTTTCTCTCAAATGATGGAGAACCATCAATAAAAGTAATAAAGTATTTTGTCAACAGTTGACCTTTAGCAAAAGGGATGAAAGACTTATTTGCCAACATTTGCAACCCTTTCTTATTCATGTGACCAAACCTCCGATGCCACAAATCTAGTGAAGAATTATCTTCAATTGCATTCAGGTCATATTTGACGATCTTCAATTAAGTCTTGTAAAGTGTGTAGCTCAATTTTCCTCTAGCAACAACAATTGAGCCATTGGTGAGTTTCCACTCCTTGCCCCTAAAGATGTTATATCTATGTCCAAAACATGAGTAGAAGTCAAATTCAAACGGAAATCTGGAACATGTCACACATATCTCAGAATCATCGTGCAACCGACATTTGCCTGCACAAAGACATCTCTAATGCCAACTATATCTATAAAATTGTTATTCCCTATTTTTGCCTTTCCAAAATTCTTTGCTCGTTAAGTAGAGAAGACATCATTCCTCAGTGTAGCGTGGAAGGATGCTCCTGAATCAACGACCCACTCACTATCTACATTAATGACATGACCTTGATCCTCAACAAAAGAAAGCACAACCAGTTCTTCACTTACATCTGATATAGTAGCTATAGTGTTTCGATCATCCGCCTTGTTCCGGTTTTTCGCGTCATTCTGTTCCCTTTTCCACACTTTACAATTTCTCTTCAAATGCCTTTCCTTGCCACAGTGATAACAAGTAGATTTTCCTCTTGCTCGAGACTTAACTCTGGACTTGCTCTGCCCTTTTGGACCTCTGGATTTACTTCTACCTCTATGTTCTGATGTAGTAACAAGAGCTTGCGATGTATCAATCTCTTTATCCTTTCTTCTAGTCTCCTCATTATAGAGACTATCACGTACCATGTATAAGGATAAAACACCACCCAAGGCCGAATTATTGAGAGACACCACCAATGTTTCCCAGTTTTTTGGCAAATAACTCAAAATCAATAGTGCATGTAATTCATCCTCAAACATTATCTTCATGGCACTTAACTGATTAATCAAGTTTTCGACATCATTCAAGTGCTCTATCATTGACCGTCCATCTTCCTTTTAACCAGAGAAGCCTTGTTCTGTGCACCTTTTTTCTCACACATACTTTGCAATTTTCTCCACAATAATTGTGCATTAACTTTTTTACTGATGTGTTGACATATACTATGGTCGATCCATTTCTTAATAGTCCTAGCAGGTTTCTTGTGCATTTTCTTCCAATCAGCATCGGATGTTCCTTCTGGTTTGGTCTGTCCATGTTCAATATGATCAAACAAATCATTGCAATAAAGATGATCTTCCATCATAGGTTGCCAAATTGAATAATTCAAAAAAGTCAACTTGACTATACATGATTTTTCCTCACCCATCTCGATTCCCAAAACTAATCCTTGGTCACGATCTAACATGGCTCTGATACCACTTGTTGGGGTTACTCAACCCCTTTGATCAATGAAACAGATGAATAACAAATCCCACCAAACCATAATTAATGTACAAAAATAAACACACCATAAAACACGCAAGATTTAACGTGAAAACCGTCCAAATCAGAGGTAAAAACCACGGGCCAAACTCCGAACAATCCACTATATGAATCAAGAGTACAAAATATCTCAATTGCTTGAGAGTCACTAATAATGGAGTACTACAAAAATACATCTTCCAAGAACTTAGATGATCGCACTAAGAACGAACGACACTACCCTAATTGTATCAAACCCTTGCACATCTTTTCTTGAACACCAAGAAATCATCAAAGTCTCTCCGTGAGTCTTCAGATTCAAAAATCTTGATAAGCCTTCAATGTAGAGAGAAGAAAACTAGAGATTGCACACTTCAACTC
Source organism: Stephania cephalantha (assembly GCA_039657325.1). Classification (NCBI taxonomy): domain Eukaryota; kingdom Viridiplantae; phylum Streptophyta; class Magnoliopsida; order Ranunculales; family Menispermaceae; genus Stephania; species Stephania cephalantha. Next base: position 37,265,930 of record CM077571.1, read on the forward strand.
GAATGCGCACATAAATCGACCACTCCATCAAACTCCCCAAAGTTGACTTCACTTTCACTTTTTTCATCCTCCCAATTTGGTCTCACTAAGAACTGAATTCTTTATTCGGTCTTTAAGTCGTACACAAAGTCGACTTTTCGAAATTCACGAATTACTAATTCGTGTTCTCTCATTCTGTTTCTAATTCTAATCGAAATTAGAATTCTCATGGGCTAGACTTTTTAGTGTTGGACCTACACCAAACCAACAATGTATTTCATTATCAAAACAATATTCTTGGATTAGATGCATTTACTGTTAATGGATTTCAATCATGGAAAAAAGTGAGAAGTGGAAAAAATTGTGCATTTTAACACATGTTGGATATGATCTCAATTCTCCCCATTATAATCCAGAAAAAAGCATGTGAAGACCTCATGAACCAACAATCACATATTGTTAATAGATTTGAAAAATCCAGATCTATAGAAAATGAATAAAATAGACTTCGATTGAAAACTTCAATTGAAGTGATTATGCGGCTTGCATTTTAAGGTTGTTCTTTCAGAGGCCACGATGAGTTAGAAACATCAATCAATCGTGACAATTTCTTAGAATTACTAAGTTTTGTATCTTCCTACAATGATACAGTAGAAGAAGTTTTGGAATAGGCTTCTCGAAATGCATCATACACATCATCAAGAATATACAAAGAGATCTACATGTATTAGCAAGCAAAAAAAAAATGTTATACGTAAAGAAATTGGTGATGTGAAATTTTCCAATCTTGTTGATGAATCTCGAGATGCATCTAAAAAAAACAAATCACTACAAAAATGGATGTTAATAGCGACGGGAAAAACGACGGACTATTCCCGTCGCTATTTCCAACGAATCAGCGACGAGGACTGTCGTTGACCCATTGATGCCTTTAGCGACGAGGATAGCGACGGCTCCAGTAGCTACTTCTTGGGCGGGAAAATTCCCACCCAAAGGCGATCATCCACGGCCACGTGGTGATGCAGCATGCCACATGGGCGCGGATGAGTGGGATACGTTTGGGAAAAGTGACAGGGTTAGCCCGTCGCTATTTATCTAGCCTTTTATTGACAATATTTCCCTCTCCTCCCCTCTATCTAGTCTTCTTCATCCTCTCATCTCCTTTGCTTGATCCGACCCTCTCTCTACTGGTCTTCCTCCTCTCATAGCTTATCTCTCTGTTACTATCGTTTACTCGATCCTCCCTCTTCGTGTCTCCCTTATCTCCCTATCTATATACCCCTGCCTAGCTAAAACCCTAAAACCCATCACAGATCGATCAACCCCAGCCACCCTAACCCCTCTCTGTCGATCTCCTCAATCTCATCGACCTTCCTCTCTACCGGCCTCCCTCTCGGCATCACCCCGCCGCTGTCCACCTGGTCTCCGTTTGCCCCTTTCAAATGGTGCCGCATCCATTGTGTTAAGGTATATATTTTTTATTTTAAGGTAATTATATTTAATTTGTGAATTTATTTTAATATATATTTTTTGGTGAAAATTGTTACAAAAAACATTTTAATAATTTTGTTTGAATAAAATTATTTGAATAAAACTATTTTGAAAGTTAACTTGTTTGAATAAATTTTTTTTGGTTAGAATGCATGTGTGATTGTAATTTAGGTCTTATTGTAATTTTTTATGATTAAAATGGTTTGAATAATTTTGTATAGTTTTGTATCATTTAATTGGGTAGTTATGATGTTTTGTATATATAATTTTTATGCTAGTGAAAAAATGCATGTGTGATTGTAATTTAGTTTATATTATAAATTTTTTGGTAATGTGTTATAATTTAGTTGTGATGTTTGAATAATTTAGTTGTAATGTTTGTATATAAATTTTTAATGTTGATATGTAATTTTTTTGCAATGTGTTATAATTTAGTTGAGAAAAAGTGTATGTTTAGTTGAATTAAAATTATGATTCAAAAAGTAAAATAAAATATTAATGATGTATATACACTTTACTAATAAAATCTTATTTAAATGATCAAAATTAATTAGACAAATTACATTTCAATGAAGACAAATTAAAATAAAGGACTACATGCATATATTATATATATATTATATATATTATATTATATATATATATATATATATATATGTTTAAAGCACTTTAAAATAAAATTGGAAATATATAATTGATTGAACAAAATAATATATAACGACGCTTTTATACTATATATATAACTTATACTTATATGTAATGAAAAAAAACTTAGTTAAAACAAAAATTTTAAAACAAATTGAAGTTCTTAATTAAAAACTTATATATACTATATATGTTTGTACAAATTATACTATATATATAGAACTTCTACTATATATTTGTAAGAGAAAAGAACTTAAAGTTTAATAATTACACTATATATATTGAAAAAAAATTATAATAATTTATAGTATAGTTACAATTATATTAATGTACTTTAAAACTTTAATGAATGAAAAAAATAGTACTTACCGCATATATACTGAAAAAAAAAAACATAATTAAGCAAAATAAATTTGAAGCAAAATAAATTGAAACAAAACAAAATAAATTTGAAGCAAAAAATAGTACTTGCCGTATATCGATTAGTTATGGTTAACATTCGACTAAAATGTATAATATATATTACGCAAAGTATGTACAAATACAACCAACTTGACTAATTACGGTTAACATTCGACTAAAAATGTATAATATATATTACGCAAAGTATGTGCAAATGCAACCAATTCGACTAATTACGATTAACATCCGACTAAAATGTATATAATGATTTTGTGTGTAGGTCTGTTTAATTAGGGTTCTTTAGGTCTTTTAAGATGTTTGTGTCTCGGATCGGATGTACCACTGCATTGAAAGCACTTATACCCGATTTGAGTTTGTGGCTGGCGTGAAGGAGTTCATAAAATTTGCCATCCAACAATACACCACTTTCCTAAACGAAATGAAAATTCGATGTCCTTGCCGAAAATGTTGCAACGAGAAATATCATAATGTAAATATAGAAGAGCTTCATCTAGTGAGTCGAGGAATCGTTCCCGAATATTATTGTTGGACCGAGCATTGGGAGGAAGAATTATTAAATGATGCAGATGATAAAGGTGATGATCCAATGTACGAATATCCGACATCATATCATCATATGAAACACGACCACGCGGGGCTGAGTTTTAATAGGAACCGTGAGGAGGAGCCGAGTTGCGAAGCGAAAAGTTTATTCGAAATGATTGAAGCAGCAAATCAACCGCTTTGATCGAGTTGTGAGAAGATGGCAAAACTCTCAGCAATGGCGCGTTTGCTGACGATAAATTCGAATCACTATATTTCGGAGCAAGTATTCGACAAAATCTTGTAGGTCTATAAAGACATGTTGCTTTAAGACAACTATTTTGGTAGATACCTTTTACAAATGTAAAAGTTTAATGCACTAGTAAGGTTTGATGTATGAGCGAATCGATTGTTGTCCCCAATTATGCATGCTTTATTGGGGCCCCGACTCTGACCTTACGTCTTGCAAGTTTTGTGGGGAACTTAGGTTTAACTCCAACAAATGGCCGCACAAGAAAATGCTTTATTTTCCCTTAGCGCCTCGTTTACAATGTTTGTTCGCGTCGAAAGCTATTGTGAAACATATGCGATGGCACGTAGAACACGTTAGAGATGAGGACAATATGCAGTATTACTTCGATTCCATTGCATAGAGCCACTTCAATCAAGTGAACCCTACCTTCAGCTCTAAGGTTCGTAACATTCGACTTGGGTTATGCACTGATGGGTTCCAACCTTTTGGAATGACTGTCAAATCATACTCTTCGTGGCAGGTGATTTTAACCACATAAAACTTGCCTCTGTCGATGTGTATGAAGAAAGAAGTGATGTTCCTAACAATGATTGTACTTGGACCTACCAATCCGTCGCAAAACATTGACATGTTTCTCCAACCGTTGGTGAAAGAATTGTAGGATCTGTGGTATGACAAAGTGCCTACCTACAATTTATTGACTAAGACAAACTTTTGAATGCACACCGCACTTATGTGAACTGTGAGCGACTTTCCATCCTACAGCATGTTGTCGGGATGGAGCACACATGGGAGGACAACTTGCCCATATTCTATGGATGATACCAATGATTTTCAGTTGAGGTTCAGCGAGAAATCAACTTGGTTTGATTGTCACCGGAGTTTTTTTGTGGCGGTATTCAAAGGAGAGGAAAAAAAATTTAGTTTCTATAAAGATAGAATTGTATCAGACAAGCCACCGACCAATAAATCAGGTGAAGATATCTTGCGTGAAATCGAGGCATTAGGACTGATGAAGGTTACCAAATTGGGATCATATGGTATAAACAACGAAGTCTCGAAGACTAGTTAGTGAAGAAAACGAAGCATAATGTGAGACTTGCCGTATTGGAAGACGAACCTTGTCAGACACAACCTAGATATAATGCACATCAAGAAAAATGTCTTTGATAATATTTTCAACACAATTATGCCTCAGAGTTTCCGAGTTCTTTAGCAAACCCTTCTAGCGACCCGTCCATCGGCACAACCTCACATGGATGATGACGAGGCGCTCAGACTGCTAGAGCCCCTAGAGGCAACATTGGTACCCAAGCCAAGTGCGAATATTCTTGGTTGTCAAGGATGAAAGATAGTAAGTATACGTAATTTAATTATGCATATCTACATTTCGTTAATTGACCAAAAGTAAGGTCTAAGATGAAAGTTGCACCCATCAGACAGAGGTGCATGGGAGATGACTAGGGCATACAATTACTTCTTATACAAGGATGGCTTTTCCTGGAAGCATGTTCCCCAGCACATGCGAGACGTATACTGGAATCAATGGAAGGTAAAAATCATTAGTTAAAATTTGTTTCTTTTACTTATGATATATAGACTAAATTACAATATTTTAATACATAGCTTTCTTTCTATTGGGATCCATTAGATGACAGGGCTATTAGAGAGGCGTACGATAAGCAGATCACTACTCGGTACTCTGACTTCATCAGCAAAATGTGTTCAAAAGATAAGAAGTCGGGCTACATATCTATCGAGATCTTCAAGCACTACAAGAAAATGTTGTCCACCCCTAAATTTAAAAAGAAATCAGAGCAAGCTAGCATAAATCGGTGGACGGAGACAAGGGGACCCGGTACAGGTGTAGTTATGCATACAGGGGGTTCGATATCCATTTATCAGCATGCAGAAAGATAGGTAGGTCATGTTATAATAATTAAGTTTATATATAGAGAAATTATAAGTCTCAAACTTAATCCTAGTTAAACATGTTTTATATGACTGCTTTGGAGTTGTGCTTGTACTTCCATACTAAGGATCATGACGACGTTACTTTCCTGGATCAGAGAGTAGAAACGATTGTCATAAGAAAATAGTTTTGTAGTAGTTGTTTGTTTAATTAATTATAGGTTTCAATGAATTATATATATGTATGATTTGTGAATGTTTAAAATCTTAATTCAGAGGGCAATACGCAACGAGCTCACACAGTCGCAATTTGACACGCTGATTGATGAGATTGAGCTGTATTTATCTGTCATGGAGCGTGACGATAAAGGGCATACATATGGACTTGGGTGGACACAATCAGGGTTGTGGCGTAGACATGCTGGAGCAAGATTTTCTCGGCCTATGTATGCTAATGATGAGCCCATTAAGTAGCTGAGAGGGGACATTAAGGAGATGCAGAAAAGTCTTTTAAGGGTTATCAATGATAAAACCCTCAATTGTGACTAATTGCAAGAGATGCAGGGATGATTAGGTCCTATGGAGCAGGCTCTGATGGAAAGACTTGGAATTTTGCGCCTCTAGAAGATCCTGACGATGACTCAAAGACTGACCAGGATCTTGATGATTGAGTCTTATGATGTATTTAAACTTTAGGCTTTTCTTGTATTTTTGTAGTCTTACATGTACATATTTATATTTGTAAAATTTCTTTTGTTATATTTATTTCAATTATGCACATTTAATTTGTTTATATTTATTTATTCTTTGAAAATTATTATTTTCACCAAATAAAAAATAAAAAACTATTATTTGTAATTAGAATTGTTATTTTATCAAAAAAATTGTTAAATAACTAAAATGTTTTATAATGTTTTAAAATAAAAAAACTAATTTCAATATTAATTTGAATAAAAAAGTTTTTTTTAATAATAGAAATGTTTTATAAAATAAATTATGAAATCTATTTTAAAAAATAAAACCATAATAAAAAAAAATTTTATTTATTTTAAAAAATATATATTTTGAAATCTATTTTCCAAAAAAATATCAATTTTTTAAAAATAAATTTTTAGTAGAATAACGACAGGTACGACAACGACTTCCCATCGCTATTGCTGTCCATCTAGCTGTCAGACGAACCACGTGGCAGTAAATGGCAACAACTTTAGTGACGACCCCCATCGCTAATTGTGTTGACGTGAGAAAAAAATGGTTAATGTATTACACATGTCAAAAAAGGTGACGGGCGTTGGCGACGGGTTTAGCGACAGGTACCCGTCGCTATTTCTGACACCCATTGCCAAAAATTAGCGACGAGCAGAATAGCGATGGGGCTTCCCGTTGCTAAACCCATTGCTAAAGCATTATAGAGACAGATCATACCAGAATAGTGACGGGTTTCCCCGTAGAGAAAAATTGTCGTTTCCGTACTACTTGAAAAAAATGGAGGAAAAAAAGAGAGAACATGTATATGTATAAAATGAATAAAGGCGAAAGTCAATGAAATCTCCTCAAATAAAAAAACTTAGCTCGAGTGCTTCTATTTAGATTAAGTAAGTTACTCCAATGCTTAGAATTCATTATAACCTACTTAAAGTCTTATTGATCTCCATTGGTGCTAAGTCTACAATAGTACAGACTGTGGTTGCATTTCTCGCCTATGATACCTTTTAAGTGTTGATATACTATTTTTACGGAGGTTGTAAGCTTGCGTTCTTGAGTGTATAGACTAAGAAAACTTGTGAGTAGTTAATAGCATTTTTCTTGACCGAGTCTATGTTTTTAAAGTGTGAGCTTAATTGTGTTTGGATTGGTACTAGACATATCATAACTCCAAAATTTATTGAGTGGTTTGTTAACTTGGCGACTATGTAAACCAAAGGAACTCCATGAACTTGAAATCGGGTATAGGATTAGTTTAGTTAGTGCATGCTACATTAGGAGTTTAGCTTACTTTTGTTATGTCATTTACGCCTTTGCTCGGGACGTGCAAAGTTCTAAGTTTGGGGGTATTTGATAAGTCGTTAATTGTGTCGTTTTATTTAGGTTATTTATATAGTCTTTTATGGTTAAGTCTCCAAAATATTAGTCTAATTATCTTTATTTATTTTCAGGTTTAATGGATTGCGTAGTTGAATCTGGGGCAAAAAATAATGCAAAATGAGTATTTGATATGCAGTTTGATCAACAACCTCATATCTGTCTCGAGATGCGTGTTGCAAAGTTGATGAATAAATGAAGAGCATGTGAGGTGACATAGAACCAAACACACATAAGCCACAGCGTGTCATGAGCCGTCGATCGAACCTCGAGATCAACACATTGATCACTTTAGATGAGAATAAATTGTTTCGATATGCCTCGAGATTCGTGCTAGTACAGACTCTCATATTTTTGTACGATTCATCATTGAACATTTTCTCTCCATCAAGAACTACTGATATTACTCGAGATTTGTGCCAGTGCTGTCTTCCATAATTTCGCCGAGCCTTCCTGTGCGTTTCCTTCATCTTCAGTAGCCATTGGATATGCCTCGGGATACTTACTAGTACACTCTCCCAGATTTACGCACTAGTTCTCTACGCTTCTCTTGCTCATGCACCAGCCTCCACGTCTCGACGTCTCACTCGCGGCCACGTCTTCAGTCAGCTTCACCTCTAATCGTCTCACGCCACTTCAGATGCACCAGTAACTTCAGCCAATTGGTGTGTAACACGTATCCTCGACAACGATGTCAAGAATTGACACGCACCGAATGCGTCAATAAATATATTTCCTAAACCAACTATTTTGTAGATAGCGGTAAATGGTCGATCCCACAGATATTAGTATTCTTTCTCAGGTTCTAAAAGAAAAAGAAAGCGGAGGTTTTGAGAGAATGAATAAATTAACTAATCTAAATAGCAAGGAATTAAATTTAACAGGGAAAAATAGTTTTGAAACTAATGAATGAAAATATCTATGTTAAGACATACAAGTTCAGTTCAATAAAAGATTGGACTTGGTCTTCAATCTATGTAAATTGTGCAAATCAAAAGTATCATAATGTAGCTATAAACCCGATAATATAAGCGGTTCTTTGCACTTCCTATTCTCGATAGGCAAGGTATGACAATGGCAACTTCCCTAGCCAAATGTATAACCCTATATTTAAGCGAATTGGGTTTAACATGATGACCGTAATAGATTTTGTGAGGGCATTACACTTAGACAACCGGATCACTAGTGTGTGCGATTCAGCCTAAATCCCTAAGGTATTTGACCGATCCCAAAAGGAGTGAATCAATAGGTATGGTCAATTGTCATTTGTGTGGTCTTATTGCATAAGGACGGATGCTTACGACTCACTAGCAATATAATCAAGGTTTAAATCTAAATTTAACCTTAATCAATCAATCAATAACAAAGGGAATAAAACACCAATGAAAAATAATTAAATTAAAATAAATAAATCTCACAAATCCATAGATAAATATGTCGAACCTCCATCGTAGTCTTGTCTGGGCCGTAAAATTATTGTCTCATAGTTTGAAGAAAAATATAAAAGAAAATAAAAACAGAGAGGTTAATTGTATAGAGAGAGTAGAAGAGTGTGTAGAAGAGAGAATTCTCCATAAAAAACCTAAGTCCTATTTATATAAAACCATTAAAATTAGCCTATGGAAGATAGAGAATCTGAATCTTGTAGGTAATTTAGTGACACGTGCACCGAGGCAAATCTAGTGGCTATTGTGCGTTTAAATTCATTTTTCTTTTAATATGTGCAATCCTCACCTTTTTCCAACCACTCGGCTTCCTGCTCCATTTCTTATGGATATCGATTTAGGGTGGGACTCTCTAATCATGACTTTCCCCTTATTTTGGGTATATAAACCTTTTTTTCTTCTCTAATCTTTTTCTCCTCATTTCACTTTTTAAAGATTTCAAGTCTAAGATTAGTTTTCAACTAAATAAAGGAATATATTAGGCTATGTCTATGGGTTTAACATTAGGTATGAAAGAAATAAAGGTTAGATTGGCTCAAAATGAGTTAACTAGGGAAATTACTTTAGGTAGGCTTAAGGCTAAGGGTTTTCATTCAAAAATGGCCTAAATCATTTTCCCAAAAGTGGTTTCGTCATAGGAATTCAGCCTCAAGTGGGTTATATCCTCATTCTAGCACCCTAGAAACCTGACTTTTTCCACTTGCATAGTTTTGACCGTCTGCCTCCTTTGGTATCCGGCACAAAGCTTAACCCTCATACTAAATCCCTAAAATGAAATCATGAAAATGTTGAGCTACGGGACAGAGTGAGTATTTCTCCTAATTTTTCTCAAGTTTCAAGTTAAAGAGGTAACCATAATTTACTCATCCACAACTAAAGGCATGAAGCAAAGTTTCGGGTGACTCTAAACAACAACAACAACAACAACAACAACAACAACAACAACAACAACAACAAAAACAACAATAATAATAATAATAACTATATTAAATACATGCATGAAAGTAAATCAACTCTTATGAAATGAGAGGTAGAAGCATGAATGGAAAAGAAATGAGAGATAAGATAAATATGGGAATAAGGGATACAAAACACCACCATTACCATCTTTTGACCATGTATAACCGCATATAATTGAAAAATTTAAACGGTCTCACCTACGGTCTTTAGCAAAAAGATCCATCCAACACAATTCATAATCCCTAAAACACCCCCAAACTTATTCTGAACCTTGTCCTCAAGGTTTAAAACAAGTCAAGGAATCCACACAACTAAAAGAAAAAAAGTGGTGAAAAAGAACATAGATAAATAAATAAGAAGATGATACAAAGGCATGTATTTTTTTATAACATAATAAAAGTCTCCAAAAACTAGTGAATGAACAAAAGCTCTCATGCTTAGATGACTAAGGAAACTATGGAAAAAAACCATCATAATAAGAGCAAGAACTAATAACTATAGAGTTAACTTAAATAATTCCCACCAAATCTTGCGAGCCCGAAGTCTTTCCACTTAGGGTGAAATCAATAAGATGATTAAATGAAGTCTAGGGTTTTGGCTCTACTCAAAGACCCACCACTAATGCGGAGACTTAAGTTAGATTATGTCCTAACCAAGTCTCAAAACACCTAAAACTCTAGTAATATGCTAATTCCCTAAAAATGCTCAAATTACTCCAAAAATTGTAATCCAAAGCCAAGGCTAGCAATACTCGGGGAGTGCTCCAGTGTCTTTAGTGCAAATCAAACATTCATAGCACTTGTAAAAATTCAAGAAACCTAGTTAGGGTTTTATTGAACATAAAAAATTAAGAACTAAACTAAAACTGAAATAAATAATAGAAATAAAAGAAATAAAGCTGGGTTGCCTCCCAACAAACACCTTTCTTTTAAGTCTTTAGCTAGACATAATGTGATTTATCACTTGATGCCCTCTCCTTTTAAGATATCAACAACAAATGATGTATTTATAGCTTTGGGCAATGCAACATGCACACCCTCCTTCAGACTTGGGAGCTCATTCGGGACTTCTAACACAAAAAATTCTATCGCATCATGATCGTCCAACACAAAGGTGTCAGTAGTGTAGAAAATCTGTGAACGCTCATTTACTTCCACCCCCTTGTAAGGTTTAACAAATATGCATGGGAAGGTGGGTGGTTCCACTAACACCAGAGGTTGGTCTTCCTCGCTCTATTTCAGTAGTTCCTCTGACCTTTCTGAAATGACTTCAATTTTCATCTCATTTTCATCATTTTCATCTTATGCAATGATAATGGCTGGCTCAGTTTGAAAGACTTCAAGTTCTTCTGCTGTTTCGCTCCAATAGTCCTCCACCTATGTAACCTCATTCATCTCAACACTTTTCAATGTATCAACACTCACATTCTCCTTTGGATAAAAAATTGGTTATGTACAACACAACTCTTTCTCGTCAATCATATTATGAAGTGTGGCATTTATTCGAATAAGTTGAGTTTTCAAATTTTGTAACCCTGGATTCACATGCTGAAATTGTTGAAACTCTTCATGAAGGTATTGTTGACCAACTATTAATTGCTTTATCATATCTTCCAAAGAGGTGCTTGGTTGAAATTTTTGGTTCTCTTCATGACAATGTTGATGAACTTGTTGAAAATGTAGTTTTTGGTTGAAGATCAAGTCATTCATCATGTCTTGTATTAACCTCTCTTCATGTTGAGGAATATGTGAACTTGGCATGAGCTCAAAGAAGTCGGGTTATGGTGATGCATAGCTAGAATAGTGATGCTTCTTATACTTTGGATAGTAAGGACAATCATATATGTGGAATGAGAATAATCTTCACAAATTTTGCAAACCTCGACATGTTGCACAAAATAATGCATCTTAAAAAACTAATGTCCATTATGTGAGATACCTGCTCTATTCACATTATGATAATATGAGTCTTCAAATCGACAATAGTTGTAGGAGTAGGAAGCCATTGCGGGGTTACCTGCAAACATGTTAGGAATAAGAGACTACATAGACAAAATAAATAAATAAATAACAAATAAATAAAATAAAACCAAAGAAAAAAATCCTCGGCAATGGCGCTAAAAATTGACGCGTTTGTTGCAGGGTGCTGCACACGTGTAACGTACCGATTGGCTGAAGTTACTAGTGCATCCGACGTGGCGTGAGATGATTGGAGGCGAAGCTGATTGAAGATGTGGTTGGTGAGTGAGGCATCGACACGTGGCATCTGGTGCATGGGCAAGAGAAGCCCAGAGAACTCGTGCGTGAATCTAGAAGAGTGTAGTGGTACGTATCCCGAGACACATCCAATGGCTACTGAAGATGAAGGAAACACATAAAAAGGCTCGACAAAATTATGGATGACATCACTTGCACAGATCTCGAGGAAGATCAATGGTTCTGGAGGGAGAGAAAATGCTTAAGGATAAATTGTGCGAAAATATGTGAGTCCGTGCTAGCACAGATCCCGAGGCATATCAAAACCATTTCTTCTCATCTGAAGTGATCTATGTGCCGATCTCAAGGCTTGATTGAAGGCTCATGACACACTGTGGCTTAAGTGTGTTTGGTTTTGTGTCACCTCAGATGCTCTTCATCTCTTTATCAACTTTGCAACGCGCATATCGAGATATATATGAGGGTGTTGATCAAACTGCATATAAAATACTCATTTTGCATTGTTTTTCGCCCTAGATTCAACAGCTCAATCCATTAAACCTAAAAATGAATAAATAAAGATAATTAGACTAATATTTTGGAGACTTAACCATAAAAGACTATATAAATAGCCTAAATAATACGACATAATTAACAACACAATAAAGATAATTAGACCATAAAAGAGTTATATTTTGGCACATATCTGTGCCAGTGATGTCTCCCACTATTTCGCCGAGCCTTCCTGTGCGTTCTCTTCATCTTCAGCAATCGTTGGATGTGCATTGAGATACGTACAAGTGTACTCTCCCAAATTGACACATGAGTTCTCTGTGCTTCTCTTGCCAGTGCACCGGCTACCACGTGTCAATGCCTCACTCGCCAACCACGTCTTCAGTCAGCTTCACCTCCAATCATCTCACGCCACGTTAGATGCACCAATAACTTCAGCTAATCGGTATGTGACACGTGTCCAGCACCTGCAACAAATGCACAATAGCCACCAGATCTGCCTCGGTGCACGCGCCACTAAATTACCCACGAGATTCATATTCTCTCTCTTCCAGACACCAATTTTAATGGTTTTATATAAATAGGACTTAAGTTTTTTATGGAGAACTCTCTCTTCTACGCACTCTTCTACTCTCTCTACATAATCAACCTCTCTATTTTTATTTTCATTTATATTTTTGTTCAAAGCATGAGACACTAATCTCATGACCTAGGTAATACTACGAGGGAGGTTCGACATATTTATTTATGGATTTGTGAGATTTATTTATTTTAATTTAACTGCTTTTCATTGGTGTTTCATTCCCTTTGTTATTGATTCATTGGTTAAGGTTAAATTTAGATTTAAACCTTGATTATATTGTCAGTGAGTCATAAGAGCATCCGTCCTTACGCAATAAGACCACACAAGTGGCAATTGACCATACCAATTGATTCCCCATTTTTTTATCGGTCAAATACCTTAGGAATCTAGGCTAAATTGGACGCACTAGTGATCTCGTTATCTAGGAGTAGTGCCTTCACAAAACCCATTGCGGACATCGTGTTAAACCCAATTTGCTTGAGTATAGTGTTATATGTTTGGCTAGGGAAGTATTCATTATCGTACCTTGGCTATCGAGAATAGGAAGTGTAGGAACCGCGTATGTTACCGGGTCTATAGCTACACTAGGATACTTTTGATTTGCATACTTTATATAGATTGATGACCAAATCCAATCTTTTATCGAACCGAACTTGTATGTCTTGACCTAGGTATTTTTCATTAATTAATTTCAAAAAAATTTCCATTGCTTTATTTAATTCCTTGCTATTTAGATTAGTTAATTTATTCATTCTCACAAAACCCCTATTTTCTCTTTCTTTTAAAACCTAGAAAGAATACCAATCTTTGTGGGATCGACCTTTTACGACTATCTACAAAATAGTTGGTTTAAGTTATATATTTTATTAACGCGTATGGCGCGTGTCAATTTTTTGGTTTCCTTGTCGCTATTTTGGTACATTTTTGTAGTGAATGTCAACTGTCTTAAGATTTGTTAACAAAGATGGTTATGTGAAAGAATGATTTTTTGGACTCGTTCGTGCTAAGGATACTACTGCAGGAACATTAAAAGAATGTATTCTTTCTTTTCTCTCTCGACATAATTTTCATGTTCAGAATATCAGAGGTCAAATTTATGATGGCACAAGCAACATGTGTAGAGAATGGAATTGATTGCAAGCATTCATTTCAAATGAATACATGTATGCCTATCATATTAATTGTTTTGCTCATTGTTTGCAATTGGCATTAGTTAGTGCATCAAAAGAAGTTATTCATGTCTGCCATTTTTTCAACAAGTTGAACACTATTATCAACATTATTGGGGCCTCATGTATAAGAAAAGAGCAATTAAAAGTTGCTCAAGCTGCGAATATTTCTCACTTGCTTGAAATCGATGAGCTTGAAAGTATAAAAGGGTTAAATCAGGTTACTGCTTTGCAAAGGACTGGAGATACAAGATAGAGTTCCCACTTCAAATCTTTCTACCTTGAAGAAAATGCATAGTGCAACTTGTGAGGTTTTGTTGAATATAATCGATGATGGAACTACTTCGACTCAACGTGGAGATGCAGATGCAGCTTATGAGGTCTTGACTTCTTTTGAATTTGTTTTCGTAATGCATCTCATGCAAATAATTTTAGATAAGTTTAACAAGCTTTGTCAAGCTCTACAACAACAATCTCAAGATATTTTGAATGCGGTGCATTTTGTTTTATCTACTAAGTCATTTATTCAAAAATTTAAAGATGAAGAGTGGGAAAAGCTTCTTGCAAAGACAAAATCTTTTTGTGAAGCAGTTAATATTCCTATTCCTGATTTCAATGCACATTATATTGCTAGAAGAGAAATGGCTCGTCATCAACTGGATGAATTCAAGATAGAGCATCATTATAAAAATGACATTTTATATGCCATAATAGACACTCAATTGCAAGAATTAGATAATAGATTTAATGATCACATAGTGGAGTTGCTTTATCTTAGCACAACTTTAGATCTCAGACACTTGCGCATATCATTCAGAATTGATGACATTTGCAAGCTGGTGAAAAAGTTATACCCAAAAGATTTTCAAGAATATGAAACGATGCAATTGAGAACTCAGTCAGAACATTTTGGTTATATAAGACTAATAAGTTGATTTTTATATACTTTTAGTAGGCTATTTTAGTATATTTGATGTGGAAAGTTTTCAAAATATATATTTAATTATATTAATTGGTCATTTTCAGGTGAAACAGAGTGCGTGGTTGAATTCATAGCGAAAAAATACTCAAAATGGAGTATTTACATGTAGTAATCGGACGCCGGACAGTTTGTCTCGAGTTACACGTTGCGCGGTGGGCAGAATAAGAGAGCAGACCAAATGACGCAAGGAGTGACACAATTCGGTCACTTGAGTTGAGGTGCTGTTGGATTGCCTCAAGATCCGCGTTACACTCTCTCCCACACATTTGCACAATGCGTGCGATTTCCAGCTCGCTGCCACGTGGCAGCAGTCGATTCGTCCAGCTCGCGCCACGTCACAAACTAACAGCATTCCATGCGTTTAAGCCTCCATCAGTTTTCATCGGGATGCGCGTCAGCACTGTCTCCCAAAAATTTGCACAAGTTCGTGCCATTCTCTTCACTGGTCCATCCGCCACGTGTCGTACTCTCGCCCTACGCCAAGAACATCACTCATTGTTCTCGGCCAATCCCATCCCGCCATGTGTCACATCTTCCACACACAGTGTCACCAGCAGCAAATCCAGCTTATCAGCTTGCGCTACGTCAGCGCACTGCAGGAAAATGGACCAATCAGGCGCTGCCACGTGTACGAAACCCATTTTCGCCCCAAAAACAGTCTCCAGATGCTCCTCGGCGCACGTGTTACGAGATCAACCCCCAAAATTAGTTTCTCTCACCTCCAGAGAGCAATTTTTAGTGGTTTTTCATATTAGGAACTAGGGTATTTAGACGAGAGACCGCATTGGAGCTGCCACACACAACTTTTCATATTTGGAGATTGTAAAGATGATGTCCGACTAGACCAATCTTCGCCTAGGTCGACGGGGAAAGAAGTGAGACTCTTGATTCATGGCATATACTATGTGAGATCTATGATTTTTATTTAATTTGATTTAATTTCTCCTATTTCATTGTTGTTGATTTTAAAGTATATGGTTTAGATCTAGGGTATGTAAGTGGTCAGTGCATGCTTTTAGGTGGAAAACCTATAGTTATTTGGACCATTAGTATCCATGTAATTGTGCTGTTGGACCAATAAAGTGACAAACACTCACCCGCCTTTTGGTTCTTAAGTGTGCAACAATAGAATCTAGGTTAAATCGGAAGCGGATGTGATCTGGTTATTTAGGATTAGTGTTTCCAAATACCCAAATTATTGCGGTTAGTGTGTTAAACCCAATTGGCGGATGTCTAGGGTTATACATTGATCAGGGAAATAGTTAGTGGCGGACGTCCTAGCTATCGAGATTAGGGGAACTAGGAATTTCTGGCGGACGTCGATTTTCCATAACTAATCTAGGAGAAATTGAATTAATAACTTTTTGGAATGATCGAGGACCATTAAATGCCGTTGAATCTTGATTCTTGCTTGTGGAACCCTAGACTTAGGTGAATTCTTCTCATTGATATTATTTTTGCGAACATTTTATTTGTACTAGTCTAGTTAGTTTTTTCATTGAACTTTCTGAAAACCCCCAATTTTTAGTTAACTTGGAGTAAAACTCAAGTCCTGTGGATTCGACCCCGTATTTACCACTACTACAACCCTTGTGGTTGGTAACTCGATCGCGGGGTATATTTGGCACGCACGACATGTGACCAAAGACAACTCCCAGAGTTTCATAACTTAATCACTCTTTCTAATTTATGTTAATGGTTGGTGAAAATAAGAAAATCAAAATCTTGTCACTTTGTGTTTAGGGTTGTGAACTTTTTTCTAACAGAAAGATCTTTCTCAGCTATGAATATAATCAAAATGATGTTGCGTAACAAGATGTAAGATGACTTTTTTCCAAATCTTTGCTTGTGTACATTGAGAAGAGAATTTCTAAAATGTTTGATATGGACTTTCTTATAAAAGATTTACAGGATATGAAAGAAACAAGATCTCAGTTTTAGCTAGGTTGTTATTAGGTTTTTTTATGTGATTAATTTATTGTCAAATGTTAATAGTAAAATATGAGTTAGACATTACATGATTTTTGTTTTATGTTATAATTCATTTTCAATTATACAATGATTGTCTACTATTTTTTATCATATTTACTTATAAGCTTTCAAAGTAATTTTTGCCCCCTCATGGCGAGAGGCTGCATTCGGCCCTGCTTGTCGCTAATTATTGGGCGAAAAATCTCCTGCCCAATGGGGACTTTCCCCGCCTACATGGCAGTGGGGCTCACAACGTGGCAGCAGGGGTGAGTGGACTGATTGAGCAATTAGTGATGGGATTCCCCCGTCGCTAATGCTGCGGACTCCATGCCTAAATGACTTCCTCCATCCTTCATTTCTCTCTCTCTCTCTCTCTCTCTCTCTCTCTTTTTCTCTCTCTCAAACCCTAACACTACCCTCACCCTCTCTTTGCCTCCCCCCTCCCCCCCTTGTTGCCTTCATCCCCCGCCGCCTCACCGCCACCCCTATCCCCCAAACCCTAACACCCTCTCTCACTCGATCTCGCCATCCCCCAAAACCCTAACCCTCTCCCCACTCTCACCGCACCCTCAACTCCTCTCTTTCTCTATTCTCGTCGGCGCCCTCCTTTTCAGCTTCGCCGTTGCTGCCGCCTCGCCGTCCACCCTGCTGCGTCGCTGCTCACCACCCACCCCGCCTCTTTCAGTGCCGCATTCTGCCGGTGCCTGAGGAAAATTATTTTATTTTAATATGATTTTTAATTTGTGCTTTGATTTTAATTTACTTAATAAAAATAAATGTGTATATTTGTGATGTTTGTATATTAAAAATATGTGATTGTAATTCTTATTGTGACAAATAAAATTGTTTGAATAAATCTTATATTAATTTTTTATGTTGGTATGTATGATTTTTTTATATTTGTGAAAAATAAAATGTGTAATTTTAATTTTGTTTTTGTGTATATTTATGATGTTTGTATATGATTTTTTATATTGATATGTATTTTTTGTAATGTGTTATAATTTTGGTGAAAAAAGTAAAATAATATGTATAGTATATTGAGTTGAATTAAAATTATTATTAAAAAAGTAAAATAAAACATTAATGACGTACACTTTACTAATAAAATTTGTATAAATTAAAAAAACTAATTAGACAAATTATATTTCAATTAGGACAAAATTAAAGGACTAATATTATATATATACACAAACATATGCACTTTAAAATTAATTAAAGAAAATACATATTAGAAAAGTAAAATATATAATTTATTGAACAAAAAAAAATATAACAATGCTTTTATTCTATATATATGAGAAGTGGGAACAAGAAAAATGCCCACGAAAATATTTTTTATCAACCATTAGATAATCATCAATGGTTAATATTAGATTTATGTTAGATATGGCAACCTGTTGTGCCAGTTGCTATGCAATTAATGAACATTGATTGCATCAAAACTCAACTCATTTACCAATAATTAAATCATAGTAATTATTGAAGAAATTTAAACGATCTACTTAATTTCTTCCTTAAGCTTTAAGCTCCATTTTTTCAAAAGCTTGAAGCGCCAATGTTGACATGTTGTCCACTCTTTCATTCATCATAAAATGAAGATGACAATTAGTTCATTTATGTGGTGCATGTCACAATGCTTTTACTACATAAGAAATGTGTTTAAACGCGTGCACTTGCATAATATGCCCAAGAAGAAATGTTAGTGTATGTAACACCATTAACAAGACAACAAACCTATATCATCTTCAAATTTATTGTATAGATAAAGAGAGTACTTAGATAAAATTAGAGAGTGAGTAGAATTATGGCACAACACAATTGCAAATTGAATCTTATTTCATAAAAAAAAAGAATTGAATCTTGAAATGTAGAAGGAAACAAAACGAATGGCTTAGGTGTTTCTCATGAATAAATGTCAATCATTAATTAATTGAGATATGGTGGTGTTTTAATTAATTGTATAATCTGGGATTTGTTTTGAAGTTTTCCAACTAAATCTAATTGATCTAAAATCTTGATTTCTTTTGTAGGCATATAAAATGTAGATTTTAATCTAAAATTTGATATTTTTGTACTAACAATGTTGATTCGCCTCGATTTTTTCAGCCAAGCTGTCTGATTTCATCAGTCTAACTAGGACTCATCATGAATTGGTCGATTACTTTTTTTGTTAGTTGGACAATTTGTTTCTCATTTTTCGAGCAATCAAAATAATAAAAAATAATTGAAAAACGAGGTCTTGTGATTCAAATTAATTTATGTGAGAAAGTTAGTTGTTTTGTTTCTTGCTCTCACTACAAGGAAAATGATATTTAGAAACGGAATTAGCAACGGAATTAAGTTCCGTTGCTAAAAAAAAGTAGTTAGAGACGGAATTGAGACGGACTAATTCAGAGACGGAATTGAGACGGATCAGAGACGGAAATAGAGACGGAAATAGAGACGGAATTAAATTCCGTCTCTAAAAAATGGCGCCAACATTCCCACCAAAACTTTATTTTCTTATAACCGTTCATCAAATCTCGAGATTTGTGCTTGCTTCTATCAAGGCCCCCACCCCACCCCCACCCCCCCCACAATCCCCAACCCCCAAAATGTCGATCGTCTCCGTCTCTTGCTCTCAACTCTCTCTCTCTGGTCTCTCTCTCTCACCGCATTCCGTCTCTTGCTCACGGCTCTCCGTTCTCTCTCCGGTCACCGCTCACTACTCTCACCGGTCACCGATCTCTCATCGGTCATCTCCGCTCACCGCTCTCTCTCTTTCACTGCTCTCTGCTCCCTGGTCGCTCTGTGCTCACCGCTCTCTGCTCGTCGAGGACGTTCTCTCCCTGTCTCACCGCCCTCGGACCGACGTTTCCTAGCTCTTTCTCTCTCACCGCTCTCGTCGAGGACGTTCTTTCCCAAACCCTAAATCTCTACCGTCGCTGCGATTGCGGCTGCGATGAGGCCGTCGGCTTTGCCGTCACCTGCTGCCGGAGATTGGAGCCTCCGAAGCCCTAACCCGTCGCCGACCTACGCCCCACTCTAAGACGTCGCCGAACTCGTCAAGGTAACACCCTAAGGTGTTTATTTTTTATTTTTTTTGTTTTTTATTTTTGAATGGGTGTTACAATTTGGATTGAATGATAGGATACTCGTGATTGTCTGATTGTTGGACTTGAAGAAGAATTATGCTCTCTGATGGTGCTAATTGTGCTAGTGATGGAAAAACAAGTAGACTAACTACAATGACGTATTTTAGCATAACAGATGGCAAAGATTGACAAATCACCATACTTAATTATCACTAGTGATCCCTAATCTTAGCTGAAAACATAGAAAGATTAATGATGAAGTTGAGAAACAATATGTACAATAATTATGAGAGTTAGTGAAAAAGAGATCTAAGAAGATTATTAACGCTGGGAATCTGCAAAGAAATAGTGTAGGTAGCTACTCTGAAGTGATGTTGGTGTTAGTTCTGTGAGAGTGGATCGAGGAGCAGAGTCTTTTAGATCTGGTGCAACAAATATTGATTAATAAAATGCTTCCAGCTTCGTTTAGGCAATATAAATTCATCTAGATGCATAAAGGAAGACAATCGAAACTCTGAACGGCGTTAAAAGCGGTGGCTACCGCTTTGACCACATTAATAAATTGGAACCGCGAGTATCCTATACGTTGAACCACGAGAAGCATTAAAATGCAACCAACCTATTAATTTTCTTCACTGCAATTGCCTGATTGTTGTTGGGCAACGTACCTTTGAAAACTGTACCGAAAGCTCCTCTTCCCACCTCCTCCTTGAAACCATTTGTTGCTTGTTCTAGTTCTTCATACTGGAATGATCGCAGAGATATCTCTTGTGCTAATCCAGAGCTCATTAAAATCTTTTTATATGCCGTGTGTTTTTTATTGAGACGAATACCACAAATGACTAAGACAACCAAGATTGGTTTTTACTCCAATAATTTCGTTCTATTCTGAAAGTATTTAAATCCTCTGTATTGTTGTTGTTGTTGTTGTTGTTGTTGTTGTTGTTGTTGTTCTGGTCATCATTGTTGATCTTTATGAAAGTCATAGTTAGGTCACCATTTCTTTTCGCATACATCATTGTTGTTGTTGTTGTCTTGCCTTCACATTTCTTCTTTCAAGCACAATTTAATTTCAGTCAGTATGCTTACTGCTACTTCCACTGTTAAATTCACCTTCCTTACCAATTTCTATATATTACAGGGCCTTGAGAGTACTTAAGTTCTTGCTGTTGGGAGAGTCATAGCTGGCTTGTACATCATTGATTTAGTTTCCTTTACTTTAGAGCTTCCTCTGTCATTTACGGTAAGTAATCATAATTGTTCATAGCATTATAGACTTGGTCATCCTTCAGCTGTTGTAACTAAACAGTTAATTCCATTGATTCCAGGTCATGTTCCTATTAGTTCAGATTTTGATACTATGTAGGAATAGGATTGATTGAAGAAAAAAAAACCATTTTTTGTGCATTGGGTTTCTATGTGATTACCTTGTTTTCTTTTTTTTTTTGAAGATTGGTCTTACATTATTAAATTGGTTTGATTTGATTTGAAATGTAGATTGTTTAGCGGAGTTTGTTTGCAACTGTGCACAAATTTAGATGTCATGCTGGATATAGGTTATGCAAATTGTTTAGGGAGCTTTGGTTGCCATTAAGCAACATTCACTGGTTTTCGAGCTGCCAATACTGAAAATTGTGCTATATTTTATTTTTTAATTTACATTCTTTGATATTGTTATGCCACATTTTTTCATGTTTTTCCTACTATATTTGATTCACTTGTGTGTATATGCATGTGTGTAGATAAAGCTACCAATAGAGTAGGTATAGATGAATAGTACCTATAATTATATAATTTCTACTACTAGGTAGGGTTCAAAAAACTATGATTACTCTTTTAGTTAATGTTGCTATTTCACATAGAATTTCAAGAGAATTGAATAAACATATAACCTTAAGGAGGTACGAGTGAACAAGTACTAGGAGCTTTGATACTATGTGGTATTTGTATGCCTCTCATAACTTATGATTTATTTATTTTTTTGAACTCCTTGTTGCTTTTATTTTTACGACCAAGTATCATACTCTGTTTGGTATCAGTCATGTACCGAGCTAGGTATTAAGAAAGTTGTTTCCAACCACATTTATTCAATGCATAAAAGCAAATCTTTTTGTTCATGTAGTTAGGTAGGTTCTCAGATTCCCCCTTCTAATAAATTGTGTTAGTTGGACACACAAGTAGCCATGTACTGTCGAAAATTACGAAACTAGTTGACTAATTTAATTGCACAATTACAATAGGAATGTCGTCTACAAGTCGAGACTGGATGTACAACCGTCTCGACAACGACTTCGTTCGAATTGAATTCGCGGCGAAGGTTAAAGAATTCATATCATTTGCTAAGCAACATTGTCCTACATACCAAAGTAAAAGGAAGATTATATGTCCGTGCAATTATAAGAAATGTCGACTTGTACCGTACCTGGACGTCGAAACGGTTGAGTACCACATATGTAGGTATGGATTTGTTTCGGGATATCACTGTTGGTACGAACATGGTGAGAACGGAGATGAAGGCCCGCAAAACTTCTACCAAATGGATAACCATATTGATGATGCTGATGTGGGAGGAGACGATCCGACAACTTATCGCGAGATGCTACACAACGTGGCAGGTCCAAGTTTCAATTGGAATCACGTGGAAGAATCACCAAACCCCCAAGCACGCCAACTATATGACATGATAGAGGCTAGTAGCGAACAATTGTGGCCGGGTTGCGAAACCATGACAATGTCGTCCGCAATGGCAAGATTACTTGCGATCAAGTCAGAACATCATATATATGAACGAGGTTATAATGAAATCATAAAATTCATGAAGGATTGTTTGCCAAATGACAATTCATTGGTTGAAATTTTTTATGCCACTAAAAGACTAATGCGAGGTCTAGGTCTACCTGTTGAGAAAATAGATTGTTGTGAGGACCAATGTATGATTTATTGGGGAGTGGACTATGAGTTGACATCATGTAAATTGTGTGGGAAATCACGCTACATTGCACAGCGACGAGGTCGTGGCAGGAACACCAAAAAACGCCCTTGCAAAAAAATGTACTACTTCCCTTTGGGCCTTCGGTTGCAACGATTGTATGCGTCTGAGTCAACGGCAAAACATATGTGATGGCATGGAGAACATTCCTCGCCAGAAGATGTTTTGCAACACTGTTCTGATTCGATAACTTGGAGACATTTTAATGATGTCAACAGAGACTTCACCGCCGAGGTTCGGAATGTTCGTTTAGGATTGTGCACTGATGGTTTTCAAGTATTTGGGATTTCAGGAAAATCGTACTTTTCATGGCCCGTAATATTGACTCCGTACAACCTTCCACCGTCGATGTGCATGAAATCTGAGTTTATGTTCTTAACGGTTATCGTTCCTGGACCGACCAACCCAAAACAGAAAATCGACGTGTTCCTTCAGCCGCTTGTGAAAGAGTTGCAAGATTTATGGAACAATGGGGTGATTACATACGACGTGTCCACAAAGATGAATTTTCTCATGCGAGTGGCCCTTTTATGGACTGTTAGTGATTTCCCTGCGTATAGCATGTTGTCCGGTTGGAGCACACACGATAAGATGGCTTGTCCATATTGTATGGAGGATACAAATGCATTTCAATTGCGAAATGGTGGAAAGACATCGTGGTTCGACAGTCACCGTCGTTTCTTGGCGAAGGCATCACTATTCAGGAAAGAGAAAAAAACTTTCCTTAGAGGCAAAATGGTCTTAAATGATGAACCGCCCGCTTTGCGTTCTGGTGAAAAAATTTTAACAGAAATTGAATCTTAGGCTTGATGAAGGTGACAGAAATCGGAGCTGACTCTGTGAATGGGCGGATAGCTAAGAATTCGGGATGGAGAAAAAAGCATTTTCTGGGACTTGCCGTATTGGGAGACAAACTTGATCCGCCACAACTTAGATGTCATGCACATCGAGAAAAATGTTTTTGACAACATATTCAACACCATTATGTGTGTACCGGGCAAGAGTAAGGACAATGCGAAAGCGAAACAAGATATTCGCATCACCGACCTTTTCTACACATTGATTCGGCGACAAATACTTACATCCTTGGATGTTATGCTCTTGATACATCAAAAAAACAAAAATTGTGCGAGTGGGTTGAAAAGTTGTGTTTTCCTGATGGTTATGCTTCGAATTTTGGTCGATGTGTGGATCCAAAGAAATTGCGAATGTTCGGCATGAAGAGTCATGATTGTCATATTTTCATGCAACGGTTGATACCAATTGCATTCAGAGAACTCCTCCCAAACCCGGTTTGGGTTGCAATTAGCAAACTAAGCTTTTTTTTTCGATCCCTAACTTTGAAAAGTGTCAGTCTCAAAGATATGGAGGTCTTAGAGGCTGAAATACCAAAAATCATTTGCAAGTTGGAGAAAATATTCCCTCCAAGCTTCTTCGACTCTATGGAACACCTACCAATCCACTTGGCCTACGAGGCCCGTCTGGCCGGTCCCGTTCAATTTCGATGGATGTATCCATTTGAGAGGTAATATCTTGAGCCCTTGAAATTATTTTCCCATTCAATAAGTTTTAAATAAACATTTCCTATACTCCGATAGGTACCTTAAACATTTGAAAAACAATGTTCGGAACAAAGCGAAGGTAGAGGGCTCCATATGTAATGCTTATTTGGTCGAAGAAGTCACATCCTTTTGTTCTTACTACTTCGAAGATCACGTCTTTACGTTGCATGACAAAGTGCAACGAAACGACGATGGCGGTGTCGGGCCCACACCGCATTTTGTGGGCAATTTCTCAATTTTCACTTATCCTGGTCGACCCATGGGCAAGTCAAAGGAGCGGTACTTAACAGAGCATGAGTATAATGCCGCTCATTCGTACATACTGCTCAATTGTCCAGAGATCGCTCCTTACATCCAGTATGTCCGTCACTTTCATTCAATAATGTAGTACATTCATTATTCATCTTTTACTAAGACATGTTATGTACATGTTCGTTTCTTCTAGGATATTCGTCGATGAAATCACTCAAGCAATGGGGGAGTCGGAAGTTGATAGTAGTCTAGAGCACAACTTTCCCATATGGTTTCAAACATATGTAAAGTTATTACTATTGTAGGTTATCGCTTCATAAATATCTTTCATAAGTAATGTGTCTTATTACATTTCTAATTTTTTTGTGAGTAGGCTCGGAATTCTATTATAGACGAGACGCTCGTTGATCTTTCGGTTGGTCCTAGTCGATCTTGTACTGTGTACCCTGGTTACCTAGTGAATGGGTATAAGTTCCACTCCGCAACATATGACGTTAATAGATCGACGCAGAGCAGCGGTGTTTTGGTGAAGGGTTCTAACTACGCCGATGTTTCCCATAACTATTATGGAGTACTGCAAGAGGTTGTGGAGATTGAATATACCGGCCTCAAGCGTGTGGTCTTGATTAAGTGTGAATGGTATGACCCTACACCGAATCATGGTGTGAGGACTCACCCAACACTTCAATTGGTAGAGGTTCGTCGAAGTCGACGATATAACAACTACGAGCCATTTGTCCTTGCAATGCAAGCCACTCAAGTGTACTACCTTTCGTACCCTTCTATGAGGAACGACCGACAAGAATGGCTAGTAGTTTGTTGCTGTCAACCAAAATTCGCTGACGAGGAAACGAGCAAAGACGATAATGACCAGGGCTCGGCAGAGATTGCATTCCAAGATGGGATGCCCACCACGTGCGTAGTCGACGATGCAATTCAGGATATCAACAATCTGGATGATCCAAATGGGACTCGAGTCATTGTTGAAGCGGGTCCAAGTGAAGAAGACAATGACTTCATTGTTGATAGTGGAGATGATTCAGAAGAAGAATCATCAACTTCTAGTCATGAGAGTGAATTTGAAACGGATGATAGCGAGTAATGTATGTCTATGTTATGTCAACGTTAGATCGATGTTACGTGAGTTTTCTATACCTTTCTTATATGGAGTGTAACTTCTCGACGGTGCTTGGATTAGATCACCCCATGTTTTCACATAAATTGGCCTCTCAAATTACCTTGTTTGTCTTCTTATATATTGAGCTGTGTTTTACCCTTTCTTGCTCAATGGGTAGATAAGGGGAAATATTCACAAAAAAGGGAGAAAGGTTATCTTCTTTCGAAAGATATTTTGCTTCTCCAAAATTTCTTTTGTGAGATCCAACCATTTGTTATATTTTTAAGTTTGTCATCCTTTCCATAGCACAATATTGAAGTTTCCAGGTTAATGTTTGATGTTGGAGGTTATTTTTTATATAGCTTCTGGCAAAACTACGTCCAAAAGCTATTACAATTTAGTCCCATTGGAGAAGGCCCAAATTGGCTATAAATATTTAATATGTTGCTTGATCTTTTATAGGTCTAATCCTTTTTCCATCAATTAGAGATTAAACATTATGATATATAGACATGCATACTTTTGATGATATATTTCTTAATTTCCTTTTATCAGCATGGATCATGTGTTCTTAATTTCCATCAATTAGAGTTCATTACTTTTATTTGTATGCATTTGGTCTCTAAACTTTTATTGGTATTTTGTTAGGTTTCATGGCGGGCAGTGATCACCCCACACGTCGAGGGATACCTTTAGGGGGACATCGTCCAGTCATAAGAGGTGCAACACAGACCTCTGGAACCGAAATACCGACTGCGCGTCATGGTCAGGCCACACGAGGGGGTCAAAGAAGTCGTGGCGGTCGAGGTCGTGGGTCGATTCCTGTATTATCGATTCCAACTTCTCGTTCTCTCGAGCACGAGTTACATTCAGCGTCACCTTCGCCTTCCATACCGTCCGCGTCGCCTGTACCATCAACATCGTCATCAAGAACTATACCAAATTGCCCGTTGCAGTCACCGTCGCCGACATTGAGACATGACACTCCTGTATCGACGAGGCCTGCACCCCCAGCCACCGCATCACCAGCAGCATCCCCATCTTACGACGGTAGAGCAGGCTTGCCGGTGACAGGCCCTCAAAGGGCACCTCAGAGGATAGGGACCGAGCCCCCTCGCGTGCAGCGGATCCCGATCACACTGATTGCCAATGATACATAAGTTTGTATTTGATTCATATATGTACTTCTAAATATCGATGTAAATTATTAAAAAAGTTGTTAAGATGTTATGCATTTTCATGAAACACAGGGAGTTGCATCCTTCTCATTCTTGTGCACGAAGGATGACAAAAGTTTTCAAAAGATGGATGATTTCAGAAGGGTATTGTTGGAAGTCGGTACCGAATCATCATAAAGACCACTACTGGCGCCAATGGAAGGTACGCAGGACTAATAAATGTCTTAGGATTTATACTAGTTTTTCAATGTCTCGTAACAATTGCAATCGCCATTTTGTAGGTATATTTTAGATGGGATGATGCGATTCCCGAGGATCTCATTCGTGCGGTACGACACGACGACACGCATGCGAGCACAAGATACACCGCATTGATGCACAAGTTAAAGAAGAATCGTGTTCAGCCAGTTTATGTTACAGATGAGGCATGGAGAAGATACTTGGAGTACTGGGAGAGCGAGGACTTCCTTGCCAGGTCTAGGCAAGCATCAACGAATAGGAACACTGAGGTCGAAGGACCTGGGACTAGACCCTCGAAGCACGGTGGTGATTCGGTGTCTTTTGTGACTACCAATGAAAGATTGGTAAGTTTTTTTTTACACTCTAGTTTAATTTTTACATTTATACACTTGTTCACTACGCAATTGATTTGTGTTTGGCGAATATGAGTTCACCGGCCTACTACTAATAGATATTTATGCTGAATTTATAACCGGTCGTGTATGCAGACTAATTCATCCGAGACGCCACCTACCGTGAATGAATTGTATTTGCATCTCCACACCGTAAATCACGACGGGATGACATTCATCGATACTAGATCAAAGCGGTTCTATGTAAGTATAGAAGTGAAATGTTAAATAGTATTAAGTTTACTTTAAAGCATATCATGTAAGTTGTTTATTGTTGATCCATGCAGGATAGGCTCCAGAGGAGACGTCTGGAGCTGACCCAGGCTACACCGGACCAACCGGTGGATGATGAGGCGGTGGACCTCAATGTGGCGGGTGAGTGTCCCAAAGGACGTGTCTACTGTCTCGGGTCTTTAGGGAGACCAGAAGAGGAGATATGCGAGATCCCGGTGCTAGCACGTCCCGGATGCGGAGATGGTGCCACGTGCGAGTTCGATATCATTGCCGATCAATTACGAAAGGTTATGGCGTTTATGCATCAGCAATTCGGGATGACCATGGACGGAGCAGGCCTATCTCAGCCACCACCACCACCACCACCACCACCTCATGACCAGCAACAGCCGCCGCAAATAGATCCTGCCGATCCACCACAACAAGGGGACAATGTTGAGCGAGAGACGCAAGAGTGGCTTACGAGAGATGAGCAGCTTGGTGATAGATAGGTATTTTTCTTGTTGTTTGTGTAACTTTTGAGATTATACTTTTGCTTTTGTAGATAACTTTAGCAGTTGTTCGCATGACTTTTAGATTGACACTGCTTTTTGTGCATATTTAGATTGATACTTCTTTTTGTTTCATTGGATTGCTGTTTAGAATTTAAAAATTCCATTTACTTCTTCTTTCTTAACTTCCTTTTAGTTTGTCAAATCTTGTGACTACCAACGAAGAAAACATTTACTGCAGATGTTACATTTGCTTGTCCGAGTATGAAGAAGGTGATAAAATAAGAGTTCTCCCCTGCCACCATGAATACCATATGATATGTGTTGAATCGCCTCGCCTCGCATTCTAGGGTTCTGTTTATCAATAGAAGAGGACTTGTAGCTTGTGAGTATATGTTGTCATCTGAGGGTTTGTCGGGATAGGAGTATTCAATCCGACTCTTTGAATGCAATTTTGCGCATTATTTAGTATTCAGAAAAAGAGGATCGAAAAAAACCAAGTAGTATTCTTTCAAGACTATTGCTTGTGTTCTCAGTCAGTTATGTTGGTTTTCTCGACAATTTTTGTTATTTCTTTCCTTGTTTCTGTCTTTTAGTTATTTGAAATCATATTTCTTGAAAGAACGAAGATTGAGATTAGATTTAGGTAAATGTTGTAGAGATTGAGGACTCATGGTTCTCTCGCCGCTAAAATTGTTGATTGCAAAATGTAAATACCTCTATCGCTTGCGTTCTCGTTTAACTGCAGACTGAATAATTAGTAGCAGTTTCCTATTTGAATTTGCTTTCAAAATTTTTGCATCTTGTCTTTTCATTTGTGCGGTACATCTCTCTTCTATTCATTGGAGTGCTGATTGTGATATATGTCCGTGGCTTCTTAACAAATCTTATAAAGGTACTATCGTTTCTTCCATGCGATTTCTCCTGGTTTAATTGAGTTATTTACTAGAACAGCAACGCCATGATTTGTGAAGCATATCCCTACAATATTAAGTATTTATAATGTTTTGAATTATAATCCATTTTGTTATCCACTTTGGCAGACCAAATAGACTGGGCAATGTATCTATTTGAAATCGAACTTGATTGGAAATGGAAGAGGCATCCTTTTTTAAATATATTACTTCATTGAACAGCCTATGGAGTCAATGTAGCATCCTTTCTTCTGTATTATAGATGCATTTGGGAATGAACCTTTGTTCTTTCTGCTTTAAATTTGTCAGATGTGTTCCTGTATGATGTCAATTACGTTTTATATGCTTCTTTAGTTTTAGTTATTTTCTTTTTTGGTAGACCCCAAAACCATTAGGAAAGAATTACGTTTTATATGAGTCTTTGGATTTAATTTTATTTTATCATTTGTTTACCCCATGTACTTGGAAGAAATGCTATTATGAGGATGATTATGCTCCTTCAGTTTTTATAGTCTTTGCAAGTGCTATCCATGTTTCTAGTTTCGTGTCAATAAGTCTGCTATTATGCATTTTGTGGTGTATTTCTTTCGCACTTGATGTCTGTAGATTCATGCTTTGTTAGTCGAGGATACTCCTCCTATTTTTTTAAAGTACTTCTAAATTCTAATTTTTGACATTAGAACTAACGAGCTATGCTTTATATACCGAAAAGACGGGCCTATCATCCTGCACTTTGTGCTGTAACTCTAAATAACTCTAATTTTCGACTTACTCAAGCCTGTATTCTAGTCATTACCAAAAAAAAAAAACCCGTATTCTTGTTGTTTTATTGCTCCAGCTCTTGATTTAGTTTTTTTCGCCTTCCTATTTTCCATAAAATTGATTTTTATCTACTGTATGTTGTTTAAAAAAGTGTGAAAGGTACATGGCACTCTCTTACATTTGATTAAATGGTTTTCAGTTCTTCTTGAATTGATTGGTTTCCGAGAGATGCATGCATTCATGCTTAGAGTACTTAGAGGCTGTCCCTTGGGTTGGAGATGAGGAGGAAGAGAAAGTGTTTTCCTCAGTGTTACGCCTCAAACAAAACAATGTTGGTGTTACTCCGCTGTTGAAACGGGTGTCTTCCGACGTTTCCAGTCCACTTAATGACACAGTTACCCATGTAATAGAGTTGGTTCTCAAGAGCAATGAAGAGCGAGGTCGGCGTGAGATGAAATCCCTAGTCTTGAAGCATTCAGATTCTATTGACTTATAGGTAATTCTGTTGAAACTCTTTGTAGGAGCTACATTGCTCGAACAAAGATACAAATGCTCGCCCAATTAACTTAATTGTGAATAATGTTGCGGAACTTATATGAGGTTTTTTGTGTGGACATTCATGCTGAAACATTTGAAATTTTTGGAACAAGAAAATACTTGAAAAAAAAAATTCATTAGTTTGTTGTTTGATCTAGTACCTACCTCCGTTAGGTTTATGTTCTTATGCAAATGGATTGTCAATAACATGCTCTCCTTCATCAAACTTCACTGTGTAGTGAGGAGCTTTCGCACATTCTGAATGTCTTGCTATCTTTTCAATTTACATTCTGGGAATTTGTTGCTAGGAAGAGCATGAGGGTTTGTAGTTGGTAGTGACCAAATCTGTTTATTGAAGTCCATTGTTAGTTGTGCTTCCTGGTCTTATGTGACTGCCCAGGTTGGGAAAATTGATATAGTTTAGATCTGCATGTAAATTGCATTCTGCGATGGGGAATTCCCCAACACAATGATCAGTTGATGAGGAAAAATGTTATACTCAAAAACATTCTTATCTTAATCAAAATGTAGACGGGCAAAGTTATTGTAATGGTAGTAGAAACCCAAACAATTGAACATGATTGATGGCACTAATTAGCATTTTTGAGTAAATTATTTAACTTGCACACTTTATCATCCGTTGTGGTAACATAATTTGAATATTTTGCTGCCTTCTCACCTTAATGCTACTATTATATTGTTAACAAAATATTGTTGATCCATGCAGGCTAAGCACCAAAGGAGACGTCAGGAGCTGACCCAGACTACACCGGACCAGCCGCTGGATGATGAGGCGGTGTACTACAAGGTGGCGGGCGACTGTCCCAAAGGATGTGTCTACAGTCTCAGGTCGTTATGGAGAAAGAAGAGAAGATACGTAGATCCTGATGCTAGCACATCCCAGGTCCTAGCACAACGATGAATGAGCAACTTTATGATACTTATGTATTTTTATGGTTGTTGTAGAACAATGAGAATTGTAGTTTTTTTATGGATACTTAGGTATCTTAAACATTTATTATACTTGACTACGTTTCGTGAATATATAAATCTTTTTTAATATCGAATTTTATGTTTTTTCTCATTTGAATATTTGTTGTTGATATATATTGTTGATTTGTGTATGTATGTCAAATTCTGGCTTTTTGGGGGATGTTAGCACCCCCAAGGAGTTGTTGGAGGGGGTGCAGGCGATGGAGCAGGTCCTATGGTTGTATATTCAGGTTTAGATGTTATGGAGAACCAATTGGATTAAGCTTAGGTTGGAAAACTAAACAAAGCGGAATTGAGACGAATTAGCAACGGAATTCAGATATTCTGTTGCTATTCCGTCTCCAATTTTCGAGGCATAGCTACATAAATCAGCAACGGATCAGAGACGAAATTATTGTATTCCGTCTCTGATCCGTTGCTAATCAGAGACGGATCAGAAACGGAATACAATAATTTCGTCTCTGATCCGTTTCTAATCAGAGACGGATCAGAGACGGAATTATTGGATTCCGTCTCTGATCCGTTGCTAATCAAAGACGGATCAGAGACGGAATTATTGGATTTCGTCTCTGATCCGTTGCTAATCAGAGACGGATCAGAGACGGAATGCATTAATTCCGTCTCTGTTCCGTCTCTGATTAGCAACGGATCAGAGACGGAATGCAATTACAATTGTACCATTTAGAAGAATTTCCATTTATGTTCCGTCTCTGTTCCGTTTCTAAATTCCGTCTCTAATCCGTCTCTAATCAGAAACAGAAACACATTTCCGTTGCTGATTGAATCAGCGACGACGATTTTAGAGACGAAATAGATTTCGTCTCTGTTCCGTTGGAGAATTGAATTAGAGACGAAATTTATGCAAATCAGAGACGGAAATTTCCGTTTCTGATCTTCTGTTTTTTTGTAGTGTCTTCAATGTGTCATGTGTCATCCCAATTAGTGTTTTTCTTTTTTAATTATCCTTTTTAATTTTTAATTTTAATTCTTATTATTTTTTTGGTACTACATTTTGTTTTTATATTTTTGCAGTATATGAGTAAGGGGTGTCAATCTTATTCGCCAAAAAAAGGGTTCATCCAAAAAAAGCTTCAAATCCAACTCGGGTTTATGGAAGGTTTTGTTGTCCAAAGCGGGATTCGAGTCGGTTCCGGACAAGAGTCTAAACCTGAACACTGCTCGGGTTTCAAATTGTTGTTACTTTTCCTTTGAAAATATATTATCATACATCGTATAATTAAGAAAAAATCAACAATAAAAAATGCATAGCACTTATTAAAATGTACTATTTTAATTTCAAAACTTACGTTGTTTGAATAATATTATGTGTTTCACCATTGATAAAAAGACATCATTATTTCTTGTAATATTTAAACAAGAAATGCAACTTGGACGCAACCTTTTAAAACTACATAAGTAGATATTATATTATATGTAATTTATAATAACTTTTTCCTTAAAAATTATTATAAATATGGTATGGACAATGCACACTTATTCAAACTTAAAATCAAGTTGAGTTCGAGCAACAAATATGCTCGTTTAGTTATCAAGGGCTATTCGGATCCAAAAATAAAGTTATTAAACATTTAAATTAAGAATTAATTAACCTAAAAAAAATCAAAAACAATTAATTAAGAAAGAATTTGTGTGGCCAACCACACATGCAACACAATTAAGAAACAAGCTCCCTCCTCTGCGAGGTTGGGTGATCGATCCCTCTTACACAAAAAAGAAAATATTTTAAGCGAGTTGATTTGGAAGATTTGACACGTTGCATGAAACGCTCACTCGCTTGTTCATGTCACGTACACTCGATCGCTCCAAATTGGGCTAGCAATTAATTTAGCGTTCGGACCTGTCGACTCGAATTTATTCAGCCCGAAATAAAAAAGGTTTGGATAATATTTTTATAAATCTGGGCCGAGTTCAGATAAAGACTTCATGTCTAAATCAAAAGCCAGACCGGGTCTGGACAAGGCCATGTAACCCCAGACTCGACTCGAACCCGGTTTGAATTTTAAAAAGAGTTAATTATCTTTGATAAAAAAAAAGTATATTAGACACTTGGTACTTATTAAATAAATTAACAAAAATTAATATACTCTACTACATATATAAATTAATGTACTAAAGATATTTTTGATTTTTGAATGAATTAAATTTAAACTTTTTTATGCTTGAACATTTGTTTCTTGACATTAAATGTTTAATTACATGAATTATTTACAATAATGTTACAATGATTTATAGTGCCATATTTGTTAAGACTTTGACGTTACTTTTTTAAATTACATCATATGTGATTATAAAATGTATATATTTTAACATTTGAAGAGGCTTTTATATAAAAAGTTAATTTTCAAGATTGTATTAAATTCAGACAGCCAGACAACCTTAATTTTAAGCAAAAAAAACTTGAACAAGCTAGTCTTTCCCAAATTTAAAATCACTCCAAGTCCAAATAATTATGAATATACTTTCTATAGTGGGGGCTGCCCTGGCCTAGACCAGTCCCAAGCCAAATTTTTTGCCACCCCTACCTCCGCATCTCTCAAATCCAATCTTGCTTCTCTTGGTTGATCTTTTTTTCTATTTCGATTTTATTAATTTAATTTCTTCCTTATTTCTTGCATATTATTTATTATTAATCTAAATCGAATTGTGGCAGTATATGCATAATTTGTGAAAAACTAATTAATTACATGATACATAAGATTTATTGCTGACTTTGACAATTACATTGTTAGCTGCTTGCTCCTCGAGCACAATTTCATTTTCTAAATAGTCCAATTTCAATAAGCATCGCAAAATGGAAGGCTCCGCTGTTGAGAATCCCTCTCCCATGCCTTCATCCGAAAATGAAGAAAGATCCACCAAGAAGGCGAAGAATCGTCAAGAAGGGACAACCACAATATTTAAGGACGATAATGGGTTTCCGAAGTCGTTCAAGGAATCACTCAACTCTAGGGTGGACTCCATGATAGTTGAGATGAATACTACGAATGAGAATGAGGTAGGTTCCGAGGAACTCTTAAGGGGTACAAAGGATAACCTGACTGCAATTTCATTTTCCGATCAAGTCCACAAAGAAATGGAACAAGCAATGGAGAATATGATTATGGTAAGGCTTCATGGAAAAAATGTGAGTCTTTGTATTATGGCCCAAAGACTCCAAATAATGTGGAACCCGGAGGGACGCATGAAAATTACTGACACTGAGAATGGATACTTCATGGTGAGGTTCAATCTCTTGTACGATTGCTATACGACGCTCTTGGATGGGACATGGACATCTTTCGACACCATCTCTTTGTGCAACCCTATTCCTTGGAGTTTGATATGAAGGAGATCAATGTCTCATCCGTGGTAGCTTGGACCCTTTTTTGGGACTCACTTTTCATTATTATCACAAGAACATTCTTTGTTCAATCGCCTCAGAGGTAGGTACGTTCATTAAGATGGATTATAAAACAATGGATTTACAACGGGGTTAATTTGCACGTATGGTGGTCAAACTTGATCTTTGTAAGCCTCTAGTATGGAGAATGTTTACGATATTTCATTCTAAAACAAGACTCGGTTTGACGTACTAGCTAATCTGAATATGGAATATACCAACGGTAATAACCCTAGCACATCCAAGAAATCAGGGAATCGAACAAGGTAACTACCAAAGGCAAAATGATGGCGGAGACGAATCTGCTAAAGACCACGAAATCACAAGTTAAACAAAACACACAACCGTTTCCTAAGGCCACGTTAACGCGGTGACCAGTGGGCCCATTTCAAAGCCCATAAGAATTAAGCAGTCCAAACCTATTCTTGGGCCCATGTCACTATCCAAGCCCACGATCGAAATACAAGCTCTATTTTCCCCCCAAGCCTGTGGCGTCCTCTCTGCCTTCGACCTCCTTCCAGTCTGCTGTGTCTCCGCTGTTGATTGAGGCACCTCCCATAAACAATGAAATACAAATAGAGACTCTAAGTGCAGTCGATCCAGAGGTGTTGATGCTTGAGGCATCCTACATAATGGAAACCAATGACGGGGCCAGTGAGTCGGTTCTCTCCAAAGAGGTGACACCAGAACGATGCCTATATATATGCGGAGCGCC
Source organism: Stephania cephalantha (assembly GCA_039657325.1). NCBI lineage: Eukaryota > Viridiplantae > Streptophyta > Magnoliopsida > Ranunculales > Menispermaceae > Stephania > Stephania cephalantha. Next base: position 37,301,907 of record CM077571.1, read on the forward strand.
ATTCGGTGGTGGCGATCGTGAATAAAGGAATGGAAGAACATCTTGGTGGTGGTAACAACCTTCCACTAATTCGTGATTTGAATGCGTTAGGTCGTCCGCCGAAACCTTCCAAGCAAGTAAATCTTAAAGGCAACCTAACAATTAAGAGATAAAATGGGAAAGCCAAGAAAGTGTCTACGCCTTATATGAAGTGTGATGCATTAGTGGGGCAGGACCTCTCTTGTGATGAGGATTTGGATTTAGCTGTGGTATCGAACTCCTCGATGGGGGAACTCATACTCGTCTTTACAGGAAACACTCTTACTTTATGTATTTATTAATTATGCTAATCCCTACTATTCTGTGGATTGTCAAGGTGCAGGTAGCAGGATCTTTGCTCGTTATTTAAAATCCTTAATCTCTCTTCATAACTTAAAGATATTAATCCCAGTAGAGACAAGGATTAGTAGTATTCAAGCAAATAGATTAATCAAATGGTTTCGATTCGACAGATCGCATAGAGTTGAGGCTCAAAGATTCTCTGGTGGCATTTGGATTCTTTGGAGGGATGAAATCATGATTACAATCCTATAAAGTCACTGACAATTTGTTCATCTAAGAATTCAATATGAGCCACATGCTTCTTTTACCTTCACAGCAATGTTTGGGAGTCCGAACTTAGTCGTTTAGCGTTAATTATGGGAGAATTTAGAGGATTTAGCTACTCTGACCCTCGGGACCTAGGTTGGTGGCTAGAGATTTCAATGCCATTCTACGTTCGGCAGGCAAAATGGGGGGTTCTTATCCAGCTCATGTTTGTAAGAAGTTCTTAGAGTGGGTTGATCGTGCTGGACTCTTACAATTGTTGTTTATCGGGCCCTCCTTTACCTGGTCTAGCAGACTTTGTCATGAGCGCTTAGATAGAGCGATTCGGCTTGAGGAGACTATCTTGTGACTCCAAAATTAACTTATCTTGCGAAAGTCTACTCCGATCATTGCCCTCTTCTTCTGAATATTGATGTAGGGGATACCCGTCATCCTAAACCTAAATTTTTCAAGCTCCTTTCGACCTGGGAAACACACCCTGGTCTGAAGAATTTTGTGAAAAAATGTTGGGATGGTACCAAACCATTTGAAGAATCTATCGCACGATTTTCTGCAAAAGCAAGCTAGTGGAATAAAGAGGTGTTCGGTAGTATTTTCCAGCGAAAAAAAAATAATCTTACCAAGGTTGATGGGAATTCAAAGGGCATTTGAATCCAATAGATCAAAGAATTTGTTGAAACTGGATAGGGAATTTCGCGAGGAGCTTGAGATGGTCTTACTTTAGGAGGATTTACTTTGGCACCAACGAGCAAATGTAGAATGGTCAATGCTGGGGGATAGAAAAACTTCCTTCTTTCATATGAAAGTTAGTCAAAAGGCTAATTGAAAGAGAATCTTGGGTCTTAAGATTTCAATAGGAAATTGGTGTGAGGATCAAGTTGTTGCGACATGAGGCTCTTACATTCTTTCGTAATGTTTATGTTGGTGACTCGTCTAATGGCTTACCATACAAGGTGCCGAATAAATTCTTAACTGTCTCGCCTACACTACTTATAGCAATGGAAAAGCCTGTTTCGAATGAGGAAATTAGAGACACTCGGTTTGCAATGGCGCCTAACAAATCACCTGGGGTTGATGAATTTTTGACCTTCTTCTTTCAAAGGAGTTGGGACACTATTGGTGACTCTCTATGTTGCATGGTTAAATCTTGCTTTACTCAAGGGGTAGTGGATAATTCAATCAATAAATCCATCATCGCTCTCATCTCGAAGATTGAGAAACCCAAAAGGGTTAACCATTTTAGACCGATTAGCCTTGTACAGCGCCAGTTACAAATTAATTACAAAAATTGTGGCTAACAGGTTGAAATTGGCGATGCATCATCTAGTGAATCCTGCCCAGTTGAGTTTTGTTGAAGGGAGACACATTACACATAACATATTGATTGCTCAGGAACTCCTCCACTTTGTGAGGCTCCTCAAGAGGAAAAAGGGTTGGCTAGCTGTAAAAATTTATTTGGAAAAAGCTTACGACCGTCTGAGTCGGAATTTCATTGAGGACACTCTACACGATGCGAACATTTCGGCTTTCTCATCCAAAATTGTGTTGAGTAGCCTATCTTCGAGCTATTTCCAACTTTTATGGGATGGTGAAGTGTTTGAACCTTTCTCACCTACCAGAGGTGTGAGATAGGGAGATTCGACCTCACCTTATATTTTTGCTTTTTGTATGGAACGCCTTTCTCAGGCTATTATGGATGTAGTGAATCAGGGAGCTTGGATTGCACCCAACTTTGGTAGCGAGGTATGTATCCCTTATTTATTTTTCGCTAATGATCTCATTATTTTTGTAAAAGTAACGGAATATCAGACTGATGTTCTCTCCAAAGTTCTCGGTTCCTTTTGTGCTCACTCTGGACATGGGATTAACCACGAAAAATCTCAAATATTATTCACTTTGAATGTGGATGCTAATCTAGTTGAAAGAATTGTAAGAAAACAAAATTTTGCTGTCACTGAGAATCTAGGTCGTTATCTTGGGGTTCTACTCTTGCATGGTAGAGTTGTTAAGTCAACATATAGTGCTCTAAAATAAAAAGTATAAATACGAGCACAGAGTCGGAAACCATCTTCCATCTCTCTGGCTGGTCGGACAACACTCTACAAATCATCTTTAATGTCAATACATCTCCTTACAATTCAAACCACTTTTCTCCCTAAAGGTCTATGTGAAGATATGAACACAGAGTATTCCTTATGAAACTAGGTTGGGGCCTGATTTCTAATCAAGAAGCTTTGTGGGTTAAACTCACGAGATCTAAATATAGTGTACCTCCAAACATGATTCCGATGAGCCTTATGACAAGAAAATGCTCACATATTTGGCGGAATATTGGCAAGGTGTGGGACAAACTTTTTGACGGATTGCATTGGGCTTTGAGAAATGGCAAGACAATACGTTTCTGGCTGGATAAATGGCTTGGTCTAAAATGGCCTCTTATTGAGGTAACAACGTCGGCCATACCAGAATCTTATTCGGAGGACACAATTTGCAAATATGTAAATAACTTTGGTGAATGGTGTAGGTTTGGTTTTCATACACATCTTCCGATGGAGGTGCTCCTCCATATCGCAGCCATCCCGCCTCCAAACCCTCACAGCTTGATGGAAGATTCGATATATTAGGGCCACTCAGTATTCTGGTAAGTTTTCGACTTCCTTTACATATACTTCACTAACATGATGTTCTTGGTCTATAGTGAAACCCTACTAAGAGGTGATATGGAAACGTGCGGTTCCCGAGAGTGCGAACTTTTCTTTGGTAGGCCTTTAATGATGAGCTCCTCACTAATGAAGTCAGACATCGAAGACATATGGTTGATTTTGATAGTTGTGGACTGTACGGGGGTTCCCCTGAATCTCTTAATCATATTCTGAAAGAGTGTCCCTTATCTACTTTGGTCTGGAGAAATTTTCTCAATACAGAACAACTTGACTCACTATTTACTTTCCCTCTACAGGACTAGCTTATCAAAAATCTGAGATGCAGCAACGAATTCATGGGTGTCAGCTTGTCAACTTTTTTTACCACTACTTGTTAGCTCATTTGTAATAGACGCAATCGAATCACAATTGGTGAAGATGAGGCAACTCATATAGAGCTTTGTCATATGATTATAGCTAAAGCAAAATCCTTTCAACACACTAATGATGTCGTCATCTCTTTCAATCATGGTCCATCCCGCAAGGAGCATTTGATTGGATGAGAATGTCCACCTAGACATTGGGTCAAAATTAATACTAATGGAGCATTGAAAAGGGAGCATCAGGCAGCGAGTGAAGGTGGCTTAATCTGGAATGCAGACGGTGACCGGTTAGTTGGTTTCATCGTTAACCTCGGGACGTGCTCTGTTTTTAGATCGGAACTTTGGGGTGCGCTTCAAGGTCTTTAGTTGGCATGACACATGGGTTTTCGGTTTGCCATCTTGGATATAGATAATAAAAGTGTATTGGATCTATTGAATGGCGAACGTACTCCGATTAATCAACATCGCCACATGGTTTCTTTAATCCGACAACTTCTATCACAGAGATGGTTTGTTCGTATTGTGCACATTCATTTTGAGGGTAATTAGGTCGTAGATTAGCTAGCTTCATTTGCGGCACATCACTCGATTGGGACTTACATTCTTTCTTGTTTTCCACCGGTTTTGGCGATGGGGGTTGTCGCTAATTTGAGTGACGCGGCAGTGACAAGTCACTCGTGTTAGCAAATAGCGACGGGTTTAGCAACGTGTCCCCGTCTCTAATTTGGGTGACATGGCAGTTCGATGCGCTGACCAGTCATACGTGTCAGGAAATAGCAACGGGGTTTCGGGACAGGTTTAGCAACAAGATCTCGTTGCTATTTTTGATACCCATTGCCAAACTAAAATAGCGACGAAGAAATTAGCGACGGGGACACCCGTTGTTAACCATGAGCCATACCGGATTGGTGACGGGGTTTCTCATCGCTAATGTAGTACATTTTTATAGTGTAATATGCACTTTAGTCCTTATGTTTTTAGAAATAATTACTTTAATCCATTGTATAAACTTTTGTCAACATCATCGTTGAGTTATGGTGAAAAGGCTAAACTGCCACTACAAAAAAACATACAAATAATATGAGACTAACCACTTTGCTTTGCTTCCACTCATAACTTAGGCCTTTTTTATTAATTTTTTAAAGCATTTTTTATAAACCACTTGTATAGATTTATACATATTTTTTTAACTGTCTTATGGTTTTAATATTTTGTGTGTAAATTGAAAACACAAGGATGAGAATTTTAATCAATGATTTTTTTTTTACTTTTTAGTATAGGCGTCAAAAGAGACATTTTTTGCATATTTATTTTTAAACTGTGAAGATCAACATGAACTTATTTATTTGTCAAGAGTTTGGTAAACAAGAATTTTCAATTTATTATTATTAATATTAATATTATTATTATTATCATTAAATTATAAATATATTTGTGTTTTGACTATTATTTGTTACTCGTAAGTTGTTATTTTATTAATTTAAAATGTAGGAATGATTTTTTAACACAAATAAATAAATAAATAGGCATATGTATGCATTAAATGAGGGCTAAATTAAAGTGGCTTAAAAAATGTGGACTAAAGTAAATATTAATTTTTCTAAAAATAAGGTACTTACGTGTTGGTTATGTAAAAGAGAATTTGTAAAACCTTAGGAGTATAATTTGTATAACAATTTTGTCATGTCATAAAAAATAAATATAATAATAATATTTTGACTTTATATTAATACAAGTATGCTTTTGATGGACTGAGAGCAAACTAGAGGGGCCAAAATGCATATATATTTTTGAAAACACAAGGACTAAAGTTCATATTATAGTAAATTTCTGGGACTAAACTTTTTTTATTATGTCAAACCCTAAGAAAATAGAGGAAAGGTTGAGAGAAAGGAAAACAGCTTAAAAAAAGAAGAAATTGATTAATTCTGAAGGTATCATTTTCAATTTTTATTGATTTCTAAGTTTTAGATAATTTCCCTTATTGGAAGTTATTTATTATGCTTTCATTGGTGTATTTGTCCATGGTTGCATTACAGATATTAGACCACCTCCAATCACAAAACTTTATATTTCTATTTTATACAGTTATGTCACATCAAACTCTTTTTCTCGCTCCTTCAGCCATAAACTCTCATTCTTTTCCAAAACTTCTTATTTTTTAATTTTTTCCTTATTTATTTATATAAATTTTAATAAACTAGTTAACCAATAAAACTCATAAAAATATATTTTGAATTTTAAAAGTATAAACTATAATTATAACCATTTTTAATATCCAATTTTTTTAAAAAAAATAAAAAAAATAATGTTATTTTACCATTTGTTTGTTAACACAGTGGAACTCTTTTAAAAGATGGGAAATAGAATTTAAAGACATTGTTCCCACATGGCTCTCGTTGAGCAATCTCTCGGTGCGCTTGAGAAATCTCATCCCCCAACATCGGTAGAAGAGGAAGAAAGATGCATGAAAAAGTCAAGAATCGAGAAGAGAATCCTATGCTGGTGGAGGTGAGCACGGAGATTCCAATATCCTTTAAAGAGACAGTCATCGAGTATAATGATGAACCAATGATTGATGCATTATCAGACTTTGAGATAAAAGTTGAAGAAGAGGAAGTGATGATTGGTTCCAAAGATAAGGTCACCGAAATAAAGTTTTCTAATAGTGTTCGAACTCCCATGTCACAATCAATGGAGTTGACGGTCATGGTCAAGCTATTGGGTGGATCCATCAGCTACAAGGCCATGTGTACCAAGTTACAAGATCTCTGGAGTCTTGAAGGAAATAAAGGTGGCTGACGCTGAATATGGCTACTTTATGGTAAGGTTAGAAAAGCGGAGCGATCGAATGGCGGCTTTGATTGAGGGTTCGTGGACTATCTTTGTACATTATCTTTTAGTACACCCATATAATCTCTCCTTTGATACTAGGACATATTATTTAGCAACAGTTCCGACATGGGTTCACTTCCCCAACCTCCCCTTCCACTATTATCATAAAACTATATTAAGGTGGATAGCTGGTTCCTTAGGCAGTTTCGTCAAAGTTGATTACTCGATACAAGATGTCAAGCGAGGTCAATATGCCCGTATGGCGGTATTCATTGATTTACGAAAACCTTTGAAGACAAAAATAATCATTGATGATCGCTTGCAACACTTTGAGTACGAGGGTCTCCCATCTATCTGTTTTAGATGTTCTTGATATGGTCACTTAAATGGGACTTGTCCATTTTGAATAATGTTGTGGAAAACTCAACGATACCGAAATTACATTTCATTATGGCTTGCCAGCCAATGGTCCACTCACCGGAACCCAGGATGGTTACGAGTTCCTAGATTCACGCCACGAGAAAAGGGAGAAGATATTCTCCTAAGGCAACTGACCCTACAAAACAACAAAATAGTAAGTCAGAGAATATTTATGCAAATTCTTTGCGATTTGACGTCCTTGCCAATTTGGGCCAATCTAGTGTGGAGGAAATCCCACGTGCGTTTGATATTTCAACTAAGGGTAAAATTGTGGCCTCTTCTAGCAAATCACATAAGGTTCCTGGGCCCAAATTAAAAAAGAACCAAAATAAACCAAGTCCCCTACAAGCCAAGGAAAATGCACACCTCAATGTGGGCTTGACAACCTATCAGCCCATAGTGAAAAAAAAGAAGACTCCAGACCCTTCATGAACTAGTAAGGAACCAACATAGACTACTTTCGAGGCAGCGACAAGCAAAACCTTTATCCCTCCAAGTGATCGATGTGTTGATCTGATGAAGAACACAGTGGTAGTCTTTGTAGATAAGACATCGAACCAGATGCAGTTGGATGATGAAACAGGGAAGGCCCAATCTCCGATCACTCTATTATGTCGAACTACCCAACGCGGGCATCCCTTAGAGAAGGAAGGCTCCACAACTATTAATCTAAAAGGGGGATTGAAGATTCAAGGGTGTATGAACAAAGTTAAACCTAAAGGGGACTCCTCCTTACTCTTAACTAACGAACATCAAGTGGCAGATGATGAAATTCTCTCTAAAAATTCTGAAAACTCTGAGGCAGAGGATCTCTCTGCAATAGAGTCTAAAACTCTTGGTAATCCATGGGTAACCCCGTAACCCCTTCTTTCTTATTTTTTATGTCGATTCCATCACTTGTTTGGAACTATCAAGGAGCTTCTAGCAAGGCGTTTGTTTGCTATCTCAAATCGATGGTATCTTTACATCGGTTGCAAATCTTAGTATTGGTGGAAATTTGGATTAGTAGTCGTCAAGCCGACATGACTATCAAAAAATTAAAGTTTGATTACTCACATCGAGTGGAAGCTTAGGGCTTTTCTGGTGGAATATGAATTATGTGGCGTAATAGCGTAAACATCACGATCCTTCGTAACTACTGACAATTTGTTCACATGAAGGTGGAATATATTAACTACCACCTTTTTCTATTTACGATAGTTTATGGCAGCCCTAATCCAAGGATTCCCCGCAAACTCTGGCCCTTATTTACAGACATCTCTATGACATCTATGATCCCTTGGAGAATGGCTTGTGACTTCAATGCCCTATTATATCACGATGATAAGATCGGCGGTACTCGGTCGACACGCATTTGTAAGTCTTATGCACGATTGATTGAAAATATTGATTTGTTTGAAAATCATTCATCTGGTCCTGCTTATACATGGTCAAGAGGTCTATACCATGAGAGATTGGACAAGGCTTTCACCAACTCTCATTGGCATGATACTTTTGGCCCTTTGAAAGTCCTATATCTCCCCAAACATCTCTTTGATCATTGCCTCCTTTTACTGGCTTTTGGCTCCATATTGGTGAATCAACATAAAGTGACAAGATTTCGCTACATTATGTCTTGGGAAACCCATCTGAAGTGGAGAGACTTTTTTCAGGATAACTGGAATCCTGAAATCCCCATACAGGAGGCCACCGATCTCTTTTCTACCAAGGCCACTATGTGGAACTACAAAGTCTTTAGCAACATCTTCCAGCGCAAACAGAAACCCTAGCATTTCTAAGTGGGATTAAAGGGCATTTGAAATGCACTCTACAGATAACTTGAGACAACTGGATTTAGAACTCGGGAATGAATTGGAAAGTGTCCTTACACTAGAGGAGAAATTGTGGCAACAATGAGCCAATTCAGATTGGGCTATATTGGGAGATCTAAATAATTCTTTCTTTTATGCCATGGTAAATCAAAGAGCCAGAAAAATCATATCACATGACTTATGTCCCTAACTTGATCTTGGTGTGAAAACCAAGAGATCTTAAGAAAAGAAGCAACTGATTACTTTCGTGGAGTGTATACTGGAGATTGAGCAAATGGGTTACCCTACCCTCTTCGAGGGAGGTTTCCCACCCTTTCTGAAAGCCTAACATCAATGCTTCAACAAGGGGTATCAAATATTGAAATCAAACAATCCCTATTTGAGATGGCGCCAAATAAGGCTCCAGGACTTGATCATATGATAGCAGGTTTCTTTCAGAAAGACCGGGTAACGGTTGGTCTTTCGATATGCTCATTAGTCCAGAAAGTTTTTCCTTTCTGGAATCATGGAGGACTCTATTAACACGGCGCCTATAACTCTTATTTCGAAGATTGAACAACCTGAGACCATACATCAATTTTGACTGATAAGTATATGTACAGTGGCTTATAAATTAATTATGAATATCATGGTTGATCGTTTAAAGCAAGTAATGAATCTCCTTCTTAACCAGGCTCAAACTAGTTTCGTTACAGGCAGGCAAATTATTGACAATATTGTAATTGCTCAAGAAATGTTGCACTCCATGAGAAACATCAAAGGCAAGAAGGGCTAGGTGACTATCAAAATTGATCTCGAGAAGGCATACGATAGACTTAGCTAGTTGTTTATCCAAGACACTCTCGATGATGCTTACATCCCCCTTTATCTCTCTAGAGTTATTTCAAGCAGCTTAGCAATAAATGTATCCCAAATCGTATGGAATGATGTAGCATCAGATCATTTCTCTCCTTCCCGAGGTGTTCGACAAGGTGATCCAATCTCTTCCTATATTTTTGTGTTATGCATGGAAATATTATCTCAAACCATTGAGAAAACAGTGTAGGAAGGACAATGGATAGCCCTAACATTTGGAGGTGTGTGTGTATATCTCACTTATTTTTTGCAGATGATCTAATATTATTTGTAGAAGCCTCGGAACACCAAATGAACGTCATTGCAAACATTTTGGAGACCTTTGTGCTCACTCAGGTCACAAAATGAGTGCGTCAAAGTCCTAATTTCATCTCTCCGAATGTCGATCCTCAACTCGCACACTCCTTTGAGAGACAGCTTGGCTTTTTCTATTACTTCTGATCTTGGAAGGTATCTGAGAGTGCCCTTAATCCATGGACGGGTCACCAAGAGCATCTATACGAGCATTCAAGAGAAATTCAAGAAGAAAATCAAAGGTCTGAATCCTCATATGATCTCGCTAGCTGGTAGAACTATGTTATGCAAAGCTTCCCTGATGGCGACACTTATTTACACAATGCAATCTACACTAATACCGATAGGCATTTGTGACACTATTGATAAACTGTGCAAAGGCTTCATATGGGGTTTTAAAGAGGGAATCAAAGACTAAGTCTGGTAGCACTACCCAAACTTCGCCAACCGAGAATAAATTGGGGACTTGGCATTTGCTCCACCTTTGATATGAACCGAGGGTTTGTGATGAAGTTAGGATGGAATATCCTGACTAGAAAGGACACCTTATGGGTCAAGCTTCTTCTTTCTAAATATAGGCTACTAGAAGGTCGAATACCATTAACTATTCAAACTAAGGGTGGTTATCACCTTTGGCGAAATATTAGTAAAGTTTGGCGAGACATTATGAAGAATATTCGATGGGCTATTGGTAATGGACATAATATCTTCTTTTGAAAGGATTTATGGACAAGCTTACACACACCCTGTAATGACCCGATACCTTAAACTGGTGATTAGTACTAATCCAAATCCAAATTAATACGAGTTAGGCTCGTGATTAAGTCCGGTGTACCTCGATTAGCATGTGCGTGCGTTTACATGATGTATGGTGTTTGTTTGGATTGTTAATTCAATTTATATATAGGTTGTCGTATAATATGGAAATTATACACAAGCCTATAAAACGAAAAATACCCAATAAACTATGATTAACCGGGACACCAAGTGTGACGAGGGAGTCGTAGCACGAGTGTGCACGCTCAAGGACACTTGTAGGCATGTCCAGTGAGTTGATTGGTGAATAATACGCGCTATATATATTTAGCTATTTTAAAATATATAAATATATATTGCAAAATAAAAGAATATTAGAAATATATGGATCATCAGAAAGTCTCGAACAAAGCGTAAGCACAAGAAGTATCAAAGTTCGTGTCACTTTAAGGAGTGTCACTTTAACGCATCAACCACGTGATCGATCTCGAGATAGCGCAACGCGTATCTCCAGAAAAACCCATATATATAAACACAAATTGATTCTTATCCTCAGATCATTCGAGAATTCGCGAGAGAGAGGGTTCGGTTGGTTCTATTTTGGATCAAATGAGGTCGTTCCTGAAACCGAATTCAATCAAGTTGAGCAGCTTAAATGGATTACTAAGTTTGGTTTTCAAGTTTGTTGAAGTTCAATTCGGTGGGGATAATCAAAACTTATTGAATTAAGGTTGTTGATTATCAACGGTTTATAAACTCATTAGAGGTCATCCCAGATTGATTGGGATTGTAGTTGTTGAGTTTGGATGTGATTTGGGTCGATTTGGATGAGCATAACTGTGTTGCTATTGTAGGTCTAGTGCGCATACCGCGTTAGGCATTGGCCATAGCGCGTTACGCGTGCTGGAGAAGATGACTGACTTATGGATAACGCACTATCCATGTCATGAAGCGCGCTACCAGACCCCTGAAACCAGAAACTATGCTATGTTTTATGAATAATTTTGGGGGACTTAGGGACTGGTGTAGGGGTTCTAAATGTAGTCTAATGAACCTATATCTATCCCAAATGATTGGTGATAGGTTGAGGAACACCGAGGAAGAGTGAGACGATCGGAAAGTTAAAGAGTTTGAGAAATAGAGACTTAGACCGAGGCAAGTACGGATTCGCTTATTTATTAATATTGCTTGGCAATTTAGTATATATAGCTCATGTAGTTGTTGGATTGAAATGGGGGATTATGTACACTGAGATGATTTTTCTAATGAACAGAAAACGGTGTCTAATGTGATCTACGAGAGAAACTCCTCAGGGCTGAGACCAGGTTGTATAGTACTTGGGCTTGATCTCCCGGTTTATACGTAACTCCTACTCAATTAATAGGTTACATGGATTACATATTCACTAGAGGGTTTAGGATAGAACCATTGAGCATTAATCGATTAGCTAAACATCACATATGCGCGGTGTGTTGGTTTAGCACTTGTATTAATGGCGCCGGTGGGTATTCAACACTAGTTTTACTAATAAAATGGGGATCACAGTGTACAAGTCTAAGACCTTTGCTTTGCATCCGTTATATATTGAATTTATATGATTTCCATATTCTTGTTAGATATCATTGGTGCATGTTGTCGTTGCTGTTGGGTTTCAGGGATCATGCGCAGCAAAAGTTTTCGAAACCTTTTCGAACATCCCCAAACCAAGATCTAATTGATTCCATTAAATTGATGTGTCAATAAAAAAATCATACCTTAGCAAGAACAACTCCATGTCTGCCTTGTTTGGTGTTGATCGATTCCCTTAAGACGCGTGAGAGACGAACGTCCTCTATCAGAAATCCACACACGAACATATGATCAAGATCGGGAGTGCTAGCCACAAAAATCCTAAGACAAAAACTCTTACAAAAATTCTCTAGGAAAAATCTCTCAAGGGAATTCTTTCTCGAGAAAAATCACATCACAATCTGTGACCCTAATGTCTTATTTATAGTACACTAGTTCGAGTTGTAAACGAACTTCATCTCCTAGTCACACTCCAAATAGAGTCCTAGATAAAGTCAAACTTTAAAAGGGATAGAGTCATAGAGAATCTACAATTACTAATCTAATAAGAGTTGTAATTTATCTAAAACTCGAATAAGAATTAAAGTCATACTATAATTTCAATTAGAGTCTTATTCAAAATAGGATTTACTAATAGAAAAAATTTCTAGTCACATTAGAAATGTATGAGAATCTTGAATCCTAGTCAAACCAGGACATTTAATAAGAATCTTCAAAATGAATTTTATCAAATAAAATTCATTAATCCAGACAATATTAAATCGGGCAAATCCGTTCTTTCTGTGCGACCCAATAGGTTCATACTACATTGGCAGTGAACCAAAACTATTTTGGTACACAAGTCATAAGTGGTCTCTAGTAAGGCATTATGACTACCCAAGTAGCATGAAGATCAATAAATTGATACAACCTAATAGACAGTGTATATCATATCCCTTTGTCACGTGATATCTTTTGATTGAACATAAGACATGGAATGTCACCCTTATAGTTCAATCTACTAGTCTCGATCTCCGAGTAGACTGAGATTGTCAAGTGACATTGATCCAATCAATTTACTAGACATGGCCATTTATTAGTCTAACATATCGAGGGGCCCAAAAGATATCTCTTTCTAAAAGAGAGACAAATTCCATCTTGATCAGACAACATCCACACATTAGTCGAACAATGACCAATCATAATCTTTATAATCATCCGGTTAAAGACAATGGTTGATTGTATTAAATCATTGTGCTCCTAATGTTGGAGTCTCTGGTGATCTCAAGTCAAAGTACTAAATGATATAACTCTCATGAGAATCACTTATGACACTGACCATGTAGTGTTCTCATAGCGGGTCAGTCCAGCATTTATTCCCAACATATACCCATTATCTTGATCCGTATCCGTATACACATAATCATCACATGATTAGCAAACAAGACTCATACTAGTCTTAAGTTATTATTGTTCCCACAATAATAACTGACTAGGGACATTTAGAATAATACATTAATTATCTATGGATACTATTATAAAAAAACTTGCATCTACTTAGAATAGTTAAACAACGTTTACATAATTGGCCTAGGGCACAGACCCCAACATCTCCCACTTGCACTAGGTCCACTCCTACATGTATCCAATACTGAGTAACCTTAATGCATTCTTAGTGGAAGAAGTTTGTTTATGTATCTGCTACATTATTTTGTTATTGATGTTTTGCAAATCTTTACGTTCTCTCTTTTATAAGATAAAACGCTTAAGTGATTATTTAGATCTATAGTGTGATTTAGGTTCCATAACCTAAATTTGTCCATTGATTTTACAATAAAATCCAACATTATTTCCAACATTTGGAACCACACCTTATTCAATCATAAGCCTTACGATCTAAACACTTTCTTTGGCTGCATCAAATGCCGCTAAAAACTCTGTTTATGTTATAAAACTTGTTAGAGTGAGTTTAGAACATTTCCAACTCATTTTTACAAAGTTAACACATATCCATATTGTGATCATTAATCTTTTATACTAATTTGAAAGTTCGCATCGTGTAACCATTTACAAGACTCATATATTTCAAACATATGCAAATCTAATAACATCTCTCAAGTGCTTCTAAAGTATTTAAGAATGTTATCAATAAATATCCAGTGACCACTAGAATCTATGAGATGTATGTTTTGCCCAAAGCATATGACATCAAGTTGAATGCAAAGTATAACATATGTGATGATTCTCATAGCTTATGCGTATGAAATCTTATTCACATTTTCCCGCTCATCATTTGTTTTAAGACGTTGAGTCTTGCAGAGACTTATGTTATAAAACATAAGTACGAATCCTTTTAAGAATCTCGTACACTGAAACATTTTCTGTTATTTGTCTATATAAGCACTCTTATTTAAAGCAATTAGCCTCTTAGATCTATCTCCATAGATCTATATCACAAGGATATAGGCCTAATTAGCTAAGAATCTCATTGAGAAACTTTCCTTAACCAAGACTTGACATTTTGCAGGGTTAAGACGTCGTTTCCAATGAATAATATATCATTAACATACAAATTTTAAAAGATAATTGCGCTCCCACAAACCTTTATGTATACATAAGGTTTATCTTCGATTCAATGAATGTAATTCATTAATTATTTCATCAAAACAAAGATCACAACTCTGATAAGCTTACTATGATCCATAAATGGATCCTTTAAGCTTGCATATCTTTCTCAAATTCTCAAGATAATAAAAAACCATTAAATTGTGTCATACACATCTTTAAGGAGCATAGAGCAATGCTATGTTTGACATTTGTTTATCATATCTTATAGTCAAACTATGAAGTAATGACAATAGAGTTCTAAAACTTGAGCTTAGCTACCAGTGAAAAATCTTATCATAATCAACACTTTGATTTAGATTGGAATTTTCGATAAGCCTTGCTTTTAAGTATGCATCTTTTCCTTTTTCATGTCACTTTAACTCATTTACATCTAATGGTCATACCATCTTCTGGTAAATAGTTCAAGTTCCAAACTTAGATCACGTACATGAATTAAAAAACAGAGTTCATAACACTTAGTCTTTTCATCCAATCTAGATGAGACATGTCTCTTGATAAGTAGTGATTCATTTTGATCCAATATCGAAAATACATCATAACTATCAATAATAAGAAATTCCAAACTTCTTTGGCCAATTTCTTATTATTCTAGATTTTCAAGAGATATATGTTACTTGTGTATACTCAACTAGTTCAAAACTTTGTTGATTTTCCTAAAGTGGTTTGGTTCTCATTTGTGGCACTTGAAAATTTCAAGATTTATTTTATTCCCAATAGTGTCTTTAAAATAAACTCTTTACTTAGAAAGACATCATTTTGAGCAACAAACAATTTGTTCTCAATTGTATAAAATAGTATCATAGTGTTTAATCACGATTAGACACAAAAGATTTAGGCATCTTACTTTTTGTGACTAAACGTCTTACGCAAGTCTCGCCGCCTCAAATCTCAAAAAAAGACAAACTAGGTCTTTTTATTTATATCATATATGGAGTTTTATCAACCACTTTAAGGAAAATAAGGTTTAGTGCGAGTGTATTGGTTTCTAATGTATAGCCTCAATAAGACATCATAGAAAAGTTTCTGTGACACATCATAAATCAAATTATATCCTATATAGTTCAATTTATCCTCTTAAAACATCATTTCTCAAATGACGTTCCTAGTAGAATTAATTGCAAGACAATCTCACAATTTCAAATATGGTCACCTAAACTCTTGGCTCAAATATTATCCACCTTGATCTCATCAAAGTATGTTAATAGTTTGTCAAGTGATTTTTTTTGTACTCATTTTGAAATGTTCGTAATAATTCAGAATTATATCTTCCTGATAGGATTTGTAATTCATTATAAAATGAACAATTTCATTATATGAAAAACAAAATCCGTTCTTTAAGGCTTTCTTTAGAACTTTGCAAAGTCTAGCTCACAATTAAGGTTTATGTGTCCGACACAAACACCTTTTGTAGCTTTCACCTTCCCTTTATCTTTCTTTATTAAATTCCTTTATGTTACGAACCTTCAAATATATATCTAAGCCTCCTTTTTATTATTCTATCTTACAATTTTAAACATCATATGCAACTGTAAACAATGTTCTCTATGTCTTTCAAATTATGTAGTTTAAAACTATTTTGATGAATTATATATCAAATCTACTGCCAACTTTTGGCACATGAAGATTCAAGCCTTTTGATATAATTAATATAGTCTTTCATGTTCCAAACATAAAGACATATTAATAGGTTCTCAACCATTTTACAAGAATATAGAAATTTTACAATCTTATGCCCTTCCCGTGTGACTTATTGTTGGAACATTTCCTTCAGTTTCACTGTCATGTCATTAGATTTCACGGCCCGAATCTTTTCTAAAGTCTGGTTTTATATTTGCTAACATGACATATAATCATTGTACTAATAGATGGTAGTTTTAAGGAATCATTAATCTAAGACATATACCCTTATTTTATGGTTGAGGACATTTATCAATTTTCTAATCAAAACATGGAAATTAGTCTTAGAAATTATTTTATCATTCTCAAGGGTTGATCGCAATTGCTATGAATTAGTGTTACTAGGAGTTTAACATCTACACTTAGAAGATTATGCAGAATAATTTATTAGTGAGTAATTAAACTACCACTAAATCAATAACCCTCGTAAATATTAATTTAGTGGTCTACGATCCATATTTCACTTAATTTTGAGACAGTTAAGACATAACACTCAAAATCAAGTTATTTAGGTAGGTAACCATTACCAATTGCATCATATGCAACTTTTAGGTTCTTTATGAGACTTAGACATCATATGTCACAACATGTTACATCTCATCTATGCCTAACGCCCAAAACCATTTTGATAGCTTTATTAAGTTAAACCAATTTAAAACATCCAGGTAACCGTTACCCAGCTTGGCTCACTAAGATAACACAAAACACGCTGCAAAAGCATACCTATATTGATGTGATCGAGGCCTTGACAAGTGTTTAAAATGGGTGTCATTAACTTAAAATTCTAATCAATGGATTTTTATCAAGTTTTATGATCCATGTAGTGTTTTACAATGACTAATTCTAGCATCTATTTAATTATGAAATATCATATATATACCCAATATGCATAGATTAAAGATCATTAAAATAAAACAAGAATAAACATCTTCATATATCAACAAAGCATCATAAAACAAATCAAGGAAATTAAATACTTTAAAATTTTCCAAGTGCATGAAAGATTATATTTTCATTAATCTCATTAATTAAATATATCTCAATATATTTTTTTATCGGATTCTATTTAATTAAAACCCCTTTTAATGAATATTAATAATAGTCCCTCTAATTTAAATTGATATTAATTCAATTAAAACATCTTCCAATTAAATTAATTCAATTCGATTAATGAAAAATAACTCATTTAATTAATGGTAATTAATCAATTAAAACTTCTTTCAATTAATATATATATATATAACTCAATATATATAAATATAGTTGTAATTCTATTACAACATGGAATGGATAGCCTAGATGGCTAAGTCATTCCAATGAGTCGGTGGATGAGGGATCGAATCATGCTATCAACAAAAACTTTATTGTATTTTGTAATCTTATTACAATTTGGTTTGCTTGCTAGGATGGTTAAGGCATTCCAACGAGTTGAAAGACTAGGGATCGAATCCTACTATGAACAAAACTCTTCCTTTTATTCTATTTTGTAATCCTATTACAAATAGATTTACCTTTTAATTTTATTTTGTGATTTTGTTACAAATTGAATTGCTAGCTAGGATGGCTAAAGCATTCCAAAAAGAGTCCCATCTTAGCCAAAATCTTTTTATTTTTTTTATCAATATCATGGCTTTCATATCCCATACAACTACCAACATATTAAATTGCACATATCTATGTACACAAATAGTGCGATCTTATTCGCCAAATTTGATACGCACCCGTTTTGTGCATGTATGTGCGTGACGATGCGACTACATTAACAACACCATGCCGATAATTTCACACTTTTGCATATAGATTAATTCTATTAAACGCAATGATGCAAACATATATAAAATATCATGATTGACTTATATATATCATGTATATCAAAAATAAGGGCACATTACAATTTAATTAAATCATGCCTACTGGCTCTGATACCACTGTTGGGTTTCGGGGATTATGCACAGCGAAAGTTTTCGAAACCTTTTCGAACATCCCCGAACAAAGATCCAATTGATTCCATTAAATTGATGTGCCAATAAAAAAATCATACCTTAGCAAGAACAACTCCATGTCTGCCTTGTTTGGTGTTGATCGATTCCTTTAAGATGCTGTGAGAGACGAACTTCCTATATCAGAAACCCACACACGAACGGACGATCACGATCCGGAGTGCTAGCCCCAAAAATCCTAGAACAAAAACTCTCACAAAAATTCTCTAGGAAAAATCTCTCTGGGGAATTCTCTCTCTCGAGAAAAATCACATGACAACTATGACCCTAATGTCTTATTTATAGTACATTAGGTTGAGTTGTAAAAGAACTACATCTCCTAGTCACACTCCAAATAGAGTCCTAGATAAAGTCCAACTCTAAAAAGGATAAAGTCATAGAGAATCTACAATTACTAATCCAATAAGAGTTGTAATTTATCTAAAACTCAAATAAGAATTAAAGTTGTACTATAATTCCAATTAGAGT
The DNA here is from genome assembly GCA_039657325.1 of Stephania cephalantha. Lineage (NCBI taxonomy): Eukaryota > Viridiplantae > Streptophyta > Magnoliopsida > Ranunculales > Menispermaceae > Stephania > Stephania cephalantha. The sequence goes on from CM077571.1 coordinate 37,320,809, forward strand.
CCTATTCCAAATAGGATTTACTAAGAGACAAAATTTATAGTCACACTAGAAATGTATGAGAATCTTGAATCCTAGTCAAACTAGGACATTTAATGAGAATCTTCAAAATGAATTTTATCAAATAAAATTCATTAACCCAGACAATATTAAATCGCGCAAATCTGTTCTTTTTGTGCGACCCAATAGGTTCATACAATGTTGGCAGTGAACCAAAACCATTTTGGTACACAAGTCATAAGCGGTCTCTACCAAGGCATTATGACTACCCAAGTAGCATGAAGATCAATAAATCGATACAACCTAATAGATAGTGTATATCATATCCCTTTGTCATGCGATATCTTTTGATTGAACATAAGACATGAAATGTCACCCTTATAATTCAATCTACTAGTCTCGATCTCCGAGTAGACTGAAATTGTCGAGTGATATTGATCCAATCAATTTACTAGACATGGCCATTTATTAGTCTAACATATCGAGGGGCCTAATAGATATCTCTCTCTAAAAAAGAGGGACAAATTCCATCTTGATCACATAACATCCACACATTAGTCGAACAATGACCAATCACAATCTTTATAATCATTCGGTTAAAGGCAATGTTTGATTGTATCAAATCATTGTGCTCCTAATGTTGGAGTCTTTGGTGATCTCAAGTCAAAGAACTAAATGATATAACTCTCATGAGAATCACTTATGACACTGACCATGTAGTGTTCTCAAAGCGGGTAAGTCTAGCATATGTTCCCAACAGATACCCATTATCTTGATCCGTATCCGTATACGCATAATCATCATATGATTATCAAACAAGACTCATACTAGTCTTAATTTATTATTGTTCCCACAATAATAACTGACTAGGGACATTTAGAATAATACATTAATTATTCATGGATATTATTATAAAAGAAACATGCATCTACTTATAATAGTTAAACAACGTTTACAGAATTGGCCTAGGGCATAGACCCTAACAGTTGCATGATATCCTTGAATATTATATGGAATGTTGATGATTAGCGTGAATCCCTACTTACTCAGCAAGTTGGAGTGCTCACCCCAATTAACATTACAGGTAGATTCAACGAGTGCTACGACTATGGGATGGAAAAATTATAGGAGTCTTGAACTTCTCTTAGATGTAATGACTTTCTCTGGTTTTATCTATTGTTGTTGAATTACTATTTTGTAATATTACAAGAGATGGGTGATTTATATAACCGAGGTTTATTCCGGTTTGTTTTTAATATTGTATATTTTATTTTGATTATCAAAAAGGTTTTAAATTTCTGATGCAGATATTAATTGTTTTATTTCGATTGTCGATATACAGCAGTGATTATCAAGTGAAGGTGGTAAGGCTGCTGGCTTTAGTTAAGTCTGGCAAGGGTAATCTGGGCTTAATTAGGGTTTCAGGCTGGGTATTGCACTAATTAGGTTAGGGGATGCTACAGTTTGGTATCAGAGCCAAGGTTTATAAATTTTGGTTTCATTTTTCTAAGAATTATTAGAATCAAGGAATAGTTCTGATACAGTTTGGTATCAGAGCCTAGGTTAGGTAAAGTTTGATACTACCTCACAGCTTAAGGTTATTAGCTCTTATACAGTTTGGTATCAGAGCTAAGGTTCATAAAGCTTGGTTTCATTATTTTAAGACTTATTTGAATCAAGGAATAGCTCTAATACAGTTTAGTATCAGAGCCATAGGTTTTAAAGCCTTGGTTAGCCATGGTTTATAAATCTCGGAATAATGATTTATTAGAATTAAGGAATAACTCTGATACAGTTTGGTGCCAGAGTTTATCATTTATCACTTTTAGGGATAAAGTGGTAACAGTGATACAGTTGGGTATCATGGACAAGGCTCTGACCATACATTCACTTTTGGATGGTGTTCGAAGTGAATGAAAGCCTACTTTAAAGTTTAAGGTACCCAAATTACCCTAATAACGGATCCTAAGTTTAGCAACTCGAAGAGTGGTCTCGAGTTATGAATAAAATTAGGATTTGATAAATGGTTTTTATCGTGATTTTAGGGGTAACCAAATAGATAAAAGACTAAAATATGTTAATTGTTGTGTATACTATATCTACGTGGTAGATATAAGAATTATTTCGTTTCTGAACGGTAATAAGATGGTTGAAGTCCATCTATTTCTCATGATATGAGAAAACATCCAGGTAAGAGCTCCGGAGAGTCTTAACCTCGGGATGATAAAAAGGAAAGACATAAGAACACTTATAAAGATGAAATAAAACTTTTCTCTAAGAAACATCTTTAGTGGGCTTTCTTCTTTCTGATATTATTAGACAAATAATAGTCGGTGAAGATGTATCTATTGGATCAAGACCTTGAGGTGTGTATTAGGAGAATGAAAATTATGAAATAATGAAATACTCAATGACTTTCGATGAAACTCAAAGGTGGCGGACCATTTTGAGAGGTGATTAATACTGATATTGAGACTAGTATGGAAGTAGTGAAAGTTATTCAGTAAACAAATTAGTGGTAAATGATAAAATCCTAATAGAGGTTAGGAAACTACTAATGAAGTTATACTTCATAAGTTGTTAGGAAGTTGATATTCCAGTCATGGTGTGAATCCATATTGGAATAACAAATGGTTTATTAATAAAAGATAGTTAAATCCAGAGTATAGCAGTGAGTTGGTAAGATATCCTAGTCTGATCTATTAGATTGGTATAGTCTAAATTGGGGAGAATGAGTGGTCAGTTAATCTGAGGATTAGGGGAATCCAAGGATTAATGTGTAGTAGTCGAAATGAGTATTCATTACTCATAATTGACAACTCCTTCTGAAAATAAGTGAAATCAACGGTTCTTAAGAGGTAGTTGAGATTCGATTTTCACAGTGAAATGATCAGAGCTAAGGATATATATCTTTATAAGATTTGCAGGCGGGTGCTAGATCATTTTAAGTGGATGATGGAAAACACTAGAACTTATTAGAACTCATGCTATTTTCATAAATTAAGGGTGTCAAGTGAAGGAAAACCCTATTGTATAAAGTTGTTATTGTGTTATCAATAATAACATGGAATCTTTGAAGACTTAGAGAATGCACGAGCAATTACCGTACATAATTGGAATTGGTAACGGTAAATTGGTTCAGACCTGAATTTTGCAAAGTGCCAGTGCTAAGTCTCAAAGTTTAATAAAATGGTAAGAGTGCTGAATATTAACAGTAAATCAGGGGATTTGACTGTGATTGAGACAATATGAGGTTGTCCTATATTCAACACAATGGTAAAAAGAGGAAAGTAAACTTAAAATAATTGAATATTACAAACGATTGATCCGGGATCTGTGATATCGTTGTGTGATTTATTCAGTTAACTCAAGTATGTGATAGTTATAAGTTGAAATTGAATACAAGGGTGCCTTGGAGGAAGGTGAAAGTATAGTTTGAGTACAATGTTTGCTTGATAAAACCTAAATTATGGAAGAAGTTAGAAGTTCATTCTAAAACTTTTGATATAGGTAAGAATGTGTGGGTGACACAATAATGCAAAAATGTAACTCATATTTCCAGCTATATATAAATAGTTTCAGATTTGTGAGAAAAACTATTAGAGATTGATAATCTCGGGATAACTAAGTTGATAGTTGTACCAAATATGGAAATGCATCATTTGTAAATTAAGAAGAAAGGTTGTTGAGGATCTTTTAATCATTCTTTGAGATTATAAGAATCATAGAGGGATCATTAAAAAACAACCTGAGAATATGACACCAGTGGACTGGTGTAAGAGTAAGTAATGAATTTCAAACTATGGAAGTTTGAAAAGTGGAAAAGTTAGAGTGATAGAAATAGAAGGTAAGAAAGTTACCTTAAAGTTTTTCTAAGTATTAAGAACTCACTATGAAACATCACTTATCAAGGTAATTGTGTTGACAATGCTTTGAAAAGAAAGGGACAGAGGCTATAGTTATAATAAAAGTTACTCAGTAATATCTACTAGGTGAGATATTTACTGATGAGCAAATGAAAGTTTTGCGCAGGCACATTGTCGATTGAGTTGACTAAATTGATAACTATAATTTTGTTCTTTAAAGCTCAGATTGGAGTTGAGCTAATGATGATTAAATGAGTGATGAATTAATGAAGGAATTGATTGAGATTATTTAGTAGGTCAAGGATGACTACTAATTATTGATGTTGGAAAGGTTTATCTTAGATCAAAACATTGAGCATATAAGGAAAGTTCTTAGAACTTGAAACAAAGAGTGAAACAAGAATATTGTGAGAATCTCATTGATTTCTTTAATACATTTATTCGGGTGAAGTCCAAAATTCATTGTGATGAAAATGAATAGTTGTTGACCTGAAATAAAAAAATTGATGGTGTCAATTTTATAAAGAAATTTGAGATCTATCAGCAGGTAGAAGCTGAATAATTTTAACCTATAGGGTTATATTGTTCTTGCTTATTTGAATGATATTTCATTCTTAGAGATTTGTGATGAATTAACCTAAGTTGTGGTGACAACTGAAGGTTATTGATATAATTGTAAAACTGACAAAGTTTAGAAATTTCTTGCCAGTACTATGATTTAAATCCTCTTGGAAAAGTAAGCGAGATGTATGTGTGTGAAAGAGTTGAGAGTTATGGAAAACCAATATTATTATTTTGGTAAGGAATCAAGAATTTGCTTCTTAGGGGATAAGAGATGTATAATAGCTGGGAGGGACCTTTCTCAATTTTAACATAATATATCTGAAGGTGACCATGGTTTCAAGAGAATATAGTTTTCGAGCTTGTGACTTGGAAAGTATGAATTACTGGAAGAAATATTTACTATGAGTTCTCTGGTGTTAATTTTAACAGGCTATATATATAATTGAGGTATTTACCTTAAAATTTTGTATGCTTTATTTTGTTGTTAAACAGTGTGGGACGAGAAGAAATGATACGAATTTGTTAGAGCCTGAGTAATTTAGAACTACACAAAAATGTATTATCAGACTGGCAGTATAATTCAAGTATATGATGGAAATGTAGCTATTGATAGAGCTTCTTAATTTAGATTTCATGAGGAAGTGACGGTGATGATGAATTGTGTGTTTAGTTAACACATCATCAATTGAGAGAGCTAATTGCAGTGCTACTAATCTGATCTTTTGAGTTCAAATTCAAACTGAATTGGAAAGGATTAAGTGATGATTGGTTGTCAGAAAGTTAATTAAGATTATATATTGCGTTAGAGGTTAACGGCTAGAGTAGATTATCTTGATTGGTCAGTTTCTGATAATGGTGCGTTACGGTTCAGGGATAGATAATGGATTCTAGTTCAGGATTGGGTAAGGCGGGAAGTGCTACGAAAATCTCATAGATCTCTTACTTCATTCATCCAGATAGCAGTAAGGAATATCATGAAATAAGGCGCATTTATTTATTGTTAATCTGGAATGAAGAATGATGTTGTGGGAATAATAAAAAGATATGAGATATGTCAGCAAGTTAGGGCTGAGCATAAGAAACCCGGAGGTTTATTGCATTCGCCGCCTACTCCTGAATGGAAATGGGAACATAGATTTGTGAATTTTGTTTCCAGTTTATCTCTGAGTTAGCATAAGCATAATACGGTATGGATTGTAGTTAACAGGTTGACGGAGTCTGCTCATTTCTTGCCAGTTTCTATATGAAATCCTTTTGACTAATTATGTAAAATATACATACATGAGGTGTTAGATTTCAAGATGCTTTAGTGTCGACTATTTCGGATAGCGATCTGAGATTCACGTCCAGAGAATGGAGTGAATTATTGCAACAGCTGATGGAACTAATCTTAACCTCAGTATGGTATACTATCGGTAGACCGATGGGCAGCCAGAGTAATAAAGTTTGGTGCTAGAGGATATAATTTAAGCTTGTGTCTTGAAGTTTAATAATAACTGGAAGAGATACATTTCTTTGTGTGAGTTCGTTTATAGAATGGAATGCCCCTTGAAAACTTTGTATGGTCAACCATGTCATTCACCAGAGTGTCTGGACAGGGGTTGAGATGCAAGTTTGTTGGAGTCAGAATTAATTTGGAACTACACAGAGGAAAGGTAGCAAATTAGGCAGCGTTTGATTACAATACAACTAAAACAGCAGAGATACGCCGATAAATATCATAGGTGTTTGGAACTTTCAAAGGACAAATATGTTCAATTGAAAGTCTGACTTATGAAAGGAGTCATAAAGATTTGGATTATGAGGTAACCTAGCTTCAAGGTTTATTAAGTCGTTCAAAGTACAGGAACGGATTAATCCTGGTACTTACTGGTTAAAGTTGCCTCCTCAGCTAAGTCGGAGTAATTAATGTCTTCCATAAGTCTAGGTTAATAAAACATAGACATATCATTCCAAGGATTAATTGGAATGAATAAGATCTTCGGGGAAGACTTATCTTACGAAAAATAGTCAAGGGTATTACTTGATCGTAAGAATTAAAAAGCTGAGAACCAAAGAGATTTCTTTGATTAAAGTGAAATAGGGATTTCACAAAGATGAGGAACTAACCTGAGAACGAAAGTATGAGAAACAATTTTCATTTCTCTTCGAAATTGTAGGTAATTTCATATTACTTTAATTTCAAGGATGAAATTGCTTTAAATTGGGGAGACTGTAACGACCCGTTACCTTAAACCGGTGATTAATACTAATCCAAATCCTAATTGATCCGAGTTAGGCTCGTGATTAAGTTCAGCGTACCTCGATTAACGTGTGGGTGCGTTTGCATGATGTATAGTGTTTGTTTGGATTGTTAATTCAATTTATAAATGTTGTCGTATAATATGGAAATTATACACAAGCCTATAAAATAGAAAAAAAAACCTAATAAACTATGGTTTACCGGGACACCAAGTGTGATGAGGGAGTCGTGGCACGAGTGTGCACGCTAAAGGACACTTGTAGGCATGTCCGGTGAGTTGATTGATGAATAATACGCGATATATATATTTATAGGTTTTTAAATATATAAATATATATTGGAAAATAAAAGAATATTAGAAATATATGGATTATCGGATCGTCTCGAACAAAGTGTAAGTACAAGATATGTCAAAGTTCATGTCACTTTAATGCATCAACCACGCGATCGGTCTCGAGATAGCGCGATGCGTATCTCGAGAAAAATTCATATATATAAACAAAAATTCATTCTTATCCTTAGATCATTCGAGAATTTGCAAGAGAGAGGGTTCGGTTGGTTCGATTCCAGATCAAATGAGGTCGTTTCGAAAGCCGAATTCAATCAAGTTGAAGAGCTTAAATGGATTAGAAGCTAGTGATCATCACTTTGTTAAGTTTGGTTTTCAAGTTTGTTGAAATTCAATTCGGTGGTGATGATCAAAACTTGTTGAACTGAGGTTGTTGTTGATTATAAATGGTTTATAAACTCATTAGAGGTCCTCCCGGATTGATTGGAGTGTAATTGTTGAGTTGGGATGTGATTTGGGTCGATTTGGATGAGCAGAATTGTGTTGTTGTTGCAGGTCTGGTGCGCATAGCGCGCTAGGCATTGGCCATAGCGCGCTACGCGTCCTGGGGAAGATGGCTGACTTATGGATAGCGCACTATCCATGTCATGTAGCGCGCTACCAGACCCCTGAAACCAGCAATTGTGTCCTGTTTTATGAATAATTTTCGGGGGACTTAGGAACTGGTCTAGGGGTTCTCAATGTAGTATAATGAACATATATTAATCCCAAATGATTGGTGATAGGTTGAGGAACACCGAGGAAGAGTGAGATGACCGAAAAGTTAGGGAGTTTGAGAAACAGAGACTTAGACCGATGCAAGTACGGATTCGCTTATTTATCAATATTGGCTGGCTATTTAGTATATATAGCTCATGAAGTTGTTGGATTGAAATGGGGGATTATGTACACTGTGATGGTTTTTCTAATGAACAGAAAACGATGTCTAATGTGATCCATGAGAGTAACTCCTCAGGGCTGAGACCAAGTTGTATAGTACTTGGGCTTGATCTCCCAGTCTATATATAACTCCTACTCAGTTAATAGGTTGTGTGGGTTACATATTCACTAGAGGGTCTAGGATAGAACCATTGGGCATTAATCGATTGGCTAAACATCACATTTGCGCGGTGTGTTGATTTAGCACTCGTATTAATGGCGCCAGTGGGTAATCGACCCTAGTCTTACAAATAAAATGGGGATCACAATGTACAAGTCCAAGACCTTTGCTTTGCATCCATTATATATTGAATTTATATGATTTTCATATTCTTGTTAGATATCATTAGTGCATGTTTGTTGTTGTTGCACAATATCCTTGAATATTATATGGAATGTTAATGATTAGTGTGAATCCCTACTTACTGAGCAAGTTGGAGTGCTTGCCCCAATTAACATTACAGGTAGATCCGACGAGTGCTACGACTATAGGATGGAGAAGTTATAGGAGTCTTGAATTTCTTTTTGATGTAATGACTTTATCTGGATTCATATATTGGTGTTGAATTACTGTTTTGTATTATCACATGGGATAGGTGATTTATATAATCGAGGTTTATTTCGGTTTGTTTTTAATACTGTAGATCTTATTTTGATTATCAAAAAGGTTTTAAATTTCCGTTGCGTATATTAATTGTTTTATTTCGATAGTCGATATACAATAGTGCTTATCAGGTGAAGGTGGTAAGGCTTCTGGCTCTAGTTAAGTCTGGTAAGGGTAATATGGGCTTAATTAGGGTTTCAGTCCGGGTATTGCCCTAATCAGGTTAGGAGATGCTACACACCCCTGCTGAATTTATCCCTCTATAGTATACTAGAGGCCTTTGAGAACCTTACTTTGGCTGACTATGTGGACTCTGATGGCTCTTTGGAAGTGGGATGCATTCCAATCATTTCTTCCCCTCCAAGCACTCCTATCAATAGCGACAATCCCACCACCAATAACAAACGCCACAGATGAGGACAAAATGTTTTGGGAGGGTTCAAGTATCGGATTGTTTTCGGTTAACTCAGCATACAAATGTCTCAGTGAGGCCTCATGGAATACCGAGTCAACAGTGTGGAAGTCAATTTAGAAATGTTCTGCACCTGAAAGGGTTAGATCCTTCCTATAGTTGGTAAGTCACAATGCATTACTAACAAATGAGGAAAGAAAGTGACGACATCTCACAGAGTCCTCCCACTGCCAACTATGCGGGGATTCCAAATTCCAATGAATCTATTGATCACATACTGCGTTTTTGCCACACTGCTATAGGTGTTTGGAAACATTTCTTGGGCGAGGTAAAAGTCCTATCCTTTCTAATGACGCCTTTCCACGAATGGCTAACCAAAAATGTCAGAAGTGGAGACTCATTGAATGGAATTAGATGGCCTACACTCTTTGCCATCACATGTTGGTCTCTATGGAACGTTCGTAATAAGGGACTCTTTATGGATGAAGATACACACATGACTACTATGATTCATACAATTATGGCAAAGGCATGTGATTACCAACGATCAGCTGCAACACTCACGACACACCCAGGAACCTTCCCAGCACACGGTGTGAAGTTAATTGGCTGGTCACCTCCTCCACAGTCTTGGGCTAAGGTCAATAATGATGGGGCACTCAAGGGCAACTCTAAAGAAGCAAGTGCAAGGGGCGTAATCCGTGATTCCTTTGGAGATTGGCTCGGTTGCTGCCTAATCAATTTGGGTTCATGTTCAGTATTTGACGCTGAGCTTTAGGGTGCTTTACAAGGTCTCAAATTGGCGTGAAATCTGGGACTTCGCCGAATCGTTCTGGAGATATATAACAAAAGTGTTGTTAACGTTCTTAATGACAAAACGAAAATGGGAGTCAAGCATCGTCAATTGATCTCACGTATCCGAGAATTTATGGACATAAATTGGTTAGCTCGAGTGTGTCACATACACCGTGAAGGGAACACGACGGCGGACTGGATGGCAAATTTTGCGGCGGAGCACGACATTGGAGCATATGATGTTAGCATTTGTCCTATGGTGCCCTCTGTAACTCCTTTGTGCGTTGGGTCTATTTACACCCCTTGTAATATAAAAAAAAAAAAAAGAGGGGAGATAGAGAGTTTCAATGGAGTAATCGAACTCTATTTCCCAACCAACCTTATTTTATAGTTCGATTGGAGTTCCTCTTATATATTGTGTTCTATCACACTGTTAAGATATTGCAACCGTTTTTACGATATTACAACTTTAGTGCTTCAAAACCATATATCCGGTAGTTGCATATATATTGTTCTTTCGAACATTTGGGATGAGTGAAAATAGAGGTCGATTACTGAAATATAGTTTCAATGGAGCAATCTAACTATTTTTATAAGAGTAATTGGTTTTATGTCTTCGTCTCTTTTTATTGAATGCGTGGTGCGGTAAATGATTAATGAAATTAAATTCTACTTTCAAAAAATTCATTTTGTTCATACACCGTTACTAATTGTGTTATCTATTCTCAATATGCAAGAGATCGTAATATTCGATCATATTTGATCTTTTTTTTTTGTAGGCACGAGACTTTATGTATTAACATCAGTGCTGAGCTCATAGATTCAAAAAGTTGATCTAGATTATTAGGCGAAATCATCAACATCAGGGCTGAGATCTCATATACTGGCAGATTATTACATCAAAACAGGATTCTACTTCTTCTCTCATTGCTTGTGTAAAACAGCACATTCTAGTTACAAAGGACATGGAAAGGCATCATTCACAACACCTTCATCACTGCAACAAGCCTACCACATACTGCTGCTTTTGCCTCCATAGAGACGAAAAAGATTGAAAGCGGACAAACATGAGACTGCGACCATGCTTAGGCTCACCACGAGCGCACTCGCTATCCCTTCCCCTACTTCATTGCAAAACTTCCCGTACATGTCGCAGATCTTCATCCACTGCAATTCTGGCTGACCCAACTTTGCAAATACAGCTGACTGCGCTGCGGCAGCCACTGCTGCCAGCATCACATACGCCATCACCTGCAAAGCCTCTCAATTGTTTAGCTTCATCTGTATTTTTGGGAGAATAGCCTAGTAATAGCATAACAAGACAATGCAATACTAATAGAAGTTGGTTCAATTGACTCGATGCTAAGGTCCCTTCTTGTTCCACAATATGTCACATTAGGAAATAAAGGGTGTATTTATGGTTTTTATTCCAATTTTACCCCTAATTAAAGTTATGCCATTAATGCCAATTGGAAGTTCCATATTAGTAATTTCTAAAGCAAAAACTTATGAAAAATAGGCTATTAATGAGGGGTAATTTAGTCTTAATGTCCATCATTTAAAGACTTTCAATACTCACTTTAATTCCTGTGCACAAGCAAAAATGAATGTGATAGATGATATGAAACAGAGGAGTACTATATAAAAAAGGATATCATTAGATTTCATTGAACCAACTGTCCTATAATTCAAAAACAATCCCCACAGAGAGAGAGAGAGACCTTTATGAGACCAATAAATCTACTTGGACTCATGAGTCCGGACTCATAGGGGGTTCTTAAAATTTTTGTAAATATTCAAGGGGTATCAAATGAATTTTACAAGTAATTATGGTTGCTTTATTAATTGCTCGATGATGTATTTGAAATTAAAAATTTTTTTGAGTCCTAGCACTACCCTTATGAGACTTGGACAGCACAGAAGACGACATTGGCAAAAATTTCTTCAAGACAACCATTTAATGAGGCAACTATGTTTTCAAGGCCATCATTTAATAGGGAATTTAATGCTGTTCCTTGGTTTTATAAATGCTCAAATTTCCCAACTACACAATTAATTCAGTTTCATTAGTGCTACAGAAGTTCATAGGACTACAGGTATTTATGACTATAATAATAGAGTAGAATCACTCTGAAAAGTAAAAACAAGTTGACCATAGGATCTATGAACTAGAATAGAATCTTTAAATAAATCTTTTTGGAATAGAGTAGTCCCCACACAAGGGTAGGCCAAAGAAAAATGCCCAAGAAACCTCTTTAGTTCCTCTCCTATTCCCCTAATTAGTCTGCAATGCAAACTTATGTAAATTCATAATTATTGTGCTACAACTAGAAAATTCGGCAGAAGGAATTTACGGTCGAAGGGTAGACTTAAGATAACTTGGTTGCATGATTTTTAAAAAAAAAACTAAAAGTTTATCAAACCAAACCATCATCAACTGCATTAAGTGAGTTGAGTGAAAAAGTTAGATTCATGCAGCTGAGGGTTCGATTCCTCGACTAATTTGGAACAATGGATTATTATGCACATGGATAAAAAGCATCAAGAGTGTAAGATGTCCATCCAATACCTGATCACCAGAGAAAATGATCCAAGCTAAAGGCCTGTTAAAGAGCACACTTCCCCTTATCATACTCACAACACATCTCAAACATTGAATTAGAGAATAGGCAGCAACAATCCCATCAGCAATCACCAAAAACCTGACCAAAACAAAAAGGGTAGGCACATAATGTTTTTAGCAAATCATCATAAAAAAAATCAATTCATTCATGTGTGACAAAGATGATGAGGCTAACTTAATGATTCAAGTATCCTTACACAAGTGCTTTCATGTCAGTAAATCTTGCTTTCTTTTGAACAGAGAAGATGACCCTCACTTGTGTATCAGACCCAATAAGAACAGCAGCAAGAACTCCAAGCCCACACACCAAACACCTCAAAACAACCTCTGCAATCCTCACCCTCCTATCAACAACCTTCAAATTGCGGCCATGAAACACTGGGATGTTACCTGGACTGACTTCCAGAATTGCAGAGCTCATGTTTGATGAAATGCCCCAACCAAACCAAAAAAAGAAATACAAGAAACCAAGAAACCCCAATTCTCAAAACAACAAAGCAAGCCCAACCTAGTATTTATAGACCCAGAAATCAAATTTTGCACACTTGCTTAATCCGCTTCAAGGGCATGCAAGTAGGGCCAATTTGTGGCTGTAAAAGCTCAAGAGCTGGTACGGAAACACAAATATGTATTGGGAAAAGTGAAGGGCAATCCACACATGACCTTATCTTACACACTAATAAGTGCATTTAAAGAAGCCCAATATGAGGTCAGTATCTGCATTTATTGGGTTGAATTCAAGGGGAAGCCAAAGATTTGGTGATATTGAGATGTGGAGATCAGATGAGGCAACAGCTTCCAGGAATCCCTAGAACCAAGGAGAGAAATGGGGAAGCATTGAAGAGAAGGGATGGGCTGAGAAATCAGATCAAATGGTGGAGACCCATATTTGATGAACGGAAGTAATTAAAGGTCAAGTGTTCATATGGTTCGTTCTGCTACTATAACAGAAATGATATAAAAAAAAAGGGAAAGGGTGTGTTTGTGTTTGGAATGATTAAAGTAAAGAGAGTCACATTTGTTGCACCTTTTTTTTTTTTTTTTTTGGAGTGGTGGGGTCTTTGTAAGGTTAGGTGTTGTGTTGTTTCTCGCGTGTTTACTTGTGGATGGTTCGATAGAGAACTTTTGATGGTTGGTAATGCTCTCTCTACAGTGGAAATCCACTGTTCACAATTCCGCTTTGGTTTGCTTTAATTTCTCTCTCTCATTTGAAAGCATTACGTGCAGCTGATGCATTGAGTTTGTGTATAAAGTTTATTAGGGCATGAGATCACTTATAGCATGCATGTTAGGACCAACTGAGTAAGTGCCTCAATAGTTTGATGTATGATATTGTTGCAAAGCGCGAGTTGGAGTCCCATAAGAAGCAAGAAAAAAATTGGTTTTTTTTTATTAAAATTAAAAATTACAGCTGGTTTAGAGCCTTTACGTAAGTTTGGAGACGTGTGAAAGCTTGTATGAATATACACATGCATAATGAAAAGAATTAATAGTGATTGGGTAACATATACAATTTGCCGTTTTGACACGTACATTTGCTCCACGGTTGCAGTAGTGATTGGTATGCATTTTGCTATTTGTGCACACACGTTTCTTTATGCAAATATCATCAACATTGCACAGACAACGTACTACTTATGTAAAAACAAAATTATTATATAGAAAATGTATGCTGCAAAAGTATATGTCCCCTTTCCTAACCAAGTAAATTGCTTTCTATTATTTATAGATAGACTTCTTAAACTCGGATAAGTTGACCCAACAGTATGAATGAGTCTGGATTTGTGTGGGTTAGACATGCGGTCTTAAGTTCGATTCCTTGCTGCGTCGAAATTGTTTGGGCCACTAGCGTACGCTCATGCCGATTGCACCAGGGCTTTATGAAAATAATTATGCTCGCTTAGATACTTACTAATATCAAAAAAAAAAAAAAAACGATAGACTTCTTAGACTGCAAGGAGCTCACTTAGCTAATGATATTGTGGTTTCAGTTACGTGTTGTTAGAGGAAGAATTTGTGATTGCAATGTAAGACACGTTATATATTGAGGGCCGCTAAGGGCACCCCACCGTTTCATGAAGGCACCCAGTTAATGTGGGCACTAACCAATTTACCTGGGGCACCAAAAAATTAGACCTGAAATACCCAAAATACCCTCTAACCAATTTACCCGGGCACCAAAAACCCCTCCCGCAAAACAGAGGCACCCCACCACCGTCCTCTTACTTGACTTTCTCCATTTCTCGTCAACGAACCACCTAGCAATCCCGAATCTAAGTTGTATTCGTTCCTCTATGTCTCTCTCCTCTGTTGTAGGACGTTTTTCGAGTTTGAAGACTCTGAGTTTTGGTCGATTTCATATCCAAATTAGGGCTCGGTTCAAGTTTTTCGTTCACACATCGATAGTGTTGAAATCGATCATTTGAATGTGCGTTGGTAGTCTAATTAAGTTGCATTTGATAGAGTAGTTGTTATGTTTGTGTGGCGGTGCATTAATTCAATGGTTCATTTATTGGGCGTTCGTGGTTCTCGCCACACACAAGCCGAGAGATTTTGTTTACAGTCTCGGCCAAGCATGACCGAGAATGTAAAATAGCTCTCGGTTGTCCATAACCGAGACTTTTATTGTCGTCTCGGTCACCACTTCACCAGAGTAAGTCGAAGTGTATAGTTTATGTCCTGTCGGTGATGTCCAACCGAGAATGTAGAATAGTTCTTGGTTGTCCATTACCGAGAGACTCATATTCGCTCTCGGTGGAAGGTGACCGAGACGTGTGCATAACTCTCGGTCACGTCTCGGTTCTGCGAGGCCGAATCAATCGCGTCCGTGAAAAAAACATCTCGAAAATTTGAGAAACCCTACGTTGACAAAAAACAGCTTCCTTCAAACCATCTTATGGTTATCAAACATTGTTACATCGTCGTCGGATGATGTCAATCTCGCAAGAATCGATAAACGGTCGGCAAACGCAATGTCGTTTTAGGTTCAAGCTTGGTGGTGGGGTGCCCCGTTTTTTCTCAAAATGGTTTGTAGGGTTTGAATCAATATATATACAGGGGCAAAATGGTCTTTTCCATTTTCGCTGAAATTTTTACAAAAAAATTGGGTGCCTTCATGAAACGGTGGGGTGCCTTTAGCGGCCCTCTATATATTTCGTACTTTCAACATATTAATTATTATATTAGAAGCAAGGAGCTCACTTATGGTAAGAAAGGCTTCAGTTACGTATTATAGAGGGGGAGAGTTTTGTGGCTGCTAAGCAAGAGTACTTTATATTTCGTACTTTTAATGTATCAATTATTGTATGGGTAGTGCTAGGTGGACTCGTTGAGTCCATACTCAAACTAGCAAAAAGACTTAAGTACCCTTCTTCATCAATCCACCACTTACCACCACTTGCCGCCTCAGATGTTTTGACCACCGCCGACCGACGACGTCGTCGTCGTCATCACCGCCCATCATCCACCACCATCGACCAAGAGAGAGATCCGACCGCCGAGAGAGAGAGAGAGAGAGAGAGAGAGAGAGAGAGCATGGAGGCCGAGAGAACCCCGGCCAGATCCGATCGCTCTCTTGCCCAGATTTGGCCGAGCGACCGGAAATGGCAGAGAGAAAGAGAGAGAGCATGGAGACCGAGAGAGAACCCCGGTCAGATCCGGTCGCCTCTCTCGGCCAGATCTGGTCGAGCGACCGGATCTGGCCGAAAGAGAGATCCGACCGCCGCGAGAGAGAGACAGAGAGAGAGAGAAATGGCGGAAAGAGAAGGACGGCGGTGAGAGAGGGAGCTTCGGCGCGGCGCAGCGGCAGGTCCGGCGAGGAGTGGCCCCGTCAGATCCGGTCGCCTCTCTCTGCCAGATCTGGTCGAGCGACCGGATCTGGCCGAAAGAGAGATCCGACCGCCGCGAGAGAGAGAGAGAGAGAGAGAGAGAGAGAGAAATGGCGGAAATAGAAGGACGGCGACGAGAGAGGGAGCTCTGGCGCGGCGCAGCGGCAGGTCCGGCGGGAGTGGCGCGGCGACGATGCGGCTCGGCGGTGGGAGACGACGCGGCTCGTCGGTGGGAGACGACGCGGCTGGTGCGGACGACGACCAGCAGACGCGGCGGCGGAGGCTTGGACGGTCAGCATATGCATTCAGCGGCGGTCGGCGGCTATGGCGGTGGAAGTGGTTGAGGAAAAGTGGCGGTGGAAGGGGTAGAACTGTGGAAGTGTTTGTATTGATTTTAGGGATAAGGGTAATTTAGTCTTTTTATTTAGATAGCTTTATAAATTAACAGTAAAAATTATATGAGTATGGACTCAAAGTCCAAACAGATTTTTTGTTATTGTATTGATGGCGAGGAGCTACTTAGTACGTAACATCGAGGTTCCAGTTACGTGTCGTTGATGAGAGAGAGAGAGATTTGTGCTTGCTGAGAAGGGAGTTTTTGCCTGATTAATAGAATTTATAGAAAAAATTCCCAAAAAAACACATCTGCTTAAATAATTCCCAATATAACACACTTAGTGCCACGTAGGATGCCACATGGGACTTGAGCGAGTGACTGGGTGTGGGGAAAACGTGAGTGGAAATCACGTTTTAAGGGAAGTCGTGATTTCCACTCACGATTTCCCAGAGTGGAAGTCGTGACTTCCAAATCACGACTTCCATCTAATGGAAGTCGTGACTGCAAGTCACGACTTGTACTCGAGGGTAAGAAAAAAGAGCACGAGAGGCCTCCTCTATACACCGAAAACCCGAAAAGAGTTGGACATAATCCATTCAAAGAATGATAATGGCTATTTAAAATGACTTAACATCATAAAAATCAAAGGCCAAGTTAATAACTAAACAATTAATGAAATGTTAATTGGAAAAATAACTTTGGAGTGTTTAAACCGAAGGAAAAAAAGTTATTTCAAAGAATGCAACAAAGGAAAAAAAAACAATTCATCAAAATAGAAGTACTAAAACAAGCATGAGTACATACATACATCCAAACATAACATACATACATAAAATTGCAAAGTGATTGAGTACAAAGCAATAATAAAAGAAGTCTTGTTATTGTTACACACAAGTCCTACTCCGACCCCAAATAATGACTTCCAGTCCCACAACGTGTTCTCTTTACAACTCGAACATTACGATTCAACGCTAATGGGACATTCGACTGGCCCATATCACTAGGATTTTGAGCATCTTCTCTCTGAATATCATCGATATCACGTATTCCACCTTCATGTGTACTTGTACTCTCAGAGAAATTCATCATTATTGGAGTTGTATTGAAATGGCGCGAAGATGGAACGACTTCCGCAGGCTCGAATGCCATGTAGGGAGGAACGGATGGAGTATGTGGAGTGTCACGCTCATTGAGAGGTACTGAAGACGTATACACTGGAGTGCCATGCCTCGAACGCGTATCATCGTGAGAAGTATGATGAGAGGCTTCAAATGATGTGGGCACATTATGCATGCGATAATCTGCTCGTACTGCAGTCAAAGTCGATGCAGCTACATCTCTAATGCGTGCAATCGACACGTCATCACCCAATGTCAACTGATGGATCGATGTCATTCCATGTGCCTACATATAAACTATGTAAGAACTTGTATGTGAAAGTAAAATGAAAACAACAATATGAAACTTCATGGAGGGAAAAAATGAAATTGCACTTACCAATGCCTCAGCAATAGCTCCACGACGAGACATGAATCGACGTGTAATGCGACGATACCATTGCATATACGGGTCGTAAAAGTCCAAAGGCTCGTCTAATATTTCATCGCTTGCTAAGTTGGAAGCACGTTCGTTCCACAAGCAAACATAAGCACTATGTTCTCGCACTCCAATCCTTTTCTCGTTTTCCCTCTCAAGTCAATCTTATGTA
Organism: Stephania cephalantha; assembly: GCA_039657325.1. NCBI lineage: Eukaryota > Viridiplantae > Streptophyta > Magnoliopsida > Ranunculales > Menispermaceae > Stephania > Stephania cephalantha. The sequence continues at coordinate 37,339,051 of CM077571.1, forward strand.
GTTCCATACTTGTGCTATGTAAATTAGGTATCCTTTGTTTCATACCGAATTGTCGCATTACTCTATCCGGATTGTACGCTTCGACAACGCAGAAGAAAAGCAAAGGTGCCCTCGTTCGCCAAATTGCTCGACCACTTTGCTACAATATGTTTGGCGTGTCACTTATCAATGTTTCCTGATACGGTTCCCAAACAACCCGTAGCATGGAAAATAACATTAATTGAATAAAACGGTGTCATCAACAAGATGTCAACATAAGTGCTTGTTGGAGAGAATGATTAAGTATATTTATTACTTCATCCCATCCTTGCATGTCAATCATTTCTCTCGTATTTCGTCAAGACGTGCATCGATGTTCCCGTGGTCTCCAACGCATGCCTCCACCTTTCCAAATGAAACAAACAAAACAGAGCATACATGAAAAATAGGTTGTACATATACTCAAATTGAAATTGTAATGTTTAAAAATAATCATTACCTATGACCAAATGGAGGAGGTGGAAATAATTCTTCATTGTCTATCATGTCATCTCTAATGTGGTTTCCCATAATTGGTGCGAGAAAAGGCAACCTATCCCATGCCCACAATTGCAATAAAATGATCGGTCCTGCTATCTCTGCTCCATCAATGTCAGCTGCAAGACATAATTGTCTATATAGGTGAGCCAGAGTTGCACTACCCCAACTGTACTGTCCCGCCGCCTGAAAGTCTTCCAAAAATTGCAAATACGTGATGTGCACGAGGTTGTTAGACTTGTCAGCAAATAAAGTTCCGCCAAGAAGTTGTAGGATGTACGCTCTTGCGTAGCGTTGCACGTCCTCATCATCGCATCCCGTGGAAGGTTTGGAAACCATCGTGACAGGTTGGCGAATTTGAATCCGCCACCGGTCCCGTTATTTTCGGGAATGGAAATCCTAGTTGTGTCAAGCATAAGGCATTGTAATCTTGCTCAACACGACCAAAGGATAGGGAATCCATCCACGGGCAACCCTAAGATAATTTGTACATCTTGAAGGGTAATAGTCATCTCGCCAACAGAAAATGGAACGTGTGAGTTTCTCGTCTCCACCTCTCTACAAGAGCGGTGATTAGATGCCAATCAATTGAGATGAAACCTACTCGCGCCGTCCCGTAAAAGCGGATGCGTGGAGATGCTCGACGATTCGTTCATCCATTGGACCAACCGATGTAGTGCAAATTAATTCCGTCGATAGTCAATATACCAGGCTCCTATGAAATACGAGTTATAAGGTACATTGTTTAGAATATATAGACGCCGATATAACGGTGTAGTGCAAATCGGCAGAGAAGTCATACCGGTCCGTGCCATACTCGGGTAGATCTATGGAGAGCTTGCGAACTCAAAACGAATCATCTATAGGCCCAGGCTCCATATCGCGCTTCAAGGGGACATCATTACAAATTAAGGAACATGAAAAGTCCAAACCGCAATTTGTAAAATCAATGTAAGGTAAACAAATTCTTTCACGCAAGCCAAATGCATTAGTTCGTGCATACATCAATTATGTGTGAATGGTCATTTACATATTAGAAGATCATTATAAATGTTTTTGAAAAAGGAAAACTCGTTTTTGAAATGTATTTAAATAGAAAACTGAAAATTTGCAGAAAGCCCCTAATAAGTTGTTAAACTTTGAATTTCCGTTTTAGGGGTTTATAAAATTATCCGGCCACCCAAATAAGGTTAATGACTCATAATAAACATGTATAACATGTTATATAAGGGTTAGTTAGGTCCCTGACAATTTTAAGGGTCGCTAACACAAAGGGACAAAAAAAAATTCTGAGGTCCCTGCAGTTAGCGCGCTAATACTGTCATTAGCGCGCTAAGAGTAGTGTTAGCGCGCTAAGAGTAGTGTATTAGCGCGCTAATTGCTCTCTGCCTGCAATTTCTGACTTTTGGAAATCAAGCTTGAAATTTGAATTTTTGATTTCCTGGATTCCTAGAACGGTCATAAACGGCTATATTGGAATTCCTACCACTATAAAACCACCACAAACTTGGTTTTAAACAAGAAGATCAAACACACTCAAAATGAATAAGTAGGAAAGGGTTAACAAAACTATGGAGATAGTTCAACATGTCCCCATTCATATAGCACAACAAACTCATAAATTCCTCGTACCCTAAACCCATGTTCGCTCTAAGATGTCGAACGGGCGGTTTAGTGTATGAAATTCCTGATGGTCCATCGACCATGTCCCCATTCATATAGCACAACAAACTTACTCTTCGATCAGTCATTATTGAATCTATATATGTAGAATATAAAACATGATCAAAAGAAGTGAATGCAACAATATCAATCAATACCATATCAATCAATACCATATCAAAAGTACAATTCTAAAACCTAGATGGAACAATTCTGAACATATTACCATAATGGAACAATTCTGAACAGGCACGGTTTGATCACTAGACTAGTTGTTGTTGTTTTTTTTCCAAAAATAAAAAATAAAAAAGTCACTAGACTAGCTTTGTTTGGAAACAAAGCTATGTAACTGCTATAAATGTCTTATAGAGATTTCAAAGTCAATTGAAGATGTTCAAGGGGTTCATTTCTAGATGAGCTAAATAGGAAATGGCCTTATCACGACAATGCATTGCAAATGATTCAAGACACGACAATGCATCTCTAATGATTCAATTGAAGATGTTCAAGGGGATTTGGTTTAGTATTTGTCAAAAGCATATTTGGATTTGGTAAATAGCTTCTTCACATTTAATGAATATAATTTGTAATTAATCCCAAATATGAACATGAAATTAACAAAAGAATATACCGACGGGAAGGCAGTCAAGGACCGGCGAAGGACCGGCGAGGGACCAGCGAGCAGAGACAAGAGGGCTCGGCGTGTGACCTTTGAGGGCTCTTCGAGGGACAGTGGAGGCAGCGACGGTGGAGGCAGATACGACGGCAGAGACGAGACAAAATCTGTGGTGGCAGGGATGGCGGCAGGGGACGGTGAAGGCAGCGTTGGTGGCGGCGGGGGGACGGTGAAGGCAAACAGGTGGAGGCAGGGACGGTCGAGGGACGGTGGAGGCAGCGACGGTGGCGGCAGGGATGGTCTATGGACGGTGGAGGGAGGGACGGCGGCAGGGACGGTGGAGCCCGGAGAGAAGGCAGTCAACGAGACGGGGACGGTGGATGCAGGACGGTGGAGACGGGGACGGTGGTCGCAGGGACGATCTCGATGAGGCAGAGGTGAGCAAAGAAGAGGAGAGATCTCGGTGGCAGAGGGGAAGAAAACAGGGACGAGAGGGACGAGAGAGAGGCCTCTGTGCTCTTTTTTTCTTACCCTCAGAGTACAAGTCGTGACTTGCAGTCACGACTTCCACTCTGGGGAAATCGTGAGTGGAAATCACGACTTCCCTTAAAACGTGATTTCCACTCACGTTTTCCCCACACCCAGTCACTCACTCAAGTCCCATGTGGCATCCTACGTGGCACTAAGTGTGTTATATTGGGAATTATTTAAGCCAGATGTGTTTTTTTGGGAATTTTTTCTCTAAATTCTATTAATCAGGCAAAAACTCCTGCTGAGAAGACTCCTGTTACATTTCGTGCTTCCAATTTATCTATTATTATATTGGTACTGGCCAGGAGCTCACTTAGTAGCATTAAGAGACGTTTCCAATAATAGAGATGTATTGAATTACACATGAAAACACGTTATAATGTTGTCCTCTGTAGAGGTGGTTGTTTCTCTTCAGAGAAAGGTGTTAGCTTGGATGAAGAGTAAACTGTATCCACAGCTAGGTTGTTGCCTTGGATGATCCGCCTTCCTTTTTCCTCTCTACCCAAGTCAGTAACAGCTTTCACAACATGCTGAGAGAATCAGAAGAATCTCTGCACCAAGGGCATTCGCGGACTTTATAAGGTTTGGTGTATCTTAAATAGGAGCAAGAGGAATAGTCATCGACCTTCCATCTTTCTCTAAGTCTTTAGGAATGTTTTCTTTGACTTTTTCAGGGTAGTTTAGGAGTTACGTGGTGGAATTTAAGAAGTTACGGGTAGTGCTATTTGGACTCATGAGTCCGTACTCAAAACTTTTTTTTTTATTTCAAATACACCCTCGAGCAATTAATGAATCAACTATAATCACTTGTAAAACTCATTTAATACCCTTAAATATTTACAAAAAATTTAAAAACCTCCCTATGAGTCCGGACTTATGAGTCCAAGTAGGTTTATTGAGAAGTTATTACCAATACAAAAAATCTCTTTGGACTGTTTTGAGTATGGACTCTAAGGATGAGGAAATAATTCGGAACATTTTTTAGGGCCTTAAACTAATTTTAAATAGAGAATGAGTTACATTATATAGGGTAGGCAAATTGATCATCTAACTACAAATTTCAAGACATTTAAATTTTAACTTGGGAATGAGTCACATTTAATGGGTCACATGACTCACATGACTCACATTTGACTACAAATTGGTCAGTTTGCCTCTAAAAATCGTTTGAGTTTGCTTTAATATGCGCAAGTAAAATTCGTCGGAGCTGTCTCGAGATCTGTGCATACGTGGAGATGAAGAGATATGTGCGTATGTAAAAGTCCATAAATTCAAACGAATTTTACATGGGCATTAAATGGTTAAAATTCGTTTGAGCTTTTACTGACAACAAATTAGTCATCTAACTATAAATTCACCCCACTTATTTACTCGGATTCGTGCCGATCAAGAAATGGTGTGATGCTGTCTCAAGATCCGTGCGTATGTGGAGATGAGATTGAATTTGTCTTGAGATCCGAGCAAATCTAAATGGCGGATATCGCTTCGAGATGTGTGCAAGCCATATCGAGACTGCCTTTATATGCGCACCGAAAATAACATAAAATTCTTAATAATAATAATAATAATAATAATAATAATAATAATAATAATAATAATAATAATAATAATCGTCACCAAAAAAGAAAGATATTCCTCGCCCATTAGACCTAAATCCAAATCCTAGTACAACTTTACCTTCTTCTGCCATATCGTCGACGACACACTTTGAGAGCTCGACCACTTGTCTTTCAAATGGTAGCGATGTACTTATGTAATATACCTTCAACATTATTTATTACTCTTATTCTTAATAGTATTTGATATTAAAATAAAAATCTATTTAATACTATTAAATATATTTTATTTTAATAATAACAATAATCATTCATTAAAGTTTCACATTATTATGTTAACATTCATCCGGTATTATATAAAACGTGAAATAATAATAATAATAATAATAATAATAATAATAATAATAAAACCAAAAATATGTATATCCCTCTTAATTTGACGTAGTTGCTTAAAAATGTGTTAAATTACTTTGAGATTATTATCAAAAATTAATTCTTTTTTGAAATTTTTAATTTTTTTTATGAAATCTAATGCTTTCAACCAAAAATATGTACATGCCTCTTTGATATAGTTGCTTAAAAATGCGTTAAATTACTTTGAGATTATTATAAAAAAATTAATCCTTTTTTGAACTTTTTTCATTTTTTATGAAATATAATGCTTTAAATTTATAGCTAAAGAGGTTTAACAAAAAATAACACTTTTCCTCAAAAAAAATAAAAATAAAATAAAGAACAACATTATACTAAATTCGTTTAAACTATTGCAAAAAGATAAAAATATATTTCAAATTAGGTAGTCAGTGTTAATATATAAAAATGCTAAACACTTAATAATTAGGTGAAAAAAAGGACAATCTTTGTATTTTTGCACGAGATCGAACTAAAGAGAAGAAAAATGGAATTCACTGTCTTTTGAAAATGATTGATGGTAAATTTCAATGTAATTTTTTTTCGTTAAAAAAATTGCACCCATTGGCTAGTGATTAATAACAGTTGTATTAATATTAATGTAATGGCCCAAAATCGCTAACCGTGTTTACGTCTTTAAACAGGCTCAACGACCCGTACCGTGGGACCCACACCGTGATATGTCCGTTTACCGAGGCAAGGGCCGAGGTACATTTTAAATTTGTTGTGATGTATGCCTAGTGTATTGCATTTGTGTAGACTATTAAGTTAATTTTCTACGGGTGTGTAGGTATTGAGACGAGCGGGGACGTACCTCGAGTCGCGTGTTGACGTGGGACCGAGGTAGCGACATATTGAGGTAAGTTTAATTTATTTGAGTCAAATGTGAATTTATGTTGGGTTAATAAGTGGCTAATGTGGCCACATTGAAATAAATATGAAAGCGCCTATAGTTAGTATAAAAAAAACAAGGTTCATTAGATGTGCATCGAGACGTTAACCCATCAAAAGGGCAAGTGTCAATTTGTTGAGTCACTCACAATTGACTTGGGGGACAAGTGGGACAAGGTGATCCATGAGATGAGCCTCGAGACACGTGTGCACACAATGATCTATGGCTATAGTTTAAACTTACCACTATATAACCTGTAGTCAACATTCTCATCTTCTTATCTTCAAATCGGTGGAGAAGAGAGAAGAGATTTGCTGGTGGAGGAAAGGAGGAGAAGGACAGAACCCAGAGAAGAATCGAGGTGAGTTTGGTGTGGATGTTGCGTTGTGGGACTGGTTTGGCGAGGGAGCTCGGAAGCTCGGGAGCTCGGGAGCTCCCATGCTTCTGAGGAAGGAGACGACTCGAAAGAGTCGTCTCCCCTCCCTAAACGAGCTGGGGTTGGATCGCCAAATCCGCCGTGAAAGAAAAAAAAAATCTCCTCAACGAACCAGGGAGTCCCTGGTTTGTTGAGGAAGAAGGGGACACACGCACGGGCCGTGCGTGTGCGCCCCTTCCCTCTATTATGTCGGGCCAGGGCCTGGGCCAGGCTCGGCCCATGGGGCGAGGCAGGCCCAGTGCCCTGGTCAGGGTCGACCCGACCCAAATAAAATAAAAGAAAGAGAAAAGAAAAAAAAAAAAAAAAAAAGGGAGAAAAAATGGAAAAAATTTCCGAAAATTTGAGAAAAATCCCAAAAAATTATATTTCGACAAAATAAATAGAAAGTAATGAATTTCTATGAAAAATAAAATATTTGGAATTTCGGACGAGCCTTTTTCGGTGGTTTTACCTCGAAAAGCGCGAAATGGGCGGATTGGCCTAAAAATTTAGAAATTGGTCTCGAATTCGATTTGCCTTAAATTGATACATTATTGAATGTTAGGGAACTAATGGGAGAACTCAGGCGTTTGAGCACGCATTTCGAATTGTTGAGGGATCGAATAGATTAGGACAAACGTGTGAATTGTAAGTACAACTGTGAGAATTTTATATTTCATTTCATTCACCTTTATTGATTTATTGCTATATTGCTAGACAATACTACTTGAACTCGCACATCATGTTGTTCTTGTATTTATTCATGGGTAAATATTGTGACATGATACCTTGTGAATTGTTTCATTGACTACGATTCCTACACTTGATGTCATTCTTTAAAAGATTGATGAAAAACATGCTAATGGAATAATTTGGATTTAATTAGACTTGTATTAGATTTCCTATGGGCTTTGTAGCCTAACTTGTTTTGGAATTATTTGTTTTGGAATTTTGGAATTATTTGTCTTTGAAAGTAAAGTAGGGATTATCTAATGTCCATTGCACGAGAGATGCACGGTTCACAGGGACATGGGTCTACCGGGGTTCTGACACTCACAACTACACTTGCGCGGCACACGAGTTATGGGACTCGGGGTGGTCGGCAAGCATGAGATTGATGTTAGATAAGCGTAGAGCGCAATTTCGCTATTTGTGTGAGATATGTTGAGCGCAACTCCATATAGTAGCGGGAAAAGTTAGGTGATAGTTCTCACCGCCGACCGGACGTAGATCATCTCGACTTAGCATGTGTTTGTCTCTACATCTTTAACTGTGGTATTTACTTGCATTATTTGTTTCAGTAATTTAGTTCGCTACTTTATGCTTTTAAATACCATTCGTTTATTTTGGAAATGTGGCATAGAATTCTCTAGTTAAAACTTAAATATCACTATACTCACCGTCTAGTTTGTGACGGTGGGTGTAGGTCCGTCGAGCAACAGCAGACCAGGGAAGTAGAGGATTGACGACTTCCTCTGAGCAGTTCGGCGACTCTTCTCACTCATTTTGTATGTCTCAACTTTTGTTGTATTTTATTGTTTATTTCATTTTGGGTTGTACATTGGGTCGAGTGAATAGTTTCATATATATACGTGCATGTGATGCTGTATTTTTCCTGGTTATCCACACTTAAGAATTTTGGAGAATGAATGCTTCCGCTTAACATGATAATGACATTGGAATTAACTTTCAATTGAATAATATAATCAATACATGGATTTAGAGGAATATAAGGACGAAATGCTGACTAATACGTAATTAAGTCTTATGTGGTTAGAATTAAGGCTTGAGTACGGGATTAGGCCGGGCAGTGCCTTGTTTAGAAGTTGGGGCCGTCACAATTAGATTTTGAAGAATTAAGGGGGTCACGATTCTTGTGAAATGACACAAGGTCCCGCCTCTTATAAAACATATCCTAAACTCTTAACCTTACACTTTAAATTCTAAGCATGTCGTGCTCTGTCCTTGATCAAGGTATACATGGGGAGGGCCCAAGACGTGGCTAGGCCTCACCCAATTGTGTTGAAAGCCTTGTCAAGGTTTGCTTAAGGCGTGCCTGGAGAGTATCCAAACGAGTGTAGGCCTTGCCTAAGGGCATGGTATGTCGTGTATAAGTACTCTCGCCTTTTGAGGCCGCACCCTTGGCTTCTCCAATTTATTTCTTAATGGGCGTGTTCAAGTATGTTTAGACCCGAACTTGAAAAATATGTGATCAATATCACTAATGTTGATCTTCAAGGAGCGAATATAAGATGAACATCATAATTAATTTTGTGCGAACACTAAGATGACTAAGAGGAGGTGTCTACACTACAAGTCTTTCTGCCTTCATTCGAAACCCATAAAATAATAATAATAATAATAATAATAATAATAATAATAATAATAATAATAATAATAACAACAACAATAATCCTAATAATAATAATAATAATAATAATAATCTATATATATAAAGGAACTATTTTTGTATGAAGGTCTCACGACGTGACACGTGACTTTTAAGAATCTCTACTAACATGACACGTGACATGATGATGTCATAATTAAGATTTATAACAAAAAATATAAAAAACGCAAGCCATTGATCTTTCTCACACTTAAGTGAGGGGTAGGATGGTAAAGCACAAAATATGATTTTGAGTATAATTTCTATTTTCATTCTTTTTTGCTATTTTTTAGGTTATGTTTTAAATTGTTATACAAATAGGATTTTTTGGTTTTTAAATTTTCTTTTTGTAATTTTGTAATTTTTTATTTTTTGCTATTTTTAGGTTATGTTTTTAATTGTTATACAAATAAGATTTTTGGTTTTTAAATTTTAAATTTCTAATTTACTTTTTTTGCTATTTTTTAGGTTATGTTTTTAATTGTTATACGAATATAATTTTTGGTTTCAAAATTTTAATTTTCTAATTTTCCTTTTTTCTGCTATTTTTTAGATTATCTTTTTAATTGCTATACAAATAGGATTTTTGGTTTTAAAATTTTAATTTTCTAATTTTCGTTTTTTTTTGCTATTTTCTTAGGTTATGCTTATAATTGTTATACGAATATGATGTTTTGTTTTTAAATTTTAGTTTTTTTTTTGCTATTTTTTAGGTTATGTTTTTGATTGCTATACAAATAGGATTTTTGGTTTTAAATTTTAATTTTTTAATTTTTGTTTTTTTTGCTATTTTTTAGGTTTTGTTTTTAATTGCTATATAAATAGGATATATATTTGGTTTTAAAATTTGATTTTCTAATTTTTTTTGCTATTTTTTAGGTTATGTTTTAAATTGTTATACAAATAAGATTTTTGGATTTTAATTTTTTTTTTAAAATTTTTTATTTATTAAATACTACATACTACCTACATGATATATTAGATTATTATTTAAAAAGAAATTAAGCTATACATATTTTTTAGGTTATGTTTTTAATTGCTATATAAACAAGATTTTTGATTTTTAATTTTTTTTTCGGAATTGTTTCTGTGAGAAGCTCTCACAACGCGACATGTGGCATGATAATATCATAATTGGTTGGGTGGGCCAATGATATGATATTAGATTTAGGAGTTAGTGGTCATGCGTTCAAATCCGACTATTTCTATGTAATATTGTAAATATTTAATGTTTTGTATAAATTTAAAAATATGCATAGTATTTACAAGTATTTTTTATTAATTTTTGTGGGATCTAAAAAGAGGACTTTGAGTTCATATAAGAGATTACACAATATTTCTTTTTATATTTTTTCAACGTTTTTTATATAATATTTTGATGCTTAGTCTTGCCCGCGTGTGAAGCGCGGGAAGCCGACTAGTAATAAATAATAATAATAATAATAATAATAATAATAATAATAATAATAATAATAATAATAATAATAATGATGATAATAATACATTACAAAAAAAATGTGAAAATACACTTGTGAAAATACACTGCAGAAATGAAGGAGAGGCTTCAACTTATAAGGAGGGATTGGTTAAACTCAAACGTTGATTTTTGATCAGACGGCCGAGATGCATCACTTGCTATCATGATTAAATAAATCAGATGAGTAGTGGGGCCCATCGAATTGAGTTTTTCAATTTATCGTGTGGCGATAATCTGGGTTTGGTGGGGTAGTGGTGGGAATATTATTTTTTTGAAGTGCGGGAAAGTGAGTTGTAATGTTGTAGGATTAGATGAGCTTAATTTGTGTGAAAGTATAAGAAGGATTTATCAATAATTAAGACTTTGGAGTCCAGACTCTTGGAGTCCATTTAGCATTGCCCAAAAAAAATATTCCAATCTGTGTAGAACATATGAATAGGGTGGATGGGTACTTTGAATGAGGGCTTACTTATTGAGATGAAATTTAGGAACTGAGTTGGCGATTCTCTCTTTTCAGTTTGATTTGTGTTTATTAGTTTCTTTCAAGCTTGTACTTAATTTCACTGGTTTTCTCGTTCCCTATAAAAATGTCGCAGAGTCCGTAGAAGAGCCGCCAGGCCTAGAAGTGACATAACAGGATGATATTTCCCATTTTATGCATAAACATTCCCTGAACAAGGAAGAAGCTGATGAGGTGGAGATATCGGAGGAGCTGAGACAGGAAGAGGCTGATCTGTGCAAGCAGAGTTTATTGGGACTCTAGCCTATTTTTTGAATTTCTATTAGAGGGGGGGGGTGTTAAAGGACGCTTGATCGAGGGCTTGGAAGGTAAAAGAAATAGAAGTACAGTTTGTAGAGATCTTTTCAAATCTGTACCGAATCAAGTTCGAATCGGCCAATGTCTTAATTAATGGTCGAGAGTTTGGTCCGTGGCTATACGAGGACTACATCTTCCTTACCATTCCATGAGACCCATAAATACATATACCAATGCTCCGGATTCACAAATGTAAGGTATGGATGCAAATTCATGGACTTCCCATTGATTGCAGAGGAAAAGGAACTTTGAGGGAGGTAGCCTGTCATGCTGGAAAATACATCAGGCGTGATGAAGAGATGCGGATTGACAAAATCATTCTTAACACATACATGAGGGTTTGCTTTGAGATTGATGTAGACAAGCCTCTTCTGAAAGGGAGCGTGACGACCAAAAAACTCAATAGACTCACCTGAAGGGCAATTTAGTAACTTAACAAACCTTACACTAAATTAGCCCTAATATAAAAATCAAGTTGTAAACCGTAGCCTCTTTTGGTCAAAATCAATACTTTTGAGTGAAAGGGGCGATTGAAATTTGTAGGATTTCTAACCTTAAGAGGCACCACCAAGAAGGTAACTCTTACCCTCATCTTCTTCATTATGCTCCATTTTTGAAGTTGTAATGGTTTACATATAGTTGGATTTGTACAAAAGAAAAGAAAACTTCATCTAGAGGCGGCACCACCGCGACGCAACCGGAGGTGAACGGTGGCATCACCGCTACTGCTGCTAGAGGAGGGCAGCGACGTCACTACCGCCGCCACTGTCTCAAGAGGGGGCCTCCATTAGAGGCACCCGAAGTGAATAGGGGAGGGGACGGGTAGCACTGGAGCCACCCCCATGACCGTCGACAAGGACGTCCCCAGCAGGGATGTCCGGGCACAGATCCCGAGGACGCCGGGCGCCCAGGGGCAACGCCCCTAGGAAGCCCGTACGTTGGGCAGGGACGAGAGTCCTTGCCCAACACATTCAAGAGCCTATTGGCCCTCAGACATTATACTAGGGGCCAAATATCCCCTAGTTGACCGATCAACTCAAAAAAATATAATAAAAAATAAAAACAAAATATAATAAAATAATATATATATTATAAATAAACAAAAATAATTGCTTTCAAACGGGCCAGTACTCCATTTCTGAGGGAGACTTGCCGGGTCCCACCCCTCGACCCTTGCATCAAGCGACGGGGAACCCGCGGGACCCACACTAGTGGATCCCAAAGACCAATAAATAGAGGATTTACTTAACTTTAAATGAAAGCATTTATTTATGAGATATGTTATGGTTGTATTGTGTCGCACGAAGGTTCACATCAGGCCCCGGCATACTAAGAGTTGTTATAAGCGTCGCGACGAGTTGAGGTAAGTGGGGAGCTTCGCTCATGCATTGAATGTGGCTTGAATATTAGATAAATAGAAATTTCATATTATTATCGAAAGACTTAGGATTGGGTTACATTTAGTTAATGGTATGAATATGCTTATCTATGGAATGCATGTGACGTGAACAATTTCGTTATCCAACCTAAACCCGGTGATGTGGCATCGTGCTCATCAAAAGAGAGTGGTCTGCGCCACGAGTAGTGGTGGTGTGGCAGTGTGCCTACCAACTAAGAGTGGTCTGCGCCGCAAAATGCAGTGGTGTGGCTATGGTCCCACCAGAAAGGGAGTGGTCTGCACCACGAAGTATGAAGTTCACAAGTGGACATAATAGGTGATGGCTTGGAAATACTTATTGTTTGTTTGATGGAACTAAATGGAGATCACAACGACCATTGCGACCAACAATAGTTCACATCATCTCGAGAGTTAGTGTTTCGGTCAACATATTCATACTATTAGCTAGAATGCACTGAATGGAACCATGACTTATATTAATTACTACTTCTTATGGTAACTCGCTTGTTGGACCCAATTGCATGAATGAATGATATTTACTTACAAATTTGTGAATTCCCTTTTATGAAGTGTTTTTATAAGAATGCTCATTTCCTAGTTTGTTGAATGATGAATCTACTTCTAAGTGATATTGGATATGGAACTTGTTTACACCCCCTTTTATGAATAAGAATAATGTATTCATTTATTTCCATTAAATGCTTTACAATTGAGTTTACTACTACACGTGTTGAATTGTTTTTCTTTTTAGGTAATACTTGCATGTTTAGTGTTTGAGCGAGTCTTCTCTCTTATTGAGCTCCGTTGGTTGTTTAGCTCACCCCACTTACTCTCCAGGTACATTCACATCTACATTAGCTTATGAACAAGGAAAGACACCCTCTCGAAGTCTTTCCTTGCTTTGTGAGAAATTGCATGCTTCTATTATCTATTTATTTGATTTTGAGAACAATAAATTTGGATTGTAACTTTAGTAGGTTATTTGGGTAGTTTGGAACCATCCTTACCTATTTTAGACTAATTGGGAAACTTTATAGATTATTTGGAAGCTTTTAGGATGATTTAGACTAGTTAGACTTTTGACCTCTTATTACTTTGATTAAATGACTTATGAAATTCTAGTTCGATTACACTTCCGCATTTATTACTCTATTTGGTTAGTGTGTTATTCCGCAGGTTGAAACGGGTGTGCAGACTTATTCGGGCCTAGTTCAGGTATTGGACTTAAGTAACGGTTTGGGCCGGGTGACCTGACCCTAGTTTAGGTGAGGGACGTTTTAGTTTGTATCAGAGCATAAGTATTATAACCTGGGGAAAACAATTAGGTTAGTGAAATCTAAGTATATAGAACCTTTAAGTTAAAATCTCGAGTTTAAGTCGAACAACTCAATGGTATGGGACATTGGTTCAAGTCGATTTAAAGTGCACAAAAGACCAATCTTAGGATGTGAAGGGGTTGAAAACATGAAATAAAACATTAATATAATGTTATTTGTTTTTGTAATGTAATATCTATAGCGTTTAGATATTCTTGCATACTCTCTTAACTTGTGGGACTAATTGTAGGGGTATGTGCCCTAGGCCAATTCTGTAAACGTTGTTTAACTATTATAAGTAGATGCATGTTTCTTTTATAATAATATCCATGTATAATTATTGTATTATTCTAAATGTCCCTAGTCAGTTATTATTGTGGGAACAATAATAAATTAAGACTAGTATGAGTCTTGATTGATAATCATGTGATGACTATGCGTATATGGATACAGATCAAGATAATGGGTATCTGTTGGGAACAGATGCTCGACTGACCAGCTTTGAGAACACTACATGGTCAGTGTCATAAGTGATTCTCATGAGAATTATATCATTTAGTTCTTTGACTTGAGATCACCAGAGACTCCAACATTAGGAGCACAATGATTTGATACAATTAACCATTGTCTTTAACCAAATGATTATAAAGATTATGATTGGTCATTATTAGACTAATGTGTGGATGTTGTGTGATCAAGATAGAATTTGTCCCTCTCTTTTAGCGAGAGATATCTATTGGGCCCCTCGATATGTTCGACTCATAAATGGCCATGTGTAGTGAATTGATTGGATCAATGTCACTTGACAATTTTAGTCTACTCAGAGATCGAGACTATTAGATTGAAATATAAGGGTGACATTCCATGTCTTATGTTCAATCAAAAGATATCGCGTGACAAAAGGATATGATATACACTGTCTATTAGGTTGTATCGATTTATTGATCTTCATGCTATTTGGGTAGTCATAATGCCTTGCTAGAGACCGCTTATGACTTGTGTACCAAATGGTTTTGGTTCACTGCCAACGTTGTATGAACCTATTGGGTCGCACAAAAAGAACGAATTTGTACGATTTAATATTGTCTGGGTTAATGAATTTTATTTGATAAAATTCATTTTGAAGATTCTAATTAAATGTCCTAGTTTTACTAGGATTCAAGATTCTCATACATTTCTAGTGTGACTAGAAAATTTGTCTCTTAATAAATCCTATTTTGAATAGGACTCTAATTGGAATTATTGTATGACTTTAATTCTTATTTGAGTTTTAGATAAATTACAACTTTTATTGGATTAGTAATTGTAGATTCTCTATGACTCTATCCTTTTTAGAGTTGAACTTTATCTAAGACTCTATTTGGAGTGTGACAAGGAGATGGAGTTCTTTTACAACTCGACCTAATGTACTATAAATAAGACGCTAGGGTCACATTTGTGATGTGATTTTCTCGAGAGAGAATTCCCGAGAGAGATTTTTTTAGAGAATTTTTGTGAGAATTTTTGTCCTGGGATTTTTGGGGCTAGCACTCTGGATCGTGATCGTCTGTTCGTGTGTGGATTTCTGATAGAGGACGTTCGTCTCTCGCAACGTCTTAAAGGAATCGATCAACACCAAACAAGGCAGACATGGAGTTATTCTTGCTAAGGTATGATTTTTTATTGACACATCTATTTAATGGAATCAATAGGATCTTGGTTCAGGGATGTTCGAAAAGGTTTCGAAAACTTACGCTGCGCATGATCCCCGAAACCTAACACTAATCACCTTTTTCGTTGCTCCACAATGCACGATAAGTAACCACAAAGGGACATTCTACAACCTAAGGGAAACTCTAGAAAGAAAAAAAATACACTGGCGCAGTCAAATGGAACAGCGCATGTCTGCTATGACATAGGCACATCAGAAAGCCATACATGACTTGACCACCGTACATGAAAGGAATATTGCTCAAATCTTGGAACTACTACAAAATAAGAAGAATAATGGAGTAGCTAGACATGCACTAGTGGGGCCAACACCCGATCCTCCATTAGCACCATTACATGAGCACCACCCCGCAGACGAAGGTGCTGATTTTGTCACGGCTGCAGCTGCAGTGGCTAGACCTATAGTTGATGGAGAGAACGAGGCATGCCGAGGAGGTAGGATCCAGAAAGAGTTCATAAAGTACGATGTGCCACACTTCTATGAGGACCCTGATCCTATTGAGGCAGAAGATTGTATATTAAACATGGAAAAGAGAAAATATACTATGGGCATTGACGAGAGGACTATGGTACTGTTAGTGACCTTTTTGCTAGAACATAAGGCACATAAGTAGTGCTTGTCTATTTCAAGAACTTGTGGACCAAATATGAGTTGGCTGTAGTTCAAACATTTATTCTATGATGAGTGGTTCTTGGAGATCGTCAAGGTAGACAAGATCAGAGAATTTCTTGCCATAGTATAGGTTGAAATGACCGTGGCTGAATATGCATGAAAGTTCAACAAGTTGGCTGAGTTTGCGTACGAGTATGTTCCATCCGAGATGACTCATAGGAGACGATTTATTCAGGGGTTGATGAGGGATATACGCGCGATGGTTAGCAGCATCGGGATTAGAGACTTACTAGCAGGCTTACCATTGGGCACTCGAGTGTGAGTCATCACTTCTTGATGAGCAGGATAAGCATTTTTCAGGGGGGATCCGATCGGTATAGTCAGGGCAAGCGTAGTTTGAACAGTTATAAAAAAAGGTCAAGGTGGAAGTTTTAAGAAGCGTAGATTTGGGGGATAAGCGAGTAACCGTGCATCATCTAGTGGAACTTCAAGGGTACCACACACTCCGTTGGGGACCACTACACATTTACGTACCCCCGCACCCTCAGCTTCTCAGAGTGTGACATTCAGGCCACTGTGTCTACCACAACAACCACAACAGAGCAGGCGCAGAGGGCTAGCATTGCCCAGACCAAATGCATGAGCCAGTGTCGCGTAGGTTCCTCTGACTTATCAGAAGCTACAGGTGATCTGTTACCGGTGTGGGACTTCAGGACACTACTAGAATAAATGTCCTAACCCACCAATATCTGAGGTGAGCACAGCCCCAGCTACTCATGGAGGAGTTCATGCAAGTTTTATGCAGGAAGGAGAGGCCTCGCGTTAGTTGGTCGCAGGTACGGTTTCCATTAATGGTCGAGATATGCATATTTTTTTTTATTCTGGTTCCATTTTTTTCCGTCATATCGTGGGCCGTAATTCATGCTTTGAGGTTGACACCAGTTAGAGCACACACTTACTTGATTTTGAGTACAATTTTTACCGAATGGATTTATCCTAACAGGTATGTAAGGGGTGCAAAATTAAAATTGGAGATCACACGATGATATTTGATTTACGGGTCTTAGAGTGTCTTGAGTTTGATGTATTACTGGGCATTCCACTGTTTGAGTTCATGGGCTGTACACCGACCAGCGCCACCATTTGTGGTAGGGTTGCAAGTTTGGTGGAGATAGAGACCATTTCGAGCTTGACTTCTATGGGAGAGGAAGGACAATAAGTTTTGATTGAGAAGATCCCAGTGGTTAGGGATTTTTTCGATGTTTTTCCTTCAGAAATTCTTGGAATCCATCCTCATCGAGAGGTTGACTTTATGATTGACCTTATACCCGGTATGAGACCAGTTTCCAAGGCACCTTATCGTATGGCGGCTATTGAGTTGAAAACACAGTTAGAAGAGTTGACTCGAAAGGCTTCATTATGCCGAATGTATCACCGTGGGGAGTGTCAATGTTATTTGTGAATAAGAAGGATGACAGTTTGAGGATGTGTATTAATTACTAATAATTGAACAGAGTGACTATCCGAAACAAGTACCCACTTCCCAGGTACAAAGATTATTTGAGTAGTTAAGGGGATCAAAGTTCTTCTCTAAGATAGATCTGAGATCGGGTTACCATCAGTTGCGTATACGAGAGAAGGACATACTAAATATAGCTTTTAGCACCTATTACGGACACTTCCAGTTCACTGTGATGCCGTTTGGGCTCACCAATGCACCGGCGATGTTTATGGACTTGATACACTATGTTTTCAAGTCTTTTCTTGACCAGTTTGTGATTGTGTTCATGGATGACATCATGAAATACTCCAAGACTGAGCCAACCCACAGGAAGCACCTCAAAAAATGTTGCAGATTTTGAGGGAACATAAACTTTATGCTAAGTTGAGCAAATGTGAGTTTTGGGTTTCAAAAGTGAAGTTTTTGGGGCACGATGTGAATACAGAAGGGATATTAGTTGATCCTACGAAGATCTAGGCGATCCTTAGGTGGCCATAACCCACTAATGCTTTCGAGATTCGAAGTTTTCTAGGCTTGGCAAGATACTATCAACGATTCGTGCAAGGTTTCTCGTCGATTGCTTCACTGCTTACCAACATGACTAGGAAATATGTTGCTCATGAATGGGATGATTCATGTGAGGATGCCTTTTAGTTGTTGAAGAACTGTCTAACTACTGCACCAATCTTGATTCTACCGAAGGCTGGTAGGGACCTGTCTGTGTATACCGATGCATCAGGGACTGGTTTGGGAGGTGTGTTAATGCAAGACAATAAAGTAATTGCTTACGAGTCCAGGCAGGTGAAAGTACATGAGAAGAACTATCCAGTGCATGACTTAGACTTTGCGGCAGTTGTGTTTACTTTGAAGTTGTGGAGACACTACTTGTATGGGGAGAAAATCACTTTCTTTTCGGATCACAAAAGTTTGAAGTATTTATTCACTCAGAGTGAGTTGAACATGTGATAAAGGAAATGGTTGGAACTTTTGAAAGACTGTGACTTCACGCTTGAGTACCACCCATGGAAAGCTAACGTAGTGGTAGATGCTCTGAGCTGTGTATGACTAGAGACAGAGTTTGAGATCGTAATGAGTGTTTAGGGAGTACTTTCAGATGGCTCAGATGTTGGCTCAAATGTCTCAAAAGGTCAGGCGCGAGTTCAGATGAGAACATAGCTAGTAGCTGTGTATAGAGTGGCAGACTGTCAGAGAGCCGATTCTGAGTACGGGAAGTACAAGACACTCGCAGATATCAGTGATGATGTGGATTTGAGACTTTCAGCTGATGGAGCGTTGAGATTTCAAGACAAATCTTGGATACCATCTCATAGACACTTGAGAGATGACTTACTCCAGAAGGCGCACAGATCTCGATTCACCGATCATCCCAGAGGTAACAAGATGTATCAAGACATGCACATGATGTATTGGTGGTGGGGATGAAGGTGGACATCGTTACTTATATCCAAGATTACAAGATATGTCAGCAAGTGAAAGCAAACCATCGAAAGTCGGGAGGATTATTGCAACCGTTACCCATTCTGTAATGGAAATGGGAACATATAGCTATGGACTTTGTTTCGGGGCTACCGACGACTCAGAAAAGGCATGATGTGGTTTGGGTGGTCGTGGATCGATTGACTCAACCAGCTCACTTTTCCCTATTTCCATGGAGTATTCAGCATACAGGTTGAGGGCATATACGTAGATGAGATTGTTAGATTGCAAGGAGTCTCGATATCTATTTTATCGAATCGTGATCTGAGGTTTACCTCCCAATTTTGGAGTGGGTTTCAGTACCAGATGAAGACTCAGCTCAATCTTAGTACGACCTTTCACCACATATAGATGGGCAGACCGAGAGATTGATTCAGATACTTGGGGATATGCTCAAAGCTTGTGTGCTAGATTTCTGTGGGAGTTGGGGAAGTATATTCCATTGTGCGAGTTTGCATACGATAACAATTTTCAAGCAAGTATTGGCATGACACCGTTTGAGGCACTTTGTGGGAGACCGTGTAGGTCTCAAGTTTGTTGGATTGAGGTCAGAGACACCGTGTTGATCGACCTAGAGCTTATGCATGACCAAACCGAGAGGATAAAACTGATTAGACAACGATTGGAGACCGCCCAAAGCCGCTAGAAGAAGTATGCTGACAAGGACCATCGAGAGGTTGTGTTCAAGGTTGGAGAATTTGTACTATTAAAAGCATCACTAATGAAAGGGCATTACCGATTTGGATTGAAGGGAAAGTTATCACCCTGGTTCATCAGGCCATTCGAGATCAAGAAACGAATAGGCCTGATAGCATAGCTGGAGTTCATAATGTCTTCCATGTTTCTATGTTGAGGAAGACACATAACAAACATGCACCGATGATCGATTGGGGGTAAATTGATTTTAGGGAGGATGTGTCCTACGACGAGCAGTCGATTTAGATTGTGGATAGGATAATGCATAAGCTTTGGAAGAAAGAAATTCCGTTGGTGCAAGTCCGGTGGTAATTCCTTGGAGAACAAGAATTGACTTGGGAAAATGAGGACTATATGATGGAGAACTTTCCACTCATTTTCGAACCATAAGGTATGACTTAATTTTACTTTCAAGGACAAAAGTTCTTGAAAATTGGGGATGTAGTGACGACCCAAAAATAATAGAATCGCCCGAAAGGCAATTTCATAACTTCACAAACCCTAAATTAAATTAGCCTTAATATAAAAATCAAGTTGTAAAACCTAGCATCTTTTGGTCAAATTCAACACGTTTGAGTGAAAGGGGTGATTGGAATTTGAAGTCTTAATGGTTTACATATGGTTGGATTTGTACAAAAGAAAAGAAAACCTCATCTAGAGGTGGCACCACCGCAACGCAACTGGAGGTGAACGGTGGTATCACTGCCGCCGCTGCCGGAGGAGGATGGCGACACTACCACCGCCGTTGTCCTAAAAGGGGGCCTCCATTAGAGGGCCCCGAAGTGAATAGGAGAGGAGAGGGTGGCATTGGAGCCACCCTTGTAACTGCCGATAGGGACTTCTCGACTCAGATCCCGAGGACGTTGGGCGCCCAAGAGCAACGCCCTTGGGAAGTCCGTGTCTTGGGCAGAGACGAATATAATAAAAAAAATATAATAAAATAACATATATTATAAATAAACAAAAATAATTTCTTTCAAATGGGGCACTACCCCGTTTCTAAAGGAGACCCACCGGGTCCCACCCTTCGACCCTCGCATCGAGCGACGGGGGACCTGCGGGACCTACACTAGTAGATCCCAAAGACCAATAAATGGAGGATTTACTTAACTTTAAATGAAAGCATTTATTTATGAGATGTGTTATGATTGTATAGTGTCGCGCGAAGGTTCACATCGGGCCCCTCGAGTTGTTATATGCGTCGCGACGAGTCGAGGTAAGTGGGGAGCTTTGCTCATGCACTAAATGTGGCTTGAATATTAGATAAATAGAAATTTCATTATTATCGAAAGACTTGGGATTGGGTTGTATTTAGTTAATGGTATGAATATGCTTATCTATGGAATGCATGTGACATGAACAATTTCGTTATCCGATCCAAACGTTGTGATGTGGCATTGTGCTCATAGAAAGAGAGTGGTCCGCGTCATGAAATGCGGTGGTATGGCTATGGTCCTACTAAAAAGAGAGTGGTCTGCACCACGAAGTATGAAGTTCATAAGTGGTCACAATCGGTGATGGCTTGGAAACACTTACTTTTGGTTTGATGGAACTAGATGGAGATCCCAACGACCATTATGACCACCAATAGTCTACATCATCTTGAGAGTCAGTGTTTCAGTCACCGGATTCATACTATTAGCTAGAATGCACTGAATGGACCCATGACTTATATTAATTAATACTTTTTATGGTAACTCCCTTGTTGGACCCCATTGTATGAATGAATGATATTTACTTACAAATTTGTGAATTCCCTTTTTATGAAGTGTTTTTATAAGAATGCTCATTTCCTAGTTTGTTGAATGATAAATCTACTTTTAAGTGATATTGGATATGGAACTTGTTTACACCCCCTTTTATGAAGAAGAATCATGTCATCATTTCTTCCATTAAATGCTTTACAATTCGATTTACTACTACATGTGTAGAATTATTTTACTTTTTAGGTAATACTTGCATGTTTAGTGTTTGAGCGAGTCTTCTCTCTTATTGAGCCCCGTTGGTTCTGTAGCTCACCTCACTTACTCTCCAGGTACATCCATATCCGCATTAGCTCGTGATAAAGGAAATACACCCGCTTGAAGTCTTTCCTTGCTTTGCGAGAAATTGCATGCTTCTATTATTTGTTTATTTGATTTTGAGAACAATAAATTTTGGTTGTAACTTTAGGAGGTTATTTGGGTAGTTTGGAGACCTCCTTATCTATTTTGGATTATTTTGGAAGCTTTATAGACTATTTGGAAGCTTATCGGATGATTTAGACTAGTTATACTTTTGAACTCTTATCACTTTGATTAGATGACTTATGAAATTCTAGTTTGATTACACTTCCGCATTTATTACTCTATATGGTTAGTGCGTTATTCTGCAGGTTGAAAGAAGCATGCCAAATTGTTATTTGGGCCTGATTCAGGTATCAGGCTTGAGTAACATCTTGGGTTGGGCGACCCGACCCTAGTTCACGTGAAGGTCATTTTAGGGAGGTTCATCAAAAGGAAGGAACAACGATATTGGGTGAATTTCATATACGAACAGTTCAAATTTGTGTGTCAATACTGTGGAAACATCACCTACAAGTCCAGAATGTGTTACATTTTTGTTAAAGGAGTCAAAAGGCCTATCTATAATGATTCGATCTTAGTGGATCTGAAAGGAAGAAGGAGGAAGAAGATGCCAAGATTTCACCCAACAGCTTTATCAGACGAATCATCTCGAGGCACATCAAGATCTTACGGTGAGGAGGGCAGATCTCGAGGAGGCATCCCAACAAACGCCATTAAGAAAGCTTCACCATCCAGGGCAGTCGGTGTGGAGTCTACGAGCATTTAATGCTCTCTGCAGGGTAGGGTGGAAAAGCAGATGGTGCATTTAATAGATTGTGTATAGGTTGATTTTAACCAAGTGGGAAAGGACAACCTAATGAATGAGGCATATTCAAATTCAAACTTCATTCCCACCAACTCTCCCCCGCCAAACCCTGAAACTGGGATTCCAACTGACCTACTCAGACCCTACTTACAACAAGGCCTATCCAGAACCCCCTCACAATAAAACCCACCAATAAACCTTAATATCATGAGCCCACCATTTGTCTCACCAAACATACCCCACCTAGATCAGCCAAAGCCTAACACAACCCAGACCCCAAAGATAACGAGGCCCAATTTTAATTTACCCAACTATTCATCCTAAGTCACGATCAGTCCTCAAACTTTAGCTTGTATCCCTAAACACCAACTTCCATATGTCATTCACCAACTCAATTAACCTCCCCATAACATTTCTCCAGTCCTCATCGCGACCATGACATAACCCCCAAACAGTGTTACCAAACCAGAGATCCCCAAATACTCTATTCTGTATGTCCCGATAAAGCTTGATGAACCTTATTCCCCCAGCTGATCTTTTTCCCCCGCAACCGCATAAACCCACCTTACCAAAAAATGAATATCCTCATTCTCGATACATTACTCGTCGAGGTAAGATGATGAAAGCCTTAGCCAGAGAGGAAGGAAAGGCGATTCTGGCACCAAAACAGGTAGAGCCATCCTCCTTATCAGGTTTCCCAAAGATGAGGAACCTAGAGGGGAAGGAAAACAAGGGGTATTCTATTCATCGAAAAAAGTGAAAGTGACCACAATCATATGGAGGCTGATGCAGCCGACCAAGACGGGGCCCAGAGGTTATCTCAATGATGAAAATCTTAGTTTGGAGCTATAGAGGAATCGGGGGCACCTCTACAGTTGAAGCAATTAGGGCCTCTATCCGAACCCACTCCTTTGAAGTGGTGGTACTTAATGAGACGAAGAATCAAGAGCGAATCCTTGAGAAAGTTAGACGACAACTAGGGTTTGTGTATTTTTTAGCTGTCAACCCGAAAGGGAAGGCAGGGGGAATAACAGTTTTTTGGAGTGACTCGGCACTGATTCAGATTGTCAAATACGATACTTTTTTATCGAGATGCAAGTCCTTATGCAAAATGTGGTGGGGCAGTGGAGATTCTATGGTGTATATTTGAGTACTGACAGGATTGAGAGAACTCGACAACTAGAAAAATTTGGGGAACAAATCTTACAGTTTAGCGAGCCTAGTATTATTATGATCGATTTCAACTCAATTACGTCCTAGAAGGAGAAAAGAGGTGGATTGCCTTATGAACCAGAAACTAATGACGAATTACGATCGTTCATTGATGAAATCCAAGGGATAAACTTAGGATATGAAAGCCCAAGATTTACTTAGACAAACTGAAGAATAGGTGATCAATGTATTGCGGCTCGCTTAGACAAAGGGATTGGAACTTAAGAATGGTTAGAAAGTTTCCCAAAAGCAGTAATTTCTCATCTTTATCCAGTGGGAACTGATCATTTAGGACTCTGCTACATACAAAAAGGAAACAAAGAATGAAAAGGCACATATTTAGATTTAATAATGGATGGTTGAAGAATGAGGAATGCTTGCAAATCATAGATAAAGTTTGGAAGGACAAAACCTATGGAAGACATGAGACCTTAGGAGAGAAGACAAAATGACTCAATCATACTATACTCAAATGGAGAAGAAAACACCCATTGACCAACTCAAAAATACTTATTGATCGACTTCAAGTCGCACTTAAGAAACTTTACGAATCTAGGGAATAAGACATAAATAGAATAAATGACCTTGAGCAATAGCCGAGGGAGGCAAAGGCTAGTGAAGAGAGGTATTGGTGAGATATATCACATATGGAATGGTTGCGAGAGGGGGACAAGAATACAGCCTACTTTCACGCTATTGTGAAAGGGAGGCGTTGATTAAATCAAATTATGGGACTGCAGGATGATTCAAGAAGATGGATACAACACCAAACATGATTGATTAATTTGGCTGAACATCATTATATGGAATTTTCACATCTCGAGGGGACATAAAAGACTTCTCAATTTTATATGGTTTGGAAGGCTGATTGGGGAGGGAAGATAGATTGATGCTTGATAAGCCTTTTGGGGAAGAGGAAGTCATGTTGGCCTTAAGAAAGATGAATCCAAACGAAACACCAGGGCTGGATGGAGTGACAAACAAGCTTCTCCAGATGAAATGGAAGACGTTCAGGGAAGACCTTATGCAAGTTATGGGGAAATTTCTTACATCTAGTCAGTTCAAAGCTGGACTCAACAAGAATTAGATTGCCCTTATTCCAAAGAAACATTCCACACAGGGAATTTTTGAGTTTAAGCCAATAAGTCTATGTAACCCCTCATACAAGCTCCAATTTAAGGTACTCTTGAACTGTTTAAAGCCCATTTTTAATTCACTAATATCTTCCTTTCAGAATGCCTTTGTTGCAGGAAGACATATTATAGATAATATCATCCTAGATCACGAAATACTCCATTCAATGAGCAATGGTGGTAGAAGATCACTAGATGTAATTTTAAAACTAGATATATCTAAGGCGTACGACAAGCTGGAATGGGCTTTAATTTTGGAGAAGAGGTTAAATTTCTCGGATTGGTGGGCGCGTTGGGTGAGGTGCTGTATTTCATCAGTCACATACAAAATCCTAATCAATGGAAAGCTTACGAATAAGATTATTCCATCTAGGGGGATCCGGTAGGGGATCCCCTCTCTCATTTCTTATTTGTCATATGTTCAGAAGGTCTTTCATTTATCTTATTGAAAGGAGAGAGGGAAGGTCTTATTCAGGGTTTTAAGCTTAACAACTCAGCTCCTTTAATCTCTCATATGATGTTTGCAAATGATACTCTACTATTTTGTAGAGCTGACAGTCGAAACTTGGAAGGAGTACAAAATTTGTTGCGGGCCTACTCAGACATCTCAGGTCAACACATTAATGAAGAGAAGGGCTCTTTACATTTTAGCAAAAGTGTCTCCTCTATCCTACGCAGACACCTGTCCAGCTCCTTCCATATAATAGTTTTGAGAGGCCTTGGTAAGTACTTGGGGTTCCAATTTCAAGAGGGGCAGACACGAAAACACCAATTTGAAAGTCTAGTTGAGAGACTGATGAACACAATCCTCACATGGAGAGAAAGGTTGCTCTCCCCAGCAGGCAAGGAAATTTTGCTCAAAGCTATAACTCTATCCCTTTTAAATTTTCAAATAGCAATGTTCCCATTGCCTAAAGGTACCATTGATAGCTTAGCCCATGCTATGGCCAGATACTGGTGGAGTTATGTGAGTAAGGAGAAAGGAGTGCATTGGTGCAAGTGTGATAAATTGACCAAGGCCATTGAGGAGGGAGGATTGGGGTTCCAAGATCTCGAGCTTTTTAACCTAAGCTTCCTTGCTAAAGAAGCGTGGAAAATCATGAAAGAAGAGAACTAGCTAGTTATGAATTTCCAAAATAGTAAGTACTTCCCAAGGGATAGATTCTAGAAAGTAGAGTTAAGCTTAAGACCTTCCTGGTTTTGGAGGGGATGTTTAGCAGGACGAGACATTGTTCAGGAAGGCGTAAGATGGAGGGTAGGGAACCGATTAAGAGTACGTATTTGGGAGGATTTTTGGGTAGTTAAAAAAAAATAAGTAAGCTATGGTCTCCAAGAAGGGAAGGGATTTAGTGGGTGAAAGACTTTATCTCACTATCCATGAACAACTGAAATGCTGATTTAATAAAAAATATGTTTAGTAGGGAGTAGGTGAGATACATTTTGGCTACTCTTATAAGTAGGGAAGGATGTGATGACACCCTTGTTTGACATTATGAAAAACATGGATTTTTCAGTCAAGTCTGACCTATAGACTTGCTGCCTTGTTAGATAAGAAGGGTTTCTTGGGAAGGCCTTTGCAGAGGGACTTAAGCTCAAATGCCAATCTCTCTTAGACCTAAAAATCTTTGTGAAAGGTTAGTGCCCCTCGTAAGCTTAAATTTTTTATTTGGAGATGTATGTAGGATGCACTCCCCTGCAAAAAAAAGCTTTATAGAGAAGAAAGATTGCAGACAGTCCTAAATGTCCTATTTGCAACACTCCTGATGAAACTATTTCTCACCTGTTGTTTCAATGTGAAAAAACAAAGGCATTCTGGTTTGCCTTACCATGGAAATTAAAATATGACGATCAACCCAAGATATCCTTTCAGGAGTGGTGGGAGAAGTTTTTGAAGGGAGTAAAAGGAATGGAAAATAGAGGTGAGATGTTACAATGGGGACTTTTTGGGATGTGAAGGTTATGGAAGAGTAGAAGCGAATTTATATTTTGTGGGGCCAATCATGATCCAACCCATCTATTGGAGATGACCAACCAATAGATCTTGTAGTTCATAGAAGCCATGAAGTTAGAGCCCCTTCCTCCTGCAATCAAGTCTAAGCCCCAAGAACTATGGAAGGGTTTAGAGATCTATACTGATGCTGCTAGAAATGAAACGAGTGGAGATACATCAGTTGGTTGGTTTCTAGTCAATAGAACATATATAACTATCAAAGCCGGTTTAAATTGGGTATGTGTTTTATTTTTGGTAGCTATTGCAGAATGCTGGGCGATAAAATGTTCACTTCAGAATTGCCTGGACATCCAATAGGTGCAGAGAGTTTATTCCAATGCAAAGACAGTAGTTGATTCCATCAACAATCTTGAGCCACTTATTTCAAAAATTGACCCTATTGTGTTTGATGTGAAACAACTCGTACGAGGTCACAGTCCTTTTGAATTTTGTTATATTGCTAGGGAGCGTAATGAACGTGCCCATGTGTTAGCTCAACGAGCCATGAGGGAACTGAACACATGTATTTGGGATCATCCCCATCCAATTTTTTTTATGAATAAATGGAATGACTAAAAATCTTGGCTGAAAAAAATAGAGATGTATTAAATTACATGATTCGTTAATTAATGTGCCTACGTCCACGACAAAGATGTATTACTTCTAAATATTATACGAATACGAGTCTCCAACTCTTTTCACTCTTGGCAACTACTAATTAAAGATCGAAAACACTCACCTAATGAGGTGAGGTTTCTTGAGAGATCAAACCCTAGAAACCCTAGCTATCAAGAACTCTCGAAATTGCATTTTATTAATTGAGTGATGAGTCGTTAATTAAGTAATTATATATAGTATATTTATATATTCTTTATTGTTAAGTCTCCCTAAATAGTAGCCTAATTATATTTATTTATTATTTCCAGGGTTAATGGAGTGCGCAGTTGAATCAGGGGCGAAAAACTACACAAGATAGAGTATTTATATGCAATGTGTTGAGTTACCCTTTGATATGCTTTGAGACACGCATTTCACAGTTGATTTGATGATGAGGATTAATGAAGTGACGCAACACAGTGACACGCTTTATCACACAATGCCTCAAAGCCGTGAAGACTATCCTCAAGACTCGCATTGCACTGTTTCCCAGAAATTCGCACACATTCGTGCATTTCTTCCTTCACTCCAGCAGCACCTTGTGTCGTCCATCCACTAGGCCAGCATGTCTTCAACAATTGCCCTCGATCCTGCCTCGAGATGCGTACATGTATAGACTCCTAGATGTTCGTTCTCTTCTTATATGATTTCTACTTCGTCTCCAGCTGCCGTTGATTTGCATCGGGATACGTATCGTGCTCGCTCCCACATCTTCGGTCGAGTCGTGCTAGCCCGAGAAGACAATTGGTTTTTCTTCCTTGCATCGAGCAGGGCCCCTTGGGTTCTTGTATGGCTGATGTCTAGTGTACTTTTGGGAGCCTAGCTGACCGGCACGGCACGAAAAGGCTGTTTAAGTTGCTTTCCATTCTCTCCCCTATCTGCCTATGCCACGTGTCGACGTCTGATGCAGCCAGCACGTCCACAACATGTCTTCTCCAGCCAATCAGCTTCCGTCACGTCAACCATGCTAGCAAGCTCGCCAATCAGCACACGACGTATCCCAACACCATGTAAAAATGCCCAACAGCCACCAGATTATCCTCGGCGCACGTATCAATAATGATACCACAAGAATAAGTTTGTCTATCCTTTAGAGAACAATTTTAGTAGTCTATATAATTATGACTTAGGGTATTATTAGGAGACCCCTGGACTTCTATTTCTCATTTGTCTGTTCTATTCGATTCTCTCTCACTGTACTTCTATTTTTTTTTTCTTTTATGTTCTTCATCCATGAGAGACTAATCTCATGGCCTAGGCAAGACTGTGAGGGAGGTTCGACTAATATTATCCATGGATTTGTGAGATTTATTTACTTTAATTTGATTGATTTTCATTGATATTTTATTTCCTTTGTTATAAAATGAATAATTGGCATTGATATTTTATTCCCTTTGTTAGAAATTGAATAAATTTAGATTTAAAACTTGATTCTTTTGCCAGTGAGTCGTAAGCATCCGTCCTTATTCAATAAGACCACACAAGTGGCAATTGACCATACCAATTGATTCGCCTCTTTTGGGACCGGTCAAATACCTTAGGGATCTAGGCTAAATCGGACACACTAGCGATCCGGTTGTCTATATGTAGTGCCTTCACGAAACTCATTGCGGTCATCATATTAAACCCAATGTGGTTGAGTATAAGGTTATACGTTTGGCTAGGGAAATAGTCATTATTGTACATTGGCTATCGAGAATGGGAAGTCTGAGGAATCACGTACGTTACCTGATCTATAGCTACACTAGGATACTTTCGATTTGCATATTTTACATAAATTGAAGACCAAATCCAATCTTTTATCGAACCTAACTTGTATGTCTTGACCTAGGTATTTCTCATTAATTGATTTTAAAACAATTTTCATTGCTTTATTTATTTTATTGCTATTTAGATTAGTTAATTTGTTCATTCTCCCAAAACCTTTATTTTTCTCTTTATTTTAGAACCTTAGAAAGAATATCAATCTTCGTGGGATCGACCCTTTACCTCTATCTACAAAATAGTTGGTTTAGGTATTATATTTTATTGACGCATTCGGCACGCGTCACTAGGTAAAATGTTTTAATAATAAATGAGTACATGAAGTGATCAGTATTTATACTGCAGAATAATCACTCATACTCAGTTGTTAAAAACTACTAGAAGTCTATTACAACTATTAATACAAGCTTATCATGCACAACACGTGTCAACTGTATTATACACAGTTCTGAGTTAACCCAATTAACTATTATAACCATGCATGATCAACTTCTAAATCGCGGTTGAATTCCCTAACATACCCCCTCAAAGAGAACCGAGGTGACAAACTTAAGTTCATTTTGCCATACAAGAATTGAAACCGAGCAACAAGGAACACCTTTATGAAAAAAATCATCAGCTTGATTCGATGTAGCAACATAACATAATTCAAGAAGACTAGAAGCTATCTTCTCTCTGATAAAGTGGGCATCGATTTCTATATGCTTTGTCCGAGCATGAAAAACATGATTAAAGGCCAAGACAAAGGCACTAGAACTATAAGTCCATAGAATAGGCTGAGAAACACAAGGAATACTCAACTCTCGAAGAAGGGAGATTCCAAATTATATCAGTAACACCATGAGCCAAGGTTTGTGTACTTAGCCTCATTGCTTGACCTTGCCACAACATACTATTTTTAAGCAGACCAAGAGATCAGATTATTGCCCAAGAATAAGCACATACCACTAGTGGATCTGCGATCATCAAGATCACCTGCCTAATCTTAATCACTGAAAGTAGATAAAGATAGAGAAGAACATAAATGAAACACTAAACCAATAGTAAGAGTCCCTTTAAGAAATATGAGGTTTACACGCCAGCCAATGTACATTAGTAAGGGATTTGAGGAACTGACTGAGTTTGTTAACAACAAAACTCAAATCAGGCCAGCTATAAGTCAAGTATTGAAGTGCCCCAATTGTAATGTGATACAAGGTAGGATTTGAGAAAGGTTGACCCTCAGTTGTAGACAATTTAAGAGTAGAAGCAAAAGGAGAGGACATAGGCTTCAAATCTTGCAAGCCATTTCTATGTAACAAGTCTAAGATGTATTTTTTCTGAGCAAAATATAAGCCAGTACTATCACGAAAAACCTCAAAACCCAAGAAAAAAATCAGCTGAGCCCAAAGTTCTCAATGCAAACTAGGGTTGTAACCTGGATATAAGCTTCTAAATCAGAGTAAATATATCTTCAACATATAGTAATACAAGAATGGATTCCCAAACTTAGTGTAGAACATAGAGCATCAAAAGTTGAGTGTTGAAGACCCCAAGACACTAAGGCAGTCCTGAGATTGGAAAACCAAGCCTTATGAGCCTATTTAAGACCATACAAGGCCTTGTTTAGCTTACAAACATAGTGAGGAAATCTAGGATTAATAAAATCCTAAGGTTGTTGCATAAAGCCGAGAAGGTCACTGTATGGTGGCGTTCGGCACGGGACAACCACTGGCTTGATACGGTTCCTGGCCATTATGAACTCTAGCACACCACTCACACCGTGTGGTTGAGTGCTGAGTTAGTGGATCCGGGATCCCGGGTTACTGCCTATGCTATCTTGGGTGACGATATTGTCACAAGCGGACTATTTCATAACTTCCTTAGCAGCCATAATTTCATATTCATGTTTAACCAAGGCAAAAGGAGAAGTTATAACTAATGCCTTGGATTTAAAAATATCATTCTTACTATGAGTCTACATGGGATGAATATTGATGCTAGGATTGATAATACTTGGTACATTTAACCATAGCAAAGTAGAATAAGAAATAGAATAAGAAGTACATAATAAGAAGTAGGATTTGAAAAAATAGAAGGAAATGATGATGTGGAAATAGGAGAAGTAGAAAGGGGAGATGGAAGAGCTGAAGGAACATGAGTAGAAGGAAGAGATTGAAAAATATATAAAGGAAGACCAAAAGTACTGGGAAAAGAACTTTGTGAAGAAGAAAACAAAAAAGAATAAGGAAAATCACATTCATTGAAAACTACATCTCTAAACACATAAACCTTGTCAAAAGGATGCAAGCACTTATATCCATGATGCATAGGACTATAACTAAGAAAAAAACACTTAGAGGATCATAAATTATACTTATGAGGAGAATAGGAAGACATAATAGGAAAACAAGCACAACCAAAAGACCTAAGATAGGTGGAATTTCGTTTCTTCCCAAAATGACAAAGACATCTTGGCATGAGCAAGAAGAATGAGCCCCTTCTTGACAATGGACCCGTGTTCTCTCTAAAGATCCCCATTTTGTTGATGGGTATAAGGATGATATATGTCGAGCGTATACAATAAATTTTCCATATTTTTATTATACTTATAGATTTGTAGTAGTGGTAAGTGAGATTGTCTACATAGAAATTTTGCAAACTTCTTAAGTTATACTTTTAGGGGTTTTTATTTTATTTTGTCACTAACTAAATCAATTAACTAACTAAATTAAATTAAACTAACTAAATCATATAATCTAATTACGAATGCAAATCTAACAATCAGTCTTAAACAAGTCCAAATCAAAGATAACAAATCCAAACCAAAGATAATGAAACATAAACCAAATTACATCCAAACCTACGATATGATTATCATAATCATAGTCATAGTCTAGTCACAGGTTTTACGAGATCAGTAAACCTTTATCATAAGTGAACTATAGTAATTCTTTCAAATCACCTAGTTTTCCTTTTATCAATGAACGATTCAAGCGATTCATATTCATATCCTAATAGTACTTCAAATGCACAAAGTGTCTAATAATAACAAAACAACATTAAGTTCTATGAAAACACTTACTACTAAGTAACAATTAACGGTAATATGTCATTAGATGCTTAACTTAGAACATAATTCAACTTAAGACTTCCCAATAAATTAAATGTAACGACCTGATTTAAATAATCACGATTAATTGGTTAATTACAGATTAAGACCTTAAGCACATACACATGTGGACGCCGCGAAAAAATCTAGGGCATGCCTGAAGAGGTAAATCTTGGTTATTTTTGTGTGACGTGTGTTAAGTTATTTTATTATTAGTTAATATTCGCACCACACTACTTTTAGGAATTCAATTGGTTGCATTGAACGTGCATCTCTCATCTACAAATCAAAAACCTAAAAATATCTCTATTTCTCTTTCTCTAACCGACCCTCCATCTCTCATTTTCTTATTCTTCTCCTTCAACTCTTCCTCCTCATCTCATTTGATCACATCCTCTCCAAGCTCTCCTACCACCTTTAACTCGGTCTTGCACCTCTCTCGCGACGTTATCTCTTATTGGTGACACCACCAACGATTTTCCTAGGCGAGGTATGTGGGATTGAGTTTTTAAAGAAATTTGGAGGTTTAAATGGTGGTGTTGTGTTGTTTGTTGATGTTATTGTTGTTGTTGTTGACAATGGAGAAAAAAAAACGTATGTGGAGAGACGAATTCATTTCGTCTCTTTAGAGATGAAATTAGGGGGAGGGGGTAGTCAGGTGGGTTGAGCCTAGCTACCCCCAGAACGGGCTGGGCCTGGCTCCCTAGGCCTAAGTGGGTCGAGTCGAGTCGAGTCGGCCTAGACCTACAAAATTCCGGTTGAGCCAAACCGGGTCCGGTTCAGGGGCCAAACCCATATAAATAAATTATTTATTTAATAAATTAAATCAAATATAATTTTAATTAAAAAATTACAGAAAAATAGGTAGAAAATTTTGAAAAAAATCTAGAAAAATCAGAGAAAATATGAAAAATTAGAAAAAGAATAAAAAAATAGATTTCGAGATTTTTTTCGGCGTTTGGCACCCCATTGTAACTCGAAAAGCGTGCCACAAATAAATTTAGAATTAAATTTTAATTTTTTTACACATTATAAAATCCACTAAATGTGACACTAAAACATTTCAAAATGATAAAATTAGACACCACATAATTATGAGACTAGTGGGGTGTTAGGTGCGCAGTTCGAGGTGCGAACGAGTCATTTCGTGGTGATTTTCATGACCATCGAGGTAAGTAAACCCAAGAGAACGTTAGCTTAGAATTTACTTATTTCATTTGTAATCTTATTTCACTATTACTTTTCACCTGTTTGGCATGCATACATACTCTATTCCCACGCGTGTCTGTGTATGGTCGAGGGACGTTATGACCTTTTTTCGGGAATCTCGTAGATGACGATCCGATTGTTGCTACGATGTTGGTAATACCTTAGACTACGTGTGAGATTCCTCTCCACGAGTCGATGATCTCGAGAGTGGGTTGACATTAGGCTCGACTCCGTCACGAGCTCATCTCCTTCGAGGTGTTGGGCAGAAGTCTACCTTCTGACTAACATAGTTCCTTGTTTCAACCGTGAAGAAGAGAAGGTGATTACCTCGCCACTATGGCCTTCTCGGTTTAGTATTTACGTACCAAAGCTCGACAGCTATGCACCACATTTGCGTTCCATATTCTTGATTATCTCAGCGAATTTTATTCACGCTTTACATTTTTATTTATTTACTTTATCTGCCTGAATTGTAGCCATTTTATTTGGATTTCTTGTGAATAATAAATGAATCTCTCTGGGATTTACTCGCTGGAACTTGTTATTGTTTTTGGTGGCAACTTGCAGATCATACGACAAGCTAGATCTAAAGAGCCACACTAGCTTCACTTGTAGGTGTTTATATTCATGTATGTAATACTTCTTTTGGGTCATTTTGAGATACTTGATACAGTATACTGACACATAGTATAACTTTTTGTCGCCTATATTGATATACATGGTATCATTTTGTCAGGTTTTCACCCCATAGGTTTGTTAATCAATGTGAAACTCCTTTACATTACTTATTTGCATATTATTAAGACTTCTGCTATTAAAATAACTTAAATGAATCAAAACAAACAAATTAAGTTGTGAAACTCTAGAACTTAGTATATTTTAACAAAAGAATCATTTAAACATCGAAATTGAATAACTCTGATTATTATATGGTTAATTCGTGGGTTGTCATGGACATGAGTGAAGGTGATGTGGCATGACCTGGTGACATGTCCGAGGACGTGGCGGTGCCCAGTTTGCCTCAAAATTTGAGGTCATCACATTAAAAGAGCGTTTAAACAAATTTTAGTTGCTACTTATATTAAATCTAGATTAAGAACCTATCATTCAAACACATATTGCACACTATGTATACAAATTCTAGTTTCATAGATTGTAATGCATGAAAACAATCAATTAAAACCGCGAATTATAGAATATAATATCAATTTAAACCATTATGTTCATTATCTCACAAACTATGACTTTTGCAATTGATTTAGTTGATATCATGATTTAGATTAATAAAATACTCACTCATATTAAACTTAAACATCATAAAATTAAAGAAAGACATTAATGAGAAACACCTCAATGTTCATACGGAATCTCTAAACTTGAGTTCTCCAAAGCAATGACAATGAAGATAATAAGCTTCGGGTGTTTATGTTGAAACTCTAACCTTTTATATATAGTAATTTACTAATACATATTCTAATCAAACTCACATTCTTAATTTAAATCCAAAATTCTCGTAGCCGACCTAAGCGATTCCTCATCGATTTGGGCTTTTATTTAAATCGTTGGGAAAATCGATGAGTCCTTTGTAAAATAGCTCTATGTCACTCAACAATTCAGGTAGCAATTTGAATGTAGACTTTACTTCACTGACACTTCATTGACCTTCTTTGCAATCGATCTAACTGACGATTTCTGTGTATTCTCACTACATTGGCATATCGCTAGAGCTTTTTCATTGTTGATCAAATTAATGTCTTTTCTCCTCCATTTTCCTTCATTCTTCCTTATTTTAACCTGAAATCATAAAAATAAGAAAAAACTCAATGTAATATAGCCTCTTACATTCAAAATAATCTAAAATATACTATAAAGATTTTCTAATTATTGACTTATCAAATACTTTTAAACTTAGCATTTTGTTGTCCTGAGCAAAAGAATACTCTAAATTATATTCTCTTATCATCATTTAACTAATTTCAAAATTACTTAACTTAAACAGAAATGATCATCAAATAGAAATAAATTACCCTCATGGAAATAAAAACTAAGGTGGACTCATGAGAAATTAAAAAACAACCCTCAACGACTAGCCAACCTTCGTTATAGATACATCTTAGAACTTAAAGTTCAATGATTTCTAGGTCCAGTCAATTATATAGGTTTTCTCAATCTCTACTGATAAGCTTCAAGTTTACAATGTCTAATAAATTAGAGCAAGTTCATGCAATATAGAATCTCATAGACAAGAATCATCAAATCAATCTCCAATGACAAAAAAATAACTACAAACAAAGTTAATAGGACTTGATTTATGAGGTCATTTTGGCTGGATTAAGGTACCAATAAACAAGATATCATTATAGTGTTCAAATGTTGGAAAAGAAACTTCACTCAACTTAGCTATAAGCACTCGAACTAAATCTTTTATTTGGGGAGTTTTTATAAAGTTCTTATTTATTTTCTTTTATATATATATATATATATTTCATTTTGTTTATCTTATTTTTCAACCACATGGTTCCTGCTCCATTTCCGGTGGATACCGTTTTAAGTGGAATTCTTTTTATATTTTTAACTCATGTTAGCAATTCTCACTTTCATTATAGTCAAGTAAGTCTTTTTTCAACTAGGTAAATGCTTAGACTTATTGGTTATAGGTTTAATAATAGGTACCAACGGAACTCAAGTTGGTTTGGCTTAAATTTTCTAACTAGGGAATATAATATGTAAGATATAAGGCTATTGGCTAATTCAAAGAATGCCTATTTCTTCCCTTAATTGTGGTATTACTCTCATTTTATTCTTTCGTTTCAATTGACTAGTAATCTCATCTTAACATTCTTATAGATATGTCTTGTTCATCTTGTTTTTGTTTTGATTTTCTACCTATTTTCATGTCTAACACAAGGCAATTAATCCCTTCAAAATTTTCTAACACATACAAAAATCTAGATATGTCAATCAATAAGGTATAGCAATTGATTCATTTTATCTTCTATTTAATCAAATACATCTAAATCATAACTTCAAAATATAAATATTTTACCATTTCTATCTCATAAATAAAAACTGAAGTAAATATTACCTATTTTCTTGAGAAATTTGAAAAATTTGCATAAACTCTTATTAATTGTACCTCGAGTATTCTAGACTTTGCTTTCAAATGCTTCACATATCCTAAATACCCTCAAACTCATTTCAAACCTTGTCCTCAAGGTTTAAAAATTAAATCGGGTTCCACCGAACAAACAAAATACCTCTTAAAGCATAAACGATTTATATGATAAAAATTAATCAAAAATAAGAAAAGATCAATAATTAATAAACACGACACATATAATAAATAAATGATTAATAATATAAAGAATCTCCAAGCATAACATAGTAGCACAACATATCAAATAATAATTCACAGTATTATACATCATATATCACAATAAAAAATTCCTATCACAGAATCACTCATATGAAAATATGGAAGAAAGAGAGAAGAAAATAGTTTAAAATCGCCTATGAGAAGTTGCATCATCACCACCGTCTCCCTGATCATTTTGTTGAGTTTAATAATTGGCAGCAGGGTTGTAGAATCAGTAATTAACACATAACTCTGGCACTCTGTATGTGTAGATTCCCTCCGCCAGCATCGTCAATTGGGTAGGCAAAATAGGTACTTCCATTTTGGATTTTCTTAATCTTCTAATCATTATTCTTTTGAAACCATGGAAATTCCTAGCTAACTTTATTTGGTTTTGGAACATCATTTCTTGATTCCTCAGAGTTCTCATCTGGTTTTGTAAGATTGACCCAATCATGGCCATCTCTATCTCTTGCATATACATGTCAGGATAGTCTTCAGTAGGCATCCAAAATTGTGTTTGTCTCTCATCATACACAAAAACTTGCATGTCTTCTAACACTCTTCTTTGCTCTGCCCGTATCCATCTTCTATCCTCGATTTCTCTTCTTTTTTATTTACTATATTTCCCTCTCATTTTTTGAGTCTTCATATCCTACCACTTTCTCCATATGTTTAACAGATTCATCAGTAATAGTCTTGTCAGGGAAAACATCCATCTCCAATCTATCCATAAGAACTTTGTCTTATCTACTAAACTCTATGATCATCGAGGGGAAGAGCAATCCATCATTCATTTTCGTGGTCATGGCATTCCTTATTGCTTCATGAATAGCCTTACCAACATCAATGTATCACAACCTCTGAATAATGCGATAAAGGAGAGTGGCCTTATAGTTCACTATCTCGTAGTGTTGTAGACGTGGTTGAAGGCAAGCTTCCACTATATAACACCATGCTTTAGTAGTTTTTCTGAAATTTTTGTTAGTGATGTACTTAGGATATTTTGATGGCCCCTTCTCTAATCTAGGGCATCGCCCGGCCTAATCCTGTAATTAAGCCTAAATC
Source organism: Stephania cephalantha (assembly GCA_039657325.1). Taxonomy (NCBI): domain Eukaryota; kingdom Viridiplantae; phylum Streptophyta; class Magnoliopsida; order Ranunculales; family Menispermaceae; genus Stephania; species Stephania cephalantha. Next base: position 37,377,415 of record CM077571.1, read on the forward strand.
CTAGCCACATAGGACTTAAATACGTATTAGTCAGCCTTTCTATCCAAATCTCCTCAATACTTGTGTTTAGGATAAGTAATCCACATGTTAAAATGTTAAAAGATTTCAGGGTATTAAAAACTTTTTTAAGAGTTATAAAATTTAGCGGAAGTCTTAACATATTATGTGAAAGTAATACATTAAATCTTAAGTGTGTGGAAACCAAGAAAGAATGATAACATGCATAATAGTGTGATGTCATCATAAGTCAGGGAACTAAATGCTCAACCCAAAGTATATAAAAAAACATAACTGTATAACACATCACTGGCTCAGAGGTAGTTGCCAATCTTCTCCTTGCCTGACCTGCTCGTCAACGGCTCTGCACCCACCATCATAAAAAGGACGATGAGTACAAAAAGTAACAGTAATCCCTTTTGACATATTCATTCACATTTCCAAAAGACTAAATGGTATTTAAAAGCAAAAAATAAATAAAAAAACTAATACCAGAAATATGCTGAAAATTCCACAGGTAATTAAGAGAAACTAGCACAAGACTCAATAGTTATGATCTAGATCTGGTCGCCCGTGACATACGTTAGTGAAGCCTTTAAACCACTAAAGGATGTGCGTGGTATCGCACAATCTAATATCATTATGGACTCTAACCCTAGTGTAAACAGGGACTCTCACCCCAGTGTATCGACAACCTCAGGGACTTTAACCCTGGCAAGTACCGACATCCCCAGGGACTCTAACCCTTTGTGCTGATCAAATTTAACATAGTGCAATGGACTTTAGATTCTATAACTACTTTATAATTTCAAGAGATTGACTCGTTAATAATTCCAAGTCTTGGCTTTGCTACAAAGCATAATTTCCCAACTAGTACAAGTCTATAGAATCATTCACAAACTCACATTACTAATAGCATGCTATTTCCACTAAATTCACTGTGAAACAACAAGAAATGACATAAAGCACATGGATGGATTTCAAATGAACTAAATTCATCATAATATCATGAAAGTCAAGCTCAACAAGTGAGGAGAATCAAATAAGTTCATGATATGAGAGTACAACGCTGAACATAGTCAATATAGACTACAACAAAAAGTATAAAGTGGATATGAAATGTAAATAAACAATCAACGAGTATACTCACATCAAGCAATGTAAAATCTTAGCTTTACCAGCCTCCCGACACCTCAAATCTTGTATTCTATCCCCCGTAACACTTTCCTAGGCTCCGAATCACATATAAAATACTTTTGATGTGTTTGTACCTTTACTTAAGGTATTTGGCTTGTTTATAGTGTTTAGGAAAATTTAAAAAATTAATGACTTTTATGCTGTCATGGTAATTAGCATGCTAAGTGATTTGATTAGCACGCTAGTGGCCTTAGTAGCGCACTACCAAACTGTCTCTAGCGCGCTACTCAAAGTTAACATGCTAGTTGACTTACCTAGCACGCTATGTGCAGGAAAACCCAGAATTCTACAATTAGAATTTTGAGTTTACTCCACAACGGAAATTACAAAACAATTATGACAAAAACCCCATCAGGATCCGAATCTAATTCCATTAAAAACATTTAAACCATGAAGACTTAATCATACCTCGGTCGCAATATACCTTTTTGAAGGTTTATCGATCTCTAAGGCGCTGCCAACGACGAACGCCCTCTACCAGCAGTCCACACACGAACGGCGGCCGAGATTCGAAGTGCTAGCTTCAAGAGAATACCAAACCTTTTTGTTTCTCTCCAAAACGATCCAGAGCGTACCAGAAAACCATAATTTGTTTCTAAAACGAAAATAGAGTTTCGGCCCTTAATCTTTCATACATGTGTTCTAACTTAAAGCGTCTATTTATACATGTATATAGACGGTTAAGTAAAATACACATATACCCTTAATTAAACAAGTATAAGTGTAATACACAACAAGGACGTTTCTATCATGAATTTTATCATATAAAATTCATTTTTCTGAACCATCTTAAAATCTAGCAAAACCATTCTTAGTGTGCGACCCAATGGGCTCATACAACGTTGGCAGCGTACTTACACATTTTGGTATACAAGTCATAAGCAGCCTCTAGCAAGACATTATGACTGCCCAAGTTGTACGAATATCAAATCGATACAACCTAATCAATAATGTACATAACATCCTTTTTTCACACGATATCCTGTTGATCAAACATAAGGCATGGAATTGTCATCCAACATGTTCAATCGTACTAGTCTCGATCTCTAGGTAGATCGAAAACATCCAAGTGACATTGATCAATATCAATTCACTTAGACTAGGCCTTTTAACAGATCCTAACACATCGAGGGATCCACTTTGGATATCTCTTTTATATGAGAGGGACAAATTCTATCTTGATTACACAACTTCATCACATTGCTCACACAAGAAACCAATCACAACCTTTATAATCGTCCTAAAGACAACGTTTGATTGTGTCAAATCACCGTGTTCCTAATGTTGAAGTCTCTGTAATCTCAAGTCGATGACTGAAAAATATGCCTATCATGAGAAACAACTATGACTTAATCCATGTGACGTTCTCATAGTAGGTCTGTCCAGTACTTTGTTCCCTAACAAGTACTCGTGATCTTGATTCGTATCCCTATACGTATAATCATCATATGATCATCAATCAAGACTCACACTAGTCTTAATTCATTATAGTTCCCGATATAATCGATCGTAGGGACATTTATGATATTTCTGTAAATACCCATGGATCTTATTATAATGTAACCATGCAAATTAATTATAATAAACAACAAATGAAATCCTCTATTTTATTAACTAAAAGTATTCATAAAGACAGTTAATGGATTGACCTAGGGCACATGCCCCAACATTGGGGACCCCAATACACACCTCTAGAGCCCCAAAGCATCAACAACAACATAATAACAACCATACACAACATTAAACTCATGAATTTATCAATTTAAGCTAAATAAACTAGTGTAAGTAAATTACCTAGTTGATGTACACTAGCTTGATCAACTCCCACACCTTCAAAACATCAAAACCACACTAATTTCTTCTTAATCAATCCTCTCCAACCAGGTTTCTTCTCTCATAAGTTTGCAAATGAGAATGGTTTGATTTGCATGAATTGATCTTAAGCTATATATATGAAATGGATACGGTTGATTAATAGCCATTGATCTAATTGCACACATGTAGTTGGAGACCTATCTAATGGCATACCCATTGACATATTTCCCACTTAGCTCCATTAACTTCTGCCAACTAACACAAATGTGTAACTCAATTGGTTTTTAGATGTGCCAATACGTATCTCGATGATCATCACATGGCTATTGTTTTAAAATGCTAACTTAAGTTACATTTAATTGAAAATCAACCATAGCCACCTAATTTCAACTATATAAGCTACACTAGGTTTAAAATAAACTTACCATATCACTCTCTACCTCAGTCCCATGTCGGCACAAATCTCGAGGCACGTCCCCACTCATGTCTCGACACCAATACACAAGTATAAGTGAGTTAATAGTCTACACATATATAATAAACTAGGCATACACCACTACAAATGTAACATATACCTCGACCATCTCGCCTCGGTCAATGCACGTATCATGGTGTGTGTCCCACGTCATGAGTCGGTAATCTTGATTACGGATAATAAACGAAATTAAAAATTTAGGCTGTGAAAAATCTTCCAAACTAATGGAAATCTCATCATCGAAATTAAGATGTAGGTTAGGATTAATACCTGACGTGAAGAGGTACGTAAACCTATCCATCATATAGTCTTCCCGCTCTCAAGTAAGTTCCGTATCATCATATAACTGCCACTTAACGAGAACCTTTAGGAGGACTTGTTCCTCGTTTGCTATACCTTTCGATCTAAAATCTGAATAGGTTGCTCCTCATAAGTAATATCATCGCTCAAGTCTATATGACTTAAATCTAAAGTCGGTCGAACACCTGCTCTCGACTCAGCTAATCGAAACATCGAAATATGAAAGACTGGATAAATCTCTGACATCTGTAGAGGCAGCTCAAGCTCATACATGATTTTTCTGACCCATCTCTTAATCACGAAAGGCCCGATGAACCTCGGTGTAAGCTTACCTTTCACCCCAAATCTCTGAAGACCCTTCATAGGGGAAACCTTTAAATATATAAAGGTTTCCTCGGTATACATGAGATTACCATGATATTTGTCTGCATACTTTTTCAGTCTACCCTGGACCCCCTTGAGTCTTTAACGTATCAATTTGACCTTCTTCGAGTGGTCAACAACAATCTCAGGCCCTACAATCTCCTTATCCTCTAGCTCACTCCAACACGATGGCGAGCAACACAGTCTGCCATATAAAGCCTCAAAAGGCGCCATCTCAATACTGGCCTGATAACTGTTGTTGTAAGCAAACTCACACAACGGTAGGTACTCCTCCCAAAATCCACCAAACTCCAATACATAAGCCCGTAACATATGCTCGAGGACCTGAATCAGTCTCTTAGCATGCCTATCAATTTAAGGATGAAAAGCCGTACTGAACTGTAGGCATGTATGATACTGCTTCTGCATACTCCGCCACATCCATGACGTATACACATCATCTTGGTCAAACTTGATAGTCAATGGTACTTCATGCAGCTTGATAATCTCTCTCTCAAACAATATACTTAGCTGATCAAACGTGTAATGCGTTGCTAGTGGTAGAAAATGAGCAGACTTCGCCAATCTATCTACGATCACCCAGATAGAATCATGTCTTTTGGCGGGCTTTGGTAATCCTATCATAAATTCCATAAATATGTCATCCCACTTTCATCATAGAATAGGAAGAGGCTGTAGCAACCCTCCGGGTCTACAATGCTCAGCCTTCGCTTACTGACATTTCCCATAGTTCTTGATGAACTCAATTACATCCGTTTTCATCCCAGGCCACTAGAAATGTCTCTTCATATCATGGTACATTTTGGTCCAGTCTAGATGAACAATGAATCAGAACGATGTGACTCCTGAAGAATCTCATCTCTCAATTTTAGCACTAACAGTATCTACATTCTATTTTTGTATCTTAAACACATATTAGATGTCTCCGTACAGTCCACACAATCTGTACTCTGTGCTAACTCAATAAACCTTAGGTACAACCTGTCAGTCCTTTAACGCTTTGACACTCTCTGTGTAAACACGATATGTACTCTCATTTGTGCATAAATCTCAATCCTAGTACTTGTAGGAACCTCTAATGAACATGTTCTCGCCACTGCCTCAAGTAACCTATATTCATGCATCATGTGGCATTTGACAATCTCGGTATCTCTAACTGGTATCCTACTCAACGCATCTGTTACTATGTTAGATTTTCCTGGTTGATACTCCATAGAAAAATTATAGTCCTTCAGAAACTCTAACCATCTATGCTGTCTCATATTCAACTCATTCTGAGTGTGAATTTCTTTTCAAAGAGATAATGTCTCCATACTTTAGCGCAAACACTACAGCTGCAACTCCAAATCATGTATGGGGTAATTCTTCTCTTTCAACTGTTTGGAGGCGTAAGCTATCATACCACTACCTTGTATCAACATGCAACCCAGACCCATATGAGAAGAATTTGTGTACACCAAGAACCCCTATCCAGCCTCTGACGTGCAATAGTCAACAATCTCTTCAACTGAGCGAATGCCTCATTGCATTCCTCAGACCAATCGAATCTAACGTCCTTCTGGTCAACCTAGTAATCGATGAAGCGATCTTCAAATGACCCTTCATAAATCGGCGATAGTACCCTGCCAAACCCATAAAACTCCTAATCTGTATCAATGACATCACTGCCTACTTATCCTAAATTGCCTAAATCTTTGTTGGATCCACTGCTATCCCTGCTACTCCAACAACATGCCTAAAAAATTTGTCCACTGAAAGCTAAAACTTAAATTTCCTGAACTTGGCATAGAGTCTGTGTTCCCTCAAGGTTTGTAACGTCTCCATAAAGTGTTGCTCATGATCATCTCTAGTCCTTGACTATATTAGTATATCATTGATGAAAACTATCACAAAGCGATCAAAAAAAGGTCTAAACAATCGATGCATCAAATCCATAAACACTGCAGGGGAATTGGTCAGCCCAAACGGCATGTCCGTGAACTGAAAGTGTTCGTATCTCATGCTTAAAGCTGTCTTGGACCTATCCTCATCCATGAGCCTAAGTTGATGATACCCTAATTGCAAGCCTATCTTAAAAAAATTGTGCTCCTCTCAGCTGATCAAATAAATCGTCGATCCTTAGCAGTGGATACTTATTCTTGACTGTAACTTTGTTCAACTGTTTGTAGTAGATACACAGTCTCAAAGTGCCATTTTTTTGTTCACAAAAATGACACGTGCTCCTCATGATGACATAGAGGGTGTGATGAATACCTTATCTCGTAAGTCCCGAGGATGAGTATTCAACTCCCCTAACTCTCGCAGGGTCATGTGGTATGGTGGTATGGAGATCAATCTAGTTCCCGGTACCAACTCAATAATAAAATCAGCCTCTCGCGGCGGTCGTATACCAGTAAATCCTGCAGAAATACATCTTGAAACTCTCTAACTACTGGTATTTCCTCAAACTTATATCCTTGACTCTCTGCTACTGTGTATAGTGTAATCAATGCCTCCATCTTCTCTCAAGTCGCAGGTCGACCTCTCGTGCCTACTGTCCTAGCTGAACTACCTCTATAGGTGAATATCAGATGTCGTGGGATCTCAAATATCACTGTCTTACTAAAACATTTGTTATTAGCTTGGTATGCAAGATAACTATTCCATTCCTAAAATCGCGTCGAACTCTAAGAACTCATGAACTCTGAAGTCAATAGGTAACTCTACCTCGCCTATTTCCCCCACATATCTCGAACATACATCCTTCAATAAAACTATTAGGGTAAACCTATCTCCAACTGTGCTACTCAAAATCAAGTGTACACTTAGCCTAACAAGTGTCAACCCTAGGATGTCTACCATGCAACCAACAATGAATGAAACAGTAGAACAAAAATGAAATAATATATAAGCATCTTTACTAGAAATGGAAATTGTACCCTCAGTGAGGTCTTGTGTTATTTTGGGATCTGGTTGTGCTACCATGTGGGCTTCCTCTCTGCCCTGTTGTAATAAGCTGCCGCCAGCTGTGTGAACTCTCTGGACATGTGCCCCTCATGAATGCATCTCCAAAATTTATTAGGTCCATGCTGGCTAAACTGTTGTATATATCCTTGATCATGTTGGACCTGTCCTTGTGCCTACCTCTGGCCCTGTCTAAAATCTCGGCCTCTACCTTGGCCTCTACCCAGCTGCTATTGTTGTTGTCGGGGTATTGGTGGTGCTGGTAATGCCTGTTTGGCGAGATGAGGTAAATGAGGTCTGCCATAAGTGTCATATGTGGGGGCTAGTGGCGATGCATGTTCTACTGAACGTAGATACATGCCTTGTGCTCCGCCCCTCTGAAACTACCTATCTCATCTCCTCTATCTCTTACCTCTTTGCTCATAATCACCTCCTCCCTCCAGTAACTCAGCACGTCTATCCTCCTTTCTACCTAACTCATATGTCTCATGGGAGAGAGCTCGCTCATATATTTCCTCAAGAGATCTGGCTCCGGTGGTCACGACTGATCGTGCAATGTCCTGCCTCAAGTCATCACTAAATAGAAGGCGTCATCAGCATCACTCGTAACAAGTCCTTGATAAACTATCTGAAGTAGCCATATATATCATTATAACACATCACTCTCTCACTCTCAGCCTTTCTCAGCGCCATAAACTTCTTCTTCATTCTCTTCACCATCGACGCTGTAAAATTTTATTTGAAAACTCTTTCTTGAAATCATCCCATGAGGTAAAACGGCCTCTGCTTGCTACCGTAATCCACCACCATACATCTGCACCCTTCCTAGGGTGTAGTAAGAGAGAATGGGCTAGAATCTGTCCTCGATGCCCAACAGTAGATGTAACTTCTCCTGTGAGAGAATCTAATGCTTGACCTTCTCATGGTCTCGCTCTTCAGCAAAGAACACTGGCCTAAGCCTGATGAACTCCTTCACCAGTTTGGCATCCATTGATAGTCTTGCAGTCTCAGAAGCCGTAGGTATAAGAGTGGGCGTGTCCCCAACTGTAGTTATCTCCTGTATAGTCACTATCGGTAACTCAAGTGGATGTGGTGTTGTGGGGTCTACATGTGGCTATAACAGTGGTTGTGCGGGTGCTCAAAGCTACGAACTAGTCATGTTTGGTGCAGTCTCAATCCTAACGGTCTAGGGTGTGACTGTACTATTATGAGTGGTGGGGAGGGCTGGTGTGATAGCCGCCATATTCTCCCTCATGAAGGTGATGAAATCAACTAGATGCTGCCCTTAAGCCATTGCACGATTAGACGACCTCTGATAATCATCCGCTAAGGTAGTAGGAGGCTGACTACCGCTAGCTCCAGTATTTCCACCATCGCGTGTGTCTGCCATCGATGTATGCATGTAGATAGTGAATGCGAATCAGCTTCTACATGGCGTAACTCGTATTTATGTACATATAGAATTTAACATATAAATAAAATATTCCCCTCACTTTCGCTCACTTCCCAACTAATAGTTTCTAGGCGAAGATCATCTGGTTTCCACATCTAAGATTTATGTTTTATACAAGTTTATGTTTTAATTATCAAAAACATTGTTTTTGATACCAATTGTGACAGACCCTTCTCTAATCTAGGGCACCGCCCGACCTAATCCCGTAAATATGCCCAAATACTAGCTACATAGGACTTAACTACGTATTAGTCAGCCTTTCTATCCAAATCTCCTCAATACTTGTGTTTAGGATAAGTAATCCACATGGCAACATATTAATAGATTTTATAGTAATTAAAAACTTTTAAAAGAGTTATAAAACTTAGAGGAAGTCTTAAAAGATTACGTGAATGCAATACATTAAATCTTAAGTATGTGGAAACCAAGAAACAACGATCACATTCATATATAAACAAGGTGGCGAATATAAACAGTATGATGTCAACATAAGTCAAGGAACTAAATGCTCAACCTAATATACAACCCCAAAGTGTATAAAAAACATAACGGTATAATACACTAATTACCAAAACCTACAAAATGTTGATGTAAAAGTACGCCGCTGGCTCAGAGGTAGTCGCCAATCTTCTCCTTGCCCAGCCTGCTCGTCGACGGGTTTGCACCCACTGTCATAAAAAGGACGGTGAGTACAAAAAGTAACAGTTATCCCCATTGACATATTCATTCACATTTCTAAAAGACTAAATGGTATTTAAAAACACGAATTAAATAAGGAAAAACTAATACCAGAAATATGCTAAGAAATACCATAGTTAAGCAAGAGAAACTGACACAAGGCTAAAGTTTTATGATCTAGATCCGGTCGGCCGTAATATACGTCAATGAAGCCTTTAAGCCACTAAAGCATGTGCGTGGTATCGCACAGTCTAATATCACTAGGGACTCTAACCCTAATGTTACCAAGGACTCTAACCTCAGCGTATCAACTACCCTAGGGACTCTAATCCCATGTGTTGTATCAAAGTGGCGAGTGTCAACATCCCCAAGTACTCTAACCACATGTGCCGATCAACTTTAACATAGTACAATTGACTCTAGATTCGATAATTAGTTTGTAATTCCAAGAAATTGAGTCGTTAAGAATTCCAAAGCTTAGCTATGCTACAAAGCACAATCTCCCAAAGAGTACAAGTCCATAAAATCATTCACAAACTCACAATTCCTAATAGCATAATATTTACACTATATTCACTATGTGAGATAACAAGAATTCATATAAAGCACATGGATGGATTTCAAAGGAACTCAATTCATCATAATATCATGAAAGTCAAGCTCAACAGGTGAGGAGTATCAAATAATTTCATGATCTGAGAGTATAATGCTGAACATAGTCAATGTAAACTACAACAAACATGTATAAAGTGGATATGGAATGTAAATAAACAATCAACATGTATACTCACATCAAACGATGTAAAATCCTAGTTTTACCAACCTCTCGACAACTCAAATCTCGTATTTGATCCCTCCGTAACACTTTTCTAGGTTCTTGATAACATATAACACATTTTTGAATGTGTTTGGACCTTTACTTAGGGTATTAGGTTTATTTATAGTGTTTAAGAAAATTTAGGAAATTTCAGATTTTTATGCTTTCATGGCAGTTAGCTTGCTAAGTGATTTGATTAGCGCGTTCCTGGCCTCATTAGTGTGGTACCAAATTATCTATAGTGCGCTACTCAAAGTTAGTGCGCTAGTTGACCTACTAAGCGCGCTACGTGTAGGAAAACCCATAATTCTGCAATTAGAATTCTGAGTTTACTCTACACATAGGCTTCACCAATGTTTTGGGGACCCCTTTACACACTTCTAGAGCCCCAAGATATCAACAACAATATAATAACAGCCATACGCAACATTAAACTCATGAATTTATCAATTTAAGCTAAATAAACTAGTGTAAGTAAATTACCTAGTTGATGTACACTAGCTTGATCAACTCCCACACCTTCAAAACATTAAACCCACACTGATTTCTTCTTCCTCAATCTTCTCCAGCAAGGTCTCCAGCAAGGTTTCTTTTTTCTTAAGTTTGCAAATGAGATGGTTTGATTTGCATGAATTGATCTTAAGCCATATATATAAAACAAATATGGTTGATTAATGGCCATTGATCTTATTGCACACATGTATCGAGACCTATCTAATGGCACACACATTGACATATTTCTCACTTACCTCTACTAACTTATGCCAACTAACACAAATATGTAACTCAATTGTTTTCTAGATGCGCTAATACGTATCTCGATGATCATCACATGTCTATTATTTAAAAATGCTAAATTAGGTTACATTTAATTAAAAATCAACCATAGCCACCTCATTTCAACTATATAAGCTACATTAGGCTTAAAATAAACTTACCACATCACTCTCTACTTCGGTCTCACGTCAGCATATATCTCGAGGCATGTCCCCACTAATGTCTCGACACCCATACACAAGTAGGTGGGACTTAATAGTCTACACATATACAATACACTAGGCATATTAAGCTTCATTCCTTAAATTAAATAACATTTTTAAAATTATTTTCCTACGTTTCTTCTAAAAATCAGTAGTAAATCTCTTCAAAGCCTTATCATTAATTAAATTGCTCAGATCAAAGTAAATCTCAAAAATTATTTCCACACAATCCTCACTACCATTTATCTCTTCACTCTTACATTTGAGGTAGGTTCTATTTGGCTTCTATTTCTAGGAGTGTTAATAGAAACTCCTATAGGCATAATAGGTATGTGTGGAACTTTAGATTTTATTTCTAGTTGCTCTACTACTACACATTTCCCCTTCTCTTCCCTTGAACTTCTCCCTCTTTGAGCCATTGTGAATTCACTCAATAATATCACAAGCCCAAAAAAATCTAAAACATGTAATTCATAGAAAACCAATGGTCGAAAATAACTCGATAGAATTCTAAAGAAACATAGATTGATAAAATTTGAAGTTTAAATCGAGTTCGAAAAGAGTTAAACAATAATACTATCCAATTTATAGAATTCAAATCTTTCTATAACTCCCAAACTCATTTTCAACCAATTACCATACCATTCGAATGCTAAAACTTTAAATTGATAGTTGAAATCCTAAATTTCTCAATAAATTTGTGCAAATTAATCAAGAATCGTTTAAATCAACTCACATTCTTTTCAATTGAAATAGATAAAATAATTTAACCATAATGATAAAATCAAATTCAATAGAAAAGACAATTTGAAATCCAGAAAATTCCAAAAACTCAAAATTTTAATAAAAATCCTAATTCATAGATAAAAAATCGAGAAATCTAATAGATCATTGAGTGATTACCTTCTTGAGAGTGAATCTCCTAAGTAAAAGACTTTTCAAAATCTCTTAAAATTGCACCTCCAAGCTTCTAGTCAAAATTCCTAACCTTGAACCCTAGATAAGCTTTAAACTCTCAATTTAACTTTTTTTTTGGTATGAATAAGTCAAGATAGGGGTGTGAATCACTTAAATAAGTTCAAATCAAGCTTTGGAAGGGTGAGTTTAGTCAAAAACTTATTTTAGCTTTGAAGGGTTGCAATGGTTGGTTAAGGGTGTTGATAAACTCATGTTTAGCGATTTGTGGTTTTGTATTTAAAAATTGGAAATCATAGCCAGTGATTTGAGGTTTTAGTTAAATCGCTGAAAAATCGCTGATTAAATTGATAACATTGTGTAAAAACACGTCTCTATGATCCATCGATTTATAAAGCGATTAGGAGTTATTAGTAAATTGTTGGCAATTCGCTGATAACATGTCCAACGACTTATGTTACGATTTCTTTTATAGAGGCAAATCATTAAGAAATCGGTGAGACTTAAGAACTCCAAGTTTATGCAAAATGTTAACGATTTAGCCATCAATTTACCCTCAAGTTTGGATCACTGAGAAATCGCTAGGCATGAATTGAAATTTTTTCATTTTTATGATATTTATGATATTTTTTTATTAAGACAAATGCATAATTCATCATAAATTCAAGAATTTGATTTTGATAGGTAATTAAATAAATAAATAAATAATAAGTAATAAATAAATAATTTTAATGTAAATTGCATGAATCAAATTGCCTACTTGATCATCCCACTCTCTATTCAAAGCTACTTCGGAGCTTAAATCCCAAAAGTATTTTTAAAAGAGAGTCAAAAGGATAGAGAATAAATACATACTAATCTATACCTAATCCTAAAATATAAATAAAGATATATTATAAGGTGCCTCCCATAGAGCGCTTTTGTTTATTATCGTTGGCTCGACTGAACCACTCCAGTACTAGTCCAAGTTTATCTCAAGGAGTCCTATCTTTAGATTAGAAATTATTATGGGGTCCCTTTTTGGTAAGACTTCTTCACCACCTTTGAAGACAATTTCTTAATTTAAACACGTTATGTAATAGTTCTTTGTGCTATATCAAGAATTAAATTGGAAGTTATTAGGAAAAGTCTTCCAAGTATAATATCCACATCATTTTTGAACCACGACCCAAAATAATGAAATCTAGCAGAAATTAGAATTTACCAATCTTAACTTCTACATCATATAATCTTCCCAGTGTATCCACAATAGATCAATTTGTAAGGTAAATTCGAGATTAATGGTCAATATCATTCATTCTCTTGTAGAGATCTACTTTGACAAGATGACGAAAAGATATCATATTCATTGATGCTCTAGTATCACATAATATATTCCTAAATCTTTGGCTAGTGATTGAAACCACACCCAAGAGGGGGTGAATTGGGTGTATCGAGAAGTTATTGCATTTTGAAAATAATTCAACAATAATGATGTAATATGCTCACTCAAGCGCAAGTATGAATGCAATGCAAGATGAAGGAGATAGAAGAGATGGAAAGAGACACGTGATTTATAGTGGTTCGATCAAATGATCTACATCCACAACCTAACCTCCCCGATTAGGATTTTCAAACCCCCACTTATATTACCAATAAGTGTTACAACATAAGCATACAAGCCTAGAATGCCTAATCACCAATTAGGACTTCCTACCTAGCCGCAACTAGGGTTTATGCCTAGCCTCAACTAGGTCTTCCCTTCGATTTAGATCCCACTAAGTCTTACAATCAGCCACTTACAAAGAATAGATGAAAATAATCAAATTCACTTTACAAAGTAAAGCGGCACCAAATTCAAATACAAGCAAGCCTCCTAGAGCCTAACCACTCTTATGCATGCAAGTATGAGAACAAATGAGAAATGCAAGTATATCACTGATTTTGTGCAAATCTCAAATATGAAACCGTTTCAAACAAATCGATTTAAAACAAATCCAAAGAACAAGAAGTTTGATAAAATTCAAGTTTAAGTGCAACCTCCTGTCCAAACCAATCATAGGGTTTAGTAAATCAAGTTTAAGAGTAAAACCCAAGACAAATGTGTTCAATAACACAACAAATTATTTCCACAATTCAAGTACAAAAAAATATGAAATTTAAGTGCACGAAAAGCTAGGAAATCAAACTTTCTTACAACCCCGAGAGAGTGATTTGAAAATCAGTTATGGAGTGGGTGTTGTAAGCTTTATAATGCCTCAATAACGCTGGTTTCAAGGGTGATTCAGTTGCCTCGAAAGATTACAAGTGATAGCACACAAAAATCCAAGCTTCTTATTTGAAAATAATGAGCACTCTTTGGTTTTCTTGCTTGACAAGACAATGTGATGTTCTTGGTGGTTTGAGAATTTTCTACATTCATTTTTAACAATTTTTGACCGTTCTAGAGATCCAAGGGCTCAGATTTGGTAATCTATTCAAATTAAAGGGTGATTTCCAAATTTATAAAAAAACTGTCAGAAAGGCAATTAGCGCGCTAATATTAGGACCTAACACGATAATCCTCTAAGTTAGCGCGCTAATTTTGAACATTAGCGTGTTGACTCTGAAATTAGCATGCTAATATAACTATTAGCGCGCTAACTGTCAGAGGCCTCAAAATAAATATTTTTGGCCCTTGAGTTAGCGACCCCTTATCGCATCCGGGACCGTACAAAACCTCTTTTAACATGTTATACATGTTTTTTAAGGGTCATAGAACCTATTTAGGTGGTTAGGATGTCTTCACAAATCCCGAAAATGGAAAATCTCAATTTCATGACTTATATAGGGGCTTTTCGCAAATACACAATTTTTCTTTTCAAAAACCTTTCAAAACAAGTTTTTCATTTATGAAAACTTCCACAATGGTTTTTAAAGTACGATGTGAATATAAAAACATTGTTTCACATAGTTTGAGCTTATAAGACCGATTCAAGTGGTGAGTTTCATTTAAAACTCCAAATGATCACTTGAGATTTGAAAAGCGATTTGAAAAACATGATATGCATGAACTAATGCATTAGGCTTGCGTAAATGAACCTGTATTCCTTACATCAATGTTAAAACATGTAATGTGATCTTTCGTCTTCGTTTCCTCGTGTGGATCGAATCTTGAACTTGTATGGCTTGAATACTTGAGATGTGATGTTCTATAAACGTTAACTAACTAAAACACATTTGATAAACTTATTAGTATACTTTCACTTTGTTTGTTTCCATCAAATTCTCAGGTGAAGTAAAAGTGACTAACCACTTAGTCCAACAATCTCCCCCTTTTAAATGATAACAAACAATGTGAACTTGACAATCAAAAATGGAATTCACGTGTATTCATATCCGTAGTGCAATCTCAAGCAATCTCAAGTCCAACACACACATTTATCTCAAGTTCAACGCATACATTTCTCAAGTTCAACGCATACATTTCTCCCCCTTTTGATAACATCAAAAAGTGGGGCCAAGCTTGTCACGGCCCAAATCTATAAACCCCGTTTTAATTCCTTAATCAGGATCACCGACCCTTGACGTGGGACTTACAGTGTGATACATGCACCGACCGAGGCACGTGGCCGAGGTATATCGTATTTTTTTATTGATGTGTGCCTAGTGTTATGTATTATGTAGACTTACTAAGTCGGTTTGTACAGTTGTAGGCGTCGAGACGAGAGCGGGGACACGCCTCGAGTAGCGTGTCGACGCGGGTACTGGGTAGTTGACGGGATCGAATATTAGGTCGGGGAAAATGAAAACACACAAATTAAATAAAATTTTTTCAAGTAAATAATATGGAATAAATATTGGGTGGCTAACGACGCGACGGTATGCGTATATCACAGTTCGGACGCGAAACCGGGCGTCAAAAAGCTCGAAAACACGGGCGAGTATCTTAGCTGTGTCACAATTAAGTGTCAAGACACCTAACACCATCACACTTGTCCCAACCCAAGCAACACCTGTCCAATTCCCAAACCACGTGTCCACCACCCCACTTACACCTACACATACACCACACACACAAACGCACGCACAGAAAATACAGGGAGTCGAGAGACAGAGGAGGAAGAAGAAGAAAAAGGAGAGGAGGAGGAGAAGAAGAAACGCGCCGGGAAGGAAAGTGGAGCCGTCACGGTTGAGGTGAGCTTTCGTTGTGGTTGTAGGTTTCGGGTGGTTGGCGGTGGGGTGGCCGAGAGTGGGGTTCGGCCTCCATGGCCGAACTGTGCCGAGGTGGTATTCCACCGAGGTTGGGGTAGAGAGCAACCCCAACCCATCACCGAGATTTAAATAAAAAAAAATATGTTGCTCCCGATCGAACCAGTCGATCAGGAGGAAGAAGGTGCACACGCACGCGAGCGTGCGCGCGTATGCACCCCCTTATCGGGCCTAGCGTATGCACTCCCCACTATCTTTGGGTCTTCCCGAAAATAATGATGAGAAGAAAAAAATGAGGAAAAAATTTGGAAAAAATCCGAAAAAATTGGGAAAAATTGGGAAAAATTATATTTCGATATTTTGAACCAATTTGAATACACAATAAACACCACTAAATTGAGCTTAAACCCACTATACTTGAACTAATGAGACAACAAACTCAGGAACCTAGGAAAAGGGTATGAGAGAGCGAATACAAGATTTGAAGTATTGGGAGGCCAGTAAAGCTAGGACTTTACTTTGTTGTTGTGAGTATACCCAATGACAACTTTACTTGGCATTTCATTTCTATTAATTGTTGTCCTTGCATAGTCCTTTTGACTATTTTGCCTTTGTATTCTTATATCATGTGTTCTTTGTGTCTATGCTCACTTGATGAGTCTAGTTTGCATGATATCCATTCATTTGATTTGATTCATTGATTCTATCCTATGCTATGTCTATTCTTGTTGTTTTAAATGTGAATTGAATGATAAATAATATGTTATTAGGCTAGTGAATATCTTATAAATGTTTAAGAGGACTTGTATTCCTTATTTGTTTAGGTGTGTAGATGTGCCTATGCCTTGACAATCCATACTTAGTATTTCTTGAAATTTAAAAAGTAGTTTTTGCATTTAGGTCCCGTACTCGATCGAGGTGTGCGCGACTCACGTGGTTAGAGTCCCTGGGGATGTCGGCACATGTTACTTAACACTGTATGACATTCGGGGTTAGAGTCCCTGAGGTGGTCTACACACCGGGGTTAGAGTCCCTGGTAACACTTGGGTTAGAGTCCCTTGTGCTATATGATTATTGAGTAGGAGTGACACGTTTCACTGCCGACCGACCTAAATCACCACTACTTAGCCTAGTGTCAGTATCACTTGTTTAACTCTGGTATTTACTCACATATGGTTTATTTTCCAGTTTTCCCATTTATATGCTTTTAAATACCATTTGAATATTTGGAAATGCAAATTAAACATGTCATCGGGGATTACTGTTTTATTCTTGTACTCACCGTCCTTTTTATGACGGTGGGTGCAGAGCCGTCTACCAACAGGCCGGGCAAAGAGAAGATCGGCGATTATCCCTGAGCCCGCGGCGCGTCATTGCATCGATTGTAGGTCTTATTTTGATATTTTGATTTTATATGTTATATACGTCTTTCATATACTATTTGGGGTTGTATATTGGGTTGAGCGTTAGTTCCCCGACTTGACTTAGAATATTTTGTTGTTTCACTGCATTTTGAGGACTTTATATATGTGATGTCATTTCCTGGTTTTCCACACTTAGGATTTTATAAATGGCTTCTGCATAAGTTACTAATTGCTTCCGCATAATCAATAAGACTTCCGCTAATTAATTAAGTGTATTACTTATCCTGAACACGAGAAAATAGACGTCTAGGTTGTAAAGGCTAACTAATACATAGTTAAGTCCTGCGTGGATATGATTAGGGCTTAATTACGGGATTAGGTCGGGCGGTGCCTAGATTAGGAGAGGGGCCGTCACAGTTGGTATCAGAGCCTAGGTATTAGAACCTTAGGGATAAATACGAAAAACACGAACTCGCATAAAACATAAACCTTAGAAGTGGAAACAAGATGATCCTTGCCTAGGAACTATTTTGTTGGGAATTGAGTGAAGGTGAGATGGGGATTTCTTATATATACATGTTAGTTTCTATATGTATATACATGCGTTATGCCACGTAGTAGCTGATTCGCGTTCGTTATCCACTTGAAGACATCGATGGCGGATTCGCGCGAGGCCGGAGACATCGGAGCTAGCAGCAGTCAGCCTACCACTGTATCAGTTGAAAATTTTTAGAAGATGTCTGACCGGACGACCGCTCAGGAGCGACAGATCGCCAATTTTATCGCTTACTTGTCGGCGCAGATGATTGCACTAGTTTTGATCGCCCCCGTCACCACAGCTACTACTACAACACCCCTGACCACGAGACTCAGCACCACGAGAGGTCGGCTTGCATCTAGTGGAAAGATGGAGACTTTTGTAGCGTTGTACGCTATAGCAGAGAGTTAGGGACCCGGACTATAGGAGATACCGATTGTTCGAGACTTCCCAGATGTTTTCCCAGAGGATTTACCTGGATTACCGCCACCACGAGAGGTTGACTTAATCATCAACCTAGTACCGGGTACCAGACCGATCGCGATACCGCCGTACCGCATGGCTCCGAAGGAGTTGGAGGAGTTGAGGACTCAGCTTAAGGATTTGGGGGAGAAGGGATTCATCACACCTTCGATGTCACCGTGAGGAGCGCCAGTTCTGTTTGTGAAGAATAAGGATGGTAATCTGAGACTATGCATCGACTACAGGAAGTTGAACAAAGTGACAGTCAGAAACAAGTACCCACTTCCGCGAATAGACGATTTATTTGATCAGCTGAGAGGAGCACGATTTTTCTCCAAGATAGACATGAGATTGGTGTATCATTAGCTTAGGATCAGGGATGAGGATAGGTCCAAGACAACATTCAGCACCAGATACGGACACTACCAGTTCACGGTCATGCCTTCGGGCTGACCAAAGCCCCCGACGTATTCAAGGATTTGATGCACCGAGTACTTAGACCATATCTCGACCGCTTCGTGATAGTCTTCATTGACAACATCTTGATATACTCGAGGACACGTGAGGATCACGAGCAGCACCTCAGAGAGACGTTGCAGACATTGAGGGAACACTAACTTTTCGCTAAGTTCGACAAGTGTGAGTTCTAGCTTGCAGAGGACAAGTTCTTGGGGCACGTTGTTAGAGCAGCAGGGATTGCAGTAGATTCGACCAATATTCAGACCGTCACAGATTGGCCGACACCGACATCAGTATCGGAGATCAGGAACTTCCTGGGGTTAACAAGATATTACCGTAGATTTGTGAAGGATTTCTCGAAGATCGCTTCACCGATGACGAGGCTGACGCAAAAGGATGTTGTTTATGAGTGGACTGAGAAGTGCGAGGCTGCATTTACTCAGTTGAAGAGGTCATTAACTACCGCGCCAGTGTTAGTACTGCCAGAGGTTGGACAGGAATTTCTAGTGTACACAGATGCTTCTCATACGGGTCTAGGTTGTGTGTTGATGCAGGGTAGCGGTGTAGTGGCATACGCATCGAGACAGTTAAAAATACATGAGAAGAACTACCCCATGCACGATCTAGAGTTGGCAGCGGTTGTATTTGCGCTGAAGACTTGGAGACACTTTCTGTATGGAGAGAAAATCACACTCTTCACTGATCATAAGAGTTTGAAATAGCTCTTCACACAGAAAGAGCTGAATATGAGACAGTGCAGATGGTTGGAGTTCTTGAAGGACTACGACTTTTCCTTAGAGTATTACCCAGGAAAAGCGAACGTAGTCGCAGATGCGCTGAGTAGGAAACCAAGTAAAGATGCTGAGGTTGTCAGATGTCACATGATGCATGAGTATGGATTACTCGAGGCAGCGACGACAGCATGTCAGACAAAGATTCTTACCGATACTCAGGTGATGATTTGCGCACAGATGAGACTACAGACCATGTCTACACAGTGAGTGTCAAAGGGTCAGAGGACCGACCGATTGTACTCGAGATTCAGCGAGTTAGCGCAGAGTGCAGAGTGTACAGATTGGGCAGAGACGACAGATCAGTGTCTGAGATACCGGGGCAGGTTGCTGATACCAAAGGTACCGGAACTGAGAGATGAGATCCTTCAGGAGTCGCACCGTTCCAGATTTACCGTACATCTAGGCAGGGCTAAGATATACCATGACATGAGGAGACATTCCTGGTGGCCTGGGATGAAGGCAGACATGTCTAGATTCATCAAGAATTGTGGTATATGTCAGCAAGTGAAGTCCGAGCATCGCAGACATGGGGAATTACTACAGCCGCTTCCCATTCCTCGATGGAAGTGGGAAGACATCTATATGGATTTTGTCAGAGGATTACCGAGGACCGCGAGTAGACATGATTCAATTTGGGTTATAGTTGACAGACTGACGAAGTCTGCTCATTTCCTGCCAGTGGCATCGCATTACACGTTCGATCAGCTGAGCGTACTGTTCGAGAGAGATTATCAGGCTGCACGGGGTACCATTAACGATCACGCCAGATCGAGATACTACGTATACGTCCAGGATGTGGCGGAGTATGCGAGAGCAGTACGGTACGCGCCTACAGTTCAGTACGGCTTTCCACCCTCATAGTGACGGGCAGACTGAGAGATTGATTTAGGTCATCGAGGACATGTTGCGGGCATGTGTGTTGGAGTTTGGCGGATCTTGGGCGGAGTACCTACCGTTGTGTGAGTTCGCTTCTAACAACAGTTATCAGGCTAGCATTGAGATGGCGCCATTTGAGGCTTTGTATGGCAGACTGTGTCGCTCGCCATCGTGTTGGGCTGAGCTAGAGGACCGGGAGATAGTGGGGCCTGAAATTGTTGTTGACCACACGGAAAATGTCAAACTGATCCATCAGAGACTCAGAGGAGCACATGAGAGACAAAAGAGATATGCAGATAAGTATCGCGGTGTTCTCGCGTATTCCGAGGGAGCATTTGTCTATTTAAAGGTTTCCCCTCGGAAGGGTCTTCAGAGATTTGGGGTGAAAGGCAAGCTTGCACCGAGGTGCATCGGGCCTTTCATGATTAAGAAACGGGTCGGGAAAGTGGCATACGAGCTTGAATTGCCTCCGCAGATGTCAGGGGTCCATCCAGTGTTCCATATTTCGATGCTTCGACTAGCCGAGTCGAAGGCAGGCGTACGACCGACAGTTGGCTTGAGTCGGATCGACTTGAGTGAGGACATATCTTACGAGGAACAGCCCATTCAGATCCTAGATCGGAAGGTAAAACAGTTGAGGAGCAAGTCCATCCCGAAGATACTCGTCAAGTGGCAGTTCCACGATGACACGGAACTCACTTGGGAGCGGGAGGATTACATGCGAGATAGATTCCCGTACCTGTTTGAGTAAGGTAGAACCGTAACTTAAACTTAATTTCGAGTACGAAATTTTCATGTTGTTGGGAGTATTTGTCACGGCCCAAATCTCTAAACCCCATTTTAATTCCTTAATCAGGATCACCGACCCTTGACGTGGGACCTACACTGTGATACGTGCACCGACCGAGGCACGTGGCCGAGGTATATCGCATTTTGTATTGATGTGTGCCTAGTGTTATGTATTGTGTAGACTTACTAAGTCGGTTTGTACAGTTGTAGTCTGAACTAAGCGGAACACTATTAATTGTTGTCCTTGCATAGTCCTTTTGACTATTTTGCCTTTGTATTCTTATATCAAGTGTTCTTTGTGTCTATGCTCACTTAATGAGTCTAGTTTGCATGATATCCATTCATTTGATTTGATTCATTGATTCTATCCCATGTTATGTCTATTCTTGTTGTTTTAAATGTGAATTGAATGATAAATAGCATGCTATTAGGCTAGTGAATATCTTATAAATGTTTAAGAGGACTTGTATTCCTTATTTGTTTAGGTGTGTAGATGTGCCTATGCCTTGACAATCCATACTTGGTATTTCTTGAAATTTAAAAAATAGTTTTTGCATTTAGGTCTTGTACTCGATCGAGGTGTGCGCGACTCACGGGGTTAGAGTCCCTGGGGATGTCGGCACATGTTACTTAACACTGTATGACACTCGGGGTTAGAGTCCCTGAGGTGGTCTACACACCGGGGTTAGAGTCCCTGGTAGCACTTGGGTTTGAGTCCCTTGTGCTATATGATTATTGAGTCGGAGTGACACGTTTCACTGCCGACCGGACCTAAATCACCACTACTTAGCCTAGTGTCGGTATCGCTTGTTTAACTCTGGTATTTACTCGCATATGGTTTATTTCCCAGTTTTCCCATTTATATGCTTTTAAATACCATTTGAAAATTTGAAATGCAAATTAAACTTATCATCGGGGATTACTATTTTATTCTTGTACTCACAATCCTTTTTATGACGGTGGGTGCAGAGCCGTCTACCAGCAGGCCGGGCAAAGAGAAGATCGGCGATTATCCCTGAGCCCGCGGCGCGCACTGCATCGATTGTAGGTCTTCTTTTGATATTTTGATTTTATAAGTTATATACATCTTTCAGATACTATTTGGGGTTGTATATTGGGTTGAGCGTTAGTTCTCCAACTTGACTTAGACTATTTTGTTGTTTCACTGCATTTTGAGGACTTTATATATGTGATGTCATTTCCTGGTTTTCCACACTTAGGATTTTATGAATGGCTTCCGCATAAGTTACTAATTGCTTCCGTATAATCAATTAATTAAGTGTATTACTTATCCTGAACACGAGAAAAGAGACATCTAGGTTGTAAAGGCTGACTAATACGTAGTTAAGTCCTGCGTGGATATGATTAAGGCTTAATTACGGGATTAGGTCGGGCGGTGCCCTAGATTAGGAGAGGGGCCGTCACAAAGCTCCCCTTCACAACAAGCATAACCGAAAATGAGCCACGAATATAACAACAACACAATGGGCGGAGGACTTCCCCTCACTACATGCATATTGTGAGACATAAACAAGTATATTAATGAAAGTTATGCACATGCAACCAATATAGGGCATTGAACAAAAACATAATAGTAACTCAGAGATACGCAAAAAAAAAAATCCATGATATTAAATGCTGAAAATGAACGTTAACATAGTTGTGGTCTAAACACCTGAGTCTTCAACATAACAAATGTACAACAAAACATTGAAGAGTAACATATATGAGCCTAGTGTTCCCTAACTATGTTATGCCTATGTAATCCTCCTAATGAGACGATATCCGACGTGCAGAACCGGAGCCAAGGTCATCTCGCGCTTGCCTGGCTGGCAATAGATGGCCCTCTATGCAACGAAGTCGATCACCCTGACGCTCAATGCGGTGTTGATGGCTGTGAATGTCTGAGTCATGTACTCATGCATATAACGCAACTGCACGGAGAGGTACGCCGTCGATGGAGACATCTCGGGAGGAGGGGCAACGCCATAAAAAGTCGGATAGTGTGGAGGCTGCTGCGACTGCTGCTTTGACTGTTGGTGTGGAGGTGGTGGAGTTGCAAAGTCCTGGTAAACCTCATCCTCGCCATCATCACCATGAGGGAACATAAAGCTATAGTCCAGGTAGTCTCTCTCATCAAAAGCAACTGGAGGATCGGTGGGAAGTGGGGACTCGTATCCCTCATAGTGCTGACCATCTGGGATATCCTCCCCTCGAATCCATCTTTGCTCGCGACGGATATATCAGTACATCATGGCCTTCAGAGTGGCCATGTCAATGGTGTTATAGGTAGAGAGTGGACGTCCTCCTAAACTAATATCCACTTGGGGTGACTCCAGATAAGAAGTGATGATGTGGGCATATAGGAGATGTCGACTAGAGCTACGCGTGCTAGTCATGTAGCCGATGATAAGGTGAGGCAAACTAAAAAGGATCTCACGGAGTAGGTGTCCGAGGACGAACATGTTAAGCAAAGTGACGTAGTTCTTGCTACTACACGGGGAAGAATAACCTTGTGTAAAACTTTGTGAAGTAGGTGAGGTACAAGCTTGAAGTCAGTGTCAGTGACTCCAGATGGATACACGGTGAGTTTCCTGTCAGACCATGTGAAAGAGTGTAACACCTCAAGCTGATTAAACGGCCAACTAAGTAACTTACATCCAATAGTAGTGGTGGGAGGATGCAGAGGAAGGTCAAACCGTTGAGCGAGGCTCTCTGGTGTAATCTCGATGGACCGACCACCGACTGATGACTGAATGACGAAGTTATTCGCCATTGTAAGATTGGAATAAAAGACTCAAAATAATGGAGGATTATAGTCATCCTTATACTGACAGAAAGTAGCCCACCTCGATTTGGAAATAACCTATCGCATTGGGAGATGAGGCTTCTCGAAGAACGCAAAATCGACGACGGCGGGCTTAAGGATTTTTGCATCCGTAAGCCGTGGGCTGACCAATTCCAAAATGGACTTTGACTCGTGTTGGGACTTAGACCTACCCTCTTTTTTAGGGGCATTGGCCAGGACGGTGGCCGAGGTGTCGCTACGATGACTAGAAGACCTATTCTTGCGACGGGATGACGATTGGGAGGCGGTGTGGGCGGACTCGGACTCGGACTCGTTACTCGATGATGAAGACTCGACAACATGACGCGTGGGGGGATGACACGAGGACGACTCACGGGTGGTATGGGCAGCGGGACAAGAGGAAGATGCACGGGCAATACGGGCAGCGGTTCGACGGGTCGACGTGTGTACAAACTCAATAATGTAGACAATAATGGTGGTGCAAACCTAGGGCTAGGAAGTAAAAGGAAACACCCAAATTGACAAGGAAAGTAATGGAATTTACCTAGGAATCGTGAAAGAATCGTTGGAGAGGATGAAGACCCAAGAGGAGAGGAATGGTGTGCGAAAAGAATAAGTTAAGGTCAAAGTAACGAAATTTTGTTTTTTGCTAAACCATGATATAAGTGAATTTCCTAGCAAATGAAAAAACCTAGAAGTACTTTTCCTATCCACTAGACTCCTCGCATAGTCGGAATCAACAAAGTTTCGGAGTTCGAAACTCTTGGTTTTGTTGAACCACAATCCCAAATCTTGTATCCCACTAAGATAATGAAATATACGCTTGACACATTTCAAGTGAGATTCCTTAGGTTTGGATTGGAATCTAGCGCATAAACACACACTAAACATAATATCGGGCCTACTAGCGGTCAAGTATAGGAGACTACCAATCATGCCACGGTAAAGTTTGGGATCTATGGATTTTCCTAGTTGGTCTTTGTCTATTTTGACGGTGGAGCTATTAGGAGTGTCACATGCTTTCAAACTTTCAAATTTGAATTTCTTTAGCATGTCCCTCACGTACTTCACTTGGTTGATGAAAATGCCATGTTTGAATTGCTTAATTTGCAAGCCTAGGAAGTATGTTAGTTCACCCATCATGCTCATTTCAAATTCATTGGTTATCAATGATGAGAATTCATCACATAGGCATGTATTAGATGACCCAAAAATAATATCATCAATGTAAACTTGAACAAGTAGCATGTCACACTTTTTAATCAAAATGAACAAAGTAGGATCAAACGTTCCTTTCTCGAACCCTTTATCAAGAAGAAATGCACTAAGTCGATCATACCAAGCTCGAGGATCTTGTCTTAATCCATATAAGGCCTTTTGAAGACGATAGACATAACTTGGATGATCATGATCTTCAAAACCTGGTGGTTGTTCTACATATACCTCTTCATTGATGAAGCCATTTAAAAATGCACTTTTAACATCCATTTGGTATAGTAGAAACCCATTGTAGCAAGTATAAGCAAGCAACATCTGAATTGCTTCTAGTCTTGCTACCGGTGCGAAGGCTTCCTCATAATCAATTCCTTCCTCTTGATTATAGCCTTGTGCAACCAACCTATCCTTGTTCCTTACAATTTCACCCTTCTCATTCTTTTTGTTTCTAAAGACCCATTTGGTGCCTATGCTAGTATGATCTTTAGGTCTAGGTACTAGTGTCCATACTTTATTCCTAACAAAATGACCTAGTTCCTCTTGCATAGCCATGATCCAAAACTCATCACCTAAGGCATCATCTATCTTGATGGGCTCGGTTTGTGATAAAAACTATGTGTCCCTCGTCTCGGTGCAATGATGACCTAGTGGTTATTCCTTTGTTTGGATCACCTATAATTTGTTAGGAGGGACGACCTATTAGAAGTCTTGAGTTCTTAGGTGCACTAGGTTCGGGTTCCACTCTCACCTCAACCTCTTGACTATTGGATGTTTGGCCTTGGATGACATCATCATCATCATCAATCCTCAATTTTTCCAAGTTATGCATCATTTTTCACTTTAGGATCTACTTCATCAAATTTGACATGAATAGACTCGTTTATGGTTATGGTTGATCTATTGAACAATCTATATGCTTTGCCATGCATGGAGTAGCCTAGAAAAGTGCACACATTTGACTTTGGGTCAAATTTGTCCAAATGATCCTCATCATTTAGAACATAGCAAGTGCAACCGAACACCTTGAAGTAACTTATGTTGGGCTTTCGGCCTTTCCATAGTTCATAAGGAGTCTTTTTCACTTGCTTTCGGACATTTACCCTATTGAGAACATAGCATGCCATGTTAATGGCTTCAGCCCAAAAGTGCTTAGCT
This sequence comes from Stephania cephalantha, assembly GCA_039657325.1. Classification (NCBI taxonomy): domain Eukaryota; kingdom Viridiplantae; phylum Streptophyta; class Magnoliopsida; order Ranunculales; family Menispermaceae; genus Stephania; species Stephania cephalantha. Next base: position 37,404,000 of record CM077571.1, read on the forward strand.
ATGTTGTACTCATTTACCATGGTTCTAAACATCTCTTGGAGGGTTCTATTCTTTCTTTCTACAACTCCATTTTGTTGTGGTGTCCTAGGATAAGATAGTTGGTGTATGTATCCTTGTTTAGCACAAAACTCTTCTAAGTTCCTATTGACAAACTCACCACACCGATCACTCCTAATGATGGTGATTTTATACCCCTTCTCATTCTCAACCAAATCACAAAATTTCACAAACACATCAAACATTTCATGCTTATGAGCTAGAATATCAACAATGACAAAACAATATGATTTACCTCCTAGACTTTGTGTTTGGGTGCCGAACAAATCCATATGGATAAGTTCCAATGCTCTAGTCACATCACTTGTTACTTTCATCTTAAATGACGATTTCACTTGCTTACCAAGGATACAAGGTTCACATTCCTTATCTTTCTTATAAGTGCATTTAGGTAGACCCTTGACAAGATCATGCTTGGTCAATTTGGACAAGGTTTCCATGCTAGAATGTCCTAGTCTACGGTGTCACAACCATGCATCACATTCACTTTGAGCACTCAAATATGAAACATTTTACATATGCATCTCATCAAATTTAATGGCATAAACATTTTTATCTCTATATGCAACAAATAGAGTTTCATGCTTCTCATTCCTAACAATCCATTTTGATGATTCAAACATGACAAGAAATCCTTTGTCACACAATTGACTAATGCTAAGCAAGTTATGTTTCAAACCATCAACAAGTTAAACATTAGAAATGGAAAGTAAATCGTTACCAACGGTTCCAAGGCCTATAACATTTCCTTTGTTGTTGTCCCCAAATGTGACCTTTCCACTATCATGCCGCTTTAATTCAATGAATTGATGTGCATCTCCGGTCATGTGTCTTGAGCACCCACTATCCAAGTACCATGGGGTGCTCTTCCTCGCATCCTACACAATGGGAAAAACATTAGATTTTGGTACCCAAACACCTTTAGGTCCGAGAAAGTTAGTATCATAAACATTCTTAACTACCCATGCTAGTCTACCCATTTTGGCCTTTTGTAAGGCACATTTCCCAACCGCATGAGACCTATTGCATTTTCAGCATCTACAGGCATCATCTAGCAATTTCTTGTAACTCAACAAGTTTGCTCCATAGCTTATACCTTTCTTGTTGAGTGCACGTTGTTGTGTTCCCAACATCATGTCAAACATCTCTACACCATTGGTGAACTTATGCACCGTGCTAGTCAAGTCCTCTACATTCTTGACTAAAACATCTCTCTCCTTTATGACTTCATTCAAGTCGCTTTGGAGATCATTAATGGTCTCATTTTGTGACTCAATCTCACTAATTGCTATGGTCAAGCTATTTTTGCGTTGTTTGGTCTTTTGACCTGCTTTTCCAACTCTTTCCTAAGCTCATCAATATTAGGAACATCATCCAAATCATCAACATCATCAAAATTGAAATCGTTAAAGTTTACCTCACTTTGTGCCATGAGACAAAGTATCGCTTTCTCACTTTCCGATTCGGATTCAGAACTTGATGAAGATGAATCATCCCATGTCACCTTGAAGCTTTTCTTGCCATTCTTCTTGTCCAACACCTTCTTGGACTTGCATTCCGCCTTGATGTGGCCCGGTTTGCCACACCCGAAGCATATGGTCTCACTTGACTTTCCTCCCTTGCTTCCATTCTTGTACTTCTTCTTGTACTTGTCTCGCTTGTACATAGCCTTGTTGAGCTTTCTTGAGAGCATGGCTACTTCCTCTTCAAGATCATTGTCATCACTAGATTTTTCATATTCAATGATCTCAATCAATGGAGTCGGTGGGCTATTTTCCTTCAAAGCAATCTCTTTTCTTGAACTCTTAGTACCCCTACTCAATGCTTCCAATCTAGCTCGTTCCTTTAGTTCAAATTCATGGACCGTTAGCTCTCCACACAAGGCATCAAAAGTGTACTCTCCAAGGTTTTACGTTGATTGGATAGCAGACTTCTTGGCATCCTATTCCTTAGGCAAGCCTTTAAGGAATTTTTACACCGAAGTCTCTTTATCATAGTTCTTTTCAAGATTCTTGATCTCATTCAAGAGCTTAGTGAACCGAGTGATGGCGATGGCTATGTCTTCATCGGAGCCAACTCAGAAAGTCTCATAGTGTTCCTCAAGGATTCTCAATTTTGTCTTCTTAACTTGAAGTGTACCTTCGTAGTGCACCTCAAGCTTTTCCCACACTTCCTTGGTCGTTTGACAAACACTAACTCGATTAAATTCATTTCTCTCAGTGTGCAAAACAAATGATTCATGGCTTGATCATTTGAGAGCTCAATCTTGGTCTCCTCGGCGGTGTATTCTCTCAAAAGCTTGTCCGGTGGAGTGTACCCATTCTCATTTGACTCCCTCAAAAGTCTACTTTGTGCCCTAATGTAGAACTTCATCCGTACTTTCCAATGAGCATAGTTGGTTCCATCAAAATACGGAGGCCTACTCGAGGAGTTGCCTTCCCTAAGGCGAGCCGGATCTAAAGTTTGCATCATTGCACAAAAAAACTCAAAGATACGTTAGTAACACTTTGAGCAATAACCCGCTCTGATACCAATTGAAACCACACCTAAGAGGGGGTGAATTGGGTGTATCGAGAAGTTATTGCCTTTTTAAAATAATTCAACAATAATGATGCTATATGCTCACTCAAGCGCAAGTATGAATGCAATGCAAGATGAAGGAGATAGAAGAGATGGAAAGAGACACGCGATTTATAGTGGTTCGATCCAATTATCTACTTCCACAACCTAACCTCCCCGATTAGGATTTTCAAACCCCCACTTATATTACCAATAAATGTTACAACCTAAGCATACAAGCCTATAATGCCTAATCGCCAATTAGGACTTCCTACCTAGCCGCAACTAGGGTTTATGCCTAGCCTCAACTAGGTCTTCCATTCGATTTAGATCCCACTAAGTCTTACAATCAGCCACTTACAAAGAATAAATGAAAATAATCAAATTCACTTTACAAAGTAAAGCGGCACCAAATTCAAATAGAAGCAAGCCTCCTAGAGCCTAACCACTCTTATGCATGCAAGTATGAGAACAAATGAGAAATGCGAGTACATCACTGATTTTGTGCAAATCTCAAATATGAAACCATTTGAAACAAATCGATTTAAAACAAATCCGATTTCAAATCTACAGAACAAGAAGTTTGATAAAATTTAAGTTTAAGTGCAAACTCTTATCCAAACTAGTCCTAGGGTTTAGTAAATCATGTTTAAGAGTAAAACCCAAGACAAATGTGTTTAATAACACAACAAATGGTTTCCACAAGTCAAGCACACAAAAATATGAAATTTAAGCACAAAAAGCTAGGAAATCGAACTTTCTTACAACCCCGAGAGAGTGATTTGAAAATCAGTTCTGGAGTGGGTGTTGTAAGCTTTAGAACGCCTCAATAATGCTGGTTTCGAGAGTGATTCAGTTGCCTCGAAAGATTACAAGTGATAGCACATAAAAATCCAAGCTTTTTCTTTGAAAACAATGAACACTCTTTGGTTTTCTTGCTTGACAAGGCAATGTGATGTTCTTGGTGCTTTGAGAATGATCTACATTCATTTTTAACAATTTTTTACCGTTCTAGAGATCCAAGGGCTCAGATTTGATCATCTATTCAATTAAAAAGTGATTTCCAGCTTTATAAAAAGCTGTCAGAAAGGCAATTAGCGCGCTAATATTAGGACCTAGCGCGCTAATCCTCTAAGTTAGTGCGCTAATTTTGAACATAAGCGTTCTAACTCTGAAATTAGCACGCTAATATAACTATGAGCGTGCTAACTGTCAGGGGCCTCAAAATAAATATTTTTTGCCCTAGAGTTTGCGACCCCTTATCGCATTCGGGACCCAACCAAACCTCTTATAACATGTTATACATGTTTGTTAAGGGTCATAAAATCCATTTAGGTGGTCCGGATATTTTCACAAATCTAGAAAAATGAAAAATCTCGGTTTCATGACTTACATAGGGGCTTTTCTGCAAATACACAGTTTTTCTTTTCAAAAATCTTTCAAAACAAGTTTTTCATTTTCGAAAACTTCCACAATGGTTTTTAAAGTATGATGTGAATATAAAAATATGGTTTCACATAGTTTGAGCTTATAAGATCGATTCAAGTGGTGAGTTTCATTTAAAATTCCAAATGATCACTTGAGATTTTAAAAGCGATTTTAAAAACATGATATGCATGAACTAATGCATTAGGCTTGCATAAATGAACCTGTATTCCTTACATCAATGTTACTACATGTAATGTGATTTTTCATCTTTGTTTCCTCGTGTGGACCAAATCTTGAACTTGTATGGCTTGAACACTTAAGATGTGATGGTCTACAAACGTTGACTAACTTAAACACACTTGATACACTTATTAGTATACTTTCACTTTGTTTGTTTCCATCAAAATCCTGAGTGAAGTAAAAGTGACTAACCACTTGTCCAACATTGATTGCAATGGAGACAATATAACTTGTCCTATGTAATTTTGCATCTTTTAGATCCAAATATGGTTATCTTGCCTGTAGTTAACATATTGAATGTATATATTGGGTTTTTCACTCTAGTATCATTCTAGAAAGTGAATGACTGACCATTCACTCTTAAAGTGATAGTTCTATTTGGGTATCCAAGACAACATGAGAAGTAGCTAAGAAAGGATGGCCTAATATAAATGGTGGATCTTCATTTATATAGTGTGGCATAATCATGAAATCAGTGGAAAAGACAAACTTATCCACTTGAAATGGCATATTTATAATCACCCCTACATGTTTGATAGAAAAGCTATTCGGTAATTCTGCTATTGAAGATTCAAGTTCATCCAACTCCAATTGAGTATGAAGAAAGAAATGTAGTGGCATAAGATTTGCATTTAAACACATATCACATTGAGCTTTATAGTACCATGCCTATTTGACTTTTATATTGTGACATCTAAGAATTTTGTAAATTTGATTAGGATGCTAATTAAGTATTTTTGAATTTAATTTGCGATTTAAGTATCTGAGGTGGGATCCACGTATTATGGACCGGAGATCATATATTTGCATATTATTTTTTCGTGTTGCATGCCTAGTGGATGTAATATATGTTATTTTGTCACAAAGTTAGAGAAAAAACAAATTATTAGTTGCTCGAAAACTAATTAACCAAGTGTTAATCCTCCCATGAAGATTTCGTCTCGATTTGCGTGCAAGTCGGGATTGGTGGTAATGTAATGTTCGAACAAAGTTGATACAAGACTTTGCCTCGAGTTTTGTATCGATTGGCGATGGTCGAGATTAAATTTGCATCTAAATTGTTATAAGTTTAGCTAAGTATGGCAAGAGAATTGGTCCATAAGTGTTTGGTATGTTGTGGACAAAATTAAGATTTTTGAGTTTTGGTGTGACCGAAATTAATGTTATGTACATTTTATGAAGATGGACTATTTTATCAAGAGTTTGGTTCAATTTGGTGAAAAATTGGATCGAAAATGAGTGTAGGAAGCCAAAACACGTCAAAATAGGGATTTTGAGAATTAATAAATAATAAGAAATTAAGCTACTAATAAGCAGCTGAGGGTTTATATATAAATATATATAAAATGAAATGAAAATCAAATCTTTCATTTGATTTCTCAACAGAGAACGAAAAAGATTTCGCTCCCTAAACCCTCTTACTCGGGTTTTCACTCCGCGAGCTCTCGATGTTCGATTTTCGCTTGGTTTCTTTCTACAAAATTGTAAAGCATCGCGAGACGGTAAGTTCAAGCCAAGTTTTCGCTGAGGAAATGATGTATTTGGCGCGTAATTTGGTTCAATTTTGGGCATTTTCTACAATTCAATTTGAATTCTCGCGATTTCGCAATTTCTTTTGTGGGGTTTTGATAAAATTGGTAGAAATCATTGTTAATTAATGTATTGAGTTGATTTGGATCAATTTGGGCCAAATCTCACTGACGTGGATTAGGTTTTTGATGAATTGAATTAATGTGATCCAGTTGATAACTATTTTGGAGATGTTTTTATAGTCGATATTGATTTAAATTGGATATTTGGATAAATGAATTATTGGTTTTGATCCAACTTAACTCTACGGGCTATGGGAATATCTTGATGTTGGAATCGAGTGGTTTCGTGGTGTTTGTTGTTGAGTTTTGAAGACTTAGTTGCGAGAATATTGATTTGGAGAAGTTTTTCAGTTCAAAATAAAATAAAGTTTGCCTAGTTGACTAGTCATATTGGAAAATTTATAACTTCTTCACCAGTTATCCAACTTGAGTGTTCTTGGATTCTATAAAAAGTATGACATGAGTACTACAAGTTCCTTTTAGGTCATTATGAAAAATATTGAGGTTTTCAAAGGTAAAAGGTTACCCCCAAATTGGTCAGTTAAAAGTCAGTTGAAACAATTATATAAATTAATATTTTTGGAAATTGTTCTCAAGCGTATTTTGGCCACAGTTTTCATTCGATTTCGTGATTTGGTTTCACTTGAAACTTGACCTATAATATAATTGGGTATGCATGAAAGCTATTGGAACCATCTTCATGGTGATCGATGCTACGGGAACCTCGAAAATTAAGCTCAAAGGTTGTTTGATTGTAAGTAAACCTTACAACAATATCTACTATTTAAGAAATTTATCTTTGTACCTATAGTTGTATAATTGTCTGCATTAGATTTTATCATTCTTGGTCATGCATACATAGAGTGAATAAGGGGAATAAGCTTGTTTTGGAGTCTGGTTTGATTGAAATTAGGTTTCAGTCCTACCTTTATGTCGTCTAGTGAGACTAGCAGAGTCTAGCGCCGACAAGTTATCTTTGCATTTCACGATTTCTTAATATTGTCTCTATATTATTTTTGGAAGTCGACATCTGATTATAGTTAGGAGATAGCGACAGAGTGAACTGCATGTCATGTTGATGCATATATCTTATTGTTTATTTGGAAATGCAATTATATGTCTTCATATATCAGACTAACAATTGCAAGAGTACATATCAATGTAGGAATTTACTTATCTGACATCTTCGAGTCGTTTTTGATGATGTTAGATTTTTTTGTGAAGGCAAGGAAGAATGGACAAGACTCGAAGATCTCGGTGAATGTTTTTAGTTTTAAAAGTTCAATTTTCGTTGTAATCTTGTTATATATTATTGTGTTGGGTTCCGGGGTGAGCATTGGTCTTGAGATACTCTCGAATAGATTATGAAAGTTTCCTCAATCAGTTTAAAGTAAGTTATGAGGTTTCAATTCTAGTTTTAGTCTATTTGGGATTGTTAAATTTTAGTTAAGCTATCAGAGACTCTAAGTTATGTTATAAATTGAATTTTATATAAATTGTGAACTGTGGGGAGTTGTGAGTCATTCGAGGCCTCTCCTCAATTTTGTTGTTTATTAGGTGGAAGCTTTTTAGCTGGTCATATTTAGGGTAAGTACTGTCGAAATTTTTATAAAAAATACAGAGAACAATCTGTATTATTTCCTAATTTGCTCAAATTGAATAAATCATGAATTGAGCTTCATCGAGGATATAAATTTAGTTTTGGAGCCTTAGAAATGATAGGAATAATTACTATTTTGAGGTCAAAGTTGAAAGAATGGATTAGGCTGAGTAGGTTATCAGAGGATTAAGGTAATCAAGGCCGGTCACTCATCTCAATGATGAGGGGGGTGACCGATATTCATATTTATATCACAAGGATCATTCAATTTCACAGGGATTGAACTTTGCATTTTCTTTTTATTTTTCTTTTTATTCATTTTAGGCTTTTTTGGCGACTTAATAATTACTTTTTCATTTCTCGTCAGCTTAACTCTCCATTGTTGAGTAACTTTCTTATCAGTTGAAGTTCCTTCATCTTTCTTATCCTTTAGAATGTTGTTGTCGTTTTCTATATTTACTATATTAACTTCATAAATCTTAGTGTTGATCTCATTATAAGCATTTAATTATAAAAATCATTATTATCAGTTTCTGAATAAAATAATTCATTAAAATCAGTATAGTTATCCATATCATTGAATTGAAAAGTAAATATATTATCTTTAAATCGCATAGACATAGTTTCTTCAAAAACACCTAACTTAGTCTTAGCAGTTTTAAGAAAAGGTATCCCTAACAGTATAAGTGGCAAATTAGAAGATACTGAATCTTCCATTTCCATAACCTTAAAGTCTGTTGGAAATACTATGTCATTTACTTTTATTGAATTATCTTCTAACAATTCATTTAATTTAACTATTATCCTATCGGCTAAAGTAAAATTGATAGGTGTATTTGTCAACGAACCTATTTTTAATGATTCATATAAGGAAAAGGACATCACGTTAATTGATGCCCCTAGATCACACATAGCAAATTCAATATAGAAGTAGTCCATATTGTTATGAGAATCCCTGACATTCCTGGATCTGAACATTTCTTTGGTATTTTTTCTTTATCAAAGCTAACACTTTTCTCCTAAGTTTTCTTTAAATTCTTCTAAAAAATTGTCTTTTGACTCATTAAATTCTTTCAAAACCTCATCATACTTAGATAGCTGCATTATTGATTCCATTAAAGGCTTATTTATTTCTATTTTACAAAACACTTCCAGGATGTCTTCATTCGTATCTTTTTTTTAGCAGTAGCTAACCGTCGTGGAATGGAAGAAATAGAATACACCTCTTGCATAAAGTTTTGAGGAGTTTTTTCTTCTTTTACATTTTCAATTATTAATTCATCAAAATTTCTAAAGATCTTTCATAAGTGTCTTCTCTATCTAAGTACCATGGGTACAATCTTTTAGGATAGAGTGTAAACCATATTTGTTCTGCAATCCATTCTATAATGGGAATGACATTGGCCATTATCTCTTTTTCTACTAATATTTATGTATTTTCTTTTTTTTTACCTCGTCCAGGTATCTTATCAGGCATGTGTGTCTCTTCCATATGTTCACAAAACAAAGCATTAACTTGTGCTTGATTAATAGTTACAAGTTGAGTGGGTGCTTTATTTTGATTGCTCAATCTATTAATTTGCAAATTCATTCTACTTCATTGATTTTTCAACTCAATAATGGATATATGAGTGTTAACTTGATTTTGAGAAATATGTGTAAAGTTTTGATGACTTTGGGTCATAAAATTTTGCAAGATTTGCTCTAAGTTTGGTTGCATAGGTTGAACCATTTTTGCTGTTGCTGAATTGGTGCAGTTTGTGTTTGTGCTCGTGACCTATAAATTATATAGTTTTGATTTGTGGCCATAGCTAAGATTCGAGTTTGGTTTACTAATAAGTCACCAATTATGCTATCTTTTAGTGTGATATTACTATATATTCTAAGAATTTTGTCTCCATTTATACTCTTAAACCTTTATTTTTTGTGTTTTCAGGGTAAATACAACATATTGGACACAAAAGTGTGATTCCCTATAAAAATCTAGTCAAAAAGCTGAACAAAAGACTAACGCCTTCAAGTGTGAAGAAATCAATGGTTGAAACTTGACCAGATTAAAGGAAACTCATTGGAGATGTTGTAGATAAAGCCTTGTAAAGACCTGAGAGAAAGCCGGAGCTCAAATTCTAAGAACAAACCCAACGCCTTTACAATGCCTTGTGAATGAACTGACGCTGCTGGCACGATGTTGGACTCGAGTGGGGATATATTAAATAGAAAGCAAAGCATAATTGCGCCTCTTGTAATGATTCCTAATGCCTTGGAGTTTACAACATATGACGCCAGACAAAACCAAATATTGGCAGTTTTTTATTTTATCATTATCTAAGATTCGGGATTAGATTTCCTATTATCACATTTCTACTATAAATAGAAAATCCTAGAACGACTTTAGGAGATCAAAAAAACTTTGGATAGAAGACTTCTTTTGGTTTTTGTAAAAGGAGAACGTATTGTTCATCCTTCGTAAGTTTTTAGTTTTGTTTTTATGTTTCGCATTATTTTCTATTATTTGAATAAAAATTAATGTTGATTTCATGTCAATGAGTGTAAAAGTTCCATTTTCTAGACCAACGGGATTGAGTTTTAGGGATTTTTAGGATTCAGGAGGTTTTGTGCCTTATAATCTAATATCCGTTTAATTTTTATTTTTGTATTCTTGATTACATTGTTGTTATGAGGTTTTTGGTTACGGATTTAAACCTTAAGTTTTTCCTTTGTCGTTCTGTAAGTGCACATGCACTCTGATTTCGGTCAAAAGCTATCACTAGTGATCTTACCGCTACTCTGTAAGGGGGATCAGGTTAGATGGCAAGTGGGTCCTTTTTTGTCGGCACTCAATGTGCCTTTGTGTCATTGAAATATGAGAAGGGTAACAGCGTATTGTAATTTTTACGTGACAGGTGGAAAAATTTGACACTAGGTACTACTCATAATAGGTGTTCTCATAGAGAGTAATGCTGCTAGTCCGTTGAAAATTTATGGAGCACTCAGGATTTTGCGGGTCTAGTGAGTATGTAGTTGTGTCGCACGCTCCCTCAACTGACATGAGGAGAACAAGGTGACGAGAGTCACTTTAAGTCTATCTATGAAAATTGGTACTAAAGAAATCTTTTCAAAATTGACGAACAAATCCAATCCCTTGAATATCAATTCACACTTTGGTCTAGATTTTTCCATTTATTGATTTTTGTTTTATATGCAATTGAGTTTTGCTTTCTTTGCATTTAATTCTTAATACGATTTAGTTTTTGTTTACAAGAAACCCTCATTTTTCCTAAAATTTTAAAAGGAACATCTCAATCCTTATAGGTATAACCTTGTACTTGCCTGACTACAAATCATTAGTAGTCAGTAAATTTAGGACTATTATTGGTGCCTGCAACACGACAACTAATTTTTGGCGTCGTTGCCAGAGACTAATACTAATTTGTTTTTTTTTAGGTTTTTTTTATTTTATGGTTGCAAGTCACCGACGTCACTTTCCACAGAATTCTTGGTTCCATTCGACTGGATATTGACTGTACATATAGAAAGAGGAACATGGATAACAAAAGGAGAGAAAGGTCGCGGGTGACTATCAATGAAAATAGAAGAGATCAGAATCTTCCAGTTGCGCACGATGTTTGGTAAAACAACCAATATAATGCGAGGCATGAACCGAGGCAAGAAAGAGAGCTCACACTTAAGGAGGCAAACCAACACCATGAAAGGTCATTACCCTTGTGTATCGAGTATTCAGCTACCACCGGTCAGTTTGAGCTGAAATTAGTATTGATACACAAATTGCCTGATTTTCATAGGAAAGAGAATGACGATCCTCAAAAGTTCCTCACAGAATTTTAGATGGCGGTAGTTGACGAGAAGCCTGCTACAATTGATGTTGACTTAGTGAGGTTGAAGTCATTTCCCTTCATCTGAAAATGCTGCACAAGATTGGTTGATTCACTTGCCAACCAATTCTATCAGGAATTGAAATGAGTGACATCAAAAATCTCAGAATGATTACATGTCTGCTAAGAGGATTACCCAGCTTAGGATGCATGTATCTCACATTATTATGAAAGATTATGAATCCTTGTAACAATATTGGGAGAGGTTCAAAAGATTATGCAAGGCGTGTCCTTAACACGATCCCAGTTAAAAGTCATTGATGGAAAGTTTCTATTAGGGGCCGACCTGTAACGAAAAAAGACTACGCGATACAATATGTAATTGGAGTCTTTCAGATATCACACCTACAAAGGATAGGGGTACATTGAGAAAATAGCTAATCAATCCAAACAGTATGGTCTGACTATTGAGAGAAGAAGAGCAATATTATCTTCAAGTGAAAGCAGACTTGAGAGTGAGCTGTTAGAACTCAAATCTATGGTGAAATAAGTGATGGTTGAGAAAGGGAAGGCTAAAGCCTTTAGTATTTGTTCAAAGCCGAACCATTTCACATATTAGTGTCCTCAACTTTTGAGAATACTAGGGAAGTTAAGGTGGCATGCCAATTTATAGGGCCACGTACAGGACAATACAGGCAACAAAATAACTATTATGGAGGGAATGATATGAATCCTAACTACGAATTTGCATTCAGGAACCCTAACTATCAGATCTTTGTGCCTAGACCAATAGCTCCTTAAAATCAACAACCTCATCCACATGGTCATACTCTGAAAGCAATGATGAAATAGTTGATTTTGTCTCAGCAGCAATATGAATCCATAAGAGAGGCTTAGATTAAAGAATTATAGGCTGGGATGTTAGATATGTCAGCTTAGATAGGCCAAGCCAACAATTAAGGGAAGCTACCATTACAGCCAGATTCGAACCATAATGCACATGTGAATGCAATTTCATATAACAATACCATTTCGATAGCTGAAACTGTGACAAAACTTGAGATAGGAATTGCACAAGCAAAGGAACATGAAAAGTCAAAAAAGCAGGTAGAAGAAAGGATTAACTCGAGTAAGGGATGGATGAATACCATCAAGCACGAGGCACCATTTCCTTAGATATTTTATCTAGAAAGGTTTCCGAACATGTTCAAGGATCACAAACAGTCCGAGGACCACCAAAGGAAGTTATGAAGACCAAGGAATTGACAAAGAAAGTTGAGGAAGTGAAGCTGGAAGTTGAAGTATCTTGCGATCCAATTGAAATAGCAAGATTATTTGAAGAAAATGAGAAGAACTTCCATGCAGGTCACACAGATGTGTTGGAAAAGTGTCAGGATTTAGGTATTTTTGGTGTGTCTTGCATGCTAGGAGATATGAATATAGAGAAAGCTATGTTTAATTTAGGAGCGTCCACTAACATCATTTCATCATCAATTTTTTTTATTTATGCATGACCAAGTTTTGAAACATTCCGACATCATCATTCATTTAGCAGACGGATCTTCGATCCGACCAATCGGGATGTTGGAAGACGTGAATGTTCGGGTCGAAAATTTTTGGATTTTCCCACTGATTTACATGTCATTGACATGAAGGACACACATTTGTTTAATTACAATTATGTTGTGCTAGGCCGGCCATTCATGAAAACGACCAAAGCCAAAATAGACGTATCTGGTGGTTGCATTTCATTAAAGCGTGATGGTAGGGTTATTTATTTTTCCATTCCTGATTATTTGGACTTACCTACTAATATTTCCACCATGTACGCAATTTTTCCTCCTTATGATAGTAATTCACAAGATTCTATCAAATTCATTTCAGACAGCTTAAAGAAGATAAACGAAAGTAACAAGAAAAGAAGAAGAACAAACAAGAAAAGAAAGAAATAATACTTGACGGTTGGGTATTGATGAAGAGCAGTAAGCTAGAGAAAATATATACTATGAAGAAAAATTAAGAACTAGTGAAGCATATCCTTGTATCATGTAGGTTTGGGAAAACGATTTGAAATTGAAGTCGGCAATTGTTGATACAAGGGGAATTTGAGAATGTTATCTCCTGGAAGTTCCTGAATATGGCTAACTTAGATGTCACAGTAATAAACACCAGACAAGGTTTCATTTCTTATGAATGGTTTGGTGACCAAGATTTATAGAATCGTAAAGAAAAAGCCCCGTAAGGTTAGGAGGACTGGAGTTTCTAATAAATTTTTAACTCATAGGTGAAGGGTTTCGTGACCTCAATACAATGTTGCTTAGGATGCCATTCCTTTACACAGAAAAGGCATGCATTGGTGTCTCTCAAGGTACTATCACATTCAGGATTGATGACAAGGAGGTTCTTTACAGTCATGACATGTGGTGCGTGAAATAGGAACCATAAGTCATCAAGTGACGAAATATGATTAAGCAGCCAAACGGGGATAAGAAACAATCGCTAATTGAAATTATTGACTTGGACTATGATTAGTCCAAGAATGTGGTAATGTCGGGTCATTGACGTTAAATACCGGCTCGCTGTGAGAGGTAACCCACATTTATTTTTCATAAATTTGATTTTTCTTAAGTTTCAATAAACTTTTAGTTTAAATTAGTTATTCTAGGTTAATTTAGTTACTTGAATAAAGTGTGATGAGGATTAGTGAATTTCTCTTTTCTCTTTGATTTTTGTAGAGATTTTATGGTGAAAATGGAGACTGTGGATTGTTTTGCATGCACCAAAGTCCAAAAAAGACTTTTGCTGATGTAATTCAGGCCAGGTATAATTTAAATTGATGCAGTTGCATTAGATTATATGCATACATAGGGAATAGCAGACAATGAAAAAGTTTTTAGGGAATAGTTATGTTTATCATGTCAAAGCCCCATAGTCACACGTAGGGCTCTAGGTAGTACTGAGTCATATTCAAGAGACGAAGTATTTTGGTTTTGAAGGCAGCGATGTGCCATTGACTTCTGAGTAAGCTTAAGGCGCAAGCACGTCGCTAGAGGGCAATTTAAGAATTGTTTGAAATTCCCAGTAATTTTGGCCATGATTGTACGTATGATAATGGGCTCGATTTCCAATTTTTTAAAAGGGGTAGAGCCTTTTTCTTCTTCCCCAACTCAATGCCCTAGCGCCTCCATACCGCCCCAAGTGTGACATACAAGAATTTCATAAACTTGGTTAAACGAATATTTAGGGATTTACGAATTTTTTTGGAGTTTAAGTATCTAAGGTGAGACTCACACATTACGGACCTGAGATCATAAGTTTAAATATTATTTTTGTGTGCCGTGTGACTAATTGGTGTATTGTACTTTATTCGACACGAAATAGGGTTAAGTTGAAGTCGAAACGCGTTGTCCGCGTGGTTCGGAGCGTGTTGGAGATTTTTCAAATTTTTGATGAAATTGGGGTATTTTCTAGGGTTTGAAACTTGAAAATAAAAGAAAAATGAAAATTACCTGAAAAGGCAGTTGACTTACTGAGAAGGGGATATTAAGGGAAGGGCATTTTAGTCATTTGGCAAACCCAAACCAACTTCATTTACATGTAACTAGAGAGGGTCGATAAAACCCTCCCCATTTCATCTTCTTCTTCGGAGTCGATTCCTCTGCTTCCTCTCTCTCGTTCGATCAGCTCGTTCATCCTCATCGCACCTCTCTGTGTCTCTTCACGCCCTCTCGATCAACACTTAGTTTCTCTCCCTCTCTGGTCGTGAGCTCTTTGCTTTCCAACTCTCGTTTCTTACTCTTTCTCTTAGATCGAAGATAAAACAAAAGGAAAAGAGGACTGGTTGGAATCGTTGGGCAAGGTGAGCATTTGGTTTTAATTTTGTGTTGTTCTGTTGAAGCTCAAGCAGAGCTTCATTGAAGAAGATGAACCAACACACCGAAGAGCAAAACAAAGCCTCAACAAACTCGTCAAGTGCTTTGTGAAATTGTATTTATATCAAAATGAAACTTTACATCACAGACGTTGATCTTAACTCATCACAGCCGTTGGATTACAACACACAACGCACACACGAAAAACCACTTGCAGCACATTACAACAAAGGATATACCTCGAGATTCACAACACACTCAACATCAATGATTCACTCTAACATCCCCCCTCAAACTAAGGGGAAGAGAAGTGAGACTTAGTTTGTCCTGTAAATACAGAAAACGAGAAAAAGTAAATGATTTAGTAAAAATATCAGCAACATTATCAACTGAAGGAACATGATGAATATGAAGAAAACCTCCCTACACTTTATCTCTGACATAATGAATATCTAATTCAATATGTTTAGTGCGAGAGAGATATACCGGATTCTTGGCTAATGCAACAGCACTCATATTATCACACCAAACTGTAGGAAGAGCACCAAGAGAAATCTTCAAATCTGAAAATAACGACTGAAGCCAACTTAATTTAGCAGTTACCTGAGCATGAGCACGATATTCTGATTCCGTACTAGAGCGAGCAACCACCTGCTGTTTCTTAGACTGCCAAGATATCAAATTAGAGCCCAAAAAGATAGCATAACCTGCCACAGATGTCCTATCATCCACCGAGGCAGCCCAATCAACATCAGAATACCTAGTGAGAAACAGTTCAGAACTCGGTTTAAACCACAAACCCAAATCAGCAGTACCTTTGAGATAGCGCAAAACTCGCTTAAGAGCTTGCCAATGCAACACTGTAGGAGACTGCTGAAACTGACTTAAAGTGTTCACTATATAAGCAATGTCTGGCCGAGTGTTAACAAGATATTGGAGACCACCAAGTAAGCTCCTATAGAGAGTTTTATCATGAAAAGAAGCACTGCCATCCTTGTACAACAGCTTCCCAACAGCAAAGGGAGTAGCAATGGGCTTTGCATGAGACATGCCTCCCTTTTGTAAAAGCTGATGAATATAAGCTGTTTGAGTCAAGTACAGTCCTTTGGCAGTCCTATGAACTTCCATTCCTAAAAACAAATTCAAATCTCCAATATCCTTTAACGCAAACTTACCATTCAACTTATTAATGAAAGATTGAATGGAAGTTTGATTAGAGCCAGTAATTATAATGTCATCCACATAAACCAGCAGATACAACACAACTTGCTCATGATGAAAAATGAACAAAGAGCTGTCAGCTTTAGAATTGTGGAAGCCCCAAGACAACAAAATGGATTTCAACTGATCAAACCATGCACGAGGAGCTTGACGAAGACTATACAAAGCTTTATGCAATCGACACACAGCAGTAGGTTGAGAAGGATCCACAAATCCCATAGGCTGATTTGTGTAAACCTCCTCAACTAACTGACCATTTAAAAATGCATTATTTATATCAATCTGTCTCAAAGACCAACCAAAATGAACAGCCAAAGACAAAATGACTATAATAGTGGAAGCTTTAACAACAGGACTGTATGTCTCATCAAAATCAATACCGGGTACTTGTTTAAACCCTTTGGCCACTAATCTAGCCTTGAATCGATTAATAGACCATCATAATTCCTTTTAACAGAGAAAATCCACTTATTGCCAACAACATTTTGACTAGGAGCAGAAGGAACAAGAGACCAAGTACCATTCTTCATGAGAGCATGATATTCCTGATCCATTGCTGCCTTCCAATGAGGAATTTGAAGAGCAGCAGCAACAGAAGCAGGAAGATCATGTTCATGAGTGGATGTAGTAGACAAAAACACATTTCTTAAACTGATTCCATCCTTGGCTCTAGTAATCATTGGATGTATGTTTTGAGGATCCACACCAGTCCTTGAATCCACTTCAACAGGAGGTGTAACCTCAACTAAAGCAGGTACATCAGACAAATCAGATGAAGAAGACAAAAAACCTGATGGAACCAAGGGCTGATGTGGAACCAACAAAGGAAAACTGGTAGTCGACTCGGGTGAGGAAGATGTTGTTGTATGAGTCTTATCAACAAATAAAGAATGATAAGGAAATTCATTTTCATGAAAAACAACATTTCTGGTGATGTAAACCTTCCCAGATGGACTCAAACATTTGTAGCCCTTATGCTGACTGCTATAGCCCAGAAATATGCATTTTTCAGATCTAAACTGGTACTTATGAGCATTATAAGGATGTAAATATGGAAAGCATGCACATCCAAAAACTCGAAGCAGATTGTAATCAGGTGATTCATGAAATAATTTCTCAAAAGGCGACATACCATCCAGTACTGTAGTAGGAAGACGATTAATAATAAATGCAGTAGTAGAACATGCATCCCACCAGTATTTTAGAGGTACTTTACTATGAGCAAGCAATGTAAGACTCATTTCAACTATGTGTCTATGCTTACGTTCAGCTCTACCATTCTGTGCATGTGTATGAGGACAAGGATGCTGAAAAATGATTCCACATTCATCAAGTACAGATTTAAAAGATCTATACTCACTACCCCAGTCAGATTGAACTCTCTTGATAGTAGAACTAAACTGATTCTCCACCATAGACTTAAAATGCAGAAAAACATTCAAGGCATCTGATTCCAATTTCAAAGGATATAACCATGTAAATCGAGTAGAATCATCAATAAAGTGTATGTAATAGTTGAAACCACCCGGAGAAGTAATTGGTGCAGGACCCCACAAATCAGTATGGATCAAATCCAAAACATTATTCGACATTCGACTGGATGAATGAAATGGTAATGCATGACTCTTGCCCAGTAGACAAGACTGACAGGGATCAAATATTGAACTGATTGGAAGATGAAGTTTGTGATGCATAACCTGTTGAAGTGTCTTTTGTGCAGGATGACCAAGTCTGGAATGCCACAGTGAAGACAGACTCTTATTTGATACAAACAAAGCAGCATGTGAAGAAGGTAACTGTGCAGGTGGACAAGAGATGCGATATAGACCATTTTGTACTGTTCCGTGAAGAAGAATCTCATTGGTTTGAAGGTCCTTCACGAAACATACATGAGGATGAAACTCAATCAACACATTGTTGTCTCTGGTTAACTGTGAGACACTCAACAAATTCTTTTTGATACTAGGTACACACAAAGTATTATGAAATGATAATTTAGAGCCAACAGATGGAATGCAAGCAGACCCAGTACCAGTAATTTTCAGCAACTGACCATTACCAACCATTAAAGATTGATTAACTGAATATGTTGAGTTGTTAAGCATCTGAGAGGAGTCCCCAGTAACATGAGATGTAGCACCACTGTCCATGTACCACGATCCCTCATGACCAGCATCTGATGCAGTGAAGAAAGATGACGGTGTATGAGATTGAGGAGTGAAATGCCTCATCTGTGGCAGTGGAGAACTCCCAGTTTGAGAACCCATGTACTTCATATCTGCCCTATAGTAACATACAGCTGCTGAATGTCCAAACTTCCCACAGATTTGACATGTGGGTTTGTTGTTGCTGCTGGATGATTTAAAACCTCCTCTGCCTCGAAACCTTCCAGCACCACGACCTCTGGAACAACCATTTGCTCTATTCCCATTGGAATTCCAATTCTGAACATTCAATTTGGAGCTACTGTTCTTAATTTCAGCAGCATTGGCAGATGGAGAATCCTGTAACACTAAAGCATTTACATCTGGAATCACATTATACTCGATCTAGGGTTTCTTCAAACCCTATCAGTGTAGAGTGTAGTTCTTGCCATTGCAAATCACATCTTCCTTACAAGAAGGTAGTAATGGGCAGATATTCCCTGTCTAAACCAATTAGTACACTTGAAATCAAATCATCTGTGCACACCACTGATCCTGCAATAGCCAGATTATCAGAAATACATTTCATCTTAGACAAATACTCTCTCATTTTCATAGCACCCTTACGAGTTGTATGAAGTGCTTTCTTGAGAGACTGAACATGGACTCTATTATTATATCCAAAATATGTTTTTATTTCTCTCCACAACTCATTTGCTGTTTGTTTCGGTGTATTCCCAATAATCTGCATTGCAGTATCAGGCATCATCGCATTTATCAACCAACCTAACAAAAATCGATCTCTACTGAAACATATCTTGTACTCTGGATTTGGTAATCCATCAGTCAAGAATTTATCTGGTATTTCCAGAGATCCAAAAAGATGACCATCAAGATCAAAACCTTGAATAGCCGGAACAACAATCGATTTCCACAAAAGAAAATTTGTTCCATCAAGCTTTATACTAACAAATTGACTCAAAGAACTACCAAATGGAGTACCAGAATTCAAACCTGAGGTACCTCCTGATACGAACCCTGAAGATGGAGATCCCTGTTCCATGACTCCAGACCTGTTCGCCATTCACACCAGTGTTCATTCTCTTTAAGATCTCACGATCTTTCTTCCAGATCTGTTTGTTTTTCACCCAGATCTCACAACTGTAACCCCAGATCTGACACTTTCTTCACCAGATCCAGTTGTTTGACGACCAGATCTCGTAACTGTAACCCTAGATCTAGCTCGTTCTTCACCCGATCTAGCGATTTTCACCAGATCTCACAACTGTAACCCCGATCCGACACTTTCTTCACCAGATGCAGTTGTTTGACGACTAGATCTCGTAACTGTAACCCCAGATCTAGCTCGTTCTTCACCTGATCTAGCGATTTCTCGTCTAGATCTAGTTCTTTCATCACCAGATCTTGCTATTTCTTATCCAGATCTGGCTATTTTAGCACCAGATCTATGCACAGAGAGCAAGATCTCACAATCTTCTTCTCAGTTTTCCCGAACCTTGCTTCAATCTCACCAGCAGTGAGACTGAATCGTCACTACTATCACCAAACACCAGAGATCCGGCTTCTCTCTCTTGATCTACAGCGTTAGTTGCTCATGGAGCTCTGATACAATGTTGAAGCTCAAGCAGAGCTTCATTGAAGAAGATGAACCAGCACACAGAAGAACAAAACAAAGCCTCAACAAACTCGTCGAGTGCTTTGTGAAATTGTATTTATATCAAAATGAAACTTTACATCACAGCCGTTGATCTTAACTCATCACAGCTGTTGGATTACAACACACAACGCACACACAAAAACCACTTGCAGCACATTACAACAGAGGATATACCTCGAGATTCACAATACACTCAATATCAATGATTCACTCTAACATGTTCAATGTAAGTTATAGAAATTCAATAGTTTTGAGTGATGATTGATTTTAAAATCTCGTTGATCTTTCGTGAGTTGATGAGTTTCAATTAGGGAAATAGAGGGAGATGAAAATGGTTTATAGGTGTTGATGTTATTGTTTAATTGATTAGTGTTGTTGTTTAAGCTCCGTTGGGATTATAAGATTGATGTTGAAGATGACGATGATGGGAGAGGGGACAACAGTACTGCTGTGAGGTGGTTGGTGTTGTTGTTAATTAAATTATTGAATTAGTTACAGTAACATAGGCTTTCAATCAATTTATCGATAGATTTGTATGTTGAGATAATTGTTGTTGGGTTGTTGAACGATGAAGAGGAGTTGTGGGTGTGTTTGAATCACTAAACGTAGGGCATAACCGAGTCGAACTTGGTTTGGGATGCTTCCCACATTTGGGGCAGTCGAGACATAACTTAAAAATTCGAAAAAATAGGTTTTAACAACGTAAAACCCTAGAAATCCCCATAAGGTATTTTCTTGATAAAAAATTATCGATTTTGTGGATCTTTGGCCATTTCGGGAAAATTTGGTCGAATTAAAGAAATAAATAAGATTTTCTCACATCTTTTGGTTAGTTTTTCTTGTACATTTGTTTGGATTCAATCTTTAATGGGTTTTGTTATTAAAAAATAAAGAACCTTCGATTAAGGGTTTCAAGACCTAAAGAAGAAATTTTAATTTTTTTAAGAGACTTGAAATGAATTTTGGGACTTAAAGTGAGGTTGTTAATATCTCAATTGGAAGAGAGGATTTGGTTGCTATATTATGGTTGTCGTTGTTGTTGTTAAAGGTTTCTAATTGAGTTTTGAGATAGGCAAAACCTATAAATTGTTACTTGAATTCAAAACTTAATTTGTGAATGTATCAACAAGCTATTAGCCATAGTTAAGCTAAATAAATGGTTTAAACCCTATTTGGAGTCTAATAAGTATGTTAGGACCTAATGTGAATTGCATAAATGAATTGTAATGGTTTTTAGCTTAAATCAATGGTTTAGAACTTATTGGAAGTTCAATAACATGAAAAAGGTTATGAAGAGTATTTTGAAACTTTAAAAGAAGTTATCGGAGTTCATAGCGGATTGAACTCCGTTATGAGATTGAAAATGGGTTTTAATCTCTTTTTCAGTTGAAATATGAATTTTAAGTATTCAAATAGAGTTATAACTCTAAAATGTGGATTTGATTTAATAGGACTTGTTGAAGTACGTGAAAGTCGGGGAATGTTGTTCGAGGCTTTGTAACCAACCTTGAGTTGGTTTGGTGTAAGTAAACTGTATAGTGACTCTCACATTGATATGGTTTACCTATTTGCATGAATTGCATTCCTTATTCATCATGCATGCATGGGGAGAGGGAGAAAAGCTTGTTTCGAAGTCTGGTTTGCTTGAAATTAGATTTCAATCCTACCTCAAACGCCGACTAGTGAGACTAGTTCCTGAATCAAACGCCGACAAGTTATCTCTGGATTTCATAAGCTCTTAATATTGTTTTCGTATTATTTTTTGGAATTTTACATATGATTATAGTTAGGAAACAAAAACATAGTGGATTGTACATTTGTATATTTATTTCTTCAATTCTTTTGCTTTATGATTATTTCATATTATCGCGTTGCTATTACCAGGTGTGTTAGACAGTGTAAAGCTTACTTAGCTGATATAATTATTTGCCGTAATGGTGACAGGTTCATCTGGCACTAACAAGGGAAAGGAGAAGCTCGAAGACTTTTTCTAATTCCCTTTAGAGTTTACTTTCTCTGTATGTGAATTGGTTTGTGAATATAATCCACTTTTTTAGGGTTCTTGGGATTAGTGTAAGGCGTGAAACTTTGTTGAATGATTATGAGAGCTAACTGAATTGGTTTTAAGTAAGTTTAACGTCGTTCATAGTTTAGTTGGAGTTCAATTCGGTTTGTGAAGTAAGTTTATTCATTATTGAAAAGTGTAAAGTTGTAATAGAAGTATTGAAGACTTAAGTACATTTATAAAGTTTAAATTGATATATATTGTGAACTGCGGGGAGTTATGAATCCTTCTAGGCATCTCCCCATTCTGTTTTCTACTAGGTGGATTTTTCGGTTGACCACTTTTAGGGGAGGTGTTGCCGAAATTCTTACAAAATACGAGTATGATTTCCTAATTTGCTACAATAAAGTAAATTAAGATTTGAATCAATTGAGAATCTAAATTACAATTTAGAGCATTATTAAAGATCGAAATAAAAATTATTTGGAGATCATAGTTAAAAGAATTGATTAAGCTATCTAGATTAAGAGGGGATTAAGGTAATCTAGGTCGATTAGTCGTCTTACTGATGAGGGGGCTGACACCAAGACCAAAAACTAATTCCCAACCACTATTTCATCACATTTAAGCTCCTATCTCACCCGATTTCGATTCTTCATCGAGTGGAGATCAATTCGAGCAGAGAAAACGAGAAATTGTGAGCGCCTCAATGAAGCTGCGATTAAGGAGTTGCGGATTTTGAGCTCCCAAAGTGTCCATTAGGCTAAGAAAACTCCCCTGAGCTTTTCGGAATTCATTCCCAGGTAGGTAACACCCTAAAATCTTCCTAATTTTATGAATTTTGTCGTGGTGTTCTTCGACCAATTCGGGCAAAATGTGTGTTGTAGGAGTAAAATTGGTTCCTGAAACCATAAGGGTTTTTTGTGAGAATATTTATAGTGTTTTGGTCAGTTTGTTTGTGATTTTTGATCGATTTTAAAAAATCTCAATTTTTCGGCAAAACGCCTATGTTTTGAAAATTTTGAATTTTCAAGTCCAATTTTTTATTTTTAATGATCCAATGGCTTTAAATTGATCGATATAGCGCAAATTAAGTTTGGTGAAAGTGTGAAAGTTTGTTATAAAAATCTGAATTTTCAAAGTTTTGATTTTTATTGAAAATTCGTTAATACCACGACACTTTGGTTTATTTCGATTTGGGGATTGATTGTGCATGTGAATGCAAGTTGGTGAATATGTTAGAGTCAATGCTTGCATCAATTTTGACTAATTTGAATTCTTGCATGTTTTTGAGACTTTGAAAATGGTTTTCACTAATTTTTCTTGAAACATTGATTGACGTGGATTTCGAAAGCCATAAGCCATTTTGAGCAAACTTTTGTGTTTTGAATTCAATATTCTTGTGTTTGCCAAGTGTTATGGACTAATATACTAGCTATTGTTGCGGTATGAACTTCATGCTTGTTCATTATGTGTTGTTGCTATTTTTTGTATGCCAAGGAGATAGGAGAGTGCAGTGGTTCAACAGGTCCTAACAGGAGGACAAATGGTCGTTTACCACCACTTAAGATTATAAGTTATCCACCTAATGCACTCGAGCCCTATGACGAGTTTCTCTTCGCGAGTGCTAAGGCCCATAAAAGGTATGATAATGATCTAAATAAGAAAAAGAAGAAACCTTTAGCTGAGAAGGGGTTTAGCATAGAAAAACCTAATATAAGCTAATCTTTCTTCATCTTTCATTTTTGCAACTGTGATTTGTTTCCAATAAGAACTAATCTTTCTTGCAGGCATAAATTGATCTAAGAAAGCATTTAACATTTGATTTCAACTAGTAATTGAGTTTTAAAGAAAAGAGAACAACCAATCTTGTGCTTGATTTTTTTGTGCGAAAAGAGAAGCTTTTAGCTTGGCTTGTTTTAAGGCAACGTCTTTGAGTTTCATCCTATTGACTTTGCGTTGGTATTCCCTTATAAGTTTTTGGGGATCTTCGTTATCTTTATCATAGTAGTTAAGCAAAGCATTGATGAGTCCATATCTCATTTTAAAATTATGGAATCCTTCGGGAAAGGAAATGAATATTGGCTCGTATGCTGTGACATTTTGGTTGGCTTCCCTAAAAGTAAGTTCTCTATTTTTTGTAGCTGCAATTGTGGCAACTTGTTGATTTTACTCCTTATGTTGTTGTTTTCTTAGATTTCGATTAAAGGTTTTATCTATCTCAGGATCGTACTATTGTAGTGATCCTATGGAATTAAAAAGGCGAAGTGTGAATACCATACAATGCCAAAAACTCCTAAGAAATTATGTAAAAATCCCTGATAATGGCATCAAAAATTGACACATGTCGAGCATCTACATCAAATTTCTCACCTTTTTTATTATACTTCTAGATTTGTAGTAGCGGTAGGTGAGATTTTCTCAACAGAGATTTTGTAAACTTCTTAAGTTATACTTTTAAGGGTTTTTATTTTATTTTGTCCCCAAGTAAAGCAATTAACTAATTAAACTAAAGCAATTAACTACCTAAATTAAATTAAACTAATGAAATCTAATAATATAATTATGAATTCAAATTAAACAATCAATCTTAAACAAGTCAAAATCAAAGATAACAAATCTAAACCAAAGATAATGAAACCGAAACCAGATTGCATCCAAACCTAAGATATAATTATTATAACCATAGTCATAGCCTAGTCACAAGTTTTATGAGATCAGTAAAACTTTATTATAAATAAGCTATAGTAATTCTTTCAAATCACCTAGTTTTCCTTTTATCAATGGTAAATTCAAGTAATTCATATTCATATCCTAATCTTATCACTATTAGTACTTCATAGAACTTAATGTTGTTTCGTTATTATTAAGCATTTGAAGTACTAATAGTGATAAGATTAGGTTATGAATATGAATCGCGTGAATCTACCATTAATGAAAGGAAAACTAGGTGATTCAAAAGAATTACTATAGCTTACTTATGATGAAAATTTAATGATCTTGTAAAACCCGTGACTAGGATATAACTATGATTATAATTATATCTTATGTTTGAATGCAACTTGATTTAGGTTTCATTATCTTTAGTTTGGACTTGATTAAGAATTGATTGGTATGTTAGATTTAAATTTGTTAAAGATAACTAGTTTGAATTGATTTAGTAATTAGATTATTTGGATTAGTTAGTTTAATTTAGTTTAATTATTTAATTGCTTTAATTAGTGAAAAAAAAAACCCCTAATTAAATAGCAACTTAAGAAGTTTGCTAAGTCCCTATGGAGACAATTCCACTAACTGCTACTACGAATCTATAAGTATGATAAAAGTTGGGAAATTTATGGTACACGTTCGACGATTGTCAATTCTTGGCACCGTTGACCGGGTTTTTACATAGTTTATGGGGAGTTTTTGACCTTGTATGGTCTACACAATTTTTTGTTCTGATTTCACGGGATCATTACAATCGTACGATCCAAAGGTAAAAGGACTTTTAGTTTTAGTCTTAGAGAACAACAACATATAGAACAAAATCTATAAGCTCCCACAATGACAGCTAATGAAAATAGAGAAATTACTTTTAGGCATGCAAATAAAAATGTTACAGCTTACGAGCCAATATGCATTGCCTTTCTTGAAGGACTCGATGACTTTGAACTGCAATCATGATTCATCAATTGGATGAAACTCAAAGACGTAACTTTAGAACAAGTCTAGCTAAATGTTTTTCCTTTCGCACTAAAGATCAAGCACAAGATTGGTTATTCTATTTTCTTCAAAATTCAATTACTACTTAAAGGAAAATGTTAAAAGCTTTCTTAGATAAATATATGCTTGCATGAAAGATTAGTCCATATAGGAAACAAACCACAGTTGCAAAAATGAAGGATGAAGAAAATCTAATGAGTTTAGGGATAGGTTTTTAAAGACTTATTTCATCTTGTCCACAACATGGATTTACTAAAAAAACATTATTAGATTACTTCTATGAAGGACTCAATCACTTTGAACAGAGACTATTATATACTATTTGTTGTGGATCTGTATTTGAAATAGCACCAACACTAGCAAAAATGGCTATTAACAAAATGACAAAACAACCTAAGCAAAGGGGTTAAAAGAGTGAAACTATAAAGAAGAAACTTTACTAAATCAATAATAATCAAATAAACCTTTTTGAGGATAAATGTAATGAGTTAACAAGTATGGTTAAGTTGTTACTAAAAGACAACAACTCAAGTTAAACCATGTAGATTCTGTAATGAAGTTACACATCGTACGAATGCGTGGCATACCTTGCATAGAGAAAATACTGTAGAGGTTAATGCGGTAATGAATCAATTTTTGGGAAGCCCAAGAAATCAATATAATAGTTATAATTATAGATATTATATAGGTAAACCAAACTGGAATCTTAGCTATGGCCCACAGAACCAGAACTATATGACTTATAGGCCATGAGCACAAACATAATCTGCACAAATTTAGTGACCGCAACAAATGGTTCAATCTATGCGACCAAACTTGAGCAAATTCTTAATTATCTTATAACCTTAAGTCATCAAAACTTTACGCAATTTTCTCAACATCAAGTTAAGACCGATACTTCCATCGTTGAGTTGAAAAATCAATTAACTTAAATGAATTTACAAATTAATAGATTGAGAAATCAAAATAAAACACCCAAGGAAGAGACACACATACCTGATAAGATATCCAACAGAGGTAAAAAGAAAAAGAAAATACAAAAAATAAGATAAGAAGAAAAAAAGATGATGGTCAATTTCATTCCCACTAGAGAATGGATGATAAAACAATAAAGGCTTACACCTTGGCCTTAAAGACTATACTCCTGGTACTTAGAGAAAATAGAATATTCTTATTTAATGATTTCTTTAACGTAACGCAAGAGGTGTAATCTACTTCTTCCATTCCACAACGATTAGCTACTACTAGGAAGAAAAAGCAGAATGAAGACATCCTTGAAGTGTTTCAAAAAGTAGAAATTAATGAATATTTAATGGAATTAATTATGCAACTATCTAAGTATGATGAAGTTTTAAAGAAATTCACAAATTTAAAAGACAAATTTTAAGAAGAATCTAAAGAAAACATGGGAGAAAAAGTGTTAGCCTTGACAAAGAAGAAAATACTAAAGAATTTTTTCGATCCAGAAATGTTTGGGATTCCCATAACATTAGGGGCTACTTCTATTAAATTTGTTATGTTTGATCAAGGTGCGTCAATTAACGTGATTTCCCTTTCCTTATATGAATCATTGAACGTAGGTTCATTGACAAATACACATATCAATCTTACTTTAGCCGATAGGACAATAGTTAAACTAAACAGATTGTTAGAAGATGTTTTAGTAAATGTAAATGACTAAGAATTTCCAACAAACTTTTATGTCATGAAAATTGGAGATTCAATATCCCCTAATTCTCCACCTACAATGTTAGGGATACCTTTCCTAAAAATTGCTAAAACTATAGGCAAGAAAACCATATTTGGATCTAAAGAAATGCATAATTACTAAGGAGAAGTTACTGTCACCATTGCAATCAATGATCAAAGATTTAAGAATATTATGTGATATTGGAGTATCAATGAATATGCTACCATTCCGTCATCTTGTCAAAGCAAATCTCTACATGAGATTGAATGAAATAAACTCAAAAGCTCAAATTTACCTTGCAGATTGATCCCTTGTGGATATGCTGGGATGATTATATGATGTAGAAGTTAAGATTGGTAAATTCTGTTTTATGCCAGATTTCATTATTCTGGATCATGGTTTGAAAGTTGATGTGCATATTATACAAGGAAGACCTTTCCTAGTAACTTCCAATGCAATTCTTGATATAGCACAAAGAACTATTACATTATGCGTTCAAGATGAAGAAATTATCTTCGAAGATATAAGTCTTACCAAATGGGAGCCCATAATAATTCATGATCTAAAGATGGAACTCGTTGATATATATAGACTCGACTAATACAAGAATGGTTCAGTCGACCTAACGACTGTAAACAAAGCGCTATATCGGAGGCACCCCATAATCTATCTTTATTTATGTTTAACGATTAGAATTAGGCTAGTTGTATTTATTCTCTCTATTTTTTACTCACTTTTTGAAAATATTATTGAAATTTAAGCTCCAAAGTAGCTTCGAATAAAGGAGGATGATCGAGATGCAATTTTATATTTGCAATTTACATTATAATTATTTATTTATTAATGATAATTATATATTTATATTTAGTTACATATCCATTGATATTCTCGAATTTATGATGAATTCTACCAATGATTTGATCAAGAAATATGATAAATATGATACGAAAATGAAAAACATTCAAATCGAAGCCTAGAAATTTCCCAACGATCCATACTTAAAGGGAAATCATTGCCAAATCGTTAACAGTTTGCAAATTTCTTGAATTTTTAAGCCCTCACGATTTGTCATCAATTTACCTTTATACTTGAAATCGCTACAAATATCGTTAGCCTTATGTTCAACGAATTGTTAGCGATTTAGCAAAACCCAAAATCATCAACTGAATCGATGGTTTATTAACACATGTTTTTATGCCTCTGCTATCAATTTATGGAGTGATTTTTAAGCTATTCACTAAAACCTCAAATCTCTTAGCACAATTTTTTTGTTTTTAAATACAAAACGTCGAATCGTCGAACAAAATATATCCCACATTCGATCGAAAATTTGCACCCTTTCAAAGAACAACCAATATTTTTACTAGATTCACCCTTCTAAAGCTTAATTTTAGCTTTATTTAAGTGATTCCTACCTTAATCTACTTAATCTTGACCCATTCGTATAAAAGAGAGTTAGATTGAGAGTTTAGAGCTCATCCATGGTTCAAGGTTTGAAGTTTCGACTATGAGCTTGGAAGAGGAGTTTTAAAGCTTTTGAAGAAAATCTTTTTCTTATGAGTTTCACTCTTAAGAAGGTAATCACTCAATATCCTATTAGATTTCTCAATTTTCGATCTATGAAATAGGGTTTTAATGAAATTATTTTTTGAGTTTTTGAAATTTTTTGGATTATAAAGTGTCTTTTCTATTGGATTTGATGTGATCATGATAGTTAAATTACTTCATCTATTTCAATTGAAAAGAATGTGAGTTGATTTAAATGACTCTTAATTTATTCTCGCAAATATACTAGAAATTTTTTGTTTAAACTATCCATTTAAAATTATAGCATGCAAATTGTTTGGTAATTAGTTGAAAAATGAGTTTGGGTGGTTTTTACAAATATTCGAACTCAATTTGAACTCTTTCAAAATTTTATCGATTCGAACTCCTGTAAAATTTTACCAAATTATTTTCAACCATTAGGTTTATATGAATTACAGGTTTTGAATTTATTTTGGGCTTGAGTTATTATTATCTGATTTATAATAGCTAGAAGTGGAAGAGGCAAAAGCTTGAGGGAAGAGAAAGAAAAGAATGTAGTGGTTGAGAAACTAAAAAGAAACACAAAGTCTCACATTTTCCTTTTAGACCCACGAAAGTTTCTATCTACACTCCTAAGAAAAGAAGCCAAAGAGAACCTATCCCATCTACCTTGATTGTTAGAGAAGATGAGTTAGAGAGTAGTGACAGTAGTTTGGAGACGATTGGAGAAATTTACTTTGATCCGAGCAATCTCATTAATGATAAGGCTTTGGAGAGGTTAAAAGACAATTTTCAAAAGAAACGTATGGAGATAATTACGAATAGAGGATTCAATGTTAAAAATGAAACTAAGTTTGGACCTATGATACTTAGTATAATTCGAGAAAGGAATTGAGGGTTGTTAATTAGGTACTACAACTATTTAGATGACAATAACATTTCACTGGAGATGGGTTGCGAAATTTCGGTGAGAGAGTTTTATGCTATTAGACCCTAGTTTATTGTGTTTGGGTCAGTCTGTCCTTGTTAGCAGTATATTGTCAAAACATAATTTAAGTTAGTTAGGCAAATACTGGAATGAAGATGGAAGTCTGACTTAGCTAGATGTACGAACATAGATACAACTCAGAGTTAGATTACAATGTAAATTCTAGTGAAGATTACAGTGTCAAAGTCAGAAAAAAATAGAACTGAAGTCGAAGCAGGAATAGAACACAAGTTGAATACTGCATCAAAGCAACTGTTAGTATTAGTCTATAATAGTGAAGAAGTTCGATACTACAATAAGAGAACTTCAAGATGGATTACAACTACGAATTTGAGGGAAAGGTGCATAAAAGACTGAAGAACTTTATGGAGATGACGAGTCAAGATTCTTGAAGGAATAGAAGAATTATTTGTTAAACGTTAGATGATTCCAACAAAATTTACAATTGGAGACTGGGAGGTTTTCCGAGTTGTATTGTATTTAGGATTGAATTCCTAGATAGAATAGATAGATCGAGTTTATAAATACTTAAATTCGCCATTTTGTGGATCATCGTTTATTACTTGAGTTTTGTGAGAATGAGAGATCATTATATAGGTTGTTCACATTATTAATTTGTTTAATTGATTAGGCTGAGCCTACGCACAAGAAAAAACTCAAGTTTTATTGTGATATCAATTCTTGTTTAGTATTGATGTATGCTTGTTAGTTTATCATTGATTTCTTAATCGCCTCAGTTCCACTGGTTTCTAAAACCTCAATAGTGGTATAAAAGCTTTGTCACTTCGTTATTTTTACAAGCGTAGAAGAGTGAGATTCTGGAGAGTTTTATTGCTGTGAGATCAATTAATGAGTTGTTATGACAAAGAACTGGTGAAAGACATGAAGGTGGATCAATAACTCGACCGCCATTGCTAGAAAGAATCAATTATGCCTATCGAAAGGTTGCGAATGGTTTACTTTGTCTCTCCCATTGATGAAATTCCAAGAGAATTGCTGGAGAGAGAATGCACTGTTCCAACACAACCAGATATGAATGATAATGTGGTTCTAAAACCTGCATCTGTGATGACGGGCGCTGAGAAGAATGAGAAGGTTGTCAATCACAACGCAATCAATCTATCTTTAGTGCTGTTGATGATAAATGTTTCAAACTGATTTCAAATTGCACTACTGCAAAGCAAGTATTGGAAGTACTGAAAACAATATTTGAAGGTACGAATTCTGTCAAAATTCCCAAGTTATAGCAATTAAGTTCTATGCTTGATCGTCTTGAGATGAAAAGGATGAAGATATTGCCTCTTTTAATGGTCGTTTACGAGATATTACTAATCAAGATTTTCAACTTGGAGAAAAATATATTAATGAGCATTTAGTACGATGTGCTCTTCCTTCATGATTTGACTCAAAGATAACCGTAATAAAAAAGTGTCATGATATTACTAAGATAACTCTTGATGAATTAATGGGTTCTCTGCAAATATATGAGATGAATATGTTTAAAAAGCCCAATCATTCTAACAATGCTTATCGTGTTGAGACTACTATTTCTGATGACTCTATGAGAGATAATTTTGCTATGATGACAAAGACATTCTCTAAATTTCTAAAAAACTACAAGAAAAATTATGTTGGAACTAAATACAAGAAAGGAAATGAAAAGCAATAAGCCTTCTACTGATGATAAGAAGACAGATGCTAAAAATAAACTCAAGGGCATTAAGTGTTAAGAGTGTGGATGAGTTTGACATATTTAGATCGAATGTCCTACTTACAAGAAGAAAAAGTATTTGAATGCTTCTTGGAGTAATGATGACTCAGATGACAACGATAAATAGTCTAATGATTCTACTACTACACTCATTGTTATATTCATAGTCAAATATTGTTGAAGCTTCTTCCATCTGATGTTAGTGTTTCTGAACTTGATTATGTAGTATCTGACATAGAAAAGAATAAGAAAAAGTCCAAGGATGTATATGCTGCTGTCAAGGTTGAGGATTCTGCAAAGGATATTCAGGCTTATTATAATCTATTGTTCGCTGAATGGACATCTTTTATGATCATTATTTTGACTAGAAAAGAAAACTGTTCTTTATTAAATTGGATTATAAGAATCTTGAAAGAGAACATATAACTTGTACTGCATTGTTAAAAGAGCGTAAGGTTGAAATCTCTACATTAAAGAAAACTCTTTCTAATTTAGAGGTTGTTACTGCAAAGTTACATTTTGGTTCCCAAAAATTAAACAGAATGCTGCAGATTAGTCAGTCATCGCAAGTTAAATATGGCCTTGGCTATACTGAAGGATCTACCAATGCTCTTACTGTCTTTGTCAATGGTACTGTAATCAATAAGAGTAAATCAAATAAGACTTAAGTTTATATAGCAAAGGAAAAAAATATTGTATCACAAAAGGTTGCGACAAGCTCAAAGAAAAAAGTGACTATTGCTGCTGACAACAAACCTAATCATACATGTCGTTATTGTTGGATTGTTGGTCATATTCGACCATGATGTTAACAGATGTTTAAAGATCTTAGTATATTTCAGAAGTAGATAACATCTTAGAAGGTTTGGCGAGTAAAATCTCATAAGGCTATGATAACGCATCTGCAACTCTCAGCAAGTACGACTGAGTTATGGAATTTAGATAGTGGTTATTCCAGACACATGACTGGTAACAAAATCTTTTTTAAACATTATGAGTCTTTTAAGGAAGGTGCTGTTACGTTTGGTGACAGAAAGAAAGGCAAGGTTGTTGGCAAATGCACTTTTAATGTTGTAGGACCACCTAGTTTCAAAAGAGTTCTGAATGTTGATAAGTTGAAATCTAACCTGATATATATAAGTCAACTGTGTGATTATGAACTGTTTGTGAACTTCTCTAAAGATGATTGTCAGATGATCAATAAAGAAAGTCAATGCATCATATATTAGATCCGTACATCTGATAACTGATATATGCTACTTCAGTATTTTGTATTGCCTCATGAGCTACGACTTATGTGCAACTCTATATCTCTAACTAATACAGAGCTTTAGCACAGAAGGCTAGGTCAACTTAATTTTTAGCAACTTCTAAAATTGCTCTCTCATGATGGTGTTAGAGGTATTCCTAAGCTATCCTCCTGCCTGATTCTATTTGTAAGTCATGTCAAAGGAGTAAACAATGTTCAGGTTTACATGATGGCCTCAATGACACAGCAACAAAATGCATATTAGAATTACTGCATATGAGTTTTTTGGACCAATGCAAGTCGAAAGTCTTAGGAAAAAGAAGTATGTTTTTGCATTTTTGATGACTACTTAAGATTTGCTTGGGTTCATTTGATGCATGATAAAACAAAAATGTTTGAAGAGTTTAAGAAGTTAACTGTTCGACTTCTGAATGAGAAAAGTGATGAGGATGTATCTATTGATCGAATTCGTAGTGATCATGGAAGAGAGTTTAAAAATCGACAATTTGCTAACTATTGTGCTGAATTTGGGATTATGCATGATTTGGTGCTCCTAAGACACCACAAAAGGATGGTGTTATTGAAAGGAAAAATTGCACAATTTAGGAAATGATAAGGGTCATACTAGCTAAGAAAAATATGTTGGATTTTAGGGTTCATACGCATCAAAAAATTCAAAATAATTTTAGAAAAACTCCAACAAGATCGTAAATAAGTTTCAATAAACTAGATCTAGAAAAGTAAACTATACCTTAATCCCTGATTTCCTTATCTGATTGTTCGATCTCTAAGACGTTTAAGCGCGCGTCCTCTATCAAAAATCAACACACGAATGGTGACCACAATTTGGAGTGCTAGCCTTAAGAGAGATAAAAAATGTTTTTCTCTCTCCCAAAATCCAGAGAACTCGAAATTTGCAAAAACAAAATTTTTATTTCATTTTAGGGTTCCAACCTCTATTTATATATATAGATAAGCTCTCACTTAAAATCATATTCGTAATACAAATATTTTTTTTTATGCAGTTTAAGCAAATTACACATACGCTCGTATTAATAATTTATCATATAACAAATCGTAAGGGTTTTTATGTCATGAATTTTATCATGTAAAATTCATTACTCTTAAGCAATTGAAATTGTGCAAAGTCATTCTTTATGTGCGACCCAATAGGTTAATGCGACATTGGCAGTGGACTAAAACCATATTGATACACAAGTCATAAGCGGTCTCTAGCAAGGCATTATGATTATCCAAGTAGTATGAATATCAAAATCGATACAACCTAATGAATAACATATTTTATATCTTTTTGTCATGCAATATCCTTTGATTAAACATAAAGCATGGAAAGCCACCCTTATTTTTCAATCGTACTAATCTCGATCTATAGGTAAACCGAAAACATAAAAATGACATTGATTATATCAATTCACTTGGACTTGGCCATTTAACAGTCCAACATTATGAAGGATCCACTGATATCTCTCTATAAAAGAAGGACAAATTCTATCTTGATTACACACCTTCATATATTATTGACATGGTAACCAATCATAATATTTGTAATCGTCCGGTTAAAGATAATGTTTGATTGTGTCAAATTACCATGCTCCTAATATTGAAGTTTATGGTAATTGCATGTCAAAGGACTAATGATATACCTATCATGAGTAACACCTATGACTTAATCCATGTAGTGTTCTCAAAGCGGGTTGGTCCAGTACCTTATTCCCTTAACAAGTACTCATGATCTCAATTCGTATCCATATACGCATGATCATCACATGACCATCATCAAGATTCACACTAGCTTTAATTCATTATAGTTCTTAGTATAATGACCGACTAGCGACATTTATGATATTTCATTACATACCCATGGATCTTACTATAAGGTAAACATGCAATCATTTATAATAAAACAACAAATGAAAATATCAATTTTATTAACTAAAATTATAGGATAAACAATGTTTCTAGATTGAGCTAGGGCACATGCTCCATCATCTCCCACTTGCACTAGGGCCAATCATTCATGTATCTAATACCTAATGACCTAACATGACCTCATGTTTCTCTTGTGGGAGAGCCTTCGTCAAAGGATCTGCAACATTATCTTCTATAGGAACACTGCAAATCTCCATGTCTCCCCTCTTAATAATTTCTCAAATGAGATGAAAACATCTAAGTATATGTTCAGATTAGTGGTGTGATCTTGGTTCCTTGGCCTATGCTATCGCCCCGTTATTGTCACAATACAAGCAAACGGGTTAGCTATACTCGGAACCACGCCAAGTTCAGAGATGAAATTTTTGATCCAAACGGCCTCCTAAGCTGCATCAGACACTGCAATTTACTCAGACACTGTTGTAGAATCTGCTATAGTATCTTACTTCAAACTTTTCCTGCTCACTGCACCTCCAATCAAAGTAAACACATATCTAGACTGCAATCTAAATTCATTTATATCTGTTTGAAAACTTGCATCTATGTAACCATTTACAATAATCTTGTCTTCTAAACTTCCATACACCAAGAACACTTCTTTAGTCATTCTCAAGTACTTAAGAATGTTCTTTACTGCTATCCAGTGACTCTAACCGGGATCAGACTAATATCTGCTTCTTGCGCTTAAAGCATATGATACATCTGGTTGGCTGCATAACATGGCATAAATAATAGATTCAATAGTTGATGCATATGAAATCGTATTCATGGGCTCTCGCTCATCATTAACCTTTAGACATTGAGTCTTGCTGAGATTTATACCATGAAAAATTAGTAATGACCATCTTTTAGAGTCTTGCATACTAAACTTATTTAGTACCTTGTCAATATAAAAACTCTGACTTAGACCGATCAGCCTTTTAGATCTATCCCTATAGATCTTAATCCTAAGGATGTAGGCTACATCTCCTAAGTCCTTCATTGAGAAACACTTCCTTAATTAAGACTCGACACTCTACAAGGTTGGGATGTTATTTTCAATAAGTAATATATCATCAACATACAGTACTAGGAAAACAACCATGCTCCCACTGACCTTTTTGTATGCACAAGGCTCATCTTCATTTTGTAATGAAATCAAATTCCTTAATTGCTTCATCAAAACAAAGATTCCAACTCCGAGAAGCTTGTTTTAATCCATAAATGGATCTTTGAAGCTTGCACACTTTCCTAGAATTCTCAGGATGAATAAACCCTTCAGGTTGTATCATCTACAAGTCCTCAAGTAACTTTACATTTAGAAAAGTTGTTTTGACATCCATTTACCATATCTCATAGTCATAATATGAGGCTACAACAATTAGAATTCTAATGATTTTAAGCATAGCTATAGAAG
This sequence comes from Stephania cephalantha, assembly GCA_039657325.1. Classification (NCBI taxonomy): domain Eukaryota; kingdom Viridiplantae; phylum Streptophyta; class Magnoliopsida; order Ranunculales; family Menispermaceae; genus Stephania; species Stephania cephalantha. Next base: position 37,440,445 of record CM077571.1, read on the forward strand.
AAAAAGTCTCATAATAATCAACACCTTGAGTCTCTCTGAAACCTTTTGCTACTAGTCGTGCTTTATAAGAATGGGAATTTCAATCCATGCCAGTTTTCTTCTTACAAACCCATTTACATCCAATGTTCTCACCACCTTCAAGTAAATCAACTAGGTTCAAACTTGGTTATCATACATGGATTGCATCTCAGAATTCATGGCACTAAGCCATTTATCTGTATCAGGGCTAGAAACAGCCTCCTGATAAGTGGTAGGTTCATTTTGATCCATAAGCACCACCTCACTACTATCAGTAATAAGAAATATAAATTGCTCGGGCTAATGTCTTACCTATCAGACCTACGCGGGCCTTGTAATTAATATCTGTGGATGTTCAACTAGTTCAAGACTTTGTTGATCTCCCACTAGCGGTTGAGTGTTAATTTGTGGTTCTTGAACTTCTTCAAGACTTACTTAATTCCCTTTGTTGTCTTTTGAAATAAATTTTTTTTCCATAAAGACACCATTCCGAGCAACAAACACTTTGTTCTCCGTGGGATTATAAAAATAATATCCTCTAGTTTCTTTAGGATAACCATTAAATACACACTTGCTAGATTTAGTTGATAATTTTTCATAGATTTGTCATCGTACGAAAATCTCACAGCCCCAAATCTCAAAGAAAAACAAACTTGGTTTTTTTCCAAACTACATCTCATATGGCGTTTTATCAACCGCTTCAGAAGGAACATGATTCAGTGTAAATGCAACAGTTTCTAAGGCATAGCCCCAAAAGGAAATAGAAAAATCTGCATGTTTCTAAGATGATCATCAAACTCTTGGCTTTAATATTTTCCCTCTCAGAAACACCATTCTATTATGGAGTTGTTGGAGGAGTTAACTATGAGACAATCCAACAGTTTTTAAGATTATCATCAAACTCTTGGCTTAAATATTTACCAACTAGATTTGATCGAAGTGTTGTAATAGTTTTACTAAGTTGATTTTGCACCTCATTTTGAAATGTTTGAAATATCTCAAAAGATTCACCTTTATGTTTCATGAGAGACACGTAACCATATCTGCTGAAATCATTGGTGAAAGTAATGAAGTACGGATAACCACCTCTAACCATTGTGTTTATAGGACTACATATACTAGTACATATTTGACCCAATAAATCACTTGCCTTTTCACTATGTCCAGTAAAGAGACTTTTTGTCATCTTGCGTATTAAACTAGATACCCATGTTTCATATGATTCAAAATCAAATGAATCTAAAAGTCCATCTGTATGGAGTTTAGAATTGCGTTTCTCATTTACGTAGCCAAGACGACAATGCCAAAGGTAGGTTTGACTCAAATCATTTGACTTGAATCTCTTTGTATTTATGTTAAGAATAGGATTATCTGTGGATCCTTTCATGTTTAGAATATAAAGACCATCGCATAAATCAACATTTGCATAGAAAACGTCTTTACGAGAAATAGATAATTTATTATTCGCAATAATGAAATAAAAACCATCCAAATCCAAACATGAAATTGAAATGAAGTTTCTGCTCAAGGCAGGGACATAATAAAATTTATTTAAAACTGAAAACAAGTCTACTAGGTAAAATTAACTCATAGCATCCTACAACCAATGCAGCAACCTTTGCTCCACTTCCTACTCATAGGATGACTTCTCATTTCTTTAGCTTTCTACTTTTGGTGAGACCCTACACATTAATACAAATGTGAGATCCACATCCGGTATCTAATACCCAAGAATCACTAGTTGATAAGTTAACTTCAATAACAAAAATACCTGAAGCAATAGTCGCACTACTCTTTTTTTTCTTTAGATTTTCAAGTTAAAGCTTGCAATTTCTGAATCAATGTCTAGGTGCATGACAGAAATGACAAATTCCTTCTTTTTCTTTTTCCTTTTGGGACTGTGAAGTAGAAGGAGCCTTAGGCTTGACTTATTCCATAGGCTTTGCGACAATCACAATAGCCTTGGCAAATTTAGCCTTTCCTTTGCTCTTTTTCTTTAAAGCCTTTCCTTTCTGAACCATCAACACATTAGCAATAGGTTTCTTGACATTCTGCTCAATAGTTTAAAGCATCAAATGCAACTCTGAGATAGACTTCGCCATATTATTCAAATTATGAATAACTATCAGGCAATGAATTCTGGATCAAATCCGTAGCCAACTCTTGGCTTATGGGAAATCCAAGTCTGTCAAGATGGTCAATATAACCGTTCATTTTTAGAACAAGAGGACTAACTGACACACCGTCAGCCATTTTGTAAGAATGAAGGTTTTTTACTATCTTAAACCTTTCTTGCCTAGCCTGCTGTTGGAACATTTCCTCTAGCATCATAGCTATGTCGTAAGCTTCCATGTGTTCCATGTCCTTATGAAGTTCAGGAACCATGGTTGCCAACATAATGCATGCAACATCAGTTGAGTTGTTGACATGCTTAGTATGTATATCCTTCATCCCGGACATATAACTTGCATTCATGCTTAAGAACAGTTCTAAAGTTTATGAACCAGTCAAGAAAGTTTGTCTCAAACAACTTATCCTTCTCAAGGATGGATCGCAGTGACAAGAGATTAGTGTGATTTGAAGAAGCCATAAATATATAATAAAGATTATGCAAATGTTCATTTTAGACTCCCACTAAATTAACAACCCTCCTTAAATGATATGTTATTTTATGAGACTAAAATCTATATTTCACTTAATTCCAGGACAGCTAAGGCATGACACTTTGAATTAGGTTATCTAGATAGGAATCATTTCATAATTCCATCATATATAACTTTTAGTTGTTTTTCTGAGATTATGACATCTTATGTCTTAGCATGTTTTATCTCATCTAGTTCTTAAAGCCCAAAACCGTTTTGATAGCTTTATCAAATCTAACCATTTCAAATAATAGAGTAACCGTTACTCAACTTACCTCACCAAGATAACACAATACACTTTGTGGATAAATTTTTTATTTGTTTTAGTTTTTCAAAATGAATCTAAAATCACTAAATAAGTAAAGAAATTCTACTAATATTGACTATTATGCGAATTTTCTTTCAGTACGAATAGTTAGCGGCGGTCCCACTGGCTGGTCACCGAGCGGTGGACGGGGGTACAGGGGGCAACGCCCCCATTTTTTTAGACAACGAATTCTAATTTCGAAAACTGAAAATCCCCTAAAATTTCTCATTATATTAGTCAATCCAATTGATCAAAATTGCCTTTTATTTTAATTCAGAAAAATATAATTAAAACTTTTTTAATTAACTCGCGCCACCTTTAACTTAATAGCTCATCCTAATCCAATTAGAACTTAAGATACTATGAATCCTTATCCAATACGAATTTCTTATATATCTCACCTATCTTATAGGATTTGTAATTCTTATCTAATTACAAGTTTATCTCCTATCTAATAGGAATATACTAACAGATAACTACAATGAGATATATGATCAAAACAAGCAATTGAATCAAGAAACGAAGTATCAATCATGTATTCAACACCATAATCATACTAAATTAATCATGATTTCTATCATGGAGACATACATAATTATTGAATAAAAACGAAACATGTATTCAATACCATAATCACATTAACCTAAACATGACTTCAATCGTGGAGACATACATAATTTAAGAAAAATGAAATATGTATTCAACACCAGAATCACATTAACCAAAACATGACTTCTTCTATGAACATATGAAATTCGCATTGTTCAATATTAAAAACTTATGTTAATCGAAATATTTTAAACATGAATTTTATCTTTGAATCAAATCATGCGTATGTATCAAATGCATGAATTAACAACATGCTTTAAAATCAATTCTTGATAAAAATTATGACAGAGCCTATATGTACATCATGTATATATTAATCAAGATCATGTTTTCACACATATATCATATATACATAAGAGAAAACATGCAAACATATAATAGAATCGAGCCTAAGGCATTGATACCACTGTTGGGTTTTGGGGTTTATACGCAGCAGAAAATTGAAAACAATTTTTTGAAAAACCCCAATAGGATTGTAAATAAGTTCCATTAAATTAGATCTACAAAAATAAACTATACCTTAATCAGTGATTTCCTTCTCTGATTGTTCGATCTCCAAGACGTTCAAGTGCGCGTTCTCTATCGAAAATCCACACGAACGGTGACCACAATTTGAAGTGTTATCCCTAAGAGAGATAAAAAATATTTTTCTTTCTCTCCTAAAATTAGAGAACTCAAAATTTGTGAAAAAGACTTTTTTTTCATTTTAGGGTCTCAACCTCTATTTATATGTATAGATAAGCCTAACTTAAAATCCTATTCGTAATACAACTATGACGCAGTTTAAGCAAATTACACATACCCATGTATTAATAAGTTATTATATAAAAAATCGTAACGACTTTTATGTCATGAATTTTATCATATAAAATTCATTACTATGGACCAATTGAAATAGCATAAAGCCATTTTTTATGTGCGACCCAATTGGTTCATGCAATATTGGCAGTGAACCAAAACCATTTTGGTAAATAAGTCATAAGCGGTCTCTAGCAAGGCATTATGACTACCCAATTAGCTTGAATATCAAAATCAATACAACCTAATGAATAATATATATCATATCCTTTTGTCGTGTGCTATCCTTTGATTTAACATAAGGCATGGAAAGTCACCCCTTGATATTCAATCGTAGTAGTCTAGATCTTTAGGTAGACTGAAAACATCCAAATAACATTGTTCTTATCAATTCAATTGGACTTGGTCATTTAATAGTCTAACATATTAAGGGATCCATTGATATCTCTCTCTATACGAGAGGGACAAATTTTATTTTGATTACACACCTTCACTTATTATTAACATGGTAACCAATCACAATCTTTATAATCGTCCGGTTAAAGGTAACATTTGATTGTGTCAAATTACTATGCTCCTAATATTGAAGTCTATGGTAATCTTAAGTCGAAGGACTAATGATATACCTATCATGAGTAACACATATGACTTAATCCACGTGGTGTTCTCATAGCGGGTCGGTCAAGTACCTTATTCCCATAACAAGTACTTATGATCTCTATTCGTATCCATATACGCATGATAATTACACGACCATCAATCAAGATTCACACTAGCCTTAATTCATAATAGTTCCTAGTATAATAACCTACTAGGGATATTTAGGATATTTCAACAAATACCCATGGATCTTATTATAAGGTAAACATGCAATCACTTATAATAAAAATTCAAATGAAAAATCTCAATTTTATTAACTAAAATTATTAGATAAACAATATTCGTAAATTGACGCAAGGCACATGCCTCCAACAAAATCTGCCTATGAATCTTTGAGGGAAAGCAGTAAATACTGCTACCTATATTATCAAAAGAGTTTATTTCGGGTCACTTACTACAAAAACTCCGTATGAAACTTGGAAACGAAGAAAAAAATTTCTCAAACATCTTTATGTTTTTGGGATTACTGTAAAGGCATGGCTCCCTAAACCCGGTACCGCGCAGCCTAATCCTGTCATTAAGTCCTAACCCATGCCACATAGGACTTAACAACGTACTAGTAAGTCTTTTCACCTCATTCACCTCACTACACACGATCAACATAGTTAATATTTATTTCAATTTTATCAGAGTTAATTAAGAGATCGTTATCATTACCATAATTGTTAGTGGAAGACTTAATTAAATTAGCGGAAGCATATAAAAAAACACCTACTATGGAAACCAAGTAAACATACGATCATATAAAACTAACCGAAGTAATACATGAAATAGTAGGGAAGTCTAGTCTCTCATCCAAATATACAATCCAAAGTTATACAAAAGACCTAAGTAATGGATATACAAAATGATCACCTATAAAAGAGCAGAAAGTATCCTTTGACGGCTCAAAACTAATCACCAATCTTATCCTTCCCGGGTCTGCTACTTGAAGTATCTTCATTCACCATCATAAAAAGGACGGTGAGTACATTAATGTAGAAAATAATACTGAGAGACATATATCCACATTTCCAATTATACAAAAAAATATCTAAAAGCATAAGAATAGCAAAGAAAGCTGAAACCAGAATCATGCTAAAAGATACTTAAGTTAAACAATGTGAAATAGGCACTTGGCTGAGCATTAGTGATCTAGGGCAGGTTGAATATGAAATCAAATCACATCAACTCTGTTCTAATATTTAGGGTGTAATCAATGTTTTAGATGCCTTCACATCATTACAATGCCCTTTTAGATATAAATAAATACTTATCGACAACTTTGGGGTCCCATACCCAGAGTGCCGCACAATTTAGTGGCAAAATCTTGACATCCCCGAAAATCTAGTGACCTCGTATGTCACGGCCCATCTTTATATTGGTCCTAGAAACAAGAACTACCTTCACAACTTAAGAAATGATACAATAAAGGAATTTATAATGGAATAGCTCAAACAAAAACAAAAGAATGTGATTTACAACACCACAAATCATTCACCTAATAACATGTTTTTCTATTAAGACCCCGAACAACCAAGAATGACATAACACCTGATTAAGAGTCAATGAATAACAATTAAACACCAACCTATGCCATGATAACAAACTCATGAAATGAGAGAGGACAACAAATTCATGGCATTTAAAGTACACGCACATCATTCCAAATGATTGTAAACAAGTAAGCGTAATGGAAAGAAATGTAAATAGATATCTCAATTAATTTACTCACAAACCACGCTAAGTTCCTATGCTAATATAATCTCTCGACACCTTACAACTCATACCGAACCTCTAAGACTCTTCCCTAGCCTCTTGGTATCATTTGACATGTTTTATAATGTTTTTAGACCCTCAGTTTGGGTGTTAAGCTTGTTTAAAGAGTTTGAGTTTAAGTTATGAAAATGAAGTCAATGTGCTGTCTAGTGCACCTAGCGTGCTGGGTAGTTTATTTAGCGCGCTAGTGAACCTCCTTAGCAACTACATTAGCATACACTTCATATATATTCATTAAACCATCAAAACAAGCATGCATTTTTAATAAAACTTAAGAACACACCTAACACTTTGATTGATCATAACTTGGTCAATTTAACTCTGAATTCCAAACTTCATAGAAAATTTAATGGTTTTTCGCAAGGAATCTAAATATGTAAACAAAATTTGAGAATCATTTCATTTCCCCTCTTAAATCACACAAAAATTGAAATTGGACCACACCTCTAATTTTTCCAAAATTTTGTATAGATTAGCTTACCTAGTTGATGATCCTCCTAAGTTGATCAACTCTTCGAAATCATCATAAATTCACCATCAACCTTGCTAATCTTGTTCTCCAACTTACTTCTTCTCTAAGTAAATGAATGAGAATGAAATGGTTTGCATGAGTTGATCTATTCAATCTTATATATATAGATAAGATTGATTAATAACAAATGATCTTAATTATCACACATATCTCGAGACTAATCTTATAGCCTAAATCTGGACACAATTCCACTAATTCTTCTTTGCTTACACCAATTTGAAACTTAATTGGTCTCTTGATGTGTCCATCTGTATCTCGAGGAGCATCAAATGGCTATTGCTTTAATTTGCTAACTTAGGTTATATTTAATGCAAATCAACTATAGCCACATCTAATTCAACAAATTAAGCTACATTAACTTTAAACTAACTTACCATATCACTCTCTACCGTGGCCCCATGTCGGAACGCATCTTGAGGCGCATTTCCCCTCATGTCTCAACAACTATATACATGTAGGAGTGACTTAATAAGTTTAAACATATACATAACACTTGGCATCCATCACTCAAAAATATTATACTACTCGGTCCTCACACTGAGTATTCGGACCATGTACCCGCTCTCAGGTCACTCAAAAATACTATATACAAGTAGGAGTATTGCTCAATCCTCACCCAATTAGAGACTAATATGCTATTAGTAAATTTTGGGCAGTTACAATTACATGCTTCATATTATATGATAGAGATCGCTTACGAAAGTTTGATTACAAAAGTGATGTTGAAATTTTTCTTGGATATTCTAGGAATAGTAAAGATTATAGAGTCTACAATAAGCGAACTATAACTGTGATGGAATCTATTAAAGTTATGGTTGATGATTGTGCAAAAACAAAACAATTGTCCTTTCAAAAGGATGATGATGACAAGCTGCCAACACCAATGAGCTCAACTCCTATTACTCAGCCTATTGCTAAACCATCTAATTCAAATATCACTACTCCATTTGATGATGATGATGATCCTAAATCAATGACTACTACATAACTTGGTTCTACATCTATTACTCCACAGTCAAGGATGCTGAAAGATTATCCAATTAAGCAAATTATTGGCTCAATTAATAATCCAATGCAAACTAGAGAAATTCCTCTTGTTGAATACATGAATATGGTTCATTTTGCATATTTTACATCTCAGATTGAGCTTAATAATCTCAAGGAGGCTTTAATGGTTGAATATTAGGCGAATGCTATCTAAGAGGAACTTAATGAGTTTGTTAGTTAGGATGTGTAGGAGCTTGTTCCATGACCTACTAATGTTAATACCATTGGTACTAAGTGGGTTTTCCACAACAAGATAGATGAGAATGGTGTTATTATTCACAATAAAGTAAGATTGGTTACACAAGGATATACACAGGTTGAAGGTTTTCATTTTGATGATACATTTGCTCTAGTTTCCAAATTGGAATCTATTGGTCTGCTGCTAGCCATTGCTTCTAACAAAGGTTTCAAGTTACAACAAATGGATGTTAAAAGTGCTTTTCTAAATGGGTATCTACTAGAAGAAGTTTTGATGCAGAAAGGTTACAATAGAGGGAATATTAATAAGATTATATTTCTCAATAGGCATAAGAAATAGTTTGTGGTTGCACATATCTATGTTGATGATATTGTATTCGGGGCTACTTCAGCAAACTTAGCTTCAGTGTTTGTTGATTTAATGAAGAATAATTTGAGATGAGCATGGTTGGAGATCTTACATATTTCTTGGGTCTGCAAATCTCCCAGTCTCAAGATAGTATATTCATATCTTAGAATAAATATGCTAAATCTCTTATTAAGCATTTCAAATTGGACACTTTGTTAAGACTATTTGAACACCTATGAGCTCCAGTGAGAAAATCCATAAGGATGACAAAGGTGTTGATTTCAATCCTCATTATACAGAGGCATGATTAGTAGTTTATTATATCTTACTGCAAGCAGACTTGATATTGCTTTCAGTGTTGGGGTTTATGCTTGTCATTAGGATGTCCAAAAAAGTCTTATTTGGTTGCTGTAAAAAGGACTTCGAGCTATGTGCACGGATCAACTGACTTTAGTATATTATTTACTAAGGAGGTGCCACTGACTTAATCGGGTATAATGATGCTGCTTGGGCTGGAAATATTGATGATCAAAAAGGTACTATAAGTGAATGCTACTATTTGGGTTTTAATCGTATTTCATGGAATAGAAAGAAACATAACTGCATTTCTTTATATACTGCTGAAGCCAAATATATTGCTGCTGACAGTTGTTACAAATAATTAATATGGATGTAGCAAATGCTAAAAGACTATGGTATTGATTTATCTCAGTTAACAATTTACAGTGATTATAAAAGTGCCATTGATATTTTGAAAAAACCAGTTCAACACTCTAGGACGAAGCATATAGATATTCATCATCATTTTATCAGGGATCTAGTAGAAAAAGGATTAATTTGTATTCAACATGTTCCTACTGAAAGGCAGTTAGATGATATTCTTACAAAGGCTCTTGACACATAAACGTTTGAGAGGTTGCGCCATGACATTGGCATGTGCTCTCACTAGCAGGGGCTCTTACTGCAAACTGGCAGTTATATGCTTTCACACTGATATGTTTATAATTTGACATTAAGTTGTATTGGCTTTTCTGTTTGACTAAGAAACTGCCACTTGGAATTACCTACAGCACGTGTTGCTCTTGTTAAATGGGATGTAAAAATTAGCAGTTATGAAAAGGTTGAGGGGGAGAAATTTTTTGTGCCATTAAACACAATGAATTAATTTTTTAAGGATTTAAAGGAGATTTATGTTCTGACTTGGGTTAATCTTTGCTGATTTTATGAGAGTATATAATTTTTTCAAATCATTCTTCCCAATTAAAGTCTTTCTCTCTCGCTGTGAGCTCCTTTCTTTCTCTTCTATTTTCTCATCATTCTTGTTTCAACTTACTAGTAGAATGGCTTAACATTTTTTTTCAGCTTCACATGGTGACTCTGCTACAATTTTTTATCTTCTGACGATTGAGACAAAGGGCATTTACTATCATGCTCCTACAAATAAATTATATATTTGGTATGCCGTCAGATCCTAAAATTGCTGCAAAGAGTACATAGGTGAAAGCAGGGGATGTGTGACAACGATAATCAATCGTGCACAATGGTTCTTCCAAAATAAGCCAAAACTGCCAAGGGCAAGAAGAACGTTAGTGAAGATGAAAGGGTTTCCTCAGACTCCTTCAAGAGGATTCAAGATGAAGTTGAGGCCATCAGCAAGGCATCTGACCAGATGAAAATCGTGTTCATATCTCAGTTCTTTGTTGTGTCTGGTCCCTCTACTTTTGGTCATTTCAGATCATTAGAGTGTGCAGAGAAGTTTAAAGAAACAGTGAAGAGGAAATACTGGTTTGATCAACCGATCAATGTGTTACATTTTCATGAAACTATTCTTGAGAGGTTACTGGTTCAGATTGACATATATTGGTTGGTATCTCATGGAGGCTTCTATAATGACTCCATTGTCAAGGAATTCGACAACAATCTTCTTCACAAATTTAGAGATGCTTCTACAAACAAAGTATTTGTTCGTGATTTTAATATTCCATTAAGTCATGTTTCAATCATTTGTATGCTTAGACTTTCTGGATTAGAGATAACTACTGATACATTGGGTTCGACACTCAAGCTTGATGATGTTGTCTCGTTGTGGACTAGAGAGGTTTTTACTTAGTGGCTCTTTCATAACTATTTTTCGGCTTCCCGCAACTAAGCTAACATGCAAGGCCTACATGCTATGGAAGTCTTGACTACTAGTATTATAGCTATTTCCAATTAGACGTATGTGTTTAGAAGAGGGTGTTACTGCTGTATGCACTTGCTCTGGGAAGAAGTTCAACGTTAGGAAGGAAATCTATGACTCTATTTGCGTTCGTGGAAGAGACATAACAGGCTTTATCTACCATCCTTTATAACTTCTCTATTTGGAAGATACTCAGTCATTGAGCAAACCAATGACAAGTTGAAAAAAATTGTGGAAGAAGTTAGATTGAATCATCAAATGAAGTCTAAAAATTGGATAATTGATATTGACTTCATGTGCCTTTATAAAAAGACATCAACTTTATCAAGTTTAAGATCTCAATCGGTTGCTCTAACTCCTACTCCTGTCATTACTACTGCTAATGCTCTTGTTCCTATCCTTGGTATAAAGCCACTATGGAAGTCTAGATGAATACTGAAATGAAAGATTGCTAAGGTTTCTTAATCTAAGAAATTTGCTGATACTGAGGACACTAGTCCCATTCACGTGCAATCTTCAGGCGAGGATATTACAAGAGGGGATGATTATTTTCTTACTTCTACATGACAGATTAAACTGCCACCTGCTTCAACTCAAGGTATAAGTTCCACTACTTTACTTCCTGCTGACAAATAGGAAGTTACCTCCCCTTCTAAGTTTTAAGCTGGTGAGATTAAATTTTATTTGGGTAACTTAACTGGTTTAAACTTTGATCTAAGTTTTGTTATTCTTATCGTTGCGGCATGGATAAGTATTCTTGAGTCCCTTTGAATGAATTTATGGAACTGATGGTGAGGATGTTGTAACACCACATGAGGATCCTTGTAAGAATGTTTTTAAATAGGTTGAGTCTCCAATAATATTAGAGATTCCTCCTGCCGAGGACTTGACTACTGCTAACTTTGAGGGCATTCTACTGCCTTCAGTTACTACAACTACAGAACATACTGTTGAGGTTCCATTGAATGATTCTTTGCAATTTAAGCCAAGTATGTTTGTCCATCCTCCTACTCACCTTAAGTATAAGGATTGAATGTCAATCAAGCCATTCTTACCACTTCATCCGAGCCAACAACTCCGATTGATGCTACTACTACACCACCAATGGAAACTGCTCCTGCAAGTTCTAACACTGCTACTGATATACCCGCGACTTCTGAACTTGCGGCTGCTGCTTTGACACAGATAGAAGTTTCTGAAGATGATTTTGCTCCTACTCAGGAAGAACCTCTATGATAACCAAGTTCTCAAGTGGTGATGAGACCACACCTGCCGTTGTTCGATTACTTCTTCAATCGCATTGTATTTCTGACAACATACATAGATGATGTTGTTGCACAAATGAAACCACTGTAAGAAGAGCTAGACATTGCTAACACCGAGCTTTTACAATTGAGGTAGCTGATTAACTGTGATGGGCCATTACCTCAAATATGATACACCCAGCCTAATCCCATAATTAAGACCTAATTTTGGCCACGTAAGGCTTAACAACATATTAGTCAGCCTTTTATCTCATTTACCTCGTTATACTTGTTTAGGACAAGCATTATTCATTTCTCGTTAGTTGTGATTTTCAAAGTTAATTAATTTTTTTATCATTTTAATATTATCAGCGGAAGACTTAATAAAATTAGTAATACATTCTAAAAACACCTATTGTGGAAAATTAGGTAAATAGACGATCACGTGAAACCAAATAGAGAAATACATGCATCAATCGTGAAGTCAAATCTCTCAACCTAATATACAACCCAAAAATTATTTAAAGATTTAAATAATAAATACACAAAATGATTACCTACAAAAGTAGCAAAAACCACTCGCCAAGGGCTCAGAAGTAGTCATCAATCTTCTCCTCCCCTGGTCTCCTACTCGAAATATCTACATCCACCGTCATAAAAAGGACGGTTAGTACAGTAAGTAGAAAGTAAATCTTGAAGGCTATTCATCCACATTTCCAAAATATATAAGGAACGATAACTGAAAGCATACAATAGCTATGAATATGAAAAAGCTGAAAGGACAATATGCAAATAATTACCAAGCTTTTACAAGGAATGATAGACATAATGATCATGCAAATCTAGGTTTAATCAGCTAACATCTCAGGGTCTCTAGCCCCGTGTGTTGCGCTAATAACATTAGCTATATGGAGTGCCGACGGCCCAAAGGACTTTAACCCCGTGAGCCGCACTACTTATGAAATATGTAAAACATCAGCTGTGTGGAGTGCCGACATCTCTAGGGACTCTAACCCCAGGTATCGTGCAACTCATAAAGTTAGGGCACCTATAAATGTGGGCTCCTCAAGTCATGCCTATCGAAAAGTTCATGTTGAAGATTGTACAAACAAGTATCACATAACAATCATATTAACATGGGTTTGTACATACACCAATAAAAGAGTCAAACAAATCATAGCATAGCATGCTATTAAGAAGACATTTCAATAGCTCTAAGATCAACAGTAATAATGGAATCCAATCATAGAACAAAACCATGACAAGAAATGTCATGCAACCATCATTACATTACACGACGATTATAGCCAAAGTAATCATAGACACGAAAATATATACAAGGCATGGAATTAGGAATATAAGATCAACATTAAAGCAATCCAAATGATTGAGTACATACTTAACGTTGGAAATGAAATGAAGAGAATTGCCTCAACAGGTTTACTTACCTCAAATGCACGCAATTCCTAGCCTATACCGACTCTCGATTACTCCAAACTTGTGTTCCACACCATGTAAGTCCTCTCTAAGCTCCTGAGGTGTCCTAATAAATTTAATTTAACTTGTTTTAGGTTTGTTAAGTGGTTTTGATTTCTAATGATTCACAAATAACCCCCTTAATACTTTTTTATGTTGAAATCTACTTTAACAAATAAATACAGTTTTGGTGCAACAATTTATGAGTTGATTTCAATTACCAAAACGTTAAAATTATTATTGTAGTATAAAGGGAAGTTTTAGAGCTATGTCTTAGTTTTCCTGAACTATGAAGTTTAAGCAATTCTGATAAGAATCGAAGGAGAAATGAAAGTTTTACCATAATAACTCAAAATAATTTTAGATTCCGACCAACAACTTTGTAAATTTCATTACTCCTAAGCCATAGCTTCAAAACTCATGATTTTTTTACTAAAATCTAAAAACATTGATAGGTTTTAGGGTTCATATGCAGTGAAAAATTCAAAATTGTTTTTGAAAAATCCCAACATAATCAAAAATAAGTACAATTAAACTAGATCTACAAAATAAATCATACTTTAATCCATGATTTCCTTCCATAATTATTCGATTTGCAAGATGTTAAAGTATGCGTTCTCTATCAAAAATTCACACACAAACAATGACCACAATTTGGAGTGCTAGCCCCAAAAGACATTGAAAACGTTTTTTTTTTCTCTCCCAAAATCCAGAGAACTCAAAAATAGTAAAAATGAAAAATCTTATTTTATTTTAGGGTTTCAACCTCTATTTATATGTATAGATAGGCTTACTATAAAAATTAATTTGTAATACAACTATTTTATTTAGGCAATTCAAGTGAATTACCCATACACCCCTATTAATAAGTTATCATATCAAAATTGTCAAGGCTTTTATGTCATAAATTTTATCATAAAAATGCATTACTTTGGACCAATTGAAATTGTGGAAAACCATTCTTTGTGTGTGACCCAATAGGTTCATGCGACGTTGGCAGTGGACCAAAACTATTTTAGTAGATGAGTCATAAGCGATCTCTAGCAAGGCATTGTGACTACCCAAGTAGCATGAATATCAAAATCGATACAACCTAATGAATAACATATATCATATCCTTTTGTCGTGCGATATCCTATGATTAAACATAAAGCATGGAAAGCCACCCTTAATGTTCAATCATATTAGTCTCAATCTGTAGATAGAGTGAAAACATCTAAGTGACATTGAATATTAATTTACTTGGACTGGGCCATTTAACAGTTTAACATATGAAGTGGTCCTTTGATATCACTCTATATGAGAGGGACAAATTCTCTTTTTATCACACACCTTCACATATTATTCACATATTAACCAATCACAATCTTTATAATTGTCCGATTAAAGACAATGTTTGATTGTGCCAAATTACCATGATCATAATATTGAAGTCTATGGTAATCTCAAGTCGAAAGAGTAAATCATATAGCTATCATGAGTAACTCCTATGACTTAATCCATGTGGTGTTTTCATAGCGGGTCGGTCCAATACCTTGTTCCCTTACAAGTACTTTGATCTTGATTCCTATCCCTAAACGAATGATAATCACAAGATCATCAATTAAGATTCACAATAGTCTTAATTCATTATAGTTCCCAATAGAATGATCGACTAGGGGCATTAATGATATTTCAACAAAGAACCATGGATCTTATTATAAGGTAAACATGCAATCACTTATGATAAAACAACAAGCGAAAACCTATATTTTATTAACTTAAATTATAAGATAAACAATGTTTGTAGATTGACCTAAGGCACATTCCCCAACAAACATATCCTAGAACATTATACTAAAAATGCCTTCTATCCAATAAGAAATAGAGAGTGATGCTCAAAACAGTAGAACATTAGCAAAACTGTGAACCAAAAAATTACGATTCATCACCGAAGTTGCATAGGGTTTTTAGACATGAAAACATTCAAATTTCAAAATCTTTCAGTAAGCAAAAGTTGTTCCTCTTTGAGTTAGCTTTCAAATGCCACCAGAATGAGTCCATTTTAATTTAAATGAGGAAGTTATGACCAAATTACTAAGGCTAGTTTATAACAACAACATGTAGAATCTCCAATTTTGTTTTTACAACTTCATGAATTTCAAAAATTCATAACTTAATGTAAACAAATCAAGATCAAGAACTTCTTTCTAGTAGAATTAGTGAAATTTCACAAGGAATCCAAATATGGAATTAAGTTTTGAAGACAAAGTCATTTGCCTACTAAAACTGCTAAAAAACCAGAATTGAATCAAAACTTGCAACTCTTTGTTAAATTTAATAAAATGGTGATGATGATTAGCTTACCTAGTTGTAAAGCTTCTTTAACTTGATTAAATTCTTCCTAATTAACTGATTTCCTCACCTATATGTTGTATTCATCTCTCCAGATTTTCTCTTCTCTTCCTTGCATGAAAATGAATTGGTTTTGCATGAAATCTCCACTAAAATTGTTAATATAGTGATGAGATTTGATTGTGGCCCTTGATCTTGTTTACACACTCATCTCTAGGATCATCTTATAGCTGACACCATGGCCCTACAACCCACTAACTCATCCATACTAACTCACATATTGAATTAAGTTACCTTACGATAGTGATAACAATCATCCCGAGGTATATCAATGTTCCTTATTTTATTTTCTTAACTTAGGCCTCATTTAGATAAATTCAATTATAGGCACATTAGATTAGTTATATTAATCATATTAAACTAAATAATGACTTATCCCATCACTCTCTACTTCGATCCCATGCTGACAAACATCTTGAGGCGTGTCTCCACTCGCGCACCAAACTTACAAAATACAACACTAAATAAATATTCTTGGTTATAGTGTATACACATACCTCACACTAGGCATCCATTACTCAAAAGTAATATATTTCTCGGTCCTTACGCAGAGTATTAGGATTGTGTACCCACTCTCGAGTCACATCACGGCTCAATAACCCTGATTAGGGACTAATTTACTATTAGTAAATTTCGGTCAGTTACATTAACACTCGGCTGTAATATCTTTGACGTAGTTAGTCAAAAAGGGGAAGTGAGTGAGCAAGGCTAAATATGTTTTTCGGTATTTTGTGATTGTATGTACATGAAATTTTATGTTTTTAAAATTCTATTTCATGGATGTACTTATTGGTTGATAACTATAACTTTTTGGGGTTTTAATTATGTGTGTTGTTACTTTGATCCATCGGTAAAAGTAAATTCTATGAAGTTCCTAAAAAAATTGGTTATTTTGCTATTTATTGCTTTTGACCATCTACGCCAAAGAGGGAGATCGTTAGACCTCAGTTTACCGTGTTAGGGTTAGTTTATCCTTGTTGGGAGTATATTGTCAAAATAGAAATTAAGTTAGTTAGGGAAATGCTGCAAGGAAGATGGAAGCCTGACTTAGCAAGATGTCCAAGGGTAGATATAACACAAAGATATATTACAATGGAAATTCCATTGAAGATTACAGTGTCAAAGTCAGAGTCAAAAATGAATATCAAGTTGAAGTCAAAGCAAGAATGGAATATGAGTTGAATACTGCAACAGGGCAACTATCAGTATTGATATATAATAGTGAAGAAGTTTGATACTGCAAGGAGAGAACTCAAGATGAATTACAACTACAAATCCAAGAGAAAGATGCATAAATGACTAAAAAAACTATGGAGATGGCCTGTCAAGATTCTTGAAGGAATACAAGACTTAGTAGTTGAATGTTGGATGACTCCAACAAAATTTACAATTAGAGACCGAGGAGGTTTTCCGAGTTGTATTGTATTTAGGACTAAATTCCTTGATAGAGTAGATAGATTAAGTCTATAAATACTCAAGGTCACCATTGTGTGGATCATTGTTCATTACTAGAGTTTTGTAAGAACGAGAGATCATTATAGTGGTTGTTCACATTATCAACTTGTTTAATTAATTAGGGTGAGCTTACATATAGGAAGACATTCAAGTCTTACTGTGACATCAATTCTTGTTTAGTATTGATGTGTGCTTGTTAGTTCGTCACTAATTCATTAATCTCCTTAGTTCCTCTGGTTTACAAAACTTCAACATATGTCATTGGGCATGCGAATGGGGATATGAATATATCCATTATCTAAGAGAGGCAAGTGGATTATTTGGCTAAAAGAATAAATTAGTATTATGGGCTACCGAATGTACATAGAAGAGAAAATAATGATTATCCTCAACCATAGTATGGGATTAGACACGGTTTTCCCCATAAGGAAATAAGATATGCATTGTAAGCAATCCCAGGGGAGGGATTTATTAGATATGCCGAAGGATACCTCAAGAACATCACCTATAAAAACTTTAGAAAAACTAACAAAGCATGGTGTTACATAGTGGAAGCTTGTCTGTAATCGAGTTTACAACACTACGAGGTAGTGAACTAAACAGTAGCTCTAGTTTATCACATTGTTCAAAGGGTGGAATACATTAATGTTGGCAAGGTCATTTATGAAGCTATCAAAAGTGTTGACAAGTCAATAATTAGACATGTTTTATGGTTCATTCTAGGATAATCTTAGATGTAAAAGACTATATTACATGAAGTTTTCTCTTGTTTTTGTTATTTTAGGTCATAAATGGAAAATATGAAGAAATGAATTAACAAGGGAAGATTATGAAGGAATTAATCAAGTGGAAAGATTATGCAAAGAATCATCACCAAAAAAGCAAGGAAGAACTAGACTTTTGAACCGGCGATTCCTAGCAATTCATAGGATGCCATAATCGCTGGCCACATCAATGAAACTAGTGAGCTTCAAATTGTGGATTTTCCTAGCGATTCCTATCTCACAAAATCGCTAAGAATGGCTAGAGTAGATTTCAAGAATTTAAAATTACTATGAGTTGTTTGAGTTAGTTTGGGATGTTTACTACCTAAAATACTATAAATATAAGCCTAGGATTTCAAAAATAGTAGTCCTTGAGTAATTATATGAATATTCCATTGCTTTAGGGGCCATTCTTTATTGTTTTAGTTATTTGCTTTATTGGTTTTTTTACTTTTTGAGAAGATTTAATGATTTAAAGATTTAAAGTATTTATTCCAGAGGTATTTATCTGTCTTTTATTTATATTAATTGCGATTTCATTCATGATTATGATTGAGTAGTTATTTAATCTAAACAAATTTTGAAAGTGAACTAGATTCATTTTACAATGTAGTTTTGAAGTGAAGATTATGTGTTTAATGCTTTAAACCAATCGTGTTATTTGATTCACTGATTTAATAGGTTATCTATTGATTTTAATCATGATCTTTGTATTGCATGCATAGTCTAGAATGTGTATTGTGATATTTGGTTTCATTATCAATTTGAAGTAGTAATTAGGATTGTTTGAAAGGCAAACACCGTTTAGACGTCCTAGGTGAATTTGAGATCTAAATTAGATGTTGAAGTGGCTTTCCGAAGATATAAGATTTAGTAGTTTGAAGTTCTCATAATTTTTGATGCAGTTCTATAATTTCTATTGCGTGAAGTTGATGTCTCTGTGTATTCAAAGGGTTTGCTCAATAGAATTAGAATGTGGCTTTTCCGACGGTATAAGGAGAATAAATGGCTGGTTAAAGGCTGTTTACTTACTTATTATTTGAGTCTAATGATTTGTCTTACTTTATGAAGTATGCTCATAACTATACATGGATTGGAGTAACATGTTTGGAATGCAAATGGGTTTATGTTTCAATGTTCTCGATGTTTATTTAGATATTTATTTATTTTTGAATTGAATCTATTTGATTGATCGTGAATTTGAATTGTGATAGTAAAGGTAATATAGTTAGTTAAGTATTATTACATTATAGTTAATTATTAGTTAGTTTAATTACTATTTTTAAGTAGGTAAAGTAAAAGTAAAAATAATAAAAACCTTTAAAAGTCCTTTTTCCTAGAGAAGTTTGATGAATCCTAGTGGAGACGATTCCCACTTATCACTACCCAAAATATTTAAAGTATAATATAAATGGAAAATTATTGCACATGCTCGACACGTGTCAATTCTTGGCGCCATTACCGGTGATTTAAACATAATTTCTTAGGAGTTTTAGACGTTGTAGGGTATTTCCACTTTGTCGTTCTAATTCCACGAGATCCTTACATCCATTTGATCTTGAGGAAGATAGGACATTGAATCATAATTTAAGACAACAACAACATAGAGAACACCAACCTACCATAATTGAAGGCAATAATAACTTTAATATTAACAATAATGATAATACAAAACTTAGTTTTAGGCAAGCTAATCAAATGTCATTGCTTATGAACTAATATGTATTGCCTATCCTGAGGGATTTTTTGAATTTGAACTTAGATCTGGATTCATTAGTGCTCTACCTTACTTCTTCGGTAAGGACAATGAAAACCTATAAAAATTTATAAGGGAATATCAACACAAAGTCAATGGGATGAAACCTAAAGACCGCACGTTAGAACAAGTCAAATTTAAAGTTTTTCCTTTTGTATTGAAAGATCGAGCACAAGATTAGTTGTTTTATCTTCCTCAAGATTTGATAAGCAAATGGGCTAAAATGTTATAAGCTTTCCTAGATCAATATATGCCTGCAAGAAAAATTAGTACCTATAGAAAACAATTGACAGTTGTGAAAATGAAAGGGGATGAAAGTTTTAATGAATTTTGGGATAGATTTCAAAGATTAATTTCATCTTTTCCACAACATGGATACACTCAAAGAGCTTTATTAGAATACTTCTATGAAGGACTAAATCATTTTGAACAAAGACTATTAGATATTGTATGTGGTGGATCATTATTCGGTATAACATCCACTCTAACCAAAGAAGCAATAAAAAGGATGGCCAAATAATCTAAACAATATGGTGAAATGACTTATATATTAAGAAAGAAAGTTTATAAAGTTAATAATAGATCAAGTAATGAAAAATTTGAAGAATTATCTAACATGGTTAAGTTACTACTTAAAGATACATCAAATCAAGTTAAGCCATATGTTTTTTGTAATGAAGTCACACATCCTACGAATGCGTGTCCTACCTTACATGAAGATAACAATGAAGAAGTCAATGTAGTTATGAACTAATATTCTGGTCCTTCAAGAAACGAATAGAATAACAACAATCATTACAATGGAAAACAAATTCAAACCTTAGCTTTAGTCCACAAAACCAAAACTATACCACTTATAGACTGAGAAAACCTACACAATCAACACCAATGCAACAACCTCAATAAACTATTCAACCTATGCAACCAAATCTAGAACAAATATTACACAACTTTATGACCTAAAGTAATCAAAACTTTATGCAAATTTCTCATAATCAAATTAAAATTGATACGTCTATCAATGAGCTGAAAAAATCAATTAAATCAAATGATTCTACAAATCAACAAGTTAAGTAATCAAACTAAAGTAACTACTCAACCTACAAACACAACTAATCAAGTACAAGTTAAAGCTTTATTTTGTGAAAATGTAAAAGAAACGAATACACAAAAAAGGCACCAAAAAGAGGTAAAAAGGAAACTAAGGTACCAAAGTGAATAGATCAAGAAGAATAAGAGATGATGAAAAATGTTATTCCCAATAGGGAATGGATGGTCGAATAATTAAAATATACTCCTTTGCCCGAGAGGCTATACTGATGGTATTTAGCCAAAGTGAAAGCCTACGAAAAACCTTCATAAAATTCTGAATTAGTTAACAGTACAAAGTAAACAATAACTATAAGTCAAATGAAGATATGCATTCTAATTCTATCGTTCCACAACGATTAGCAAACGCTAGGGAGGAAGAACCTAAGGAAGACATATCTGAACCATTTAGGAAATTAGAAATTAATGAAAACTTAGACAAAAAGATTTCATATGTAACGAGAATGCCTGAGAAATGTTTAGACCCATGAATGTTTGTCATACCAATCACAATATGCAAATCTTCTATTGAATTTGATATGTGTGATCTCGGAGCATTAATTAACCTTATTTCACTTAAATTTTATGAATCATTGAAAATAAGATCGTTAACTAATACATAATACACTTATTAATCTTACTTTAGTAGACATTTCTATTATTAAACAATATGGATTATTAAAAGACATCCTAGTACAAGTACATGATTTAGTATTTTCAGCTGATTTTTATGTCATGAAAATGAGAGATTCAACATCACCAAATCTTTTGCCTATACTATTAGGTAGACTTTTTCTAATGACAGCTAAAACTAAGTAAGATATTTCTGAAGGAACAATGTCTATAGAATTTGAATATAAGATTGTTAAATTCAAAATTAATAATGAACATAACTATGACACTTATGAAGTCTAGGATGAATTATTTGACAATGAAATAATGATAATAAATTTTTAGAATTAAACTTTTTTGATAACGTTAACATTGAAATTTATGCAATTAATCCAGTAACAATGGAAACTGATAAAGGGATTTCAAAAAAAGAAATACTTGAAGACACTTCAAAAAAACGTAACTCAAGAACGGAGAGTTAAGCAACCAAAGAATAGAAAAGGCATTAATAAGACAAAAGTTTCTAAGTCCAAGTATAGTAAGAAAAAGAAAAAGTCAGACTTGAGTCCTGTAAAGCTTAATGATCCTGCAGGCATACACTTGCACATTAAAATCGAATGGGCTTGTTGCTTCATAGCTTAGTGGGATACGAACTCTAAAGCAAATCTCTTGCCCATATGTTTCTTTCTACATACTCAATTGGAGTTGAATTCACTTGCTTCTGAATGATTCTCTTTACCGGATGAAACTTCAATTTAACCAATATGAGTGGTCATAAATGTGCTAGTTCAAGTTGTCAACAACACTGCACCCATGGACTTTTTGATAATGCCATACTTTATCCATGAAGATCCTTCTTTAATAGTAGGACAACCTTTCTTAGCCATTACTCATGCTATTATGGATATTCTGAACAAAACAATTACTCTGAAAATTAATGGCCGAGCACTCACTTTCTGGAATGGTACGAGAGTGGAAAATCCTAAATTCAAGTTTAGAAATCCAAACTAATTTCGGAAAGGTTAAGTAAAGCCAACGACGATAAACAAAATCGCTCTATGAGAGGCAACTCATATTCTGTGTTTATTTTATGTTTATTAGGATTTTACTTTATCTTAGTTTAATATGTTTTTATTCTCTCACTTTTTTTACTCTTGTATTGGAATTATTTTCGAAATTTAAACTCTAAGGTGATTTCAATTGAGGAGTGATCGAGTTGTTTTTGCTTATATTTCCTTTATGCAAGTCACATTATTTACTTGATTATATGTTTATTTATTTAATTAATAAAAGTATTTAGTTAGTTACATCTCCCACTCACACTTTCAGATTCTAGTCAATTCTACCTTAATATGAGTTGATAGAACATCAGATATGCTATGTTTTTTGTATACTTTTACTATGAATTCCAATAATTTTATCATCAGTTTCACTAATAAATCTTTGTTTTTGTGTTTTCAGGGTTAAATAGGCTATTACATGAAAATGAGAGATTTTTCACAAGAATCAATGAAAAAAGTTTAAGGAAGGCTTAATGCCTTCACAACACCTCTAGTTGGTCAGACATCACAATGGAATCGTTGGGCTTAACTTATGCGTATTAAATATTTGACACTAAAATTGAACTAGGAAAAGCCTTATGAAAACTCAAGAAAAAACTGAGAGTCAAAGGTCAGGACACACCCAGCACCTTGGAATGTGCGTACAGAGCTATGGCGGCACTAAGCTCGATTTGGAACAAATTAGACAAAAAATAAAGAATCGTAGTGATTTGGCAGCGATTCTTCAACGATGTGTTTGTTCAACATACGACGCTGAACAAATCTAAGGATTTTGAATCCCGAATTCGGTAGATTTGTTAGATTTGGTGAATTTATTCCATTGTATTTCCAACCCATATAAATACCAAGGGTTGGATGTGCGAAACATATCTTATCTTTTCTCTAGTTTTTAAGTTTTAAAGAGAGGAGCTCTTGGGAGTTTTGGGATTCTTATTTTTTTCTAGTTTCCGTTCTTTACTTTTAAGGAACTTTTTAATTCGTTTTGATGTAATTAGCTTATATTTGTACTAGTAGCTAAGTTCTCACTGGATTGAGAGTTTTCAACAATTGCAAGTATTGATGATATGAGGTTTTGTTCTTTAAAGTGAATTTTCCTTTCATTGGAATCTTATAACTTTGATTGTATTAATTTTAGATCTACTGATTTTTCATTAGATTATATTGAATATGTTTTGCTTGTGCAGTTGCTAATGCATAGGTAGATGTAGGATATCTAGATCAGTAAACCTACCCTTGGTAAGGGAGTTTACGTTGGGTGACAAATAGAGCCTTGTCTATTAGCATTCTATGTGCTCTTGTACATTGGAAGTATAAGATGGGTGATAGTTCATGTTAGTTACTACTTAGGGCAAGTGTTTTTTATTGAATGCTAAGACTGCTAGCTCGTTGAAAGCCTACGACATATCCAGTGGTTTTGCGGGTCTAGTTAGTATATGGTAGTGTTGCTTGTTCCTTCCATTGACAGTGGAAAACAAAGTGTCCGTACTCGAACTTGTCTATGAGAATCCATTAGGATGGATATCTTTTGTAACCAATGATTAAGTCAATTACTTGTTAATTGTGAAAATGCTCTAAATCCAGGATTTTTTTATATTGTTTGAATTATTTTTTTTAGTTGTATATGCATGCTTCTATTGTTTAGTGTAAGATGTTAAGTTTATTTCCTCTAGGTTAGGTTGATTAGAAAACCCCCCTCCATTTTCTTTTAGTTGTAACCTAGGAATCCTTCTCAGTCTCTCTGGGTTCAACCCTGTACTGACTTTACTACATATCCAAATAGTCAGTAAATCGAGACTATTATTAGTGTTGTACAACGCGACATCAATTTTTGGCATCATTGTCGGGGACAATGTTAAATGATTTTCTAGTTTAACATATAAAAATGAGCTAAGAAGAAAAAGAGCTCACTTTTAGGGAGGCGGACCAACTTCGAGGAGGTTCTCAACCTCTATGCATACAATCCACTGCCCAAGCCGGAGAGTTTATGTTAAAAATTGGACTTTTCCAGAAACTTTCAATATTTCTTGGAAGAGATGATGAGGATCCGCAGAAATCTCTGGCAAAATTCGAATAGATTATTGTAGGTATTAAACCTACTGCAGTTGAGCCCTATATGGTTAAACTAAAGGCTTTTCTATTTCGTCTGAGAGGTAATGCTTTGGATTAGTTTTTCCCTTTATCCCCTAGATCTATCCATTCTTGGAATGATCTACACCTCAAATTTTAGGAGCAGTTACCTTTATTAGGAGACAAATCTGTACCATTTACTTGAAGGAAGGAGAATATTTCTTTAAGTATTGGGAGAGAATTAAAAGACTCTATCATGCTTGCCCATTGCATGGTTTCACTGAGAAATCATTGTTAAAAAACTTCTATGAAGGGCTAACTAACGGTGAGAAACGGTGGGTTAATACAATATGTAATGGAAGCATTTTAGAAGTTACACCCTTTGAAGCCAAGAAAATTATTAAAAAAATGGCAAGTCAATCTAAGCATTATAGTGTAACAGATAATATTTACCGGAGTCGAGTTGGAGTCAATTCGCAAGAGGATAGGCTTGAGAGCGAAATGTCAGAATTAAATTCCATGATGAATCAGTTAATGTTAGGATCATGGAAAATCCAAGCTTGCAGTACTTGTTTTAAGTACAAACACACTACGGGAAGCTATCCATTACATTTTAAGGATAAATGTCAAGTAGATATGGTTGAGCAATTTTTAGGATCATTTTAGGAGAGAGGTCAAAATGATCAGAGTTATCGCCTTCAAGGCCATGGTCATCATTTAGTTTTTCTGAAGCACAACAATCACCCTTAAAGGTGAAAGCAATCATAATGGGAGAACATCAAATTTGTTTAAGTCTTATAGTCAAAGTGTGACATGAGATTTGATGAGATGGCAAAGTAGATCAAGCAAGTCAAGACTGAAACTCAAGCAAACAGGGAAGAAATACTACGCACTCTGCATTTTGTTGAGGCTATTACGATTACTTTGAGGAGTGGAGTGAACTTAAAGGACCCAAGAAATTGGATCTGCAAAGTAAATTGAAAGAGGTAAGAGCATAGGTTGAGCATGAGATAAAAAGTTACTACTGCACCACCTGAGAAACCTAAGGTAGAACCAATCACTAAACTTGTTATTCATCATCTTTTTCCCTAGCATCTTGCAAAATCAAAGCAAGAGGACCAAGACAAAGGAATCATAGACTCCCTCAAGAAATTAGAGATCACTATCCCTTTGCTAGATGATGTAGCCAACTTGCCTAGGATTTCCAAGGTCTTAAAGGAGTTATGTAGCAACAAGTTAAAGCTACAAGAACATGAGAGAGTCATTGTTGGTAAAACTATTTCAGCCATCCTTCAAAAGAAACTTTCTCCTAAGTGCAAGGATATAGGAATATTCTCAATGCCAATCACCATTGGTGATAGACACGTTTTTAATGCAATGCAAGACTTATGAACATCCATAAATGTCATGCCTTTGTTTATATTTGAGTCTTTTAATTATAACAAACTCAAGGAAACTAGGATAGTGATTAGTTAGCAAACATATCTATTATACATCTTATAGAAGTCTTAGAAGATATCATTGTCATTATGGGATTGTTATCTTTTCCTGCAGGCTTCTTCATCCTAGACATGAAAGAGGAACCATTCCCCAATTCCTCTTCAATTCTATTAGAGTGTCTTCATGAAAACGGCACAGGCTAAGATTGACATCGCTGATGGATCTTTAACTGTGGAATTTGATGGCGCTGTTGTGAGATTTAACATTAGTGAATTTTGACGATTTAGAGCACATATGTTCACTTGAAAAATATGTCGAGGATGTTGTTAAGGAGTTATAGTCTTATGAATTCCATTACGAAATCCTTGTCTCCATGGATTTGTTCTCCTCTAATCCTAAGCTCGAGCCTTCACTCGACAAATCCCCAAAAATCATATGAAAAAGCTTCCTGATCATTTGAAGTATGCCTACTTAGGTGAGAATGAAGCACTTCTAGTAATCATTTCCCGAAAACTCTATAACTAGAAGAGGAAAGACTAGTACGCATCATACGAGACTACAAGGAAGCTATAGAATGGATACTAGCTGACATCAAGGGATTGCATCGATATGCACATAAAGAATACATTTGGAAGATTACTGTAAACCCTCGAGGAAAGCTTAGAGGCGATTAAACCCGCCTATGACGGAAGTAGTAAAGAAAATGATTTGGAAGCTTATTGATGCAAGGATGATTTATCCCATTTCTGATAACAAGTGGGTTAGTCCAATGCAAGTCGTACCCTAAAAGAATGGAGTAACCGTTGTGACCAATGCCCATGGAGTGTTAATACTTACCCGTGTCGAAAACATATGGCGAGTTTGTATTGACTACAAAAAAACTCAATGCGGCCATAATGAAATATCATTTTCTCTTGCCATTCATAGATCATATGTGTGAGCGTATGGCTGGAAAATCCCAATACTATTGTTTAGATGGGTATTCAGGGTTTCGTCAGATTCACGTCGCATCAGAAAATCAGGAGAAAGCCACCTTCACCTATCCTTTTAGAACATTTTCTTACAAACGCGTATTGTTTGGGCAATGCAATGCACACGCAACATTCCAACGGTGCATGGTACAAATTTTATCTGATTTTGTTAAGAACTTCATTGAAGTCTTCATGGATGATTTCACTATTTATGGAGATTCTTTCGACAGTTGTCTTGATAATTCAACTAAATTGTTATCTTGATGCATTGAAAAGAACCTTATTCTCAATTATCAGAAATTCCATTTTACGGTAGACCAAGGGATCATTTTGGGTCATACTGTTTCATTTAGAGGTTTGGAAGTCGATCCAGCAAAAGTTGATGTCATTCGTACCTTACCCCATCCCTCCACTTTGAGAGAGATACGTGCATTTCTAGGTCATGCAGGCTTCTAGAGGTGGTTTATCGGGATTTTTCAAGATAGCCCAATCTATGTGTCGCTTACTTCTGAAAGATATTCCATTTGTCTTTGATGACGAATGTAAAAATTCTTTTTCCACACTAAAGACTGCACTAATCTCCACCTTGATCATTAAAACTCCTAATTGGTCGCTTCCTTTAAGATTATATGTGAAGTGAGCAATTATGTTGTGGGAGCTGTGTTAGGACGAAAAGTAGGCAGAGAATCTCATGTGATTTATTATGCATCTAGAACTTTAGATGCTACTCAAATGTATTACACTACCACTGAGA
Organism: Stephania cephalantha; assembly: GCA_039657325.1. Lineage (NCBI taxonomy): Eukaryota > Viridiplantae > Streptophyta > Magnoliopsida > Ranunculales > Menispermaceae > Stephania > Stephania cephalantha. Next base: position 37,468,625 of record CM077571.1, read on the forward strand.
AAAAACTCATTGTAGTTATCTTTGCACTTGAGAAGTTCATGCCTTATCTGATAGGTACCAAAGTAATTGTCTATTTAGAACATGCAGCTTTGCGTTACATAATTTCTAAAAATGAGTCTAAGCCTAGACTCATAAAATGGATACTCTTACTTGAAGAGTTTGATCTTACAATCAAAGACAAAAAAATGTGCCAAGAAACTAGTTGTAGACCATCTCGATCGCCTAAAGAACAGAGAACAACCTACTGCACTTAATGACGAGTTCCCTGATGAACACATTTATGCAATGTCTTTTGAAGTTCCATGGTATGCTAACCTTGTTAACTATCTAACCACCAAGCAGTCACTAATGGACTACTCACGTGGACAAAAGCAAAAGCTTGTGTACGATTCGAAACATTATATGTCGGACGATCCATATTTATGGAAGTTGTAAGCGGGTCAAATGATTCGCAGGTGTATTCCTCAGGGGAAACACATTTTATCTTGTCTCACTATCATTCATACGTGAGTGGCGGTCATTTCGGTCTACGACGTACAACTAGGAAAGTTTTAGAATGTGGTTTTTATTGGCCCATATTGTTCCATGACGCTTATGTCTTCAATAAAACTTGTCCTAACTGTTTGAAGTACGAGTCAGCAAATGATTAGATGCCTATGACTTAGATCATTTTCTATGAAATCTTAAACATCTGGGGCATTGACTTCATGGGTCCATTTTCCACCTTTTAATTGGAACCCTTATATCTTGTAATAAGTGGATTATGTCTCAAAATGGGTTGAAGCTAAAGCCACTAGAAGTAATGACTCCCAAATAGTGGTAAAATTCTTAAAATCACGAATCTTTTAAAGATTTGGAGCTCTACGTTCAATCATCAGGGACATAGGAACTCACTTTTGCAATAGGATTATGGATTCCTTATTCAAGAAATATAATGCCACCAATAAGACATCTACAGCCTATCATCCCCAAGCTAATGGTCAAGGCGAAGTCTGTAATAGAGAGATCAAATCCATCCTTGAGAAAGTTGTTCACCCGTCGAGGAAAAACTTGAGTTTATGCCTTAATGATGCATTATGGGCATACAAGACAGCTTTCAAAATGCCTATTGGAATGTCTCCATATAGGTTGATTTTTGGAAAAGCATGTCATCTTCCTGTAGAGTTGTAACATAGAGCATATTGGGTAGTCAAACATTGTAACATGAATTACAATGAAATCGGTGTTGAGTGAAAATTGGATTTTTAGGAAGTAGAAGTGATTAGGAATGATGCATATGAAAATGGAAGGATTTACAAGGATAAGACTAAATCTTATCATGATCGTCATCTGACGAGGAAATCCTTCGTAATAGGTCAAAAATTCATTCTCTTCAATTCCAGGTTGAAAATCTTCTAAGGTAATCTTAGGTCTAGATGGGCGGGTTCATTTCTTGTTACTAATATCTTTTTCCATGAGCTGTTGAAATACAGAGTATTGAAAGCAAAAAAACTTTCAAAGTGAATGGACACAGGTTGAAGCCCTTATATGAAGACTTTGATAGGATCGTGAAAGACAGAGTTGACTTGGAACTAATTAAAGCACCAACTGATCATACTGGTGGAATTTTAAGGCATTATGTGTCTTGAATTTAGATAGCAAACCAAATAAGGAATGGCGAGTGAAGGTAAAGCCAGGGGAGAAGACTAAGTAGAATACAGCAGGAAGTAAGAAAGATGAAACTGATGCATAGAAAGTTAAAGTCTTTATTCAAAAGAAACCAATAGTACCTAATACGCGTATGAAAAACAAGCAGAAAAAAGAAAAGGATGTCGTTGTAGAAATTAGCAATATTTTTGATAAAGAAAATAGAGGATCTAGGCCCTATAGAGATTCTTGTGAGAGTTTTTGGAGAAACTTTTAAAAAGGCACTTCTGGACGCTGAAGCTGCAATCAATGTCATGCCTTTATGATTCTTCAAAAGGTCTATCCATGAACATTGAAAAGGTGGAAATCACCTTGCGAAATGGCATGACAGTCAATGCAGTAGGGATCACAAAGGATGTCTGTATGTTTATTACTCGATTCATTTATAAGGTGGACTTCTACATTCTTGACACTTCAAATTCGATGGAGCATGTTATAATACTTGAAATGTCATTCATGTATTCTATTAAGATGATTGATGTGGAAAGCAAAGTTGTCTTAATGAGATGGCACGAGGACATCATTCTGATGCAAGATAGGAAAGTTATCACTTATGACTCAATACCGACACCCTTGGTGCAATATTTCAATAACCCGAAGTTCCCAATGATCAAGTTCATAGGTGCTAATATATCACCCAGTTAGGAACATAAGTTGAAAATGTCAAACCATCGACGTTAAACATCAACTCTTTTGGAAGGAAGGCCAAACATTTAGATTAGGATTAGGTTTAGTTATTTACTGCTTTAATAAGTGTTGGATACCACAATTGGAAATATTCGGATTAGATTGGAGAAATTCGACATACTCACTTGCTGTGTGACTATTCATCGAAGTGTTGAAATGATGATTGTTTTTAATTTGTTAATTGATGAGTTCATGTTTTTGTTTCATAGCATTTGCCTATTTTCAACTTCTATTTTTACCACTTCAATTTCACTTGTTATTTTGGAATATGTATAGGTTGCCCTAATTTCTTGAAGCTTGAGGACAAGGTTCAAGATAAGTTTTGGGATATGCAGGTATGCGAATTTGGATGGAATGCATGGATGAACCATAAAGGTTTTTGGTAAAATTTTGTGGTTTTTCTTGCGAAATTCATGTAATACAGTCCCATTTTGTTTAAGGATTGATGGATTGGTAGGTTGAACACATTTCCATAACTTGTAAATTCTTTCTTTGCATTTTTTATCCATCATTTTGAGATTAATATGAATGCTAAGTGGTTGACAATTTTTGAATTCATATGTGGAATGATGTTGCCAAAGATGGACAAGACCTTAGGTAGAGCATAGGTGAAATATTATAACGACCCATTACCTTAAGTTGGTGATTAGTACTAATCCAAATCCTAATTTAATCGGGTTAGGCTCGTATTTACGTTCGGCATACCTCAATTAGCGTGTGCGTGCATTTGCATGATGTATGGTGTTTGTTTGGATTGTTAATTCAATTTATATATAGGTTGTTGTATAATAAGAAAATTATACACAAGCCTATAAAACAAAAAATACCCAATAAACTAAGGTTTATCGGGACACCAAGTGTGGCAAGGGAGTCGTGGCAAGAGTGTGTACGCTCAAGGACACTTATAGGCATGTCCGATGAGTTTATTGGTGAATAATACATGATATATACATTTATATGTTTTTAAATATATAAATATATATTGGAAAATAAAAGAATATTAGAAATATATGGATTATCGAATCGTCTCGAACGAAGCGCAAGTGATTGATGTGTCAAATTTTGTGTCACTTTAAGTTGTTTCATTTTAACGCATCAACCACATGATCGGTCTCGACATAGCACGATGCGTATCTCAAGAAAAATCTATATATATAAACAAAAAAGTTGATCGTTATCGAGAATTCGCGAGAAAAGGTTCGACTTTGACTTCGATTTCAGATCGAATGGGAAGATCCGTGGAATTGAATTAACGTGAATTGAGGAGTTCAATCAAATCAACAACACGAGATAAATGTTTACGTATGATTTGTTCTTGTGTTTGTTGAAGTTCAATTCGATGGTGATGCTAGAATTTTAGTTAATCATGCGGTTTGATGATTAGAACTAGTTTATAACCTCATTAGAGGTACTCTTAGATCATTTGGGAGTGTAATTGTTGAGTTTGGATGTTGTTTGGGTCAAGTTTGGATTAGTCGAAGTGTGCTGGTGTTGCAGGTCTAGTGCGCATAGTGCGCTAGGCATTGGCCATAGCGAGCTACGCGTACTGAGGAGGATGACTGACATACGGATAGTGCACTATCCATGTCAGGTAGCGCGCTATCAACCGGAAGTTTGTATGAAGTTCACAAATGCGAATAGCGCGCTAGCATCGGGACATAGCGCGCTATCCATACTCAAATCGGTACAAAACTGATTGGATTTGGGTGGTTTGTCGAGAGCTTTGGGTCTAGGGGTTCTAATTAGACTACACTAGACCTAAATTGACAACAAATAATTAGTGATAAGTTGAGGAACACCAAGAAAACGTGAGATGTTTGAAAACTTAAGGAATTTGGAAAACGGAGACTTAAACCAGAGGTAAGTATGGATTCGCTTATTTATCAATATTGCCTGGCTTTTTAGTGTATATAGCTCATGTAGTTGTTGAATTGAAATGGAGGATTATGTACACTGTGATGGTTTTTCTAATGAATATAAAACAATGTCTGATGTGATTCACGAGAGTAAGATCCTGGAATTGAGACGAGCTGATATAGGAGATGGGTTAGCTTCCCAGCCTATATGTAACATCCGACTCAGTTAGTAGGTTGCGTGGGTTACATATTCACTAGAGGGTTTAGGAGATAACTATTGGGCATTAATCGATTGGCTAAACATCACATATGCATGGTGTGTTGGTTTAGCACTCGTATTAATGGCGTCGGTGGGTAATCGGCCCTAGTTATATAAATAAAATGGGGGTCACAGTGTAATAGTCCAAAGAGATTTTTATTGCATCCGTTTATGTATTGAATTTATATGATTTCCATATTTTTGTTAGATATCATTGGTGCATGTTATTATTGCATGATATCCTTTAATATTATATGGAATGTTAATGATTAGTGTGAATCCCTACATACTGAGCAAGTTGGAGCACTCACCCCAATTAACATTACAGGTAGATCCGACGAGTGCTACGACTACGGGATGGAGAAGTTATAGGAGTCTTAAACTTCTCTTCGATGTAATGACTTTCTCCGGTCTTATATATTTGCATTGAAGTACAGTTGTGTAGTATCACATGGGATGGGTGATTATATAACTGAGGTTTATTCCGATTTGTTTTTAATATTGTATATCTTATTTTGGTTATCGAAAAATGTTTTAAATTTCCGCAGCGTATATGATTTGTTTTGTTTCGATAATCGATATACAATAATGCTTATCAAGTGTAAGTGGTAAGGCTGCAGGCTCTAGTTAAGTCTCGTAAGGGTAATCAGGGCTTAATTAGGGTTTCAGACCGGGTATTGCCCTAATCAGTTTAGGAGATGCTACAAATATAATGTTCTTATGATTTGTCTACTAATTGAGTTTATACCAAAGAGTGCTAGTGTAGAGACAAGGCTCAATGCTAGACATGAAAGCAGGTGGAAGGTCACAATAGGACAAGAGTCAAGCTAATCTCTATAGTACCAGAATAGGTTTACATCAATTTGAAGCGTAGTGTAACTTAAGAATAAGTTTGGGGGAAGATGTAGGCATTGTTTTTTTAGCCGTTAGCCTTAGCCCACCTATAATTTGTCTCAAGTTAGCCTAGTTGAGCCAACCCAACTAGATTCCTTCATCACCTATCCTGAAACCTATAACAAGTAGCCCGAAAACTCTATAGGAGAAGTGAGAAGTGATAAGTACTAACAGGGTTTTTAAATAAAAAATTGAGTGTCCCATAAGTTCTACAGGAAAAGTAGCAGGGAATCTAGTTGTAGGAAAAAGTGAGAAAAAATATAATCCACTAGAAATGGAGTAGTGACCATACTAAAAAATATATCTAGAGAAAAAAATAAAGAATATATATAAGTGAAATGAATAAAGTCGGAATTCTAAAAAAACTCCTTAAAAAATTTAACTCGAGTGCTTGTAGCTAGATTAATTAAGTCTTTCCAATGCTTTAAATCCTTTAATATACATTTCTTTGTTACCCCAGCCAAGCCATAATAACCCTAAAGAAAGTCTTTTTCACCCCAAACAATGTTTAGAATGTGTCAGTGAAATGGTTATATAAGTTTCTATTTGTGGAATCTTAGTTGTCAATGCCTTTTTTAGAGATTAAAGATTCTCAGCTTGTTAAAAGTTCTGAGGTAAGTCTTGATTAATAAATGGCTTTAGTCTTGATGAAGCCTAGTGTTTGGTGGCGTATTCCTTTGGAAAGTGACTGAAATATCTTGCTCAAAGTAACTAGCTTTGCTTGAGTGTTTTTGTCTCCTAATTTGCAAAATTTTGTGAACAATTGGACGAAACAATTTAAGTTATAGTTAGGCATTAAGGGAGCTGAATTGTAATTTGTGTTTGCAAGTTAATTGTCTCATACTACTTTGCTCAGGATAAGCAATTATCTAAGTTTGGGGTATTTGATAAGTCTTCATCTATGCTATGTTTTTGTATATTTTTTCCATGAATTTAGATACTTTTTATCATCATTTATACTAATAGATCTTTTTGTGTTTTCAGGGTTAAAACATGCTATTAGACGAAAAGGAGAGATTTTCCATAAGGATAAGTGAAAAAAGCCAACAGATGCTCAGCGCTTCACAGCGCCTCCAACTGGTCAGACATAGCCATGGAATCGTTGGGCTTAACTGATGCATATTGAAGATTTGACACTGAACTTGGACCAAAAAGAGCCTTATGAAGACCCAAGAGAAAACTGAGAGTCAACGAGTCAAGAAACACCCAGTGCCTTGTCAATGCCTTAGAATATGTGTACAATGCTATGAGGACGTTGGGCTCGATTAGGAACAAATTGTACAAAAAATAGAGCATCACAACGACTTGGTAGCGATTCTTCAGTGGATTTGTTGGATATGGTGCGTCTATTTCGTTTTATTTCCAACCAATATAAGTACCTAGGGTTGGATGTGCGAAACATATCTTATCTTATCTTTTCTCTAGTTTTAAAATTTTGAAGAAAGGAGCTCTCAGGAGTTTTGGTTTTCCTATTTTTTCGGGTGTTTGTTCTTTACTTTAAAGGTAATATTTAATTTTTTTATTGCTATAATTAGTTTATATATGTACTAGTAGCTAAGTTCTCACTGGATTGAGAGTTTTCTACAATTGCAAGTATTTAAGATATAAGGTTTTATTTTTTAAAGTGAATTTCCCTTTCATTGGAATCTTGTAACTTTTATTGTATTAATTATAAATCTTCTAGTTTTATAAATCTACTAGTTTCTCATTAGATTAGATTGAATATGCTTTGCTTTTGTAGTGGCCAATGGATAGGTGGGTGTAGGAGATCTTGGTTAGTGAAAGTACCATCACTCGGTAAGGTGGTTTACGTTAGGTGACAAATATAGCCTTGTATATTGGCAATCGATGTGCTCTTATACATTTGAAGAATAAGATAGGTGACAGTTTAGGCTAGTTACTATTTAGGGCAAGTGTTTTCATTGAATGCTAAGGTTGCTAACTCGTTGAAAGCCTACAACATATCTGGTGATTTTGCAGGTGTAGTTAGTATATGATAATGTCGCTCATTCCTACCATTGACCGTGGAAAATAGAGTGTCTGCACTCGAACTTGTCTATGAAAATCTAATAGGATGGATAACTTTGTAACCAATTATTAAGCAATTACTTGTCAATCGTGAAAATGCTCTCAATCCACACTTTTATTAGATTGTTTGAATTATTATTTTTAGTAGTCTATGCTTGCTTCCGTTGTTTAGTTTAAGTTTTTAGGTTTATTCCTCTAGGTTAGGGTGATTAGAAACTTACCCCCTTTCATTTTATTTGTAACTTAGGAATCATTATCAGTCTATGTGGGTTTGACCCTATACTTGCCTCACTACGTATCCAAGTAGTCGGTAAATCAGGACTATTATTGGTGTTGTACGACGTGGCATCATGAGTTATTACGAATGATGAATAAGTTAATTACAAGATAAATTGTAAACAATAGTCAAAATGGCCTAGTGATTCTCAACGAATTAGTATAACACTAGGAATCGCTAGCAAAATTGATAGCATTACACATGAAAAATTAGTACAAAATTGGGGTATAGCGATTCACCTACACAGGGGAGTCACTGGCAAAATCAGTAAAAATAGTAAGACAAGTTCCACTGATTTACATAGCGATTCCCAGCGATTCCACTTAAACAGGAATCGCTGAGCACGATTTTTGGTTTTTAAAACTAAAACCCCAAATAGCCACACATTTTATACCTTTCACACTTGCAAATCATTGCACTTCTTCACTAAAATCCTAATTTCTTGACCAGATTCAACCATTCTAAGCTCAATCCCATAGTATTTAAGTGATTCCTACCTTAACCTAGTCTCATTCAAATCAAAAATCTGGATTTTGGGTGCGATGAACTAAATTAGGGTTTTAAAAAATTCTGACTTAGAGATTGAAAAGACGTACTAGAGGAGTTCAAGTGCTTCAATCTTAAGAGATTCATTTTCAAGAAGGTAATTACATCAACCTTAGCTCTTTACTTTTCAAATTTTTGATTCAGGGATTTTTGCAAATTTCACAATATTTTTCTGAAATTGATTTATTGGAATTTATTCAATTATCTTGCATAAATGGGTTTATTGATTCTGATTGACTAGGAATAGTGATCAAATTGATCATTGGTTTACAATTCAGTAATTTTAGAACTCTTGCTATATTTACATGTATTTGCAAACGGTTTACAAAAAACAAGTTTGAAATAAGTTTGGGGTTCTAGCTATGGTTTTATTTCAATTTAAGTTTCTATATTTTCGAAAAGACTACGATTTGTCACCTAATTGCTTAACGATATTTGGAAAATCGATTTTCACACTTATATTTTAGCTATCACTTCGATGCAAATTCTATTTTACATTTACAACGAATCTCGAACTAGTTTTCTAAATAGATTTCTCCTTTTTAAAATAAAATCTTTAATTTACCAAACTATTTCCAACAACGTTGGTTATATTATTTACATGTTTATTTAGTTTTTAAACTTAAGATTTTTGGGAAGTTGAAACAATGGCCGGAGGAGGAAAATTTAGAAGCTATCGAGAGAAAAAAGGAAAGGTACAACTAGTAAAAAAACCCAGATAAAAACCCAAAGCTCCATCTGAACCAACTAAGCCAACTGGGATTTCAGTAAATAACTCCCAAACTAAAGCACCTAGAGAGCCTTTTCCACCTTTTAGTTTTGTCTATGATTCGGAGGAGAGGAAGAGATTGAAGAGACACTCGCCATTACTTTCCACGCCTATAACCTCATTACTACCAAAGCTATTGCTCGGTTGAAATGGGATGTGCCATTCTAGTGAGAGAGTTCTATGCGAACGAGCACGAATATGAGAATAAAAAATAGCCATAGTCTAAGGAAGACCAGTGGAATACTCACCTGATAGAATAAACATGTATAATGGTTTACCGAAAGTTCATTTGAGGCAAAATAAAGAGTGTTATAAACATGAATACATGTATAGACACGGATTTCCACACGAGACCATTAGGAATAGTTTAGAAGCTATTCCAGGTGATGGTTTCTATTTTGATTCGGACAGGTACCCAAAACACATACAAACCAATTTTTTTAGGAAAACAACCAAAACTTGGAGCTTTTTCTTAAACGCGAGCCTACGGCCTAGTTTACAACACTACGACATAGTGATCTATATGGCGACTCTCTTATACCACATAGTCTGAGGGATTGGTAATATTGATGTTGGCCGAATAATCTATGAATCGATTAGGAATGTCATGACCACAAAAAAAATGAAGGGCTGATTTTTCCTTTGATGATTATTAAGTTCTGCAAGTAAGACCGAGTTTCGATGAGAGCAATCGAGTTTGATGTATTTTCGGATAACACCATCACTAACAATGTCATTGAAAAATGCAAGAAGGTACCAAGATATATTGAATCAGATGAGGAACAATAAAGAATCAACATAAAAAGAAGAGAGATCATAGAGAGAAGAAGAGTACAAGCAGATAACCAAAGAAACTTAGAGGAAATGTAGAAAGTCTTATACAATGAGCAGATAAACCTGACAACAGAGCCACCTATAGAGGATTGTATTGGCGTAAATGCAGAAGACATAAAAAAAGACATGATGAGGAAAATCTTGCATAATCAGATGAGAACTTTGAGACATCAAGAGTTCATGTTCCCAAACGAACGCGAGATAGCTCGAAGCATCTATGGATTAGATAGACGCAGGGCCAGGATGACTCAAGGCGGGGAGCCTTCACGTTCCATCACTCTAGCTGAATATGCCTAACCAGAGAGTATTTACTGAAATAGTTTAATATGTTCAATTCAATGCAATTATGCTTGAAAATGTTTAAATTGTCTTTACTTATTAAACTCATTCTTATGTTAGTTAATTATTTCATTTATTCGTTTATGCTTCACGAGGTATTTTTATCTTAGTTGGAAAACCCGACTTTGATTGTTGTGGCATGTCATCATGATACATTCGCTTTGGTATGTTAGGAATTTGATACAATGAAATGGTTTGATATGTTCAATTCAATGCAATTATGCTTGAAAATGTTTAAACTGTCTTTACTTATTCAATTCATTCTTATGTTAGTTAATTATTTAATTTATTCGTTTATGCTTCATGAGGTATTTTTATCTTAGTTGGAAAACCTGACTTTATTTTTAAACCTTGAGGACAAAGTTTGGAATGAGTTTGGGCGTTTTAGGTGAAGTGAAGTATGAAGATGCAAATATTGAAGAAACAAGAGGTAGAATCTAGATGAACATAACATTGTGAATTTTTTAAAATTTTCCACAATACAAGTAATATATTCCATTTCATTTTATTTTATTTAGTTAGGAATTGAATATATTTTGGATTTGAATAAAAATGGAAGTGATATATTATTATTACCCATGAAATTGAGATTTTATGATAGAAATGAATTATTATACCTTATTTGACTTGACCTAGATTGTGTATGCACAACAGGAGTTTAGAGAGGATTGATTACTTTGTGTTAGAATTTATAATGGGTAAAAGATCGAAACGATAGTGCAAGAAAAACGAGACAGATTTCTAAGAATCTTGTTATACAAAGATTATTGATAAAAATTTTATATATATATTGAATAGAGTTTATGAACAATTAAGGAGAAAAATAGGAAATAGCCAATATGTTTTGCTTAGTTAGAAATACTACTACCTTAACTATAGTGAAAGTGAGAAAAGCTAAGAGTTTTTAAATATGAACATAGAGAGACCTAGAGATTTTATTGAAAAATGGAGCAGGGAATCTAGTGGTGGAAAAAATGAGAGGAATTATTCCAATAAAAAAGAATAACGGATTCGAAAGGACATGGAGCGGGGAACCATAGGAATAATACAATATAAAGAAGGAAAATGAATTTATATAATTGAAGAAGAAAGAAAGAGATATACATATATATATATATAAGAAAATGAAGGAAGTTTATGAAAGCTTTTCAAATAAAAGATTTAGCTCGAGTGTTTATAGCTAAGTTAAGTGAGATATATTTTTTTATTCTAACAAATGAATATGAAATGATGATTATTGGTGAATAAAAGTTTCTATCAACTTTGATTGTGGTGATATTTTAAATATTGTTTGAAAAGGAGATTGATTTAGTGATTTTTGTATCTTGAGATTCTATATTAGTTATCGAAAGCTTGTTGCTTGTCAGTGGAGATTGAGAAAACCTATGTAGTGTCTTGACCATAGTGATTGGTTTAACTTTGAGTTATGAGGTGTGTTTCACAATTAGAATATTGAAATTTCAAATAACAGGTTGTTCTTTAGTACTTTCTATTCTATCATGATTCTTATTTTATGAAGGTAATATGTTTCTATTTTAAGATCATTTATGTTTAAGAAATTAGAGTATATAATTATGAAATTAGAATTAGGAAAGAAAATAGAATATGATTTAGAGTATTCCTTTGCTTGGAATGACAAAGTGTTGAGTTTTGGGGTATTTCACAAATCCATAATAAGACATGTTTTATAGTTCATTTTTAGATTTTTTTAGATGTAAAAGACTATATGAGAAGGGGTTTTCTCTTATTTTTGTTATTTCAAGGAATAAATGGAGAATATGAATAAATGAATGAAAAAGGGAAGATTATGAAGGAATTAATCAAGTGAAAAGAGTATGCGAATAATCACCACTAAGGAACTAAGGAAAAACATGACTTTAGAAGCAACAATTCCCACTGATTCACAAGACACAAGAATCACTTACCAAATCGGTGAAACCTGTGAGCTTCAAATTATGGATTTTCCCAGCGATTCATGTCTCATACAAATTGGTATGGATTTTTGGAGTAGATTTTGAGAATTTAAGGTAACTACGAGTTGTTTGAGTTGGTTTGGGATGTTTACTACCAAGAATACTATAAATATAAGACTAGGGTTTCGAAAATAGTTACCCTTGAGTATGTTGATCAATATTCTATTGCTTAAGGATCCATTCTTTATTGTTTTTGTTATTTGCTTTATTGTTCTTTAATTATGGAGAAGATTTGAAGATTTAAAGTATTTTTTCAAAAGGTATTTATCTATATCTTTTATTTGTATTATTGCAATATTATTTATGATTATGAGAGAGTAGTTATTTAATCTAAATGAAGTCTAAATGTGAACTAGATCTATTTTGCAATGTAGTTATGATAAGAAGATTATGTGCTTAGTGATTTAAACTAATTGTATTCTTTGATTCACATATTTAATAGGTTATTATTTATTTATTTTAATCATGATCTTCGTATTGCAAGCATAGTCTAGAATGTGTATTGTGATATTTGATTTCATTATCTACTCGAAGTAGAAACTATGATTGTTTGAAAGGCAAACACCATTTAGATGTCCTCCTAGGTGAATTTGCGATCTAAATCTGATGTTGAAGTGGCTTTCCAAAGATAACATATTTAATAGTTCAAAGTTCTCATAAAGCTTAATGCAGTTCTATTGCGTAAAGTTAATGTGTTTGTGTATTCAAAATGGTTAGCTCAATAGAATTAGAATGTAGCTTTTCCACCGGTATAAGGAGAACAAATGGTTGGCTAAAGGTTGTTTACTTACTTATGGTTAGAGTTTAATGATATATCTTACTTTATGAAGTATGGTCATAACTATATATGATTGGAGTAACATGTTTAGAATGCAAATGGATTTATGTTTTATTATTCTGGATATTTTTTTATATATTTATTTATTATTGAATTGAATCTATTTGATTGATCGTGAATTTGAATTGTGATAGTTAAGATAATATAATTTGTTAAGTATTATTATATTATAGTTAATTATTAGTTAGTTTAATTATTATTTTTAATTAAGTAAAGTAAAACTAAAAATAATAAAAACCTTCAAAAGTCATTTTTCCTAAATAAGTTTGATAAATCATTATGGAGACGATTCCCACTTATCACTAGTACAAAATAATTAAAGTATAACATAAAAAGGAGATCATTGTTCACGCCCGACACGTGTGACAAGTCAATAATTAAACATATTTTATAGTGTAATTTAGGTTGATTTTAGCTCTAAATGATGATATTACACTAGGTATTCTCTTGTTTTTTATTCTGGGATTTAATTAGAAAAATGAAGAAATGAAAGAAAAAAGATAAAGAAGAGCAAAACAGTCAACTATAGAAGAAGTCCAGCGATTAGCCAACGACACAGGATTTACATAAGGAATTAACACCTAAATCAGCAATAGAGAAGTGCCGATGAATCCTTAGCGAATTGGAAAATATATTAGAAATCACCAGTTGAATCGATGGAGTAGAGAGACTAATTTTCAGTGATTAACTTATGATTTGTGTACAACTTAGGAATCGTTAACAAATCGATGAGGTCGGTTACAGGTTTTTTTAATTAATATGAAGGATTCAAGTTTATCTATGATATGTATACTTAGGGAAACTATACATATGACCTTAGAGCTTTGAAATCAATCTCTACGGAGGCAATTAAACATTCTTTATAAACATTATTTTATCCTTAAGTTTAGTTTTATTTAGTCTATGTTTGAAGCTATATTGGAGCTTTGATTTATTTAAGAGGTATTTATTTATTTAATTATGTCATTCAATTATATTATTGTGTTATTTATTTCCAGCATGAGTGAGTTGTTTGTTAATCTAAACAAACCCTAGAAATGTATATACATTGGATTGCTATATAGTTATAATTAAGGAATCGTGAACTTAATGCTTTAAATTTGTTCATACACGTCAATCACAGATTTAAATAAGATGTTTTTGCAATGAAGATTGATATTGCATGCATAGTTGCAAATATGTATTATGATATTTTGATTATGAATCTATGTTTATGATTATTGACATCAATTATATAAGTAGTGAATAGGATTAATCTATAGGTTTATATTCTCGAGTGGATGTTCTAGATGATTGTGTTCTAAGTTATTCATTAATTTGTATATACTGATTTATATTTGATTTTGATTAGGCATGATTTTCATTGACTGTTAATGTTATTGTATATATATATATTATTGAGTTTTATCCAATAAGAAGATCAACAATGATAAGAATATGGCTTATTTCCATTGAATATAGGAAAATCGATGGCTGGCTAAAGGCTATCAACCTATTATGAATTAGGATTTAATGATTCTGAGATTCCATGTGATATGATTATAATTAGGTTATGAAGTGATGTTATATTCTAGTGTTTGAATGCAATCCAAGTATATTACATTGTTTAATGGAGGTTTGTTTAGATGTTTGTTTAGATATTTACATTATATAGAATTTGAATATTGTTTAATTTTTTTGCATTGAATTATTTGAATTTGAATATTGGTTAATTAATCTACTAGTTATAGTTTTTTATTATTTGGTATTTTAATCCATATTTAATTAGATTAACTAAATTAGGAAAAACAAGAAAAAAATAACTTTCCTTAGAAGTTTGCAAAATCCCAGTGGAGACAATATCTCATTTACCACTACTATAAATAATAAGAAAATACGAAAAATTATTGTACACGCTTGACACATGTCAGTTTTTGGCATCGTTGCCGTGGATTCTTAAATAATTTCTTAGGATTTTAGACATTGTTTAGTCTACAAACTTCGTCATGTTAATTCTACAGGATCATTACATTATTTTGATCTTGAAATAGATATAACTTTTAATCAAAGTTTAAGACAACAACAACTTAGAGAAAATTTAGCTAATAGGATGGAGGATAAAAAATGATATTAACGACAATGTCATTAAAAATAATAATGATAATAGAGTTATCAATAATAATAACACCAATAATAGAGAACTCACTTTTAGATAAGCAAATCAAAATGTTATAATATATGAGCCTATGTGATTAGCATAACCCGATGGATTTCCTGAATTTGAACTTAGATCTGGATTTATTAATACATTTCCCAACTTCTATGGTAAAAACAATGAAGACCCACATAAATTCATAAGGGAGTATCAACATAAAGTTATCTGGGTGAAATTGAAAGAAATCACTTTAGAACATGTCAAACTTAAAGTTTTTCTTTTTGCATTAAAAGATCAAGCACAAGGTTAATTGTTCTATATCCCACAAGATTCAATAACTACAAGGACTGAAATGTTAGAAGATTTCCTAGATGAATATATGCCTTCTAGAAAAATTAGTTCATATAGAAAGCAAATCGCAGTTGCAAAGACAAAAGATGATGAAAATTTTACTGAATTTTGGGATAGATTCCAAAGATTAATTTCTTCTTGTCAACTACATAGATATACTCAAAGAGCTTTATTATAATATTTTTATGAAGGATTCAATCACTTTGAATAAAGGTCATTAGACATAGTATGTAATGGATCTTTATTTCAAACGACACCTACGTTAGCGAAAGAAGCAATTAATAAAATGACAAAGAATATAAGCAATATGGTGAAAAGGTTCAATCCTCAAGAAAGAAACTTTACGAAGTTGATAATAAAAAAAATAATGCGCCTGATGGTAAAATTGATGAATTATCTAGGATGGTAGATCTAATCAAGTTAAAGCTTGTGGATTCTGTAATAAGGTTTCACATCCAACGGATGCTTGTTCTACTCCACATGAAGAAAATACTAAAGAGGTTAAAGCAATAATAAATCAATTTTTTGGTCCCCCAAAAAATTAATATAATAATAATACTTATTATCCCTGAAGATCAAACCCAAATCTTAGTTATGGTCCTCTAAATTAAAATTATAATACATATAGACCAAGTGCTCATATGCAATCTGCACCTAATAAGCAACCCTAACAAAATGCTCAATATATGAACCAAATTTAAAGCAAATCTTGCATAATTTCATGAACCAAAGTCATCAAAACTTTAAAGAAATTTCTTAAAATCATATTAAGACTGATATTACTATAAATGATCTGAAAAATCAGTTACGTCAAATGAGTTTAAAAATAAATAGGTTAAGTTATCAACAGAGTAATCAAGCTAAAGCACATAATCAAGCTATTGTTGCTCCTGCTAATCAAGCCAAAGTTAATGCTTTATTCAGTGATGAGGCAAACATACCTATAACTAGAAACATACTTAAACAAGGTAATAAAAAGAAAGCATATAAAACTATTGATGAAGAAGAAGAAATATTGACTGATGTCATTTTTACTAGAGAATGGATGGCTAAACAATTGAAATATACACATTTTCCTGAAAAGCTATACCCATGGTATTTAGCCAGAGTTGAAGCATATGAAAAATCTTTACAAAAGTCTGAATTAATTGATAAGGATGAAAAAGATATAATTCCTGATAATTTGAATGAAGATATGTATTCATATTCTACCGTTCCACAACGATTAGCTAATGTTAGGGAGGAAGAAAACGATGAAGACATTCTTGAAGTATTTAGGAAAATAGAAATCAATAAACCATTGATAGAATCAATTATGCAATTTTCTAATTATGATGAAGTTTTGAAAGAATTCTCTGAATCAAAGGATAAATTTTTAGTAGAATCTAAAGAAAGCTTTAGGACAAAAGGTGTATGCAATAATTAAAAAGAAAATACATGAGAAATGTTTCGATCCAGGAATGTTTGCAATACCTTTTACATTAGGAACTTATGTTGTAGATTTTGCTATGTGTGATCTTGGAGAATCAATTAATGTAATGTCGCTTAAACTATATGAGTCATTTAAAATAGTTTCATTAACTAAAACACTTATTAATCTTACATTCACTGACAACACAATTACTAAACCTTATGGTTTACTAGAATATTTCTTAGTAAAAGTACATGACTTAGTATTTTCATTTGACTTCTATGTCATGAAAATGAGAGACTCAGTATCATCTAAATCTCCGCCAATACTTTTAGGAATACCATTTCTTAAAATAACTAAAACAAAGTTAGATATCTTTGAAGGAATAATGTCTATGGAATTTGAAAACAAAATTGTCACTTTTCATATTATGATAATTCTGATGAATCTAATAATGAACAAACTAATGATAATGGATCTTTAGAATTAAATCATTATGAAGCTGAAGTATATGTTATTAATGCAGCAACAATAGAAGACGAAAATGTTATGGTAAAGAATAAGCAAGTTGAAGACACTTCAAATCAAAGGACTATAACCCAAGAATGAGGGTTAAGCAACCAAACAATGTTGAGAATGATCTTAAAATGGAGGAATTAAAAGCTATAAAGGATAAGAAGAAAAAAAAAAAAAAATTAGCAATTTTCAAGCTAGATGATCAAAGTGCAATGGGCTTGGTATTTTAAAGCAAATTATGATACAGGTTCTAGAGCAAACTAAATGCCAATTGAGTTTTTCTTCATCTCAACTGGAGTTGGATGTACTTGCTTCTGAAAAAGTTATTTTACCAAATGGTTATTCAGTGAAACCAATAGGTGGAGTTACTAATGTACTAGTTCAAATTGACAAGTACATTATTCCTCCAGACTTTATGGTTATGCCACACTTCATCAATAAAGGTCCTCCATTAGTCTTATGACGACCTTTCTTTGCCACTTCGCAAGCTGTCATGGATACTCTAAACAAGACAGTCACTTTTAGGGTGCATGGCCGAGCAATCACTTCTGGAATGACACTAGAGTGGACAATCCTAAACTTAAGGTAAAACCAATTTAGAATTGCGTGGCTCAGTCAAGCCAACGATAGTAAACAAAAGTGCTCTATGGGAGGCATCCCCTACTCTATCTTTACTTTCAGTTTTAGTATTAGGATTAGTTAGTTGTTTTTATATTCTCTCAACTTTTGACTTTTATAATGAGGATATTTTAGGAATTTAATTCATGAATAATTTCATGTAACGGGGGTTTATCGAGCCAATTTCGTTCTGTATTATATTATCTTTATACATTAGTTTTATGTAAGTGGGCTATTTATAATAATAAAATTATTGTTTACTACAAATCATAGTCAAATTATGATAATTTTGAATAATTCTACCTTTTTATTAGATATATATTTGATAATTATATGGTAAAATAAATTAAATTAGAAAAATAGTTAAGAAAAAGGCTAGCAATTTCCCAGCCACTCAAGTTTGCACAGGAATTCGCTGAGAAAATCGGCAGTAGTGTGTAGAATTCTTAGTGTAATTTTAAGTCAATGATTTGTTACCGATTTGAACTTATAACTAGGATTCGCTGACTAATCGTTCAACCACTGAGGCTTATTTTCAGCGATTTCCTAGTGAATCCACTTAAACCCTGATACACTAAGAACGAATACGAGTTTTTCAAAATAAAAACACAAAATCACCACATTTATCCATTTCACACCCACAAATCATTGCAACTTTTTGATCAAGAAACAAAATTTTGACTAGATTCAACCTTCAGTGTAGAGCCACCTAAAGCTTGAGTAAAGGGAATTCGAGTGGGAGCTTAGAGGAGTGTTCTAAAGGAGTCTTAGAATTTCAATCTTGAAAGATTCACTTTCAAGGATGTAATCAATGAAAACCCTAACCTTTTATCGATTGAATTTTTAGTTTTTCATCAATTTTTGGATTTTTATTAGGTTAGAAGCTAAATTTCGTATTTTTTTTTTACTCCAAATTGATTTTGATGTCGAATGTTTTCAATTATAATGCTAGGATGGGAATGATGTGATGATTTGTTTATTGCTATCGAATTTTTGAACTATTTTTAGTACATGGCAAATGGATTGAATCTTATATGCAAACTAATTTGAAACTAAGTTTCAAATGAGGTTGGGGTTTTTTTTGTGTTTGTCTATCGCATGATTTGAATTACTTACGAACAATTATTTTTATCAATGATTTTTCATCGATAAATCTCATATGAATTTCAAACTCTCGATTTATAAATGAATTTTTCGATGAATTTCTCCTTATTAGATAGATACGTTGAATTTTACGAAACACTTTTCTGATAATTTGGTTTTAAATGATTTTACAAGTTCAATCCTTTACTTGTACTTATTCACATGGCCTGAAGTGGAAAGAGTAGAGGTTCGAGGGAGGAGAAATGAAAAAGAAACTTAGTATTGAAAACAAAGAATAAATCCAATGTGTCCCAAATCCGACCCACGTCAATTCTTTTTAACACACCTAGAGTTAGACCACAAAGAGGACCTACTCCACCTTCATCATTTAGCTATAATATTGAGGATGATTATTTAAAAGAGGAGGAGGAAGTGGAAGAAGTTAAAGAAGAGATACCAACGGGGGCAAGAAATTATGTACTTAGGAAAGGAAACTTTATTAATGAGAAGGCATTTACCAAATTTAAGAATGATTTAGTGAAAGATAGGAAGTTAATATCGAATAGTGGTTCAATGTGAAGGATGAATTAGAATACAAGCCTAGGATCTTAGATATAATTGAGGCAAAGAACTGGTGATTTTTTATTAGAGACTATAACCACTTAGACCAAGATGATGTTCTGGTGAGACAGTTTTATGCAAACGCCTATGGAAGTAACAGTAAAATAAAGTCGCGAGTCCGAGGACGAAGAGTAGATTATTCCGCTGGTAAAATAAACTGGTATTTCAGTTTATTCAAATTTTACGAAAAACAAAATGATGAGTACCCAAAGCCCAAATACGCCATTAAATACCACTACCCCACCAAGACAATTAGAGGAGGTTTAGAAGTGATCCATAATAATAGATTCATTTTTGATAGGGAAGGGTACCCGAAGCACATAAACACCAAATCTTTTAGGAAAATCATTAAAGCTTGGTGGTATTTCATTAACGCCAACTTACAGCCAAACCTACAATATTATGAGATAGTGAACTACAAAGCCGCATTACTTTACCACATTGTCATGGGTTTGGATATTTGGATGTTGGCAAAATTACCAACGAGTCGATAAGGAGTGTCATCACCACGAATAAAAATGATAGACTACCTTTTCCTTTGATGGTCACGGCTTTTTGTAGAGCAGATCAAGAAAACATAGTAAGGCTTGATATGGATGTTTTACCAGAGAAGGTCATCACAGATGAAGTTATATAGAGATATGGAAAAACTAATGGTTATGAAGACACCAAAGATGAAAGAAAGAAGGCTGAGATAACCAGAAGAAAGACATAGCAGAAAAGAGAAATTAGAGATTACACGAGAAGAATTTTGGAAGAAACTTCAGAAGCTGGAAATAATCCGAATGTTGAGCTACCTGCTAGGGATTATGATGGACTTTACATGGAAGAGTCAGAGTTGGCCTTTATGGGTAAAACTCGAAGAAATCAAATGAGAACTCTGAGGAACCAAAGACTGGTGTTCGAGAACCAGAAGGCTTTAGCAAGACGCATTCACAGGATGGAGCTAACGATGTCTAGAAGACATAGATGACAAGGAGGTGTAGAGGTTCCTGTACCATCCATACAGATGAGGCTACCTATTAATAGAATTCTTAATGTTCCACGAATGACAAGTCAGGACTACTAACTCTATGACCCCGCTGCGTTCCAATCCTAGAGGATTGATCCAGTGGAGGATGATGACAGTGCGACTTCTGGGCGAAGATGAAGATTTCCTTATTCTATTTATCTTATTTGTCTTTGAGTGATATTGTGTGAGGTCTTCCATGTAAATATGGTGATATACTTTGTTATTTGTGGTGATACTTTGTGTTTATGGTGGTGCTATACTATATGCCCTGTGATTGGTGATTTGATATTGATACATCAACTACCGCACGACGTCCTAAAACAGACCCAGAGTGGGGGCCTCCAGGGAGAACATTTGGATGCCTAAGTTAGATCATGGCAGTTGAGAAAGAAGGAGTTAGGGTTAGAATAGATAGCAAACATATTCCTTCAATCTCTCTATGTATTTATAGCCTTAGGGTTGTACCATGTTGGTTCCAACTCAGAATATTGTCAAATCTAACTTTCCTATTTTGGTCAAATTTGGCAACTCACAATTTTTTCACGTAGATCTGGGCATATCTTAAAGCCTTCTCGAGATGCTTGTGTGGATCTCGAGGTAAGAGGACAATATGTATACACCATATGCCCCCCACTCCAACGAAAAAGGTGAATTTTATATAGGAGTACATAAATGTGTTTTTTGGTAGTTCGACCTTTCAGTTGCCTAGCTTGGCTATGATTGAGATAATGGTAAAATGTAACTCACTACTATTCATTTATCCATATAATCCCCTACTTAGCTTGGTGAACTTTGTTACTATTCATGAATTCAGGGAATTTAAAATCAAGGAATCCTTCCTTTGGCTTAGCGAATAGTTGTACTATTCATGAAATCAAGGAGTCCCCTTTTGGCATAGCGAATAGTGTTACTATTCATGAAATAAAGGAATTCCTCCTTTGGCTTGGTGAATAGTGCTACTATTCATGAAACCAAATAATTCCGCCTTTGGCCTAGTGAATAGTGTTACTATTCATGAAATCAAGGAATCCCTACTTGGGCTTGATAACTATGTAACTTTTCATTAATTCAATGAATATTTCATATTTTTGATTGAAATGCACTAAATGAGTGCTCGCGCGTCTCGACGCATATTAATGTCCTATTTTGGCTTAGTGAATAGTGTTACTATTCGTGAAATAAAAAAATGCCCCCTTTGGCTTGATGAGAATCATAACTATTCATGAATTCGAAGAATATTTCATATTTTTGATTGAATGCCCTAAACGAGTGCTCAGGCATCTCGACGCGTATCAGTGGCCTACTTTGGCTTAATGAAAATTGTAACTATTCATGAATGCAATGAATATTTCATGTTTTTAATTGAAATGCATTAAACGAGTGCTTGTGTGTCTCGACGCGTATCAGTGGCCTACTTTAGCTAAATGAATAGTGTTTGAGTCAAAAAATGCCCCCTTTGGCTTGATGGAAACTGCAACTATTCATGAATTCAATGAATATTTCATATTATTAATTAAAATGCACTAAACGAGTTCTCGCTTGTTTCGATGCATATCAGTGGCCTACTTTGGCTTAGTGAATAATGTTACTATTCGTGAAATCAAAAAATGCCCCTTTGTCTTGATGAAAATTGTAATTATTCATGAATTCAATGAATATTTCATATTTTTAATTGAAACGCACTAAACGAGTGCTTACGTGTCTCGATGCTTATCTAGACCTACTTAAGCTTAGTGAATGGTGTTACTATTCGTGAAATCGAAAAATCCCCACTTTGGCTTACTTGTAAATAATGCAGAAAGCTTTGGCTGCATTGAAACTATGTAGGTGGAGAATATGACAGCATTGGACACATATTGGTGGGGACTTTGACTGTACTAAAGAAATGTTGGTGGAGACTTTGACTGTATTGAAGACATGTTGGTAAAATGTCTTGTCGCGTATTGATAACTCAGTAAATCGTACCCATTTTCCTTATATAGGGAGGGGGACCATTTGGTATTTTCATCCCAACTTAAGTAAGTTTCTTGCACCTTGTTTTCCAAGTAGTTTTTTTATGTTCTTCATGTTCTCGAACATGTTTTTCATTTTCTTCAACATGTTTTTCATTTTCACCTTGTTTGATTCTTGATTTTCTTTTCATGAAGTTTTGTGGACTAAGCACTTTTCAATCTATTCTTATCATTGAAGGAGTGGTTCTCATGAATCTCGAGGAGATGTCGAACCCAGGTATATGTCTGTCCACTTCCTCTTCCAATGTTATTTGCTTAGGCTTACCAGCATGTAGAAGTTATAGCATTGCTGAAACTATGGCTGAGGGTTGAAATAAACAAAGCTTACATAGCACCTTAGAGCCCTTTAACTACCCATCTTCTATTGTTGATCTTTATGTTGTTGAAAATATTGCGGACGATTATCGTATTCATCTACCCTATCATTGACATATTGCATTGGTGTCAAAGAGAATATGCAATGCTTCCAGGATCTGTGTGTTTTCAAAGTCGCTTTATTGACTGGCTTTAGGCTTTCTTTTCACCTTTTTTTATTTATGAATTGCTCTTTAGTTATGGGGTGCATCATGCGTAACTAACACCAAACTCATGGAGGTTGGTGAGTTGTTTCATCGTGCAGTGCACTCGACTTGGTTTTCCCTTAAGCATCAATGTCTTTAGGCATATATTCCTTCCAAGGAAACGTAATGGGAACTACCCAGGCTGGGTTAACTTTCCACATCGATCCAAGATTGGAGCTATTTTCAATACAAAATCCATTTCCAGTGGCATTCCATCGTCTTAGAAAGAAGGTTTATTTTACATTGAGTGGGTTAATAGAGATTGGTCAACAATCTTTCCACTTGCATAGGCTGTTGTAAGTGGTAGCTCTAAGACTTATTCCTTATCCCAACAAGAAAAGGCGACATTTGATGTTTTATGTGCTGATAAAGAGCAAACTAGAGCCTTACTTCTAATCAAAGAGGATGAGCTTGTTAACTGTGGTATTGGCCATTTTGACGAGGAGGGTATTTCTCGAGAAAAATAAGCTTACAATGACTTTTGAGCTTTTTGTAACTTTTGTGGCTCATGCTTTTATCACTTTTGGCTACTCTATTTATTGTTGTTGGTGTAGGTGTCAACAGAAGAATGCCCTTTTTGCATGGATGCTCGCGCAGGAGAAGGCCAAAAAGTAGAATGTTAAGGAACGTGAGGATGTTATTGAGACAGATGAACCTGCTGTCGAGGCCCCTTCAGTTTTTCCTCCATCTTCAGAGCCGATCTCGATTGGTTTGGAATACGTTTATGTCCCTGGATAGGGAGTAAAGATGACTAACACATGTATCGGCGGTGATATGATTTCGCGAGATTTAGCGTTACATGGAAGCACTCCTCACGATCGCAGTAAGGTAGTTGGAGAAGACATGGAGAAGTTTCTTATGCATGCGTACCAAGCTGCTACTATGGTATGTAACTTTCATGGTTATAGTATTACTATTTAAAGTTTGCCTTGATAAATGTATTTTTTACTTTTCCTTGTATAGAATACTATGTATGTTGAAGACCTTACTACAAAGCTGCGAGCAGCAAACATGTTGGTTGCGGCGAGGGATAAACAATTGCCAGAGTAGTCGATTAACTATTAATTTGATATGTTTGTTATGAAAGCAAAGCTCGATGATTGCATCCCTCAATATGAGATGTCCGAAGCTTTTCACAAGAAGAAGGAAGATCATTTGATTTAGAATGGTACTAGCATGTATATGTCGAGATGGGATAAGGTTTTTGAAGTGCTTCGGTCAGCATTTAACTTCACTATCGAACAAGCGCGTAAAGTGAGGAACCAAATGTTTGAAAACACATGGGATGTTATGAATGGTACTGCAATTGAAGTCGTTAACACCTCTGCGCCTGAAACAGTTAAATTTGATACCCCTAGCTGCAGTAGCTTTCCTCCTACTTAAGGAATATATATGTATTGATCTTCACAGGTTTACTTCATAGGTGGTTCCCTTTTACTCCAAGTACTTCGAAGGGTTGTAGCTCTCTTGTAGTAGGTTTTATTATCTTGTTTTGTAGTAGTTGAATCATATGTATCCAACCCTAGTTGTGCTTTATTTGGAAATAAAATAGAGATTTGAAAAGTATTTCCTTATCTCTTTGGTAGTTAACTCATTTTTTTTAGATTGTGTCTATGAGGTTTACTTTTTGGCACTCTATTTAGAGTTGATTTTTTATTTCGTCACGCCGCATTGATTGACACTGATTTGAAAGCCTAAAAATGGGCTTTTGGCTTCATCATAGCTCATAATAAATCAAACGGATCTAAAGCCTAAGAATGGGCTCTTCGGCTTCATCATAACTCATAATAGATCATAACGGATTTTAAAGCCTAAAAATGATCTCATTGGCTTCAGCATAACTAATGGATCAAAACAGATCTTAAAGCCTAAGAATGGGCTCTTTGGCTTCATCAAAGCTCATAATAGATCAAAACGAATCTTAAAGCCTAAAAATGGGCTCTTTGGCTTCAATACAACTCATAGATCATAACAGATCTTAAAGCTTAAATATGAGCTCATTGGCTTCAACATAACTCATGGATCAAAATGGATCTTAAAGCCTAAGAATGGGCTCTTTGGCTTCATTATAACTCATATATCATAATAGATCTTAAAGCCTAAAAAGAGCTCATTCGCTTCAGCATAACTTTATAGAAATGTAATGTAGTACTATATAATATAGCATAAAAAGGTGAAGTCTATTAAGATATCAAATGAATGAGCCAACTAGGCTTCTTATTCAAACAAAACATATGCGGAAATAAAATTCTTAAATACTAATAAACTTATTGGTAATACTTGCACATGTTAGAGACTTTCCATGACCGCGATATTTCTTTCCCCTATAAAGCTTCTAACTTGTATGCGTTTGACGGGATCTTCTTGCGAACTTTGTATGGACCTTCCCATTTTGGAAACAATTTGCCAATAGATAATGATTAAGATACTTCCAAATTTTGCATCACATAGTCTCCTAGTTGAAAGAATTTATTCTTAACTCTAGAATTATAGAATCACGTTGCTCGTCGAGAGTTTTCTTACATTCCCAAAGTTGCAACCTCACGAGTCTCATTAATCAAATCCAAACCTTGGCGAAGTGCATAACTGTTGTCTGTTTCCTTAAAGTGCATGACACCGTAAGAAGATGCGCCTATATCCATTGGGATTACTGCTTCAGCTCAAAAAGGTAATAAAAATGGTATTTGCTCTATAGAAGATTTAGCAATTGTCTTATATGCCCACAAAATGTTGTGGAGCTCATCAGCCCACAACCCCTTTGCACCTTCCAACCTCTTCTTTAGTCCATCAAGGATAATTCTATTGGTTACCTTTGTCTGGCCATTTGTTTGAGGATGTGCAACTAACATAAACCTCTATTCAATGTGGAACTCTCGACAATAATCATGAAACTTTGAGCTATCAAATTGCCTTATATTATTCGTAA
This sequence comes from Stephania cephalantha, assembly GCA_039657325.1. NCBI lineage: Eukaryota > Viridiplantae > Streptophyta > Magnoliopsida > Ranunculales > Menispermaceae > Stephania > Stephania cephalantha. Next base: position 37,494,855 of record CM077571.1, read on the forward strand.
TTAGAACTTAAGGTATTCCATACCTAGTTATTACCAATTTCAAAAAGAACTTGATAATTTTTTTATTAGTAAAGGTAGCAAGTGCCTCTGCTTCTACTTACTTTGTAAAATAATCCACTACAACTATCACAAGTTTTCTTTGGCCAGACGCTGGTGGAAAAGGTCCAAGTATATCCATTCCCCATATCGTGAAAGGGAGCGGTGAGTGTATTATGGACATTTCTTCACCCAATTTGTGGTGGAGGGAGGCATGATTTTGGCATTGGTCACATTTTTTGACAAATCTTATTGCTTCTTTTTGCATGTTCGGCAAGTAGAAACCTTGTGTTAATATCTTAAAAGTAAGGGAACAGCTACCTAAATGTTGTGCACAAATGCTTTCGTGAACCTCCTTTAAAGCATATTCTACTTCTATTGGAGGAAGACAATGAAGGTAAAGTAACGTGAATGACCTCTTATACAATACTCTGCCAATCACTGCGCACCTTGCTACTCTTACCATTAGCTTTTTCGCCTCCCCCAATCTCAGGCCAAAGTCCTTCCTCAATGTATTTCTTGATCAGATCAATCCAAGGAATCTTGGTAGTGATTGATGCTACTTGTTGGCATTCGAGAATTGATTTTTGTACCACTTTAAAAATTGGCTTATAGTCTTCTCCTTCATATACTTTCAGCTTCGAAAGAGAGTCGGCTTTTGAATTTTGCGATCGATTCACATGATGAATTTGGCACTCTTTCAAGTTTAACATCATTGGTTTCACCATGTTAAGGTAACACTTCATCTTTGGATTTTAGCTTTATATTCCCCTGTTGTCTGCATGACCATTAATTAAGAATAATTAAATACTTTTAGTTTGGTAACACGTAAGGCCATTGCTAGGCTTAAACTGACCATCAATGCTTAGTATTTTGATTCATTGTTTGTTACCATAAATGCAAACTTGATTGCATATTTTACCATGAAGCCTTTAGGGGCCAATAATAGTAGCCCTGCTCCACCTCCTGTGACACAAGAAGATCCATTAATGTAAAGACTCCAAAACTCTTCCTCATGGTTATCTTAGTGATCGTGGCTATATTTACCATTGTGAGTTGTGAACTCCACAACAAAATATGCTAGGGCTTGCCCTTTTATTGTAGTATGAGGCTTGTAAGTGATATCAAATTCACAAAGTTCAATTACCTAGTTGAGCATTCGACCACATGTGTCAAGACTATGTAGGGTTTTCCTCAAGGGCTTATCAGTCAGGACTGCTATTTGATGGGTTTGGAATTATAGACATAGTTTCCTAGTGGTCATAACAACAGCTAAGGCAAACATTTCCACCATTGAGTATATTTTCTCAATACCTTAAAGGATTCGACTAACATAGTATACTGGTTTTAGAACTTTGTTCTCTTCTCAGATAGTATTATGTTGATTGTCGCGTCATATACTATCAAGTATAAGAACAAATGTTCTCCTCTTAAATGTTTTGAAAGCAACAATAGGGTCATTAAGTAGTGTTTTAGGTCTTCAAAAGACTTTTGTAACTCTCTGGTCCAAGCAAAACTCTTTGGATTTTTCAACAGTGAAGAAAATGGAGCAGAGCAATCAGCTGAGCGTGATAAGAATCGTTATAATGCAGCTAAGCATCCTCTTAGCCTTTGAACATCTTTGACTGTCTTCGATGGACACATGTCCATTATTGCTTGTATTTTTTCCGGGTTGGCCTCTATTCCTCATTTTGAGACCATTAAACCAAAGAACTTTCTTGACAAGACTCCAAATGCGCATTTTGGTGGATTTGACTTCATTTGATATTTTCTAAGTACAAAGAATGCCTTGTCAGAATCTTGAACATGCTTATCAGTGTGGGTGTTTTTTATGAGCATGTCATCTATGTAAACCTCCATAATCGTCCCTATTAGGGGTTTGAAGATAAAATTCACCATCCTTTGATACGTAGCTCCTGTATTTTTCAATTCAAATGGCATCATACAATAGGAATATAGCCCATGCTCAGTAATGAATGTGACCTTTTGCATGTCTGTCTCATCCATGAGAATTTGATTATATCCACTGAAAGCATATACGAATGTTAGCATCTTGTGGCATGCTGTCGAATCAACCAAAATATCAATCCTTGGCACGAGAAAGTAGTCTTTTAGAAAGACATCATTCAAGTTCTTAGATCAATACACATCCTCCATTTCTCGTTTGATTTTTGGACCATCACTAGATTCGCAATCCACTCTGGATATTAGATTTTTTCAATCACTTGTGCTTTCAATAACTTTTCGACTTCCTCATTAATAGATTTATGTCTTTCTTAAGCAAAAGATCTCTTCCTTTGCTTCACCGGTTTCTTTTTTCGAGGCTGTATTCAAGCAATGTGATATGACCTTCGGGTGTATCCTCAGCATGTCCTTTGCAGTCCATGCGAAAATGTCTTCATTTTCTTTTAGAAACTGAACAAGTGTTTCGAAGATGTTTCTATCGAGATTAGATCTAAGTGACCTTTTCATCATGAGGTGGTTCTAAGATGACTGGGATTAAATCTTCTACCGAGTGCGATCGAAACTTGCTATCATTAATGTCCATTGAATCCATTAGCAAAACTTGCTCACCGACTTTGCTTGCTTCGGTAGCCATAAAATAATAAGTTTTTGCCATCTTTTGGTCACCCTTTACTTCACCTTCAGCATTTAATGTGGTGAATTTCAGTCGAAGTGGTATGTCGAGGGAATAGCTTTGAACATATTTAGACCTGTCTTACCGAGGATAATATTATAAGCAGATGGGAATTCACTACCATGAAATTAATCATGTGTGTAACCTACTTTGTTATCTCTCCTAGGGTCACTAGTAGCATGATTAACCCTTCCACCTTTGCCTCTGCTCCATTGAAACCATACAAAGGAGTCATGCAAGAAATCAATTGACTATCTTCATAACCCATTCCTTTGAAAGTATCTTAATACAACACGTCTACGGAAGATCCACTGTCCACCAAAGATCTTTGTACCGTGATATTCCCAAAGTTAGTTCAACAACTAAGGGATCATCATGTAAAAATTTTACTCCCTCTATATCTGCATTGGTGAAAGTGATCTCTAAATCATGGCGGGCCTTTTTGGGTGGAACCTCAACCGTTAGGCATTATATTACATATGCCTTTCTAAAAGAAGAGGAATTATCTCCCAGGCCTGGTCCCCTGGATATGACAATAATGACTCTTCATTCTATCTTCTCTATCTTTTTCGCTTCCTTTTTCTCTAATATGTCATCCCGATGCACTGGTTTAGAGTCTTTGACACGCCTATTATCTCCATGCTTAACGAACTTTTCCGATCTTCCTCTATAGACTAGCAACTCAATCTCCTCTTTCAATTGCTTGAAATCTTCTGTGTCATGGCCATGATCTTTGTGAAAACAATAATACACTGTCTTGTCCCTTTTATGGCATTAGAGTGCATTGGCTTCGGCCATCGAATATATTGCTCAGATTGAATCTCAAGCAATATTCGTCCTTTTGATGAGTTAAAAGGAGTATATTTATGGAATTTAGATGAACCTCCAGCTTTTGGCATAAAATAAGATTCTTGTTTGGGCCTTTTGGCTTGATCTTTATTTCTATCTTCCCAATCACCTCTTTTTGCCTTCTTGTTCAGGCTGAATGACCTCCTCGACCACCATATACATTCCAGCCTGTTCTTGCAACTCTGCCAAGGTTTTAGGCGGGTTCTTGGCTAAAAAAACCTTGAGGTGTTCATTGGACGTCCCATTAGTGAGGGCGCCCACTACTACCAATTAGTACAAGGTTTTAGGCAGGACTTTCAATGCTTCATTTGTCAAGTGAGTTATATAGTCTCTTAAAGAATCATCATTCCTTTGTCGTATTGCCATTAAGGATATTGAACTATTAGCAAGAGTTTTGCTCCCTATGAATTGATTGACAAATTGTTTACTTAATTGTCTGAACAAGCTAATCGACACTGCACGTAATTGGCGGTGCCAATTCTTGGTCGGCCCTATTAATGTTTGAGGGAAATCCTTGCACTTAATCGCGTATGAAACGCTATCAAAATTGAGGACATGCTCAGTCAGATCTCCTGTGCCCTCTTATTTGTGGATACTTGGCATTTCAAATCCAATAGGCAAGGGTTCCTCCATTATCGCCTGGATGAAGGGAGGCGGCATGCTTTATAGATTATCAACTTGTTGATTTTTTTGTCAGGAAAAGCAACTCCTTTGCTACAATGGCACTAAGTCATTCTTGTACTCTCTGTTCCACCTCTCGTTCAACCCTTGCATTAATGTCTTTAGGATTGTGACCAGTTTTAAAACCTTCAGAGGTTGCTCTGCCACGTCGCCCTTCGCCTAATGCTTCGACTTGGTCTTGCAAGTGACTAAGCTTTTTGCGTAGTTCATTCACTTATTTGTTTCTTTTTCCCTAGGGGTCTCGAGCCCTTTTTCATTTCTTGATTCGTCGTTGCTCCAACTCATCCCTAACATCTGTTGGTTTAGTGTGCATATCTCTTCTGGATGGAGACCACCTTAAAGGTTCACGACAACTATCTTCTAGGATCTCAGGAAAAGCATGCCCAGAAACTCGATCTTGATGTTGAGGAGTTCTTGCTCTAGAATTTCTTGTCCGTACCGCCTTGATTGATGGCCCTCCTTCTAACGCCAGATACATTTTTCTTACATTAGTGATGTTTATTCAAATTTTTATGAACTCTATTTGATGAAAATTCTATATAGAGTTTATTTTTATATTGATTATCCAATTTATGATTATATGAATTCCTTTATACTTCATGAGGTATATTTGTTTTGTTCGAAACATGACTTCATTTTAAAACCTTAAGGACAAGGTTTGTAATGAGTTTGAGGGTACTTTTGGTGAAGTATAACAATGATAGCAAAGAAAGCAAGGAAATGAAAGAAAGGTGGAGGATGAGTCAAGAATTGATACAAAGTTTAAACTTTTTATCTGATATTAAAGTAAGTTGATGAAATTTTTTAATTTTTTTCAAATTCATGTAAGTATGAATTTCATTTTACTTTATTTTTAGTTAGGAAACGAATGATAATGAAAATGAATATATAATAGATTTTGAATGGAAGTGATATTTTTACTATCCAAGTGAGTTCTATGATAGAATGATTCAATTTTTATACCTTTTTTATTAATTTTACTAGTTGATGCATACACCAAGTTGAATGCTTTGTATTAGTCATGAGAATAGGTAGAAGATTGAAATAATAGTGCAAGATGAACAAGATAGATTTCTAAGAATCTTGTGATACAATGGTTATTGATTAAATATTTTTATAGAATACAGAGAAAGTTATTATGCCACAATTGAAAAAAAAGGGCTAGAAACCAATGAATTTCTATAGGTTAGAAAGAATGTTTTCTTTAACTTTAGTGGATAGTGGGAACTATTAGCAAGAGTTTACAAATATATAGAGTGTTCTATAGATTCCATAGGAAATGGAGCTAGGAGTCTATAGTGGGAAGAATGTGAGAATGTCCACAAGAAATAGAGCAGAGACTTAAAAGCAAAAAATATATATGATAAAGAAATAATAATTAGGATGGACTAGAAAAGAAAGAGAGATGAAAAGGATGGATGTTCTTAAACTCTTCAAAGAAAAGATTTAGCTCAAGTGCTTGAAACTAGAGTTGAGTGAAGTATTTCTTAATCTAACACGTTTTAAATGATATATTCTTTGGTATCTTGGTAAAATTCTGACTGATTTTGATTGTGGTGCTATTATAAAGTATTTTTTAAAACTAAGATTAATCTAGTGGTTTTTGTGTTTTGAGATTCTATACTAGTCATCGTAAGCTTGATGCTTGTCAGTGGAGATTGAGAAAACCTATGATATTATTGGCCTTGATAATGAACTTTAAGTTCTAAAGGGTGTTACATTTGGTGGTTGAGATGTTTTGTTTTGTCTAAATCATTCTATTATATCATAACTTTCATTTACTTATGGGTAATATGTTTCCATTTGAAAATCGCTTCTATTTTAAACATTATATTATTTAAATTTAAGATGAATTAGATTGAAATCAGTTTATAAAGAATGAAAAATAATATGATCTAGAATATTCATTTTCTCGAGACAAAAAAATGTTAAGTTTGGGTGTATTTGACAATTCAATAATTAGACATATTTTATAGTGTAATTTGGGTCGATTTTAGATATAAATGATGATATTACCCTAGGTATTCTCTTGTTTTTCTGATTTTATGATTTAATTAGAAAAATGAATAAATGGAAGAAAAAAAGAAAGAAGAGCAAAACAGTCAACTGTAGAAGAAGTCCAGCGCTTAGCTAGCGATATAGGATTATACAAGAAATCGCCACCTAAATCGACAGTAGACAAGTGCCGGTGAATCCTTAGCGAATTAGAAAATATACTAGAAATCGTCAGTTGAATCAGTGGAGTACAGAGACTAATTTTTAGTGATTAACTCAGCGATTATGTACAACTTAGGAATGGCTGACAAATCGTAGAGGTTAGTTATGGTTTTTTTAGATTAATATGAAGCATTTCAGTTTATCTATGATATGTATACTTAGGGAAACTATAAATAGGACCCTAGGGCTTCGAAATCTGTCTCTTCAGAGGCAATTACACATTCTTTGGAAGCATTCTTTTAGCCTTAAATTTAGTTCTTATTTAGTTTATGTTTGAAGCTACATTGAAGACTTGATTAATTTAAGGTATTTATTTATTTAATTATGTCATTCAATTATATTATTGTGTTATTAATTTTCAACATTAGTAGGGGTGTCAATGGGGTGAGGAATCCCTATAGGGAATAGTGATTCCCCGCGACGAGGATGGGGATAAGAGATTTAAATGGGTATGGGGACGGGGATGGGGAAGTAATTGGTTCCCTGCATAGGGATGGGGATGGGGATGGGGATGGGGATGGGGATAAGGAAGAAAATATACCCACGGGAATCCCCGTGTGGATCCCTAATGGGTACATCCGTGGGGAATCTCCGTTTGTCATGAATAAATAAATCTTGTGTTTTGTATACACGCACATAAAATATCATGTAACATGTAAGTGTATATACAATATATAAGGGTTTATATATTACCATAAAAATTATAAATATATAATTAAATGCACACCAAGAAACATTTTGTTGTATATTATATAAAAATATAAACATATGATAATTAATCCAAAATATATAGTATATATGTTTCCTAAAAAATATATATTGTGCGGTAATTCTAGAAGTTCCCATGAAATGAATACACTATAGTAGTCATTATTTAACCTTGGTGTGCGCATTGCATTGTTTGCACATCAACTTTGATACTATATGTATATATAATATTAGAAAATATGTAATGACAGTATTATACACATTCAATATAATATTCTTTTGATTTTATTTAATATTATTATATCAAAACTTATAAGAGTAGGAGGACCAAATAAATAAATAAATAAAAATTATTACTTGACTATTATTTGAGAGAGAAAGAGAAAGAAAGAAAGAGAAAGAGGGGGAGGAGGAGGGGGAATATACATAATATCCCACCACTAATATATTCTTACAAAGAAATATGATTTATTAATATATGCTAAATATCAAACATATTTACTCGTGCTATCTAGAATTTGCTAAATATATATACGAAGTATTTTTATTACAAAATTAATTAATTATATATTTGAATTGTTTGTCACCATATTATCAATTGAATCCTAAAACATAAACCTTAAATTCTTACATATAAGATTTTATTTTTTGCACAGTAGTTGGGCAGAGGAGTTGAAGATCCAAAATCTAATTATTGAATCCTAAAACATAAACCTTAATTACAAGTGTTATAATTTAGAACTAAGAACTTTTATTGGGTAATGATTTTGTTGAGACTTAATTACAAGTATTAGAACTTAGAACTTTCATTTGATGAAATGCTAGTATTTTGTTTTGGTTGAAACTTGGATGAATTGTGACGTATGTATTTCAGACCTTACCTTTTTCGTTAGTTTATTTTTAAGTACAATGTTTTTTAGGTGATATGACAATTTTTTTCATAGAGGTTCCCATGGGGATTTGAACAGGAATTCCATTTGGAGAATTAAATGGAGAATAATAAATCCCCACGAGGATTCTCCATCCTCGTGGAGAATAGATGGGGATGGAGATGGGGATGGAAATCCATCCCCGCATGGAGATGGGGATTCAAATTTGTAATGGGGATGGGGACAAGGACCTACTCCCCATCCTCGCCCCGCCCCGCCCCGCCCAATTGATACCCCTAAGCATGAGTGAGTAGTTTGTTAATCTAAACAAACCTTAGATATGTTTATACTTTGGAGTGATATATAGTTATAATTAAGGAATCATGAACTTAATGCTTTAAATCTATCAATACATGTCAATCACATATTTAATAAGTTGTTTTTGCGTATCACAACTAATGAAGATATATATTGCATGCATAGTTGCAAATATGTATTGTGGTATTTTGATTCTAAATCTATGTCTATGATTATTCACAACAATTATAGAAGTAGTAACTAGGATTAATCTATAGGGCTATATTACCGAGTGGATGTTCTATGTGATTGTGTTGTAAGTTATTTATTAATTAGCATATTCTGATTTATATTTGATTTCGATTAGGCATGATTTTCATTGAGTGTTAATGCTACCATATTTTTATGTTATTGTGTTTTATCCATTAGTTAGATCTACAATGATAAGAATATGGCTTAGTTTCCATTGAATATAGGAAAATCGGTGACTGGCTAAAGGCTACCAACTTATTATGAATTGAGATTTAATGATTCCGAGATTTCATATGATATGATTATAACTAGGTTATGAAGTGATGTTTTGTTCTAGTATTTGAATGCAATTCAAGTATATTACATTGTTTAGTGGGGGGTTGTTTAGATGTTTGTTTAGATATTTACATTATATTGAATTTGAATATTATTTAATTTAGTTTGCATTGAATTGTTTGAATTAGTCTAGTTAATTTGGTTCATTAAGTTAACTTATAGTTTTTAATTATTTGGTATTTTAATTCTTGTTTAATTAGATTAACTAAAATAAGAAAAACAAGAATTAAACACTTTCCATATAAGTTTGCAAAACCCCTATGGAGATGATATCTTTTTTACCACTACTACAAATAATACAAAATACAAAAAATTAATATGCATTCTCGACACGTGTCAACGTGTCAATTGTCATGACCACGAAGAAGAATGATGGATTGCCTTTCCCTAAATGTTCATGAAATTTTGCGGACAATACCCAGTTCATAAGGAAGGATTGGAGATGAACGTTTTCTCTGACAAGACTATCAGTGATGAGTCTTTTCAACTTCTTAAGAAAGTGGTAGGATACGAAGAAACAGAAGATGAGAGGGAAAGGGAGGAAATAAGACGAAGAGAGATTGAAGATAGAATAAGCATACGGGGTGAGCGGAGAATATTTTTAAAAGAAATGCAAGAAGCCATGTATAACGAGACACATGGACATAGTTCGAGATGCCTACTAAAGACTATCCTGGTATGTTCATCCCAGAGACTGAGATAGCCATGATGTGGTCAGTCTCACAATCAAATGAGAACTCAAAGGAACCAAGAAAGAATGTTCCATAACCAAATAGAGTTTGCAAGGAACTTCGACGGTCTTGAGCAACGAATAATAATAAGACTAAAAGACATGAAGTGGAAGTATCTGTGACGCATACCCAACTGAGGACACTAGTAGATGAAGTCTACACAGATAGAGCACTAGAGTTAGGTGTTGATTACATACTCTACGACTCCACTGCTAGCTATCAGTCTCAACAGCATGATCAAGGAGATGGTCGTGATGATGCAACTTCCCGGAGGTGATTTTGAGCTCCTTACTTCTCTTTTTCTTCTATATTTATGTATGAGTGATGATACTATGACTTGTAATTTTGGGTTCTGCTATTATAAAACTGCTTGAAAGTTGTTAATATTATCAGTTATTTCTTTAATATATGTGTTTTATTTGTTCATTACTGGTTTTTCTAATGTTTCATTAATTTTTATCATATAATTCATTTATGCTTCACGAGGTACTTTGTTTTGTTTAGTGGAACCTAACTTTTATATTTAAACCTTAAGGATAAGGTTTGGAATGAGTTTGGGATATTATAATATATGAAGCATTAAAGTCAAAGTATAAAGGATTTAAGTTAGAATATATACGAGTTTATGCAATTTTTTAAAATTTTCAAGAAAACAGTAAATATTTGCTTCATTTTTTACTTTAGGAGATAAAAATAGTAAAATATTTATATTTTGAAGTTAAGATTTAAATTTACTTGAGTTAAATAGAAGTTACTCATAAGGAATGAGAACTTATAAGATCAATTATTATACCTGACACGTGTCGAGCGTGTACAATAAGTGTCCCGTATATTCTTATTATTTGTAGTAGTGGAAAGTTAGATCATATCCATATGGGTTTTGCAAACTTCCTAAGAAAAGGGTTTTTCTAAAGGTTTTTAGTATTTTACTTTAATTTAATTAATTTAATTAAAATGGGAATTAAAATTATCTAATCAAACTATGGCAATCAATTAACCTAATTAAACTAATTTAAACATTTTAAATTCGATTCAAATCAAATCAATATGAAACAAACATGTAAACAAATATCCAGAATAATGAAACATAAACCATTTTGAATCTGAATATATTAATTAAAGTATAACCATAATCATACTATCATCGTCGTATGAAGTATTCTTGAATCATTAAACCTAAATCATAAGCAATATTGATAGCCTTTATGAAGCCATAAGTTTTCCTTATATTAATGGAAAATTCATTTTCTAATCTTATCACCATTAGTTCTTCCAAAGCTCAAAGATAACTAATAGAAACAAAACAATATTACACTCTATAAAAATTTCTTACTACTAAGCCAAAATTATCGAAATTAGCTATATTAATATCAAACTTAGAACATGATTCATGATCACATGTCGTGCGTGTCAAATATAACCCATAAAAGGTTACCAATCCCACTCGAGTGTAGTAATGGTAAATACGGGTTCGAATCCATAGGATTCAATCAAACTGAGTTCAATAAACAGAAAAGTAAATTAGGGGGTGTTTGAAAGATTTTTATCATAAAGGTCTACTAAAAAAGAAAGTAAATAATTGAAATTCTGAAATAATAAAGCATACTTATGTCGAAGAATCCACAATCTGTCCATATGTTATTTCCATGTCTTGTATTATTGACTTTGAAAAATTGGTTTTAAAATAGTTTTCCTAGATAGGCTCTAGTTGTTGGGGTCACCGACACCCTAGTTCCCCTATTCTCTATAGATAGGGCAATCGCTCTCTAAATACTTATCTTACTCCACCGTACAACGTTTGGCAACCGATCTGAAGATTTAGCATGTGAGTAGCATTAACAGCTCTGTGAGAACCCCTACCCCTAGATAACCTTAGGCAAGCTACTTTCAAGATTTAACCTAGTTCTCGATGTTACTCACCTAGAACAACAAGTGTGTCAGGTATCTTTCTCTAAGTGATTGCAACTTCTCAACCCGGTTTGTATCATAGACTCAACCTGATTTATAGTAGGTCAATGGGTTTATGCATAGAGATTTGCAATGAATATAAAAACCCTAAACTACTATTGAGACATTGTTAAAAAGAACAACATAAAGACAAAGAACTGAATCAAAACACTCTTATATTAGAAAATCTCAACAAGACATAGAAAACGACCTACTAATGGCTAGAGAACTTCCTCCCCAACTTAGGTATAAAAGAAACTAGCAGAAGATGGCTACTCTACCTTGCTCCACTCCTAAATCACTCTGAATTACAATGTGTTTTTATCCATAGAGGTGTTTCCTTTATATAGGTATGCTTGGGCACAAGAATAGCAACTCTGGGGAATAAGAACTTTCTTAAAAGTCTCAAAATTTCTATTATGTGAAGTAAGTGCCATTGGTGAGTCGCCGTTATGTGGGAACGGCGTCGGATGGCGATGTGGAAATATATAGAAAGTCTTAGGCATCAAGTTGGTCTGAAACTTATATTTTTGAACATGGCGTCGTAGGTGATGTCGTCCGTTAAAGAGTTAACACCGTCCGTTCAATTCTGGCGCCGCCGGTTGTTCTGTCGTGACGCCATGCTTGGCGTTGTCTGTCCATTATAAAGGCGTCAAGCCTGCTCATTTTTTACCTATCTTTGACTTCTTTTCCAGATTTTTCTAATTCATGCACAAACACTCAAATACATTATAAATCTCCAAAGTAAACATAAAAAGCCATAAAACACAATTTTGGACTTGATTTGCATAGCAGAACACCTATGAAAGTGCATAAATAATGACTCATCAAATACCCCCAAACTTAAGACTCTTCACGTCCCGAGCAAAGGGTTTTCTAACTACAACGACTAAATACATTGTGACAAAATTGAGTGATGCTTTCCAAAATACTTTATATTTTACAAAATAATTGAGTCATTTCAATCAAAACTTAGTCAATTTGTTTCACAAGAAACTTTAAATTTTTGAAGGCTGGTCAAACATGGTCACCTTTTAAGACAACGCCTTTTCAAAACTCAAAGCATTTAAAAATCATAACCTTGAACTTACTTATAGGTTCTTTAGGTCTCTTCATCAAAATAATAGATCCAAGGTGATCCCTTTTATTTAATGGATTCTTTTAAACGGGCTTTATCACCACTTTTCGCTTATTTGCATATTTTCACACCTTTAAGAGTCCATATGGCTTATTTTTAGGAAGGCTATTATTTGGTTCATGGGATAGGAAGAACTTACTTAACCTAGTTACAAGCACTTGAGCTAAATCTTTATTTCTTAATAGGAGTTTATTTTTATGGACTTTCGTCTTTTATTCATTTAGAGATCCTCACATTCTACCTCTATATGGTTTTTATCATACGGTCCCTTCTCCATTTCTCGTGGATACAGATTTTCCATTATTTTTCCAACCATTAAGTTCCTTGCTCCATTTCCTACGGAACTTGTGGGACTCTTTAAATATGTTGAAATCTCCTATTAGCACTTCTCACTTTCGCTAAAGTTAAGTTAGTTTTCCAATGTAGAATCATCAAGCCCATGTTTTATTATAGTAAATAAGCATACTTCTTCCTCGTACTAATGCTAAATCTTTAATAATTATACTCCAAATGGATTAGTCATAATTTCAAAATCCTAGGGATTTTGAATTCTCCCGCAAAGTTAATTTGACAACCTACCTACTTTGGTCTTAAGTTATGACTCATCCTTACTCCAAGTTTCTATTTATGTTCTCAAGTAGATGTAAAAGCACTTCTACTTTTTCTAAGTCTGAAGGTAAACAATTTGACCAAGTTTTTACTCCAAAAATTGAAAGCAAAATTTCGCTCGTAGGTAAGACTTTATAAAACAGTAAATATATTAGACTACCTTAAACATGCATGCATTATTGTACTAGTTTCTAAGTGATGAAAGAAGTAGAAGGTAAGAAATGGAATGAAAAGGAAGAAATACCATCATGATTCCACTTAAGTCGCAAGTAAATTGAAAAAAATGTAGCGCTTATACCTACGGGTCTTCAACTAATGATTTTGTCTAACGGTCCACTTACCTAAACGCCCCCTCACTTATTCTGAACCTTTTCCTCAAGGTTCAAAACAAGCTAGGCAAACCAAACATAAAAGAAATGGTTGAAATAGATGGATAATATATATAGAATTTAGTAGAATATTTTATGCGTGGTTAAAAAAATAAGAAAAATAAGAATCAAAACCAATTACTAACTACAAAATTGTTCATGGGTCGTCTCCTAGTAATGCTTTTGTTTAACGTCATTGGCTCAACAAATTTACCTCCCCCTAGTCGGGGTCTAAATCGATAACCTCAATTATTAGTACGGAGAATCTTGCTAAGACTCACTCTTTATCATATAGGATCACGTTTCCGTCCTAGGAAAGCTTTACCTTATTCCCTATCCGAATGCTAATGTACCGTAATTGTACGTCGATCAATACTTTAGCTGTCGCCAAGAATGGTAACCCCAACATAAGTGTTTCACACTGGGTATTACTCTCATTGACAACATAGAAGTGCATGATGAATATGAAATCTTATATGCGAAAGGATACATTCTCGTCCATCCCTCTGGGTTTTTTCACCATCCCATTTGGATATATCACATTGATTTCAGCATCACCTGGGATACATAATCCGCACGGGTTGAAGATTTTGGATGAAATTACATTGACTGTAGCACTCGTGTCACATAACACCCTAGGGAACCTCTTGTATATGATCTTACATGGAAGCACAAACATCCTAGGGTGTTTGTCGGATTAGAACTGCTAATGTAATGTGTCAGGGGGTATAGTCCTCTTCTCTTCTGTAACGACCCGTATTTTTAGTTCATTAATTAATCGCTAATCATAAGTCATTAGTGGTTCAAAATCCGATCAAGAGTTGTGGTTAGTCAATGTGGTCACAAAAAAAAATTGTGATTGATGTACTAATTGTGTGATGTACAACTAAATTAACTTGATTTAAATTAAGTTAACTATACCTTGATTTGAATAAGGGGTTATAGTCCAATTTTTAATCAAATTATAAGTAAAATGGGCAATTAAATAATTTACCCAAAAAAAATAAAAATAAAAATAAATAAAACAAAAGGGAATGAAATAAGGCTTTCACCATATTTCATTCATCCCAACACAAAAACCCTGGCTAGAACATAACATAGAGAGAAAGAGAAGAAGATAGAGAGGTGGCGGCTGATGAGAGCTCCAGCGAGGGAGCAGCCGCTGCAGCGAACGGTGCGGGGGCACGGGCGGCGCGGAGGTTGCGGACGGCGGCTCGAGCGGGCCTGGAGTCTGTCCAGGCAAGCGAAAGCGGTAACGACCTTGGAGGAATCGCAGATGGACGGCGCAGAGGCACGAAGACGAGCAGTGCGGACGGTGGCTCGCGGTGCAGCGGCGGGTCAGCGAGGGGATCGACACAAGGGAGATCCCGAACGGCGGTGGAGCGGACAGCCAACTGGCAGCGAGCCATGGAGAGAACTCCGGTGAGACAGTAGCTCTAACGAAGCTCTCATGGCGAGGGCACTTGTTTGGAGGAACAAAATCTTGAAGTTGAGACTCCATTAAATGCTTTGGTGAGGCTCTTAAACGTATATAAAATTCAAACTCATGTTAAATCCCTCGTAGTTGTCGATGATTTTGATATGATTTAAATTGAAAGATTTAGTTCTTACCTTCCTTAAAATGGTTTTGCTCTCTTGATTATTTAAAAAGCTTAATGGAATTTGATTGAAGAATCATTCTAGTTTTAAAAAAGAGATTTCTAATGGTTGATTCACATTGTAATGAGTCTTATCGATGAATTAATCTTTTTGTTATGGTTTGGTGCAATCCATAAAAAGGTTTTTCTATGTTGTCAATGATTTGAGCTTTGTTTTCAAAGATTTCATACCTGTAAATGATGTTTGGAAATAATCCACTTTAAGTGTATGTGAAGATGCATAAAAGAGGCTCAACTCATTTTGAACAAAGTCTTGAAATAAGGGTTGATATTTTAATAGTCGACCTTGATTTCTAATTAATCATATTGATTCTTTGGTTAAGGAAGAGTTGAAGGACTCAAATAAAGTCTATGAACTCTTGTTTTATTTTAAATACATGGTTGATCAAATCTAGCTTTTGAAAGGTTTTGTATTTGTCAAATTGCATAATAAGGAATCGTACCAATGAGATTGATCTAGTTGTCATAGTTGTTACATTTCATAAAAAGGTGTATTCGTACTATGGACGATTTGAACTTGTTTTCGAAGGTTTTCATGCTAGGTAAATAGCATTGGCTAATAGTGCACTTTATGTGTTTGACTAAATTATCAAGGGAGATGTTTCACTTGTTTCTTTTAATAAAATGTATGGAAGAACATGATTTTAAGCCTTGAAGATTGTCTATCAAGTTTGACTCCTATGATTCAATAAATCGAGTTTTTTCGGCATTATTTTAAAGTCCTGAAATGATTGCTACTGGGTTGCATTGGCTTCGATAAAACCATTTTAAATTTCTTACTAAGTAAATGATTCTTCACATATGACTTGTAGTCTTCTTTAAAATATGTTTTAGTCTCATTTATCTAACGTGGTTGTGATACATCTTCTTGAATAGAATTTGAGACTTAAGTCAAGGCGTGAAATAAACTTTGATTTATTTCTTAAAATATGAAATTAATTAGTCTAAGTCATGGGTTTTCGACTAACGATCATGATTTTGGAATTCTAAGTTGAACTTGACTATCATATGGTGATTTGAATCTTTTGGGTTATGATTAGTCGATCACATTCGATTTATGTGGGAAAATCAAGTTTAATGGGATTTTCCTTGTTTTGTTTTACCGCATTTCTATCTCTTTCGAATCGTCGGTTTTTTATTTTAAAGAATGATTTTTAAGTCGATAATGAATTAAATAACCTAATTGAAAATAAGGATGAATCCTTAATATTCTAAAGCTATTCTAAACGAGTTATAGACGATTCTAAACAATGTGGGTTATATTTATACGCTTGTAGATACGCGACGAGGACTCCTAATATTCGAACAATTAATTTGACGTGGCAGCCTATGTGAATTTAAGGTAAGTAAACTAGTAAGAAATTCAATATTAATTATTTTCCTTTCCTTGCATATTCTGATGAAAATAATATCAATTGTTGGACTCTACTTCTCTACCGAGTGACCTAGGGACTAAGTGGTCGAGTTGAGTCGTTGTTTACTCGTGGGTTGAGCATCCGAGTCGCTCTCGTGGCTCCTATATGAAACTGAATCCTCTGAGTGAGCATCCGCCATATGTCGTGGCTCCTCTAGGAGTTCAAAGATTCCATTATGAGTAAGCATCCGGTTGCGATTGTGGCTCCCTTTAGAATGTTTTCTCGGGCTACGGCTCAAGTGAGCCGGCAGTGTCGAACGGAGCTGTTGAAGCGGACTTGGTCTCGTCGTACTAGTATTTGGAACTTATATGTTTTAAGTGGCTTTGAGCCCATGTGTAGAGTGTCATGACCACTTGGCGCATATCCATTGCTTCCATGTCACTTGGTCTCTATCGTTGACCATTGTAGTTTCTTTACCATTCACTTTATTGTTCTTTTCAACTTCGTTTCCTTTCCTGCATGATTTATAGACTTATTTATTGTTTAATATGAATTATTGTTGAACTTCTTCTGGATTTACTCACTGGAATTGTCTCCGCTTTTGGTGACAATTGCAAGCATAATCTCTGAGCTCGAGAACATTGAAGTGTGGCATATGTATGTTATTTGATGTATCTATATCACATGTATACTATTTTATAAATGGGTATTTGGGTTGAGAGATACGTGTATTTCCCCTCGTCATTATAATTTGTACATTGTATTGTTGTACGGGGTCTCCACATACTAGCTTCCACACCTAGAACTCGTTGTGTGTTTAATTTATTCGCGTTTTCACTGCATTTAAATTCTGCTGCATATGATTTCATTTATATATATGCTCTGTTGTGTGGACTATCAGGTACTGAAGATCAATTTATGAGGCTGACTAGGCCTTTATTAACTCCAATCTGGTTTACCGGGGGTTAATGGAGGCCTAATGCCCGGCGGTGCCCAGTTTGTAGGGATGGGGTCGTCACACTTGGTATCAATGACTAAGGTTTTGACTTTAGCTATTGATAAGCTTACAACCAGATTAGTTCACGAACACGGACTTATAGTGTTAGGAACACCAACGAACTTAGTGTGGAAACCTTATGATCCTAACTTAGAGACTTTGTCGGGAAGTGAGCGAATGTGAGATCGGGAAGATTTTGAATAAACCTTATTATATGTGCTATTTGATTGTATGAATTATATGGAATCGATAGATATGAGATATAACTACTTCTACACCTGTATTAACTCTTGCGCTCCACGCGAGGCACAATGAGAAAGTGTAAGAAATGAACAATAGAGTTATGAAATTCGAGAAAAAAAAAAGGAAATTGACTCCTATTAAGTAAGTTAAAAACTTCATGAATACTATCAAAATTTGGCAATTATGATGGTTCTTAGTCGATTTCCTAAATTTTTAATTCGCATAATGAATTCCATTTGCTCTTTATGATTTTTAGACCAATGCGAGCTTATTCGTTTGTTTAAAATTAAAGTCAAAATTTGAAAGCTTATTTGGATTTGATTAAATCCTTTGTTTCATGGTTTAAACTCACTCTAATGAACTTGGAGCTTGGTTTTGAATTAGTTTAATTCTTAATTGCCATGTTTTATTAGACTTCAAAAAAAATGAAGTAAAAACTTATTTTTAATGTAAGGTTCATATAATGCTATTTATTTGATCTTTTATTTGAAAATCAAACACTTATTTCTTAGGCTTGGTTGAGACACATCAACCAAGTGATTCTAAGTGACTTTGGATTTTTTATATTGGAGTCTATGAAAAGTTAAAAGTGCGGACTATGATTTGGTAACAGGCAACGCGACAAATTTTGTCGTTTATGCAAAAAAAAAAAAAAAAGAATTGGCCTAAGTAAACTAGTTGAAAATGTTATAATCAATACTTCAAGTGGTATAATAAGGTACGTTAATCGACATTTTAGATAACTTGTTACAAGATAGAGTCGAAAGTCAAAAGTAGTAAAGGACACAAAGTTCGAGGATTTCATGATGTCAAATCATGAAAATTCATGACAATAGAGAATCCTGAATCTTTTTAATACTTTCTCAATTTAATGACTATCTCAAGCTTGTAAATATGAAAAAAAATGAATGAGAACTTAGCCTATGCATACGTCCCGATATGAAAATCTCAATAGGAGTACCTAGGAAAGTGAAGTTTGAGAAAATCGAAAAAGTGACCGAATACATTGAGGAACGCGTAAAAAAAAGGACGAAGATTTGTGATACAAGTGGGTTAATGCAGACTCTAAGAGAGCAGAGTGTTGAGATGACTTGAGAGCTAATGATTACAGCATGTACGGACTCCTATAGCTTTGACAAAAGCTCTGGAGTAGTAGTGTTGGGTCAGATGCCCAAGTAACTCCAATTTAGTGACACTATTCATTTATAGTCATATGATTGGTGAAGTCGACCACCACCTCTAGGGACTTGGAATGAATTAAGTGTTACGGGCAAATGTAGAGTCTTCGGATCGTTCTAGAAGTTAGAGGCAATCTAAGTATTAACCCTATGAGATAGTTTATCTCAAGATTCTCAAATATCTAAAAAAAATTGGTTCAAGTGCGTCAATAAGCGTATTAAAGGGAACTTTTGTACAAGCAGTGCATGTTGAAAAATAAATAAATAATAATAATGGGAGTTTGTCAATTGCTAAGATAAGAGTAACACACTTAACAAATCATGATAGAAAATGACAAGCACTAGTGAATAGAGTGAATAAATTGCATCAAAGAGAACCTGAAGATAAATGAGGCTAGGTTCCTTTAAGGTTTTGAATGACACATATCATGTTTTAGGGCTAGGATCTTTCAAGACTTTACTCCAATAGTGTTATTAAACTTATGTAATATGATGTGTCTTAAGACTGATGATAATTGAATGGTTGAGTAACTCACAACTCTTCAGAAAAGATATTGTGCTATGGGAAAGTGAATTTAATGGAAATGTTTGAAGCATTATTTATTAGATGTTTGAGGAATAAACATGATTGGATTAAAAATGAACAAAGAAAAAACTTAAAGAATTAAAATTGTTGTAAAGATAATCTTACATGGTCATCGACTCACACGGATTATGAAGATCATATGATTGTGGATGCTTAGAGATGATCATACGCTAGTTGCCTGAATCCGCTTGCATTTTTTAAAACTTTTACTAATAAAATCAAAGTATGACTGAACAACTTATACATATAAGCCGAGATTGTAAGTCAGATAGTGTGCCAATGTCTATTATTTTGGATTGCGATAGTTGTTTTTATTGTCAGGTTATGGCAGAGTTTTTTTTTTGTTCATTTTTAATCCAATCATGTTTATTCCCCAAACATCTAATAAATAATGCTTCAAACATTTTCATTAAATTCACTTTCCAACAACACAATATCTTTTCTTAAGAGTTGTGAGTTACTCAACCCTTAAATTATCATCAGTCTTAAGACACATCATATTACTTAAGTTTAATAACACTATTGGAGTAAAGTCTCGAAAGATCCTAGCCCCAAAACATGATATGTCTCATTCAAAACCTTAAAGGAACCTAGCCTCATCTATCTTCAGCTTCTCTTTCGTGCAACTCATTCACTTTATTCACAAGTGCTTGTCCTTTTCTATCATGATTTGTTAACTGTGTTACTCTTGTCTTAGCAATTGACACACTCCCATTATTATTATTTATTTATTTTTCAACATGCACTGCTTGTACAAAAATTCCCTTTAATACGCTTATTGATGCACTTGAACCAATTTTGTTTAGATATGTGAGAATTTTGAGATAAACTATCTCATGGGATTAATACTTAGATTGCCTCTAACTTCTTGAACGATCCGCAGACTCTACCTTTACCCGTAACACTTAATTCATTCCTAAGTCCCTAGAGGTAGTGGTCGACTTCAACAATCATAGGACTATAAATGAATAGTGTCACTAAAGTGGAGTTACTTGGGCTTATGATCCAACACTACTACTCCAGAGCTTTCGTCAAAGCTACAGGAGTCCGTACATGCTGTAATCATTAGCTCTCAAGTCATCTCAACACTCTGCTCTCTTAGAGTCTGCATTAACCCATTTGTCTCACAAATCTTCGTCCCTTTTTTTTACCCGTTCCTCGATGTATTCTGTCACTTTTCTAATTTTCTCAAACTTCACTTTCCTAGGTACTCCTAATCAGATTTTCATATCGGGACGTATGCATATGCTAACTTCTCATTCATTTTTTTTTCATATTTACAAGCTTGAGATAGTCATTAAATTGAGAAAGTATTAAAAAGGATTTAGGATTCTCTATTGTCACGAATTTTCATGATTTGACATCATGAAATCCTCGAACTTTGTGTCCTCTACTAATTTTCAGTTCCGACTCTATCTCGTAACAAGTTATCTAAAATGTCGATTAACGTACCTTATTTTACCACCGTAAGTATTGATTATAACGTATTCAACTAGTTTACTTTGGCCATTTTTTTTTTCATAAACGACAAAATTTGTCACGTTGCCTGTTACCAAATCATAGTTCGCACTTCTAACTTTTTATGGACTCCAATAAGAAAAATCCAAAGTCACTTAGAGTCACTTGGTTGATGTGTCTCACCTAAGCCTAAGAAATAAGAGTTTGATTTACAAATAAAAGATCAAATAAAGAGCATTATATAAACCTTACATTAAAAATGAGATTTTACTTCATTTTTTTTAAGTCTAATCAAACATGGCAATTAAGAATTAAACTAATTCAAAACAAAGCTCCATATTCATTAGAGAGAGTTTAATCCATGAAACAAAGGATTTAATCAAATCCAAATAGGCTTTCAAATTTTGACTTTAATTTTAAACAAACGAATAAGCACGCATTGGTCTAAAAAATATAAAGAGCAAATGTAATTCACTATGCGAATTAAAAATACGGGTCGTTATGTCTTCGTTGTTATATATTCTTACATATTCGGTCCCTTGTTTAGCAAGTTGCAGGTTTTGTGGAAGCCTGGTACCGAGACGCGCACCCCTCCATAGAGGCTTTTCTCTTGAGATTGTCTCTGGCTTGATTTCTTCCAGATCCGCCTCACTCCATTCATACACGTCCCTAAATATCATGTTCGGAATAATAGTTGAACAAGCAAACAAAGTGTCAATCAAAGAATTCAAGATATATGGAATTTTCAAACTGACTACTCTTCCTTTATGCTCCACGGACACAGAGCCCCTGCTAAGTCAATGTTGTCTTTGCACGTTCACATAAAGGGCATACCAAAAAGAACTGAGAATGGCTTAGACCTGTGTGACTCTTTCATGTGATGACGTGAAAGTCTGCAAGTAATTTCAAATCCCTCACATATACCATTAGGTCTTAGATTACTCCTTTGGAAGAGATCTCCTTACCATCAATGACATGAATTTTAGTCTTCATTTCGATCAACTCACCAATCCCTATAGAATTATGAAAATTTGATGACATCACGTTAATTAATGCTCCCAAATCAAGCATTAAGTTTTCCAAATAGAGAACACAAAGTTCGAGGATTTCATGATGTCAAATAGTGTAGGACATCCTACAATCAAGCAACGACGAGGCCCATAACTAAAGTTAGGATTGTTCCTCGTCGTTGCTTGATTGTAGGTATTTTCAAAGGGCGCTCGGGTTCGTCCTTGGAATTGGTAACCGACATATTGACCTACTGATGGTCCTCAAATAGTGTAGGACATCCATCAGTCGCATGGCTTGTGGCTAAGCCGAATCCATAAGCCTTAACATGTGCTTAGCCATTGTTCAAGAGATATTCCACTAGAGAAGTCTACTGATCAATTCTTTTGTCAGTGGAGCTAGTAGTAGCTCCAACTGACGGACTTTGGCACACATTAACACCATTATCCTTGTATAGTCAGGAGTATTGCGTTATGTGCACGTAAAGTTGTTTCATCTGTGCATTGGTTTTGTCACATATGTGACCATCACAAGGGTTATCAATCATACGCCACTCTAGGGGAGACATGCCGACATAGAAGAACCAGACAATGGTCTTATTGGATTGGCAATTATGTGGTATGTTGGCAATTAGGCGCTTATAATGATCCCAATAATTACCAAAAGACTCACCGGTCTTCATCTTAATGTTGCATATCTTATAGATGAGTTGGGCTACCTTATCCTCAGGGAGATATTTCCTAAGGAACTAATCTATCATGTCCTGCCATGAGTTAATGCAGCTAGGGCAGAGATAAAAGAGCGATTGTTTGGCTTTATCCCTTAAGCATAATGGGAAAGCCTTAAGCTTTACCTCATTCTCTTTCGCTCTAGGCGGTTTCATAGACTAGCAACTTGTGTGAAACTCCTTGAAGAATGCCACCGGCTCTTCACTTTCCATGCCATGGAAGGTGGGCAGGAAGCGAATAAAGCCAGACTTAAGCTTGAAAGCTTCGTCATTTGGTGGGAATTTTATGCAGAGGAATTATCCAGCAAGAAGATTTTGGAGATCTTCATTGATGCACCTCATGGTAATCTTGCGATCACCACCAGCGTTACGAGCATCGTCAGCTATAGTAGGTTTGGGGAAACTGGACTCTTCATTTAGAGCTTCCCTAGCCAATCTCCAGTGGGTTCTATTGATTTTTGAATCGAAAAGTAGCAGTGAACCATTCGATTTAGATTGAGTTATCCAACCCTGCATGAACTAGTAGACTCAAAGAACAAAAAGAAAAAGAAAATAAAAGCCAAACTCAATTTGGAACTGAGTCCCTGACAACGATGTCAAAATTTGATCACGTGTCGTGCGTGTTAAATATAACTCGTAATAGGTTACCAAATCCTACTGAATGTAGTAGAGGTAAGAACGGGGTTGAATCCACAGAATTCAATCAAATTGAGTTCAACAAACAAAAAAAGTAAATTCGGGGGGTTTTTTTAATGAGTTTTATCAGAAACCCTATTAAACAAGAAAGTGATATAATTGTAAATAAAGAAATAATGACATACCAAAGTCTAGAAATCTACAATCAAGCCCCGCGTTGTTTCCATGTCTTGTATCATTGACTTTAAAATATGGGTTTCAAAATAGTTTTTCCTAGATAGGTTATAGGTTTTGGGGTCACCAACACCCTAGTCCCCCTATTCTCGATAGATAGGGCAACTGCTCTCTAAATACTTCTCTTACTCTACTGTACAACCTTGGGCATTCGCTCTCAAGATTTAGCGTAGTTCTCGATGTTACTCACCTATAGCAACAAGTGCGTCAGGTTTTTGCTCTAGGTGATTGTCACTTCTCAACCTGGTTGGTATCACGGGTTCAACCTGATTAATAGCAAATCAATGGGTTTTATGCCTAGAAATTTGCAATGAATATATAAACTCTAAACTACCATTGACACATCATTAAAAACAGTAACACAAAGATAAAAACTGAAATAAAATAATATTATTATAGAAAATATGAACAAGATGTAGAAAATAACTTACTATCGGCTAAAGAGCTTCATCTCCGACCTAGATATTAAAAAGCCTAGCCGGACATGGCTACTCTACCTTGTTCTACTCTTCAATCACTATAAATAAAATATATTTTCATTCACGGAGGTGCCTCTTTTATATAGGTATGTTTGAGTACAAGAATAGCAATTCTCGGGAATAGGAACCTTCTAAAAAGTCCCCAAAATTCTATTCTATGATGTTGGCGATGTCCATGGCATCATGGTTATGTGGGTACGGCGTCAGGTGGTGATGTAGAAACATATAGATAGTCTTTGGCAGCAAGTCAGTCTGAAACTTCTATTTTCGAACCTAGCGCTGTGGGTGACGCTGTTAGCTCAAAGTTTGGTGTCGTCCATTCAATTTTGGCGTCGTGTGTTGTGCTACCATAACGACTTGCTTGGTGTCGTGGGTCTTCACTTGCATCGTCTGTCATCCTTGATGGCGTCAAGTCTGATCAACTTTGACTGATGTTTGACTTCTTTCCTGATTTTTTTCGAATCACATACAAATGCTCAAATACCCTGTAAATCTCCAAAGTAAACATACAGAGACAAAAAAAAGGTTTAGACTTGATTTACATAGCAAAAAACCTATGAAAAAGTGCATAAATAAAGACACATCATGCGCCAAAATTTGATCACATGTCATGGGTGTCAAATATAACTCGTAAAAGGTTACGAATCCACTTGGGTGTAGTAGTGGTAAATATGGGGTCGAATCCACAGGATTCAGTCAAACTGAGTTCAACAAATGGAAAAGGAAATTAGGGGTTTTTGAAAGAGTTTTATCCTAAAGGTCTACTAAACAAGAAAATAAATAATTGAGATTCATAAATAATAAAGGATACCTAAGTCTAAGAATCCACAATTTAGCCATTTGTTGTTTCCATGTCTTGTATCATTGACTTCGAAAAATGGGTTTTAAGTTTCCCTAGATTGGCTATAGGTTTTGGGGTCACCAACACCCTAGTTCCCCTATTCTCGATAGATAAGGGAACCGCTCTCTAATTACTTCTCTTACTCCCCCGTACAACCTTGACCAACCGTTCTCAAGATTTAACATGTGAGTACTATTAACATCTATGTGGGAACACCTGCCCTTAGATAACTTTGGGCAAGTCGCTCTCAAGATTTAACCTAGTTCTCGATGTTACTTACGTAGAACAACAAGTGTGCCAGGTTTCTTGCTCTAAGTGATTGCCACTTCTGAACTCGATTGGTATCACGGACTTAACCTAATTGGTAGCATGTCAATGGGTTTACGCCTAAAGATTTGCAATTAATATACAAACTCTAAACTATTATCGAGACATCATTATAGTAATAGAAATATAACGAATTGAATCAAAACTCCACTATATTAGAAAAATCTCAACAAGGTATAGAAAACAACATACTAATGGCTATAGAGTTTCATCCTCGACCTAGGTATTGAAGAACCTAGCCAAATATGGCTACTCTACCTTGCTCAACTCCTTAACCATTCTGAATTACAATGTGTTTTCGTCCATAGAGATGCCTCCTATATATAGATGTGTTTGGGTACAAGAACAGCAAATCTCGGGAATAAGAACCTTCTAAAAAACCTTAAAATTTATATTCTGCAAAGTTGGCACTGTGGGTGACCCTGCCATTATGTAGGAATGGCGTCAAATGGATACGTGGCAATATATAGAAAATCTTGGGCAGCAAGTTGGTCTAAAACTTCTATTTCTGAACATGGCACTGTAGTGACGCCGTAAGTTCAATTATGGCGTTGTCGGTTGCTTGGCTAGGATGTCATGATTGGCACCGTGGGTCTTCACTGGCGTAGTCTGTCCATTCAAGGGGCGTAAAACCTGTTGGTTTTTATTTATCTGTGACTTTTTTCCCAGATTTATCTAATTCACGTACAAAAACTAAAATACTTTGTAAATCTTTGAAGTAAATATATAGGGCCATAAAACACGACTTTGGACTTGATTTTCATAGCAAAACACCTATCAAAAAAATGCATAAATAATGACTCATCAATTCACCTAAGACATCTAAATAATAAAAGACCTTTTAAATTAATCCTAGTTACTAACTTATATTAGACTTAGAACCTAAAAATCATAATACACATTCTATACTATGTATGCAATACAAAGTGTCTTGATTGTAATACACAAAAACAAATCTATTGAAACTGTGAATTGACGTATATGATTAAGTTTAAAACATTAAGTACAAATTCTTCTTCATGATGACTACATTGCAAAACGGTTTAAGTTCATGTTTGGACTTTGTTTAGATTGATAAACTACTCACACATATTCAAAATAAACATGGCAATAAAATAAATAAAAGACATTAATGAAAAATACCTCTTATTGAATACTTGAATCTTCAAAGAGTCTTCTAAAACAAGAACAATAAAACTATACTAAACTCAATTGAAAACAGTTTAAAACTAATCAAGGGAACTTAATTTCGAACTATAGGTTCATATATATAGTATCCTATAATGTGCATAGCCCAATCGAACTCAAATTCTTTGTTTTAATATAATATTCTCATGGCCGACATCAGTGACTCCTAATCGAATCATCCTTCTCAGCTTAATCGCTGAGAAAATCAGTGGAATAATGACTATGTGGTTCACCGATTTTTGTAGTGAATTCTAGTTCATTTTCGAAATCACTGAACTTCTCTACTACAGATTTATGTAGCGAGTCCTAGTGTATTTTTTGAATCGCTATGGAATCCCTGGCTATTTTCTTCAATTGATTGAATTATTTACTTTTATTCCGTCTTTCTTCCATTTCTTTATATTACTTTAATATAACCTGAAATCACAAAAACAAGAGAAAACTCGGTGTAATATAACCTTTTACGTTTAAAATCACACTAAAATATACTAAAAAATATTGTCTAATTATTGACTTATCAAATCCCCTCAAACTCATCACTTTGTTGTCTCGAGCGAATGAAAATTCTCAATTTTATTCTTTTTTATTCCTTATTTTGATTTCATAATTACTTACTCTTCTTCTTAAATAGAAGTGATCATTGAATAAACACATATTATCCTCATGTAAATAAAAATTATGATAGAATAGAAAGATTTAAAGAACAACCCCTTAAATAACAATCCAACCATTATTATGCAATATACCTCAAAACTTAAAGTTCAATCAATACCAAGGTCAGACCACTATATAGGCTTTCTCAATCTCCATTGACAAGCATCAAGCTTACGATGACCGATATAGAATCTCAAGATACAAAAATTACTAAATCGATCCCAATTTCAAACAATATTTAAAAATACCACCACAATCAAAGTTGATGGAAATTCTTTATGACAATAATAAATATTATATCATGTTCAATTGTCGGAATATTGGAAAAAAATATACTTCACTTAACTTATCTATAAGCACTCAAGCTAAATCTTTTATTTTATGAGTTTTTTATAAACATTCTTCCATTTTTCTATATCTCTCTTTTTTTTCTTCCCATATTTTTTTCTTTTTCATTCATATGGTTTCTTGCTCCATTTCCTTTGGAACCTGTTATTATTTTTATAGGAATTCTTTCTCATATTCCCCCCCCACTAGATTCCCTACTTTATTTCTTTTTGAAGCTGTGGGTCTCTATTTTTTTCATTTAATAACTCATGTTAGCACTTCTCACTTTCACTATAGT
This sequence comes from Stephania cephalantha, assembly GCA_039657325.1. Lineage (NCBI taxonomy): Eukaryota > Viridiplantae > Streptophyta > Magnoliopsida > Ranunculales > Menispermaceae > Stephania > Stephania cephalantha. The sequence continues at coordinate 37,522,725 of CM077571.1, forward strand.
TAAGGAAGTATTATTTCAAGTAAAGCTTTGTTGGCTAATTTTCTATTTCTTCCCTTAATTGTGGCATAAGTTCTTTTCATTATATTATATTATATTATGTATAATAGTTGACCAATAATCTTTGTATAACAAGATTCTTAGAGATCTATCTTGTTTATCTTGCACTTTTGTTTCGATTTTCTATCCATTTTCAGGTTTAACACAAAGCAATCAATCCCTCTAAACTCTTATAGTGCATACACAATCTAGGTAAGTCAAATAAGGTATAACAATTCATTTCTATCATAAAATTTTCATAGGCAATAAAAATATCACTTCTATTTAGAACCAAATTATATTCAATTCATATTATTTCCTAACTAAATGAAATAAAATGAACTATTAAATGTATCATTCATCAAAAATTAACAATTTCAATCAACTTTAAACATTGAATAAATAGATTCTACCTCTCGAAACTTCCATATTTTGCTTTTTTATACTTCACTTCACCTAAATACCTCCAAATTCATTCCAAATCTTGTCCTCAAGGTTTAAAAAATTAAGTTTAGTTTTCGACAAAAAATATACCTCATGAAGCTCAAACAAACTATATAACATAAAAATAATTTATGAACAAATTATCACAGGAATAAGTTCTCCATAAACAAAGAAATTAGGATAAAAATAAATTACCAAGCACCATCATCATCAATAATGTATCAACATCAAATCAAACATTAACAATATCAAACCACAATATCATAGTATCACATAGCACAGATCACAGTAGCAAATTACAAATCAAGAACTCACACAAGATCACTCAAAGATAAATAAATCAAAGAAAAGAAATAAAGCAGATATGTCTTCCAGAAGTTGCATAATCACTACTTTCCCCTTAATCATTTTGTCGAGATTGATAACTCATCGCGGGATCGTAAAGTCTGTAGTTCACTCCAATCTCTAGAATTCTATTTGAAAAAACTTCCTCATTTGGCAATCTTACTTGGGTAGATGGTACAAAGACTTATTCTCCTCCTCTTTGAATACTTTTGGTTATTCTTCTTTCAAAATTATGCAAGTTCCCTGATATTTCTTATTGGTTCTGAAACATACTCAGAGTTCTCATCTGGTTACAGATAATTGATCGCATCATAGCCAACTGTGTCTCGTCTGTGTGCATACCAGTATAATCATATACAACAACTTGCATTTCTTCCAAAACTCTTCTATTCTCTGCTCATATTTATCTTCTCTCTTCAACTTCTCTTCTGAGTATCTCTTTTCTCTCTCTTTCATCCTCTGAATCCACATAGTATTTTACCTTTTTGTGTTCTTAATGTAAGCATCAATGATAGTCTTGTCAAGAAAACATCCATGTTAAGGCCTACCATAGGAACTCGATCTTGTCTACAAAATTATATGATCATCAAGGGAAAAGGTAACCCTTCATTCTTTTCGTGGTCATGGCATTCCTAATCGCATCATAAAAGACCTTGCCAACATTAATGTAACCCAAACCTCAAACAATATGATATAACAGAGCCACCTTGCAATTCATAACTTCATAATATTGCAAACTCGGCTGCAGGCTTGCATTAATAAAATAGTTCCATGCTTTCATGATTTTCCTAAAATTCTTTGTTTGAATGTGCTTAGGATACCCATTCCTTATCTGGAATAAATTCATCCCCTGGAGTGCTTCTAATCCACTCCTAATCGTCTCATAAGGAAATCCATACTTAATTTCATACTTCGGCTTTGGGTAATCATTATCTTCTCTTTTATGAAATTCCGGTAGTATGAAATATCGATTTATTCTTTCAGGAGAATAATCCCTTAGCCTTCTTCTAACCATGGATATAGTTTTATTCTCACTTTGATGGCCATTAGTATAAAATTCGCGAACCAAAATTTCACAACCCATCTCCCTAGGAATATCCTCATAATCATCATGATTATAGTCTATAGTCAACAATCCCTAATTCTTTTCCCTTATTATTTTCAAAATCATCGACCCGTACTTCAACTCATTCTTTACATTGAATCCCTTCTCTATGATCACTTTTCTATTATTCCTAATATTACTCTGAAATCACTCCCAAGGGGGGTGAATTGGGTGTACCGAGAGGTTATCGCCTTTTAAAACCTTTCAATGAACAATGATGTTATATGCACACACAATCAACAATTATAAATGCAATGCAATGGTAAATAGGGTAGAAGATGTAGCATCCCCTAACCTGATTAGGGCAATACCCTGCCTGAAACCCTAATTAAGCCCAGATTACCCTTACTAGACTTAACTAGAGCCAGCAGCCTTACCACCTACACCTGATAAACACTATTGTATATCGATTATCGAAATAAAACAAATCATATACTCAACAAAAATTTAAAACCTTTTTCGATTACCAAAATAAGATATGCAATATTAAAAAAAAACCAGAATAAACCTCGGTTATATAATCACCCATCCCATGTAATATTAAAAAACTGTAATTCAATACAAATATATAAGACCAAAGAAAGTCATTACATTGAAGAGAAGTTCAAGAATCCTATAACTTCTCCATCACATAGTCGTAGCGCTCGTCAGATCTACCTGTAATGTTAATTGGGGTGAGCACTTCAACTTGCTCAGTTTGTAAGGATTGACACTAATCATCAAGATTTTATATAATATTCAAGGATATCATGCAATAACAACATGCACCAATGATATCTAACAAGAATATGGAAATCATATAAACCAATATATAACGGATGCAAAGCAAAGGTCTTGGACTTGTACACTGTGATCCCTAGGGTCGATTACCCACCGGTGCCATTAATACGAGTGTTAAACCAACACGCCGTGCATATGTGATGTTTAGCCAAATGATTAATGCCCAATGGTTCTATCCTAAACCCTCTAGTGAATATGTAACCCACGCAACCTATTAATTGAGGAGGAGTTACGTATAGACCAGGATATCAACCCCAAGTACTATACAACCTGGTCTTAGCCCTGAGGAGTTAAACACATGGATCACATTAGACACCATTTTCTGTTCATTAGAAAAACCATCACTGTGTACATAATCCCCCCATTCCATTTTAATAGGTATATGACCAAAATATACTAAATAGCCAGGTTATATTGAAAAATAAGCGAATCCGTACTTACCTCAGTCTAAGTCTTTGTTTCCTAAACTCCCTAACTTTCTGATCATCTCACATTTCCTCGGTGTTCCTCAACCTATCACCAATCATTTAGGATCAATATAGGGTTCAATACAATATGTTTAGAAACCTTAGACCAGTCCCTAAGTCCCCCAAAAATTATTCATAAAACACAGCACAGTTGCTGGTTTATGGGGTCTTGTAGTGCGCTACCTGACATGGATAGTGCACTATCCATAAGTCAATCATCTTCCCAGTACGCGTAGTGCGCTATGGCCAGTGCCTAGCGCTATGCGCACCAGACCTACAACAGCAGTGTACCTCTGCTAATCCAAATTTACCCAAACCACCTCTAAAACATCCCAAACAGCCACAAACTCATCAAAACTGGTCGAAAACAACCTTTAGTGGGGTGAGAGACTATAATTGATCAACAAAATGCAAGAATTACTGAATTCCTAGCATCACCATCAAATTGAACTTTGATAAACACAAGAACAATTCATACCTACATGATGCTCTCAAGCTGTTGATTCAATTAAGCTCCTCAACTTGATCGAATTCGGCTCTTGGAATGATCTCCCTTCCATCTGGAATCAACTGAACCCTCCTCCTCTTCTCGATTGTTCAAATGAATTGATAAGCTTTAAGTTTTTTGTTTTTATCTATAGATTTTTCTCGAGATACGTGTCGCGCTATCTCGAGACTGATCACGTGGTGGATGCATTAAAGTGAAACTTCTTAAAGTGACACAAAATTTGACACATCAAGCACTTACGCTTCGTTCGAGACAATTTGATAATCCATATATTTCTAATATTCTTTTATTTTCCAATATATATTTAAATATTTAAATAAATATAAATATATATATCGCGTATTATTCACCAATAAACTCACCAGACATGCCTACAAGTGTCCTTGAGCGTGCACATTTGTGCCACGACTCCCTCGTCACACTTAGTGTCCCGGTAAACCATAGTTTATTGGGTATTTTCCATTTTATAGGCTTGTGTATAATTTCCATATTATACGGCAACCTATACATAAATTGAATTAACAATCTAAACAAACATCATACCTCATGCATACGCACGCACACGCTAATCGAGGTACGCCAAACTTAACCACGAGCCTAACCTAGGTTAATTAGGATTTAAATTAGTACTAATCACTAGCTTAAGGTAACGGGTTGTTACATAAGAGATGGAAAAGAGACACAAGATTTATAATGATTCGATCCTACCGATCTACATCCAATACCGAACCTCCCCGGTTAAGATTTTCAAACCCCCACTTATATTAACGATAAGTGTTACAACCTAAGCGTACAAGCTTAGAATGCCTATTCACAAACTAGTACTTCCCACCTAGTCTAAACTAGGGTCTATGCATAGCCTCAACTAGGTTTTCACATGATTTAGATCCCGTTAAGTCTTACAAACAACCATTTACAAGAAATAGATGGATATAATGAAAATACAATTTACAAAGTAAAACGGCAATAAGTTCAATTACTAGCAAGCTACCTAGAGCTTAACAAATCTAATGCATGTAAGTATGAATATGAATGAGATATATAAGTATGTCACTAATTTTGCACCAATCTCAAACAAGAAACCATTTAAACCAAATCGATGAGAATAAACACGGTTTCAAATCTAATAAACAAGTAGTTTGATAAAAATCAAGTTTAAGCCCTAACACTTGTTCAAATCAGTTTTACGGTTTATAAAACTAAGTTGAAGCATAAAACTCAAGACAAATGTATTCAAGAATACAAAAAATTATTTTCACACACAAAGCGCAACAAAAGATATAGTTTAAGCATAAAAGAGCTCAAAAATCAAACTTTCTTACAACCCTAAATGAGTGAGAATCAAATCAGTTATGGAGAAGTGGTTGCAAGCCTTAGAACACCTCAGTTACACCAGTTCTGAGGATGATTTGGTAGCCCAAAAAGATTCCGAGTGGTTGAACACAAAAATCAAGACTATTTGATGTGAAAACTTGGACACTTGTGAGTTTTTGAGCTTGAGAGGACAAAAGAATGTTCTAAGTCATTTGTTAATAGCTTCCAAGCATATTTAACAGTTTATAGCCGTTATCTTGCTCCAAGGGCCCAAAATCAATCATTAATTCGAACTAAAGCAAAAGTTGTAAGCTTTTTTAAAAAGTTGTCGAGAGGCTAGTTAGCGCGCTAGGTGACATCGGTAGCGCGCTAACTACAGGTAGCGCGCTAACAAGTAGGGACCAAAGACTAATTATGTTTTGGCCTCAAGTTAGCAACTCCCTAACACGCCTACGACTCAATTAAACTTTTGGGAACACATTTAACATGTTTAGTATGAGTCATTGGACCTATTTAGACTGTCCGGATGATTTCACAAATCTCGAAAATTAAAAATCATAGTTTTATGAAACATGTAGAGGCTTTTCGGAAAATATTTTGCTTTCTTTTCAAAAACCATTCAAATTGAGTTTGTTGTTTTCAAAGCCAATCACAAAAGTTATTCCAAATCCAATGCATGTGCAAAAACTCATTTTCACAATATAAAACCATTTCAAGTTATTAAACTTAGATTGTACTAACATCGAAACTTCAAACTTTGGAAAAAACATGGTAAACATGATATGCATGAATCTAATGCATTTGGCTTGCATAATTGGACTTATATACCTTACATGATTTGTACAAATCTTAGTGTAAGCTTTATGATCCTTGTTTCCTTGTGTAAGTCTAATTTTAATTTCATCGGCTACATTTGGCATGAGTTTGTGAGACCTCATTCTTCCTTTTGAACTTGTGATCCCAAGCCAAGTTTGGTATTCTGAAAACACTTAGCAAACTTGTTAGAATCCTTTCACTTTATTTGTTGCCATCAAAATCTCGGGTGGAGTACAAGTGACTAACTACTTAGTCCAATAATCTCTTCCTTTTTTATGATAACAAACAATGTAAACTTGACAAATAAAAGAGATATATTAAATACATATCATGGCATATCAATTTCATAATCTCAAGTTCAAACCATGAATTTCTCCACCTCTTGATAACATCAAAAAGTGGATATGGAGCTCCCCCTCACAACATGCATAGATAAAAGTACAAACAAGGATAATGAAAGCAAACCATCCACAGGTATGATAACAGAACAAAGAACAATATAACTCAGAGATACGCAAAATAAACATCCATGTCATTAAGTACTAAAAGAATAATAAGTAACAAGGCTGTGGCACATGCCGTGACATCCGAGAATTTTATAAACTTAATTAGGCGACTAATTAAGTATTTTTGGATTTAATTTGGGATTTAGTTATCTAAGGTGGGACTCAAGTGTTATGGATCAAAGATAATAAATTTTAATATTATTTGTGTGTTGTGTGCTTATCTCATGTATTGTACATTATTTCGATGCGAAATATGGTTAAGTGGAATATATACACAATGTCTATGAGTTTCGGAGTGCGTTGGAGAATTTTCTCCTATTTTAGAAATATATGGGTTTTATCTCGAGATATGTGTCGACACGAGTTCTATGGAAGTTTAAATGTCGACCCGAGCAACTGTTTCAAGTTTCACAAAAAAATATTTACAAGTAAGATTGAAGATTCAGATTTTGGACTTTAAATAGACTAAATGAGCCGACGTGGGCCTCATACCTTGATTTGCATACGAGGCCAGTTGTTTGGAAGTTTTGGAGCAATTTGGTAAATTCTCCAACTTTTGGCGAAAATAGGGTATTTCTCAGGGGATTTATTTAGACGTAAATTGAAAAGATAATCGCGAAATTAAATAAAATAATAAAGGAATTGGTGGACGCCTAGTGACACTCGGGGCCAAGGGTGACACGCGTGGGATATACAATAATGTGCATGCTCGAGGTTGGTCATTGGCGCGTATGGCGAAGTTATAGCCACGAAAATATATAGGTGTGTATATATTTATATATATATAATATAGTTTATATATAAAAATATATATAAATGAATACTAGAGTTTAAAATCAAATAAAAATATACATTGGATGCGCTTTGAGATACGCGTGGCGTGATCATCGAGGAGTTGAAATTGTTGGACGATTTGGTGGCGGTCGGTGAGGTGTATACATATCTCGATTTATGTGTAAGACGGGATCGCAGGTAGTGTGAAATGAGACGAAGTTTGTGTGAGATCTTGTTTCGAGTTTCATGTCGGGTCAAAGGGTTGAGGTTGAGGTTGAGATTGGGTCTAAACTGGTGCAAGTTTGGTTAAGTATGGCAAGAGGATTGGTCCATAAGGGTTATGTATGTCATAGACAAAATTAAGATTTTTGGGGTTTTGGTGTGACCAATACCAGTATTACGGACCTTTCATGAAGATGGACTATTTTGTCGAGAGTTTGGTTCAATTTGGTAAAAAATCAAATCAAAAACGGGCACCTGAAGTCAAAACACGTCAAAATAGGGATTTTTGGAATTAATAAATAAAAAGAAATTAAGCTGCTAACAAGCACCTGAGGATTTATATATCAATCGATTCATTTTATACATTTCAATAGAACGTTCTGTTCGAAGTTCCCTAAACCCTTCCACCGATTCCTTCACTCACGGAGCTCCCTACATCCGATTTTCACTCGATTTATTTTTGTAAAATGTAGAGAATCGCGATGCAGTCAATTCGAGCTAAATCTATATGGCGGAAACATGGTATTCAGCCCGCAATTTGGTAAATTCTCAATGTCGGGTATTTTTCCTTAATTCAATTTGAATTCTTGTGATTTTTCAATTTACTTCGTGGAGTTTTGATAGAAATCGGTAGGAATTGTTGTTAATTTATATATTGGATTGATTTGCGTCAATTTGGGATAAATTCCACTGACATGAGTTAGGGTTTTGATGAGGTGAACTAATGTAATTCAGTTCATAACTATTTGGAGATGTTTTAATAGTTGATATTGATTATTGGTTTTAATCTAATTTGACTCCACGGGCTGTTAAACTATTTTGGTGTTGGTACCGGGTGGTTTTGTGGCGTTTGTTGTCAAGTTTTATGGATTTAATTGCAAAAAAAATTAATTTGGAGATGTTTTTTTAGTTCAAAATAAATAAAGTTTGCCTAGTTGACATACCATATTGGAAAATTCATAACTTCTCTGTTGGTGATCCGATTTAAGTGTTCTTGAATTCGATGGAAAGTATGATATGCGTACTACAAGTTCATTTTAGGTCATCATGACAAATATTAAGATTTTCAAGGTGAAAAAGCTGCCCCAAGTTGGCTAGTTGAAAACTAATTGAAATAGTTATATAAATTAATGTTTTTGGAAACTGTTCTCAAGCGTACTTTGGCCACAGTTTTCATTGGGTTTCGTGATTTGGTTTCGCTTAAAGCATGACCCTTAATATAATTGGATATGTAGGGAAGCTATTGGAACTATCTTCGAGGTGATCCGACGTTTCGGGAACCTCAAAATTAAGCTCATATATGGTTTGGTTGTAAGTAAACCCTACAGTGATCTTTACTATTGATTGGATATTTATGTACATGTAATTGTATCATAGTTTGCATTGCATTTTATCATTCTTGGTCATGCATACATAGAGTGAGTGAGGAGGATAAGCTTGGTTTGGAGTTTGGTTTACGTCATCTAGTGAGACTAACGGAGTCTAACGCTGACAACTTATCTCTACATTTCATGAACTATTAATACTATCTTTGTATTATTTTTGGAAGTCGACATCTGATTATAGTTAGGAGATAGCGAGAGAGTGGATTGCATGTAACATTGACGCATATATCTTATTGAATATTTGGAAATGCTATTACATGTCTCCATGTATTATACTAATAATTGTAGGAGTACAGATCAATGTAAGAATTTACTTGCCTCACATCTTCGAGTTGTTTTTTATGGTGTCAGATTTTATATGAAGACATGGATGAATGGACAAGACTCGAAGTTTGTGGTAATTATTTTCAAAATTTAAACTAAATTCTTGTTGTAAATTGTTTATATATATATATATTATTTTGGGATTCTTAGGATGAGTGTAAGGCGTAACTTTCATTGGATGGCTATAAGAGTCTCCTAAGTTAACTTAAATTATGTTGAAAGATTTATATTTTAGTTTTGGATGTATTTTGGACTGTAAAGTTGAAATTAAGTTATTGGAGACTCTAAGTTAGTTTAGAAGTTCAATCTTGATATGTATTATGAATTTTGGGGAGTTGTGAGTCCTTCGAGGCATCTCCCCATTCTGTTGTCTATTAGGTGGAAGTTTTTCAGCGGGCCACTTTTAGGGGAGGTGCTTCCGAAATTTTTATGAAATATGGATATTATTTCTGAATTTGCTCTAATTGAATAAGTCATGAAATGTGTTTCATTGAGGATATAAATTTAGTTTTGAGACCTATAAAGGATTGAAATAATTGTTATTTTGAGGTCAAAGTTGTAAAGAATGGATTAGGCGGACTTGATTATAAGAGGATTAAGGTAATCTAGGCCGGTCAGTCATCTTAATGACGAGGGGGCTGATAAACTTGATATCAGAGCCTAAGGTTGGCTCAATTGAGGATAACATTTGGTTGAAAACCAAAGATTGATTGAGCGCGATTAGTAGGGAAGTGACCGTGAGCTGGGATGTTTTTGTTATTATGTTATATCCCTTTTGTATGTATGTGTTATCGCTAGATAGTGATAGGAAGTTTATTCTCTTTTCCGTTCGATACTTAACTCGTAAGACACGACGAGTAAGATTAGAACGGATAATTAAAGGGAGAATAGACTTATTAAATGAAACTGAGCGTGACCAGATATGAAATGGACTTGTGAAGTCTAAATTCACAAAGATATTATAAGTAGTTCGGTACTACTATAACTGATGAAAGTATCAGTTATGAAACCAACAAGGAAAACGGAGACACGTGGCTTTCGAAAGTAGAAATTGATTAGATAAACTGAATTTGACTAGAAATCACAATGAGATTGTGATAGAACTAGTCAAGTTATTTAAGTCGGTTTCTATTAAAATAAAATACTTCGAGGCAAAGTATTGTCTCCTTTTCCGAAACAAAACATCAAGTGAGATGTGGAATAGAACCACGGTTAAAAACAATCAAATGACTTCTAAAAAGAAGTATTGAAACTTTCGATTGTATATTACTTAAGTTACTTATCCATAAGTGACGTTGAGTATAGTGGTTCTATAAGTCAAATAAAGAACTAATAAAACAAAGGGAAATACATGAGTTAGAAGTAATCTTTATTAACACTAGATTAGGTATTGTTATAGAACAAAGATCAATGAAATTTCTAACTTAAAAATGAAAAGTGTAGTGATAAGATCAACGTGTTAGAAGTTAAGGCATTGGGGAAATGATCTAATAATAGCTTGGATTAGCTATTAAACATCAACATAAGTGATTGTGTTTTGAGATTCAAAGTAACCTATAAGAACTTCTAACGACATTAAGTGATGATGCTTATCACTACAACCTAAAAAAATAACTAATGAACAGATAGACGTACGGATTGAGAATCCGTAAGTGATTGGTCTAGGATGTTAGTATGAGCTCCTATATAGCAAGAATTTCTATCGAAAAAGCTTAAAGGATCGACTTAGTATCCTTTAGGAATTTGATTAGCTATTAAGTTAATCAAGGTATTGAAAATTCAGATTCTTCTATCTCTTCAGTTGAACAACACCGGACAAATGAATTCATCAAAAAGAGAGTTGATGATCTGTAAGATACAAATTTATCTTACATAGTCTCTTGAAAAGTATCGAATTTCTTTTTAAGAAATAGAAAATTCGGGAAGTCTGAGACCAATGGAAAAAAATTAAGGCAATAACAAATAGTAGAACTGTTTGAGTCGCAAAATTTCAATGTTTTGAATAAAGGTTAGCTTAGGAAGACTTCAATTGAATGAATGATCATAAGAAGTCATATTATCCTTAGCTAAGTTTTCAAAAAGAGAAGAGGTATTAATTACCTTTCTAAGTCAAGATTAAGGAGCTGTAAGTGGCATGGTTATTGAGCGAAAGTCATGGTTTGTTTATAAAGAGACTAAGATTGAGATCAATGTGAGAAAAGCTGAGATTGACAAAAATTGAACGGAATAGACTCTGCAGATAAAATAAAATGAAACGTCAAGAAGACTTGTGACTGCTGGAAGTGAAACGAACATACTCCTTTAGTCAAGGCCAAACACTGGAGTAGTCGTACATGACCAAAAGTCTAAGTAACTCCGTTTTATAATGACGATTCATTCACAGCGTAGAAGTCTGATGATTGCAACACTAGTCTTTGAATAATCGAATGAATTGGTGATAGTCAATATAACAGAGTCTATGAAGTTTCGTTGGAGTCAATTGGAAGCTGAAGTATAGGCAACTAAATGCTCAAGACATTCTCACATTATTATGAAAAGACGAGTTTTAGGTCAACAAGTCCCGATATGACTTAGGATATCAAACTATAAGTTTAATGAAACTTAATATATCTTCACAAGGATCTTACAAAGAAATCAAACTCCAAATGTTGAATATTTTGAACCAAAATAATATATAACTAATATCAGTGAATATGTAGTATATTGGTTCAAATGTAGTGCTACACCGCGTGATTAGTCAGTGGTGAAGTTTTAAATTAAAACTCTAGTTATTATAAATTGGAGTTGATGTAGATACCTGAAATGACAGTGAAGATACAAATGAAATGACAAGAGACGTACAACTTACAGCTCAATTAATCAATGTTACTAGTGGCTGAAAATATTGAATAAAGGATAATATATCTGACTTGGTATATTTGAAGAATTGAATATTTTTCACTGTAATTGAGTAGAAATGAAAAAGAGATAACATGTTTATAAACTTGTATGTGATACAACTTAAAAGTTATATTGTGAGAGTATAATCAACGAATATGTTGATATCTTTGTTTAAAAAATGTATGTCTACTCAAGTTAAGGATAGTTGACTCTATTCAAGTAATAAGAGAAGTCTAGTGAACAATATTGATCGAGATGATGAGAGATCTCAGAAATTGAATGAAATGAGGTTCTTGGTGAGCTCATGAATAGAAAATGATTTGACAAAATTAGAAAAGTCGTTAATTTAATAACCAGTAAAATGGAAAAATAAGTGAACTGACTGACGAGTTGGAATTGATAATTGCTTTCTAGTCCATAAAATAAATGATATTGTGAGTAGAAATTTAAAGAATGAGTGACAGTTGCACGGTATATCAGGTTTTATTTTCTGATCGATTGAAATTGAGATCTATTGTCATGGGATAACATATGTAATTAGAGATCTATAGTCATAAAATGACTTATGTAATTTCAGGTTTATGTTGAGAAACACTGGAATGCTGATGGATTAGATAGACACGCAACTCTACTTAGAATCTAATGTCGTGCTCAAATATTATTTGCATCACTTATATTTAGACGGATGATAGTCTAAGAATTAGTCGATCGACAATTCAAATAAGGAATGATCAGTGACGAGAAAGCAAATTGGTATGTGTATCATAGTTTGGGTGGATATGGAAAGAATTATCAACGGTTTGTAGAATAGTTGTTCGGTAAAAGAATGAGAGTTGTTTTATTGAAAGTAACATAGGCTAGGTCTTGCTAATTGTTGATTATTGACTGAGATTCAAGGTACGAAATGTGAAATCAAGTAAGGTTATTGAATATTCCATAAAATTGATTGTTTAACTCGTCAAAAATTCACAAATTATCAGGATTGACAAAGTAATGGAGATAATTTTTCATTAAACCAAGATGTTGGAAATGAAAAATTAAAATGGTTATGATCTATACCACCAAGCTGTTGAATACAACGAAGGTGATTGGGTCAAATTAATGGTTCACCTTAGATATAGTTTCACAGTTTTGAATTAAAAGAGTTAAATTTGAAGAATCATTTTCTCATATCTCTTTCAGTTCACCAACCTGTAAGTTTAAATTTCGAGGATGAAATTTTTTATTAGTTGGGTAGATTGTTACATCCGAGAATTTTATAAACTTAATTAGGCGACTAATTAAGTATTTTCGGATTTAATTTGAGATTTAGATATCTGATGTGGGATCCACGTGTTACGGATCAGAGATCATAAATTTTAATATTATTTTTATGTGTTGTGTGATTATCTGATGTATTATACACTATTTCGATGCGAAATAGGGTTAAGTGGAGTGTATACGCGATGTTCGTAAGTTCCAGAGCGAGTTGGAGAATTTTCTCCAATTTTAGTACTTTCAGGGTTTTGTCTCAAGATACGTGTCAGTGCGAGTTTTGTGGAAATTTAAATGTCGACTCGAGCAACGGTTTCAAGTTTCGCAAAAAAAATATTTACAAGTAAGTTTCAAAATTCGAATTTTAGACTTTAAATAGACTAAAAGAGCCGACAAGTGCCCCACACCTTGATTTACGTGCAAGACCAGTAGTTTGGAAGTTTTGGAGCACTTTGGTAAATTCTCTAACTTTATGAGAAATTGAAGTATTTCTCGAGGATTTATTAGGATGTAAATTGAAAAGATAATCACGAAAATAAATAAAATAATAAATAAATTGGTGGACGCCTAGTGACACTCGGGGTCGAGGGTGACACGCGTAGGATGTACAATAGTTTGCATGTCTGAGGTTGGTTGTTGGCACGTGTGGCGAAGTTATAGCCGCAAAAATATATAGGTGTGTATATATTTATACATATAATATAGTTTATATATATAAATATATATAAATGAATACTATAGTTTAAAATTAAATAAAATATACATCAGATGCGCCTCGATATACGCGTAGCGTGATCATCGAGGAGTTGAAATTGTTGGACGATTTGGTGGCGGTTGGTAAGGTAATTACACATCTCGATTTGCGTGTAAGTCGGGATCACTGGTAGTGTGAAATGAGATGAAGTTTGTGCGAGATCTTGTTTCGAATTTCGTGTCGGTTGACAATGGTTGAGGATAAGATTGGGTCCAAGGTTAAGTATGGCAAGAGGATTAGTCCATAAGGGTTCCATATGTCAAGGACAAAGTTAAGATTTTTGGGGTTTTGGTGTGACCAAAACCAGTATTACGGACCTTTCATGAAGATGGACTATTTTGTTGAGAGTTTGGTTCAATTTGGTAAAAAATCAAATAAAAAACGGGCACCAGAAGTCAAAACACGTCAAAATAGGGATTTCTGGGATTAATAAATAAAAAGAAATTAAGTTGCTGACAAGCAGCTGAGGGTTTATATATAAATAAAAAATGAAAAAAAATCAATTGATTCGTTTTATACATTTCAACTAAACGTTTTGAACATTCCCTAAATCCTTCCACAGATTCTTTCGCTTATGGAGCTCCCTACATCAGATTTTTGTCTGGTTTCTTTCTACAAAACTGTATAGCATCCCGATGCAGTCAATTCGAGCTAAATGTTCACGATGGAAACGAGGTATTTGGCCCGCAATTTGGTAAATTCTCAATGTCAGGCATTTTTCCTCAACTCAATTTGAATTCTCAAATTTTTTGATTTTTTCGCGGGGTTTTGATAGAAATTGGTAGGAATTGTTGTTAATTGATATATTGGATTGATTTTTGTTAATTTGGGATAAATTCCATCGATGTGGGTTAGGGTTTTGATGAGGTGAACTAATGCAATTCAGTTGATAACTATTTTGGAGATGTTTTAATAGTTGATATTGATTATTGGTTTGAATCCAATTTGACTCCACGGGCAATGAAATTATTTTAGTGTTGGTATCGTGTGGTTTTGTGGCATTTGTTGTCGAATTTTGAGGATTTAATTGCGAAAATATTAATTTGGAGAAGTTTTTTTATTTCAAAATAGATAAAGTTTGCTCGGTTGACATACCATATTGGAAAATTCATAACTTTTCCGTCGGTGATCCGGTTTAAGTGTTCTTAGATTCTATGGAAAGTATGACATGCTTACTACAAGTTCATTTTAGGCCATTATGACAAATATTGAGGTTTTCAAGGTTAGAAAGTTACCCCAAGTTGGCTAGTTTAAAGCTAATTGAGACAGTTATATAAATTAATGATTTTGGAAATTGTTCTCGCGTTCTTTGGCCGCGGTTTTCATTGGGTTTCGTGACTTGGTTTCATTTGAAGCGTGACCCATAATATAATTAGATATGCAGGGAAGCTATTGGAATCATCTTCAAGGTGATCCGACGCTTCGGGAACCCCAAAAATTAAGCTCAAAGTTGGTTTGGTTGTAAGTAAGCCCTATAGTGATATTTACTCTTGATTAGATATTTTTGTATCTGTAATTGTATCATAGTTTGCATTGCATTTTATCATTCTTGGTCATGCATGCATAGAGTGAGTGAGGGGGATAAGCTTGGTTCGGAGTATGGTTTGATTGAAACTTGGTTTCAGTCCTGCCTCTATGCCGTCTAGTTAGACTTACGGAGTCTAAAGCAGACAAGTTATCTCTGCATTTCATGAACTCGTAATACTGTCTCTGTACTATTTTTGGAAGTCGACATCTAATTATAGTTAGGAGACAGCGACGGAGTGGATTGCATGTCACGTTGACGCATATAACTTATTGAATATTTGGAAATGCAATTACATGTCTCCATGTATTATACTAACAATTGCAGGAGTACATATCAATATAGGAATTTACTTGCCTTACATCTTCTAGTAGTTTTTGATGGTGTCAGATTTTATATGAAGACAATGGATGAATGAACAAGACTCGAAGATTGTGGTAATTATTTTCAAAAGTTAAACTAAATTCTTGTTGTAAATTGTTTATATATCTATTATTTTGGGATTCTTGGGATGAGTGTAGGGCGTAACTTTCATTGAATGGATATAAGAGTCACCTAAATCAGTTTAAATTATGTTGAAAGATTTATATTTTAGTTTTGGGTGTATTTTGGAGTGTAAAGTTGAAATTAAGTTATTGGAGACTCTAAGTTAGTTTAGAAGTTTGATTTTGATATACATTATGAATTGCGGGGAGTTATGAGTCCTTCGAGGCATCTCCTTATTTTGTTGTCTATTAGATGAAAGTTTTCCGGCATGCCACTTTTAGGGGAGGTGCTGCCGAAATTTTTATGAAATATGAAAATTATTTCTGAATTTGCTCCAATTGAATGAATCATGAAATGTGTTTCTTTGAGGATATAAATTTTGTTTGGAGACTTATAAAGGATTGAAATAATTGATATTTTGAGGTCAAAGTTGTAAAGAATGGATTAGGTTAACTAAATTATCAGAGGATTAAGGTAATCTAGGCTGGTTAGTCGTCTTAATGGCGAAGGGGCTAACACATGCATAAGAAACCAATAAAACATGTCTAACATGTCTGGATTTACAACAAAAAATGACTAACATAGCTGAGCCTAATGCTCCCCTTATCAAATCCACTCCTACCTCTCCTCCTAATGAGACGAAGTCCTACGAGCACAGTCATCTCTCTCCGGCCGGGCGGTAGTAGAGATGTCCCTCTATACGACGAAGAAAGTCACCTTGATGGTCAAGACGAGTGTCGATAGCCATGAAAGTCTACATCTTCTACTCATGCATGTGGCCCAACTAAGCAGAGATATATGCTGACGAGGGAGATATATCCGGAGGAAGTGCGACGCCTAAATACGATGGATAGGATGGAGGCTACTGATGGTGCTGTGGAAGTGGTAGAGCCTGAGGGTCGGGGGATCCTATTGAACCTCATCATCACCGATATCGCCGTGTAGGTACAGGAACTTGTAGTCTTGTCAAAGTCCACAAGAGGATCAGTCTCAAATGGATACTTGTATCCCTCAAAATGCTCACCATCAGGGATGTCCTCACGAATCCATCGTCGCTCGATGCGGATGTAGCAGAACTTCATGGTCTTCAAAGTTTCCATGCCGAAAATTTTGATCTCAGAAAGCAAGTACGAAGATCCACTTGTGCCAACTCAAAATAAGTGGTAATGATGTGGGCATAGGGAAGGTGGCGACCAGAGTCTAATGTAAACGTCATGTAGGCTATCATAATGTGCAACAAACTGATGGGTATCTCTCACTTGAGAGCCCAGAGAACATATAGGTCAAGGACAGTGACATAGTTCTTACTACCGCCACGAGGAAGGATGACCTTATGGAGTATATTATGGAGGAGATGAGGCATAAGCTTGAAGTCAGTGTTAGTGACTCCTGAGGGGTACACAATGATCTCCTTATCAGACCGTGTAAAGGAGTTGAGGACCTCAAACCGTTCTAATGGCCACTCACGAATTTTACACCTGAGAGTAGTAGTGGGGGTGAGAATAAATATGTTAAGTAATTCAGAAAGACACTTCGGCGTAATCGTGATGAAAAGATTGCCAACCACCGACCGAATGATATACTCCTTAGTTATGGCTAGGTTTGAGTAGAAAAACCCGAATCAAAAGGGTGTTATAAGTATCCTTGTACTCACAGAAGGACAACACCCAAGCTTGGCAAGCACCCCACGCATCGGAAGGTATGCCTTATCAAAGAACTCAAAGTTCACAACAGCAGGTTTGAGGATTTTAGCATCTGTTAGACTCGAGCTAACCACCTCAAGTACAAACTTAAACCCCAAAGCACCATCGTGCTTTGATTTGGAACGACCATCATTTCGAGGAGGATTGGCCGAGACGGAGGCCAACGAGTCGCTGATTTGGTTACTAGAAGACCAAGTCTCATGACGGGTAGTGGATTGAGAGGCGATCAATAATCGGGCCGAAAAATAGGAGTCGCTATCGGATGACAGTTCGATGACCCGACGAGTGGGGGATGACGGGAGGATGATCCGGGAGCCGTACGGGCGGTGGGACATTAGGTTCAGCGAGTAGACATTGTAACATACACGAAATGGGCTCTAAGCACAAACTAGGATGACAAAGTGGTGAAAACCTAGAACGATGAAGGAAACACAATGGAAATGATCAAGGAATGAAGAAGAATTACCTAAAGGATGTAGGAAACCCAATGGAGACCGATTGGGAAGGTGGAGACTTGATTGGAGGCAAAGGAGATGAAAAAATAAGGCTTTCGGTCTTGAAAATGTATTTAAAACATGTAGGCCCGAGTAAAGTTAGCGTGCTAGGTGGGTGTATTAGCGCAGTAATGGCTAGAAAAACTGTTCTAGAAACAGTTTTCCAAGCGCGCTAGGTAGATTGGTTAGCCCGCTAGGTAGATTGGTTAGCCCGCTAGCCAGATAGATCTAGAGCGCTACCTAGTTAGACCTAGTAGGTTAAATGCTCTCTGAAATTTTTCGTCAAAAATATAGATTTTTGAAGGACAACTCAAATTCATTTCATACTCCATAGACACCTCACTAACAACATATAAAAAGGTTTAGATGAGCTAGATCATGCTCAGAAGGTCTGATTCACGAATCATGCCTAATTCTCGCCGAATCTTGGAAAATTAGTCTTAAGGCAATGGCTTAGTAAAAATATCAGCTAGTTGGTCCTTAGTAGACACATGGATAAGTTTAACATCACCCTTTTACACATGATCTTGAAGGAAATGGTGCCTAATCTCAATGTGTTTGGTACGGGAATGTAACACTGGATCTTTCGATTTGTTCATTGCACTAGTGTTATCACAATAGATTTCAGCACAACCAACTTGGATTTGATAATCCTTAAGTTGTTGCTTCATGTAAAAGACTTGAGCACAACAACTTTCGGCAGCCACATATTCGGCTTCGACACTGGACAAAGTAAAGGAGTTTTGCGTATTGCTAAACCATGATATTAGTGAGTTTCCTAGCAAATGGCAAAATCATGAAATGCTCTTCCTATCAACTAGACTCCCTGCATAGTTAGAATCAACAAAGCTTAGAAGTTCAAAACTTTTGGCTTTGTTGAACCACAATCCCCAGTCTTGTATGCCACATAAGTAATGAGATATACGCTTGACACATTTCAAATGTGATTCCTTGGGTTCGGATTGGAACCTAACACATAGACACCCACTAAACATAATATCAGATCTACTAGCGGTCAAATTATCAAATTTGAATTTCTTAAGCATGTCCCTCACATACTTCACTTGATTTATGAAAATCTCGTGCTTGGATTGCTTGATTTGCAAACCTAAGAAGTATGTTAGTTTACCCATCATGCTCATTTCAAATTCATTGGTCATCGAAAATGAAAATTCATCACATAAACGTGTATTAGATGAACTAAAAATGACATCATCAACATAAATTTGAACAAGGAGCATATCACGTTTCTTGATCAAAATGAGCAATATGGGATCTAGTGTTTCTTTCCTAAACCCTTTTTCAAGTAGAAATGCACTTAGCCTATCATACCAAGCTTTAAGAGCTTGTCTCAATCCATATAAGGCCTTTTAAAGACGATAGACATACTTGGATAAGCATGGTCTTCAAAACCTAGTGGTTGTTCTACATATACCTCTTTATTTATGAATTCATTCAAAAATACACATTTAACGTTCATTTGGTATAGTAGAAACTCATTGTAGCAAGCATAAGCAAGCAACATTCGAATTGCTTCTAGTCTTGCTATCAGTGTAAAGGCTTCTTCAAAATCAATGCCTTCCTCTTGATTATAGCCTTGTGCAACCAACCTAGTCTTATTTCTCACTATCTCATCATTTTCATTCTTTTTATTTCTAAAGACCCATTTGGTGTCTATGATGGTATGGTCTTTAGGTCTTTGCACTATTATCCATACTTTGTTTCTTACAAAGTGTCCTAGTTCCTCTTGCATAGCCATGATCCAAAATTCATCATCTAAAGCATCATATATCTTTATGGGCTCAATTTGTGATACAGATGCTATATGCCCTCAATCTCCATTTAGAGAAGATCTAGTGGTTATGCCTTTGCTTGGGTCACCTATGATTTGTTGAGAAGGATTTCTTAAAACAAGTCTTGAGTTATTAGGTACACTAGGTTCATTTTTCGCACTTACTTCTACTTCTTTACCATATGATGTTTGAGCCTTAGTGATACCATCATCACATCAAGTCTCATTTTCTCCGAGGTGTGCAATATTTGCACTTTAGGATCTATCTCATCAAACTTGACATGGATTGACTCTTCTATGGTCTTGGTTGATTTATTAAACACTCTATATGCCTTATTATGCATGGAGTGCCCTAGAAAAGTGCATACATTTGACTTTGGGTTAAACTTATCCAAATTATCCTTACCATTTAAGACATAGCAAGTGCAAACACCTTAAAGTAACTAATGTTGGATTTTTTACCTTTCCAAAGTTCATAAGGAGTCTTTTCACTTGCCTTCGGATATTCACCTATTGAAAACATAGCATGACATGTTAATGGCTTCGGCTGAAAAGTGCTTAGCTATGTTATACTCATTAAGCATAGTCCTACACATTTCTTGGAGAGTTCTATATTTCCTTTCAACTACTCCACTTTGTTTTGGTGTTCTAGGAGAGGATAATTGGTGTGTATACCCTTATCTAGCATAAAACTCCTCTAAGTTCCTATTGAAAAACTCACCACCCCTATCACTCCTAATGATAGTAATTTTTTACCCCTTCTCATTTTCAACTAATGCACAAAATTCCACAAACACCTCAAAGACTACATGCTTATATGCTAGAAAGTGCACCCATATATATCTAGAAAGCTATATGATTTTTACTCTAGAATTTGAGTTTGGGTAGGTCCGAACAAATCCATGTAGATTAGTTCTAAGGCTCTAGTAACATCACTAGCTACTTTTGTCTCGAACGATGATTTCACTTGTTCCCCAAGAATGCAAGGTTCACACTCCTTATTTTTCTTGTATGTGCATTTGGGGAGACCTTTTACTAAATCATGCTTAGTCAATTTTGACAAGTTTTTCATACTAGAATGTCCTAGTCTATGGTGTCACAACCATGCATCACATTCATTTTGAGCACTCAAACATGAAACATTTTACATATGCATCTCATTAAAGTTAATAGCATAGACATTTTTATCTCTATATGCAATGAACAAAATTTCATGCTTCTCATTCCTAACAATGCATTTTGATGATTCAAACATGACATGAAAAACTTTGTCTCTCAATTGACTAATGCTAAGCAAGTTATTTTTAAACCATCAATAAGATAAACATTTGATATGAAAAGAGAATCGTAACCCACGGTACCAAGGCCTATGACCTTTCCTTTATTGTCATCTCCAAATGTGACATTTCCACCATCAATTCGTTTTAGTTCAATAAATTGACTTGCATCTTTGGTCATGTGTCTTGAGCACCCGCTATCTAAGTACCACGGGGTGCTCTTCCTCGTATCCTACACAATGTGAAAAACACTATATTTTGGTACCCAAAAACTTTTGAGTCCAACAAAGTTAGTACCATAAGTGTCCTTAGCTACCCAAGCTAGTCTACTCATGTTGGTCTTCTGCAATATGCATTTCTCAACCGCATGAGGCCTATTGCATTATGAGCATCTATGAGCATCATCTAATAATTTCTTATAGCTCAACAAATTTGCTCCATATCCTAGGCCTCTTTTGTTGAGTGCACGTCAATTTTCTTCCATCATATCAAACACGTCTCTATCATTGGTGAACTTGATCATCGTATTAGTGAAGTCCTCTACTTCCTTGACTAAGGTATCTCTCTCCTTTAGGACTTCATTCAAGTCACTTTGGAGGTCAATAATGGTCTCATTTTTTCACTCCATCTCACAAATTGCTATGGTCAAGCTTTTTTTGAGTTGTTTGGTCTTTTTGACCTCTTTTTCCAACTCTTTCCTAAGCTCATCAAGATTAGGCAAATCATCAACATCATTGAAATTTTCCTCACTTTGTGCCATAAGACAAAGTATAGCCTTCTCGTTTTCTGACTTGGAGTCAAAGCTTGATGAAGATGAGTCATCCCATGTTGCCTCGAAGGTCACTTTGTCTTTCCTCTTGTCCATGATTTCTTGGACTTGTAATCGGCCTTGATGTGGCCCGATTTGCCACACCCGAAGCAAATGGTCTCACTTGACTTTCCTCTTTTGCTTCCACCCTTGAACTTTTTCTTGTACTTGTCTCGCTTGTACATCGCCTTATTGACCTTTCTTAAGAGCATGGCTACTTCCTCCTCAAGATCATTGTCATCACTAGATTTCTCATCTTCGATAATCTCAACCGATGGAGCTAGTGGGCTATTTGCCTTCAAAGCAATCTCCTTCTTTAAGCTCTTTGTACTACCACCAAGTGTTTCCAATCTTGCTCGGTCCTTTAGTTCAATTTCATGGACCATTAACTCTCCACATCAAGCATCAAAAGGGTAATCTCCAAGATTTTATGCTGATTGGGTGGCATATTTCTTTGCATCCCATTCCTTAGGTAAGCCTCTAAGGAACTTGTACACCGAAGTCCCTTGATCATAGTTCTTTCCAAGATTTTTTATTTCATTCAAGAGCTTTGTAAACCGAGTGACGGCGGTAGCTATGTCTTCATCGGAGTCAACTCATAAAGTTTCATAGTGCTCCTCAAGGATCCTCAATATAGTCTTCTTCACTTTGATAGGAATGTCATGGCTTATGAACATATGTGCATAACTCTTACAACAAATTTCCGGAATTCGAATTGAAGTTCGGATTCATAAATTGTTTATCATGTTTCTACAGTGAAGATATAATGAAGATGCTCAAAAGTTTATTAGGGAGTTTGCTCATAAATTAAACACGTTGAAACAAAAGGATATAGAAATAGATTATGTTAAATTAAAAGTTTTTTCCTTTTGCATTAAAAGGCCAAGCTTTAGATTGGTTATTTTACCTTCCTCAAAATTTCATAACCAATTGGTCAGAGATACTACAAGTCTTTCTTGATCAATATGTCCCAGCAAGAGAAATTAGTTTATATAGACAAAAAATAAGTAACGCTAGGATGGAAATTGGAGAAACTTTTGATGAATTTTGGGATAGGTATCAAAATTGATTTCATTATGTCCAATGCATAGATTTACAGAAAGAACTTTAATTCAATATTTTTATGAAGGATTAAATCACTTAGAACAAAGATTCTTAAATATAGCATGTGGAGGGTCTTCACTCGACACAACACCAACTTTAGCAAGAGAAGTTATAAATAAAATGACTAAACATTCTAAGCAATATGGTGAGAAGAGTGAATTAATTAAGTAAAATCTTAGTGAAATGAATAACATATAAGACATCAAAAGATAAGATACATGAGCAAAAAGTCATGGTTGAATTATTACTCAAGGATAGATCAAACAAGGTAAAACCTTGTATTTTTGGTAATGAATTAAGTCATTCTAATTATGAATGCCCTTTGAGACAACAAACCAAAATAGAAGTTAATACTATAATGAACCAATGTGATATATTTGTTGATCCCACTTATAACTTTAATAGTAATGCAAATTACTCACTGCCAAATATAGGTAATCGTATTAACGATCAGGGTTATCAAAGGTATAAAACATCGAATAATTCAGAAAGAGAAAAAGTCCAAATAATGCAAACATTACAAAATGATATGACCAAATTGAAACTAATTGAGTCTGATGGCCACATAAAAGAGTGAATTTTTAAATCAATCAAAATCGCCTTCTCAAACTTATCCTACTTTATACGAAAAAGCACAAGCTATAACATTAAGAAGTGGCAAGCAGATAGATGAACCTAAAATGCTGGACCAATTAGTTTCTAGAAAAGAAATATAAGCAGAATTAGAAAAAGAAATTGAAGTAACAAGTAATAGGACTCCTAATGAAAATGGTGATGAGCCTGATAAAGACAAACCAATTAATATAAAACCACCATTCCCTCGTCGTTTGGAAGTTAATAGAAATGCTAAGAAGTTGCAGCAAAAAAAATCTCTGATACATTAAAGAAAGTAGTAGTTAATATACCTCTGTTTGAAGTAATTCAAAATGCACCTAAGTATCAGAAATTTATAAAAGGTTTATGCACTAATAAGATTAAGGCTAATAAAAAAGGTAAGTCTAGAAGAACACGTATATGCACTAATTCAAAAGAAATTACCTCCTAAATGTTCTAACACTGGGATGTTTTTTCGTTCCATGTACGATTGGAAATATAGGAATTTCTAAAGCATTGTGTGATATGGGAGCCTCCATAAATGTTATGCCTTTATCTATTTATTTGCAAGACGGATGTAAATTTAGAAGAAACTAGTATAATGGAATGATTAGCATATAGATCCACTGTTAAATCGGTAGGGTTACTAGAAGATATACATGTCAGGGTTAATTATTTAGTCTTCCTAGCATATTTCTATGTTTTAGACATAAAAGAAGATAATTTCTCTAATATAACTTCTCTAATTTTAGGAAGACCATTTTTTAAAACAAAAAAAGCAAATATTCATGTTTCAAATGGAACATCAACAATGGTAGTAGATGATGATACAATGAGTTTTAATATATATATATAATGCAACAAAATACCCAATGGATGCCTCTTCCTTATGCTTAATAGATATGATAGACCCATTAATAGATAAATCTTTTAGAAAAGATTAAACTGATAAATTGGAATTGGTAATAGAAGATTTAGAGCAAGATGAATATAGAGATGAGGAAACAAAAGAGATAATAAGTACTTTGGAATCATACAATGAACTACCAGAACATACTTATTACCTAAATTTATTTAGATTACATTCAAGACTCTTACCTTCTATAGTTAAAGCCCTAGAATTAGATCTACACACTTTACTTGATCATTTGAAATATGTTTATCTAGTGGACTATAATAATTTACCAGTGATAATTTCTAATAAACTGATAAGTTTATAAGAATATAGATTAATAAATGTACTGAAAGAATTTAAAGGAGCAATAGGATGGACCATAACTTATATTAAAGGAATAAGTATAGCTACTTGTATGCATAGGATAAATCTAAAAACTAACACAAAAGCTTCTTGACAAGCTCCACGTAGATTAAAATCGCATATGATGGACGTAGTAAAAGCCGAAATTTTATTAGATGCAGGAATGATATTTTCAATAGTTGATAGGAATTGGGTAAGCCTAGTCCAAGTAGTTCCTAAAAAGACAGAATTACAGTAGTAACAAATGAGTAT
Organism: Stephania cephalantha; assembly: GCA_039657325.1. Lineage (NCBI taxonomy): Eukaryota > Viridiplantae > Streptophyta > Magnoliopsida > Ranunculales > Menispermaceae > Stephania > Stephania cephalantha. The sequence continues at coordinate 37,547,932 of CM077571.1, forward strand.
AGAGAGTTTGTACCAACTAGAATCCAAAACAGTTGGAGGGTATGTATAAATTTTGGAAGTTGAATGCCTCAACTAGGAAAGACCATTATCTACTCCCATTTATAGATCAGATGTTAGAAAGATTAGCTGGAAAAATTCATTATTGTTGTCTAGATGGTTATTAAGGATTTCATAAAATATATATAGTCCCAGAAGATCAGGAAAAAACAACTTTTACCTGCCCCTTTGGTACATGTGCTTATAGACGTATTCCTTTTGGTTTATGTAATGGGCCTGTAACTTTTCAAAGGTGTATGGTTAGTATTTTCTCTGATTTTGTGGAAAGTTTAATTAAAGTGTTCATGGATGATTTTATTATTTATGGTAATTCTTTCGATGAATATTTAGTTAATTTAACTAAAGTGCTCAAAAGATGCATAGAAAAGAATCTAGCATTAAATTATGAAATATATCATTTCATGGTAGTTCAATGATTTATATTAGGACATATAGTGTCACATAAAAGAATAGAGGTAGATCTAGCTAAAATTCAAGTAATCAAAACGTTACCTTACCCCAATACAGTGAAAGAAATACATTCATTTCTTAGCCATACATGATTTATAGAAGATTTGTGAAATAATTTCCTAAAATAACACAACCTTTATGCAAACTTTTACAAAAAGATGTTCCTTTTGAATTTACCAATGATTGCAAGATAGCATTTAATAAATTAAAGGATTCTTTAATAACCACACCTATGATTCAATCACCAGATTGATAATACATTTTGAAATAATGTGCGATGCAAGTAACTATGCAGTTGGAGCTATTTTAGGTCAAAAAGTAGGAAAAGATTTTCATGTTGTATATTATGCTTCTAGGACACTAGATCTAGCCCAACAAAATTATACCACTATTCAAAAGGAACTTTTAGCGGTAGTGTTTGCCTTAAAAAAATTTAAACCTTATTAATTAAGAACAAAAGTGATAGTTTATTTAGATCAGGCATCATTGTAATACTTAATGACAAAACAAGATTTTAAACCAAGACTAATAATATGGATATTACTTCTACAGGTATTTGACCTTACTGTAAAAGATAAGAAATGAGCTGAAAATCTAGTAGCGATCATTTGAGTAGGTTAAAAAATGGAGAACGACATATACCATTAAGAGATGAATTTTCGGATGAACATTTGCATAGTATAAAGACTGATGGCCCATGGTCTGTTGATATAGTTAATTATGTTACCACCAATAGGCCATCACCTTATTTGATGAAAGCTCAAAATAATAAAATTAAAAAGGATCCTAAACATTATTTATGGGATGATCCCTATTTATGGAGATTTTGCACCGACCAAATAATTAGAAGATGTATACCACGGTCGGAAGTACAATCAATTATATATCATTGTCATACTTATGCCTGTGGAGGACATTTTGGTCCACGTAGAAATGTTCGTAAAATTTAGATTCCAGATTCTTTTGGCCCACTCTATTTCGTGATTGTTTTTTTATACAAAATCTTGTCCAAATTGCCAATGAACTGAAAACTCAGGACATAGAAATCAAATGTCTTTACTTCCTATTCTTTTTTTGAAGTGTTTGATGTATGGGGTATAGATTTCATGGGACCTTTTTCACCATCAAATGGTTATGTTTATATTTTACTTGTTGTAGATTATGTACCTAAATGGGTAGAAGAAAAAGCTACTAAAACTAATGATTCAAAAATAGTGGTTAATTTCCTTAGATTAAAAATTTTTACAGTTTTTGGAGCACCTAGAGCATTTATTAGTGATAGAGGTTCACATTTTTTTAATTGATTGGTTGCTAATCTACTTGCTCAGTACAACGTCACACATAAGACATCTACTGCATATCACCCACAAACTAGTGGACAAGCTAAAACTTCAAATAGAGAAATAAATTCAATATTGAAAAAAATAGTTAGTCCAACACGTAAGGATTGGAGTCTTAGATTAAAAATGCATTATGAGCATATAAAATAACATTTAAGACGCCCATAGGTATGATACCTTATAGGTTAGTATTTGGAAAAGCATGTCATTTACTAGTAGAACTAGAACATAAAGCTTATTGGGCAATAAAAGCATGTAACATGAGTTATAATGAAGCAGGAAACCAAAGTAAGTTGAGTCTTCAAGAATTAGAAGAACTTAGGAATGACGCTTATTAAAATGCATCAATTTATAAAGATAAGACCAAAGCATTTCATGATAAGAAATTAGTTCCTAAGAAATTTCAAGTAGGAGATAAAGTTTTACTCTTTTGTTCAAGACTTCAATTATTTCATGGAAAACTCCGTTAAAAATGGATATGACATTTTATTGTTATGAATTTATTGTCTCATGGTGGAGTAGAAATAGAATGTTTCGAAACAGGAAAAATATTTAAAGTAAATTGACATAGGTTAAAACCTTTATTATGAAAATTTTGTTGAACAGGATATGGAGATCATCAATCTCGTGCCTAAGAAAAAAAGTCTGTAACATAATGAAAAGAAGTTCAATATTTGCATCAACGAGAGCAAAATTGTTAAGGATGAAACAATTAAACTCTAGACGTATACAAAGTTGCACAATAAGAAGAATAAATCAAAGAAGCAGCAACCTAAAAAGCCACAACTTGAAGTGCACAGCTAGCAAAAAAGCAAGCAGCTGAATAAGGATTTACTGATGAGCAACTAAAGCTTCAAGATCTAAGACATCTGATTGAGATTTCAAAGATGATCCAGGAAAAATCTTCTTCCACGTGCTATTCAATGAAGTCAGTTTCCCTGGTGTTCTACTTAACATAGGAGTTGATATGAATATATAACCTGAACAATGGTTCAAAAAAGCAAAGTTGAATATTGATTTTATATATCCTTTGGTCGTCAATAAACCAAATGGTGATAAGATCTTTCCATTAGGAATGTTGATGAATGTTTCAGTGCAAGTGGGACGGTTCAAATATCTCACCAATTTTTGGTGGTACCAAAGATTGAAAATGATGACGCGATATTGATGGGACAAACTTTTCTCAAGAAGGCTGGAGTTGTTCTCAATGTAGATAAATACGTAGTTACGCTTAAGATGAGAAATGATTATATGTGCCTTCAGGATGGTTACGAGATGGACAATTACGTCGAAGACGACAATTATGATGATGACTATAAAGGGGAGAGTTTCTACCATAATGATTATCCTAAAGAAGACAACTACTACGGTTTTAGCGGACCTATCGAAGGACGTTATGCAGATGCTGAGTATGATAAAGAAGCTGAAGATGTCAAGAATGATGAAGAATCGGTTGATGGTCAATTTGACTCGCTTAAGCTGAATGAAGATTAATCTTATCTATCAAGTCGAGTCTATTACTATAAACAAAAGCAAACTATAGGAGGCAGCCCATATGTACATAAATGATTGTCTTTTCGTATTAGTTAGATTTAAGATAGTTAGAATATTTATTTTCTCTCTCCTTTTAACTTTCTTTTGGGATATTTCCAATTGAGAGGGGGATAATCAAGTTGTCTTTCAGTTGAACTATATTTGTCTTTATCAGTATTTTAAAAAAGTAGTTAGTTAGTAGTATAATGTTTCCTAGTTACAAATCAAGACTTCATTTTAAAATATTTCTTGTTGATTACTGATCAATTCTACCTTAAATATGATAAATATGTGTGAAAAATTAGTACAATATTTGTTATATTAGAAAAGTAGTAGAAATTGGTCAGCGATTTCTCAGTGATACCAAATAACATTGTGAATCACTGGGAGAATTGGTCTCAATTTGTAGGATTTTTAGTGTAAAAATAAATCAGCAATTTGTCAGCGATTCACGTTTACACTAGGAATAACGTTTATACTAGGAATAACGTTTACACTGGGAATTACCGAGCTAGTCTCTGGACCACTGAGACCAATTTTCAGCTGATTTAACTGGTGAATAGTCAGTGATTGTACTTAAACTTTGATTCGCTGAACATGAATCCGTGTTTTTCAAAATAGAACCCCAAATCGCCAAACCATAAACCCTTTCACACCTAAAACCTTTACACCCATTTGATTGTTAATCGATTTTTGTTCAATCCTTCAAACCTTGAATTATAGCTTATTTAAGTGTATCCCACCATGTTTAGAAGTGATTCAACCCTAGAGATTTTGAAATCAAGTTCGTACCATCAAGTTAGGGCTTAGGTGGGTGTTTTTCGTATTGAAGCTTGGAGAAGGAGCTTAAAGAACTAATAGAGAATATTACTTGGGGGATTCACTCTCAAGAAGGTAATAAACCGATACTCTAGCGTTCTTTTGATTTTGATGTTTTGAAAAAAAAAATCTTTTTTTAATGATATTTTCGACAAATGTGGTTAATGAATTTTTATTGCAGAATTGTTTTTGAAAAATGGGTTTTGATACAATTTTTCAATTTGGATATGGGTTTTCAAATGTGTTTGGGGGTTTTTATGAATTTCTATAATATATACATAATTATGATAGGAATATGTTGGTGAAATTATTTTAGACGTACTATTTTCAACTCTTTTGAGATTCAATGATAAAACCTTTTCACAAAATTGTTTTCCATACCTTTATAGTTTGAGATTTTCAAATACAGGATTTCAATTTACCTATTTCATCATAGTTGAGTATTTCTATGGTGGGAGGAGGTAAAGGATGAGGTAGGAGTAGTAAGCAAGATAAAAGAAAGGGGGTAGTGCAAAAAAAACCAAGCAGAAGTATGCAGGCCGCCTATGAGTATTATACCTATCGGGGTTAGTATTAGAGAAACTAGACCTGGGAAGGCTAAATTTATAGAATAATCTCCATTTTCATCTGATGAGGAAGAATATTTGAGAATACAGACCCTAGTCACTCAGTGCCTTATAACCTTTTGTTGTTTTTGAGACCTAGAGCTCAAAGTAGGTACTATAGTGATAAGAAAAGGGTAATAATTCCAGAGAGAGGGTTCATTTCTCAGAATGTGAGCAAGTATGAGGATACGATTGTGAGCATCATTACAAACAGATGATGGAAGCATCTTTAAGAGACTATGTGGGTAGAGGAGAAATAGGGTATTCAAAAATTGTCCGACAACTTTATGCGAATAGGCATGTTAGTAATGAATGGGACAAAGCAGTAGTGCAAGGGAAGAAAATTGATATTTCACCTAAGAGATTGAATCGATTTTTTGGTCTACCACAAAAAATAGAGGACGGAGGAGGATTACCCGAATGTCATTTATGTCAATAAGAAATCATATCCATATGTGATGATCCAAGACGCATTGGAGATAATTCTGGGAAAGGGATTTGCGTTTGATAGTGATAGAAACCCGAAGTTTATTGAAACCACCAATTTTAGAAAAATTAAGAACAGTTGGAGTTATATTATAGATGCATGTTTTTATCCAACTAGGCAACACTTTGAAGTGAAAAACCCCGGAGCTGCTTTAATTACCATATAGTAATGAACAAAGGTTATATCAATGTTGGAAAGATTATATATAATTCTATGAAGTTTGCAATGAAGATTACAAAAAATGAAGGACTACCGTTCTCAATTTTGATCACTCAATTGTGTAGGCAGGCGGAGTAAGTTTTGATACTAGTTTGATGTATTGCCTGATAATACAATAAATGATGCGTGAGTATAAAGAATGAAGAAGATTAAGGATACAATGACTCGGAAGATGAAAGAGAATCATTTTATGCGATAAATGCAAGAGAATCAAGAAGACGGAGTAGTAAAGAAAATAAAATGAAGACTAAAGAAGACGCACGGAAAGCGGCAAGATTGATGGCTCGAGCGAATGTGCCAAATGTTGATATGAGTTCTGCACCATCTTCGCCACAGCCTAGAACGAGAGGATTTTTCCAAAACATATTTTCTTAACTTATGTGTAGCCAAAAGAAAATTCATTGAAATGAAGAAATGATAGCAGCAAACGAGAGGACTTTACAACGTTATTATTCTATGTCTTAGAGAGAAGGCATGACAGTTTTTTGCAAGATTTGAGGAGAAGTGTCGACATTCCATCTTTGCAGTTGCAATTTCCAACTGGGACTTACAACCCAACGATAGTTATGAATGAAGATGATGAAGATAACGATGAATTTACTTCTAGACACTGTCATGTGTAGTTTATTTTCCTTTGTATGAAATGAATGAATGAATGATGAATTGTATTGCTTTTACTTTAATTTTTGCTAATGAATGAAACATGTTCCCTTTGCATTTCATTCATTTGAAGTTTGTAGGATTACATATTTGTCTATTTAATTACATTTTTTTACATATATCAATTCGTTTATGCTTCACGAGGTATATTTATTTTTTTGAAAACCCAACTTAATTTTTCAACCTTGAGGACAAGATTTGGAATGAGTTTGAGGGTATTTTAGGTGAAGTATAACAAGCACAACAAAGAAAGCAAAGAAAGAAAAAAAGATAGAAGATAAGTTCAAGAATTGATCCGAAAAGTTCAAAATTTTGATTCGATATTCAAGTAAGTTGATGAAATTTTTTAAAAATTTTTTAGAGTTCAAGTAAATTTGAATTTCATTTGCTTTATTTTTAATTAGGAATATAATATAATGAATATATAATAGATTTTTGAATGGAAGTGATATTTTTATCACCCAAGTGAGTTTTATAATAGAATGAATCAATTTTTATACCCTTTTGATTAACTTTACTAGTTGATCTATACACTAGATGAGTTTAAAGGGATTGATTGCCTTGTGCTAGTCATGAGAATGGGTAGAAGATCAAAACAATTGTGCAAGATGAACAAGACAGATTTCTAAGAATCTTCTGATACAAAGGCTATTGATTAAGTATTTTTATAGTATATATATAGAAATTTATTATGCCACAATTGAAAGAAGAAATGGGTTAGAAACCGATGAATTTTATAAGTTAGAAAGAATACTTTCTTCAACTTTAGTGGACAGTGAGAAGTACTAACTAGAATTTACAAATATATAAAGAGTCTTATAGATTCCATAGGAAATGGAGTAGGGAATCTATAGTGAAAAAAATGTGAGAATGTCCATAGGAAATGGATCAGAGACTCAAAAGTCAAAAGTCAAATGAAAAAATATATAGAAAAAAAAAAGAAAAATAATAAAAATTAGGACGAAGTAGAAACAAATGAGACATGAAAAAAGTAGATATTCTTAAACTCTTTAAATGAAAGATTTAGCTCAAGTGCTTGAAACTAGGGTTGAGTGAAGCATTTCTTAATCTAACACGTTTTGAATTATATCGGCATCTTGATAGAATTCCTATTGATTTTGATTATGGTGTTATTATAAAGTATTTTCTAAAATTAAGATTAATCAAGTGTTTTGTGTTTTAAGATTCTATACTAGTCATCGTAAGCATGATGCTTGTCAGTGGAGATTGTGGAAACCTATATTTTGTACTGGCCTCAGTGTTGATTGAACTTTAAGTTCTAAGGTGTGTTGCATTAGGTGGTTCAGTTATTATTAAGGGATGGTTCATTTTTTCAAAATCTTTTTATCCTATCATAACTTCCATTTTCTTGTAGGTAATATATTTCTATTTAATGATCACTTCTATTTAAAACTTATATTATTTGAAGTTAAGATGAATAAGATTGAAATCAGTATATAAAGAATGAAAAAAGAATATGATTGAGAGTATTTCTTTGTCGATACAGCAAAGTGTTGAGTTTGAGTGTATTTGACAAGTCAATAATTAGACATATTTTCTAGTGTAATTTAGGATGGTTTTAGATGAACATGATGATATTACACTAGGTATTCTCTTGTTTTTATGATTTCAGGATTTAATTAGGAAAAATAAAGAAATGAAAGAAAATGAGGAAGAAGAGGAAAATAGTCAACTGCAGAGAAGTTTCGCGAATTTTCCAGCGATATAAGATTACACAGGAATCACTGCCTAAATCGGGTGCAAAGAAGAGCCAACGATTAGCCAACGAATTGGAATTTACAAAGGAATAGCTCAATGGATCGGTGGAGTGCAAAGAGATATTTTCAATGATTAACTCAACGATTTGTGAACAACAAAGGATTCGTCGACAAATTTTTGAGGTCGGTGACGAGTTTTTAGATTATTACAAGGAATTTGAATTTATCTAGGATTTGTACACTTAGAAAACTATAAATAAAACCCTGAGGCTTCAAAATTAAAGCCCTCTATTTGCCATTATTAGTTTTAAGTCTTTTCAATTAGGTTTTAGTTTAGTTCATTGTTCATTGCTTTTAGAGACTCTATGGAGATTCAAGACTTATTTAATAGAGGTATTTTACATTAATGTCTTTCTATTAATTGTTTATTACGATGTTTATTGTTAATATGTGTAAGTAATTTATTATTCTAAACAATACTCTGGATATGATTGTAATTCGTTCATCAACTTAGTCATAATGCAGAATTTATGTGTTTAATGCTTTAAACCAATCACACTTGTCAATCATGGTTTTAATAAGTTGTTTTTGTGTATTACAACTAATGATTCTCTGTATTCAATGCATAGTGGCCAATATGTTTCTTAGTATAGGTTATCTAAATCTGTGTCTATGATTATTGACAACAATTATAGAAGTAGTAACTAGGATTAATCTATAGGGCAAAATTACCCGAGTGGATGTTCTAGGTGATTATATGACTAGCATAATTTTGGTTTTTATTTAGTTTGGATTAGGTATGACTTTCATTGAGTGTTAATGCTATCGTGGTTTTTATTTTATTGCTTTTTATCCAATAAATAGAGTTATAAGGGTAAGGATATGGCTTATTTCCATTGAATATAGGAAAGTCGATAGTTTGCTAAAGGTTATCAACCTATTGTGATTAGAGTTTAATGATTTAGGATCATTATATGAATGTGATGATTTGATTATGACTATGCTTTGATGAAAATGTCCAGATATGACAGTTTACATATCATTGTCTAATATGTATTGTTTAGATATTTAATTTATATTGATTTCTCGACTGTTTGTTTGAATTGCATTAGATTAGTATATTGAATTTAAATTGCTTATAGTTCAATTATTTTAATTAGTTGATTATTTTATTTTTAGATTGATAGTGTTTAATTCCAATTTTAATTATACTAGTTAAATTAAAGTAAATTAAATCTAATAAAATTTTAGGGTACCCTTAGTTCTGAAGAGATTTGCAAAGTTCCTGTGAAGAGGATATCTCATGTACCACTACTACAAATAATAAGAAAATATAAGAAACTTTTGTGCACGCTCGACACGTGTCAACTTTATCTCTAGATTCAGAGAGTTCTTTAAAAACTTTATCATAATTCAATAATTGCATAATCGATTTCATCAAAGGTTTATTAATTTCTATTTTCCTAAATGCTTCACGAATATCTTAATTTATTTCTTCTTTTCTAGCATATGATAATCGTTGTGGAACGAGAGAAATAGAATACATATCTTTTATTTACTATTTCAGAAGTTTGTAAAGATATTTCATAAGTTTCAACTTTGGCTAAATACCATGCTTTAACTTTTCAGAAAAATGTGTATATTTCAATTGTTCAGCCGTCCATTTTTCAGTAGAAAAGACATTGGTCATCATCTCTTATTCTTCTTCTTCTATTGTTTTACGTATTTTTTCTTTATACCCCTCCTAGGTATCTTCTCTGGTTATGTGTCTCTTTTTAATTGTCACAAAATAAAGCATTATGATGTGCTTGATTAGCAGGAGTAGTAGTCATAGTAGATGCTTTAGTTTGATTACTTATTCTATTTCTTTGTAGGTTCATCTGACTTAATTGGTTTTTCAACTCATTAATAGACGTATCAGTTTTAACTTGATTTTGAGAAATTTGTGTAAAGTTTTGATGACTTTGAGTCATAATGTTATGTAAGATTTGCACTATATTTAGTTTCATAGGTTGAACCATTTGTTGAGATTGTTGAATTAGTGCAGATTGTATTTATGCTCTTGTTCTATAAGTGATATAATTTTGATTTTTTGGACCATAACTGAGATTTGAATATGGTTTTCCAGTATAGTAACTATTGTTATTATATTGATTCCTGGGTGGACCGAAGAATTGGTTCATAATTGCATTAACTTATTCAGTATTATCTTCATGTAAAATATGGCACGCATCCATAGGATATCTAACTTCATTACAGAATTCATATGGTTTTACTTGGTTTGATCTATCTTTAATAGCAACTTAACCATGCTAGCTAACTTATCAACTTTTTCATCAGTTGTACTACTTCTTTTATTATTAACTTCATAAAGTTTCTTCCTTAATGTCTCATTCTTTTCACCAAATTGCTTTGATTGTTTAGCCATTTTATTAATAGCCACTTTTGCTAAAGTTCGTGTTACATCGAATAATGATCCACCATATACGGTATCTAATAACCTTTGTTCAAAATGATTGAGTCCTTCATAGATATATTCCAATAAAGCTTTTTCAGTATATTCATGTTGTGGGCAAGAAGAAATTAATCTTTGAAATCTATCCCAAAATTCATTAAAGTTCTCGTCATCTTTCATCTTTGCAACTGTGATTTGTCTCCTATAGGAACTAATCTTTCTTGCAGGCAAGAAGAAATTAATCTTTAAAATTTATCCATATTAATTTACTTACCTAGATTTTGTATGCACTAGAGGCATTGATCGCCGTGTATTAGATATGAAAATGGGTAGAAAATCAAAACAAAAGAAAGATGAACAAGACATAGATAAGAATCTTAAGACAAATTACTGATCAATTGAAACTAAAGAATAAATAAGATTAATACCAAGGGAGGAAATAGACGTTGTTCTTTATTACCTAATAGCCTTATAACTTAATTATTATATTTGCTAGTTAGACAATTTTAGACAAACCAACTTGAATTTCTTTGGTACTTATTATTAAACCTAAAGCCAATAAGTCTATGCCTTTACCTAGTTGGAAAAGGATTTAATCGACTATAGTGAAAGCAAAAAGTGCTAACATAGGTTTAATATAAAAAAAATTCCACTTAAAACAGTATCTACAGGAAATGGAGCAAGGAATTGTGCGGTTAAAAAAGAAAATATAAATATAACAAACAAAAGTGATATATGAATATAAAGAGAAAGAAAGAAGAACAAGTGTATAAAAACTCATCAAATAAAAAATTTAGCTCGAGTGCTTATAGCTAAGTTGAGTGGAGTTTATTTTTCAACATTTGAACACTATAATGATATCTTGTTTATTGGTACCTTAACCTAGCCAAAATGACTTCCGAAATCAAGTCCTATTGACTTTGATTGCGGTTATATTTTGATAGTGGAGATTAATTTAGTGGTTCTTGTCTATAATATTCTATATTGCATGGTATTGCTCTAATTTATAAGACATTGTAATTTTGAAGTTTGTCAGTGGAGATAAAGAAAACCTATAAGATGGTCTGGCATTGGTATTGATTAAACTTTAAGTTTTGAGGTGTATTACATATCAAGGGTCGAGTTGTCATTAAGAGTTGTTCTTTAATTTCTCCTGAGTCTACTTTAGTTTTTATTTCCATTAGTGTAATTTGTTTCTATTTGATCATCGCTTATGTTTAAGTTAAGTAATGATGAATATAATTAAAGGATGATAAGAGAATATAATTTAGAGTATTCCCTTGCTCAGGACAGCAAAGTGTTAAGTTTGGTGGTATTTGATAAGTCATTAATTAGAAAGTTTTTATAGTATATGTTAATGTTATTTTGCGTGAAAAAGGCGATAGCACACTAGGTTTTCTCTTGTTTTGTGATTTCACATTAAAATATGAAATAATGAAGAAATGAAGGAAAATGGAGAAGAAAACAGAAAGAATTTGATCAACAGTGGAAAAGTCCTAGCAATTTTCCAGCATTGTGAAAATACACACAAATCATCAGTCAAATCAATAGCAGAGTTTGGGTGGATATGGAAAGAACTATCACCGGTTTGTGGAATAATATTCAGATTAGAATGAGAATTGTGTTATGAAAAGCAAGATAGGCTAGGTCTAGCTATGGATTGATGCTTAATTGAGATTTAAGGAATGAGATGAGAGATGAAGTAAGATTATCGAACATTCCACAAAGTTGATTATTTAACTCGTCAGAAATTCACAAATTGCCAAGATTGGCAAAGTAACTATGATAATTCTTCATTAAATTGAAATTTTCGAAAATGAAAAGTTAAATTGATTATGATCCACCGAGTTGTTGAATACACGAAAGTGATTGGGTCCACTTAACGGTTCATCTTGGAAATGATTTTACAGTTTTGAATTGAAATAGTTATATATGAAGAATCATTTTTTTCATCTCTTTTGGTTCAGTAACCTGCAAGTTCAAATTTCAAGGACGAAATTTTTAATTAGTTGGAAAGATTGTGACATCCAAGAATTTTATAAATTTGATTAGGTAACTAATTAAGTATTTTCGGATTTAATTAGAGATTCAGGTATCTGACGTGGGACCCATGTGTTACAGATTAGAGATCATAAGTTTTAATATTATTTTTGTGTGTTGTATGCCTATTTGATGTATTATACATATTTCGACGCGAAATAGGGTCAAGTGGAGTATGCAGTGTCAGTAAGTTTTCGAGCACGTTGGGAATAATTCTGAATTTTTATTGAGATTTGGGTATTTTTTGAAATTTATTTTGTGTATAAACAATAGAGATAATCATAAAATTAAATAAAATAATAAATAAATTGGTGAGCGCCTAGTGACACGCGGGGGTCGAGGGTGACACGCGTGAGATGAATAATAGTGTTCACGCCCGAGGATGGTCGTTGGCACGCGTGGCAAATTTATAACTGTGAAAATATATAGGTGCATATATATTCATATATTTAGTTTATATATATAAATATATATAAATGAATCATATAGTTTAATTTAAATAAAAAAGTATACATTAGATTCGCCTCGAGATACGTATAGCATGATCATCGAGAAAAGAAATGGTTCAATGTTGGTTGTTGAAGTGTGTCCACGCCTCGAGATGTGTGTTGTTCAATCTTGAGAAGAATCAAGTGATGTATGGTTATAAAAACATTTGATTTACCTCGAGATACGCGACACGTATCTCGAGAAGATCAATATAATTGATTTTGAGTAAGTCGATCAAGAGGTGATGATTATCTTGTTTATAGCAACTTGATGAACCTCTAGATACGTAACACGTATCTCGAAAAAATTAAAATATATAAAATAAGTGAATCATTAGATTTGCCTCGAGATTTGTGCGATGCGAATCTCGAGGAAGTTGTAATGTATATCTTCAAATCAACACTGCCTCATTTAATTTTGGTTTGAGACAAAGATTGAACTCGAGATACGTAGTATGTATCTCGAAGAATATCAAAATATATAATGAACATGAACTTTTAGATTTGCCTCGAGATTCGTGCAATGCAAATCTCGAGGAAATCTCATCTTTATTCAACTCAAATCAATAGAGAGTACGAAATTGAGACTGTAAAAAAATCAATTGAAGGGAGGAGGAAGGGGAGACCAAGAGGAGGGAGATGAAGATCGAGAGGGAGAGATTGAAACCAAAGTGAGTTGTGTGGGATTGTTGTTGTGTTGGCTGCCGTTATGGCGTGTTGTGAAGTTGGGGTGTCAAGCTCGGACAAACTGCCAAAACCCAACCTGGGTTGGGGTTGGGAGTCCAACCCCAACAAAAATCAAAAAGCTTCAAAAAAATTCATGGCTGTTGATTGAACAGCAGAGGAATATGAGGGGGGTTTGATCCCCAACCGGATCGAACTGGGTCCGGTTCAACCGAACTGGACCGGTTCGGTTCAGCGATCAATCCCCTAATAAAAAAGGAGAAATCGCTAGAAAATTGGAAAAACTCAGAATAAAATATATTTGAGCCAAATAAATTGAAATTATGAATTTTTATGAAAATTAAGGAATTTAGGATTCTCTCGAGTATTGATACCCGAGGTTTTTCCTCATAATGAGTGCTATGATACCCGAAAATGCTTAAAATTTAGAAAATTATTTTAAAGTCTAGTCTAGGGAAATTTTCGATTTTGAACCATAATTTGGAGTCAATATTAGGATCCAGACATCCGATGAGTTGATATAGAGGGGTTCCGGGGTTTTCGGGTCAATGAGGACCAAATAAAATATAATAAATTAGAAAAATTATATTTAAGCCTAAACAATGTAATTTTTTATGTTCAAAAATATTTTTGAGTCAAAAATAAAATTCGGGCATCGGAGAATTTATATTGATAGTATTTTAGGGCTTTCGCGACGCGATTGGGCCGATTAACTACAACTAATTGAAAAAAATTATGGAATTGTTATGGAAACTTATTGAGCTTATAAATGAATTATAGGACTGTAATTGGAGCCCCGTGTGGACTAGTTTACCAACTCGGAGCGCAAGGGAGTTGCGATATTACGTTTGTAAGGTTAAGTAAATCTTATAGTAACATTTACATTGTATAAGTATTTCTTCAATATAATTGCATGCACGGTTTATCGCTGCATATTTATTAATCAGGCATTCACGGACACGAGAGGAATGAGGTGTTTGAAGGTCCCATTGTGTTCATTGGCTATATGTGTGGTAGGATGAACACCTTGGTGTTCTGCGACTGGAGTCACTAATCATTGTAGATACTTGTTTAGGATCGGTTGTTTTTGTAATGCTGGCCAAGATCATACTCCACGGATAGTAGAGGGCATGGCTTCTCGAAGGACTTTGTAACGACCAGTTACCTTAAGCTGGTGATTACTACTAATATAAATCCTAATTAACCCGAGTTTGGCTCATAGTTAAGTTTGGCATACCTCGATTAGTGTGTGTGTGCGTTTGCATGCTGAATTGTGTTTGTTTGGTTTTTTTTAATAAATTTATATAGGTTGTAGTATAATAAAGGAATTATATACAATCATATAAATGGAAAATACACAATAAATAATAAATTACAGGTACACCAAGTGCGACGAGGGGGTCGTGGCATGAAAGTGCACGCCTGAGTATACTCGTAGGCATGCCCGGTGAATTTATTGGCGAGAAAATACACGAGATATATATATATATATAAGATATAAATATATATTATAAATTAAAAGATTAGTCGAATTATATGGATCATTTGATCGTCTCGAGTGGAGCGTAAGTGTTTGATGTGTTAAAATTGGTGTCACTTTAAGGAGTGTTGATTTAACGCAACAACCACTTGATCTATCTTGAGATAGCATGATAAGTATCTCGAAGAAAATCCATATATTTAAACTAAACCTTATGTTTATCCTATTCATTTGATCGATCAAAACGAGTAAAGAGGGTTTAGGTTTTGATTTCTGATTGAGATAGTGCTCAGGGAGTTGATTCAACAAGGATTGAGGAGCTTAAACAGATCAAAATCCACAAATCATCACTTTGGTATGATGTGTTCTTGTGTTAGTTAAAGTTCAATTTGATGGTGATGATAGAATCTCTGTGAATCATGTTTTTTGGTGATTGAATATGGTTTGTTACCTCACTAGAGGTCCTTCCTAATGAATTTTGGGAGTTTATATTATATTTTGAGTGATTTGTGGATGGAATAGTGGATGCTGCCCTATGTTCTATCGAGACAGTACAAGGTGGAGCGTGTTCCACCTAGCAGAGGAGCGTGCTCCCTTCATCAACAATGATGAACACGACTGCTAGAGCGCGCCCCATCCACTTAGGGGGCACGCTCCCACCCCCAAAAAAACAGCAACAATGTTGTGATTTGATGAGGATTTCTAGAGGACTTAGGGATTGGACTAGATGTTCTAATTAGAGTGTATTGAACTTAAATTGATTACAAATGGTCTATGATAGGTGTTGGATCCCCGAGAAAGAGTTAATGACCCAAAAAGTTAGGAGTTTGGATTGAAACCTAGATCGAGTTAAGTACGGATTCGCTTATTTATCAATGTTGCCTTGCTATTCTAGAATATGTAGTTCATGTACATTATGTACTAGAATGGGGGACTATATACACTATGATGGTTTTCAATAAACGGAAAACATTGTTTACTATGATTCACGAGAGTAAGTTCCTAGAACTGAGACCAGGTTATATAAGAGATGGGTTATCTTCCCAGCCTATATGTAACTTCCTACTTAGTTTATAGGTTGCACGGATTACATACTTACTAGAGGATTTCAGATAGAACCATTTGACATTAATGGATTGGCTAGACATCTTATCGACCAATATGTAGGTCTAGCATTTGCATTAATGGCGCTGGTGGGTAATCGACCCTAGTTTTATAAAGAAATGGGGATAACGGTGTAGTAGTCCATGTTAACTTTTTTTGCATCCGTTATGTATTGATTTATAAGCTTTCCATATTCTTGTTAGTCAACATTGGTGCATATTGTTATTGCATAATGTTCTTGAATATTATATGAAATGTTGATGGCTTTCTGAATCCTTACTTACTGAGTAAGTTGGAGCACTCACCCAAATCCAATATTTCAGTTTCGTAACCCAACGCTTCAGCTAAGGGAAATGAGAAGATTTAGGTGTCTTGTATCTTCTTTACGATGTAATGAACCTTCTTGTATATATATAATCGCTATTTGATACATTTTGTTGTATATAAATAGGGCTGGGAGATTTATAATCAAAGTTTTGAGTTTTGGTAAACTTTGTATTACTGTATATTGTTATATATGGAAAAAATTTTAAATTATTCGTTGCGTATATTTTGATTTGTTTATTCGATATTAACATACAGGTTGTGTTTATCAGATAGTAACGGAGCGTCTGCTAGCTCTAGTTAAGTCTGGCTGGGTTACCAGGGCATAATTAAGATTTCAGGCCGAGTATCACCCTAATCGGGATAGGGGATGCTACAACCTTCCTCTCAAACTCATGAATTTTTATTATTATTTACCCACCACTTTTGAAAAGACGTGTTCTGATTGTGGTTGGTCAATAAAAATGGGATGAATTGCATACTTGTATATTTATGATTCCTTGCGATATTATTGTTCATTTAAATTCTTGGAATACAATTCATTTGATTATTGCAGGTGTACTCAATAGTGTGGGATTTACTTATCTGACATTACTGAATTTTTATAATTGGATAATGATAGGTTCTAGCAGTGACAAAGGAAAGAGAGAGTTTTCCGACTGTAACTTGCTTAGTTCTTTTCTCTCTATGTATGTATTGTTTTGAATATATTATATTGTATAAATGGGTTTTTAGGTTCGAGTGTGATTATGGTTTCCTTTGAAATGGCACGAACAGTTTTGAGACGAATTGAGATAATTTTAGAGTTAAGGTAATACTAGTTTAAAGTTTTTTAACCCTTTAGATCAGATTAGAATGAATATATAGTTTTGTTAATGCAATATATATTGTTATGGGTAGATTGTGAGTCCTTCGGCATTTCCCCAAAGCTGAGCAGGTTTTGTTGAAGATTTTTGAAGGCCGGGATTTTTGGTGTAGCCTTAGAAACAAAGGAGGTGCTGTCAAAAAATTATTACGAAAATTTTGAGGATAATGTAATCAATATAAATGAACTTCGAGGTTTAAGACTCATTTTAGAATCTTATATGGTTAAGTTTATAACTGATGATTACAAGATCTTGAACTTAATTGTTTATTGATGACGAGGTTAAGGCTACTAGATTATCAAGGGATTAAGGTAATCTAGGCCGGTCATATGCCTCAATTAGGTGGGGTCTGATAGGTCTAATACCTTATTCCCTAACAAGTACTCACGATCTCGATTCGTAACCCTATACGCATGATCATCACATGACTATCAATAAATATTCACACTAGTATTAATTTATTATAGTTCTCAGTACAAAACAGTCAATGAAAACCTCTATTTTATCAGCTAAAATTATAAGATAAATAATATTTGTAGATTCACCTAGGGCACATTCCCTTACATCTCCCACTTGCACTAGGGGTAATCATTCATGTATCTAATACCTAATGACCTAGCATGACCATCATGTTTAGCTTGTAGAAGAGTCTTCCTCAAAGGATCTGCAACATTGTTTTCGATAGGAGCTCCGCAAATCTTCACGTCTCCCCTGTCAACAATTTTGTTGAATGAGATGAAAACGTCTATGTATATGTTTGGATCGATGGTGTGATCTCGGTTCCTTTGCTTGTGCTATCGCCCCATTGTTGTCACAATACAAGCAAACGGGGTTAGTTATACTAGGAACCACACCAAGTTCAGAGCAAAAAAATTTATCCAAACTGCCTCCTTAGCTGCATCGGACGCTGCAATATACTAAGTTTCTATTATGGAATCTGCCATAGTTTCTTGTTTCGAACTTTTCCAGCTCACTGCGCCTCCATTTAAAGTAAACACATATCCAAATTGAGATTTGAAGTCATATATATCAATTTGAAAACTTCATCTCTGTAACCATTTACAACATGCTCATCTTCCAAACTCTCATATACCAAGAACACTTATTTAGTCATTCCCAAGTACTTAAGAATGTTCTTTACTGTTATCCAGTAACTCTCACCGGGATCAGATTGATATCTGCTTGTTGCACTCAAAGCATATGATACATCAGGTCAGGTGTATAACATGGCATACATGATAGTTCCAATTGCTTATTCATATGGTATCATATTCATGCACTCTCGTTCATCATTAGTCTTCGAACATTGAGTCTTGCTGAGACTTATACCATGAGACATTTGCAACGACCCTCTTTTAGAGTATTGCATACTGAACCTATTCAGTATCTTGTCTATATAAGCACTCTGACTTAGACCGATCAGCTTTTTAGATCTATCCCTATAGATCTTAATCCCAAGGATGTACGTTGCATCTCATAAGTCCTTTGAAACACTTCCCTAACCAAAACTTGACCCTCTGCAAGGTTGGGATGTCATTTCCAATGAGTAATATATCATCAACACACAGTACCAAAAAAAACAACCACGCTCCCACTGACCTTCTTGTATACATAAGGTTCATCATCGCTTTTAATGAAACCAAATTCCTTAATTGCTTCATCAAAATGAAGATTCCAACTTCGACAAGCTTGCTTTAATCCATAAATAGACCTTTGAAGCTTGCACACCTTCCTAGAATTCTCAGGATGAACAAGCCCTTCAGGTTGTATTATATACACGTCCCAAGTAGCTTTCCTTTTAGAAAAGTTATTTTGACATCCATCTGTCATATCTCATAGTCATAATATGAGGCTATGACAATTAGAATTCTAATGGATTTAAGCATGGCTACAAGAGAAAAAGTCTCATCATAATCAACACTTTGAGTTTGCCTAAAACCTTTTGCTACTAGCCGTGTTTTTTATAAGTATGCACATTGCCATCCATGTCAGTGTTCTTCTTGAAAATCCATTTACATCCAATGGTCTTACCACCTTCAGGTAAATCAACCAGGTTCCAAACTTGGTTATCATAAATATATTGCATCTCATAACTCACTACACTAAGCCATTTATCTGCCTCAGGGCTAGACACAGCCTCCTGATAAATAGTAGGCTTGTTTTGATCCATAAGAAACAGCTCACTACTATCAGTGATAAGAAATCCAAATCTCTCAAGCTGGTGTCTTACACTATCAAACCTACGCGGGCCTTGTAATACCTGTGGAGGTTCAACTAGTTCACGACTTTGTTGATCTCCTACGGCAGTTGAGTGTTTATTTGCGGTTCTTGAACTTCTTCAAGACTTAATTTATTCACATTGTTGCCATTTGAAATAAACCTTTTTTCCATAAAGACACCATTTCGAGCAACAAACATTTTTTTCTCATTGGGATTATAAAAGTAGTATCCTCTAGTTTCTTTAGGATAACAAACAAATACACATTTGGTAGATTTAGCTGATAATTTTTTTAATATTTGTCGTCGTATGAAAACATCATAGCCCCAAATCTTAAGGAAAGAAATACTTGGTCTTTTCCCAAATCATATCTCATGTGGTGTTTTATCAGCTGCTTTAGAAGGAATACAATTCAGTGTAAATCCAGTAGTTTCTAAGGCATAACCCAAAAGGAAATAGGAAGATCTGCACGACTCATTATAGATCAAACCATATCTAATAAAGTCCGATTTTTCCTCTCAAAAACACAATTCCATTGTGGAGTTGCTGGAGGAGTTAACTCTGAGACAATCTTACAATTTCTAAGATGATCATCAAACTCTTAACTTAAATATTCACCACCTTGATCTGATTGAAGTGCCTTAATAGTTTTACCAAGTTAATTTTGCACTTCATTCTAAATTGTTCGAAACATCTCTAAAGACTCACTTTTATGTTTTATGAATACACATAACCATATCTGCCGAAATCATCAGTGAATGTAATGAAGTACTGATAACCACCTCTAGCCATTGTATTTATAATATCGCATACATCAATATGTATTAGACCCAATAAATCACTTGCCCTTTTTTGTATCCAGTAAAGGGACTCTTTGTCATTTTGCCTAGTAAACAAGAAACACATGTTTCATATTATTCAAAATCAAATGAATCTAAAATTTCATCTTTATGGAGTTTAGAAATGAGTTTCTCATTTATGTGGCCAAGACGACAATGCCAGAGGTAGGTTTGGTTCAAATCATTTGACTTGAACCTCATTGTATTTACGTTAAGAATATGAGTATATGTGGACCTTTTCGTGTTTAGAATATAAAGACAATCATACAAATCAGCATTCGCATAGAAAACATCTTTACAAGAAATAGAGCATTTATTATTTTTAATAATGAAATTAAAACCATACAAATCCAAACATGAAACTGAAATGATGTTTCCCCTCAAGGCATGGACATAATAATAATTATTTAAAAGTAAAATAATTCCACCAGGTAAAATTAACTCATAGCATCATATAGCTAACGCAATAACCTTTGCTCCACTTCCAGCTCGTAGGATTACTTCTCCTTTCTTTAGCTTTCTATTTTTGGTGAAACCCTGCACATTAATATAAATGTGAGATCCATATATGGTATTTAATACCTAAGAATCACTAAACAAGTTAACTTCAATTATGTAAATACCTAAAGCAGTAGTCGCACTACTCTTCTTCTTTTTTTAGATCTTTAAGATAAATCTTCCAATTTCTAAACCAAAGCCCACGTACATGGAAGAAATGAGAATTTCCTTCTTTTTCCTTTTCCTTATGGGTCTGTGAAGTATAAGCAGCCTTGGGCTTGACTTGTTCCACAGGCTTTCTCGACATTCACAACATCCTTGGAAATTTAGCCTTGCTTTGCCCTTTTTTCTTCAAAGCCTTTCCATTCTGAACCATCAACAAATTAGCAATGGGTTTGTTGACATTTTGCTCAGCAGTTTTAAGCATCAAATGCAACTCTGAGATACACAAGTTGTGAATAACTATCATGCAATGAATTCAGGATCAAATCCGTAGCCAACTCTTAGCTTATGAGAAATCCAAGTCTATCAAGATGGTCAATATAGCCCTTCATTTTTAAAACATGAGGACTAACTGAAGCACCCTCAAACATTTTGCAAGAATAAAAGTTTTTAATTGTCTCAAACATTTCTTGCCTATCATGTTGTTGAAACATTTCCTTTAGCATCGTAGCTATGTCGTAAGATTCCATGTGTTTCATGTCTTTCCGAAGTTCGGGACCCATAGTTGCCAACATAATGCATGCAACATCAGTTGAGTCATTGACATGCGTAGTATGTGCATCCTTCACGGCTCTTAAAGCATTAGCTGGTGGTTTCTCAAGAATAGGATCATCTAGGACATACAACTTGCGTTCATGCTTAAGAACAATTCTCAAGTTTCTGAACCAATCAAGAAAGATTGTCCCACACAACTTATCCTTCTAAAGGATGGATCGCAGTGACAAGGGATTAGTGTGATATAAAGAGGGTATAGATCTACAACAAAGATTATGCAAAAGTTCATTTTAG
The DNA here is from genome assembly GCA_039657325.1 of Stephania cephalantha. Classification (NCBI taxonomy): domain Eukaryota; kingdom Viridiplantae; phylum Streptophyta; class Magnoliopsida; order Ranunculales; family Menispermaceae; genus Stephania; species Stephania cephalantha. The sequence goes on from CM077571.1 coordinate 37,569,827, forward strand.
TACAGAGGAATAGACTCCCACTAAATCAACAACCCTCCTAAAAAATGTTATGTTAATTTAAGGGACTAAAATTCATGTTTCACCTAATTCCAAGACAGCTAAGGCATGACACTTTGAATTAGGCTATTTAGGTAGGTATCAATTACCAATTACATCATATGTAACTTTTAGTTATTTTTATGAGATTATGACATCTTATGTCTTAGCATGTTTTATCTCATCTAGTGCCTAAAGCCCAAAACCGTTTTAATAGTTTTATCAAGTCTAACCATTTCGAACAATAGAGTAATTGTTACTCAACTTGCCTCACCAAGATAACACAATACATCATGTGGAGGTAGACCCATATTGATGTGATCGAAGTCTTGACAAGTCTTTGAGAATGGATGGCACTTGACTTAAAATTTGGAAGATGGATTTTTATTTGTTTTAATGATCATAATTTAAACGAGGTAAATATCATATATTACAATGCATGTACAATCACTAAACAAGTCAGGAAATCTTACTAATATTGACTATTATATGAATTTCCTTGCGCTACGAACAGTTAGGACAGTCCCGTAGGCCAGTCAACAAAATTTGGAGGGATTTTTTTAGACAACAAATTCCAGATTCAAAAATTAAAAATCACATAAGATTTCTCATTATTTTAGCCATTCAAATTGACCAAAGCTGCCCCTAATTTTAATTTCAAAAAATATTAATTAAAATATTTTTAATTAACTCGGACCCACCTCTAACTTAATATCTTATCCTAATCCAATTAGAATTTAAGATACTTTGAGTCCTTATCCAATACAAATTTATTATATCTCACCTACCTTATAGGATTTGTGATTCTTATCCGATTAAAAGTTTATCTCCTATCTAATAGGAATTTACTAACAGATAACCACAATAAGATATATAATCAAAACTAATTTTGATTCTTATTCATACAAAACAAGCAATTGAATCAAGAAACGAAATATTAATCATGTATTCAACACCGAAATCATATTAAATTAATCATATTAACCTAATCATGATTTCTATCATGGAGACATACATAATATGTATTCAACACTAGCATTACATTAACATTAGCATGACTTCTACCATATGAACATATAAAATTCGCACCGTTCAATATTAAAACTAATGTTAATCGAAATAGTCTAAATATGAATTATATCTTTAAATCAAATCATGTGTATGTATCAAATACATGAATTAACAACATGCATTAAAACTAATTCTTGATAACAATTATCACAGAACCTATATGTACATCATATATATACATAAATCAAGATCATATTTTCACACATATATTGTATATACATCCGAGAAAACATGCAAAAGTTTAATAGAACCAAGCCTAAGGCTCTAATTCCACTGTTGTGTTTTGGGGTTCATACGCAACAAAAAATTCAAAACAATTTTTGAAAAACCCTAACAAGATCGAAAATAAGCTCCATTAAACTTGATCTACAAAAGTCAACCATACCTTAATCCGTGATTTTCTTCTCTGATTTTTTGATCTATAAGATGTTTAAGCGCACGTCCTCTATCGAAAATCCACACACGAATGGTGACCACAATTTAGAGTGCTAGCCCCAAGAGAGATTGAAAAAATTTTCTCTCCCAAAATCCAAAGAACTCAAAAATAGTAAGAAACAAAAAATCTTATACGTTTTTAGGGTTTCAATCTTTATTTATATGTAGATAAGCTCACTTAAGAAACCTATTCATAATGCAACTATTGTATTTAGGCAATTTAAGCAAATTACACAAACGTCTCTATTAATAAGTTATCATAAAACAAATCGTAAAGGTTTTTATGTTACTCTGGACCAATTGAAATTGCGCAAAGTCATTCTTTGTGTGCGACCCAATAGGTTCATGCGACGCTGGAAGTGAACTAAAACCATTTTGGTACACAAGTCATAAGCGGTCTCTAGCAAAGTGTTATGACTACCCAAGTAGCATGAATATCAAAATCGAAAAAACCTAATGAATAACATATATCATATTTTTTTGTCGTGTGATATCCTTTCATTAAACATAAGGCATGAAAAGTCACACTTAATGTTCAATTTTACTAGTCTTGATTTTTAAGTAGACTGAAAACATCCAAGTGACATTAATCATATCAATTCACTTAGACATGGCTATTTAACAGTCTGACATATCGATGGATCCACTGATATCTCTCTCTATATGAGAGAGACAAATTATATATTGATTACACACCTTCACATATTATTCACATGGTAACCAATTATAATCTTTATAATCGTCCGATTAAAGGCAACGTTTGATTGTGTCAAATTATGATGCTCATAATATTAAAGTCTATGGTAATATTAAGTCGAATGACTAAATGATATTGCTATCATGAGTAACACCTATGACTTAATCCATGTGGTGTTCTCATAGCAGGTCAATCCAGTATCTTGTTCCCTACCAAGTACTCATGACCTTGATTCATATCCCTATACGCATGATCATCACATGACCATCAATCAAGATTTACACTAGTTTTAATTCATTATAATTCTCAGTATAATGACTGACTAGTGACATTTAGGATATTTCAACAAATACCCATGGATCATAGTATAAGGTAAACATGCAATTACTTATAATAAAACAGCAAACGAAAACCTCTATTTTATTAACTAAATTATAAGATAAACAATGTTTGTAGATTGACTTAGGGCACATTCCCCAACAGTAATGATACATTATGCTTTCATAACATCAACATCCTTATATCATATATATATATATATAATGATACATTATGCTTTCACAACATCAACATCCTTATATCATATATATATATATATATATATATATATATATATATATATATATATGTGTGTGTGTGTGTGTGTGTGTGTGTGTACTTGTCTAGAATAGATGAATTTCCTTCCAATTCACTTTATCCCACTATCGTAGTGATAAAGTATAACGACCCAGAGATTTCTAATCCTAAATCACTTTGTCTTCTAGGACCTTGACCTAGCAGCTAGTCCTACGTGACACACTCGGTCACAACCCAGGCCTCAACACTGAAGTAATTTAGCAAATTAATTATTTTATTTGTGTTTGATGTCATGTAATACATTATGCCTATCTATTTATATTGTACACATTTTTATAGTTTTGAACTTCAACTTCGATGAATGGGGTTTTACATCTAGGTGTATGCGGGTGCAAGATGGGATGGTGTAAATTGATGGACTTAGGACCCTTATTGAGCTTATTAATTTCCTAAGTTATTTAATAAACATTACCAATTAGCCTAAGTTGTGGAATAATGATTCAAAGATCTAAGTTTAACTTACTAGATCAATAATTAGTATTTTATCCTAAATTATGGAGAACAGCTATTTTAATTGAATAAAAATAGCTTAAGTCTACGTAATTTCAAAGAACTTAACTCCTAACTTGGATTAACTAGAATAGTCTAATGTGGTGGAAATGAGAGGAATACACCTAAGTTGCTTGAAATTTCTATGGTTTTGTGACACACCTAAAGATTTTCCCAATTATGAAGACTTAGATGGAGACCCTCCATTTGATAAATCTAGAGATCCTTCTTTTGATAAATACACTCGGAGATTAATAAGCATCCATGGCGTCCATGTGTTTAATGATTTCAACCATAAATATACCTACAATCAAGTGACAATGTATGATGAGATGTTGATCAAATGGCTAGGACTTAAATTGACCAATTATTAAAGGTGGTTTTGTGTGTTCTCTCATGCAAAGAGAGAAAGTCTCCTGAACTAAGTAAAAGACGATAACTTGCTGGAAATTCTAGGGAATTTTGGGAAATCAAAAGAGGAGAATTGAAGAAATCTAGCTAGGGAATCCAAGAAAACCCTAGATAAAATTTATTCTCATCTCTAATTATGCGAAAGTTAGATATTTATATATGCAATGGAGATTTTTGAAGCTTAACTTCAGTTCTGAGGTTATGGCCCACACCTCAATTTGCATGCGAGACAAGTTGTTCGGAAGTTTCAGAGCGCATTGATAAATTTCCTAATTTTTGGTCGAAATAGGGTATTGTTGAAGGTTTAATTCGGAAAAAAAATAGGAGATACACATGAAAATAAATAGAAAAATGAAAAATTACCATGAGGGGCATTGGATTTATATAGTTAAGGATATAAAAAGAATGTAGTTTGGTCATTTGACAACCCGTCGTCCTTAAAAATTAAAATCGATCCAGGGGGGTTTGTTTCACTATTCATCGTCTCCCCTCTCATCCCTTCACTGGTTTCTCCTCTCTCTCTCTCTCTCTCTCTCGTCACTGTCTCTCTTTCTCTCTCTCTTCCTTGTCACCATTACTGTTGTTGATCGAATAGAGAGTTGTGGGTGGCTGTGGTGGCTGTCGTGACGTTGAGGTGAGTAATGGTTTTGGGTTCAAATCAAATTTCTTTATTTTATAGATTGGTGATTGTGTGAATAAGAATTCAGTGAGGAGGGTGTGGTTGAAGCCGTGACTGGATGTGAGGCGAGGAGGAGAGAATTGATATAAAAAGACAAAACAAAAAAAAACAAACACAGTGGGAACACAACGAACAACAAAAACAGTGGGGAGGGGGGAAGTGAGGTGAGGAAGAAGGCGTAGGGAGGGAGTGAGGACGATGATGGGGAGAGGGGGAGCTTTGAGCTCAAATCCAAACTTAAAAAAAAAAAAAAAAAAAAAAAAAAAAAAAACGAAACAGGGAAGACGTTTTTCTCTGTTTCGTTCCTCTACGGGTGAGGATGATTCCCCGAACCTGGTTCGGCTTAGCTGAGCCGAACTGTTCCGGTTGAAGGATTAAACCCCTTCCCCCTTATTTAAATAAAAAAAGTTTTAAAATTCAAAAAAAAATAAATAAAAATTCCTAAAAATTGGAAAGATTCAGAAAAATGTGATTTTTGGACAAATTAATGGAAATTGGGGATTTTTTATAAAAAATAAAGATTTTGATATTTTTTCGATGATTTATACTAGGGTTATTCCTAGTAATGCGTGCTACCATATCCGAAAATGTCCATGATTGTGAAAGTTGTTTTAAAGCTTAGTCTAGGCTAATTTTCAATTCCAAACCACAATTTGGAGTCGAAATCGGGATTCGGACATCCGAGGATAAGATTTAGAGTGATTTCGAGGTTTCAGGTTGTGACAAGACCAATAAATATATAATTAATTGAAAAAATTATATTTAAGCCTACACGACGTGATTTTCGATGCTGAACAATAATTTTGATTCGAATATGAAATCCGGGCATCGGAGAATTTTTCTTTGGAATTATTTTAGGGTATCAATACGCGATTGGGTTAATTAAACTGCAACTAATTGGAAAATTATATAACTGTTATGAAAACTTACCAGACTTACAAATTAATTTTGAGACCGCAATTGGGATCCCGTGTGGACTAGTTTATCAACTCGGAGCGCAAGGGAATTGCAGTATCGCGTTTGTAAGGTTAAGTAAATCTCATAATAACATTTACATTGTCTGAGTATTTCTCGAATATAATTGCATGCACTTGTTTATCGCTGCATATTTATTGGTCATGTATTCACGGATACGAGAGGGAAGAGGCTTTTAAGGGTCTCATTGTGTTCATTGGCTATATGTGTGGTAGGATGAACATCATGGTGCTCTGCAGTTGGAGTCACTGATCGTTGTAGACACTTATTTAGGAGAGGTTGTAATATTGGCCAGGATCATACTCCATGGAGAGTCGAGGGCGCGACTTCTCGAGGGACTTCCTCTCAAACTCGGAATCTTTATTACTGTTTACCCACCACTTTTGGAAGATGTCATCTGATTGTGGTCGGTCAATAAAAACGGGATGGATTGCATATTTGTATATTTATGATTCCTTGCAATATTATTGTTCGTTTAAGTTCTTGGATTGTAATGCATTTGATTATTACATGTGTACTGGATAGTGGGATTTACTTAACTGACATTATCGAATTTTTATAATTGAGTAATGACAAGTTCTAGCGGCGACATGGGAAAGGGAAAGCTTTCTGACTGTTTGTGACTTGCTCAATTCTTTTCTCTTTATGTATGTGTTGTTTTTTAATAAAATATATTATATAAATGGGTTTTTGGGTTCGAGTGTGATTAGGATCTCCTTTGGAATGCTTGAAACAGTTTTGGGATGAATTGAGATAATTTTGAAGCTAAGGTAATGTTGGTTTAAGGATTTTGATATTTTAAATCAAGTTAGAATTAATATATAATTTTGTTAATGTAATATATATTGTTATGGGTGGATTGTGAGTCATTCGGCATTTCCACCAAGCTGAGCAGGTTTTATTGAAGACTTTTAAAGGCCACATTTTCGGTGTATGCTTAGAAATAGAGGAGGTGCTGTCGAAAAAAAAATTACGAAATTTTAAGTATCATTTAATTAATCTAAACGAACATTGAGGATTAAGATTTACTTTAGAATTCTTTATGGTTGATATGAATATTATATTTGATAATTGAGACAATAGACTTTAATATTTATTGATGGTGAGATTAAGGTTTTAGACTATCAGGGGATTAAGGTAATCAAGGCATGTCAGATGCCTTAATTAGGTAGGGTCTGACAGCGACACCTCAAAACATGTATTCAAACCATCGAGACTCTTCTCTAATCTCCATTTGATATGTTTAGGAGTGTGTTTAGACCCTTAATTGAAGTGTAAGACTTATTTAAAATGTTTAAGGTTAAGTTAGGAAATGTAGAAATTGTGTTGTCATAGCACCTAGTGCGCGGGGTAATATATCTAGCGTGCTAGTGCCCTATTAGCGCGCTACCCATATTCCTTAGCGCGCTACACGCAGGTAGCGCTAGCTAGCACATTTAGCGTGGTATGTGCAAGAAAACCAATAATTATGCACTGCACTGTGAATTCTGAGATTTCCCTCCATATGGCCAAATCCAAAGCCTTAAGATCCCTGTTCTTCCCCACCAGAGACCCGAAATATCCACCATGATCATAAGAACAGCCAACACTTCACAATATCACCAAATTCATGAATTTATACTAAATTACTAGTGTAAGTAGAATTACCTAGTAGTACAATACTTTAAAATTGATCTTCCACCTCCAAAATCACCAAAATCTCCTTCAAAGTAATTCAACTTACTTCTTTCCTACGTTAATGAATAAAATGATTTGCATGAGTAAGCTATTCTAATCCTTATATATAGATAAGGTTATTGATAGTCATTGATCTTAGCGTACGTATCTTGAGACTAATTTAATGACCTACATCTTAATTTCAAATCCATTACCTCTCCACTAACTCAACCTTGATAACATCAATTGCAACTCAATTGATCTTGTGATGTGTCAACATGAATCTCAAGGAATATCAATAATTAATCTTTTATTTAGCTAACTTAGGTTTCATTTAATGCAAATCAAACTATAGCCACTTCAATTCAACTAAATAAGTCATACTAAACTCAAATTAAACTTACCACATCACTCACTACCTGGTCTCATGTCGGCACGCATCTCGAGGTGTGTCCCCGCTCACGTCTCGACATCTATAAATAAGTAGGAGTGACTTAGTAGTATACACATATACAATACATTAGGCATACATCACAACAAATCTAACATATACCTCGGCCACATGCCTCGGACAGTGCACGTATCTCGATGCGGGTCCCACGTCACGGGTCAATTATCCTAATTAAGGAATTAAACTAGGATTAGGAACATGGGTCGTAACATGTACTTTACTTTTGTTATCAAAGTGGCCTAGGGTCTAGGTAGTCCAATTGTCATGTCTTCTCGCAGGTTTAGCATCCAGAGTCACTAGCTTCTCGCGAGGACTACCTAAAGGATCAAGCATCCAGGGTCACCATGGCTTACCTTGGTAGTGAATTGGGTTGTTGGAAATAACTCGATAAGTCCATAGTGCCGAGAGATTGTTGCCATGGCAGTTGGAAGTGGCTGTAAACCCGTCGTGTCGACTTTAAGTTGTGTTATGGTCCGACAACCCGCAACTTGATCGGATTACCTATTCGTCTATCTATTGATTCCCGCTTATTGGTGATTTCACTGCTTTATGTTTGATCTGTCTATCATGCGCTTTGTTATTTACTTTCAGCCTTTTAAATTCTCACATTATTTAAAGACTATTGTTATTTGTTATTCGAAAATACTATTGAACCTCTTAAGGATAAATGTATATTGACTGTCGACTGTCTTTGTCACCAGGTACATATGCATGTGATCAATGTTTGCAGGATTTCCACATTTAGGTTGTCCCGACTTTAAGTTTAATTTATTTAAGTTGCTTTAATCTATTCAATTACTTATGCTACATGATATTTGAATTAAAAATTGTAAGTTCTAAATAACAACTCTAATAAGCAACTAAATGAAAAAATAACTTGAATAAGAGGTTGACTAGGCATTTGTTGACTCGACAGGGATTGACCGGGGATCCACGTAGGTCCAGGTCGGATGGGTCCCAATTTGTAGGGACTGGGGCCGTCACATAATATCCTAATGATCCACTAGAAATAGTGTGAATAGCGTAAGTTTCACAAAGCATTAAGCTCCAAATCCTTATATGCATAAACACTTAAGTTTACTATCTGTGCCTCCCTAGTCAATAATTATCTATCGATGTGTTATGTCTCGTACGGTCGTGTTGTTCACATTCGGATTAAAAGCTCATCGGTCATGGTTACTTCTAACTCCCTTAATCAATAAACATGTGATCAAGATGTTACGACATTAAGTTCAGAAACAAACACAAATTCTGAAACAAGCACAACTTCACCATTGCAATTCTACCAAACTTTGCATAGTTATCATACCACAGAATTCATTGATCCCTAAACTAAAGTAAACTACTCCATAATAGATATTAAAAACATGCAATTCATTAAACTCATTGTATTCAATAATTAAATCAAAGATTTACCTTTAATTGAGTCAAAGAAACAACTATTGATGCACATCGAACGTGACAGTAATAATTTCGAACTCTTATTACTACTAAATGCTAACTATAATTGGTTTGTATTAGTGGTTAGCATAATTGTCGGTCCACAGGGAATGATAATCTAACTTTGATCGGGATTAAGTTCCAAGAAATAGAGAGAATTAACTAACTACATTAACTAACATGAGAGCAAGTGAACTAACAATTAACTAACTACAACGACGACAAGGGAAAAAGGAGAACTAATCTAACTAGCTAAGAAAAGTAATTAATGTAAGAAAAGTTGTGTAAATTACCTAGGTTGGAAAAATCAAGTTCAATTTGGCTTGAAAAGGGATTTGGCCGTCAATCCTACAAAGATATGTTCAATTTCATTTTAAAAAACTAGCTATAGAATTCGTCATCGCGCTCAAAACTCCTTGGTTTCCTATTTTTGGTAAGATACCCTCTAACATATGTAAAACTAGGTAGAGCAACCAATGGATTAAGCACATTCGCCACATTAAAATTTGTGAAATCACTAGCCCTAAATAACTAAGTCGTGAAACACGCTCAATTGAACCTAGATCTCTCAATTACATGAGTTCCTCTAAAAGGTCATCCAATCAAGATAGTCATTTGCCACTTTGTGTCAAGACATTCATACAATTACGGATGCGAACATTCCAACTATCAATAGATCCATAACAAAGAGCTATGTATTTGCAACTACATAAAATCAAGAATATATCATGATATACAAACAATTGAGAAAATACTAAAATTAGGATCGAACTCAAAAATTAAGCAAAGGTAGAACCTCACAAATCCATTGTTTGTGCCAAGTCTTCCTTGAATCCCAACCTAGGTCATGAAGCTTAGTGCCTCATTGCCATAAAATCCATAAAAACAAGCTAAAAAATTAAATACAAAGAGAGAAATTGAGAGTTTATGGAGAATATATGAGAGGGAGAAACTTTGATAGGTGAATATTTAATATTATGGATAAAGGGGAGAGAGAGAAAGAAAGAAAAAAAGAAAAAAAAAGAGATAGAAAGAGTTGTGTGTAAAACGAAATTAATAGGGAAAATCCCCTGCTTTGTGTTTTCATTCATGGAAGAGAGATAAATGGCCTCCCCAATCGATAGGTAAGAGAAAGTGAGGTGTCGGCCAATTTGTGGAGGCTAAAACCCTAAAAGTGGCAAAATGACTTATTTAACCTTAGATCAATAGGGATATGGAATAGTGTGTGCGCCGAGGAAGATCTAAGGCTATCGATCATTGGAAAAAGAAATTACACGCACTTCGAGGCGTCTCCTAAAGCTATAGTGTAACGGCCCATTTTTCAAATGGAGCACCACGGGGGCCAATGCGGGCGCACAACCTAGCCTACCAGCGCTAGTTGTGTCCAACATGCCAACTCATCCACCATTTAATCATTATTAACCTCAAATTACAACAATTTACTATTTAAATTGTTATTGAACTCAAGTCATCTGCTAAGATCATTTTAAACCCAAATAAATCACAGCGGAAGTCTTTTAAAATGACAAACAATATATAAAACATTAAAGTCATGCAATTAACTCTGATACCTACATTGAAAAACCCATATACCATCATATATCAATCATGTACCTCAATGTATCAAAATATCAACAGTATAGAGTCATGAGTTATCTGACAATCCCAAATCCCAAAATAAAACAAAATAGTTATATACAAACGTATAAGCATGGCTATATGTCTCTGATTCACAAATATTCTGGTAGCTTGCCCTTGCCACGGCTCGTACTAGGATCTGCACTCAAGCCATCACAAAAAGATAGATGACGAGTCCAGAGTGAATATTCCCAAGGAAATTAAGTGAGCAATACGGAAAGTAAATACTGGAATTTAAACAGAACTATTAAATAAACATGCAGAAATAAAAACAAGCAAATGTGTTCATCGCATGCATATGTAATATTGGAAGCTCAAAGTGTGTGTTCATATAGCCTAGGGTCAGACTAGCGCCATACTTTGGACTCCCAACAGACTAATGTCGGCGAGTAGCACTCAAGCAAGGCCAGTATCTGGATCCGCTAGGTGGTCAGCGTGGAACTTATGACGCACCGACACGTGCCCGACATGAATCTCAGGTCGACCTATTCACGAAGATGGCACACGTGCTATGGCCTAGTGGACGTACACACAAAAATGGCACGGAGGGAGAGCCTCAACGTCTGTCCATTATAACACACCAAAAACAGAGTAATGAAAGACAGAATATGAATTCAAAAGCAAATTAAAGTATTGCTCAAGAGATTTCAGTTGGGATACTACACACCTCAAACCGCAGTTTGAGTCTCGTCAATAACCCCCGGTTTGGCTCCGCCTAGTCCCAGATATCCCAAATTACCGCCTGAAATGACTTATTTCCATTTATAGTTGATTTTTAGTCTTTTGGATGTGTTTTGAGTCACTTAACAAAAATAATGTCAAAACAGCAGAATCTAGCGCGCTGGGTCTGGGAATTAGCGCGTTGATTCCCAGACAATTATACATTCTTCATCAGGAAAAACATTAGCGCGCTAGGTGACGTCATTAGCACGCTAATCGCGTTCTGGACAACAAAACTGCTGAAAATTCTAGATTTTTAACCACCCCACCAACACCAACAACAACCACAACCACAACACCAACAACAGAACTTCAAAATACCAAAACTCATCAAAACAACAACCCAACAACCACCAAACCATCACCAACAAAATTAAGATAAAAAAATAGAGAAAGTTGAGGTGAATGTGATTTTCACCTTGCTTTTGATGTTTTCCCCACTCCACACTCCTCAAATCACCAAGTTTGGTCTCCAAAACCCATGGTTTCTTGTCTCAATTTTCGGATATAAGGATAAGGATAGAGAAAAAGTGGTGGAAAATGAGGGGTCAAACTTAACTTTTATAGTCAAATGACATATCCTCTCATATGTGTATCTTAAGTCAATCTAATGCACTCCATTAGCTCCATTTCCAATCTCCCATGACTCCAATTGTGACACTGATGGCACACTCGCCCTTGTATTTAACTCAAAAAGTGATGTTTCGGGTGTTCTGACGCCCGGTTTCGCGTCCCGAACCGCGACATACGCGTACTACCTTGTCCCTAACCACCAATTATCCATTCCATATTATTATTTAACCCATTTTATTCATTTATGTGTGTATTATTTCCCCCGACCTAATATTTAGTCTTTTGGACTACCCGGTACATGCTTCGACACGCATATCGAGACGAATACTTACCACACAATCTCGCACGTCTAATGTAATATGTATACACACATTGCGATGTCGTTTAATTTATTTCAATATAAACATCGCAAATTAAGCAATTCAACACACAAAATAACTATTTACCTAGCTCCAGGTGCGCACAAGCCTAGCTGCGGGTCCTACGAGCGTCTGAGCTGTAAGCCACGTCTGCAACCACGTCATTAATAATGGTAAATTACATTCAGGCCGTTACATGTAAGGTCGAACGGTGAGTGAAACACACAAACGTGCAAATGTGTGGGAGATGTGGGCCCAATTTAAAGAAGTTTCATCCTCGAAATTAAGAGTAAGTTTATAAACTATTATTAACTTCAAAGATATAGAGGAAATTGGTTCTTATATAATCTGAATCTACAAAGCCTGCTCATAGGTGTGATCTTCAAAAGCATATTGTAGTTTTTTGAACATTCCCACAACCCATGATCTTTGTTTTGTAAGTATATATCATGAAGTCAACAAAACCTTCGCTGTATAATTCTGAACTATCACAACCAGAGAAGTTTCTTTTCAGTGTCATCAATCTTTTTAGTCACAGTTTCGAAATTATTCTCTTAACTTTTGCATCTTTCACTCAACTACTTATCCGGCTAAGGTATGCATTCTTTCACTCAACTACTTATCCGGTTGAGTAAATCATATTATGTTGAGATTGAGATCCTTATTTTGAATAGTGAATAAGTTAAACATACACACGGCTTATATAGGTAGAGATTGGAACAATTTCCAACTTTCTCTTTTGTCGCTCCTATAACTGTACCATCTCTATTCACTTTCTCAAAATAAACCTCAATGTATCTGCACAACTATCTCATTTTTCATATTTAAGAGAATAACGAATCGATACTGATAAGAATACACAAACTTGATTAATTCATTCACCGCAATACTTACCATTATTGTGTCACCAACCTTATAATATCTAGCTCAACTCCCATTTGAGCACCAAAAGAACGATTCCACTACTACTATACTATACATCTCAGTGAATGATGTGCTAGCAAACTTCATGAATCATCATCACTCTTCTCTCTTAGAAGAAAATATTGAGAATTTTTCATAGCACTAGTAGTTTCTTACTATTTTTTATCATAATTTTAATTATGAACTATTCATTACTGAATAGTTCAGTCTCCCTATTGTAAGATTGTCACTCACTCACAATCAACACATATTCTCATATTAGCCATAATACTAAAATAATAAAAACTATAGTTCAATATTCATTATGTTGTGCACAATTAAATCAAAAATTTAAATTACTTTCCACAAGCCTTTCAGTAGTTTCAGGATCATCCTCCGCAACGGCATGAACCTGTCCTCGAGCTGGTTGCACAGCATTAGCCACTGACTCTGGTTGGAGCGTAGGACAATGTCATTGTACATGTCCTGGTTGTCCATATATGTAACGAGATAACTTTAGGTCTCTATGGAACAACGCTAGCATGTGAAAATTTCCCTAAAGTAGTCGGCCGAGAACTATACTGACCTCTTCCTCTGCCACTAACCTTCATCAGTGGTAGGATAGATCTTACTACTAAAGCCTGTGTTGTAGAAGAAACTAGTGCACTAACATAAGTACTTCCTATCAGAACTAGGTGAACTGTAGAAGACGATCCACTCGGAAATGTGTTCTTTGCTTTTTGCTGAAAGAAATCTCAAGAGCGTTCAATTCCTGAAGATTGTGCTTGAAACGACCCTTCCCCGACTTAGGGTCGGGTTGCCCATCCCAGACTTCCACTTATGCCTAATACCTTAACCAAGCCCAAATAACGGTCGGCACGCCTAAACAACCTGCGAAATAACATATAGACTATATGGCAAGATAATGCGAAATTTGAATTTGAATTAATACCATATGTCATCATCAACCGAACTATCAAATATCTCAAATTCACTTAACAAACTCAAAACAATATGAAATCACCAAGAACTTTAAAGGCATATAAATGTGTCAAACTAACTTAAGGAATGTTGAACTACCCAATAGACTTGCCTAGGTTACAACCCTTATTAATAGTTTTCAAAACAAATAGTAAATATATCTTATAATGTTCATGCTGCAAGGAGACTTTAAGCAATGACATTCCCCTTGCCTCGATCTATCGTACTCGTATATAAACCAGTATCGTAAGGGGTGAGATAAAGAACCAACGGAGCCCAATAAGAAAAGAACTACGCTCAAATATTAAACATGCAAGTAATACCTATAAAACGAAATAAAGCTAGCACGCATTTAAGATCAGAGTAACATTGAAATCTGTAGTATGGCATCAATTTTCATAAAGAATAGACATATCATATTCATAAAACATTTTAAGCAGATATATGGAGTTTCAAAGGTTGTAAAACATAAGAAAATCAATTTTTGCATGCAAAGGGGTTCCAAGAGAGATACATAGAATGTAATAGATATAAATACAAGTTCGTTGTCTCATTTGTCATTACCTCCCCCTTGTTGACCAATCATTTTAATATAATAAATATGCGTAGGTGACTTGATTCCACCGTGTGTCCACAGCTCCTCAAGAGGCCCAGGTGACTTGGTTCCATTGTGCATCCACGACTCCCAAAGAGGGCCTTGCAGAAATGGGTGACTTGGTTCCACCGTATTACTTAGGCTCCCCAAGAGGCCCTTAAGCATGTAAGGTGACTTGGTTCCACCATATGAGTATGGCTCCCCAAGTGGCCTTACATGAAGTCAACCAAGGTAGGTAATGACCTCATCCCAAGTCATTTGTTAAAATCATGAATTCTAGATATACTAGTAGCAAGTCACATTTAATAGATGAGCGGAGCTCCCCACTTACCTCGACTCGCCGAGTTAGACTCTCTCGGTCGACCTCGCACGCACGGGGCTCGACGTGAACCTCTTTGCGGATCTATACAATATAAAAAACAGTCGCATTATTCGACGATTCGAGATCCAAAATTAATTGTTATTCAATTACTTCGAAGTGGGGCCCACTACAGCGATCCCGCAAGTCCCTCGTCGCCCGTGAGAGGGTCGAGTGTGGGGGGCCACCCCAACCTATTTGAAAAGATAATGTTATCATGTTTATTTATAATATATATTTATATATAATATTTTATTATATTTCATCTTTATTTTTATTTATTATTATTTATGATTATTATATTTTTTTATTTTTATTTTTGTGTTGACCGGTCAAAAACAGTTGACATGTTCCCACATGGTTGACCGAACCAGGAGCAATGCTCCTGGTTCGTCAACCACATGGGAGGGGGGATGCGCGGCGGTGTTAGGGCGTCCGCTGCGACTGGCCGGGGGCCCGAGAGCGCTCCGACCAGTTGCAGCTCCGGCAGCCGCAGCGGGAGGGGTGGCTTTGGGTGCCACCCCTTTTTATAATTAACAAATCAAGATTAAAAACCAAATGGGGAATACCTCATTTGTGGAGTCTTTTGGCTTGATCTCTCTTTTCTCTTATTCTTTCTCCCCCTCCTTTTCCTTGATCTGAAACTAAATATGGTGGCGAGTGTCTAAGATTTGGTTTATTTTATATTATGGTTAATTTAGTTAGGGTTTGGGGGATAAATTGCTAGGTTGCCCCTGTAGTGGGTCAACTTAATTTATTGGGTCGTCACAACATCCCCAATTTTAAAGAACTTTCGTCCTCGAAAGTAAAATAAAGTCGTACCTTATGGTTCGAAGAGAAATGGAAAGTTCTCCATCATATAGTCCTCATGTTCCCAAGTCAACTCCTGTTCTCCATGGAATTTCCACCGAACTTGCACCAACGGAATTTCTTTTACGACCCATTTTTTTAACTGATGTGAATCCGCTCCTGTGAAATTCGATTGTACACTCGTGAAATAAAATCTTACTCTTGAATCTAACTTTGCAATAGTATTATTTATGTCCTACAAGCCGAAACTTACAAAGTCGGCCTCATATGAGTCCCAATAGAATCATTATATCTTAGCTACATGTCAAGTCCTTATATCATCACACATTTCTATGCATTCCTTTGTAATCTTCACTGAAGTTGCAACGTGCACACAAGTCGTTCATCCAGCAATTAGAAAGAACCATATTGAGATGTGATCTGGTGTTTATCTGTGTCGTAAAAAAACCTTTGCCATCTGGCAATAAATACACACCACCAACTGGTAATAGGAACATGAATAGCTATCTGTTATGATATGAACACTAGCACACCATCTCTATCACCATCTTGATTACACATATCCATGAATGACTTATCATGTCATTACGACTTATCTGTGAAGGCTATAGATGTGCATACATGATATTCCTTTATTGAATTATATCTTAACATCATTGTCATTACACGCTTGTCGACATTAATTTATGTGGGCTCATAATTTAAGTCAACTCTTGACCAACGGTCCACCTAGTAACTTCTCCGTCACATTTAACCGTTTACTTACACATCAAGCTTCCGCCCTTGGTAAGCTGTGGAATCATCATCATCATCGCGATCCCTAAACGGCTTTCGATACTCATTTGTATGCATTTTATTACATCGTAATTTTTTTGTTTCATACCAAGGCCTCATATTGTAATTACTCAAATTTATGGAGACTTGTCGTATCGCATCCTCGTACTAATTAACTCTCACGATCCTGGGTGACCAGTTTAAAATTCTTTTCGCGTTGTCAAGGTTCACATTTATTACACGATTGTCTTTTATCATTCCATCGAGCCAACTCTTAGTTCTTATAGTTCATTCAGAACTTCTCTCACTGAGAAATCAATGATGGTTTAACTTCCATGTCGTTTCTTGAAACTATATAACCCATACCTTGGGTTTTGTCATTAAGGACTCATAATCTCACTATGATCCAATTATTTTAAGTTCATAATTCACCCTTAACATTTCAACTTGTTGTTTGTGTGCATTACTACTGTCGCACTTCATTAAATTTTTTTCCGGGTACTTCGTAAGTAAAGTGCACGACTATGTACAAGCATACTCGCATGTCATGCTATTTAAAGCTTTGGTTTAATGGTATCCAAGCTCACATTTATACATGCTTCCAGAATTTTCTTGCAACGCTAAGCTGGTGGTTTCCACTTTTAAGATCGCATTAAGCTCTCAAGCTTCCAAGTGTAAACGACACATTCTATTTAAAAATTCTTAACGGTGTCAAATTTAGAAGATCTCATTTCCACCTAGAGGTACATGTCTCATAACTAGCTTAATATGTTTTTTTCATCTTTCCTAGTTATCGTATTGTTCGTGTTGCACAATATATGAACTTCATTGAGAGTCGATCCTAGCTTAAGATCCCCCAATTTTAAATTGTCAACCTATCATTGGTTCGAGCCATTATCCTTTCCAAAACTGTATAGTTTGGTAGTCCAGGTTCTTACAATAACGTATACTCTTATCGAGAAATTTTGGGTTGCTTTTCATACATAATTATTATTATTTCTCACGACGTCACCATTTCGATTAATAATTTTAAGTTTTGAGACACAATACTCCCACTTAAAAGTCCAACGGCTACAAAAGCTATCGTAGTAAGTGTCTTCCCTATTGGGATCTAAAATTCTTCATACCACCAATTTATTATATTTTTTATACGAGTCGATCCTATCTTAGGATCCCCAATTTTAAAGATTCAATCATCATTGACTTCGGTTAGATGAAATTAGTTACCTTATTTATCTTTCGCCATTATTTTCATTTAACTACCCTTACGATCATGTTAGGTTCCCTTTGCCTCAATAGTCGTTAGTTCACTTGTCCATTACCGAATAATCATACCAACGATATTCTTTTAAGTGTGTATCCCCAATTTTAATGATTTAACTATCATCGGGTTTATTACGATAGCATTAACATTGATCTACATCCTTCAAACTGTACAAATTCCGAGTCATATAAAGCATTTAATTTTAAGGCATTCCTTAGTTTCTCAATTAAAGTACCGTCACTGCGTACCTCACATTCATTTCGAAAACGATTTATATATCAAATTTTTTTTGTATCCCCAAATTTTATGATTCAACTCACTTCTTGTTATATTAGAATGGTTTATCTTTACGTCGGTTGCCTTTAATTTATATCATCTTACTCTCGAATCCGAAGTCCTTACAACATCTACAAATCCTACTTGGCAACGCGATCTTCAAACGCGGCAATTCACCAAAAATAGTCCTTGACTGGGATCTCTAATTTTAATAACTCGCCTATCTTCGAGTGTACTAGTTTGACATTTTGTATTCACCAAATTTCTTCATTGAGTTATTTTGAGGTACTCTTTAACTTCTCATTTACTGATCATTACGACGTGTTCTTATATTTTGCATTAATCCTCATTTTAGGATTCCTCTATTTTGATATTCAACCTATTGAATGTTGGTTTAGATTTAACTTTCTTCTACATAAGGTAGATCAAAACTTGAGGAAGGTGATTCAATTTTCTTTATGTCAAATCCAAATCGAAACTACTTCAAAGTCTTGAGTTTTCATCAAAAATCATAATCCCAAAATAGTCAATTTCACGAAAAATATAAAACTATCCTCGCGTTTCGGGCGACTGTAAACACTTTTTAAATCAATTTGGTATATGCCAATTTAAAAAGAATAGATCATAACACCACACAATTTTTTTATATATGTTCATGGGATGATGGTTTAGATACAAACCGTTATTTTGCATTTCATTAAGTCCAACTTCAAATTCAGTAAAAACTCTTTTGTATAACCGAATTAGGTTCAAACTGTCTTAAATTCAATCATCCAGGAAATCTCAACCACGTTTGCAAAACTCATTTCAAGATACTTCATTTTATTTAAATAGTTTTTCGGCTTCTCACGACGAGTTGAAAACTCATAAATCGAGTTGACCCCGTTTCAATGATACAAAGCACTTAGTATAGATTTCGAGCAAAATTACAAAAATGTGTTTTTTTTTTGAAATACATGGAAGTCTATTCACTCTATTTTCTTTTTTTAACACTAAGGAAAATGAATCATTTCCTTTCAAACTTGCTTACGCTTTCAAAACTTGTAAAACAAGCAGAGTTCTTCCTTAAAACTTCATGAAAGTGTGATAAACATTAACTCAGATCGACGCAAAAATCATGATCTAATATAGTCGTTTTTTAAGGAAAATAGATTACATAAAATAACAAAATTCAATTGTAGTATTGACCTTTTAGTCGAACTTAGACTGATGATTCACATATTTAATTAAGAATTAGACGTTTAAGAGTACACTTGTTCTCCATACCTCGAATTAAGTTTTCAAGTTTAACTTCATAGCCAAAATATCTTAAACTTGATTTATTTATGTCCAAGACTCATTGGCATCCTTGCTAGAATCATTAACTTCTTTTAAACATGTATTATGAATTTTAACCATTTTATTAGAATTTCAAGAGTCATAATTGCTCCTCTATGGTGTGACCACGTCACTACTCCCTTTTGTATATATAGTGTGGCGTCTCACCGCCCTTTCAAAGCTCATGATTCTTGTCTTACTATTTTATTTACTACTCTACTATTTTGTATAGGCGCACCTCCATGTAATTCCAAACCGAGGCTTATTCATTCTCACAATAGTTGGTTCTTTTTTTGCCGTAGTTTTGCAAACATCACTTGAAGCGCGTGTCAACAGTCCCAAAGAGTTCGCCTCGATTTTATTGCATCTTCCATTGCCATTCCCTTCTCGTGGAACTCACGTTCGTAGTCTTAAGAGAAGACAATTATCTATATATCTAGCGATATATTTATATATATACATGGTAGCAAATAATCATCATAATAAATCTTTTTTTATCAAATTTCTTATCTCTCATACCATCCTAGAGTTTTGTCATTTATGTATGTTAAGTCGAATTTGAACCAATGTCCAATACCATTGATTCGTCTAACTTAAACTTAACCTTTAAATCTTAAAGGCTCTAAAAACTTAGGTTCCACTAACCTAACATTTCCCTAGGTTCTAATCCCTACACTCTGATACCAACTGAAACGACCCTTCTCCGACTTAAGGTCGGGTCGCCCGACCCAGACCGCCACTTAGGCCCAATACTTGAACCAGGCCCAAATAACGGTCGGCACGCCTAAACAACCTGCGGAATAACAAATAGACAATATGGCAAGATAATGCAAAATCAGAATTTAAATAAATATCATATGTCATCATCAACCAAACTATCATATATCTCAAATTCACTTAACCAACTCAAAACAATATGAAATCTCCAAGAACTTCAAAGGCTTATAAATGTGTCAAACTAACTGAAGGAAGGTTGAATTACCCAACAGACTTGCCTAGGTTACAATCCCAACACACTCTCATGTTGCTACAAGGAGACTTCAAGCAATGACATTCCCCTTGCCGCGATCTATCGTACTCGTAGATAAACCTGTATTGTAAGTGGGGTGAACTAAAGAACCAACAGAGCCTAATGAAAGAAGAACTACGCTCAAATATTAAACATGCAAGTAGTACCTATAAAATGAAATAAAGCTAGCATGCATTTAAGCTCAGAGTAACATTGAAATATGTAGCATGGCATCAATTTCCTTAAAGAATAGGCATATCATATTCATAAAACATTTTAAGCAAATATATGGAGTTTCAAGGGTTGTAAAACATAAGAAAATCAACTTTTGCATGCAAAGGGGTTCCAAGAGAGATACATAGAATGTAATAGATATAAATAGAAGTCTGTTGTCTCATTTGTCATTACCTCCCCTTGTTGACGAATCATCATAATATAATAAATATGTGTGGGTGACTTGATTCTACCGTGTGTCCATGGCTCCCCAAGAGGCCAGGGTGACTTGGTTCCATCGTGCATCCACGACTCCCCAAGAGGCCCTTGCAGAAATAGGTGACTTGGTTCCACCGTATTACTACGGATCCCCAAAAGGCCCTTAAGCATATAAGGTGACTTGGTTCCACCATATGAGTATGGCTCCCCAAAAGGCCTTACATGAAGTCAACTAAGGTAGGTAATGACCCCATCCTAAGTCATTTGTTAAAATCATGAATTCTAGATATACTAGTAGCAAGTCACATTTAATAGATGAGCGGAGCTCCACACTTACCTTCACTCGCCGAGTTAGACTCTCTCGGTCAACTTCACTTGCACGGGGCTCGATGTGAACCTCGTTGCGGATCTATACAATTTAAACAATAGTCGCATTTTTCGACGATTCGAAATCCAAAATTAATTATTATTTAATTACTTCGAGGTGGGGCCCACTAAGGCGATCCCGCGGGTCCCCCGTCGCCCGTGAGAGGGTCGAGTGTGGGGGGCCCACCCCAACCTATTTGAAAACATAATATTATCATGTTTATTTATAATATATATTTATATATAATATTTTTCATCTTTGTTTTTGTTTATTATTATGTATGATTATTATATTTTTTATTTTTTTTGTTGACCGGTCAAAAATAGTTGATCGGTTCCCACATGGTTCACCGAACCAGGAGCAATGCTCCTGGTTCGTCAACCACATGGGACGGGGGATGCACGGCGACGCTGGGGAGTCCGCCGCGACTGGCCGGGGCACGAGAGCGCTCTGGCCAATCGCAGCTCCGGCAGCCGCCGTGGGGGGTGGCTTTAGGTGCCACCCTTTTTATAATTAATCAAATCAAGATTAAAAACCAAATGGGAAATACCTCGTTTGTAGAGTCTTTTTGCTTGATCTCCCTCTTCTCTTGTTCTTTCTCCCCCTCATTTGCCTTGATCTAGGGTTTCTAAACTAAATGTGGTGGCTACGGTACAAGATTTGGTTTAGTTTATATTAGGGTTAATTTAGTTAGGGTTTTGGGGGTAAATTACTAGGTTGCCTCTATAGTGGGTCAACTTAATTTATTGAGTCGTCACACTGCTAGTTGAGTATGTATGAACTACTGAGCCTCTGACTACTGGGAAACTGAGGAACTATTGGTGGAACAGGCACTGCTCTCAATGGCTTAGCTAACATATCTACTTCCACCTCCATTGCACTATCAAATATAAATGCGTAGGTGATACGAGGGTGGAGAAAACAATAACCCGAATCACATATTTCAAACCCCACAGATATTTTTTGATTTTGTTCACCTTAACCTCAATCATTTCTGGAGCAAACTTACTCAATTCTGTGAGTCATTGCCTTTCCTTCTCACTCCAAGGAATTCTACCACTTATGGGCTGCATCAATTAAGAAAAAGGTGATCAGTTTTACCTTAAATCGAACCTCTACCTCAACAGCAACAAATCGTTGCTCCATCTCCAAAATCCATGTTTTCACAACATCATCCTCCATAGAGTCATGAAATCTTACAATATCATACTTCATAAATTTCATTCGTATTCTTAAGAAACGCAACCTTCTCAAGATCCATAACAATTGATAGTGCGGCAACCTGATGAACTGAATAAATCAACAAGTTGAACTGAAGCAGTTCCAACCGACTCAAATCTTTCCTCTACTTTTGGAACCTCCGGACTGGCTACGGGTAAAAGATTAGGCTATGGTGGTGCCATCTGTGCCACTATCATAGCCATCAGCTTAGCCTAAGAGTCTAGCAGTTATTTCATCTATCTAGCATGAGATTCCCTCGTCTCTTTAATTCGTTGCTCCATTTTATCTTTCCACTTTCTGTCTTATTCATCATAACCCTGATGTACAGGTCTATTAGAACCCTCACTACCGGTACTCATCATATCTGAGACACAAATGGGATATAAGAACATTAGGGTAACATTCAAAGAAGACATGAAAATTATATCTATTTAATAAACATCAATAAACACAACAAATAGCATATAATACCCTCTTCATTTTTATTTCCCCCTAAAACCACAATAAAAATCATTTATCAAACCAGGTATCCACAACTTGAGAAACAACCTTCAAGTTAGTAAACCTAGACTCTTATATTAAAATATATTAAAGTAAATTAATTCGCAAGTAATAAAAGTAGGCTCTGAACCGAGTTCTGATATCAAACTTATCAGAGTTCCAACCGACTCAAATCTTTCCTCTACTTTTGGAACCTCCGGACTGGCTACGGGTAAAAGATTAGGCTATGGTGGTGCCATCTGTGCCACTATCATAGCCATTAGCTTAGCCTAAGAGTCTAGCAGTTCTTTCATCTATCTAGCATGAGATTCCCTCGTCTCTTTAATTTGTTGCTCCATTTTATCTTTCCACTGTCTGTCCTATTCATCATAACCCTGATGTACAGGTCTATTAGAACCCTCACTACCGGTACTCATCATATCTGAGACACAAATGGGATATAAGAACATTACGGTAACATTCAAAGAAGACATGAAAATTATATCTATTTAATAAACATCAATAAACACAACAAATAGCATATAATACCCTCTTCATTTTTATTTCCCCCTAAAACCACAATAAAAATCATTTATCAAACCAGGTATCCACAACTTGAGAAACAACCTTCAAGTTAGTAAACCTAGACTCTTATATTAAAATATATTAAAGTAAATTAATTCGCAAGTAATGAAAGTAGGCTCTGAACCGAGTTCTGATATCAAACTTATCAGAGTTATTCTTTGATTTATAAGCATGAACCTTGGTTATGATATCAAGTTATAGCATCCCATTAAGGCAATTCCTAACCTGAAACCCTAATTAAGCCTCGGTACACCAGCTAGACTTAACTAGAGTTAGCAGTCTTATCTTTCGTACCTAATAACCATAACCTGTATATCTCGAAATACTGAATAAAAAGAAAAAGAATACGCAGCGGAATTAAAACTTTTTCAATAAATCCAAAAGATATGCAAATATACAAAATCACCTGAATAAACTTTGGTTACAATACTATATCTCAACCCTGTTATATTACACAAGATATAGTTCATATAGTATAGACATACAAAAGAATTCATTACACCAAATAGAAGAACCAAAACTCATTTATTTTCTCTTTGCCCTTTCGTAAAGCGCCTTACGATGTACCTGAAATGTTTAAAGAGGTCGCTCCAACTTGTTCAGTAAGTGATGCTCGTATGCTTATCAACTATCTACTAATTGCCAATGACATAAATGAATAACAATATGAACCAATAATAGCTATTCAGTGCAACAGAAATAGTATAAACAATATATAATCAAATGCAAGTCATTCGATGTATTGCATTAGAATTATGACCCTTTTTATTTCAATTTGAGTTAAAACCAGAGTCTTTCCCTCCTTTATACAAAAATACAACCTACGAAGTCCACACATTGGTTGATGTGAGTTCCTATAAAGTGTATTTAAATAAAATTGTGACTCTAAATCTAACAGGATAGTGAATGAACAGGGTTCTAGTTATCTTTTCCATTAGAGGTTGGCACTTATCCGCCTTCATCTTTATACGCACTAGAGGATGGTACTTATCCACCTTTCTCTTTGTGTTTATTAGAGGTTGGTACTTATCCAACTCCTCATTATGTTCAACTGAGGTTCGTACTTATCCACCTTCTTTGTTGTATTCAACTGAGATAGGTACTTATCCACCTATCTTGTTTTATTTTCATTACGCAACACTCTCCATTTCACTTCTGAGATTTAGTTTAAAAAAAACTGTAAATATCATAAGTCATAATACATTGCCCCAAACCCAGTCCATACGCTACATGAACTATTAATACTAAATTACATATTATAATTGATAAATAAACAAGTCCCACTTACCTCGGTTTGAATTTCCCTAAAGTTTATATGACTAAACTCACACTCTGGCATCTCAAATCCATCATTGTCGATCAAGAACCTAAATTAGACCAATTGCCATCAATATATGTCCAATACTCAATTTTTAGGACCTCTAAGTTATTCCCTAAACCTTTGTTAAAACTCGAACAAGTTTCAGCAACATTACTGATTTTTAAATGGGAAGCGTGCTCCCTACTTTGGTAGAGCGCGTTCCACCTTCTGGGTTCATCCCTCCTTCATTAGGGAGCGTGTGCTTCCTCGTAATAGGGAACGCGTTCCATCATCATGCGACTAAAAAGCTGAACAATGCAGCAGCCCATGTTTGATCAACAAATCATCCCAAAACCCTCCCAAAACATTGGGGAGGGCCTCAAACGAGGTCTGACACCCTCCTCAACCATGAACAACAACAATTATAACTAATTTAATCCATCAATTAAAATAGAAACTTCAACTCAAAAAAAATAAGATGAAGATGATAAGCTCACCAAATCATATTTGGATATCCTCTCCTACTCCACTTGATCCCTTTCAATGGCCCTTCTTCCCCAATCAATCACTCCAATAAAACCCTCACAAGCTCCTCTCTCACTGAATTTTATTAAGCAGTGATAAGGATCAATTGGGTTTTGATTTAGATATTGATTTTTCTTGATATTCACATCGCACGAATTTCAAGGTTTATATGATGAGTTAACTCCTAAAGTGACACACATCATAACTTCATTTCTCACTTGCACAGATCTCGAGGAAATCCGATGGTTCGTATAATTTAAATCAAAACTATAGGTTATTTATATATCAATTATATATATGAATATATATACATGTATATATATTCCTAAGTATTAATTTAACACCTATAATTTCACAGGGTGCACCAACGAGTACCCTTGGGCATGCGCACTCATTTCACAACCTCTAAGCCACACTAGGCGCACCGACGATTTATTAATTATTTATTTATTTTTCAACTATAGGCTTACATTTCATTTATATTAATAGCCTATAGTGTATTTAATTCATTATCAAACCAACCAAATACAATACAACCACACTAATGCACCCACACACAAATCGAAACAAGTCGAGTTTAACCAGGAGCCTAACTTAGGTTAATTAGCATTTGGATTATGGTTAATCACCACTTTAAAGACATAGGTAGTTACACATTAAAATGCAAAGGAATCTCATAGACACACTTTTCACTAATGAAGTCTTAACACATGCAAGAGTCAAATAGGTCTTTTATTTAGATTGTAATGGGGCTTGGTTGGGATTACAATAAAAAATGGATATTCATGTATTCAAACATTATTGGAAAACACTAGGATAGACTATACGTAACACTAAGAGCAACACAAAGTGAATAACAACAACTTGAACTTTAATGCATGCATCACTTCACTTTTTTTCTTCACTAACTCCTTTATTTTCAAGTGCTTTGTGTACATTATTTTTTTCACAGTTTTTGGAGTGGTTGACAACTTACAAATGAACAACCCCCAAACATGGGCTTTTATTACATTTGAATAACAAAAGCTCTTTCACAACAAATTTTGATCTAACTAGGCTTTCCAACTATGTAATAAGGTGAAATATGAGGCTAAGTGGTTTATTAGGGTTTAATGATATGTACATAAGGAAAACAAGGTGAAATAGGCTCAAAGATGGCAAACTAGTGGAAATAGATGATAGGTGGTCTATGAGGCTATTTATTTAACAAAAGGATAGCCTAAAATCATTCCCTTATAAATGGTTCCGTCTTTGGAGTCTTACCTTAAGCGGAGTTCAACCTCGTTCTAAGACCCTAGAAATCTAACTTATTCCACTTGCACAGTTCTGATCTTCTGCCGACTTTGGTGTCAAGCACAGGACCCATCCCTCGTAGTACACCCTACGGCATAACAATGATCTAGTCGGGTCAAAAACACAACAAAGTAGTCTCTTACATCATCCCAAGTTTGCGTCTCAAATGCATACATAAACAAAATCCACAACCAATAGGCACTTAAGCTAAGTTTGGGTCACTCTATATGCAACAAAATGGTTCCAAAGATACTTTAAATGTATGGAACAAAGCATTTTTATTCTCTAAAACTAAATGTATGAAACGATGATAAATATGATATGAATAGGCAAGAAATGAATGATAGACTATAAGACGGAATGAATAAGAGAGAAGATAACAACACCATCATTACCATCTATAACATTCTTAATCCAAAAAATGAGAGAAATGGATGTACCTGTCGAGTCTCACATTCTAAACCATCAAAACAACCTTCCACATACCTACATACCCCCTCCCCCAAACTTAGTCTAAACTTTGTCCTCAAGCTTCAAAATAAAGTCGGGGTAAAAAAACCATATAGACAACAAAAGAGGGTGTAGGGGAACAAGTGATAAACGATGGAAATGAGAGTAAGAAGAAACAAACTAACTAAAATGCAACAAAGTCTCCAAAACTAGTGAAATGACAAAAAAAAAGTCTTATTTTGGTGATTTTTAATGGTTTTTTTCAACTATTTAGGGGACTTTTGGGACAAACTAAATCATGACATGATAAGAGCTAGAACTAATGAACAAAGGAATTGACTTAAAAATTTCCAACCAAATCATGCGAGCTCAAAGTCGTTCAACTTAGGGTAAAATCAAAACACCAAGAATCTAACAAGAACTAGTCAATTTCTCAAAAAGAATGCTCAAACCAAGTTGAAAAGCGAACGTATAGCACACAACCAAGTAAAAAAACATAAGAGACTACAAGTGTTACAATCACATCAAGTAAAACTCTTTTGAAGCTCAAGAAACGTTGTTACGTATGGATGCAATTCTGAAAAACAAATCCTCATTAAATCCCACTTGCATAGGCAATGGATCCACAAAAGCTCTCTAAACTTATAGATGCATCATTCACACACATGAGTTCATTAACAATCAATTTTCAAATAGAATGTGTGAAATGAGCATGAGTTTCAACAAGACAAATGCGTGGTGGGGTAACGCCTTGCATGACATTATTCGTCTTGTTGAAATAAGGGGTAGGGATTCGTGGGAGTGAACCAAGTATGCTAATTAAAAATATACTTAATGGACATGCACTTAAATAGTTCCACTCTCTTCAAACTCTCTAATCCATATAAACTCTCACCACTTATTTGGGTACTCTCAAAACATCAAAAGTTCTCGCAAAAATTAATTAAATTGATATTAGGAGGTTATTGAACATATAAGAACAAAGCTAAACTAAAAGCATGAAATAAAGCATAAAGTTGGGTTGCTTCCCAACAAGCACCTTTCTTGTAAATCTTTGGTTAGATTTGGCGTGTTTCTTCACCTGATGCCTTTTAATAAAGAGTATTCAAGAAAAATACTCTCACCTCTAACCTTCGGCAATGAGATAGGCATGCCCTCCTACATAATTGGGAGCTTAATCGGGACCTCTTAAACAAAAGAATCCATTTTGTTATGATCTTTCAACACAAAGGTGTCGGTGGTGTTTAAAGTCTTTGATTGCTCATTTTCTTCCACCTCCATATCTAAATAAACAAATGTTTAGGCTAGGGTAGATGGTTGCTCCAACACAAAGGTTTTGTCTTCCTTGCTCTCTTATTCTGGCTTGCTTTCTTATTGTGGCTCCTCCGACCTTTTCGAAATGACTTAAAGTTCCTCCTCGAGCTCTTTTTGGCTCCAATAATCATAAACACGGGTGTAAGCCCATCAATTGGTAAATACCCGTACATGGCATGCTCATTCACCTCAACACTCATCATTGTGATATTATTTAAAGTCTCCTCTTGATCACAACTTGGAAGCAGGGGAAACTCTTCTTCTTCAACCAAATTCTTAAGTGTAGTATTGAGCATTAGACTGTCCTTGTGGTTCGATATTCTTGATTCGAACACTAGTTTGGATCGCTATTATTTGTAGTGAAAGTCGTACACTTGTGGCTTGCATCACTAGACAACACATTAGCCAATATGTTTTCTAATCAATCCATTAATGTCAAATAGTTATGTGCCAAACCCTCTAATGAATGAATGAATATGCGCAACCTTTCTAGCTAAGTAAAATATATAAATAAGTCGAGATACACACTCATATCTTATAAAACCTGAGTCTTAATTCCAGGGTTTATACTCGCATTCCATTCTATTCACCATTTTTCGTTTAAAAGAATTAAGACTTCACAGTGTGGATAGCTCCCATTCAAGTCTATAAACTATATGAACTAAATATAACTAATAACCAAGAAAAGTTGATAATAAACGAATCTCACTTACCTTGGTTTGTGTTTTCTAGCCTTTTCAGACCTCTCGAGTCTCCTAAAGAACTTATGGGCAAATCTACTCTAACATTAGTTGATTTTGGTCAATTTTAGTCTTAGACTAGTCCTAGTATCATCTTAGAACCCAAGCTCGACTCCCGTCAAAGTCCCACACCCATAACCTTCTTTTTATTTTTTTATTTTTTTTTAAGTTTTGACTCGCGACGTCATAGATGGTGCCGTGGTCATGGGATTTAAGGCACCGTCTACAAAGCCAACTCGGACTACTTATAGACCGATTTACGACATGACTTCCATGCCCACAAAGCCGTCAATGGCTCCAATCATTGTTGGTTTTTCATCTTCTTCCCCGAGTCTGCAGCTTCTGAAATTTTCCGAGCCTATTACAACCTCAAAGAGGCTTCAAAAACCATCAAAGAGTGCCCAGAAACTAGACTTACCTCGAACATAATCCATCCATACCATCAAATTATCACAAACTACATAAAATCATAGTAAATCCATTGCTTAAACTTATGACAGCGACATGAGTTGCATTATACCTTTAAGTTCAGTGATTCTAATAGTTCTAGTGAACCTTTTTCAACTGCCCCAACACCCTAGACATCTCAGAACCACCAACACATGGAAATCTATATCAAAACCCTAAGGTTTCGCACGAAAGATTGAAGAAAATTGGAGCGAGAGTCTTACCAACTCATTTGTATTCGACAAAAAAGATCAACACCACAGTTACAGCCTTTAGTGGTGGACTTAAGCTCTCTCAAGCTCGCCTCTTCTTCCCTCCCTTTGTTCCATTTCCTCTCTTTTCCTTCCCTTGTTGAAATTGGTAAGTAGTGAAACCGATGATGACGATGATGATGATAAAGATCAGTCTCATCTAATCTCATTTTCTTAATAATTAAGTAAGATCTTTCTCGAGATCCGTAATGCAGATCTCAAGGCAGATCTAAGGATTTATAAGCCAACAATAAGGCTTCATCCCTAGTTGACGCCTCTTCCTTACATGATATCAATTGATTAATTTCATGATGCTCACGCACATATTTCCAGAATTATCTTGGTGGTTTTTTACCTTAGTGTGACACATGTCACTATAATGACACAAATCGTGATACACATGCATATCTTGAAGCTTATCAATGATTCAATTAACCAGATTGATTCAACTATATACTTTAGGTTCTATTAATTTCAATAAGTCATGCAAACATAACACGACATGCAATCCCATGCACACACTAATTGTGTCACGTCGAGCTTAATCATGAGTCTAACTCAGGTTAATTAAGATTAGGATTAACGTTAATCACCTAATTAAATTAATGGATCGTTACACATCCCAACCATGTTTATTATAAAATAGTAGTTCAATACAATATATATGAATAGAAGGGAAATTAATACATCAAAGAGAAAATAAAGACTCGTATCGTTTTTCTCCATTTCCTTAATTTTAGCGTCTGTCGAAGTACCTGAAATGTTAATTGAGATGAACATTTCAACTTGCTCAATAAGTGATGCTTGTAAACATATCAATTGTCAACTAATAGAAAATGAATCAATGGATAACGATATGAATCCAAACAATATCTATTCAGTGCATTGAAAATAGTATAAGCAATATATATAACTGATGCAAGTTAAGTAGTAAACTACAACTGTATTTGTCACTTGTAATTTGGTTAGCACAACCAAAACCATACTCTCTAATTACTCAGGAATGCTAACAGCATAAACCACATGTTAGCCGATGTAGATTTTTGTTCATTGGATTCAGGTGTAACTGAGCTACCAACTCTTACACCGAGCTACCAACTCTAACTGGATAGTGAACAATTAAGGTAACTCAACAATACTAAAGATAGAGAGTGGAACTCATTCTCGGTGAACCTCTTCGTCACCTAATCTAGATTGGCCTTATCGAGCCCAATTCCAAACAATTAATATAAAAAATAGTCAAGCCATAGTACATTGCCCCATCTCGATCCATACAGTTATATGAACTAGATATACTAGTTTATGAAGCATAATTGATAAGAATACGAGTCTCGTTTACCTTGGTTTGTGTTTCCTAACCTCTCTAGACTTCTCGAGCCTCCTAGAGAACTCCTAGGTAAATCTATACAAACATTATGTAATCTTGGTCAATTTTAGTCTTAGACTAGCCCTAGTATCATCCTAGAATCCTAGCCCAAGTCCCAAACAAATCCCATGAAGTTTCCCCGACTACGTGGGCATGAAACCCACGGAGCCACTCATGGCACCAAACATGGCAGCAAATTTTGATTTCGCGCCGTGGGTGGCGCTTTATATTTCATGTTGACAGCATGGCCCACGACATTGTTCGCTGTAGTGACCAAAACTTTCCTTTCGAGTCCCCAGCTTCCCCGACAACTCTTCCAACCTATTCTCACCCCAACAGGACTTAAAAACTATCAGAGATTGGGTCTTACCTCGAACTAAGTGCGGACACAAGCATGCCCTCCCCCCCCCCCCCCCCCCCCCCCCCAAACTTTTGAGTACCCCATATATCCCCTATGCATAGTTTATGTCTTAATGATATGCTTGGCTCATTCAATATTGGCCCCCTCCCACATCCATGCAAAGCCCACCATTTAAGTACCACAAGAATGATATTGTGACATTGTAATACATACATTTGCTACAAAATCTTTTAGATGCACATTATATTGAGTGTGCACAAACATTGACGCACAAAAAATATACATGTTACATATTTTTTTTGGTGAATATATATATTATTATTTTATGCTTAGGAAAATACTATTTTGACAACATTTTTACACACAATCATAAAAATAGCCTCATAGGAATAACATTAATATAAGTATCGTTGCACTCTAAAATAAATGCAACGTATTAAATAAAAATCGATTACAAAGATTTTAAGGTTCATACAACAATACTTGCCCCCCTTCAAGTCAAGGTTGGGTCCGCCCCTACCTCGAACAATAACATATACTATTTAAAATTGGC
Source organism: Stephania cephalantha (assembly GCA_039657325.1). Taxonomy (NCBI): domain Eukaryota; kingdom Viridiplantae; phylum Streptophyta; class Magnoliopsida; order Ranunculales; family Menispermaceae; genus Stephania; species Stephania cephalantha. Next base: position 37,602,065 of record CM077571.1, read on the forward strand.
TCTTCGTTCATATTATATACTCACAAGAAAGTTTTCTTCAAGAGAGAAGTGCACTACTTAGAAAGTCAACCTCCCAAAAAGTTTAGATTATTATGTTTGCTCCAATTTTGTACTTCTTCAGCAGCTGCATATTTAAAAAATAATAAAAATACTACAATTGACATAAATACCTTTTAAATATTAAAGAATGGGAGAAGCGTTTTGAATGAGACAATTTTGTTCACTGTTTTCAACTTTTACTTAGGAAGAGAACTTCTTAGGATGAGCCAAAGTATATTTGATGAGATAGGTAGGCATCACTTGCCAAAGGCAAGGTTTAGAGAGGTTATGGATTCGACTCCGTTGAAAAATAAATTAATTAATTAATTAAATAAAAAAAACTTCTTTATAAGGACCTAAGGAAGTTTTCTAGAGGAGGGATGGCGGGGCATAGTGCCCAGTTGACCTAAAACTCCAACTAAATAAGAAAAAAAAAAATGCTTTTTTGACCCACTTATCACATGATCTGATTGTGATTATTATTTTTCGCATCCATCGATGTGTGCCTGCAAAAAACTCAAAGTACTTTTAAGGGATTCTGAATGAGTGTGTGCATATGAAATTGGTGTCAAACAAGCATGACTCATCATCAATAAAAAAAGTGCCAACTTTGGTGAAAGAGAACTTCCTCTTCCCTTACTTTCACACACAGCCACACACAATCCTTTCACTTGCGTCCCCCAAACCAAACGAGGCCTAGATCTAGCAGAAATTGTACTACCCTCCGAGTCGGTGCTTGCCTAAGCAAGCAAAGGCTAAGTTGGGCTCGAAGTGACGCTGGCTCAATGAAGTGGGCCTGAAAACAATCAGGCCCATACTTTTTGTTTGGACCACCGGCTTCAGCTTGGGCAAGTTTCAACCAAAAATAGCATTGACTTCAAATTAGGCAAGTCTCCCTTGTTGACTTTCATTTTCTCTCGGAGTTCCGAATTTCTTTGGAAAAACCCCATGGATCCCCATGTCTGGCACAAAGTTGCTGCAATTTCTGGTACTCTCTCTTTCTCTGTGTTCTGATTATGAGTTCCTACGCAAGCACAAAACCCTGAAATCTATTTGTGAAAACAGGTGTTGCAGCTGTGGCTCTGGGGACCTATGGCGCCCATGCCTTCAAGCCTCAAGACCCAGCTTACAAACAAGTATACTTTTATCGCAATTTCTTGTTTTCGTTGCTCAAACTATGAAGTTTATTCTTTGTTGATGTGGGTTTGTCTCAATTTTTATTGTAAATGAAATGATAGGTTTGGCAGACTGCATCTATTTACCATTTCTTTCACACTGCAGCCATGCTTGCAGCTCCAATCACTAAGAACCCTAATATTGTGAGTGCCCTTTTCAATGGATTGCACTTGTGCCTCGTTGCCCTTTCAATTCTTCATCAAAAAAAAAATTTAGTCTCAATTGTAGAGTTTTAAGTGATTTTTATCTATGATAAGATTATTTTTAACAGGCTTTGGTTTGTTGTGGAATTTTCTTTTTAATTTTCATCTTTCTTGTAGTTTGGAGGCCTTTTGACTGCTGGAATTCTTGCTTTTTCCGGGACGTAAGTACCGTCTCTCTTATTTTGCCTACTTGAACCTGTTGTATTGCTGACTTGTGATTGTGTTTTCTTTAAAATGCACGAATTTGAATATGGTTTCAGTTTTATTAGAAACCCAAATTCACAACAACAACATGCCTCAATTCCTAATTTGTTGAGGTCGGCTACATGGATCAAATTCTTCCACACTGCTCGATTCAATTCTCTAGATGGCTTGCTTTCAAAACCCCTTAATTTCATTGATGATTGAACTAATAAACCCAAAATAAATAACTTAGAAGATGATGACAATGTTGATCTTCGCCTTTGTAGAATACGCTACATAGTCGGTCCTAAGTCGGGATAGAGGAGGACTCCAAAGCCCTTTTTCGTATCGGAAAATAGAGGAGGGAGGTCCCAAGCCCATTTTCCGGTATGGTTGCGATAGGTTGACAGCCAGCTTAAAACTTTTGTTACTCTTAGCTAACTTGGGACGCATTAATTAGGAGGAATTTAAATGATTTGCAAAGACCGCCATCAATTACATTGAATCGAGCGCAAAGGAAGAGTTTGATCCATGTAGCCGACCCCAACTAATTTGGGATTGAGGTTGATTTGACATTTGAGTGAGTGATTAGTGATTTGGAAGAGTAACGGTTATGATTGTCGAAAGGTTTTTAAGTTTGGGTAATCGAAATTGAGTGTTTCCGTTAAGCTTGTGAATTCACATGCTTCCAAATATTTTTTTTATTAACTCAAAACACTACTCGGTTCAATGTCACTAGGATACTTCATTACTATGCCTTTTCGATTTATATGTAGCATTTGTATCTGATGTCACTAAGTCAATTTGTTGTGGCAGTGTTGTTCAAGTCATGTGTGCCCATTTGGATTGTAGTAAGTTGTGCATTATTAATTTGGAGCTCATGATTCATTTGTTTCCTGGTTCTTTTTTCTCATATCTATCAAGAGGGGAATTAGGAATAACACTATAATAAACTCAGTTTGAAGCTTGCGTTGATACTACGAGGTTGTGGTGGTTTAGACACATCCAGAGATGACTTACAAATGCATCATTTTGAAACTTGACATGATAGCAAGGATTGTACAGCACCTAGACAATTTCTTTGAACTAGGCGAAGCAGTGTCTAAACGACCAAATAAATATTTATTTAGAGGTCCTATAATAAATATTCATTTATTTATGTCCTTGAGTAACATTAATTGTCTACTAATCAATATGATCCACACAGTTGGGGTTGCGCCCTAGGGCTGGCAATTTATTGTCTAGACCTGTTGGCCTGATTTTGTCCGGCTCGGAATAAATAGGGTCCCGACAATGTTTTACTAAAATCGGGTTGAGTTTGGACAAAGACCTATCGTTTAAAATCGGGTCAGGTCTGGACAAGACCCTGTAAGCTTGAACCCTGCTCAAATTTTTTTTATCCTCTAATAAAAAGGTTTTAAAAAGGTTTATTAAACAATTAGACAATTAGCACTTAATAATTATATTAAAAAACATTAATATACAGATAAATTAATGTACTAAAGATATCTTTAATTTTAGAATGAATTAAACTTTAATTTTTTATACTTACACATTTGTTTCTTTATGTTAAATGTTTAGTTTAACATGAGTAATTTGCACTAACGTTGCAATGATCTATAGTTTGCAATCTTTGTTAAGACTTTGCACTACTTTTTCAAATTATATCAAATGAAATTATATTATGTACATATATTGTAGCATTTGAAGAGGCTTTAGTATAAAAAAATTAGTTTCAATATTGCGATAAATCCGGACAGTTGGACAACCCAAATTTCAAGCAAAACAGGTTTGGACGAGTTAGTCTTGTCCGAATTTAAAATTAGATTGGGTCTTGACGATGCATATACATCTTTATAGTAGGGGTTGTCTAGACCTAAACCCGTCCGGACCCGAGTTTTTTGCCACCCCTAAGGTCGGCTACATGGATTAAACTTTTCTATTGCATTTGATTTGTTGCGCTCGATTTAGTGCAATTGATGGTGTATCTTAAATTATCTTCGGTCCACCCTACATTGTTGAATTTCTTTGGTTTCTTTTAAGTCGAGTTTTCTAACGGGGCATTTTAGGCTGTCTTTGGAGGTGTCCAAACTATTGCAACTGTTCTTCCTTTATATTTGCGTCAAATGGTGTTATTCCTACTTTTCTTTGAATTTATGTATTTATTATTCTATCTTTATGAGTTTTACCACACATCAACAGAAGCATCCTCATTTTCACTACATTCATTTTATGTAGTTGTTGTTTATTTATCACCCAACATTCACTTTTATAAAGCATACTTAGCCTAATTGCAGTCTTATAAAATTTTTCTTTAAGTTTGGTAGGGATATTTCAATCACATATCACACATGTTGCACTTCTCTACTTCTTCCATTCAGGTTGAATTATGCGTGTAACATCATTGTGATGCCTTGCAATGCAATCATTGCATGGCAGAAATTGAAGGAATTCAAAGGTGTATAAAAAAGAGTTAGAATAACTTAGATACATTAATTTCAAAAGATGTGAGTGAATACCAAACCATATTATCAAAACTGAATTCAATCGAGGAAGCGTTAAAATTCATGTAGCCAGCCCAAAATAATTTGGAATGTATGCTTTGTTGGTGTTGCAGCTGTCATTGTTGAGACTATAACATTGTTCTTTGGATTTGCAGGTGTTACACAGTTGCCCTTCTCGAGGACCGCAAGTATTCTAGATTAGCTCCATTTGGCGGCTTTGCATTTATGGGTGCTTGGGCGAGCCTACTCCTCTAGAAATGATACTACAAACTATTAGCTGATACAAGAAATGAAAAGAAAGCTCCTCTCTTGATGATTTCCCATTCATCGTCAACCATCTATGTTTTTCTCTTTGTTTACCTTCCAAAGATACAATTCTCAACATATAGAGTGAACCTACAATTATGCTATGAAATTGTTATTTCTCTTGAAGCCCATTGCATGAGAAGCTTTGGTACACATGATTACTTAGCTGTATTTATGTTGCCAAGCTAACTGTCAGTCTGTACTTTGTAAGTTGTCAAGTGGGAAACAAGTTATCTTTAGTGCCCATGCTGGGATTGTTTTCATTATCAGATTATGTCAGCTAGCGTCTGATGAATAAGTCATTGCAGCCATTACTAATTATATGCTGAATTGCATAACGTCTCTTTAAAAACATAGATACTAAATTCTGTCACAAGAATTGTCTCATAAGTAGGAAACAGTAAAAATAATTGCCCCCCTTAGAGACACGTGAGCTTGAACTTCAGAATTTTTCCGGGTTGAGCTGTCCTACAAGAAGTAAACCGAATGAGTTCTTTTTTTTTTTTTTTTCTTGACACATAACCAAACTGAACTCATATATGGCTCAAAGGGTCACCCTTTCTCCTCCCGACCTCAGTGAAAAAGCTCAAACTTGCATCCATTGTGACCTGCACATCATTAAACAAATAAGTTGTAATCTCCTTAAAACAAAAGAAAGCAAGGAATTAAACAAGAAATGTAAATTAATGAAAAATAGAAGGAACCCATTATTGATTGAGCGGAGAATTAAAGACCAACTATTATTATAAGCACCCACCAATTAGCATTTCTTTTTGTGGGCATCTGCAGGTATGCAAGCCACTATTAGTGCTTTTTGCGCTGTGTTTTTTTAACAAAAAAAACAAACTTGAAGCCCACTCAATGACTCTTGTCACACAAGGACTTCATTTTCTAAGCACATGCACTTGCCTACAAGCATCATCAACGTGCTGTTACATGGCCTAATTACTGAATGAGCTTACTTTTCTACTTTTCTTTTTTTTTCTAGATAAAACCATTATATCCACGTTGATTTTACTTGTTTGACACATTTCCCTTGGTGAGATCATCCAAAATGATGTTTCTCTGATACATGCATTTATGGAGAAAGAAAATTGTTTGCCTCACATTTCCTTTGTAGTGAAACAAAAAGGTGTAAAGATCAACAGAAGTAGTAAATAAGTAGCATACTTGGGTCAAGATCAGTGACCATGGCAGCACCATTGAAGTAACAAGTGGCTCCTTTGTTCTTGAACTTTTGGTAGTACCTATTGAATGCATAGGAGGCATGGTCCTTGACAGTGTTGGGGGAATAGCAAGGTTGGTTCACTTGTATTTTAGTGCAATCTGCACCTCCTCTTCCACATGCCCAATCAAGTGCTTCTTGTAGTACCTCATTTGGGGTCTGCTCATCTGCTATGCACCACTGATCAAACTGCCCATCTAACACCATCACCAAAACCATAAACTTTAAATAACCAAAACTGCAAAACCAATTTTTTTAAGTGAAATAGCCAAATTGATTGAAATTCACTCTTTATGAATAGACAAACAGACAAATATGCATTTCCCTTTTGGATTAAAACATTGAAAAGAGAGTTAATGGTCTCAAATTTACGAGAGCATATCAAAATTAGTTAAAACTCAAAATGGGTATTTAGGATTTCACCTGATTTTTGTGAAATCGTTATCAGAAAGAGAAGAACAACCAGAAATCTTGGCAGAAAAGATGACATGGTCATTCTGCTTAAGCTAACTGGCAGAGTTGCTATGGGAACTCTTGAAGCTTTCGCCACCACAATTCAACAATATATAAAGTAGATAACCATCAAAGAAGCTATATCATCTTTTTTGAAAGTTTGGAGTGTTGGATCTTATGTAACGTTTCTTTGAGTTCACGACAACCTCAACAGCTAAGAGTATTCTCTTATCACTTTTTGCATGGCCAATTTTGCCCTTCCATTGGGCACCATCTTCAACTACTAGTCTCTCATCCTAATGAATATGTTGGAACTGTTAGCCATAAAAAGAGAAGTTAAGGATTGTTTTGGTCCTCTGGAATAATGAGGAATGTGTAAAGAATCAGATCCCAACCTTTTCATGCAGAAAACTTAAAAGAAGTCGCATTAAATAAAGATATATGTGTTCCTAAAGAGATCTAATGTCAGCTTCTAAGGTGGCTTGCACATGTTTTTCCTTGATGCCGTGTCCGGTGGCCGGTGGAAGGGCTGAAAACCTGATCTTGGCTTCTAAATCCAGCAAGTCCTAACAATTTACTCTATCAATCTTACTATAAAAGAATCAAAGATAGTTCGTGTGTTGAAGTAAGAGAGAGTATGAAGGTGAGCAGTCTTGCTTGTGAGACAAGGGATCCTTGTTAAAGGGACATGAGAACATGTTAAAGAAAACTCAAGTCAACAAGTGAGTGAAAGCAGTTATGTATTTGCATTTCTTCCATAGCTTTGGCATCACTAGTTCACCTTGTTTATCCATATTTGTAGTTCATATAGAGATTCAGTGATTCAATTATGATTGGTGCCCACGATAAAAGCGAAAACGAAGGAAACAACTCAAAAGGGGAACTAGGAATGTGCATTCTATTCTATTATTAATACATCAAAAATATGTACAAACTCAATTTTAAGAAGCTTGGAAATGTTATGGAATCAGAAAACTATTAACACATTACAGAAGAGATGGATCGTAGTAACCTCTGGAGATATTTCGAGGGCCTTCACAATGGGAATGTAATGAGCAATCTACCCTCTACAAATGATGCATCTCAAAACTGATTTCAAATTGTCGAACTAATTGTATTGTGTTGCTTTCTATGGGCAGCTGTACAACAATGGCTAACGACGCCTATCACCGTATCGCTTTCAGCAAGCATCAACGAATGACCGCCTTTTTTCTTTGGTTGCTAATGAATGACCTCCTATGTGATTATCACACTTAGCAGAGTTAGTTTCGTCGGAGTGGGAAATGCTGATAACATATTGAAAAAAGGCGCAAGTTCAGCCAACAGTTGGATGGTTATCTACCACGTTTACAATTGCAGAAACAAAGATCTGATGATGGAATAAATCAATAAGAAGATCAATTACCTCACAAGGAAAGCCCGCAGATGTACAATGCAGACTGACGATTATCCTGACTCGTGGAAAATCAGATTTTTGCAGCTGATCATGCCAGTTAGTCAATCGTAACAACATTCCCAAGCTCATGATCGTCAGGCACAATGGAGCAGCTAGGATCTCTTACCCATTATATTTGTCGGTCAGACTCAAAAAATTGCATCACTGCTCTGTAAAGTTGGTCTTCTTCAAAAGGCTTCGATACATAACCATCCATACCACATTGAATACATTTTTCATGTCTTGCCTGGACTACATCGGCTGTCATGGCAAGAATTGGAACATGCCAATGTTTTACATTTGAAGACAATGTATCAGATACTTCCCCTACTTCTATCTGTTTGTTAAGCTCATTCTCCATACAACGGATTTGTCTCGTAGCTTCAAACCTGAAGAGAGGAGATGCTGGTTAAATGCCTGTTTACAGAAAACAAACCTCAACAAGAAAAAACAAAAAGAAGAAAAGAAAGTGGTTCCATGTATGCCATGTAGAGATGCAAAAATCTATCCATATATCAAGTTGTTTTGAACACAAAACAAAAAAAAAAAAAAAATACAAACACATGAAACTATCAAGGCATAATGATAAAAATATCCGAACCTTTATAAGTTGTATCAATTATATCCTAACCTTTGAAGTTTATCAATTATATCCAAACATTTTTGAATTAGTATCAATTTTATCCACAATTAATTTTGGGCACTTTTTCTTTCATAATATATGCCCCCACTGCCCCACATCATTCTCTTAAACAATCTTATCACACACTTTAAAGAATTATTCATACATATCCATTAGAGCTCAATATTCGTGATAAATATGTATTCATGTATATCATATATACATAGTTATATGTACATATGTCAACTCAATCACATACATAATCTAAGTACATATATGGTTATTTTTGCCAAACTATCCAATTATGAGTAATTAACCTTCTAATAAGTTTTATGTCATCTTCATATGTATATACACATGATTTTCAACTTACTATTACTGATCTACAAATAATTAATTTGAATTAAAATATTAATGTATCATTGATTTATAAATTATTATTTTAGTGAGTCCTCGTAAACTTAATTTATACATGAAGCTTAAAAAATTTCGATATCAATTGATCAATGTGGGTGATCGTGAAAAGAAAAGTTAGAATCGATTAAGTTGATTTCAAAGAAAAAGTGCCTCAAATTAATTGAGGATAGAATTTATACTAATTCCAAAAGGTTAGGATATAATTAATGCAACTTGTAAAGGTTAAGATATTTTTAATCATTAGGCTAATTATTAATAAGGAACTACAAGATAACATCCACCCCGCCAAGCATATTGAACAAAAAATGAAGCATCGGGTTTATGGATCAGACAAACTGCTGCAACAGTAAATCCAAACTATAAACACCAAAAAGACCTACAAATCAAAATGCATTTTCAATTTTTCTATGACGCAGCACACGCCAACACAGTAATCTCTAACGGTCATCAAAAATAAAAATAAAAAAAATAAAAAGTAGGTGTTCCATTTGAGTACTTGAGAGCATTCAAAAAGCTGACTTTTAGGGGGTAAAACTAATGAATATGAAACCACCCAAGAAATGGTCAGCCCTCACCAACATCAGGTGGACTCGGATTATTTTTGGAAAACGAAAGTCTATGCATTGATTTTTCTCAACTCAAATAAATATATTAGAAGACAAGTTAGTTAATTTACCCGTCCATCTCAGGCATCTGGAGATCCATGAAGCACGCATCAAAATCATGAGGTGGCCGCAGCATTGCTAAAGCATCTTTCCCACTCTCAACACAAGTAACTTTGGCTCCATACTTTTTCAGCGCACCAGCTGCCACCCTCCGATTGACGACATTGTCATCCACAACTAAGATATGTCTTCCCTTTAAGAGATTCTGAAGAAATGATGGTTTCCTTCTATCCTGTTGCTTCTTGGTTCCTCCAGTAAGGGCCTGCTGGAAGCAGGTGACCAACATACTTAATCGAAGGGGTTTCATTATTACATCGTCTACAAGACCAGCTGATTTGAACTTATCAAGGCCATTGGATCTCGAGGTAGCTAATAAGAATATCTTTGGCCATTTTTTAGACACAATATCTTTCTCACTTTGGCGAAGTTCCTTTAAGAATTGTGGAAGGGCAAGAGTTGTCTCACCATCCCAACCATCATGGTCGATGAGCACCATGTCTAAACGTGTTGTTGCACTGAAACAATGTGGAAATTACATATTAGACAAGTTCGAGACCAAGTTCAGTAAATAAAAGTACGATGCACTTTTCTTATGTAAACAAACACAATTTCCCAAGTACCCAAAATACTAGAAAGAATGCTTAAACTCTATAGCATAAACTGGCTTGTTGCAGTGGTAGTACCCAAAAATAAAATTGAAAAAAAAAAATCATAATGGCCGAGGATTGCACCAATGATCAATGAAGTTCAATGTGAGAGGTGATACAGTTTTTTTTTTATAAGAGAGAGGTGATACAGTTATGTGCTTGACATAAGAAAATATCAGAAGACACGATAGACACTAAAGTAACTAACAAAGCAGGGTGCGATTACACTCAGTTGGACATAACGTTTGCAGTCAAACCATAGAGAAATCACACAGAAAAGAATGAGAAAACCCAATTTTGGGAACTAATGTTCCAGACCCACAAATACTTAGTATATTAGTTCTAGAAGTCCTGCTTGTTATTAATGCTCTTAAAATTCCACTAATACATGTAGAGAATTAGGAATAAATCAAAATCAATCAACTTCACAATGTGGAAAACCACTCATCACATGCTCTTTTCCAAATTAATTTCAGTGAGGTCAAGGGTTAAGTAACCGTAGTTGCAATGATCCAAAGGATTGTTAGGAGTTGCACAAAAAATAAACGCCACTAGAACAAAGGCTTACCTCGTGGCACAACAGTTTTGTATGCAAGACCAAGCAGATTTTAGGTTGTTGGCAGTATCCACAGAGATTCCAAGTCTGCAAAGGTGATATCTTGCAACCTCAGCGCGAACACTTTTCGCATCAACAACTAAACCTCTCAAACCCTGGAACTCAGATATTGCTGACTCAATTTGATACCGTTTTGTGTCAAAAGAACTTGTCTGACCTTTCGTAAAAGCAACGGTAAATGAAAAGGTGGTCCCAATGCCAGGCTCACTCACAAATCCAATTTCGCCATCCATCATGCCCACGAGACATTTACTAATACTCAAGCCTATACCAGTACCACCATAAGTTCGTGAAGTAGAACTGTCGGCCTGCATGAAAGGCATGAAGATGCGACTTTGAGCATCTCTTGGGATTCCCACACCGGTATCTTCAACTGTTATTAGCAATCTGATTGGTTCATGATCGTAAACGGAAGATCCACTGCTTGCCAACTTAAATTTTTCCCAGCTCTTCAGTCTATCAACTACTGGAAACCCACTTAGCGTATTGTAAGGTGGACCTAGCCCATTTTTAACAAGTCCCCTCTGTTGTTTCAGATTGTCATCACCTGTTCCCTGTGTGTTCATCACTTCATCTGCTATGTGAACTGAGACAAATATGTGCCCTTGCTCAGTGAACTGCAATTTAGACATTTAATAACTTAGAAAATTAAAAATTAAGTCGAGCAGTTAAAATTTCATAAACGTGTTATCCACGCTATAGAGGCATGGTACGACACTCTGTAGTTTTGCTCTTGTGATGTGCAAATTTGTTAAGAAGAGATGAAGCTAACCTTGACAGAATTTCCAACTAGATTTGTGATAATCTGCCTGAAACGTACAGGGTCTCCAATAACCATTTCAGGCACCCGATCGGATATGTAAACAGCCAACTTCTCTCACCAAAAACAAACACAATAAATTTAATGAGATAATAATATGCAAATAAAGGAACAACATAATTAGTGGTTGATGCAACAGCTAATTTTCTACCTCAATGCCCTTGTCATGAGATTTTCCAGAGAAAAGTGATAGCACATTATCGAGGACAGCGCGCAGATCAAATTGAACCGCCTCAAGTTCAAGCCTGCCTGATTCAATTTTGGCTTGATCCAGGACTTGATTTATCAGTGATATCAGATCTTTACCACTAGCATGAGCAGTCTCTGCATAATCTAGTTGGTTAGCATCAAGATCCGTGTCCATCAACATCTGTAGCATACCTGAAAAAAAATGAAACATTTTATGTTAAAAATAAAAGAAGCATAGTGTCAAGTTATGAAAGCCACGGAACATAAGGAAGAAAAGTCTCAACAAACCTAAAACACCATTCATAGGAGTCCTGATCTCATGGGAAACTGTGGCAAGGAACTACATAAAAGAGAACACAGGAGTTCAGTAAAACCATGACAAGAAAAAAACATGAACAGAACATTGGACAGGAAAGAAACCTGTGATTTAGCCACATCAGCAGCTTCAGCTCGAACTTTGAGCTCCATCATGTCACGAAAATCATCCTCAACTTTTGCGATTCGGTTAATAGCTGCATGGAAGATATGCGCTAAAAGCAATGTTATAACTAGGACTCCAATTGAAGCCATAATTGCAGTCCAAGGAGGTGGAGATTTTTGCTTAAATCTGCAATTGCAATAAAGCAACACAAAGCCAAAAAAAAAAGTCTTTAAACTAGAACTAACAACTATGAAACATAATCTTCTATGCGAAAGAAAAATCTGACCTGCAGTGCATCTCATGCTTCCTTAGTGGATCTCCAAAATCAAGATTGCTAATGCGCAACGGATCCGTATTCGTAACAATAGGACCATACATACTGATTGGAGCAGATTGATTAGTTGTATCAAAGACATTCACCACGATTGTCTGTTTGCTGGCAAGTTGGTGCAAAAGCTTCTCCACCAGCAATGGAAAATCGTAGGACGCACCAAGATACCTGTTTCAAGAACGATTTCCAGTATATTCAAACTCAATCTTTTTTCCAATGAAACATCAGACAAGTAATATAGTAAAAAACAACCAATAAGGATAACAATTTACCCCTCAGTTGCTTCAATACGTTGTTGAGGTGTAGCATCTTTAGGAAGTTCAGTATTGTATATAGCATATGTCAGGACCACACCCAAGTGGTTAGACTTTAATAGTTTGAAAGGAGAAGTTAAAACCCCTTTCCCAGTTGCTCTAGCCCTCAAAATGTTCTCACCGTCTTCCTGCTAGGTGGAAAAGTCATGATTAGCATTCTCGCTCTCCTGATAGTTAGCTTGATGAAGAACTCAAAATTTTAAAGTCACTTACCTATTATTGTTCTTAGAGTTAATAAAATTACAATGACCTAGTTCTACCATTGAAACTGAAAACGCATAGGCCAAAGATCCTATAATTGTAAGATTATGATGTAAAATAGATGAAGATCCAACAACTCAAATGGAAAACGAGAACAAAGAACATACATACAGTTTTTTATTAGAGTAACATGTATACAGTTTCAAATGCTAGAACAGTTCAAGAAAATTAGGCACGGGAGTTGAATCAAAAAAAGCTAAGTAGGACACTAGGAGGGATCAATATATTTCAGACCACTTCCAGGGAGTTCTACTAACATAAGTATTTTGAGCAATTAGATCATATTTATGAACTATGCCCAAGCATAAGATAAGATATTTAAGCTGTGGTTCAAAACCTTTATTTGTCGATTAGGTACCGATAATCCTAGACGTTCCATGACCAATTAATGATAAGATCACTGGAGACGGGCAAAGCTTTTGGCGCTACTGGCAAATCCAACCAATTTTACCCAAGATATGAGAAACAAGCTAGGCTAGTGAGCTGGAAGGAATGCCGTCTGTGCTCCTATCTATAACCCAACTTTTATTGATATCGAATGAAACCTCAATAGGTATTCATGATAAATTGTTAGCATGTATGATCAATTTTTCTTTTCGGTCAGTGCATATATGATCAATTTCAATACTATCAAACTTTTTTTTATTCTCCAGATTGCATAAAGGTGATTCCAAATTTCCAAGTCTAAATCAAATTAAGAATTTGAAAGAAATTATATATTCTCAAGTTAAAAAATCCACACCTGTCTCTGGCTGGATAAGCATGATGATTCGATGAAAATCTTAACCAATTATCGTAATTTTATGCATTAATTTAAAAAGCAAGGAAAAATGTCATATACATAATGTGAATGGATTAAATGGCTTTAGTTAAGTCTTTTACTAATTAGTTTTGAGCGAGCCTTTGAGTTAAAGCAGATTGCATCAAGCCTTAGTTGATCACAGGTTCTCTTCATTTTCCCATAGATGAATGTAAATGTCATCAATGCTTAAGTTTTCCCAGGAACATGCACATCCATCAGGATATGATATAATAAAAAAGGAACGAATCACCCCTTCACCAAAAGAGTACTAGCTAACATGAAAGGGGTGTCTGCAAAAGCATACCTTTCCAGACATCATATCAATAGAAACAATGTGGGAGACAGTTTCTTGACAAAATATAACCGGAGCATATTCTTCTTCAACAGGTGAAGGGTCCAATTCCTCAGGAGTGTAATCTCGAACCATGGACTGGTCCTCTGTTCCCATTTTCTTAATCACCCATCCGTGCTCCTTCTCAAATTGTTCTCTCTCAGAATGCAGAACTTTCAAAGCATATGCAACACCACTAGTTAGAGGCCTTTCAAAAGCTGTTCTTTCAGTGTATTCGGCAAATGTTTTCTGCGGAAGAAAAGCATCTAAACATAATGTTCACATACAGAACAATGACACCAACTTGAAATCCATGACCCATCAACATTGTTACAACTCATAAGCAAAATATCGATTGGCAAGACCTCAAAGATCAGCAAAGTCAAGTGTGCTCAGAACAAGTATTTTATTTATCAACTTTTTTTGAAACTTCAAAGGAATAAGGAAGTCCCAAAACCAGAAGATAATCAGCACTAATGGCAAATAATTTTTACTATGTTATACGGGTACCTTGAAGATGCTTGGTGCCAATTAACCCTCCAAATTCATTACATAATAACATCTGTAAAACACCCCACGAGTGGAAATAGCTATCTTCCATAGGAATATTGCAACTGACCACAGTAAAAACACAACAAAATGATGCAATGCAAATTGCACGGAACCTACCACACCCATGCTAAAAATGCATGAAAGTATCAGCACCTTATGCCATCAACATAAGAACTAGAATAGAACAAAAGAATAATAGACAAAGGACAGCTTACCTGGTCAATGGCTGAAGGATTCTTTCCATGATGGAAGGTAGACACAAGAATGGCCAATGCATGAACATGATTCATGCTCACATTGAATTGATCTTGCAACATTCTGGCACGCTCATCACACATGTTAGTGAGTGTCTCCTTCCTCCACAAGACAATATTCTTGTTCATGAACCAAAATAACCAAAAAGACCCTGCTACCCCCATCACAAGAAACAAAATTAGTAATTTCTTCCGCCACTTTCCACTTCTTGAACCTTGCGGCTGCAGTTGTTGCTTCTGCAGCAAAGATTGTGGTTGCTCTTGATCTTGCTTCCACTTTAGATTAATCCCAACTTTTTCTTGAAAATTAAAGATTTTCCAACACACCGTGAGGCCGACAACAGCATACCAGCACCCCTTCATAAAAATGGCAAGAAGACCTTCACATGATCCCAATTTAGAATCTTGAGGTAACCATGTATGGAACATATCCTAAAAAACAAAAACAAAAAAACAAAAAAAATAAAAAAACAAATTAAGTCAACTTCACATCTTTTTATATCAGTATTATAAAAAATCTTAATGCTTGTTTTCCTAAAGAGTGAAAAGAGTAAAATCCTCAACAGCGTAGTCACAACTCAATGATACCTAGATCCATCCAGCACAAAAAAGATCATTTTGGGATGCGGACGGCCAAAGGAAAAAATTGAAACACTATCATGTTCAAGCATAACAATCACAATTCTCCATTCACCTCCTAGAATCATTCTAAGCAAACAAATGTGGTGGCAAACATCATACAGAGGAACCCATTAGAAGGGCAACAAATTCACACAGGTTGTAAAAACTTAATCCCAGTAGCCGCACTCCGTTAAGTATTGCCAGGTAGTCCTTTTAATAGCCGCGCTCTGTTAAGTATAGCCAGGTAGTCCTTTTAATTGACGTAAAACCCATCCAATGATAGTTTCCTTTGAGTTCCATGAAAGTGGGATTTCCTATTTAAAACACCAAAGCCGATTTACCCTATTGTGCAATTCTACTGTATGATACAAAAGAATCTGGCACAAACAACATATTCAACTAGAAAAGAAAAAGTAAATATTGAATGACAAGTAGCAACCACAACAACATGATCTCACCTTTCCAGAGGTCTGTACATCAGGCAAAGAAGGTATTTCAAACTTCTCAAGACTCCGATCGTCTTGAACTAGACATTGATCTTCTGTTTCTAAACTTTCCATCAACCAACCATGCTTCTTCTCCAGTTCCACCCCGTCCAAATCCATTGCTTCTTGACAATAGCCAACGGCTCTACTCGTTGACATATGAAGTTCAGTCCTTGTTATACATTTGAATGTTTCCTGAATAGACAAGAGCAATTAGATGGTATTAGAATTACTAGTACCCCAAGTATACCCCCAAACCAAAAACACACTTCAGTTCCCAAAATATGTAATATACAGACAACTTCCACTGCCACACATTTTCAATAGGGGATAGTAATAAAAATAGTTATTCCATATAGTTGGAGAGTGAAAAATCAGATTTGTTTTTGAAGGTTACAAGCCCTCTTTGATAGGGGATCAAAAAGATGATTTATGTTCACAGCAACTGCATAAACAATGCAGTTCTCACCCAAATTGTCAATTAACACAAATTAAAGACATTCAAATATCAATTTTCACCAAATCAAAATTCAGGCAAAGGAAAGTACCTGATGAGAGGTATTGTTGAGGTTGAAACGCCCTTGTAAAAGCCGAGCATTCTTCACCCAAAAGTCTGAAATCTCATCGACCCTTTTATGATCTCGTCCATTGTCAGTCACACCAGTGAAAACACTCAAAACAGACAAAGTAAGAACACCCAAAACCACACAAAAAACAAGTTTTCTCTTCAACTTCCAACTACACTGAGATGACTCTTCTGACAGTCCCTTCTTGGGCTTTGTTTGAAACAACAACTTGTTTTGAAACCCAGAGACTCTGCAATTAACAGCCATTCTGACCAAAACCCACCGACATTTCCTCAAAAAGAGCCTAGGAAGCTTGAGCAGAACCCCGGCAATGGCCGAAAAACTCATCAAACAAGACCTTTTCAACACACCTACTTGGACAATTCACCAAAAAATCAAATCTTTCATGATTTCGACCCAGTTAGTCTGACTCAACAAACAAACCCATCAAACCAAGCTTCATTTGGAGAGTGTACTGACACTGATGATTTCTCAGCTTTACTGCTCTGAAATCGCCTCCATACCCATGTGATGATTCCTTTCAAGAGCTCAAAATTGAACACAGATCACACTTTTTTCGGAAACTCACTTCGGAAATCTGGAATTGAAGATACCCTTTTGAGATTTTTGCGAGTCGAGATGAAACCAATGATCAAAGAAGGTGTGATTGAAAAGGGCACCGCGTTCACTCTCTCTCTCTCTCTGTGGGTATGTGTGCGTGTGCTTTAGGCTTTACCTCTCGCTTTCTCTGTTGCTTTCTTGGCTCCAGTTTTGGTTCTCAAGCATGTTTGTTGTTGTTGTTCGAGTTGGGGTACATCATTATCTCATCATCTGTTGTAACGAAAGAGAGATGAGAACAATTGTAGAAATTGGAGAATGCCCCTTGAAGAATATGTGTAATTGGTTGGAGAAGTCTGTCGCTTTTGAGAGCAGCGAAAGAGACACGCCCCGAGACCCTCAGTACACAGAAATACGGATTGTGAGAGAGAAAGAGAGGGAGAGAGTCTATATTCTCACAATAAGACGCCAAAACATCGGCAATTGAGCTGAACTCTAATTTGCGCTTGGGGTTCTAAAGAGGATAGATGGCAAAAGTGATGATCTTTGCATAGACCCACCAAGAGAAGTATAAAAACAAACCAAGGAAAAACTTGTGCTGAGTTGGCCCATGGGCAAGCTTAGGATTGCACAGTTTAAGCGCATGATTTGATGTTTGATTTCTTACCGCGTAAAGATTGTTTGAGCCATTGAAGTAAGTTAAATAGTTAATTTCTTATGAATATTCATGATTATAAAAAAATAAAAATAAATAAAAAGATTTATTGGATATGTATGAATCGAAAGTGTAGTTTCACAATCATTAAATATGATTTAAAAATATATATATACAATTGTAGGTCTCTCCTCAATTGATTTCTGCAACAAAACAATTTGAATCAAGCATTCAGCAACATATGACAATATTTTAACACGTGGACTCAAAACCTTAACTCTTAAATCGAGAGCAGGTTAGTTATTGGATTGGATAAAGCTAAACTTTTTTACACTTTAATTGAAAAATAATTAAAATAGAATTATAAGCATATATGTATAATTACGTGGCTTCAAAACAAGTATGAAAAAAAAAAAAAAAAAAAAAAAAAAAACTGTAGTTGAGTGTAACTAAAGGCATTTTTCATGTAATGAGAGATTGATAACTAGCAGGGATTATGAAAAAACATGCGCTAATCATCATATATAGTTGCTACTCAAGTTAATTGCCACAAAATTGCATTTGAAAAAAAAATGTTGCTTTCTCCATGATTCTACACATGATTGCTTGAATGGGCGTAATAAAACGCGGCCATTATTTTGTTGGGTTCATAACATAGTGATTTTTTGCAATACGATTCCAATATTCATATTAACTTAATTTTTAATCAAGTTAACAACCAACTAAGTTGGTAATTAAGCTCATTCTAATCATTGTAGAAGCCATTATTATTTCTTCTCTTCTTTTATTTTCTTAGTATGTAGTTATAAATTATAATAGTTGTTTTCATAATGCTTTAATAGTTTCGTCTAGTCCAAAAACAAAAGAATATAATTGTCTGCCTCCTATTATGATGGAAGACAGCTTATAAAACTGAAAAGGACTGGTAGGACACATTAGCTAGGATGGGTTAGCAAATAAGAAAAACGAAAAGCAAAATACTAAAAAATGTATATTTCGTAAACCTTTTTTTTTTATTATATACGTCGTGGTCCAAATATTTACACTCACTATTTCAAAAGAGACACTCATCCAACCCATCAAAGATTCAAATTATTATAAATTCATTAGTTGAATCTAATATATGATTCATGAAAAGAAAATCCAGTATGTGATGATTCTACAATGGTGATTAGGAAAAATCATTATACCATTTAAGAGTCATTAATGTAGCTATCAAAATGACTATTAGATCTAAATTAATTTAATGGTAAAAAATCACCATGAATAGGGATTTAAATTTATAAATATATAGTAATTCTACAATAGACCCCAAATACATGCCTTAGTGGATATTATGTCACGACCTAAATTCTTAATCCTAATTTAATTTCTTTAATCAGGATCATTGACCGTGACGTGGGACCCGCATCGAGATACGTGCATTGACCTAATTAAGCAATGTGGCTGAGGTATATGTTAGATTTGTTATGGTTTATGCCTAGTGTATCGTATTTGTGTTGGCTATTAAGTCACTCCTTCTTATGTTTAGGTGTCGAGGCATGAGTAGGGACGTGCCTCGAGATGCTTGCCGACGTGGGACCGGGGTAGAGAGTGATGTGGTAAGCTAACTTAAGTTAATGTAGCTTAAATAATTAAATTTGATGATGATATAGTTGATTTATATAAATGTAACATAAGTTAGCAAAATAAAACATTAGCCACTTGATGTTCCTTGAGGTACGTACGGACACATTACAAGGTAAATTGAGTTTGATATAGGTTTCATTAAGGGAAAATTAGTGGAGAGTTAGCGGTTTGTAAGATCAAGTGATAGCCCTTAAATTAGCCTAGAGATGTGTATGCACATCAAAATCAACAGTTATTAATCAACCTTATATATACATATATATGAGATATTCATCTTAAAATCACTTTATATGTGCGAGAAGAAAATCTGGAGGAGAAAGAGTTCTGGAGGAGAAAAAGATCAGTAGTGAAGTGTAAAAAGAGATTCTGGTGTAAGATCAAGGATTAAGGTGTACATCAATTTGGTAAGTTGGTTTTTATTTAAGGTTTGAAAAAGTTTTGGTGAATTGATGAATTCGATGGGTAATTCATATTGTACAAGTTGTTGTTGTTAATCTGAGGTGACATCTTGGGTTTCTGGTGATGAGAATCAAGATCCAAGGTGTTAAATATCTTGTTAATTGGAGAATTTGACAAAATTTTCGAATTGAAAGTTTTGGCCATGCTCTAGATAGAGCGCTATCCAGGCTAGATAGCGTGTTATCCAGCCTGGGCATGCAATTGTTCTTCAGATGAAGAACAGTAGCGCGTTGGGCATTGTTCCTAGCATGCTAGAGGTCTCTAGCGCACTAGACAAACCCCCTAACGCGTTAGAGACAATTGATAGCAACAATTTTTGTATTTTGGTTAAGGACTTCAACGACTTTTAACTAAGCTTAAATATATACAAGATCATCTGAATACACCTTAAAACATGTCTAATGGTACCAGGAGCCTAGGGAAGAGTCTCAGGGATTCAGGTGCGTGTTTCGAGGTATCAGGAGGCCGAATTAGCTAGGAAATTGCGTAGATTATAAGTAAATTGATTGAGATATTTATTTCCATTTTATTCATGTTTTGTTATTCATTTACAGTCATTTGAACTGTTTGCCTATAGTACTCTAAATGCCATGACGTTGTTGTGTTTACTCATTTTCATGAGTTTATTGATCGTGGCATTGGTTGTTGATAAAATAGTTTCATTAACTCCGATTCATGTGCTATGTCATTTTTTATGGTTGAAATTTAGTCAAATGAAATAGCATGCTATTAGGTAGGTGTTTGATAGTATTGTAAATCTAATTTTCTTTGTGCATTAGATATGCAATTATATTGTTGGATTCCCAAATCATGTCATTTCTTGGGTTATGAAAGTAATTATTGTATCTAAGACCATGATATGATAGAGATGGTCAGGAGTATCGAGATCTCACCACTAGCTTGTGCAACATACAAAGTATGGGACCCGGGGTTTTTGACAAGTATACATTACTTGTGAGGGGCACTTGTGAGTATTTATATATGAGATGGGCATTTGTGAGGATTTGAATGCATTCATGATATTAATTGCGCCCTAAATAGTAGAACAAGGTCGATGTGATGTAACTCACGGCCGACCGACCCTAGATTATTACTGCTTAGCCAAGTGTCGGTTTCATATTGTTTAACTAAAATATCTTATAGCATGATTCTTTTTCAGTATAGTTGATATCGTTATGCTTTCATATACTTGTTGTATATTTGGAAATGTGAACAAATGTCTCTCACTGTTACTTTCTACTTTCGTATACTCACCGTTTTTTTTATAATGTGGTACAAATATATCGAGTAGCGACCAGGGAAGGAGAAAATCGACGACTACCTCTGAGCCAGTGGAGTACTGCTATATCGGATTTTGTTGGTTTTTAGTTTTGTTGTATGACTTATATGTGTCTTTGTATACTTTTAGGGTTGTATATGTGGGTTGAGAGATATTACCCTGACTAGATTCATGTTGATATATTATCATCGTCGTTTTGTTGTATATATATGCATGTGATATTTATTTCCTAGTTTTCCACATATTTAGAATTTATATTAAAAGTTTCCACTAATTTATTAAGACTTCCGCTGAATAAACTTTAAGTTTTTAAATTTTTAATTAACTCTGATTTATTAAATGACATAAGAGAAAATACTTATTTGAAAAGTTAATTGGTAAGGAGAAAGGTTTTGGAAAAAGGCTGACTAATTCGTTGTTAAGTCTTACGTAGCGAGGTTATGGCTTAATGACGGGATTAGGCTGGGCAGTGCCCTAATTTTAGAAGCGCTCGTCACATATCAACCATTGTGTTGTTATGCTAATGTAGTAATATGCATGTACACATAGCCTCAAAGGGGTGTGGTGCGTGCAGTGGCAAAGAAAAGAGCATTATTGTGACGGCCCCAGTTCCACAACCTAAACTGGACCCCGCCCAGCCTAGACTTATGTAGACCCTGTGTCAATCCTCGCGACTTCAACGCAAGCCTAGTAAGCCTTCCTAACCATTTATCGTTACAAGGCAGTGAGATTTTACATTTTTAGTGAGTTATTCAAATTTGTAAATCATCAAAGTTTAAGCGGAAGCTATTTCAACTTAAACAAATCTAAACAACTCTACACAAATCAGTCAGGACAACTTAGAGTGTGGAAACCCCGCATATAATCCAAGTCCTAAAATATATCACAAAACCCATATGCCCATGTGACAAAAACAATATAAATAAGTAATACAAAAAAACCTACAAAAATGTGAGAGGGAAAGCCGCTCCAAAGTCCTCACAATAAATCTCCTAGCACTGGCCCTTTTCCCTTACTTGATTGCGGATCTGCACTCAGTTAAACACGAGTATAACGAGCTCAGTCAAGTAACGCCAGTAGGATACTATCCTAAACAGCATTTCAAAATAAATAAATCAGTCTATATTCATGCAAATAGAAAGAAAGGTATAAAGACGCATGAATAAATACAAGACGATAAATAAATAAAAAAACAATCGATCAATGAGTGTCCAAGGATGCAAACAGAGAGGTGCAAGTAGTCCCGACCAACAGGTCGTTGAGTCTTGGCAAACCATCAAGACTCGGGTTCTAGGACTTGGTACACTCGCAAGCCCTAAAACCACGAGATAATGAGACTTCCTGGGAGAACCACGCTAAGAACTCACACCCCTCAAAATCAGTATCCAGTGCAGTGCATCTCGAGGTCATGACTCTGCTATGTTACCTCAGCCAGCCACTCCTTCCAAGGATAACCGTTGACTCACTCGCCATCGGACAACTCAATCAGAATAGAATTCTAAAGATAGATAACAAAGCAATGAACAACAATATTCAATAGCTTAAAATGAAATATTGTGCATTTTCTAGCTAGTTTACTTACCTCAAATCCATAAGCTTAATCCTAGCCTATCCAATCTCCCGACACTCCTAAACGTGTTTTTGAATCCCCGTAACACCTTCTTAGATTCATGATATCATATTATAAGTATTTGAGTGCATTGGAACCTTTACTTGAGGTATTACACCAATTTAGAGTGTTTCAGAACTTTTGAAAATTGCAGATTTTTGTATTGCCAGGGTAATTAGCGCGCTGATTCTGATATTAGCGTGCTAATTTTCCAATTTTAACGCGCTACCTTAGACCTCTAGCGCGCTAAGCTAGTTCTTGACATTAGCGCGCTAATCTCAACATTAGCACGCTACTTCTCATATCTAGCGCACTAATTAATATTAGCGCGCTGGATTATCTACCTAGCGCGCTATGTGCAGCAGAACCTAGAATCTTGCACTTCGAATTTTGGGTTTTTTTCTACACATAGGTCTTGTTAATGCCTTGGGACCCCTCATACACCCTATTAGAGGTCCCTAACATCAACTCAAACATAAAAACAGCAACAACAACAACATCAAATTCAAAAATTTGACCAAGCTATGTTGATGGAGTTACCTAGCTTGATGTTTTGATCTTCTTCTTCAACACACCATCAATGAATTGCTCACTTCCACTTCACCAAAAATCACTCCAGCAGTTCCTCCCTTTCTCTCCTTCCTTGCCTACGATTTTCATGTGGAAATGAAAATTAAAATGTTGACTTATATGTATTGGATAGGTTTAAACCATAACCATTGATCTTGTGTGCGCACGTATCTCGAGGCATGTCTTGTGGTCCACCTTCATTCAATCATTTTCTAAGTCATGGTTAAATAACACCACAAGTTGACTTCATTGACCTCTTGATTGGTTGATACGTATCGCGATGCATATCATGTGCTTGTTAATTTTTTCCACTAACTTAGGCACTTTAATTTCACATTACACTTGGTCACATTAAAGCTAGTTTAAACGCATACTTAGCTCACATAAATCTTACCCCATAAGTCGCTACATTGGTCCTACGTTGACACGCAACTCGAGGTATGTATCCGCTTGTCTCGACACCGGTATGTCGCGCGTGTACCTTACCCGTACGTTTCCAAAATCAATTAGTTTAAATTGTTCAATCTTTTGTATAATACATAATACATAATACAAGCATCAAACAAAAATAGCATACCTCGGTGTCGACTCTCAAGGTTTGGACATACGTATCACGACAAGTGGGTCTCACGTACGACCCTGAAATGAAACGTGACACAAGTTAGATTTAGGGTCGTTACAATTAAATTTAACTGTCTGAGGTGTTGGGTTTTGGGGTTCATATGCAGCGGTAAATTCAAAACAATTTTTGAAAAACCCCAACAGGATCGAAAATAAGTTTCATTAAACTTGATCTACAAAAGTAAACCATATCTTAATCTATGATTTCCTTCTCTGATTGATCGATCTCTAAGACGTTCAAGCGCGCGTCTTCTATCGAAAATCCACACATGAACAGTGACCACAATTTGGAGTGCTAGCCCCAAGAGATATTGAAAACATTTTTCTCTCTCCCAAAATCCAAAGAACACGAAAATAGTAAAAACAAAAATCTTATTTAATTTTAGGGTTTCAACCTCTATTTATATGTGTAGAAAAACTCACTTAAAAAACTTATTCGTAATACAACTATTGTATTTAGACAATTCAAGCAAATTACACAAACGACCCTATTAATAAGTTATCATATAACAAATCGTAAGGGCTTTATGTTATAAATTTTATCATATAAAATTCATTACTCTGGACCAATTGAAATTGTGCAAAGCCATTCTTTGTGTGCGACTCAATAGGTTCATGCGACATTGGTAGTGAACCAAAAATCACTTCGGTACACAAGTCATAAACGGTATCTAGCAAGACATTATAACTACCTAAGTAGCATGAATATCAAAATCAATACATCCTAATGAATAACATATATCATATCAGTTTGTCGTTCGATATCCTTTGATTAAACATAAGGCATGGAAAGTCACCATTAATGTTCAATCGTACTAGTCTCGATCATTAGGTAGATTGAAAACATATAAGTGACATTGATCATATCAATTCACTTGGACTTGACCATTTAACAGTCTAACATATCAAGAGATCCATTGATATCTCTTTCTATATGAGAGGGACAAATTATATTTTGATCACACACCTTCACATATTATTCGCATGGTAACAAATCACAATCTTTATAATCGTCCAGTTAAAGACAACGTTTAATTGTGTCAAATTACCATGCTCCTAATATTGAAGTCTATGGTAATTTCAAGTTGAAGTACTAAATGATATAGCTATCACAAGTAACACCTATGACTTAATTCATGTGGTGTTCTTATAGCGACTCGGTCCAGTACCTTGTTCCCTAACAAGTATTCATGATCTCAAATAAGATCTCTATACGCATGATCATCACATGGTCATCAATCAAGATTCACGCTAGTCTTAATTCATTATAATTATCGGTATAATGACCGACTATGGACATTTATGATATTTTAACAAATACCCATGGATATAACTATAAGGTAAACAATGTTTGTAGATTGACCTATGGCACATGCCCCAACATGAGATAATGATGAGTTCGATTCTTGATAGCTACATTATTCAATTATTTAATTTCCCTGAATTATAGGATTGAGACACTTGACTAACTCTCAAGGAACTAGTGAAACCAAAGTAATTAAAGAAGGGGGAGGGGGGTTAAAAAATGTTCGGATACCCATGATTATTAAAAAAAAATGCATGTGTATACTTGGCCTCAAAAAAATAAGGAGTGGCTGGCTGGACCACAGTTTTTACTTAACATGCCCTAGTTTTCATTTTTTTGCCCTTCCAATTTTGTCCATTTGCAAAATGACCGAACTACGTGTCATATATAAGGGTTTTTTTTCACCATACCCTACCTCCCAAACCCACTCCCGAGACTAAGCTCCCTCATCCTCGATTCAGACCATCCAATCCGGCGATATCTCGACGTGATTATGACGAGATCACATCGACCCTTTGTTGGTGAAGCTATTCTCACCATTTTGGGTTTAATTTCAAAGGTTGTTTGGTGGTCTTTGGAGTCTTTTGTGATGTCGGTGGTATTTAGGGCTTTAATTTGGGGCTTTAATCTTGAGTTTTAGGGATAAAATGTAGATGGATTCGAAAGGAGTAGGCCAGTTACAACAAAACCACCTAATCTTAATTCATTTTCATGGATTTAATTTAGACGATTTCAAAAATTCATTCTTTGTTATTATCGGTTGTAGGTCTCAATCACACGTGGTCGACACCTCTTCAAATGTCTCAGTGGGAGCCAGCTGAAAACTCTGAACTCTTTAAAGGTAAAGAGGTTTTGGTCGGCTCCCACCGAAACCTTTGAAAGAGTATAGGTAGGGATGAGACATCTTCACAAGTCTTAGTGGGAGCCAACTGAGACCTCTAAAGAGGTATCGACTGTGTGACCGAACGACACTTCCTCATTTCTAGGTCATCGATAAGACCAAATTCAACCTTGTTTGACGAAAAAAACACTCTTAGGATACTTCCGACCAATACAAGTACTCTACAATGACAAAAAACTGAGAAATTGGGATTGAGGGGTAATGAGGTGAGGGTGATGGGGGAGTAAGGGTATTTCGGGGATTTCAAAAAAAGTGGGGGTACGTTTAGCATTTGAAATTCAAATTGGGGTATACTTGAGTAATAAGATATGTTGAGCAAAAACTGAGGTTCGTTCTAGAGCTTCCAAAAAATTAAAGTGTACAATTAATTATATTTGTTTAAGCTGACCATGCATTGATGCACGCATGAATTCTAATTAACTGTATGAACAAATGATTATTTAGTAAAACCTTTGATGTCAATTGAAGAAATATCTACTCTTTTGACAATTACATCAACTGATCAATATATAGGTAACCAATTGATGTAACCATATATTTTTAAGAGCTTAATTAATTTACATGTTAGTTTTTGTCAAAAAGAAAAATTAATTTACAAGTTAGTTGAGCTGTAACAACGTTTTAGCTGGTCTAACCAAGTTAGGCCACCAATACAAAAATCAAAGCTGAATCTAATCCTAAATAATTAGTAGTTGCTTTGGTATGTTTTTATTATCGAGTATTAATTAGAGTCCTATATAACAGGACTAATTGTTTTGTGTTGATTGTCTAATAGTAACATAAAATATAGAGCATCGATAAGACCAATTCCAATTACTACTACCATCTATCTATATGTGACAAGCCAAAATATAAATGTGCATTTGTTTTTTCGGGAAAGAACTGTACATGTATAATTGATTTTCCATTAATATAAATTTTGAAACTCCTGATCAGACCATTGATCAACAGAAACTCCGATCAGTTCTTCCAAGTTAGTTCACCTACCAAAGAATTGCAAAATATTAATCCAACTTAGAAAAAGTCAAACGTGAAATTTCATTCATCATGCAAAGATTTTTTTTAATCTAAATACGAAGAGGCTCGTTATAATACGGTTTTACAAATCAAAATTTTGACCATGTCGAGTTCGATCACTTAATTTTTTTTTCTAATTTTCTATTTATCTAATTAAATTATGTAGCCACGTTTGATTTTGGTTACATTAATTAATTAAGAATTTGGCTTTAAACCCTTGTCATACTTAAACACATTATGTCAATCCATTATCTAGGGGCCCAATTCCAAATTTTTTTAAGTGATTTTTTTTTTTTTTGCCAAGTTTTTAAGTGATTTGACCCAATCCGGAACTGATCAGACAGGCGGGCTGTAAGTAAAAGTGGCACTACAAATTACAAAACTATCGACTCATAACTACACTGATAATCCCGTAGCTGTTGATAAATTTTTATTTACGTATATTAATAGTAAAGCCTCAATCTTAAATTAATTAGAAACAATATACTGATCAAACTCTTTCATTCCGTTCGATTATATATGTCATGATTTTATTCATGTTAAAGAATAAAATGAACATTGTATAACACAAGCTACTTGGGGCCAAGGGCGTTGGTCAAGTGGTAAGTTTTGTTATCTAACATATTGATCATCAAGGTAAATGTGTTGAGTTCGAAACTTACTCACTCATTTAGCCATTTGATTTATTCATTGAGCTATCTGGTGAGCGGCAATTAAGGACCTCCGAAGAATTTGTCGAGTCCACCATCAATCCAGTGTTACTTGCGGTGGCTCGAATACCTTAGATTGACTATCTAAAAAAAATATATTGTATAATACAAGTTAAATAGTTACTCCACATGGTAATAATTACTCCATCCGTTTCTTTATAACTGACTTTTTAGTCATTTTGAAATATTTCACAATATTTGTCATTTGATAGTTTCAATTAGACCTGATCACTGGGCTGGAACTTGCTCAGCCCAGCCGGGCTCAGTCAGCATGGGCCGGGCTTGGGCCTTGAAAACCTCAATAGGGCCCGACCTGGCCCAAGCGCATGAAGGCCCACAAATTTTGTGGGCCGGGCTTGGATTTGCACTTATCAAAAATGTAGAAATATGTAGAAATATGTATATATATATATATATATATAAAATGTGAGGAAGTAAGGGTTTGAACCCATTTTGCCTAAATACTACACTAAAGGCTTAACTAATGCGCTAATCATTTGTTTTTGTCATCTAAACTGTATACATTTATATTTATAATAATATGTTATGGTTCACTAATCAATTTTCAAAACATTTTTTTAATACTTTGAAAATTAATAAATTATAATTTATACATTATCAACCAACCTTATATTTGATTTATTAAAACAACTAATGAAAGTGTATTTTTTTCTTACCGTAAAAAGTTATGGTTCACTTTTTTTAAAGGCTCATTTAGACCCAACCAAGCTCAACCCGTGACGGGCTTGGGCAGATTTGGGCCCGCAATACTTAGAAGCGGGCTTGGCCGAGCCTGGACCGGGCTTGGCCGGGCCTGGACAGGGCTTTCCAAAAAAGCTTGCCTAGGCCCGGCAAGAGCACGCCCAAGCCCGCCCGATGATCGGGTCTTGTTTCAATACACATTAATTATTTAATTGACTTTTATGCCCTTCATAGAAAAAAAATATTAATTACACATTAATAATTAGTGTATGTAGAAGTGGTGGGGTTAGGAGAGATAAAATGCGACTTAGTCATTTAAGTGTCACTTTTTTCTTATTCAAGGTAATTAAATGACTTTCTTAAAAATTGTGAACAACTTTAAAACGACACTTAAATAGAAACGGAGGAGTGTATAACATCTTGGGCAAAACACAATTTTTCACTTTAATTACATGTTGAGATTACAATATTACCCTTGACAAAAAATAAAGAATGTTTCAATTAAGCTATTGAAACTAAAGTAATATAAAAAAAAAATGTATAATACATGCTAAATTGTTACTCCATCTGGTCATAATTATATGACTTTTTGGCAAAATAAAATTTTTAAGAAGTGCTTTAATTATATATATTGGATTACTATTTGGTTTTGACAGAAATTAAAGAAAGAATGTTTCAATTAAGCTATTGAAACCAAATTAATATTAAATGCATAAGGGTAGAATTAATAAAAATTTCATCGAAATTGAAAACCTCTTAATATTATTTGAAACTAAAAAGTTAAAAAACGTGGTATAATTATGAGCGAAGGGAGTACACAAGGGAGGGAAGAATTACAAAAGTACTGCATAATTTAGTTTAAATGAGGGAAATAAAGGTGATTTTTTTTTTTTTTTTAATTCAAAACGTAAGCTATATCGCCTATTGAAAAGACGCTATTAGTTGGTGGGAGTTTTTGTTGCTGACGTGGACACATGAATAGCGCCTTTTCAAAATGTGTTATTCATGTGTCCGGGCCACGTAGGACGGACTTACACGAATAACGCTATTCGTGTAAGTCCGTCCTACGTGGCCTGTGTTTACACGAATAACGCCTTTTGAAAAGGTGCTATTCGTGTAAACACTACGTGGGATGTCGTACTTGCCACGTGGGGGTACACAAATACGTGCGTGACGTTTGCATGAGGTCCATGGTTTGTAGTGGATATGCATGGATTGTCTCATCGAGATACGTGCATGACGTTTGCATGGATTGTCCACCTCGAGATAGTGTCTGGCGTTTGCATTAGTTATCTACCTCGAGTTACGTGCACGACGTTTGGATGGTTTGTATGGACTGCAACAGGTTGCATGAGTTGTCTACCTCGAAATATGTGCTTCACATTTGCATGGATTGCACGAGGTTGCATGAGTTGTCCACACCTCGAGATATGTGTGTGACGTTTGAATGGTTTTGCACGAAGATGCATTGCTCGCCCACCTCGACATACGTGCGTGGCGTTTCCATGTGTTGTCAACCAGAAAATACGTGTGTGATGTTGCCATTGGCTTTACCACCTCGAGACACGTGCGTGACGTTTGCATGAGTTGCACGAGGTTGCATGGGTCGCCACCTCGACAGACGTGCCTGATATTTGCATGAAATCTCCACTTCAGCATATATGGGTGACGTTTGCATGAGTTGTCCACGTCGATATGCGTGCGTGTTGTTTACATTGGTTGTCTACCTCGAGATACGCGAGTGACGCGGGTCGTCCATCTTCATATGCACGTGTCGTTCATGGGGCAAAAGTTTTTGTATATATAGCTCTTTTTCAAAAGGAGTCATTCATAGAGTGTATAATTTTGTATAGATAGCTCCTTTTCAAAACGAGTTATCCATACAAATGTCTTCCACCTCACCACCATGCATGTCACCTCATTATCAATACCTCATTTTCAAAAGGAGTTATACCTTACTTTTAAAATTTAAAAGTAAACCTCCATATTTTGTGAAATAAAAACTAAATCAACCCCACTTTTTGAAAAAGACCCACAAGGGAGTACACAATAGAGGGCTTGAATCACTCGCACTTAACATGGTGAACTCGAGAGGGTCGATGAATTCTGTATGAACGAACCTATTCGTCCCACCAACTTCAGGAGCACTGAATCACTTTTTTTTTTCTTTAACCACAGTGGTATCCAATTCCTCGTGCGCGAAAGTAAAAACTCGGCCAGTCACTTAAATGACCAAAACAACCCTGTCTCGTTGGCGGCGTCGAAAGAATTCGCGTCTGACAGCATCAGACCTTGTCCAGTTCACCACCTAGTAAATGACCTTAGTACCCCTAAATCATCGACTGAGTTACCCAAACTACCCCTCCTTTTAATCACGATTGATTAACATCAAATCACAGCACAACCTTTTTTGACTCTAAAATACGTGGGATCCACGCCAGCTCATCTCCGACAACTCACCTTTGTAGCTTTTCTTCCCAACAATTAATACCAGCGAAAATCACACCACGTCCCGCCACGTGTCCTTTATCACGTCACGGGCCCACCCTTCCAGTCTGTTATTTACTATACACAACGAACAAAGCCCGACTAAGCGACAAAAGAATACAATTGAACAGCAAAAAACCACTGCTCCGAAATTACTAAACTGCCCCGTACCTTTCCCTGACAAGTACGGATTATGACAAAATGTGGGTCTCTTCAGTTGTCATGAAATTACTGTGCTCGCTCCTTGAAGGGTACTCTGGCCAATTCACTGATTTGACGATTTTGCCCCTTTACTTTTCTCTCGAAGTTAGTGAAGGCAAAAATTTGAATATAGAGAAAATAAATTCCGGACAACCCTTAAAATAAGGCCTTGTTTGGTATGTGGGAGTTGGGCAAATAATTTTGTTTAGTTGTCCAACTCTCTGTGAAATTTCCCCAATTTATAGGGAATAGATGAGTTATCTCTCCCTCCCCCATAAAGAAATATCTTCCAGAATTTAATGGACAAAAATATCATTTACAAATCATCTTTTTCACAAGTCCCTCACAAATCATCTTTTTTTATTTTAAAACTATGTTTGTATGACATTTATCTCAATTCCCACATTTTACTATTTTTAAAAATTTGTAACTTCTCTGCCAGTTTAAAGTTCAACCAAACATAAAACATGAACTGACACTGTTAGTTTACTCAATTGAGTTATCTCCACTCGCACTGTAATTTGGCAAAAACGAATCAAATGAGGCCTTAATAAGCCTATACATTATCCCGACCTAACTCCTTTTAAATTTCGACAGTTTTTCTTGTTCGTACTCATTTTGCTTTAAAATTGAATTGTTCAATTGTTCGAATTTGTAAATAAGCTTATATATTATCCCGACCTAACTTGTTTTAAACTTGGACAAATTTTTCTTGTCCGTACTCATTTTGCTTTAAAATTGAATTGTTCAATTGTTCGAATTTGTCGCAACATAAACAAAAACTAACGTTTTATGTCGAGAGTTTTTTAAATATAAAATTATTCATTCATAATATAATTTTATTTGATGTATAAAGTATTTTGCAAATAACTCATGTATTTATACGCTAAATAGAAAAAAACATGTTTTAAAAAAGAAAAATAATAAATTGATAATGTTTAAAAATTAAATTAAAACTTTATTTTATTTTTTTGCAAAATATTTAAAAATAATCTTGAATGTCACACTATTAAAGAAAAGATAATTTTATATTTTTACGTAGATTATAGTAAATTTATATTTATTAATGTAACTATTAAGTATTAATTATCTAATAAGCTCTTTTATCAACAAATAGCTAAAACTTGATATAAAATATGAGTTGAGTTTAGTTTACAGGCCGTTGTCCATACTTCACCCAATTTTTAAGTTGGACACGAGTATTATTTCTCAATCTGACATGGATTTATTAGAAGGGGCAAGCTATGTGCACCCCACAAAAGTGTAAGGGCAAGCCACAAAAAATAAAATAAAAAACAATATTTGAAACATATGAAAGTTATCAACTTACCCCTTCACAAATCTAAAATCTCTCCACTGTCCTCTCTCATCTCTCACGTACGTTGTGCACCCCACATACCGAATCAACTCTTTTCGACTACCAGGGACCCCACATTGGTTCTTGTGTGTCAAGGAACTATCCCAATTCATGTAAGTATCGTATCATCCATGTTAGATGCACGGAAATATGATTTGAAGTGGTTTTGAATGAATGGTGTTGAAGTACTTTGTTTGATTGTGTAAGGCTTCGTGATTCGGCATCATAGTTTGGTTGATTTTGATTGAAAATGGAGGCTGAGCATGTAGGAAATGATGATGTGCAACATGGAGAGGAAGGTGTTTGAACTTGTTGATTTATTTGCAAATTTAAGGTTTCGAAGTTTGGTTCGGCCATCCAGGGCCGAACCTTAGTTGTATGTTCGGTTAGACGAAATCCGAGCATACTTCAAATGTTTTTAGGTGGGTAACCGAGCAATATTTATTTGTTCGGTTGGTGAAGCCCAAACATATTTCCAATATTCGGTTGATAATAATCGATCATACCTACTCTGGACATAACCGAACTTCGATTTTTTGCGAGTATTGTTTTGTCTTATTGAATTTCACACATGATACTTTGATATTTCATTATTTGCAGGAAAGAGTTGTTTCTAGTGTTTATCACGACTACACTAATGAATTCATCCCCGAAGCATCATTTGCAAAGAGGCATGATGCGATTAGTTGGGTGCAAACACAAGGATCCAATAGATTGTTTCTTATAATCACGAAGAATTCCGATGCCGGGGGGATGGTCGTCGTCGGGGAAGGGTGAACATGGTTTGTGAGTAGGTTGGATCTTATATGGGGTGCGGTCTAAAGAGTTGGGAAAATGAAAGTAGGTAAGGTTCTGAGCATAGTGAACTCAAAAGACAAGATTGAAGAGAAAGGTGAGAAGGGGCAATCGAGAAGTAAAACAGGGACGAAAAAGTATGATTGCTCGTTTGCTATTAACGTTAAGGAACGTGAAGACCATTTATGACATGTGAAAGTGGTTTGCGGGCGGCATAACCACGACATTGAGTGTTATATGGAGGGTCACGCATACGCCGGACGGTTAAATCCGGGAGAGCATGTTGTTATGAATCAAATGACGAAAGACAACATCAAGCTTCGAGAGATTTTATACACTTTAAAGAAGAGGGATGTATCGAATGCATCAACATTGCGCACAATCTACAATGCAAGGCAAAAACATATGGTTGAGGAAGCCGGGGGGAGATCACAAATGCAAAAACTGATGCATTTTTATTGGATACGCATGGGTATTATCTTGGCATAGGAAACATGACAAAACCGACGAGGTCACAGACTTGTTTTGGGCTCATCTGGACTCTATCAAGTTACTTCGGTGTTTCCCTTTGATTTTGTTGATGGATTGTATGTACAATAGCAATCGCTATCGCATGCCATTGCTTAAGATAATTGGCGTTACGTCAACCGAGGTTACGTTCTCTGTCGGCTTTGCATTTATATCAAGAGAGACGCAAGAGAACTATATTTGGCCGTTGGAGAATCTAAAGAACCTCATGGATGGATGGTCTGACCCACAAGTGATTCTTACTGACAGGGAATTGGGGTCTATCGAGTTTGTTTTCCCCTCTTCATCTCACCTTCTATGCACACGGCACATCAATAAGGGTGTGGCAGCGAACACAATTTTTTTTTTCATGGAACGAAGATTTCAACCTTTTCTTGAGAAGGTGGAATGCTGTGATGGTTGCTACTTCCGAAGGTGTCTTCAATTCTAGGATGACGAACTTGGTTGCCAAATAAGCTTGTATTAATGGATTGCTAGATTATTTGATGGGCACATGGGTTAGGGATTATAAGGAACGATTTGTGCGAGCATGGACTGATATAATATTACATCTTGGACATTACATGACCGGTAGAGTCGAGAGCGCACACAATACCTTGAAGAAGCATATTGGAAATTCTCAAGGAAACTTTGTGACTATATGGCCATACATTAACAACATGATTGAGGGCCAACACAATAAGATCAAATTGTCTTTCGAGAAGAGTTTAAATGTCGTATAACACGGCTTCGATGATACCTTGTCTCGTTCTTTGCAATAATTTGTTTCACAAGTTTCATTAGAGAAAATTCGACAAGAGTTGGATCTCGTGGAAAATTTTGGGACCGATTCCGTTCGATGTGGTTGTGTATTGCGCATGACCCTTGGTATTCCTTGCACCTATGAACTTGCAACTTATCAATTGGCGGGTTCACCCATACCACTCGACGATATACAAAGACACTGACAAAAGTTGAGCATGAATCCTGAGCATGCCGTTAATCGAACAGAGTACAATTTCAGAGATGAGATTCAAAGGGTAATTGAGAGATTTCAAAGTGTTGGTAGTGAGGATCAGCGCATGAGGATAGTCCAACAACTTTGAGAGATTAGTTGTCTCTCCTCACTGTCTCTTGTCGTCCTAAAGGAGAAACTTAAAACAATGGGAAGAAATCGATCAGAATTGGGAAAATGAAAGGTGTCACAAGTTGGGAAGTAAAGGAAGATCCCTAAGGAAGATGAATGTGACGTATCTACGAAGAGAAACCCCAGTCACTTCGAGTATGTTCTTGAGCTAGATAAGATACCATAGCAAGTTATCAAACAAATTAAAAAAAATGTTCATAGAACGCGAACATGCTTGGATCGTCTGTCTAGTGTTGGTTATATGGGTATAGTCCCAATGGAATGGCTTGATCATATTGAAAGAGTTGATGATGTACGAGGAAATGGGAATTGTGGATATCGGGTTATTGCAGCCGGTCTCGGCCATAAAGAAGACGATGTTTGGAAACAAGTACGCAATGACATGTATTGGGAGCTCCACGGGAACAAAAATGTTTGGCGCACAATCCTTAGTAAGGATCACTACAACCACATTATACAGTCCGTGCAGTACTACGGGGATGAGTACGCTCCACCGAAAAAGTGGATGAGTATGTCTGACATGGGACTTGTCATTGCTACATGTTACCAAGCCCTGGTAGTGATTTTATCAACGAGTGGTAGTATGAAATTCCCTCCACTTAGGGGTAAACCATCGATCTCGATCACTGAGATAGTCGTAATAGGGATAACACACGTTAATGACAACCACTTTATGAGGGTAAAAATTACAATTTTAATAAAAATATTCATATTGAGAAACATATTACATGTTCACTCTGTCATTGCTACATTTTTTATAAGGTGTTTTTCGTGTTTCATGTACAGGTTTTATTCAATGCAGATGCACATTTTCCTCCTTTATATCCCGGGTGGCGAAGAAATATAGAACTATAGGCGATAGGATAAGGTGAGAACTTGATCACGAAGAACCCACCTGAAGTTGCTCATTCTCAAAGCGGGATTTCGTTTACCGTAGACTTAGGTACTCCTTGAAGTTGTTGTGAAAATCATTTTTTTGTACATTCCAATTGAAGTTTAAGTTCTTTTTTTGGCACCTACAACTTCAAGTACCATACATTTTGTGGAACCTTACCTTGTGTACATAAAACACTTTTGTATGGATTTTGTATGGTTGGTATGCAAGTAAAGTTTACATGAGGAAATTTGTATGTCTTTTCTTATCTCGTATACTTCAATTTGACAAGCACTTATACTTCAATTTGGCAAGCACTTGTGTACATAAAATACTTATAGGGCAACATGTGAACAGATACTTGTTCGAGCAAGCATGGCCGAATATTTTATAAAATGTTCGGTGAGCGAATGCCGAACGTATTAAGTTAGTTCGATCACACTCAACCGAAGGTATCAAATCGTCCACCAAATGAAGTGTTCGGTTGGTACCAACAAAATTGCTTTTGAATTGTTCGATTGGGCTAAACCGAATATATTTAATAGTTTCGGCTGTAGGTAACCGAACATAATCGTTAAAGTGTCACATCTTGATGTTCGGTTAATCTCAACTGAACGTTAACAAATCGTACGGCCATACGTGATCGAAACTTGTTAGAGGTTTCGGTCATTTGAGACCGAACAAATTCAAGTACCATAATGTTAAACCACTCGGTCGCATGCGATCGAACGTCGTAGTAACACTCGGGCAATCATGACCGTACCTTCAATAAATGTTTGGGCATGCTTGGCCGAATCTCTGTGAGGAACCAAAAAAATCAGTCATGCAATGACCTGAATTCAACAAAAACCAACAATGACTAACAATCATTAATAGAACAATAAATAACAGTCATATAACAAAGAATAACATAACACCCTTCCACTGAAAGTATCACAAATCCAATTAACACATTCATTTAAAGAAAAGTATGAAACAACCAAGTCAAATTAATCACCAATCCTTTACAAAACCATTGTTTGATCAATATCCAAGAACATTCCACCAAGGACAAAAACAAAGGGACCAAAAGTAATCATTTATTCCCCTTTGTACGCTTCTTCGGGGGCTGGTATGTACTGAAGTACTTACGCTTAGATGGTCCTGAAGCATATCCAATTGTGTGTGATCCTTATTGAGTTCCTTCTTCAAAAGCACTTGATATTGATGATCCTTTTCCTGTCAGGTGCCTAAGCACATCGTCTGCCATCTTCTCTGCCGAGGTCATGGTAGACTCACTGGCCGACAATGCTTTCCACTTCTGCACAACGTCTACGGCTCGTCTGACACGCTGCATACGATTAAAAAAATTATATCAAAAGGTTTGACAATGGAATTGAAAATAAGGGAAATAGTTGGAAATCCATATAAGAATAACTTACATCAAGCAAGTCATCATCATCATCAATGGGATCGCCAGTGTTGCCCTCCGGATTCTCAACTAATGGGTAAGAAATCTTGTTGAACCATGAGAGATAGTTTGGAGCAGCTTCCCAAGCATACGAGGCTCTCGCGCCTCTAGTTCTGGCGGACAAGACATGATCTTGCCACTTCTCTCATATCTCTGCTGGAAGTTGTACTTCACGAGATAGCTTGCAGTAGATTTACCTCTATTTACGTAGGCTTGTAGGGAGCCAAGGGGATGCCCTGTGACGGCCCCAATTTCCCACAAACTGGGCACCGCCCGGCCTGAGCCCATGTGAACCCCCGAGCCAGTCTCGCAAGGTCAACGTAGGCCTAGTCAGCCTTCCAATCCATCATTTTAAGTAAATTCATAATGTTAAGTTGAGTTATTAGTATTTTTCAAATTTTACAGTTTAGCGGAAGTCTTAAACTTAAAGCAAGTAAAGCAATTAAATTTATCATCATATAAAACATCATTGTAAGAGCAACATCTATTGTGGAAAACCCGGGGAAAGTACTCTGTATATAGGCGATAATACTAAGCAGTAATATATACAAGTACGGTGTCTATCCAGTCTCCCATTTCCCAAAAGTAAAGCAAAATATCAAAATCGCACGTACTAGTAGGTCCTCGACCGCGGGCAGTCAGATAAAGTCACCCAAAATCCCCTTGCCCTACTAGCACTGGGATCTGCACTCGACCATCACAAAAAGCCAGATGGAGAGTACAGTTAGTAAGATTCCAACGAAGTACACCGAGCATTTATAAGAAAATAAATAGATACCAATAAACATGTCAAATAATCATGCGGAAAACTAAACAGACAACTGTGCTAAGATCATCACATTAATAAATAACACGAGAGAAAATAAATGTGTACTCGTCTCGGTCAGACTAAACTGTACTTCGGACCCCCAAGATCCTTTCGGTGGGTGCCCCCATTTCCTTTCACCTGGTTCCTCGCGGTGCTTGCCCGACACGTGCACCCTTAATGCAACTCGGGTTGCAATTCACCGAGTGCCTGATCACACGTGCTACATCCTAGTGTGCCATAAGTACACTACAAATATCAGGTGGGAGTAACTCGACCACCAACCCAAATGTATCACGGAATATAGTACAATAACAAGGAATATGAAATCAACGATGGAAAAGTGAACCCTCAGTGACTTTCAGATGAAATCTTACGTACCTCAAAAATGCACTCCGAAGTTCCACTCACGTCTCGAGATACGCGCTCGACTCCCGACTGTGGTCTCCTAAATTCTTGGTGTCCAATTAAACCATTTTTAATATTTTTCCTGATTTTCTAGATTTTTCCCATATTTTTCCACCTATTTTTTTTTTTTTTTCTGAAATTTATTTAATTTAAAACTGTTTTTAAATTAAAATTTAATATTATGTTATTTAAATAAATGGGTGGGTCCCAGAACCGGGTTTGACCCGGTCCAACCGGTCTTGACCCGATCCAACCGGGTTTGCCGACTGTCCAACCGGTCGGCCGACTGACCAGTCAAACCCACGGGTCTGGTCCGGTCCGGCCCACCGGGGTCGGGTCCGGTCCGCCCAATCGGGTCGGGCCCGGACCGGCTCAACCGGTCCGGGGTTGCACACACGCATGCGCCCTCCCCCCCCCATCTTCTTCTTCACAGAGACTAACGTCTCTGTTGTTGTTGTTGTTTTTTTTTTTTTTTTTTTTTTTTCTTTTTCCTCTCGTGGTTTGGGTTGGGGTTGCTCTCCACCCCAACCCGGTGGACTCGATGGCGGGGGGAGACACCCCTGCCATCTCCACCTGGCCCGGCTTCGGCCTCCATGGCCGAACCCCTCTCGGCCTCCATGGCGACGCACCAAACAACAACAAAAGCAACGACTTACCTCCTTCCCGCTTCTCCGCCCTCGCTTCTCTCCTTCCCGCTTCTTCCTTCTCCTCCTCCTCCTCCTCTATGTTTCTTCTTCTTCCTCTCGGCTTGTGCGTGTGAATGTCGGTGTGTGTTGTGTATGTGGGAGAGAGTGACGTAAGGGAGAGGAGAAAATGATGATGGTGTGTGGTGGAGTGTAAATGAGGGTAAGCTAGTTGACTTTGTGTTATTGACTCCAAAGTGTGACACAACTGGGACACTCGCCTGTGTTTTCGGGCGTTTCGACGCCCGATTTCGCTTCCGAATCGCGATGTACGCGTACCGCCGCGTCACTAGCCACCCAATATATATTCCATAGTAGTTACTTGACCAATCTTTTATTTAATTTGTGTGTTTTAGTTTCCCCGACCTAGTTTCGCTCATCAGTACCCGTCTTGACACGTTTATCAAGGCGAACACCCGTTACACTATCTCGCTCGATTCATTGATATAAATACACACATGCGATGCTAGGTAAATAACTTGATATACAACATCGCAAATAGGCAAACAATCACACAAAATCACTATTTACCTAGTCAGGCGTGCCCTGACCTATCCTCGACATCCACGTGGATCTGAGCTGTCGTCCAAGTCTGAAAATAATCAGTAATAACGGCGTAATTAAAATTTGGGCCGTTACAACTCTTCCCTACTAGAAAAGAAATTTTGTCCCGAAATTTTAAATAACTTGATGTTTCGTACCATGAAAGAGCTGAGGGTAACGCTCCCGCATAGTAGACTCTAGCTCCCAAGTGAGTCCCTCTGTACCATGATGCTGCCAACGAACCAACACCTAAAGGATCTCCCTGTTCCTAAGAGTCTGAATTGCGCGAACCACAATTGCTATCGGTCGCTCCTCATATGTTACATCAGGTCGAACCTCGATCTGTCTCAAGTCAACCATCGGTCTCGGTCCTGACCTAGCCAGTCTTAACATCGAGATATGAAACGTAGGATGAACCCCAACTAACTCTGCTGGCAAGTCCAATCTGTAAGCCACACTGCCAACTCGTGCTGCGACTCTGAACGGTCCTATGTATCTCGGCGCCAATTTCCCTTTAATCCCAAATCTCTGCTGGCCCTTCCATGGGGAAACCTTCAGATAAACCATGTCTCCCTCTTCATAGCTCAGACCCTCGTGATACTTATCCGCATATTTCTTATGTCTGTCCTGTGCTGCCCGAAGTTTCTGTCGAATTTGCCTAATCTTCTATGTGTGATCAACAACTATCTCTGGCCCAATCGCCGTTGTATCCTCAGGCGCTGCCCAACACGAAGGTGATCTGCGAGCTTGCCATACAACGCCTCAAACGGAGGCATACCGATACTCGCCTGATAGCTGTTATTGTAAGCAAACTCACACAGCGGTAAATAATCCTCCCACGAACCTCCAAACTGCAAAATACAAGCCCTGAGCATATCCTTCAGAATGTGTATCGGTCTCTCAGACTGTCCGTCTGTTTGAGGATGATAGGTTGTACTAAATTGCAACCTGGTGCCAAACTGTTCCTACATCGCCTCCCAGAATTTCGAAGTCAACCTAGGATCTCGGTCAAATACAATAGAGACTGGCACACCATGCAATCTAACGATCTCCCTCTCGAAGATAATGCTCAGCTGCGATAACGAATATCTCATAGAAATGAGAATAAAATGCGTCGATTTTGTTAGTCTGTCAATCACAACCCAAACCGCATCGTGTCTCCTCGTAGTATGCGGTAACCCACTGACAAAATCCATAGTGACGTGCTCCCATTTCCACTATGGAATTGGTAGTGGCTATAGTAAACCGCATGGTCTCATGTGCTCAGCCTTGACTTGCTGGCAAATATGACAACTCCTGACGTACTCGCCAACGTCAGCCTTCATCCCTGGCCACCAGAATAATCGCCTCAAATCATGATACATCTTGGTCCGACCAGGTATGAACCGTGTAGCGAGACCTGTGTGCGTCCTCCAAAATTATGTCCCGTATCTCCGGAACTGCAGGTATCCACAACCTCCCCCGGTGTCTCAAACACTGATCTGTCGACTATGCCCAATCCGTACACTCCGGATCCCGAGCCATACCACTGAACCGCTCATAGAGCCCATCAGTCCTCTGACACTCGACAACTCGCTCGATAGATACCGTCAGAACTCGCTCGATAGATAATCATGTGATGATTATGCGTATATGGATACGGATCAAGATAATGGGTATCTGTTGGGAACAGATGTTGGACTGACCCGCTATGAGAACACTGCATGGTTAATGTCATAAGTGGTTCTCATGAGAGTTATATCATTTAGTCATTTGACTTGAGATCACCAGAGACTCTAACATTAGGAGCACAACGATTTGATACAATCAACTATTGTATTTAACCAGATGATTATAAAGATTGTGATTGGTCATTGTTCGACTAATGTGTGAATGTTGTGTGATTAAGATAGAATTTGTCCATATCTTTTAGAGAGATATATATTGGGCCCCTCGATATGTTAGACTGATAAATGACCATGCCTAGTGAATTGATTGGATCAATGTCACTTTACAATTTCAGTCTACTCAGAGATCGAGACTAGTAGATTGAAATATAAGGGTGACATTCCATGTCTTATGTTCAATCAAAAGATATCGCGTGACAAAGGGATATGATATACACTGTTTATTAGGTTATATCGATTTATTGATCTTCATGCTACTTGGGTAGTCATAATGCCTTGCTAGAGACCGCTTATGACTTGTGTACCAAAATGGTTTTGGTTCACTGCCAACGTTGTATGAACCTATTGGGTCGCACACAAAGAACGGATTTGCGCGATTTAATATTATCTGGGTTAATGAATTTTATTTGATTTAATTCATTTTGAAGATTCTCATTAAATGTCCTAGTTTGATTAGGATTTAAGATTTTCATACATTTCTAGTATGACTAGAAATTTTGTCTCTTAGTAAATCTTATTTTGAATAAGACTCTAATTGGAATTATAATATGACTTTAATTCTTATTTGAGTTTTAGATAAATTACAACTCTTATTGGATTAGTAATTGTAGATTCTCTATGACTCTATCCTTTTTAGAGTTGGACTTTATCTAGGACTCTATTTGGAGTGTGACTAGGAGATGAAGTTCTTTTACAACTCGACCTAGTGTACTATAAATAAAACATTAGGGTCACAGTTGTGTTGTGATTTTTCTCAAGAGAGAATTCCCGAGAGAGATTTTTCCTAGAGAATTTTTATGAGAATTCTTGTCCTAGGATTTTTGGGGCTAGCACTCCAGATCGTGATCGTTCGTTCGTGTGTGGATTTCTGATAGAGGACGTTCGTCTCTCGCAGCGTGTTAAAGGAATCGATCAACATCAAACAAGGCAGATATGGTGTTATTCTTGATAAGGTATGGTTTTTTATTGGCACGTCAATTTAATGGAATCAATTGGATCTTGGTTCGGAGATGTTCGAAAAGGTTTTGAAAACTTCCTCTGCGCATGATCCCCGAAACCCAACAGTGGTATCAAAGTCAGTAGGCATGATTTAATTAAATTATAATGTGCCCTTATTTTTGATATACATGATATATATAAGTCAATCATGATATTTTATATATGGTTGCATCATTGCGTTTAATAAAATTAATCTATATGCAAAAGTGTGAAAGTATAGGCATGGTGTTGTTGATGTAGTAGCACCATCACGCACATACATGCACAAAACGGGTGCGCATCAAATTTGGTGGATAAGATCTCACTATTTGTGTACATAGATATGTGTAATTTAATATGTTGTTGGTTGTATGGGATATCAAGGTCATGATATTGATAAAAAAATAAAAAATAAAAAGATTTTGGCTAAAATGGGTATTTGATCCCTAGCCATTCAACTCTTTTTGGAATGCTTTAGCCATCATAGCTAGCAATTCAACTTGTAAAAAGATTACAAAATAAAATTAAAAGGCAAATCTATTTGTAATAGGATTACAAAACAGAATAAAAAGAGGAATTTTGTTGATAGTAGGATTCGATCCCTAGTCTTCCAACCCGTTGGAATGCCTTAACATTCCTAGTAAGCATTCCAAGTTGTAAGCATTCCAAGTTGTAATAGGATTACAAATCAAAATTAAAGTACAAATCTAATTGTAATAGGATTACAAAATAGAATAAAAGGAGGACTTTTGTTCATAGTAGGATTTGATCCCTAGTCTTCCAACCCGTTGGAATGCCTTAACCATCCTAGCAAACATTCCAAGTTGTAATAGGATTACAAAGCAAAATTAAAGTACAAATCTGATTGTAATAGGATTACAAAATACAATAAAGGAACTTTTGTTGAGAGTATGATTCGATCCCTCATCCACCGACTCATTGGAATGACTTAGCCATCTAGGCTATCCATTCCAAATTGTAATAGGATTACAACTCTATATATATTAATTGAAAGAAGTTTTAATTGATTAATTACCATTAATTAAATGGGGTTATTGTTCATTAATTGGATTGAATTAATTTAATTGGAAAGTGTTTTAATTGAATTAATATCAATTTAAATTAGTGGGAATATTATTAATATTAATTAAAATATTTAATTAAAAGGGGTTTTAATTAAATAGAGTCCGATAAAAAAATTATATTGAGATATATTTAATTAATGAGATTAATGAAAATATAATCTTTCATGCACTTGGAAAATTTTAAGATATTTAATTTCCTTGATTTGTTTTATGATGTCTTGTTGATATATGAAGATGTTTATTCTTGTTTTATTTTAATGATCTTTATTCTATGCATATTGGGTATATATATGATATTCCATAATTAAATAGATGCTAGAATTAGTCATTGTAAAACACTACATGGATCATAAAACTTGATAAAAATCCCTTGATTAGAGTTTTAAGTTAATGTCACCCATTTTAAACACTTGTCAAGGCCTCGATCACATCAATATAGGTATGCCTTCGCATGGTGTATTGTGTTATCTTGGTGATGCAAGTTGGGTAACGGTTACCTGAATGTTTTAAATTGGTTTAATTTAATAAAGCTATCAATACAGTTTTGGGCTTTAGGCATAAATGAGACGTAACATGTTGTGACATATGATGTCTAAGTCTCATA
This sequence comes from Stephania cephalantha, assembly GCA_039657325.1. Taxonomy (NCBI): domain Eukaryota; kingdom Viridiplantae; phylum Streptophyta; class Magnoliopsida; order Ranunculales; family Menispermaceae; genus Stephania; species Stephania cephalantha. The sequence goes on from CM077571.1 coordinate 37,646,329, forward strand.
AAGAGCCTAAGAGTTGCATATGATGCAATTGGTAATGGTTACCTACCTAAATAACTTGATTTTGAGTGTCATGCCTTAACTGTCTCAAAATTAAGTGAAATATGGATCTTAGACCACTAAATTAATATTTACGAGGGTTATTAATTTAGTGGGAGTTTAATTACTCACTAACAAATTATTCCGCATAATCTTCTAAGTGTAGATGTTAAACTCCTAATAACACTAATTCATAGCAACTGCGATCAATCCTTGAGAATGATAAAATAATTTCTAAGACTAATTTCCTTGTTTTGATTAGAAAATTGATAAATGTTATCAACCATAAAATAAAGGTGTATGTCTTAGATTAATGATTCATTTAAACTACCATCTATTAGTACAAGGATTATATGTCATGTTAGCAAATATAAAACCAGACTTTAGAAAAAATTCGGGTCGTGAAAACTAATGACATGGCAATGACACTAAAGGAAATGTTCCAACAGTAAATCACACGGGAAGGGCATAAGATTGTAAATTTCTATATTCTTGTAAAATGGTTGAGAACCTATTAATATGTATGTCTATTTGGAACATGAAAGAACTATATTAATTATCTCAAAAGGCTTGAATCTTCATGTGCCAAAAGTTGGCAGTAGATTTGATCTATAATTCATCAAAATAGTTTTAAACTACATAATTTGAAAGACATGGAGAACAGTGTTTACAGTTGCATATGATGTTTAAAATTGTAAGACAAAATAATAAAAAGGGGCCTTAGATATATATTTGATGGTTCTTAATATAAATGAATTTAATAAAGAAAGATAAAGGGAATGTGAAAGCTACAAAAGGTGTTTGTGCGGACACATAAACTTTAGTTGTGAGCTAGCCTTTGCCGAGTTCTAAAGAAAGCCTTAAAGAACAGATTTTATTTTTCATAGAATGAAATTGTTCATTTTATAAAGAATTACAAATCCTATCAGGAAGACATAATTTTGAATTGTTACGAACATTTCAAAATGAGTATAAAAAAAATCACTTGACGAACTATTAACATACTTTGATGAAATCAATGTGGATAATATTTGAGCCAATAGTTTAGGTGACCATCTTTGAAATTGTGAGATTTTCTTGCAATTAACTCCACTAGGAACGTCATTTGAGAAATAATGTTTTAAGAGGATAAATTGAACTATATATGATATAATTTGATTTATGATGTGTCACACAGACTTTTCTATGATGTCTTATTGAGGCTATACATTAGAAACCAAGGCACTCGCACTAAACCTTATTTTCCTTAAAGTGGTTGATAAAACTCCATATATGATATGGAATAAAAAGACCTAGTTTGTTTTTTTTTTTTGAGATTTGAGGCGGCGAGACTTGCGTAATACGTTAAGTCACATAAAGTAAGATGCCTAAATCTTTTGTGTCTAATTGTGGTTGAACACTATGATACTATTTTATAGAATTGAGAACAAATAGTTTGTTGCTTAAAATGATGTCTTTCTAAGTAAAGAGTTTATTTTAAAGACACTAGTGGGAATAAAATAAATCTTGAAATTTTCAAGTGCCACAAATGAGAACCGAACCACTTTAGGAAAATCAACAAAATTTTGAACTAGTTGAGTATATACAACTAACATATATCTCTTGAAAATCTAGAATAATAAGAAACTGGCCAAAGAAGTTTGGAATTTCTTATTATTGATAGTTATGATGTATTTTCGATACTGGATCAGAATGAATCACTACTTATCAAGAGACATATCTCATTTAAGTGTTATGAACTCTGTTTTTTAATTCATGTACGTTATCCAAGTTTGGAACTTGAATTATTTACCTGAAGATGATAGGACCATTCGATGTAAATGAGTTAAAGTGACATGAAAAAGGAAAAAAATGCATACTTAAAAGCACGGCTTATCGAAAATTCTAATCTAAATCAAAGTGTTGATTATGATAAGACTTTTCACTAGTAACTAAGCTCGAGTTCTAGAATTCTATTGTCATTACTTCATAGTTTGACTATAAGATATGAAAAACGAATGTCAAAAATAGCATTGCTTTATGCTCCTTAAAGATGTGTATGACACAATTTAAGGGTTTTTTATTATCTTGAGAATTTGAGAAAGGTATGCAAGTTTAAAGGATCCATTTATGGATCATAGTAAGCTTATCAGAGTTGGGATCTTTGTTTTGATGAAATAATTAATGAATTACATTCATTGAATCGAAGATAAACCTTATGTATACATAAAGGTTAGTGGGAGCACAATAATCTTTCTGAATCTATATGTTAATGATATATTATTCATTGGAAACGACGTCTTAACCCTGCAGAATGTCAAGTCTTGGTTAAGGAAGGTTTCTCAATGAGATTCTTAGCTAATTAAGCCTATATCCTTGTGATATAGATCTATGGAGATAGATCTGAGAGGCTAATTATTTTAAATAAGAGTGATTATATAGACAAATAACTTAAAAGGTTTTAGTGTACGAGATTCTTAAAAGGATTCGTGTTTATGTCTTATAACATAAGTCTATGCAAGACTTAATGTCTTAAGACAAATGATGAGCGGGACAATGTGAATACGATTTCATACGCATAAGCTATGAGAATCATCACATATGATATACTTTGCATTCAACTTGATGTCATATGCTTTGGGCAAAACATACATATCATAGATTCCAATGAAGGTCACTGGATTTTTATTGATAACATTCTTAAATACTTCAGAAGCACTTGAGAGATGTTATTAGATTTGCAGATGTTTGAAAGATATGAGTCTTATAAATGGTTACATGATGCAAACTTTCAAATTAATATAAAAAATTAATGATCGCAATATGGATATGTGTTAACTTCGTAGGAATGAGTTGAAAATGTTCTAAACTCACTCTAACAAGTTCTATAACATAAATTGAGTTTTTAGCGGCATTTGATGCAACCAAAGAAAGTGTTTAGATCGTAAGGTTCATGATTGAATAAGGTGTGGTTCCAAGTGTTGAAAATAATGTTGGTTTTTATTGTAAAACTAATGGACAAATTTAGGTTATGGAACCTAAATCACACTATAGATCTAAACAATCACTTGAGCGTTTTGTCTTATAAAAGAGAGAACGTAAATATTTACAAAACATCAATAACAAACAATGTAGTAGATACATAAACAAACTTATTCAACTAAGAATGCATTAAGGTTACTCAGTATTGGATACGAGTAGGATTGGACCTAGTGCAAGTGGGAGATGTTGGGTTATGTGCCCTAGGCCAATTCTGTAAACGTTGTTTAACTATTATAAGTAGATGCATGTTACTTTTATAATAATATCCTTGGATAATTATTGTATTATTCTAAATGTCCCTTGTCAGTTATTATTGTGGGAACAATAATAAATTAAGATTAGTATGAGTCTTGATTGATAATCATGTGATGATTATGCATATATGGATACGGATCAAGATAATGAGTATTTGTTGAGAAGAGATGTTGAACTGACCCACTATAAGAACATTGCATGGTCAATGTCATAAGTGATTCTCATGAGAGTTATATCATTTAGTCATTTGACTTGAGATCACCAGAGACTCTAACATTAGGAGCACAATGATTTGATACAATCAACCATTGTCTTTAATCAGATGATTATAAAGATTGTGATTGGTCATTATTCGACTAATGTGTGAATGTTGTGTGATCAAGATAGAATTTGTCCATCTCTTTTAGAGAGAGATATATATTGGGCCCCTCTATATGTTAGAATGATAAATGAGCATCTTTAGTGAATTGATTGGATCAATGTCACTTGACAATTTCAGTCTACTCAGAGATCGAGACTAGTCGATTGAAATATAAGGGTGACATTCCATGTCTTATGTTCAATCAAAAGATATCGCGTGACAAAGGGATATGATATACACTATCTATTAGGTTGTATCGATTTATTGATCTTCATGCTACTTGGGTAGTCATAATGCCTTGCTAGAGACTGCTTACGACTTGTGTACCAAAATGATTTTGGTTCACTGCTAACGTTGTATGAACCTATTGGGTCGCACGCAAAGAACGAATTTGCGCGATTTAATATTATCTGGGTTAATGAATTTTATTTGATAAAATTCATTTGAAGATTCTCATTAAATGTCTTAGTTTGACTAGGATTCAAGATTCTCATACATTTCTAGTATGACTAGAAATTTTGTCTCTTAGTAAATCCTATTTTGAATAGGACTCTCATTGGAATTATAGTATGACTTTAATTCTTATTTGAGTTTTGGATAAATTACAACTCTTATTGGATTAGTAATTGTAGATTCTCTATGACTCTATCCTTTTTAGAGTTGGACTTTATGTAGGACTCTATTTGGAGTGTGACTAGGAGATGGAGTTCTTTTACAACTCGACCTAGTGTACTATAAATAAGACATTAGGGTCACAGTTGTGATGTGATTTTTCTCGAGAGAGAATTCTTGAGAGAGATTTTTCCTAGAGAATTTTTGTGAGAATTTTTGTTCTAGGATTTTTGTGGCTAGCACTCCGCATCGTGATCGTCCGTTCGTGTGTGGATTTCTGATAGAGGACGTTCGTCTATCGCAATGTCTTAAAGGAATCGATCAACACCAAACAAGGCAAACATGAAGTTATTCTAGCTAAGGTATGATTTTTTTTATTGGCACATCAATTTAATGGAATCAATTGGATCTTGGTTTAGGGATGTTCGAAAAGGTTTCGAAAACTTCCGCTGCGCATGATCCACGAAACCCAACATTCATGAAATTCACAAGTACACAGAGTTAGACACATTATCAAATACATAAAGAAAAGCGTATTGGAGAATTACTAAATAAAACACAAGTGCAAAAATACTTTAAAGTTATTGGAGAGTTACCTCATTTTCTATATAGCAGCCGCCACATGGTTGTTGAAACTGGCCAATATGGAACGATCAGTGGGGCTACCCGGAATAGGTCTCGACGGGTTATCTATGGCCTCTTCCACTACCCTACTACTTGATGAAGCCCGCTTCCCACGTGCCTTGTCACGTGTCCTTTCTTCCTCATCTTCATCGGCTCCCTCAGATGACTCACCCTCACCCTCATCTTCTCCCTCTCCATTCCCCTCTTCTTCTCCCCTATAAGATTCCTCTGAATCTTCCTCCAATGACCCCTCTTCAGAACCCTCAGATTATCGCTCTTTAGGACCCTATTCTTCTCCCTTATCAGACCCCTCTGATTCTCCCTTTCCTGAAATCTCTTCTTCTCTCTCTCCAGCTCCCTCTTCATCACCAACTGAACCCTCTTCTGATGAGGATTCTTCTCCATCCTCATCCCCACCTCTCTCACTATCTCCACTCCCCACAGCTCCTCCCTCTAATTCTCCCTCACTAGTCCCCTCTTCTGATTCCTCGTCAGATTCCTTTTTAGATGAGGATCCTGACTATTCCACTACCTGCCCCTTGTTCTCCTTTCCTTCCACCACATTGCCTTGTTCGATTTGTACTCGCTATTCTTCACTTGAGTCGGAAGAAGATCTCGAGGACTATGCTAAGGAGGTCGCAGCATCAACATGATATGTAACGCGTTTCAATTGCTTGGACTTTCTATATGAAGCTGTTTGCGGTCTCCGCCGTCCACCACGGGTGCCTGTCGCCGCATGGCACCGGCCTCCTCCCGTGTCACCAGCCTCTTCAGACGACCCATCCTTGTAGTGAAAAGTACAAGTTATAATATATAGATTTGACAAACTTTGAATATATTGAAATCAATAAGGTTCGGTCAAGCAGGACTGAAACTTGATTGTAAGTTCGGTCATGTAAAACCGAACTTCAATCATAGTTTCGGTCACATGCATCCGAAATTCAGTCAAACATTCGGATGCATGTGACCGAACCTCAACATAAGGTTCGGTTGTACATGACTGAAACTCGAACACAAGGTTCGGGCATCAACAACCGAACCTTGTGTTGGAGTTTCGGCCCTGGACTATCGAACCACCTGAAAACCACATCAAATAATTCGACAACATTACCTATCAACCAAAACAACAACAACAACAACAACAACACCAACAAATTGTACAACAAAACCAACACAAACAACAAAAATTCCAATCAAATGCTCACCTTCGACTCAACGAAATCCTTGAGCGCGAAAGTCAATCACTCCTAACGTCTCCTCCTTCGTTCCAGCAGCACGGTGATGACATAAACACTCGCCAACCAATCTATGGGGTTCAAATCGCCAAGAACAACTCGTCAATCACCAAGAAACTTGGAGATTCGAGGGTTTACCGGGAGGCGGAAACGAATCCGTTTCATATTCTTATGGGGTGCCCTCCTCAACAAGGGTTTTTTGGGGATTAAACAATTTTTTAGGGGTGCCCTAATCACTAAGTGGATTGCACTAATCAATTGGCTTGCCCTTACACTTATCTCGGGTGCACATAAAACTGCGCTTATTAGAACTTTCATACTCTTTTTATTTCGAGCGGAACAAAATCAGGCAAGAACAGCGAAGGGTATTTTAGGTATTGCATAGGTTTAGGGGCATCTTTGTTTGCTTTAGCTGACATGCTAGTTCTGCTACGGTGTACGTAGCGAGTGGTTTTACTGTGTCCCATCACGAACAAATAATAATGCTCCAAAGTCGAAAGTCAAATGTAGGGTGGCACGAACTCTGATATTCCGCCACGTGGAGGCATCAATAGAGATTCAAAATCTCATGAGATGATGATGAGAGAGATGGTTTGGTTTCACAGAGTATCACTTATCAGTAAAGTAACGTTTGGGTATAATGGGAATCAAATTAATTGGTTTTTTTAATGTATGGAAAGTGCGTGTAATTAAGGTTTTTTAATTAGGGTTTCTAAGCAAATCTTGCTTTTAGTGATCTCAAAGCCTACTTCTCCATGTTTGGGATTGAGGGGAGGGGAAAGGAGGGGGTTAGTGGGCACCCCGTGTAAGCTAATGCCCAACAACATGAGGCTTTTGCTCTGGACAAAAAAAAAAAAAAAAAAAAAATCATGAGGCTTTTGATCTTTTTAAGGGCCAAAAGATATTAAGAACAAAAAACAATACACATTCCTCTGGTGTAATGTGGAGCTTTACAAATTTTTTTTTTTTTTTTTTTTTTTTTTTTGGTACATGGAGCATTACATTTATAACGTGGTTTTTATTTACAAGAAGAAGCTTGATTGTATTTTCTAACGGCTAAATAAGCAAAAACAAAACAAATGTTTTTAAACCAAGAGAGTTTACATTTATAGTTACGAAAGAAACCAATTTGTTTCCATTGATATTCGAACGCCCAATCTCACACTCAAGTGACTCATACCAATTAACCCAGTGAGTACCCACTTAGTTGGTTAAACCAATAGAGGTTAATTTGGTTCTAGTAGTACAATTAGATGAGCTGTAAATTGGAATATCCAAAATCCAAATTTGGCGAGAAAAAACCTATTGCTTTATTGAATTCGTGTTTTATTTGCAAAAATATATATAGCTAGCTGGACGAATTATAATTCTAGCTGATTTAATCAAGTTAATTAACTCATAATTAAATCACAAGAAAAAAAGATCAATACTAATTAATTTTTGTAACATCTTGCGCGCAATTTTAATAATAAAAGGGAAACCACCGCAGAGTAGTTAAGTTGCATAGCCAAAATTTACATTTCAATCATGACATATACAAAGTTCGAGTTTTATAGAATGCAAAAAAAATGCTAGACCTTTATATAGTTAACAATTTATTAAAGTCCATCACAAATCTTGATACCTAGAATAATTCATGTCTACGGTGGATTTTGGCCGTTTTTTGTTTTTTGGTGTCAAGGATTTTGGTAGTTATGTGGTTCATTGACACTAGGCTTTGTCGTGGATTCGTTGTGACATGTGGCTTATATAGGTCTACTATGATCGGATATGTCTGTTCACTGAATGTTTGATCGGTAATTAAGTTTAAAATCACTTTTGTTAAGCTTATAACTGAGACAAATTTGCTTCTTAAAAGGGTGAGGGTGCTCCAACTGTGAGCTTGTAATGATAATAATAATAATAAAAATGAAAAAAAAGACTTGTACCAAAACATATATTGGAAATGAAAAATGGAAGAGGAGTCCGCCTATACAGTTCAAAATAAACCACATGCATATTACCAAAAAAAAAACCCACATGTCAAAACAATTAAAAAGGTTGATTTGGAATTAAAGAAATCAGTTCTACTAAATAGTGAGGGGCATGGCCCTGGACCCTTGCCTCCGGTCTTTGGTCTCATTTGTTAATTTTTTGTAATTCCCCTTTATAATATTCAGCTCAGACGGCAATGGCAAACTTCGGGATTATATTATTTAAGACTCTCCATCTGTATATTTTATTTTATCTTCATATAATTATATATACATCTATAATATTACTGTCATATAATACGTTTATAATATTGCCTATAGTCTTTTATTCTGAAATTACAAAAATAGGCATTTTGAGTACTATTGAGAAGTCTATCTCATAGATAACTAAAATATATATTAAAACTGGTGAAGGGATCGATGAAAGAAAATATATATCACGAGATCATGCCCTGTTATCTAACTCCAAGTCTCCAACTATGTTAATTAGGTGCTTGACTGACTTTGATAAAATTAATTCATCATTAATAAGGCGGGGATAGAGAGAGAAGATTAGAAAATTTAAGATTATAAAAGAAAATATACATGTATAAGATCAACTCTGAGGGACTAATAAATCATTCTCTTTATATATATATCATGCGCCGCTCTCATTGACGAGAGATCGCGAAAGAGATTTAGACTGAATTTGTGTATGAAGTGGCTCCTCTGAATAAAAAATACTTTTGTCATCCAAAAGCATTGATTAATGCACTAAAAAAGTATAATGGAGGTTTCAAGAAAAAAAAAGATAGCATGGATGTAGTGAGATCACTATAGCAGTTGCGAGACCCAGACGAATCCAACCACATATATGTATTTAATATCATATACATATAAACCAATCTGCTTTATTATAACATTTCATGTTCTTTCATTCACCTTATTTAATTTACAACGGCTCTGTTTGACATGTACAAACTAGCTTATAAGTTAGCTTATCATCTAAATTATAAGCTACTTTCACCCATAAATTGTGTTTAGTAGACTAACTTATCAAAAAATCATCTAGATGATCAACTCTTTTTTTAACCGCTACAAATTATAGCGTTTTACACTTCAAACGTCATCTTTAAATTTTTATCCCAATTTTGCCCAAGTTTTGAATGCTAGTAACACATGTCCCACAAAAGACATCAAACTCATCAATTTCTCTAAAGCCCATCAATACGTACATCACTTAATTATTAATAAATCCTTTTGTAAGCATTATGAACATAAACAGTATTAACTTTAAATAATAATGCACAAGCACAATCTGCATTATAAATTAATAAATCATTTTTCCTAAAAAAGCAGAAACAAAATCATTTGAATGTATATATAAATAATTCATTTGATTAGTATAATGATATCTTTTTATGTAATTTCACGTTTATCAACTACTTAATCAGCTATTTTCTCCAAACATCCTTGATTGATAAGCTAGATTATCAGCTTGCAACTACCATTTATTAGCTTTTCAGCTATCATCTAGATTATCATTGTCATCTCGATTATCAGCTAGTTTTGCCAAACAAAGCCAACATTAATGCACAGGGTCCGGATGAGCTAACATATTTGTTTCTTTTAATATATATATTTTGGTCTAAATTACTCGGTCTCCATACTATTCAACTGCTTTGGGTTCGCTCCGAGTCGCGCATCAAATTAGGTGGAGGAGCTCCCAACGTTGATGTTTTCATTATCAGGATTCGAACTCGAGTCACTAGTTAAGGGACAACAACCCAGTTTCAATTGTACCAACTAACTGTTGGTCTTTTAATATTATATGCTCAATGGTTATGGCGATTGGTCTTTAATATTATATGCTCATTGGTCATGGCGTTTAACCAATCAACTAGAAACTTTGGAGATGAGCGAAGGCATTGTTTTTTATGCAACAAAGACCATAACACCTAAACCCTACATTACATTGAGAGTTTTTTATTTATTTATTCTTAATTTAAAATGATGATTAGGTGGAGTGCAAACCCAAACTAAAGGCATGGTTAGGTTCGTTTTTCCCAACTTATTACAGAGGAGTCAACTCACGGAGGAGTTTATATTTTCATGATTGATTCAACTTTGAACTTACAGAGATATTGCAATTTAAAAAAACAATAAAACGTGAGAATTGACATAAATAACCTTTAAATAAAATCGAATTTGAGTAATAGAGTTGTGATTAAGCCTCATCTTGGTGGGTGTAAACTGGAGATAACTTTAGGGGGGTTGAGTATATAAAACCAATTAAATAAGATTAGTTGGAACTTCTTGCAAATTATTCACTCCCCCCAACTCCACCCGACCCCAACCAATTAACAAGGTCTAAGATTTCATGCTTGTACAAGTTGGGATTGAAATGCAAAACATTGTAGTGTTATTCTTATATATTTTAAGGGAATTAACACGGACAAACTTTATATGATTTTATTTGTTTGTTATGTCACATATGTAGTTGTTAATTAGTATAATCTATGAAACTGGTCAAACATACGTACGTGTGATATTAGGTATTATTATATAGTGTTGATTAATTGGTTCAAACACAATGTATGAGTTGAAGTCACATTGTGAGTTCGACTTGGACTTAAACTAAAAAGATGTGCAGCTACACGGGTGTTCTATTGGGACTCAAATGGTAAGTATTAGTGGAAGTTCAATTTGTCTTAGAGTTGTAATTGGACTTATCTAATGTAACATAAACTAATAGGTGTTCGTTATGAACATTAATTGTAAAGGGTCCAGTCAGTCTTTGCAGGTTGGGCTTCGTTGAGTGGCTACGTAATACATAGTACTGTTGAGGTGTTGTTGAGGTGTTGAGTGTGCTGAGTATGTTGAGTAACGTATGGGCATGCGAGCATGTACGCGACACTGCGAAATTGAATTTTGTTAGGGTTTCTATCCGAGTTTAGATAGAAGAGTGTTTTCCTTTGTGTACTAAACTATTGATAGTGAATTTTCTTATTTCTTGCCCGTGATTTTTTCCTTGATTTCGAGGTTTTCCACGTAACTTCATGTATTATCTTTTCTTTTTGGTTTGTTAACCTTTGGGAGTATTCGTGTGATTGCGATCTTGAGACTTCTACATTGATTCGTCACGACAAACCAATAAGAGCTAAGATTCAGATATGAGAGAGTTACACCATTAAGGTGAAGTTTTTAGAGACATCAAGTACAAAAATGTGATGAAGTTCGATGTGGAGACGCTCGACGAGAAGATGATGTGATGGCCCTAAGCCCTGAGGCAAACTAGGCACCGCCACGTCATTGGACACGTCACCAAGTCATGCCACGTGACTTGCATGCTTGTCTATGACGACTCGTGACCTTATCCTTTGTATTTTGAATTTTTGTCTCAACTTTTAGTGATTCTCATGTGTATTATGAGTTCTGAACATGAATTTACCAAGTTAAGTGTATTTTCCAACTTAATAGTTCATTATAAGTTGATTAGTGAGTGGAAGTCCTTTAAACATGCAATTCAGGTGAGAAATAAAAGTTTCCATAAGTAAACAAGCCTATGGTGTGGAAACCCGATATGTGATACCATATATGTGATCATAAAGGCAACAAAAGTACACAAGTGTATCATATATGTATCAGATACAAATAGTCTCCCAAAATAACTTAAAAGACTGTAAATAAGTAAATACAAACACTTACGAGTACTAGTTGTATGAAACTCTTTAGATCGGAGGTAATCACCAAGTACCGTATTCCCCTGGCTCGTTGTAGGATCAACAATTTGTCATCAAAATAATGATAAATATCAGTGAGTAAATCCCAAAGAAAATCAGTAAGTATTCACAAAAATCCCAAATAAAGCGGCTACAATTCATGCGGATAATTAAAGTAAAACTGGAAAAGAAGGCATGAATATAAGTCGCAAATGCATAAGAAAAGTCGAACGCATATGTGGTGAATGTCTGTCAAACTTTGGGGATCAGATTTGCTAAACCGAGAAGTCCTTATTGGAAAGGCACTTCCCACCAAACCTTTTAAGGTCGAAAGAGGACCCCGTGGACGGAAGTTAGACTTCCAACCAACGCCTCTTGAGAAGAAACCCGTGACAGAGGCAAGCCTCAAGCCAACTCATTCTCGTACCCGCTGGACTTGCGAAGACAAGTCTTACACGTAGTCACCAACAAGACATACACAACATGGCAACTTCCAAATTGCCATTTATGGGGTTGCAAAATCAGTGTCATGCCCGCCCTGTCGACTATACATAAACACGCACGGGAAATGAATATAAGCAAGCCTAAAATTGGCGCAATTTAATCATAAAATAGCAGTAAATTCGAAAAGAATTTAAATGAATCCAAAAAAATTTTCTCGTGGGTTTACTTACTTTAAAAAATCACAAATACCTTCCGAAGTGCGCACCCGACACTAGACTATAGTCTACTAAGTCTCTGGTGTCCAAATATACTATTTTAAATATTTTAGAGTCAAATTAATTAGGTTTATAATGTGAGACAAAAAATAAGCGTTTTTAGTCCAAATATTTAGTGGCGACACACCTTACGGGTAACACATCTGGTGCAAAACCCAGAAAAATTTTCAAAAACCAATTTCCTACTCTTTTGAGATTGTAAACATAAAATTATAGAAGTCAATTAGTTTGATATTTGAAATTAATTTTGATGAGGTATTGTAAATTGTGGGGAGTTGTGAGTCCATTTAGGCCTCTCCCCATTCTGCTATCCATTGGCTTTTGGTACCGACAATCTACTTTTAAGGGAGGTGCTGCCAAATTTTTTACAAAACACAAAAAATAATCCGTATGATTTCCTAATTTGCTCCAATTAAGTAAATCAAGAACTGAGGTTCGTTGAGGATTAAAATTTAGTTTTGGAGCACTGTAAATGATTATTTGAAAAGTATTTCGAGGTTAAAAGTTGATTGTATGGTTTAAGTGTCTAATTAGGGTAAATAGGCTAAGTCAGGACTTCATGAGACGGGTACTGACATCTATAAACCATGAAAACACTGATATAACTTGATAATTGACTAAGTAAGTTAAGAATTGCCTAATTGATCTAATTGTGTGAAAACTCTCATAAAATGTCTAAATAATTGGATATGTTAGGACAATGATAGAAGCATAAGTATATGTCGCGGGTTATCATAGACATATGTGTAGGTGATGTGGCATGACTTGGCGACGTGTCCGATAATGTGGCGATGCCCAATTTGCCTTGGAGTTTGGGGCCGTCACACCTTGACCCTGGGTTGGTCTCTGTGGCGGTGCATGCATAACTGTCATAAATTGCTGAGCGGGTCTGTGTACAACTGCATGAAGCTGATTGTATGATCATCGTCATGTATGCGCCTTTGACTACTATGATCCCTCTAGTGTCGACTCATTTCGCCCCTCCTCCTCAGACCTACTCTATCTGGATTGTCCCTCAGATGCTGAAGTGGGAGCGACATCGGACGTCATTAGATACATCTCATGTTTCAACACCCTCTCATATATCTCCTATAAACCTCGGGCTCCCGTCGACACCACGACACTAGTTATCTCTGGCCTGAGCCCTCTGGCGAAGTAATGGACCTGCAGTGTCTCGGTCCTAGCAACATTTAGGGCAAACCGTAATAGGTATTAGAACTTCTCCATGTGTTGTATTATGATCTAGCTGCCCTGCCTAAATCTTAGAAACTTCTCTCTTAGTCTCAGCTGTATCTCTGGAATGATGTACTAATCGTAGAATAATATGCGAAAGTATGCCCATATGGTCAGCCCTACGTGGGCGGCTGTGTGTACAGTCCAACACACTGCGACCTTTTCACGTAACATGTAACCTGAGATCCTGGCCCTTATATTATTGTGAATCCTCAAAAGTCTATAGAGTTTCTCGTGTGAGAGAACCCACTTCACTGCCGCCTTTAGGTCTTTGCCTTCATAATAGTAACATGGCTGGAACCAAACAAATTCCTCAATTAGCTTCATCTTAGCTGATAAGGAAGTCTCGAAGGTGATCTCCTAAGCCGGTGTCGATACCGGTGTCGATGCTGGTGTCATTACTGGTGTAGTGACCTTAGTCGATGCAGTAATCCCATACCAATCTCTGTCATCCGTAGTCAACATAAGTTGAGTACACTATTACTACAATCGAGACGTTATACTTGCGGCCGAGGTCAGACACCTAATCCATTCAATTAACTATACTCCTCAAAACACTTCCCATTTCATCCTTAAAATGCTTCAAAAATAAATTTAAATCCTTAATTGACATTAGTTCTTAATTTATTTCATTGGAGCAAATTACGAAATCATATGAAATATTTTTTGTATTTTATAAAATTTCTTGTAGGACCTCCCCTAAAAGTGGCATGCCGAAAAATTCACCTAATAGACGACAAAATGGTGAGAGGCCTAGGACTCACAACTCCTCGCAGTTCACAATATATATCAATCTTCATTTTTTAAACTTACTTTAAACCTCAAGTCCATATACTAGTTTTCACAATTCCCAAAACTAATGAAAACTACACCATAACCTCAATTTACATATAAATGAACCATAAACAACTTCAATGCTTATTTAAAACCAATTCGGAAAGCTCTCATAACCTGTTAACGGTGTTTCACGGTCTACACTCACCCTAAGAACCCTGAAACAATATATATAACATGATTACGTCAAGAGAATTAAAATTTTAAACTTGAAAGTAATCACCAAAGTTCTTCAAGTCTTGCTTGTGCTTCCTTGTCTTCACTGAAAACTTGACATTATCAAAAACAATTCGAAGATGTCAGGTAAGTAAACTCATACATTGATCTTTACTCATGCAAATATTAGTCCGAATACATGGAGACATGTAATTGCATTTTCAAATAGGAACAAATTTATATAACAACGTGAATCCCTAATTTCTAGTTCGAAGCTCACTAATAGGTTGGCCACCTCAAAAGCGAACCCAAAACTGTACTACAAGTTCAATGCATGCTACCTCGAAGTCGATATTACCTACCTTAGACGCCTACAATACGTCTAGTCTGGAGTGGGGTACCTCATACTCTTATGACCGAAGCAAGAGCAACTATATCCGGATGTCATGTATGCATGACCAATCAAGAATGCGAAATGCAATGCAGACTAACCACGAATGCATGTACAATGATAAATTCTATAAAAAGTAAAGAAAATTGTAGGGCTTATTACAACCAACCAACTTCGAGCTAAATTCTCAGGGTTTTCGAAACATCGGATCACCTTGAAAGTGGCTTCAATAGCTTCCCTACATACCTGATAATAATAAGGGTTAAGCTTCAAGTAAAACCAAATAATAAAACCCCACGAAAATAATGTCCAAAATATGCACAATAACTGTTTCCAAAAATAATAATTTGAAACAACTTCAAGAAGCTTTCAACTAGCTAACTTGAGTAACTTTTTAACCTTGAAAACATCAATATCTTTCATATTGACCAAAAAAGAACTTGTATAGATCATTTCGTACTTTTTATAAACTCTAAGAACACTCAAATCATATCACAAATCTAGAATTTATGAATTTTTCAATACAACCTGCTGATTAGGCAAAATTTATTAACTTAAAACTAACAAAATTTCTCCAAATCAATATTTTCGCAATTATGTCATTAAAACTCGACCCCAAACACCAGGAAATCGCTCGATACAACATTTAACATATTTTCACAGCCTGTGAAGTCAATTTGGACAAAAATTAATAATCCAATTTATCCAAAATCCTAAGGTAAACCAATTTTAACTATAAAACATCTTCAAAACAGTTATCGACTGAATTGCATCAATGCAAGAATTCAAATTGAGTTAAGGGAAATGCCTGAATTGAGAATTTACTAAATTTTGAGCCAAATATCGCGTTTCCACCGCAGAAATCTTGTTCGAACTGACTGTCTCATGATGCTCTACAGGTTTGCGGAAAGAAACCGGACGATGCTCTACAAGTTAGAAGAAAGAAACCAGACGAAAATCAGATGTAGGGAGATCGCAGAGCGAAACAAAGTTTTGAGAGGTTTAGAAACCAAAATTATAAAAAGTTTTGTTGAATTCAAATGAGTTTTGATTTGTTTTTTTTTAATATATAAACCCTCGGCTGCTTGTCGACATTTTAACTTCTTTTTATTTGTTAATTCTCGAAATCCCTATTTTGGAGTGTTTTGGTTTCTGGTGCTCGTTTTGGCTTTTTACCAAATTGAGCCAACCTCTTGAAAAAAAAATCCAACTCCATAAAACATTTATAACATTGGTTTTGGTCACGCTAAAACTCCAAAAATATTAACTTCGTCAACAACATACCAAAATCTTTTGAACCAATCCTCTTGCCATAAACAAACTTGCACCGATTTGGACCTGATCTCAACTTCGACCGCCGCCAACTGACATACAACTCTGGGCAAGGTGTCCCATCAACTTTCGAATCATTTTTCATTACCATAAATCTCGACTTGCATGTAAATTGAGACAAAAACCTTACATAGTACTTAACACTTGATCACTAGTTTTCGAGCAACAAATAATTTTTATTTCACTTGTGCAATTCGAGACACACTTACAACCCCGATTATAACAAATTGAGGATACACCTCAACACATAGACTTCGTGACAAAATACTGTCTATTACATCCACTAGACATGCAACATGCAAAAATAAAATTAACCTCGGATACATATTCACCAAATAAAATCCAAAAATAACTAATTAGTCATCCAATCAAGTTTATGAATTTCTCGGATTTCACACAAACATCCTTTAACAGAAATCCACACATGAATGGCGGTCGAGATTTTGAATGCTAGCTCGATAGATAACATGAAAATAATTTTCTGTTCTCCCTAAAAACTCTAAAACAGTTAAGAAACCTAATTCGTTTACTAAAAATGAAAATTAAACTCCAACCTTAATCTTTCTTGCAATGTGATTCACTTAACACATCTATTTATACAACTCTTATATAAAGCCGGTTAAATAAATCACAATTATACCCATACTTAAAATGGTATTAATATGACACATCATAAGGACTTTTATGTAATGAGTTTATAATAAAAAAATCATTGTTGCGATTCATTTTAAATCCTGTAAAATATTTTTTTGGTGTGCGACTCAATAGGTTCATGCAACGTTGGCAGTGAACCAAAACCATTTTTAGTGCACGAGTCATAAGCGGTCTCGAGCAAGACATTATGACTACCCAAGTTGCATGAAGATCAAAATCATATATCCTTTTGTCTTACGATATCCTTTGATTAAACATAAGACATGGAAAAGTCATCCTTAATGTTCAATTGCACTAGTCTCGATTTCTAGGTATACTGAAAATATTCAAGTGACATTGATCATATCAATTCAATTGGACTTGACCATTTTTAGTTTAATATATCAAGGGATCTTGTCAGACCCACCTAATTAGGGCATCTGACCGGTCCAGATTACCTTAATCCCTTGATAATCTAGCAGCCTTAACCTTACCATCAATAAATAAATAAGATTAAGATCTCGTCAATAAATTAAAACTTTATTACCCACAAAGAATTTTAAAGTAAATCTTAAACCTAAAAGTTCATTTATATTGATTAGTTTATCCTCAAAATTTCATAAATTTTTTTTGATAGCACCTCATCTATTTCTAAGCCTACACCGAAAAATTCGGCCTTCAAAAATTCTTTAACAAAACCTGCTCGGTATAGTGGAAATGCCAAATGACTTACAATCCACCCAATAAGAATATATATTGCATAAATTTTTTTTATTTACTCATTATAACTTGCTTCAGGTTTTCGAAATCCTTAAACCATTATTCCCTTAACTCAACAACATTCTAATCCATCCAAAAACCATTTCAACAATTTCAAAAGAGATCCTAATCAGATACGAACCCAAAAATCCCTTTATACAACATATTATATTCAAAAATAATAAATACATATAGAGAAGAATTGAGTAAGTCACAAACAGTCAAAAAGCTTTTTCTTTCCATTCTCGTCGCTAGAACTTGTCATTAATCAATTATAAAAATTCGATAATATCAGATAAGTAAATCCTACACTATCTAGCACATATGTGATAATCAAATGCATAATAATCCAAGAGGTTAAACGAACAATATAATCCAAGGAATTTAAATACAATCGTGAATCCATCCCCTTTTTGTTATCCGACCACAATCAGTTGATATCCTCCGAAAGTGGTAAGTAAACAATAATAAGGACTCATACCCAGAGATGATAACCAAACGAGTCTCGTTCCTTGAGTATATCAAAGCATGATCTGGTTCAACGTGATCTTATGAGAACCACGTGATGCAAAGTATCAGTGACTCTAGCCCTCAAGCATAATATAATTCTATCCTGTATATATAGTCCGGTAGACACTATATAGTTCTACTATGTATACACAATCAGGTAGACACTATATAATTCTAACCTGTACATACAGTCAGGTGTACATTATAAGGAGACTCGAATCGACCTTATCCTCTCCACCCGTGTATGCATGTACAACAAAAATGTAATATCAAGGATCAATGCAATTTTTACGAAATTTATAATCATATAATTTAAAGGTTACTATAGGCTTTACTTAACCTTACAAATAGCCAACTTTGAGCTTAATTTTTGAAGTTCCCCGAGCGTCAGATCACCTTGAAAATACTTCCAATAGCTTCCCTGCATACCCAATTATATTATGGGCCAAGCTTCAAGTGAAACCATATCACGAAACCCAATGAAAACCGCGGTCAAAGTACCCTTGACAACAGTTTCCAAAAATATGAATTTATATAACTGTTTCAACTAGCCAACTTTAGGTAACTTTTTAACCTTGAAAACCTCAATATTTGTCATGATGACCTAAAAGGAACTTGTAGTACCCATGTCCTAATTTTTATAGATTCTAAGGACACCCAAATCGAATCACCAACGTAGAAGTTATGAATTTTCTCATATGGGCTGTCAATTAAGCAAACTTTATTTATTTTGAACTGAAAAGCTTCTCCAAATCAATATTTTCCCAATTAAATCCTAAAAACTCGACAACAAACACCTCAAAACCACTCGATACCAACATCAAAATATTTTCACAACCCGTGGAGTCAAATTGGATTAAAATCAACAATCAATTCATCCATAAACCCAATGTAAATCAATATCAACTATAAAACACCTCCAAAATAATTATCAACTGAATCACATTAGTTCAATTCATCAAAACCCTAACCCACGTCAGTTGAATTTATCCCAAATTGATGAAAATCAATACAATATACCAATTAACAACAATCCATACAAATTTCTATTAAAACCCCGCGAAAGAAATTAAAAAATCGCAAGAATTCAAATTGAATTGTGAAAAAATGCCCCGTAATGAGAATTTATCAAATTACGGGCCAAATACCTCGTTTCCACCTCAGAAACTTAGCTCAAACTGACCATCTTGCTATGCTCTACAGTTTTGCAGAAAGAAACTGGGCAAAAATTGAACGTAGAGAGATCGCGGAGCGAGAGACCGAGTTGAGAGGTGAGGAATAACGTTTTGTTGAAATGTATAAAATGGGATCGATTGATTTTTTTTTTCATTTTTTTATTTATATATAAATCCTCAACTGCTTGTCAGCAGCTTAATTTTTTTTTATTTATTAATTTTTGAAATCCTTATTTTAACATGTTTTGACTTTCGACGCTTGTTTTGGATTCGATTTTTCACCAAATTGAGCCACCTTCTCGATAAAATAGTCCAACTCCATAAAACGTCCATCACACTGATTTCAGTCACACCAAAACCTCAAAAATCTTATTTTGTCCATGACATACTAAAATCTTTTGGACCAATCTTCTTGCCATACTTAACTAAACTTGCACCAATTTGGACCTAATCTCAACCTCAACCACCGTTAATTGACACAAAACTCGAAACAAGATCTCGCACCAACTTCGTTCTCATTTTACAATACCACTTATCCCGACTTGTACGTAAACCGAGACAAAAATCCCCATGTCAGCTCGTTAAATCCATTTAAAATTCAAAATTCATTACAATATTTTTTGCGAAATTCGAAACGATAGTTCGCATCAACTTTTTAATTCTACCAGGACTCATTTCGACACGTATCTCGAGACAAAAACCCCGTAAAATCTTGAATCTACTCATTTAACTTTAATTTTGTAAAATAAAATAATATAATTGTACACAACACTAGGCACACATCACACAAAGTAAAATTACCCGTATATCTATTTTCATCGGTCTTCAGCTCCCGACTCGCAACCAAAACCATTATTAGGCTCGTTAATCCCGAATTAGCTGTAATTATTCATTTAAAAATTTTGAGATTTGACAGATCCACTGATCTCTCTCTAAAAAAGTGATAAGTCAATAACAAGACATTATTTTATAGTATATCTTAGGGTGATTTTAGATGTACAAGGGTATATTATATTGAGTTTTCTCTTCTTTTTGTGATTTCAAGTTATATTTAGGTTATGTGAAGAAATAAAAGAAAAAAGGAAGAAAATAAGAAATTTAATCAATTGAAAAAAAACCAGCGAATTAGCAGTGAATAAAGTGTGATGCAGGAATCGCCAACCAAATCGATGAAGGACGGAGACAGATTTCCACCGATGTGTCAAGGGAGCAGAATTGATAGAGGATTCAGAAATGATTCGCCAGGGTCAGTTTCGAGAATTTTGGAGCAAATCAAAGAATTTCATTTTGATTGGGTATGTACTACATATAATATTATATATGAACCTTGGGCTTCAAATTAATTGCCCTTGAGTATCCAAGATCATATTTCATTTCTCTTGGAGCCGTATTTATTAGTTTTATTAAATTTTAGTTTATTTTTATTGTTCATTACTTTTGGAGACGATTTGAAGATTCAAATTATTCAAATAAGAAACATTTATTAATGTCTTTTATTTACTTTATTGCTATGTTTATAATGAATATGTGCGAGTATTTTATTAATCTAAACAAAGTCCAAATGTGAACTTAATATGTTTTATAATGTAGTCATAATGAAGGATGATTAATACTTAATGCTTTAAACTTAATCATATTCTTCAATTCACTAATTTAATAGATTGTTATTTGTGGATTACAATTATGAAGCTTTGTATTGTATGCATAGTCTAGAATGTGTATTGTGATATTTGGATTCTATATCTAGCTTAAAGTAGTAACTATGATTGTTTAAATAGGTCTTTTACTATTTATATGTCCTAGGTGAATTGAGTTCTAAGTTTGATGTTGAAGTGACTTTTCGAAGGTATTAGGCTTAGTAGTTCGAAGTTTTCATGGAACTTAATGCACTTTTATTGTCTAATTAATTTCTTTGAGCTTTCGAAGGATTAATTTAATAAAATTAGGATGTGGCTCTTCCATTGATATAATGAAAACTGGTTGCTTGATAAAGGCTATCAACTTACTTATGATTTAGGTTTAATGATTTGAAAGTATTTTACAATAAGATTAAATTATGATTATGAATATGATTTTAGTAATATGTTTGGACAAAACACAGTTTAATGTTTCATTTTTCTAGATGTTTGTTTTATATTGAATTGATTTGATTTGAATTTAGTGATTTTGAATTGTGTTAGTTAAACTAGTTTAAATTGATTGCTATAGTTGAATTAGATTATTTTATTTCTCGTTTTAATTAAATTAACTAAACTAAAGAAAAATAATAAAAAAATAATTGAAAGACTTTTTCCTAGAGAAGTTTACGAAATCTCTATGGATATGATCCCACTTATCACTACTACAAATTTAAAAGTATAATAAAAGATATACATGAAATTTATTGTATACGCTCGACATATGTCATTTTTTGGTGGTGTTGCTAGAGATTTTTACATAATTTCTTAGGAGTTTTAGATGTTGTATGGTCTACACACTTCTTCGTTCTAATTCCACAAGATCTTTACATCTGTTTGATTCCGAGGTAGATATGACTTTTTGTGACGGTCCCTTCCTTAATCTAGGACACTGCTAAGCCTAATCCCATTATTAAGTCCTGAACTCAGCCACGTAGGACTTAATAATGTATTAGTCAGCTTTTTTGTCCTATTCTCCCCGTTGTTCGTGTTTAGAATAAGCATTATACAATTCTCATTATTGTTAATCTCATGATTAATTTAGAACCTTTTATCATTTTTACGTTATCTACTGAAGACTTAACAAAATATGTGGAAACATTATAAAACTCGCGGAAGCATTTATAAAAAACATCTTCAGATAAGTCGGTAATATTAATATATTTAAGTATTTATTTTAGTGTTTTTAGATCTCAATGCTTCGTATAATTAACTAATTCTATTTTGTTTATATTTTCAGTGTTTCAGTGGAAATTTAGTGAAATAGAGATAATTCGAGGTCCTTTGAAGTGTTTTTAGTGTTTGGCATTAGAAAGCGACCTTACACGCATTTTGAGACAATTTGGCGGGACCTACATTGGTCCGTGTCGATACTAAGGTGTTTTTGAAAAAATATGGTGGAACATTAGTTAAGGAAAGCCTAAAAATTAAATGACTAAGTATAAGTCATTCTTTTAGTGCGATTCATCATCCATAGGATCTGGCTTGAGACGCACTGTGAAACGATCAAGAAATGGAGCAACACTTAGTGATATACATTAGAAACGCGATTCTCATACAGTGCTCTAGCAACTGTTTATCTCGTCTTAGGATTCGCACGCCATAATCAGAATAGATGAGAAACAAAGCCTTTGATCATGCTTTTAGATCCATGCTGCACTGTCTCCCACAAATTCGCTGAGCCTCCTATGTATTCTCTTTGTCAAAGGAGTCGTTAATCGTACCTCGAGATGAGCAAAACACTGTCTCCCACATATTCGCACTAGTCCCATACGAGTTCTCCTTATTTCAACATCCTATGATCTTCCTCGAGATGCGCGGCAGTGCAGACTCCCATGTTGACGCATGATTCGTTGAACGCCTTTTTCCTACCTCCTGCGTGCCAGGTGTTGAGCTCCTGTTCACCAGCCAGGTATACACATCTCCTCTTGACTAACCAGGATACGCCACATCAGCAAAACAACAACAAATGACCAATCCGAGCGTGCCACGTGTACGAGACCCAAACAACAAACTCACCACATCCATCAGATCTTCCTAGGCGAATGAGACGCCAATTAACCCACGATTCTATTTTCTTTCTTTTTCAGAGACCAAAATTAAGGGTTTTATTTATATAGACTTTAGGGTTTAGTTTATTATCTTCTCCTATCTCGACCAATTAACATCTTTTTATTTGTTTTAATGGAGTCTTTCAAGATGATGTCTGGTTAAGCAATCTTGGCCTAGGTCGGAGGCGAAGCAAGTCCAAATTCATGGTTTATAGCAATGTCATGTGAGATCTATTTATTTATAATTTAATTTATTTTAATTCCTTCTATTTTATTTGTTGGTGATTTCATGATTAGGGTGCAAACTTAGGGTATGTATTATGACCATTGCATGCTTTTAGGTGGAAGACCTATAGTTAATTGGGACTTTCGTATCCATAATTGTACGATTGGACTAATAAATGACAATCACTCACTCGTTTGCCGTCAAAACCTTTTGGTTTTTGGGTGTGCGACAGATAAATCTAGGTTAAATCGGAAGCGAATGCGATTCGGTTATTTAGGATTAGTATTCCCACGGAACTTTAGGTGGTTAATGCATTAAACCTAATTAGTAAATATCTAGGGTTATGTATTAATTTGGGAAGTAGTTAGTGGCGAACGTCTTGACTATCGAGACTAGGAAAATTAGGGATTTCCTGCAGATGTTGATTTCCTATAGCTAATCTAGGTGGAATTGAATTAATAATCTTTTGGAAAGATTGAAGACCATGACATGTTGGATTTATGGAACTGTAGACCTAAGTATTTTCTCATATTGATTTAATTTTTGCAAACTTTAATTTCTAAGTAGTTTGAATTAGTTAATTAATTATTTTCTTAAAAATATATAAAAACCTCAAAATTTCCCTTTTAAGTTAACTCAGAGTAAAACCTAAGTCCTATGGATTTGATCCCGTATTTACCACTATTACACCCTTGTGGGATTGGTAACTGGAGCGCGTGTTATATTTTGCACGAATGACACGTGAATGAGTTTTGACACCGTTGTCAGGGACCTAGTCCTTTATTATGAGTATAGTTTAGCTCCCTTTTCTTTTTCTTAGATTTATGATCCCTAGACTTATTCGGTCAAAATCGATTGGTTCATTATTGCCTTTCAATCCTGTACTTGAGAGAACACTCCAAAGGTTGAATATATAACCCTAGCTTAGGCAACAACAAGGCAAAAATCCTCTAGACATGGCGCATGCTAAAAATCGCTAAATCACTATGGGGCACGCCAATCGAGACCTTTAAGTTCTTTTTCACAACAACCCCTCTGCATTAATTATCCAGAGAATGCTGTGTAGAATTTGAGTTGAGGTCTGGGTTTATCCATATCCTACCTTCCTTTCATGAACGGGAGAATGAAGATCCAATCACTTTTCTGAAAGAATTTCAAACTAACTACAAGAACCTGAAACCCTCTACAATGGATGGGGACATGGTTAAGCTTAGGTCTTTTCCGTTTTGTCTTAAAGATAAAGCCAAGGAACGACTTTTCTATCTTTTGCCTGGTTGCATTAACTCCTGGAATAAGATTGACAAATGAGTTTTTTTTAAATATTTTCCTGAGAATAGAGTTGCTCAGCTCATCGAGGACAAATGCATCATCAAAATGAAAGCGGGAGAATCATTTGGTGTATATTTTAAGCGATTGATTACCATTTGCCCGCAACATGGCTAGACTGAGAAGGCCATAGTCTGTTTTTCTATGTTGGCACGACGCCCATAGAGAGGGACATGATTGATAATGCGTGAGGAGGTCACATTCGAGATAAGACACTGGCTCAGATGAAGTAGTTATACGAGGACATCATACAACAATCACACCTTTATGGCGATCTTGACGATACTGCGTACCGAAGTCTCACAGCAGGAGCAATTTCAAATTCTACTGACAGTAAAATTGACCAACTAACCTCAATAATGGAATGTCTCATCATCTCTGGAAAAGTGCAAATCCAGGCATGTAGTATCTGTGCAGCCACAACTCACACAACTGATGAATGTCCCACTCTCTTTGAGGACAATCAACAAGCTAATTCCATGGGTAATCAATTCCAAGGACCACCTAGAGCCCCATTCGGTAACACTTATAATCACGTAACAACGAGGAACAACCCGAACTTCAGCTGAGGACCTCAAAACCAGAACTACCAAACTTTTATCCTAAGAGGTCAATCGTTGCCTACACCTTCCAATAACTCCTCCTTACTTGAGGATATGATGAACACTCTTATGAATTAGCAGAGCCAATTCTTGAGAGATATTGCTCAATTCTCGAGAGATACTGCTCAATCCAAGGCTAGCACTGATAAACCCATCCATGATACCAATGCGACGATCCGCAACCTTGAAACTCAAATGGGCCAAATGGCACATCAACTAGGACATCTCGAGGATAAAAGGAATGTTGCCTTCGTAACCTTACCCGAACTCTAATGCGAGTGCTAAAACATTTACACTCAGAAGTG
Organism: Stephania cephalantha; assembly: GCA_039657325.1. Lineage (NCBI taxonomy): Eukaryota > Viridiplantae > Streptophyta > Magnoliopsida > Ranunculales > Menispermaceae > Stephania > Stephania cephalantha. Next base: position 37,672,075 of record CM077571.1, read on the forward strand.
GCAAATAGATGAAGGATCCAAAAAGAACATTGAGCCATCTAATGCCAAAGACCGAGCAAATGAGGAAGAACATGAGTTAGTAGTGACCTTGTCCGCTCCTAAACAAACATCGACTACTCAAAAGGAAGCACCACCTACTTTCAAGGTCAATCCTCATTTTCCATAATGACTTATCATATACAAGAAAAAAAAAGAAGAGAAAGAAATTCTCGAGACCTTTCGGCGAGGGGAAATAAATCTTCCACTCATTGACGCTCTGAAGCAAGTCCCTAGATATGCAAATTTTCTTAAGGAGCTATGCACCAACAAATGGAAAATAAAAGATAAAAACGAAATTGGAGAAAATGTCTCGGCTATCCTATAAAAGAAGTTGCCCCTAAATGCAAGGATCAGGGGATGTTCTTGGTGCCTTGTGATATAGGCGATGTAAATATTCAGAGAACTATATGCGACCTTGGCGCTTCCATCAACGTCATGCCACTGTCTACATATGAGACATTGATTGCAGGCCCACTAGAGGAGACCGATATTGTCATTCAGTTAGCTGATTGTTCAGTTGTTAGACTCGTTGGTGTCCTTGAAGACGTTCTAGTCTGAGTAAATAAACACGTGCTTCCTGCCGATTTCTACGTAGTGGATATGAAAGAGGAACCATTCCCCAATGCTTCATCAGTGCTACTTGGACACCCATTCCTGAAGACGGCAAAAATGAAGATAGATGTGGATGATGGATATCTTATCATGGAGTTCGACGGTGAAGTCATTAAGTTCAACATCTACGATGCAATGCGATACCCTAGTGCGGTGTCTTCCCGTGACGACCCCTTCTTCTAAATTAGGCACTGCCTAGCCTAATCCTATAATTAAGCCTTAATCTCAGCCACGTAGGACTTAATTACATATTAGTCAGCCTCTTTTCCTATTCTCATCACTAAACAAGTTCAGGATAAGTAATACACATGTCACATTATTATTGAATTTCAGAGTTAATTTAAACTTTTACAGCTAAAAAGATTATAACTGAAGTCTTAATAGTTATGCATAAGCAATTATTAAAAATTATAAGTATGGAAACCAGGAAACAACATCACATGCATATAGATATCAAAAGGATGATAAACAACGTGATAACCAAGTCTCAAGTCGGGGAACCATACACTCAACCTAATATACAACCCAAAATGCATAGAAAAAATAAAGTAAATAATACATCAAAAGTCGAGACCTACAAAAGTGGGGAGTAGAAAATCGTTGAATGCTCAAAGGTAGTCGCCGATCCTTTCCTTACCCAGCCTGCTGCTCGACGGGTTTGGACCCACCATCATAAAAAGGATGGTGAGTACAGTGTAATAAAGTAACTCTTGGAGATTCTCATGTAAATTTCCAAACATAATCAACTGGTATCTAAAAGCATAAATATAGCGAAGAAGTGCTGAAAATAAAATATGCTAGGAAATACCATGGTTAAACAATATGAGACTAATACAAGCTAAGTAGTAATGACTTAGGTTCGGTCAGTCGTGAGTCCTATCACTAGGCCTTTATTCCATTATCTTAGGGTGGAGCTGCGCTCTACACCTCTATCAAAGGTCAGATCTGAGCTCTACGACTCCATAATCATCCATATCTTAATCCTCAAGGGCGGAGCTGAGCTCTATGCATAAATAGATCATCTCTATATATATCCTTGTCGCCTACCTCGGGTCCCATACCCCGTGTAATGCGCAAGTGTAGTGGTGAGTGTCGATAACCCCGGTAGTCTAGTGACCAGTGTGCCACGCATTTCATAATAGTGCAATGGACCCTAAATTCTACCACTACTTTATAATTTCAAGGAAGACTAGCATTAAGGATTCCAAGACAAGGCTATATGCTTCAAAGCCAATATTCGAAGAATACAAGTCCACATGCATACTCCAGTCTCATTACTCTAATCCTAATAGCATGCTATTCTCGATCACATTTTATCAAAACAACAAGAAAGACATAGAACACAAGAATAGAGTCAATGATTTCCATAAACAAATAATATCATGATAAAAGCACCCATATAATGAATAGAATATGAAACAAATTCATGATATCAGAATACAAGGCATTTCATAGTCAAATAGACTATAGAACAAAAGATAATTGGAATGAAATGTAAATAAGAACCTCAACAAGATTATTTACAAGTCATGCAATGTATTCCTTAGCTTAATCGACCTCCCGACATCCCAAAATGCGTACCCGAACTCCCGAGACTCTTCCCTAGGCTCCTGGTATCATTTAATATATTTTAGAGTGGGTTTAGGCCATTAGATAGGGTTTTGGACTAAGCTAAGTGGTTTAAGTTTTAATCCACATAACTTCAAATCGACATAACTTCAAATCGACATAACTTGCTCAAATTAAAAGCGAATATGGAAATTCAAAATACTTAGCCAAGCAAAATTTCGTAACAATTTCAAAAACGAAATCAAATTTGAAGAATAAAAACTCTTTTATATCAGAATTTAGGAAAAAATAGATTCATTGACACAAATAATACAAAATCTTTGATCGATCATAAATTTACCGATTCAACTCCGAATTTCAAACTTCTTTATAGAAAACTTAATGATTTTTCGCAAGGAATCCGAATACGCAAACCATTTTCAAAGAACATAATGTTTACCTTCTGAAAATAGTGAAAAACCAATACGGGATTCAAATCCAAATTTCGTCAAAAACCTCTAATTTCGAAATGCAAGCTTGGGGACTCAAAGACTACCTTAATTTGATAAAAATAAACTTAAAAGGACTCCAAAAAGAGAATCAAACAAAATCCCTTTGATCCCATATGTAGATTTCATCAAGTTAAACATGCATTTAAGAAAATTTAGTGAAGAACACATAAAACTTCAGAAATTCATAACTTTTTGGTTTCAAATCCAAATTGGGAACTTCTTGATAGCTGAATTATCAGCTCGAAACGAGGAATTCAAATATGTAAACTAATTTTGAAAGTAATATCATTTACCCTCTAAAATTACACATAAACCAAAACATGATTCAAAACCCAATTTTATCAAAAACCATAAATTTTGAAATTCAAGCTTAGGAACTCAAATGGAGCTTCAACATTAATCGAACCAACCTTATGAAAACTTATTTTTTACTTATTTATCAAAAACCCTATGATTTCATCATTCAAATCTCCAAATTCACATAATTCACTTCAAAGTAAACTTGAAAGGGGTTACCTAAAACTTGGATTACAAATGTTGTTGTTGATGATGCATCTCTTACTAATTTTTTGAGCATCATGGACCTTAGATCTAAGAATTCCAGCAGAAACACTTCATCTCTGAATTTTTTTCTTTGTATGTTGCATGTGTGATTTTGAGAGAGGAAGCCCATTTATATATATTTTGGATGGCTTGATTTTTGGTCCCTACATCTCTTTTCCTATACACATCTCTAGGATCATCTAGTGGTTATACTTATTCAACAACCCACTAACTCTCCACTAACTCTACACTAACTCACATTTACTAACACTAAACCATACTCCATTGATCTCTTGATGTGTCCTTACGTATCTCGAGGAAACATCATGTGGCTATTATTTTATTTTACTAACTTATGCTACATTTATTTTAAATCAACTATATCCACATCAAATCTAATTTATTAAGCCATATTAATATATTTAGTTTAAATAAATGACTCACCATGTCACTCTCTACCCAGTCCCGCGACTGCACGCACCTCGAGGCGTATCCTCGCCCACGTATCAACACCTATAAATAACAAGTAGAGGTGAGAGTAGTCTACACAAGTACGATACACTTGGAAATCATCACACAAATATAACATATACCTCGGACATGTGCCTTTGGTCAGTGTACGTATCACGATTTGGGTCCCACGTCATGGGTCGGTGATCCTATTTAAGGATTAAAACACAATTAGAAATTTTGGGTCGTGACACTTCCGTAGTTTGTACCATAAACAATATGAATCCATTCATTGAGCAGACTTTGCTTATGAGTGGCAATGATGTAATTCAAGTAGTGTAAGAAAATCATCTTGACACTACTCACATACAGAAGAGTGTTCTAACCCTCTATACTGATGTCAAGGATACTATTTATGAGTTAGATTGATTTCAACCTCTGGCCTCAAATGTCTGTTATTTGGAGTTGCCTACTACTAACTCCAAACTTCCCCTCTTCCTGGTTAAAGCTCTCACACCTGAGGTGAAGCCATTACCTGAGCACCTGAAGTACATCTTTTTGGGCAAGAAAGACACACTCCTTGTGATCATCTCAACCAAACTCACACAATTGGAAGAGGAGAGACTCCTGCAAGTACGAGAGAATTTAAATAAGTTATTGGGTGGACTATAGCGAATATAAAAAGTTTGAGCCCTTCTACTTGCATGCATCATATACATATGGAAGAATGATCAAAACCTACAAGAGAAGCCCAGATGAGGCTCAATCAGCCTATGATGGATGTCGTAAAGAAGGAGATACCGAAACTCCTTGATGCCGACATGATTTTCCCGATCTCTAATAGTAAATAGGTAAGTCCTGTCCAAGTGGTTCCTAAGAAAATGGGAGTCACAATAGTCACCAATTCAAATGGTAAGTTGGTTCCAACTCGTAATCCGAATGGATGGCGGGTATGCATTGATTATAGGAAACTGAGTGCTTCCACTAGAAAAGACCACTTCCCTCTTCCATTCATCGATTAAATGTTAGAAATACTGGATGGTCGTTCTCATTATTATTGTCTTGACGGTTATTTTGATTTTCACCAGATATCGGTAGCGCTTGAAGACCAGGAAAAGAAGACATTTACTTGTCTGTTTGGCACTTTTGCCTATCAACGCATGCCTTTTTGCAATTTACCTGCCACCTTTAAGAGGTGCATGGTGAGTATTTTTTAGATTTCGTTGAACATTTCATAGAAGTCTTTATGGATGAATTTACTATTTTCGATTATTCATTCGATAGTTGTCTCATGAATCTGACTAAGGTGCTCAGTAAGTGAATCAAATAGAACTTGGTTCTAAAGTACGAAAACTATCATTTTATAGTGGACCAGGGTCTTATTTTGGGGCACATTGTCTCAGCCAAGGGTGTAGAGGTCGATTAAGCTAAAATTGATGTTATTGAAAAACTACCCTACCCTACGAATGTGCAGGAGATTAGACATTTCCTTGGTCATGCCAGTTTTTATTGACGTTTCATCAAGGACTTTTCAAAGATCGCACAACCCCTACGTTATCTATTCCAAAAAGACGTGCGTTTTGCATTTGACAAGGCATGTAAGAATGCATTGGATGCACTCAAAGACTCACTTACTAGCACACCAGTGATTTAAGCTCCCAATTGGGAGCTTCCATTTGAAATTATGTATGATGCTAGCAATCATGCAGTGGGCGCAGTCTTAGGACAGAGAGTTGGGAGAGCTTCACATGTGATTTACTATGCTTCTTGCATTCTAGACGCTACTCAGATGAACTACACTACTACTGAGAAAGAACTCATAGCTGTTATCTTCGCACTTGAGAAGTTTCGGTCCTATCTATTTGGGAACCAAGGTAATTACCTCCTCTGATCACACAGCCTTGAAATACCTTATGAATAAGAAATATGCTAAACCTAGGCTTATTAGATGGATACTCCTACTACTAGAGTTTGACATCATAATTAAATATAAGAGTGGTGCAGAGAATCTAGTCGCGGACCATCTCAGTAGGATTGAGAATGGTGAACGGCCTACTCCTCTTAAGGATGACTTCCCTGATGAGCACATCTATGCTATTATGGAAGGTCTTCCCTGGTAAGCAGATTTGGTAAACTAAATCACCTTTGGCGAACTTTCCCCTCACCTTTCTAAAGCCCAAAAGAATAAAGTTAGGAGCGATGCAAAATATTATGTATGGGATGACTCATACTTATAGAAGTTTTGGTTTGACTAGGTTATCAGGCGTTATGTTTCTTCCACTGAGAGTCACTCCATTTTGGCATTCTGCCACACTTATACCTGTAGTGGCCACTTTAGTCCTCGTTGGACAACTAGAAAAGTTCTTGAGAGTGGGTTTTATTGGCCCACTACTTTCCACGATTCATACATAATCACCAAAACTTATCATAACTATCAGAAAAATGGTAACCTTAGTCTTTGGGACCAAATACCACTTACTCCGATCCATATCTGTGAAATATTCAATGTATGGGGTATTGATTTCATGAGACCGTTTCAAGTGTCATTTGGTAATGTTTACATTTTTTTATTAGTGGATTACGTGTCAAAACGGGTAGAAGCTAAAGCTACCCGCACTAATGATTCTAAAATGGTATTTTAATTCCTAAAATCGATGATTTTTACAAGATTTGGTACCCCACATTCCTTAATCGGTGATAGTTGCACTCACCTATGCAATCGTATGGTTGAAAGTCTTCTGAGACAATATAATCATACCCAAACGAGTGGTTAGGCAAAGATCTCTAATAGGGAGATCAAGTCTATCTTAGAAAAGAATGTGAATCTCACTCGAAAAAATTTGAGTACACATCTTGATGATGCGGTTTGGGCTTACCAAATGATGTTTAAAACCCTGATTGGAATCACCCTATCGCCTTGTCTTTGGAAAACATGTCACCTGCCAGTTGAGTTTGAACAAAAATCCTACTGGGCTGTGAAATAGCTTAATATGAACCTCGATAAAGCAGGAAATGAGAGAAAACTTACTCTCTAAGAATTGGTGGAAATTAGAAACGACGCATATGAAAATGTGCGGATTTATAAAGAAAATACTAAATTGTTCTATGATCGCAATATCTCCAGGAAATCTTTTCGTGTTAGCCAGAAAGTGCTTTTATTTCAATCTCTTCTTAAGATTTTTGCAGGTAAGCTGAGATCGAGGTGAACATGACTGTATATGGTGATTCCGGTGTATGATCGCGGTGCGGTGGAGATTCTAAATTTGGAGATTGGTAATGCTTTCAAAGCGAATGACCACATATTGAAGATCTTTATGAAGATTTCCTGAGTCATAATGTAGAGGGCGTGTCACTTGCAAAACTAATATATACGGATTGACAGACTCAGACTAAGTCGAGCTAAAGATTGTAAACAAAGGCACTATTGAGTGGCAACCCAAATTTTGGTTTATTTTACTTTATTTCTTTGTTTTAGTATTCTTATTATTATGCATGAACTCGTATCATTTCCTTAATTCTATATCTATCATGTTTGTTCACCCTCTTGTTTGTTTCTATGTATGAGCCTCTTGACTTATTCTGAACCTTGAGGACAAGGTTCGGAATAATTTTGAGGGTGTTCTAGGGATTGTGGATTGTTTTGGATGAATTTTTGCTACAGATCGCATGTATGATCATTAAATTTGGTCAATTATGCAGTTGAAGGATGGTAATGGTGGTGTTATTTCTTTCATTTTCTTGTCTTTCCATTTCTTTCCTTTCCATGCATACTTCTATCCTCCATTTCTCTAGGATATGATACATTTTCATGCATGTATTTAATATAATAATAATTATTATTAAAGTTATTTAAAGTCACCCGAAACTTTATTTCATGCCTTTGGCTGTGGATGAGTAAATTATAATTGCCTTTTTTGACTTGAAACTTAAGGAAAATTAGGAGAAACACTCACTCTGGCACATAGTCCGACATTTTTATGATTTCATATTAGGGACTTATTATGAGGGTTAAGCCTTGTGCTGAATACCAAAGTGGGCAGACGACCAGAACTGTGTAAGTAGAAAAACTGAGATTTCTAAAGTGCTAGAACGAGGATGTAACCCGCTCAAGCTCAATTCCTATAACTAAACCACTTTTGGGGAAATGATTAAGGCCATTTTTGAATGAAAACCCTTAGCCATAAGCCTACCTAAAGTAATTTCCCTAGTTCATCCGTTTTGAGCCAACCCAACCTTTAATTCATTCATACCTAATGTTAAACCCATAGCCATAGCCATATATAATCCTTTACCTAGTTGGAAACTAATATTAGATTTGAAATCTTCAAAAAGAGACATGAAGAGAAGAAGAAAAGATTAGACCCAAAATAAGGGAAAATTAATTGTGATGAAAAATTAAGTCATGATTAGAGAGTCCCACCTAAAATGGTATCTGCAGGAAATGGAGTAAGGAACCAGGTGGTTGGAAAAAAATGAGGACTGCACATATTAAAAGAAAAATGAAGTTAAGTGCAATATAAGCCACTTTCATGTTCTCAAAAAATCTTTTGACAGTCTAAGTCTTAGTTTTCCAATGCTTTGCATTACCTTTATATCATTTTATTGATACCTTACCTTAGCCACGTTACAACATACTAAAAGTGCTATTGATCCTTTTTGGTGCTAATTCTACAATAGTGGAGAGTATGGTTGCATTTCTCGCCTATGGTACGTTCTAAGCGTTGATGCGCTATTTTTAAAGAGATTGTAAACTTGCGTGCTTGAGTGTATAGACCAAGAAAACTCGTGAGTAGTTGATAGCCTTTGTCTTGACCTAGTCTATGTCTTTAAAGTGTTATCTTAATTTTGTTTGGATTGCAGTTCTAGACATATCATATCATAACTCTGAAACTTCTTGAGTGGATTGTTGACTTGGCGACTATGTAAACTAAAGGAACTCCATGAATTTGGAATCGGGTATAAGATTAGTTAAGTTAGGTTCATAATTATTTTAGGAGTCTAGCTTACTTTCGTTTCATCAATTATACCTTTGCTCGGGACGTGCAAAGTCCTAAGTTTCGGAGTATTTGATAAGTCGGTAATATTAATATATTTAAGTATTTATTTTATGTGTTTTTAGATCTCAATGCTTCGTAAAATTAACTAATTCTCTTTTGTTTATATTTTCAATGTTTTAGTGGCAATTTGGTGAAATAAAGATAATTCGAGGTCTTTTGAAGTGTTCTCGGTGTTTGACATTGAAAAGCGAGCTTACACGCACTTTGAGATAGTTTGGTGGGACCTATATTGGTCCGTGTCGATACTATGGTGGTTTAGAAGAAATATAATGGAGCATTAGTTAAGGAAAACTTAAAAAATGACTAAGTATAAATCATTCCTGGAGTGTGATTCAGCATCCATAGGATCTGCTTCGAGGTACGCGCTGTGAAATGATCAAGAGAGGGAGCAACACCGAGTGAAGCACAATTGAAATACGGTTCTCACATAGTGCTCCAACAACCATTTATTTCACATCAGGATTTGCATACCAAAATCGAAATAGATGAGAAAATCCTTCGATTATGCCTCGAGATCTATGCTGCACCATATCCCACAAATTCGCCGAGCTTCCCACGTATTCTCTTTGTCACAGCAGCCATTAATCCTACCTCGAGATGAGCATAGCACCATTTCCCACATATCCGCACGAGTCTTATACGAGTTCTCCTCATTTCAACATTCTTTGATCTTTCTCGAGATGCGCGACAGTGCAGACTCAAATTGACGCATGATTCGTTGAGCCCTTATTTCCCACCTCCTGCATGCCAGGTGTCGTGCTCCTGTTTGCCAGCCACGTTTATACATCACTTCTTGACCAACCATGATATGCCACATCAGCAAAACAACAACAAATGACCAATCCGAGCGTGCCACGTGTCGAGACCTAAGCAATAAACTCACCACAGCCATCAGATCTTTATACGCGGATGAGATACCAATTAACCTACGATTCCACTTTCTCCCTCTTCCATATATATCAAAATTCAGGGTTTTATTTATATAGACTTTAGGGTTTAGTTTATTATCTTCTCCTCTCTTAACCAATCAATATTTCTTTTCTTTTATTTGTTTTAATGGAGTTTTTTAAGATGATGTCCGACTAAGCAATATAGGCTTAGGTCGGAGGCGAAGCAAGTCCAGATTCATGGTTTATAGCGATGTTATGTAATATCTATTTATTTATAATTTAATTTATTTTAATTCCTTATATTTTATTTATTGTTGATTTCATGATTATGGTACAAAGTTAGGGTATGTATTATGGCCATTGCATGCTTTTAGGTGGAAGACCTATAGTTAATCGGGGCTTTCATATCCGTAATTGTATTATTAGATTGATACAAGTGAAAATCACTCACCCGTTTGCCGTCAAAACCTTTCGATTTTCTTGCGTGCGATAGATAAATCCAGGTTAAATTGGAAGCGGATGCGATCCCGTTATTTAAGATTAGTATTCTCACGGAACTCTATGCAATTAATGCATTAAACTTGATTGGTGGATGTCTAGGGTTATGTGTTAATTAGGGAGGTAGTTAGTGGCAGACGTCCTGGCTATGAAGACTAGGGGAATTATGGATTTCTGACGGATGTTGATTTCCTATATCTAATCTAGGAAGAATTAAATTAATAATCTTTAGAAAAATTGAAGACCAACATGTTATTGAGCTATGATTTGGATTTGTGGAACCGTAGACCTAAGTATTTTCTCATATTGAATTAATTTTTGCAACTTTAATTTCTGAGTAGTTTTAATTAGTTATTTAATCATTTTCTTAAAAATCTTTATAAACCTCAAAATTTTCCTTTTTAGTTAACTCAGAGTAAAACCTAAGTCTCATGGATTCGATCTCGTATTTACCATTACTACACCTTTGTGGGATTGGTAACTCGATTACGTGTTATATTTGGCACGAACGACACGTGAACACGTCCTGTGGAAACCAGGTAAAAAGAAGATCGCATGTAGATCAAAAAGTATAGTACATTCATCAATAAGAGAGTCTAGTCTCTCAACCCAATATACAACCTAAAACCATTCAAAGAGACGTAAGTAATTAATACACAAAGTGATCACCTACTCTTGTCTAGGACTTAAAGGTAGTCTTTGATCTTCTCCTTATCAGCCTGCTACTCAATATATCTGCACCTACCATCATTGATGCGTAGCATAGTGTTAGTTGTTTTAAGTAATATTCATTCAATAACATTGGAATATAAATGATGTTTTGATACTTATTTCGTGTATTTTTGTTTGTGCTAGGTCCAATTGAAAATAAAATGGGATGCCAAGTCAAGTGGGAAGGTCGAGGAGAAAAGCTGGGAGTCGGAGTGCATATAAGGAGCAAAAAGTGTAATATCTATTTAAGGTATTGACCTCGGCGCCATGACGCCCCATCTTGCGCCACAATGCCCCTATGCAGCGCCCCAGCACGAGCAACCACTTATACGTCCATAGTAGGAGCATTTCAACCATGACGTTGGCTCTGGCGCCCCAGAGCCAACTTGGTGCCCCAACCCTCAGACTAGGGACCATTATGTCCATAACGCCCTAGCTCCCAGACAAGGGACCTTCCAACTATGGCGTTGACCCCTGGCGCAATGACGCCCTATCTGGCGCCCCAACGCCCTCCACAATGCCTTAACTGGCGCCTCAACGTCCATCGAGCCAGTTGAGCACAATTCTTCAGATCTTGGCGCTTAGGTCGGCGCCACAACGCCCACCTCAGTGCTGCCATTAGATAAAGCACTTTTTGATTTTTTTAGGGTTTTGAGCCAATTTTTCAGGACATAAATGCCTAGGCTATATGTAGGAGGATAAGATGTAGAATTAATGGCCTGTTTGGTTCGTGGGATTAGCTCGGATTAGCTACACTGGACTAGTTAATCCGCTGTTTGCTTGGAGGATTAACTAGGCCAGCGGACTAGTTAAGAGGCATGGTAGTGGATTAAATAATACCACCATTTTTGTGGGATTAGCTAATCCATAGTGGGTGGTGGAGGAGATTACCACTTTACCCCTCCCATTAACACAAACACCAAACAACAATTCTCACTGATTTGAATCAATCGACCTCCGTTTCCCTGTTTTGGTCATCTTCTTCGCGAGACCTAGACCACCGCGACCGCGACTTCTTCTTCGTTCTCCCTCCCTGTTTTGCATCGACGGCCGAAGAGGAAGCGAGGAGGAGGAAGGCTGCGAACCGCAAGGCGCCGGTTTGTGCGAGAAGGAGAGGAGAAACCCTAAGCCGAAATCGAACAGGCTCGACAGCTTTCGGCCGAAATCGAACAGCAGCAGCGATCATGAGCAGCAGCAGCGATGCCATACACAGCCGAGTCGTCTTCTTCTTGAGCAAAGAGTGAGAAATGTGTGAAATGGGGGGTTTTGGTGTTATTTATGTAAGGGTATTTTGGTAAATGTACATGTACAACCTCATTTAATCCCAACCTTAAAACTCCCAACCAAACAAGATACACAAATGGGACTAAACTATCTAAACCCATGTGTTAGTCCCATTACTAATTAATCCCATGTGTTAGGATTCACTAAAATGTGAACCAAACAGGCCATAAGAACTTTTGCTTTGGAGAAACTCGGAGAACACATTTTAGGAAGCTAGGGTATTGGATCAAACTTGGTGATTCATCTTGGATTTTAGGTATTGATTTGATGTTTTCTTTAGTTTTCATCATGTTTAATATTGTTTCGTGTTTTCAATTGGGGTAATACTCTTGTCCCGGGGATCGATGGATCCCGGGTTGCTATTCTTTCTAATTTCAATGTGATTCATGCTATTGTCTTCAATTTGTGATGTAGATTTGTGTTTGCTTGAACTTAATGCTATACTTCCCTAAATCAAGTAGGTATAGAACTTAGGGATTGAACTCACTCATGACCTTGGAGTTTTCAACCCGAAAATAGGGAACAAAACCCTTGAACATACGATACGTCGACCGACGGTCATTGACGAGAGAGGCCTTAGAATTTGGAATCTAATGTGGCGTAACACTTACACTACTCACATCGACAGGTGGAGTCCGAGTGCAATGCTAGAATCTCCATCGCCGAGACCTCAAGGTGGAGTGAGAATTTATGGAAATTAATCTATCGCACTTGAATTGAGGATTGCACTATGAGAATTGGATAGAAATAATGTAACTTAAGTGAAATCAGCTCCCTTGGATTATTTCTTTATTGTTAAAACTCAATTTTAATTCTTTGCAATTATTTAGAGTAAAGTAATTGTCAATTTCCTTTACAAAAATCAAACTCATTGTTACATAACTCCATTTCTTAATCAAATAAAAGATTAGCTTTTAACCGCCCATTGGGTTCGATATCCGCAACACAATCACTAGATAGAGTTGCTATTACTACCACAAAGCTCTACACTTGGAGCTCGTGTCACTCATAAGAAGGACGCTGAGTATAGTAATGTAATTAGTAACATTGAGAGACATTTATCCACATTTCCAAACACAACATGAAAACATCTAAAAGTATATGTTCATAACGAAGAAATACCAAAATAGAAACATGCTAGATAATATCACAGTTAAACAAGATGAGACTGACACGAACATTAAAGATTAACCAAGTCCAGTCAGCTCTTGTCCAACACATTGGCCTAAATATTACCCTTTTATCACTAAAATCTCAAGTAATAGCTTATTTAGCAGTGCACGTATGTGCTATCTTTATTGGTTATGAAACACGGCATATCGACCTCATGTAATAGGTCAGCACAAATAATACTTCGGTATTACCCAAATTGGTCGCCGCTTGTTCATCTCATCAACCTCATATAATAGGTATACGTCACTAACTAGTCGGAATACTAACATTTCCGGGTCCCATACCCCGTGTGCCGCATACACCCCAAATCAAGTCAAAAAACCTAAATACATGTTCTAATTTGACAACAATCATTATTTTTCACAAACACTGAATTCAAGGCATGACATTCAAAATACAAACAAACAATTAAAATGAAATGAAATGAAGAGAAATATATCAATCAGTTTACTTACAATTCAAGCAATTCCTAGCTTAAACTGGCTCTTGACCACTCCAAACTCGTACCCGAACTTCTAAGTCCGACCTCGACTCACTCTTGGTACCTTAGCTACGTTCCCTCTGTCTTCTAAAGTCAACTAAGCGTGTTTATTATGTATTCAGATTGGTTGAATGGGTTTTAAGTTGATCTTCCCAAATCATCCCCTAATTACCAAATAAAGTTTCAATTTCGGTCCTGTGTTGCAGAGCATTTTTAGGCATGAAAACATTTGAATCTTAAAACCTTCCCAAAGGTCAAAGTTGTTGGTTTATGTCTTAACTTTCCAGAACTATAATGTTTGTGAAACCTCGATAAGAATCAAAGAAGATATGTAAGTTTTACCACAATGGCTCAAAATAGTTTTAGATTCCGACCAATGATTTTGTAAATTTCATTTCTCCTAAACCATAGTTTCAAAAATCACGATTTTTTATTGAAGACTAAAAACATATTCTGGAACATCATACTAAAAGATGAGCTCAATCCAATAAGAAATGAGAGAGTTATGCTCAAAACAGCAGGACATTAGCAAAACTGCGAATCCAAAAATTCTAGATTCATCATCAAAGTTGGAAATGATTTTTAGACATGAAAACATTCAAATTTTAAAATATCTCAGTAGACAAAAGTTGTTCCCATTTGAGTTAGGTTCCAAATTCCAACAAAATGGGTTCATTTTGATTTAAAATGATGAAGCTATGATCAAATTACATAGTCTGATTCATAACAACAATATGTAGAATTTCAATTTTGTCTTACAACTTCAAAAACTCATAATTTTATGAAAACAAATCCAAATTTAGAACTTTTTTTTATAGCATAATTAGTCGAATTTCATAAGGAATCCAAATATGGAATTATATTTAAAAAAAGTCATTTGCCAATTGAAATTGCTGGAAACCAGAACTGAACCAAAACTTACGATTCTTTGTTGAATTTCACAAATTGGTGATGTAAAATTGTATACATCGATATGGAGCTTCTCTGATCAATCTCTTCCTAATTTTACAAAACTTCCTAAAAAATTTGAATCATCTTCTCCCCAGATCTCTTTCTTGACATGAAATTAGACGTTTTACTTGCAACTTCCACTAACTTAGCTTATATAGTGATGAGACTAATTTATAGCCCTTGATTCTTGTGTGTTTACCCATCCCTAAGCAAATCCAACGGCTCACATCTTGGTTGTACTACCCACTAACTCATCCTTGCTAACACATACATTAACTTAATTTACTTAGTGATGGTAATAACACACATCCTGAGGCACATCAACACTCTCATTAACTTAAGCCATATTAACATAAATTCAACTATTGGCACATTGAATTAGTTATTCTAATCTCATTTAAATAAATTAAAACTTACCACATTACTCTCTACCCGGTCCCATGGTGACATGCATCTTGAGGTGCATCCCAGCTCGCGTCTCGACGTCTATATACAAGTAAAAGTGACTTATACCATACACTAGACATCCATCATACCAAAATAATATATTATTCGATCTTCGTGTCGAGTGTTGGAACCGTGTACCTGCTCTCGGGCCACTTTATGACTCGATCACCCTTAATTACGGACAAATCCACTATTAGCATGCTACCATAATTAATGGAAGCCAATAATAATATCAATAATATCAATAATAATAATGGTAATAAAGAACTAACGCGAATTTGTTTGAAATTGAGTTTGAAATGAGTTTGAAGGTACGTGTTTTGTTTTAGAAATACTCGAATTTATTGTACAATTGATTTATATCATTAAAGTTTTGGAAAAATCGATTTTAAGTTTATATTGTTAAGAACTTCGATGCCAATTTTATTTGAGTTTTTAATTGATTTTCAAACTAGCTTTTCAAATGAATTTCTCCTTTTAAATTCTAATGACCCATATTTTTAATTCGATGATTAATCGCTAATCACGAATCATTAGTGGTTTAAAATTTGACTAGAATGCGGTTCTTCAACATGCTTGAACATCAAATAAAAAAATAATTTTATTTGTGTTTGGTGTGCTAACATGTGTATTATATGCTATCACGAATAGTCTGACAAAATTATATTAAGTTCACGCAACCACGGAGGCCTTAGGCTAATAATTATTGAAAATTGGCTAAGTAAAGGTTCAAAACAAAGGTGACGTGTGTAAAGCGAGTCAATTTTAAGGTCATAAAATGACCGAAAGAGTTGTAGACCTTAGATCTTGTCTTAAGTGGACAATATAGACCCCAGATCTAAGTGTTGCTTCAATCGAGAAAGAAATGGATAGATGACATAATTCTCAAAATATAAGAAAAATAAAATCCATATTTATCTATACACCTCACAAAATGCACAAACAAAAAAGAAAGAGTTTCGAATCCTACCGTCATCCCCAACGCGAGATCACGTAGAGATGGCGGACGGTGTTGACGATAGCTCCGGCGAGGAGCAACAGCTCCGGGGAGGACGCAATGAAAGCGGTGGCGTGGTGGACCAGCGGCGCAACAGAGCTCTGGCTCAAAGACAGCAGCTCCCGGTGGACATGGAAGAGATTACGGCCAGCGGACCAGCAAGGTTAAACCAACAGTGGTGGCGGCAGTGGTGCCGCGGACCAGCAGCTCTAACGAGAAGGGATGACGACGATGACAACGCCGACATGGACAACAACGAGTTGCAGAGAAGCAGGAACAATTTTGATGTTTTATTGCTCGCGAAGAAGATGAGTTCTAGCCTGAAATTTGTGAGAAAAAAGTGGATCTATGCTAGAGTCGGACTCTTGAATGAGATTTGGAGTTGAAGAACCCCATTAAAGGCCATTGTGAGGCTCCAAACTACATTTAAAATTTTAATCCAAGTCAAATCTAGATATTCATAGTTGTTGATGAATTTGAAGTGGTTTAATTAATTGAAAGGTTTGGTTCTTGTTTGCTTTTGGGAATAATTCTATGAATGATTTTAAGTTGATTTTGTCAACTTAAGACTAAGTTTAGGAAAACCCTTGTTCTTGCACTTCATGCATTTGATGAAATTGTCCAAAGTGATATTAACTTACTCTTTTAAACGAAATGCATGGAAAAGTATGGGTTTTAGGCCTTGAGGACTCTTTTTTAAGTTTGGTTTATATGATTCGATTAATCAAGTGTCATTGGCATGGTTTTGAGTCTTGAAATGATTGTGACTAATTTGCATTGGCTTTGGTAAAATCATTTTGAAACGTTTTAAGGAGAGCTTGTTATGTTCTTTTAAGTCTGGGTAAATAATCTTGAAATGAATGCATTCCAAATGTTTGAAGAAACGATCAAAAGGGAATATGACTTATTTCAAATAAGCATTTTAATTCACTTGGTCCTACTCTTGTAGTAAGAACTAAACGGAGTAGAATTTTACGGTTTAGAAGTAATTGTGCCTACTTCTTGGAAAATAAAGTTACTTTGATTAAGTCATGGATTTTGACTAAATACTATGATTTGGGGATTCAAAGTCGAACTTGACTCTTGTGCAGTGATTTAGATCTCTTTAGTTATGATTAGTCGATCACATTCGATTCATATTGGAAAACCAAGTCTTATCGAAATTTCTTGTTTTGCTTCACCACATTCTTATTTCATTCGAGCTGTCAATTTTAATTTAAAGGAATGGTTTTAAAGTCGAGAATGAATTGAATAACTTAATTGAGAATAAGGATGAGTCCTTAATAGTTTAAGCTACCCTAAACAAGTTATAAACAAATCTAAACAATGTGTGTTATACCTATACGCTTATAGATATGCGACGAAGACTCAATCAGGCTATTCGAACGATTAATTTGATGTGGAGATTTATGCGATTGTGTTGTAAGTAAACTAGTAAGGAATTTGATATTAATTCTTTTCAATTCCTTGCATATTTTGATGGAAATAATAGCTATTGTTGGACTCTATTTCTTTACTGAGTGACCTGGGGTCTAAGTGGTCAGATCTAGTCGTTGTTTATTCTTGAGTTGAGCATTTAAGTCGCACTCGTGGCTCCTCGACAAGACTGAATCCTCAGAGTGAGAATCTGCAGTCATCATGGCTCCTCTCAGGACTTCAAGGATTTCATTGCAGTTGAGCATCCGGTTGTGATCGTGGCTCCCTTTTGAATTTACTTGGACTGCAGCTCATGTGAGCCAGAAGTGCCAAGGGTTTGGGTACGATCGGAGCAGATGTGGTCCCGACATACTAGAGTTTGACACTTACCCGTATTCAAGTGGCATTGAGCCCACATGTAGAGTGTCGATACCACTTAGGCACATATCCTTTACTTATGGGCCACTTGGTCTCTATCGTTGAACATTGTAGTCTATGTATCATGCGTTTTATTGTTCTTTTCAGCTTTATTACTCTCCAACATGGTTTATAGACTTGTTTATTATTTAATCTGAATTATCGTTGAACTTCTTTTGGATTTACTCACTAGAATTGTCTGCTCTGTGGTGACAATTGCAGGTCGTAGGTCATTTGATTTATTTATATTATATTTATTATGTTTTATAAATGTGTATTTGGGTTGAGTGATATTATACTTTACATATTGTATCCGTAGTACGGGGTTTCCATATCCTAATTTCGACACCTATAACTCGTTGTGTGTTTAATTTATTTGTTATTGGGTTTTCACCGTATTTAAATTCCGCTGCATATGATTTCATATTTATATATATATATATACTCAGTTGTGTGAAATATCAGGGGCTGAAGATCGGTTTGTGAGGCTGACTAGGCCCTCATTAACTCCACACTGGTTTATCAGGGGTTAATGGAGGCCATGTGCTTGGCGGTGCCCAATTTGTAGAGTTGGGTTATCACGGTTGATATCCGAGTCTAAGGTTTTGACTTTAGCTCTTGATAAACCTATAACTAGATTAGTTCGCGAACAGGAACTTGTAGAGTTAGGAACACCACCGAACTTAGTGTGGAAACCCTATGATCCTAACTTAGAGACTTAGTTGAGAAGTGAGCGAAGGTGAGACTAGGTGAAATTTTGAATAAACCTTATTATATGCTATTTGATTGTATGAATTATATGGTATAGATAGATATACGATATAAATACTTCTATAACCGTATTCACTCTTGTGTTTCACGTGAGGCACAATGAGTAAATTGGAAAAGATAGACAGTAGATTTATCATATTCGAGGAAATTGATAATAAAGAAGATTGATAGTAATGATCAATCTATGGATAGAAGTAAAGCGTATGGATACTGAAGTATAAAAAAATTAATAGATTTCAATATATTAAATTGGAACTAGTTAAGAGAAATTTGTCAGAAGTGGAGACTAGCAGAGAACGTAAAAATTGATGATTTTAAGTTGTCAAATTTTGAGAAATTCTTGACACTAGTAAACTTCGAATCACTTAGTACTATGTTGACATTTTCACGACTATCTCAAGTATGTAAATCTGAGATAAGAATTCGAAGACATCTAAACTATGTGTAATTCCTTGTTCTAAAAAAAATGTAACTATGTAAATTACAATATATGTTACAGTCTAGTATAGAGAATGAAATTAAGCACTAATAAATTTATGATTGGCGCGACCTAAAATCTTGTTGAAGGAAGGATGTGTAGCTAACAATAATGAATACCTTGGTCAGGATCGATAACCCTACCTTCTTGTATGTCCATGAGATGTAAATTAAGTTAGGACTGACCTTAATTCGAGCTAGCGCATACAAGATGCGTAGTCGAATGACATGACCATAATCCAACTTAATAAAATGAGGGACGCGTCAAATAAATGAAAAAAAGGACAGATTTGTAAGACGAGCGAGTTAACGCAAAATCTAAGGAAAGGCGAGTGTTTAGTTGACTTGAGAGCTCATTACGAAGGCATGTACGAACTCCTCTAGCTTTGCCGAAAGCTTTGGAGTAGTAGTGCTAGATTAGAAGCCCAAGTAACTCCACTTTAGTAACACTATTCACTTATAGTCCTAGGGTTGGTGAAGTCGACTACCACCTTTGGGGACTTAGGAATGAATTAAGTGTTCGGGTAGAGGTCGAGTCTGCGGATCGTTGTAGAGGTTAGAGGCAACCTAATTATTAATCCTACGAGATTGTACACCTCAAGATTCTCACATATCTAAAATTAGTTCAGGCGTGCCAGTAAGTGTAGTAAAGGGAATTTCCGTGCAAGTAGTGCATGTTGTAAAAAAAAAAGTAATGAGAGTGTGTAAAGTTGCTAAGACAAGAGTAATGCACCTCACTAATCACGATAGAAAAGGACAAGCACCTGTGAATAGAGTGAACAAGTTGCATGAAAGAGGTCCTAAAAATAGATAGGGTTGAGTTTCTTTAAGGTTTTGAAGGACACCTATCATGCTTTGGGGCTAGGATCTTTTGAGACTCCACTCAAATACCGTTATTAAACTTGAATACTATGGTGTGTCCTAAGACTGATTACAATTTAAATGTTGACTAACTGTCGTGGGAAAAAAAACTTAATGGAAATGTTTGAAACATGATTTTTCTGAAGCTTTAAGAATCAACAAGATTGGATTAAGACTGAACACAAAAAACTCACAAAATTAAAATTGTTGTTCAGTTAGTCTTTTTTTAAATTTTGGGATGAAATTGTTTTTAGTTGGGAAGACTGTAACGACCCGTATTTTTAATTCGATGAATTATCGCTAATTATGAATTATTAGTAGTTCAAAATCTGACTAAGAGTCGCGGTTTGTCGACATGCTTGAACATCAAATGAGGAAAAAAATAATTTTATTTGTGTTTGGTGTGCTAACGTGTGTACTATATGCTATCTTGAATATTTTGACAAAATTATATTAAGTTCGCGCGACGACGGAGGCCTTAAGCTAATAATTATCAAAAATTGGTTTAGTAAAGGTTCAAAACAAAGGTGACGTGTGTAAAACGAGTCAATTTTAGGGTCATAAAATGACCAGTAGCGTTGTAGACCCTTAAGTGGACAGTATATACTCTAAATCTAAGTGTTACTTCAATTCAGAAAGAAATGGATAGATGACATAATTCTCAAAATAAAAAGAAAAATAAAATATATATTTATCTATACACAACACACACGAAGCACAAACAACAAAGAAAGGGTTTCAAACCCTACCTCCATCCCAACACGAGGAACGCATGAGGAAATCACGTAGAGATGGCGGATGGCGTGGCGGACCAGTGGCATGGTAGACCATCGATGCGGCGGAGCTCTGACTCACGGACAACAACTCGCAGTGGACATGGAAGAGATGTCAGCCAGCGAACCAGCGAGGTCAAACCAACAGTGATGGCGAAAGCAAGGCCGCAGACCAGCAGCTCTGGCGAGAAGGGATGATGGCGATGACAATGCCGACGTAGACATCAGCGAGTTACGGAGAAGCAACGGTGATTTCGACAGTGGATTGCTCGCGAAGAAGATTAGTTCTAGCCTCAAATTTATGAGAAAAAGTGGATCTATGCTAAAGTCGGAATTTTGAATGAGATTTGGAGTTGAAAAACCCCATTGAAGGCCATGGTGAGGCTCTAAACCACATTTAAAACCTAAATCCAAGTCAAATCTAGAAATTCATAGTTGTTGATGAATTTGAAGTGGTTTAATTGAAAGGGTTGGTTCTCGTTTACTTTTGGGAATGATTTTATGAATGATTTTAAGTTGATTTTGCCAACTTAAGATTAAATTGGGGAACCCCTTGTTCTTGTACTCCATGTATTTGATGAAATTGTCAAAATAGACATTAACTGGCGCTTTTAAACAAAATGCATGGAAAATTATTGATTTTAAGCCTTGTAGACTCTTTTTCAAGTTTGGTTTATATGATTCGATTAATCGAGTGTCATTTGCATGGTTTTGAGTCTTGAAATGTTTGTGACTATTTTGCATTGGCTTTTATAAAATCATTTTGAAATGCCTTAAAAAGAGCTTGCTGTGTTCTTCTAAGTCTTGAAAAATAATCTTGAAATGAATGCATTCTAAATGTTTGAAGAAACAATCAAAAGGGAATATGACTTGTCTCAAATAAGCAGTTTAAGTCACTTGGTCCTACTCTTGTAGTAAGAACTAAACAAAGTAGAATTTTATGGTTTTGAAGTCATTGTGACCTACTTCGTCGAAAATAAATTAACTCTGATTAAGTCATGAATTTTGATTGAATACTATGAATTGGGAATTCAAAGTCGAACTTGACTCTAGTGCGGTGATTTATCACTTATTTCATTCATGTCATCGATTTTGATTTGAAGGAATGGTTTTAAAGTTGAGAATGAATTGAATAACTTAATTAGGAATAATGATGAGTCCTTAATAGTCTAAGCTACCCTAAATGAGTCTAAATAATGTGTGTTGTACCTATACGATTGTATATACGCGACAAGGACTCAATTAGGCTATTCAAATGATGAATTTGATGTAGAGATTTATGCGATTGTATTATAAGTAAAGCAGTAAAAGATTCAATATTAATTCTTTTCCTTTCCTTGCATATGTTGATGGAAATGATACCTATTGTTGGACTCTACTTCCTTACCAAGTGACCTAGGATCTAAGTGGTCAGGTCTAGTCGTTGTTTATTCGTGAGTTAGGCATTTGAGTCGCGCTCATGGCTTCAGACATGATTGAATACTCTGATTGAGCATCTGCAGTCGTTGTGGCTCCTTACAGGACTGTAAGGGTTCCATTGCGGTTGAACATCCTATTACAAATGTGGCTCCCTTTGGAATTTACTTGGACTGCAGCTTATGTGAGCCAACGGTTACAAGGGTTTGGGTACGATCGAAGCGAACTTGGTCCCGCTATACCAATATTTGACATTTACCCGTATTCAAGTGGTTTTGAGTCCAAATGTAGAGTATATAGACCACTTAGGCGCCTATCCTTTGCTTTCAGTTCACTTGGTCTCTATTGTTGAACATTGTAGTATGTTTATCATGCGTTTTATTGTTCTTTTCAACTTCATTACTCTCTAGCATGATTTATAGACTT
This sequence comes from Stephania cephalantha, assembly GCA_039657325.1. Lineage (NCBI taxonomy): Eukaryota > Viridiplantae > Streptophyta > Magnoliopsida > Ranunculales > Menispermaceae > Stephania > Stephania cephalantha. Next base: position 37,694,825 of record CM077571.1, read on the forward strand.
GTGTATTGTTTAGTTTGAATTAGTGTTGGACTTCTTTTGGATTTACTCACTGGAATTGTCTCCTATGTGGTGATAATTGCAGGTTAAACATTGGAGCTCGAGAACATTGACGTGCGGCATACGTAGGTCATTTGATGTATTTGTATTATATTTATTTTGTTTTATAAATGGGTCGAAAGATATTATGCTTTGTATATTGTATCCGTAGTACTGGGTTCCAACATTCTAGCTTATACATTTAGAACTCGTATGTTTAATTTATTTGTTATTGGGTTTTCACTGCATTTAAATTCCGCTGCATATGATTATATATATATATATATACTATGTTGCGTGGACTATCAGGTACTGAAGACCGATCTGTGAGGCTGATTTGGCCTTTATTAACTTAACACTGGTTTACCGGGGGTTAATGAAGGCCTAGTGCCAGGCGGTGCTTAATTTGTAGGGTTGGGGCCGTCGCATAAATATAGTTTTGAATTATATGAATTTTTTTTTGATAATTGATTTTTAATGATTTGCAGGTTTAAATTTCTATTTGAACGTTATGATCATTTGATTTGAGAAAAACAAATGGCTGGAAGTGGAAGATGTAGAAGTTCAAGAGAGAAGAAAGGAAAGTAAGTAATAGTAGAAAAATCCAAAATAAAACCCAAAGTTCCATCAACACCTATTAGGCCAATGGGAATTTCAATAAACAATCCTAGAGTTAGAACACAAGGGAACCTACTCCACCATTAGGTTTTAGTGATGATTTGAAAGAAGAGGAAGTCGAGGAGAATCCACAAATTCCTTTTAATGTAGATAATTTAATAAATACCAAGGCTAAGCTAGAATGAAAAGCGGCATCAAGAAAAATAATATCGGAGAGTGGATTGAATGTAAAGAATGAAATAAAGTACGGGCTTAGGATTTTGAACATAATAAGGGAGATAAACAGGGGATTGTTGATTAGGGATTATAATGTATGGATAAGATTATATGTTGTCTCTAATTTGACTTTGTGTATAAATGTGACAAATGTATAGCTTACTTATCATATTGATAATAAAGAAGATTGATAAATTAAATAAAAGCTTAAGTTAAATATAAGTATAAAAAAAATTAATAGATTTCAATATATTAAATTGAACTAGTTAAGAGAATCGAGTCAAGGAGGAGTTAGTGGAGTCTAGAAACTAATGAGAACCACTTGATAATCTTAGGGACATGAGAATGATAATAGTTGTAGGGATTTGATTTGGTCCATCCAAAAAGCATAAAAATACCCCTTAGCTCTCAAAAACTCATTCACGCAAACTTAAGAGAGAAAAATTCGAGATGAAAATTGCAGTACATTTGTGAGATTGAGGTGGAGAGAAGTCAAGATCATCACCTAGAGGAGCAACAAAGTACAAAGGATTAACATCAACCCTAGGTAACTCAATTCCCATTCTTTATGTTTTAAAATTGGTGCAAATTGATGAAATAGGTCATGCAAATATGGGGATTTGGATGTTGAACGGAATTTAAGTCTTCATGAAGTTTGTTTTGATTAACTAAAGCTCTCTTTAAGTCCACAAACTTCAATTCTTAGTTTTTCAGATTTTTTGGCATGATTGGGGTTTTTCATGAAATTGAAATTTGAAATTCTTATATATAAAAAATGTTTGTTTCTAAAAACCAATGGAAGATTTGAAATCCTTTTGAAAATCTACCCAATTTGCTATAAAGAAGTTTGTAATTCGGACTTGAATACAATTTGAATTTTTTTGGGTGTTCTTGAGCAAAAATGAGTTTAAATGTATGAATGCATGTCTATTATCATGGTTTGATCATAATTATTGAAGTGTAAGATGTCTTTCATGTACGGAAATTGCTGTTCGACCCTTGGTGGAGGAGTACGGGGGTTCGGGGGAGGCTTTGAAGGCGGCTGAGATCCATTTTGGGTGGTGAAACTCAATTATGCGACGTGCAGAATTGGGTGCTGCCCGACCTGGATAGCGCACTATCCAGTTTACAATATCCATTTTTTTGCTAGTTTTGTATGGGGCTTTCCGGAACTCTTTAGGGTCCTAAATTGGACCAAACTTTATAGATTAGACTATTATACCATGGTTTAGATGTCCAAGGAGTTCGGGAACAATTCGAGATGTCTAAGTCAATTTTTCGACTAAGTTTTAAGAGAGAAAAATGAAGAAGTACATACGGGCTAAATTTTAACTTAATGCTTAAATGACTAAGATTATGGTTATCCTGGAAGTTTTCTAGCTTGAAATTCTACTAAATGGTATAGGGGTTGAGATCCGAAACATTAGAATTCAGTCTGGGTAGTTATAAGTGCATTTTGGGATTTCAAACAATCTTGAAAGTCTTAGAAAATCACTAAAATGGAATGTTTTGAAAATGAGACAAAATAATCTAACTTAATAGGCTCTAACATATATAAAACAACTCTAAATGATATCAGGGAATTAGAGCATAAATACAGGTTATCGGGAGAGAGTTAGGGTGGATAATGGGCGATATTGTTTAGGAATTTGCATGTTTTGAGGTAAGTAAACCTGTTAAGGCACTTCTCTCCATTTCATTTCCATTGTTGAGTTGACATCCAGTCATTTGGACTGTTTTAATGCTGATTTTATATCCTAATGCCAAGCCTTGTACATACTTTCGTTTCTATGCTTTTTGTGGCTATATTCATCGTGTAATGACTTGTCGCATGACATTCCTTGTCTGACTTCATTTTATGATTGGATTCCTTTAATGTTGATGATCTATGAGCAGTTGAATTGTTTTCTAAATTGCGTGCTATGATTTGTTTTACTCTCTTATTAGTGTCTGTAGACACCTATGTTAAAATGTTTGTTGTGTGATAGTTGTTTGTATAATCTACAACTTGAATTCCTCAATAGACATAACTAGGGCAGCCCACCTTTGTAGGTACCTTAACTTTATTAGTTGCACGATACCCGAGGGTTAGATTACCTGGAGATGTCGGCACTCCACACAACTAATTTCTTACTTAAATTATATGTAGCGCAGCTTATGGGGTTAGATTCCTTGGGGATGTCAGCACTCCACATAGCTGATGTTATTAGCGCGACACATGGGGTTAGATTCCTTGAGGATGTCGGCTGACCAAACCTAGATTTGTATGACCCATCTGTTTATCATTCCTTGTAGCAGCTTAGTGACTGTTTGCATAACTTCCTTTCAGCTTGTCTTTCTTCATAGCTATTATATGTTTTCATTTACCATTTTTGTATATTTTGGAAATGTGGATAAATGACTTCATGACTTTTACTTACTGTACTTGCCATCTAGTTTGTGATGGTTGGTGCAGATACTTCGAGTAGCATCTCAGGGAAGGAGAAGATCGATGACTACCTCTGAGCCCTCAACGAGTGGCTTGTGCTACTTTAGTAGGTGATCATTTTGTGTATTTATTGATTACGTATTTTTATATATGTTTGGGTTGTATAATAGGTTGAGAGACTAGGACACTTGAGATTTCTATTATTACTACTGATGACATGTGGTGTCGGATATACATAGTTACTGCACTAGGGCAACAGCTGACCGAGCTTCTCGCCATGATGCAAGCACATATGGCTTCACCAGTCCTGATAAAGAACCATAGGAAGAGGAAGGGAGACAAGATATTGAAAAGAATGAACAAGGAATCTAGTGCATTTGAACTTGGAATACCAATCATCTTGGTAGAGGTTATAGGACATAGGCTTCGACTTATCGAGTCCATATCAAATGGTGCAACTAAGCTAACTTTGGGCAATAGAGACAAGGACATAGAGAGTCATATAACATGTTTCAGATGTGGTCATAAATGACACTGCATACGCTGCAGTCCACAATCAGTGAGTAGATCTTCTTCGCCACCTTCAGCAAGACTAGCGTTATCGCCTTTGTAGACTCAACAACCATCAAGCGACATGGGCCGATATGCACTGAAGTAGGGGCAGAGTCAGGTAACATTTAGCAATCATTTATCGGTGTCCAGAACCCACATATTTCCTCTAGCAAACAACCGAGGGCAAAATCAGTGGTAGTAGTATTAGTCCACAAAATTAGAGAGAAAATGGAGATCTACATGCAACACTATAAATACAGAGCTCAATGCACAGTCAGGCAGCCTCGACAACACCGAGCAGACAGCTGAAGTGCTACAGAAGTGGACAGATTGGACATATGGTTAGACGATCTCCATATCCTCAGGATTATTTTCAACCTGTAACGTAGCCACAGGCCGGAGATAGAACTCACGTGAAGGTAGAGCTAAACCCAGAGGCGTGATACGACCTTGGTGAGGGTACGCATTTATTTATTATTGTGTTATTCATGCACTGTTTGACTTAGATATAATAGTAGCCGCACTAGTGATTTGAAAGTTAAAGTTGATCACTGGAATGACGAGAATGACTCGAATAAGTCCATATCACATGAGTTAATGAGATAATGGAAGTAGTGTTACCTGATAAGCACACTTAAAACTTTCAAAAGAAAATTATGTCTTGCAAGATTTCTCTTGAGTACTATGAACATCGTGTCGTATTTTGTGATAATGTGTATGTGGTCACTGAGCATGAACTTGTCCATCGTGATATGTGAACCTAGGTTAAAGTGGTCTGTGGATCCACAAGTGGTATTCGAGAAATACAGGCTTTGGAGCTAGTATCATTTGGAATTTTGGCTTGGGTAATTATGATGAGAATGGAATTTAAATAAATTATCCCATATTCTTTAAATGATGTGGAACTAAGAGTCGACAGGTAAGTGACTCTATTTTTAGGAATTTTTTCAATATTATGAGATCAAACCTATGATTAAGTCAAATTTAATTATAAGGATGAAATCTCTATTAGTTGGGAAGATTGTAACGAACCAAATCACTAATAGTGGATTTTTCCATAATTAAGGGTCATTGATCTATGACGTGGTCCGACGAATGGTACACAGTCCTAACACTCGCCTCGGAGTCCAAGATGTATTATATTTTTGAATGATGGATGCCTAGTGTGATGTATGTGTGTACACTATACCCGAATTTTTATTTAGTTTGTTTATTCGCAAATTTGGTGCGCGTGCGGACTAGTGTCTCTAGATGTGTGCGAGCGTGAGACTCAGGTAGAGAGTAATATAGGTAGTTTCTAATTTGGCTATATGTATTAATGTGACAAATGTATAGCTTGCTTAGCTTATGGTTTGAGAGTAAATTAAATAAACGCCTAAGTTAAAATAGTAATAATAAATAAATAAATAAATAAGGCCATGGAAATGCCTCGAGATACAAATAACTCGATACTAGAAATGTGTGTAGACCATTGTTGTCAACAAGGAGTTAGTGGAGTCTATGAACCAATGAGAACCACATGATCATCGTAGGGACATGAGAGTGAGAATAGATGCAGGGATTTGATTTGGTCCATCCAAAAAACATATAAATACCACTTAGCTCTCAAAAACTCATTCATGCAAACTTAAGAGAGAAAAATCTGAGATGAAACTTGCTGTACATTTGTGAAATTGAGGAGGAGAGAAGTCAAGATCATCACCAAGGAGCAAGTACAAAAGATTAACATTAACCCTAGGTAACTCAATTCCCATTCTTTATGTTTTAAAATCGGTGCAAATTGATGAAATTAGGTCATGCAAATATGGGACTTTGGATGTTGAATGAAACTTAAGTCTTCATGGAGTTTGTTTTGATCGACTAAAGCTTTCTTTAAGTCCACAAACTTCAATTCTTAGTTATTCAAATTTTTGGGCATAATTGGGGTTTTTCATGAAATTGAAATTTGAGATTCTGATCTATAAAAAATGTTTGTTTCTGAAAAACAATGGAAGATTTGAATTCCTTGTGAAACTCTATCTAATTTGCTATAAAGAAGTTTGAAATTCAGACTTGAATTGGCCAAGTTATGAAAATTTGGAGTTTTTTAGGTGTTCTTAAGCAAAAATGTTTTAATGTATGAATGCATGCCTATTATCATGGCTTGATCATAATTATTGAAGTGTAATATGTCTTTGATGTATGGCGAATGCTGTTGGAGCTTTGGTGGAGGAGTATGGAGGTTCGGGTAGGCTTTGGAGGTGGTTGAGATCCATTTCGGGTTGCGAAACTCAATGCTGCGAAGTGCATAATTGGGTGCTGCCCGACCTGGATAGCGCGCTTTGCATGATAGATAACGCATTACCCAGTGTATAAAATCCATTTTTTTGCTGGTTTTGTAGGAGGCTTTCCGGAACTGTCTAGGATCCCAAATTAAACCAAACTCTCCAAATTAGACTATAATACCATAGTTTATATGTCCAAGGAGTTTGGGACTAATTCGAGATGTCTAAGTTGATTTACCGACTAAATTTTAAGAAAGGAAAAATGAAGAAATACATATGGACTAAATTTTAACTTAAGGCTTAAATGTCTAAGATTATGGTTATACCAGAAGTTTTCTAGCTTGAAATTCTACTAAATTGTATAGGGTTGAGATCTGAAACATAATAATTTAGTCGGGTAGTTACAAGTGCATTTTGGGATTTCAAACAATCTTGAAAGTCTTAAAAAATCACTAAAATGGAATGTTTTGAAAATGAGAGAAAATAATCTAACTTAATGGGCTTTAACATATATAAAACAACTTCCAAATGATATAAGGGAACTAGAGCATAAATACAGGGTACCGGGAGTGAGTCAACGTGGATAGCGGACGATAATGCTTATGAATTTGCATGGTTTGAGGTAAGTTAACCTGTTAAGGCACTTCTCTCAATTTTATTTCTATTATTGAGTTGATAATAAATCATTTGGACTGTTTTCCTGCTTATTTTATATCCTAATGCCATGCCTTGTATATACTTTCATGTTTATGATTTCTTTGGCTATAATTATCGTGTAATGACTTGTCACATGACATTCCTTGTCTTGACTTCATTCTATGATTGGACTCCTTTAATGTTATTGATCTCTTAGCTGTTTAATTGTCACTTAAATAGCATGCCATAATTTGTTTTACTCTCTTATTGGTGTCTGTACACACCTATGTTAAAATGCTTGTTGTGTGATACTTGTTTGTATAATTGATAAGTAATTATTTAGACTAATATATATGGTTAGTTTAATAGTTTAGCACGTGTCAAGTTTTCAGGTAAATAAGGTGTAAAGGAAGGAAATAAGTAAAAACAAGAAGAGACAGAGCAAAAACCCATGAAAGCATGGTTGGCGTTGTAGATTACTAAGGCACAACGTGAGTAGGAAAGGCAGAATGTAGGAGAGTAAATAAAGTGAAGAAATTGTGGTTGGAGGCTCAGCACAGTGGCGGTGCTGTGAAACACAAGGGACATTGCCGAGATATGACAATGAAAGCTCTAAGGTTATAGGAGCTTAAAAGAAGTTCGGCGCAGTGGCGACATTATGGCTTAACACCCAGGACACCAGGACATAAGTGACAACGCTAAACTCAAGAAAATAGAAATTTGGAGTTTTATTTCGAGTTAAATTTTAAAGTAAGGTTTCTAATTTTTATTAGAAAGTATAAATATGTATTAGGACGTGTTAAATTAAACACATATAAACTATTTGCCACCATTAGAGTAATTTAGCATAGGTTTACTTAGGTTTTTTGAGTATTAAAGAGTATTATGTGGAGAAAATATTGAAGACTCGACTTTTACAGTTCAAGTTTGGTTTCATTGGTTTAATTGAAGGTAATATATTTATATTCATCTATCATTTTCAATGATTTCAATTATGAATTGTAATGTGTGTGTTTTAATGAAGTGTGAATAGTCTATTTATCTTAGGGATCAATGGATCCTATGGTATGAATGCTATGCTTTGAGTATGATTAAAAAGTGATTACAACAAGTGCAGTGGTTAGAATTTGTATTGATTATGAGCATAATGCTTTATACATCTTTATCATGTGTTTAATGATATTAGGTTTTAGGAGTTATCATGGCCATTGAAGCTTTTAATCCGGATATGAATGGTACAACTATAAAATGCACAATATCGATAGATAGTTGTTGATTAAGGAGGCACGGATTGTAAATTTAGTTGGTTTTGAATACAAAGATTTGGGAGATTAAAGCAATGTGGAGCTTACGTTATTCACACCGCTAAGTGGAGTTCTAGTTTGCGCATTAGAATCTTTTCCGTCACGACAGTGAGTTAAAGTGGATTTGAAGGAAATTTGTCTATTCTAATTAGGCATTGCATACAATATATTGAGATGTAAAAGTGGTTGAAAAGTATAGTATTAAATTACCTAGGTGAAGTTGTGAACTAAGATATCCTCAATATAAGAGTTTCAGTAAAATTTACATTGTTTTGTTAGATAGATTAGTTTAATATAAAACCAATTAAAAAAAGGTGTTTCCTTAATAATAGTCCAAGTTAAAGAGGTAATTAACTAGTGCAAAAACCTTTCATGATGATGATATTCATGATCAATATAAGTTGATTGTGCTATTACTACAACCGAGACATTATACTTGCGGCACGTGTCAAGTTTTTGCGCTGTTGCTGGGGATAAGTAGCCACTTAGTATTACTAAGTTTGAAAAGTTGCTACTTTTAATTTTAAGTATTTTACTTTTAAGTTCATGAAAAAATAAGTTGCTACTTTTAATTTTAAGTACTTTAAGTTCTTGGAAAAATAAAAAAAATATAGGCTTGAGTTTCAAGTTTGACTTTTTGCACTTGATTTTTTTGTGTTTTCCTTTTAGGGATAACTAGTGCATGCGTAGCAAAGGAGAGAAGGACTTAATGCCTTACGACCCTGAGATTGAAAGAATAAACAAAGGAAAGAAAAAAAATGGAATCAAGATGGCTGAGGAGCAAGCTAGAAACCAATAACAGGGCCGCGGGACTAACCACTTTCAGGTGATCTGGTATTGCAGGATAGAGTGCGAGGACATATATGCCTTCATGATTACTTCAAGCCAGAAGTTCAAGAAACTTACGACGGAGTGATAAGGCTTCCAGCCAACACCATCGAGTTCGAACTGAGACCGTCTTTGATAAACATGGTGCAAAATTGCATGTTCAACATGCTATCAATGAAGATCGAGTTGCAAATGTTTAGAATTTCTTGGAGAAGTGCGACATTGTGCACATCACTAGAGTTATAAAAGAGGTGATCGGGATGCGATTTCTCCCATTCCCATTTGGAGGAAAAGCCAAATCCTGGTTCCAAGGGCTGAATACAGGAAGTATGACCTCATGGGTGGAAACCAATGAAAGATTTCTTGACAAGTTTTTTCCCTTAGTGAAGGTCAGCAAAAGGAAGCTGGAAATTAAACATTTCAAGCAAGAAGACACCGAGTCAGTTGGCTAGGCTTGGAAAAGATTTAAAGAGATGCTGAGAAAATGTCCGAAACACAGATATGTGAAATCGATACAACTCCAGATTTTCTACTATAAGATGAACCACAGCATGAGAACGCTAGTAGATGCCACAACATGTGGCTCTCTATTGACCAAAGATGAGGATGGAACATTGGATGTCCTTGATCTTATGTCTCAAAATTCTATAGCCGGTACTCGTTCAGCAGTAAGGAAACCAGCAAGGGTGTACGCGATTGACTCATAAGCTGCAATTATGACATAACTATCAAATCAGAGCTGTCAAATGGTGAAACTTCAGATGGGACACTAAGGTCCACAAGTAGCACATCAACCCATTAATCACCAAGGCATGATGATTAAAAAATGGACATACAACAGGGAATGGAGTATGAAGACATTAACTTCATGAACAAGCAAGGCTACGGGAACAACTTCAAGTCGAGAGGAATGGCTCCATAATGGTTAATCAAGGATATAACAACAACAACCCGAACTTCTCTTATAGAAATCTTGATAATGCACCGAAGTTACTTCAAGGCTTCGATCAATAAGTCTAATAAGGGAAGATGGGCCAGAGCGAAGATATGATTTCGTTAAAGTCGACTGAGAAATATTTGTAATCTATGGACATGAGCAATAGAGAGCGCCATGAGAAGCATGAGAAAGAAATGGAAGGAATGAAGCAAGCCATGAAGAGGATGGATGATGAGTAGTCACAATCCATCAAAAACTTAGAAAGAAAAATTGGTCAGCTTGCTATTGCCTTGAACTCAAGGAAAAAAATGACAATTTCCTAGCAACACCGTCACCAATCCTAAGGAGAACGTAAGTGCTATTCACATGATGAGCATTATGAAAACAAAGGAGCCGAGACAAGAACAAGTGATGTACAAGCCTAAAAAAGTCAACACTTTGGCTATGAGGAAGCATGAAGATGATGGTTTCACCAAACAAAAAATTATTGCCTTAAAGAAAAAGAAAGGGAAACAACAATGGAAGGCTAAGCAAAAAGATGAAGTTCCTTCCGAAGAAGACCCACAAGGCAATAACATCAAGTTGGTTCCGAAGAAGCTGGAACCAAATTTTAAGTTCTTCCCGAAGGTTCAACCTATCAAAAGAGAGATCCTGGAGAGATATGCATACCGATAAACATTGACGAAAACCAGTTTAGAAATTTCTTATGTGATATAGGAGCCTCACTCAATGTCATGTCACTAATGGACATGTTGCATGCCGACTTGAAGATTAATTGTCTCGATACCACAAATTTGCACGTAGCTAATGTTAACTTGATACCTACTATAGGAAGAGTCTTGAATATGCACGTGAAAGTGGGTAGATTCATATTCACAGCAAATTTCGAGGTCATGAATCACAATATGGACGATGATGTGTCTAAGATACTTGGGCGGCCATTCTTGAACACTGCTAATGCAAATTTGTATACAAGAGATAGGAAGATCATGATGAGTATCAATGAGGGCACTGAAGCTAAGAAGGTTGGCTTTGTCGATGGTGAAGAAATACATCCAAACAAGAATAACATCATAATCTTCGATTTGCGGATGGAGCTTCTTGATTTAGACTAGGACTAAACGAGCGTAAAGGCATCAGGTTAATGAGGTTAAATTAAGCGCAATTGGGAGGCTACCCAGGGTTTTTAAAGTTTTAAGTTTTTAAAATTTCAGTTAGTAGTTAGTTATTTAGTTTAATAATTACAATTAACAAGTTGTAGTTCTAACTTTCAAAAATCTTTATATTTTCATGGATTTCATGCGGTCACGACACCTTGTGTGAGTGATACACAAAGTCGGAGGAGCGTCGGAGAGGAATTGACAAAAAACTACATGCGAGGATGTTGGCAAACAGCTCGACGCTTTGGGTGCTAGTGACAACACCAAGATGGCAGCATACACAAAATGAAAAACACCGCACTACGTCAACGATACAATGGTGGCGTTGTCATGGCGCTGTGCTTGTAAGGCACGTCGCTGGGGTCGAAATAAGTGGTTTAAACCCCATTTTCACCTCATTCTTCACACTTGCAATAAAACCCCATCACAACCCCTAAGTATACATCATCTTAGAGCCAAAGTTTGATCATTTCTAAGTGAGATAAATGAGTACCTAGTGATTGACAGTGAAAGAGACATGTGCATTGTGGAATAACATAAGTTGGAAAGTATGGGCTTGGATTTTGAGTTCAAGGAGAGCTAGGGTTCTAGTTGGTGAGAAAATTTAGAGGGCTTGGATAGATATAGACTTGGAGGAGTGTTCTACACCAGAAATTAATCCATCATTGAGGTAAATTTACAATTTCATTTATTTACGCTTTAAATTTTTTAAAATTTTGATGACATTGTATGAATAGTGGATTTGAGGTTGTAAGATATGTTTTGCAAGATTGTGTGAATATTGAGCATTAATGTTACCCATGGAGACTTAGTTAATGTCCTTGCATTAATTGGCGTGTGCGTGATCCGTGTGATATAAATCTTGATTTTTAAGTGATTTGAAAACCTGAGTTGCATTGCATTGTTGTTGTGTTGTTTGAAATTTGAAGAAATGACAAGAATAAGGAAACAAGTTAGCCAAACTAGAGAAAATGATTTTGAGGCATCTACCTCAAGAAATCCCAATCAAGAGGAGCCTAGACTATTTAAATCTAAAATTTTCATTAGTAGAGAGACTAAAGACGGATATGAGAAAATACTAGATAGGGAGTTCATTTGTGAACGAGGAGTAAATTTACCGACCAAGTATGATAATAGAGTGAATAACTTCATTAGGTGACGAAATTAGGATGAACTCACTCAAGATTATAGAAAGAATCAAGTTAAAGGAGTGAGTGAGATTGTTTTTGAATTTGGGTCGTGCTATGTGCATCTCAGTGCTTACTCAAGGCAACCCATTTACAAAGGCGCTCATCGAATTTGTCAGGGCACCCCCAGAAATGGACGAAATTGCCCTTGCTCTTTAACGAAACGCACTCTTCCACCAAAATTGAATAAAACCCTCCTTTTCCCTTCTTATGCTCTCGCTCCCATTACGAATGAAGACCTTAATCCATTAAATCCTCTCATTTTCATAAAAATTTACCCATAACTGGGTTTAACCGCAATCCCGTATTATTCAACCACATAGGGCTATGAGTAAGTGTCGGCTAAGCTCAACTGAGTATCGTAATACGGTATGTTTGGGATTGGTCTTGATTGGTAGTCATCGAGATCTGTTTGCATCTTTCGGTTGTACCATACCGAGACTTTAATTGAAGTACCAGTTTTCAAAAATTGAGACAACATAATATGTCTCGGTCCTATGTGACTGAGACATTTGTGTACATGGTATATATTCAAAAATGAGGAAAAAATAAAAAAAACATCAAAACTCACCTCCCCATATGTTGCGTCCCCCTCTTACGTTTTCTTCATCGATTGATCCCTAAAAAACCCAATGAGGTGTTGATGGGGGTGGGGTGCGCGAGAATAGGAGGGAAGAGTTGATCGTTTGAGTAGAGAGGGGCAGTTCAGTCTTTTCAAGTTGAAAACAAAATAAATGGGGTGCCTTGAGTAATGAGTTTGGTGCACATAACACGACCATTGAATTTTATGCTTATGTGAAGTTCAAAACCAAGGATGAGCTAGTAAAGGTGAGAGGGATTTTCGTTCCCTTTAATATACTTGAGATCAATACCATGTATAGATTATAGTATTTAAGTTTGTATGGATCCGAATCGACTTTCCCGAACAAGTTATATGATAGACCCTATAACTTATACCCTTTTAGAGCCATAAAGAACGCATTGGTTGTCCCATGACAACAAGGCAGGGTCATGGGAGCTAAGAATGTGCCAAAGCACATTAATAAGAGGAGTGTTAGAAATGTTTACAGAATGTGACAACATTTCCTTGTTGCTTCATTATAACCCAATTCTTAGCTGGGCGAGATCAGCAAGCCAAAAATGACTTGTCTTTATGATATTACAAAGAACGGGGAAATCAACATCGGTGAGATCATTTATAACAATATGAGGGAGCCGATCATGTCATAAAAAGACAACATTTTGTTGTTTCCTATCTTGATTACTCATATGTGCTTGAAGGCAAGAGTGCAATTGAGAAATGACAAAGAAATCGATATTGAGGCCTAACTAATCATGGATGATGTCAAATCCCAAGAATTTTAATTCAATAATTATGGTTACTTCAGGATTAACAGAGCCTAATTATGGTCTTGGTCGCGAGTTGGGAGTTAAAGACCGGCGAAATTGAAATTTTTAATTAATTTTATTTTTCTGGTATGTTTGCCTAGTGTTGTGTATTATATATTATGTGAATTTTGCAAAACTCAAGTTAAACAAGCAATTCAATAAATCTCACGAGGTTTTATCTCGAGATACGTGTTGAAATGAGTTTCGAGAGAGTTAAAATACTGATCTGAACTATGGTTTCAAATTTTGCGAAAAATAATTGTATTGAAGTTTAAAAATTTGAGTTTTGAACTTTAAATGGATTTAACGAGCTGATGTGGGTCCTACACCTCAATTTGCATGCTATATGGGTTATTCGGGAGTTTCAGATCGCTCATTAAATTCTCCAATTTTCGTCAGAATTGGGGTATTTTTTGAGGTTTAATTTGAAATAAAATTTTCAGAGATAGTTATGAAATAAATTGAAAAAGACAAAATTACCTATAATGGAACTGATGTTGTACATGGAAGGATAATAAAAGGGGTAGAAAGTTCTTTTGGCAACCCTTCTTTACAAACAAATAAAAATCGAACAGAGGGTGTAAGGGCTTCATCGTCTCCTTTGTTCTTTCTTCATCATCGTCCCTAACCGATCTTCATCTATTCCCTCTTATTCCCTTCATTAATTTCTTTTCTCCCCCTCTCTCTCCATCTCTCACCTATTATTGTTGAACAAAATAAATATGAGCCATGAATGTTGTGTTCTTGGTGGCTGTTGTTGTTGTGGAAAATGTGTTTAAATTTAAATTTTAAATTTTTATGGACTGTGGGATTGGTTTGTGGTGTGAATCGACGGGAGAGATAGGTGGGTTATTGATTGTGAGATAAGTGAAGAGGAGGAGGTTTGATTTATAAAAGAATAAGCAAAGGGTTTGATCCCCAGACCGAATCAAACCGGGTCCGGTTCAGCTGATGGGTCAAACTCCTCATTTAAAAATATATGTATATTATACATATAGGTTTTGAAAATTGAAAACTAAACAAAAAATTCCTGTAAATTAGGGGACAATCAGAAAAGGAGATTTTATGACAAATTAATGGAAATTGAGAATTTTTATGAGAAACGAGGATTTTAGGATGTTCTCAAAGATTTATATCGGGTATTTTACCTCATAATGCGTGTTACGACACCAGAAATGCCCAAAATTGTGAAAATTATTTTAAAGCCTAACATAAGTTAATTTTCAATTCCAAATCACAATTTGAAGTTAAAATTGGGATCCGAACACCCGAGGATAAGATTTGGAGTGATTTCGGGGTTTTCGGGTTGTGGCAAGACCAATAAATATATAATAAATTGGAAAAAAATATATTTAAGCCTAGACAACGTAATTTTCGACACGAACAATAATTTTGAGTCAAAAATGAAACTCGGGCATCAAAAAATTTATTTTGAAAGTATTTTAGGGGTTTTGGAATGCGATCGGGTTAGTTTAAATGCAACTAATTGGAAAAAAATTATATAATTGCTATGGAAACTTACAAGACCTATAAATGAATTGTAGGACCGCAATTGAAATCCCGTATGGGTTAGCTTATTGACTCGGAGCATAAGGGAGTTGCGATATCCCATTTGTAAGGTTAAGCAAATCCCATAGTAACCTTTACATTGTATGATTATAAATTTTGTATAAATTGCATTGATCCTTGATATTGCATTATTTTTTGTACATGCATAGGTGGGGAGGACACGGGCAATTCGAGTCTCCTTACAGTGTTTACTATGCCATGGATATTGGGGAGAACACTATATTATGCTTGAGGGGCTGGAGTCACTGATACTTTGCATCATGTGGTTATTATGTGATCACGTTGAACCAGACTATACTTCCATAGTCTAGAGGAATGAGACTCGTTTGATTATCCTCTCTATGCATGAGTCGTTATTACTATTTACTTACCACTTTAGGAGGACGTCATCTGATTGTGGTCAGATAACAAAAATCCGGATGTATTTACGGTTGTATTTAAATTCCTTGGATTATATTCTTCGTTTTTAATTTCTTGAATTATTATGCATTCGATTACTACAGGTGTACTGGATAGTGTGGGATTTACTTATGTGACATTATCAAATTTTATAATTTGATAATGACAGGTGTGAGTGACGACGAAGGAAAGGGAAAGCTGTTAGACTTTCTATGTCTTGATTAGTTCCTTTCTAGCTATGTATGTATTATTTTTGATATAATATATTATATAAATGAGTTTTTGGGTTCGTGTAAGATTCTGATTTTTTTTTCGTATTTGTTTTAATGGTTTTAGGATGGATTAAAATGCTGTGGAGCTAAGGTAATAATGGTTTTATGATTTTGAAAACCTAAAATAGGTTAAAATGAATAAATAATCTTTTTGATACCATATATTGTTATGGGATGGATTGTGAGCCATTCGGCATTTCCACCAAGCTGAGCACATTTTGTTGGAGATTTTTGAAGATCGAATTTTCCGATGTAGGCTTGGAAACGAAGGAGGTGTTGTCGAAAATTTTTTACGAAATTTTGAGATAATTTAATTAATTTAAACGAACTTTGGGGTTTGAGATTTAATTTTAGAATCTTTTATGGTTGATAAAGTATTATAATTGATGATTACTTTGAATTGATATTAATTATTTATTGATGGAGAGGTTAAGGCTGCTAGATTATCATGGGCTTAAGGTAGGTGGGGTTTGATAGTGTTGGTATCAGAGCTTTGGATTCTAAAAGAACCTTGTCGATTAAGGTTAAATGAGTGATTAGTTGGGAAGTAATGCGATAAAACGGGGTTAAAAAGTTTATGAATTTTATGAATGTATTATGTGTATTTTATATTATCAAGATATTGATGGATATAGGCTTGCCGAACCACTTTTCTAGCAATTTTTGTTGCGGTAAATTATTAGTGGACAACAAGAGCCGAGTCAGGGATTTGGCATGGGCAATAGGGATCCATAACGTGTGGATTCAAACATGTTTCAACACTTAGCTAGGCAAATGTCAGAGTTGATGAGTATTTTATGAGGATAGGTGGCAGCTTAGACACATGCGATTCATAATGCTCATGAAGTTTCTAATGTTACTTTAGTCGCTCAAGAGGAGCGGATTACCTCTGTAATTCGTTCTAGAGTTGAATCGATTGTTGTAGTTCTAGTTCAGACTAATCTAGCCGTAGCTAGTGGAATGTCATGGGTGGAAAGGTAGGAAGAGCTTGGTACCACTATATCGATAATTAAACTGAACACTTTGCGAGAGGTTCGAGGTAGGGCTAAGACTTATGGGACTACACATACTTTTTAGTGTGAATCACGACGATATTAGGGCGTCATGGAGTCAGGACATGACTTAAGTTCTGAGGGCAAGGAAAAGTCTCCATCTCGATTTGACTTAAATTTTCATAATAAAGGAAAGAGTGGAGGACCAGCTGAAATGACATAGACAGGTCAAGACAGACATGATCACAGTCTTTTAAGCCTTCAGGTCCTAGTGGAGCACCTCAGTCACAAAGGAATGAAGGTAAGGGTCGAGGATTTTAGGGACACGCCTCGAGTAAGGATTCACAACTAGTAAGACATTTTCAGTAGGTAGTAAACCTACAGTTACAAGTTTTAGATGTGGTAAGCAGGGTCACATTAGCTGAGATTGTCCTTGAAACTCGAGTGTGGTTACTTGTTTTGAGTATGGAAATGTAAGACATTACAAGATTGCATGTTCTCAACTTTTAAGAGCATCATCTTGGATGTCATAGCCTCAACGACATATCAAGGAACATTTACAGGTGGTGACTGATTGAGATTCAGATGCAAATCGTAATCTTATCAAAGATACGATTTCAGTTTGTGGTCGTTTGATGATTGAGTTAGGGTTAACTTAGGTGCGAGTCCCTATTTATCTTGTACTCATCAAAATAATTGGGGATAAGGTGGATCCTAACTTTATGTGTGAAAAATGTGTTGTTGAGATCTCCAAATAGGAGATGGCCATTGATCTCTATGTGTTGGAGTTACTGGAGTTTAATGTATTGTTGAGAATGGATTGGTTAGCAACTTATCATGCACATTTCGATTATTTCCATAAGACTATATTCTTTTATATTCTTGGTTCTTAATTATTTACATACACTAGAACATCGTCTAAGTTGCATTCAATTAGAAATATGCTAGCTAATAAAGAATAAATGGAAACTTTTGTCAGAACTATTAGTACGAATGCAAGACTTGAAATTAAACTTGAAAAGGATATGGAGAGGAGAGAGAGATATCGACGAAATGGGCAGTGTGATTTCATGTTGTTTGTCGATCATCATAGGGACATAACTACTAGGTATGAGAGGAGCAGATGGATGAGACCTACTTATAGGTAATTTGGCTTTCCAACAGCACCAGACTACATGTTTGATTCAGATTTGGTGCAGAGCAAGAGGGTCGGTCGTCCTTTGACACCATCTTACGCTGAGCTGATGATCTAGATGATGATGACGACGCGCAGTCCTGAAGTCGCTATATTAGGAACCCTTTAGACCTGAGGAGATGAGAGTGACATTGATACCATTTCATTTTTTTAACATTTGGGATATTTTGTTAACTATTAGTTATTTCAATTTTATGTTTAGTTTATGCTTTTATATAACCTGTGTTATTACATATGTTTGTGTGTTTTAATGTTTTCATGTTTGCATACTTACTTTTAAACCTTGAGAACAAGGGTTGGTTTAAGTTTGGGGGCATCCACGCTGCACTACACTATGGGAAGTGGTAAGATAGGCTTATAAATAAGGATAAACACTGTATGTATAATTGTTTAAATTTTAATTTTGAAGCAGTTTATGAGAAAAGCATGGTAGTGTATAAATCTTTCATTTTTTCATTACTATTTGAATATTTAAGTAGTATAGATTAGGTTATATATATAGTAATATGTAATGAATAAGTAGTTCATTTTCATGTTCATGTCTTTAATTGTAGATAAGTAGATTATAATTATCTTGTTGATATGAAACTCAAGAGAGTATTTTTTAATTGTTGGAATAAAATAACGAAATGTAGAAAATAATGATGTGATTTCATGATTAGAAACCTAGAGTTAGGGAAGACCTTGAACTTGAAATAAAAGCAAGAAATTAGAATACTTCTTGTGGAAAAAGTTAGATCTCTAAGGATTCTATAATAAGTTTGAATCTTACTTTATAATACAAAGTAAATAAAGACTTAGTGCAAAGAGGAGAAGAAATATGCATTATAAATGAAAAGTTGGAGTTAACTTACTTGATTAGGTGAAAGTGAGAAGTGCTAACAAGAGTTTTAGAAATAAAAGAAAAAATGAAAGAATCCCACAAGTTCGACAAGAAATTGAGTAGAGAACTTGATGGTTGAAAAAGTGAGGAAAAATAGAGTCCATAGGAAAATGAGCATGGACTGTAAAACATAAATGAAAAGGAGAAGAAGAATGAGAGAAAAATTAAGAAATGAAGGCAAACGTTAAATAAAACTATTCAAATAAAAGATTTAGCTCGAGTATGAGTAGCTAGTTGAGTTAAATTTGCTTTCCAACTATGTTAAGCAATAGACTCTCGTAGTACTAAAGTCTATTAAAGATGAGTATGATATATGCTTATTTATGAATTCCCGAGCTTAATGAAAAATCATGAGAATGCATACTTACTATTTGAATGTTGAGATGAAACAAACTTGTAAGTAGTGATGATTTTTTATTGTGATATACTTTGGTATTTCGAAAGTGAAGTTATATGTGTTGTTAAAGCTATATGTCTTACAATAACAATTTTTTGCAAGAGAAACTCTTGAGTAGATTATTAACTTGAAACTTAGTGAATTAAATGATACTTCATGAACAACGTAAATTGAACGAGTACTAGTTATTAGGAAACTTAGTAAATCCACTTTTGGTCAGGACATACAAAATCTTAAGTTTGAGGGCATTTGATAAGTGATTATTCAGACTCATATATAGGGTTAGTTTAGTAGTATAATTAATATGAATATCCCTAAATGAGCTCCAATTCATGGTGTTATTGCATTTTCTGGTAAATAAGGTGTAAAGGAAGGAAATAAGGAAAAATGAGAAGAAACATAGCAAAAACCCACGAAAGCATGGTCGACGTTGTGGCCACACATGGTGGCGCGGTGGAGTACTAAGGCACAGTGTGGGAAGGAAAGGCACGACGTGGGAGAGCAAAGAAAGTAGAGAAAATGAGACCGGAGGTTCGGTGCAGTGGCGACATTGTGGTACACAAATGTCGACATCGGGACATGGCAGTGATAGAGCAGAGGTCACAGGAGCGCAAAAAAAGTGCACATAGAGGCGGGGCAATGGCTTAACACACGGAACGCCAGGGCATATGTGACTAGACTTGAGAAAATAGAAAGTTAGAGTTCTATTTTGAATTAAATTGTAAATTAGGGTTTCTAATTGTTATTATGAAGTATAAATAGGTATTAGGACGTGGTAAAATAAATATATATCAACTATTAGCCACCATTAGAATAATTTAGCATTGATTGACTTTGGTTTTGAGTATTAAAGAGCATTGTGCGGAGAAAACATAAAGGACTCGACATTTGCAATTCAACTTTGGTTTCATTAGTTTAATTGAAGGTAATATATTTATATTCATATTTGATTTGTAATGATTTCAATTATGAATTGTAATGTGAGTGTTTCAATGAAGTTTGAGTAGTTTATTTATCTCAAGGATCAATGGATCCTATTGTATGAATGCTATGTTTTGAATATGATTAAAAATGATTATAAAAAGTGCAATGGTTAGAAATCAATATTGATTCAGAGCGCAATGCTTTACACATCTTGATAACGTGTTTAATGATATTAGGTTTTAGTAATCCAAATATGAACGACATAACCGTAAAATACATAACATTGATATATAGTTGTTTATTAGAGAGGCACGTATAGAAAACTTAGTTGGTTATGAATCCAAAGATTTATGACATTAAAGCAATGTGGAGCTTACGTTATTCACACAGATAGGTAGAGTTCTAGTTTGCACTTTAGAATCTTTTCCGTCACGATAGTGGGTTAAAGTGGATTTGAAGGAAATCTGTCTATTCTAATTAGGCATTGTATACATATTGAGATGTAAAAGTTGTTGAAAAGCTTAATATTAAATTACCTAGGTGAAGTTGTGAACTAAAATATCCTTAATAAAAGAGTTAAAATAAGTTTATGATGTTTTGTTAGATAGTTTAGTTTAATATAAAACCAATTAAAAAGGGATTTCCTCAGCAATAGTTCAAGTTAAAGAGGTAATTAACTAATGCAAAAACCTTTCCCTGATGAAAATATCCGTGGTTAATGGAAGTTGATTGCACTTTTACTACAAACGAGCCATTATACTTGCGGCATTTGTCGATAATCTACAACTAAAATTCCTCGATAGGCATGACTAGGGTAGCCCACCTTTGTACCTTGAATTTATGAGTTGCACGATACACGAAGTTAAATTCCTTAGAGATGTCAGCATTCTACACAGCTGATGTCTTATTTCAATCATAAAAAACACGGCTCACGAGGTTATATTCCCTGGGGATGTCGACACTCCACACAACTGATGATATTAGCGCGACACACGGGGTTTGATTCCCTAGGGATGTCGGCTGACCAAACCTAGATTTGCATGACCCCTCTGTCTATCATTCTTTGTAGTAGCTTGGTGACTGTTTGCATACCTTCCTTTCAGCTTGCATTTCTTCATAGATATTGTATGCTTTCATTTACCATTTTTTGTATATTTTGAAAATGAGGATAAGCGACTTCACGTTTTACTTTTACTTACTATACTCACCGTCTAGTTTATGACTGCTAATGCAAAAACTTCGAGTAGTAGGTTAAGAAAGGAGAAGATCGTCGACTACCTCAGAGTCCTCCACGAGTGGCTTTTGCTACTTTTATTGCTGATCATTTTGTGTATTTATTACTTATGCCTTTTTATAAAATCTTAG
Source organism: Stephania cephalantha (assembly GCA_039657325.1). NCBI lineage: Eukaryota > Viridiplantae > Streptophyta > Magnoliopsida > Ranunculales > Menispermaceae > Stephania > Stephania cephalantha. The sequence continues at coordinate 37,716,376 of CM077571.1, forward strand.
GTTGTATAATGGGTTGAGAGACTAAACTCCCTGACTTTTAAAGGCCCGATATTTATTAATCGCATTTATTCAGAAATCTCGAGTTAGAATGCTAGCCCCGATCCAAGTGGACACCGAGATAGGGTTAGGACGCGTTGGACTAGACAAAATAGTTATTTTTGCATGATGGTTGTTATATTGCGGTGCTTAAATTGTTAATTGTCAAATTACATAACATGTTTGTTTGTTTTAATCGAATGAGATTGTACAACGGGTATTCGCTTTCTAAAACATGTCGATGCGGGTATCAGGTAGGCGATGTGCGAGACACAAATGTAATAATTTAGTTAACTAATTTAATGGATTTTAAGTTATGGTGGTATACTGTGTAACTAAAAACCATAGAGTATAGTGAATTAAAGTATCGAGCTATGACGCACCTTGTGATGCGTGCATAGGCGCGAGGCATCGGGGTGCGGGTTGGTCAGGTACTCATGGGACTACGAATACATTGAAATGTGAGACTATGTTGGCTACTTAATGTGATTAATATCGCTAAGATCTTAATAGGCTAAGTTGGAATAATAAATGCCTATAGTTGAACGAAATTAATTAAGGCCCTTTAATTATGAGGAAATGATCCTAGAATATGGTTTTTTAAGGCCTGATAAATGTCTTAGAAGTGACACAGAGGACTAGACTGCTTGGGTTATGGACCATATGATCATCTCGGGATGGGAGAGTAATCATAATATAAATGGTTAGGATCAGTGACCGCCACATTTTCCTCCTCATAAAGTTGTAGAGCTGTATTAAGGGCCTAGCAAGGCAGATTATGTGCAGCGCAACGCCTAAGGATAAAATTATGTGAAGATTTGAAGAGTTGTATGAAAAGTCTTATTGTTGGGGCATGTGCCCTGGGTCAATCTACAACCATTGTTTATCTTTTAATTTTAGTTAATATAATTGAGGTTTTCATTTATTATTTTATTATAAGGGATTGTATGTTTACCTTATAGTAAGATCCATGAGTATTTGCTGAAATATCCTAAATGTCCCTAGTCGGTCATTATACTGGGAACTATAATGAATTAAGACTAGTATGAATCTTGATTGATTGTCATGTGATGATCATGCGTATATGGATATGAATTGAGACCATGAGTACTTGTTAGGGAACAAGGTACTTGATCGACTCGCTATGAGAACACCACATGTATTAAGTTAGAGGTGTGATTCATGATACGTATATCATTTAGTCATTCGACTTGAAATTACTATAGACTTCAATATTAGGAACATAGTAGTTTGACACAATCAAACGTTATCTTTAACCTGATTATTATAAAGATTGTGATTGGTTACCATGTGAATAATATGTGAAGGTGTGTAATAAAGAAAAAATTTGTCCCTCTCATATAGGGAGAGATATCAATGGATCCCTCGATATGATAGACTAATAATGGCCAAGTCTATGTGAATTGATATGATAAATGTCACTTGTATGTTTTTAGTCTACCTAAAGATCGAGACTAATACGATTAAACATTAAGGGTGACTTTTAATGCCTTAGTTTAATTAAAGGATATCGCACAACAAAATAATATGATATATGTTATTTATTACGTTATATCAATTTTGATATTCATACTACTTGGGTAGTCATAATGCCTTGTTAGAGACAGCTTATGACTTATGTACCAAAATGGTTTTGGTTCACTGCCAACATTGCATGAACCTATTGGGTCACACACAAAGAATGGCTTTGCTTTATTTCCATTGGTCCAGAGTAATAGATTTTATATGATAAAATCCATGACATAAAAGCCTTTAAATTTTTTTATATGGTAACTTATTAATAGGGGTATTTATGTAATTTGTTTGAATTGCCTAAATACAAAAGTTGTATTACGAATAGGTTTTTTAGGTGAGCTTATCTACACATATAAATAGAAGTTGAAACCCTAAAATGAAAAAAATAAGATTTCTTTTTTGCTATTTTTGAGCTCTTTGGATTTTAGGAAAGAAAGAAAAATGTCTTCTATCTTTCTTGGGGCTAGCATTCCAAATTATGGTCACCGTTGGTGTGTAGATTTTCGATAGAGGACGCGCACTTAAATGTCTTGGAAATCGAACAATCAGAGAAGGAAATCATGGATTAAGGTATAGTTTACTTATTGTAGATCTAGTTTAATGGAACTTATTTTCGATTCTGTTGGTGTTTTTCAAAAATTGTTTTGAATTCGCTGCCTATAAACCCCATAACCCAACAATTCAATGAGGAAATTTGTGGTAAGAGATGATAAGAACTCAGTAGAGGTTAGATACCACTAGTTTTTGCATACTTCACGAGTTATTATGAAGTATAAGATTCCAGATATGGCGCTAGTCCATATTGGAATAATGAGAAGAAACCTGACAATATAGTTGTTGTGCAACCGCAGATACTGAAGGTAAAGTTAAAATAAGAGAAAGCTTATTAGTGTTGTTGTGGTTTAACCACACTCACTAATAGAATGATAAAAGAAAAGAGTAAAGCTATAATGAATGCACATGCATAGAAATGAAACATAAGATTTCCAGATTGAGGTGTAGATTAATGCTGGGATATAAGAAAATGATCATAATTGTGAAATTACATTAAAAGTGAAGATTGATAGCGAAAGATGAGAGTTGAAAGATTATGGAAAACCCGCGTTGTTAGTTAACTCTATCTTGTCTATTGGACTTCTATCACTTTTACGATAATTTCATATGAAAATTCAAAGTTGAAAACTTTTATAGTTAAGTTAGAATATGGCAGTGAGCTAGTGAGATATTCTAATAGGATCTTTCAGACTAGTATAGTCTAAATTAGGGAGAATGAATTGTTCATGAATCTGAAGATTTGAGAATCAAAGGAATGCTTTATGATATTGGGAATGAATAGGTAAGTTGTATATCAAGAGGATGATATTAACTGCTAATTGTAATAAAAAATTTGTAAATCTCTAAACTCTTACGAATGATGATTCATAGATATACATTTTTCATTCGAGAGTCAAAGTGTTTGACTTTGTTTAAGAATAATAGTAAGTTCATAAAGAGAATTCAAGCTTAATGAATGAAAATTGTGATTTCAAAAGTTTCAAGCAGTCTGATTATAATATTTTCTTGGAGTTTTTCCACAATTTGAGATTTAAATTCATCAACTACTTGATTTCTAAGGTTAAACTAATGATCAATTCCGTTTTATTTAGTGTGTTATGGAAATTATATGGGCTTGAGAACTCTATTCGAGTGTTGAACTAATTTGAATTAAGTTAAAAATAAATATTTATTGCCCAGAATCGACAACTCATTTGGGTCTATTACATGAAACCAATTGTTCTGTGTAACAATCCTAAAAATATTTTATATTTGTTCGGTGAGGTGTACTATCTATGTATATTTGTATTTTGCGATGTTGAAATTTTATTGTCAATAATGCAAGAGAGGTTCACCTCGAGATACATGCATGCAAGGCAATTGATAGGCTGAGATAATAGCGAAATTTGGGTTAGGCTATCTTTTAGGTTCTAATTTAAAGTAGTTCGATATATAAGTTAATTGATGAGACCAAATAAAGCTATGGCTAAGTTAAATTAATGGGACTTATGTAAATGAAGTTTCTAAGCTAAGTGATGAAATGAATTTTTTTTTTTAAAAGGAATTACTTGGTTATATGAACTTAGGAGCTCATATAGGAATAAGTCACTCACGTGAGTGAATCTTTGTGTTAAATGGGTGTTGAGTGTTAAGTATAAAAGACAGTGGATAAGGGGTGGAGTTAGAGAGAAAAAATAAGTGGTGAGAGGCTTCTTACTGTTTTGGCTTGGAGGATAGAGCAACGGCAAGAGGAAGGGAGAGCTTTTGTGAACACAAGCAAGGAGGTGAAGTTGCATGTGCGTGAGTTCTCTTTTCCACTCCTCATTTTCAACCCATTTGTGCAAATGCAACCAACTTTGATTTTGTGGATCATCTTCATCATGTACATAAATTTGCCTCATAAACATAGATAGGTGATTGATTAAATGTTGCAATATATTTAATGCTTTGAGATGCCCCCAATGCACTTGTAATCATTAAGCTAGATCTTTTGTTAAAGTAGATGTTAGAGACCATGTAAGAAATTTAGTATTCTCAATAGCTTTGATGATATCGAATCTAATCAAATATATATATAATGTACAAATATCAAAAATAAAATAAAAATTATAAATTGGTTTAAGAAAATCAAATAAAGGCGAAACTCGAGAGAATTGGTCGAGCCGAGACTTGACCAATGTGGTCGAACCCGAGCGCGACCAATGTGGTCGCAATCGAAAAAAAATATAATATTTTTAGAAATAAAAATAAATGGATGGGAAATACAACTGAATAAGTTATTTTCCAAACCGAGACTTATGCAAGGGTTTTTAGTTCTGGTTTTTATATCGTAAGGCATGTTACAAAATTAATTTCGTCGAAGGTTGAGATTTTGATTTCGGAGGCGTTCTTACACATAAATATTAAATTTGACACCAGAGGCATAGAGAACTAGTGTCGGGTATTGGGTATGCGTTGCGATGTGTGAATGGGTTGTTTTGGAGCCTTAACATTATTTCATTTGTGCATTTATTGGTTATTATTCGTTGTTAATCCATGTTGAGATGCATTCTTTGTTGGCTACTATTGTGAATTCTCATTCATGTTGTCCTTGTGTTACTTTGGCCTTATGGTGATATATATTCACATGAATTGTTGTCATATGTTTCGAATTATGCTATCCTTGTTACATCATTAGTTGTGCATTTTTTTGGATTCCGTAATGAGTGACCTAGGGGCGATATGGTAATTACGGGCGCTATGGAAATGCTTTGTGATCATTTCCTTCATTGTAACTATACTGACTGTTGGACTTAGCTAAGCCCATCGTTTAGGATTGAGGAAAGTCAAGCTCGTAGAAGTGGTTGTGGTCTGCTATAGTTGATGGACCTGATCTAAACTGTCAGTCAAGTGACTTAGCTAAGTCCACTGATGGTCTTGAAACTCAAGTTGTGGTACTTCATCGCACTTGATGGACTTGGAGCATATAGATGCCTTTGCTTTGTATACTCGACACTCAGTTATTCGTTGATATCTCTGTTAAATTGGAAATCATGCTTTATTCATTATTTCATGGTAATTCTTGCATGATTATTCGATTAACCATTTATTTGACATTTGAAATACTGTTAAGACTCCTTTGGCTTTACTCACTAGAATTGTCTCCATTTTGGTGACAATTGCAGGTCCCTCTAGTTGCAAGTTTAAGGAGTCGATTCTTGGTGACTTCCTTTGAGCTTCCCTTAGAGGCGACTTCTACTTTTGCTACTCGTATGTCCAATTTGTGTTCATAGTTATGTATTGTTATGTTTAAAACTGTTTAATAGGTTAAGCGAACACTTAGGTACATGTATATGATATTTCCCTCATTTTGTCACCTGATATGCATGATATCTACTTTACAGGGTTTCCACAAATAGGGTTGTCCTGATGTCGTGTTACATTAAATTATTATCACTTTAGTTCTTTTATTTTCCGCTGCGTAACTCATTAAGACTTGTTAAACTTAATAACAAACTTAATAAGCGACTAAACTATAAATGAAATGGTAAAAGAGGCTAACTAGGCATGCGATAGCTTCGTGAGGGTTGATCAGGGGTCCATGTATGCTTAGATTGGGTGGGGCCCAGTTCGTCGGAATTGGAGCCGTCACATTCTCAAGAGTTGATTGAGATCTGGTTATCATTGATTCAAGATAAGAATTAGAACTATATGAATATGAAGTCCGATAATGGCTTGATGGAAATCATGGTGAGAATCATTGCAACTCACTAGAGCTAATGCTATGTTCATAAATGGATAATGTAGAGTTATTAAACTCTATTAAAGTATGATTATCATTGTGTCACCAATGATAATGTAAAAGAATTGAAGACTTAGGAAAGGAACATACATTATCACAAAATTATGTGAGCTTTGACGATAAATTAGTTTATACCAAAGATTGTAAGCGCAAATACTAAGCTTCAAATATAAATTACTCGAATATGTGTTGAATGCTTATTGCTAGTCAATGGACTTGACTAAGATTGAGACAATTAGAGAATTGTCTTATATTCAATATAGAATCAGAATGGTAATGTTATCTTGGAATGCTTGAATGATAGAAACAACATATACAAAGATTTGTAGTATTGTTGTGTTGTATGTTCTATTAACCTAAAAGTGGAATTAAGATGAGTCATAAATAACGCAAGGATGCCTTGAGTGGAAATTGAAATGTAGTTTGACTACAATAATTGCTTGTTTATACTTGGAATACGGTAAAAGTTACAGATTTAGCGTAATAATTTATTTCAAGTAGTTGTGTGTTGACACAACGAAGCAAAAGATTATAATTTGCACTATAATATAGTTCAAGGAAGCTGAGAAGAACTATTGTGAAATAACTATTTTGGTAGTCGTACCAAAAAATATAAGGCATCACTTGTAGAATAAAAGCTTGAAATGTATTTCAAACAATGAATTGAATGAATTGCAAAGATAAATCATAGTGCTCGAGACTTAGAGTTATAAAATATGGGTGTAAATCCCAACTTATTTGTGAATCCATTCAATTGAATAGGTTGCGCAAGTTCATTCATTCATATACTGATTTACCTAAGTGAAAAAGGATTTGGAGAGACTTTTAATTATCTATAAGATTTGAGAACCTTAGAGGAAACACTAGAAGACAAATGAAAAGTATGAAGAACAATGAGTGGTGCAATGGGAATTGGAGATCTTCAAGCTATGAGAGTTTGAAGAGTATAGTTGTCAGAGTGAAAGAAATTAGAGGTGAAGTGAGTTACCTAAATTCATGAATATAATGAATTTACTCTGAGAAATCACCCACACAAATGGATTGATGTGATCAATACTTTGAATAGACAAAAGAACACGAAGTGTAATATAATAGGAACTCCTCAGTATCTCTTCGAAAGATTTGTAGTAATGATGATGAAATGAAGTCTTGCAGGCACATCATCGACTGAGTTGTTGGATTTAGTAATTACAAATATGTTCTTTGAAGCTCGAATGGAGCTGAGCCAAAAGTTTGATTAACTGGGTGATAAGGTGATTAATAAGTCTAATGGGAACCACTTGATATGCTAGAATTTGGCTATCAAGGATTAGTATCCGAAGTAGATTGTCTAATGAAATTGTGCAATATGCATTAGTTGCTGAAATGAAAAACTTAATTTAGAAATGATATTAGATAATAATTGTTTAAAAAATCTCATAAAATATCTTTACATTGATTATATAAGCAATGTCATATCGTATTGAAGTATAGAATGAAAAGTGTGGATTGTCTAAGATAATGAACTATGTTATGAAATTCATAAAAAGATATGAGATCTATTTAGTAAGTTAAGACTGAATACTAGGAGCTTGAAGGGTTAGGTAAATTATTGTCTATATCTGAAGGTAAAAAGAAATCATAAATGTAAGTTATGAAACTAGATTAGTTTGATCTTAGTCAGCACAATGATGTATGAGTTGTAGTTGATAGATTGACTAAAGTATGTATTTTCTTGTAAGTGTCTATAGTTTATCTGATATGCTTGGAAGTGGAATGTGGTATTCGTAGATTTAGAAAAAAAATATATGATAGGGTCCCTAGAGATGTTCTTTGGTGGGTTCTAGAAAGAAAAATAGTGCATACTAGATACATAGACATTATTAATGATATGTATGATGGAGTAGTAACGAGTATAAAAACATTTGGAGGAGCTACAAAATAATTTCCCATTTCGATAGGACTACATCAAGGATCGTCTTTAAGCTCATATCTATTTACTTTAGTTATGGATGAACTAACTAGACATATTCAAGAGGATATACCATGATGTATGCTATTTGCAGATGATATTGTCTTAGTGGATGAAACTAAAGATGGAGTGAAAAGGAAATTAGAACTCTCGAGGAATACATTAGAATCTAAAGGCTTTAAGTTGAGCAGGACGAAAACCGAATACATGCACTTTGAGTTTAGAAACATTAGACATCGAGATGACGGAGTGGTAAAATTAGGGGAAGTAGAAGTTCCTAAGGTAAACCACTTTAAATACCTATGATCAATCATACAAAATGATGGTAACATTGAGAATGATGTCACACATAGAATTCAAGCTGGATGGAAGAAATGGCGGAGTGCAACATGGGTGATTTATGATCGAAATGTTCCTACTAAGTTAAAAGAAAAATTTTGTAGGACCGTAATTAGGCCAGCTATGCTCTATGGAAGTGAATGTTAGGCGGTAAAACAACAACAATTACATAAAATGAACGTAGCAGAAATGAGGATGCTTAGGTGGATGTATGGTAAAACTCGTAAAGATAGAATAAGAAATATAGAAATTCAAAGACAAGTAGGAGTAGCACCAATTGATACAAAGATTAGGGAAGGGCGGTTGCGGTGGTTTGGTCACCTGCAAAGTCGGCCTACAAATGCCCCAACTAAAAAACTTGACTCAATAGAAACTCTAGAAATTCGACGAGGTAGGGGCATACCAAAGTAACATGGGATGCATTAATTAGGAGGGATTTGAATGGTTTGAAAAGCTCAATATCAATTGCACTTAATCAAGAACAATGGAAAATTTTGATCCATGTAGCCGACCCTAGTTAATTTGGGACTGAGGCTATGTTGTTGTTGTTGTTGTTGTTGTTGTTGCTTGGAAGTGGGATGTGGTAAGGCAGATTGGGACTGAATGAGGAAAAGGTTAGCCGGAGAGAGAAACTCAGCCCTTTATCCTCAGTAACCCTGAATCACCCTAAACTTTCATTGTCCATTTAGAACTTAAATTTCTAAGCTTGTGTCTTGGAAATGTATGACTGCTGAAAGAAAAAAGATTCCTTTGTGTGAGCTCTTTGATAAGAAACGTAATCAGATGGATTACATCGTCGGATGATAAAGCTAAATATGCTCAATCTTATCGTACATTGAGGTATACAAAACAAAGATTGGAAATATAGCTTTTGTGGAAAATGTGATAAATAAGAGCTACACAGAGATGATATGACAGATAAGGTGATTTATAACTAAAAATGGGTTAAGACTAAAATATTGAGGAGATAAGCATCATTGATTGTTAGATAGTTCAAAAGACGATTTTGGTTGTGCTTTTGAGAGTCTCATCAATGAACATGCTTTGTAGGTTCGAATTAAGGGAAAATGAAAAGATAACTTGGAAATAAGAGTTATACCGGCAAGAGCAATTTTTATTTCTTTTCAGAACTACTGGTAACTTGTACATTTCCTTTAATTTCAAGGACAAAATTTTCTTAAATAGGGGAGACTGTAACAACCCGTTACCTTAAGCAAGTGATTAGTATTAATTCGAAAGTTATTTCATTAGCGTATCTGTGGATCTTCGCGTTATTTTGTGTTTGTATGAATTGTATTATTAATCATGGAAATAATTGGATCAATTGGCCTATAATTGAATTATTGAAAAATTATGGGACGCCTAATACCATGTGTGGGTCATTGGTGACTCACATGAGTCGTTGGGTAGCATGTACGCCCGAGTTTTCTCGTTGGCGCGCACGACGAAATGAGAAATGTATTAATATAGGCGTATGTATATATATGTTGTATATATATATAAATGAAGCCTATGGTTTTGATTTGAATTGTGTAAACCTTTAAATTCACCTCGAGATACGTTTTACGCTTGAGTTGAGGTGATGAATAGTGTGTGTACGATAAGTTGTTGGCATTGTTATGCCTCGAGACATGCATAGCATTAGCATCGAGGAGGTGAATGGTGTGGACGTTGGTTATTTTAGGAGATTATTCATGCCTCGTGATGCATGCCATCCCATCTCAAGAAGCTTCAAGGTTGCAAGTGGTATACATGAGTTTATTAGGTGTCATTTGAGAAGTATCAATTTAAGCTCATGATTCTTTGGATTGTCCTCGAGATATGTGCATTTGAATCTTAAGATAAGTTGCATTGTAGCTCGAACTAGAGAAAGAAAAGAAAATCAAAAGAGAGGAAGAGAGGATCGAAACAGTGGAGAGGATGGAGGAGATCCACGATGGAGGCAGTGATGACGTAGGTGAGATGTTGTTGTGTTGTTGTTGATCGTTGTTATTGTTGTGGTTGTTGTTTCTTGTTGTCATTGATGGTTGTTATCGTGTTGACAACAATGGAGATGGGTATGGGTCCGAGAAAAGAGATGGCAAGGGGTCTTGTCCCCTGACCTAACTTTACTTGGGGTTGGATTGATCCTATCGCAATCAAAAAATAAAAAAAGAAAAATCGATTTTATGTTCCAGGGAGGCAGAGGAAGAAGAAAGAGGTTGGGCCCCTAAATCGGGCCGGTTCGGCTAAGTTGAGCCGAACTCGGTTCTACTCGGTTCAGGCCCAAGCCCTTTTCCAAATAAAAAAAAAATGTTGGGATTTTGGGAAAAATTCCAGAAAAACAAAAAATTAGAAAAATTATATTTTGACGAAATAAATAGAAATTGATGAATTTCTATGAAAAATGAAGAATTCGGGATTCGTGCAAGACTTTATACCAGGGTTTTTACCTCGAAATGTGAAATGGTTGTGTTGACCTAAAAATTGGTAAATTGGTTCTGGAATCAAGTGGGATCGGTTTAGCAGTTCTAATTAATGAGTATTAGGCTCAAATTGATGATGATCAATTTTTTTAGGCACTTGATTGAGGTGAAAAGATATATCGGTTTACGGGAGTTGAGTAAGTCGATATAAAGTTAGGAAAGCTCGACACAGATAAGTGATAATCATATTCTTATCAACTATGCAACGTAATTAGTATATTTAGTTCATATAGCTTTACGGATTGGGAATGGTGCAATGTACCGTGACTTGACTATATTTGTTTTTAAATGTGAAAATCCTCGGAAGTGTCGATAAGGCAGATAGGGACTGAGAAATGTGAAGGTATGCCGAGAAATGAATTTCGCCCTTACATCTTCAGTAGGCTTGGAAACAGATTTAGCTCAGTTTTACTTGAATACACCGACATAATCACATGTTGACCAACATAAGGGTTATGTGGATCGTATTCTTGGGGTAAGGTGAGAGTACGACTCTCAAGTTATTAAGAGTTGATAGCTCAATTACATTTGAATCCACTAGCAGAACCTCATGTCGATCAACATATGGATTCTGCAAAAGTATTCTTGTGTAACGCGACAGTATGACTCTAAAATGAAAATGAAAATACAAGTCACGAGTATAGTTGCAATTGACCTGTAAACTTGCATTCCATTATCTATTATTATATCGTTTTTAATGTATGAATATTTATGCTTTGGATTCATAATTCTATTCATTCATTTATCGATAGCAGTTGATAATTGATATGTTTACGAGCATCACTTACTGAGCAAGTTGGAGCGTTCATTCCCCAATTAACATTTTAGGTTGTCGACGTGCGCTTCGACTCAGGAACGGAGACGATTAGGAGTTTATAGTCTTCTCTAAGGTGAATTGATTTCCTTATTGTTATATATATTGTATTGAATTACTATTTTGTAATAAACATGATAGGGATATGGTTTTTCGACTGAACTCTATGCCGATTTTTTTTATATCTTGTGTTTTATCCAAAAAGTTTTAAATTCCGCCGCATTTAGTTTTAATTATTATTCGATTATCACGGTATACTCGTTGTGTTTATTCGGTATGAAGGATGGATATACTGTTACTTTAGTTAAGTCTGGCTAATGTATCGGGGCTTAATTAAGGTTTCGGGCCTGGTATCACCTAATCGGGATAGGGGATGCAACATCACGAGCAAGGTTTTGAAGCATGCGCGTTGCGTAAAACCTATGAGAAAGCTTCACGAATTCAGTTCGCTTTTAACATTTATAGTTCGGTTGCCGAACTATGTTAACTTCGTTGTTATCATGGTTTATTGTTGTTTGTTCATGTTGAATAATCGTGCTTTATGCATGCATTTTGGGATTGTTTGAAGACAAATTGAGTTGGTTCATCGGGGTTTTGCTATGAAAAATGATTGAGTTGGTTCATTAGGGTTTTGCTATGAAGAACAGTTGAGTAGATTCACCATGGTTATGTTGTGTTGTTGTGTGGGATAGAATGATTTACCAGTTGATGGTTTACTGAGGCTTTAGAAGACGTGGTATAAGAGTGACTGATTCGCCGATTGAGTGGTTTACCGTGGCTATATGTGTTTACATTTATGCTTACTAATATAACTATTGTTCTATTTTCCTGATTATTTACCTGCTATTTTGGTTTTTGTACTATGGTACATTCATAACAGTATGTTTTTCTGTTGCAAGATAGCATACTTCATGTCTCATAGTTTTATTTGATTTCTTGCTAAATATTGTGTGGACTTCTCTTGGTATTCTACTCACTAGACTCGTCACTGTATTTGTTGTGTGACTGAGTGTACATCCTTCTACGAGTATTGACAAAAGGAATCTTGAACGACTATCTGTTTCTGCTGGCGTCTTGAACATACTCTTAGGTGTTTATATTTTGATATATTTTACTATATTATGGGTATCAAGGGACTGTGAGAGACTTGGTAAAAAAGGGACTATAAGAGACACTATACATGTATATACCTACTTTTGTATATCTTTTTGCCTTATATACTGTTGGGGCATGTGCCCTAGGTCAATCTACGAACATTGTTTCTCTTATAATTATCGTTAATAAAATAGAGGTTTTTGTTTGTTGTTTTATTATAAGTGATTGCATGTTTACCTTATAATAAGATCCGTGGGTATTTGTTGAAATATCCTAAATGTCCCTAGTCAGTCGTTATACTGGGAACTATAATGAATCAAAACTAGTGTGAATCTTGATTGATGGTCAAGTGATGATCATGTGTATAGGGATACGAATCAAGATCATAAGTACTTGTCGAGGAACGAGGTACTGGACCGACCCGCTATGAGAACACCATATGGATTAAGTCATAGGTGTTACTCATGATAGGAATATCATTTAGTCATTCGACTTGAGATTACCATAAACTTCAATATTAGGAGCATGGTAATTTGACACAGTCAAAGGTTGTCTTTAATTGGACGATTATAAAGATTTTAATTGGTTACCATGTGAATAACATGTGAAGGTGTGTAATCAAGATAAAATTTTTCACTCTCATATAAAGAAAGATATCAGTAGATCCCTTGATATGATAGACTGATAATGGCCAAGTCCATGTGAATCTATATGATCAACTTCACTTGAATGTTTTCAGTTTACCTAAAGATCGAGACTACTACGATTGAACATTAATGGTGACTTTCCATACCTTATGTTTAATTAAAAGATGTCTCACGATAAAAGAATATGATATATGTTATTCATTGGGTTGTATCAATTTTGATATTCATTCTACTTGGGTAGTCATAATGCATTGCTAGAGACCGCTTATGATTTGTGTACCAAAATGGTTTTTGGTTCACTGCCAACGTCATATGAACCCATTGGGTTGCACACGAAGAATGGCTTTGCGCAATTCCAATTAGTCCTGAATAATGAATTTTATATGATAAAATTCATGACATAGAAGCCCTTACGATTTGTTATGTGATAACTTATTAATAGGGACGTATGTGTAATTTGCCTAAACTGCCTAAATACAATAGTTGTATTTTGAATTTGATTTTAAGTGAGGGCTTATCTACACATATAAATAGAGGGTGAAACCCTAAAACAAAATAAGATTTTCATTTTTGCTATCTTACGAGTTCTCTAGATTTTGGGAGAGAAGAAAAATGTTTTTCATCTCTCTTGGGACTAGCACTCCAAATTGTGGTTACCATTCGTGTCTGGATTTTCGATAGAGGACGTGCACTTGAACATCTTGGAGATCGAACAATCAGATAATGAAATCACGGATTAAGTTACGGTTTACTTTTGTATATCTAGTTTAATGGAACTTAATTTCGATCATGTTGGGGTTTTTGAAAAATTGTTTTGAGTTTTCCGCTGTGTATGAACCCCAAAACCCAACAGTGGTATCAGAGCATAGGCTCGGTTCCATTAAACTTTTACATGTTTTCTCTGATTTATATATGATATATATGTGAAAACATGATCTTGATTAATGTATATATGATGTACATACATGTTCTGTGATAATTGTTATCAAGAATTGGGTTTAAAGCATGTTGTTAGTCTATATATATTGATACATACACATGATTTGATTCAATGATAGAATTCATATTTAGAATATTTTGATTAACATATGTTTTGCGAAGTTTGTATGTTTACATGGTAGAAGTCTTGTTTATGTTAATGTGATTCCGGTGTTGGTACATAGTTTGTTTTGTTCTATAATTATGTATGTCTCTATGCTAGAAATCATGATTAGGTTAATATGATTAATTTAATATGATTCTGGTGTTGAATACATGCAAAATATTTCGTTTCTTGATTCAATTGCTCATTTTATATGGATAAGAATCGAAATTGATTTTTAATCATATATCTCATTGTGGTTATCCGTTAGTATATCCCTATTAGATAGGAGATAAAATTGTAATCGGATAAGAGTTAAAAATCCTATAAAATAAGTGAGATATATAACAATTTCATATTGGATAAGGATTCAAAGTATCTTAAATTTAGTGGATTAGGATAAAATATTAAGTTAGAGGTGGGCCCAAGTTAATTAAAAATGTTTTAATAATTATTTTCAAAATTAAAAGAAGGGGCGGTTTTTTTAATTGAATTGACTAAAATAATGAGAAATTTTATGCGATTTTCAATTTTCGGGATCGCCGCTAACTGTTCATAGCGCAAGGAAATTCATATGATAGTGAAAATTAGTAAAATTTCCTAACTTGTTTAGTGATTGTTCATGTATTGTAATATATGATATTTGTCTTGTTTAAATTATGATAACTAAAACAAATAAAAATCCCTCTTCCAAATTTTAAGTCAAATGCCATATATTCTCAAATACTTGTCAAGGCTTTGATCACATCAATATAGATTTGCCTTCGCAGAGTGTATAGTGTTATCTTGGTGAGACAAGTTAAATAATGGTTATTCTATTGTTTGAAATTGTTATACTTGATAAAGATATCAAAACGGTTTTGGGCTTAGGCACTAGATGAGATAAAACATGCTAAGTCATAAGATGTCATAATCTTATAAAAAACAATTAAAAGTTACATATGATATAATTGGTAAAAGGTATCTACCTAAAAAACCTAATTCATAGTGTCATGCCTTAGTTGTCTTGAAATTAAGTGAAACATGGATTTTAGTCCCTTAAATTAACATAACATGTTTATGAGGGTTGTTAATTTAGTTGGAGTCCATTTCTCTATATTAAAATGAAATTTTGCATAATCTTTGTTGTAGATCTATGACCTCTTCAAATTACATTAATCACTACGATCTGTCCTTGAGAATGATAAGTTGTTCGGGACAAACTTTCTTAACTGGTTCAAAAGCTTGAGAATTGTTCTTAAGCATAACGCAAGTTGTATGTCCTGGATGATCCTATTCTTGAAGAACCTCCAACCAATGCTTTAAGAGCCGTGAAGGATGCATAGTTTAAGCATGTAACACATGGAACACATGTTGGATGTATTATGTTAGCAACTATGGTTCCTAAACTTCAAAAAGGCACGGAACACATGAAAGCTTATGACATGGCTAAGATGCTGAAGGAAATGTTCCAACTACAGGCTATGTAAGAAAGGTTCGAGAAGTTAAGAAACTTCATTCCTGTAAAATGGCTGAGGGTGTATCAGTTAGTTCTCATGTTCTAAAAATAAAGGGCTATATTGACCATCTTGACAGACTTGGATTTCTCATAAGCCAAGAGTTGGGTATGGATTTAATCCTAAATTCATTACCTGATAGTTATTCACAATTTGTGACGAACTATAACATCTATAACATGAAGAAGTCTATTTCAGAGTTGCATTTAATGCTTAAAACTGCTAAGCAGAATGTTAATAAATTTATTGCTAATATGTTAATGGTTCAAAAAGGAAAGGCTCGGAAGAAAAATGGCAAATACAAGGCTAAAGTTGTAAAGGCTATTGTAATTGTCACAAAGCCTGTCGAATAAATCTAACCTCATGTTGCTTTTACTTCATAGTCCCAGAAAGAAAAAAAAAAGAAAGGAAATTGTCATTTCTACCATGCACATGTGCATTGATTCAGAAATTGCAAGCTTTATCTTGAAGATCTAAAGAAAAAGAAGAGTAGTGTGACTATTGCTTCAGGTATTTACATTATTGAAGTTAACTTGTCCACTAGTGATTCCTAGGTATTAGATACCGAATGTGGATCTCACATTTGTATTAATGTACAGGGTCTTACTAAAAGTAGAAAGCTAAAGAAAGGAGAAGTCATCCTATGAGTTGGAAATAAAGCAAAGGTTGCTACGTTGGCTGTAGGATGCTATGAGTTAATTTCACTTGATGGACTTGTTTTAGTTTTAAATAAATTTTATTATGTCCCTGTCGTGAGCAGAAACATCATTTTACTTTCACGTTTGGATTTAGATGGTTTTAATTTCATTATTGCGAATAATAAATGTTCCATTTCTCGTAAAGATGTTTTGTATGCGAATGTTGATTTGTGTGATGGTCTTTATATTCTAAACATGAAAAGACCCACATATACTCTTATTCTCAATGTAAATACAAAGAGATTTAATCAAATAATTTGGATCAAACCTCTCTTTGGCATTGTCGTCTTGACCACACAAATGAGAAATGCATTTCTAAACTCCATAAAGATGGACTTTTAGATTCATTTGATTTTGAATCATATGAAACATGTGTGTCTTGTTTACTAGGAAAGACAACAAAGTACCATTACTGGACACAATGAAAGGGCAACATATTTGTTGGGTCTAATACATATTGATGTATGCAGTCCTATAAACATAATGGTTAGAGGTGGTTATCAGTACTTCATTACTTTCACTGATGATTTTAGCATATATGGTTATATGTATCTCATGAAACCTAAAGGTGAATCTCTTGAGATGTTTTGAACATTTTAGAATGAAGTGCAAAATCAACTTGGTAAAACTATTAAAACATTTCGATCAGATCGAAGTGGTGAATATTTGAGCCAAGAGTTTGATGATCATCTTAAAAACTATGGGATTGTCTTACAGTTAACTCCTCCAGCAACTCCACAATAGAATGATGTTTCTAAGAAAAGAAATCAAACTTTATTGGATATTGTTCAATCTATGATGAGTCATGCATATCTTCCTATTTTTTGGGGTTATGCCTTAGAAACAGTTGCGTTTATACTGAATCGTGTTCCTTCTAAAGCGGTTGATAAAACACCACATGAGATGTGGTTTGGGAAAAGACCAAGTTCGACTTTCCTTAAGACTTGGGGCTGTGAGGTTTTCATACAACGACAAATCTCAAAAAAATTATCAGCCAAATCTACCAAGTATGTATCACAAGGTCCGCGTAGGTTTGATAGGGTAAGACAACAGCCTGAGAGATTTGGATTTCTTATTACTTCTATTATTGAGGTGTTTCTTATGAATCAAAATAAGTATACTACTGATCAGGAGCCTATGTCTAGCCCTGAGGCAAATACATGGCTTAATGCCATGAATTCTGAGATGTAATCTATGTATGACAACCAAGTTTAAAACTTGGTTGATTTACTTGAAGGTGGTAAGACCATTAGATGTTACATGGATGGAAATGTGCATACTTATAAAGTATGGCTTATAGCAAAAGGTTTTAGACAGACTCAAGGTGTTGATTATGGTGAGACATTTTCTCCTGTAGCCATGTTTAAATCCATTAAAATTCTAATTGCCATAACCACGTATTATGACTCTGAGATATGGGAAATGGATGTCAAAACAACTTTTCTAAATGGAAAGTTACTTAAGGACATGCATATGATACAGCCTAAAGGGTTTGTTCATCCTGAGAATTCTAGGAAGGTGTGCAAGCTTCAAAGATCTATTTATGGATTAAAGCAAGCTTCTCGGAGTTGGAATCTTCGATTTATGAAGCAATTAAGGAATTTGGTTAAAACAAAAGATGAGCCTTGTGTATACAAAAAGGTTAGTGGGTGCGTGGTTATTTTCCTGGTACTATATGTTGATGATACATTACTTATTGGAAATGACATCCCAACCTTGAAAAGTGTCATGTCTTGGTTAGGAAAGTGTTTCTCAATGACGGACTTAGGAGATGCAACCTACATTCTTGGGATTAAGACCTATAGGGATATATCTAAAAGGATGATCGGTCTAAGTCAGAGTGCTTTTATAGACAAGGTAACTGAATAGGTTCAGTATGTATGACTCTAAAAGAGGGTTGTTGCCAATGTTTCATGGTATAAGTCTCACTAAGACTTAATGATGAATGAGACTGCATGAATACGATACCATATGCATAAGCTATTGGATCTATCATGTATGCCATGTTATGCACCCGACCTAATGTATCTTATGCTTTAAGCACAACAAGTAGATATCAGTTTGATCCTATTGAGAGTCACTGGATAACAGTAAATAATATTCTTAAGTACTTGAGAAGGACTAAAGAAATGTTCTTAGCCGATGGAAGTTTGGAAGACGAGCTTGTTGTTAATGGTTACACAGATGCAAGTTTTTAAACTAATATAGATGACATCAGATCACAATCTGGATATGTGTTTACTTTGAATGGAGGCGCAGTGAGCTGGAAAAGTTCGAAGCAAGAAACTGTGGCAGATTCTACAATAGAAGCTGAGTATATTGCAGCGTCTTATGCAGCTAAGGAGGCAGTCAGGATAAAAAAGTTCATCTTTTCACTTGGTGTGGTTTCGAGTATTGCTAACCCTATTTACTTGCATTGTGACAACAACAGGGCGATAGCACACGCCAATGAACCAAGATCACACCACCGATCTAAACATATACTTAGACGTTTTCATTGCATTCGAGAAATCTTTGAGAGGGGAGACGTGAAGATTTGTAGAGTTCTTACAGAAGTCAATCTACGAAGATTGTTTATCTTATAATTTTAGTTAATAAAATAGAGGTTTTTGTTTGATGTTTTACTATAAGTGATTGCATGTGTAACTTATAATAAGATCTATGGGTATTTCTTGAAATATCCTAAATGTCTCTAGTAGGTCATTATACTGGGAACTATAATAAATTAAGACTAGTGTGAATTTTGATTGATGGTCATGTGATGATCATTCTTATAGGGATATGAATCAAGATCATGAGTACTTGTTAAAGAACAAGGTACTAGACCGACCCACTATGAGAACACCACATGGATTAAGTGATAGGTGTTACTCATGATAGGTATATCATTTTGTCATTCGACTTAAGATTACCATAGACTTTAATATTGAGAGCATGGTAATTTGACACTTTCAAATGTTATCTTTAATCGGACGATTATAAAGATTGTGATTGGTTACCATTTGAATAATATGTGAAGGTGTGTAATCAAGATAGAATTTGTCACTCTCATATAAAGAGAGATATATGTTGATCCGTTAATATGATAGACTGATAATGGCTAAGTCCATATGAATGGATATGATCAATGTCACTTGGATGTTTTCAGTTTACCTAAAGATTGAGACTAGTACGATTGAATATTAAGGGTGACTTTCCATGCCTTATGTTTAATAAATGGATATCACATGACAAAATGATATGATATATGTTATTCATTAGGTTGTATCGATTTTGATATTCATGCTACTTAAGTAGTCATAATGCCTTGCTAAAGACCACTTATGACTTGTGTACCAAAATGACTTTTGGTTCACTACCATTGTCTCATGAACCTAGTGGGTCGCACACAAAGAATGACTTTGCACAATTTCAATTGGTCTAGATAATGAATTTTATATGATAAATTCATGGCATAAAGGCCCTTACGTTTCGTTATATGTTAACTTATTAATAGGGCGTATGTGTAATTTGCTTAAACTGCCTAAATACAATAGTTGTATTACAAATATAATTTTAAATGAGGACTTATCTACACATATAAATATAGGGCGAAACCCTAAAATGAAATAAGATTTTCGTTTTTGCTATTTTTTTAGTTCCCTGGATTTTGGGAGAGAAAGAAAAATGTTTTCTCTCTCTCTCTCTCTTAGGGCTAGCACTCCAAATTGTGATCACCGTCCGTGTGTAGATTTTCGATAGAGGACGCGCACTTAAACGTCTTGGATATCAAATAATTATAGAAGAAAATCACCGATTAAGGTATGATTTACTTTTGTCGATCTAGTTTAATTAAACTTATTTTCGATCATGTTATAGTTTTTGAAAATTTGTTTTTAATTTTCGCTATTTATGAACCTCAAAACCCAACATATACATGGTACTTTATTTCAAGGTTTTCCATTTTAGGATGTTATTTAAAGCTTTCATTGTATTTTATTGATTATTAACATTAAAGATTCTATAAAACACAGACTTACTTCCTAACTTATAATTCCAAACTAAAATACTATAAATTTTAAGAACTAATCACAAATTATGAATAATTGGTTATAGTTCATAACGAAATAAAATAAGTTAGCATGCACTTCGAGGACGCTGACTTGGCATCGACCTCAGTAGGGGTGTGGGACCTGCGTAGTAGCTCACCTGGCGGCCTCGAGGCACGGGGCTGCCGCAGATGGTATCAAAGCAGTGGTTCGATGAACCTAAGAAATTAATGAAAGAGCATAAAATTTAACAAACAAATCTTAGATGTGGAAACTCGATGTACTCACCTCAAAACCTTAGTTGGGATGTGATTGTGAGACGGGTAGAGTTAGGAGTTATATACGTGTTATGTTCTCTTTGATATATTTACAATATGCGTATATATGTCGAGGCTAATTCAACATACGTTTCTAGATACAGAGCATGACGATATGAATAAGACTTATAGTAGAAAAAGTTTCAGAAATTGTCAAGTAGTGGGAGATAGTTGAAATGTCATAGTTAGAGTTTTATAACGATATTTAGAAGACCGTATGGACAACTGATAGTGCTGAGATGACTCAGAATATGAACGAAAATGATGACAGATCCCTTTGGGTTCATCCTAATCACTGGAGTTAGTCTCGCAATCATAACAGTCTGAGTAAATCCACTAAAGTTTTATGATTGTTAGTAAACATTGAGGTTGGTGGGGGCCTACATCGCGACCTCATCTAAATAGATGACAATGCAGTAAGTACAAGTGGAGTGAAAGCTTACAATTATTCCAGAAGACATCTAACAAATCACCAACAATAAGGACCAGGGCGAGAACTATTAGCATTCCGCAGTGGAACATATGTGATCCTAGGGAAAAATGTAAGAGTTGTGCAGTGCAAGTGAGGAATGGATATGCATCGCGACAGAGAGATAGAAGAGCCATACACTTTGCAGATCTAAGTACTTGAAGACACAAAACTTTTAGAAGATATGAGAATGAAAAGAGTAATGATTGACACTAAGGGATGATTGGTTACTTTCCATTAGATACCATATGCAAGGTGAATGACCTTACTAGGTATACACTATTGAGAGGCAAAATAAGACAATACTTGACTTATACATGAGCAAGAGTTACTTATGATGGCTACAGTTAAATGCATTGGATCATATTTCACTGCCTAGTTAGAGTCATGTGCTTTGTGAAGCACTTCAAAAATACCATGGTTTTGATGGTATGGATTTAGGCAATTTTAGTGAAAACACGACTGAAACAGTCGGTGCTGGAAGCCTAATAATAACTGTGAACATAATAAAGTATGTTCATGGACAAGAGTTACCTTAAGGTAAGGTGGAGAAACAACAAGACAATAAGAGGGCTATTGGGTGATAGACTGGTAGAGCAGTCACTGAAGGATCCCGACGTACCATAATATGATCTATAACTATCAGGTGATGGACCTGTGAAGTAGTCACTAGAGGTGTCTCGATGTGCTGGGGAATGTTTGAGCCTACCAGAGATGGATATTCATGCACTTTGAATACTTGATTCTTATCTATGCATACAAAGACTCGATTGTTACATTACAACTCGGCCATAATACGTGGCACGGTGCCCGTGTCAGTGGGTCGTTGGTCTAGACCAACCACCACGAGGCCTATTGGGTGATGAGCCAGTGGAAGGGGTGGAGAAATACACTGGTGGGATCCCAATGTACTGAAGTATGGTCAAGTTGGGTTTAAAAATGAGTTGGCAATTGTGAATGTTCCTGCCACAATTTCCTCCAACGAAGAGAAGAACAGAAGACCAGGAGCGAGTTGACGTTGTGAATGTTTCTCGCCACAGTTTCTTCCCCATGAAGTCGAAAAGCTATATTAAGGGCCTAGCAGGGCACATTGCATGCAGGCAACACCTGAGGATACAGTTAGGTGAAGATCTCTAGAGCAATATGAAGGGTCTTACATGGCACATTGCGTGTAGGGCAACGCTTGAGGAATACAGATATGAAGAGATCATGAATGATAGTCGATCATACAGAGGAAGTCGGACATTATTGTCAAGAAGTTTAGGTTGTTAGAGGTAGATAGAAAGCTATAACGAAAAGTTATCTTGACGAGTTAGAGGACTCAGTCCTATATGAGATCCGAGATCATGAAAGAGTGGCATCATCAATTGGTTTGCCCAAATTAACCCACTGCACGAAGAGAAAAATGAAGGAACGGGAGAGAGTGGCGTCGTCTGTGGTTTTGTCACATATTCCTTCCCGTGAAATGACAAGTTTTGGCATCGTTTGTTGCTCCATCACATCTTCCTTCCCTTGAAATGACAAGCTATGTTGTCTTCTATTGTCTTTCATATCTTTCTCCCTGTGAAACGACAATTTGTGGCATCGTCTGTTGTTCCGTCACATCTTCCTTCTCGTGAAACGATAAGCAGTGATGACATTTGTTGTTCCACCACAGCTTACTTTTTACAAAGAGATTAGCAGTGGTGTCGTCGGGTGTTTCGCCATTGTTAAGTTGTAATGCAGATGAGATATTTATATTTGAGAATTCGAGATAAATAAGAACCTAGTACTGAGGTTCATTGGGCCGTTAGATTACCAAAATAGTTTCGTGATATAAGATTTTGTTTATCTTAAATTTTGGGATGAAATTTCTCCAAGTTGAGAAGAAATGTAATGGCCTAATATTTATTAATCGCTTTTATTCTGAAATTTCAAATTAGGATGCCTCCCCAGATCCACGTGGACACCGTGGATAGAGTTAGGACACGTCAGATTAGACAAAATAATTATTTTTGCATGATGGTTGTTATATTTGCGGTGCTTAAATTGTTAATTGTCATATAACATCGCATGTTCGTATGTTGTAATCGAGTGAGATTATGCGATGGGTGTTCGCCTCATAAAGCATGTCGACACGAGTATCGGGTACGCGATGTGCAAGACACAAATATAATAATTTAGTCAATTAATGTAATGGATTCTAAGTTATAATTGTATACTATGATAACTAAAACCCATAGAGTATAGCGAATTAAAGTATTAAACTATTGCGCATCTCGTAATACATGCGTAGGCAAGAGGCACTGAGGTGTCAGGCTAGTCGGGTACTAGTGGGACCATTAATACATTGACATGTGAGACTATATGGGCTACTCAAAGAGATTAATATCCTTAAGATCTGAATAGGCTAAGTTAGAATAATAAATGCCTATAGCCGAACAAATTAATTAAGGCCCTTTTTATTGTAAGGAGATGATCCTAGAATATGACTTTTTAAGGCTTGACGAGTGTCTTAGAAGTGACACTAAGGGCTGGACTACTTGGTTATGGACCATAGGATCATCTTGGGATGGGAGAGTAATCATAGATGAATGGTTATGATCATAAACAAGAGGTATAAAAGAACCCATAATGGAGTTCTTGACCATGCAAATACTACGGCTGCCCTCGCCGCCCCGGGGTGACGTGTCTCCGTGTACTCCTCGCCAGCTGGCCCAACTACACGTGTACGACACCTACCCGTCCTACACTGTCTCGAATTTCATATCTACTTGTGTATGTTAATATATTCAGCAAAAGTCGTATTTTAAATGCAAAATTGTTAATGAAATAATTAAACAAAACCTAATGTGGAAAAACCCTGTAAATTACGAAGTAAACAGTTGTTCCATATATAACTAAGCATGTGACACAGTTAAGACACTCGCCCGTGTTTCCGGGCGTTTCGACGCCCGGTTTCGCGTCCGAACCGTGATATCCGCGAACCGCCGCGTCGTTCGTAACCCAATATCTATTCCATATTCGTTACGTGGCAAATTTTTATTTAATTTGTGTGTTTTCGTTTTCCCGACCCAATAGTCGATCCCGTCGACTACCCGATACCCGTGTCGACACGTATATCGAGGCGACTAAAGTTCACACAATCTCGTTGTATGTTAATTTCCTCGTCCTAATATTCAGTCCCATCGACTACTCGGTACCCGCGTCTACACGCATATCGAGGCGAATATAGTTCACACCCTCACACGTATTATTTTTCAACATACACACATGCGACGTATTGCAATAAATCACACCGCAAATAAGCAACCAACACACCATAGACATCCATACCCAAGTTCCCGTGTGTCCTAGCCTACCGCTGCGTCCACGTGGGTCCGAGCTATCGTACACGTCTGTAAATTTGATAACAATTACTAAAATGGGCCGTTACAAATACATTATAGAAAAATCAGGATTTCTTGGGTAAGAGAAGGTTTAGTGGTTGAAATTTTGGATCTAGGAGGATTTGAGCCAAATTGATGGTGAGTTAAAGCTAAGGATTCAAGCTAGCGCAGAAATTTACTAGGTATAAATTTCATGTCTTTCTTCAATTACGATTTCATTAAAATGCATGTTAATAACCCTTGATTCTATCAATCTAGATGGCCATTATAGTTGTCATGGGCTTATTGGGAGTAATTGAGGTTAAATAGGCTTGCGGTGAGCAAGAATTTCATGATTCAGATCGAGATTTGGTATTTATATTATGGTCATTTTCGTGCATATTGGGCTATTGGACAAGATAATGAATAGTATATGTACCCATAGGGACATATGTACTCACAGGGATGTCTGTACCCACAAGGGACATCTGTACTCACAAGCCTCTCTTCCCACAAGCCTCTGTGCCCACAAGGGACGGCTATACCTTCAAGGGACTTTTGTTTCCACGAAGGACGTTTGAAACCACAAGAATTATAATAATAATTTTATTTCAATAATGCAATAAATAGATATCTAAACACCAAAAAATTTTATCGAATCGACACTAGGGACCTAGGAGTCAATGGGTGGGTGCAGGGAATGAGATCAAGGTTGATTTAGGGTCTTCACGAGCAAGGTTCCAAAATGTGCAAGGTGCATAAATGTAGCATCCCTTATCCCAATAAGAGCGATACTGGCCTGAAACCCTAATTAAGCCTCGGTAACCCAGTCAGACTTAACTAGAGCCAACAACCTCTCTGTCTGTACCTGATAAACTCCACCTGTATATTGATATCGAATAAACAAAACGATGTATACGCAGCGAAAAATCAAAACTTTTTGATTTATAAACAATATACTACAATACAAAGTATTTCAAAACGTAAAACCTTAATAATAAACCTACCAACCTTGTTTATATACATCAAAATATATCAAATAGTGTATATAAATACAACAAGGCTTATTACATCATAGAGAAGATAACAAGACACCTAAATCTTATCCTTGCCCTTCGCTAAAATGCTAGGTTGCGAACTTGAAATATTAAATTTGGGTGAGCGCTCCGACTTGCTCAGTAAGTAAGGATTCACAAAGCCATCAACATTCCATATAATAATCAAGAACATTATGAAATAACAATATGCACCAATGTTAAATAACAAGAATATGGAAAGCATATATTTCAATATATAACATATGTAAATCAAATTATCATTGACCATTACATTGTGATTCCCATTTTAGTTATAAAATTAGGGTCGATTACCCATTGACGCCATTAATGCGATTGCTAGACCAATACATTTGCTGATGTATTGTCTAGTCAATCCATTAATGCCTAATGGTTCAATCTGAAACTTTCTAGTGAATATGTAACCCACGCAACCTTTCTAACTGAGTAGGAGTTACGTATAGATTGGGAGATCAACCACGTGTCCTATACAACCTGGTCTCAGTCGTCATGAGTTACTCTCAAGGATCACATTAGACATCGTTTTCCATTTAATTTAAAACATCACAGTGTATATAGTCCCCCATTTCAGTCCATAAACTAAATGAATTACATATACTAAAATAGCTAGGCAACATTGATAAATAAGCAAATTCGTACTTACCTTGGTCTACGTTTCTGTTCCAATTTCCTAATATTTTGAGTCACTAACATTTTCCCGGGGATCTAACACCTATCATCGACCATTTGTAATCAATATAGGTCTAGTACACTATAATTAGAACCCCTAATTCAGTCCCCAAGTCCTTAAAAATTTCTAAGCAATGCTCACCATTATTGTTGTTTACTAGGGAGGGAGCACGTTCCCTCAGTGGGTGGAGTGCGCTCCAGCGGCTGTGTTCATCACAACTGATGAAGGGAACACACTCATTTGCTAGGTGGAGTGTTCTCCATCCTGTACTATCTCGACAGTACATAGGGCAGCAGCCACTGTTCCATCCACAAATTCATCAAACAATAGTATACACTCTCAAAATTCATCAAGGAGGACCTTTAATGAGGTAACAAACCATTTCCAATGATCAAACAACATAATTCAAAGAGATTTAATCATCACCATCGAGTTGAACTTCATTTAACTCAAAAATAAAACATACCAAAGTGATGATATCTAACTTTTGAATCGTTTAAGCTCCTCAATCTTCTTTGATTTCGCTTCCTGAACATCCTAATAAGATCAGAAATCAAACCCTCAACCCCTCCTCTCTCACTTTCGACCAATTTGAATGATATAAGTATGAGGTTTTAGTTTAAATATATGGATTTTCTCGAGATACGCATGCTATCTCGAGATTGATCGAACAATTGATATGCTAACATGACACTCATTAAAGTGACACACATGTTGACACCATCAACATTTCGCTCATCTCGAGGCGATCTGATGATCCATATAATTCAAACCAACTTATAAATTCTAATATATATCCAATATATAAAAACATATATATGTCTCATGTATTTTTTCGCCAATAAATACACCGGATATGACTACTAGTATTCTCGGGTGTGCACATTCATTCCACGACCCCCTCGTTGCACTTGGTGTACTGGTAATTTATTGTTTATTATGTATTTTCTGCTTATAGGCTTGTATTTAAATTTTATACTATAACCTATGAAATTTTAGTAAACATTTCAAAAAAACACGAATCATCATGCAAACACACGCACACACTAATCGAGGTACGCTGGACTTAACCATGAGCCGAACTTAGGTTAATTAGGATATGGATTACCACTAATCACCAGCTAAAGGTAACTGGTCATTACAGTAAAACCCCTGAAAAAGCATCACATAATTCAGTTCACTTTTAACATTTGTTTTTCGATTGCCGAACTATTTTTACTTCGCTGCTATCATGATTTATTGTTGTTTGTTCTTGTTGAATAACAGTGCTTTATGCTTACATTTTGGAATTATTTGAAGATTGATTGAGTTGATTCACCTGGGTTTTGTTATGAAGAACGGTTGAGTTGGTTCACCGTGGTTTATTAAAAGACCGGTTGAGTTGGTTCATCGGGGTTATGTGACTGATGCATGTATTAATTCATTTGGTTTAATGTGATCGTCTATTTATTTGGTTTCTAAAATAGGTGTTTTTATAATGCTTCCACAGATTTTATTAAATTGTCCGTTGATAATATTAAAATAATAAAAAGTTATAAATAACTCAAAAATCCACAACTACGATAAATGAATAATACTTATCCTGAACTTGTATAACGAAGTGAATGAGACAAAAGGCTGACTAATACGTTGTTAAGTTTAACGTGGCTGAGATTAAGGCTTAATGGTGGGATTAGGTGGGGCAGTGCCCTATTTGGGGAAACGGGATGTCACAGAGTGATAATAAAACAATATACATGGTTAGAGAAAGGCTAGTGGATTATTCACATGAAAGAATAAATCGGTACTACGAATTGCTACAATTTCATAAAAAAGACAATAATAATTACCCTAAACTAGAGTTTGAGTTTAAACATGAATTTTCCCTTTAAACCATCATGAGTAGATTAGAGGCAATCCCGATGGATGGATTCATTTTGGATAAAAGGGGTATCCATACATACAAACAGTTTTTTTTGAAAAATCCATAAAAAAACATGAGATTATTTCATCATTACGACTCTGCAACCGAGTTTTCAATACTATGAAGTTATGAATTTCTAGGTGACATTGTTGTATCATATAGTTCAAGGGTTAGGTTATATCGATGTTGACAATGTCATCATAATTCAATTAGAAATGCGATGACCACAAACAAGAATGAATAATTACGTTTTCCCTTGATGATCGTAGAATTTACAATCAAGAGCTAGTTCCTATGATAGGTATTGAGTTGAATGTTCGTCTTGATAAGACTATCACTGATGAATACATATAGAGCACCAAATAAGTGGAAGGCTATGTAGATTCATAGGAGGAAAGAGAGAGAGAAATGAAATACTCAAAAGAGAGACTACTGAAAGAAGAAGAATACGAGCAGAAAATAGATGAGTTTTGAAAGAAATGCAAACTGCTCCATATAATGAGAGGAGGAATCAGAGTTCAGATCAACCTACTAAAGATTACACTGACATGTATGCGAGATGAGATGAGGATGGCCATGATGGGGTCAATTATGCGTAACCAAATTCGAACTCTAAGGAATCAAAAGTATATGGTTCAAGATCAACATGAAGTTACAAGGAGCCTGCACGGGTACGAAAGAAGAATTATTAGAAGAATGCAAAGAAGAGAATATGAAATTCCAGTACCATTCACCCAAGTGAGATTACCTAATGAAGGATTCTTTTCTGACAGAACACCAGAGATTGGAGTAGACTGCAGACTTTATGATCCTATAACTAGTTTTCAATCTCAACAAAAGGATAGTGGTGATGATGTGACTTCTGAATGGTGGTTCTGATCTATTTTCTTCTATGCTTTGTCTATCTCTGAGTGATCTTATGTGAGGTCTAGCTATGTAATGTGATCTATGATGTGATATTGTGATATGATACTGTGATACAATGGCTTATACTTATGTTTGATGTGATTGTGCTACATTAATCTTATTGATGATGTTTGGTACTTTATAATTGTCACATTTTCGTTACTTGTAATAATTCATTCATATGATAATTTGTTCATTTTTATTTTATATAGTTCTTTTATAAAGGGGAAGAGCATTGCTCAAACCTTCACAGAGATGTAGAGCTCAGCTCCATCCTTATATAGTTGAAAGGCTAATGTAATGAAGATCCCGGCCGACTAGCCCTATATCATTATTACTTAGCCAAGTGTATGTTTCATTTTGTTTAACTAAAGTATCTTTTTGCATGTTCTCCCTTCAGCATAGTTGCTATTATCATGCTTTTAGATACTTGTTGCATATTTATGAATGTGAACAAATGTCTCTCAGTGTTACTTTCTAATTTCCTATACTCACCGTCCTTTTTATGGCGGTGGGTGCAGATCCATCGAGTATCAGACTAGGCAAAGAGAAGATCGGCGACTACCTCTGAGCCAGTGGACCACTGCTACACCGGATTTAGTAGGTTTTGGTTTTCTTGTATGACTTTTATGTCTTTCATATACTTTTTGGGTTTATATATTATGAGTTGAGAAATAGTACCCTGACCAGATACATAATGATTTATTATTGTTGTTTCATTATATATATGCATGTGATCTTTATTTCCTGATTTTTTCACAATTGTTAGGTATAATGTTAAAAGCTCTGCTAAGTTGTTTAGACTTTCGTTGAATAGAATTTAAAGGGTAATACTTTAATTAACTTTGATTTAAGAATTGACATAAGATAAGGAAATACTCATTTGAGAAAAATGAATCAATAAATAATAAGGTTTTAGCAAAAGACTAATTAATTCCTTGTTAAGTCATACGAGGTGAGGTTAGTGCTTAATGACATGATTAGACCGGCGGTGCCCTAATTCGAGAAGGTCGTCACAATATAATTGTAAGTATTACTTTGCTCGGGACGGCAAAGTGCTGACTTTGGGGGTATTTGATAAGTCAATAATTATACAGTGATTTATAGTAAATTTTAGGGTGATTTTTAATGTAAATTTTTTTATTACACAGGGTTTTCTCCTATTTTTTTGATTTCAGGTTATATTTAGGTTATGTGAAGAAATGGAAGAAAAAGAGAAAAAAATAAGGAATTCAGTCAATAGGAAAAAAACCATCGAATTAGCAGAGAATCAAGTGTGATGCAAGAATCGCTAGCCAAATTAGTGAAAGATAGACATATTTACACCAATGTGTCCAGCGAAACAATAATAAGAGAGGATTTGGTGATGATTCGCCAAGGTCGGTTTCGAGAATTTTTGAGAAAATAAAGGAATATCATTTTGATTGGAAATGTACTACATAGAATACTATATATATGAGCCTTGTGCTTCGAAATTAATCGGCCTCGAGTATCCTAGATGATGTTTCATTGCTCTTGAAGCGATATTTATTAGCTTTATTAAGTTTTAGTTTAGTTTTATTGTTCATTGATTTTGGAGATGATTTGAAGATCCAAAGTATTCAAATAAGAGGTATTTATTAATGTATTTTATTTACTTTATTGTTATGTTTATTATGAATATGTGTAACTAGTTTATTAATATAAACGAAGTCTGAACATAAACTTAATCCGTTTTGTATTGTAGTCATAATGAAGAATGATTAGCACTTAATGCTTTAAACATAATCGTATTCTTCAATTGACTGGTTTAATAGATTGTTACTTGCGGATTAGAATCATGAAGCTTTGTATTGCATGCATATTCTAGAATGTGTATTATGATATTTGTATTCTATATCTAGTTTAAAGTAGTAACTAGGATTGTTTTAAGAGGTCTTTTACCATTTAGATGTCCAAAGTGAATTGAGTTATGAGTTTGATGTTGAAGTGGCTTTCGAAATATATTAGGCTTAATAGTTCAAAATTTTCACGAAACTTAATGATGTTTTATTGTATAATTAAATTATTTGAGCTTTCGAAGGATTAATTTAATAAAATTAGGATGTGGCTTTTCTATTGATATAAGGGAAATTGGCGGCTTGATAAAGTCTATCAACTTACTTATGATTTAGGTTTAATGATTTAAAAATAATTTATGATAAGATTAAAATATGATTCTAACTATAATTTTAGTAATATGTTCGGACACAACATGGATTAATGTTTCATTATTCTAGATGTTTGTTTAGATGTTTTTTTATATTGAATTGAATTGATTTGATTTGATTTGAATTTAGTGAATTTGAATTGTGTTAGTTAAGATAGTTTAATTAGTTTAAATTGATTGCTATAGTTGAATTAGATTATTTTATTTCTTGTTTTAATTAAGTTAACTAAACTAAAGAAAAATAAGAAAAAAACCATTGAAAGATTTTTTCTTAAAGAAGTTAGCAAAATCCCTGTGGAGACAATCCTACTTAAAGGATATACGAGAGGGACAAATTTAAAAGTATAATAAAGGATATACGAGAAATTTATTGTACATGCTCAACACGTGTAAACGAGAAGGACAAATTTTATCTCAATTACACACCTTCACACATTATTCACATAGTAATCAATCACAACATTTATAATCGTCTGATTAAAGACAACGTTTGATTTTGTCAAATCACTATGATCTTAATGTTGAAGTATCTGGCAATCTCAAGTCAGAGTAGTAAATAATATGCCTATCATAAGTAACACCTTTGACTTAATCCATGTGGTGTTCTCATCTCGGGTCAGTCCAAAACATTATTTCCTAACAGGTTGTAGCATCCCCTATTTTAATTAGGGCGATACCTGGGCTGAAACATTAATTAAGTCATGGTACACCAGTCAGACTCAATTAGAATAACATTACAATCGTCTTTCATACCTGATAATCATACATACAGTATATCGTATATCGAATAAATAATTGAAAACCCTGCGGAATTAAAAGCTTTTGATAAAACATACGATGTACAAAATCGACATAACCCTCGATCGTAAAACCATATTCTAACCTTGTTTATTACAAATTAGTAATTCAATATAATATATAAACAATAGGAAAATCAATTCATCGTAAAGAAGATTATAAACTCTTAATCTTCTCCATTCCTGAGTCGAAACGCACGTTGATAACCTGAAATGTTAATTGGGGAATGAGCGCTCCAACTTGCTCAGTAAGTGACGTTCGTAAACATATCAATTATCAACTAATATCAATGAATCAATGAATAGCAATATGAATGAAAACATATCTATTCAGGCATTAAAATGTTATAATAATAGATAACGAAATTCAAGTTCATAGGTCAATTGCAACTGTACTCGTGACTTGTATTTTCATTATGAAACTGAGTTGTAAACTCTTTTTACCCTGGATTACGGTCAACATAAACTTACACGTTGGCCAACATATGATTTTTATGGTGTATCCAGGCATACGTAGCTACCAACTCAAATAGGAAAGCAATAATCAGGTACCTCGAGGTTTCTGAAGGGAAAGTGCCGCTAATGATCCAATACTTCCATCACTCCAGTTTGATTCCTCCGTTGTACCTCTTTCCGGGAATTTAACATAAAAATCAGTTCAAGTCACTGTACATTGCCTCATTCCCAGTCCATAATGTTATATGAACTATTATACTAATTACGTTGAATAATTGATAAGAATACGAGTCTCACTTACATATGCCGAGCTTTCCTAACTTTTTTACCTATTTACATGATTCCCGAGATCTATGCACCTTTTATCGTCGACCAAAAATCTAAATTACACCAATTGTCATTAATTTGAGTCCAATACCCATTAATTAGAACCCCTAAAGTGGTCCTAATCGAATACGAAACTAATTTATCAAATTTTAGGTTAATATGACCATTTCACGTTTTTTGAGGTAAAACCCAGTATAAAGTCTCGCACAAATCCCGAATTCTTCATGTTTCATAGAAATTCATAAATTTCTACTTATTTTGTCAAAATATTATTTTTCATGATTTTTCTCTTTTTCTAGAATTTTTAATGAATTTTCAGCCTTTTCTTTTTTTTTAATAGCGGTTAGACCTCTGAATCGGACCAGTCCAGTTCATTTGAAGCGAACCCGGTTCGGTCCAATTTACGGTTAAACCCCATCTTCTTCCTTCCCCAATAGTACAGTTCGTTATGTTCTTTTTTATTCTTGTTGATTTACTTAAAATCTCTGGGAAGGGAGACGACCCCCTGTCGTTTCCTTCCTCAGCTAAGCCGAGCCTCCCATCCACCTTCCTCTATCAAAAACAACACTATGACAACAATATCAACCAACGCCAACAACATGCACAACCACTGCAATAACAATGAACAACATATACTGCAACAATAACCCACACAACTCACCTTGATCTCTCTGTCTCCTTCTATCCCAATCCCTCTGTCTCGATTTCTCTCTTTCGATCTTTCGATTCACTGTAGAAACGACGATTTGATGAGGGGATAAATATAAATTTTCTCAAGATTCACATTGCACGAATCTCGAGGTAAAATTAAATGGCTATCCTTCACAATTCAAATTTTGATTTTTCTCGAGATACATGTTGTGTATCTCGAGATTGATCTCGTTCTATTAACTAACTCATATCTCTTTATGACTTATTGTGATTAAATACAAGTTTTCTCGAGATTGATACACACGAATCTCGAGGACGATTTAAAGGATGAAATTAAAGTCACATTGATTTTCATTGAGATGTGATTGCACGTATTTTGAGGCATATAAAATTCATCCAAACTCACCAATGTACAACCCATTCACCTCCTCAATGCTCACGTTATGCGTATCTCGAGGCGAAACCAATGTATACTTTAATTTTATTTAAAATATAAGATTCATTTATATATTTATACATATAACTATATATATAAATATAAATAACTCATATTTTGCGCCTATAAATTCGATGTGCGCGCCAACGACCAGTTTAGGGCGTGCGCACTATTATATATCCCACGCGTGTTACTAGGCGTCCACCAATTATTTATTTCCAATATATATTTATATTTCTAATATAAATATAAATATATATGCCTATAAATTCATTCGCCATGCGTGCCAACAAGTTCACTTTGGCGTGCACGCTACCCTATGACTCGTGTGCGTCACCTTTGATCCATACACGGTATTAGGAGTCCAATGATTTGTCAATTATCCAATTAATTCTAATTAGGGATCGAGACAAGCC
The DNA here is from genome assembly GCA_039657325.1 of Stephania cephalantha. Lineage (NCBI taxonomy): Eukaryota > Viridiplantae > Streptophyta > Magnoliopsida > Ranunculales > Menispermaceae > Stephania > Stephania cephalantha. Next base: position 37,750,836 of record CM077571.1, read on the forward strand.
GGGCTTAACCACAAGCCTAACTCAGGTTAATTAGAAATTGGAATAACATTAATCACCTGTTTAAGGTAGACGGGTCATTACACTCATGATCTTGATTCGTATCCTAATACGCATGATCATCACATAACTATCAATTAAGACTTACACTAGTCTTAAGTCATTATAGTTCTTAGTATAATGACCGACTATGGACATTTATGATATTTCAGTAAACATGTATGAATCCTATAATAATGTTAACATGCAAACCATTTATAATAATGAACAACAAATGAAATCCTCTATTTTATTAGCCAAAATAGTAATAGAAACAATGTTCATAAGATTGACTTTAGGCACATGCCCCAACTGATTAGTGAGCGAAAGAACTTTAAACATGTAATTTAGGTGAGAAATAAAAGTTTGCACAATTAAACAAGCCTATAGTGTGGAAACCTCACATGTGATACCATATATGTGATCATAAGGGCAACAAAAGTACATAAGTATATCATATATATATTGAGTACAAACAGTCTCCAAAATAACCCAAAAAAGGGTAATTGTCAAATCCCTCATTTCAATAAACCAATATTTAGATTCAATTACGAAGTTAGTGGATCTTAATAATGACACGTGTTGTGGATTAGGACTCGGATCGGTGAAAAATGGAATCACTAGGTTAATGTTATTTTTTGTTGGTGAATGTCTAGTGTGTGTATTATATGGTATTTCATCGTGACGTCAGAGTGTGTTAAGGTGTGTCCTCAATTTGTCTTAATTGGGGTTGCAAGTGCGCGTATGAAGGGCACGAGTGAAAATAAATAATTAGTTGATCAAAAAATCATAGACCGAGTGTCAAATATTACGTAGGGATTTTTCCTCGGTTTGCATGCAAGTCGAAATTACTGGTAGTGTAAAATGAGAACGAAGTTATTGCAAGACATTGCCTCGAGTTTCATGTCGGTTAGCCGTGGTCGAGGTTGAGATTGAGTTCAAATTGGTGCAAGCTTGGTTAAGTATGACAAAGAGCAAGATTTTGATATGTCGTGGAAAAAGTTAAGATTTTTAGAATTTTGGTTTAGCCAAGACCAATGTTATGGACGTTTTATGGAGTTGGACTATTTTGTCAAGAGTTTGGCTCAATTTGGTGAAAAACCGGATCGAAAACGAATATCTAAAGTTAAAATACGTCAAAATAGAATTTTTAGGAATTAATAAATAAAAAAAAATTAAGCTGATGATAAGAAGTTGAGGATTTAATTATAAATAAATAAAAAAACAAATCAAAACTAAATTGATTTCGTTCTTACAAAACGAAATAATCTTTCGATTTTCTAAAGCTCTCATTTCCTTATTTTACTTCGTGATCTCCCAGCGTTAGATTTCCATTTAGTTTCTCTCTGCAAAATAGTAAGCATCATGAGACGGTCAGTTTGAGCTAGGTTTCCATGATTGAAACGAGGTATTCGGCTAGAAATTCGGTAAATTCTCAATTCATGGCATTTTCCACAATTCAATTTGAGTTCTCTTGATTTTTCGATTTTTTTCTCATGGATTTTATGAAAATTGGTAGGAATTTATGTGAATTGATGTATTGAACTGATTTGCGTCAATTAGAGATAAATTCCACCAATGTTGGTTATGGTTTCGACGAATTGAATTGATGTAACTCAAATGATAACGGGTTTGAAAATGTTTTTATTGTTAAAATTGATTTACATTGGGATTTTGGACGAATTGGATTATTTAATTTTGTCCAAATTGACTCTACGGGCTATGAAAATATTTTGAATTTGGTTTGGTGTGGTTTCTCATTGTTTGGTGTTGAGGTTTGAGGATTTAATTGCAAAAACATTGATTTGGAGAGGTTTCATTAGTTCAAGATAAATAAAGTTCACCTAATCAACAGACCACATCAGAAATCTCATAACTTCTCCATTTATGATCCGATTTGAATGTTCTTGGAGTCTATGGAAAGTACGAATTGATCTACAAGTTCTTTTTTGGTTAGCATGACAAATATTACGGTTTTCAAGATTAAAAAAGCTACCCCAAGTTAGTTAGTTGAAAGCTAGTTGCTGTTATAAATAATTATGTTTGGAAACAGTTATCGAGCATACTTTGACCGCTGTTTTCGTGGGGTTTTATTATTTAGTTTCACTTGAAGCTTGACCCTTAATATAATTGGGTATGTAGGGAAGCTATTGGAATCACTTTCAAGGTGATCCACGTTTTGGGAATCCTAAAAAGTAAGTTCGAAGTTAGTTGTTTGTTAGTAAAACTTATAGTAATGTTTACTTTATATGAATAGTTTTAAATATAATTGCATGCACGATTTACAGTTGCATTATTCGTCGTTCATGCATATATAGACACGAGAAGAAGGAGGATCTTGCGGGTCTCATTCTGTTCATTGGCTATATGTGTGGTAGGGTGAATATCGTGGTGCTTTACGGTTGAAGTCAGTGATCATTATAGACATTGTCTTAGGAATATTTGTGGGAATGTGTTGGCTAGGACCATACTCCATTTATAGTCGAGGGCGTAGCTTCCCGAGGGACTTCCTCTCAAACTCATGATTCCTTAATAATATTTTCATACTACTTTTAAAAGTTGACGTCTATTTGTAGTTAAGGAACATAAACAGAATGAATTGCATCCTTGTATATTTACAGTTCCTTGAAATATTTTTGTACTACTTTCGAAAGTCGACGTCTATTTGAATTCTTTTATTATGATGCATTTGGTTATTATAGGTGTACTGTATAATGTGGAATTTACTTATCTAACATTATCGAATTATTATTATTTGGTAATGACTTGTTCAATTAATGGATCTGAAGAAAGGAAAGATCGATCTTTAGTATTCTAGTGATTTCTTTACGTTCTTTTTTTTCTTTGAATAAAAATTTGATTATTATTGCATTTTGAGCTGTGAGTTAGGCTGATTTTCTGTTTTAAGATTTCGCTAAGGAATATATGACAGTAATGGTAGTATAATGATGAATAAAAACTTGAATTTGGGGTTAGATGGTTTTGTAAAATGGTTTAAGAATCAATATATTTATTTGAGTAGATTGTTATGATGTATAAATTCTGATATATAAACTGTTGTGGATATTAGTGAAGATGTGAGTCATTCTAGGTCTTCTCCCACTGTTGTTTATCTAGTTTTTAGATTTTCAACGACCCTATTTACGGAGGAGACTCAGCTGAAATCTTTTTAATAAATCAAAATTTCAAATTTAAGATTTCCTAATTTAATTCAGTTAAGAAAACAATGACTTTGAATTCAACTTTGAGGATGTCAATTTATCTTAAGGATTTTAGAATATTGATGTCATGTAAATAAATATTTAGAAGGTTTAGAGGCTAACAATATTATCAAAGGTTTTGAGATAATCTTAGCCGGTCATATGCCTTAATAGCGGGGGGTTTGACAGTAAATATGTAAATATAAACACCTACGAGTACTAGCTGTGGAGATATCTCTAGATCAAAGGTAATTGCCAAGTACCGCTTTCCCTCGGCTCGTCATAAGATCCCCAACTTGTCATTAAAACAATGATAACTTCCAATGAGTAAATCACACAAAAAAGCAGTTAGTATTCACAAGAATCCCAAATAAAACGACTACAATTCATGCATTTAATTAAAGTAAAACCAAAAAAAATGCGTGACTATAAGTCGTAAATGAATAAGCAAAGTCGGAACGCTTGTGAGGTGAATGTCTATCGAACCCTGGGGATCGAATTCTCTAAATCGAGAAGTCCCTGTTGGTGAGGTATTTTCTACAAAGCACTTCATGCTTGAAAGAGGACCTCGCGGACGGAAGTTAGACTTCCGACCAACGCCTCATGAGAAGAAACACGTGTTAGAGGCAAGCCTCACGCAACTTCTTCTCATACCTATTAGACTCGCAAAGACAAGTATCACACGTGGTCACTAACAAGACACATACTGCATGATAACTCTCGAATTTCCATGTACGGGGTGTCAGGATTAGTGTCATGCCTGCCCCGTCGACTATACACTGACACATGCGGGAAAAGAGTACAAGCAAGCCTAAAACTAGCGCAATTCAATCATAAAACAATGGCAAATTTGATAAGAATTTAAATTAAATCTAAAAGAGTTTCTCGTGGGTTTACATAACTCCAACAATCGCAAATACTCTCTGAAACGTCTCGCTCACGCCTCAAAATGCGCACTCGACGCCCGACTATAGTCTCATAAGTCCCCGGTGTCCAAATATACTATTTTAATATTTTAGGTCAAATTAATTGGGTTTATAATGTGAGACAAAAAAATAAAAATTTCTAGTCAAAATATTTAGTGGTGGCACGCTTTACAGGTTACACACCTGGTGGAAAAAGCTCCAAAAATGATCTAAAGTCAATTTCCTACTCTTTTCCAATTATCTATACCCATCCCAATTTTTCGTGATTTCTCCATAGTTTTTATCTATTTTTCTTATTTTTTGTAATTTATTTCATTTAAAATCATATTTAATTCAAATTCTCAATTTTTAAAATCATTTATAGGGGTTAGGCCTCTGAACTGGGCCAGGCCTGGTCAAATCCGGCCCAGACTCACATGCACGTACAGTGTGCGTGCGAGTCCCCAGGGCCTCATCATTCATTTTTTCTTGCATGAACCAAGGCATAAAGCATTTTTTTATAGAGTGGCTAAAAGGACCCCATTTATTGCTTAGAGGACCCCGTTATTTTAGAGTAGTTCCAAAACGGCCCTCATAAGAAATGACCTTTTTACCCTTCATATAAAAATGGTTTTTTCTTCCCTAAACCCCACCCTCACTTCTCCTTCATCACTGTACTCTTTGAAACCCTTTCACCACCCTCACACTCTCGACGTTGTTTAAGATGAAACACACCTAATTTCATGCGTAATCGACACGGTAAGTTCGTTCTCTCATTGTTTATGCTTGTTTTGTGGATGATTTCGAGTTTGTTAGGCTTCATTTGAATGAATGTTGTTGGTTCCCATTTTTTATTATTAGGGCTTCCGAGTTCTTGTTGATTTTGACTTCGTTGGATTGAAATGTCGAAGGATTCCTCCAAACGAAGTCATCCCGACAATGAAGAGGTATTTTTTTATTTTTATTGGGTTTTTTTGATCGAGGAAGAACGTCCATTGGGGGTTGCAAAACGCGTGCTCTGCAGTAATAAGTAATAAGGCCGAGAAGTGTACTACACGTCTCGGCCCATCAACTCTGAAACCTACAGGTACTTTTCGGTATTTTTCAACCGAAAGGTCACCTATGGTTACAACACATGTAAGCTGTTAGTGATACTTGACTTTCGGCTTTACCTAACTGACACTCATGCTTAACATATCGGACATGTTGGACCGACACCCTCCTTTTTTGGTATAATATATGTTTATTGCTTCAGCTCTTGACTAATTTTTGTTTTTTGTAGGTTGGTATGTGCGACACTGCAGGTACATCTGGGGAGTCTTTCTCGGACTTCACGAGGATCTTTACACCGGATGTGTTGTTTGAGAGGAGAGAGGATGCAGTGGCTTAGGCTCAGTAGACTGCCAGGTGTTGTGGTTTTGTAGTAATCATATTAAAGTCTGATTCAGGTGGCATTGGCCAGGGTAGGCGAGCTAGGTTGTCAATAGGTTGTGCGAGGTTTGGGGCCTTTGTAGTGAAAGTTTCAAAGACAAAGCAAATATTAAAAGGAATGGAAGATAAGATGAGTGGGGTGAAGAAAAAACTAACTGGATTTAGGAAGTATGGATGTCAGTTTAAAATCAATGTTAAGCACGAGTTTGATGGATTATGGCACGTCCGGGTTGTGTGTGGGATACACAACCATGGCTTCATTAATTCTTTAATTGGGTACTCTTATGTCGGGAGACTTAGTATCAATGAGAAAGAAATAGTGCAAGACATGAGTAAGACTAGTGCCCGTCCTCGGGATATTTTAAGTAACATCAAAAATAAGAATAAGGGCAATGTGACTATTTTGAAGTCAATTTACAATGAAAGGGGTAAGTTGAGAAAGATTGAAGATGACTGGAAGAGTAAGACTCCACCAGTTGGACGACCACAAATACATTGAGCAACATTCTTTTTGGCCAGGAATGTATAGCGTGAGGGATCTATCCTTTGCCCACCCTAATTCAGTGCAACTCCTTCTGTGTTTTCCTCATGTATTGATCATGGATTGCACTTACAAGACAAATCGATTTAAGTACCCGCTACTTGAGATTTTCGGGGTAACCTCAGCGCACGTGACCTTCCTAGTAGCACATGCATTTTTAGCTAAGGAGACTAGGTCTAACTATGCATGGGCGCTTAGACAGTTGAAGTCATTATTGGATGGGTGGTAACTCCCAAGTGTTGTTTTAACGGATAGGGACTTGGGTTTGGTTCCAGCAATAGAGGATGAGCTCCCCGACGCAACCCACTTGCTTTGTTCATGGCACGTGAACAAGAACATTGTCGCGAAGAAAAAAGATTTATTTTTCGAGGAAGAGGATTACAATACTTGGTATGGGATATGGATTTACTTTATGTAGTCCCAAACTGAGTCAACTTACAATGGTCGCCTTGCGGAACTAGAGGCAAAGTATGGTGGAGTCCTGGGGTTGTTGGACTATGTTAAAGACACATGATTGTGTCAAAAATAGAAGTTTGTGCATGCATGAACCAACACTATATTGCACTTTGGTAATGTGAGGGTGCCCATAATGTACTAAAGAGAGAGCTCGAGACATCACAAGGTCCTTTTGGAGATGCTTTCAAGTCAATACATGATGTTCTTACCCACCAACAGCATAACTTGTAGGCCTCATTCAATCGATCAATGCACCTAGTGGCACATGAGTATCAGCACCATTTGTACAGTAACATCATAGGCTTCATAGCCCGACATGCATTAAATGTAATTTGTAAGGAGGCACGAACAGTCACTGATGGGTTGGCCTTGATAAGGCCATTTATGGTTTTGTTTTACGGGTCACTCATGGCTTGCCATGTGCACATGAGATTGCACTACATTTGTTTGACGGTAGCCCTATCACTCTTGATGAAGTCCACCCACATTGGAAAAAATTGAACATGACTCCTATTGAGCCTTCATTGAATGGGGAGTTGAAGCTAAGTACAAAAAAAATGAACCTGACATGAGGGCAAAGATTGTACAGAAGCTAAGGGAAATCACCTGCCCTTTATCAACTATTATTTCTACACCCGAAGAGAAGATTACAACAAAAGGTTGGCCAAAAAATAGCAAGATGCATCTTAGTAAGAGGAAGTCGAAGAGCAAGAGGGTCCAAGTTGACAATTCCACCAAGAGAACTCCTTCTGCTTTCAAGTATGCGGAGGCCAAAACTGCACAAGAGTCTGTGACGAGGGTTTCCAAAAGAAAGAAGCTAAATCAAAATAGCCAGCAAAACCAGCCAAGCTTGCCAACTCAGGCAAGTTAAGCCCCTCAAACAAATGTAACTAGCCATCTTGGTGAGCCAATGCATCTAATTCAGTCAATTAAGCAAAGTATGCCTAAGGATGGACTAAATGAGGTATCAAGTAAGGTTGTACCCCTGGGAGCAAGTGAGGGGTTGAGTGAGGGACTTGAGGGCCTAAGAGAGGGGTCGAGTGAGGGACATGAGGGGCTGAGTGAAGGACCTCCTTCAACACGTGGACAAGGAAAGGTCGATGAAGGGTCGAAGAAAGAGAAGGGCAATACATACGTCGCACCTAAGCGTTATAGGACCCGAAATTAAGGCTTCTGGGGGGTACATTGATGACATACCTAAAATATGGAACATGTACCGTGATTGCATTATGAATGTTAATCCCGATGGAAATTGTAGGTTTCGAGTGATAGCCAATGCTATTGGCTCTGAAAGAGGTGATGAGGGATGGAGAAGGGTGCGACACGAGATGTTTGAAGAGATGGTAAGCAATGAGGCCTTGTACAGAATTGTGTTTCAAGACACTGAGTTTGAAAGAATAATGGATGCCATTAATGTGTACAAGAGCCCCGCCTCGGGAACTTCTTGGCTTACATTACCAGATATGGGGTTGGTCGTTGCGACCCGTTTTTAGATAGGTTTTGCGGTGCTAAAAAAGGCTCCAGTCTTTGGCTACCCATCAGAAATTCGGTCCCACCTTTAATATGGCTATGCTTCGTCAATAAAAATCATTTTGTTAGAGTGAGTTACTTCACATTGCGTTGAAGTTCTTTTTAAGTTTTATAATGATTATCATTATCCACTACTAACTCGTATTTCCTTTTCCTTTCCCACTTCTAATGAGAGATGACGATCATTTACCACCAACTACGAGATAATGGGAAGTGTTTGATGAGCCACAAAGTAGAGAATGGGAGGTCGGACTCAACATTCTACTACGACCACAATCAAGTGGTCCCGCAGACGTCATTTCACTTGATTAGGATGCAGCATGCACCCAATTTTGAGAGTGTATTTGCAACATAATTTGTTCATATATACATTAGATATGGGTGTACATGGGGTATATGGGATTGGTGAACTTGTTTTAGTTTTGATTGGTTACCTTGTTAAAATTGATATTACATTGGTTCTATTTTTTGGGTTATGATTTTGGATGAGGCACAAATTTTGTTTAAAAGAAATCAAAATTTTTTGCTCTCCCATGATTGTATATCATTTGTGGATTATGTTATCTTGGTCATGATTTTGGAGCATCTTTGTGTAACTTTGCTTGGAAGTTCATTGGGAGAATAATATGTAACTGTTGATTGGTTCTGCAGTAGTCCCTAGTTTATTGTTGGTGTCAGGCCTGTAAAATCGAGAGAAACACATCTGTCTTAGACTTATATAACTGAAACAAAACGCTCTGTCTCGGACATGTTGTGTCGTTACATACCCAATTCCAACACCATATGTACCACCACATAAACCGATGGAAAATAAGTTCAGTTACGTTAGTCCGACAATTGGGACACGTTATCGGATCAACTTCGTTGTATAAGGGACCATACCCCACCTTTTAACTGCTCCTACACTATGATAATATGACTTGGTGTATACAAAACTGTTTCAGAGTATTGAAACCATGAATAGTCTATAAATTTCAGTTTACAAGAACCAAAATATGTCTGACACTATCGGTTTATATGATCTACAATTCATGATATACGACATTTATGTATTTCTCGTAACCCATTCGAAAGCTACTTGTTCGTCTACGAACTGTATCAATGCAATAAAACCGAAATATGTCTGATACTTTCAGTTTACTTGAACCATTGTATGTCTGTAACTTTCGGTCTGAACAATCTGTAATTCTTGTTGTACCCCTAATTTTGATTGCACATACCCCACTCGTATCCCATCCATTAACGTATTATTTTGAATTTGAAAAATGTCAGACCAACTATTTTGAAATATGTCTGATACTTTCGACTAGAATGAACTGTGAGAACACTGCTGCTCTCGAATTTTCATGTTCCTCAAGCACAGATGAAGCACCAAAAGTAAGATAATGTGGACATCAATTTGGGGCGAATACAAACATAGCATTATCTTATGCACGACTCCATTTTTTTAAAAAAAGAATGTAATCCAAAGTTAACCAACAACACAACAATTGTACATGAAAAACATTGTTTTGAAAATGCGCAAAGGCATTTTGTGCATACAGGCATTTTGATTCAATGAAAAGACTTAAGGCTTCACTCTTGGTTGCTTGCCCTTTTGGCCATAATGACGAGCAACCCCTGTGGATGTTGTTCCTCATTTGCTTTGAGTGGCAGTCCTGGTGGTTTCGTATGTGTCATCAGCTCCCTAAAGGAAGGCGATGAGACGATCACTCATGTCAAACACATCAAAAATTGTAATGTTGTCCTTATCCATGCACCAGAACCGCAATGCAGCATCAAGTGCCCGGCAGTTGCGTTGTATACATATAAGTCAACAAAGTGTTAATATACTTTCAAAAATGTCATGAATACGATACAATAGGGGATATGAGAGACAAAAATTATCAAACCACAAAGAGATTCTTACCAAAGAGTTCTCATCTTGTTGGACCACCCCCAAAACATGTTCAAGATTCATCGCAAATGGATCGCTGATTTTGTGAAACCATTCCAAATAGTCAGGTGCTACCTGATAAGGATAGTCCGCCTTCTCTCCGCATCACTGAACATATTCAAGATGCCCTTCCCAATCCTCCCAAAATTGGGCCTCTTAAAAGTACTTGACGTTGTACAAAATAAAGCACTTAAATATTATATGGATGTACAAATTATACCATGTATACAACTTATACTATATATTTGTATAAAGAAGCACTTAAAAATTAATAATTATATTCGAATGTATAACAACGCTTTTATATTGAAACAAAATAGAGGACTTTTCAATTTTTGAAATGAAGTCTCAAGTACTTATATAAAGTATATATATATATATATTGAAAAAGAATCATAATAATTTATATTATATGTGCAATTATATTAATGTACTTTAAAACTTTAATTAATAAAAAATTAGTACTTACCATATACATACTAAAAAACAGAATTTAGCAAAATAAATTGAAACAAAACAAAATAAATTTGAAGCCAAAAATAGTACTTACCGTATATCGACTAATTATCGATGGTCGATTCACACGTAGCAGAGATGCAGGTGCTAGTGGCAATCAACCTCCTATTCTATGTGCTGATGATTTTTAGTGGCTATCTCACAGAGTAGTTGCTTAGGGACAATAGTTGGCTAAGTTCATAAATATGATGACGACACGTTTTGTCCCACCAATACAAAAACCAGCTCCTACTGCTACTACACCAGCCGCTTCGGCAGTACAAACTGTACTGATAGTGACAGTACAAGCCATAAAGACATTTTACGCACCGTCTTTTATTCCTACATCTTCTAGCTCAACAACAGAGGTTCAGTTGGTGAAGGATTTCATCAGACTGAAGCCAGTTTATTTTGATGGTCAGAGAGATTTTGAGAAGACTAAGAAGTGGGTATTGTCTCTAGAGAAGCTGTATAGATTCTTAAGGATTGAGTATGAACTTCGGGCAACGATTTCATCGTATACACTACAGAGAGATGCTAATCTTTGGTGGCGTGCAACAATAGCTTCTTATTGTGGTTTGAGTCTTTGGATGCATTCAAGAAGAAGTTTTATCAGTACTACTTCCCACCTGTAGTAATGAAAAGGTTAGGAATGAGTTCATGAACATGAGACAAGGAGTTGATGAGTCAGTGATGAGCTACAGAGACAAATTCGGATATTTGAGACAGTTTGTTGGGGATCATTGAGAGATGATTCTGAGGATGTATACCATTCTGGAAATGGACTGAGACTGGATAAAAGATTTTATGTGATTAGTTCAGGTGCCAGGACTTTGGGTGAGATATACAAGCGTGCACTTTCTCATGAAACTTATTATTTGAGTAGAGTTATCGATGGGACGCCGTTAAAACCAGTGTTGACACCTGATCAGACTGTAGAGTGTGAGAATAGGAAATAGAAGGGCAAGGGACTGATAAGATGAGAGAGAGGTTCTCAGGAATCCGGGACAGCTACCTCAGTTGTATCCTATATATCATCGCATACACCATTGAAGACTATAGTCGGTAGACCTCCCTTGCCACCACCAGTCAGACCTGCATTACTAGTTCTTACTACTTTACATGCTCTTCCAGCACCACCAGTACCATGTCAATAGCAGTAGGGTGGTAGAGGACGAAATGGTTTCTGATAGGGACAAAGACAAGTACAGGCCTAGGATCAGGCACATAGTTAGTATAGGCTAGTTACTTGCTATAGGTGTGGTCAGGTTAGACATATGATTAGAGATTGTCCACAGCCGGCAACAGTGTTACCATTGTAGAGTGAAGAGGGAATACACATGGTAGCATGATCAGATGTCGACACCACGCGAGGACTCATTAAGGGTTCGATTTCTATTTGTGGTAAAGGTTTATATGTCTTGTTTGATTTTACTTCTACAGTATTTTTTATTTCTGGTCACATGATAGGCATCTTAGGGTTGACACTAGTTAGAGTTAGTGTACATTTGGTTTTGAGTACAACAGTTAGAGATAGGGTTTATCCTAATTTTCTTGTTGTGGGATGTCCAGTAAAGATAGACGGGGTAGAGTTACCTGCAGACTTAATGGTTCTCAAGTTCTTAGACTTTAACGCATTGTTAGGGATGGATTGGCTAGCATCGTATCACGTTCATCACGACTGTTTAGGTCAGACAATGATATTTGAGATCCCAAGGCATCTGATGTTTACATATAGTGGTAGTACACCAAGAGTCGAGGGCACAAGAGGTCGACTTGTGACTAGTGGAGATATTAAGACTCTAGTATCATTATACACAGCAGCAGAAAATCAGGGACTCAGTCTCGAGGAGATTTCAGTTTTGTGCGAGTTTCTAGACTTGTTTCTAGATGACTTACCTAGATTACCACCATCGAGAGAAATAGACTTCATTATTGAGTTGGTACCAAGCACTATCCCATTTTCTATACCATCGTACCGCATGGCTCCGAGAAAATTAGACGAGTTGAGGAGTCAGTTACAGGATTTAGGAATGGATTCATTATGCCTTCTATGTCGCCATGGAGAGCACCTGTCTTGTTTGTGAAGAAGAAGGAAGAGACTTTGAGGCTATGTATCGATTACAGACAGTTGAACAAGGTCACAGTCAAGAATAAGTATTTATTATATCAAATTGATGATTTGTTTTATCAGTTGAAAAGAGCACAATTTTTCTCCAAAATAGACATGAGATATGGGTATCATCAACTTAGGATCAAGAATGAGGATAGGTCCAAGAAAGCGTTCAACATGAGATATGGACACTATCAGTTTACAGTCATGCCATTTGGTTTGACTAATGCTCCTACCATGTTTATGGATTTAATGAATCCGGTGATGAGACCATTTCTTGACCGCTTCATGATAGTTTTCATCGATGATACATTGAAATATTTGAGGACTCGAGAGGATCACGAGCAACACCTTAGAGAGACATTACAGACTTTTAGGGAGCACAAACTCTACGCCAAGTTCAGCAAGTGTGAATTTTGGTTGTTAGAGGTCAAATTTTTGGACATGTTGTTGGAGCAACAAGTATTGTTGTAGATCCAGCTAATATTTAGGCTATTATGGATTGCCCGGCACCGCTGTAAATTATAGAGATTAGGAATTTTTTGGGGTTAACAGGATATTATCATAGATTCGTCAAGGATTTCTCAAGATCGCTTTACCAATTACTAGATTGACCAAGAAGGGCATCAGATTTGATTGGTCTGAGGAATGCGAGGAGGCATTTGCTCACCGAAGAAGTTGTTGATCGCTGCACTGATCCCCGATATTGCCGTAGGTGGACGGACAGGATTCCTGGTATATATAGATGTTTCTCATACAGGTCTAGGTTGTGTGATGATGCAGGACAGAGACACGGTGGCTTATACATCCAGACATCTAAAGATACATGAGAAGAATTATCCCACTCATGACTTAGAATTAGCAATAGTGGTGTTTGCTCTGAAGATATAGAGACATCATCTGTATGGAAAAAGGTTCACACTCTACACTGATTATAAGATTCTGAAATACCTCTTCACACAAAAGAGCTGAATATGAGACAACGTGGATGGTTAGAGTTTCTAAAGGACTACAACTTTTCTCAGGAGTATCACCCAAGAAAACCTAAAGTAGTTCCTGATGTGCTAAGTAGAATACTGACTGAAAATGCTAAGATTGTTAGATGCCATATGACGCATGAGTATGGATTACTCAAAGCAGCAACAATGATGAGTCAGTTGGATATTCCTACCGACACTCAAGTGATTACTTATGCACAAAAGAGATTATTGGCAATGTCTACACAAAGAGTGTCAAAAGGTCAAAGAGCCAACATTCTATACCCGAGGTTCAATGAGTTAGCCCAGAGTGGTGATTGTTTCGATTAGATAGAAACGACGGATCAGTGTCTGAGATTTAAAGGTAGATTGTGGATACCGACAATGGCAGAGGTGAGAGGCGATATTTTTTAGGATTTAAACCGTTCCTGGTTCATTGTTCATCCAGCCAGAACCAAGATGTACCATGACATGAAGAGACATTCTTTGTGGTATGGGATGAAAACGCACATATTAGAGTTCATTAGGAACTATGAGATTTGCCAACAGGTGAAGGTTGAGCAGCATAAACCTAGATGATTACTACAGTTGCTTCCTATTCCACGATGGAAGTGGGAAAACATAGCTATGGACTTTATCAAGGAACTGTTGAGGACTGCTCGATGACACGATTCTATCTGGATGATTGTGGATAGGTTGACGAAATCTGCTCATTTCTTACCAGTTGCAGCTCTCTACATATTTGACTACTTTAGCGTATTGTTTAAAAACGAGATTATTATACTACATAGGGTACTATCGACTATCACATTAGATAGATATGCTATGTATATGTCCTAAATGTGGCAGAGTTTGCAGGTGCAGTATGGTACGAGCCTACAGTTCAGTACAACCTTTCACCCTCAGACTGATGGGCAGACTAAGAGGTTGATTCAAGTTCTCGAGGATATGCTCTAGGTTTGTGTAGTAGAGTTTGGCTGATCTTGGGAGGAGTACCTACCGTTGTGCGAGTTTGCATAGAACAACAGTGCCATTTGAGGCTCTATATGCTAGACTATGTCACTCACCATCTTGTTGGGCTGAGCCAGAGGATTGGGAGTTAATGGGGCCTGAAATTATTTTTGATCACATGGAGAATGTACGATAGATTCGCTCGAGGCTTAAAGGGGCCCAAGAGAGGCAAATGAAATATGCAAACGCGTATCACATTGATCTCACGTATACCGAGGAAGCCTTTGTATATTTAAAGGTTTCTCAACGGAAGGGTCTTCACAGATTTGGTTTGAAAGGCAAGTTAGCATCGAGATTCATCGGGCCTTTCTTGATTAGAAGACGGGTCATAAAGGTTGCATATGAGCTTGAGTTACCTCCATAGATGTTAGGGGTACATCCGATTTTCCATATTTTTATGCTTCGACTAGATAAATTGAAGGCAAGTGTGAGACCGATGGTTAACTTGAATGAGGATGTATCTTATGAGGAGCAGCCAGTACAGATCCTATATCGAAGGGTACAACAGTTGAGAAACAACTTTATCCCGAAGGTGTAAGTCAAGTGGCAATTCCATGGTGACTCGAAACTCACTTGGGAATGAGAAGACTATATGCGAGATAGATTTTCGTACCTTTTCGAGTCAGGTATAACTTTAACTTAAGTTTAATTTCAAGGGCGAAATTTCTATTGGGAAGATTTGTCACGACCCTTATTTATAAATCTTATTTTAATTCTTTAATCAGGATCATTAACCCGTGATGTAGGACCCACATTGAGATACGTGCACTGACCGAGGCGAGGCGACCGAGGTGTATGTTAGATTTGTTGTGATGTATGCCTAGTGTATTGTATATGTGTAAGCTATTAAGTCACTCCTACTTATGTTTGGGTATCGAAATATGAGTAGGGATGGGCCTCGAGATGCATGCTGATGTGGGGCCGTGGTCGAGCGTGATGTGGTAAGTTGATTTAAACTTAGTGTAGCTTAAATAGTAGAATCAATGTGGCTATAGTTGATTTATATTAAATAAAACCTAAGTCAGCAAGTTAAAACAATAGCAATTTGATGATTCTCGAGATACATTTTTGCACATCAAGAGACCAATTGAGTATAATATTAATGTTAGTTTGAAGGAGTTAGTGGAGAGTTAGTGGAAATGTGTCAAGTTGTAGGCCATTAGATTAGTGTCGAGATACGTGTGACATAAATATCAGTGGCCATTAATCAAGCTTATCCTTTACATATATGAAGCATGAGATCAACCCATGCAATTCATTTCAATTGAGAACTTAGGAGTTAAGAAAACTTGGAGAAGAAGATCAGAGAGATCAGCAAGTGGTTTGTGAATGAGATTTTGATGGTTTTAGAGGTAGAGATCAAGCTAGGTGTGGTATTCATCAACTAGGTAATTCTATTTATACTAGTAACTTAGTTGATATGATGCATTTATGAAATAAATGGTGTATGGCTGATCTTGTGGTGTTAATGGGTGTCTTGGGGTCTCTAGTCGGTGAGGAAAGAGATTCCAAAGTGTTGGAGTGATCTATGTGTGGAGAGAACTCAGAATTCTAAGTGCAGGATTCTGGGTTTTCCTCCACATAGCGTGCTAGATGAGCTAGCTAGCACGTTACCTGTGAATAGCACGCTAATAAATCTAACTAGCGATAATGAGGTCACTAGCGCGCTGAACAGAACACTTAGCGTGTTAGGTGCTCTGACACCACAAAATTTTTATAACTTAAACACTTTAAACAAGTCTCCTAAATGAAGGTTTAAACACACCCAAAAACGTGTTGAATGATATCAGGAACCTAGGGGAAAGTCTTAGGGGTTTGGAAATGAGTTTTGAAGTGTTGAGAGGCCGGATTAGCTAGGAAATTTTCGTGGATTGTAAGTAAACTAATTGAGATATTTATTTACATTTCATTCCTGGTTTGTTATTTATTTCTAGTCATTTGGATTTATTTGCCTATTGTACTCTATATACCATGACTTGTTTCCTCTCTCATTTCATGAGTTTGCTATCATGGTATTGATTGTTGGTTAAGTAGTTCCATTGACTTTAAATCACGTGCTATGTCATTCTTGATTATTGATATATGTGGTCAAATGAAATAACATGCTATTAGGTAAACATTGATAGTATTGTAAATATGTTTTCCTTTGTGCATTAGACATGCAATTACTTTGTTGGATTCCTAAACTATATCATTTCTTTGGTTATGAAAGTAGTTTTTGTTTCTAGGACCATGAGATAATAGAGATAGCTCGACACACGGGGTCACTAGACTTTCGAGGTTGTCAGGATCTCACCACTATCTTGTGCAGCACACAGGGTATGGGACCCGTGGTTGTTGGCAAGTATACATCACTTGTGAGGGGCACTTGTGAGTGTTTATACGTGAGATGTGCATTTGTGAGGATGTGAAGGCATTCGTGATATGGTTTACGTCCTAAATAGTGGAAAAAGGTTGATGTGATGTAACTCACGACCGACTGGCTCTAGATCATTACTACTTAGTCGAGTGTCAGTTTCATATTGTTTAACTGGAGTATCTTATAGCATGAATTCTTTTCACCATAGTTGTATTATTATGCTTTCAGATGCTTGTTGTATATTTGAAAATGTGAACAAATGTATTTCATTGTTACTTTCTATTTTCCTGTATTCACCGTCTTTTTATGATGGTAGGTGCAGATCCATCGAGTAGCAGAACAGTCAAAAAGAAGATAATATATATTACGCAAAGTATGTGCAAATGCAACCAATTCGTTTAATTAGGGTTAACATTCGACTAAAATGTATAATATATATTACGCAAAATATGTGCAAATGCAACCAATTCAACTAATTACGGTTAACATTTGACTTAAATGTATATAGGTCTTTCGAGATGTATGTGCCTCGAGATTGGATGTACAACCGCATTGAAGGCGGTTACACTCGATTGTAGTTTATGGTTGGCGTGAAGGTATTCATAAAACTTTCCATACAACACTGCACCACTTTCTTCAACGAAGAAAAAATTCGATGTCCTTCTTGAAAATGTTGTAACGAGAACTACTACGATGTAAACACAGTAGAGCTTCATTTAGTGAGTCAAGGATTCGTTCTCGAATATTATTGTTGGACCGAGCAGGGGGAGGAAGAATTATTAAAGATGCGGATGATGAAGATGACGATCCCATAGACGAATATCTGACATCATATCATCATACAATACACGACCGCGCGGGGCCTAGTTTCGATTGGAACCATGAGGAGGAGTTGAACCCTAAAGCCATGAATTTATTCAAAATGATTGACGCAATAAATCAAACACTTTGGCCAGGTGGCGAGAACATGACAAAACTCTCAGCGATGGCGTGTTTATTAAAGATAAAATCGAATAATCATATTTCAGAGCAAGCATTTAACGAAATATTGCAGGTCTTTAAAGACATGTTGCCTGAAGACAATTGTTTGGTAGATAGCTTTTATAAATGTAAAAGTTTAATGCACTGGTTGGGTCTCCCTTATGAGCGAATCGATTATTGTCCTCAATTATGCATTTTTATTGGGGGCCTGACTCCAAGCTTACGTCTTGCAAGTTTTGCGGCGACCTTAGGTTTAACTCTAATAAACGCGCGCACAAGACAATGCTTTAATTTTCCTTGGCACCTCGTTTACAACGTTTGTTTACGTCGAAAGCTACAGCGAAACACATGCAATGGCACGAAGAACATGTCAGAGATGAGGACAATATGCAGTATTGCTCCGATTCCATGGCATGAAACCACTTCAATCAAGTGAACCCTACATACAACTTTGAGGTTCATAACATTCGACTTGGCTTATGCACTGATGGGTTCGAACCTTTCGGAATGACCGGCAAACTCCTCGTCGCTGGTGATTTTAACACCGTACAGCTTGTCTCCATCGATGTGTATGAAGAAAAAAGTGATGTTCTTAATAGTGATCATACCAAAATCGACCAATCCGTCGCAAAGCGTTGGTGAAAGAATTGCAAGATTTGTGGTATGACGGAGTGCCTACCTACAATGTATATATTATGATGAACTTTCAAATGTGCGCTGCCCTTATATGGACTGTCGGTGACTTTTTAACCTACAGTATGTTGTCGGGATGGAGAACTCATGGGAGGACGACTTTTAATTATTGTATGGAAGATACCGACGCTTTTCAGTTGAGGTTTGGGGGAAATCGACTTGGTTTGATTATTACTAACGTTTCTTATTGCGATATTCAAAGAAGTTGAAATACAAGTCTAGTTTCCATTGAGAGAGAATCGTATTAGACAAGCCATTCGCTAATAAATTAGGTGAAGATATCTTGCATGAAATTGAAGCTTTAGGGCTAATGAAGGTCACTGAATTGGGATCAGATGGTATAAACAATGAAGTCTCGAAGACTAGTGAGTGGAGAAAATGAAGCATATTGTGGGACTTACCGTATTGGAAGACGAACCTTGTCAGACACAACCTAGACATAATGCACATCGAGAAAAATGTCTTTGACAACATTTTCAACACAATTATGAGTGTGCCAGGAAAGACGAAAGATAACACAAAGTCTAAGGAAGACTTAAAGGAGATTTGTCGTCAGCCAGAGCTTTATTAAGCTCTACTATCTAAAAAATATCCAAAGGCATGATACACGCTAGACAAGCAAAGAAAATAAGTGTTGTGTAAGTGGATTAAAGAATTGTGCTTCCCTGATGGGTATGCATCTAACATTGGTCGTTGCGTAGACTCTGAGAAGTTGAAGATGTTTGGAATGAAAAGCCATGATTGTCAAGTATTCATGCAACGACCTTTGCAGATTCCATTTCGGGATCTCTTAGAGGAGGACATATGGATTGCAATTAGCGAGTTAAGCATTTTCTTTAGAGATTTAACTGCTAGAAATTTAAATGTTGAGAATCTTTGGCTTTTGCATGAAAATATTTATAAGATATTGTGTAAGTTGGAAAAAATCTTTTCGCCATGTTTTTTCGGCTCAATGGAGCATCTCCCTATCCACTTGGCGTATGAGGCCATCCTTGATGGCCTAGTACAATTTCGGTGGATGTATCCTTTTGAGAGGTAATCAATTATACTCGTACACAATGAAAGTCAATTAAAATATACATTTAACTAACTTACCTCTAAAAATGTAGGTATTTGAAACATTTGAAAAATAATGTTAGGAATAAGGCACGGTTCGAGGGTTCAATATGCAATGCTTATTTAGTGGAAGAGACATTTGCATTTTATTCCTATTATTTTGGGGAACACTTCTCCACCTCGCACAACCGTCCACCTTGTAATTACGATGGTGGAGTCAGGCCAACTCTAAATTTTAATGGCAACTTCTCAATTTTCACCCATTTCGGTCGGGCCTATGGAAGATCAAAGAAGTGTTATCTCACGAATGATGAGTGTAAAATTGCATACTCATATGTGTTGTTAAATTGTCCTGAAGTCACTCCATTCATGAGGTAAAATTAATATTTAACACGATACGCAGTTTTAATATCAATTGTTTAATATCCTTATTCTATTCAATCGTAATCCTTAATTACTTTCATCTCCTGTTAGGATGTACGTATCAGAGTTGCGTTTGAAGCAGTCGAATATCACACAAATTGCAATCGACATACATCTTGAGAAACAGTTCTCAACATGGTTCCAACAATTCGTACGTCATTAAAACATACATATTAACACAATTCCTCTTCTTTTGTTATTTAATTAAAATGAAGTTTATCATAAAAAATGTTTTAGCTGTAGGTGTCATCATATATTCAAGATACAACACTTCTAATGTTTACGTACGGTCATAGTCAAATTTGCACCTATATCACACATATTTTGTTAATGGCTACAAATTCCTGGTAGTGTCACATAGCACAAACAATTATACGCGTAGTAGCGGGGTGTGCATTAGGGGCAAAAATTACGCACAATGCGATAATGACATCTATGGGCAATTGCAAGAAGTGATACAAATTGAATCCGTTGGGTTCTTACGTACGGTGTTGTTCAAGTGTGGTTGGTTTGATCCTACGCTCAATATCGGGACAAGAGTTCACTGCTCCTTAAAAATCATCGATGTACATCAAAATCTTTGATTAAAAAAGGTACGAGCCTTTCATAATAGTCATGCAAACTAGTCAAGTGTACTTTCTTTCATACGAAAGTGTAAGAAGTGCGCAGAAAAATTAGCTAGCTACGTGTAAACTTCAGTCGAAATTCATCGATGAACGCAACTTAGTCGAGAACGTTGATAGTGCACCTATACAAGAAGAAGATTTTTAAGAGCAACTACATGAGCATGATACTGAGGTTGATATTGGCAACAATGTTGCAATTTCGCTAGTAGACCCTAATGGTATACACATGTCAAACATCGATGAAGAAGTCGATGAAAGCGATAATTTTGAGTTTTTATTAGATAATGGGAACGGTGAAAACAAACCATGATATAATCATTTAAGTTGGCAAAAGAATACGAAACTTAGTCTTATTTTTGTTGACTTGTTATATAATATTTAAAATGTAGGACGTTTATATGTAGCTATTTCTAACTTAGTCTTAATTTTTTTAAAATTCATGTCTTCAGGCAGAGGATATGGTCTATCATCCGGTGAGGGATCTGGTGGATGATCTGGTAGACGATCTAGTACACGATCTGGTGCTAGAAGAGATAATCGATCTCGTAATTCGAGTCATTCACACCAACGCTCTTGTGATGATGCTACTCCATATGCACAATCTAGTCAGGACCAACACACTTAGCATCAGCATTCTCAATATCACCACCCATAGTTGGCCTCTTTCTTTCATCCGTACCCACATCACCCCTCCCAACACACCCCTGTGACGACCCCGTCTTAAATTAGGGTACCGCCCGGCCTAATCCCTCATTATGTCCTAATCTCGACACATAAGACTTAACAACGAATTGGTCAGCTTTTTTCTAAAACTTTCCTACTTACAAGTTAATTTTTTAAATAACCATATTCTTATCTTATGTCAATTGATAAATCGGAGTTAATTAAAATTTTATAAACTTAAGATTTATTCAGCGGAAATCTTAACAAATTAGTAAAATCTTTTAACATGATACCTAAGAATGTGGAAAAACCAGGAAATAAAGATCACGTGCATATATATAACAAAACGAAAATAATATATAATCATTTATCTGGTCAGGGTGCTATTTCTCAACCCATAATAACCACAACCCCAAAAGTATATGAAAGACATATATCAGTCATACAACGAAGGCAAAAACCTACAAAATTCGGTGTAGCAGCACTCCGCTTTCTCAGAGGTAGTCGTCGATCTTTTCTTTGTCGGGTCAGTTACTCGATGGATTTGCACCAATCGTAATAAAAAGGACGGTGAGTACAAGAAAGTACAAAGTAAATTTGAGAGATATTTTTTCACATTTCCAAATATACAACAAGTATCTGAAAGCTAAAAGTAGCAACTATGCTAAAAAGCAAGCATGCGATAAGATACTCATGTTAAACAAAATGAAACTGACACTCGGCTAAGTAGTAATGATCTAAGGCCGGTCGGCCGTGAGTTACATCACACAACCTTATTCCACTATTTAGGGCATAAACCATATCATGAATGCCTTCAAATCCTCACAAATGTCCATTTTATAAATAATTACTCACAAGTGCCCCACAAGTGATGTATACTTACCAACAACCCCAGGTCACATACCCCGCGTGCTGCACAAAATAATGGTTAGATCCCGACAACCCCAAAAGTCTAGTGACCCCGTGTGTCGTGTTATCTCTACCATATCATGGTCTTAGATACAATAACTACTTTCATAACCCAATAATTAACATGGTTTAGGAACCCAACAACATAGTTGCATATTTAATGCATAAAAGAAATCAGATTTACAATACCATCAAACATCTACTTAATAGCATGCTATTTCATTTAACTCAGTGTTTCAATAATAAAAAATGACATAGCACATGATTAAGATTCAATGAGATTATTCAACCAACAATCAATACCATGATAGCAAACTCATGAAATGAGAGAAAAAAAGTGATAGTATATGGTGTACAATAGGCAAACCAGTCCAAATGACTGGAAATGAATAACCAAACATGAATGAAATGTAAATAAATATCTCAATCAGTTTACTTACAATCCACGCAAATTTTCTAGCTAATTCGGCCTCTTGATACCTCAAAACTCGTATCTGAACCCCTCGAGACTTTCCCCTAGGTCCCTAATATCATTCAACATGTTTTAGAGTGTGTTTAGACCTTTAATTAATGTATTAGGCTTGTTTTAAGTGTTTAAGTTACAATTAGGAAATTACAGATTTTCTGCTGTCAGAGCACCAAACGCGCTAGGTGTTAGTCAAATTTATCAGCGCACTAGCTAGCTCATCTAGCGCTATGTGCAGGAAAACCCTACATTCTACACTTAGAATTCTGAGTTATGTCCACACAAAGACTACTCCAACACCTCGGGATCTCTTTCCTCACCTACCAGAGACCCCAAGACACCTATTAACATCATAAGATCAGCTGCACCTCATATATATCACAATTCATCAATTTAAACTAAATTAGTGGTGTAAATAGAATAACCTAGTTGATGAACACTTGTAACTTGATCAACACGTTCAACTTCACCTAGAATCTTCCTCACCAACTTGCTAATCTACCTGATTTTCTTATTCTCCAACAACTATTCTTAGCTCCTAAGTTTTGAAATGAAATGAATTGCATGGGTTGATCTATCCAATCTTATATATTAAGATAAGATTGTTTAATAGCCATTTATCTTTATATACACACGTATCTCGAGACTAATATAATGGCCTACAACTTGACACATTTTCACTAATTATTCACTAACTCTATCTAACTAACATGTATCTCGAGAATCATCAAATGATTATTATTTTAACTAGGGATGCAAATGGGGAGGGTACGGGATGGGGATCTCATCTCCATCCTCATCTCCGCTTAAGAATTCATCCCCCATCTCCATATTCATCCCCATGCGAGAATGAACTTGCATCCTCATCCCCATCCCCGCCTAATCCCCACGGGGTTGGAGAATCCCCATAGGAAAGAATCTTTCCTCATTTCATTCCCCATTGAAAATTCCTCCGCGGATTCTTGCGAGAATTTGCAAAGAATCACCGTGGGGATATATCTTTTCCCACTTAATTTTTAAAAAAAAAATTATAAAAAGTATGGTACAGATATATAGAATCACAATTGTTCAAAATATCAACCAAATGAAGTATAACATATAAATATAGTTGAAAACAATTCAAAACAAAACATATAATTAACCAAACAAGTTAAAATTAAAAATCACATTAAAGTTTGTTTAACACTAGTGTTTTGGGTAAAAGACTTGTAATATTATATAAAATTGACATATACAATGTATATAGATGTATTTGATATATACGAGGATCTCCACGGGGATACACATGGGTAATCCCCATGAGGATCCCCAATTGGGATACATACGAGAATCCCCATGGATATTACCAATGGGGATTCCTCGCAGGGATCTCCGTGAATATATTTTTCCCCATCCCCATCCCGCTGCGGGGAATCCCCGTCTCCCGTGGGGATTCCTCGTCCATTGCATCCTTAATTTTAACTTGCTAGCTTAGGTTACATTTAATATAAAACCAACTATAGCTACATTAATCAACTTACTGTATCACTCTCTACCTCAGTCTCATGTTGACACGCATCTCGAGGCACGTCCACATACTCGTCTCGACATCTATACACAAATAAGAGTGACTTAGCATCACAACAAATCTAACATATATCTCGACTACCTCGCCTCAATCAGTGCACGTATCTCAATGCGGGTCCCACGTCACTGGTCAATGATCCTGATTAAGGAATCAAACTCGAATTAGAAATTTAGGTCGTGACAACCCCTTTTTTCCATCAGACACCTCCCCAATCTTATGCACATCCAGCACATCCCCCTTCATCTTATATGTCTTTGCCATCTTAAATGTCTACACTACTTTCCTCGCTACCCACTCCACCCATCGATGGTCGCGGTACATTTAGACCAGGTGTTGGGCCTACTTTTTCATCAGGAGGATTAACATCTCCCTCACATCTACATGATCGGACGCACAACCATTGTACGGCCCCACCATTAGGTCATTCTGATTTGCATGCCTTGCCTCTACAAGTCATCAGGTAGAGCGTGTGTCACAGTCGTCGAGTTCCTCGGCACACTGTTCGAGCGACCCGTCCATCGGTACAGCCCCACGTGGATGACAACGAGGCAACACTGCTAATCATGCTAGGGGAGAATATTTTTGGTTGTGAAGGATGAGAGATAGTAAGTATACGTACTTTAAGTACGGATACGTACGTTTAATTAAATTACTATAATCTTGGTTTAGCTTAAATTTTCAGTTTAGTGGACGAAAGTTGCACTCGTTGGACAAAGCTGCCCGGGAGATAACTAGGGCATATAAATACTCCTTGCACAAGGATGGCTATTCTTGGGAATTTGTTCCAGAGCACGTGCGAGACGTATACTGGAATCAATGGAAGATAAAAAAATCTTTAAGTTAAGTTTGTTTCTTTCAGTTAGAATATAGAGACAAAAATTGGCAAGCTTTTTTTTAGAAATATTTAAATTTTATTATTTTTGCACATAGTTTTCTTTCGATTGGGATCCATCGGATGAAGGAGCTATTAGAGAGGTGTACCATAGGTGAATCACCACTCGGTATGCCGATTTCATTAGCAAGTCGTGTTCCAAAGATAAAAAACCGCACCATGTATCTACCAAGATCTTCGAGCACTACAAGTAAATGCGGTCCACTTCTGAATTCAAAAAGAAATCAAAGAAAGCAAGCAAGAACCAGAGAACGGAGATAGGGGACCCGATATAAGTGTAGCCATGTATACAAGTGGTTCCATGTCCATCTATCAGCACGCAGAGGGTCGGTAAGTTATGCTATTATAAGTTTATATATAATATTATATAATTAAGTCTCAAACTTAATCTTGTTTAAACATATGTTGTGTAGGAGGAGAAATTAAGTCGACCCCGGAGTTATACTTATACTTCCACACTAAAGTGTTAGTATTAGATCTATGATTCCCAATCATAATCTATCACAAATCACATAAGAAACATAAAGCCACACAGATTTATGATGATAAATATAAAGCAAAAGCGTGCCTGGATTCTCCATTGGAAACGCAGTGATCGAGCTGAATAAGGTATTCTAATTGTAGTTTTATCCTAACGAGTTCTATTGACGGGGATAGAGAAACATCTAGTGAACTACAAACTGGGGTCCATAATCTAATAAATAACTAGTTAGGCAGTTATTGAGTGATATGGCGACCCTGCCCCTCACTGAGTTGCACATCGATATGGTATCTACACTAATATTATTTCACGACCATAATTATGCCCATTAGCCAATAACATCATACGTTAGTAGATCACTTTAATTTATGCTAACTCAAATAATGGCGTGACACATTGTACGTTACATGTGTAGCTCCAATAAATTATTAAATTTTTCTAACAATCTCCCACTGGGCCACATATGATAAATGTGTTATACTTTATGAGCTCAAACATTGCCATCATAACCATAGGGCATACCCAACTATCTCGTCCATTAATTATATCAACATAGGACCAAAGCGGCTTTAGTTATATCAATCATAACTAGACCTTTCAATGATCACGAATATTAACATAACAAAAGACATAGATCAATCATGAAAGTGTAGCATGAAAATCACTTGAAGGTGATCTATACATGTCAATTTTTAATTGGTCCTACATAAGTGAGATCATTAAAATTTATCGTACGAAATGTAATTAACCAAAATCAAACTATATTTATGATTAGAAAAATATCCGAAGATTAGAGCATATAATCAAAAAATCGAATTTACACGCATAAGACATAAGTAACAAACTCCCACTAAACCAGATAAACTTTTAAATATGTATTACCTATTTGAGTAATATACTCATGAAGGACCTTAGGTGGGAAATCCCTTTGCTAGAGGGTCTACTTGGAGTTTATCCTTGATATGCTCTATAGTAATCTGTCTACTTTGTACCATTCCCTTAACAACTAAGAACTTGATGTCAATGTGTTTTGATCGAGTTAAGCTCCTATTGTTGTTAAAGTGTAAAACTTCTTATTTATTGTCACAATATATTATAAGTGGTCTTTCAATACATATCATAAATCGTAGCCTCGTGACACAAATTCATTAGCTAAATTTCAAAATAGGACGCCTCATAATGATATGTTATAAGTTCTGATGGTGAAAGTTATAATAGGACCTTTCTTGGTATTGTACCAATAATAACTAACTCCTCTAGTCAACAGATAAATATAGCCTTAATTGGATCTTATATTTTATTGACATCCAACATAATTAGAGTTTGAGTACCCAATGATACCCCAATGGTCTCACCTCCTCTATGCGAGTACATAATTTATTATTCTTTTCAAATACATTAAAATTATGTTGCGTTTCAAAGATCCATAACGTGATTGCTTGAGTATCTGCCTTACACTTCAATAATGTGTGCATTATCTAGACGCGTACAAACTTAAGCATACATAAGACTTCCTATATCTGATGCTTAAGGAATATTCTGCATTTTTCGAACCTCAAGGTTTCCCTTAGGGCATTGAGTGAGACAGAATTTGTCTCCTTTAGCGACAAGGGTATCGCCAAATTTACATTCCTATATGTCAAACCTTTTAAGCACCTTATCTATATAGATTCTTTGTGACAATCCTAGAATTCCTCGAGATCGCTCTCGTTGAATCTGAATCTCTAAAACAAAAGAAACATTCCCAAGATCTTTCATCTCGAAATTTCTAGATAGAAATCTCTTGGTCTCATGCAGTGTGCTTATATTAGTGGCAATTAGTATATCATCAACGTACAATATCAAGAAAATGTACTTACTCCCACTAAATTTTTTATATACATAATAATCAACAACATTCATCTCAAAACCAAATGAGAGAATAGTTTAATGAAAGTTGATGTACCATTGACGAGATGCCTGTTATAGCCCATAGATGGATTTTGTCAATATGCAAACCATATTCTTCTGATCTCCCGACACATAGTTTTTTGGTTGCTCCATATAAATTATTTCCATCAATGTCACCATTGAGAAACGTCGTCTTGACATCTATTTGATGAAGCTCCAAATCGTAATGTGCAACAAAAGCCATGATTGTATTAAAAGAGTCTTTCGATGAAACCGAGGAAATAGTCATTTTATAGTCAATACATTCCTTTTGAGTATAGCCCTTAGCTACAAGACGTACCTTATACCTCTCCACATTACTTTGTGAATCTCATTTGGTCTTAAATATCCATTTGCAACTAATGAGTTTTACGCTTTTTGGTAACGTGACAAGTTCCCAAACTTTATTGTCTTGCATGGACTTATATTCTTTATTCATTACTTCAATCCACTTTTTTGACTTAAAAACCTACATGGCTTCATGAAATTTAATTGGATCATCATCCATCGTGATATTGTTTTACTCATGTTCTTGGAGATATACTATAAAATCATTCGAAATAGCACTCATTTTCGATCCAATAGATTGTCGCAAAAGTTGTATCTCTTGATGCACCAGTTCTTGAAGATTTTGAGGTTGCTCCTCATGAACAACTTCCTCATTATGAATAGGTGGAAGAACAACAATATCATGTTGAGGATCTGAATATGTTTCATTAGAAGCAACTGTAGGAATCGGTATTGGAATCATAACTGATTCTTCCTCAAAGATATAGTCTATAACCTCATTTCTTCCCCCAAACTCAATATCTTCAAAGAACGTAGTTGTTCATGTCTCAAAGATTTTCTTCAATTTGGGATCATAGAACTTAAAGCCCTTAGATCGCTCAGAATAACCAATAAAGTAATTGCTAACTGTTCGGGATTCCAATTTTTTTTCATTCGCTTATAAGGCCTAGCCTCAACTGGATATCCCCATACGTGAAAATGATTAAGACTATGTTTTTTGTCTGTCCAAATCTCATAAGGTATTTTAGCAGTTGCTTTATCAGAATGTAAGTTGCAATCTTAAGTGTTTTTTTTCAAAGTCTTTCTTGTAAGATAGAATTAGAGATCATATTTCTTACCATATCCTTAAGAGTTTGGTTTCATATTTCAACTACACCATTCATTCTAGGTTAACCCGACATGGTGTAATTTGGGACGATTCTACATTCTTTGAGTATTAGACAGATTACTATAGAGCATATCAAGGACAAACTCCAAGTAGAAACTCTAACAAAGGGTTTTCCCACCCAAGGTCTTTCATGAGTATATTGCTCAAATGGGTGATACAAATTTAAAAGTTTTTCTAGTTTAGTGGGAGTTTGTTACTTATGTCTCATGCACGCAAATTTGGCTTTATGATTATATGCTCTAATCTTTAGATATTTTTCTAATCATAAATACAGTTTGGTTTCGGTTAATTACGCTTCGTACGATAATGTTTAATGATCTCACTTATGTAGGACCAATTGAAAATCGACATGTACAGATCACCTTGATGTGATTTTCATGCTACACTTTCATGATCGATCTATGTCCTTTGGTTATGTTAATGTTCGTGATCATTGATAGGTCTAGTTATGATTGATATAACAAAAGTTGTTTTGGTTCTATGTTGATATAATTAATGGATGAGATAGTTGGGTATCCCTATGGTTATGATGGAAATCTTTGAGCTCATAAAGTATAACACATTTATCATGATATATATGTGGCCCAGTGGGAGATTGTTAGAAAAATTTAATAATCTATTAGGGCCACACATGTAATGTACAATGTGTCACTCCATTATTTGAGTTAGCCTAAATTAAATTGATCTACTAATGTATAATGTTATTGGCTAATGGGCATAATTATGGTCATGAAGCAATGTTAGTGTGAATACCGTATCGATGTGCAACCCAATGAAGGCAGAGTTAGCATATCACTCAATAACTGCCCGGTCAGTTATTTATTGGGTTATGGTCCCCAGTTCGTAGTTCACTGTGTGTTTCTCTATCCCCGTCAAGAGAACTTGTTAAGATAGAACTACAATTGGAATACCTGATTCTGCTCGATCACTGCATTTCTAATTGAGAATCCAAGTACGCTTTCATTTTAAATTTATCTTCATGAATTTGTGTAGTTTGATGTTTCTTCTAGTCATTCATAATGAAGAAGTTGTTCATGAGAGGCAACCTCAAAATCTTCAAGAACTGGTGCATCGGGAGATACAAATCTTTGCAACGATCCACTAGACCGAAAAAGAGTGCTATTTGGAATGATTTTATAGTATATCTCTAGGAACATGAGGAAAATAATGGCATGATGGATGATGATCCAATCAACTTTTGTGAAGCCATGCAGGGTTCCAAGTCAAAAAGTGGATTGAAGCAATGAATGAGTATAAGTCCAAGCAAAACAATAAAGTTTGAGAACTTGTCTCATTAACGAAATTGTGTGTTTTTATATCCCCGTCAAGAGAACTCGTTAGGATAGAACTACAACTGGAAGACCTGATCCGGCTCGATTATTCCATTTCTAATGGAGAATCGAGGTACGCTTCTGCTTTATATTTATCATCCTGAATCTATGTGGCTTGATGTTTCTTATATGATTTATGATAAATTATGATTGGGAATCATAGATCTAATACTAACAAGTAATACTTTAGTAAATCACTTTAATTTAGGCTAACTCAAATAATGGCGTGACAAATTGTACATTACACGTGTGGCCCCAATAGATTATTAAATTTTTCTAACTTAAAGATCATGACGACGTTACTTTACTGGATCAGAGAGTAGAGAGGACGATTGTCGTAAGAAAATAGTTTTGTAGTAATTGTTTGGTTAATTAATGATAGGTACCAATGACTTATATATATATATGACTTGTGAATGTTTAAATTCATAATTTAGACGACAATATATAATATATATATATATATGAGCTCACACAGTTTAAATTCATAATTTAGACGACACGCAACGACGCATTGATGAGACATGACCGAGAGGCCGAGTTGTGTTTGTCTGTCGTGGAGCGTGACGACAAAAGACATACATATAGATTAGGGTGGACACCATCAGGGTTGAGGCGTAGACATGCTGGAACATGATCTTCTCGGCCTTTTTTTTGCTAATGATAAGCCTATTGAGCTACTTAGGAAGGACATTAAGGAGATGCAGACAAATCTTTTACGGGTTATCCAGGATAACACCCGTGACTGTGACAAGTTGCGAGAGATGCAGGGATGCTTAGGTCGCATGAAGCAGGCTCTAATGGACAGACTTGGGATTTCATTCGCGCCTCTATAAGATATTCTTGATGACTTAGAGACCAACGATGATCGCGACGATTGAGTCCTCTGATGTATACACTTATTATTTAAACTTTAGGCTTTATACTTTTTTTCATATTTTATAGTCACACGTAGCTTTCATTTTACTATACATTTTTATACTTGTAACTTTTTTTTGTTATATTTATTTCATTTACTGTTTTGTTTATTTCAATTATTTAATTTAAATTTTTATATTTATTTGTAAAATATGTTACTTTAATTGTTTTTTCACCAAATAAAAATAAAAATTGTTATTTATAATTAAAATGTTTTCTAATGTTTTAAAATAAAAAATCATTTTAATATTAATTTTATTAAAAAAAATTTGTTATTTTTATAATTAAAATTTTTTATCATGTTTTAAAATTAAAAAAAAAATTTAATTATTATTTTATTAAAAATCTGTTATTTTTATAATTAAAATGTTTTATAATGTTTTAAATTAAAATATTTATTTTATTAATATTTTTATTAAGAATCAGTTGTTTTTATAATTAAAAATTATTTATAATGTTTTAAATTCATATTAATTTAAATAAAAATAAAAAATTATTATTATAATTAACTTTTGGCGACAGGTGACACGTCACTAATGGTGGTGACCTGTGTCAACCTTTGGCGACGGGTTCCCGTCACTAAACCTGTCGCCACATCCCATTGCTAAAGGTTGACACGTGGTTGTCAAACCAGTCATGTGTCAACCTTTGGCGATGGCTTTGGCGACGGGTCCCCGTCACTAATAGTGGTGACGTGGCAAAAAATTAAGTTTAACCAGATACACGTGTCAAAAAAGGTGACGGGATGTGGCGACGGGTTTAGCGACGGGTTCTCATCGCTATTTCTGACAACCCGTCGTCAAAAAAATAGCAACGAAGAAAATAGCGACGGAAACATCCGTGGATAATCTCGTCGCTAATCGGTACATTTTTGTAGTGATATAGTTTAATTATGGAAGGAACCATGCTAAAGACTACTTGGTATATCAAGATCAAAAGCTTGTCCATATTTGCTCGGGTGAAGTTGTAACTCAAGAATTGGAATCAACAATAATGATAAAAACATTACTTTTGGAAAATAAATTAACTTAATTAGTTTCAGCAACAAAACAAAATTTGAGATCTAATTTATGTATATGAAATCGAAAAAGTCAAAGAATTGATGATACTTATTATTAAACTTTAAATTTATTTCTTTTTTTTTGCATCGATTCAATTTTATCGAATGTCTCTTATTACCATGAAAGCTATTTATTTTAGGTTTTGTTGAGATGAATAACACGAACAATAATTCATGAGTCCGGATTCATAACAAGTTTTTAATTTTTTTACAAATATTTAAGGGGTATTAAAGAAATTTTATAAGTAGTTGTGTTAACTTCATTTATTACTTAAAAATGACTTTGAAATAAAAAAATATTTTTGAGTCCAAACTAATGAGTTCAAATAATAGTACCCAAAATCGAAATATAATCCCAGTTTAATAAAGAACGAGTTCTTCGGAATAAAATATATATATATATATATATATATTTTTTTTTTGAGGTAAATATAGATATCTTTTTGTAAGATAAGGACACGTTAATATAAGAGCCAATAAATAAATGTGACTCACATGGTCTCGTTCACTGAAATCGCATAGCTAGGGAGCGAAGACAAACAATTTTAAAGACAACCCTAAAATTGTTGTACTAAAATAAAAAAATCCCACGATCTATGTATTTAAAGAACTTGACTTTAGAGGTGGAGTGTGCAATGACAACACAATGTACCAATCACCATACTCAAAACTAGTACATTGGCCCCTCTCTTTTGGAGCCATTAGAAGAGGGTAGGTATTAATGCGGGTTTAGTTGAATCTGAATTTGACATGGACATGTACTTTTTTGGGAGGACCCATATTTTCAAATGCGTCCAAACAAGCCCTTGTCCAAATATGATGCTCGTATCTTCAAAAAATTGTCTAAAACATATGCAGGTAAAAGCTCCCATTATATTCAACCATTAAATTCAACCTAATCATGGATCGGTGACTATTGCACGCAATATATCTAATTTGTATCCTACAAGTCAATCAAGGCGCAGGTTTTGGAGAGATTGTCGTCAAGACGATACTGGTGCGAATTACATGGAACGAAGTGTGAAAATGTTTAGCCCCAGCTTGGTGGCATGGTGCTAGGTTGCGAGGTGATGTTGTTGGGGTTCCGGTGTTGGTCCAAGCTTCGCCATGTATATATAGCGAAGGCGTCATTGCTAGACTTGGTGCTCGCTTTGACACTTAATTTCGAATCCAAGTTGAGCTCTAATGTTCATATAACGTATTGAATATGAAACTATACATCATGATGCATAACCTTGAAAACAAAATCAAGAGGATTGTTAGTCACAAAAAAAATTTAAAGGGTGAGCTAAGCTCAACTTAAACTACGAATTAATAATTTCTTAAGGCCTTGTTTGGTTGGAGGTATCGGAGTTGGGGGGGGAGTCTTGGAGGGAAATTCTAACTAATTTTATTTAGTTGGTTTTATAAATCAAACGTCTCTGCAAGTTATCTCTCAACTTATATCTACCTAGGTGAGATAACTCTCTCATCCCCTTGAGGAGTTATTTCCCTGAGCTTTATGCACACAATTACCCGTATTAAGCACATCTCTATTACCCACATCCCTCTCTTGTTTGAAATGTATTTATATCAGTTCTCATGTTTTATTATTTTTAAAGCAACTTCTAAGTTCAAAGTTGAACCAAACATGAAAATATGAACTTCTACTGTAAGTTAATTTCCTCGTGTGTTAACTCCTTGTGGATTAACTCTCATGTAAGTTGGCAAAAATGAACTAAACAAGGCGCACGTGTTATTTAGTTTCCATTTAGTGTTTTTATTTGACTTAATAGGTAAATATATCTTAACTTTTCAAGATTTTTACAAAAATATTCAATTGTTGATTTTTGTAAATATATCTTAACCTTTTAGTTTCAAGCAAATTATATCCTTGTTTTTAAATGTTAATGTATATGGTTAGGTATAGTTGCATTACATGTACAATCTTAATCCATTTATACACGAGTAGCTTAATATCATCGGGTTGTTAACTGACAAGTATAAGACTTCTCACGACAATAGCACTACTCGAAATACAATACTTAGCTGTTGCATTGGATCAACAACAATTTCCAATCTAAAAACTATTCGGTGCATTAATCGTTAATAATGCCCCATGACCTACATTTTTCTTAAGAGAGGATTAAGAGTCCATAACTCGATTAATGGCCTTCATAAAAATATTTTGTTATCAGGTGGGCTCCCAACCAGTAATTAATTTAAATTATCTTGGAAACCACATTTAGAAATGAAAGGCGAGGGAATAAATTTGTACAGATTGCATGCCTGCGAGTCTGTTTGGTCCAGTTGAGTAGAAGAGCCGGGCAGGGGATGAAGACAAAACATGTCACTTGAGAAGCAACTGTTCACCTAACGAAATTGGAAGCACCCCCTCTTTAATTTCTTGAATTGACGAAGACAGTGGCGTTGGTTGTGTGTTCTTCTTCTTGGGTTGTGTTGATGTGACGGTGATATGACAACAAAAAAGCTATCATGGACTTCCTTCCCAGTACACGTGATGTGCCAATGGAAGCCACGCCCTTTTGTATTCTAGTTTTTTATTTCTCTATGTATCTATCTATCTATCCATTGCTACGTTAAATGATAAATAAAATGAAACAAACATATAACGAAGAGACTAGGGCTTGTTTGGTTGGAGTGGAGTTTCGGAGGAGTGAGATCACTTGCAAGAGCTGAAATTAATCTTGTTTGGTTGATTTTATAAGCTCAACTTTCTCCAAGTTATCTCCCAATTTTTACTTTTAAGGAGAAGATAATTCCCCTTCCTCCTCACCACTCAAGAGAGTTATCTCTTTGAAGACATTGACAAAACTACATCTCATTAATCACATCTTTATTACACACATCCTTCTCTTGTTTGAATGTTATTTATGTCAATTCTCATATTTTATTATTTTCTTAAAATTTGACGACCCTCACTAGAACTAGGGTCACATCGCCCGGTCCATACCCAATACCTGAATTGAGCCCGAGCAAGCCGCCTGACACACCTAAAACAACCTGCGGAATATCAAACAAGTGCATATGGATATATAATTGCGGAATTAAATAAAAATGAATCCATATGGCGTACTATGAAATTATATTTGGGTTTCAAATTCTTAAAACAACTTAAGTCATTCAAATACTACCAAATAGTTTAGACTAAAAGCGAGTAAAGTTCATCCTACCCATAAGACCTATTTAAATACAACCCAAGTTTAATAATTTTAAAAATTAAATAATTAGATAATAACATTACAAGGCTTACATCAAAAGAGTAGGCTTCAAGCTATTGCCTCTCCCTTGTCTCGATCTAGCGCCGATGTGGAAGGTCCTGAGATGCAAGTGAAATGAGCTAAAAGGGACAACAGAGCTCAGTAATGCAGAAAACCCACTCAACCATCAAATATGCATGCAAGGCTAACATGAATTGAAATTGAATAAAACATTTAAAACAAGGCATCACAAAGATTTATAAAGCATCAATAAATCACGTCAACAAGATTGATATAAGCATATTCAAGTCAAAACTCATCATTATGCATAGGGTTCACAAAAAAAAGATACCATAGAAAGTAGTAATAATATAAAGTCGTGGTCTCATTTAATGCATACTAGTTATTGGCAAGAATCCAGTGATCGATTCACCTACCCTCGAGGTGATGGCAACCACTAGACGACATATATGCCTTATGTGCCTTCTCGTTAGTCCCATCAAATCAATAGTAGGTTCATCCAAAGCCGTCACCGATGCATGTCCCTCTTCACAAGAATACAAGAGAAGACAACTCCAACTCATGTCCCCTCCCTAAGTGATACACTTATGAATTCAATTAGACAAGTAAAGCCTTCAGTGGCGAACTCCACATCATCTTGGGGCATTAAATAGTAAAGCCCTCGGTGGCACCACAAACATCATGGGGCATTAGATATGATTACTTGCTAATAATGCCCTTGGTGGGGACTCTACAAACATTCAGGGCACTGAATATCATAAGAAGGGAAAATAAATGCGTTCACATTCCATAGATACGTAGATCTAAGCCAATAACTTGATGCAACCCGTTTCCCAAGTCTTTAGTTAAAAACGTATGTCCGAACATAACTAATATCATGTCATATTTGATAATTGAGCAAGCTCCCCACTTACCTCGACTCGCCGCGAATCCTATTTCTGATCCTCGCGCACTTGGGGTCAAATGCGAACCGCCTTGCGAATCTTCAAAGGGGACTTTATTTGAGTTAGATCTCCAACACACTTCAATCTCCCTTTCTCTCCGCCTATTCTATTTTCAAACAAAAAAGAGGCTAGGGGTTACAAATAGATGTATATAGTGGGACCAATTAGTGTAGGGTTTGCAAAATTACTAAATTGCCCCTAGGG
The DNA here is from genome assembly GCA_039657325.1 of Stephania cephalantha. Taxonomy (NCBI): domain Eukaryota; kingdom Viridiplantae; phylum Streptophyta; class Magnoliopsida; order Ranunculales; family Menispermaceae; genus Stephania; species Stephania cephalantha. Next base: position 37,787,367 of record CM077571.1, read on the forward strand.
CAGGTCTTTTGAGTTTTGGATCGTCACAACATCCCCAATTTTAATGAACTTTTGTCCTAGAAAGTAAAAGTAAAGTTCATCTGTAGCCCAACATGTCTATTCATAATGATTTCTTTTACGACACATTTTTTAACTATTGCAAATCCATACCTGCGAAATTTGCTTGTACGTCGCGTGAAATAAAATCTTACTCTTGACTCTAACTTCTCAGTATTATTATTCTCGTCCTACATGCCGAAATTCATAAGGCTTGTCTTGTATAGGTCCCAGTAAAGTCATTATTCCTTAGCTACCTGCCAAGTCTTTGTATCATCACGCGTTTCTGGGTATTCCTTCGTAACCTCCACCGAAGTCGCTACGTATACACAAATTGTCCAACCAACAAGTAAAGATAACCATACTGAGATGTGATTAGGTACCTATCTATGTCAAAAATATCTCTGCCTATCTAGCGAAAAATCCATATCACCAACTGGTAGTAGGAACGAGAATAGATGTCTGCTATAATATGAACACTAGCACACCATCTCTGTGACCGTCTTGGTTACACATATCAATGAACGACATATCATGTTCTTGCGATTTATCTGTGGAGGCCACAAATGAGCAGTCATAATATTTGTTTCGGAAATTATACCTTAACATCATTGTTTTACACGTTTATTGACGTCATTCATGTAGGTTCATAATTCAAGTCAACTTCTGATTAACGATCAACCTTGTAACTCCTCTGTCACATTTAACCGTTTACTTACACAACAAGCTTCCACTCTTAATAAGTTATGGAACAATCATCAATGTCGTTATCCCTAAGCAGCTTTCAATACTCATTTGTATGCACTTCATTACATCATTTTTTTCATACCTAGTTTTCCTATTATAATCACTCCAATTTCTAGAGACTTGTTGATTCGCGTCCTCGTACCAATCAACTGTCACGATCCTCCTCACGATCATATGTGACAATTTTAAATTCTTTGATGTAGTCAAGGTTCACATTTATTGCACAAGTGTCTCTTATTATCGTCCTCCCAAGCTAACTTTTAGTTCTTATAGTTTATTTAGAACTTATCTCACTGAGAAATCAATTGTGGTTTAACTTTCATGTTGTTTCTTGAGAATATATAATCCATACCTCGGGTTTTGTCATTAAGGACTCGTAACTTTCTACGATCCATTTATTTTAAGTTCATAATTCATCTTTAACATTTCAATTTGTTACTCGTGTGTGTTACTACTATCGCACTTTTTTTTTTTTTTGTCTACTTCACCAACATGAACGATTAGGGTTTTAGACTTTTATATTTTCATTATCATTTATCCAATGATTTAACTTCCAACGTGGATAAGGTTCACGTCTTTTGATTCATCAAATATTTTATAACATACATGCATTCATTCGAAATTCGTAATTAAGCGAACTTAGTTGGTGTAAATCTCTTCTACACAACTCATATTTACCTAATTCTTAGGCGAGCCTTTCATGTTATATAGACTACTTATACTTTTGTTACTTGTTAAGGAGTTAACATTTATCGTTCTTGCATCTCACCACTTGTTGATACCCTCAACATTTGATTGTCCGTGCAAAACATATCACTTATTCATCCAAGTTGCTTTTCAAGTTTTCTTACAGCATTCGGTTAGGATTTTCACTCTTGAACTTACACCAATCCCTCAAGCTCTGAAGTATTAGCAACACATTTTTTGATGATTCCCAATGGTGTCAAACTTAGGACATCTTATCTCTACCTAGAGATACGTGTTTGCTAACTAATTTAGGATATCTTCTCATCCTTCCTAGTTATCTCATTATTCATGTTACGCGGTATGAAATTTATTTGGAGTCAATCATAGCCTAGGATCCCCAATTTTAAATCGTCAACTTATCATTGGTTTGATCCTTTATTTTTCCCCAAAATCATTTAGTTTGGTAGTCCGGCTCCTAAGGTGACGTTCTCTATGACCGAGAAATTTCAAGTTACTTTCCGTATGTGATTATCATGATTTCTCGTGACGTCACTGCTTCGATTAGAAATTTTAAGTTCTTGAACACAATACTCCCACTTGGAAGTCTTACGGCTACGAAAAACTATCGTAGTAAATGTTGGGTTTTTTAGGTTCATACGCAGCGGAAAATTCAAAACAAATTTTGAAAAACCCCAACATGATCAAAAATAAGTTCCATTAAACTAAATCCAGAGAACTCAAAAATTGTAAAAAGAAATCATATTTCGTTTTTAGAGATTCACCCTTTATTTATATGTGTAGATAAGCCCTCACTTAAAATCTTATTCGTAATACAACTATTGTATTTAGACAATTAAGCAAATTACACATACGCCCCTATTAATAAGTTATCATATAACAAATCGTAATGACTTTTTTATGTCATGAATTTTATCATATAAAATTCATTACTCGGGACCAATTGAAATTGTGCAAAGCCATTCTTTGTGTGGACCTAATAGGTTCATGCGACGTTGGCAGTGAACCAAAAACCATTTTTGGTACACAAGTCATAAGCGGTCTCTAGCAAGGCATTACGACTACCCAAGAAGCATGAATATCAACATCGATACAACCTAATTAATAACATATATCATGTCCTTTTGTCGTGCGATATCATTTGATTAAACATAAGGCATGGAAAGTCACCCTTAATGTTCAATCGTACTAGTCTCGGTCTTTAGGTAAACTGAAAAACATCCAAGTGACATTGATCATATCAATTCACATGGACTTGGCCATTATCAGTCTATCTTATCGAATGATCCACTGATTTCTCTCTCTATATGAAAGTGACAAATTATATCTTGATTACATACCTTCACATATCATTCACATGGTAACCAATCACAATCTTTATAATTGTCCGGTTAAAGATAACATTTGATTGTGTCAAATTATCATGCTCCTAATATTGAAGTTTATGGTAATCTCAAGTCGAATGACTAAATGATATACATATCATGAGTAACACCTATGACTTAATCCATGTGGTGTTCTCATAGCGGTCGGTCCAATACCTTATTCCCTAACAAGTAATCATGATCTTGATTCGTATCCCTATACGCATGTTCATCACATGACCATCAATCAAGATTCACACTAGTCTTAATTCATTATAGTTCCCAATATAATGACTAACTATGGACATTTAGAATATTTCAACAAATATCTATGGATCTTACTATAAGGTAAACATGCAATCACTTATAATAAAACAAAAAATAAAATATTTATTTTATTAACTAAAATTATAAGATAAACAATGTTTATATATTGACATAAGGCACATGCCCTAATAGTAAATGTTGTCCCTCTCTAGTTATCAACTTTTCATGCCACCAATGTACTCATTCGTTTTTCCACAAATTGATCTTATCTTAAGATCCCTAGTTTTAAGAATCAAATAATCATTGAATTAGGTTCGGTGGCATTAGTTACATTATTTATTCCTCGACATTGTTTTCATTCAACTATCCCCTACCAAATAGGTTAGATTCCATTTTGACTCGATAGTCATTAGTTCACATGTCCATTACTAGAAAATTATACCAAAGATATTCTGTTAGCGGGGTATCCCAAATTCTAATGATTCATATATTCATTGGATTTATTACGATATCATTAACAATGATGTACACCATTCAAACTGTACAAATTTGACTCATATAAAATGTTCAGTCTTGAGACATTTCTCAATTTCTCATTTATGGTACAACCATCGCGTACACCTCACTTTTCTGGAAAATAATTTATCAAGTATTTGGTATCCCCAAACTTTTATGAGTTAACTCGCCTCTAGTTAAGTTAGGACAATTTATTTTTGTGTTGGTTGCCTTTAATTTGTATTATTTTAGCCTTAGATCATCGAACTTTCAATATTTATAAACTTCTACTTGGCAACGCGATCCTTACGCGTGGCGATCTCGCCACCAATAGTCATTGACTTGCACTCCTTAATTTTTGTAATTCGCCTATCATCGAGTGTACTAGTGCGACACTTACCAAAATGTGCACCAATGAAGTTGTATTCGCAAGAGTTACTCATTGAGTTGTTTCGAGATATTTTTAATTTCCTATTCGCTATCCTGCACATCATCTACTTACTTTTTGAGTTAACCCTCAATTGGGATCCTCAATCTCGATATTCAACCCATCGATAAACTAGTTTATATTTATCTTTCTTTTGTACAAAATCAATCAAAACTCGAGGAACGTGATTCTATTCTCAAGAAGTAAATTTTGAACCGAAAATTTTCCAAAGTCTTTTGTTTTCATCAAAAACTATTTTTTTCAAAATCGAGTTAAACTTATTTTCATAGGAAAAATCTAACTCCATCATCGGGTTTCGAGTGTTTTTCAAATCAATTTGGTCGATGCGACTTAAAGGGTAAATCGTAATGTCATGACCCAAACCTCTAATTTGACTTTAATCTTTTAATCATGATTAAATGACCTGTGACGTGGGACCTGCTTCGATATATGTGTCACGACCGAGGCTAGATGGCCAAGGTAAATGTTATATTTGTAATGATGAATGCCTAGTGTATTGTATATGTGTAGACTACTAAGTCATTTCTACTTGTGAATAGGTGTCGAGACGTGAGTGAGAACGTGCCTCGAGTTGCGTGTCGATGTGGGACCGAGGTAGAGAACAATGTGGTGAGTTGGTCTAAGATTTATATTGCTTTTATAAGTGATATAAGTGGGGCTATGGTTGATTAAGTATCAAATACACTTAAGTTAGTAAGTTAAAACAATAGACACTTGATATTTATCGAGACACGTAATGATCCATCTCAACACTAATTGAGTCACTTATTGGTGTCATTTGACATAAGTTAGTGGGATATGTGTTAATAGGTGTACCATTAGATAGGTCTTGCAACACGTGTGCACATTAGGATCAATGGTTACCAATCAACCAAATCCAATTCATGTATATAAGCTTTTCGTCAACTCAAGCAATTCAACTCTTTCATTTTATTTGCTTAAGAGAGAAGCAAAGTTGTTGGAGAAGGAGAGCTGCTGGAGAAGAAGAAGAATAGTAAAAACTTGGTGATTTAGTGAAAGAGAGATCAAGTTAGCTAGTGTTCATCAAGTTAGGCAACTTCTCTACACCATAAGAGTTAGCTTAATTCAAATGAATTCATGAATTTGATGTATGAGTTGTTGTTTTATATTGTGGTTGATGTCATGGAACTCAAGAAGTGTGTATGGAAGTTCCTTAGGCATTAACATGGCCTATGTTTAGAGAAAACTTGAAATTCTGATTGCAAAATTCTAGAATTTACTGCACATAGAGCGCTAGGTGGATCAGCTAGCGTGCTAATGTGTCATTATTGAGTAAAATATATTCCATATTACTGGTAAAAAGCAAAATAGTGTTTACTTACAGTCAAACCAACGTAAGTTGGTCATTCGAGTCCACACTCGCCCGTTCCTCGGATTCCCTAGCACCGAAATCCTAATAAATCACAAAAATCCTTAATTTATGAGTCTCGACTCAATTATACCATTTTTCAACAATTTCTCAAAATTCCCTAATCCTGTCGGTGTTTAAATCCCTTAAAAAACCCAACAACACATTGAAATACTCAAAATACTTTCTGAGACTTTAATTCCACTATTTCATTCTCAATTACTGCATTTTTATTAATAATTTGTCTCAAAAACTAATTTATATAATTTTTGAAAATTATTTTGGTAACTTATTTATATGCATTGATCACATGCCGAAGATTTGTCTCGAGACACGCATTGCACACTTGTTTTAGTGATGGGGAGCAACCCAAGTAACGTAGGAAAGTAACACAAGTTAGTCACGTTGCATCACGACCCTTGACAAGCCTCGATATAAGTGCATTGTCGTCTCCTAGATTGACGCACAAGTCGTGCGTTTCCTCTTTACGTCCAGCCGCTTGCCACGTGGACGCTTCCTATTGGGTCAGCATGCCCTTACATCTTCTCACCGTGACACGTGTCACCCCTCATACGTCTCGCAGGGGTCCAACACGTCACAACCATGCATATTCTCCTCGTTTGATGCCCTTATATTGCTTTTATAAGTGATATAAGTGGGGCTATGGTTGATTAAGTATCAAATACACTTAAGTTAGTAAGTTAAAACAATAGACACTTGATATTTATCGAGACACGTAATGATCCATCTCAACACTAATTGAGTCACTTATTGGTGTCATTTGACATAAGACTTGTGTTTTGTCATTTACACCTTTGATCGGGCGTTTAATTCCACTATTTCAAAGTCTTAAGTTTTACACCTTTGGGGGAGGGTATTTGATAAGTCGTTGATTATTCATATTATATATAGTTTATATATATTATGTTTAAGTCTCTAAAATACTAGCCTAATTGCATTTATTTGTTATTTTTAGGATTTTTGGAGTGCACGGTTGAATTCTTGGTGAAAAATCATGCGGAATGGAGTATTTATATGCATTGATCACATGCCAGAGGATTTGTCTCGAGACACGCATTGCACACTTGTTTTAGTGATGAGGAGCAACCCAAGTAACGTAGGAAAGTAACACAAATTAGTCACGTTGCATCACAGCCCTTGACAAGCCTCGATATAAGTCCATTGTCGTCTCCTAGATTGACGCACAAGTCGTGCGTTTCCTCTTTACGTCCAGCCTCTGCCACGTGGAGGCTTCCTATTGGGTCAGCATGCCCTTACATCTTCTCCCCGTGACACGTGTCACCCCCTCATACGTCCCGCAGGGGGTCCAACACGTCACAACCATGCATATTCTCCTCGTTTCAGCAGCCTTCAGATGGTTCTCTGGATACCTATCTGTGCGTTCTCCCACATCTTCGCGCGACTCCTGTACGAGCCTCTTGCCCACCAGCCAGCGCCACATGGCAGCTTCAGCCTCACCAACAGCGTCCAGCCACGTCTTCTCATCCGATGGAAGCTCGCCACGTCATCAGCAACCAACAGCTTGCCCAGTCAACTCGTGACACGTGTCCAACAATGCAAATCAAATGCCCAACAATCGTGTGATGTGCCTCGACGCATGAGTCACTACCACCCACAAGATGCAGTTTCTCTCTCCTCTAGAGACCAATTTTAGTAGTTTTCGATAATTAGTACTTAAGGTATTTTTATGGGAAGAATGGAACCTCTATTCTCTCCTCTCTCAACTTTACTCTCGGCAACCTCTCTTAGCCGACTTCTATCTTCTATTCTACTTTTCTTTTGATTTTTTTATTCTTCCATGCGAGGCTAAACCTCTAACCTGGGTTCGACCATGCGAGGGAGGTTCGACTGCGCATATTAATGGATTTTGTGAGATTTATTTATCTTAATTTCATTCTTTTCACTATTATTTTATTTTCTTTGGTATTGTTTAAATAATTGAGGTTAAATTCATGTTTAAACCTTGATTTATTTGTCAGTGAGTCGTAAGCATCCGTCCTTATATGATAAGACCACGCTAGTGGCAATTGACTCTACCAATTGACTTGCCTCTTTTAGGACCAGGTTGAATATTTTAGGAATCTAGGCTAAATTGGACACACTAGTGATCTGGTTGTCTAGGTGTAGTGCCTTCACAAAAGCTATTGTCGTCATCGTGTTAAACCCAATCCGTTTGAGTATAGGGTTATATGATTGACTAGAGAAATAGTCACCGTCGTACCTTGGCTATCAAGATTAGGAATTGCGATGAACCGTGTACGTTACCGGATCTATGGCTACACTAGGATATTTTGATTTGCATATTTTACATAAATCGAAGACCAACTCCAATCTCTTATCAAACCTAACTTGTATGTCTTGACCTAGGTATTTTTATTAATTGTTTTCAAAGCTATTTTATTGTTTGTTAATTTAATGTTATTTAGATTAGTTATATTATTCATTTTCTCAAAACCCTCGATTTCCCTTTTTATTGTTTTTGGCCTTAGAAAGAATATCAATCCATGTGGGATCGACCATTTGCGCTATCTACTAAATAGTTGGTTTAGATAATTTATTTTATTGACGCGTTTGGCGCGCGTCATACGTCCACGTCGCTACTTCCATTTACGTATGTAGCGTGGCAACTCACTGCCCTTTCAAGTTTCATGATTTTTGTATAAACCTTTCATTTGCTACACTACCATTAAGTATAGGCGTAACACACATGTAGTTTCCAATCAAATCTTATTCATCCTCACAAAAGTTGTTGCAAACATTCTTGAAGCGCACGTGGAATCTTCCAAAGAGTTCGCCTAGATCTCCTTACGTCGGTCATTGTCATTCCCCTCCAGTCATGTAGAACTCAAGTTTCTCATCCGCTTGTGGAATTCGTAAGAGACAATCAAACTAGTAGGGGGAGACAATTTACCATATATCTAACGATATATTATATATACAAAGTACCAAATAATCATCATAGCAAATCTTTTTTTCAATTTTTTTTCCATCCCATCTTAGGATTTATCAATGTATATGTTAAGTAGACTTTAAACTAATGTCACATGCCATTGATTTGTCTGACTTAAACTTTACCTTTAAACTTAAAGGCTCTACAACTAGGTTTCACTAACATAATTGTTTTCCTTAGGTTCTAATACATATGCTCTGATACCAACTGTGACGACTCTCACCTGACCTAAGATCGGGTCTCCCGGCCCAGACCGCCACCCAGGCCCAATACCCAAATTGGGCTTGAGCAAGAGGCCTGACATGCCTAAAACAACCTGTGAAATATCAAACTAGTGCATATGGATATATAATTGCAGAATTAAATAAAAAGGAATCCATATGCCATCCTATGAAATTATAGTTGGGTTTCAAATTCTTAAAACAACTCAAGTCATTCAAATACTACCAAAAATTTTAGACTAAAAGCGAGTAAGGTTCATCCTACCCAAAAGACCTATTTAAATACAACCCAAGTTTAATAATTTCAAAATTACATAATTGATAATAATATTACGAGGCTCACATTAAAAGAGAAGGCTTCAAACTATCGCCTCTCCTTTGGCTCGATCTAGCGCTTACGTGGAAGGTCTCGAGATGCAAGTGGGATGAGCTAAAAGGGACAACGAAGCTAAGTAATGGGGAAAACCCGCTCAACCATCAAATACGCAAGTAATACTTAATGAGCACGCAAGGCTAACATGAATTGAAATTGAAAGCATTTAAAACAAGACATCACATGGATTTATAAAGCATCGATAAAACACATCAATAAGATTGACAAGTCAAAACTCATCATCATGCATAAGGTTCACAAAAAGAGAGATACCATAGAAAGTAGTAATAATATAAAGTCGTAGTCTCATTCAATGCATACTAGTTATTGGCAAGAATCTGGTAACCGATTCACCTACCCTCGAGGTGATGGCAACCACTAGACGACACACAGGCCTTATGTGCCCTCTCGTTAGTTCCATTAAACCAATAGTAGGTTCATCCAAAGCCGTCGCCGATGTATGTCCCTCTTCACAAAAGTATAAGAGAATGCAACTCCAACTCATGTCCCTAAGTGATACACTTATGAATTCAATCAGACAAGTAAAGCCCTCGGTGGCGAACTCCACAACATCCTGGGGCATTAAATAGCAAAGCCCTCGGTGGCACCACAAACATCTTGGGGCATTAGATATGATTACTTGCTAATAATGCCCTTTGGTGGGGACTCCACAAACATCATGCGTCACTGAATATCATAAGAGGGGAAAATAAATGCATTCACATTCTATAGATACGTAGATTCAAGCCAATAATATGATGCAACCATTTCTCAAGTCTCTAGTTGAAAATGTATGTCATAACATAACTAATATCATGTCATATTTGATAATTAAGCAAGCTCCTCACTTACCTCGACTCGCCGCGAATCCTATTTCCGATCTTCGCACTCTTGGGATCCAACATACTTCAATCTCTCTTTATCTCTACATGTTTTGTTTTCAAACAAAAATGGGGCTAGGGTTTACAATTAGATTTATATAGTGAGACCTATTAGTGTAGGATTTGGAAAATTACTAAATTGCCCCTAAGACAGGTCTTTTGGGTTTTGGGTCGTCACTTGCAACTTCCCTGAATCCCTATAAGTTCAAATTTGAACCAAATTTATAAAAATGAACTCTCCCTAAGTTAACTCCCCTATGAGTTTACTCCCATGTAAGTTGGGAAAAATGAAAAGAGTGTCTCGGGAAGCCATGGTAATCCTCTTTGAGGTGATCTTAATAAGTCCAACACATAACATAAGCCTTTCATTATATGTAGTTGATTTTATCGTATTAATGTTCATGGTGGCATAAATGGTTGCCGGGTGAGCAAATTGACTCCTCATTGAGCTCTACATTCCCTTGCATGGATTAGTTGAAATAGTTGGCGCTGAGTACCATGTACAAAGTCAAAGAAAAGAAAGTCAAGAAAGATATATATGCCAAATCTCAATCATCTGGATTGATAAAACCAAATAGATGAGTGAAGTGTGACGAATCCTCTTTATTGACAAAAAGGGGGAAACAATTAGATATATTCTTTCCTCTCAATGCAATTAGTTTGAATAAGGGAGCGGCTAAACGGACCTCGATTTTTATTAAGAGGACCCCACCTCAATAAAATTACCCAACTATTCCTTTTATATAAAATGGTTTTTACTTATCATACCCCACCTTTGCCCCACTCACTCATATCCCAGTCACCCATCTTTCAAATTGCATTATCACCACCAACACAAATCCAACGAAGTCCGAGCAAAACCATGTCAATTCGGCGTCGTGGGTGCATTCCTCATATCTTTTAGTGTCAATTTCTAAGTTTTTCTAGGTTTTTTTTAAAACTCTTTTGAGTCGATATTGTTTGTGGGATTGTTGTTGGGTTTAGGGCTTGATTTGAAGGTTGAATCTTGTATTTTTGGTGCAAAGTTCCGATAGAATCGAAGATATTAAGTGATTCTGAGCAAAACTCACTATTTTTTGGTCATTTTCATATATTTTTTAAGAGTTTTGAAATGTTTTTGTTTGTTTTTGTTACTTACGGGTGTTGGACACACAAGCCCAACTCCTATTTAGAAACTGCAAAAAAAATTATGTTTCGATGGGTGACGAAAGAATCTAACCGAGACCTCTTTAGAGGTGTTGACCATGTGTGTCCAACCCCTTTGAAGAGAGGGTGTTGGGGTGAGAGTGAGGATAATGGAGTATATAACTAGGGTATTTTTGAGATTTTGAGAAAAAAAGTGAAGTACACTAAATAAAAAGTGTGGTATGACGAAGTAAAAATTTAAAAATGAAATCCTCTTAGCAAAAACTGAAGTCTGTTTAGCCGCTTCTTGAATAATTAGGACTCTATAACAGGACATCTGGATAGGAGAAAAAAAAAATCATCGAATGCTAGGTAGAAAGCATCCAGAAAGAAAAACGTGCTTCATCCCACTCGAGCCCAAACCAACAGACCTGAACGATCCAATGCAAGAAAAGCGATCACTTTGAAAAGATTTGAAATAGCATTCATCACATTATACAGAGAACCCAGACTCCATGAAGGAAAAGCAAACATACCCACCAAGAGAAGAACCACAAACTTAACAAGTTACAAAGTTACAAATCTAGTAATAATTAACAGTAGTACATACATGCCATTTGGTTGAAGTCCTGCTTAACATCATCTTTGCCACACCAATTGGCTATTCTCTTCTACAGGAGGTTCTTGGATCCTACATATAGATGTATGAAACTGAAGGCACTTCAGGTTCAGAAGGTAGGCCTGCAGTGAGAGCGGTAATTAAAGGACAACAAGCTGGGAAGGTCAGGGGTTCCTGCGAGTAAGGTTCAAATCCAACACGACTATCTTCAGTCATCTGCAAATCTTGAGACCTAATGATACATTCCGTAGTCGATTTTCAGTTTGGCTGACTTTCATTCTTAGAGGGAATGTTGTAGACGTTCTTCAGCAGGTCCTGGATCTTAGAAAGCATTAAGGAAGGATCCCCTCCACTTCCACCTCCACCCCCGCCACTGCTTTGTGCTACCCTTGAACTCTCCTGAAGTTTAATCTTTTCGAACAAGTACTGTTTCTCAAGTTCGGCCTCTTTCAGCCTTTGCTTCAAGTACCTGGTGGCATAATCCTCCTCCGTCTTCTCTGTCTTCTCCGACTTTGCAAGCATAATTCTTTGGAGCCTCTCAGCCTCTCGCCTTGCTTCGGTTGCTTTCAGGTGGAACATGTCAGCTTCGGCCTGCTTAAGCCTCACAATACTATCAAGCTCATCAATCTGTTGCTTCTTTCTTTGCCTTTCATTCTTTAGCTCAGCTACTTCCCTGGCTTTCTCCTCAAGCTCCCGCTCACAGCCCTCGAGAGCCAAACGGGCTTTCTTGAACATTCGCATCTTGTCATCAGCAACCATTTCCATCTTCCTGATGGTCTCTTGCACCACTTCCGCAATGCGGTTGCACGCCTCTTGAGGTGCTATCATGCGGCGACTTTCTTCATTTTCAGAGTTCTTAAAGGAGTCAAAATCCAGCTCTGCTTAAAAAGATTAAAGAAAAAAAACATGAAAAGAGTTCATTAACATGCCACAGGAGAAATCTATGAAAAGGGAAGGAGAAAGCAATGAAAGATGAAAGCACTAGAAATCATTTAATGCATAATATCTCGCCAAAGAAGGCATCCAACTAGTAAAGATATTCCATCATTGGGGATCACAAAATTAACAGTATCGATAAATGAGGAACAGAAATGATTTCAAATACAAGTGAAAACTATCCACAAACGTAAAGGCTACTTGGTTTTCTTGCAAAAGAAAATCAAGAAGTCAATTGAAGACTATTGAAGACTATCCATACACGTGAAGGGTATTCAATGGCACTAGAAGATAATTTGCAGTCCAAAAAGCGCAATGCATGAAAGATCCTAAATCATTCAGCAATCTGAGTCTCTGATCAAGTGCAATTATGCAAACATGTAGGACCAACAGGATATCAACTTTCAAATTGAATAGTGTTGAAAGTTCTAAAAATGCCAACTCAAAATGGTTCAAACTTCAAAGTCATTTGACAACTATCTAGTTTCTCAACAACGAAAAAAGTACTAGTATGCATTATGCATTTCATGAAGTCTAAATAACTGCAAACGGCTGGTAATCTCATAATAGTAACGAGTGCGTGCAGATGAAAAGTCAAAGTAACTTATGCTACAGCTACAAGCACCAAGGGCATTCTTTAACTTAAAATTTTAGCAAGTATCAATTGAAGATTTTTCTTAGTTAACCTTTTTACATTTTTTTACTTAACTGTCATACAACTTGTGTAATTAAAGCTTGAATAGTCAATTTGTTTTGTTGAAGCAGCTTCTATATTCCATGTTCTAAAGCAAACCGTAAAATGTAAGTTGCTAAATTGGAATGAATTCATAAATCGCAAATGGTGCAAAGAGATCAGAAAACAAACGGATAAATAATAAAATTTCAAATAACAAAGTTCGTCCTTTATTAACCAACTTTTCTATGGGTCCAAAAATATATTGTAATTGATGTGATTTGCCTAGACTTAAACAACAATGACAGCCAAATTGATTGGGGTCGGCTACATGGATCAAACTCTTCCATTGTGCTCGATTTAGTGCAATTGATAGTGAGCTAAGTTACCCGGACCCTTCACTCTAACCCGAAGTACTCATGCCGGACATTTGAAACGAGTCCGACACTTAAAAAGATATGGATACTCCATTTGTAGAGCTCTTTGTATAAAAAGATTCAAAATGTAAGAGAATAAAGAAAAAACTAACAAGAACTTTCTAGTGTAGAATAAGAAATGAAAAATGAGAAAAAAAAGGTATATAAGCTATTATATATATATATATATATATATATGTATATATATATATATATATTATACACATATGAGCATATGTGCATCAAGTTTTAGGCACTTTTTGCCGAGTCCCCATATCCTTAAATTAGAGAATAGGTGGGTCCTACCATTAGACACATACCCGCATCCGGCACTCGCACTCGAGTCCAAGTTACACTAGCTTTCCAAACCATTCAAATCTCTCCTAATTAATGCGTCCCAAGTTAGCTTCGGTCTACCCCTATCTCGTCGAATTTCTTCAGTTTCTATTTAGTCAAGTTTTCTAGTGGGGGCATTTGTATGCCTAGACTTAAACCGCTCATTTTAAAAACAAATCCTAGTGACACTTTTTTCCCTTTTTTTGTTTTCAAAAAAGTACTTCTCTTTTAAGTGACAGTAAAATTTAGGCCGTTTGTTTGTCACAATTGTTAATGTCAATGCTGAAAATTTTCCTTAGATCAAATTTGCATTAGAATCACATAGAATGATAATAATTTTGGCATTTTGCATTTTATATTAGTTATTATAAATGTTTGGACATGTATATAATTAAAAGTATGAGATGCAACAGCCAGGAAAAGCGACCTACAAACAACAAATGATGATGAAAGAGGAAGAATGATATACCTAGAATAACACCAGTAAAAGTAAAAGACAGACGCATGCCCTCTATATAGCAGAAAACAGAAAAAGGACACACTTAACCAATCCAATACAGTTAGGAAAAAGGCTTTGTAGAGTTGAATGCAGAGAGTTTGTAATTCAAATGTTTTTCAATATCTAATAAGAAGTATCTTTTGAGGCCCGCGATATTCTACAATTATATTCCAATTCATAGAAAACCCTTTGCCTCCTTGGTAGAATCCCAATGCAAACACTTGTTAAATTAATGAATAAGAAAAGAAAATCTGACCATCATCATATCATTTTTCTAGTAACATGAATATTGCTCATTAGGGAGGCATAACATGCACAAAGGTACACAGCCACAGGTTGCCACAAGGACGAACAGCACACTTGCAAGGCAAAATTCTCGACCAAAAAAAAAGTTATGGAAAAACAAAACAAAAAACATCTACAGAAGCAATGCAAGTTTACAACAAAGTAGTCCCAAATAAGAAATCATTCTCTTAAATCTTCAAAAACATTTTGCGGTGAACATGCTCATGATTCAGTCAGCACGCCATATAAATAATTAACCCTCGGGGAAAGAACATCACAAATACTTAAATTTTTTAACGGGTAACTAAGTGAATACAAGTCAATTCCAAAGTGGCCAAAGCAAATGAAGGCCTATAAACATGGAAAGCAGAAAATTTATAATACAACAAACAACAACAACAACAACAACAACAACAACATAGCCTCAGTCCCAAATTAACTGGGGTCAGCTACATGGATCAAACTTTTCCATTGTGCTCGATTAAGTGCAATTGATGGTGAGCTTTTCAAACCATTAAAATCCCTTCTAATTAATGCATCCCATGTTAACTTTGGTCTGCCCCTACCTTGTCGAATTTCTACAGTTTCTATTGAGTCAAGTTTTCTAGTTAGGGCATTTGTAGGTCGTCTTTGCAGGTGACCAAACCACCGCAACCGCCCTTCCCTAATCTTTGTATCAATTGGTGCTACTCCTATTTGTTTTTAAATTTCTATATTTCTTATTCTATCTTTACGAGTTTTACCACACATCCACCTAAGCATCCTCATTTCTGCTACGTTCATTTTATGTAATTGTTGTTACTTTACCGCCCAACATTCACTTCCATTTTATAATACAGCAAACCATAGAATAATTCTGATGCTTGACAAAAAGAACTGCAAACCTTGGAAAAACAGTAACATTGCTTTGCAAGTTACAGTTTCTGCAGCTCCATTCTTCATTTTATCCATAAGTTCCTCACACTTCCACAACAGCTTCCTCCCTCTGGGGTCCTCACTTCCACGGAATATTCGACTAACTGTATCAAGCTCCCTTAGAAGAACCTCTTTCTCCCAGCCAGGTGCACAGTTTTGGAACACATCTTTAACCCATCCCAAGAGCTCAGATGTATTATTGCAAGCTCGGCACTTAAAAAGCATATCAGCTGGGCCTGCACCACCCTTGGCACATGGGCCCATTATTACTTGACCTTCACGAATAGCACAATCAGTATGAGTCCAATGAGAACACAAATCACAACCGATCCAGCGGCAAGTGTTCACCTCAAAATCAAACTTGTTACATATCACACACATGCAGTGGTTGCAGAAACCATTTCTATTGGTACATACTTCACATGTACAGTCTCCAGCTGGTAACTGGTTTTGGCAAGCAATATTTCTGCATCTTTTGTAAAGAAAAATCTCAATGAGGGATGTTTGCGAGAGACAAATATTTGGATGCAAAAATGCCTGAATTCCAGTATTAATCGCAACAAGAATTTCCAGCTGCACCCAGTGTGCTCTAAGTAAAGCCTTGGCCGTCAAATCATCCCTACTTTGAACAAACTTCTGCAGCGTTAAAAACTCGTCTCTGTGTTGAGAACCACCAGTTCCTTCAAGGATAACTCGAAGCTCACTCTTCACCTCTTCCAAAAGCTCTTCTGGCATAAGCTGCATCTTTTCAGATATCATCTCCACTTTCTTACTAGCTATATCCCTAAGTGAAATTTTCTCCGAACAAGAAACTCGACGAATAACCGACTGTTCAGGGCATTCATTTTCTCCCTCTTTTTCATTCTCCAGCTTCTTCCCAGTCATCGCATCAGAAGCAGGCCAAGTTTCCCGCGAGCTAGCACTCTCAGATGGAGACTCCTGAGCATTCTCCGCATTTGGGACAGGTTCTTGAGTTTCGGGGGACCCAATAGCATCGGACGAAACCAACGATAATGATGTGCGAAGTCCTCCAGCCGGGCGAGGTTGCTGCCGTGGAGGCAACATGTTTAATGGAGATTGCTGATGAAAATTAATGCCAGAAGATGTGCCCATCATACTAACACCTCAAGAAGAACCCACAACTGCAACAGGAAACATACCCACTACATTTAATGATCTCTAATTAAAACACAAGAAGAAAGTAATAAAGGGCATCACTCAACATACTTCTCAAACAAAGCAACAAAGAGTTCAAATAGAGACTGAAATGGTAATTCAAGAAGACCAATTGAAATCAGATTAGCAGTAATTACACATGTAAAAACATGCTGGAAATCAAATCACCAGAAGAACCAAGTCAATGGAGAAATCATCACCAAATAAAGGGGGAAAACCTTCACAAACCCTAATTTCTCCAAAACACAACAAACCACATACAATAACACATCATGGGAATCAAAGCTAGAAATGACTTCTGTACTCTAAAACAGATCAATAACAACGAAATCAGAAACCCTAGCTTGAAATTAAAAGTAAAAGACTTGGAATTGCTCACCAAACATGAGATCGATCGAAGAGGAACAAAAGCCCTAAATCTAATCGAAGGGGAAACTAGGGTTTATAGTGAAAGACGTCCCCTTTTTCCCCTCTTTGAAACAGCATCGTCAAATTCGTGGAACCCTAGACGTTAGATGTAAGAATTGAAAATAAAGCAGGTAGGCAGCAACAGCGATGACCTGTAGTGTTGATTTTTGACCGGGTTGACCGGTTACCACCATCCACCAACGTATTTCTTTGCCGCGGATGACGTGGAAAACCAGTCATTTGGACCATACGTCTTTGACTTTGTTTTGACTTATGATTTTTTTTTTTTTTTTTTTTTTTTTGTAGAAAATTTCAATTCCATTTGACGAATTGGTGCTTTCACGGTTTACTTTCCAATTTCCACCCTACTGACTTTAGGATGTATAGTAAAACTTGTATAGATGAAATAAAAAATTAAAAAACTCAAAGAAAAGTAAAATTAGCACCAATTGATACAAAAATTAAGGAAGAGCAGTTAAAGTGGTTTAGACACCTCTAAAGACAATTTACAAATGCTCTTATTAGAAAACTCGACTTAATAGAAACATAACGAATTCAATGAGATAAAAGTAGACCAAAGTTATCTTGAAACACATTAATTAAGATGAATTTAAATGATTTGAAAAGCATACTATCAATTACACTACATCGAGTACTGTAAAATTCTTTCGGCAGCGCCGCAAACGCATGCACGAGCCCGTAAAATCTCCTCCAGCACCAATAATGTCCTCAACTTAACGACCTGCAACTCATAGGTGCGGGATTTTAACTCAAAAAGCCTTAGTACAAGTTAAAAGGAGATCATCACTTGTATATTTCATTATTGACACGTGTCGAGCGTGCACAACAGTTTTTCGTATTTTCCTATTATTTGTAGTAGTGGTAAATGAGATATCGTCTCTACATGGATTTTGCAAACTTCTATGGAAAGTATTTTTTTTGTTTTGTTTTTCTTAATTTTGTTAATCTAATTAAACGAGAATTGAAATACTAAATAACTAAAAACTATAAATACTAACTTAATTAACCAAACTAACTAAAATAATTCAAACAATTTAATGCAAACTTAATTTAATAAAATTCAAATTCAATATAATGCAAATATCAAAACAAACCCCTACTAAAAAATATAATATACTTGGATTACATTCAAACATTATAACATAACATTACCTCATAACCTAATTATAATTATATCACGTGAAATCTTAGAATCATTAAATCCTAATTCGTAATAGGTTGATAGCCTTTAGCAAACCATCAATTTTCTTAAATTCAATTAAAAATATCCATATCCTTATCATTGTAAATCTACCTATTGGATAAAATGCAATAAAATAGAAATTACGATAGCATTAACACTCAATGGAAATCATGTCTAATCTAAATCAAATATTAATAAGATTATGCCAATTAATAAATAACTTAGAACGCAATCACCTAGAACATCTACTCGCATAATATGACCCTATAGATTAATCCTAGTTATTGCTTTTATAATTGTTGTCAATAATCATAGACATATAACCAAAATCAAAATATCATAATACATATTTGCAATTATGCTTACAATATCAATCCTCGTTAGTTGTAATACGCAAAAACAACTTATTAAAATCGTGATTGTTGTGTATGATTAGATTTAAAGCATTAAGTACATAATTTCTTAATTGTAATTATATAGCAATCCAAAGTATATACATGTCCAAGGTTTGTTTAGATTAATAAACTACTCACTCATGCTGGAAATAAACAATACAACAATATAATTGAAAGACATAATTAAATAAATACCTTTTATCGAAATAAATAAGCTCCAATGTTGCTTCAAACATAAACTCAATAAAACTAACTTATGCCTCTCACAAACTTATTAAGAGAAAAAAAACTAAGAGAGTGCTTCGAGATAGAGCTGATTTCGAAGCCCTAGGGTCCTATTTATAGTTTCCCAAGCTAGTAAAATCCTAGATTAACTCGAATTCTTCGTATTAATCTAAAAAAATGTAATAGACCTCAGCGATTTGTCAGCAATTCCATTTTGTTCACAAATTGCTAAGTTAACAACTGAAATAACTCTCTATGCTCCACCGATTCATCTGGCGATTTTTTGTGTAAACTCTAATTCATTGATGATTCGATAGTTCTTCTCTACTGTCGATTTAGACAACGATTCTTATATAATTTCGTATCGTTGGCTTTAATCTTTAGTTGATTGTTTTGCTCTTCTTCCCTTTTTCTTCAATTTCTTCATTTTTCCTAATTAAATCATGAAAACACAAAACAAGAGAATACCTAGTGTAATATCATCATTTATATTTAAAATCAACCTAAATCACACTATAAAACATGTCTAATTATTGACTTGTCAAATACCCCCAAACTCAATACTTTGTTGTCCCGATCAAAGGAATACTCTCAATCATATTCTCTTTTCATTCTTTATATCATGATTTCAATCTAATTCATCTTAACTTTAAATAACATAAGCTTTAAATAGAAGTGATCTTCAAATAAAAATATATTACCCATGAGTAAATAGAAGTTATGATTGAATATAATGATTTAGAAAAAATGCACTATCTCTTAATGATAACTCAACCACCCAATGCAATGCCCCTTAGAACTCAATCTCCACTGAAAAATGAATATTCTTAATCATATTCTCTTTCAATACTAAGGCCAAGTACATAATATAGGTTTTCTCGATCTCCACTGACAAGCATCAAGCTTACGATGACTAGTATAGAATCTCAAAACACAAAAACACTAAATTAATCTTAACTTTAAAAAATACTTTATAGTAACACCACAATCAAAATCAATAGAAATTTTGCCAAGATACCAATGAATATATCGTTTAAAACGTATTAGATTAAAAAATACTTCACTTAACCCTAGTTTCAAGCACTCGAGCTAAACCTTTTCTTCGAAGAGTTTAAAAACATCCGCATTTTTCATCTCTCATTTTTTTCTATTTCAAACTAAGTGTTTTTTATTATATATATTTTTTATTTGACTTTTGAGTCCCTGCTCAATTTCCCGTGAAAATTCTCACATTTTTCCCACTATAGATTCCCTGCTTCATTTCTTATGGAATCTATATGACTTTCTATATATTTGTAAACTCTTGTTAGCACTATCCACTAAAGTTGAAGAAAATATTCTTTCTAACTTATAAAATCCATTGGTTTCCAACTCATTTCTTCTTTCAATTATGGCATAATAAATTATATACATATATACTGTAAAAATACTTAATCAATATCCTATGTATCATAAGATTTTTATAGATACGTTTGTTCATCTTACACTATTGTTTCGATCTTACTCACCCATTCTCATGACTAACACAAGACAATTAATCCAATGTATACATCAACTAGTAAAGTTAATAAAAATGTATAAATATTGATTCATTCCATCATAGAATTTACTTAGGTAATAAAAATATCACTTCCATTCAAAATCTATTATATATTCATATTTATTATATTATATTATATTCCTAACTAAAATTAAAGTAAATTGAAATTCATACTTTCTTAAATTCGGAAGAAATTTTGAAAAATTTCATCAATTCACTTGAATATCATATCAAAAGTTTGAACTTTTTGGATCAATTCTTGACTTATCTTCTACCTTTCTTTTCTTTCCTTACTTTCTTTGCTATCTTTGCTATCATTGTCATATTTCACCTAAAATACCCCCAAACTCATTCCAAACCTTGTTCTCAAGGTTTAAAAATTAAGTCGAGTTTCCAACAAAATAAATATACCTCGTGAAGTATAAACGAATTGATATAATCATAAACTGGGCAATCAATATATAAATAAACTCAATATATTAATTTCATCAAACAAAATGCATAAAAATTAGAATAAATCATCACCAATGTATCAAATGTAGCAACATCATCACCATCACATAATATCACATGTAGTAATATGGTATAAAACGTATCAAATCACCAAACACATATCAAAGATAATATATCACCATCACAGATCACATAGTATCATTACCAAAGTTACATGTAAAACCTAAGACCCATCACACATAGAAATTCACACAAATGGACAATACAAGATCTCAACATTGTCCAAAAATCACTCATAAAATTAATACACTTTGGCACGGTTCTAATGGTGAAACATATGTTCAAACTCATCCTCCCTTAGCTCCTTTTAAAATAAAAGACAATATCAAGGCAACTCCTTTTAAAACTCCTTTTGAAGATGATGGTATTGCTACTCGCAAAGATTTAAATCATCTTATTGAACAAAATAATTTTACCAATATTTATCTCTCCACATTAACTTCGTCCTCTTCCAAATCTTCTTCCTCTACATCTCATCAAGTTCACGCATACATCGGTTCCTACGATTCCTCTATAATTAAACACTCTCCCCCCCCCAAATCATCATCACTACCTCTACATTCCTTTACCTCTAAATATTCAAATGAACTTTTAGAAAAAATTAATGTACAACTCACTAAACTTGATCTTCCTCCTCCACCTCCTTCGAAAGATTTCATACCTCCAAAAAAGGATAAAGGCCACTGTCATTGCTAACTTAGATCAACTATCTGACTTTCATGAAGAACCAAATTCCCCTCAGTCATCATCCTCTACTCCCAATACAATTTCTAGTGACACAAATAGTACTAATAGTATTGCTATTCAAAAAGTATTTCGTACCAAAAGATCTTCTTATCCAACTCGTTATCCTAAACAAAAACAATTTTATTCTAAACTATCTCCTGCTGATTTAATCCTCGAAGAAAAAACAAAAAGACACCAAAAGTTTGATGGAAATGCAATATATGATTGGAATATTGATGGTTTATCTGAATATCAAATTCTCAAGGTTGTCTATCAAATTCAAATCTATGCAAAAGCTTGTACAATAGCAAGACATTCAGAAGCTACAATAGCTACCGCTATTGCAGCTGGCTTTACGGGTCAGCTATATGGTTGGTGGAATTATGCATTCAATAATACTACAAGATTAGAAATCATAAATTCAGTTCAAAGAGATGATAATGGCAATCCTTTACTGGATATCCAAGGACGAACCCAACCTAATGGAGTCGATAATCTTTTATCAAATATTATTTGGTATTTTATAGGAAAATTCTCATCTCTCGATGAAAAGATTAGGGATCAATTACAAAGTCTTAGATGCAAAAAAATGAATGATTATCGTTGGTATAAAGATACATTCTTCACTAAAGTTTACCAATTAACCACTCATGATGGACAATTTTGGAAAGAAAGATTCATTGCTGGATTACCTCCATATTTTAGTGCTAAAGTCAAAGAATATATTAAAGCCCAAAATGGTGGCAACCTAAATTGGAATACTCATTCTTATGGAGATCTTCTTCAATATGTTCAAACATGTGGAATCTCCATCTGCAACGATATGCGTATTAAACGCCAACTTGCAAAATAAAAGAAAACATTGCATCAAGATCTTGGTAATTTTTGTTATGAATTTGGTAATGATTTAGATATTACGCCTTTAGCTACTCATAGTCATCGACGTCGTTCAAAACGTTATTCTTCCGTTTTTCGAAAAAATTCTTACTATAATAAATCCCATTCTAAACCACAATCTCGCCGTTATCCTAAATCTTCTAAGCATAAATTTACCGAGAAAAATGTTTGTTATCATTGTGGAAAGCCTTGTCATTATGCAAATAAATGTCATCTCAAAACTCATAAAAAGAAAATTCAGCAAATTCAAACAGATGATTCTTATTCTTCTTCGATAATTGTCATTGTACTTCTAATATTTTGAATACATCATCTTCCTCTGCTACGTAAATTAATGTCTTAACTGCACAAGAAGAACTTATTCTTGAAATCGGTGAACATATTACCGATCCTTCCTTAAAGTATAAATATTTCACTGAAATTATACAGCACAATAAAGATACAAAGATGGATCACGAAAATTATTCTGATTATGAAAAGGATTTTGACAAAAAACATAGTAAATTTAAGCAACAAATACAACTAGATCCTAATAAATATTCATTTGCTAGTCTTTTACAAACTGTAAATAAAAGACCTCAACAAGCGACAATACAATCATTACAAAATGAAATCAATACTTTGAAAATAGAAATCAAATCATTAAAAGAACGTGTAACTCAATTAGAAACTATCAATACAGAATCTCTTGCTGAGTTTGATCCTGATAATGTTTTTATAGATTCACTCACTCAATATATTCATCAGCGATGGTTTACCCCAATCACTATTACAATTAAAGATTTTTCTTATAAATGTTATGCCTTAATTGATTCAGGTGCTGATCTAAATTGTATACGTGAAGGACTAATTCCTTTACGTTATTGTGAATCAACCGCTAGTAAAATTTCAACAGCTAATGGTAACAAATCTTCAATTAAATATAAAATTCCAATCGCCCATATTTGTCATCAATCTATTTGTATACCAACCTCCTTTATTATTGTTAAAGGTCTTCAACATGATATTTTACTAGGTACTCCATTTCTTCAACATATACAGCTTTTTTCCGTTTCTACTACTGGTATAACTACTGTATTAAATGACCGTCAACTTTTATTTCCTTTTATTCAACCTCCTAAAGTTAAATATTTGAATCAACTAATAAATCAGATTGATCATAAACAAACACATATAACATTTTTGCGTTCTGAAATTAATTTTCTTAAGACTGATCAAATTCTTCAGACTCCTACATTTCAAACTAAATTGAAAACATTTCAAGAAAATTTATCTAAACATTGTTGTTCTGATATTCCCTCTGCCTTTTGGGATCGAAAAAACATATAGTTACGTTACCATATATACTAGATTTCAATGAAGAAAATATACCTACAAAAGCCAATCCGTCTCAAATGAATTCTCGTCTTCGTAATCTATGTGATCAAGAAATCCAAGATTTACTTGCCAAAAAATTAATTACTCATTCGAAATCTCCCTGGAGTTGCACTGCCTTTTATGTTGAAAATGCTCCTGAACTTGAGCGTGGTGCTCCTCGCCTTGTCATAAATTATAAACCTCTTAATAAAGTTTTAAAAACAATTTGATATCCTTTACCCAATAAATATGATTTAATTAAGTCTACTACGACGGCGTTAATATTTTCAAAATTTGATCTTAAATCTGGATTTTGGCAAATTCAAATTCATCCTAATGATCGATATAAAGCGCTTTTAACACTCCATTTGGTCAATACCAATGGAATGTCATGCCTTTTGGCTTAAAAATGCTCCTTCGAATTTCAAAAAATTATGAATGATATTTTTAATCCTTATCGCGAATTTATACTTGTTTACATCGATGATATTTTAGTATTTTCTAAAACAGTTGATCAACATTGGAAACATTTATTTACATTTAAGTCAATTATCATTAAAAATGGTCTTGTTTCATCTCAAAAGAAAATGCATATCTTTCAAACTTCTACGACATTTTTAGGTTTCAAAATTTCTGATCATACCATAACACCTGTCAACCGTGTTATTGATTTCGCTGATAAATTTCCTGATCAACTTACTGATAAAATACAATTACAACGATTCCTTGGATGTTTAAATTATCTATCAGATTTCTATAAAAATGCAGCTTTAGATAGAAAGCCATTACAAGATCTTCTTAAAAAATGCAAAATTTACATGGACATCTGCCCATACATCTGCCATACAAAACATCAAACAAAAGGTTAAATCTCTTCCATGCCTTCATTTAGCAAAATCAGCCTATCCAAAAATTATACAAACATATGCATCAGATCTCGGCTATGGTGGAATTCTTTTACAAAAAACTCCTTGTGGTCAAGAACAATTAGTTTGCTACACATCAAAACTTTGGAATCCTACACAACAAAATTATGCGACAGTCAAAAAGGAAGTTTTAGCAATCGTTTTATGTATTCAAAAATTTCAATCCGATGTTTTAAATCAAAAGTTTTTAATTCGTGTTGATTGCAAAGCCGCTAAAGAAATTCTGTTGAAAGATGTTAAAAATTTAGTTTCTAAACAGATTTTTGCGAGATGTCAAGCAATATTAAGTGTTTTTGATTTTGATATTGAATATATTAAAGGTAAAGATAATTCTCTTCCTGATTTCTTATCTCGTGAATTTCTTATATCTCCTCAAATTCATTGCCTACAGATCATCATGGCTGAAAAGGGCAAATCTCCAACAACATCCAATAAATTCTCTCATCTTTTCAATTCCTACAATCAAGCTGATAACAATGAATCCCTTTATAAATTCAGCAACAGACATTTAGTTATTCTTCTTGATCATCATCATCTTGATAAATCATTAGATACTCAAGTCAAACTTGTCATGCCTCCTTCATTGCATTTTATACCTAATCGTCCCAATGTTACCATCAAGTTTTATAAAACTTTGTTGACTACAACTCAATCTGTACTCATTGAACATTTTACAAGGCCTAACTCAGATGAAATTGCTTATTCGAAATTAAAAATTCAAAAGGTTCTCTCCAGTGCTGAATGGAATCAACAACTCTCTGTGCAACAAAGTCCATTCATTTATCAAGCTATGACATTGGTCACTGATCGACATCCAGTTCAAGTAAATTATAAAGATTATATAGATGCATGGCGTAATATACTGTTCTATAAAGATCCTACTTCTGGTCATTCATGGTATGTCACATTAAAAAATCTTTGAAGAACAATCTTCCTGCTTGGTTCATGGCAGAATGGTGGACTAAGTTTGGACCTCATATTGGTTTCTTTCCCAATGAAGTTTTCAAGAAATATGAAGCAGAAAAGTTATCACTTTTTCAATTTATGCATAAACATTCAATCCCTTGGATCCTCAAATGGCAATATGGAACGCATAAAGTTACCACTGTTCATAATATTACCTATACCTATCTCTCTCTAGAAATTCAGTGTAAATGGTGGGATAAATTTGACATTGAATCAATTGAAATATCCAATATTCCACCTACCCCAAATAAATTAACAGAATCTAGACGACCTTCCCATCCTACAGAATTCAGTCGCCCACAAGAATTTTCCCCTCTTGCCAAAACTTATAAAGATGTTAGTTTAATCTCTCCTGCACAAAAAACTCCAATTTCATAATCAAGTTCATCCATTAATTCTGATTTGGCTCAAACTATAATTCAACAACTTCAAGAAGGGTTTCAGCAGAACTTCCAGCAAGGATTTCAGAATATACAGAATCAATTTGAAGAACGATTCAAACAATTTGAAGCTAAATATTCTACTTCCTCCCGGACACATTCAGAAGATAATACGTATTCAGCTCATTCTGCAGATTCGATTGACTTATAAATGAAGACCTTAGCTCGTGCATTAAGGCATCCCGTTATCCAGCAACCATTAATTGAACATATTACTCAAGACTTATACCTCAATGGTGTTGATATTATCTGGAATCCAGTCATACAGAAAGATGAAATACATATTTTTGCTTGTCAATCACTTCTTTAGACAAGAGAAGATGCCAATATGCTTCTCACAATTTGGTATCTACTTTAAAAGCCTCCTATCAAGATCTTTATCAATTATCCAGATTTATATCGATACGCAACTTATGTTCATAATCACCTATGGCGTATTCTTCGCACCAATCCAATATGTTATTACTGTGAGTACTACAATAATTAAGATGCAGACCCATGTCGAAAATCTCTATCAAGCCCAAACTTCCTGGTATTTTACCAGCCATCAGGCCCATGCCATAAGTCTTATCAAGCACATGCTCCCAAGCCATTATTGCCTGCCTTATCCATAATCTTATCAAAATCTCATCCTTATCAAAAGCATCCAGCTGTTAATCATTCAGTCATTCTGCATAAAGTATACAGTATGCTACAATATAAAGTTGTCTACTTTTAACAAAGCAAATACTTTTGCTTTTGTCATGTCATGTTAAAGTTTTTACTTTTTCTTATCAAGATTGTCGTTTTTAGGACTACCTTTCCACGGTAGTGCGTCTGTAAATTATTGGTTTTGCTTTTTCAAGTCTATAAATATTAAGGTTGAAAGGATGCAAACCATCGGGTAATCGAGTAAGCAATCCTTCTCTAAGTTTAGTCTTGTTCAGTGTTCATAAGTTCAGTTGTAATCTTGAGTTTGCAATAATATATCCATTTTCATATTATCATCCCTTTCCTTCTGACTTTTATTCCTAATAATTTTTTGCATAACTTTGTGTTCGAACGCTCAATTGGTATCAAAGCCATCACTCATCATAAAGCCACTGTAAGTCATCTCTATGCCTTGCTTTATCATATTAATCATATTCATATTGATTATCCTCATCTGTGCATATGCTAGTTTC
Source organism: Stephania cephalantha (assembly GCA_039657325.1). Taxonomy (NCBI): domain Eukaryota; kingdom Viridiplantae; phylum Streptophyta; class Magnoliopsida; order Ranunculales; family Menispermaceae; genus Stephania; species Stephania cephalantha. Next base: position 37,814,983 of record CM077571.1, read on the forward strand.
TCCTTATATACAAGATATCATCATCATTTTTAAATTTCCTTTTCTAACTTCAATATCTGAATTAAAGTTCTTATATTGCTTAGCCAGTGTTTCTAAATCGGATTTCTATTCTTTCTTTATCGATTTCGGTTTTCATTGAATACACAAGTTTCATTTTAATTTGGTTTTCTTGATTTTGCCAATCGATTTTCAAAACCACTTTCCTAGTCGCGTTGTAAGTCTAGCAGAAGAGCGTAAGTCTAGCAACAAATCGTTGACCAAGTGTGTGTAAAACCCAGTGCAAAATTATGAGTCACCTTATTAAAATTGTAACTCGTGTTTTATCAAAGAAATCCCCTTCGATAAAGTTTGAATCTGCATCCTCATCAGAACCACCATCTAAGCCTCCTACTAAGCCAATGACTACCATTGACTTAAAAAATATTCATGAAGTTTCTTTTTCGCAAATAGATCAATCTCTTCGTAATTGGGATATGCCAATCATCAAATCTACAACTGTCTACAATAAAGGATCATTCTCCAAAAAACATGATTTTATTATTAAGCTAGAAGAAGATACAAAATCTATTGATGAAGAAGGTCAAGAATTAATACTCATCTCCCCGGAAAAAATTCAAAAATATAAAGAAACTCATAAATATTTACACATAGGACTTATACAGGTTGCTATTAAACCTTTAATAACATTAGGTCTTAATACATCCATCCTAGTCTCTGTTCGTGACAAACGTCATCAAGAATTCAATGATTCATTACTAGGAATGATAGAAGGAAGTTTAGCAGAAGGACCTATTCATTTTAATTGTTTTCCAAATTTCACCATCAGTCTACATGATGAATTTGCACATGAAGCCCTTGTTTTAGGAATCTATACTCAAGGTTTTAAAATGAAATGTATATGCTCTAATGTTGCTGTTGTATATCGTATTTATTATAAATTAATGCATACAATTGTCCCTGACGTAGCCTATACAAATTTGTGAAAAGGAACATCTACTTTATTTTTGAGAAATATTCGTAATAAAACTGTTGATCGAAACAATTACATTGGAAAGACATAGAAATTCCACACAAATGGACAATACAAGATACTAATAAAGAAGAATGTCAAAATCATAGGATGAATTTGAATTTGCCAAGATCCAGATTTAAGATCAAATTTCGAATATATTAACGCCGTCATAGTAGACTTAATTAAATCATATTTATTGGGTAAAGGATATCGAATTGTTTTTAAAACTTTATTAAGAGGTTTATAATTTATGACAATGCGAGGAGCACCACACTCAAGTTCAGGAGCATTTTCAACATAAAAGGCAGTGCAACTCCAGGAAGATTTCGAAGGAGTAATTAATTTTTTGGCAAGTAAATCTTGGATTTCTTGATCACATAGATTACGAAGACGAGAATTCATTTGAGACGGATTGGATTTTGTAGGTATATTTTCTTCATTGAAATCTAGTATATATGGTAACGTAACTATATGTTTTTTGCGATCCCAAAAGGCAGAGGGAATATCAGAACAACAATGTTTAGATAAATTTTCTTGAAATGTTTTCAATTTAGTTTGAAATGTAGGAGTCTGAAGAATTTGATCAGTCTTAAGAAAATTAATTTCAGAACGCAAAAATGTTATATGAGTTTGTTTATGATCAATCTGATTTATTAGTTGATTCAAATATTTAACTTTAGGAGGTTGAATAAAAGGAAATAAAAGTTGACGGTCATTTAATACAATAGTTATACTAGTAGTAGAAACGGAAAAAGGCTGTATATGTTGAAGAAATGGAGTACCTAGTAAAATATCATGTTGAAGACCTTTAACAATAATAAAGGAGGTTGGTATACAAATAGATTGATGACAAATATGGGCGATTGGAATTTTATATTTAATTGAAGATTTGTTACCATTAGCTGTTGAAATTTTACTAGCGGTTGATTCACAATAACGTAAAGGAATTAGTCCTTCACGTATACAATTTAGATCAGCACCTGAATCAATTAAGGCAGAACATTTATAAGAAAAATCTTTAATTGTAATAGTGATTGGGGTAAACCATCGCTGATGAATATATTGAGTGAGTGAATCTATAAAAACATTATCAGGATCAAACTCAGCAAGAGATTCTGTATTGATAGTTTCTAATTGAGTTACACGTTCTTTTAATGATTTGATTTTTGTTTTCAAAGTATTGATTTCATTTTGTAATGATTGTATTGTCGCTTGTTGAGGTCTTTTATTTACAGTTTGTAAAAGACTAGCAAATGAATATTTATTAGGATCTAGTGTATTTGTTGCTTAAATTTACTATGTTTTTTGTCAAAATCCTTTTCATAATCAGAATAATTTTCATGATCCATCTTTGTATCTTTATTGTGCTATATAATTTTAGTGAAATATTTATACTTTAAGGAAGGATCGGTAATCTGTTCACCGATTTCAAAAATAAGTTCTTCTTGTGCAGTTAAGACATTAATTTATGTAGCAGAGGAAGATGATGTATTCAAAATATTAGAAGTACAATGACAATTATCAGAAGAAGAAGAAGAATCATCTATTTGAATTTGTTGAATTTTCTTTTTATGAGTTTTGAGATGACATTTAGTTGCATAATGACCAAGCTTTCCACAATTATAACAAACGTTTTCTTGGTAGATTTATGCTTAGAAGATTTAGGATAACGACGAGATTGTGGTTTAGAATGGGATTTATTATAGTAAGAATTTTTTGGAAAAATGGAAGAATAACGTTTTGAACGACGTCGATGACTATGAGTAGCTAAAGGCGTAATATCTAAATCATGACCAAATTCATAACAAAAATTACCAAGATCTTGATGCAATGTTTTCTTTTCTTTTGCAAGTTGGCGTTTAATACGCATATCGTTGCAGATGGAGATTCCACATGTTTGAACATATTGAAGAAGATCTCCATAAGAACGAGTATTCCAATTTAGGTTGCCAACATTTTGGGCTTTAATATATTCTTTGACTTTAGCACTAAAATATGGAGGTAATCCATCAATGAATCTTTCTTTCCAAAATTGTCCATCATGAGTGGTTAATTGGTAAACTTTAGTGAAGAATGTATCTTTATACCAACGATAATCATTCATTGTTTTGCATCTAAGACTTTGTAATTGATCCCTAATCTTTTCATCGAGAGATGAGAATTTTCCTATAAAATACCAAATAATATTTGATAAAAGATTATCGACTCCATTAGGTTGGGTTCGTCCTTGGATATCCAGTAAAGGATTGCCATTATCATCTCTTTGAACTGAATTTATGATTTCTAATCTTGTAGTATTATTGAATGCATAATTCCACCAACCATATAGCTGACCCGTAAAGCCAGCTGCAATAGCGGTAGCTATTGTAGCTTCTGAATGTCTTGCTATTGTACAAGCTTTTGCATAGATTTGAATTTGATAGACAACCTTGAGAATTTGATATTCGATAAACCATCAATATTCCAATCATATATTGCATTTCCATCAAAATTTTGGTGTCTTTTTGTTTTTTCTTCGAGGATTAAATCAATGCGAGATAGTTTAGAATAAAATTGTTTTTGTTTAGGATAACGAGTTGGATAAGAAGATCTTTTGGTACGAAATACTTTTTGAATAGCAATACTATTAGTACTATCTGTATCACTAGAAATTGTATTGGGAGTAGAGGATGATGACTGAGGGGAATTTGGTTCTTCATGAAAGTCAGATAATTGATCTAGGTTAGCAATGATAGGGCCTTTATCCTTTTTTGGAGGTATAAAATCTTTCGAAGGAGGTGGAGGAGGAAGATCAAGTTTAGCGAGTTGTACATTAATTTTTTCTAAAAGTTCATTTGAATATTTAGAGGTGAAGGAAGGTAGAGGTAGTGATGATGATTTGGGGGGGAAAAGAGTGTTTAATTATAGAGGAATCAATAGGAACTGATGTATGTTGATCTTGATGAGATGTAGAGCAAGAAGACTTGGAAGAGGACGAAGTTAATGTGGAGAGATAAATATTGGTAAAATTATTTTGTTCAATAAGATGATTTAAATCTTTGCGAGTAGCAATACCATCATCTTCAAAAGGAGTTTTAAAAGGAGTTGCCTTGATATTGTCTTTTATTTTAAAAGGAGCTAAGGGAGGATGAGTTTGAACATATGTTTCACCATTAGAACCGTGCCAAAGTGTATTAATTTTATTAGTGATTTTTGGACAATGTTGAGACAAAAACTCAAAAAATGGAAGATTATATTGTATTTGTTTAATATAATTAAAATATTTTTCTCTTAAAATAGCTTGTTGTTTCATGGAAACCAATTTACAAAATATAGGTTTTAAGGGATGTTGTAAAAATTGTTGTTTTAAAAGATCATATTCTAGAATAAAATCAGTTGAAGTGTCTGAAGAAATTGCATTAATTTGGTATTCAACAAAATCATTTATACTAACCGTATCTTCGCGGGGAGAAGAATAAACAGGATAAGCAACGCCAGAACGCGAAGGAGTAGGTATAGATGAAGATGAAGGTATATTTGTTGAGGTTGATGATGTAGGAAATGTTGTTTCAAATCTTTTGGACGTAGAAGAACGAGGAGTAAAGAGGATATCAACTTTTCCATCATCATGTGTTATAATTTGATGAATCTCATTTGACAATTGTCTTTTTTGACATTCTTCTTTATTAGTATCTTGTATTGTCCATTTGTGTGGAATTTCTATGTCTTTCCAATGTAATTGTTTTCGATCAACAATTTTATTACGAATATTTGTCAAAAATAAAGTAGATGTTCCTTTTTGCAAATTTGTATAGGCTACGTCAGGGACAATTGTATGCATTAATTTATAATAAATACGATATACAACAACAACATTAGAGCATATACCTTTCATTTTAAAACCTTGAGTATAGATTCCTAAAACAGCGGCTTCATGTGCAAATTCATCATGTAGACTGACGGTGAAATTTGGAAAACAATTAAAATGAATAGGTCCTTCTGCTAAACTTCCTTCTATCATTCCTAGTAATGAATCATTGAATTCTTGATGACGTTTGTCACGAACAGAGACTAGGATGGATGTATTAAGACCTAATGTTATTAAAGGTTTAATAACAACTCGTATAAGTCCTATGTGTAAATATATATGAGTTTCTTTATATTTTTGAATTTTTCCTGGGAGATGAGTATTAATTCTTGACCTTCTTCATCAATAGATTTTGTATCTTCTTCTAGCTTGATAATAAAATCATGTTTTTGGAGAATGATCCTTTATTGTAGGCAATTGTAAATTTGATGATTGGCATGTCCCAATTACGAAGAGATTGATATATTTGCGAAAAAGAAACTTCATGAATATTTTTTAAGTCAACGGTAGTCATTGGCTTAGTAGGAGGCTTATATGGTGGTTCGATGAGGATGCGATTCAAACTTTATCGAAGGGGATTTCTTTGATAAAACACGAGTTCGATTTTAATAAGGTGACTCATAATTTTGCACTTGGGTTTTACACACACTTGGTCAACGATTTGTTGCTAGACTTACGCTCTTCTGCTAGACTTACAACGCGACTAGGAAAGTGGTTTTGAAAACCGATTGGCAAAATCAAGAAAACCAAATTAAAATGAAACTTGTGTATTCAATGAAAACCGAAATCGATAAAGAAAGAATAGAAATCCGATTTAGAAACACCGGCTAAGCAATATAAGAACTTTAATTCGAGATATTGAAGTTAGAAAAGGAAATTTAATAATGATGATGATATAAAAATGAATATTCTTAATCATATTCTCTTTCAATACTAAATTGGCGTCAAAAATGAACATAATATAGGTTTTCTTTAAATACTAAGGATCTCCATAGGTTCTCTCGATCTCGACAAAGCATCAAGCTTACGATGACTAGTATAGAATCTCAAAACACAAAAACACTAAATTAATCTTAACTTTAAAAAATACTTTATAGTAACACCACAATCAAAATCAATAGAAATTTTGCCAAGATACCAATGAATATATCGTTTAAAACGTATTAGATTAAAAAATACTTCACTTAACCCTAGTTTCAAGCACTCGAGCTAAACCTTTTCTTCGAAGAGTTTAAAAACATCCGCATTTTTCATCTCTCATTTTTTTCTATTTCAAACTAAGCGTTTTTTATTATATATATATATATTTTTTTTATTTGACTTTTGAGTCCCTGCTCAATTTCCCGTGAAAATTCTCACATTTTTCCCACTATAGATTCTCTGCTTCATTTCTTATGGAATCTATATGACTTTCTATATATTTGTAAACTCTTGTTAGCACTATCCATTAAAGTTGAAGAAACTATTCTTTCTAACTTATAAAATCCATTGGTTTCCAACTCATTTCTTCTTTCAATTATGGCATAATAAATTATATACATATATACTGTAAAAATACTTAATCAATATCCTATGTATCATAAGATTTTTATAGATACGTTTTGTTCATCTTACACTATTGTTTTGATCTTCTGCCCATTCTCATGACTAACACAAGACAATTAATCCAATGTATACATCAACTAGTAAAGTTAATAAAAATGTATAAATATTGATTCATTCCATCATAGAATTTACTTAGGTAATAAAAATATCACTTCCATTCAAAATCTATTATATATTCATATTTATTATATTATATTATATTCCTAACTAAAATTAAAGTAAATTGAAATTCATACTTTCTTAAATTCGGAAGAAATTTTGAAAAATTTCATCAATTCACTTGAATATCATATCAAAAGTTTGAACTTTTTGGATCAATTCTTGACTTATCTTCTACCTTTCTTTTCTTTCCTTACTTTCTTTGCTATCTTTGCTATCATTATCATATTTCACCTAAAATACCCCCAAACTCATTCCAAACCTTGTTCTCAAGGTTTAAAAATTAATCGAGTTTCAACAAAATAAATATACCTCGTGAAGTATAAACAATTGATATAATCATAAACTGGGCAATCAATATATAAATAAACTCAATATATTAATTTCATCAAACAGAATGCATAAAAATTAGAATAAATCATCACCAATGTATCAAATGTAGCAACATCATCACCATCACATAATATCACATGTAGTAATATGGTATAAAACGTATCAAATCACCAAACACATATCAAAGATAATATATCACCATCACAGATCACATAATATCATTACCAAAGTTACATGTAAGACCTCACACATTATCACTCAGAGACAAAGAAGATAAAGTAGAGTAAGGAAATCAACATCGGTGTCCTAAAGTCGTATCATCATCATCCTCCCTGGATTAACTCTTTGGGACTGATAACTCGCAGCGGGATCATAGAGGTTGTTGTCCTGACCTCGAGGTTGTTGATCATCAAAATATCATTAGTCGTTATCCTCATTTGTGTAGACGGTACATGAACCTTTGCGTCTCCTTGTCTTCTATGTCTTTTAGATATCGTCATCTCCATCTTGTGAATGTTCCTCGCTAAGGCCCTATGGTTCTCAAACACCAGTTATTGATTACTAAGAGTTCTCATTTGATTGCGCAGAATTGTACCAATAAAGGCTAACTCTGACTCCTCCATTTAAAGTTCATCGTAGTCTCTAGCAGGTTGCTCCACATTCAGATCGTTTCTAGTTCTCGAAATTTCTTTTAAAACTCTTATCGTGTCATCTCTAATTTTTCTTCTTTGATCTGTCTCTCTTTTAGCTATCTCGTCTTTCTTTCTCTCATTTTCAATGTCTTCATATCCATCAATTTTTTTCATATCTCTCTATTAATTCATCCGTGATTGTCTTCTCTAATAAAACATCCATCTCAAGTCCTGTCATGTTTACTCGAACTGCTATGCAAAAAGCCGTGATCATCAAAGGAAATGGTAATATGTCATTCTTCTTTGTTGTGATGGCACTTCTTATAGCCTCATATATAATCTCGCCAACATCTAAATATCCCAATCCAATTACAGTGGTAAAGCAAAATGGCTTTGTAGTTCACGATCTCATACTTTCACGATTTTCCTAAAAGATTTGGTAGTGATATCATTCGGGTACCTCTTTGTGTCTAAAATGAACCCATCACCATGGATTGCCTTTAATCATCCTATGATTTCCTCAGTAGGATAATAATACTCAATCGAATATTCAGGCTTTATGTATTCATCGTTTTCTCTTTGATAAACTTTAAAACCAAAATAACAATTTATTCTTGTAGCAGAATAATCCACTTTGTTCTTCTAACTCGTGACTCTGTCTTGCTATCACTTCCATAGGCATTCGCATAAAACTCTCTCACTAAAATACCACATCCTTTCTCACTAGGAACATCCTCAAGGTCTAAATGGTGATAGTCCCTAGTTAATAATCCCCAGTTTCTTGCATCAATGATATCTAGGATCCTAGGCCTATATTTCAACTCATTATTCACATTGAATTCTCTCTCCGGATCAATTTCCTTTCTCTCATTATATCATTCTTAATCTTGGCAAAAACCTTATTATTGATAAAATCTTTCCTTCCTAAGAACATACATCTTTGCCCCTTCGGTATCTCTTGTTCTACTTCCTCTTCTTCATCCTCATATTCTTCCTCATAATTATAGCTAAACGATAAAGATGGAGTCGACTCTCTTTGTGGTCTAATCCTAGGAGTATTGAAAGAAATTACCGTGGGTCTAATTAGGGAAACTTTGGATTTATACTTGGTTTTCTCCATTAACTTCCCCTTTCCTTTCTCCTCACTCGAATTTCAACCTCTTCCCTTTTGACCATTTCAATAGATGCAAGCAAAATGATAAGCATATAAAACCATTTAAAACCAAATTGAAAGTGTTCGGTAAAATTCAACTTATATATCTAATAAGGAGAAATTCATCGGAAAAAGTCGTTTATAAATCGAGAGTTTGAAATTCATATGAAATTTATCGATAAAACATCATTGATAAAAATAATCGTTCCTAAGTAATTCTAGTCATGAGATTGACAAACACAAAACCCCCAAAATCATTTGAAACTTAGTCTCAAATTAGTTTGTGTATAAAATTCAATCCATTCACTGTATGCTAAAAATAGTTCAAATTCGATATCAATAAACAAATTATCACACCACTCTCATACTAGTATTATATTTGAAAAAACTTGACATAAAAACCAATTTAGAGTAAAAATTTCAAAATTTAGCTTCTAACCTGAATAAAAATCTAGAAATCTATGAAAAATAAAAAATATAATCAATAAAAGGCTAGGGCTCTCATTGATTACCTTCTTGAAAGTGAATCTTTCAAGATTGGAATTCTAAAACTCCTATAGAACACCCCTCCAAGCTTCAACTTCGAATTTCCCTTGCTTAAGCCCTAGTTGGCTCTACACTTTCAAAACTCACCAAATTTTGGATTGAATGTATGAAGATTGAGGCGAAAATCACTTAAATACACTAAAAATCTAGCTTTGGAAGGTTGAATCTAGTCGAAAATTTAGTCTTTAGATCAAAAAATTATAATGGTTTGCGAATGTCAAGTGAATAAATGTGGTGATTTTGGGTTTTTATTTTTAAAAACGCGTATTCGTTCTCAGCGAATAAATGTTTTAAGTGAATTCACTGGGAAATCGCTGAAAATGAGCCTCGGTGGTCAACGAATAGTGCAAATCGGTGACAAATGGCTTACCTGAAATGACACTAAAATTTATGCAAACTACTGCCGATTTTCTTATCGAGTTCCATTACAAACTAGAATCGCTAGAAAATTGCTGGTTTTTTTTAACTACTTTTTTCAATTTTATTGATTTTCTCATATATTTATCACATATATATCCAATAAAAGTATAATTATTCAAAATTATCAAAATTTGACTATGATTTATACTAAACAATAACTTCATTACTATAAATAATCGACTAACATAAAAACTAAGGTATAAAGACTATAATACCGAAAGAAAATGGTTCGATCAACCCCCTTACATGAAATTATTCCAAAATTAAATTCCTAAAATATCATCATTATAAGAGTCAAAAGTTGAGAGGATATAAAAACAACTAATTAATCTTAATAATAAAACTGAAAGTAAAGATGGGGTATGAGTTGCCTCCCATTGAGTGCTTTTGTTTACTATCGTTGGTTCTACTGAACCATACAGTTCTAAAAAAGTTCTTTCAACTTGAATGTAGGATTGTCCACTCTAGTACCATTTCAAAAAGTAATTGCTCGGCTATGCACCCTAAAAGTGATTGTCTTGTTCATATTATCCATGACAGCTTGCGAAGTGGCTAAGAAAGGCCATCCTAAGATTAATGGAGGATTTTCATTGATGAAGTGTGACATAACCAAAAGTCTGTGGGAATAATGTACTTGTCAATTTGAACTAGTACATTAGTAACCACTCATATTGGTTTCATTGAATAACCGCTTGGTAGAGTAACTTTTTCAGAAGCAAGTATATCTAACTCCAGTTGAGTATGAAGAAAGAAGTGAATTGGCATGTAGTTTGCTTTAGAACATCTATCACGAATAGCTTTAAAAATATCAAGCTCATTTGACTTTTAAGTTTATGTATATATCTCATGGATCATCGAGCTTGACAATTGTTAGATTATTATTTTTCTTCTTCTTATTCTTTGTAATTTTAAACTCCTCCATTTTAAGATCATTCTCAATATTGTTCGGTTGCTTAACCCTTCATTCTTGAGTTATTATCTCTTGATTTGAAATATCTTCAACTCGCTCATTATTTATCATAATATTTTTGTCTTCCATTATTACTACATTAATAACGTACACTTTAGCTTTTAAATTATAATTTAACTCTAAAGATTCATTATCATTAGCTTGTTCATTATTAGATTCATCAGAATTATCATAGACATCTTCATTATTAAAATGAAAATGACAATTTTATTTTTGAATTCCATAGACATTGTTCCTTTAAAAATATCTAACTTTGTTTTAGTCGTTTTAAGAAATGATCTTCCTAAAAGTATAGTCAGAGATTTATATGATACTGATTCTCCTATTTCCATTACATAGAAGTCAGCTAGAAATACTTAGTCATTTATTTTTACTAAGACATCTTCTAGTAAACCATAAGGTTTAATAACTGTGATGTCAGCTAAGGTAAGATTAATAGGTGCATTAGTCAATGAACTTATTTTTAATGACTCATTTAGTTTAAGTGACATAACATTAATTGATGCTCCAAGATCACGCATAACAACATCTATAAAAGAAGTTCCTGATGTAATATATATTCCAAACATTCGTGGATCATAATATTTTTGAGGTATTTTCTTTTTAATTAAAGCAAACACCTTTTGTCCTAAGTTTTCTTTAGATTCTTCTAAGAATTTATCCTTAGATTAAGATAATCTTTCAAAACTTCATCATAGTTAAAAAATTGCATAATTTATTCCATTAATGGTTTATTAATTTCTATTTTCCTAAATGCTTAAAGAAAGTCTTCATTGTTTTATTCCTCCATAGCATCAGCTAATCGTTATGGAATAGTAGAATAAAAATACATATCTTCATTCAAATTATCAAAATTTTATCATTTTTATCCTTATCAATTAACTCAAACTTTTGTAAAGATTTCTCATATGCTTCAACTCTGGCTAAATATCATAGGTGTAGCCTTTCAAGAAAAGGTGTACATTTCAATTGTTCAGCCATTCATTCTCTAGTAGGAATGACATTATCCATCATTTCTTCTTCTTCTTCAATAGTTTTATGCATTTTCTTTGTGTTACATTGTTTAAATATATTTTCAGTTATAGGTGCGCCTTTCTCATAACTGAATAAAACATTAACTTGTACTTGATTAGTTTGAGTTGCGTAGCTAGAGTAGGTGCTTTAACTTGATTACTATGTTGAATACTTTACCTATTTATATGTAAATTCATTTGACTTCACTGATTTTTCAGTTCATTAATAGTTGTATCGGTCTTAATCTGATTTTGAGAAATCTATGTAAAGTTTTGATGACTTTCGTTCATAAAATTATGCAAGATTTGCTTTAAACTTGGATTCGTAGATTGAGCTTTTTGCTAAGGTTGCTGATTAGGTGCATGTTACATATGAGCTATTAGTCTATAAGTATTATAATTTTGATTTTGAGGACCATAACTAAGATTTAGGTGTTGTCTTCCTAGATAATAACTATTTTTATTATATTGATTTCTTGTAGGACCAGAAAATTGGTTCATCATTGTGTTAACCTTTTTAGTATTCTCTTCATGTAGAGTAAGACACACATCCATAGGATGTGTAACCTCATTACATAATCCACAAGCTTTTACTTGATTAGATCTATATTTAATTAATAGCTTAGCCATATTAGATAATTCATTGATTTTTTTATCAGACGTATTATTTCTTATATTATCAACTTCATAAAGTTTCTAACTTGAGGATTCAATCTTTTTCACTATATTGCTTAGATTATTTAGCCATTCTATTAATTACTTCTTTTACCAAAGTAGATGTTGTTTCAAATAAGAATCTATCACATATTGTGTCTAATAACCTTTGTTCAAAGTGATTGAGTCATTCATAAAAATATTCTAATAAAGCTCTTTGTGTATATCCATGTTGTGGACAAGAAAAAATTAATCTTTGGAATCCATCCCAAAACTCATTAAAATTTTCATCATCTTTCATCTTTGCAACTGTGATTTGCTTTATATAGGAACTAATTTTTCTAGTAGGCATATATTCATCAAGAAAAGCTTCTAACATATGAGTCTATATAGTTATTGAATCTTAAGGGAAATAGAACAACCAATCTTGTGCTTGATCTTTTAATGCAAAAGGAAAAACTTTAAGTTTGACTTGTTCTAGGGTACCTTCTTTCGGTTTCATCCCGTTAACCTTATGTTAATACTCCCATATGAATCTCTGTGGGTCTTCATTGTCTTTACCATAGAAGTTAGGTAAGGCACTAATAAATCTAAATTTAAGTTCAAATTCAGAAATCCATCGGGTTATGCTATGCACATAGGCTCATATGCTGTAACATTTTGATTTGCTTGTATAAAAGTGAGTTCTCTATTATTGTTGTTATTATTAGTGATAACTCTATTATCATTATTTAATTAATGACATTGTCATTATTATTATTGTTGTTATCCTCCATCCTATTAGCTAAATTTTCTCCAAGTTGTTGTTGTCTTAAACTTTGATTAAAAATTCTATCTTTTTCAGGATCAAACGGATGTAAAGATCCTGTAGAACTTGAGCGACGAAGTGTGTAAACCACACAACGTGGAAAATCCTAAGAAATTATTTAAAAATTCCCCGACAATGGCGCCAAAAATTGACACATGTCAAGCGTGCACAATAGTTTCTCATATTTTCCTATTATTTGTAGTAGTGATAAATGTGATATCATCTCCAGAAGGATTTTACAAACTTCTAAGGAAAGTATGTTTTTGTTTTGTTTTTCTTAATTTAGTTAATCTAATTAAACCTGAATTGAAATACTAAATAACTAAAAACTATAATTACTAACTTAGTTAACTAAACTAACTATACTAATTCAAACAATTCAATGGAGATTTAATTAAACAAAATTCAATAATGCAAATATCTAAACAAACATCAGAATAAACCCCCACAAAACAATGTAATATACTTGGATTGCATTCATACACTATAACATAACATTACCTCATAACCTAATTATAATTATATCACATGGAATCTTGGAATCATTAAATCTTAATTCTTAATAGGTTGATAGCCTTTAGCAAACCATCGATTTTCTTAAATTCAATGAAAAATACCCACATCTTTATTATTGTAAATCTACCTATAGAATAAAATGTAATAAAATAGAAATTACAATAGCATTAAAACTCAATGAAAATCATGTCTAATCTAAATGAAATATTAATCAGAATATGCCAACTAATATATAACTTAGAACACAATCTCCTAGAACATCAACTTAGGTAATATGACCCTATAGATTAATCATAGTTACTACTTCTATAATTATTGTCAATAATCATAGACATATAATCAAAATATCATAATACATATTTGCAACTATGCGTACAATATCAATCCTTATTAGTTGTAATAAACAACTTATTAATATCGTGATTGTTGTGTATGCTTAGATTTAAAGCATTAAGTACATGATTCCTTAATTATAACTATATAGTAATCCAAAATATATATATGTCAAGGCTTTATTTAGATTAATAAATTGCTCGCTCATGCTGGAAATAAACAATGCTATAATATAATTGAAAGACATAATTAAATAAATACCTCTTATTGAAATAAACATAGCTCCAATGTTGCTTCAAACATAAATTCAATAAAAACTAACTTATGGCTCTTATAAACTTTTTAAGAACAAAAAAACTAAGAGATTGCTTCGAGAGAGAGCTGATTTCGAAGCCCTAAGGTCCTATTTATAGTTTCCCAAGCTACACAAATCCTGGATAAACTCAAATTCTTTATATTAATCTAAAAAACTCATAACCAACCTCAGCAATTTGTCAGCAATTCTATTTTGTTTACAAATTGCTGAGTTAATCACTTGCAATAGCTTTATGTGCTCCACCAATTTAACTGGAGATTCCTAGTGTAAACTCTAATTCATTGATGATTCGATGGCTCTTCTCTGTTGTCGACTTCGACAGTGATTCTTGTGTAATTTCGTATCGCTGGCTAATTGCTGGCTTTGTTCTCTAGTTGACAGTTTTGCTCTTCTTTCTCTTTTTCTTCCATTTCTTCATTTTCCTAATTAAATCTTGAAATCATAAAAACAAGATAAGACCTAGTGTAATACCATCATTTATACCTAAAATCAATCTAAATTACCATAATGACCTAAATTTTTAATAGTGGATTTGGTCCATAATTAAGAATCACCGGCCCGTGACATGGCTTGAGAGCGGGTATATGAATTCAATACACGACGTAAGGATCGAGTAATATACCATTTATGGTATGATGAATGTTTAATGTATTGTATATGTGTAGACATAGTAAGTCACTCCTACTTGTTTATAGAGGTCAAGACGTGAGCATGGATGCGCATCGAGATGAATGCCGGTATGGGACTGGAGTAGAAAGTGATGTGATAAGCTAATTTATGTTAATATTGCTTAAATAATTTATTTTGATGTGGGCAATAGTTGATTTTACATTAAATGTAACATACGTTAGCAAGTTTAAATAATAATCATTTGATGATTCTCGAGATACGCGTCGGCATATCAAGAGACCAATTTAGTTTCAATTGGTGTTAGTTAGAGGAAGGTAGTGGATAGTTGGTGGAATTTTATCAAGATGTAGGCCATTAAATTAATCTCAAAATACGTGTGTATATAAAGATCAATGGCTATTAAACAATCTTATCTAAATATATAAGATTGGATAGATCAACTCATGCAAACCATTCCATTCTCATTCAATTACTTAGAGAAGAAGTTAGAGAAGAAGATCGAGAAATCAAAAAGGGAGTTGATGAAGACTTGGTGTTTTGGAGTTGGTGATTAAGCTAGGTGTGAGGATCATCAACTAGGTAAGCTACTCTACACAAAGTTTTGGAAAATTAGAGGTGTAGTTTTAGTTTTAGTTTTTATGTGATTTTAGAGGGTAAATGAAATGATTTTTGAAATTGGGTTACATATTTGGATTCCTTGTGAAAAACCATTAAATTTGCTATAAAGAAGTTTGAAATTTAGAGTTAAATTGTCAAGTTATGATTAATTAAAAAAGTTAGGTGTGTTCTAGAGTTTTGTTAAGAAAATGCATACACATTTTATTGGTTTAATGATTATATATGAAGTGTATGCTGATGTAGTTGCTAAGGAGGTTCACTAGCGCGCTAGATAAACTACCCAATGCACTAGGTGCTATAGATAGTGCACTGACTGCAATTTCTTAACTTAAACTCAAAAACCTTAAACAAGCTTAACACCCTAATTGAGGGTCTAAACACATTATAAAACATGTCAAATGATACCAAGAGCCTAGGGAAGAGTCTCGAAGGTTCGGGTATGAGTTTTAAGGTTCGAGAGATCGAATTAGCATAGGAGCTTGGCGTGGTTTGTAAGTAAATCGATTGAGATATTTTTCTTCATTTCATGGTTTTATGTTGCTGCTTATTTACAGTTGTTTATATTATTGTGCTTGTTTGGATTTTTAGTGCTATGATTGGTATGCTTTATCTTATTATGTGATTGTTGTTAAATTAGAATATGTGTGTTTAAGTTTATAATGTGGTTTGGGGTGTATGTGGCACACGGGGTATGGGACTCGGGGATGTCGGTATACTGACTAGTTAGTGTCACGTACTTACTATATGAGGTTGATGAAATGAATAAGCGGTGACCAATTAGGGTAATATGAAATACTATGTGTGCTGACATATTACATGAGGTCGATAAGCTGTGTTTCACAACTAATAAGGATAATACATACGTGCACTGCTATATAAGCTATTACATGAAGAGTAACATATAGGCCAATATGTGAAATGATTAAGCGGCGACCAATTAGGGTAATACTAAAGTACTATGTGTGCTAACCTATTACATTAGGTTGATATGCCATGTTTCACAAACAATAAGGAGGATACCTATGTGTATTGCTGAATAAGTGACTACCCAAGGTCTATGTGATCAAGAAGGTAATATATGGGCTAATGTGTTGGATACACAGGTTATTACGTTTAGTTCTTTAATAAATATTTATGTTGATGTCACAATGTTTACCTATGATGTTTAGTGACAAGTTTATGCTTAAGTACTATTGTGTAATGAATGTATGTGTTGTTAAATGTGTTCCTGTTGTGTTTGGAAATGTGGTTAAATGTCTCTCAGTGTTACTTTCTACATTACTGTACTCACCGTCCTTTTTATAACAGTGGGTGTTGATCCATGGAGTAGCAAACCAGGCAACGAGAAGATTGATGACTACCTCTGAGCCATTGGAGTATTGCTACGTCAGACTTTTGGAGGTTTTTGGATATTGTATTGTATTACTTACTTTATTTGGTTCACATACTTTTGGGTTGTATATATTGGGTGAAGCGATAGTTTCCCCACTAGACACATGAAATTACACTTTTGTCGCAGTTATATTGATTATATACATGTGGTCATTATTTCCTGGTTTCCACAATATATGTTTTGTTAAGTCTTCCGCTGATAAGTTTAAAATGATAACAACTTATTAATTAACTTTGAAATTAAATGAATTGGAAAATGATTAATTTCAGTATAGATAACTAGGTAAATAGGGTGAAAAGGTTGACTAATACGTTGTTAAGTTCTACATGGATATGATTAGGGCTTAATAACGAGATTAGGCCAGGCGGTGCCCTATATTATGGGAGGCTATAAAATATGTCTAATTATTGACTTGTTAATTATGAAGTTTCATTTAATTGATGTGGGAATAACTTTCACTCCACAAATCTTCAACACTATACCTTGGACCGAGATCCATCTAAGGGGCTTCTTCTCGACAAGTCCCAATTGAATCATCGGCTCTAATACCATGTAAGATTCTTTTGGTTGTGCAGCATACGCGTGACTGTCCCCGACTTAACCACCTTCAACTTTTAGGTGTGAGGTTTTAACTCAAAAGGCTTCAATACTAGTTAAGGGGAGATCATCACTTCTATACTTCATTATGAAGTTTCATTTAATTGATGTGGAACTAACTTTCAGTCCACATATCTTCAACACTCCATCTTGGATCGAAATCCATTCAAGGGATTTTTTCTCGAATGGTACCAATCGAACCGCCGACTCTGATACCATGTAAAATTCTCCTAGCCGTGCCGCGCCGCATACGTGTGCGCGGGCCCGTGGATCTCCGCTAGGACCAATATTGTCACTAACTTAACAACCTTTAACTCTTAGGTGCGTGGTCTTAAAATAAAATGCATTGGTACTAGTTAAGGGGATATCATCACTTATATACTTCATTATGAAATTTCATTTAATTGATGTGGGACTAAATTTCGGTCCATATGTATTCAACAAGTATAATGGAAGAGTTTGATCCATATAATCGATCTCAACTAAATTTGAGATTGAGCTATGTTATCGTCGTCGTCATCGTCATCGTTGTTGTTGTTGTTATTGTTGTTGTTGTTGTTGTTGATGTTGTTATCGTCGTCATCGTCTTCTTCGTCGTTGTTGTTGTTGTTGTTGTTGTTGTTGTTGTTGTTGTTGTTGTTGTTGTTGTTGTTGTTGTTGTTGTTGTTGTTGTTGTTGTTGTTGTTGTTGTTGTTGTTGTTGTTGTTGTTGTTGTTGATGATGTTGTTATCGTCGTCATCGTCTTCTTCGTCGTCGTCGTTGTTGTTGTTGTTGTTGTTGTTGTTGTTGTTGTTGTTGTTGTTGTTTTTATTGTTTTGGGTAAGAGTTAACTTACTCGACACCCAAAGAATGTTGTAGAAATAGAATCTTTACTGAAAAGTTAGTGTAACACTAATTGACAAAAAAAAAAAGATAAAAGTTAGTTTTGTTTTTTCAACTAAAGTAAAGAGATCTTCTTCAAAAAAAAAGAAAAAAAAATTAAAAACCCACCACACAACGGTGTCCCTACCTCAACTCTCTCTCTCTCTATCTCCCTCTCTCTCGTACCCAATGATGTGTTGTGATAAGTTATTAGATAGACTTACATTTAGGTAATATTTTAGTAGAAGAAATGGTATAATTATCCAAAAATGAGTACTTAATTGTGGTATTTCTCTATTCTCAGGTCTAAAGGATAGAAAAGAGATAAAGAAAGAAATCTAAGAAAAAAAGCCAAGAAAAAATCAAATTAAAGAGGTGATGTCGTGAGCAGAGAAGGTCACGCCATGAGATTTACATGGACAGCGTGAAGACAAGACATACAACGTGAATACATAGGCAGTGATGCTGTGATGACGCCGTGGAGTTCAACGTACGGTGTGTGAACTTTGAATGCACAACTTCAAGTCTGCTGGGATGAAAAAAAGTGAGAAGAAGTCTGGCAGTGTGGTTGAACATACAATATGAGACAATGTCAACCACGAGGACGGAATAGAAAGTAGCAAGTTTTGAACTTCTATATAAGTATTTTAAGTTGTTTTAGTGTTAAATAGAAAAATCTGTAGAGACTGCAAAGTAATACATGGCGAAGCGCTTACTACCCAACATAAGTTAGTAGTACTTGATATTAAGCTAAAATGACGATTTAATAGGAATAAAAGAGACAAGGATCCTAAAATAAAGTGGTGGAACCTAAAAATAGTGAACAAGTAAAGTTTAGAGAAAAACTACTAAAGGAAAATTAAGACGAAAATATAGATGTATAGGACGTATCAAGATGAAGATGTGTACAATCAATATGGAGAAACTAGAAAACAAAATGTAAGATGTATTGACAAAAATTAAAATATATTAAGGGGAGATGGAAAAGCTACTCCGATAGTTTATAGGCAAACTAAATTAAAGATAAAAATAAGCAAGACCTAATTCATGTAAGATCTATTAAACACGAAAATCAAAATGTTTTAATGCGCGAAGATGATATTAAAGAGAGATGGAGAAGCTACTTCGATAGTTTATTAATGATGACCAAGTTGAGATCATAGTAGATGAAATCCCACACTAAGAAAGAAATGTAAACTATACACGCAATATTAGAATTCTAGAAATTAAAGAGGCATTGAAAAAGATGAATATATGGAAAACATGTGGCCTTATATGAAATCCCCATAGATGTTTGGAAATGCTTAAGAGAAATTGGATTGACTTAGTTAACAAAACTTTTCAACAAAATTTTAAAATCAAAACGGATGTGAATGGATTGAAGAAGAAGCACGCTTGTACCAATCTTCAAAAACAAATGAGACATTCAAAGTTGTTCAAACTACCGGTGAATTAAACTTATGAGTCATACTATGAAACTTTTGGAAAGAATAATTGACAATAGGATAAGAAAAAAGACAACAATATCAGAGAATCAATTTGGATTCATACTTGGAAGGTCAATTATGGAGGCGATTTTCCTTGTGAGAAGATTGTTGAAATAATATATAGAAAAGAAAAAAGATCTTCATATAATATTTGTAGATTTAGAAAAAACATATGATAAGGTTCCTAGGGATATTCTTTGGTGGGTTCTAGAAAGAAAAGGAGTGCATGCTAGATATATAGACTCTATTAAAGATATTTATGAGGGAGTAGTAACGAGTATGAAGACATTTGGAGTAACTATAAAAGAACTTTCCATTACGATAGTACTACATCAAGGATCGATTTTAAGCCCATATCTCTTTACTGTAGTTATGTATGAACTAACTAGGCATATTCAAGAGGATATACCATGATGTATATTATTTGTAGGTGATATTATCTTAGTGGACGAAATAACATATGAAGTGAATAGGAAATTAGAACTTTGAAGGAACACATTAGAATCTAAAGGCTTTAAGTTGAGTAGAACGAAGATCGAATACATGCACTGTGAGTTTATAAATATTAGAAATGGAGATGATTGAGTTGTAAAATTAGAGGATATAGAAGTTCCTATGATGAACCATTTTATATATCTAGTATCAATAATACAAAATGATGGTACTATTGAGAATGATGTCACACATAAAATTCAAGTTGAATTGAATAAATGGAGTTCAACATGTGTGATTTGTGACCAAAATGTTCCTATTAAATTCACAGGAAGGTTTTATAGGACCACAATTTGACACGTGTCGAATGTGTATAATAAGTTTCCCGTATATCCTTGGGATCGTCTCTACATGAATTTTACAAACTTCTTAAGAAAAAAGGTTTTGTAATAGTTTTTATTATTGTACTTTAATTTAATTAGTTTGATTAAAATGGGAATTAAAATTATCTAATCAAACTACGACAATCAATTAAACTAACTTAACTAACATGATTTAAATTCACTAATAATAAATTCAATTCAAATAAAATCAAATCAATATAAAACAAACATCTAAACAAATATATAGAAAAATTAAACATAAACTCATTTTGAATCCAAACATATTAATTAGAGTATAGTCATACTCATACTTTCATCATATTATAAAGTACTCTTGAATCATTAAACCTAAATCATAAGTAGGATTGATAGCCTTTATCAAGCCTCAGTCTTCCTTATATCAATGGAAAAGCTATAGTCTAATCTTATCACTATCAGTTCATCGAAAGCTCAAGGACAACTAATAGAAACAAAATAGCATTACACTATATGAAAACTTCTTACTACTAAGCCAATATTAACATAATTAACCGAATCAATATCAAACTTAGAACATAACTCATCTAATACATCTAAACAGTAAAAAACCTTTTAAATTAATCATGGTTACTACTTTATATTAGATGTAGAACCTAAATATGACAATACATATTCTAAACTATGCATGCAATACAAAATTTATTGATTATAATACACAAAGCAAATCTATTAAACCTGTGAATTGACGTATATGATTAAGTTTAAAACATTAAACAAAAATTCTTCTTTATTATGAATATATTTCAAAACAGTTTAAGTTCATGTTCGGATTTTGTTTAGATTAATAAACTACTCAAACATATTCAAAATAAACATTGAAATAAAATAAATAAAAGACATTAACAAATACCTCTTATTGAATACTTGAATCTTCAATGAGTCTTCAAAAGTAAGAACAATAAAAATAAATCCAAAACTAATCAATGGCTTCAAGAGTAATCAAATATCACTTAAACTAATCAAGATCAATTTTATCGAAGCCCTAGGTTCATATATATAGTATCCTAAGTAGTACATATCCTAATCAAACTGAAATTTCTTATTTTACTCTAAAATTCTTGTAGTTGACTTCAACGATTCTTGACCGAATCTTCTATAATTTCTGATTCGCTGTGTAAATTAGTGAAAATGTGTCTCTATGGTTAATCGATTCGGGGAGCGATCCTTAATATATTCCTGATTCGCTGTTGATTTGTGACATCCAAGAATTTCATAAACTTGATTAGACGACTAATTGAATATTTTCAAATTTAATTTGTAGGTATCTAAGGTAGGACCCACGCATTACGGACCAGAGATCATAAGTTGAAATATTATTTTTGTGTGCCACATGCCTATTTGATGTATTAAAAGCTATTTCGATGCAAAACAGGGTCAAGTTGAGGTGTAGACGTGGTGTTCGTGTGTTTCGAAGAGGGTGGATGTTTTTCTCAATTTTTGACGAAATTAGGGTATTTTCGGGGTATAAATTGGACTTAAAATAAGAGATAAACATGAAATAAAATAAAAAAATAGAAAATTACATAAAGGGTACTTTTTATGTACAAAGGGTAAGTTCTGAGGGGTAATAAGATCATTTAGCCTACCCTTTCATTTACAAATAAAAACGAACAGAGGGGGTTTATGTTTCTTCATCGTTTCATCATCTTCTCTCGTGTCCTTCATCCTTCATCATTGTTTGCTCTCTCCTATCTCTTTGGTTTTTTCTCTCTCTAATTGCTATGATATTTTGAATTAAAATCAAAAGAGAGATAGGGAGAAATCGTACCTACTGCGGTGTGCAACGATCAATCAAAGGTGAGTTGAAATCGATTTAATTGTGCTCATTGATTTGAGATAGTGATTGATCAAGGATGGACTGTTATAATTGATTATGAACTCGAAATTGATTTGGAAAACATGATATTTTGGTTTAGTGATGATGTTTTAATTTTGTTGTGACGTTGATAAGTGATTTTAATCAAGTGGGAATCAGATTGAAGGGGTTTTATGTTGGATTGATTATAGTTGAGTGTGTTTAATTGATATAAATGATCTTTGATCATTATACAATCAATTGGAGTCAACTAGAATGAGTTTTGATGAATCCAATCAATGAAATTAAAATTTTGAACTATGTCGAGGTAGGAAAAGTCGATTATGGTTATTTTCTTCAATTCTTGGAATTTGGTGATGATCTTTGGTGGATTGGTACTCCATATAATCTATTTTATCTGGAAATTTTGATTTTAAGGTTGGGAAAAAGTGTGTGGAGTTTTGAGAATTCGAATAGGGGGTAGAACCTTAGTTTTGAACTGCTTAAAAATCCTAAAATTTGGCAAAGTATAAAAATGTTTGCAAGCAAGCAAGTTGAGTGGATAAGTTGAGGTATCAAACGATATCCAAATTACATGGGATTGAGCTTATTTTAATCTTGCCTATCATATTTAATATAATGGAAAGGTGCAAACTTAGAATCATTTGTTTTGGTTGTGAAAAAGTTTTGCAAAGGAAGCCTGCAAGCTATTGTCAAAATTGTAAACAATTTTGACAGATGCGAGTAGTCATGTTTGGAAAATGATTCAAAGACCTTATGAATGTCCAAAATGCTTGCGAATTGGTTCATTTAAATCTTGGTATATCCTATTGCAATGGCCAATAAGGCTTGTAGTGAAATTCATTGGTTTATAGGTTAAAATTTAGCGTCAAACGGTCTCGCTAATGAAAATCTGCACTACCTATAATTTGACTAAGTGTTGAAGGCTTATTTCAAGGTAGTTTTGACTTGGAATATGAATGAGAAACTCATATAAACATTACAGTGCAATGTTTAGGTGTTTTGACGAAGGAAAATGCTCCAAAAGTTGATAAAATGAGTAAATTGAGATTTGTTAAAGTTTTAAAGTTGAAATTTGGAATTGGTAAGATTAAAATTGCCAATTGAGTTAAAATCTCTAGTTAAGGTTCATAGTAGATTTGTAAATTATGTTTGAAGCCAATTAAGTAGTTTATGACCGAAATCGAAGACATAAATTAAGCTTAGAGACTTGAAATGAAGTTGTTGGAGTTTGGAGTGGTTTAAACTCTATTGTAGCTTGAAAAATGATTTTGAAGTATTAAAATAGAGTTGTAACTCTAACACCTGAATTTTATGATTTAAATAGGACTTGTTGAAGTATGTGAAAGCCGGGAAACATTGTGTAAGGCTTCGTAACCAACTTTGAGTTAGTTCACTGATAAGTAAACCCTATAGTGATTTTTACTATTGATTGAATATTTTTGTACCTGTAATTGTGTCATAGTCTGCATTACATTTTATCATTCTTGGTCATGCATACATAAAGTGAGTGAGGGGGATAAGCTTGTTTATTCGAAGTCTGGTTTGATTGAAACTAGATCTTAGTCTTGCATTTACGCCATCTAGTGAGACTAGTGGAGTCTAACGCCGACAAGTTACCTCTGCATTTCATGATCTCTTAATATTGTCTCTGTACTATTTTTGGAAGTCGAGTTTGATTATAGTTAGGAGACATCGACAAAGTGGATTGCATGTCATGTTGAAGCATATATCTTATTGTTTATTTGGAAATACAATTACATGTCTCCATGTATCAAATTAACAATTGCAGGAGTACAGATCAATGTAGGAATTTACTTGCCTAACATCTTCAAGTTATTTTTTATGGTATTAGATTTTATATGAAGATAATAGACGAATGGAAAATACTTGAAGATCATTAGTAATTGTTTTCAAAAGTTAAATTAAAATCTTGTTGTAAATTTTTATAAATATTATTTTTGGGATTCTTGGGGTGAGTGTAGGACGTGAAATGTTGTTAAATGGTTATGAGAGTCCCCTAAGTTAGTTTAAGAAAATTGAGAGGTTTAAATTTTAATTTTGGTTTACTATGGGATTATAAAAATGTAAATTAAGATTGCAGAGACCTTAAGTTAAGTTATAAATTCGAATTCGATATATATTATGAACTACGGGGAGTTATGAGTCCTTCTAGGCATCCCCCCAATTCTGTTGTCTATTAGGTGAAAGTTTTATGGCAAACCACTTTTAGGGGAGGTACTGTCGAAATTTTTATGAAATACATATATTATTTCTGACTTTGCTCCAATTTAATAAATCATGAAATGTGTTTCATTGAGGATATAAAATTAGTTTTGGAGCCTTATTAAGGATTGAAATAAATAGTATTTTGAGGTCAAAGTTGAAAAAATGGATTAGGCTGACTAGATTATTAGAGGATTAAGGTAATCTAGGTCAGTTAATAATTATCGACTTATTAAATTCCCCCAAATTCAACACTTTGTTGTCCCAAGCAAAGGAATAGTCTCAATTATATTCTATTTTCATTCCTTATTCTGATTTCATAGTTATTTACTATTATTCTTAAACGAGAATGATCATTAAATAGAAACATGTTACCGTCATGTAAATAAAAATTATGATAGAATAAAAAGATTTAAAGAACAACCCCTTCAATACACCTCATAATTCAAAGTTCAATTAATACTAAGGCCAGATCACTATATATGCTTTCTCAATCTCCACTGACAAGCATCGAGCTTAAGATGACTAATATAGAATCTCAAAATACAAAAATCACTAAATCAATCTCAATTTCAAATAATATTTAAAAATACCACCACAATTAAAGTCAACAGGAATTTGTAAGACACCAATGAATATTATTATCGTGTCCAATTGTTGGAATGTTGAAAAAATATACTTCACTCAACTTAGTTATAAGCACTCGAACTAAATCTTTTATTTTAAGAGTTTTTGTAAACATTTTTCCATTTTTCTATATATTTTTTTCTTCCCATATATATTTTTTTTTCTTTTCATTTCTAACGGCTCCCAGCTCCATTTCCTTAAGATACCGTTGTTCTTTTTATAAGAATTTTTTCTCACATTTCTCCCACCACTAGATTCCCTGCTCCATTTCCCTTGGAACATGTAGGCCTCTTTGTTCTTATTTAAAAACTCTTGTTAGCACTTTTCACTTTTACTATAGTTAAAGAAGCATTCTTTCCAATTAAGTAAAATTTTATTGGCTAATTTCCTATTTATTCCTTTAATTATGGCATAAGTTTTTTTCATTGTATATATATTTAATATTTGACCAATAATCTTTGTATAACAAGATTCTTAGAAATCTGTCTTGTTTATCTTGCACTTTTGTTTCGATCTCTTACCCATTATAATCTCTAACACAAAGCAATCAATCCCTGTAAACTTTTTAAGTGCATACACAATCTAGGTAAGTCAAATAGGGTATAAAAATTTCATTTTGTTATACAATTTATATTTTCATGGATAATAAAAATATCACTTCTATTTAAATCCAAATTATATTCAATTTATATTTTCTAAATAAATAAAGTAAAATGAAGAATTATTACCTGTATCTTCAAAAATTTGAAAACTTTCAGTTAACTCTGAATATTGAATAAATAGATTCTACCTCTTGAGTCTTTCATACTTCGCTTCTTTATACTTCACTTCACTTAAATACCCACAAACTCATTCCAAGCCATGTCCTCAAGGTTTAAAAATTAACTCGAGTTTTCAACAAAACAAATATATCTCGTGAAGCATAAACAAACTATATAATATTTATGAAAAAATTATCATATGAACAATTTTTTAATAAACAAAGAAATAATGACAAAAATAAATTTACGCGCATCATCATTTTCAATAATATATCATCATCACATCAAACATAAAAAATTACAAACCACAGTATCACAGTATCACATTGCATATCAAGACCTTGCACAAGATCACTTAGAGATATATAAAGTAAAGAAGAAAATAGATCAAAATCGCCACCTAGAAGTCGCATTATCACCATCATCCCCTTGATCATTTTGTTGAGATTGATAACTCGCTTTAGGATCGTAGAATATGTAGTCCACTTCAATCTCTGGGATTCTATCTGAAAAGACTCATTCATTCAATAATCTCAATTGGGTAGATGGTATAGGAATATCTGGTCCTCTTCTTCAATTCTTCTGGTCATTCTTCTTTCAAAATCATGCAAACTCCTTGCTATTTCTCTTTTGTTCTGAAACGTAAATTCTTGATTCCTCAAAGTTTGCATCTAGTTTCATAGAATTGATCCCATCATGGACAACTCTATCTCGTCTGTGTACATGCCAGTGTAATCCTCAGCATGTAGTTTCGAACTTTGATCCATTCTTTCATTATACGCAACAGCTTGTATTTCTTCCAAAACTCTTCTATTCTCTGCTCGTATTTGTCTTCTTTCTTCTGAGTATCTCTATTCTCTCTCTTTCATCCTCTAAATCGGCATAGTATTTCACTTCTCTCTATATAGGCATCAGTGATAGTCTTATCAGGAAAAATATCCATCTCAAGACCTACCATATGAACTCGGTCTTGTCTAACATCTATATAACCTAACCCTTGAACAATATGATACAACAAAGCCACCTTGTAATTCACAACTTCATAATATTGAAAACTCGGTTGTAGGCTTGCATTGATAAAATAATTCCATCATTTTGTGATTTTCTTAAAATTCTTTGTTTGAATGTGCTTGGGATACCCATCCTTATCAGGAATAAATCCATCCCTCGAGATTGCTTCTAATCCACTCCTAATTGTCTCGTGGGGAAATCCATGCTTAAATTCATACTCCGGCTTTGGGTAATCATTATTTTCTCTTCTATGAAATTTTGGTAGTCCGGAATATCGGTTTATTCTTTCAAGAGAACAATCCATTGGCCTTTTCCTAACCATGGGTACTATTTTATTCTCACTTCTATGCCCATTAGTATAAAAGTCTTGAACCAAAATTTCACAACCAATCTCCCTAGAAATATCCCTATAATCATCATGATTATAGCCCATATTCAATAATTCTCGGTTCTTTTATCTTATTATATTCAAAATCCTCGACCCATATTTCAACTCATTTTTTACATTGAATCCATTTCTGGGATCACTTTTCTATTTTCCTAATATCGCTCTTCATTATAGGAAGAGCTTTAACATTAATTAAATCATCTATATTATAAGTAAGTTGTGGATTCTTGTAACAGTCTAAATTTGTAACTCTTTGTTTTATTTGTAATCAAGATCACCGACCTGTAATGTGGGACCCGCTGATAGATATATGGTTTGACCTTAGCGTGTGACCGAGGTATATATTATATTTTTTTGATGATTTTCTAGTGTGTGTGTATATGTGTAGATTATTAAATCACATTTTCATTTATTGTTTATAGGCGTCCAGACGCGAGCGAGAACATGAATCGAGACGCGTACATGCGTAAGAACTGAGTAGAGAGTGATCGGTGAGTTTTAATTTAATCATATAAACATTTATGTAATCAAATTTGGCATATTTGATTTTTGGACTATATTTTACAAATTAAATTAAATTAAAGCACCTAAGTTTATGTAAATAAATATAGACCATAAATGTGCCTCAAGATACGTGTTGGAATGAAATCTATGAGATTTGTGTCAAGATTTATGTTAGTGTATGTGTGTGTGTAAGTGGAGACAATGGGGTGATTATAGGCCTTAGATTTACATAGAGATGAACCATCAAGTAGAGATGTAAGGTTGAGATGTTGAGTTCAAACCTATAAATACATGCTTTGTTTACAAACCATGCAAAGTCAAGCAATGAAACAACTAAAACTCTGAGGTGAAAACAATTGTTGGGACTTGAGAGTTCAAGGGTTCAAGAGAGCTAAATTCATCAACATTAGAATTTACAACAACAAGACTTGAAGATCAAGAACCTAAGTGAGCAAACTCACTACTATGCCCTCATTTTCATTCATGCATGTGAGATTTAAGTCATGAATCATAAGGCTTTTGATAAAAAAGGAAATTGAAGCCATTTCATGTTAGGTTTTATCAATTTTAAGACACAATTGAAGCTTCAAATTTAAATTTTAAGGTTATAAGATTTTGGTCAAAATTGGGGTTTCTACATGACTTGAAGATCTAAAATTTTGATCTAATTAAAATACTTATTTTTATAAACTAATTTGATATTTATATTTTTCATAAAATTTCACTTAATTTAATATATTGAAATTTTATTTCTGGGTTAGGAATGAATTTGTTATAAATTTTTCAAGTTCACGAAGTTCTTGAAAATAAAAACTGGAATTTTGCATGTTCCTATTCCGAACCAGTCTCTGTAATTTGGCTATAACTTTCTAATTTTAAACCCAAATTGACTCATTTTGGTGGCATTGGAAAGCTTATTCATAATGCTAAGACTTTGAACTCATGCACCATTTTGAAGATTTGGACTCCTTCCTATTCAAAAATGCTCTGCAACTTTGATGATGAATTTAAGATTTTAGGGTTTTATAGTTTCGATAATGTCCTGATTTTTTGAGCATACCTCCCTCATTTTTTTGAGTTGGTCTTATTTTCTAATATGACATTGTGGGGTATGTTTTTTGTCTTTAGAAAAAAAATCATGATTTTTGAAACTATGGTTTAAGAGAAATGAATTGTTCAAGTTTGTTGGTGGAATATAAAACAGTTTTGAGTAATTGTGGTAAAATTCTCATATCTCCCTCGTTTTTCATCAAAATTGCGCAAACCTTATAGTTTTAAAAAGTTAAGACATAGCTCTAAAATCTCTCTTTGTACTATAATGCAAAATTTAAACATTTTGATAATTGAAATCAACTCACAAGTTGTTGCACCAAAACTGTCTTTATTTTAATAAAATAGATTTCAACATAAATAAATTATTAAGAAGGCTGATTTTAAAAATTGGAATTGAAAACCACTTAACCAACCTAAAACACATTAAGTTCAATTTGTTAGGACATTTCTTGAGCTTAGAGAGGACTTACGGGATGTGGAACGTGAGTTTGGAGTGGTTGAGAGCCGATTTAGGATAGGAATTGGGTGCATTTGAGATAAGTAACCTGTTAGAAATTCATTTCCATTTCAATTCCTTTTATTGTTGGTATACAATCACTTGAACTGTTTTTACCATTTTGAATCTCCCAATGCCATGACACGCATCAATGTATTGTATATGTTTAGTATAAGTATTGAATTGTTTCATGGCATTTCGTTCCATTCATTTTCTTATCTTAGTTTGGGTTGTTGATCTCCTGACTTGTGTGTTGTGAACTAGCATGCTATTGTATTATCCTCTGGTTGTTCACCTCCATGTTCACATGTTTGTATGTTACTTATATTTGGATTCATGATATAAGAGTGTTATAGTGTTTGAAAGAAGTCCATACGTTTGGGTTCCCTAATTTTATGAGTTAGCGTGGCTACGAGATTAAAGTCCATGGGGATGTTGGCACTCCCTATTAACTGATTTGACGTAGCTCACGACCAAGTATATAAGCTGATGTGACGAAGCTCACAGCCGATCGAACCTCGATTTGTGTGACTATCCAGTATGTTCCTTTTGTGTACGTGGTACATGTTTGTATACATTCCTTTCAGCTTGTCTTTTATAGCTATCATATGCTTTCAGTTATCATTTCTTGTATATTTGGAAATGGGAATGAATGGCCACACGATTTACTCGGTGGAATTGTCATTTTTAGTGATAATTGCAGATCCGTCGAGTAGTAGACTGGGGAAGGAGAAGATCGACGACTACCTTTGAGCCGTCAGCGCTATCTGCTACCATCTTTTGTAGGTTTCACTTGTTTATATTTATTACATATGTCTTTTATATGTTTTGGGTTGTATATTGGATTGAGGGACTAGACTCCTCGACTGATGCATGATGTTACACTATTGCTCGCCACCTATGATATATATACATGTGATATATTTCTTGGTTTTCGCATATAGGTGTTTTATAATTGCTTCTGTAATATTATTAAGACTTTCGCTAATTTGTTAAAATGTATAAAAAAATTTATTAACTCTAAAAATCACGAATAACGAGAAACAAATAATACTTATCATTGACACGTGTTACGAGGAGAATATGACAAAAGGCTGATTAATACATCGTTAATTCCTATGTGTCTGGGATTAGGGCTTAATAACGGGATTAGGCCGGGCGGTGCGTTGATGAGCGGTTCAGGCCATCACAATTCTCCTTAACTCCCTCTCCTTCCAAAATATCACTATATTCTATTGCTGAAGTAGATTCTCGTTGTGATCTAACTCTAGGAGTATTAATTGAAACTTTTGTTAGCCTAATTGGTGTAATTGGAACTTTGGATTTAGTTTTGCGTGTTTCAATTATCACTTCCTTTTCTTTCTCCTCTCTCGAACTTCTACCTCTTCCACTTCAGACCATTTGTTCAAATAACAAAAGTCCAAATAGAAATTTAAACCTGTAAACCATTCAAAACCAATTATCAAAAATTCAAAATAACTCTACTTAATCAAGAAGAAATTCATTTGAAAAACTAGTTTGAAAATTAATTGAGAACTTAAATAAAAGAATCAACATCGAAGTTTTTACTTATTATGAACTTATATTCGGTTTTCCAAAAACTTTTATAACATGAGACAATCTTGTGATAAATTCAAGTCTTTCTAAAACAAAACATACACCAAACTCGTTTGAAACTTAATTTTAAACCAATTTCATATAAAAAATCTTTGAATCTATAAATACCAAAATTTCAAAAATTTTGCTTTGTAAACCAAAAATCATTGTATTCATTATTGATATTCTATTGAAATCAATAAAATCCTTTATCAATGGTAATAAAATAAACATCCAATAAAACAATTTTTGAAATCAATTAAAAATTTCAAAATATTAATCAAAAACAAAAAAATCTCAATTGAAAAGCTATGGTTTGACCGTGATTACCTTCTTGAGAATGAATCTCTCAAGATACAAGTTCTTGAACTCCTCTGAATCTCATTTCCAAGCTTCTACTTGAAATTCTCTGGCTCAAGCCCTAGTATGGCTCTACACTCTCAAATTTACTATCTTTTCATTTGAACAAAATAAGATTGAGGTGGAGTTCACTTAAATACACTAAAATCTAGCTTAGGAAGGTTAAATCTAAGCAAAAATTTGGTTTTTGAATTGAGTTGGTGCAATTGTTGGTGTGTATGAAATGAGTAATGTGTGGCGAATTGAGGTTTTGTTTTAAAAACTTGGAATCGAGCTCAATGAATTGACAATATAAGTTGATTCGTTGGTGATTCACTACTTAAATCGGTGAAATAAGACTATGTGCCTCACCAATTTTCCTAACGAATTATATGGTGGATTCGCTGCTGAATCGCTACACTCTAATTTCACTTAAAATCTCTGCAAACTGCCACTAATTTTCCTAACGATTTGTAGTGTAAACCCATATCGCTCTAGATTCGCTGGACAATAAATACTTTTTTTTTCAATTAAATTCATAATTATCATATATATATATCATTCCTAATAATCAATATAAAGGTAGAATTCACTAAAAACTCGAGAATTTGAGTAGGTTATGTAACTAACTAATAATTTTATTACTTTATTAATTACATAAATAGACAAATAATATAAATTTGCATAAAGGCCATAATATATTTGCAAAAAGGACATAACAACTTGATCATTCCTCTATTTGAAGCTAATTCGGAGCTTAAATTTTGAAAATATTTTCAAAATGAGAGTCAAAAGGTGTGAGAATGAAAACATACTACACTAATAAAATGGAAATAAAGATAGAATATGGGTTGTCTCCCATAGAGCTTTTTTGTCGTTGGCTCAATTGAATAGTAGTACTAAATTGGATCTATAAACTTGAATTTTGGATTGTCCACTCTAGCGCCATTCCAGAAAGTTATTGCTTTACCATTCACCCTTAAAGTGAATGTTTTATTCAAAATATCTATGATAGCTTTAGAAGTGGCTAAGAAAGGACGTCCTAAAATTAAAGGAAGATGTTCATTGACGAAATATGGCATAACCAAAAAGTTTGTAAGTAAAATGTACTTATCTACTTAAAAATGTATATTTGTAACCACCCCTATTGGTTTAATTAAAGAACCATTTGGTAAAGGAACTCGTTCAGAAGCAAGTTCATCCAACTCCAATTAAGTATATAGAAAGAAGTGTATTGGCTTAAGATTTGCCTTTGAACATGTATTACACTGAGCTTTAAAGTACCAAACCCGTTGATTTTTATATTCAAATGTATATCTTCAAGATTATTTAGCTTTACAGGACCTAAACTCAACTTTTTCTTACTTCTTATTCTTATTAACTTTAAAATCTTTCGGCTTATTAATACTCTTCCCATTCTCTGGTTGCTTAACTCTACATTCTTGAGTTATTTTCTATTCATTTGAAGTGTCTTCAACTTGTTCTTTCTTTGAAACATCTTTTTTTCAGTTTCCATTATTATTATATTAATTGCATATACTTTAGTGCTTAGATTATCATAATAATTTAATTCTAAAGAATCATTATCATTAGTTTCTTTATCAAGTAATTCATCAAAATCGTAATTATTATCCTCATCATTGATTTTGAATGTGACAATTTTGTCTTCAAATCCATAGACAACGTCCATTCAAAGATATATAACTTATTTTTAGTTGTTTTAATAAAAGGTCTACTTAATAATATAGGTTGAGAATTATGTGATATTGAATCTCTCATTTCCATAACATAAAAGTCAGCTAGAAATACTAAGTCATTTACTTTTACTAAAACATCTTCTAATAATCCATATAGTTTAATAACTATATTATCAACTAAAGTAAGATTAATATGTGTATTAGTCAACGATCCTATTTTCAATTATTTATATAATTTAAGTGACATCATATTAATAAATGCTCCAAGATTAGACATAGCAAATTTAATAGAAGAGGTTCCTATTGTGATAGATATTCCAAACATTTATGAATTGGAGCATTTCTCAGGTATTTTATTTTTATTAAAGCTAACACCTTTTGCCTAAGTTTTCTTTAGATTCCTCTAAAAAATTATCTTTAGATTTAGATAATTCTTTCAAAACTTCATCAAATTTTGATAAATGCATAATCGATTCCATCAAAGGTTTATTAATTTCTATTTTCCTAAATGCTTCAAGAATGTCTTCATTAATTTGTTCCTTCCTAGCATCTGCTAATCGTTGTGGAACGGGAGAAATAGAATACTTATCTTCATTTTAGTTATCAAGAATCTTACCATCTTTTTCTTGATTGACTATTTCAGAAGTTTGTAAAGACTTTTCATATGCTTCAACTCTGGCTAAATACCATGAGTACAATCTTTCATGAAAATGTATATATTTCAATTGTTCAGCCATCCATTCTCTAGTAAGAATGACATTAGCCATCATCTCTCCTTTTTCTCCTTCTTCTTCTATTGTTTTATGTATTTTCTTCTTTTGTACCCCTCTTAGGTATCTTTTTTGGTATATTTTTCTTTTTTCATTATCACAAAATAAACATTAACATGTGCTTGATTGGTAGGAGTAGTAGTCTGAGTAGATGCTTTAATTTGATTACTTAGCTTATTAATTTGTAGGTTCATCTGACTTAATTGAATTTTCAACTCATTAATAGATATATTAGTTTTAATTTGATTTTGAGAAAACTATGTAAAGTTTTGATGATTTTAAGTCATAAAATTATGCAAGATTTGCTATAAATTTGGTTGATTAGGTTAAATTAATTGTTAAGATTGTTACATTGTTGCAGATTATTTTTGTGCACTTGGTCTATAAGAATAATTCTTATTTTGTGGATCATAGCTAAGATTTGAATTTAGTTTTCAGTATAGTAACTATTATTATTATATTGATTCCTGTGAGGACCAGAAAATTGGTTCATAACTCCATTAACCACATAAATATTATCTTCGTGTAAAGTAGGGCATACATTTGTAGGATGTGTAACTTCATTACAGAATCCACATTGTTTTACTTGGTTTGATCTATCTTTTAATAGTAACTTAGCCATGCTAGATAACTCATCGACCTTTTCGTCAAATGTACTACTTCTTTTATTATTAATTTCATTAAGTTTTCCTTGATGTCACATTCTTTTCACCATATTGCTTTGATATTTTAGTCATTTTATTAATAGCCTCTTTTGCTAAAGTTGGTGTCACATCGAATAAAGACTCACCACATACGGTGTCTAATAACCTTTGTTCAAAATAATGAAGTCCTTCATAGAAGTATCCCAATAAAGCTCTTTATGTATATCCATGTTATGGACAAGAAGAAATTAATCTTTCATTTTTACAACTGTGATTTGTCTGTGACATCCGAGAATTTCGTAAACTTGATTAAGATTCTAATTAAGTATTTTTTGGATTTAATTTACAATTTAAGTATCGGAGGTGGGACCCACGTATTACGGACCGGAGATCATAAGTTTAGATATTATTTTTTGCGTGTGGCATGCCTAGTGGATGTAATATACATTATTTTGTCGCAAAGTTTGGGGTGTGTTGAGGTGTATCTTCAGTTTTTCATACTCAGGGTCACAAGTGTGTGTCTAAAGGGCACGAGTGAAAATAAATTATTAGTTGTTCGAAAACTAATTAATTAAGTGTTTAAGCTTCACGTGAAGATTTCATCTCGGTTTGCGTGCAAGTCGAGATTGGTGTAATGTAATGTGAGAACGAAGTTGGTACAAAACTTCGCCTTAACTTTCATATCAGTTGGTGGTGGTCGCGGTTGAGATTGGGTCTAAATCAAGGCACGTTTGGCTAAATATGGCAAGAAAATTGGTCCATAAGATTTTAGTATGTAGCGAACAAGGTTAAAAATTTTGGGGTTTTGGCGTGATCAAAACTAGTGTTACGGACATTTTATGAAGATGGACAGTTTTTTCGAGTGTTAGGAATTAATAAATAAAAAAATACGTCAAAATAGAAGGAATTAATAAATAAAAAGAAATTAAGCCGCTGACAAGCAGCTGAGGGTTTATATATGAATGAAAAAAACTAATCAAAACTAGATTCATTTGAAATGAACGAACATTTCGTTCATCTCAAAACCACTCAATTCGATCTTTCGCTCTGCGATCTCTCGATGTCCGATTTTCATCCGATTTCTTTATGTCAAATCTAGAATATCATGAAACGGTCAATTCGAGCTAATTTTTTGCGGTGGAAATGAGGTATTTGGCCTGTGATTTGGTAAATACTCAATGTTGGACATTTTCCTCAATTCAATTTGAATTCTTGCGATTTTTCGATTTTGTTTCGTGTGGTATTTATAAAAATTGATAGGAATTGTTGAAATTGATGTATTAGGTTGATATGCACCGATTTGGAATAAATTCCACCGACGTGGATTAGGGTTTTGATGAACTGAACTACTGTAACTCAATTGATAATTATTTAAGAGATTTTTATAGTTTATATTGATTTAAATTGGGTTTCTAGATGAATGGATTATTAGTTTTGATCCAATTTGACTCCACAGACTGTGAAAAATATTTTGATGTTGCATCGAGTGGTTTCGTGGTACTTGTTGTCAATTCTTTAAGATTTAATTGCAAAAATATTTATTTGGAGAAGTTTTTAAGTTCAAAATAAAATAAAGTTTGCCTAGTTCATAGGCTCTATTGGAAAATTCATAACTTCTTCGTCAGTGATCTGATTTGAGTGTTCTTAGAATCTATGAAAAGTATAGCATGCGTACTACAAGTTCTTTTTAGGTTATCATGACAAGTATTGAGGTTTTCAAGATTAAAAAGTTACCCTAAATTGGCTAGTTGAAAGCCAATTGAAACAATTATATAAATTAATGTTTTTGGAAACTGCTCTCAAGTGTACTTCGACCGCAGTTTTCATTAGGTTTCGTGATTTGGTTTCACTTGAAACTTGACCCATAATATAATTAGGTATGCAGGGAAGCTATTGGATCCATTTTCAAGGTGATCCGATGCTCCGAGAACCACAAAAATTAAGTTCAAAGTTGGGTTGGTTGTAAGTTAACCTTATAGTGATCTTTACTATTGATTGAATATATTTGTACCTGTAAGTCTACATTACATTTTATCATTCTTGGTCATTCATTCATAGAGTGAGTGAGGGAGTTAAGCTTGTTTCGAAGTCTAGTTTGATTGTAACTAGGTTTCAATCTTGCATTTACGCCATCTAGTGAGATTAGCGGAGTCTAACGCCGACAAGTTATCTCTGCATTTCATGATCTCTCAATATTGTCTCTGTACTATTTTTTGAAGTCGACATCTGATTATAGTTAAGAGATAGTGACATAGTGGATTGCATGTCATGTTGATGCATATATCTTGTTGATTTTTTTAAAATGCAATTACATGTCTCCATGTATCAGACTAACAATGGCAGGAGTACAGATCAATGTAGGAATTTACTTGCCTGACATCTTCGAGTTGTTTTTTATGATGTCAAATTCTATGTGAAGATAAGGAAAAATGAACAAGACCCTGAGACTTTTGGTGATATGTTTTAAATTTTTAAAGTTTAATTCTTGTTGTAAATATTTTATACATATTTTTTTAGGACTCTTGGGGTGAGTGTAGGACGTGAAATTACATTGAATGGTTATGAAAATCTCATAAGTTAGAAATTTAAATAAGTTGAGAAGGTTCATATTCAATTTATGTCTATTTGAGATTGTAAAGTTGAAATTAAGTTATCGGAGACTCTAAGTTAGTTTATTAATTTCAAATTGATACATATTGTGAACTGCGAGAGTTATGATCTTTCTAGGCCTCTCCCCAATTCTATTGTCTATTAGGTGAATTTTTCGGCAGGGCACTTTTAGGGGAGGTGCCACTGAAATTTTACTAAATACAAACATGATTTTTGAATTTGCTCCAATTGAACAAATTATGAATTAAGTTTCATTGAGGATATAAATTTAATTTTGGAGCCTTAGTAAGGATTAAAATGCAAATTATTTTGAGGTTTAAGTTGAAAGAATGGATTAGGCTGACTAGATTATCAAGAGGATTAAGGTAATCTAGGCCGGTCAGTCGTCTTAATGATGAGGGGGCTGACATTGTCTTCTATAGCAAATGATTTTTCTTGCAAACATATATTTATCTAGAAAAGCTTCTAACATTTGAGCCTCATGTATTTATTGAATCTTGAGGAAGATAAAACAACCAATCTCGTTCTTGATTATTCAGTGCAAACGGAAAAACCTTAAGTTTGACTTGTTCTAAAGTACCGTCTTTAGATTTCATCCCATTGACTTTGTGTTGGGGTTCCTTTATAAATTTCTAATGATTATCTTTACTATAGAAGTTAGGAAAGACACTAATGAATTCATATTTTAGTTCAAATTCAGGAAATTCTTCAAGATAGGCAATGGACATTAGCTTGTAAGTTGTGTCATTTTGATTGGCTTGCCCAAAAGTGAGTTCTCTATTATCATTATTATTGTTGGCTTTTATTGTGGTAGTTTGATGTACCCTACTTTGTTGTTGTCTTAAATTAGAATTAAAAGTCCTATCCACCATAGGATTGAACAAATGTAAAGATTATGTGAAATTGGAAGGACGTAGCATGTAGACCATACAACGTCTAAAACTCCTAAGAAATTATGTAAACTTTTCCAACAACGATGCCAAAGATTGACATGTGTCGAGCATGCACAATACTTTTCTTGTATATCCTTATTACTTATAGTAGTGATAAGTGAGATCGTCTCTAAAGTTTTTTGCAAACTTCCTAAGAAAAAAAGGTTTTGCAAGAGTTTTATTATTTTACTTTAACTTAATTAATTTAATTAAAATGGGAATTAAAATTATCTAATCAAACTATGACAATCGATTAAACTAATTAAACTAACTAAATTAACACAATTTAAATTCATTAATACTAAATTCAACTCAAATGAAATCAAATCAATATAAAACAAACATCTAAACAAATATCCAAAACAATGAAATATAAACCCGTTTTAAATAAAAACATATTAATTAGAGTATAGTTATAATCATACTTTCATCATATTATAAAGTATTATTGAATCATTATACCTAAATCATAAGCAAGATTGGTAGCATTTATGAAGCCACCAATTTTCCTTATATCAATGGAAAAGTTATATTCTAATCTTATCACCATTAGTTCTTCGAAAGCTCAAAGATAACTAATAGAAACAAAACATCATTACACTCTATGAAAACTTCTTACTACTAAGCCAATATTATCGGAATTAGTCGTATCGATATCAAACTTAGAACACAATTCACCTAAGACATCTAAACGGTAAAAGACCTTTTAAATTAATCATGTTTATTACTTTATATTAGATTTAGAACCTAAATATCACAATATACATTCTAGACTATGCATGCAATACAAAGTTTCTTGATTGTAATACGCAAAAATAAATTTATTAAAACCATGAATTGACGTATACGATTAAGTTTAAAGCATTAAACAAAAATTCTTTTTATTATGACTACATTGCAAAACAATTTAAGTTAATTTTCATACTTTTTTTAGATTAATAAAATACTCTCAAATTTTCAAAATAAAAATTGCAATAAAATAAATAAAAAAATTAATAAATACCTATTATTGAATACTTGAATCTCCAATGAGGTTTCAAAAGCAAGAACAATAAAAATAAATCTAAAAATAATTAATTTCTTTAAGAGTAATCAAGGATCACTTAAACTAATCAAGAGCAATTAATTTTGAAGCCCTAGGGTCATATATATAGTATGCTAAGTAGTGCATATCCCATTCAAACTGAAATTCCTTATTTTACTCCAAAATTCTCGTAGCTTACTTCAATGAGTCCTAACCGAATCCTCTATAATTTCTAATTAGCTGTGTAAATCGATGAAAATTTGTCTATGTAGTTCATCGATTTGGGTATCGATTCCTAGTATATTCCTAATTCGTTGTTGATTCGCTATGTCTTTGCTCCACGTGATTGAATTTTTTGTACTTTTCTTCATTTTTCATCCATTTCTTTATATAATCTTAATATGACCCAAATCGGTGAATGTTGGGCGGTAAAGATGACCTACGAATGCCCAATTGACAAAAGGATTAGGGAAAGGCGATTGCGATAGTTTAGTCACTAGCAAAAATGACCTACAAATGCCCCCTAGAAAACCTACTCAATAGAAATTGAAGAAATTCGATGAGGTAGGGTCAAATCAAAGTTAACTTGGGACACATTAATTAGGAAGAACTTAATTGGATTGAAAAGCTCACCATCAATTGCTCTTAATTGAGCACAATGGAAGAGTTTGATCCATGTATAGCCGACCGAATTAATTTGGAACTGAGGCTATGTTGTCGTTGTTGCTGTTAGGGTTATATATAGATACAAAGACGTGGAGATACATAGATATACATGAAATATATAGAGAGAATAATTTAGAAGAGAGATTTTTAGAGCTTTTGAAGGAGAATACATTGAAGACTCAATTTTGGCTATTCATAGTTGAGTCTTTGATTCAATTGAAGGTATTGCTTTGATGTAATTACTGAATACAATGAATATGATGAATCTTGTATTTTTGATGTCTATTATGAAGTAGTTTACTTTATCTTAGGGATCAAAGGATCCTATGACATGATAAATATGCGAAGTGTGAGTGATTTATAATGTTATAATTGTGCAATGGTTAGATTTTGTGTTTGTTTTTTAACTTAATGTTATAATCATCTTGATCACATGTTTATTGATTTAGGGAGTTAGGAGTAACCATGACTATGGAGCTTCTAAAATCGGATATGAAAAACACAACCATAAGAGATGTAACATATCAATAGATGGTTATTTATTAGGGAGACGTGGATAGTAAACTTAAGTGTTTATCAATCTAAGGATTTGGCACTTAAGGCTTGGTGAAATTTATGCCATTCATACCGATAGGTGAAATTCTAGTATAACATTAGGATTTTTTTCACTACGATAGTAGGTTGAAGTGAATTAAAATAGGATTTGTTTATTCTAATTATGCATTGCACACAGAGATGTTTAAGATGAAAGAAATTTTGATGTTATAGCAGCATATTTTATCATTACCTAGGTGAAGTTGTGAACTAAGAGTTTCTCTCATATAAGAACACAATCAAGTTTATATTGTTTTGACAAATAGAGTAGTTTAGTTAAAAAGAAACATAAAAGAACCTTCTTGACAATTTAGTAGACTTAACTAAGTAATTATGTCGATAAACATCTTTTCCTGATGATGATATATGTAATTAACCTTTGTTAATCGCATTATTACTACAATTGTACCGTTATACTTGCGGTTGTAATCAAGTTTTTGGCGTCGTTACCAGTGATAGGTGGCCACATTTAGTTTATTTACCTTTTGTTAAGAATTTTAATTTAATTGATTTTTCTTTAGTTTTTAATGAAGTTTAAGTTTCAAGTTTGACTCTCTACACTTGGTCTATTTGTGTTTTCTTTCTCAGGAATTCAATTGTGCATGCATAGTCAGGGAGATAATGACCTAATACTTTACGATCTGAAATCAACAGAACTTGTAACAACAATAAGAAAGGGAAAAAAAGAGGCTAAGATGGTGGAGAATCAACTCAAAAACCAAATCAAGGTGATCAATCAACCCGAAGGTGATCTGGTAGTGCGAAACATGGAAATAGGGCAAAGATGGCTTCGAGACTAATTCAAACCAAAAGTATAAGAGACATACAATGGAGTAATGAGGCTTCCAGGCAACACTACTAAATTTGAGCTGAGACCGTCTTTGATCAACATGGTGCATAATAGCCTATTTCATGGATTATTAAGTGAAGACCCAGTTGCACATGTAGAGCACTTTCTGGATAAGTTTGACACTATTCACATTATCGTAGTTATGAAAGAGATCATTAAAATGAGATTTTCCCCATTCTCATTGGATGGAAAAGCTGCATCCTAGTTCTAGGGATTGAATCCTGGAAGTATAACTTCATGGGAGGATATCAATGAAATATTATTACATAAATTTTTCCTTAGTGAAAGTGAGTGAAAGGAAATTGGAAATTAACCAATTCAATCAAGATGATACTGAGTCTCTTAGTAAGACTTAGGAGATATTTCAAAAGATACTGAGAAAATGTCCATGACATGGATATGTTATGTAGCATTCCCTATCTCGATTAGGATGATACTCGGTCTGAAACCCTAATTAAGCCATGATACACTAGCCAGACTTAATTAGAGCCAATAACCTCTACTTTCATACCTGATAAACTCAACTTATATATCGATTTCAAAACATAAATCAAAGTAAACATAACGGAAAATTAATAACTTTTTCGATAATACAAACGATATACAAAAATTCAGAGTTTATCAAAACCAAAACTCGATTACAAAACCTCCCAACCCTATTATATTACAACAATATAATTCAAACATTATATATATACAAGGAAGGTTCAGTACATCATAGAGAAAATGATAAAACTCATAAGCCTTCTCTTTTCCTATAGTAGAAGCGCTAATTTGCAAACCAAAATGTTAAGAGGGTGAACGCTCCAACTTGCTCAGTAAGTGATGCTCGTAAATGTATCAATCATCAACTAATATCAATGAATTAATGAATAGGAATATGAATCCAAAACATATCATTTAGGCATTGAGAATTGATATAAAAAATATATAATTGGATGCAAGTTAAATAAGCATCTACAACTGTACTCGTGATTTGTGATTTGAATTTTAACATAGAGTCATAGTCTCACATCACTCAATATTACAACCATAGAATCTACAAGTTGGCTGAATTGTAATTTTGTTGGTTTATTCAAGCTTGATTGAGCTATAAACTCTAATTGGACAATGGTGACGAAGGTAAAACTCCGGCTACTGAGGATAAAAGGCATAAGCCATTTCCAGGCTAACCTTTTCCATTTACTAGGATAAAGAGCAAAATTCATTTTTTGGCTAACTTTTTTATCCTTCGTTCCTGATCCACCTTATCGACCATTTTCGAATATTTTCACATTAACAACCATCAATTCATAGTATGTTGCCCCATTCCCATTCCATAATGCTATATGAACAAAATATACTAAATCACGAAGCATAATTGATAAGAATACAAGTCCTACTTACCTCAGTTAGGTTATGTTTCAAATTTCTAGCTTTCGGTCACTCAACCTTTCTTAGTGTTTGAGAACCTATCACAAATCGTTTGGGATCAATTTTGGTGTTACAAAAGTCCTAGTACGACCTTAGAACAATGGTCCAAATCTCATCCGAATTTAGAAAACAAAAAACCCATTTTTCTAATTTTGTTTCCAAAGTTTAGCTCACAGCACTGCAAAGGACGTCGTGGCCTTGGGATTGGCAGTGTTGTAGGTGGTGCAGTAGGCTCCATGCCCATGGCACCGGCGGCTGCACTAATTGCTGCCATCACCAACTTGTGGTTTTTCCTCCTCTGTCGACACCCATGATCACCCGGACACTTTAGACCCTTCCAAACTCATCCAAAAACACTGGAGATTCCATAAAAGTGTCTCACCATGTTCACAACACTTTCGACCAGATAAAACAACTCTAAAATGGTTTCAATGATAACAACAATGGTCACAAACTTACAAACCACCAACCACCGCCTAACCACCACTATCTAGAGGTTCTAATGAACATATTTCCTCCCTCATCATCTTCATGTTAGGGCATGTGCCCTAGGTCAATCTACAAACATTATTTATCTTATAATTTTAGTTAATAAAATAGAGGTTTTATTTGCTATTTTATTATAAGTGATTGCATGTTTACCTTATAGTAAGATCCATAGGTATTTGTTGAAATATCCTAAAATGTCCCTAGTCGGTCATTATACTGGGAACTATAATGAATTAAGACTTAGTGAATCTTGATTGATGGTCATGTGATGATCATGCGTATATAGATACGAATCAAGATCATGAGTACTTGTTAGGGAATAAGGTATTGGACTGACCCGCTATGAGAACACTACATGGATTAAGTCATATGTGTTACTCATGATAGGTATATCATTTAGTCATTCGACTTGACATTACCATAGACTTCAATATTAGGAGCATGATAATTTGACACAATCAAACGTTGTCTTTAATCGAACAATTATAAAGATTGTGATTGGTTACCGTGTGAATAATATGTGAAGGTGTGTAATCAAGATAGAATTTGCCACTCTCGTATAGAGAGATATCAGTGGATCCCTCGATAAGATAGACTGATAATGGCCAAGTCCATGTGAATTGATATGATTAATGTCACTTGGATGTTTTTCGCTTTACCTAAAGATCGAGACTAATACGATTGAACATTAAGGGTGACTTTCCATGCCTTATGTTTAATCAAATGATATTGCACGACAAAAGGATATGATATATGTTATTAATTAGGTTGTATCGATGTTGATATACATGCTACTTGGGTAGTCATAATGTCTTGCTAGAGACCGTTTATGACTTGTGTACCAAAATGGTTTTTGGTTCACTGCCAACGTCGCATGAACCTATTGGGTCGCACACAAAGAATGACTTTGCACAATTTCAATCGGTCCAGAGTAATGAATTTTATATGATAAAATTCATGACATAAAAGCCTTTACGATTTGTTATATGATAACTTATTAATAGGGGTGTATGTGTAATTTGC
The DNA here is from genome assembly GCA_039657325.1 of Stephania cephalantha. Taxonomy (NCBI): domain Eukaryota; kingdom Viridiplantae; phylum Streptophyta; class Magnoliopsida; order Ranunculales; family Menispermaceae; genus Stephania; species Stephania cephalantha. The sequence continues at coordinate 37,859,269 of CM077571.1, forward strand.
TTAAACGCCTAAAATACAATAGTTGTATTACGAATATGATTTTAAGTGAGGGCTTTTCTACACATAAATAAAGGGTGAAACCTTAAAAACGAGATAAGATTTTTGTTTTACAATTTTTAAGTTCTCTGGATTTAGGGAGAAAAAGAAAAAATCGTTTTCAATCTCTTTTTGGGCGGCACTCCAAATTGTGGTCACCGTTCATGTGTGGATTTCTAATAGAGGACGCGCACTTGAACATCTTAAAATCGAACAATCAAAAAGGAAATCATGGAATAAGGTATGATTTACTTTCTTAGATTTAGTTTAATGGAACTTGTTTTTGATCCTGTTGGGGTTTTTCAAATTCTTTTTTGAATTCTTCGCTGCGTATGAACCTCAAAACCCCTACAACCCACACACACTACACACCTCTACAACCCACAACCCCTACAACCCACACACACTACCACAACCCTTAAACCTCATGAAAACAAGAGAAAGAGATGGAGCGTGAGCTTACCAACGAAGCAGATGATCAACGTGAGGATTATGATAATGACGATGGTGGCAACATGACGGTGGTGGCGATGGTGATGACCCTAAGGAGCAGTGGAGAGGAGGAGCTTGTTGAAGATGGCGATTAGAACTGAACTTATCCTCATCCCATTAACTTACCTATTAAGTTAGCCATCTAATGTTTCAACCTCATCATCAACTCCAACATGAATCTTGGGGCACATCTAATGGTGCGGAGCTTAAAGTGGAATGGTGCAAATGTGACAAAAATCAAGACATGCAACGTATTTCGAGACCTATCCAATGTCTCTCAATATTCATTTGACTTGAATAATCCAACTATAGGTTATATTAATTCTTAATTAATCAATTAACCTATAAATTCACTTAACACGTCACACTAACACCAAACATCATGCAAACCTACGCACATGCTTATCAAGGTATGTCGAACTTAATCAGGAGCCTAACTCGGGTCAATTAGGATTCGGGTTAACACAATCACCTGCTTAAGGTAATGAGGCGTTACATGTTAAGTAAGCCCAATTAAAAATATTCTACTATGAGATGAATCAAAACACAAGGTCATTAGTGGATGTCGCATCTGGTGGCACTCTACTAACTAAAAGTGAAAATATGGCATTAGAGCTTTTAGATCTCAAGTCACGTAACTCTAAAACAGGGAGTTGTTCCACAGTTATAAAGTTAACATAATTTTTTGAGCTTGATTCACAAATAACAATTATGACACAATTATCTAACTTGAGTGGTCAAATGAAAAAGTTACAGATGAGGCATCCTAGTCAGCAAGTACAAGCAATTCAATAACCCATTAATTACTTAGCAATGGTAGTTAATCCATTGGACATGCCACAACAAGGAATAGAGTTCGAGGATGTTAACTACATGAACAATTAGTGCTATGGAAATAATTTTAGGCAGAGAGGAATGGTTCCTTAGAGATAATATCTAGGGCATACCAATTCAAACTTTTCATATGGAATCTCGGATAATGCATTAAAGCTACATCTAGATTTTAATCAACAAGTCCAATAAGGGAAACTAGGGTAGAGTGAAAAGATGACTTTATTGAATTCAATTGTATGACATTCCTGATTTTCATAAACCAGTATTTAGATTTTATTATGAGATTAGTGGGTCTTAATCATGACACGTGTTGTGGGACTTGAGTTTGTGAAAAGGGGAATCACTAAGTTAATGTTATTTTTCGTTGGTGAATGCCTAGTGTGTGTTGGTATTTCATCGCAACAATTCAATTCACCAAAACCATAACCTATGTCGGTGGGATTTATTCCAAATTGGCGCAAATCAAACCGACTCATCAGTTCACAATAATTACTACTAATTTCCATCAAAACCTCGCAAAAGAAATTGAAAAATCACGAGAATTCAAATTAAATTGTGAAAATGCCATAAGTTTAGAATTTAGTAAATTGCGGGCCGAATACCTCTTTTCCACCATGGAAACTTGGCTCAAATAGACTGTCTCGTGATGCTCTTAAGTGTTGCAGAGAGAAACGAATGAAAATCGGACGTATGGAGAGATCTGCGAACGAAAAAAGGATTTGAAGGGTTAGTGATTAAACGAAATCAAAAGCTTTTCGTTGAAACATTTTGATTTTGATTTTGATTTTTTTTTCATATTCTTATTTATAAACCTTCAACAACTTAATTTCTTTTCATTTATTAATTCCCTAAATTCTTATTTTGACGTGTTTTGACTTTCAGTGCTCGTTTTGGATCCCATTTTTAACCAAAATTGAGCAAAATTCTTGACAAAGCAGTCTATGACATCTCCTATCCATATTAGGAGGATACTCAGCCTGAAACCCAAATTAAGTCTCGTTACACCAGCCATACTTAACTAGAGCCAGCAACCTCACCATCAACACTTGAGAAATACAATTATATATCGAATATCGACATAAAACAAATAATAAACGCAATGAAAATCTAAATATTTTCTTGATATTATACACCATATGCAAAACCAAATCAAACCGAAATAAACATCAGTTATACAAAACCTCCCAACACTTGTATATTACAAAATCGTAATTTAATAAAAATATATAAACAAGAGAAGAATCATTACATCGAAGAGAATATCAAAACTCCTAAACCTTCTCTGTTCCATAGTCGTAGCACTCGTCGATAATCCTGTAATATTAATTGGAGTGAGCGCTCCAACTTGCTCAGTAACTACGTATTCACAAAGCTATCAACAACTTATATAATAATTAAGAGTAATATGCAATAACAATATGCATCAAACATTGCTAACATGACTATAAAAATCATATAATCCAATAAATAACAGATGCAAGTCAAACTATCAATGACTATTACACTATGATTCCCATTTCATTTGTCAAAGTATGGTCGATTACCCACTAACACCATTAATGTGTTTGCTAGACCAACACATTGGTCAATGCGTCGTCTAGTAAATCCATTAATGTTCCATTGTTCTATCCTAAACCCTATAGTGAATGTGTAATCTACGCAACCTATTTAGTCGAGAAGGATTTAACATATAGGCTAGGAACCAAACCCATATCATATACAACCTAATTTCAAGTCTAAGGTTTACTCTCACATATCACATCATACACCATTTTCCATTTTAATAAACACATCACATAGTACATAGCCCCCCATTAAGTCCATAAACTATATGAATTACACATACTACAATATCCAGGCAAAGTTGATAAATAAATGAATCCATACTTACCTCAGTTAGGTTATCTTTCCAGTTTCCTTAACTTTTCAGATCACTCGATCATCTCGGTGTTCGAGAATAACAAACCATTTGAGGTAATTACATATCTAATACCTCACGTTTAGAACTCCTAAACGGGTCCCAATTGAATATGGAACCAATTTACCAATTTTTAGGTCAATACGACCATTTTGTATTTTTCGAGGGGAAAACCTCAGTATAAAATCTTGAAAGAATCCCAATTTTCTATATGTTTCATACAAATACATAATTTCTATTTATTGTGCCAACAAATATAAATTTTTCCATTTCTCTAGAATTTTCACTTCAATTCCAGCATTTATCCTTTTTTCTTTTAATTTATGAAGAGGGGTTTGACCTATGAACCGAACCCGGTTCAATCGATCCGGGGATCAAACTCCATTTTTCTTCCTTATGACCCCATGTTCATCAAAATCAATTCATCTATTTTTTATCACTATTTTTCATTTGGGTTGGGTTTGGCCCCAACCTAGTTAAGTTTGGGAAGGGAGATGGCTTCCCTGCCGTCTCTGTCCTCAAACGAACTTACTAACAGCTTATTCGAGCCTCCCATCTCCAACTCTTGTTTCCATCATTGACACAACACAACGACAACAACAAATAACACAACAACCCTAACAACACAACTTACCTCCTCCATCTTTGTGTCCATCATCGATCTCTCTTATTCTCCTTAGTCTCAAGATCTCTCTCAGTTTCGAACTTTCTCACTCTGAAACGAATACAAATGACGCGATTTTGTTTTAGGGTAAATATGAGATTTCCTTGAGAATTGCATGCACGAATCTTGAGGCCGATCTAAGGGGCATGAGATAAACATAAAACATCCTTGAGATTTGCACGAACGAATCTCAAGGACGATCCAAATATCATGAGTTTAAAGTGACACTCCTCAAGTGACACCAAGTTAAACTCATTCATAGTACTTGCATATTGATCTTTCGTGGGATAAGATTGCACGTATATTGAGGCATGGAAAAACCTTTCCAAAATCACAACATCCTACACCTTCATTTTGCACTATTCATCTTCTCGAGATCCTTGCTATACGTATCTCGATGTAATCCAATGGTTTAAACAATTCAAATAAAACTATAGGTTATTTATATTTATATACATCCAATATATAAATATATATACCTATGATCACGACTTGCACGTAAATCGAGGTGAAATTCCCACGTGATACTTGTCACTTGGTTTATGAGTTTTCAACCAACAAATTATTTATTTTCACTTGTGCCCTTTAGACACACACTTATAACCCCCGATCACGTATTGTGTGTCAAATACAACTCGTAATAGGTTACCAAATCCTACCGGAATGTAGTAGAGGCAAAACGGGTCAAATCCAACAAATTCAGTCAAACCGAGTTCAACAAATGGAAAAGTAAATCTGGGGGTTTTTGAAAGAGTTTTGTTAAAAAGTCTACTAAATAAGAAAGTAAGAAAGTTGTAAATTATAGAATAAAAGCGTACCTAAGTCTAGGAATCCATAATTTAGCCTCGTGTTTTTTCCATGTCTTGTATCATTGACTTTAAAAGGTAGGTTTCAAAATAGTTTTCCCTAGATAGGCTATAGGTGTTGGGGTCACCAACACCCTAGTCCCCCTATTCTCGATAGATAGGGCAACCACTCTCTAAATACTTATTTTACTCCGACGTACAACCTTGGGCAATCGCTCTTAAGATTTAACACGTGACCATCATTGAAAGCTCTATGGGAACACCTACCTTTAGACAACTTGGGCAACCGCTTTCAAGATTTAGCCTAGTTCTCGATGTTACTCACCTAGAGCAACAAGTATGTTAGGTTTTTTGCTCTAGGTGATTGCCACTTCTCAACCCGGTTGGTATTACAAACTCAACCCAATTGATAGCATGTCAATGGGATTTACGCTTAGAATTTGCAATAAATATACAAACTCCAAACTACCATTGAGACATCGTTAAAATCAGCAACACAAATATAAAGAATTGAAATAAAACACTATTATTATAGAAAATCTCAACAAGACATATAAAACAACCTAGTACCGTCTAGAAAGCTTATCCATGACCTAGGAATTAAAGAACCGAGCCGGACATGGCTACTTTACCTTGCTCTATTCCTAAATCACTCTGAATATAATATATTTTCGTTTATAAAAAGGCCTCTTTTATATAGGTGTTCTTAGGTACAATAATAGCAACTCTCGAGAATAAGAACCTTCTAAAAAATCTAAAAACTTATATTATGTGATGTTGGTGCCATCCATGGCGTCGTGGTTATGTGGGTACGACACAAGGTGACGATGTCGAGATATATAGAAAGTCTTTGGCAACATATCGGTCTAAAACTTCTAAATTTGAGTCTAGCGTCGTAGGTGACGTTGTCAGTTCAAGTTTTGCCCTATGTATTGATTCACACTGACGTCTTGATGGCGCCACTGCTCCTCTGCTGGCGCTGTCTTTTCTTCTGTACGACGTCAACCCCGCTACTGCTTTGAGCAATAGTTAACTTCTTTCCCAAAATTGTCTAATTCACATACAAAAGCACAAATACCCTGTAAATCTCCAAAGTAAGCATATATAACCATAAAACCCGACTTTGGAATTGATTTACATAGCAAAATACCTATGAAAAAGTGCATAAATAAAGACTCATCAACCTCGATTATGACAAATTAAGGACACACGTAAGCACACTCCGACGTCCCGGAAAAATACCAACACACACTAGGCATTCACCAATGAGAAATAACACTAACTTGGTAATTCCCCTTTTTCACCAATCCAAGTCCTAATCCACAATACGTGTCATGATTAAAACTTACTAATCTCGTAATTAAATCTAAATATTGTTTATTCAAATCAAGGATGTCACAATCTTCCCCACTAACTTAAATCTCATCCTTGAAATTCGATTCAAGGAAAGATTTTGTGATTCTGAATGATAATAAAGTAATTCCTTACAGGCAGGATCACCCAAAAGAAAACTCTTTTATCTATATAAAACCTTTATAACCTTTATGACTAGATATTATAAGAAACTCAACTCTTAATCTTATTTTTAAATATGGTGAAAAAGTTATAATATTTTCCTACCAATTTAGGCAACTTTGAATTTCTTACGAGTCATGTATTCAACTTGTGGAATATCTATCAAGTCTTGCTTCATTTTATATTTGATGCCTTGAATCTCATTCTAGAATCAATACTTAGGAAGATTTAACCTATCTCATTTTTCATAAAACATTACTTATTCTTAATTGAATAACAATTTCATAAAGCGTTGATAATTCTTTCCCTATCCAGCAAACTTTGGTATATACATCCCAGTTTGCTTTCTCATTGCTAATAATTTCTTATTAGAATTGTCGATCGATCAATTTTTAAACTATCATTAGTCTAAATATTTATAGTGATGCAAATAATATTTGAGCATAAACATTAGATACTAAAGAAGAGTCGCGTGTCTATCTGATCCATCACCATTCCAGTGTTTCTCAACAAAATCGAAATTATATAAGTCATTTGATACTATAGATCTCAAATTACATTTATCATCACATGACGAGAGATCTCAAATTTCAATCCGATCAGATAATAAAACCTGACACATCATGCAACTCTCACTCATTCTATGAATGTCTACGCATAATAGAATTTAAGTTGTGGAATAGAAAGCAATTATTAGTTTTGACTCGTCAGCCAATTCATTTAACTTTTCATTTGACTAGTTAAAAAATTAACGACTTTTTTAACATTGTCGAACTCCACATAAGAACACTTACGGGGAAGTCAATAGAACTAGTAGATACCATGATTAGAAGGAGAGTCAATATTGCTTGCCTCCAAGAGACAAAATGGGTAGGAGAAAAGAGTAGAGAAATAGGAAGCACAGGGGTTTAAACTGTGGTACACCTAAGTATAGATAGAAAATGCAATGGAGTAGGAATTGTGGTGGATAATGATTATAAGGATAAGGTCGTAGAGGTTAAAAGAATGGGGGATAGATTGATTCTAGTTAAATTAATTATTGGAGACGAAAAATTAACATACTTAGCGCCTATGCACCACAAGTAGGATTAAGCGAGAGCATCAAACGCAAGTTTTGGGACGATATGGATGGATTTATGCAAAGTATACCATTAGATGAAAAGGTTTTTATTGGAGGAGATTTAAATGGGCATGTCGGGGCAAGTAACGATAGGTTTGAGAGAGTTCATGGAGGTTTTGGTTACGGTAATAGAAATGAAGAAGGAGAATCGATCTTAGAATTTGCTTCAAAGATACGATCTTCTCTTAGCAAATACTAGTTTTAGGAAGAGGAGTCGCATATAATTACTTTTAGTAGTGGTCATAACAAGAGTCAAATAGATTTTCTTTTAAAAAGAAAAATAGATAGAAAAATATGTAGAGACCGCAAAGTAATACACAGTAAGCACTTACTACCCAACATAAGTTAGTAGTACTTGATATTAAGCTAACACGACGACATAATATAAATAAAAGAGTTAGTGACCCTAGAATAAAGTGGTGGAACCTAAAACATAGTAAACAAGTAGAGTTTAGAGAAAAACTACTAAAGAAAAATATTTGGAATCTTGACTTAGATGCTAATACAATGTGGCTAGAAGTGAGTAGTTGCATAAGGAGAGTGGGATCAAACGTATTAGGTATATCTAAAGGCTTGGGACCACCAAAGAAGGAAACATGGTGGTGGAATGAGGATGTCCAACGAGCAATTAAGACTAAAAGAGAGATGTATAGGAAAATACCTAAGTGTCAAGATGAAGATGTGTACAATCAATATAGAGAAGCTAGAAAACAAGCTAAAAAAGTAGTTAGTCAAGCTAAAACAAATTTCATGGAAGATCTATATACAAGGTTAGGTAATAGAGATGGCGAAAAATATATATATAGGCTAGCCAAACTAAGAGATAAACAGAAACAAGACCTAAGTCATGTAAGATGTATTAAGGACGAAAATCAAAATGTTTTAACGCGCGAGGAGGATATTAAGGAGAGATGGAGAAGTTACTTCGATAGTTTATTTAATGATGGTCAAGTTGATACCATAATAGATGAAAACCCACACCAAGAAAGAAATGTCAACTATACACGCAATATTAGAATTGTAGAAGTTAAAGAGGCATTGAAAAGAATGAAAATAGGGAAAGCATGTGGCCCAGATGAAATACCCATAGAGGTTTGGAAATGCTTAGGAGAAATTGGATTGACTTGGTTAACAAAACTTTTCAATAAAATTTTAAAATCAAAACGGATGCCAATGGATTGGAGAAGAAGCACGCTTGTGCCAATCTTCAAAAACAAAGGAGACATTCAAAGTTGCTCAAACTATCGGGGAATTAAACTTATGAGTCACACTATGAAACTTTGGGAGAGGATAATTGACAATAGGCTAAGGAGAGAAACAACAATATCAGAGAACCAATTTGGTTTCATGCCTTGGAGGTCAACTATGGAGGCGATTTTCCTTGTAAGATGATTGTTAGAAAAATATAGAGAAAAGAAAAAAGATCTTCATATGGTATTCGTAGATTTAGAAAAAGCATATGATAGGGTCCCTAGAGATGTTCTTTGGTGGGTTCTAGAAAGAAAAAGAGTGCATGCTAGATACATAGACACTATTAAGGATATGTATGATGGAGTAGTAACGAGTATAAAGACATTTGGAGGAGCTACAAAAGAATTTCCCATTACGATAGGACTACATCAAGGATCGGCTCTAAGCCCATATCTATTTACTTTAGTTATAGATGAACTAACTAGACATATTCAAGAGGATATACCATGGTGTATGCTATTTGCAGATGATATTGTCTTAGTGGATGAAACTAAAGATGGAGTGAATAGGAAATTAGAACTCGGAGGAATACATTAGAATCTAAAGGCTTTAAGTTGAGTAGGACGAAAAACCGAATACATGCACTTGTGAGTTTAGAAACACTAGACATCGAGATGACGGAGTGGTAAAATTAGGGGAAATAGAAGTTCCTAAGGTAAACCACTTTAGGTATCTAGGATCAATCATACAAAATGATGGTAACATTGAGAATGATGTCACACATAGAATTCAAGCTGGATGGAAGAAATGGCGAGTGCAACAGGGGTGATTTGTGATCGAAATGTTCCTACTAAGTTAAAAGGAAAATTTTATAGGACCACAATTAGGCCAGCTATGCTATATGGAAGTGAATGTTGGGCGGTAAAGCAACAACAATTACATAAAATGAACGTAGCGAAAATGAGGATGCTTAATATTGTCGAATAATTCTCTATTCATGAGTTCACAAAAGAACCTCCTTTCTTTCATTTAATTATCAATATCTTCTTGATTGCATTCTTAACTACTCCAGTTTCCACATTACCAATTTAATCATATTTATTTCTATCATTTCTCTAATTACTAAGATTTCGCATCTCAATCATTTATTGTTTACTAAACCTCTTTCTACAACTGAATAGAGGCATCTAATTTCATTTATTTGAGTAGATATACCCTTCTAAATAGAGATATCTATATATTTCATGATTATATTATCATAGTATAACTTTTAATTAATTTGTATCACTAACTAATTTAAATTTCGTCCTCCAAATTTGATTAAAGAAGAATTTTCTTAATTATGAATGATAAGAAAGTAATTCATAACAAGTAGGATCACCGGAAAAAAAAACTATTCTTATCTATATAAACCTTTTAAAACCTTTACGAGTAGAGATTCTAAGAAATTTAACTCTTAATCTTATTCTTAGATCTAGTGAAAAAGTTATAATACTTTCTTTCCAATTCAAGCAATTTTGAATTTCTGATGAGTCATGTATTCAACTTGTGTAATATCGATAAAATCTTGCTTCATTTTACATTTCACACCTTGAATCTCATTCTAGAATCAATACTTAAGAAGATCTAACCTATCTTGCTTTTCATAAAACACTACTTATTTTTAATTGAATAACGATTTCACAAATCGTTGATAGTTTTTTCCATGTCCACCAAATTTTGGTATACACATCCCAATTTGCTTTCTCATTACTAATCATTTCTTATTAGAATTTTTCAGTCGATCAATTCTTAGACTATCATCAGTCTAAATATATACAATGATGTAAAAAATATTTCAACACAACATTAGTAACTATAGTAGAGTCGCATGTTTATCTGATCCATCATCATTCCACCGTTTCTCAACAAAATTTGAAATTATATAAGTCATTTCATGACTATAGGTTTCAAATTACATATGTCATCCTATGACAAGATATCTCTAATTTCAATTTGATCAGAAAATAAAACCTGACACATCATGTGTAACACCGAAAAAATCATGAATCTCGATATACACATTTATATGCCTTGAGATAAGTATTACACTTATCGAATAGCATATTCTTTAGATTTATTATACTACATTAATGCATTTCGATGAATATTGAATGATGCATTTTGTTGATACATCATTTTGCATTATTTGCTTGTTTTGCATCTTATAATTAAACATAAAGAATAATTAGAATATCATGATAAGGATAAAATAGCCATTTCAATAAATATAGTAATAAGTAAAAGTAATTATCTTAAGGGACGAAATAGTCATTTTAGTAAAAGGTAAAATAATAAAATAATACCAAGGGTAACAAGGTAATTATCATAAAGTAAATAAATTGATAAATTAAATATATAGAAGATAAGTCGATCTTGTCATCAAGTAAAGAATAAGAAACTTCTATAAATTCTATCTTTACATTATGATTGAAAATGACACTTAACATCTTTAGGAAAAGAATAAGAAGTTTCCTTTATCTTTATCTTAACATTATGATTGACAATAACACTTCAACTTAATCTTTAAATAAAGAATAAGAAATTTTTAAGAAGTTTTGTTTATCTTTATCTTAAACATTATGATCGATAACGACCTTTGACGGTTTATCTTTTCATTTATGAATTCGTTATAAATAACGAATCTTATTTTTATCTTGTCATTATGACTAGTCGTTATGAATTTTGTTTTATTAAGCTACTCTTCCTCTATAAATACGAATGAGAATGCGATTCAATCTCATTTTTGTTTTAGTTTATATCTCTCTCCATTTATGCAATCTCTTGGAGAAACTTTAAGAAAAATGTCGCAACTCTCATAGGGATGGTGATTCTTGTCAAGGTAATCATCTCTATTATGCATTATTAATTTGATGCATGTGCTTTTACATCTTTGCATCTTTACTAACATTATTATGCTAGTTACTTATATATGTTTATCTACATGTGTGATTCTTGTTGACGGACATTTTGAAGTCCACTAGTGTGGTATTATCGACCCACCAATATGATCAAGTGCTGATGGACACCATGATATTGCTATTTGACCTTGTTGTGGTTTGAGTCGACGGGCATGGCTCCCTGGGTCTACTGGTGTGGTTTATGCTTCGGGCATATTGAGGTCCGCCATCGGACGTGGTTTAATTTGATGTTCTTATGATGTTTTGTTATATGTGTTGCATTAATGATGTGTAATTTAAGTATTACCCAGCTTGCTCATTAAATTAATAATTTATAGTATTTAGCTGAATAGGTTTAATCATGGGTACGAGAGATTCGAGAAGAGAAGTTTATACACAATAAAAATGTAATATTTTTATCATGTATCTAATAAAATAGATATTTTGTTATCAAACAACTGTTGGTTTTTCTATTTATGTGTTATACTCGATTTTATGGCGCTAGTGAGCCGTCCATTTCGAAATCGAATGAGCGTATCCCGAAATCGAGATTTGACAAATGGTATCACTGTAAAGTATAACTTGAGAAAATCATCATTTGGTTAGCAACAAAATTAGGGAAATTAATCGTGGGATTCGAGTAAAATTAAGAAATTAATATATATTCATAGTAATAATGAGAGAGTTTGCTAGAAAATAGCAGTACACTAAAAGATAACCTATAACGATTTAAATTTTTGTTAGATGTTATAAATCGTAAAACTAAAGAATAGATTGGTTTACACAGAAATAAAAAGCACAACAGAAACAAAAAAAAAGAAATTCTTTTGTATAAACTTCCCTATCAACCCGACTCTACCAGTATTCCATGGACACTCCCATCCGCGCACATCTATACATACCACGTGTTGCCATGGACACCCTTTCCACTGCATGAATGCATGAAACATGTCGAGTAGACCATTCCTTCCACTTGCTTGCTCATGTAAACTGTGTTGGCACGATAAGTGGCATGTCAATAACATTTTCCTTGATTGGTCAAATTACAGTGTTGATTTTTGCTTCCCAGTTGCAACCACTACCTCACCGGCGTCACTGCTACTGTTGACTAGCACCACTATTTTGATTGAATTAATCGATTAAAAAAACAATCTTAATACCCATTTAGTATTATGTTAAAAAAGTTATACTTATCCATGATACGCTTAGATGATAAGTAATCTATTATTATTACTATTATTATTATTATTATTATTATTATTATTATTATTATTATATTATTATTATTATTATTATTATTATTATTAAATTCAAAATATTATACTTTTCGATATAAGATTCTAGATGATATTCTACTATTAAGTAAAAAGTAATAAAAATAAATAATTACTAACTATTATAGGCTCTTTATAAAAAAAAAATAAAAACTATTAAGGGCTTTTTAAAGGTTTATAGGGGACCCATTAATTAGACTTTTGATCCCATTAGGTGGCGGTATATCACTACATTTTCTATGGATGCACTCTTCATTCATGATCAATGGCTAAAAAAAGTGAGGTTATTGAAATAATTGAATAAAAATTTACCATAATTATCAGAATTAGGTGATAGCATGTTACAATCCTCTAAATTCTACTTCTTGAAATCAATCCACTATGATCAAATGTTGAGATCTACTTTTAAGTAGGCCTAGATGAAATACCATACTTAATGCACGTCCAACCATACAAATCTAAGCACACCTTGAAGATCTTCAACACAACAAAAAAATCACTAGTGTCTATCGATCTGGTTACACCAGCAAATAAATAAAAGTTAAGCATTTAGGTACAATATAAAAGCTTGCAGGCTCAAACCACATTCTTGCTTGCTGTCATGACTAGCTCTATAGTAGGAAAAGATGAAAAAATGAGGGAAAGACAAACTGAGGAATGAATTGATACTAATTGGGTTTTAAGTAAATGAAGAGTAGTAATTGTACAAGGCAACCTCAGACCACCAAAAAACACATTCCCTAAATAATCAAGGATGACAAGTCATTTATATTAATGGCACCAACTTTGAACTAAAGAAGATACATCCTCTTAGACACAATTATAACACATAGAATGCCAACATATTTAAGGAACTGGATAAGCCAAAAAGACCATATATATATATTCATCTCAATCGGGTATAATTAGTCAATACAGTTGGGAATCTTTGAGAGAACTAGGAAAAAAGCGATAGACATTTAGAAAAAATGTCCATATATAACCTTGGACTTTGATGGTACTTGGAGATCTATTGTTGGAATGGGTTTCAAGTAAGTAGTCATGCATTTCCATATTCAACTCTAATTATGTTTTTTAACGAAAAAAAAACATATTTTAAATATAGAGTATGAATCTAGATTTATTTGTAATTATTGATCCACCGTATGTAGGCCACATGTGGCAAGCTCAACAACCTTTTAGTTAACCCATCAAATTATAGAATTGAATTTTTAACTAATAAAAAGAAATATAATAATACCAACCTTAATGAATTTGATCAATCAAAATTTATTTGTTGACTGAATTTGACCACCGTTGGCCATATTGTTGATTAGCTAGCGTAAGACTCACCTTTATCTTGATGGAAGATAGGTTAGGCACCAGTTTAAATTAACATAAAAAATTACCATATTTACCATTCAATTGACTATTAAACTCCAACGATTGACCATTATTGATTGTCATGGACCAGATGACTAATAAATGTGTTGATTGATTTGGATTAACAATAATCTCATTAATGTATTTAATGGGTATAGATGATTATCCTAATTGACCACAATCTCTAAAACTAGTTATCACCTTAAATGGTGAGAAATAAAAAATCATATAATTTTTTTAGTAAACTATTATACTTTTAAAATTTAAAGTTCATAGCTTATAATTTTTTAGAATTATTATTATTTGCCAAGACATGAGAATAAGCTAGTTACCAAAGACATAAAAATAGACCAAGACGACAGATAAACGATAATTAGCTAGAACTAATAATGGCTTTAGAGGTATATTAATTAAGGTAAGTGGACTTAAAGTTTTAAAAATATGATTAATGCCTTAATCAAGGGACATTTGAAATTCTTAAATATTCTTAATCATATAATCCAAGTTAAGCTACTTTAATATTTAGAAAGAAATGTATAAGATATAGTATTAAAAACCAGAAATATATATATAATAGTTGACTCGAGAAGACCTTCTTTGACAAAAAATCCTATAATATAAGATCAAAAAATACCAAGACATTTCGCGAGGACAAGTGATAATTAAGCATGATGTGTGGAGCAGAAAATCTTACCTAGGATGGATTGTGACCTTTGTTTGGAAAATGCTCTGAATCTGGTATATGACTAGTATTGGTAAGTTCAGGCGAGATAGGGCATTTGAATTTACAAAAGGCTATGAGTATATTAGAGGAAGAGACTTTGCGTAATAATGCTATATGGGTAGGATAATCTTGACTTGAATGTTGCTCTTATTCTTGAGTTAAAACGGTATGGGACGTGGTAACTCAATGAATACGAATAAGGTTCTTGTCTTGATTACCCCACGTATGTTTTAGTTAAAGTGGATATATTAATAAACTACAATTCTATACACTTACCCTAGAAAATTAGGTGGTAAACTTATGCAATAAAATATGCTACTCAAGCCAATTGACCAACCAAACAAATAGATCTACTTTAAAAATATGTTGAATGTGTTTCATGTCTATATTGTAATATTCATAAGCACGATATACCTTATTAAAGGAAAAAAAGAACTATGATAATATATATATATATATACCTTAAACTATATTTATATATTGATCCAAAAACTTGTCAATTTCGAAGAAGAAATTGTTCAAAAGGGAGGAGATTGTAACATTCAAAAATTATGAACCTTGAGATACAAATTTATATGCCTCGAGATACATATTACACTTATCGAATCATACATTCTATCTTTTTATTATACTACATTAATGCATTTGGATGAATATTGAGTGTTGCATTTTGTTGATACATCATTTTGCATCATTTGCTTGTTTTGCATTGTAACGGCCCAATATTTATTGACACCGTTATTTAAATTATTTTTAGACTCAGACCCTAGATCAGGCCCTAGATCAGGCCCATGTGGACACTCTGGATAGGCTAGAAAATGCTTGACTGGGCTTAATTCATTATTTGTATTTGTTGGTTGCATAATTGCGATGCTAATTATTATTTATTTCATAACTCATGGCATGTGTGTATTTATATTGTCATACCGTGTGAGATCGTGTGACAGGTAAGCCCCATGTAAAGCATGTCGACACAGGTATCAGGTAGGCGCAGTACGGGTACATTAAGTCTTATAATGCTAACTTAAATAAAATGACTAGAACAAGGGTGAATATTGCATAAAATAGATAAATCAAACTTTAGGCTAAGTCATAATAATCCGGTGCATCAAGGATTGGCGCGCCTCAGGATGCATAGAGATGTGGGGCACTAAGTGTCGAGTAATTGGGTACTAGGGAAAGTGGTAGTACACCAATTTAAGACCCTAAATATCCTACATATGTATAAGATTTCCTAAGTTAAATTAATTGAATCAATTTATTACAAATGTCTATAGTTTGATGGAAAATTGATGTCATAGATTTACCTCGAGATTCGCACTAGAATGGAATCCTATGAGATTTGAGTTTAGAATTTGTGTCAACAATATGGAAGTTAGTAGAGTATGAGTTAACAAAGACCATTAGATTAACCTTGAGATATGTGGTCACAATCAATTCTAACATAACCTATATAGCTAAGTCAGTGGGAAATCTCTTCATGCAACAATAACAAAGTTTGATCTTGGGATGGAGTGCTGAAAAAATCAGCAAGAACAAGGAGGAATGGAGGTCATCTACAAGATGAATCAAGATAGGAAGATTAAATCTAAGAGTTCATCATCTAGATACAAAAACTCACTCATTACTTGCTTAAATTTATCAAAAATGTATACATGGAAACTCAAGTTTTGGGGGTTTTTATGAAAAAATGAATTCAAAGGTTAAGTTACTATTTTTCATGTCTAAATTAGTGTTTTAAACTGATTTTGATGATCAATAATAGTTTCAAACTAGTTTTGGCAAGAAATTGAGGTTTCTTGAGTTCTTGATGTATGTATGTTAGTTCTTAGCAAGTTTCTTGACCTAACCTCTGGTAATTAAGCATAAATCTTTCATACGAATCCCAAATGGGGCGGATCATGTGCCGTTGGAAAGATTACTCAGAGATCTACAACTTTTGTCTCTAGAGAAGTTTCAAAATTCAAACTTGTTCTAGCTCAAAAACACTCCGCAAGTAGGCTGTTGAAATGCTAATACGTGATTTTTAAAATGGACGTTGATAAGGCATCACTCTCTCAATTCTTATCAAAATGAGCTCATCTCTTAGTATGTTGTTGGTATGTTAGCTGCCTTATGACAAAAAATCATGAGTTTTAGAGCTATAAATTTGAAGAAATGATTCTTACAAACTTGTTAGTCAAATATTGATTCTCATTCGAGTTAATAGGAAACTGATCAGAACCCATTTATATCAAACAAACACATTCAACTATAATCAATCCAACGATTCCCCAATTGATTCAAATAAATTAGATACATTGAATTCAATCCATATATCACGATTTTCCTTAATTTACAACACTCAATACAACTCAATATCACCATAACACCATGAACACTTACCTTTAAATAATTTGTTCTTCAAGTTATTCTCTTTTCACTTCCTTTCTTAATCGTTTCCATGACACTAATGGATATATGGAGTCAGTTGTGGATCTAAGGGGGTAGGGGCAGTTGCCCCTAACCCTTAGGACCCCTATAGTACCCCTACGTATTTGTCTTTCCCGCCCCTATGGTCGATACACGCTCCCTATATAACAAGTGTAACATTGTCAAAAAGAAAAGATGTATTTGAAGTGACTTGAGTGAGGCGGTATGTTTATGTGTAACAACTTATGTATTGAGGACCCTAGTTAAATAACAACTTGTATGAATTATTTAAAAAATAACTCCAAATGGATCACATGGGTACTTGTTGGAAAGGTATCGGAGTTTAATTTTACTAGAATTTTATGGAACTCAATTCCGAGTTATGGTTAAAAATTTATGGTCAAAATACTCAATAAAAGTAAATGTTGCATTGATTTACAAAAATGCCATTTTTGAAAGTTGCAAGATTAAAGAGCTCTCCAAACCCCATTTTGGCAAAGTTTAAGCCTTCTACACCATCGAAGGAAGCAATGGAGAAGAATAATCATTGTGGAGTGTTTTCCAATCACCCAAACTACTTTCTTAAGGTATGATTCTCATTTTTAATTGATTTTCAAACTTAAGGATATAGGAAGTTATGGTTTATCACTTCAATGCGAGTTAGGGTTCCTAAAAAATCAAAGTGAACTAAGTTAATTTTTTATTTATGTTGAAATTAGGTTGTTTGCAATATATTTAGAAAAGATTGACACATATTCAAAGGTTTTACAAATGTATAGTGAACCATTAAATGAGTTTTTAAGAAATCAACAACTTGGGGTTAGGGTTGAGTGTTGAATGGTGAGTAGAGAATTTCTCCCTTTTTGCTATTTGAATCATTCTAAAAACTTTTGATTTGTGCTTTCGATTAAGTTAATTGATCATATACTTTGTTTGGTTCATTATTGAATACATCGGTTACTTAATATATAATGATCCATTTAATTTATTTTTTAGATAAGAAGATATTTTTGAAGCCAGTACCAAAAAGTTTGGGACTAAATTCAAGTTCAACAACAGACGCAACTAATCTGTTACAAAAGAAATGTTGTATTGAGTTTGACTCAAGTGATATAATTACCGATCCAGGTCTTCGAAAACTATAGAGGAGTATGATGTTGGAATTAGAGATGAAGTGAGAAGGGGATATATCTTGATGGGTCCATGCCAACCAATTGGTCATGAGTTTCCTCGAAAATTACAAGGAAAGGATTTTCGAAGTTTTAAAGAAGCATGGTTTATGAAGTTTGATTGTTTGGAATATAACATTGAAAAGGATGCGGCTTATTATTTTAATTGCTATCTTTTTTAGCAGCCAAGAGGTGATAAATTTAGGAATGATGCCTTCACAAAAGTAGGCTTTAACAATTGGAAGAAAACAATTGAGAATTTTTAGTTATATATTGGTGGAGTTAATATTAGTCACAATAATGCAAGACAACATTGTGAACATTTCAATAATCAAAGGCAAAGTGTATCGTACAAATTTAGTCGTTACAGTAAAGTTGTCGAAATTGTTTATAGAGCTCGAGTGACTGCTAGTTTAGATGTTTCAAGACTTCTTCTTATACAAGGTTTTTCTTTTATGGACATGATGAGTCTACTAGCTCCAAAAATAAAGGAAACTTCTTGGAGGTATTGAATTAGTATCGAATTAAAGTGAAGAGTGTTGAGGATGTGACTACTGAAAATGCTTAAGGGAATAATCGAATGACCACTCCAAAGATTCAAAAAGAGTGGAGAAATCTTGTGCAGAGGAGACCTGGAAGTTATCATGGATGAGATTTGAGATAACAATTTCTCTATCCTCATTTATGAATCTCGTGATAATTCGATAAATGAACAAATGGGCGTGGTTGTGAGATTTGTGAATAAATAAGGACAGGTTATTGAAAGGTTTCTTGCTATAAAACATGTTAGTAATACTTCTACTTCTTCAATTAAAGAAGGTTTAGATAATTTGTTTGTTAGTCATGGTTTATCAATCTCAAAATTAAGAGGGCAAGGATATGATGGAGTCTCAAATATGAAAGGAGAACTTAATGGGCTAAAGAAACTTATTTCGAGTAAAAATCATTTTGCTTATTATATTCATTGATTTGCTCACCAATTACAATTAATTGTTCTTTCTATTACAAAGAATATTTGTGTTGTATGTGATTTCTATGAATATACTAGCATGTGTTGGACTAAGTGCTTCGTCACTTACACTTCACCTGGGATTTTGATAGCAACAAACAAAGTGAAAGGATTCTAACAAGTTTACTTAAGTATTTCAGAACATCATCCTTGGTTATAAATCTCAAGTTCAAAAGGAAAGTTGAACCTTTATAAAGTCAAGTCGAATTGGCAAAATGAAGTCGGACAACTGAAGATTCAGCTCATACAAGGATACAAGGACTGAAGAGCCAAATTATCAATTATACAACTTATATGAGGTATATAAGTTCTATTCCTACAAGCTAAATGCATTAAAGTCATGTATTACATGAATCATGGTTTTCAAAGTACTTAAAGTCATGAATTTTGTGATTTACAATTCCATGAATTTAAAAATGATTTAAAATCATACAAACATGTTTTAAAGCATGTATTTGAGGTATACGAATGTTTGAAATTGTTTTTGAATGCACCGATGTTCATTTGGACAGCTTTTGGAGTTTCATCTAAAATATTTGTTGAAAAGCCCTACATGATTTATGAAATCGAAATCTTGATTTACGTGGTTTGTGATATCATTCGGGATATCCAAATAAGTTTTATAGACCCTACTAAACATGTGTGAAGTGTTTTTAGAGGTTTAATAGAGTCATAGGACCATTGGGGAATCAATTTGCAAAACCATAAATGAAATTATTTTGAAGCCCCTGCCCCTAGAGCGCTAGGCAAGCAGGATAGTGCGCTACCTACAGATAATCACTATCAAGGCTACCTAGCACGTTATGAGAGTTCTAACAAATTTTTGAAAAGTCGAAAATTCACCTTTAATTTGAATTTGGTGGTCATTGGGACCATTGGATCAATATAATTGTCAACAACTCCTTATTAGGGCTTGAGAATGAAAACAAGAAATCGATAGCACACATTGAACAACTTTGGGTCTAATACTCTCACACATCTAAGTTTTGCACTCAAATTTGTTAACTTTGTGCTTACAAACACTTGTAATTTTTAAAGGCCATTAATTATCTTTTGAAGTTGACACTAAAGAAGAGTTATAAGACTTACAATCCACACTCCAAATCATATTTTCAGACCTCATACTTGGGGTTGTAAAATCTCTTGATTGCATACTCTATTTGTGCTTAATTTATTCCATTTAATTGGAGTTTTGTGTGGGAATCAGTTGTAGTGTTGTCAAACACATTTGACTTGGGTTTTTGCACTTAAACTTGATCTCTTAAACCTTTGAATTATTTTTGAACAAAGTGTTGCACTTAATTTTGACTTTGCACAACATTGCTTATTCATTTGATTTGAAACCATGCTTGTTTTTAATCGAATTTGATTTTTTTAATTTCTTGACTAAGATTTGCGCATTCGTCAAATTCATTGGTATCTTAGTTGTGTCCATACTTGCATTCATTAGAGTGGCTTAGCTCTAGGAGGCTTGTAAGGATTGGACTTAATACCACTTTACTTTGTAAGGCAAATTTTCATTGTAATCATCAATCTTTGTTGTAAGCTATTGATTGTAAGACTTAGTGGAATCTAAGTCAAGGGAAGAACTATTTGAGGCTAGGAAAAAATCTTAGTTAAGGCTAGGTGGGAAGACCTAATTTGCAATTAGGCACTCTAGGCTTGTAAGCTTAGGTTGTATCACTTATTGGTAATATAAGTGGGGATTTGAAAATCCTAACTAGGAAGGTTAGGTAGTAGATGTAGATCGGTTAGATCGATCCACTATAAATCTTGTGT
This sequence comes from Stephania cephalantha, assembly GCA_039657325.1. Taxonomy (NCBI): domain Eukaryota; kingdom Viridiplantae; phylum Streptophyta; class Magnoliopsida; order Ranunculales; family Menispermaceae; genus Stephania; species Stephania cephalantha. Next base: position 37,880,513 of record CM077571.1, read on the forward strand.
CTCATTTCCTTACCTCTTTCACCTTTGCATTAATTTGTTACTTATTGCTTGTAGGAGTTTGGCTTCATTAGTTGATTAAAAAATTTAAAAAGGCGATAACCTCTCGGTTCACCCAATTCACCCCCCCTCTTATGTGCGATTTCAATTGGTATCAGAGAAGGTTATTGCTCAAATTATTACTAACGTATCTTTAAGTGTTTTCTTGCAAGGATGCAAACTTTAGATTATGCTCGCCTTAGGGAAGGCAACTCATCTTCTAGGCCTCCCTACTTTGATGGGACCAACTATGCTCATTGGAAAGTAAGGATGAAATTCTACATGAAGAGCACAAGGTAGAAGTTTGTAGGATTTTATCAAGGATGGATACACTCCTCCCAACAAGGCCAGAAAGGACTACACTCCCGAATAGAGAAGAATTGAGCTATACAATGATCAAGCCATGACTCACTTGCTTTGTGCACTTAGTGAAAATGAATTCAACTGAGTGAGTGTATGCGACATAACGAAGGAAGTATGAAGAGAAACTAGAAGTACATTATGAGGGTGCTACTCAAGTGAAGAAAACGAAGTTGAGGATTCTTGAGGAGCATTATGAAACATTCGAGTTGGCGTCGATGAAAAAATCGCCACCGCAATTACTCAATTTACTAAGCTCTTGAATAAGATGAAGAATCTCAAAAAGCACTATGATCAAGAGAACTCGGTGTATGATTTCCTTAGAGGCTTGCTTAAGGAATGAGATGCAAAGAAGTATGTTATTCAATCGGCACAAAATCTTGGAGACTATACCTTTGATGATCTATGTAGAGAGTTGACGGTTCATGAATTCGAGCTAAAGGATCGAGCTAGATTGGAAGCATCTAGTGGTGCATCAAAGAAAGAGTCAAGGAAGGAGATAGCTTTGAAAGAAAATAGTCCATTGACTAAGTTGAAAGCTCTTAGTCCACCAGTTGAGATCAATGATGATAATGAATCATATGATGAAAATGAACTTGAGGAGGAAGCGGCTATGCTATCCAAAAGACTTCATAAAGTCTTGTATAGGTGCGACAAGTTCAAGAAGAAGTTTAACGGTGGAAGCAAAGGAAGCAAGTCAAGTGAAGTAACATGCTTCAAGTATGGAAAATCGAGGCATCTTAAGTTCGATTGTCAATCCAAGAAAAGCAAGGACAAGAGAAATGGCAAAAAGAGCCTCAAAACTACATGGGATGATTCATCCTTATCTAGCTCCGAATCCGAGTCAAAAAATGAGAAGGCTATTCTTTTTCTTATGGAAAAGAGTGAGGTACGTGATTCTAACTTTGTAGATTTTGATTTATTGATAACTTAGATGAAGAGTTTAGCATTCATGACCTTAAAAAAGAGTTAGGAAAAGAGGTCAAAAAGACCAATCAACTCAAAAAGAGCTTGATCAAAGCAATTAATGAGATTGAGAAGCAAAATAAGATTATTGATGACCTCCAACATGACTTTAAATTGTTCATAAATGAGAGAAATGACTTGGTCAAGGAAGTAGAGGACTCGACCACCACAGTAACTGAGTTCACTAATAGTACAAAGATGTTTGACATGATGTTGGGAGCACAATGGCGTGCACTCAACAAAAGAGGCATAAGCTATGATGTTAGCCTATTGAGCCATAAAAATTTATTAATCGACACTAGTAAATGCTCGAGATGGAATATATCTCACAATGTTGGCAAAGGTGTCTTAAATAAGACCAATAAGGGCAAACTAGCATGGGTAGTAAAGAATATTTATGATACTAACTTTCTAGGACCCAAAAGAGTTTGGTACCAAAATCTAGTGTCTTTCATATTGTGTAGGATGCGAGGAGGAGCGCCCCATGGTACTTGGATAGTGGGTGCTCAAGGCACATGACCGGAAATGTAAGTCAATTCATTGAGCTTAAACGACATGATAGTAGAAAGGTTACCTTTGGTGATAACAACAAAGGAAAAATAATTGGCATTGGCACCGTGGGTAACAACTTCTTATCTATATCTAATGTTTATCTTGTTGATGAATTGAAACATAACTTGCTTAGCATTGGTCAATTGTGTGATAGAGGATTTCATGTCATATTTGAATCATTGAAATGCATTGTTAAGAATTAGAAGCATGATATTATCTTTGTTGCATGTAGAGATAGGAATGTGTATGCCATAAACTTTAATGAGATGCATATGCAAAATATTTCTTGCTTGAGTGCTCAAAATGAATGTGATGCATGGTTGTGGCACCATAGACTAGGTCATTCTAGCATGGAGAACTTGTCAAAATTGTCTAAGCATGACTTGGCTAAAGGTATTCCTAAATGCACATATAAGAAAGACAAGGAGTGTGAATCTTGTATCCTTGGCAAACAAGTGAAATCGAAATTCAAGAAGAAAGTAACTAGTGATGTGACTAGAAATTTGGAACTAGTTCTTATGTACTTGTTCGGACCTACACAAACACAAATTTGTTCTTTTTTATGATTACACTAGATACACAAGGGTTTATTTCTTGGCAAACAAACATGAAGTGTTTGAAGTTTTTCTCAAATTTTTGCCTTAGTCGAAAACGAAAAGGGCTATCATTAGAAGTGATAGAGGAGGTGAGTTTGTCAACAAAAATCTAGAAGAGTTTTGCACAAGGCAAGGGTACTCACAATAACTTTCTTATCCTAGAACACCACAACAAAATGGAGTGGTTGAAAAAAAGAATCGGGCCCTTCAAGAAATGTGCCAAACCATTTTGAATGAATACAACTTAGCCAAGCACTTTCTGGCTGAAGCAATTAACATGACATGTTATGTCCTAAATAGAACAAATGTTCGCAAGAATGTGAACAAGACTCCTTATGAGCTATGGAAAGGTCGAAGACCTAACATAGGCTACTTTATGGTGTTTGGTTGCACATGCTATGTCTTGAATGATAAGGATCATTTGGACAAATTTGACCCAAAGTCAAACATTTGCACATTCTTAGGATATTCCATGCATAGTAGCACTTATAGAGTATTCAATAGATCATCTAAGACCATAGAAGAGTCCATTCATGTTAAGTTTGATGAGATAGATCCCAAAGTGAGATCGAAGAATACCATGGAATGAATGAGACTTGATGATGATGATGATATCATTCAAGCTCAAGATTCCAATGGAAATGAAAAGGAAGTAAGAGAGGAACCTGAACCTAGTGCACCTAAGAATTCTAGACTTCTTATAGTCATCCATCTCAACAAATCATTGGCAACCCAAGCAAGGGCGTAACTACTAGGTCTTCACTAAGTCATGATGAAGGGCACATAGCTTTTGTATCACAAACTGCGTCAACTAAGATAAATGAAGCCTTAGATAATGAGTTTTGGGTCATGGCTATGCAAGAGGAGTTAGGACACTTTGCAAGGAACAAAGTGTGGACCCTAGTTCCAAAACCTAAAAACCAAACAATCATAGGAACCAAATGAGTATTTAGAAATAAAAAGAATGAGAAGGAGAAATAGTGTGAAACAAGGCTAGCTTGGTTGCACAAGGGTACAATCAAGATGAAGGAATAGACTATGAAGAAGCCTTTGCACTGGTAGCAAGACTAGAAGCAATTCATATGTTGCTAGCTTATGCTTGCTATAATGATTTTCTACTATACCAAATGGATGTTAAAAGTGCATTTTTAAATAGTTTTATCAATGAAGGGGTATATGTAGAACAACCACCGGGGTTTGAAGACCATGATTCACTAAATTATATTTATCGTCTTCAAAAAACCTTATATGGACTTAGACAAGCTCCTAAAGCGTGGTATAATAGAATAAGTGCACTCCTTCTTAACAAAGGGTTTAATAAAGGAACATTAGATCTTACATTTTTATTTTGATTAAAAATGATAATATGCTACTTGTTCAAATTTATGTGGATGATATCATTTTCGGGTCATCAAACAAGCATTTATGTGATGAATTTTTATCCTAGATGACACTTGAATTTGGGATGAGCATGATGAGTGAACTAACATACTTTTTAGGTTTGCAAATCAAGCAATCTAAGCATGACATTTTTATAAATCAAGTGAAGTATGTGAGGAACATGCTTAGGAAATTCAAATTTGAGAATTTGAAGGCATGTGACACTCCAAGTAGTTCAACCATTAAATAGACAAGGACCCTCTAGGAAATCCTATATCCTAAAGCTATACCGAGGAATGGTAGGAAGCCTACTCTACTTAACCGTGAGTAGACCGGACATCATGTTTAATGCTTTATCTATGTGTTAGGTTTAAATCCAAGTCTAAAGAATCACATTTAAAGTGTGTCAAATATATATTTAGATACTTGAGTGGCACACAAGACTTAGGCCTATGGTTCAACAAAGCTCTCAATTTTGAACTTAGATGCTTTGTTGATTCAGATTATGTGGGAAGCCTAGTGGATAGAAAAACACATCGGGATTTTGTCACTTGCTAGGAAACTCCATGATCCCATGGTTTAGCGAAAAGCAAAATTTTGCCGAATTTTCCACTGCCGAAGCTGAGTATGTGGCAGCCGAGAGTTGTTATGCTCAAGTGCTATACATGAAGCAACAACTCGAGGATTATCAAGTCCATGTTGGTTGTGCCAAATTTTTTATGATAATACAAGTGCAATCAATATTGCAAAGAATCTAGTATTACATTCGTGCACGAAGCACATTGAGATTAGACATCATTTTCTTCATGACCATGTGCAAAAAGGGGATGTTAAATTGATTTATGTGTCTATCGAAGACCAACTTGCAGATATTTTCACCAAACCTTTGCCTAAGGATCAATTTTCAAAAATTTGTCAAGAATTGGGCATGATTAGTGAATCTAATCTTATAATATGAGTCTTAGGACTGTCCATCATGATTGACACACGTATCTCGATGGGCTTACGATGTGTATGTTGCGTTGAGAGTGGCGTTCCGGAGTCAAAATTGATATTCAAAAATCATTCCAGGCTTTGGATAACACGCTATCCAGTCGAAATTGATATTCAAACTCAGAATATATAGCATGCTAGGGTCATCAGATAGCTCACTATCCAGTGCGAGGTTGTGTTTTTAAAATACCCATAGCTCTCTCCTTCAGTGGCTCCCTGTTTTAGACACACCTTGACCATATTTTTCCAAAATCAACTCTCCTTGCTATTTTGGTATGATTCCATACTATTAAGGTGAGAAATACACTACTCATTCATCGTTACACTCTTTGATCCACTACTCTTAGCATAAATCACCACTTGAGTCTTACATACCAAGTGTTTGATAAAATGCCTCCAAGGAAGAGGTCGACACGTTTGGCTACCGAATAAACTCTTAGGCGTCCTTCCACATGCCAAACTATCCAAAATCATCAGGGAGTGATTCTGTTTCATCTTCATCATCTCGAATCGTGGCTCCATCGAGTACTCATCGCACTGCTCAGTCGACTAGCCATTGTATCGATGACACTACTCCCATAATCTCTGCTGATCCTCTGCGTCGTAAAGGACGTAGTAAAGTAATCCATGATGAGGCATCTACATAATCTATCCTCAAGTCGATCAATTCAAAATTGATGGATGCAACATCATCTAACCAAGAGTTGTTGATTTGGAATTCTTTGACAAAGCTCACTTACCGATCCGCGAAGTGTTAGGAAAGATGGGTTAGGTGCAATTTCATGGCTATAAGGCTAAATATTATCCACCACTCGTTTGAGTGTTCTACTCCAACATGAAGACGAGCAATGACTTTACTATCAGATCACGTGTTAGAGGATAAGAATTTATGAGCACTCCGGATAAGCTTCATGACATACTTGGATTACCATTTCATGAACCTATCATCACACTTCATGAAAAAATACTTTCATTGACATTCGATAACCAATATTTTTTGAATTCCTCCCATTAAAGTGAAGCGGCACTTACTTTCTATCCTAACGGTTTGTGTCGCATCTACTTCATCGATTCTTGCGCAAGGTGATTCTTCCGAGAAGTGGAAGCGAGAACTATGTCAATATGCTTGACATGTACATCTTCAGGGCACTCATGAGAGACATCCAGATCAGTCTGCCGCACATTATCATTTCTCACATGACATCTTCTTCTGGTGTTGATCGACACCTACCTTATACTCACTTGTTGACTCATTTATTTGAAGAGGCGGGCATAAATCTAACCATGGCAGGTGCTCTTTTATCCATGAAAGAGACTATTGGTTCAACTACTCTGCATGCAATGAAGTATCACTATGTTTGTATAGAGAGGAGATGGATACGGTTTGTCAATATTCCAGCAGGCGTAGAGTATGGAGGATATAAGTCTCCACATGACTCGAATTCGGATGTACAATTTGATGAGCGAGAATATTTTGACTACATCATGTTATTTCTACAGCAGGAGGAGGGAGATGATGGTCAACACAGTGCTCAGGATGATGAAGAGGTTCATCAGGAGATTCCAGTCTCCACAACCACCTTTTAAGGCTCTATTACTTACAGTTCAGCTAGACCTACATGGTTACATGCCTCAGCCATATTATCGGTTGGCTCCTCCGACTGGCATGCCCCCATATGCTACATATCTCTCTCAGCTCGAATATATACATGAGTATATAACCCATACATTTACGGAGATCGACATGCGCCTTGATCGTCAGGGTGATCATCTCTGTCATATTGAGGGACATATGCTTCCACCTAGGCAACTGAGGGAAGATCGGCCATCTCGTTCAGCTCGTCAGACTTTTCCCAATATAGTTAATAGGAGCATATAGATAGGGGAGTACTAGTAGCCTTTATTTGTTAAAGAGTTTTAGGCTAATCATGTTAGTGAGAGTTCATTTTGAGAACTTATGCATAAACTCTACATTTCATTTTCGCATGTGCCACATCATGCCATTATTTCTACTTTATGTACTTATAGCATGACACAAATTTCGTGAATCTCTAAATGATTCCTTATGAATGAATGGCATTTGATATGACTTATTAATCTCTTTCTAGTGCATGTGAATGAATGAATTTATCCTTACTTGCATAGTTTTTATCAAAGAGGAAGACATATGTATGCATTGTATTTATTAACTTCACATGTATATGCATATTGATAGGGGAAACTTTCTATCCCTGCTTTTTGATGTTATCAAAAGGGGGAGAATTATTGCACATAAACTTGCAACTTTATAAAGCGTTTAAACTTGCAATTTATAAACTTGATATGTATGTAATATCTATGTTTTGGTTGTCAAGTTCACGTTGTTTGTTATTATCAAAAAATAAGAAATTGTTGGACTAAGCGCTTTGTCACTTACACTTCACCCGGGGTTTTGATAGCAATAAACAAAGTGAAAGGATCTAAAAAGTTTACTTAAGTGTTTCAGAACATCAACCTTGGTTAGAAATCCCAAGTTCAAAAGGAAAGTAGAGCCTTTACAAGTACAAGTCAAATTGGCAAAATAAAGCCATACGGCTCAAAACTTTGCTCATACAAGGATAAAAGGACAGGAAAGACAAAGATATCAATTTTACAACTTATGTAAGGTATATTAGTTCTAGTCCTACAAGCCGAATGCATTAGAATTATGGTTTTCAAAGTACTTAAAGTCATGAATTTCATGATTTACAATTCCATGAATATCAAATGATTTAAAATCATATAAACATGTTTTAAAGCATGTATTTGAGGTGTACAAACATTTGAAATTGTTTTTGAATGCATGATGTTCATTTGGACAGCTTTTGCAGTTTCATCTAAAATATTTGTAGAAAAGCCCCTACACGTTTCATGAAACCATGATTCTTGATTTTCGGTGTTTGTGATATCATTCGGGACGTTTAAATATATTTTATGGACCTTACTAAACATGTGTGAAGTGTTTTAAGAGGTTTAGTAGAGTCGTAGGATCATTTGGGAATCGATTGAAAAACTAGAAACGAAATTATTTTGAAGCCCTTGTCCGTAGCGCGCTAGGCGAACAGGATAACACGCTACCTACGAGATAGCGCGCTATCCAGGCTACCTTGCGCACTATACAGAGTTCTGAAAGCTTTTTGAAAAGTCAAATCTTCGCCTTTAATTTGAATTTGGGGATCATTTTGGACTATAGAATCAATATAACGGTCATTAACTTTTTATTAAAGCTTCGAATCAAAGCAAAAAACCAAGAACACACATTGAGAAACTTTTGGTCTAATAATATCATACATCCAAGTTTTGCACTCAAATTTGTAAACTTGGTGCTCACAACCACTTGGAATCTTTGAAGGCCATTGATTAGCTCTTGAAGTTGACAATAGAGAATCCATACTCTAAATTAGACTTTCGGATCTCATACTTGGGGTTGTAAGATCTCTTGGTTTCCTACTCTATTTTTGCTTAATCTATACTCTTTGATTGGATTTTTGTGTGAAAACCATTTGTAGTGTTGTCAATCACATTTGACTTAGGTTTTTGCACTTCAACTTGATCTCTTGAACCCTTGAATTGTTTTGTAACAAAGTGTTGCACTTAATCTGGACTTTCTACAACATTAGTTGTTCATTTGATTTGAAACCGTGCGTGCTTTTAATCGAGTTTTATTTGTCAGTTTCTTGACTAAGATTTACGCATACTCATCTAATTCATTGATATCTCATTCATTAGAGTGGTTTAGCTCTAAGAGGCTTGTAAGGATTGGACTTATTTCCACTTTACTTTGTAAGGCAAATTTTCATCGTAATCGTCAATCTTTGTTGTAAGCTATTGATTATAAGACTTAATGGGATCTAAGTTAAGGGAAGACCTAGTTGAGGCTAGGTGGGAAGAACTAATTTGCAATTAGGCACTCTAGGCTTGTAAGCTTATGTTGTATCACTTATTGGTAATATAAGTGGGGGTTTGAAAATCTTAACCGGGGAGGTTAGGTAGTTGATGTAGATTGGTTAGATTGAACCACTATAAATTATATATCTCATTTCCTTCTCATCTACCTCCTTCACTTTTGCATTAATTTGCTACTTATTGCTTGTATAAGAGTTTGGCTTCATTAGTTGATTAAAAAGTTTAAAAAGGTGATAACCTCTCGGTTCACCCAATTCACCCCTCTGTTGGGTGTGATTTCAGCATGATCATGAACGTTGTAGGTGCTTCTTGTAAGAGAAAAGATTCATTGCTTCAAAAACACCATGAAAAGATTGTTGAGAAATAGGAGAAATGTGAGATTTTTTCAGGGAGAGGCAAACATCAAGAGACTAGTCTTACTAGACTTGATGACACTCGGAGGGACTTACATCAGTCAAGTTTAATATGCATTTTTACTATATGGGAATCAGTGTTAGAGGTGTTGCACAATGTGTATTATGATGGTAATCTTATATAACAAAAAACCAAAGCATAGGGTTTGTTAGAGAAGATGGAGAGCTTCGAATTTTTATTTTTCTTGCATTTGACGATTAAAGTTTTGGGATTGACCAATGAATTGTCACATGCCTTACAATAGAAAGATTAAAACATAGGCAATGCAATGGGGTTTATTACAATTGTGAAAGATCATTAGCAAGACTTAAGAGAAAATGGATGGGGTTCACTTTTAAAGGAGTTTAATATGTTTTGTGTTCAAAATTCTATTCTAGTGCCAAATGTGAAAGATAGATAGCGGCTCGAGGTCGTTTAAGGCGTGAGGGGTGATTTGTTATTTATTACCACCATTATCATGTCAAGGTTTTTATTGTTATAGTTGACTTACTTACTGCAAAGATGAATAATCGCTTCAGTAAAACTTCTGCATAGCTATTGAAATGCATTGGTAGTCTTGATCCAAGAAACTCATTTTCTATATTTGATCATGATATGCTTCTTCCAATGTCTAAAATGTATGCTAATGATTTCTCTGCACATGACCATATAATCTTGAATTAACAACTTCATATTTATGTTCTTGATTTGAGAAGAAATTCTGAGTTTTTCTAATTGTCACGATCTTGGAATTCTTGCTATGAAGATGATTCAAACTGAAAAACATTTGATTTTTCCATTGGTTTACGTCTTATTGAATTGGCATTGATCTTACCAATGGCAACTGCATCAGTTGAAAGAGTATTCTCAGCAATGAACATCATCAAGACAGCTTTGCGAAATAAGATGAGTGATGAATGGTTGAACGACATAATGGTATGTTATATTGAACAAGAGATATTTGTTGAGATAAATGATGAAAAGATCTTGCAGCACTTTCAACATAAGCTAAATCGCAGAATTCAACTCCCTTCACATGAAGTTTAGTGGTATTTTTGATTTTGTAATATTGTTAATTAATCATTTACAACTATTAGTTTGTTATGCTTAGTTTTTCATACAAATATACTTTTTTGTTTGGAAAAACAAAAGTTAAGGTTAAGTTTTTGTTAGGTATTAGGGTTCGAAAACGCGACGGAATATTTAAATTTTATTTTCAAAACCCAATAGGATCAAATGAAATCCATTGATATGTTTATCATAATTGAAACCATACATTGAATGCAAGTTTCATATTTATGTTGATCGATCTTCAAAAAGTTGACAAAAACGCTCTCTATCAGCAATCTACACACGAATGGTAACCACGAGTTGGAGTGTTAGCTCTGGTAGATGTAGAAAGTGTTTTTCTTTTCTCCCCAAAATCAAGAAAACTCATAGAAAGCCAAAAATGAAACCTAATTGTTTTTAGGGTTTCAGCCTGTTTTTTACATTTTTCATGCTTTCACTTAAACACCTATTTATACAACTATTGTATTTAGGATTTTTCAAGTGAATGACATATATGACACTCTTAAATAAGCAGTAATATAGTAAAACGTAAAAGCTTCTCTAATATGAATTTCATCCCATAGAAATCATTAATTTGGACCACTTGAAATCATGCAAAGTCGTACTTTGTGTGCGACCCAATAGGTTTGTGCAATGTAGGCAGTGAACCAAAACCCCTTTTGGTACACAAGTCATAAGCGGTCTCTAGAAAAGTATTATGACTATCGAAGTTGCATAAAGATCAAAATAGATACAACCTAATCAATAATGTATACCACATCCCTATTTTGTACGATATCCTTTGATTAAACTTCAGGCATGGAGGTGTCATCTTTAATGTTTAATCGTACTATTCTCGATCTCAAGGTAGACTAAAAACATCAAAGTAACATTGATCTTATCAATTCACTTGGACTTGGCCATTTATTAGTCTATCATATCGAGGGATCCACTAATATTTCTCTTTATACAAGAGAGAAAAATTATATCTTAATTACACACCTTCACCCATTATTCACATAATAGCCGATCATAAATTTTATAATTTTCTGGTTAAAGACAACGTTTGAGTGCGTCAAACCACTATGCTCCTAATGTTGAAGTCTATGGTAATCTCAAGTCAAAGGATTAAATGATATACCTATTATGAGTAACACCTATTACTTAATACATATGGTGTTCTCATAACGGGTCGGTTATGTACATTGTTTCCTAACAAGTACTCATTATTTTTATTTGTATCCCTATACAAATGATCATCACATGACCATTAATCAAGACTCACACTAGTCTTAATTCATTATAGTTCCCATTATAATGACTGACTAGGGACATTAAGGATATTTCAGTAAACATCCATGTATCTTATTATAATGTAAACATGCAAACCAATTACAATAAACATCAAATGAATCCTCTATCTCATTAACCAATACAATAATATAAATAATGTTTGACCTAGGGCACATGTCACAACAAGTTCGCCCCCATAACAAGATTTTTTGGTTCCGCCACTATATGGGGTTATTACAGAGAAAAGAAAAAAGAAAAATAGTGAGGGAGAGAGTGAAAAATGAATGCCAAGAGGGATGGAGAGTAACGCAAAAGAGATGAAATCGAGATTTGAGGGCTGAGAGACACAAAGAGAGCGATTGAGACTTGATGTCAAGTAGGGAGAGAATCCAACCGAGAGATGAATGCGTTGAGGAATAAGAGTCAATCGAAAAACCTCCAAATTCATTCTTATTATTGTTTTATTAATTGGGTTTGATTAAGTAATTGACCAAAATGCCATTGATACTTACCCATTACTTAATAAATCCAATGCCCTTCATGGTCATTTGACAATTTTTTCCATATTTTTAACTCAATATAAGCCCAAATTAAACCCCAATAAATACTCCAGTTTTGTCGAAAATTGGGAAAAATCTTAACACACTTGTATATGCTCGTACAACATGTCTCAACACAAATCCAACTTGTTACGCAACGAATACAGTAATAATACATCAATTAATCACACAACACACAAAAATAATATTTTATCTTATGATCTCCAGTCTATAACGCGTGGGTCCCACCTTGGACACCTAAATCCTAAATAAAATTTGAAAATACTTAATTAGTCATCTAATCAAGCTTACGAGATTCTCATATTTCACAATTTCACTCTTTTTTATTTTTTTTAACTTTGGTTAATTTTTTAACCTATTTTTAAATCACTTTTTTGAATCAGAAAATACCCCCAAATTTGATAAAAATTGGAAAATATCCAACACGCTCCATTACACTCACATAAGGCATCTTGACCTTTATTTCGCGAAAAATATTATATAATATGTCATTTAGGCATACAACACATAAAAATGATATTTTATCTTGTGATCTTCAATTCGTAACGCGCGAGTCCCACCTCAGATACCTGAATTTCAAATAAAATATGAAATACTTAATTAGTCGCCTAATCAAGTTTATGAGATTCTCAGATGTCACACAAACTCTGAAACGAATGGATGATAAGAAGAACTAGTCCATCAAGAGTTTGGAAAAACAAATTGGTCAACTAGTCATATCTTTGAATTTAAGGAAGGAATGATAATTTCCATGACTCCAATGATAAATCCAAAAGCGAATGTTATTTCAATTCAGGTCATGAGCACCATGACAATCAGTGATCTATTATGTGAGCAAGTGGTTTACAAACAAGAGAAAGTCAGCTCTTTAGCTATCAAGAAGACTAAGAGAAATGCAACGAGAAAGAAGAACAAGTGCAAAACTAGAGGTCCAGAAAGACACATCGTGGTTTACATACTATGTCAATTATTTGTCATGTGATGTGCTTCCCCCAAATTTAACAACTGTCGGAAGAAAGAAATTTCTTAGTGATGTAAAATCATATTTTTTGGATGAACCCTATTTGTTCAAAAGATGCAATGATTTTTAATTTTTCAATGTGTATCAAAGGAGAAAATTGTAGGTATCTGGAGGGGTGTCATTCTTTACCATAAGGAGGACATTTCAGAGCACAATGAACAATAACAAAAGGGTCGCAATGTGGCTTCTATTGGCCAAGCCTATTTAAAGATGTGTGCATATTTGTGAAGACATGTAATGAATGTCGAAGAACTGGAAATATCTCCAGACGTCAGGAGTTTCAACATACTACTTTTCAGGAAGTAGAGTTGTTTGATGTATGGGGTATAGATTTCATGGGCTAGTTTCTTACCTCGAATGGGAAATAATATATATTTTTCACGGTAGATTACGTCTCCAATCGGGTTGAAGCCATAACGACTACAACTAATGATGCAAAGATGGTAATAGAGTTTATCAAGAAGAATTTATTTAGGCAATTTGGAACACTAAAAGCATAAGTCAGTGATGAAGGTTAGCATTTCTGCAACAAAGCTTTGGACACCTTATTCGAAAAGTATGGAGTTAAACACAAGACAAATGGACAAGCTGAAGTCAGTAAAGAAAGATGAAACAGATTTTGGAGAAAGCAATCATCACAAAAACAAAATTCCACCTTGAAGAAGCATTATGGGCATATAGAACAACAATTGAAATACTGATTGGCACGCCAACTTATCAGCTAGTTTATGAAAAGGCATGCAATTTACGCGTAGAATTGGGGCATAAGGCATACTTGGCCATTAAAAAGCCCAATATGGCCCTTCAAGCGAAAAAAAGACATGATTACTTCAAATGATGGAATTGGATGAATTCATATTAGATGCGTATGAAAATGTAACGCTATATAAAGAAAGTCAAAGCAATGGCATGACAAGAGGATTGAGCATTGATCTTTTGTATTAGGAAAAGTAGTTCCGCAATATAATTCAAAATTAAGATTATTTCCAAAAAAACTGAAGTCTAGATGGTTAGGATTGTTCACAGTTGTGGAAACTTGTCGTACAAAGTGGTTGAATTAATGAAAGATAGTGCCAAGACTTTCAAAGTAAATGCTCCGAGAGCTAATATGTTCTATGGCACAAAAGTAAGACAGTGGAACTTGAAAGGTTCAGACAATCAAAAGTCAACACCTTGAGAAACACCAAGTACAAGGGAAAGAAGCAATGGAGAGTTAAACAAACCTATGATGGAGTCCATATTGAATCATTTAAAAAAACATTATCAAGGTAGTACCAAAAAAAAGGAACCAAAAGAAAATTTCACCCCAAGACTCTAACTAATCAAGATAGAAGATCCAGGAAACACTTGATTAACAATCAATATTGATGGAGCAAGATTCAAAGATTTCTTATGTGATTCAAGAGCTTCAGTTAATGTAATGTCACTTAATTTCATGGTAGCTGCAGGTCTTAAGATCAGCAGTTTATAGGACACACAAGTGCAAGTGGTAGATACAATGGTGCCAACTATAGGACGCATCTTAAATGTGCACGTCAAAGTAGGGATATTTGATGGGGCATGTGCCCTAAGTCAATCTACAAACATTGTTTATCTTATAGTTTTAGTTAATAAAATAGAAGTTTTTGTTTGTTGTTTTATTATAAGTGATTGCATGTTTACCTTATGATAAGATCCTTAGGCATTTGTTAAAATATCCTAAATCGAGGTTAAAACTCTAAAAAGAAATTAGATTTTATTTTTGCTATTTTCAAGTTCTCTGGATTTGGGGGAGAAAAAAACATTTTATATCTCTCTTAGGGCTAGCACTTCAAATTGTGGTCATCGTTCGTGTGTGGATTTTCGATAAAGGGCGCGTGATTGAACATCTTGCAGATTGAGCAATCAATGAAGGAAATCACGGATTAGGCTATGGTTTACTTTTAGTTGATCTCGTTTAATAAAACTTGTTTTCGATCCTGTTGGTATTTTTCAAAAAAAAAATATTGAATTTTCTGCTGCGTCCCAACAATATTCACCTTTATCATGAATTTGAGGTTATGCCAAATCTTTTGGATGATGATGTGTTTATGATACTTGGACGACCATTTTTTAACACTACCAATTCCATCATGAACGCGAAAAATAATGATTACTATGAGCATCGATGATAATGAAGATAGCGAGAAGATTGCTTTTATGGAAGGTCAATAATTCCATCCAAATGGGAGAGATAATTATCTCAGATTTAGCAATGGAGTTACTCAATTTAGACTTGTACCAAACAAGAGAAAAGGTGTCAGGCTAAGGATGTTAAATGCAATGCTACTAGGAGGCAACCCATAAGTTTTTAAATTCAGTACTTTATACTCAATTTTAAATTTTGAAGTTAGTTAGAAAACAATCTCGTCGGTTAGTAGTTTTAGGCTATTTTATGATTGTCTTTTATGTATTTTAGGAATACCAAATTGTCGGGAGAATGATTAAAGGAATGAAGCAAATCAACAAGTTCATACAAGTAATGAGGAATGTAAAAAGTCAAGGTGGTATCTGGAAGGCAAATCGGTGGTATGATGAATTAATCTTTGAAAATCTTCTACATTCCTAGTCAGTCACGTCATGGTGAAACCGCCAGTACAAACAAGACGACACCACACAACGCCATAGGGAGGTTGGAGTAAAAACTACATTTTTTTCAAAGGCAGACAGTGACGTCGTGTCACATTGTTAGTCTATAAGGTACGACAACATGATAGTGCCAAAGGGAGTGGGAAAATATCATTACAGTGACCTTGACGATGTCTGACATCGTGTGTGTTATACACACAATGTTGTCAGAGTGTCAAAGTGTATACCCACTCTGTGAACGACCCCATCGAGGTCATCCATTTATATAGACAATGTCAATCACAAGACTGAATTTTTAAAATCATTTTGAGTGAGACCCTAGATAGGATTCATTAATTATAAACTCACCAAAACCCTACAACCGAGCAAAATCAAGACCAAAACCTTAGAAAATACTAATCTAAGTGAGGTTTAAGTGCAATTGAGTGTTCTTAGCAAAGGGAGAATGCATTGAGCTTCGAACCAAATTTTTTGGAAAATTAGGGACCAATTAAGAGAGGAAAGTAATTGTGAAAGATCTCTCAATTCATCTTTTGTAACCAATGATTAAGTCAATTACTTGTCAATTGTGAAAGATCTCTCAATCCATGCATATTGTTAGAATTATTGTTTTTTGTTCTCTATGTATTCTTTGGCATAAGTTGTTTATTTTATCTCTTCTAGATGAAGTTAATTATAAATCAAACCCCCGTTTCCTTTTAGTTGTAGCCGAAGAATCCTTCTCAGTCTCTATGGTCGACCCTGTACTTGCCTCACTACATATCCAATTAGTCATTAAATTAGGATTATTATTGGTACTATATGATGCAACACTAGACCTAAAAATAGAAAACAACGATTTAACATCATAAATGATGATAAATGTGATGAAATTAGTGGTAAATTGCCCTAAAATATAGCACAAATGACGACTTATCACCAATGCTTCATCGTTGCTACTTGGATGGCCATTCTCGAAGATGGCGAAGACAAAGATAGATGTGGATGATGGATCTCTTACCATGGAGTTCGATGGTGAAGTGACGAAGTTCAACATTTACGATGCAATGTGATACCCTAGTGATGTGTCTTTCGTAATCTGTATCATGGACCGTGTGGATCCACTCATTGAGTAAGCTTTGCTCACGAGTAGCGATGATGTAGTTCAAGTAGTGTTAGAGTATCATTTCTACACTATTCATATCCACCAGAATGTTCTAACCCTAGATATTGATGTCGAGGATGTTGTTTCTCAATAGGATTCATTCCAACCCTTCCCTTCAAATGTATGTTATTTGGAGTTGCCTACTACTGACTCCAAACTTCCCATCCCTGGTTAAAGCTCCCACACTTGAGCTGAAGCCACTACCATAGCACCTAAAGTACATGTTTTGGGTGAGAATGACACGCTCCCTATGATCATCTCAACCAAACTTACACAATTGGAGGAGGAAAGACTCATGCGAGTACTCTAGGAATTTAAATAGGCTATCAAGTGGACCATATCAGATATCAAAGGTTTAAGCCCTTCCACTTATTAGGTTTTTGGGGTTTATATGCAGCATAAAATTCAAAACAAATTTTGAAAAACCCCAACAAAATCGAAAATAAGTTCCATTAAACTAAATCTACGAAAGTAAATAATACCTTATTCCATGATTTCCTTTTTGATTGTTCGATTTTCAAGACGTTCAAGTGCGCGTCCTCTATCAGAAATCCACACACGAACGGTGACCACAATTTGGAGTGCTAGCCCAAAGAGAGATTGAAAACATTTTTTCTTTCTCTCCCTAAATCCAAAGAACTCAAAATTGTAAAACGAAAATCTTATAGCGTTTTCAGGGTTTCACCCTTTATTTATATGTGTAAATAAGTCCTCACTTAAAATCTTATTCGTAATACAACTATTGTATTTAGGCAATTTAAGCAAATTACACATACGCCCATATTAATAAGTTATCATATAACAAATCGTAAGAGCTTTTATGTCATGAATTTTATCATATAAAATTCATTATTCTGGACCAATTGAAATTGTGCAAAGGTGTTCTTTGTGTGTAACCCAATAGGTTCACGCGATGTTGGCAGTGAACCAAAAACCATTTTGGTACACAAGTCATAAGCGGTCTCTAGCAAGGGATTATAACTACCCAAGTAGTATGAATATCAACATCGATACAACCTAATTAATAACGTATATCATATCCTTTTGTTGTGTGATATTCTTTGATTAAACATAAGGTATGAAAGTCACCCTTAATGTTCAATCGTACTAGTCTCGATCTTTAGGTAAACTAAAAAACATCCAAGTGACATTGATCATATCAATTCACATGGACTTGGCCATTATCAGTCTATCTTATCGAGGGATCCACTGATATCTCTCTCTATATGAGAGTGACAAATTCTATTTTGATTACACACCTTCACATATATTCACACGGTAACCAATCATAATCTTTATAATTGTCCGGTTAAAGACAGCATTTGATTATGCCAAATTATCATGCTCTTAATATTGAAGTTTATGGTAATCTCAAGTCGAATGACTAAATGATATACCTATCATGAGTAACACCTATGACTTAATCCATGTGGTGTTCTCATACCAGGTCGGTCCAGTACCTTATTCCCTACAAGTACTCATGATCTTGATTCGTATCCCCATACGCATGATCATCACATGACCATCAATCAAGATTCGCATTAGTCTTAATTCATTAAAGTTTCCAGTATAATGACCGACTAGGGACATTTAGGATATTTCAACAAATACCCATGGATCTTACTATAAGGTAAACATGCAATTACTTATAATAAAATAGCAAATAAAACCTCTATTTTATTAACTAAAATTATAAGATAAATAATGTTTGTAGATTGACCAAGGGCACATGCCCTAACACCACTTGCACGCATCATATACATATGGAAGAAGGGTCAAAACCTAAAAGGGAAGCCCGGAGGAGGCTTAATCCGCCTATGATGGATGTCATAAAGAATTAGATACTGAGGCTCCTTGATGCTAACATGATTTACCTAATCTCTGATTGTAAATGGGTAAACCTTGTCCAAGTGGTTCCTAAAAAAATGGAAGTCACAATAGTCACCAATTCAGATGGTGAGTTGGTTCCAACCCGTATTCAGAATGGATGGTGGGTATGCATTGACTACATGAAGCTAAATGCTTCCACTAGAAAAGACCACTTCCCTATTCAATTCATTGATCAGATGTTGGAAAGAATAGCCTATCGTTCTCATTACTGTTGTCTTGACAGTTACTCTGGTTTTCACTAAACATTGTTATCACCCGAAGACCGAGAAAAGATGGCCTTTATTTGTCCATTTGGCACTTTAACCAATCGGCGCATGCCCTTTGGGTTATGAAACGCACCTGCCACCTTTTAAAGGTGCATGGTGAGTATTTTTTTAGATTTCGTCGAACATTTCATAAAGGTCTTTCTAGATGACTTTACTATTTACGGTGATTCATTCGATAGTTGTCTCAAAAATCTTACTAAGGTGCTTAATAGGTGTATTAAGAAGAACTTTATTCTAAACTATGAAAAATGTCATTTTATGGTGGACCAAGGTCTAATTTTGAGACACATTATCTCAGCCAGGGATGTAGAGGTAGATCAAGTTAAAATTGATGTTATCAAGAAACTACCCTACCCTACAAATGTGCGAGAGATCAGATCTTTCCTTGGACACGCTAATTTTTATCATCTTTTCATCAAATAATTTTCGAAGATTGCACAAACCATATGCCACCTACTCCAAAAAGACATGTTTTGTGAGTTTGACAAGGCATGTAAGAGTGCATTTGATGCACTCAATGACTCGCTTACTAGCACACTAGTGATTCGAGCCCCCAATTGGGAACTCCTATTTCAATTTATGTGTGATGCTAGCAATCATGCAGTGGGTGCAGTTGTAGGACAGAGAGTCGGGAGAGCTTCACATGTGATTTACTATGCTTCTTGGACTTTAGACGCTGCTCAAATGAACTACACCACTACTAAGAATGAGCTCTGAGCCATTATCTTCGCACTTAAAAAGTTTCGACCTTATCTTTTGGGAACCAATGTGATTATCTACTCTGATCATTCATCTTTGAAGTACCTTATGAGCAAAAAGATGCTAAACCTAGGCTCATTAGATGGATACTCCTACTATAAGAGTTTGACATTACAATTAAAGATAAAAGTGGGTTAGAGAATCTAATCATGTACCATCTCAGCAGGATTAAGATTGGTAAACATCCTACCCCTATTTAGGATGACTTCCTTGACTAGTACATGTATGATGTTATGGAAGGTCTTCCCTTGTACACAGATTTGGTGAACTACATCAATTCTAGATATTTTCCCCTCGCCTTTTTAAGGCCTAAAAGAATAAAGTTATGAGCGATGCTAAATATTATGTATGGGATGACCCATACTTATGGAAATTCTGCTCTGACCATGTTACCAAGCATTGTGTTTCTTAGACTGAGAGTCACTCCATCTTAGCATTTTGCCACACTTACGCCTGTAGTGGCCACTTCGGTCTTCATAGGACAACTAGGAAAGTTCTTGAGTGTGGGTTTTACTGGCCCACTATTTTTCATGATTCGTACATGTTAACCAAGACTTGTCCTAACTAGCAGGAAACTGGTAACCTTGGTCATCGGGACCAAATGCCACTTACCCCGATCCATATCTGTGAGATATTCAATGTATGGGATATTGATTTCATGGGACCGTTTCCAGCGTCATTTGGAAATGTTTACAACTTTTGGCAAGGGACTACGTGTCTAAGTAGGTAGATGTTAAAACTTCCCTCTCTAATGACTCCAAAGTGGTATGCTAATTCCTCAAATCAAGGAGTTTTACAATATTTGGTACCCTACATGCCCTAATCAGTTATAGTGGCACTCACCTTTGCAACCGTATGGTTGAAAGTCTTCTGAAGAAGTATAATGTCACTCATAGAACATCTACGGCGTAATATCACCAAACGAGTGGTCAAGCAGAGGTCTCTAATAGGGAGATAAAATCTATTTAGGAAAAGAAGGTGAATTCCACTCGAAAAGCTTGGAGTACACATCTTGATGATGCAGTTTGGGCTTACTGAACGACATTTTAAACGTCGATTGGAATGTCACCCTACGGCCTTTTCTTTGGAAAAACATATCACCTACCAGTCGAGCTTGAGCATAAATCTTATTGGGCTGTGAAACAGCTAAATATGAAGCTCGATGAAGCGAGAAAAAGAGATAAAGCTTGCCCTCCTAAAATTGGAGGAAATTAGGAACGATGCGTATGAAAATGCACGAATTTACTAGGAAAAAACCAAATTGTTACATGATCGTAATCTCTCTGAGAAATCATTTCTTATTGGTCAAAAAGTGCTTTTATTTCAATCTTGTCTTAAGATTTTTGCAGGTAAGCTAAAATCGAGGTGGATAGGACCGTATGTGGTGACTGTAGTGTATGATCACGGTGCAGTGGAGATTCAGAGTTTGGATACTGGTAATTCTTTCAAAGTAAATGGTCAACGATTGAAAATCTTCTATGTAGACTTCTCAAGTCATAATGTGGAGGGCGTGTCACTTGCAAAACCAATCTATACTAATTGAAATCTTTCGACTAAGTCGAGCTAAAGACTGTAAACAAAAGCATTGTTGGGAGGCAGCCCAAATTTTAGTTTATCTTGCTTTGTCTCTTTCTTTTAGTACTCTTATTATTATGCATGAACTCGTATCATTTCCTTATTTTTATATCTATCATGTTCTTTTATCCTCTTCTTTGTTTTTATGTGAGAACCTCTTGAGTTGATTTGAACCTTGGGGACAAGGTTCAGAATAAGTTTGGGGGTACTTTAGGGATTGTGGGTTTTTTGGATAAATATTTTTACTGAAGACCGCATGAATGATCGTTAATTTAGTTAAATTATGCAGTTGAAGGATGGTAATGGTGGTGTTATTCTTTTCATTCCTCTTATATTTCCATTTCTCTGTCCTTTTCATTCATACTTCTATCTTCCATTTCACTAGGATATGATACAATTTCATGAATGCATTTAGTATAAGTTTTATTATTATTATTATTATTATTATTACATGTGTTTATCTATGTTTGTTCTTACAATTTACCTGACATAGTGGCATATGTCGCATATGTTGCAATTAGAGTCACCCGAAACTTTGCTTCATGACTTTAGTTGTGGATAAGTGAACTATGGTTGCCTTTTTGACTTGAAACTTTGAAAAATTTGGAGAAACACTCACTCTGGCCCATAGCCCGATATTTTTATGATTTCATATTAGGGACTTAGTATGAGGGATAGACCTTGTGCTAGATATCAAAGGGGGTAGATGGTTAAACTAAGCAAGTGAAAAAAAGTCAAATTCATAGGGTACTTGAACGAGGGTGTAACCCACTCGAGGCTGAATTCCTTTGACTAAACCACTTTTGGGGGAATGATTTAGAAAATTCTTGAAGGAAAGCCCTTAGCTTTAAGTCTACCTAAAGTAATTTCCCTAGTTAATCCATTTTGAGCCAACCCAATCTTTAATTCTTTCTTACCTAATGTTAAACTTATAACCGTAGCCCGAAAATCCTTTACCTAGTTGGAAGCTAGTCTTAGACTTAAAACCTTTAAAAATAGACATGAAAAGAAAGAGAAAAAGAAAGATACATGAAAATAAGGAGAAAAAAATTAGAAAATAAATTGTTTATATACCAAAAACAAGGGAAAATTAATCATGATAAAACAAAATCAAGTCATGATTAGAGAGTTTTACCTAAAGCGGTATCCGCAGGAAATGAAGCAATAAGCCGGGTGGTCGAAAAAGGTGAGGACTGCACATATTAAAAGAAAATTGAAGTTAAGTGATGTATAAGCCACTTTCATGTTCTTTGAAAATCTTTTGGCAGTCTATGTTTTAGTTTTCCAATGCTTCGCATTACTTTTATATCATTTCCTCGGTACCCTACCCTTGTCAAGTTACAACCTACTTAAAGTCCTATTGATCCCCATTGGTGCTAAGTCTATAATAGTGGGAGTGTGGTTGCATTTCTTGCATATGGTACTCTATGAGTGTTGATGTGCTATTTTAACAGATATCGTAAACTTGCGTGTTTAAGTATAGGCAAAGAAAACTCGTGAGTAGTTGATAGACTTTTTCTTGACCGAGTCCAGGTCTTAAAAAAGTGTTATCTTAATTGGATTTGGATTGCGGCTCTAGACATATCATAACTCTGAAATTTCTTGAGTAGCTTATTGACATGGCGACTATTTAAACTAAATGAACTCCATGAATTTGGAACTGGGTGTAGGATTATAACTATATTAAGAGTCTAGTTGCATTAGCCGCATGTCTTATATTTCTTTGCTCGGGACGTGCAAAGTTCTAAATTTGGGGGTATTTGATAAGTAGTTAATTCAATTTATATATAGAATTAGTTTAGTAGCATAATTAGCAAAAATATCTTGGAATGAGCTCTAATTGATAGTATTTATGTGTTTTCAGGTTTACAAGCTAAAAAAGAGACAAATGAGTGATTTCATGATGAAAAGCCAAGAAAATGCTCAAAAGCAAGGTTGACACCGTGGAGGATACAATTGACGCCGTAGAAATGAACACATGGTGTGGAGATCAAATAATGAGGTGTTGACAAGTTGACACTGAGCATGCAGTGGCGGATTTGGGTTTAATACAGACAGCACCGGGCAGATGTACATGTGGCGTCAAGACCACTGATGGGAGAAATACACATGAAAAGCTGGCACTGTGGCGGCATTATCACTTTACACAAGCGGCGTAGTATCACTTACAGACGGCGCCGAGACAGAAAAATAGAAATTTTTATAGTTCTATTTCATTAGGGATTGTTAATTAGGGTTTCTAAGTGTATTTAAAGGAGGCTAAGAAATATAAATAGTCATTAGGATGTTGGAAACTCATAGATTTGAAGGAAACAACCGAACTCTCTCTTCTCTCTTACTTTCTAGTTCTTTTCTTTATAATTTAATGGTGTTTATCAAGACAATGTCTGAATAAACACTCTTTTCCTAGGTTGGAGGCGAAGCAAAGCCTAAATCTTGATTGATGGCATGACTTGTGAGGTCTTTTATTTATAATTCAAGTTATTTCAATTCTTTGTATTTTATTTGTTGTCGTTTTCATGATTATGGTGCAAGCTTATGGTATGTATTATGGCCATTGCATGCTTTTAGGTGGAAGACTAATAGTTAATCGGGACAATCATATTCATAATTGTACGGTTGGACTGATACAAGTGACAATAATTGGAAGTGGACGCGATCTGGTTATTTATGATTAGTATTCCCACAGATTTTTATATGGTTAATGCATTAAAATTTATTGGCAGATGTCTAAGGTTATGTGTTGACTAGGGAAGTAGTTAGTGGCAGACTTCTTAGCCATTGAGATTAGAGGAATTAGGGATTTCTGGCATATGTCGATTTCCTATTGCTAATTTAGGAGGAATAGAATTAATAATCTTTTGGGAAAGATTGAAGACCATGACATGATATTATATCTTGATTTGGACTTGTGGGACCGTAGACTTAGGTATTTTCTTGCATTGAATTCATTTTTGCAAGCTTTGATTTTTAGTAGTTTTAATTAATTGTTTTCCAAAAATCATTTGAAAAAACCCCAAATCTCCTTTTTTAGTTAACTCAGAGTAAAACTTAAATCTTGTATATTCGACCTCATATTTACCACTACTACACCCAAGTGGGATTGGTAACTCGAGTATGGGTTATATTTGGCACGCTCGACACGTGAACACTTTCGAGGATATTGGTGTTTGTAAAGGCAACTTTAATTTATTATTTATTTATTTAGTTTTAGTTAGTTTAAATTATTTAAGAAACCCCCATTTGACATAAAGGTTACTCGCAGTCTTTGTGGATTCGACTTTTGCCACTACTGCAAATCTATAGTAGTCCAGTAAATAGGAATATATTATTGGTACGTTCGACAGCATGATCACGACCATAAGTATAGCGGTACAATTGAAGTAATAATGTGATCAACAAAGGTTGACTATGGATATCGTCCTCACCGAAAGGTGTATATGGACACAATTACTTAGTTAAGTTTACTAAATTGTTAAGAAGGTTTTTTATGTTTCTTTTTAACTAAACTACTATGTCTGTCAAAACAATATAAATTTGATTATGTTCTTATATGAGAGAAACTTTTAGTTCACAACTTCACATAAGTAATGATAAATTATGCTTCCATAACATCAAACTTCATTTCATCTTAAATATGAATGTGTGCAATGCATAATTAGAACAAAGAGATTTAATTCACTTCAACCTATTGTCGTGGTGAAAAAAAATCTAATGTTCCACTAGAATTCCACATATCAATGTGAATGACGTAAGTTTCACAAAGCCTTAAGTAACAAATCTTTAGATTCATAAATGCTTAAGTTTACTATCCATGTCCCCTTAATTAATAACCATTTATCAATGTGTTACATCTCTTATGATTATGTTTTTCATAAGTGGTTTTAAAATCTCCATGATCATGGTTACTCCTAACTCCCCTAATCAATATATATGTGATCATGATGTTTATAACATAAAGTTCAAAAATAAACACAAATTCTAACCATTGCACAATTATAACATTACAAATCACTCACACTTCTCATAGTTATCATACAATATGATCCATTGATCCCTAAGATAAAGTAAACTACTCCATAATAGACATCGAAAACACACAATTCATCATGTTAATTGTATTCGGTAATTAAATCAAAGCAATACATTCAATTGAATCAAAGAATCACTTATGAATATCCATAATTGAGGCTTCAATGTATTCTCCTTTAAAAGCTCTAAAAATCTTTCTTCTATATCGTTCTCTTAATATATTTCATGTATATCTTTGTATCTCCACATCTATGTATCTATATCTAACCCTAAACAACTTAAAATACTTATATGAACCCTAAATTACAATCCCAATCGAATTAGAAGTCCAAAACTTGCTACTTTCTATTATGTCCCCGTGGTTGACGATGTCCCATGTTGTATGCTTGAACCTACGACACCAGACATCTCCACACTTTTTATTTTTTTCTTCTCAACAAACTTGACGCTGTACATTCAAAGTTCCCACATCGTACAAAGTACTCCACAGTGTCATCAGAGCGTTACTACATGTGTGTTCACGTTGTTTATTCCGTCTTCACACCATTCATGAAAATCATACGGCGTACCCTTATCTGATCACAATGCCATTTCTTCAATTTGAGCTTTTTCTTGGTTTTTTTCTCCCATATTTCTTCATTCATCTCTTTTTTATCGTTTAGACCTGAAAATAGAGAAATACCACAATTTAGTAATCGCATTAGACCATTTATTGTACTAAAATACTACATAAATAAAAGTTTATCTAATAACTTATCAAATAGCCCCAAACATAGGATTTTGCATGTCTTAAGCAAAGTAATTTTACTAAGTTATTATTGGGTTTTGGGGTTTTAAACGCAACTAATATTTTAAAATTTTATTTTTGAAACCCCAATAGGATCATATCTAAATCCCATTGAACTGATTAATAAAAGTAAATCGTACCTCAAACGCAAGTTTTATCGATGTTTAAGACGCCGCTAGAGACGAAGCTCCTCTATTAGAATTCCACACTAAAACTACAGTCGAGAATCAGTGTGCTAGCACGATAGAGAACACAAAAAATAATTTTTTGTTATTCCTAAAAACTCTAGATCGGCTGAGAAACTAACTCATTTTTTAAAAAACAAAAATTAAATTTTAACCCTAATTTCTCCTGTAATGTGAATTCACTTAACGCGCCTATTTATACAACCTTTGTATAAAGCCGAGTAAGTAAATTACCATCATACCCCTACTTAAAGTGGTATTAATATGATACATCATAGGCGCTTTTTTGTTACGATTTTTTTTATTAAAATCCTGCAAAACCATTCTTTGTATGTGATCCAATAGGTTCATGCAACATTAGCAATGGACCAAAATAGTTTTGGTACACGAGTCATAAGCAGTCTCTGGCAAGGCATTATGACTACCCAAGTTGCATGAAGACCAAAATCGATACAACCTAATAAATAGAGTATATCATATCTTTTGTTATACGATATCCTTTGACTAAACATAAGGCACAGAAAAGTCACCCTTAATGTTCTATCGTACTAGTCTCGATCTCTAGGTAGACTAAAATATCCAAGTGAGATTGATCATATCAATCCACTTAGACTTTGCTATTTTTACTATAATGTATCGAGGGATCCACTTATATCTCTCTCTAAACTACACACCTCCATACATTATTCACATAGTAACCAATCACAACATTTTCCAACAACGCTTGATTGTATCAAATCATTATGATCTTAATGTTGAAGTCTCTAGTAATCTCAAGTTAGATGACTAAATGATATACTTATTATTGGGACATGTGCCCTAGGGCAATCTATGAAAATTGTTTATATTACTATTTTGGTTAATAAAATAGAGGATTTCATTTGTTGTTTATAATAATTGGTTTGCATTTTTACATTATAATAAAATTCATTTTTATTCTTGTTTTGGTTTCTAGCATATGGTCTCCTTTAACTCTGAGTTTTCATTAGATTCTCGTAGATCCATTTATGATCAATATAACCATATACTACATAAGCAAAGCAAATCTAGTAATTGTTAATTAGTTTTTGTCTATTTTATTAGATTCTCATAGGCAAGTTTGAGTGTGGTCACTATGTTGTCTAAGGTCAATGGTAGGAACGAGCGACACTACCACATACTAACTAGACTCGCAAAACCACCAAATATGCCTTAAGCTTTCAACGGGCTAACAGCCTTAACGATTCATGAAAACACTTACCCTAAATGATAACTAGCGTGATACTACAAATGTACAAGAACACATCGATTGCCAACAAACAAGGCTCTATTTGTTACCCAACCTAAATCCCCTTACTGAGTGGCGGTAGATTCACTTACCTAGATTTCCCACACTCACCTATGCATTAACCACTACATAAGCAAAGCATATTCAATCTAATCTAATGAAAAAACAATAGATTATGATCAATACAACCAAAGTTATAAAATTCCAATGAAAGGAAACTTCACTTTAAAGAACAAAATCTCATGTCACAATACTTGCAATTATATAAAACTCTCAATCCAGTAAAGACTTAGTTATTAATACACATATAAATTAATTACAGCAATTAAACGAATTAAACAATACTTTAAAAGTAAAATAACGAGCACCAAAAATCCAGAGAGCTCATCTCTTCCAAACTTAAGAACTAGGATAGAATAATATGAGAGAGAAATAGATCTCCTTTCATACGTCTAACCCTAAGTATTTATATAGGTTGAAGATATTATGGAATAGATTTCATCAAATCTAACAAATCTATCGAATCTAAGATTTAAAATCCTTAGATTCATTCAACGCATCATACGTATAATAGGTACATTTCTGAGGAATCACTAGTAAATCAATGTGATGTTCTATTTTTATCTAATTTGTTCTGAATCGAGTCTAGCGATGTACCAGCACCCTACGTACATACCCAAATTGCTACCAAAGCCCTGGGTATATTTTGACTCTTTGACTTTCGATTTTCTCCTGGGTCTTCGTAAGGCATTTCTTGGTCCAAGTTCAATGTCAAGTCTTCAAGTTAAGCTCAGAGATTTCATGGTGTTGTCTGACCAACTGGAGGTGCTATGAAGGTGTTGAGCCTTCTCTTGCTTTTTTCACTGATTCTTGTGAAAAATCTCTCTTTTTCGTCTAATAGACTGTTTAACCGTGAAAATGCAAAAACAAGAATTTCTCAGTATAAATGATGTTAAAAGTGTCATAATTCATAACAAATGTGTACAAAAATATAGCATATCTGACGACTTATCAAATCCCCCCAAATTTAGACAATTGCTCGTCCCGGGCAATGGAGTATAAGATAATCAGCTTGCATACACAAATTACAATTCAGCTCCTCTAATGCCCAACCCCAATTTAAATGGTTTCGTCAAATTTGTTTCAACAAACTTGCTAAACAAAAGCAAGAACACTCAAATAAAGTTGATTACTTTGAGCCAAGATATATCGGCCACCTTCCTGGGGAATATTCCACCAAACACTATGCTTCATCAAGACTAATGTCATATATTAATCACGAGTTACGTCAGAACTTTTAACAAGCCGAAAACATACGATATTTGAATAGGAAATTGGATACCAAGATTTCACAAATAGAAACTTATACAACCATTCCACTGACACATTCAAAACATCATCTGGAGTCAACATGACTTTCTTTTGGGTTATTATGGTTGGGCTGGGGTAACAAGCAAATGAATATTAAAGGAATCAAAGCATTGGAAAGACTTACTTAATCTAGATACAAGCACTTTAGCTAAGTCTTTTTATTTTAGGAGTTTTTATAGACCTGAAATTTTCAACCTCTATTCCCAACTAGGTGATATATAAGCACTTCTAAACTTGATCATTAGGAACCTCAGGTTATCGAAATATGGCACCAGGGGTGTCAGCATCAAGTCATACTTTTCAGGAAGGGTAATAACTTTCCTATATCGCATCATAATGATGTCCTCAAGCCATCTCATTAAGACCTTATTTTCCATATCAATCAATATCATAGCAAAATATATGAAAGACCTCCCAAGTATTATAATATGCTTCAATGATTCGAAAGTGTCAAGAATATAAAAGCCCACCTCGTAAACGAATCGAGTAACATACACGTGGACATTCTTCTTCATCCCAACTGCGGTGATGGTCTTGCCATTTTCCAAAGCGATTTCTACCTTCTTAGTGTTCATGGATGGAATCTTGGCTCTCTTGAAAAATGATAAAGTCATGACATTGATTTCAGCTCCATTATCCAAAAGTGTGTTCTCAAAAGTTTCTCCATTAATTCTCATAGAAATCTTTATAGGGGTTGAATCCTCATTTTCTTGGCGGGGGTAGCGCTACTTTTTGCATCGATATCTCTTTTCTTTTTCTGCTTGTTTTTCGCCTCTAGCCTTTTATGTTTTTGGTTTCCTCTAGATAAAGACCTTAACTTTCTCTGTTGCAGTTTCATTTTTCTTACTTCCTATTATGTTCTCCTCAGTATTCTCCCTAACTTTTCCTTCACCCGCCATTCTTCTTTTGGCTTGCTATCAAAAGTCATGACATATAATGCATTACTAATACCTCTTGTATGATCAGTTGGTGCTTCAATTGGCTCCAAGTCAACTCCGTCTTTCAAGATCCTGTTAAAGTCTTTATAGAAGGGCTTCAACCTGTGTTCGTTCACTTTGAAAGTCTTCCCATCTCCATACTCTATATTTCAACAACACCATGAAAAAGATATTAGTAACAAGAAATAGACCCACCCATATAGACCTAAGCTTACCCTGGAAGATTTTTAACCTAGAATTAAAGATGATGACTTTTTGACCTATTACAAAGGATTTCCTCGTCAGATGACGATCATGATAATCTTTTGTCTTATCCTTGTTAATCATTGCATTCTCATATGCATCATTCCTAATCTCTTCTAGTTTCTCGCATATCCAGTTTTTGCTCAACACGAATTTCGTTGTAACTCATATTACAACGATTGACTGTCCAATATGCTCTATGTTCTAACTCTACAGGAAGCTGACATGTTTTTCTAAAAACCAACCTATATGGAGACATTTCGATAGGCATTTTGAAAGTTGTCATATATGCCTAGAATGCATCATCAAGGCGTAGACTCCAGTCTTTCTTTGATGGGTGAACAATTTCTCAAGGATGAATTTGATCTCCATATTAGAGACTTCGGCTTGACCATTAGCTTGGGGATCATAGGATGTAGATGTCATATAGGTGACATTATATATCTTGAACAAAGACTCTACGGTCGTATTGCAAAAGTGAGTTCCTCTATAACTAATGATTGAGTGTGAAGCTCTAAATCTTGAAAATATTTATGACTTTAGGAACTTGGGCACCATTTGGGAGTCATTGCTTTTGGAGGCGTTAGCTTCAACCCATTTTAAATAATAATATGATGCCAACAAGATGTAAGTATTCCCATTATAAGGTGGGAATAGACCCATGAAATCAATACCCCATATATCAAAGATCTCACAGAAAATGATCTTGGTCATCGGCATCTGGTCTATTGGTCATAATGACATATACTTCTGATAGTTAGGATAAGTTATATTGAAGACATAAGCATCATGGAATAGTGTAGGGTAATAAAATCCACATTCCAAGACTTTCCTAGCTGAACTTCGTGGACCAAAATGACCGCCACATGCGTACGAAAGACAGAGAGACAAGATAGAATGTGTTTCCTGCCGAAGAATGCATCTGCGAATCATTCAATCTACACATAACTTCCATAAATATGGATCATTCCACAAATAATGCTTTGAATCGTACACAAGCTTTTGCTTTCGGACACGTAAGTAATCCAACGGCAATTGCTTGGTGGCTAGATGGTTAACAAGGTCAGCATACTAGGGAACTTCAAAAGACATTGTATAAACCGTTCGTCAGGGAACTCGTCATTAAGAGTAGTGAGTGGTTCTTCGTTCTCTAAGCGACTGAAATGGTCTGCCACTAGATTCTCGACACTTTTCTTGTCTTTGATTGTAAGATCAACTCTTGAAGTAAGAGTATCCATCTTATTAGTCTAGGATTAGACTCTTTTTTAGAAATTAGGTAACGCAAAGCTACATGGTCTGAATAGACAATGACTTTGGTACCCAACAAATAAGGCCTGAACTTTTCAAGTGCAAAGGAAACTGCAAGGAGTACTTTCTCAGTACTGGTGTAATTCATTTGAGCAACATCTGAATTTCTAGATGCATAATAAATCACATGAGATTATCTCCCTGCTTTTTGTCCTAACACAGCTCCCATAGCATAATTGCTTGCATCGCACATAATCTCAAAAGGAAGCAACCAATTAGGCGCTTTGATGATTAGGGTTAAGATAAGTGCAGTCTTTAGTGTGGAAAAGAACTTTTTACATCAATCATTAAAGACAAATGGAACATCTTTTTGAATTAATTGACACATAGGTTGAGCTATCTTGGAAAAATCTTTGATAAACCGCCTAAAGAAGCCTACATGTCCTAGAAATGCACGTATCTCTCTCACAGTGGAGGAATAAGGCAAGGTACGAATGGCATCCACTTTTGCTGGATCAACTTCCAAACCTCTAGATGAAATATTATGACCTAAAATGATCCCTTGGTTTACTATAAAATGGCATTTCTCATAATTGAGAATAAGGTTCTTTCAATGCAATGGGACAACACTTTGGTCAAGTTATCAAGACAACTGTCAAAAGAGTATCCATAAATGGTGAAATCATCCATAAAGACACTTTAATGAAGCTCTCAACAAAATCAGAGAAAATGCTTACCATGCATCGCAGGAATGTTGCAGGTGTATTGCATAGCCCAAAAGGTATGCAGTTGTAAGCAAATGTTCCAAAATGACAGGTGGAGGTTGTCTTATCATGATCTTCTGGTGCGACGGGAATCTGATGAAACCCTGAATACTCATCTAAACAATGGTAGTTGGGTTTCCCAGCCAGACGCTCAAGCATCTAATCTATGAATGGCAAGGGGAAATGATCTTTCCTTATGGCTGCATTGAGTTTTCTATAGTTAATACAGACTTGCCATCTATTTTGGGCATTAGTAGGTACTAACTCTCATTGGGCATTGGTCACAATGGTCACTCCAATCTTTTTGGGTATGAATTTCACTAGACTAACCCACTAGCTATCATAAATGGGATAAGTTGTCCTTGTGTCAAGTTTAGAATCTCCTTCTTGACTACTTCCATCTTAGGCGGGTTTAATCGCTTTTGAGCTTGCCTCGAGGGTTTGCAGTCATCCTCCATATGTGTTTTATGTGTGCATTTGGAAGTGTGTAATCCCTTGATATCAGCTAGTGTTTATCCTATCATTCCCTTATATTCTCATAGGATGCGCACTAGTCTTTCCTCTTCCAGTTTTGAGAGTTTTTTGAAATGATTAATGGAAGTGATTCGTTCTCACCTAAATATGCATACTTCAGGTGATCAAAAAGTTCTTTCAAATCAAGCTTTGGGGGTTTGTCGAGTGATGGCTCGAGCTTGGGTCCAGAAGAGAACAAATCCATAAGGACAGGGAGTTCGGAACAGAGTTCTTAATACTCTAACTCCTTAATGACGTCTTCGACATCTTTGTCGAGTGAATATATGTGCTCCAAATCATCAGAAGTGACTCCTTGACAGATGACTGAGTTCAACGTATCTCCCGTAGGATAGTCAATACTTGCTTGTATTTGTGGATCAATTGCATCCAAAATACACAGAGATGATATATCGGCAAGATATTTCATGGCATCATGAATGTTGAATTTCACAACATCGCCATCAAGTTTCACAGTCAAAGATCTTTGCAACGTCAATCTTAGCCTGTGTTATTTTCATGAAAGGGCATCCTAATAAGATCGAAGAAGAATTAGGGAATGATTCCTCTTTCATGTCTAGGACGAAGAAGTTTGTAGGAAAGTATAATGATCCTATAGTGACAATAATATCCTCTAATACTCATACGGGGTGTACAACAAGATTTGTCTGCTAACTGGATCACTATCATGGTTTCCCCGAGTTCTTTGTAATTGAGATACTCAAAGACAAACAAACGCATGACATTTATGGATGCTCCTAAGTCTAGCATTGTTTTAGATAAGTGTCTATCACCAATGGTGATTGGCACAGAAAGCATTCATGGATCCTTGCACTTAGGGGGAAGTTTCTTTTGAAGGATGGCCGAGACAGTTTCACTAACGACAACTCTCTCATATTCATGTAGTTTTAATTTGTTACTACACAACACTTTCAAGAATTTGGCAATCATATGCACGTTGGTTACAACGCATCTAGCAAAAGGATATTAATTTCTACTTTCCTGACGGCGTCTATGATTCCTTTGTCTTGCTCCTCTTTCTTTGATTTTGCTAGACGATGAAAAACGGAGGATGAATAACAATAGGTTTAGTGATTGGTTCTACCCTAGGTTTTTCAGCGGTGCAGCGGTAACTTCTATTTAATGTTCAGCTTTTGCTCTTACCTCCTTCGATTTACTTGGTAGATCCTGTTACTTGGGTCATTCGAGTTCAGCTCCACTCCTCAAAGTAATCTTACTAGCCTCAACAAAATGCCAAATGCCCAGTATTTCTTCCCTGTTTGCTTGAGCTTCATTCCTAACTTGCTTGATCTACTATACCATCTCACCAAATCTCGTATCATACTTTTGACTTTAAGACTAAAATAGATTCTGAAGTTTTCCTATAATGACTACTTTAACCTAGATGTGTGATTATTGTGCTTCTTGAACAACTGGATGATGGCCCTGAAAGTCATAGCTCTGGTCATTTTGACCTCTTTCCTAAAATGATCATGGGAATTGCTCAACCATATCAACTTTACATCTATCTTTAAGATGAAAAAGACAGTTATTTGTAATATGTGTACTTTGAACAAGTACCACAAGCCGGGATTCTCCCTTATCCTAATATTAACTACTTCATCATGGACTTCAATTCTAACATTTCACTCTCAAGTCTATCCTCTCGCGACTTGACTCTAGCTCGACTCATGTAAGTATCATCCACTACATCATAATGCCTAGATTGATTTGCCATTTTTTCAATGATTCTTTTAGCTTCAAAGGGTGTAACTTCTTAAATACTCCCATTACATATTGTATCCACCCACCATTTCTCACCATTAGTTAGCCCTTTGTAGAAGTTTTCTAATGATGATTTCTCTGAGTGAAATTGTGTTGTGGGCAAGCATGACATAGTCTTTTAAATCTCTCCCAATATTCAAAGAAAGATTCTTTTCTTGTATGTAAATGATGGAGATTTGTCTCTTAATATAGGTAATTTTACTCGGTGGCATATATTGTTCCTGAAATTTAAAGTGTAGATCTAAGACGACCCCTTCTCAAATTAGAGCATTGTCAAGCCTAATCTCATCATTAATCCATAATCTCACCATATAAGACTTAAGAAGAAATTAGTCAGCCTTTCAAAAACCTCATTACTTACCCATTGTTTTTCAAATAGACATTTACCTATCCTAAGTAAATTCATAAATCGGAGTTAATTAAAATTTTACGTACTTAAAAGTTTATTCAACGGAAGTCTTAACAAATTAGCGAAGCTTTTAATGCGATACCTAACAATTGTGGAAAAAACCAGGGAAATAAAGATCACATGCATGTATACATATATATAACAAACGGCGATAATATATCATCATGTGTCTGGTCAAGGTACTAGTCTCTCAACCCATAATAAACAACCCCAAAAGTATATGAAATGCATATAAAAGTAATACATCAAAATCAAAACCTACAAAATCTAGTGTAGCAGCACTCCACTGGCTCAGAGGTAATCGTCGATCTTCTCTTTGCCTGGCCTGCTACTCGATCGATCTGTACCCACTGTCATAAAAAGGATGGTGAGTACAGGAATGTAGAAAGTAACACTAAAGACATTTGTTTACATTCCCAAATATGCAACAAGTATCTAAAAGCATGGTAATAGCAACTATGTTGAAAAGAGAACATGCTAAGAGATACTTTAGTTAAATAAAATGAAACTCACACTCGCTAAAGAGTATTAATCTAGGGTCGGTCGGCTGTGATCTTCATCACATCAGCCTTTTCGACTATATAAGGATGGAGTTGAGCTATACATCAATGTGAAGGTAAAAGCAGTTCTCTTTGCCTTAATAACCATTCGCTGGTGCCAGTCACTGATATATACTTGCCAACAACTCAAAGTCCCATACCTCATGATGTCACCCAAGTTATGTTTACCAACATCCATGAGACTCATTTCACGTATGCTGCGTAAGATAGTGGAGAGATCCAGATCACCCTAGAAGTCTAGTGACCACGTATGTCCACCAGATCTCTATAGTTTAATGGACCTAGATACAAGAACTACTTTCATATTTCAAGAAGTGACATGATTTTGGAATCCAATAAAACAATTTCATAACTAATGCACAAAGGAAATAGATTATACGATACCATAAACCACCACCTAATAGCATGCTATTTCATTGACTACATGTATCAACATTCAAAATTGACATAGCACATGATTTGGAGTCAATGTAATCATTTAATGAACAATCTATACCATGAAAGCAACCTCATGAAATGAGAAAGAACAACAAGTCATGGCATATAAAATACAATGAAAAACCAGTCCAAATGATAGGAAGTGAACAAGTAAATAGGAATGAAATGTAAACAAATATCTCAATTAGTTTACTTACAATCCATGCAATTTCCTAAGCTATTTCGGCCTCCCAACACCTCGTATCACGTATCCGAACTCCCGAGACTTTTCCTTATGTTCATGACATCAAACTAATCCAAATAAGTTGGGTTTAGGTCAGGTCAAATGGGTTTAGGAACCTTAACCCAAAACAACCCCTTAAGACTAAACAATATTAAAATTTTAGTCTTGTATAGTAGTGCACTTTTAGGTATGAAATTTTCCAAATCTCAACATCTTCCCTCGTACGAAGTTTTTGGTCTCTAACTTAGCTTTTTGAAAAGGTTTGGTTTTCATAATTCCGATTGAAAACAAAAGCGATATCACAATTTTACTAAATACAGCTCAAATTGGAACCTAATCTGATTAGCAGACTTAGAAAATTCATTTCTCCCAATCTATAGTTTCAAAATTCATCAATTTTTGTCACAAGGCAGCTAACATAACAAATAACATACTAAAATATGAGCTCATTTGGATAAGTAATTACGAAGTTATGCCATTAACAAATTTAGTTTCAAAAATCTCATAACGCATTTAATCACCTATTTGTAGAGCACTTTTGGACATGAAAATATTTGAACTACAAAATTCCAGTAAGAAAAAGTTGTTCCCCTTTAAGTTAGTTTTCAAATGCCACCAGATTAGGTTCATTTCGATTTAAAATTAGCAAGTTATGATCAAATTATATAGATTGGTTCATAATACAACAAGCAGAATTTTCATTTTAGACTTATAACGTCAAAAATTCAAATCTTTTTTATTTCAAAACCAAATTAAGAACTTCTTAATATCTGGTTTATCAGCTTGAAATGAAGAATCCAATTATATCAACCAATTTCAAAGACTTAATCATCTGACCTCTAAAAATGGCCAAAAATTAGAACTGGTTTCAAACTTAAATAGAGAGATGTGTACCTAGTTTGATGAACACCTAGCTTGATCAACACCTCTTATTCCAAACCCACTGATTTCTCCTTGATCTTCTTAAATTTTCTTCTTCTCCATCAATTTTTCTTGCTCTCCTAAGCAAGCTTACTTAGCTCCGAAGTTATTTAAATGAAGTTGGTTTGATTACATGAGTTGATCTCTAGCTTTTTATATGAAATGGATATGGTTGATTAATAGCCATTGATTCTCATGTGCACAAGTATCTCGAGACCTATCTAATGATGTACATATTTACATATTTCCCACTTACTCAATCTAAGTAACACCCATGTGTAACTCACTTGGTGTCAAGATGTGTCAATACGTATCTCTATGATCATCACATGGCTATTGTTTTAACTTGCTAACTCGGATACATTAAATGTATAATCAACCATAGCCACATTTCAATCACTATTAAAGTTATATTAAGCCTAAATAAACTTATTATTATCAATCTCTACCCCCGGTCCCACGTCAACACGTATCTCGATGCGCATTCCCACTCACATCTCGACACTTATACACAAGTAGGAGTGACTTAATAATCTACAGATATACAATACACTAGGCATATACCACAAAAATATAACATATACCTCGGCCCTGTCACCTCAGTCATGATACGTATCTCGATGCGGGTCTCACGTCACGAGTCACTGATCTTGATTAAAAGATTAAACTAGGGTTTAGAGTTTCGGGTCGTGACAAGATCTTTCCAAGAATGAATAGATCTATGAGGTAAGTGGAACAACCAATCCAAGGCATTACTTCTCAGACAAAATGAAAAAGCCTTCAACTTAACCATATCAGGCTCAGCTGCAGTAGCTTTCATACATATAGCAACCCATTCGAATTCCGCTAGAAATTTATGTGGATCCTCATCATCGCTTCCAAGAAATGTTGGAAGTTTCTGAATAAGTCCAGTATTTAACATGAACTCTCCGACTTTGGTAAGGAATTTTATGCATAGAGGTTGAGAACCTCCTTGAGGTTAGTTTGCTTCCTTTAAAGTGAGTTTTTTCTCTTCTAAGCTCATTTTTTATATCCTACAAAATTGTTTGACACAATCCCCGACAACGGCGCAAAAAATTGATGTTGCATCGTACAACACCAATAATAGTCTCAATTTACCAACTACATGGATATGTAGTGAGGCAAGTACGGGGTCGATCCATAGGCTAGAACTAAAATGAAATGGGGGTTTGAATTTCTAATTAACCTCATCTAGAAGAGGTAAATTAAACAACTTATGCCAAAGAATACATAGACAGCTGAAAACAAAATTCCAACAATATAATAAAAGCCTCGAATGAGAGATCTTTCATAATTGACAAGCAATTGACTTAATCATTGGTTACAAAAGATGTCCATTTTATTAGATTCTCATAGGAAAGTTCAAGTGCATTCACTCTATTTTCCAAGGTCAATGGTAGGAACGAGCGACACTACCATATACTAACTAGACTCACAAAACCACTGGATATGCCGTAGGCTTTCAACAAGCTAGCAGCCTTAATGATCCATGAAAACTCTTACCCCAAGTGATAACTAGCTTGAACTGTTATCCATCTTATACTTCAAATGTATAAAAGCACATCGATTGCCAACAAACAAGGCTTTATTTGTCACGTAACATAAACCCCCTTACCGAGCGGCGGTAGATTGACTGACCTAGATCACCCACACCCAGTTATGCATTGGCCACTACATAAGCAAAGTATATTCAATCTAATCTAATGAAAAACCAATAGATTTATAATAAATACAACCAAAGTTACAAGACTCCAATGAAAGGAAACTTCACTTTAAAGAACAAAACCTCAAGTCATTAATACTTGCAATTGTAGAAAACTCTCGATCCAGTAAAAACTTAGTTATTAATACACTTATAATTTAATTACGGCAACGAAACGAATTAAGCAATACCTTAAAAGAAAAAGAACAAGCACCAAAAAATCAGAGAGCTCATCTCTTCTAAACTTAAGAACTAGATATGGAATAATAAGAGAGAGAGAGATCTCCTTTCGTACGTCAAACCCTAAGTATTTATATGAGTTGAAGATACAACGGACAGATTTCACCAAATCCAACAAATCTACAGAATGAAGGATTTAAAATCCTTAGATTCGTTCAGTATCATACGTATAACAGTCACATCTTTGAGGAATCGTTGGTCAATCGTTATGATGCTCTATTTTCTACCCAATTTATTTTGAATCGAGTCTAGCGATGTACCAGCGCCCTGCGTACATGCCCAAATTGATGCCAAAGCGCTAGGTATATTTTGACTCTTTCACTCTTAATTTTCTCATGGGTCTTCGTAAGGCTTTTTTTGTCCAAGTTCAGTGTTGAATCTTCAATACACATAAGTTGAGCCCAATGATTCCATGGTGATGTCTGACCAACTAAAGGTGTTGTGAAGATGTTGAGCCTTCTTTTGGCTTTTTTCACTAATTTTTGTGAAAAATCTATCATTTTCATCCAATAGCCTATTTTAACCCTAAAAACACTAAAACAAGGATTAAAAGAATAAATGATGATAAAAGTGTCAAAATTCACAATAAAAATGTACAAAAACATAGCATGTATGATGACTTATCAAGGCCAGAAATTGGCTTTCATACAAAAATAAGTGATTTTCACATAAATTCAGTCCAAAAGCTGAAAATAGGCTTAGCTCCTTGGCAGAGATCAAAGTACAAAGCTAAATCGCCAAGGAATCATTGGATCAAACTTAGCTGGATTGAAGGAAGCTCACTGGAAATGTTACGAAAAAAGTCGTGTGAAAACCTAGGAGAAATATGAAGCTCGTATATCGAGGAAAACCTCAGCGTCTTCATAATGATTTCACTTATACATACGGCGCTGACACATCAATGGGCTCGATTTGGAGCATAATTGGGCAGAAACAGCGATGTCATAGAGATTTCCCAGTGATTTGACATTTTATACATACATCGTTGGAAAGATCCGGACATTGTTAGTTTCTATCATATTCCTACTATAAGTAGGAGACCCAAAAATGACGAAAGGGAGATATAAAGTTATATATAGAATTCCATATAGAATTCCAGGGAGAAAGACTTTAGTGTTATGTTTTACTTTTGAATTCTTGTGCGAAACGTCTTGTCGGGATTCAACCATTCGGTCTTTGTAAGTTTTATTTTGTTTTACATTCTGATTTATTGATTGAATAAATTCCAGAGTTGTTTTTATGATATTGAGTGGCTAAGCTCCACTATCTAGGCTAAAATGTTTGAGTTCTAGGGATTTATAGGATTCGGGAGGTTTATGCATTTCAAACTTTTATTTGTTCGTTATCAATTTTTGTATTCTTAATTGTTGCATCACACTTATGAAGTTTTTAATTACGATTTTAAACCTTAAGTTTCTCCCTTTGTTGTGTAAGTGCACGTGTCGCTCGGTAAGGGGGGATCATGTTAGGTGGCGAGTGGGGCCTTGTCTATTGGCAAACGATGTGCCCCTATGTAGTTGGGATATGAAATGGATGGTAGTGGTTTGTAATTTCCACACGTGACAGATGGACATTTGACAGTAATTATCACTCATGAAACGTGTTCTCACGATTCGTTAATGCTGCTAGTTTGTTAAAAGCTTACGGCATATCCGGTGGCTTTGCAAGTCTAGTTAGTATGTTGTTGTGTCGTACGTTCCCTCCACTGACATGAGGAGAATGAGGTGACGAAAGTCACTATAAGCATGTCTATGAGAATGAGTACTAAGACAAACATTTGATAAATTGATGATCGAATCTGTTCCTTAGAATGTCAATTCACGCCTTGGTCTAGAGTCTTTTATTTATTGATTTAGTTTTAATTACTTTATTTCGCCTGCATTTGATTTCCCAGCATAATTTAGTTTTTATTTTCAAAAACCCCTCATTTTTCCTAGAACCTAAAAAAGAACATCCTAATCCCTGTGGGATCAACATCATACTTGGCTCACTATAAATTAATTGTAGTTGGTGAAATTGAGACTATTTTTGGTGTTGTACAACGTGACATCAATTTTTTGTGTCATTGCCGGGGATTGGTGCTAATTTATTCTTTTAGGTTTTTTGTTTTTGTTATATGGTTGCAGGTCACCAACGATCATTTTTCGCATATTCATTGGTTCCCTACGACCCAGAAATTGATTAGACTTACCGGAGAAAGAACAAAACTAATAGAATGAGAGAACAATCAAGGGTGACTATAGAGGACAATGTGATTAATCGAAATCCTCTAGTTGTGTAGGCTGTTGGGCAGAACAACCAGCAGAATGCGGGGCAAGAACTGAGGCAAGAAAGGGAGCTCACTTTCAGGGAAGCGAACCAACACCGAAGAGGCTCATTACCACTATGTATTGAGTATCCGGCTACCACTGTTCAGTTCGAGCTGAAGTCAGGATTAATCCATAAGTTGTGTGACTTTCACAAGAAAGAGAATGAGGATGCTCAAAATTTCCTCATAGAGTTTGAGATGGTGGTAATAAGCATGAAGCCTGCTATAAATGATGTTGACTTAGTGAGAGTAGAGGAGTTTCCTTTCTATCTCAAGTATGCTGCATAGGATTGGTTATTTCATTTACCAGCCTATTCCATCAGAAACTAGAATGAGCTACATCGAAGTTCCAGGATGACTATATGCCAGCCAAGAATATCACTCGGCTCAGGAGGGATATCCTACATTATCATGTAGGATGATGAGTCATTATTATAGTACTAAGAAAGATTCAAAAGATTGTGCATGGCATGTCCTCGACATGGTCTCAATGATAAATCTTTGTTGGAAAGCTGCTATGAAGGGCTCACATATGATGAGAAGAGGCTTCTCGATACAGTGTGCAATGTAAGTTAATCTAATATCATACCGACCGTGGCTAGAGGATAAATAGAAATGGTAGTCAACCAAACTAAGCAGTATGGATCGACCAGTGATAGATAAGGGGCTACGGTATCTTCGGGCAACATAGACTTAAAAATGATTTATCGGAGCTTAAGTTTATGGTCAAACAGATGATGGTGGAGAAGAGCAAAGCGAAATCTTGCGGGATTTGCTTTAATCTGAGTCATTTTACAGACGAGTGTCCTCAACTCTCCGAGGATACTATGGAGGTAAAGGCAGCAAGGCAGTTTCTAGGACCACTAGCATAGCAATTTGGGCAACAAAGTAATTTTTGTAAGGGGAATGACAAAAATCCTAATTTCAACTGTGATGCGAGGAATCAGAACTACTAGAATTTTATGCCCAGGGGACAGCCATTGTTGGTAGCACCATAGAGCCAGCCACCTCATCTCTAAGGAGCCACCTTAGAGGGGATGATGAAATAGTTGATCTTATCACAACAATAGTACGAGACTAGGGCTGAAGCTTTGATCAAGTATTTGCAAGCTAGGTTATCTAACATGTCAGCTCAAATATGCCAACCAAGTAACCAAAAAAAATTTGCGTCCCGGCCAGTCTCGAACCCTAACGCACATGTGAATGTTATTTCACCTGTCAACGCATCATCTGTGACAAAGGAAGCCGAGAGGAGTACTAAGAGAGGAGGATGGATTAATACCATCCAGAACAGGGCACCATTTCCTCAAAGATTATATTCAGAGAGGTATATGTTCCCTACCAAGGACCAACTCGAGGAATATGTGAAAGCTAAGATAGAGTTGATTGATAAGGAGAAAATCCAGCCAAAGATCGAAGAATCTTGCAAACTATTTGACATTGCATGAGTTATTGGACAAGAAAAGGAAAATATCCTACCAGGCCATACAAAAATACACCACAGAAATGTGGTGATCCAGGTATATTTAGCATCACTTGCACAGTAGGAGGTTTGCATGTAGAAAAGGTGATGTTCAACTTAGGTGCATCTATAAATATCATGTCATTGTGTGTTTTATTATCCATGCATGATCATGCTTTAAAGCGTCCTGACATAACCATCATTTAGCGAATGGATCTTCAATCCGATCGATTGGTATGTTAGAAGATGTGACTATTCGTGTCAAGGACCTAGACTTTCTGCTAATTCCCATGTCATTGACATGGAAGACACTTCGATGTCTAAACTTAATTTAGTTGTCTTAAGGAGGCCTTTTTTGAAAACAGCCAGAGCTGAAATTGATGTATTTAGTGGTAATATATCACTCAAGCATCGATGATAGGGTAGTTCGTTTGTTGTTCCTGACAGTTTAGACTTACACTCTAATGTTTCCACTACATATGTAGTTTTGTCCCCTACTGACGATGATTCGCAGGATAGTATGGAATTCTTCATAGACTATTTAAAGAAGATGGGCGAGGAGAAAGCGAGAGAAGAAGAGAAAAAGACAGGAAAAAATGGACAGAGTACTTGAAGGTTGGGAGTTTACACAAAATTACCAACCTAGGAAGATTTACAGTGCGAGATAGAAGGCAAAGCCACCAGCATCCATTCATATCTCATTAACTTTTTGAGAAGTGTGCCTGATGGTGTATTCAAATATCATTGATACAGGAGCATTCGAGAACATTGTTTCTATGAAACTCCTGTAAATAGTTGAGTTGGAAATCACTATGCGCACCCAAGACAAGGTTGCATTTTCTAGCAAATGATATACCTACCAGGATCTATAGAGTTGCGAGGAAAGTACACGTGAGACTTGGAGACCTGGAGTTTATGGTGGACTTCTCAGTCATTGATGAAGGGCTTCATGAGATAAACAATATATTACTTGGGATGTCGTTACTCTACACAGCCAAAGCCAACATTGATGTTTATAATGAAAATGTCATATTCAGAATTGGTGACAGAAAGGTGCTTTATAGCAATGGCAGATTGTGCGTGAAGAAAGAGCAGGGAACTATCAAGCGTCGGAAAGTGTCTACACCGCCAGCCAAGGAAAGGAAAACATTAATCGATGTGATTGACTTGGACATCGAGTACTCCAAAGAAGTGTAACATCAGGCCATCGATGTTAAACACCGCCATTTGTGGGAGGCAGCCCACATTTAGTCATTTGTTTATTTAGCTATTTTTTATGAACTTGGTTTAATTATTTTGAGTTTGAATAAACTTTGGATTATAAGTCGATTTGGATTAATTCAATTAGAGGAATTAAAGTTTGATGGAATTTGTTGCATATCTTTAATACCTCTAAATTTTGTAGAGACATGATGATTAATTGGAGATTTATGGAATGTTTTGTGTGCACCGAAGTTCAAATGACTTTTAGCGACGTAATTTAAGGTAGGTACACTTTAA
The DNA here is from genome assembly GCA_039657325.1 of Stephania cephalantha. NCBI lineage: Eukaryota > Viridiplantae > Streptophyta > Magnoliopsida > Ranunculales > Menispermaceae > Stephania > Stephania cephalantha. The sequence goes on from CM077571.1 coordinate 37,924,792, forward strand.
TTTGATGCATCTACATGACATCATTTGCATATATAGGGAGGTACACATACTGGAAAGTTTTTGCGAACTAATCTATTTTTCGATGACAGTGATGTCATAGAGTCGTCATGTTGTATATAAATCGATATGGTAGCTTTGAGAGAATATTTCAAATTTAAAATATTCCATTTTTTGGGCTAGCGATGTACCAATGATTTGAGTATGAGCGTATGGCGCTGGCAATGCGTTATAGGTCATTTTAGGGATTTTTCGAATTTGCCAGTGATTTCTCAGCGCCTTCACGTTTGTACGTATGGCATTGAGCTTGAATTCAGATTTTTAAAAAGAGGCATAACCCCATTGTCATCTTCCACATAGCAATCCTGGCGATTTTCCACCACCCCCAAGCCTTGACAACCCACTTCCAACCAACAAGCCCACCGATTTCAAGCCCCGATCTCACTCATTTTTTATTCTCCATCAAGTGGAGACCATTTCGAGCTGCGAAATCACGAGATTAGTGAGTGTCGCGATGAAACCACGAGCTAAAGGTTCGATTTTTTTACCTCCTAAGGCGTCTACTAGGCCGAGAAAGCTCCCTTGAGCTCTTTGGAACTCAATCCCAAGTAAGTAACGCCCCTATTTAGCCTTCATTTTTCATTTTCTTATCAGGTGTTCTTGGGCCAATTCGGGCAAAATGTGTGTTTTATGAGTCAAATTGGTTACTATAACCATATGGCTTTTTGTTTGTCAGGTGATTTGGAGTGATTTGGTCGGATTACTTGTGATTTTTGGTCGATTTTGAAAATTTAATTTTTGAAGGAAAGCTTATGTTTTTTTTTTTTGAAAATATTGGATTTTGAACCCAATTTTCTAATTTATGTGTTTCAATAGCTTTGAATTGATCAATATCGAATGGATTAAGTTTCGGGAAAAGTGCAGGAATGTTTATCAAAATTTGAGTTTCCAAAGTTTAATTTTTGTTGAATATTCGTTGACACTTTGGGTACATTCAATTTTGGGGTTTTATAATGCATGTATGTGTGACCTGATGAACTGATTGGAATGCTAGTTGCATCTATCTTTTTTTATTTGAGCGTTTATGTGATTTCAAGACTTTGAAAATGGTTTTTAACGGAATTTTCTCAAAACTTTATTTGCATTGGATTTTGAATGCTTGGTGTCATTTTGAGCAAATTTTTTGTATTTTGAACTCTGTATTCTTTGGTTTACCGGATGTGATAGATTGATTTGCTCTTAATTTCATGATTGGACTTTTTCCAGGGTTGTTTGTTTGTTGTGTAGTTCTTTTATGCTATGGAGAAAGAGGAGTGCAGTTGATCTGCAGGACCTAGACAAAGGAGAGGTAGTCGGTTACCACCACTTATACCTAGAGCCCATCCACCTAGAAGCACCCAGCCTTTTAACCAGTTTAGGTTTCTGAGTGAGTTAGCTGCAAAGAGGTACGAGAGTGACCTTGACATAAAGAACAGGAAGCTTTTAAATGATATGGGATTGGGATAGCGACTCACAAATATGAAAGGAGAGTCACATCCATCATCAAAGAGAGGGGTTGGAAGTTAATAAGCATTTACCAGACCATCCTTTGACCCTGACTTAATATAGAGATGTGAGGAGGTAATTCGTGAGTTTTACATGAATGGACACGCTACCCATCGTAGCTTGAGTGTTAGAGTCCGAAGAGTTCAGGTTAACTATAGCGCCCAGGCTATTAATGCCTACTACGGTCTACCTTCTTTTGAAGGACATAATGATTTATGATATCCCTCATTTACACTACGCCCATGACTCTCACTACCCTTTCGCGGATATTAGGGTAGCTCTCACTTGTTTCCTACACCATGACTAGACATATGCCTCTTCTTCTCAGAAACTTAAGCACATGGTTAAGGCCTACTTTAAGAAAGCTCTTAAGGCGTGGTCCTACTTCGTCAATGCATTTCTCTACCCCACAACACAGCACGCTGACGTGACACGATCCCAATGTCTGATGTTTTATCATATATGGGCATGTGTAGGTCGTATCGATATGGGGAGATTTATGTTCGAGGTTATCAGAGAAATAATGGAGGCGAAGAAGAGTGAGAATTTTGCATTTCCTCTACTCATCACTAATTTGTGTCGACGGGCCGGAGTTCCTCTCAATGGTCTACAGTTTGACACCCTCCCCAGTCGACCATTTATAATGAGGATATCTTTAAATACGACAGTCAAGGAGATGGATTCGAGGTTGAGTATGAGCATGCACGAGAGAAAGAGAGAGATAGATAGATAGATAGAGAAAAAACAACACGACTTCAACAGAAGTAGCAGTAGACCCAGGCTAAGAGAGTCGCGAGGAGGATGAGAGGAGCACGAGCCCCAACTATGCGAGCTTCTTCATCTGCACCACCACCACTAGAAGGAGTATCGGGACAAATGTCCCAAAAGGAAATTATTATCCATAACCAGAAGGAGATCAGTTATTTCTTTTATCATGATCACATGTAGCATTGGAATGTGCATGATTACTTTTGCAGCCAGTTCACCGACACCAGATAGTCCATTCATTATCATGTCGGACTAGTAGGTTTATCGAGCACATGAGAGGTATGGAGCACCCTCAATGTGTATTGGATGTACTATTTTCTTGAACCTTTAGAAAAAATGTTCAGGATAAGTTTGGGAGTATGTAGGTATGCAAGATAGATAGAATACATGGATGAACTGTAAGGATTTTCGGTAAAATTTTCGCGATTTTTAGAGTTTTTTCAAATTTTCTGCTGAAATTCTAGTAATATGGTTTCATTTTTATTCATTAGATTGATGGACACTTTCCATAATTGTAAATTCTTTCTTTTTATTTTCATCCATGTTTTTTAGCTTAATGTGAATGCTCATTTCTAGCTTAGAATAATAGTTGACAATTTGGGAATTCATATGAGGATCGATATTGACAAAATGGACAAGACCTTGGGTAGAGCATAGGTAAGAAATCATGTTCTTGTGATTGGTCTACTGACTGAGTCTACACCAAAGAGCGCTTAGAGTCGAGGCTCTATGCTAGATACGGAAGTAGGTAAAAGGTCACACTAGGGCAAGAGTCAACTAAATCTCTATGGGTTCCAAGATAAGTTTGCATCCAATTGAAGTGAGTATTAACTTAAGAATAAGTTTGGGGGAAGACGTAGGCATTATTTGTTTAGCCCTTAGCCTTAGCCCACCTATAATTTATCCCTAGTTAGCCTAGTTGAGCCAACCCAGCCTGATTTCTTCATCATCCACTGTGAAACCTATAGCCATTGGCCTTATTATCCTTTACCTATATTGGGAAGCTAGCTTAATCATAGCAAAAGTGAGAAGAGCTAAAATGAGTTTTTAAATAAAAAATAGAGTGTCCCACATATTCCACAGGAAGAGTATTAGGGAATCTAGTGGTCTTAAAAAGTGAGAAAAAACGGAATCCACTATAAATGGAGCAGGGACCGTACTGAAAAAAAATAGAGAATATATATAAGTGAAATGAATAAAGACGAAAGTCTATAAAACTCCTCAAATAAAAAGATTTTTAGCTCAAGTGTTCGAAGCTAAATTAAGTAAGTCTTTTCAATGCTTTGAATCTTTTAATATCTATTTCCTTGTTACCCCAGCCCAGCCATAATAACCCAATAGAAAATCCTATTGACCCCAAATGATGTTTTGAATGTGTTAGTGGAATGGTTGTATAAGTTTCTATTTGTGGAATCTTGGTATTCAATGCCCTATTTAGAGATTAAGTTTTCAACTTGTTAAAAGTTATGAGGTAACTCATGATTAATAAATGGCTTTAGTCTTAATGAAGTCTAGTGTTTGGCGAAGTATTCCTCAGAAAATGGTTGAAATATCTTGACTCAAAGTAACTGACTTTGCTTGAATGTTCTTGTTTCTATTTGGCAAGTTTGTTGAAACAAATTGGACGAAACCATTTAAGTCAAAGTTGGGCATTAGAAAATTTGAAATGTATGTTGTGTATGAAAGTTGATTATCTTATGTTCCTTTACTCGGGACGAGCAATTGTCTAAGTTTGGTGGTATTTGATAAGTCATCATTTATGTTAAGTTTTATGGTGCTTTTACTATTAATTTCATGACATTTATCATCATTTATGCTGTTAAATCGTTGTTTTCATGTTTTCAGGTCAAAAACAGGCTTTTATACAAAAATGAGTGATTTTCACAAAATTCAGTAAAAAAGTTAAAATAGGCCCCAGCACCTTAGCAGAGATCTCAGTACAAAACCAAATTGCCAAGGAGTTGGTGGATCAAACTTGGTTGGATTGAAGGAAGCTCACTGAAAATGTTGTGGGAAAAGTCTTGTAAAGACCTATGAGAAAGATGAAGCTCATATCTCCAGGAAAACCTCAGCGCATTCACAGCGATTTCACTTGTTCATACGCCCCTGACATATCGCTGGGCTCGATTCGAAACATAAGTGGGCAGAAACACAATGTCGCAGCGATGCCGTAGAGATTTCCCAGTGCTTTGGCATTTTGCACGTACGGCACTGGAAAGATCCAAATATTGTAAGTTTCTAATTCAGTTGTTTTTCAAGATTTTCGTTTAGATTTTATTGTACCCTATTCCTACTATAAATATGAGACCCTAGAATGACGAAAAGGAGATATAGAGTTATATATAGAATTCCATATAGAGTTTCAGGGAAAAAGACTTAAGTGTTAGGTTTTACTTTTGAATTCTTGTGCAAAACGTCATGTTAGGATTCAACCATTCAGTTTTTGTAAGTTTTTATTTCGTTTTACATTATGATCTATTGATTGAATAAATTTCAAAGTTGTTTTAATGATAATGAGTGGCTAAGTTCCAATATCTAGGTCAAAGTGTTTGAGCTCTATGGATTTATACAATTTTGGAGGTTTATGCACTTCAATTATTAATTTATTTCTTACCGATTTTTATATTCTTGATTGCATCACTGTTATGAGGTTTTTAATTATGGTTTTAAACTTTAAGTTTCCCGTTTTTGTTGTGTAAGTGCACGTGCATGGCGATTATAGTTAGAAACTATCACCAGTGCCGCCGCTCGATAAGGGGGGTCACGTTAGGTGACGATTAGGGCCTTGTCTGTTAGGATATGAGATGGATGGCAACCGGTGCGCCCCTATACAGTTGGGATATGAGATTGATGGCAGTGGTTTGTAATTTCCACAAGTGACAAGTGGACAATTCGACACTAGTTATCATTCATTATATGTGTTCTCACGGTTCGTTAATGTTGCTTGTTTATTGAAAGCTTATGGCATATCTGGTGGCTTTGCAATTCTAGTTAGTATGTAGTAGTGTCGCACGGTCGCTCCACTGACATGAGGAGAACAAGATGACAAAAGTCACTATAAGCATGTATATGAGAATCAGTATTATGACAAACATTTGATAAAGCAACGATCGAATCCGTTCCTTAGAATGTCAATTCACGCCTTGGTTTAGAATCATTTATTTATTGATTTCAGTTTTTAAGTACTTTATTTTGCATGTATTTGATTTCCTAGTTTAATTTAGTTTTTATTTTCAAAAACCTTCATTTTTCCCAAAATCTAAAAAAAAATGTCCCAATCCATGTGGAATCGACCTCGTACTTGCCTCACTACAAATCAGTTGTAGGCGATGAAGTCGAAACTATTTTGGTGTTGTACGATACGACATCAATTGGGGAATGGTTCATCCTTCGTATCCACCACGTACAAATCAGCAGGAAACATGAATTCATTTACTCGAACTATAACGTTTTTAAAAAACACCAATGGGTCTAACAACTGTACGGCCTGCCAACTGAATGACAATACCAGTCTCCTCTAGTGGGATTGCATTCGATGTCTCATAAATAGACAATGGCATGACATTAATGGAACCGCCAAGGTCGTACATAGCCCTCTGAATACTTATATCACTTATATTACAAGGCACCGAGAACATCACAAGATCCCTGCATTTATGGGGCAACTTCTTTTGCAGGATAGTCGTAATGGTTTATTCCATTTGGACTTTTTCGGTACCTTTTAGTTTCTTTTGTTGGTGCATAGTTCCTTAAGAAACTTTGCATACCTAGGGACTCGCTTCCGAATAGCGAGGAGTGGAATATTTATTTCCACTCGCTGAAAGGTCTCAAGAATTTCTCTCTTCCTTTTTTTTCTTATCTAAGATAAGTCGTTGTGGAAAAGGAGGTTTGACCTCGAAGGTAGGCGGTGTTTCCTTTTGAGTACTTATCGTCTATTTAGGAGCAGACGGGATCATTACTAACACATGTTCTTCCTCATTTGCCTGGTCTTTAGCATTAGATGGCTCATTATTCATTTTGGATCACTCCAACTTTTTGTCGCTTCTAATTATAACTGTGTTAGGACTTGGGTAAGGTTGCGAAGGCAACTTTCCATTATCCTTAAGACGCCCCAAATTGTTGTGCGATTTGGCACATTTGAGCCACAAGAGCTTTCATTATATCTTCAAGTGAAGAGAAATTATTGGAGGGTGCCAATGGTTGAACTCTAGGGACAAAGGTATGGTAGTTATGATTTCGAGGCTCGTAACTTAAGTTCGGGATGTTTCTCCTCATTGCATGATTATAGGAATTCCCAAATGTGGCCCTAGGCGGTCCATATAACTGATTACCCATGACATTAAGCTGTTGATTATCCTCAAAAAGACTAGGACATTCATCAGTTGCATGATTTGTGGTTGTACAAAAACCACAAGCCTGGACTTGCACTTTACCCAGGTGAGGAGATGTTCCATCATAGAGATCAGTTGGTCAGTTTTTCGATCAGCATAATTTGAAATTGCTCCTATAGTGAGACTTCGGTATGTTATACAATCAAGATCTCCATAAAAAGGCGTGACTTATGTGTGATGTCCTCATATAACTGCTTCATCTGAGCCGGTGTCTTATCTCAAATGTAACCCCTACAAGTGTTATCAATCATGTGTCTCTTTATGGGCGTAATGCCCACATAGAAGAAACGGACTATGGTCTTTTCAGACTGGTCATGCTACGGGCAAATAGCAATCGATCGCTTAAAGTGATCCCAATATGCACCAAATGATTTTCATGCTTTCATTTTGATGTTACATATGTCATTGACAAGCTGAGCAACTCTATCCTCCGGAAAATAATCTTTTAAAAACTTAGTTGTCATCTCATTCTAGAAGTTAATGCAACTAGTCAGAAGATAGAAAAATTATTCTTTGGCTTTATCTTTAAGAAAAAATGGAAAAGACCTAAGCTTAACCATGTGCTCATCTGTTGTAGAGGATTTCATGGACTTGTAGTTAGTCTGAAACCCCTTCAGAAAAGTAATTGGGTACTTATTCTTGCTACCATGAAAGGAAGGTAAGAGATGAATAAACCCTAACCTCAACTCAAAACCTTCGACATTCTCCAAATAATTGATGTAGAAGGGCTGCTATGCCAAAAGAGCTTGAAGGTCTTGATTGGCATGCCCCTGGCAATTTCCAGCTTGCGCCATGTCTAGAGGATTTTAGCTTTGTTGTTGCATGGGTTGGGTCTCCCTATTCAACCTTTAGAATGTTCTTTCGGGTTCAGGATCAGAAGGAAACAATGAACCAATTGGTTTTGACCGAGTAAGTCTCGGGAGCATAAGACTAAGAAAAAGAAAGATAACTAAACTTAAAATAAAGGACTAAGTCCCCGGCGCCAAAATTTGTTCACGTGTCGTATGTACCAAATATAACTTGTACTCGAGTTACTAATCCCACTTGGGGGTAGTAGTGATAAATACGGGGTCAAATCCACATGACTTAGGTTTTACTCTAAGTTAACTAAAAAGGGAAATTCGAGGGGTTTTTCAAAAGATTTTTAGAAAACAATTAATTGAAACTACTAGAAATCAAAGCTTGCAAAATTGAATTCAATGCAAGAAAATACCTAGGCGTACGGTCCCACAAATCCAAATTAAGATATAATAGCATGTCATGGTCTTCGATCTTTCCCAAAAAAATTATTAATTCAATTCCTCCTAAATTAGCTATAAGAAATCGACATCCACCAGAAATCTCTAATTTCTCTAATCTCGATAGCAAGGACGTCCGCCACTAACTACTTCTCTAGTCAATACATAACCCTAGACATCCGCCAATAAAGTTTAACACATTGACTGTATAAAATATGTGGGAATACTAATCCTAAATAACTGAATCACATCCGCTTCTAGTTTAACCTAGATTTATTTGTCACTCACTCATGAACCAAAAGATTTTGATGGCAAACGGGTGAGTGATTGTCACTTGCATCAGTCCAACCGTATAATTATGGATACGATTATCCCAATTAACTATTGGTTTTCCACCTAAAAGCATTTAATGCCCATAATACATACCCTAATCTTGCACCATAATCATGAAAATGATAACAAATAAAATAGAAAAATTAAAATAACTTAAATTATAAATAAAAGATCTCACAAGTCATGCCATCAATCAAGACTCGGGCTTTACTTCACCTACAACTTAGGAAAAGAGTGCTTAGCCGGATTATTGTCTTGATAAACACCATTAAATTATAAAGAAAAGAACTAGAAAGCAAAAGAGAATAGAAAGTTCAGTTGTCTTTTCAAATCTCTAAGTTTACCATGTCTTAATGACTATTTACACTTCTTAACCTCCTTTAAATACATTTAGCAACCCTAATTAACAATCCAAAATGAAATAAAACTCTAAAACTTTCCATTTTTCTAGCTCGACGCTGTCTGTAAATGATCTAAGCCGGTGGTATAAAGTGACAGCACTGCCACGACGCCAAATTTTCATGTGTATTTCTTCTCTCAGCGGTTTGACGCAGCCTGTACATGTGCCCAGCGCCGCCTGTATTGACCTCACAGAACTACCACTTTGCATGCACAGCGTCGATTTGTCTGCACCTCATTCTTTGATATCCACGCTTTGTGTTTTTTCCATGATGTCAACCTTGCTTTTGTATTTTCATCATGAAATCACTTATTTGTCTCTTTTATAGCTTGTAAACCTGAAAACACATAAATATCATCAATTAGAGCTCATTCTGGGATATTTAGGTCAATTATGATGTTAAACTAGTCTTATATATAAGTTTGTTCACGTGTTGTTCGTGTCAAATATAACCAGTATTCTAGTTACCAATCCCGCAAGGGTGTAGTAGCGGTAAATACAGGGTCGAATCCACATGACTTAGGTTTTACTCTAAGTTAACTAAAAAGGGAGATTTTGGGGTTTTTATAGATTTTTAAGAAAATCATTAATTAAATAATTAAAACTACCCATAAATTATAACTTTACAAAGATAAATTCAATTTGAAAAATACATAGGTCTATGGTTCCACAAATCCAAATCAAAGTTCAATAACATGTCATGGTCCTCAATCTTTCCAAAAGATTATTAATTCAATTCCTCCTAAATTAGCTATAAGAATCGACATCTGCCAGAAATCCCTAATTCCCTTATTCTCAATAGTCAGGACGTTCGCCACTAACTACTTCTATAATTAATACACAACCCTAGACATCCACCAATCAGGTTTAATACATTAACCGCAAAAAGTTATGTGGGAATACTAATCCTAAATAACCAAATCGTGTCCACTTCCGATTTAACCTAGATTTATCTATCGCATACTTAAAAACTGAAAGGTTTTGACTGCAAACGAGTGAGTGATTGTCACTTGTATCAGTCTAATCGTACAATTACAAATACGATAGTCCCGATTAAAAGGTCTTCCACTGAAAAGCATACATTGGCCATATACCATAAGTTTGCACCATAATCATGAAATCAACAACAAATAAAATAGAAATAATTTAAATAATTTAAATTATAAATAAATAGATCTCGCATGACATCACTATAAACCATGAATCTGGACTTGTATCGCCTCTAACCTAGGCCAAGAGTGCTTAGCTAGACATCGTCTTAAAAAACTCCATAAAATAAAATAAAATAAAAAAGAGGTTGATTGGTCGAGAGAAGAGAAGATGAGAGAGAAAAGTAAACAAAACCCTAAAGTCTATATAAATAAAACCCATAATTTTGGTCTCTAAAAGAAAGAGAAAGTGGAAATCATGGGTTGATTGGTGTCTCATCCGCCTAGGACAATCTAATGGATGTGGTTGCTCGAGAGATGGAATCCTAGACAAGTGGCAAGCTCGGATTGGTCGTTTTGTTGTTGGTTGTTGACGTGGCATACTTGTATTGGTTGTTAACACTATGTTGACGTGGTGGACGTATGAGAGATCGACACGTGGCGTGCAGGAGATGGGCAAGAGACAGACCAAGAGTTATGCGAAGGTATGGGAGTTGGTGCAGCTCGTATCCCGAGGAAGATCAAACATCTATGGGGTGAAGAGAAATCGTCTTAAGACTCGTCGAAAATCTAGAAGACGATGCTGATGGGAATCTTGAAGAAGATCAAAGGTTGTTGTGATGAAGAGAATACGTGGGAGGCTTGGCGAAAATTTGGGAGTGCGCGCGTCATGGATCTCGAGGCAATCAAGTCCTTTACTTGCTCATCTAATCTAACCTAAGTGCGAATCTCGACGCGTATCCAATGAATGTTGGAGCAATATGATAATAGTGTGTCTCCTGGTTGCGTCACTCGACTACTCCCATCTCTTCATCAACTGTGCAATGCGTGTGTCTCGATGTATATCTGATGGTAGCAAAACAAACTGCAGTAAGGACTTTATACTTACAGGGGTGTATTCAATTGAGATTTTAACAAACTTTTGGTTACTTTTATAAGTGGATGACTTTTCTAAAGTTTGTAGATTTTTGTAGATTTTTAAAAACTTTGATAAACTTGTAAGTAAACTTCTTTTTGATGACTTTGATTAACATTTAAACTTTTTAGTAAATTTTGTGAACTTCTTAAACATGATTTTGATTGATACTAGTAGATTTTTGTGATTTTAATATTAAAACAAATATTTTGCACTTTATTATAAAAAGACGAATAATTATATTTCTTTTTCTTAAGAACTATTATTAGTTTTTTTTAAAGTATTTTTATATTTTAATAAAAAAATCATATAGACATATTAATGAATTACGACTATCAAGATAGTAACATAATAAATAAGTAAATAAATATCAACAAAACAAATATGCAAATGGATAATCTTTTAGTGGCAAAAAAGAACCAGGTAAGATCATCGTGTGTAAAAATTTTGTACTTTTTTTGACTTAAGTAAAAAAACTTGTATCTTTTTCTTTAAGAATGATAGTTTAAATTTTTTAAAATGCACTTCTTGTATTTGAAAAAAAATATACGATTATTTTCTCCAAAAATAATATAATACATTTTTTGAGATTATAATTATACACTTAATAAACAAAACTTCTTTGTAAAAAAAATCATATAAAAATGTACAATGATGCAAAAACGAGATCTTGTTAATAACGACATTATTTTCATTTTTATCAACATAAACATAGAATATAATGAGTGAGCAATGAAATTCATGAGTTGTGGAGTGATTGGAGAAGTTGATAAAAACAATTGATAAGAAAAGACATTGTGAACAATGAAATCCTTATTAAATAAGGGAACCAACAAAAATTAGAAGTCTCTAAAAGTTTCTGGGTTGAGGTGAGGAGAAATTGGAGATTTGTTTATGTGTATTTTCATACAAAAAGTCTATAAAAGTCAATATTTGTAACCAAACAACAAAAGTCATCAAAAAATTAAATACACCTTACTTTTATAAACTTTCTAAAAGTTTAAATTGAATACCCCAAAACTTTTATAAACTTTTAAAAAGTCTATAAAAGTTCACATTGAATACACCTTAATTTTAGAAACTCTCTAAAAGTTTTAATTGAATACACCTAAACTTTTTTAATAATTAAAAGTAACCAAAAGTCTATTAAAATCTCAATTGAGTGTGATTGAGGGAGAGGAAGTATTTTTTTTTTCAATGGTTGCTTTAGTAAAAGCACCATTACTATCGCGCCATCCACGATTTGCAGCATCAACCAACAATTTAAGCAACTCATTGCTCTCTTCCGCGGTCCATGTAGTATATTTTACCACACCTTTTCCTTTTTGTTATTTCTAAATCTCCTGTTTGTTATTTCTGCTCATGTTATTCTGGGCCATCCTTGTAATCTTTTGTTGTTTTAAGCGTTGCGATAGCTCTCTTTATATTTGATGCATCCAATTATGATTATATCTGTTTGCGTCACTGCATCTAATCTCTAGAAAAGTTGTCCTTCATTCGTTCCTTGTTTGAACAACAATATCGTCCTAATCTGTCTTGGTTACAATCCTATGAACACCTCATAGTGATGTCTTAAGATTGTAAAAAGTAGTAAAACCTGCCAAAATTTTTCTGATCATTATTGTGATTGCCATTGAGTTCTGCAGGGAATTAAATAGACTACAACATATGTTATTCCTTCATTACTGAACTATTTTATTTGTGGTCTTGAAACCCATTGATGAACTTATTGGATATCTTGATTTGAGCATCTATGTACTGATCTCCCACTTCTCACCGTACAGGAACGCAGTAAGAATCCTGTTATTCTCAACCTTTCTCTATCGGTTTTCTTGTAATCTAGCACGTCAGAATTGTCGATTTCTATTTTGCTCTTGATTTTGCTATTTTATGCCTGCTATCTTTTACTAGTCTGTCAAGTAGTTTGTGTGATCTAGTTTATTTGTTCTTGGTTTTGGTTCAATAAACTGGATATTTCCCATATGTAAGACTTCATGGCTTATTGAAGTTCCTGATCACACGCATTTTGTACCTTCACCAGTGTTGATTGTTGCATATTCATATTGCATGCTGCAGTATCTTAGGATCCATGATATGCATATATGAACTTACAGTACCGCTATACGAATTTAAACAAAAAGATTTGCTTAAGATAGTATCATCGAAGCCAGTGGCCCTATCAAAACGCACTTCAACCTATAGAGAAGAAATTTTTTTAAAGAGAGTTAAGAGAAGCGCAGTAGACTCCAGAAAATCAAATCAAAAATTTATTTTGGTGAATTATTATTTATTTTGGTGAATCAAATCAAAATTTTTTGATGAAGCTGTAGATGTGTGCACTGATGTCTCTTGCCTTCTCTTCATTGATGAAGTGACCAACTCCCTTCATGACAACTACTTCAAGGTTTGGCACAAATTTCTTGAATCCGCCATTGTGTATGAAATCCTTCACACCTGGGCTGTTGTAGGTCAGGTCCATGTCTCCCACAATGAACTTTGTTGGTACCTTCACTTGTGCTCCTGTCCACGGTGCTGTAAGCTCCCAAGTTCTGTTAAGAGTAGAGAAGTAATATTAACTTGTTAGTTGTAGTTTGTTTGTTTGCTTTGTTTTTGGAATCTAATATTTTACAGGTTCTGCCAGATTTGAAGCTAACATACAGGTCTAAAGCTCTGTAATAGTTCAATGGTCCGGTGAAGCCCTTCTGTTGGTATTTACTTGTGTAGTATTTTACGTCGGCTTCTGACAACCAAGACGGCAAAGGAAGTGAACCGTTGGGTGTAAGCCCTTTAATACACAGACCGCGGAAGAGAGCAATGAGTTGCTTAAATTGTTGCATCTTTAATACACGGACATGTCTGCTCATAACAAACACAAGAACCCTCCAGCATATTCACACAGACAGAAGAAAATTACACAGATGGAGAAGCGAGAGAGAGGGAGAGAGAGAGAGACGTTGGATGTTACCTCCGATAGCGTCGAAGCAAACGATGGAGAAGCGAGGCAGCGATGGAGAAGCGAGGCTGCGATGGAGACGCGAGGCAGCGATGGAGACGACCGAGAGCAGACGACCGAGAGAGAGAAAGAGAGCGAGAGAGATTTCGCGATGAGAGAGAGAGAGACGAAGAAGAAGAAGAAAAAAAGTCCCCAAAAGTTTCTCGTGGAGGCAAAGAGATGGGGAAGACTTTCAACATATATAGGGTTAGGTGAAAAGTCTCCAAAACAAATTGAATACCCCTTACAATTAGAGAGTTTACGAAAGTTTAAATTGAATACCCCAAAACTTTTATAAACTTTTAAAAAGTCTCTAAAAAGTTCACATTGAATACACCTTAATTTTAGAACTCTCTAAAAGTTTTAATTGAATACACCTAAACTTTTTTAATAATTAAAAGTAACCAAAAGTCTATTAAAATCTCAATTGAATACACTCATGTTAGTCATTTTTAGGTTTTCCTCAACTAATGTTCCACTAAACTTCTTCTAAACCATCATAGCATCAATACGGACCAATGTGGGTCTCACCAAACTGTCTCAAAGTGCGTGTACACTTGCTTTCTAATGTCAAACACCTAGAACACTTCAAAAGACCTCGAATTATCTCTATTTTACCAAATTGTCACTAAAACACTAAAAATATAAACAAAAGAGAATTAGTTAATTATACGAAGCATCGAGATCTACAAACACATAAAATAAATACTTAAATATATATTAATATTACTGATTTATCAAAGTTGAATTCATTACTTATCAGCAAGTGACAAAGAAGAAGAATGGATTCCCTATAAGACTAGTTCGAGTAGCTTCTATACTAATACGAGATAGAAGTGTATCCTTTCTTAAAATCCAAGAAATTCTCACGAATCCACAACAAAACTAACCAACCAAGTTCAAAGCAATATGTGTAAACTTCGAGGGCACTGGGAAGGCGGTGTCAAAGGCGTTGAAGTGCTATGCTTTTGGATTTTCCTATTCTGATTCAACGCCTCATTAACGCCTTATGTTGATGTCCTAGGGCACTGGGTTTTTCTTCTCAGGGCGCTGAGCTTGTGTGGCTTGGCGCATCACGTTAATGACTCTGGAGCGTTGTAAAGGCGATGGAAAAGGCGTTGGTTTAATGGCTCTTTGGAACTCTTCAATATTATATGGCGCCTTTAGTATACGTGTAGTGCACTGGGCCTTCTGCAATGTTTATCGCCTTTACTTTTTTTTTTTTTCAATTTGCCTCATTTTGCCCTAAAAATATAAAAACAAACGATAAGTGCTGCAAATTGGAGATTTAATCATGTTAAACTCATCAAATACACACTTTATTTATGCACATTTACGGACTTATCAAATACCCTCAGACATAGATATTGCTCGTCCCGAGCAAAGGAGTATATGACATATCGACAACCGTTATTAGTGATAAGTCTCTAAATGTGCTATGTTTTGGATTATATATGGTGTATTTTACAAGATTATACCTTCCATTTACGACACTTATCTGTGTTTTTTGTGATTATGTGGTCTAAAAAGGCTATTTGGAGAAAAGGAGTAGAAACCAGTCGAGAAAAGCCTAATTAATGTCTAGCGATTTTGACCGCCTAAAAGCCGAACGTACAGATTTGGAAATCGCTGGTGCGGATATGGGAACGATAGCAAACATAGCATCACAAAGCCTCCACATGTTACCCATACGACGCTGAGGTCAATTACGAGATTTGAAGATTGGATTTTGCAGTTTCAGAAGAAAGATATTTGTTCCTATGTTGTTATTACTATAAATAAGACCCAAGAGGAAAACCCAAGAACAACAACTACTCATTATTTTCATACAGAGAGATTTATTTTTCAAGCATAAAGATATCAGAGAGTTATTTTGGTTTCTTTTGTTTGTAAGTTTTAACTCTTTTACATATTCATTAGTGTTCTTTATTTTCCATTAAAGAATCATAGATGTTTCTATGGCCATGAACTCCTTCTACATCAAGGGAGGCTTGATTGGATGTTTTGAGTTTTTATGAGATTCTTGATTTAATGTCTTTAGTGTTTTTTATTGATTCTTGTAATTTCATTCTCACTAATTTATGAGGTTTTAAGCTTGCATTAAGACTTAGTGGTTTGGCTTTTTGTGTTGTGTAAGTGCACGTGCATTAGGATTAACGTTAGCACTAACATCTAGTAGTCTAACTGTCGCATTGTGAAGGAGAGTGCATTGGTAGTAACTAGGATCATGGATTGTTCATTTTCTAGAAGTCATAGGTGTTTGAAATATAGGCCGAGTAGCGGCGCTCGTTAGCTATTGCCTAGGAAAAGTACTTTCATGAACCTTAATGCTAGTAGGTTGTTGTCTTGTGAAGCACTCGGAGTCGCAACCTAGTTAGTATGTGGTTGTCTCACAAGTTCCTTCCATTGACATAAGGAAAGCAATCGAGATGAAGGGTAGTGGGTCAGTCACCAGTGGCGAGGCATGATTTTGCCTCGCGCCGTGCCCTACCCCATAAAGAGCAAAAAGCAAGGAATCACTGTCCCACTGAGGTGGGGCCCATCGAGAGCATGCATTCTCTGCCCCACTTGCAACCCTATCTATGCGGAGAGTTATCGAAGATGAGGTTTAGGTGAGCAGGCAAACAATATCATTCCCTGGATGAAGGGCAAAACTCGTCATTTTCACCTTCCCACTTGCAGGAAAACAGCACGGCTGTGAGGAGCGAAGATTAAGTAAGTTTGACACACCACCACCAACGACCTCTCTCTGCGCAGAGTGTCGCAGAAAAGATGACGAACCTCATCTCTCCCCCACACAAAACCACTCCACCACGCACCCTCAAAACCCTAATCGCCCGAATTCCTCTTTGAACAACAACAATTCCTGCACTGCACTGCACTGCTCAATCCAGATTCCTCCACAAAATGGATTTCGGAGCGTTAGAAGCTCCGCTCTTTAGCCAATCCAGATTCCTCAACAACACGAAACCCCCATTTTTCCGACTCAGTAATCGCCAATTGAGGCTCTCATCAATAATCCCCACTCGTTTTCTTCACTCTCCAGCTCGAATCGTAAAGGCCCGTTTGGATCCTTGCGTGATTGTCTGCTCTTGCAAGTTGAACAATTGGAAAAACGAGGGTTTCGATGGTTTGAAATTTGGGGGTTTTGAAGGGGAGGCGGAGATGGGCGAAGGAGAGGTGGCGGGGGATCGAAAGATTGAATTTTTAAGGGGTTTGGTTAAGCGGGGATTGATTTTGGCTGCAATAGTTTGTGGGGTTTTGGTGGTTGGGTGTAGGAGGGTTTTGGCGAACGAAGGGGTTGTGAATTCGGGGTATGGGGTTTTAGGGCAAAGCGGGTTGGCGATTAGGGGTGCTTGGCCGAAGTTGGTTCAGGTTTTGGGGGTTGTGAGAGAGCAAGGACTGGTTTTGGCGGCTCTGTTGGGTCTTTCTGCGTTTTTTTCAATGGCGGAGACTTCGATTACCACATTGTGGCCCTGGAAGGTGAGCATTGTTTAACAAAGTTTTCTGTTTTGAATTCTGTTTTATTCGGTTTCGCGCTACTCATTTGAGTATTAAGGAACACATGAAAGAATGGTTTTGTGGGAATGGTGGATACTAATAATAATTAAATTTGATTCACTTACATATCAAAATCTTCTCTTGATAATTACATTCAATTCAATAGTAGCTTAGCAATGATTCTGGGAATTGAACTGTGAGATGTGTTAAATGACTTTCTTAGCCATTTCAAATTTGTTATGAGTTTTTCAAGTGTAATCTATGCGGGCAGACTCGCAAGGATGCTTGAAGCTTCTATATGGTAGAAGTGCTGTTTTTATGCAAATAAGAAGCCTAGTAAAATATGTGTTTCTTTTTCTCGTTTGTTGTTTCTCATCCTGATGGTATTGGTTGCTCAAGGTTTGTCTGCTCTGTATCTAACCAGGTGAGAGAGCTAGCTGAGAAAGAGCCTGAGAATGGTGTGTTCAAAATGCTTCGCAGTGATGTTACTCGATTCTTGACGACTATTCTTATTGGCACAACGTATGTTCTTCTGTATGATCTGTGTTGCGTTAGTAGTTTCTCTTTTGCCTGATCATGAAGCATCTTAATTATTATATTCTGTATTATTTTTGCTCAGTGTGGTCAATATCGGAGCAACTGCATTGGTCACAGAGGCAGCAACAGCAATTTTCGGTGAAGCTGGTGTTAGTGCAGCTACTGGAATTATGACTGTATGTACGAATTTCTCCTTTCTGGTCGACTGATAACTTAAATTGACAAT
The DNA here is from genome assembly GCA_039657325.1 of Stephania cephalantha. Lineage (NCBI taxonomy): Eukaryota > Viridiplantae > Streptophyta > Magnoliopsida > Ranunculales > Menispermaceae > Stephania > Stephania cephalantha. The sequence continues at coordinate 37,942,784 of CM077571.1, forward strand.
GGGGAAATTTCAAATTCTGAAAATGGATAAAATTCAACGACTGCTTTTGATTGACAATTGAGTTAAGGTCACTCCCACCTCAAATAGTAAAGGTTAAATGTCTTAGACAATTGGGTCGTGTCTTTGCAAATGCTTTCCACTGGTCTACTTGCGTATACTCGTGAACCACTGGATAAAGCAAGAGAATTCATGAACACGCCACAAATACTTAAGAATTAGATGTTGAAAATTGCTTAAATTGCAAGAACTGCTTTTGATTGACCATGGAATTTCCTCCCCCCTCTCAGTCTTGGACAATAAGGATATAGCATCATATTTTACTAGGCTTCCCATCTCTATGACTACGCTTTATTGTTTTCTACCATAGCTTATTTGTCGATGCTAGTGACTAGTTGAATAAAGAGGAAGAAATGAAGAATGCATAGATATCAATGCTAGATTACCTCCCAAATGCAATGCCTATAGTCTCTCTTCTCCCCTCTCCTCATTATTATGGTTTCAATGCCCAACCCATGTATCATAAGGTAAGATAAAACATTTTTCTTTACTTTGTTGCTTCATTGTTAGTTATTTAGTTAGTTTTCTTTATAAAAACCCCTATTTGACCAAAGTAAAGATTCTCAATCCTCGTGGATCGACACCCTTTGCTAGGAAAGCTAAAAAGTCATATGTCCATGACCACAAAGATTGGTAATCTTCACTTTAGTCAAATAGGGTTTTTAAAGGGGAACTAACTAATTTAAATTGCAAGGAAGTAAAACAAACAAGAGAAATGTAATTTAGAAAATCAATTTATAAATACCTAAGTCAAGACTTACAAGTTATGGTCAGCTTTAAAGTGGATTTGGTCTTTGATTCTACAAAAATATGTTTAATTTAGTTTCAATAGAATAGCTATAGAGCTTGACATCACATCGAAAGTCCTCTATTTCCTAATCCTTACAACAATTCTTCTCTAAAGAATATGCACCCCTAGGTGTAGCACCATAAAATTTAACACATTAACCGCATTAAGATATGCCAAATCAATATCCCTAAGCAACGAAGTCGCGTAGCTCGTTCGATTTAACCTAAACTCCTTTGCTATATGACTTAAACCAAAGGGGAGTGAACCAAGTGGGATAATCACTTGCTATTTGGTGTTCAAATCCTTGCACAATTCCGAATGCTAGAACTTCAACTAGCTATTGACCATAACCAAGGAGTGTGCATTCGCGACTAAACAAACCTAAGTATTAATAATTGAATAAGCACAATACTAAAGAAGATACCAAAACATAAATCAAAGTAGAATTACAACAAGTATAATCTCACAAATCCATTTTTGGAGCCAAGCCTCCCTTGAAGTCCTAATGTAGGCCATGGGGCTAGTGCCTCATGGCTTTGAAACACCAAAAGCTTACAAGAGAGGAGAGGAGAGGAGAGAGAGATGTTAAGAACCCTAGGTCGGGATTGTAAATCGAGGAGAGTGAAGAGTCTTCAATTCATTCTTTGTTTTCATCATTTGCCTTAAGCTTGATGCCTACGATTGAGCCAATTGACGCGATGTGCATCCCGAGGAAGATCAACAACTAAGGAAGATGCTGGTGAGTGGGCTGCGCTCGAGGAGGATTGTGGAGCGCACAAAGTCACACGGAGAGGAGAGGTAGAGCGCCACATAGATTTTCACTACACTTCGTTGCGTCATTCGAGAAGGATTTGTGCTTGTTGCTCCATCATGTTTGGGTATTACGCATCTCAAGGTCAATCTTACCACCAAGGAAGTCTTGTCACGACTTGAATATGTGGTGTTTATGCGTCAATTCGTGTCTTCCATCACTCCCAGTACGTTTCTTGAGGAAGATCAGCGACTTCCGTTCTCCATCCTAAGCTTTTGTGCGTATATCAAGGCTGATCCGGCGATCCCTGAACCACCGAGTGTCACTCAATGCCTTAGCCTTTTTTCTTGCTAATTTTCAGCCGAGAACCCTGCCTTTTTTCTTGCTAATTTTCAGCTGAGAACCCTTTGTGGCGCCACTGACGATGTTGTCCACTATTTCCATGACACCACCCATGGCGTCGGTCACCTAAAACTCTCCAAAACACCTTGTCATGTTTCCTTTTTGATCCAACACCTCTTAGAACCTGAGGAGTGATTAAGAATCATTTTTGGAGACTTAACACATGAAAGCACAATGTAGTACACAACTAAACTAGCACAAATATTGACTTAGCACAGTTTTGGAGACTTTAACGCATTGAAAACATAACATAACCAATGATATGTTTCATCAATACACCGTCCTTGAGAAAAATGTAGCATTCTTCTTACTCATATGAATGATGCTTTGGTGATCTGAAATAAGGCATATCTTTCTTGCTTGAAGCAAATCTCTTGAAGAAATTTCTTCAACTACAACAACTCTTTGTATATTTTGGTTGTTGGAATCATGGTTGTAAGAATCGACGAAATTTCCCGAACTTCCTCAAATTATGTTGATTTTCAAAAGATGAGAAACAAAATCGATGTGTATGAAAAAAAATGTCAAAATTCCCCGAAATATCGACATAATTCAGGGAAGTTCAAGTTAATTCGGGAAAATCCTGCCAAATAGTGGCAAAAATTGCAAAATTTTCATTACTATGTGGAAGTTTCGGGGAATTTTATGGAAGTTTTATGGAAGTTTCAAGGAAATATTACAGAATATACCAAAACCATTAATCTAAAATAAAACCTTGACACATCGAAAGGGAAGTAGTTGGCGAATTGCATGTTGTATCGGAAAATTACTATTTCAAACAATTGTACCACATAATGAGAAAAAACTATTTAAAACAATTGTATTGTGACCCTTATGCATTAAAGTTGTATAACTATGTGTACTTTTAATGCCTTTGAACATAAATTCGAGTTTTTTGTATTTAGAATAAAATTCCGTGGACTTCCATATACAGTTGAATTTTTGCACAACTCGAATTAAACTTCCCCGAATTATTTTCAAATTTTAAGTGGGTGAATTACAAGGTAAGTCGAATTTTCGTACTTTGGTTTGCAATGAACTTTGCTTTTGCTGTAAAAAGTGCTACACACTTTTGCAATCCGAATTGCCAATTATATAGCTCCACATGAGCAAGAGCTATTCATCAAATAGGTAGAAGTGGGCTTTCAAATGTCCCAATCATAAGTTATATCTGCATTTGTATACCCAACTAAAACTAATTTCTTACTTCCTAAAGTGAGCATCAAAGATGCAACCTCTCAAAGTTATTTTACAATCCACTTGCATGAACTTCAACGCTCACGTCCATGATTGGATAAGAACTTACTAACATCACCAACTGCTTATGGCGTATCCTGTATCGTACATACAACATACATCAAACTTATCCTGCGGAAGTATCTTTAGTGGTGAAGTCTCCTATTACTACTCACTTGAGCTTGAGTGTTCATTAGTGCACTGCAAATGAGAAGGAAGACATAGAGACTAGAGTGTGAAAACATAACATGTTGAAAATTTGGGAGAGTGAGAGAAAGAGTACTAATTGCCTCATTTGGGAGATTGTTGGGACTTTTCTTCCCAAGTGAGAGGTGTTTATCTTTTCATCTCAAAGATTAAAAGACAAGTTGGTTCTTCTGGAAAAGACTAGAGAGAGAACAAAACTTGTTGGGAGAGTAAGACAAAAGTCTTGTTTTCTTATTGAAAGGGCTGTTGCACCTATTTTCATCAAGTAAACCCATTGAGTTCTGAACGTAGTTCAATTGATCTCATTTTTGGAGACTAGGTTCATGACAGGGTTAACTGCAATTAGAATAATGGAGATCGGATTATGAGCTTTGAATTGGTACAAATCTCTAAAAATTTGATCACTCTATTCTTGGTCATATTTGCTCGTTTTCTTTATTTTCCTATTCATTTCAAGGTTTTATTTGAAATCTTGATGATTACTGCGACGAGTGTTCCCCTAATGGTGATTAAAGAGCTAATACCCATTTCATAAAGTGGACAGCTTTGATGGTTGTAGAACTTGTGGTTTTACTTCTCACCACTTTGTCGAGGAATAGGCAATACACAACGAATAGTTAAACCTTTTTCCCTATGTAATCGGATCAAATAGGAACTCACAAAAGAAACCGCAAGAACACTGAGAATTTTTAACGTAGTAAACCGCCTCAGTGTCAAATGTAAAACCCACACGATTATTGTCTAGTAAAAACTTGACAATATGTGAAAAATATGAAAAGAGCACCATCTACCCCTAAATTATCAATCAATTGGGTTTGAATTATCAACTATCATTGAGTGAAAACTTGGAAACATATAAAATATTGAAGAGGTGAAAAGGTGAAAAGGTCACCAAGTTTATACAAATTTATGGCATCTCCATACGCTAAGATAAAGCTTCAAGCATCAATCTGACTGTTCAAATAATAAACTTCACAGAAGAACCAGCTATCAAAAAATCAACAAAGTTTAATTGTTGATCTAAGAGAACAACTCTTTTGGTGACAACCTGCCTAGAATTCTTTTGATGAGAACCTGCCTAGAATTGGATTTTTCTGCACCCTGTTCCATTCAGTCAAATTCAAAATGTACAATCTAAAAAGCTGGGAATGGAACAAGGATTTTGATGTCCAAATTGTGAGACAAGAAGTCAAGAACACCCGACAAAATTTCAGCACGATCCGACAAGCGATGATTAAACAGAGAGATCCAGCAGTTTGATGATGTATGCTGTTGAGACTGTTGCTCTGTCTAGCAACATTTGGAAGCCACTTTCTCTCAACCAAAGACTCTGAATACAATCTCCACCTCTAGAATCATTGTGGGACAAATTTAGGTGAACAAACTGTCCAAGTTTCAATTCGATTTGATGCCAAATATGAGAGGTCCATGCTTTTTAATTTAAACTCAAGAATGTATAGAACAACCATAATTCTCTCCTTTCACATATTAGGGTAAGTTAAGGGGATTGGCATCAATTGCTAGCCTTCATGTATGGGCCTGTTGCACTTTTGAGCCATCCTCCACACGAGAGGGAAATTCAACCCAAAATCATGTAGAAGCCCCACAATGTATGTCATACTATCACTAACAGATGAAGTAGCATTTTATCTTTCTAAATTTCTAATTATTGTTTCTTTTCTAGATCAGTAGATCTTGGATTAGTTTTGAACTCTTGCCCACATCATCTTTCCATCATCTTATTTTTCCCATCAAGAAACTGTGCGGTGATATTGTGGAGTTCGTAATTACCTTTATCTTCCTTTTCTTAATGCACTTCTGTAGAACATGTATACTATTTTGGAGAGTTGGTAAATGAGTAAAATGGAAGAACTCAGTTCTCCATGTAATTTGGTAATAAATTAACAGAAATGGTGATTATGGGGGGTGGGAGGGGGATTAGGTTTCAAAAGTTGTCTATTATTTTTTTCTTCATAAATAAATTCTAATTACATTGAGTTCGATTGTCAAATTTTTCAGGTTGCTATTTTGCTCCTTACAGAAATCACACCGAAAAGTATAGCTGTTCATCATGCTACTGAAGTTGTTAGATTTGTGGTAAGATAGGATACTATTTACTTTCTTGGTACTGAAACATGCCACATCTGATGATGAACATGCACTTTTTCTTTGTGAGGTCATGCATTTTTTTTTTTCATCTGCAAAAAAAAAATAAAAAAATCTGATGACTTGTGTGTGTGTGTGTTTTTTTTTTTTTTTTTTTAATTTTATTTTGTGGGATTCAACTGATAACTGCTGCATGTTGTGCCCCTAGGTTAGGCCAGTTGCATGGCTTTCATTGATTCTGTATCCTGTGGGAAGAGTTGTTACATTCTTGTCAATGGGAATCCTGAAAATGCTTGGATTGAAAGGAAGAAGGTATACAAAGTTTAAGCATCATTTAAACCATGGTTAGAGTTTACTTAATGCTTCATGATGTATGCTGCGTGTTACTGGTTGCACTTGCGTCTAATAGATGGTGATGGGAGGTTGTTGTTTTTGTTCCTTTCATAGATTATAAGAATTGACGACATTAAATAAACTCTCATTAAAATAATTACAGAATTTGGTTGCTTTATGTTCACTTTAGTCCTTGTCTTTACTTCGGGTTATCAAAATTCAGAATTCCTGATTATATCTTCATTGTCCAATGGAGTAATGGACTTATTAATTTGCAGTCAGTGATTGATATTTTTTAACCACATAGTGTTGGAAGGGCTTTCACTTACCATATGAAAATGGAAAAGAGGGTTGCAGGCACAAGTACAAGGCTTTTCTTCCCCTTTCAACCAATGCATTCTCTTCTAAACAGGGCCTGCCTGGATTAATTTAAACAGAAACTTGATTTCTACCAACTCATGAAGTAAATTAGTAGAATATTGTCAACGTTGGAATAGGTTTTTCAGTTAATTGAAACTTGTCGACACATGTTTTGATTCTACAACATGAACCTATTCACGTGACATCTGATCCCCAACTCTTAGCAGTGTTTTATTGTTTCGTTTTTTAAGCGTGAATTGGTTCATCGTTGCATTGCTTGGTGTGTTCATAAAGATAATGATAATTAATCTCTTTATTATGTTTAGTAATTGTGTCTGATATTTAAAAGTGGATAGGGGTTGCAAAGAGCATCGCTTTAACTTTTTTCTTTTTTCACTTTCTCATTTATGATTAATGCAGTGAACCATACGTTACCGAGGAAGAGTTAAAATTGATGTTGAGGGGTGCTGAGCTCAGCGGAGCAATAGAGGAGGAAGAACAGGTAATGGAATGTGCTTGGTTGAGTTGCTTCTTCATTGACATTGTTAATTACGACTTTGTGGATTGATATGTTTTGATGGATTGAAATTCAGGAAGTTACGCAAAATATTTGATATTGATATTTAGCCAGTAATTAACTTGTTAACAAAAGAAAATTTTGAGTTAGATAAACTCCATGATCCCTTCAAACTATGAGGAGTACAGCCATCTGTTTTCTGCTCATCTGGCCATTTGCGTCAGCAAAATATATTTGGTGCAATTGTGCATATTTCTCTTGGTAGTTTGGGTGATTATAGCTGAAGCTCAGTGCAGCATGGGCACCAAATTTTGGAGCCTTTCGTGGTTGCACTGAAAGTGGAGGGTCTTTCAAAGGTTGGTCAGGAATTGGATTGATATGTTGCTGATGTCATTGACTTTTTATTGTGCACTTTGTTGTGTGCAAAGTTTCCCATATGTAACCTATGGATTGGCATCCTAGAGAATAAGAAATGCGGAGATTCAAATAAGATTAGAAGTAGCACCAATAGATGCAAAATTAGGGAAGGGTGGTTGCAGCAGTTGGACACATCCAAAGTCAGCCTGCAAATGCTCCATTAGAAAATTCTACGTGATAGAAGTTGAAAAGATTTGACGGTATATAGACCTAAGATAACTTGGGAGCTGGAATACATTAATTAGGAATTATTTAAAGGTTATGAAAGCACACCATCAACTGCATTCAATCTAGTAGGGTGGAAGAATCCAAGCCGACCCAACTAATTTGGGATTAAGACTTTGTTATTGTTTTGAATAGTATCCTGGACTAGTTTAGCCTCCCTCATGCTTGAGTTTTATGTTTCTAGCCTAGCTCTTCCCACTGTTCCATCTATATTTTCATTTAAGTCAATATTTTTTACTAATCCCTTCAAGGGTAGAGACAAAAAAGGAAAATAATGAATTAAGCATTATTATTGAAAGTTGTAAATTTACCTTGCTATGGTCTTCATGTCCTAGTTTGATGCAAAAGTTGCACTCTTCATCTTGTTCAGTAATTGGTGTGAAAGCATTAACAAAGCAATTTTTCAAGAAAGTTCTTGAAGATCATAAGGACTTGATAGCATCACCTGAGAGAAAACAGATCAAACTTCAAAGCAACCTGCCTCATCAAGGAATCAACTTGTTTGGGTTACTACTTGAACCAAAAGATTAATAACATGTTACCACATAAGCAACCATATCCTCTGCACGTGGAGAACTAGAACAAAAAAAAAAGAATGATATATGTTTAAATGGAACCCCGAAGCTCTCTAATAGCACCAAAGGTCGTCCCCCTATTAAGACAGTGTATAAGCGTAAGATAGTGAGGAGTATTGGAGCAGTTCTTAACCCAAGTGGGTCAGTGGTGGTCCCGAGTGTTTCCAGCAGTAATGACTTGGATAGAGCAGCAGGTAATGCGTGAGTTGTGTGTGTTAAGGAGTTTAGGGTGTGAGTTATGCTTGCCAAATCGGAGACGCCAATGCACAGACACACCAGATCCATGTAGATCCACCAGATCGAGTCCATGGGGTTGCAACTCGTGAGGATGGAAGACCAGATCTGGATCAAGCTGCAAATAGGATGGGCCCTGAAGTTCGAAAGATCAAAATGTCGACGTGCAACGGCGAGGATCTTATCATCTGGCTCAACCATGCTGAGTATTATTTTGCACTCCATGAGATGTCGGAGATCTCGAGGTTGAGGGCGGCACACATCTGCCTTACTGGTCCTACTCAGATCTGGTTACAAATGGCGGAGAAGATGAAGATCTTTGAAAGTTGGTCGAAGTTGAAGACCTAATTGATCCGGCGATTCATGGAGGCAGATCCCTTATGCCTGTACCAACAATTTTTTTATCTGAAACAAGAGACCACGGTGGCCGAGTACCGTGAAAGGTTTGAGTTGTTGATTTTGCAACTTGAAGGGGTTACTGAGATGCAGGCCATTCTCATGTTCATAAACGGCTTGATAGATCGTGTAAGGGTGGAGGTGATGGTGGAGCCACCTCATACGCTGTAGGCGGTCGTCGAGAGAGCGACTCGGGTAGAGCAGAAGCATCGTGCCAGCGATGCACTTGGGCTCGGGTTACCAGGAGGGCCCAAGGTCCAGACAGCCCATGCTTCATCCTCCAAATTAAAGCCCAAGCCCACTAGTTGGGCGACCCATACTGTCACTAATCCGGCTCGTGACTCTGGGCCTAGTCCATCTAAAAGCCCAATTCATTCGTCCAGTTCCTCAAAATCCAGCCCATCGACTTGAAGTGACTCAAGTCCAACTTCCTCCAAGTCGGCTACCCCACAAGTTTGCCACCCAGATTCAAGTGCCTCACGAAGGCCGAAACCGAGGCCTGTCGAAAACAAGGGTTGTGTTATAGATGCGATGCTAAGTGGTTTACTGGGCACCGTTGCCAGAGGAAAGAGTTGCAGGTGTTGCTCGTGGATGACGAAGAAGAGTCATCGGGTTCTCCATTTGAAGATCCAGGGGAACCTTCTGAGTTAGTCTCAGTGGAGCTGTCTGCCCACTCGGTTGATGGAGTTCCTCGCCCTCGCCCTCGCCCTCGCCCTCGCCCTCGCCCCCACACCCTCAAGATTAAAGGGTTGATAAATGGGACCGAGGTAGTGATCTTGATCGATAGTGGTACTTCCCACAACTTCATCTCCCCTGCTCTAGTAAGTACACTTAAAATTACATGTTTCTGCTACATCTGATTATGATGTATTGGTAGGGGGTGGCTCAAGGGTCGCCGGCTAGCAGATTTTTTTTCTCCATCCCTCTTCCCAGTTCTGACCTCATCTTGGGGATGCAGTTGTTGATATCTCTGGGTGTCACTACAGATGATTGGCTCAACCTTACTATGCATTTTACTCATCAAGGGAGGCGGGTCTCCATCCAGGGTGATCCAACATTGCACCGTGCCCTGGTGTCTTGCAAGTCAATTCAACGCTCTCTCGATTCAGTGTTAGGATGTTTCCTTGTCGAGTGTCTCAGTAGGGAGGTTGCCAATACATACCATCCAACAAAAGTTATCGAACCATGCATCAAGGAACTTTTTGCCTCTTTCCAGTCTCTATTTGATCTTCCATCGGCCTTACTTCCTTCATAAGATTGTGACCACGCAATCATCCTTAAGGAAGGTATCGAACTAGTTCGTGTTCGTCCTTACCGCTACCTACACATTCATAAGTTGGAAATAGAGAAGGTGGTTGGGGAGATGTTGGCTGCTGGTATAATCCAGCCAAGTAATAGCCCATTTTCCAGTCCCGTTTTATTGGTGAAGAAGAAAGATGACAACTGGCCTTTTTGTGTCGACTATAAGGCATTGAATAAGGCGACGATCCCAGATTGTTTCCCCATCCCCAACATAGATGAGCTACTGGATGAGCTTCATGGGGCGTGTGTTTTCTCTAAGATCGACCTCCGCTTCGGTTACCATCAAATCCGGTCAAACCAGCCGATGCTCACAAGACAGCTTTTAGGACCCACGATGGTCTTTTTGAATTCTTAGTCATGCCATTCGGGTTATCGAACGCCCCGGCCACTTTCCGGTCTCTTATGAACACAATCTTCAAGGGTCTCATCCGCCGTTTTGTACTCATGTTCTTCGACGATATCCTCGTCTACAGCAAGTCTATGGCCGATCATTGTACCCATCCTCTCTGTCCTTCAATTCAATTCACTTTTCGTTAACTTAAAAAGTGTTGTTTTGCAAGGTCTAGTTTGGATTATTTGGGTCACATTATCAATACTGAGGGCGTTCTTGCTGATCCTGAGAAGGTTAAGGCCATGGATCACTGGCCACTCTCGGCTACTCCTAAGGAACTTCTAGAGTTCTTGGGCTTGACGGGTTATTATCGGCGATTTGTGCATAATTATGGCAAGATAGCCGCACCCCTCACCTCCTCAGGAAAGAAGCTTTCAGTTGGAATGAGGAGTCGACATTTGCCTTCAATCAGCTCAAGCTTGCAATGAAGGAGATGCATGTAGTGGCCTTGCCAAGCTTCGATACACTATTCATTATTGAGACCGATGCTTCGAGGGTGGGGCTCGGTGCAGTGTTATCGCAGAATGATAGACCAATAGCTTTTTTTAGTCAAGCTTTATCTCCTCGAGCCCGAGCCAAGTCGGCGTATGAGCGCGAACTCATGGCGATTGTGCTAGCAGTGCAAAAGTGAAGACATTATCTCTTGGGGCGCCGGTTTTTGGTAGGGACAGACCAATGCAGCCTGACATTTCTATTAGAGCAACGAATGGTGGCACCCGAGTACCAACGATGGCTAATCAAACTGTTGGGGTTTCATTTTGATATCCAATACAAGCCAGGGTCTTCAAATGTAGTGGTTGATGCTCTATACCGATACCCAGTGGCTGCTGAAATTAATTCCCTATCGATTCTCAATGTCTCGGATGAGGACCTACTAGCTGCGGAGGTCCAAGATGACCCATTCCATGCTGCCATCATCGCCTCTTTGCAGTTAGATGAGACCTCCAAACCAGGATGGACCATGGCTCATGGCAGGTTCCTTTCTCACAACAAACTGGTCCTCTCGGCGTCATCTAGTATCAAATCTAAGGTTCTTTTAGAATTCCATTCAAGCCCAGTTGGGGGACATGGGGGATTCATTAAAACATATAATCGCATCTCACCTAAGCTCTATTGGCGCGGCATGCACAAGGATGCTAAGGAATTCGTAGCTTCATGTGACATTTGCCAGAGGAATAAATATGAGACATTGGCTCCCGGTGGTCTTCTCCAACCCCTATTTCACAACAAACTCGTCCACCATCCACCCCGTGTTTCATGTTTCACAGCTCAAAGCCACCATTGGGTCTTCTTCAGTTTCCCCTGCTCTTCCCCCTTTTTCACGTGACTCATTGGTTGTCCCTGTTGAGCCTGAGGTTGTGTTAGCCTATCACTCCCTCTCAGCTGGCCCGGAAGTGTTGATTAAATGGGTTAATCTTCCTACAGCGGAGGCTTCTTAGGAATTAGTTCATCATGTGCGCAAGTCTTTTCCCGCATTCCACCTTGAGGACAAGGTGGCTGTCCACGACGGGAGTATTGATAGCATCAAAGGTCGTCCCCCTATTAAGACAATGTATAAGCGTAAGATAGTGAGGAGTACTAGAACAATCCTTAACCCAAGTGGGTCAGTGGTGGTCCCGGCAGTAATGACTTGGGCAGAGCGGCAAGTAATGCGTGAGGTAATGCGTGAGTTGTGTGTTGAGGAGTTTAGGGTGTGAGTCATGCTGGCTCAGAGAAGAGTCTAGAAAGGGTATAAGTAGGGTACTTTTGTCAAGTAGGATATCTTTTGTTCATGCTGTAATTAGGGGTTTCAGGTGAGGAGAGTAGTACTCTTCCTCTTGGGTTAGGATTCCATCTCTCTCTGAGTTGTAATTCTCTCTGGTTTATCAATAAAGCTTGGAGGCGACCTCCTCTTTTTGGTAAAACAGGGAAGTCATCTATGGTCGATATAATAGAATAATAGATCACCATTTCCTAATAAGAAAATGTTAGGTAACTTGCGTTATTTTCTGATATAAAAATATGATTTTAAGGTAGGAACAATAGCTGCCAAACAATGAATTTCAAACTATCTTAACATTCAGCAGCAATATCTTTATGAATAATGAGGCGATCCATTATGTTGATCACATCTAGAGATGTCAGTCTTGTTATTCACGAGAAACTATAAGCTGTGTCAGGAGCTGTGCAGGTATGAAGATGGATGAATAATGAATCTTAAGTATAACATAACAAAGAATACATTCGCCAAAGACTGCCCCAAATAACATACACATATCCCGCCACGTCAACACCTTGTGATCTTTAAGAAGTATCCCCATCTCCTAGAATGTAATTGATTCTGGCAACTCCTTGTTGGCAGAAATGACCGGCTTTCAATCTTTGGTTCCCAACCCTCTAGCTTCTTCCACCAGTGGGGCTCTTGTGGTTTTTTTATATGTCAGCTCAAACTTTCTAAGAAACTTAAAGATCTAACATTTCATGTGTGGGAGAAAGTTATAGAAATACAGGATACATTTCCCACTATACAACAACAGTAATGCCTCAATCGCAAATTAGTTGGGGTCATTCACATGGATCAAACTCTTCCATTCCGCTCGTTTCAATGCCCTAGATAGCTTGCTTTCAAAATCCTTTTGTCACTCTCCATGAAATGGATCAAACATTTCCCAATATGATTTTCCCTTTTTTATTTTTTTGAGAATATTTCTCCATTTAAGCTGTCCAATTTGTTCTTAGAGTGGTTTCTCATTTGAAACTGCATAAAAAATGTCACAGGTACCTGCAAATTGATTCCTTTCTGCTGGTAGCCACATTTTTTTAAATTTTTAAATTTTTTCTAATATATTCTCATGAGGAGTTTTAAGTTTTCCCTAAATAGAAACCCTTTTTTTGGCTTCAACTAGAAACCTATTTTTTAATTATAAAGCAAGGGTAATACTAGCATGATATTTAGCTGGTTTCCTAGGCGTAAAAATTCATTTCAAATGATTCTGATCATGTGAACACTGGAAGAAACTACAGAAGGTGACTTACCTTCATTAACGAAGTCTGCAGAATCATAAATTATTGGTTGCTTTACCTCCAGTTGGTAACCTGCTGCTGCCTCTATAAGTGAGGCATGCATCTCTTATCAAAAATAAGTGAGGCATGCACCAACTGAATTTTCACTCTATCTTGAACTTATTTCATGTTGCAGCTATTCTTGATCATAATACGTTGCAACATTATCCAACTATAGTGTGCATTTAGAATTTTATGTTAATTATGTTGTATCTTTTAATTTTGTTTAGATGAGTTATTATCAAGAGGGAATATATGTTAGTTTTTAGAATTCATAGGTACATGTATAATGCTACTGTGTGTGGACACTGATTAGTCTTTGTTTTACTATATTTATAATTATGACAAGAGCTGTATTCTGTTATTAAGGGACTTAAATTGATTATTTGAATGTGGAATTTCAAGTTATCTTTGTCTTATTTCTCTTGCATTTTTCAGTACAATGCCAACCAACATTGTGTAAATCAAAAGCTTCTTTTCCAGGGGTTCACTATTGCACACATTTCAAAATTATCAGCTTCTTTTTTCTTTTTTCTCTTTTCCTGTTACAGGATATGATTGAAAATGTGCTGGAGATTAAAGATACACACGTCAGGGAGGTGATGACACCTTTGGTAGATGTTGTTGCAATTGACTCCAGTGCAACACTCATTGATTTCCATAATTTGTGGGTGACTCATCAATACTCCAGGTATTCGCACAACCATAGACGGTATTTAAAATATTTGCTACCTGGTATGAGTTTTTAGAGAATGTTTCTAGGGTGCCAGTTTTCGAGCAGCGGATTGACAACATAGTTGGTATAGCTTATGCGATGGATCTATTGGGATATGTACAGAAGGTCAGCTACTTTCACTTTGTTGTGCTTCTTTGTAGTTATTTTTGTATTGGGTGCAAACAACACTTTCTGTCTTGTTCTTTATGATTTGCTTGTTTTTGTAGGGCGACCCGCTAGAGAGTTCCAAAGTGGGAGAGATGGCTCACAAGCCGGCATATTTTGTACCTGGTAACCCTTAATTTGGTAGATGCTTTGGAATCGAAGCTCTTTGCTACTGTTGACTTGATTTTCTCGATTTATTTATTTATTTATTTATTTTTATTTCAACGGGAGTCGAACCCACGACGTCACTAAATCTTGCCATTTAGCAAGTGATGCCTCATCTATCTCACCAAAGATGCTTTGGCGATTTGTTCTATTTAATTAAATGAATGATGTTTAATCTTCTTAACTTGAACTCCCAAATGTTGCATGCAATTAGAAGTCCAATTGTACAGTTGAAGATCCATTTTCCTTTCAAAATACTTCAGACGAGCACGGTTATAGGCATAAACACCTATTGAACTATACAATCATAGTTCAAACTTCAAGGTAAGATTTATAATGTTACCCATGCTTGTCTTACATTGTGTAAGCAACATTTGTTATATCACAATATCATTAATTGATGTTCATTTTGAGGCTATGTTGGAACAACAACAAAGCCTCAATCCCAATTACTTGGGCTTGCTACATGGATCAAACTCTTCCATTTTAAGCTCGAGTTAGTGCACAGAAATAGTCATTTTTTGCTGTCAAATCTGTAGTTTCCTATAATTACGTGTGAGATAGGGCTTAGATCTTATATTTATTTGCTCAGAAGCATCTTCTTACAAATCTAACTTTATTGTTAGTAAGCTTTTTGTACGTTTTAATTCTTTTTGGGTCTTCAATATTATTTTGTATTTTCGTTATGCTTAATTCATAAATCAATGACTGAAAACAATAACAAAAGTTTTGAAATTGCGAGATTTTTCATTCCATGGTTATGGTGGCTTTTTATATACTGTTACCTCTAGTTGAAATTTAAATAAATGATACGTGATTTGCAATATGCAGATTCAATGTCTGTCTGGGATCTTTTAAGGGAGTTCCGCATCAGGAAGGTTCACATGGCTGTTGTTCTCAATGAATATGGTGGAACAGTAGGAGTATGTTTAGATCCTTAAGATTTCTTTTTTACTTTGCTCTTGCATTTTGAAGCTCATTTCTGGGAGGTCAAATTCATCTGCCTTGTAATATTAAATTTTAGGAATAAAGTTTTGCTGCAAAAGCTGGCACTTCTCGGCCAAAAAAAAAAAAGAAAGTTTGCACATCTACGTGTTTTAGCCAATTCCTTCTCTTGATCATGTTTTGATGGATGAAATTGTCCCTGAGGTAGTTTTTGCAGCTTCTAAAGCGTAAGGACCTAATGCAATTTTGCTTTGAGGACTGAAGCCCTATTTTAAATACTAAGGAGGCAGGTGGCCCTGGCCTTGACTTTGTTGCTTCAAAGTATTTATATTCTCTTTTGGATCTTAGTTCATTATGCTTGAGTTCAGGTGCCGTGCAAGTTAAAAACTAGTCTCTGGAGAGAGTTGAATGCCAATACAGTATTCTAAGACTATTATTACACCCTTTCATACGCCTAGAGAAAGCTAGCTTCTTCCTTGTTTTTCTTTTGTTTTCTTTCAAAAAAGTTCTATACGTGCATAAGAGATATATAGATTGAGAATTGTTTGAAATTCTAGATGCTATCAAAATGCGTACAAGCAAAGGAAGATTGAGAAAATATGTGTTTCTTGAGATCCTTTGTAGTGTTCAATTCTTACAGTCTACTTCTCCCTAACGATTTCAGTGGTGGTAGACATTACCAAGTAAAAGATTTTATTGGCTTAATGTTGTATCTACGTTTCCTGTACTCTTTGTTCCTTGATCTCATAGTCTGATTTGTTTTGAGTCGTCTGATGCTCAACTTGGATATATTCTCCGTTACAAACTTTCTTCTTTGCATATAATGCAGGTTTTCTCATGTTAATATTGCTGAAGCCTTGTACAATTTTTTTTTCCTTTGCTGATGAAGCAGATAGTTACTTTGGAAGATGTTGTTGAAGAGATTGTTGGAGAAATTTTTGATGAGAATGATTCAAAGGTAGGTTAATAGTAAAAAACTCTTTTTTTGTGAAAATATTATTTTTATTAATCCTTATTGCGACATTCTGAAATTTTAACGAATGACTCGATTGCATGCTTTACTACTGTCATTTAGCGTCTCAATGTGTACCAATATTGTAGTTCTTATTGGACAAATGCTTGCTGAGAAATAAATTGAATTGCTCGAAAATGCTAGTCCTGCTCATGCTAATAAGCTGATGTTGTAATTCTTCTCAGTTTTATCTTGATCTTTTGTATTATATGTAGATGACAAAAGCAGAAGCATGTCTTAAAATCAAGTTCTGTTACTTAGATAAGCTGGTGTTGTGCAGCGGTAGGGCTCTCGATGACTCCTGTTATTGTCTTGGATGTATCCTAAGTAATAGTGGTCAATGGTTGAAGAAGTGGCATCAAGTGCTTCTTCCCTAATCATTGAGGAAGAGACGCATAATTGAGAGTTTGAACACTTTTGCTATGAAATTGGCATCTGGCCTCACGAAATGCATTCCTCTCTTTTCGTTTCAGTCAGTACATTTAGGGCGTTTACAATCATTAGCAGTAGTAAAGTGAGGATCTATTATATTATCATATCTAATCTGTTTTGCTTTCTACTGAAAAATGCTACCTAATTGTATTGGTCTGTGACTTTAGTTGCCATTTTCTTTTTCTGATGCTCTTATCTTGTTTTATTTTTACAGGAGGAGATCCAAAGAAAAACTGGGTATGTTGTAATGCAAGCTGAAGGGATATTTGATGTAGATGCAAACACATCAATTTATCAGCTTTCAGAGGAAATGGATGTCAAATTGCCTGAGGTTTGTTGTCTCCTTGTATGATTTTTATCATTGATACTTAGGTTGGGGCTAATCTTCACTCGTGCAAGCTTTTTCTAGAAACGGCACGTTCTTTGAGTACTTAATTATGTATTCCACATTCCCACTAGATGATAAGTAGTGCCTTGGGATGTACCAAAAAAATAAAAAAATAGTGCCTTGGCGCCACAAATGTGAACATGAGAACGATTTGGATTCAATTCCTTAGAGGAAAATGTAATAAGTTCAAATATTAATGAGTATGGTTTTGCATAGAGTTTTTTCATCATTATATACAGTAGATTAGTAGAGGATACTTAGTCCAGATATGCTTTTTGAGGTTGAATTTTGAACGATAAAGAAACAACACATTCATGAAATGATCATAGCATATATGAGGATGCTTACGTGGATGCGGTTAGTCTTGTAAGGATAAAACAAGAAAAACAGAGATTCAAAAAGCAGTGGTAGTGCCAATAGAGGAAAAAGTAAGAGAAAGTGTTTGCGGTAGTTTGGGCACATCTAAAGACAACTCATAAATGTCTCAGAAAACTCGATGTGATTGAAATGGAAAGAGTTGGAATATGTAATAGAGGTAGATCTAGGGTAACGTGCAACACTTTATAATCATAAAATATTCAAAAAAAAAAATCAAATCAAATCACCTGTTGCATTGAAACGAGCAGAATGAAAATGTTGATCTGCGTACATGCTAATTTGGGACTTGAGCTTTGTTGTTGTATCTGTAGGAGAAAACCGGCTAAGTGTTCTTCACTGCTCTTCCTCATCCATTTTCCTTACCTGTTGCAGGGCCAATATGAGACTGTATCAGGATTTGTGTGTGAAGCATTTGGTTATATTCCTAGGAAAGGTGAGAATATTGAAATAAAGCTTGAGAAGGCAAACCGGGAGGAGAATGATGAATATAATGATGCAGAAGCAAGCAATGAACACGAGAAAGAAAAGCATCAGGTGTTCAGACTTGAGGTAAGATCGACTTGTAGTTTTAGTTGTTATTCAGAAATTTGAACCTGTGATACCTGTGATCTAGTTTGCTATCTCATTGCATGTCTTGTATGAAAAATGTTTTGGTGACAATCTTTTGCTACAAAGTTGTCGAGGCCCCTCGAATCTTGCATCGAAATGTGCGCGCATGTCTTTTCATGTTTTAGTGACAATTTTTTGCTACAAAGTTGTCGAGGCCCCTTGAATCTTGCATCGAAATGTGCGCGCATGTCTTTTCATGTTTTAGTGACAATTTTTTGCTACAAAGTTGTCGAGGCCCCTTGAATCCTGCATCGAAATGTGCACGCATGTCTTTTCATGTATGTCTAAGGGACTTCAACATATGTGTAGCAAAAGTTCGTAGCAGAAGGATGTGACCATATCATTACCCTTGTATAACTTTTAATTTTATGCTTAATTCTGAAACTCAAATATTTCTGATATTTGGTATTGCTGTTACTGAACCAACAGTTCAATGTGTAAAATTGTGTCCTAAATCATATAAATGCTTTCATCCGTTCTTGGAGGGCTGTCTTTTTATATTTTAATTAGTTATTCTATTAAAACATACTTTATTTTAATTATGGCTGCAAGCAAGAAGTTGTATATCTCTGTCAAAAGGAAAATAAAACATTAAGAAATGATTAGATCTCAGACTAGACTTACAGTCGTCACCACATAGGGCCAAAATGAGGTGCCAGGTGATTGGTGTAACAACCTATAGTCATGATCTCACTTGATTAACTGTATTCATGAGCCATGTGCGAACTGCCTTATCTATTCATGATTGATGGAAAATTACTGTATGGAAGATCTTGTTTCTTTTTTAGCCAAGTAGATGACTCGCATTTTTGTATATCTAGTTGTCATCTTTCTATGCATGATGAAACTAAACCAGTGACTATTATTTATTTAAGACAGACTTGACTTCATTAATTTAATTGTTATGCATGTTAATTGTATTTCTGCCCCAATTTCAAAGATATTATGCAATTTCATTATTCATTCGTTGCAGATACTGGATGGAAATGCAAGAAAGGTGAGTGCTGTTCGATTCAAAAGAATAGATCCAGCTGATGCAAAGTTGGCAACCAAGGAAGTTGCTCGCGTGGTCCCAAGAATCATGAAAAGGAAGTGGAGCAACCGTGAAGATGCAGATAGTAGTGATTCTGAAGAGAGCAAATTGGAAGCAGAGATTGATGGTAGTGAAACAGATGTGATTCCTCTCAAACAGAGAGTAGAGGACAGTTTTTCTGATGGCAATATAATTGTTGAACATGAAAACAATCTTGAAAACAGCAATAAACAGTAGTTTTGTGTTCCCCCGGCCTTTTTTCATTCTCTCAACAGCAAAAGGAAGCTAAAAAAGAAAATCAAAAAAAAAAAAAAAAAAAAAAAAAGGTAGAAGAAGAGGGATAACTAAAGGGGAAAGCTAACAAATAATGCTTCCATATATTTTTGTTTTCTTTACAGATGAAGAGAGGTATCCACGTCCGGGTCATTGTGAGTACTTGATGCATGCACAATGCTTCTGTTTGTATTCCTTAGGTTCCTCAAATATCGGGCGTCAACGACCCGAGTATCGTCATTCTCGCTCTGCAACTCTGCCTGCAAGGAGAGAAAGCTCCGTGTAGGTGGCACAGAAGGAGGGGTCATTTCCGAATGAAAGAACAACCTCGAAGATGGCTCATTACAATTCATGGCTGGCCCAACCCTTTCAGATTCTGATAAAACTCTAAGAAGGGCTCTTTCTTCCCTCAGCTGCTTCTCTCTCTGCAACTGCCTGAACCTCTCCTGCAGCAATGCAATTGAGGAGTGCGTCATACCCCGATCACCACCGCCCCTCCTATCCATTCAAGCAAAGGAGATGGATGTCTTCTATTCAAATTATATAAACCGAGTCTGTTGTTTAGAAGATAATATCAGGTCTAGAATGGCCCTTAAATTAGTTTTACAAGGAGCAGCATGTATTGAATGGGCAAGGTTGAGCTATCGCCGAATGTTTGCCGAAGAGACTTATATAAGGGGCGGAGGGGAAACGGCAGGGAAGATGCGGAGTCCAAGAAGGAACAGCTTAGGTTGGTGGATGTGAGGGGAGGCAAAAGGACTTTTCAGGGGGAAAATGGCTGGGAGAAACAATACAAAGTAGGGGTTGTTGGGTAGCATTTGTTATGGTGTCTCTGATGGAATAAAAGAGTTGTGTGATTGTTTGTCGGCTTGTTTGCGGGAGCCCCTTCTAGCTTTGGAGAATATGGCGCCCCTTCTTGGGTGGTTCTTGTTTGTAGGCCTCTTGTGCAAGATTTGGCCAAGTGCATGCAGACAAATCTCTTGCCTCACTTGATGGAATAATTTTTGGAGTTGATGATCTTCATGATGATGATGTTGCTCTGATTGAATTCATTTAGATTATAGAGAGTGATAGTCTCTCTTTCTCTCTCTTTCAATCCATTTATCTCTCTATCTATCTGTCTCTGCTGCTTAGTTTGTCTGGACTTGAATGTTTGTTTGTGTATAGTAGGGTGGGAAAGGCATGAAAAGAAGAAAGTAATGCATGATGTTGCTGTTGTCTTCATGTAACCAAACAGGCCCTCCATTCAACTCTGCATTATTTTATATTTGAACTTGAGAGAGCAACTTTTGAGGTTGGAGAAGCAGAGGAAGGGAGTGAGTGGTGGTACCCATAGCGCGTGTTGATAGTGGATTCTGTTCTTGCGAGTGGGATAATGGTGGTGGTGGTCATGGTGATGGAGACAACCCCTTCACTTCACGACAGATATTCATTTCTTATCAAAATCACCATTTTTGAATCTCTGTGGTCTTGTTTGGACCTTCAGAGAAACAAGTGGGTTGCTGCAGAATATACGGTGACTCTGTGATTGTGATTGTGATTGTGATTGTGATTGTGCAGTGTTTTTGTTGCCTAATTTCAGTTTGAACTTTTGTAAGGGTACCCTACAAAGAGGGTTCACTTATTTCTAATATCCATCCCTGATGACATCCGTAGAGGCTCCCATATGTTTTTTTGTATCCCACCTGATATACGGCAACAAAGTCTCAATTCTAAATAAGCTATGGTCGGCTACATGGATGATGGATCAATGAACATTGAAATTTGAATTAACTTCCGATACATTTCAATTAGACTCGACGATTCAGTTATAATATGGGGCTAGTTGAATTTGGATTTCCGATTAGATTTTTCGAGGTTACAATAGAGATGGGCATTCATTGAAAGTCGGGTGTTATCGTCGTCGATGTTTGTATATATGGATAAAGAATGATAATGCAGAGTGTAGCATTGCATGTATAAGAGATCTGGGTAAAACAATTACCTGTATCTGTGCATGTAAACATTCATAGAAGTCATTTTATATATATGGATCCCAGGCTACATGTGAATGAGTATTGGAATATAGGTATACATAAATGAATGAGACAGCAAAATTTGGATTACTATTTTCCTCTACAACACAATGAAGCAAGTCAAGCAACTGCACAAACTCTGATAACTTAATCCACCACCTGCACCTCCCTTTTCATTTGAACTATACAAGGATGGAGAAGAGGAAGTGATGTGGCAGCGCACTTTACCTTGAATTCTGACATACAATCAGGACAAGAAGATGCAAAAAATTGTCACCCAATTATTTTCCTACGGAAATATGGATGGTTTTCACTTTCATGGCAGAACAAAGCATTACCAAGAACTATGGATGCCTACCTCTAATCATACCATTTATTTAGATTATTGAAAATTGTACCATTTTTAAGTTCAGAAAATTGCTAAAATGACACCCCTAAGAACAATAGGAGTTCTTGCCTCACTAACAGCCTCGTCGTGCACCTTGAGATGTGTGCGGATGCGAGCCTTTGAGTATCTTTAAAGAGGGTGCTATGACTTTTGTTGCGTGTTTGGGGTGTTATCCTAGCACCTGTCTGACATGTGCATTGACGCGAGTCATCTCTGAACTCTTGAGGTCCAGGCTTTGTTCTTTCATGAGAAGAAACTGAATCTGAAATTTAATATCATAAGAGAAAGGAGTACAAAAAGGGAGCACAGAAAACCCAACTGCAGCTTAAAAACAAGACTGCATATAATCAAGAGTGATTATTTATCAAAAAAAAGAGTGATTAATTAATCTCAATAGAAAGAGCCCACGTTTATATAAAGAAGAAATTCAAGGCCATTTGTTTACTGCAAGGAAGAAAAAATTGAGACAAATCTGCCACTAAAATACATTTTGGTTCAATACATACACTTTTTTTTTCCAGATCAATCACAGTACTAGCTAGCCAAAGCATCTCTACTGAGATGGATGAGGCATCAGTTGTCAAAAGCTTGGTCTAGGGTTCGACTCGTGTTGGAGTCAAAGGGTTGTATTGTGTTGGCTTCTTATCAAAAAAATAAAAATAAAAAATCACAGTTCTAGCTAAAGTAAATAGCATTTGAACTCCAAAGTATGACAAACCGAATGGTAAACAAGACTGCAACGGTCAAGAATTACTAGACGCCGTTGTGATTGTGAGACAACAAAAGTTAATTCTTGCTCTGCAACTGATGATCCACAAAAGAATCACGTCCTAAGTTGTAGCATTAAGGTAATTCAGGATGATACTCCTCCCTTACTGTAATGGAATGAATTATTCTTGATCAAAAAAAAAAAAAAAAGTTGTAGCATCAAGATTGTATCTACAGTTATAACTTTATCAGATTTGAATCAGGATAATACAATTAACAAGTTCTGTAATATAAATGCTGTTTCCTATAAGAAAAGAATACAAATAAAAACTCGTGTGCATAAAAAAAAAGAAAATCAACATTAATCAAATAATTGGGTGTATGGCTATTGCAGTATGAAGAGAAGTCCGTGATGAGATAACAAGAAAAGAATACCTTCAAGTACCTTTTCTCTGGCCTTTTCAGAAGACTAGGAAGTCTCTCCATACAGTGGGTTCATCACAAGCACAACCATGATGATGTGAAGGGACAGGCTACCCGTACTGTATATCTCTATTTTGTGTGATATCTGCGAGGAAAATTCTAAACCTTAAGTAATTTGAGGGATCTTCCTTAATCTTCAACACGAAAATATTTCTCTACCATAATCTCATGCATTCTTGCATAGAAAACCAAAATTCAAGCACTTGCAAAATTAGCAAGACACCACCATTCATATTTTTGTGCAACATTCACTGTCACTCCTACATCAAATTTAGCAGCCATATTTTATCAAGCAAAACTACATGATTTTCTGGACTACTAATTAACTTCAAACAGGTCTAACAAATTTTGTTTTTAATTATCTTCTCTATAAGTGCCTTTTTTATAATCATTTATTTAAAAGTACTAGCAGAAATTGCGCCAAATAGGCTCAAACAAAATCATTTATCAAAATTCTCTAACTCGGTTTAATTTGGTCCTGTTATTTGATGATTTAGGATTTTGGAACCTGAAACGAATTTAGATTTCTGTGGAATTGGTATTAACTTGAAGGAATTGTGGGGTTAAGCCTGTTGAGGTTAGTGAAAATTTAAGGAATAAATAATATTAGCTTGGGACGAAAGAATACAACAACAATTAGCCTCGGTCCCAAATTAATTGGGGTCGGCTACACGGATCAAACTCTTCCATTGTGCTCGATTTAGTGCAATTGATGGTGAGCTTTCCAAACCATTCAAATCCCCCCTAATTAATGCGTCCCAAGTTAACTTTGGTCAAATTTCTTCAGTTTCTATTGAGTCCTTGGGAGGAAAGAATAACTTGGATAACTTGATGTATTATTTGATACGAAGGCTGCTATCACGTTAGAACCGAATCAATTAAATGAGATTAATAATTGGTTTGGGAAAAAACCTGCAGGAAATACAGAAGCTGACTCCTTCATTAGTTATTTTTCATAGGTAAATGCAAGAACCAATAGTGTAACAAAGTATACTTCAGTAATTTGATCCATAGAGCTATGAATGGAATTTTTATTTTTACTGGGCATAAACAAGTGCACCCATTTTTTTTATTGAGAAGTCAAGTGCACCCATTAACAGTCAGGATTGCTCATTCAGTCACTTCCTATGGTTCATATCAAGAAAGTTTTGAGGAAAACAATCTATTTTGAAGATCTAAAAAACCAGGTTAAGCTATACGTGGTTCATGTTAACCATCAACAGGAAAATATTTGTTTGCACCACCAGGAATGCAGTAAAATATATTGATAATGGCAAAAGCATCACAAGGGTAACGCACATATGACTAGCGTAAATGAAGTTAAATTTTACCTGTAATTATTTGTGCTAGCTGAAGGACTTGCTTTGCTCTCTCTTCCATATTTGAGTGATTTCATCAGTGAGCTCCAGAGAAGTTCAAAGCACTGAGTAATACCGAAATGAAGGAAAACATGAGGATTGTCAAGTGTGGATTATTTTCAGTACTCTGTATACAACAGCAACAACAAATCCTCAATCTCAAATTAGTTGGGGCAGGCTACAAGGATCAAACTTTTCCACTCAGCTTGATTTGATGTAATAGATGGCGTGCTTCATAATTCTAGTATTTCCCTATAAGTACCCAAAATCAAAACAAAAGTAATTTGAAAAAAGAGGGAAATAAATGAAAATGGTAGAGAAAAATTTGTACGCGCAATAGGTGTACTCACTTTTAGTTTGTACTGATTACTGCACCAAAACTTGACTCAAAAGATTAATGTACAGTCTCGTAGCAGGGATACCACAGCACTCATTCCTGCTGAGGGACAGTAAAAGAGACATACACTTGTCACTTTAGAGAAGTGGTATCTCTCTCAACCTCAAAGAATGAAGTGAAACGTAGGAGTAGCCCTCAAACCATCAGTTTATCAGCAACTTGATCAGTTTCACTAGATTTCTCTCCCTTTGACGATTCCCTGGACAAGATCATGTATGTTGCAAAACTGGGAGTATAATTTCTAGATTCCATAGTGTGCAGAAACTTCATGCATCTCACTGATTCTCCCTCCTTCAGTA
Organism: Stephania cephalantha; assembly: GCA_039657325.1. Taxonomy (NCBI): domain Eukaryota; kingdom Viridiplantae; phylum Streptophyta; class Magnoliopsida; order Ranunculales; family Menispermaceae; genus Stephania; species Stephania cephalantha. The sequence goes on from CM077571.1 coordinate 37,967,888, forward strand.
AACCATCAATTAAAACTGTCCAAACAATTTCGTCAGGATTCCATTGTTTCTGAAGCATACTCTCAAAAAAAGATTCAGCATCATCTAACCTGCCCGTCGTACATAGAGCAGAAATCAATGATTTATATATAACTAACTGAGGTTCAAAACCTGCAACAATCATTTTGTTGAAGATTTCAAGAGCAAGGTCCACCTTCAAATTCTTACAATGAGTAATCAACAATGAACTGTATATTTCTTTATTAGGAGACCAGCCTTTTTGAATCATACTACTGACCAACAGATCTGCCTCATATGCCCGGCCTTCTCTACACAAACCAGATGCAAGGATGCCATATGTATCAACAGTGGGTTCATATCCACTCTCTGACAATTTCAACAGAAGAATATAAATTATTTCAGAGTCACTCTTCTTGACATCAAAGGTGCAGGTATGAGCCGCATCTACAACCTTTTCATTGAGTAAAAGGCATTCTCTTTGTAAACCTTTCATCAAAACACCGTAAGTTCGATAATTTGGTTTGCAACCGAAACCAGTCATCCGCTGAAGAAGTGAAAAGGCCTTATCTAGCTGACCGACCATCACGTAACCATCAATTATTGAAGTATATATAACCTCATCAGGAATAATCCCTTTTCCCTCCATTTCTACAAGTAAGGCCTCCGATTCTTCTACATTGCCTTCTTGGCATAGACCATGGATAATTGAACTGTACGTGTGGAGATTTGGAGGACAATTCCTCTTGCTCATTTCATCAAAAATCTTAAAAGCAAGATGTGTCCCACCATTCCTGCATAGACCATCAATCAAAATACTGTAGGTAACCACATTTGGTGACAATCCTTGCTCTACCATCTTGCCAAGGAATTGCTCAGCTTCCGCTAACCTGTTCTCTTTAGCCAAACCATTGATGACGGCATTGTATGTCTTCACATTTGGATCACAACTGTCCCCACCCATACCTTCAATTAATGACAAGGCCGTATCAACCTTTCCCTCCCTGCAGTGTCCATCAATGAAAGCAGTTAAAGTAACCTGGTTTGGTCTCAAGCCCCTATCAACCAGTTCGGTAAAAGTGTTTGCAGCAGAATCCAACTTGCCCCATTTGCAATATCCAGATATAAGCTCGGTATAAGTCCACTCATCTGGTTCATATCCATTAGATTTCATCAAATCCAACATTCTCCTTGCATTTCTCATATTACCAACTTTGCAATATCCATTAACAAGTGTGTTATATGTTATCAAAGTTGGTGACGGACCTATAGTCTGCATTTTATGCAAAAGAGACATTGCCTTCTCAATGTTGCCCTCTAAGCAAAATCCTTTAATGATCTCATTGAAGGTCAAGACATTTGCCAAACCTCCTACTCTCTGCATCCAATTAAAAATCTTTAGAGCAGTCTCAAATTTTCCTACAACACACAACTCATTTACCAATGTATTATATGTTGCTACATTTGGTGATTGCCCTTCTCGCAACATCTTGTGGTATAATCCAATTGCCGCTTTGAGCAGACCTGATCGACAGAGCCCACTTATTAGTGCTGTGTAGGTATGTACATTAGGGAAAACCCCCTTTTTCTCATATCAGCCACCAAGTAACAAGCCTCCTTCATACGGGCTGTCGCACAGAGAAAGGTAAGAGGAACTGTATAAGTATAAACTGTAGGTTCAATGCCTTTCTCAATCATGTCTTCCAACATATCCAATGCCTCGTCAACCCTCCCCTCATTGCAAAGGCCGTTGATAAGAGTAGAATACGTTGCAGAATTTGGCTGACAACCCTCCTTCACCATTCGATCAAAAACCACGAAAGCTGAATCAATGTTACGATTCCGACAGTGCCCAAGAATCAAAGACGTAAAGGTGAAAACATCCGGGATCAAATCGTATTGGTATATCCGGCTCAGCATCACCTCAGCCTCTTGAACCATTCCTTTCTTACAAAACACGTTGATGAGGGTATTGAAAGTAAACAAACTAGGCTTAATCCCGGAACTCAACATCTCGGCGTACACATTTTGAGCTGTTCCAATCATCTCAAACTTGCCCAATTGAAGCAAAAGAGTGTTATAACTATATAAACCAAACCCGAATCCCTTTTTGCTGATTTCTTTCAGATAATCAAACACAACCACCATCTCTTCCTTATTTCGACACGCTTTAATCATCAATATCCTCAAATGATCAGCGTGCTTAAGCGCCTGATCGCGAACAAGGCGATTCAACAACGCGAAAAAACAATCTAAGCTGTGTTTGAAAAGATGCCTACGAGAGACCCAATAGAAAAACTGCACTGTTGTTTCCAAATCTTTATGAATCTCAAGAATCTTTGCAACTTCTAAGGGTGTTAATTGAGGGCTCAGCTTAATCAGTTTATCACTACGCGCCCATTGAGGGTCTCGCAAGATTTCACAGACCTTTGAAACTAAGTTGGGGAATTCATTTCTGCGAAATTCGCGAGAAATGCTGGGTTGTGATGAAAATCTACGGAATTGGCGAGTACCCAATAGAGAATAGACCTTTTGGAGATGAATGAGAGATGGGGTTTTGAGGGGACTTACCATGTCGATGATACAACCAATTCATGAGTTGCAGAAGATGTTGGGCATCGCAACAACAAAAAAGTTTGAGCTTCTTGTCGTTGTTGTTGGTGGTGGTGGTGTTTTATACGAATCGAAGAATTGTGAAGAATCAAATGCTATGGAAGCCCAATAAGGAACATGGCATTCGAAATCCACGTTTATGAGATTAGAAACACAGATGGATGGATAGATGGTTGTCGCGTGAACTTTGGAAGCGAAATATGAAAAAGCGGTGAGATGCAAATGGGGGGCAATTTACAGCGGTAGGGCAACTTTGAAATTTGTTACATGAAATGAGGCTCAATTCCTTTAGGGATTGTGTGCGTGTGTGTGTGTAGAGGTGGGGACATCGATTGATTAAGCTCAAGCGCTATCCGGCCCATACTATTTTTTTTTAGGGCCGCTAAGGGCACCCCACCGTTTAATGAGGGCACCCAAAGTATTTGTAAAAATTCCAGAAAAACTGGAAAAGACCATTTTGCCCTTGTATATATAGTGATTCAAACCCCACAAATCATTTTGACAAAGAAAAAAAGGCACCCCACCACAAGGTTGAACCACAAAGCCACATTGCGTTTGGCGAGCGTTGATCGATTCTTGCGGATTGACATCATCCGACAGCGAGGTAACAATGTTTGACAACCATATGATGGTTTTTTAGAACTGTTTAGTTGTGTAAAACTGTGAAAATGATGATTTGTTTGTCAACGTAGGATTTGGTAATTTCTTCAAATCCGAACTTGTTTCCACTATATAATGGAGGATTGTACTGCTTCGATGCAAGAGGAGGTCGTACTTGAGGTAATTTTGCAAATTTATTGTGTTTTTTTTGCGGTTATCCAAAGTTTCTGTAGATGTGCGCGATTGTATCGGCCTCGCAAGACCGAGATGTATGGTGATGTCTCGGTCATAGAGGACCGAGAGGTGTACGTAGGTCACGGAATGGTACAACCGAGAGTACTCTGTAACTCTCGGTCGTACGTGAGCGAGACTCCGAAGAAAGTTTCGGACCTGTACAACCGAGAACCTGTTTTTTTGGGTCTTTTTGTGTTTGTGCTGTATATTTTGGTTGATTATAATGTTACACTGTTTGAATTGCAGGTAATGCCGCTTTGTACCCTATTTCCAGACTACAAGGACACGTTTACACCTTGTAGGCCCTTCCCATCTAGAGAAGCGGCTGTTTCATGGCTTCAAATGATAGGCCGTGAGAACATGTTTGTGCTAGTGACAAAGCACTCTGATGTCGGGGGCATTAAGCGCAGGGGAAGGGTGAAACTTGCCTGTGAGAGGTCTGGGACATATAGGGGAATGTCACAAAGAGTTGGGAAGGGTAAAGCGGCAAAAATTGGTTCGAAACCAAGAAATGAAGAAGAAGAGGAAACGGCGAGGACTCAAACTGGTACGAAGAAATGTGGATGCCCTTTCCTTATCAACGTAAAGGAAAATGCTGACTCCTTGTGGTATGTCACTGTTATATGTGGGAGGCACAATCACGAGCCCGCAAAAAACTTGGACGGCCATTCATTTGCCGGGAGATTGGATAAGGGGAGCAGGAAGTTGTGGTGCAAATGACAAAGGGGAATGTGAAGCCAATAGACATCCTAAATACGTTGAAGCAAAGAGATGTTAGAAACGTATCGACAATGAGGACAATATATAATGCAAGACAAAAAGTCCGAAATGAGGATGCGGGTGGGAGGACTCAAATGCAACAACTGTTGCACATATTGGAGAAGAATAAGTGGATGTCATGGCATAGGAAGCATCCCGTTACGAATGTTGTCACCGAGTTATTTTGGTCACATCCCGACTCAATAAAGTTGCTAAGGTGTTTCCCATATGTTATTTTGATGGATTGCACGTACAAGACAAATAGGTACCGAATGCCTTTGTTGGAGATTGTTGGCATCACTTCTACGCACTTGACGTTCTCCGTTGGGTTCGCATTCTTATCATCAGAGAGTCATGGGAATTATGTTTGGGCACTTGAGAAGTTGAGATCCATATTGGATGGGTGGCCTAAGCCTGACGTGTTCGTTACCGATAGGGACTTAGCCCTTATTAGTGCCATAGAAGAAGTTTTTCCGCCTCGTCTCAACTCCTTTGCTCTTGGCACATCAACAAAGTAGTATTGGCCAAGACTAAGAAGATGTTTGGGGAGAACGATGGTTTTGCGCGTTTTATGGATAGGTGGACGAGCGTGATGTATGCCAACTCGGAGGCCTTATTAGAAGTTAGGATGAATGACCTGCGTTGTGAGTTTGAGAATGTCAAGGGTCTTATTGAGTACTTGGACAACACATGGTTAAAGAACTACAAGGAGAAATTTGTCTCCGCTTGGACAAATAGAATTATGCACTTTGGGGAAACGACAACGCAGAGGGTGGAGTCTGCGCATTCTATTCTGAAGCTACACCTTGGAATTTCGAGACTCTGTTGAATGTGGTTGATGGCCTCCTTAGAATCCAACACAACAATATCAAGGCATCGTTTGAGCTAAGTTTGAATGTGGTCCAACATGAGTACATTGATGAGTTGTATCGACGATTGCGTGGTTATGTCTCTCAACGGGCGCTTAGGCTAATTAGAGATGAATTGACACGTGGAGAGGATGTTGGTCACGACTCCACTCGTTGTGGTTGCGAGATACGCACCACACATGGCCTTCCTTGTGCACATGAGCTAAACCATCATATATTTGCTTGGTCGCCCATCCCTCTCGAGGACATTCATGTTTACTGGCGAAAGTTGAGTATGATACCTGAGAATCCGGTGGACCCGTCTGGGTACAACGTGCACGATGAGATTGAACGGGTGTTGGAAAAGTTTCATGCTTGCACTGATGAGGACGATCGACTCAGGATTATTCAGCAGCTCAGGGAGATTAGTCGACCTTCGTCTACACAGGGTGTTGTGCGCTGCTGAAAAATTAAGACAAAGGGAAGGACACCGGGGTCTTCGAAGAGAAAACACGATGGTGACGATTCTTCAACGAGACGGTTGCCGTGCGGATTTGAGTATGTGTTATCGACTCAGGAGGCCTCCAGTTCTAGGCAGAAGAAAAGTAAAGTTGTTCCTAAAATGCGTCGTGCCAGTCGACGCACGCAAAGTGCAACTAACATGGATTACGGTCATTGCGTAGAACCGGATTGGTTGCCACATGTTGAGGGCATCATCGATGTGGTTGCCGATGGAAATTGTGGATATCGGTGTGTTGCGTCTGGGCTTGGACTTGCCGATGTAGACGGGTGGAGGATTGTCCGTAGAAGGATGTATGATGAGATTATCGGGCATGAAAACATTTGGCGGGAAGTGCTAGGCTCGAGTTACGAGAGTGTCAAGATTGCGGTGCATTGCCCAGAGAATCAAGTTGGTGCATCTTTCAAAGAATGGTTGACACTTCCAGACATGGGATTGTTAGTGTCCACTGCATTCAATGTCATTCTTGTCAACCTCTCGCATGGGAGTGCCTCCACATTTCTACCTCTACGTAGTGCTCCACCGTCGTCGTTGCACAACAGACGCCCCGTCGCCATGATAAATTACAGGAATATCCATTGGCTTAGGGTAAGTGCTATGAATTTTGTTGAATTGTTATTTTTTCTCCCGGAGCGGGGTTGTGACAATATGTTTATGTTATATTGTTCACGTTGACAGGTGAAGTTGCGTGTGAATGGACAATTGTCATCCTTATATCCTTCGTGGGACCGGTATGTTGCGGACTGCGCGAAAGTTTGGCGTGATGGATTCGTCTTTCGAGACATCGCGCCCATTGCAACTATTGATGATGTCACCATATCCGTTGTAGATTTAGGTACACCGTAGTGCTAAAATTGTACCTAGAATTCTTGATGCCTGTAAATTTACCAATTTTGAAAGTTAGTTGTCAAGTTGTACGGATATACAATGAGTGTAATTTCGTACCACCTTTGGGGTATTGTTGTACAGTTTGATTCTCGTATATTGATTTTATCCTAGTACATTGATATATTATTACTTTTGTTTCCGTGGCTATTGTCGTGCAGGATTTTCATTTGTGCGAAGTTAGTTGGAAAGTTAGTTGTCGAGTTAGTGGGAAATTGTTGCTGGAACATACGTGTCGGCCCTGAATGACCGAGATACGATACGGCATGTGGTCGTCGGCCATACACCACCGAGAACTAACGTTAAGTTTCGGTCGCGCAATACCGAAATTGCCGCTTCTCGTCGACCCATGCGCGACCTTACCCATGGCTTCTCTGCCATCAGTAACCGACACATATTTAAATACTGGAATCAGCGACATTCTCGCCCGGGTAAGACCAGGAATCCTGTATTTGTCTCGGTTGTTTAGTACCGAAAATTGAACATGATTGTCGGCCCTGCTTGACCGAGACACCCTCATAATCGGAAAAAACAAGTATCATAGAACAAAAAATACCAAAATGGAACGATAGGCAATGTAACATTATAAATTGTCATAAAAATGTCGTCAACAGTCAACAAGTACTCATCAAACATTTAAAAATGTCGTAAATCATGTAGTCAATACGCACCATATAAGCGCAACACAACAAGTAGTCATCAAACATTACAAACTGTCATAAAAACATCTCCGCAAACCTCATAAAACTCAAAGAATGTCATACAAATGTCTATCCCTCCGCAAAACGGTCATTGCTTGGGTTTCTTCAAATTCTTCCTTTGATACTCCTTCCCATGCATTCTCTTCGGAGGGCGAGCATCGACCGTGGCGGGCTGCGCTGTGGCCGGGGTGGAGTGTGTGGAAGTGCTACCATGCTGGGACTGCCTCGGGCCTGCTTCGGTAGGGCCGGATGTTGCGGTTGTGCCGGTTGCGGTTGCCGGAGTCGTACTCGTGGGGGTGGGACCTATACTCCTCCCCGAAAGAAAGTTGACGATGTCACACATGATTGTCCTCGCCGACTCAATCGTACACACCTCCGGCGGGAGGTCCATCCATCGCAACGCCGCGTCCAACGCTCGCCTATTACGCTGATGAAAAAATCGGGTTAGTGTCAATGTAAAACATATCGAAATTAATAATAAATGCATAATACATATAACCATTTCAATACCTCAAGTAGTTCGTTGTCTGCGATGGTTGTGGCGACCATGTAATGGTCCTCGAGGGTCGGATTGGTGATAACGGGATGAGACACTTTGAGGAACCAAGGCAGGTAGTCTGGTGTAGCCAAAAACTCAAATTCTGTCTTGTCGCCCCGAACTTCAGGAGCCAACAAATGGTTCCTCCACCGCTCCCAATAGTCTTGATGGAACCAATACTTGACGGAGTACTTGTTTGCAGATTCGGTGTGCTTCCAATGGACGGTACGGAGGATCTGGTATAGATTGCACATGCCCAAACCGTCTCGTAATCCTCTCCGGTGGTAGGGCTCCACCACATCCATGTACTTGATCATCCCACTGTAAAAGGCCATCGCGTGCACAACTCCATTTTCCCTCAAATTCACATATGGGTCCCAAGTGACCTAGTCAAAATGCAACAACCATTGTTAGCAAAAATAAATTCCTAAAACATCAATCATCAGAGGATATGGATAACCATCTCACCTCACTTGGGCGCAACCTATCCAAGGTTCTCCTAATGGCCCCGAGCTTGTCAACATTCGCCACCGTCTCGTGCTTTTGAATCCATCTCAGACACGAGGTTGCACGTAGTCCAGTGTACTTCGCATTGGGTGTGGCCATGCACCAAGTTTGATATGGTCGTACACCCATCCCCGCAAATACATACAATGTTAGTTAGTCCACAATTGCAAGTAATTGAAATACAAAATGAAAATTAAGTCTATTTTATAACAAACATCAAGCAATGTGAGGTAGCCAAAGAATGAGACACTTGCACTCTCGTGGCGGACCTCAAGTGTCGATACAAGTAGGCCAACGCAGCCGCACCTCACGCGTAGTTTCCTACGTCGTCCAAGTCCTCAAGAAGCTTCAGCGGCGCGATCGACACCCAGACCCACTCTTATCGGCAAAAAGAGTGCAGGACAACAAGTACAAGCAGTACGCTCGGGCGGTGCATTCCACAGAGGATAATTTCGGGTCTCGAACCGCTTTGGGGCACCATCGACTCTTCAACCAATGTTTGCGCACCGTGAGCCCCTTGCGATATTCACCTCCTCCTCACCTCCTCGACGCTAACCCCAAGTAGGTTCGAGACCATCTTGATAGCGTCCGAGCGAGATTCCTCCGTGTACCTCGCAAAGTTCTCCACCGCAACAACTTTGCCCGTCACAGAATCTTCGGAGGAAGTCGACATCCTCTAATGAGATAGACATTTCACCAAAAGGTAGGTGAAATGTGTTCGTCTCCGCCGCCACCGCTCCACAAATGCAGAGATCACCTCCTTGTTGGCCTTGCGGTATGAGCGCCTATGAGCGTATTCAACCCGAACGCCGAATAATCCTCTGAAGTCCCGCCGTGTCCGGTGGCACGATCAGTAAATCTCATTCTCGTATTTGAGCTCGTGATTGATACACTTAAGAACGGGCCGCTCCCGCAAATGTAAAAACATCTCGTCATTATGTGAAGACCATGAGTATTAAGTTAATCCGTTCAATGAAATTGAAATTACCTCATTGCTCCAAATCGATAAAGCCACATGATCCTTGAAGCTCTTCAACAACGCCCGTCTATAGGACCACCGGGGAATGGAGCACGCGCTTCAACAGCACTTCGGCTCTCCTTCATCATGGCCAGCTCCACCACTCATCGCTCCCGCCCACATTACGATCTGTTTCTATCGTGTTCCCCGCCTCTCGAAGAGTCACCGCTACTAGACTCCGATGCATGCCCCTCCTCTCCCCTCGGCAACAACAAGATCCTCATGTCGCCCAAAGATCGATGTTCGAACCCTCATCGTGCAAATGTAACCTTCCACGATGACCATCTACCTTGGCCTTTCCCTTAACATCCTCATTCTCCTTCTCTTTCTCTTTCCTAGACGATGTCTTTGTCGGGGTCTCCGCCACCTCGCCCCTCGTTAGGCCTCGGCACCTCAATACCAGCCTCCTCCCTAGTCACCTGGTACATTCGGACGAGCCATACCCGAAAAATTACAACATATAAGCGCATGGAACAAAACCCCAAAAAAATTTACAAAAAAAATGTTCAAATTCATCCATTTCTGATGTCTCGGTCAAGCAGGTCCGTCAAACAACCCATATTTTCGGTCACCCATGACCGACAATTCCTCCAATATATCGGCAGGGTACAACCGAGTCCAATGAAGAAGTCTCGGTTATGCACCACCGAGATTGCTTGACCATTTCAATTCGCCTTGCTCTCGGCCAATCACGCCCGAGCCTACTCTAACACTCTCGCCAGTGTACAACCGAGAGTATGAGCAAATTCTCGGTTGTACACCACCGCCACCACATTACCTAGCACTAATTCTAGCTCTCGTCACATCTCGGCCGAGACAACTAGAGTACTCTCGGCCATGCGTAACCGAGCCACTGTGAGCTTTTCCGGCCTTTGTGGCCGAGACTTCGACTTCCCAAATAATAGCTTCTCTCTAGTCCATGCTTGGCCGAGACAGTTAGCACATTCTCTGGCCTGTGTGGCCGAGAACCGCGAATTCCCATTTTATTAACTATTGAACAAACCACCACCGCAAATCACAACTACTCTACCAAATGTAACTTAATTACACTAAAACGTACCTTCAACCGAGCGATTTCGCGCAAATAATGTGTGTTCGACGAACTTCAACCGAACCCTAACTTGGAGACGAAATCGACTCACACCACGACCCTACGAACCGCAAAAAAGTAGTAAACCGAAGGAGAAACACAAGGCGAGACACGGAGACACGATTTCGGAGATTCCTCTCACCGGTCTGCTCAAACCAAATGGGTTCTTCGAGTCAAGATCGGTGAAGGTGGTGCTTTGGGGGTGGTGGGGTGCAATGGGATTTTCACGAGGGGTATTTTCGGTATTTCTGGTCTAATTTTCGGGTGCCCTAGGTAAATCGGTTTGTGCCCACATTAACTGGGTGCCCTCATTAAACGGTGGGGTGCCCTTAGCGGCCCTCTTTTTTTTTGGTTAGAAAAGAATGTGTTTAGATTGTTCCGATTTATCATTACACTAAAATCTACATTAAAAGTGAACATTCGACAACTTTATAACAAGGTGACTCACGATAATAATGCAACCAACATAAATTTTTCGAAATATGTCTCTAATAGCTGTCAAATAGTAATCATTGATTTATCAACTCGATAAAATTGCAACAAAATTTACGTTTACATCAAAAAAATTTAGTTTGAGTTTTGTTTTTCGATTTTGCCCTAATTTTTTTCCGTATTTACTAATTACCAGGTTCATTGTACAATTAAACTGCAACATTGCGAAATTCGCAAGTGATGAATTTGTCCCGAACACCATTTGCGTTGTTCATCAATGTACAAGCATGCATGAAAAAAATTTGGAAAAACCTGGCCCATTAGTTAGTGTCATTCGTTTATTTTTAATTAATTAATAATATATTAAAATTTTGTAAGAGAATATAATATTGATAGTTATGTATATATAATTTATATTTACTTGTAATAGTAAATTATAAGTTTGTATATGTTACGCATTTTTACATATATATATATATATATTTACATGTTCTTTCTTGTATTAATTGCCTAAAAAATACCAAAAGGAAAAAATAAACATAGAGGACCAAAAATAAACATAAAATTTACTGTTATGTCATTTTACATTTCTCATCTACTTAATCAGTTAAGGTTTTTGAAAAATTTTAATTTATTAGCTAGATTATCAACTTTCATCTATCAGCTACTAGTTTTTTAGCTATTAGCTAGATTATCAATTTTCAGATATATTGTCAATTAGTTCTGCCAAACGAAGCCTAAAAAAAAAAAAAAAGCTAGCTATTTTTTTTTTTCTTCTTATGTATTCAAAAGAGTTATTGGGATGCCCTTAGTACAACCTAACCAAAGATTTCATTGTGTAAACATCTAATAATTTTTTCTTTAAAAAATATTAAGTTATATTTTATATCGGCCTTTAATATTATATATACATGTTCTTTCTTGTATTAATTGCCTAAACAGATACCAAAAGGAAAAAAATAAACATAGAGGACCAAAAATAAATATAAAATTTCCTGTTATGTCATTTTACATTTCTCATCTACTTAATCAGTTAAGGTTTTTGAAAATATTTAATTTATCAGCTAGATTATCAACTTTCATCTACCAGGTACTAGTTTTTTAGTTATTAGTTAGATTATCAATTTTTAGCTAGATTGTCAGTTAGTTATGCTAAGCAATGCCTTAATAAAAAAAAAAAAAAGCCACACACACACCTTGAGCTATCTATGTTTTTTTTCTTCTTATGTATTCAAAAGAGTTATTGGGATACCCTTAGTACAACATAACCAAAATTTCATTGTGTAAACATCTAATCAGTTTTTCTTTAAAAAAAGATTAAGTTATATTTTATATTAGCCTTTAATATTTAATAAATTTAAAAGAATATGCCAAGTAGCTTAGTACTCCATGGGAGCGGAATTCGCAACCCTTTCATTTTTTTCGAAGAATGGTTTCAAGAATCCTTTTTGGTAGAAATAAGATCAAAATGGCCTAAATTTTTGTTTCTACCCTGCTGTAACAACAATGAAATAGAGTTGGGTATTGCATCTTATACAGTGAAATCAAGAATTTTTAGTGCACAGACAAGTAATACTGATGAAGGGAAGTCAAGCTTGGCTTGATGGTAAAGAATGTTGATTCCAAGTGTTATAATGCAATATAACATATATTATATACAATATATTAGTTTACCTATAAAATTGATTTAATCATAAACAAAATTATTTTTTTTTCAAAAAAAAACCCTCACGTTAATTTATTGATGAATTTCGTTGAATATACTAAGGGCGCGACTATGTGCACCTCACAAAAGTGTAAGGGCAAGCCACTTTAAAAATGAAAACAAAAAATAAAATTTGGAGCAAATGAAACTACCAACTTACCCCTCGACAAACGAAAATTATCCCCCCCGTCCTCTCTCTTTCACGTTCATTTGTGCACCCCACAAACTGTGGGCAACTCCTCCGACCACTAGTGAAACCACATTGGCTTTGTGTTTGATGCGGAAAAAACGACATGAAACGGTTTTGGAATGGATGGGTTGTTGGGGCATGTGCCCTAGGTCAATCCATTAACTGTCTTTATGAATACTTTTAGTTAATAAAATAGAGGATTTCGTTTGCTGTTTATTATAATTAATTTGCATGTTTACATTATAATAAGATCCATGGGTATTTACAGAAATATCATAAATGTCCCTAGTCGATCATTATACTAGAAACTATAATGAATTAAGACTAGTGTGAGTCTTGATTGATGATCATATGATGATTATACGTATAGGGATACGAATCAAGATCACGAGTACTTGTTAGGGAACAAAGTACTGGACCGACCCGCTATGAGAACATCACATGAATTAAGTCATAGTTGTTTCTCATGATAGGTATATTTTTCAGTCCTCTGACTTGAGATTATATTACCAGAGACTTCAACATTAGGAACACAATGATTTGACACAATCAAACGTTGTCTTTAACCGGACGATTATAAAAGTTGTGATTGGTTATTGTGTGAGCAATGTGATGAAGTTGTGTAATCGAGATAGGATTTGTCCCTCTCATATAAAGAGAGATATCCAAAGGGATCCTCGATGTGTTAGACTGATAAAAGGCCTAGTCTAAGTGAATTGATATTGATCAATGTCACTTGGATGTTTTCAGTCTACTTAGAGATCGAGACTAGTACGATTGAACATGTTGGATGACAAATCCATGTCTTATGTTTGATCAAAAGGATATCGTGTGACAAAATGATGTTATATACACTATTGATTAGGTTGTATCGATTTGATATTCGTACAACTTGGGTAGTCATAATGTCTTGCTAGAGGCCGCTTATGACTTGTATACCAAAATGTGTTTTGGTACACTGCCAACGTTGTATGAGCCTATTGGGTCGCACACTAAGAATGGTTTTGCGAGATTTTAAGATGGTTCAGAAAAACGAATTTTATATGATAAAATTCATGACAGAAACGTCCTTATGGTGTATTACACTTATAATTCTTTTTAAGTAGGGGTATATTTGTAATTTATTTAACCGTCTATATACAAGGGTTGTATAAATAGACGTTTTAAGTTAGAACACACGTATGAAAAGATTAAGTGCTGAAACTATATTTTCGTTTCAGAAACGAATTAGGATTTTCTGGTACGCTCTGGATCATTTTGGAGAGAAACAAAAAGGTTTGATATTCTCTCGAAGCTAGCACTTCGAATCTCGGCCGCCGTTCGTGTGTGAACTGTTGGTAGAGGTCGTTCGTCGTTGCCAGCGCCTTAGATATCGATCAACCTTCAGAAAGGTATATTGCGACCGAGGTATGATTAAGTTTTCATGGTTTAAACGTTTTTAATGGAATTAGATTCGGATCCTGTTGGGGTTTTTGTTAAAATTGTTTTGTAATCTCCGCTGCGTATGAACCCCAAAACTCAACAGGGGTTCTAACAACTTTTTTATTTTTGTAGGGCTTAGTTATTTAGCATCATAAGTGGGTGTTATTGATTGAAAATGGAGGATGAGCATGTAGTGAATGATGATGTCCAACATAGAGAGGTAGGTGTAGCAACAATTCGTTGGTTTGTCAAAAAACGATTATAGAATGAAAATTCATGAAATCGCCTTCTTGTTCGGCCTCACAAGGCCGAACCTAATGCGTATGTTCGGTTACAGGCAGCCGAACATACTGCAATTGTTTGGTTTATGATAACTGAACATGAACATAATATTCGGTTGATGGGCATCAAACCTATTAGTATTGTTCGGTCCTTGAAGGGCGAACACTTGAAATATGGACATATGATATTGACCGAGTCTCATAATTTTGAGACTTTTTATTCCCATATTAGTCATTGTTGAAGGTCACACTTGATGATTTCACAATACTTTTATTTTGCAGGAAATAATGGCTCCTAGTGACTATCACGACTACACTAATGAGTTCATGCTCGAAACACCATTTGCAAGCAGGCATGAGGCGGTCGGTTGGGTGCAAAAACAAGGATCTAATAGACAATTTGTTATTGTGACGAAGAATTCTGATGTGGGGGGACGTTCGTCGTCGGGGAAGGGTAAATATGGCTTGTGAGAGGTCTGGTTCTTATAGAGATGTGGTCTAAAGAGTTGAGAAAATGAAAGTTGGTAAGGTTGTGAGTATAATTAAATCAAAAGACGAGATGGAAAGAAGGGTGAGAAAGGGAAATCGATGAGTAAAACTCGGCACCAAAAAGTGTGATTGCCCGTTTGCCATAAATGTTAGAGAACTTGAAGACCATTTATGACATGTGACAGTGGTTTGCGGGCGGCAGAACCACGACATTGGATGTTATATAGAGGGTCACTCATATGCCGGACGGTTAGATCCGGGAGAGCATGTTGTTATGATTCAGATGATGAAAGACAACATCGAGCCTCGAGAGATTTTGGACACTTTATAGAAGAATGATAAACCGAATGCATCATCCTTGCATACAATCTACAACGAAAAGACAAAAGTATAGGTTTGATGAAGTCGGAGGGAGATCACAAATGCAACAACTTATACATTTATTAGACACACATGGTTATCTATCGTAGCATAGGAAACATGACCAAACAAATGAAGTGATTTACTTGTTTTGGGCTTATCCTGACTCCATCAAGTTACTTCGATGTTTCCCTTTTGATTTTGTTGATGGATTGCACGTACAAGACCAATATATATCATATGTCATTGCTCGAGATAATTGGTGTTACGTCAACCGAGATGATGTTCTCTGTCGGCTTTGCATTTATATCAAAAAAGACGAAAAAGAACTATATGTGGGCGTTAGAGAATTTTAAGAACCTCATGGATGGATGGTGTAACTCACATGTGATTCTTACTGACAGGGAGTTGGGGTTGATTAAGGATATCGAGTTTGTATTCCCTTTTACATCTCACATTCATTGCACATGTCATATCAATAAGGGTGTGGTAGCAAACACGAAGAAATATTTTGCGCGGAACGAAGATTTCAATCTTTTCTTGAGTAGGTGGAATGTTGTGATGGTTGCCAGTTATGAAGGGGTGTTCAATTCAAGGATGACACACTTGGCTGCCGAAAATGCTTGTGTAAATGGATTGTAAGATTATTTAATGGGTAGATGGGTTAGGGATTACAAGGAACGATTTGTGCGAGCATGGACTAACAAAATATTACATCTTTGACACACGACTGGTAGAGTTGAAAGCGCACACAATACTTTGAAGAAACATATTGAAATTCTCAAGGAAACTTCGTAACTATATGGTCGTACATTAATAGCATGATTGAGAGGCAACACAATAGGATCAAAGTATCTTTCGAGAAGAGTTTGAATGTCGTGTAACACGGATTTGTCGATAACTTGTGTCCTTTATTGCGAGGATTTGTTTCACATCCGCCAAGAGTTAGATATCGTCGAAAATATTGGGTCTGATTCCGTTAGATGTGGTTGTGCATTGCAGATGACCTATGGCCTTCATTGTGCACATGAACTTGCAACTCATCAAATGGAGGGTTCACCTATTCCACTTGACCTATCCATATATACTGGCAAAAGTTGAGCATGAATCCTGAGCAAGCCGTTAATTGGATAGAGTACAACTTCATAGTTGAAATCCAAAAGGTAATTGAGAAATATGAAATTGTCGGGAATGAGGATTTGCGCATGAAGATAATCCAACAGCTTCAAGAGATTAGTTGTCCCTCGTCATTATCGGTTGTCATTCCGAGAGAGAAACTTAAAAAAGGGGAGGAAAGCGATCATAAACGGGGAAAGGAAAGGTGTCGCAACTTGAGAAGAAGAGGAAGGCGACCAAGGAAGACAAAGTTGACGCATCCACCAAAAGAAACCCATCCCACTTCGAGTATGTTCTTTATCCAGATAAGATATTGAAGCAAGTTAGTAATCAAGTGCAATGAAAGGTTCATAGAATGCGTACATGTTTGGATCGTCTATCTAGCGCTGGTTATAGGGGTGTAGTCCCAATGGAATGACTTGATTATATTGAGAGAGTTTATGATGTTAGAGGAGATGAAAATTGTGGATACCGAGTTGTTGCAGCTGGTCTTGGCCATAAACAAGAAGATGCATGGAAACAAATACGCAATGACATCTATTGGGAGCTTCATGGGAACGAAACTCTTTGTCGCACAATCCTTGGTATGGATCACTACGACCGAATTATACAATCCGTGCAGTACTATGGGGATGAGTGTGCTCCACCTGCAAAGTTGATATGTATACTTGACATAGGACTTGTAATTGCTACATGTTACCAAGTCATGTTAGTGACCTACGCAGCCTCTCCA
Organism: Stephania cephalantha; assembly: GCA_039657325.1. Taxonomy (NCBI): domain Eukaryota; kingdom Viridiplantae; phylum Streptophyta; class Magnoliopsida; order Ranunculales; family Menispermaceae; genus Stephania; species Stephania cephalantha. The sequence goes on from CM077571.1 coordinate 37,984,926, forward strand.
CATTAGATATATTAAGGCCTTGCTCTTTCTTTTGGATCCACCTACACACACGTGGGAGGGTACTGACGTACTTTGTATTGATGTGTGCTAGGTGAATATCTCAATGCTTGTATACCCACCCCAACAAACAATAAGAAAAAGAATAAGTCAATTAGATTATACGGATTAATATATTCATTGACTTTGCAAAAAGGTCAAGAGACAAACCTTAAGCAAGGTGAGATACCTCGCAATATGACAAGCATCCACGTAAGTTGCGCATCTGAGTTGCCGATACAAGTATGCTAGTATTGTAGTACCCCACGCATATGTACTAATATCGTCCAAATTCTCCAGCAACTTAAGAAGTTGGACAGGTACTTGCGTAGATGTCTTTGTCCACAAATAGAGTGCATCCTAGCATATACCAAAGGTACGTTCATGTCGTGCACTCAACCCGAGGTGTTACCATTCATTTCTCTTTGGCCTTCTTCGTCCTTTTTAGTCTCGTCCCCCATTTTGACTTCAACCAACTTTTCTTCACTTTCATGCCCCTATGCGGACCAATCGCTATCTCTGCCTCTTTCTTAGAAACATAAAGGCATCTCGACACCAACTCGATAGCCTGACTTTGACATTCCCTCCACTGCAATTGCCTTTCCTACGACTGAACTTTAACAACCTACTTACGTCTTCCAGTATGATTGACATTTCACCAAATAGGAAGTAAAATGTGTTGGTCTCTGGCTGCCAGCGTTCGATAAATGCAGAGATGAGGGTCTTATAACCTTGTTCGTAGAATCACTCGGTAAGTGAGCTCAACCCCGACTGATGGATAATCCTCTGAAGGTCAATAGTATCAGGGTAACAGGTCTGCAAATCCCAAGCCTCCAACTGGGCACCGTGATTAATGCATCTAAACAATGGTTGTTCCTGAAAATTAAACATTACACAAAGTTAGATACATTATCAATATATTAAACACAAATTCAGTACTAAATTACTAAATGAAATAATACCTCGTTTTTCCATATAGCAGCTACCATATGGTTGTTGAAACTACTCAATATAGAACGGTCAATAGGCCCGCCCATAATGGGTCTCGACGGGTCATCGGCTAGCTCTTGCACTATCCTCCGACCTGATGAAGTTGTCTTGCCACACGCCTTGCCACGCGACCTTTCTTCCTCAACTTCCTCTTCCTCATCATCTCCCTCTTTTTTTTCTCCCCCTCCTCTTCTCTCTCATTTGCCTCATCTTCTTCTTCCTCTCTAGTCCCCTTTTCTTCTCCCTCGAGGATGAAGATGAATCCTCTGCTTCTCTCTCTTGTGCCTCATCTTCTTTTCCTTTCCCAACCTCATCTTATTCTCCTTCAGAACCCTCTTCTGAATCCCCCTCTTCTCCCTCTTCAGCCCCACCTTGTTATATATCTCCAGCCCCTACTTCTTCTCCCTTTTTCACGCCCCTCTTTCGACTCCTTTTAAGACTCTTCTACATCCCTTTTATTCCCTTTTTGTTGGACATTCCTTTCTTCCACTTATACCCATTCTTCTTCACTTGAGTCGGAAAAAAAAAAAGATTCACTTTGTGATCACGTGTCGTGCGTGCCAAATATAACCCGCAATGGAGTTACCAACCACAAGGGTGTAGTAGTTGTAAATACGGGGTCGAATCCAAAAGACTTGAGTTTTACTCGAAGTTACCTAAAAATGGGTAGTTTTGTAAAGTTCAAGGAAACAATTAACTAAACTAGCAAAAATGAAAAGTTCGCAAAAGATAATATCAATGAGAGGAAACACCTAGGTCTATAGTTCTATAAGCAAGAACCAAGATTCAATGGCATATTATGGTCCTCAATCTTTTCAAAAGGTTATTAATTCAAGTTCTCCTAAATTAGCTACAGAAAATCGACGTCCGCCAAAAATTCCTAATTCCCCTAATCTCGATAGCTAGGACGTCCGCCATTAACTACTTCCCTAATTAATGCATAACCCTAGACATCCGTCAATCGGGTTTTACACACTAATGGCCTGTTCGGTTCACAAACCTAACCATCCCAAGTTCATGGGATTAACTTATACAAAGATTGTGACTTGGATTAACTAATTAGTCCTAAGTTAGTCACTTGTTCGGTTGGGCGTCTTAACATTGGGACAACATGTTTTAGATATTGGTAAAATGACTTACTTGCCCATCCATCTTCTTCACCGCTCGAACAATAAAGAACCAGGTCATTCCATCTTCTTCATTGCCTCAACAACGAAACAGGCGTAAGTTTTTTTTTTTTTTCCTTTTTTGATTTTATTTTTTCATTGATATCTACATCTCTAATATTCAATTGAAGGTTATTCTTCAATTGGAAAACGAAACCCATAAGTTTCCTTGACCAAAACTATCAGATTGAGGGTTTGATGATGGATTAGCTAGATCGAGCGACGAGTCGGCGAGATCGTGTGAATCGATGAACTATGGAGGAAACAATTGAGAGAAAAGATAGACAAAAGAAACAGATGGATAGAGACTCAGGTTGGTGGGTAAGGTGTCGGAGAGGTGGTTGTGTTTGAGGCCGAGGACGCGGAGGGTGGAGAGGGCGAACAGGGGGCGAGGGAAGGCGTGCAAGCCGAGGCCCTCGAGGACGATGTGGGAGATGCGGTTGTTGATGCAGTCACGCCAAACCAATTGGATGAGCATGAGTTGGTGGTCGTGGGGGTCCATGAGGAAAGGGTGTTGTTGGGGTCCGAAGTGGAGGACTTGAAGGCCATTAAAGGGTTGAGATCTGGGTGTTGGGAGGTGGAGATGGAATGGGAGAGTGTGAGGAGGAATGTGATCTTGGGAAAGAAGAAGAGTGTGTAGAGATGAGGGGTATTTGGGTAATATGCAATGGCCAAGCATTGGGATTAGTTAGTCCCACCAAAATTGGTGGTTTTGTTTAGTCCCCTATACTGCCCATTAGCTAATCACGTGGCCTAGTTAATCCGCGAAGCGAACACCGGCTTAGCCAGTCCAATGGGGTTAATCCACCCTAAGACTGTGAAGCGAACAAGCCATAACAATAATAATAAGGATCCGTAGGAATACTAATCATAGATAACTGAATCGCGTCCACTTCCGATTTAACCTATATTCAATTGTTGCACACTCAAGAACCGAAAGGTTTTTACGGCAAACGGGTGAGTGTTTGTCACTTTATTGGTCAAAAAGTACAATTACGGATACAATCGGTCCAAATAACTATAGATTGTCCATCTAAAAGCATGCAATGGTCATATATATACCCTAAATCTAAACCATATTCCTTAAAATCAACAACAATGAAATATGAGAAATTAAACTAAATTAAATTAAAATCATAGATCTTACAATATTATGCCATGAATCAAGAATCTCACTTGTTTCCCCTCCGACCTAGGCAAAGATTGGTTTAGCCGGACATGATCTTTACAATCACCAAGTATGAAAAGTTGTGTGTGGTGGCTCCAATGCCGACTCCTCGGATGAATATCCTAGTTCCTAATATAAAAAACCACTAAGAAATATTATCTGGAGGTGAGAGAAACTAATTTTGGGGGTTGGTCGCGTAACACGTGAGCCGAGGAGCATCTATGGCTGATTTTGGCTTGAAAATGGGGGTTTTGGACACGTCCCTATGTCCGATTGGATGAAGAAGCTAAAGACCGCTGATGTGGCGCGCGTTCATTGGCTGAGGAAGCTGCTGGTGACGCTGTGGAGTGTTGTGAGGTTGACACGTGGCGGAAGAAAACGCGTTGGTGAAGCTCGCACGACTTTGCGCGAAGTTGTGGGAGAGAGTACGTAACCGCATCTCGAGGAGAATCGGTGGTTGCTGAGATGCTGTGAGGGTGAGCTTGACTAATGGAAGACAAACACGTGGCACTGGTTTGGCAAGCTGGGCGAATCCGCATCTGATAGGTGGCAGTCAACAACTAGGAAGTAAAGAATGCACAGTTTGTGCGTCAATCTGGGGACTGTGGCAGCACGTAATTCGAGGAAATCCAACGCATGCTGAACTCAAGTGACTTAACTGTGTCACTCCCCTGCGTCATTTGGTCTCATGTCTCCTATTCTACCCATCGCGCAGCATGTAACTCGAGGCAAATTGTTTGGCGTCCGATCACTGCACGTAAGTACTCTATTTTGAGTATTTTTCGCCACGAACTCTACCGCGCACTCCGTTTCACCTGAAATGACCAATAAATATCATTAAATATATATTTTGGAGACTTTTCACATTAAACACATTAAAATAAACTACTGAAAACCTATAAAAACCAACTTATCAAATACCCCTAAACTTAAGACTTTGTATGTCCCGAGCAAAGGTGTAAATGACAACACAAACTAAACTAAACTTATACCCGATTCAAAACTCATGGAGTCCCTTTGATTTACATAGCCACCAAATTAACAAGCAACTCAGAAAATTTTGGAGTTATGATATGTCAAGACTCGCAACCCAAACACAATTAAGATCACACTTTAAAGACATAGATTCGGTCTAGACAAAGGCCATCAACTACTCACGATTTTCTTTTGTCTATACATTCAAGCACGCAAGTTTAAAATTTCATTTAATTAAGTGAAAGCACTCGAGCTAAATCTTTTATTTGAGGAGTTTTCATAACTTCCACCTTTATTCATCTTATTTTTTTCTACTTTTCCACAATTTTTCTTTCAAGTAATACGATCCCTGCTACATTTCCTATGGACCGCTTTTCTCACTTTTTCCACCACAAGATTCCCTGCTCCATTTCCTATGGAAATATGTGGGACTCTCTATTTTTTTAGAAAAACTCATGTTAGCCCTTCTCACTTCCACTATGATCAAGCAAATCCCCGATGTGGGTTAAAATATTAACACTTGCACAAGTTGGACCGTCTACTCCCTTTGGTATCTAGCATAAAGCCCAACCATCAACTAAGTCCCTAATCATGAAATCATAAAAATGCTTAACTATGGACTCGATTGAGTGTTTCTCCTAGTTTTCTCTAAGTTTTAAGTAAAAAATGCAACTATATTGCACTCGTCCACAATCAAAAGCATGAAATAAAGTCTCGGATGAATCTAAATGCAACATATGACACTATGTAAGGTCTAAATGCAAGAACAAACATAGATAGACACATGTCTACTACTAATAATAAAAAAAAAATTATACTAAATGCATGCATGAAAATGTATCATATCATAGTGAAATGGAGGATAAAAGTATCAATGATAAGAAAAGAGGAATGGAAAGATACGAGAATGAGAATAACACCACCATTACCATCCGATAACCGCATAATTTCAAAAAATTTAACAATCATACATGCGGCGTTTAGCAAGAAAATTCATCCAACACAATCCACAATCCCTAAAATATCCTCAAACTTATTTTGAACCTTGTCCTCAAGGTTCAAAACAAGTCAAGAGGTCCACACATAGAAAACAAAGAAGAAAGTGAAAGAACATGATAGATATAAGAAGAAGGAAATGATACGAGTTCATGCATAATGATAAAAAAATACTAAAATGAATAAACAAAATAATACTTATCAAAATTTGGGTTGCCTCCCAGTAGCGCTTTTGGTTAAAGTCATTGGCTCGACTTGGTCTGAGTCAGTCAATCAGGTAGTGGCTTCAGCTCAAGTGTGGGAGCTTTAACCAAAGAGGGAGAAAGTTTGGAGTCAGTAGTAGGCAACTCCAAATAACAAAATTGGGGGTTGGAGTTGGAATGAACACTCTGGTGGATATGAGTGGTGTCGAAATGATTCTCTAACACTACTTTAACTTCATCATCGCCACTCGTAAGCAAGGTCTGCTCAACGAATAGATCCACACAAGTCCATGGTACACACCACAAAAGACACGTCACTGAGGTATCACATCGCACATAGATGTCAAATTTGATGACTTCGCCAACAAACTCCATGGTAAGAGATCCATCATCAACATCTATCTTCGTCTTCGCCATTTTGAAGAATGCACGTCTAAGGAGCACTAACGAAGCATTGGGGAATGGTTCCTCTTTCATATCTACCACGTAGAAGTCGGAGGAAACACAAATTCGTTCACTCGGACTAGAACATTCTCGAGAACACCAACGAGTCTGACAATTGAACAGTCTGCCAACTGAATAACAATACCAGTCTCATTTAATGAGCCTCCATTCAATGTCTCATAAATAGACAATGGCATGACACTAATGGAAGCGCCAAGGTCGCACATAGCCTTCTGAATGCTTACATCACCTATAACACAAGACACTGAGAACATCCCAGGATCCTTACATTTAGGAGGCAACTTCTTCTGTAGGATAGCCATGACGGTTTCTCCCATTTGGACTTTTTCATTGCCTTTTATTTTCCTTTGTTAGTGCATAGTTCCTTAAGAAACTTTGCATACCTAGGGACTTGGTTCAAAGCGTCGAGGAGTGGAATATTGATTTATGTTTGCCGAAAGGTCTCAAGAATTTCTTTCTCTTCCTCTTTTTCTTATCTAGGATGAGTCGTTGTGGAAAAGGAGGTTTGACCTTGAATGTGGGCGGTGCTTCTTTTTTAGTAGTTATCATCTATTTAGGGACAGACGAAGTCACTACTAACTCGTGTTCTTCCTCATTTGCTTGGTTTTTGGCATCAGATGACCCATTGTTCCTTTTGGGTCCCTCCAGCTCTTTACCGTTTCGGAGTGTAACTACGTTACCACTCGCTTTAGGATTCGGGTAAGGTTGTGAAAACAACTTTCCCTTATCCTCAGGATGTCCACTTTGCTGTGTCATTTGGTCCACTTGAACTTGAAGAGTTCGGACCTCTGATTTGGTTTCAATGATAGATTTATCAGTGATAGCCTTGAATTTGACCATCTCACTCATAAATTGGCTCTGTTGAGCCATAAGAGCTTTGAACATATCCTCAAGTGAAAAGGAATTATTGGAGGGTGTAGGCAACGGTTAACCTCTCGGGACGAATGACTGGTAGTTCTGATTTTGAGGCCCGTAACTGAAGTTCGGGTTGTTCCTCGTCGTTGCGTGATTGTATGTATTCCCAAATGGGACTTTAGGTGGTCCCTGAAACTGATTACCTATGGCATTGGCCTGTTGATTGTCCTCAAAGAGAATAGGACATTCATCAGTTGCATGATTTGTGGCAGTACAAACGCCACAAGCTTTGAATCGCACTTTTCCATAGGAGAGGAGACGCTCCATCATGGAGGTCAGTTGGTCAATTTTCTAGTCAGTAGAAATTGAGACACTCCCTGCAATCAGACTTCGGTAAGAAGTAGCATCAAGATCACCATAAAGGCGTGAATGTTGTGTGATGTCCTCATATAGTTGCTTCATTTGGGCAAGAGGGAAAAAATATAAGCTTAATCGTGTCCTCATCCGCATTGGAGGGTTTCATTGACTTGCAGTTAGTCTGAAACTTCTTCAAGAAAGTAACGGGGTCTTCATTCTCGCCACCATGAAAGGATGGTAAGAGAAGAATAAACCCAGACCTCAACTCAAAATCTCTGGCATCATCTGGATAGTTGATGCAAAGGGTTTATTGCGCCAAAATAGCCTGAAGCTCTTGATTGGCGTGCCCTATAGTGATTTAGCGATTTTCAGCCATGTTTAGAGGATTTTGGCCTTGTTGTTGCCTAAGTTGGGTCTCTCTAATCCACATATGCAATGTTCTCTCTGGTTCAGGATCGAAAGGTAACAGTGAACCAATCGATTTTGACCGAGTGAGGTGTGGTAGCATAAAACTAAGAAAAAAAAAAGGAAAACTAAACTCGGAGTAAGGACTAAGTTCACGGCAACGACGCCAAAATTTGATCACGTGTCGTGCGTGCCAAATATAACCCGCAATGGAGTTACCAACCATAAGGGTGTAGTAGTGGTAAATACGGGGTCGAATCCACATGACTTGAGTTTTACTCTAAGTTAACTAAAAATGGGAGGTTTTTAGAAAGTTCAAGGAAACAATTAACTAAACTAGCAAAAATGAGAAGTTCGCAAAAGATAATATCAATGAGAGAAAACACATAGGTCTACGATTGCACAAGCAAGAATCAAGATTCAATGGCATATTATGGTCCTCAATCTTTCCAAAAAGTTATTAATTCAAGTTCTCCTAGATTAGCTATAGAAAATCGACGTCCGCAGAAATTCCTAATTCCCTTAATCTCGATAGCTAGGATGTCCGTCACTAACTACTTCCCTAATTAATGCATAACCCTAGACATCTGTCAATCGGGTTTAACACACTAATCGCAATAATAAGTGTAGCGACCCACTTTCTTTATGGACTGCCACGGGGGCCAATGTGGGCCCACAACCTGGCCTACAAGCGCCAGCTTTGTCCCACATGTAAACTCATCCACCATTAAATCATTATTAACCTTAATGAAAAACAATTTATGGTTTAAATTGTTCATAAACTCAAGTCATCTGTTTTAATATCGTTTTAATTCGTAATAAACCACAGCGGAAGTCTTTTATCATAACAAATCAAATATTAAAACATCAAAGTCATGCATTTAACTCAGACACCTAGTGTGGAAAACCCATAAATTATCATAGATAAAAAATACACCTCAATGTCTCAAAATACCAAAAATATAGAGTCCTAAAGTATCTCACAATCCCGAATTCCCAGATAAAAACAAAATATATATAATACAAACGTACAAGTCTGGCTTAATATCTCTAAGTCATCAGTATTTCGGAAGCTTGCCTTTGCCACGACTCGTACTATGATCTGCACTCAAGCCATCACAAAAAAGCAGATGACGAGTCCAGAGTGAGTATTCCAAAAGAAATTAAGTGAGCAATACTGAAAGTAAATATTGGAGTTTAAACAAAACTATTAAATAAACATGCGGAAATAAATACAGACAAATGTGCTCATTGCATGCATAAGTAATAGTGAAAACTCAAAGTGTGTTCCTAGAGCCTAGGGTCAGATTAGCGCCATACTTCGGACTCTCCACGTACTCATCACGCGAGTCTCACTCAAGCAAGGCCAGTATCTGGATTCCGCTAGGTGGTCGGCGTAGAAACCACGACGCACCTACACGTGTTAAGGCCTAGTGGACATACACACAGGAATGGCACGGAGGGAGAGCCTTAACGTTTGTCCATTTAAACCATAACCAAGAATAGAATATTGAAAGACAGAATATGAATTCAAAAGCAAAAATATTGTACTGCTCAAGAAATTTCAGTTGGGATACTACACACCTTAACTCGCACTCCGTGTCCCGATAAATAACCCTCGGTTCGGTTCCGCCGAATCCCCGATATCCAAATTAGCACCTGAAATTGACATATTTATATTTATAATTGATTTTTAGTCAATTGAATGTATTTTATGTTACTTAGTAAAAATATTCTCAAATCTACAATATCTAGCGCGCTAGGTCTGGGATTAGCGCGCTAGATTTATGGGCAGCTAAACGTTCTTCGTCGGGAAGAACATTAGCGCACTACATTTTTCACCTAGCGTTCTATATGACCTCATTAGCGCGTTAATCGGGTTTTGGACAGCAGTTTGGTTGAAAATTTTGGTTTTTAAACATCACCACCAACAACAACCACTACAACAACAACATATACCACTTAACTTCATAGCGCTTAAAACCCACCAAAACAACCACTTAACAATCCATATTGGATTCACACAAACACCTCAAAAATTTGTACCAAAAGATAAAGAAAGTTGAGGTGATTGTGAATCTCACCTTGCTTTGATGAATCAACCACTCCAAGCTCCTCAAATGATCAAGTTTGAAACTCCAAAACCCATTTTTCTTCTTCTCTAATTTCGGATTTGTTGATAAGGAGAGAGAAAAGGTGGTGGAAATGAAAGTCAATTTGATTTTTATACACTTATAAGCATCTCTCCTCATTTGTGCATCCCAATGCAATCTAATGAGCACTATTTGCTCAATTATTCAACATCTAATGACTCCAAATGTAACACCAATGACACACTTGCCCTTGTTCTTAGCCCACAAAGTCGTCTTTCGAGTGTTTTCGCGTCCCGAAATGCGACATACGCGTACTACCATGACCCTAACCACCAAATATACATTACATTTTAATATTTAACTCATTTTATTCATTTTATGTGTGTATTATTTTCCTCGGCCTAGTATTTAGTCTTTTAGACTACCCGGTACTCGCGTTGACACGCATATCGAGGCGAATACTTATCACACAGTCTCGCACGTCAAACGTAATATACATACACACATTACGATGTCGTTTAATCTATTTCAACGTAAAGATCACAAATTAAACAAATCAACACGCAAAATAACTATTTACCAAGCTTCAGGCGCACACTAGCCTAACTGCAGGTCTCACGAGCGTCTGAGCTGTCAACCACTTCTGAAACCACGTCATTAATAACAGCGAATTAAATTCAGGCCGTTACAATAAGGATCCGTGTGAATACTAATCCTAGATAACTGAATCGTGTCCGCTTCCGATTTAACCTAGATTCGATTGTTGCGCACTCAATAACCGAAAGGTTTTTACGGCAAACGGGTGAGTGTTTATCACTTTATTGGTCCAAAAGTACAATTACGGATACAATCGGTCCAAATAACTATAGGTTGTCCACTTAAAAGCATGCAATGGCCATATACATACCATATATTTAAACCATATTCCTTAAATCAATAACAATGAAATAAGAGAAATTAAATTAAAATCATAGATCTCACAATTTTATGTCATGAATCAAGAATCTCACTTGTTTCCCCTCCGACCTAGACGAAGATTGGTTTAGTCGGACATGGTCTTTACAATCACCAAGTATGAAAATTTGTGTGTGGCGGCTCCAATGTCGACTCCTCGGATGAATACCCTAATTCCTAATACGAAAAATCACTAAAAATTGCTATCTAAATGTGAAAGAAACTAATTTTGGGAGTTGGTCTCGTAACACGTGAGCCGAGGAGCATCTATGTCTGATTTTGGCTTGAAAATGGGGGGTTCTGGACACGTGTCTACGTCTGATTGGATGAAGGAGCTAAAGAACGCTGATGTGGCGAGTGTTCATTGGCTAAGGAAGCTGCTGGTGACGCTATGGAGTGCTGTGAGGTTGACACGTGGCGGAAGAAAACACGTTGGTGAAGCTTGCACGACTTTGTGCGAAGTTGTGGGATAGAGTGCTTAACCGCATCTCGAGGAAAATCGGTGGTTGCTGAGATACTGTGAGGGTGAGCTGGACTAGTGGAAGACAGCCACATAGCGTTGGTTTGGTGAGCTAGGTGGCATCTAACACGTGGCAGTCAACAACTAGGAAGCAAAGAACGCACAGTTTGTGCGTCAATCTGGGGACTGTAGCAGCACGTAATTCGAGGAAATTCAACACATGCTGAACTCAAGTGACTTAACTGTGTCACTCCCTGCGTCATTTGGTATGCCGTCTCCTATTCTACCCACCACGCAGCACGTAAATCGTCTGGCGTCCGATCACTGCATGTAAGTACTCCATTATGAGTATTTTTTCGCTACGGACTCAACCGCGCACTTTGTTTCACCTGAAAACGACCAATAAATATAATTAAATATATATTTTGGAGACTTTTCACATTAAACACATTAAAATAAACTACTAAAAACCTTAAAAACTAACTTATCACTTTGGCACTTGTAAAGTTTGCTTTCCTACAATTTTAGAGTCGTGTAGCATTTACTTCATCTGTAACTTGTGGCAATTGCTTGGGCTTTCGATATGATGCAGTTTGAGGAATTCGGCAGCCACCACGGGTGCTGTCGACGGAATGGCACCATCCACCTCCCGTTTGACAAGCTTTTTTGGATGACCCATCCTTGTACAAAAGTACTAATTAGGAAAAAGCTATAGGCAAATTTATATCTTTCTCCCCGCGGTTTGATGGATAAGACCTAAACATCAAGCGATGTTCGGGCAAGCATGGTCGAACCTCACCTTAATGTTTGGTCATAAAGAACCAAACCTTATTAAAATGTTCAATAACTCAATGCCGATCTCCCTCAGAATTTCGGTCACCAATGACTGAACCTTGTGTTGGAGACTTGGTCATGGACGACCAAACCAAAGTGAATGCAACAACGACAACATTCAACAAACACAACATTCATTCATGACGAAAAACAACAACAAAAAAAGCAAAAACAACAAAAAACTAAAATAAATCTTACCTTTGATTCAATCCGAGTCCGGTAGGCTAAAACTCCAACAATCACCAAGCCTTCTGTGACGACCCCTTCTCCAAACAAGGGCACCGCCCGGCCTAATCCCTTAATTAAGCCATAATCTCCCCTATAGGACCTAACAAGGAACTAGTCAGCCTTATTTAACACATAACCACCTACCACTTATGATACCACCTACAGTTAACTAGCTAGTTTAACTAACTAACCTATGATTGTTTATAAATAAGAGTTAAGTTATATTTTGTTGCTTTATCTAACAAGTTATTCAGCGGAAGTCTTATTTCGTTACTAGTTGACATTATATCCTAAGGCCTAACCTATTGTGGAAAAACCAGGAAATAATGATCATATGCATATATAAACAAAAGTGGTGATATATATAACATGTGTCTGGTCAGATGTTCCTATCACTCAACCCAAAAGTAAAAATATCATGTATATAGAAAATGTAATATAAAAGAATGCACAACGTACAAAAATATGTCGTAGCAGTCCTTCACTGGCTCAGAGGTAGTCACCAATCTTTTTTTGCCTGGTTTGCTACTCTGCTGATCTGCACCCACCGTCACAAACTAAACGGTGAGTACATGAAATTATTTAAGTAATACTGAGAGACATTGATCCACATTCCCAAACATGCAACAAGTATCAAATAACATAATTTAAATAGCAACTATGTTGGAAAGAAACATCATGCAAATAAATACTTGAGTTAACCAAATATGAAACTGACTCAAGGCCGAGTAGTAATGGATTAGGGTCGGTCAGCCGTGATCTTCATCACATCAGCTTGTCCACTACAATTTGAGCTCTGCTCTATATCATTTCATTACAAATTGAGTTATAAATCATAATTTCAAAAGGTCGTACTTACGATTACGCCTTTTCTATTCCAAGTGAATTAGTCGTCACCGGAATGTATACTTGCTAACATACCCGAGTTTTAAAACTCGTCATGCTCACCCAAGTTATTCTTGCACCAACAAACCCCGAGGTCCGGTTACCCCGTTCGAGGCACGTTACCCCGTGTGTCATGCAAGGTAGTGGAGAAATTCCCTAACATCTCGGAAAGTCTAGTGACCCCCGTATGAAAGCTGAATTTCTATCATCAAATGACCATAACCACAAGAATTACTTTCACTTTCAATAATGACTCGGAATAGAATCCAAGAGATGTAACTGCATACTAATGCACAAAGGATTAGAGTCAAAATAAACCAACTAACCTAATAGCATGCTATATCACTGACTTCCAAACACAACAATCAACATGATAAAGTAGAGGAATTAGAATAAATGATATACACAACAGAGTATGCTATGAGCAACATCATAAAATGAGAAACAGACAAGTCATAGCATATGGATTTCAAAGGCAATTCAGTTCGAATAACTGAGAATAAATAAAATAAATGGAATGAAATGTAAATAAATGTCTCACTCAGTTTACTTACATACAACACAAGTCCTAAGCTATCCGGCTTCTCGTCGCGTCGATGTACGCACCCAATACCCCGTAATAGCTCCTTTAGGGTCCTAACATTTGACAATTTATCAATTTAGATTCAAGCTTAATTATTTAAAATTCCTAAATTGGTCGAAATCGCATTCGAGACCAATTTGCCACTTTTCGAGGTAAAAACCCCGTAAAAGTCGCGTCCGAAATTTCAAATAGTTTATTTTTCATCAAAATTTGTCAATTTCTATTTATTTTGTCGAAATATAATTTTTCGGGATTTTTCCTAATTTTTCTGGAATTTTCCCAATTTTTCCAGCATTTTTGTGAATTTTCTCTCATTTTCTGTTTTTTTTTGGGTCGGGTCGACCCAACCAGGTCGGACCCGACCCTGGCCAGGGCCCTGGCCCAGGCCCCCTGGCCGGCCCATTGGGCTGATGCACACGCTGCGCGCGCGTGTGCATCTTCTCCAGGCGCACACGCGCCCCCTGGTTCGGTTGGATTTTTTTTTTTTTTTTTTTTTGAGGAGTTGGGGTTGGCTCCCGTCTCCAACCCCAACTGGAGTCGATGGCAGGGGAGACACCCCTGCCATCTTCCTCCTCACACTTCTCGGCCTCCATGGATGGCCGAACCTTCCATGGAGGCCGCCATGGCCACTACAACAACAAACCACACAACGACAACGACACTCACCTTGATCTTCTTCCTCAAGCTCTCTCTCTCTCTCTCGGTTTCTCTCCTCTTTCTCTCCTTTCTCTTTCCCGCTCTCTCTTTCTTCTTCTCTCTGTTCGTTTTTTTTTTCTCTCCCAACCGACTTTGGAGATGAAAAACAATGGGATAAGGTTGAATTTTGGTTTCATTTGACCAACTTATATTGGGTGGCTTGAATGTAAGCCACGTATCTCGAGGCACATCATGTGGTCTTGTTCACGCCACTTGTCCCTTGTATCACTCTCAAGTTATACCAATGTGTGACACTCTTGTATTGAGATGTGCGTGTGTGAATTTCCATGCCTATTTAATGGTATATATTTTTTATCTTTACTTTGTCCCATACGTATCTCGAGGCACATCATGTGGTCTTGTTCACGCCACTTGTCCCTTGTGTCACTCTCAAGTGATACCAATGTGTGATACTCTTGTGTTGAGATGTGTGTGTGTGAATTTCCATGCCTATCTAATGGTATATATTTTTTATCTTTACTTTGGCCCATTTATTATATAATTAGATGTGGCCACATATGGACCACTATGCATATATCATTTTTCATCATTTTTTTATTATGCAATATAATTGAACTAGTTACACTTACCCCACGAGCTGCTACTTCGGGCCCACGTCGGCACGCGACTCGAAGCGAGTCCCCGCTCGTCCACGTAAACGACTTAGTAGTCTACACATACCGTGCCTCGGCAGTGACACGTATCGCGTTGCGGGTCCCACGTCACGGGTCATTTTGTCATGATTAACAAATTAAACGCGCATTAATTATTTGGGCCGTGACACCTTCCTTCTAACACAGTGACGAAATTCACGTCGAGGGACCGAATTCGACGAAGAGATTGATCCGCAGAGGCGACGATTGTGGGGAATCAATGAGATAGTGTCTCGATTTCAAGGTTTCGTGAGGGTTTGGGCAAGGGTTTCGTTGATGGTTGGAAGGAATCGGTTTCGAATTGGCTGTGGGGTGCCCCTAAGCAAGGGTAATTTGGAGAATTCTCATTTTCATTGGGGTGCCTTAATCAAACTTTGGATTGCACTCATCATGTGGCTTGCCCTTACACTTTTGTGGGGTGCCCATAGCGCGGTCCATATACTAAGCAGCTCAATCCAACTTGGCATGCGTTGTCATTGTATTACGATCATCACTATGTTCATCTACAGTCCAGATCATCCCAAATTACAAAAACACATCCTTCCCCAATTTCCGTCGTAAAAAACACGCCACAACCGTCACATAACATAGCCCCTTAATGAAGAAGCCTCCACCACTGCAACCCCTGACTCGCCACCACCATGTCCATGGCCAACAACAAACCATCGAACAGAGCACAATGTACCTCATCACCCACTCCACCCAACCCACCCACCTCACCCAAATCCACTCTCTCCTCCTCAAAACCTCCCTCCTCTCCAACAACTTCATTCTCGCCAACTTCCTCCGCCGCATCATCTCCAACACCAATCTCCTCTATGCCCGCTCTGTTTTCGACCAAATCTCCAACCCCGATGCTTTCATTTGGAATTCAATGATCCGGGCTTACTTGGCCGCCCAAATCCCCCAACAATCGATCGCCCTTTTCGACCAAATGAGGCGAGAAGAGGGGGTTTTGATCGATAGTTTTAATGTTTCTCTTGTTGTTCAGGCTTGTGGTAGAGCAGGAGATGTAGAGTATGGTTTGAGAGTGCATACCCATGTTTTCAAACGTGGGTTTTGCTCGGATTTGTTCGTGCAGACCGCGTTGATCGAGATGTATGCCAAACTGGGTTTTGTTGGGGTGGCGGAGAGGGTGTTGGGTGAAATTGAGGAGCCTGATTTGGTTATGTACAATGTATTGTTGGGAGAGCATGTGAGGGTTGGGGAGGTTGCTCTGGCACGGAGACTGTTCGATGAAATGCCTGAGAGGGACTTGGTTTCTTGGAATACTATGGTTCATGGGTTTGTCAGGTGTGGGGATGTGGGGGGTGCGAGGGAGGTGTTTGATGAAATGCCTGAGAGGGATTTGGTGGGTTGGAGTTCGATGATTGCGGGTTATGCGAAGAGCGCGCGGCCTAGTGAGGCGGTGAAGTTGTTTTATGAGATGCAATTGGATCATGTGAGGCCTGATGGGGTGGTTATGGTTAGTGTTCTTTCGGCTTGTGGAGAGATGGGAGCGTTGGGGATGGGGAGGATGGTTCACGAGTACATCGCGAGAAATCGAATTGAAGTGGATGTAAAGCTTGGGACTTCACTCGTGGACATGTATGCGAAGTGTGGCGATATTGAGAACTCGTTAACTGTCTTCGAAAACATGGTTGTGAAGGATGTCTACGCTTGGAGTACCATGATTGTAGGACTAGCAAATCACGGGAAAGGGGAGCTTGCACTTGATTATTTTGCCAAAATGATATCGTTAGGTGTTGAGCCTGATGATGTCGCATTCATTGGTGCATTAAGCGCTTGTACTCATGTTGGTTTTGTCGAAAGAGGGCGCACGCTCTTTTCATCCATGAATGATGTTTATCGCATTGAGCCTAAGATTGAACATTACGGATGCATGATTGATCTTTTGGGTCGAACGGGCCAACTTGAGGAGGCGAGAGAACTCATTAAAAACATGCCCTTTGCTCCGGATGCTGCAGTTTGGAGGGCACTCTTGAGTGCTTGCAAACGATACAAAAACGCGAAACTCGCAGAAGATGCCACAGTTAAGCTACTGGAGTTGGACCCTCATTCAGATGAGAACTATGTGCTTTTATCAAACATGTATTCTCAAACCAAGAAATGGAGTGAAGTTGCTAATATTAGAAGACTGATGAGGGCGAGGGACATACAAAAGATTCCGGGGAGTAGCTCAATCGAAGCTGATAACGTGGTTCATGAGTTTATTGCGGGCGACAAGTCGCACCCGAAATCTAATGATATCTACGACATGTTGGAGGAGATGAACGATCGATTATATGCCGCTGGGTATGAACCAGTGATGTCTTCTGTTCTGCAAGAGATGGATGACCAAACAAAACAAAATGCGTTGGTTACTCACAGTGAGAAGATAGCTATAGCTTTTGGACTCCTAAGCACTCCTTCTGGATCACCTATTCGGATTGTAAAGAATCTTAGAGTTTGTGAAGATTGTCATCTGGCAATTGGAATTATTTCCTCGATTTATCATAGGAAGATTATTGTTAGAGATAGAAATCGTTTTCATCATTTTGTTGATGGTTCATGCTCTTGTCAAGGTTTTTGGTAACATTAATTTCAAGTTGCCAAAGTTGTGTATTTTGTGATGCTATTACTATTAAGTAAATTTTTTATGTTTTAGGAGAATATATAACTAGGACTTAATTCAGGTGGTGCTTGACAAAACTAGCCGATAATATAATATATATGAAAGCTAGAAATTTAACCGGAAGGTAAAAACTAACGACTAATAATAATTAAGTTAATCAATTAGAATTGTTTGAAAAAATAAGTATATGATAAGTATTTCAGAACTCGAAATAGAAAAAGACATGTTTATATTAATTAAATGATCACATGATAAAATATAGTTTTTAATATAATATATAGCTTTGCTTCAAAAAGAACAAATATAGTATAACTTTTTTGTACTTACGCACACGTGTTGAAGTGCTTGAATACATGAAAGGATTTTTACAGATGTATTAGCCGTGTTGAATCTTTTCGTGTTGCAGTTATCAGATTCAACATTGGCACAAGTCGGATTTGCAACTCTACATCTTCATTTACACATGCGCAGATTTGCGTTTGCGGCTATTTGAACGATACCTTTCATTGACATTTGTTATTAAATAAGTACTCGTTGGAAGTTTTAGATTTTCTTTTCTAGTCGAAAGCTTTGATTTCTTCCTTTGTTGAAATTTTTTTTTTTTGTGAGTTTAGCATTCATAGGCAAGCTAATGGGGATAGTCATGTAATAACGCAACTTTCCGTATATATGCTAGCCAAATGGTCAAATTTATGAAATCGATTAACCTTTTGATGAGATGATCTCAGTGTTAAATGAAATATGAATACAACTTTTTCATCCAAAAAAAATAGATGGTTCCGACACAACAAGTCTGGGACCTAAGGAGTGGGTCTTAGCCTTGTGGTGCTGGACAACACGAGCGATGCAACAAAATTATGAAATCAACTAAAAATTACTTATTATACTCTGGATCACATGCTCTTTTAGAATCTATCTACAATTTGTACGACTAAACTTTGACTTAAGCCATAAATTGAAGCTATAAACACCAACAACAACCGAACTAAAATCAACCAAAACCCTAAAAGAACACCCATAAATTGAAACAAAAGAGGTATTGGTGCGCTTATAGAGTGAGTAAGAGTGTTTTGCCAAAGTTTGGTCAAGACTTGATTTCCAAAGTTTATTGAATGAATCAAATATGAAAAAGATATGATTAAAATTACCACCGATCAAAAGAAAAGATCGGTTGTAGCTCAAAATCTACAATCACAAGAGAATTAAAGAAAGAATTTGGGTTTGGAGCTACCGCAACAACGCGTTAAAAAAAAGGACATTTTAAGTGTAGAGAACAATTTGACTTGATCGGAGTGTGTTTCTTGGGAAGGAGTGCATACATCATAAATTGGAGTGTCGGTAGCGACACGATTTTTTTTTTTTTTTTTTTTATTAACCATATGTATCCAAACACTTGTTTGACTAATCTCATAGGCCTTGAGATTGCGGAAAGAGACTACCAGTTATCTGACGTTTGGCTGTTGTGGGGAATCTATCTCGAGACACCATGCGCCTAACCCATACATTCCCGCCTCCACCTTTACCACTAGATCGAGTTGCAGCGGCACATAAAGTTATAGGGTATTACAAAAAGTTTATTCCTTTGATGTAATTGATATAAGAAGGTTTTTCCTTACATGCTTGATCCAATATGTGATATATTAGAAGATTTAACAATATATACAATAAGTTGTTAAATAATTGGATATTGCAATCTTTTAGGAATTGAAATGCGACGCTTGGTGAATAATTTCACTCACCAGTCATCACGCTTACATTTATGTGGTGTGGATTTGCTAATGTTAGGGGTGTAATGTTGGTAATGTCTAACAACACGAACGTGTCACGGGTACAATGTAGATGTGCTTTTACACTTTTGGCCTCTCTACTTTTACTCTTTTGTCTACATGGTGGTGCATTGCTATCGGAGACATTATCAGCATCATCTCCCAACATTTTTTTTGATAGCAACGAGACTTTATTTAATAAGCCAACTTGTTCAAACATCATCTCCCAACATTAGCAAATTCCTTCCCACCTATTTGACTCATACTTGGGATGCGACTTTAGAGCTTACGCGTCATTAGTGCGTTATTTATGTTTGATGGATTTGGGTTACACCCGTCTGTTTTTCGTTTGAAAAAATTCTATTCTGTTATATCTACTTCTTAGGGTTAATTTAATAGGGTTTGGTGTTTGCGTGGTGTGACCTAGAAGAAAGAAAACGGAGATAGATTAGGCGGTGCAATGGGAAGAATCATGAAGAGGGGGAACGAGGTAATATGCAGAGACCCCAGGGCTCCTCGCAAAGCCACCGATTATTCCAATTCCATCAAAGTCGGTTGCAGGACCTTTACCCTGGTCTAATGGCCTACTCGGCGTCTTACCTCGCACTGCAAACTCCATCCATCACTCTAAACAAGATGCCAATTCCAGTGATTCCGATGATGAAATCAAGTCTGCTAATACTAAGTCGACGTCCTTACTACTACTAGATCATCAGACTTCGATTCCCACTGCTATCGTCAAGGTCGCAAATCTTTCAACTTTTTTAATTAAGGTTTAGGGTTTCAAACTCGATAATTAATCATAATGATGGTGATGTTTGTCGATAATTAATTTCTTCCAGGCCTCTAATAAGCGTAATTGTAAGGTTCGTCCACTTTCACAGGAGGAACCCTTTGACCAGGTAATTTTAATTTTGTGTTTTGTTTTTATTTTTTTCAATCATCGCTGTTTATTCCAGTAAGTTGAGTTTCGCTGATAAAATTGTCGACGGTTGCATATGCATCATCTGATTTGCACTGTTAATGGCATTAGGTATTTGCCAACTCCGGCGAACCACCACCTAAAGCAAGCAACTTAGTAACCTAACCTTCCCGTCACCCTCATCCTCCATCTCCTTCGGCAAGCCTTCCACTTCTGGCGAACATCCCACCGCCTGCAAAATTATCCAATATATAACTCCCTCACATTGCTGCATTCATCTTTTTGCACATTGGCTATCTTCCTATTTAAGATATTCTTTTTGAGTCATGGATTTGTAGCGGGGGAATTGCCAATGTCGTATGTTGAGTGTAACAAATCTTTTTGTTGGAATACACTTGCTGCGATTGTTGTTCAAGGAGGAGTATTAGTCGTGATGAATTAACTTGTTCTGCTCTTCTTAATGATAAATATACAGGAAAAGGAGCTATGCCATTTCAATGAAAAGCAGAGGCATATTGCACAAAGATCCAAAAACCCTGAAGCCTGACACGCTGCGGTCTCAAGGCCAGCAATACAATCCATAGCTCGGTGTGAAGCGGCCATACCTTTTAAAGATCCCTGCAACTGACCTTGCAATGAGGGTCAGAAATTTCTTTCCTGCATGTTTGAGGCTTTCATGTCAAAGCATAGATAATTTAGGGACTAATGTGGCGTTTTGTTAGTAGATCTTGTTTATTTCTGAAGGAATGTGTAAGTATTTGTCTATTTGAACCCTAAATCCTAGATATAGAACAATTAGTGTCTTATATATGTTTTTTTGTCAAGAGTTACATGATATTTTTTGTTCCTAATCCAAGTTGAGTACAACAACAACATAACCTCAGTCCCAAATTAACTGAGGTTGGCTACATGGATCAAACTTTTTCATTGTGCTCGATTAAGTGTCTAATCCAAGTTGAGTAAGCTAATTTATTGTATTGAATAGATAATACATCTCGTTGTAGCGCGAGGAACATACTTTACCACACTAATTCATGTTTTAAAGACAATTGTGTTGTTCCATTGATAGATGCAGTTTCAAAATTGCTCACAAACGCATCATCTTCTCCCATTATACTTGGCTCTAAACAATCGAATAATGAATAAGCAATCTTTACTTGCATAAGAAATGGGTGTGCGATCTTGAGAAGTACAGGAGCCTTTGAATGAGAAAGTAGATTTCCACACAACAGTTAGATATCCACAACTTGTCCAAAAGAAGGAAATAAATTTATAAAGGGAATGCAAAATATGTAACACAACAGGAACCTAGCTAAAACACTATTTCTAAATAAAAAAAGGAACCTAAAAGATCAAGAAAATCAAACATTTGCAAGTAAAACAGGAACTAATTAACATGGAGAGAACCAGAAAACAGTACTATATAATACTCCATAGATAGTAGTGGCACAAGTGACACAACACATTAAATCAGAAAAGAAGTCACCATTGAATGACCTAAAATCAATTACCAACAAAAAAAAAGAACTACAAAACAACTCAACCAAGGAAAACAAAAAACAAAAAAAAACAACCCATCTGACTCAGATTCTACTAAACAATTTCTCTAGCAAATATACCACAAAACACAAACCAACCAAACAAATATACAAAAAAATGGGAAAGACATCGAATCCAATCAAGCACAAATCCAATCCAAACGGAATAACGCAACAACTCAATCCACGAACATAAAAATCTGATTACACCTCTTCTTTCTTAGTAGTTGCCGCAGCGTCTTCATTATCCTACCAATATCAAGCCCGTGGTGCTGCAAATAACACTATTTAAAGGGGTTTTTTATTGGGTCCTAAAGTTAGTGTTAATATTCATCTTTGGAAAATACATATATTTCAGTGCAACTCGACATGGATCAGAAAATCAAATGTAAGCCATGCACAATGACTAAGAGTAACTCAATTCAAGGTGATACTGTTCTTTAGAGAATTTCATGATAAAATGGTTTGGCATTTAAGCGAGCCAGTTTGTAAAAACAGCAACCACGTTTTCTACATCGATTGGTCAAATGAAGCACAAAGACAAACATAACAGTTCACTTTGACTAATGAAACCAAGGCAATTACCTAAACTAGATTCTGAAATCATCCCACACACGTCCATAGCTCAACTTATATACCTAGCTCCTAAATCATTAGATGCGTTGTAACCAAGTACAAGTAAACTGAAGAACCCTCAAAGCATCTAAGAAAAAGGTTTGGCATTCGAGTCTAGATCCTAGTATCCAGGGGCGGATCCAGGTGGGCCTTGCCCTGGGCTCCCAAAAAAAGTCCAAAAAGTCCAAAAAATTACAAAAAAAGTCCAAAAAAAGCCCAAAAAAAGTCCAAAAAAAAGTATGCTATTTTGTCATTGATGCATATATATAGTGGTATAATTTATTTAAAGTATACATAATAATTTATAAAAATAATAATTTACATAATATTTATAGCCCAAGGGCTATCAAAAATCCTGGATTCGCCCCTGCTAGTATCCCTAGGTTAGAATATGAAATGAGACGAGCAAAGATCACAAAATCCTCTGAAAATCCAAAAGGAAAAAAAAAAAATAAGGGAGAGCTAGAATCCAATCAAAACACTCTACTAATTTATGTATGTGTTTGACAACGCAAACAAATATCCCAGTGTAAAAAAAATCTACTTAGTGGCTCCTGCACTACTCTTGCCTTTCTTCCTTTAGATTTTCTTGTTATAAAATTCCAGCTCTTTGTCCTTGTTAAGGAAACTAATTATTATATTTAGAAATTAAAATCCCGTGTAATTAGTAAGTTCCTTTTATGGTTTACACTTTCCTTTTGTAATCTAGACTTATGTGTATATATATGATACCATATACACGAGAAAGACATACAACAAACTTATTCTCCTCTTTGTTCAATCTGTCTTTTCTGATTGTGCTTGACACAACTCTGGCTTTATTTGTTTTTTTGTGAGAACTTTGTTTCACACTTGCTCTGCTTGGGAATTCGCGCTCTGTGAATCCGCGCCAGCTTGTCCGTCACATCCGCCCGTCTGCACGCCGTCGCTGTCCGTCTGCACGTCTGCCACGTGTCTGCCTCCCGCCGCCTGTCACCGCTGCAGGCCTGTCCCGCCCCTCTGTACGTCACACTTGCTCGGGTTGGACTTGCCTATCACGTCTCACACACACTCCCCTAGCCGCCGCTCGCTTTGTCAGTATCCGTCGCCGTCGCACGCCCGACACGTGTCCGCCTCCTGTCGCTGCTAGCCGCCTATACACCTGCTCTAGCCGACTGACGCGATGATCATCCCTGCCACTTGTTTCCTGTCAGCCGCTCTGCTTACCTGCGCTCACCTGCAAGCCTGCCTCGTCAAACACGCCGACCACCTGCCCATCTGACCGTGGTTTCGATTGTCATGCCGACCACCTACCTACTTGCCTGCACTCCTATTCGCTAGTCACTGTTCGAGTCTGCCCGCTTGCCACCTCTCACAAATCTGATTGCTCTCCTACTAAATGGAGAAAAGTGAGGACTCACATCGCATCTCCATGATTCTTGATGGTTCAAACTATATACTTTGGTCCCAACGGATGAAAAGTTTTTTGATTGGTCGAAAATTTTGGCGAATCGTCACGGGAGACAATCCTAAGCCAGAAAAAGGTGACACGGAAACAAATGACAAGTTTCTTGACCGACTCGACGATTGGGACAACAAGAATCATCAAATCATCACCTGGTTCTATAACACATCTACTCCCTCTATCTATATTCAGTTTGTTGACTTTGAGACAGCTAAAGAAATTTGAGATTTTTTGTCTGTTAGATACAAAACTTTTGGTTTGACAAAGAATTATCAGTTGTTCACCACCTTGAATAGTTTGAAACAATAAGCTAGTCAGTCCATCAATGATTTCTTAGCACTAATTCAGCCAATCTGGAACCAGTTACAACAAGTCGAGATTAGCAAATACCATATTTATCTCATCCAAGTTCTCATGGTTCTTCGCCCTGAATATGAATCAGTCCGTGTGGCTCTCCTGCATCGTGATCCTCTACCTTCTCTTGATGCAGCTGTGAAAGAAATTTTGTTTGAAGAAACTCGACTTGGCTTGGTCAACTCTTCCTCTTCATCTTCATCAGAAGTGGCCCTAGCAACTACTCAATCATGGTCGAAAACCCGTCCCTTTCCTTTGTAAGAACTGCAGAAGAACGGGCCATTCGTTTGTTACTTGTCCTACAATTGAGTGTCGATATTGTCATGAACGTGGTCATATAGTGCAGAACTGCCCAAATAGATGATCTTATCCCAAAGACACATTCAAGTCTGCATCTGTCTCTAAAGCTGGTTCTTCTGTTGTTGTTGCTGTCTCTAATGGGTCAAATTCCTCTCCAATGTTTTCCATGAGTGATTTGGAAGCAATCATCAAACATGTGATACCTCCCCAAACCACTGCTTTATCTACCACCTCAAGTAACCATTGGTTCTTTGATTCTGGATGTTGTAATCACATGACACCAAAATTATCTCGAATCTCTAACAACAGCCCTACACCTTATTTTTCGAGCATTCAAACCGCCAATGGTAGTTCTATGTTCGTTACTCACTCAGGAACCGTACCCACCCTTAATTTGCAGCTTCTTGCATTGTGTTCCTGACCTTACTCTGAAGTTAATTTATGTTGGTCAATTATGTGACCAAGGCTTGACTGTTTCATTTTCTCCCAATGGTTGTCAGGTATAGGACATTCAGACGGGTCAGATTCTTGGAATGGGGACCAAAGTAGGGCGGTTATTTGAGTTCACATGTGATGACCCATTCTCAAATTAGGGCACTGCCTGGCCTAATCCCGTTATTAAGCCTTAATCTCACCATATAGGACCTAACAAGAAATTAGTCAGCCTTTTCAACAATCTTATTACTTACCAACTTTTTTATTAGTTTTCAAATAGATATAAACATATACCTATCATATGTAAATTCATAAATCAGAGTTAATTAAAATTTACTAACTTAAAAGTTATGCAGCGGAAGTCTCAACTAATTAACTAGCGGAAGCTTATAAACATGTAACCTAACATTTATGGAAAAACCAGGAATTAAAGATGACATGCATATATATAATGAAATGGCGATATATAACATCATGTGTATGGTTAATGTACCTATCACTCAGCCCATAATATAAAACCCCCCAAAAAATAGCACATACATATAAAAGTAATACATAAAAAATCAAACCTACAAAATCTGGTGTAGCAGTGCTCCTCTGGCTCAGAGGTAGTCGTCGATCTTCTCTTTGTCTGGCCTGCTACTCAATGGATCTGCACCCACCGTCACAAACTAGATGGCGAGTACATCAAAATGGAAAGTAATATTGAGAGACATTTATTCACATTCCCAATTATGCAACAAGTATCAAGAAGCATAATAATAATAACAACTATGCTGAAAGAATATCATGCAAAGAGATACTTTAGTTAAACAAATGAAACTGACACTAGGCTAAGTAGTAATGATCTAGGGCCGGTCGGCCGTGATCTTCATCACATCAGCCTTTCCAGTTTCCACTATATAAGGATGGAGCTGTGCTCTACATCTTTGTGAAGGTCGTACTTATAAGGTACAATACGCCTTTATAATTATCCAAAATGTCAGTAACTGGGATGTATACTCGCCAACAACCCCGAGTCTTACAACTCGGGAAGTCACCCAAGTTATGCTTGCCAACAAACCCGAGTCTCATACCACGTGTGTTGCGCAAGATAGTGGAGAAATTCCGATCACCCTAGAAAGTCTAGTGACCCCCGTTTGTCAGACGGATTTCTATCATAAAATGACGCTAGATACAAGAACCACTTTCATATTCAAATAACAAAACGGTATTGGAATCCAACAAATACAATTGCATAACTAATGCACAAAGATATAGATTCACAACACTACGTAAAAACTACCTAATAGCATGCTATTTCACTGACCACCAGTAATAACAGTCAATAATGACATAGCAAATGAATTGGAGTCAATGAAATCATTTTATCAACAAACTATGCCATGAAACAACCTCAAGTAATGAGAATGAACAACAAGTCATGACACACGAAGTACAAAGACAATTCAGTCCAAATGACTGGAATTGAACATATGAATAGGAATGAAATGTAGAGAAATCTCTCAATCATTTTACTTACATACCACGCAATTTTCTATGCTACTTTGGCCTCCCAACGCCTCGAAACTCGTATTTGAATCTTCCAAAACAATTCTTTAGGTTCCTGACATCACATTATATGTTTTTGAGTGTGTTTGGACCTTTACCTAGTATATTATACTCATTATAGTGTTTAAGGACTTCTTGAGACTTGCTGGTTTTTTTGTTGTCATAGCATGTAGCGCGCTAATGACCTGTGTAGTGCGCTAATGACCAACATAGCGTGCTACCTATCTTACATAGCACGCTATGTGTTGCAGAACCCAGAATTTGCAATCATAATTTCGAGTTTTCTCAACACATAGGCTATGTTAATGCCTTGGGAACCCTCATACACACCTCTAGAGTTCCAAGACACCATTTACAACATAAAATAACAACCAACAATCATCAAATTCATTAATTCATTGAATTGAACTAAGCTAAGGGAGTAGATAAGTTACCTAGCTTGATAAAACCAACTGAACTCGATATTCTTCTCCACCAAACCACTGATTCTTAGCTGTTCTTCTCCTTCTCCAGCAGTTCTTCACTCGAGCAAACCCTTACTTCTTGATTAAGAAATTGAATGAGAGTGTATGTGAGAGGTGCTTGAGTTGATCAAGCTTATATAGTTAAGTTGGATATGATTGAATGATAGCCCTTGATCACTTGTGCACACGTATCCTGAGACTTAACTAGTGAACCTCCTACTCACACATGTCCCACCAGTTCATGCTTAAGTGACACCAAACAATAACTCAAGTAATGTTGAAGCATGTCAACTTGTGTCCCGAGACATATCAAATGGCTTATGTTTTAACTTACTAACTTTGATATTTTAATACCAAATCAACCATAGCCCATTTAATTCACTTATAAAACCAACATAAAGCTTATACCAACTCACAACATTGCTCTCTAACTCGGTCCCACGCCGGTATACATATCAAGGCGCGTCTCCGCTCATGCCTCGACACCTATACGTAAGTAGAAATGACTTATCAGTCTACACATATACAATACACTAGGCATACAACAACAACAACAACATAGCCTCAGTCCCAAATTAATTGGGGTCGGCTACATGGATCAAACTTTTTCATTGTGCTCGATTAACTGCAATTGATGGTTAGCTTTCCAAACCATTCAAATCCCTCATAATTAATGCATCCCATGTTAACTTTGGTCTGCCCCTACCTCGTCGAATTTCTACAGTTTCTATTGAGTCAAGTTTTCTAATTGGGGCATTTGTAGGCCGTCTTTGCAAGTGACCAAACCACCGCAACCGTCCTTCCCTAATATTTGTATCAATTGGTGCTACTCCTACTTGTCTTTGAACTTATATATTTCTTATTCTATCTTTACGAGTTTTACCACACATCTACATAAGCATCATCATTTCTGCTACGTTCATTTTATGTAATTGTTGTTGCTTTACCGCCCAACATTCACTTCCATAGAGCATAGCTGGCATAATTGCGATCCTATAAGATTTTCCTTTTAACTTAGTAGGAACATTTCGATCACAAATCACCCTTGTTGCACTCCGCCATTTCTTCCGTCCAACTTGAATTCTATGTGTGACATCATTCCCAATGTTACCATCATTTTGTATGATTGATCCTAGGTATCTAAAGTGGTTTACCTTAGGAACTTCTACTTCCCCTAATTTTACCACTCCGTCATCTCGATGTCTAGTGTTTCTAAACTCGCAGTGCATGTATTCGGTTTTCGTCCTACTCAACTTAAAACCTTTAGATTTTAATGTATTCCTCCAGAGTTCTAATTTCCTATTCACTCTATCTTTTGTTTCATCCACTAAGACAATATCATCTGCAAATAACATACACCATGATATATCCTCTTGAATATGTCTAGTTAGTTCATCCATAACTAAAGTAAATAGATATGGGCTTAAAGCCGATCATTGATGTAGTCCTATCGTAATGAGAAACTCTTTTGTAGCTCCTCCAAATGTCTTTATACTACTTACTACTCCATCATACATATCCTTAATAGTGTCTATGTATCTAGCATGCATTCATTTTCTTTCTAGAATCCACCAAAGAATATTTCTAGGGATCCTATCATATGCTTTTATAAATCTACGAATACCATATGAAGATCTTTTTTCTTTTCTCTATATTTTTCTAACAATCGCCTTACAATGAAAATCGTCTTACACTAGGCATACATCACCACAAATATAACATTTACCTCTGCCACCTAGCCTCAGTAATGACACATATCTCACTGCGGGTCCCACGTCACGGGTCGTTTGATCCTGATTAACAAATTAAACTAAAATTAGATATTTGGGTCGTGACATCACATCACTTCACATGCTTGTTGTTAAACAAATTTCTCCTGCAGTCTCCACCCCCTAAGTCTATCAGTGGCATCTTCGTCTTGGTCATACATCTGCCAGTAAACTTCGTACACTTATTTCTAGTGGGTCATTGGGTATTTCTAAATTCGAGTCTTTTTATTATATGCATTGTCAGTTAGCAAAATAATCTACTTCTTCGTTCAGTCTTAGTGAATCTATCAATAATACTCCGTTTGGATTAATTCATTCTGATGTTTGGGGACCTGCACCTATTTCAACTGTGAATGGTTATCCATACTTTGTATTGTTCACTGATGATTATTCAAGGTTCACTTGGATATATTTTCTAAAGTATCGATCTGAAATATCCCAAACTTATATTGATTTTGCTAACATGATCAAAACTCAATTTGTATGTAGAATCAAATGTTCTTCGTACTGACAATGCCTTAGAATACCGTGATTATGTTCTTCTTCAGCTTCTTAAACGGCAAGGTATTATTATTCAACGTTCATGCCCGTACACCTCTCAACAAAATGATCGAGCTGAAAGAAAACACTGACATATTCTAGATTCTATACGTGCCCAACTTCTCTCAACATTTTGTCTTGAAAAGTTTTGGGGTGAAGCCACCTTAAACTGTGTCTATACCTTTAATCGACTTCTCACAGCAGTACTGCAGAACATCTCTCTTTTTGAACAATTATATGATACACCACCTGATTATTCTAATCTTCGAGTTTTTGGTTGTGCATGTTTTGTCCTTCTTTGTGACGGCCCAAAAAAATCCAAAATACCCATAAAGGGTAAAGTAGTAATTTGATTTGGGTTAAAATCAAACCCTAGAAACCTTATATATTTATTATAATTTAGTGAGCCACCTTAATACACTAATTATCTCAACACAAATCAACCAGGGAATTAAAGGGAGATCGTGAAAAGGATTGGAAAGGGAAGAAAAGCACGTGTATTCGAAAGAACATCAAGTAGGTAAGCTTTTATTTTTCCTAGCATCTATTAATGGTGAATATCACAATTTTCTATGTTTTGATAATTATTAGTGGTGAATCTTGGGGCACAACCACCAATTAACGGAGGGCTCGTGTTCTAATAACCCAAATCGAGTTTGAAACCACTTTTTGAGGAGATGGAAAGATTTCGGCACGCGAAATCGCGCCACGAAGCGACGTCGATCAACGCATCACAGTTGGTGAAGGGCGCCAGCGACGCTATCGCCGCGGCGTCAGTCGCCAACGGGAGAGGGGAAAGGCCTCCAAGTGCCCCCCCCCAAAAAAAAAAAAAAAAAAAAAATCCCCCACCAACTCTCGGGCAGAACGCCCGAAAGGGCGAGGGATGACGTACCATGTTGGTACGTGCACACGTACCAGGGGCGGCCCCTGGACTCAAATCAGAAACAAAAAAAATATTAATTAACTAGTTTTATATACTAAATATATATAATAAAATAAAGTAAAAGTGAAAAATAAAAGAAAAAAAAATAAAGTATAGATATTATATATGTATATAAACACATAAAAATAATATGCACTAAATGTGACGCACACTTGAGCCCGAGGGAAAGTTGGGGCGAGCCCCCACCCTCGACCCTCTCACAGGTGACGGAGGACCCGCGGGAACTACATTAGTGGGCCCCATTTGAAGTAATTAAATAATAATTACTTTTGGATTTTGAATCGTCGAATAATGTGACTGTTTAAATGTTTTTAGATTCGCAAGGAGGTTCACATCGAGCCCCGAGCGTACGAGGCCGACCGAGGGAGTTTAACTCGGCGAGTCGAGGTAAGTGGGGAGCTCCGCTCATCTATTAAATATGGCATGCTATTAGTATAATTAGAATTCATGATCTTGACAAAATGACTTGGGATTGGGTCGTTACCTACCTTGGTTGACTTCATGTAAGGCCTCTTGGGGAGCCATACTCATATGGTGGAACCAAGTCACCTTACATGTTTAACGGCCTCTTGGGGAGCCGTAGTAATACGGTGGAACCAAGTCACCCATTTCTGCAAGGGCCGCTAGGGGAGTCATGGATGCACGATGGAACCAAGTCACCCGGGCCTCTTGAGGAGCCGTGGACACACGGTGGAATCAAGTCACCCACGCTTATTTATTATATATTATGATGATTGGGCAACAAGGGAAGGTAATGACAAATGAGACAACGGACTTGCATTTATATCTATTACGTTCTATGTATCTCTCTTGGAACCCCTTTGCATGCAAAAAAAAATTGATTTTTCTTATGTTTTACAATTCTTGAAACTCCATATATCTGCTTAAGTCATTTTATGATTATGATATGCTTAATATATATAAAATTGATGTAATGCTACATATTTCAATGTTATCCTGATTTTAAATGCATGCTAGCTTTATTTTGTTTTATAGGTATTACTTGCATGTTTAATATTTGAGCATAGTTCTTCTCTTATTGGGCTCCGTTGGTTCTTTAGCTCACCCCACTTACACTACAGGTCCATGTACGAGTATGATAGATTGTGAAAAGGGGAATGTCATTGCTTGTAGTCTCCTTGCAGCGTGAGCATTATATGTTATATCTAATATTTGTTTTGAAAATTATTAAAAAGGGTTGTAACCTAGGCAAATCTATTGGGTAGTTAACCTTACTTTAGTTAGTTGGATACATTTATAAGCATGTGAAGGTTATTGGAATTTCATACGGTCTTGATTTACTTAGATGAATTTGAGATACTCCATGATTTGGTTTATGATGACATATGATATTTATTATAATTCTAAATTCCGTATTCTTTTGCCATATTGTCTATAAGTTATTCCGCATGTTGTTTAGGCGTGTGAGACCGAAATTTGGGTCTGGTTCAGGTATCGGGCTTGAGTAACGGTCTGGACCGGGCGACCTGACCTTTTTTCGGGGAAGGGTCGTTTCATTCTTAACCCCCTAAGGATACCAAACTTGAATCGCATGCTCGTCTGTGTTATTTTATCGGGTATGGAATTGAACATAAATGTTATCGGTGTTGGGACCCTTTTTATCGAAGACTACGCATCTCCAAACATTTCACCTGTTGGGAACATACCATGTTTTCTACTTTATCCAAGTTCGACAGTTTCCTATCCTGTACTCAACCATTTTTCACTCACTCGTCCATCAAGCTTTTTCCAAATCCTGCAGGTACTCAAGATGAGCTTAATGATTGTGACCCCACTCCAACACTCGTCATTGAAGAATCAATCACATCTGATGGTCCTGTTCCTGCTCCTGTTCCTGTTCCTGTTCCCCTCGTCGTTCTGAACGGCTAACTGAACCTCCCCTTACCTCAAAGATTATCATTGTTTCTCTGCTATTTCCTCTTTACATGAGCCTTCCTAGTATAAAAAGGCTAGTTCTGACCCTCTTTGGCAGCAAGCAATGTCAGAAGAATTGTGTGCATTAGAGAAGACTCATACTTGGGACTTGGTAGACCTCCTTTCTGGCAAGACTTCGATTGGCTGTAAATGGATTTACAAGATAAAAACTCGCTTTGATGGCTCTATTGAGTGGTATAAGGCTCGTCTAGTTGCCAAAGGCTACACACATGAGTACGACATTGACTATGAAGAGACATTTGCTCATGTAGCCCGCCTAACCTCTGTTCAGAGTTTGTTAGTTGTGGCAGCTGTTAGACATTGGCATTTATTCCAAATGGATGTTAAAAATGCTTTTCTCAATGAAGATCTTGCAGAAGAAATTTATATAAACCCGCCCCCTGGATATTCTCATTCTCCAAAGGAAGTTTGTCTTCTCCGACGTTCATTATATGGGCTGAAACAAGCTCCTCGTACCTAGTTTGATAATTTCAGTTCCATTATTACACAGTTTGGCTTTCAATCGAGTCCTCACGATTCTGCCTTGTTTACTCGACGTACTGACAAGGGCATGGTTCTTCCCCTGCTTTATGTTGATGATATGATCATCACTAGGGACGACTCAATTGGGATATCTGACCTACAACAATATCTTAAAAGTCATTTTGAGATGAATGACTTGGGTAATTTGAGCTAATTTCTTGGTCTTGAAGTTGCTTCTACTTCTGATGGATATTATATTTCACAAACAAAATATGCCTATGATTTGATCTCTAGATTTGTGATTTCTGATACTACTGTTGCATCCACTCCATTGGACACAAATGTCAAGCTGACACTATTAGTTGGTACACTTCTTTAAGATCCTACCCTATATCGCCAGCTTGTGGGCAGTTTAGTTTATCATACTGTCAGTCATCCAGACATTGCTTACGCTATTCATATCGTTAGTCAGTTCATGTCAGCTCTTCTTACTACTCATTTTACTATTGTTCTCCGCATCCTTCGTTATGTGAAAGGCACTCTGTTTCATGGTCTCCACTTCTCTGTCGACTCACCACTAGTATTATCGAGTTACTCAGATGTAGACTGGGTCGGTGATTTAACCGACCGACGATCTACTACTGGTTATTGTTTCTTCTTTGGGAACTCACTAATATCCTGGCGAAGCAAGAAACAAACAGTTGCATCTCGCTCCGGCACAAAATCTGAGTATCGAGCTCTTGCTGAGGCTACCTTTGAATTACTGCGGCTTCGTTAGTTGCTTGAAGATATGGGGGTTACACATGCTTCTGCTACCATCCTGTATTGTGACAATCAAAATGCAATCCAAATTGCGCACAATGATGTTTTTCATGAGAGAACCAAACACATTGAGAATGATTGTCACTTCGTCTGTCAATACCTAGTTCGAGGCACTCTTCAACTTTCTTCTGTTTCCTCTTCTAATTAGACGACTGCTATATTCACTGAAGCTCATCTTCTGGGTCATTTTCATACTTTGGTTGACAAACTCAAGTTGATTTCTACGAACCCATTTTGAGTTTGAGGGACGGTGTTAAGGAAACTAATTATTGTATTTAGCAGTTAATGAAATTAGAAGTTAAGGAAACTAATTATTGTATTTAGCGGTTAAGGAAATTAGAATCCCGTGTAATTAGTAGGTTCCTTTTGTGGTTTGCACTTTCCTTTTGTAATCTAGACCTATGTGTATATATAAGATACCATGTACATAAGAAACACATACAATAAACTTATTCTCTTCTCAAATTAACTGTCCTCCAAGATATTTTCATAGGAATGGAGAGCAACCAATACCATATTCCAAATGACAACTAATTAACTAGTTTAAATTATGACCAAAGCATCTCTGATGAGATGGTGAGACGACCCCAAATCCCGAGACAAATCAGACACCGCCACGTCGTCAGGTCATGCCACTTCACCTGCACACCTGTCCATGATGGCCTGTGAATTAACAATCAAATGATTCGATTTAGTCAATTTTGATGTTTAAATGGTAATTTTGTCGAAATATATTAAATTATAAAGTTTTACAAATTTAATTTGTTTATTTTGATTCATTTATGTTATTTAAATAGCGGAAGTCTTAATAATATGCAAATAAGTAATGTAATCGAATCTTGCATTGATTAACAAACCTATGGTGGAAACCCGACAAAAATGTACCATGTATATCAATGAAGGCGGCAAAAAGGTATAATAAAGGTCAATGTACATGTATCAAGTAATAAGTCTCCCAAAATGATCCCCAAAAGATAGTACATATATAAATACAAACACCTAGACGTGAAGCTACTGTAGCTCTTTAGATCTGAATCGTTGTATAATCTGCAACTTGCCACAAAAAACAATGACAAGTTCCAGTGAGTAAATTTCAGAGAAATTCAATTAGTATTCACAAGAAATCTACGAAAACAGCTACAATTCATGCATATAAAGTAAATAAACGAAAATATAAAGCATGAATATAAGTCGTTTAGATAATCAAGAATATGGAACGTGAATGTGGTGTATAGCCGTCGAGCCCTGGGATGCAAATACTAAATTGAGAAGGCCCTGGAGGCAAGATAATCCCCGCCTTCTCTTCACGATCGAAATGAGGAACTTTGTTGGTCGGAAGTTAGATTTCCGCCAAACGCCTCAAAGAAGAGGAACTATGTGACGGAGGCGAGCCTCACGTCAACCCACTCTCAAGATCATCGACTCGCGGAGAGAAATCTCACGCGTAGTCTAAGGTATGACCAAACCATAGCAACAATCAGATCGACATCAACGAAAGAGCCAAAATGGGTCATACCGTCCCTTCGACCATACACAGACACACAGGGGAATAAAGTAAATATGCAAGCCGAACTGGCGAAAAGTAAAAGTGAAATAAGTAAATTACGAAGGAAATAAGTAAATTCTAAGCTGACTTTCTCGTGGGTTTACTTACCTCGACGCCGTGAAATCGCTCCGAAAAGACCCACTATTATGCCTCGAACTGCGCGTTTGACACCCGACTAGTCTCATAATTCCCTGGTGTCCAATTTTATCATTTTAAAATGTTTTAGTGTCACATTTAATGATTTATAATGTAAAACTAAAAATTAGAACTTTATTCCAAATTTTAGTTGTGGCATACTTTTCGAGTTACACCGATGTGCCAAACGCTCGAAAAGTCTCAAAACCCAATTTTCATTTTCTCCAATTTTTCATATTTTCTCTGATTTTTCTGAGTTTTTTTTCATAATTTTCTACCTATTTATCCTATTTTCCTATAATTTATTATATTTTTAATTGTATTTAAATTATTTTAAAATATATTATTATTTACTATGAGGTGGGCCCCTGAACCGGGTTAGGCCTAACTTAACCGGGTCAGGCTCGGTCTGGCCCAACCAGGTCGGGCCCGGGTTGGCCCAACCGAGTTAGGTCCGAGTCGACCCAACAGGGTGGGGCTTGGGCTAACCTGGCTCGGCCCATCTTCACCAAAATTATCTCTGTTCGTCTAGAGAAGAGATGGATTTGGTTAATTTTTATTTATTTATTTTTAAATCAAAACAATAACAACATAACAACTACAACCACACATCACCATTAAAGCCTTAAATTTCTTCAAAAAATTCAACAACAACAATCAACACTTACCTCGATCTTGGGAATTTGCCGGCGCGAGGGGTAGTGATGCCGGAGCTGAAAGAGAAAGACCGTGAGTGTCGTGGGAGAGAGGAAAACTTGTGAGAGCAAGATGTGAGCCTAGTGAGTTTGGAGAAGAAAGAGAAGAAAAACGAGAGGGAGATGAGAGATGGTTTGGGTTAAGAGAGAGGGAACAAAAATGTGTATTTGATTTGGACAGGAGAGAGAAAAAGTGAGGGAGGGATGATGTGATGCGCAGGTGATGAGTTGTCACTTTGTGATTGGTTGAGTGTGTGTTCTCTAAACTCCTTGACTACTCTATACACCCGCGTTACGCGCACCCTGCAGCGTCCTACACTCTCGTAACTATATGCGTACAATGCGACCAATGAAAATCTTAACACTAGTGCGACACAAATATTTAAAATAATATAGTAATTTAATAAACATCACACAAAAATAACCATAATTTGCCTCGTCAGACGTGCCCTAGACTTTTCGTTCGAGTTTAAGGACTTAATTTGTAATTAACCAATTAATTGAGATTAATTAAAGTGAGTCATTACAGATGATAGAGGCATCACTTGCTAAAAGGCTTGGTTAGGGGAGATTGTGAGTTCCACTGCCACTTAAGTAAAAAAATAATAATTATGTACTTTTACTTAGTTTCCATTTTATTTTATTTTTTGCCAAAGTGATTTGTATTGAGGTGTTCCTAGTCTAATCGGACAAACAACTTTTACAAATAGATTTTACAAAAATGAAGCACGGAACAAATTTCGAAAACGCGCACATTAAGGTGCGACCTCAACCCTAACCCTCATGCAGGGACAACCACCCCAACAACGGGGAACCACTCGAATAATGGGGACAACCACAACATCCGCGCATATGTAGAAACTAAACAAAACTAAACAACAAAAACACTAGAATCAAAACCCAAACAAAAAATATAGGATTGGATGGATGCGCCGCTTGGAAAAGGTCACCATCTTTGAGTGTCGTTATCTCTGACCACTCCCAGCCATGTGCGGCTCGCAGCCACTGGTCATCCTTAATTGACCTGTGGCGGCCATCGCCGCCCCGGGGTGACGTGTCTCCGTGTACTCCTTGCCAGCTGTCCCTACTACACGTGTACGGCACCTGCCCGTCCTTTTCCTGTATCGAGATTTGCATCCACTTGTGTGTACATCGTATAAATGACAAATGCAGCGGAAGTTGTGCGTAAATGCAAGAAATATTAATTAATTCAACAAATCCTACTGTGGAAAAACCCTGAAAAGTACTGTGTATAAAGGTAGATGACTGTACCATGTAAAGTACCTATGTACAATGTCATGTCACTCCCCAGTTCCCAAAAGAATCAAAATATCAAAATAATCACACGTACAAGTAATCCTCAGAGGTAGGCAGTCAGATGTAGTCACGTAGGATCCCATTGCCTTTACTTGTACTCGGATCTGCACTCAATCATCACAGGAAGAAAATGGATGACGAGTCCAGTCAGTAAAATCCCAAGGAACTCCTCTAAGCATTCAAATAAATAAGTGGAAGTCAATAAATACTGTTAAATAAAATGCGGAATGTAAACAAGCAACTGTAAGTAGGGCATCGCATGCATAAATAACAATAAAGTGTAAATGTGTGTGTCTGTTCCAGTCAGACTAAACCATACTTCGGGATTTCCATCCAGGATCCCACTAGTAGGCGCACCCAACTAGCTATCACCTGATCCCTCTCGGTGGCCGGCGTAGACCTACGACGCACCGACACTTGTAGCAGTTCCTTAGCTCGGGTCGTTATCCACCGAGAACTCCTGATACACATGCTATGGTCTAGAATGCATAGACACACAACGGAAAATTCGGTAGGAGTAACTAACCAACCGTGCAAACAACGATAAGATATAGATATAGGAAAAATTCACAAGGAAATACTGGAATTGAATGGAATTACAAAGCAAAATAAATACTCGAGAGTTTTTCCATTGGGTTTTACAAACCTCACAACGCGCTCCACTACCCCGTAATCAATCCCCGGGTCCAAGTCCACTGAGTCCTTGGTCGCCAATTGATCACCGTGTCAACCTATGTCCATTTATTAATAACTTAAGTTAGCGTAACAATTTACCGCAAATTTCTAAAATTTTTAGGCTAAATTGCCAATTTCGAGCTTTTCGACACAAAAAGTCGCGTCCGACATTCCCACATATGTTCTTTTCATAGAACTTTATCAATTTTTATTTATTTTATCGAAATATAATTTTTCCCGATTTTTCCTGAATTTTTCCAAATTTTCTTTCATTTTTCCTCTTTTTTTTTTCTTTTAATTTTGTTTGGGTCGGGTCGACCCAACTGGGTCGGACCCGACCCGGCACTGGACCAGAACAGGTCCAGGCTCGGCCCATGGGCCGAGCGGTTCGATCGGGAGAAATATTTTTTTTTTCCTCCGTGGTTTGGGTTGGGGTTGCTCTCCACCCCAACCCCGGTGGACTCTATGGTAGGGGAGACACCCCTGCCATCTCCACCTGGCCGGTTCGGCCTCCATGGCCGAACCCCCTCTCGGCCTCCATGGCCGACGCACCAAACAAAAACAAAACCAACGACTCACCTCTTTCCCGGCTTCTCCACCCTCTCTTCACTCCTTCCCGGCTCCTCCTTCTCCTCATCCTCCTCTCTGTTTCTTCTTCTTCCTCTCGGCCCGATCGGTGTGTTTGTGTGCATGAAGTGTGTGTGTGAGGTGTAGGTGTAGGTGTAGGTGAGGTGAGTGGACACGTGTTATTCAATTTGGACAAGTGTTGCTGTTGAGTGTGGCTTATATGGACAAGTGTTGTTGGGTTTGTGTCTTGACACCAAAATGTGACACAGCTAAGACACTCGCCCGTGTTTTCGGGCGTTTCGACGCCCGATTTCGCGTCCGAACCCCGATATACGCGTACTGCCGCGTCACTAGCCACCTAATACCCATTCCATATTAGTTACTTTGTCAATTTTTTATATAATTTGTGTGTTTTAGTTTTCCCGACCTAATATTCGGTCCCGTCAACTACTCGGTACTCGCTTCGATTCGCATATCAAGGCGAGTACAGTTCACATAATCTCGCACGTATTTTTATGCAACATACACACATGCGATGTATTTGAATAAATTACACCGCAAATAAGCAACCAACACACCATAAACTTCCATACATAAGTCCCCGTGTGTCCTAGCCTACCGCGGCGTCCACGTAGATCCGAGCTGGCGTCCACGTCTGTAAATTTAAGAGACATTTATAAAATGGGCCGTTACATGACCCTTACACCAAATGTGGATGATCCCAATCATACCTCACCACTATCATTTCTCTAGATCACACTCTAGGCAAAAAGTGTCGTTAGCGGCAACCACGAT
Source organism: Stephania cephalantha (assembly GCA_039657325.1). Taxonomy (NCBI): domain Eukaryota; kingdom Viridiplantae; phylum Streptophyta; class Magnoliopsida; order Ranunculales; family Menispermaceae; genus Stephania; species Stephania cephalantha. The sequence goes on from CM077571.1 coordinate 38,024,153, forward strand.
AGAAACCCACAGTGTCCCGAGTACCATGTCGGAGTGCTGCAAGGAAACATAAAATAGGGGAGAAATGGAAAACACGGGAGACAGAGGAGAAATAGAAGGGGAAGAGGGGGATGAGAGAGAAAACAGTGGAGAAAGTGGAAACCGAGAAAGAACGGGATGAAGGGCGTGGCGGCGACTGGCAATGATGGAGAAGAGGAAGTGAATATACCACAGAGAGACGATGAAAGGTCGCAAAAAGGAAAAAAATGAATAGAGGAAATAAGAAAAGGAAAGATAAACAGGGACTCACGACATATACGACTTGGCGGAGCAAGCCGAGCCGCAAGCTCCCAAGCGGATTTGAGGTTGGTTTTCTCTATGCGGTGTTAGGATTTAGTGTGCGAAGCTGTCCCTGAAAGTAGGCTGAATGAGAGGCAGTTTCCAAATATTAGAATTTGTTAAAGTTGCATTGATATTTTCGTGTAGAAATAATCAAATGTCACCAACAAGTGAACAACCAGCTAGTTGGAATATGATAAAGGACTTAATTCCCCTTAACCAAAGTCTCAGTTTTAAGTCTTGTAGATGGAACAAAATAGGACGAAAAAGTTATCCATTTGAGGCTCAATAGTGTCAAATGTGGATTAGTTGACGTGGTTTTGATATCACATGAAAAATCGAAAATATAATTAACTTTGATTCACACATCTATTTACTAGTAGTCTATAAAAATACATTTTTTCCATATCAAGGAAAATCTTTTTCTTGTGGGGTGCTATTTTCTGGCAAGTGAGACACTTCTTTATCAAAAGATTTGCGACACAGTGGCTTAGGTTGCAGAATTCTTAACCATATGTCTCGATTTTCAACCCTGAATATGAAGTAGATTGAAAGCCCTAAAGGAAGAGTCTTATTGCCCCCGACCTAGCACAAAGCTATTAACACAAAAAAGAAATAGGCCCAACTCCTTGCAAACACGCATGCAAATAAAAAAAATGCGAAACCACCTACCAAAAAAGCGCAAAACGAAAAATGAAAAGAAAAAAAAGGTGTATGCACTGTCCTAAACCTTCGTCTTCTACTCTCTTCTGCCCACTGCGCTAAAATCTTCTGCCCTTTGTGAGCACACCTACAACATCTATGCTAATAGAAGAAGAAAAGAGACAAATTGCGGTCCCTTGGCAGAAAAGAACAACAAAAAGTGGTCGGTGGTCCTACATTCCATTCGCCTATGTTTTTTTTTTTGAAAGCCCAACCAGGCAATTGCATTCATTATCAACAGAGATCAGAAATTACATCTTTGGAGATTGCCATAAGAATGGCACTACTCCAAGAACCTGATACATCATTGTTCATAGCTAGACACGCTAGCGTGTGCGCAACTTTGCTAGCGTCACGCGGAACAAACGTAACACGATTTCCTAAGGGAAAGTCCGAATGGTTACATATCTCACACTATTGGGCCTAAAAGCCCATTTACATTTTGGTTAAACAAGGAGCCCATAACAAGGGGAGAATCACAATCAAGCAAAATGGTCTCGACTCCGTGTTTCTAGGGTCCGTCCATTCATCTATTTGGAAAGCTTAAGTAAACTCTCATTTTTTTCTAAAAAAAACTTCATCTTATTTTTCTTCAATAATTTGTATTTTCTCTCTCTCCTTTGTTTTTGTTGTAAACTAAGTTGTAAGCTAACTAGAACTTAAGTTGGATTTGCTAGAGAGTTAAGCATAGAAGGCATAGACTAAGAACTACTAGAACAAGTAGAGAAGATGAGACAAGAGAGAAGAGAACTAGAGATGAGAATGCAGAGATTTCATTCATACATTGGTGTGTGAATTACAATGGGGTTGACACCCTTTATATCGGCCATTTGGTGATGATGATAATTGTACTTATACAATGTGTACAAGTTATACATACACTACAAGTCATACAACACATCACAAGCAACATAGACAATACATGGAATGGTTGGTGTACATTAGAGAGGATTACAAGTTACATGAAGTGTGAAAGCCATGCTTGATGTTACAATTCAATGTGAGAACCATGCTTCACAATGTGGTCACATACATGCACAAATGTCCATCCATTTCATAACATTTTTGTCTTTATCTTGTTGTTGAAGAATTATTTTTAGATACGTACTATATAAAAATAGATTTCAATTTTTTAGTGCTTAAATAAGTTTCTTTTGGAGTTGAAGAAGCTTTTCTTTTCAAGTTGATGATACATAACTCTTATGGCCTGTTTGGTTCACATTTTAGTGAATCCTAACACATGGGATTAATTAGTGATGGGACTAACACATGTGTTTAGATAGTTTAGTCCCATTTGTGTATCTTGTTTGGTTGGGAGTTTTAAGGTTGGGATTAAATGAGGTTGTACATGTACATTAACCAAAGTACCCTTTAGATAAATAACACCAAAACCCCCCATTTCACACATTTCTCATCTCTTTGCTGATCAAGAACGCTGCTGCTCATGAAGATCGCTGCTGCTGCTCATGAATCCTCTCCATCTCCACCTCCATCATCATCAACGCTCTGATCTCTCTTCGAGATTCCCTCCAATCCCACGGGCCTGGCCCTCCAACTCCAAATCTCCACCGTCGGATCCCTCTTCTTTCTCCACTCCCTCCCCCTCCTCCCAATCCCACTCCCCGTTCGCTTCCCCGCCTCATCCTCTCCTCTCGCTTCGCCCGGGGAGTTCCTCCACTTCTACCTCCACCGCAAGGACCCCTCCGCCTCGAAACCGTACTTCGATCTCATGCTCCTCCCCGTCTCCCTCTGCGCCGTCTCCGCCTTTCTCCGCCCGGCCCGGGCGGGTGGGCTCGCGCGGGGGGTGGGCTGGTCATGCGGGGGCGCGTGGTTCGTGCAAATGGGGTTCTCGTTCTTCACGGACTGAGGGATTTGTTGTTTGTGATTTGGTTAATGTGAGGGGTAAAGTGGTAATCTCCTCTTTCACTTACAATGGATTAGCTAATCCCACCAAAAATGGTGGTATTGTTTAATCCACTACCATGCCTCTTAACTAATCCGCTGGACTAGTTAATCCTCCAAGCAAACAGCGGATTAACTAGTCCAGTGTAGCTAATCCGGGCTAATCCCACGAACCAAACAGGCCATTATGGGAGGTATTAGTGTGCCTCAGTATAGACAAGAGGGTTAGACATGCACTCGTTGTCCGCTCTTTGATACACTTCGATTGCGTGCACGCTCGAGAATCAATGACAGCTAGACGAGTGTGTGTCCAACCCTCATGTCGTAGATGGTGGACCAAAGCGTTTTTAAATTATTAAACACCAAAAAAAATTATATGTTAGTTTTAGCCGAGGGCTTAAGAAAATTCGGACTCCACCCTTGCCCCATATGATGATTATTATTATTATTATTATTATTATTATTATTGAGTTAGTTGAGGGGTTAGAGTGACGAAAAAGGCAAAAATAAAAAAAGACAGTTTTTGCGTAGTCCTCTACTGTTCCCTTTTGTTAATCTGAGATGCTTCACCTCACACCCTCTCAATCCATCCACCCATCTCTCCAATCCAAAACCCACATCTCTCTTCTCCAAACCTGCACCACCCCTCAACAACTGCATCAACTCCACGCTTTAACCATCAAAACAGCTACTTTTCATCAAATCTCTGTATCTTCTCGAGTTCTATCTCTCTCTACAGACCCAAAAATTGGAAATTTTGATTATGCTATATCGGTTTTCGATCGGATCGAGCACCCCAATTCCTTTACTTGGAGCACTATCATCAAATGCTCTGTTGAGAATCACAGACCTGATGATGCTATCGTTCTGTTCTGTGAATTGCTCGAAGAGTCAGTTGTCGAACCGGGTAGTTATGTGTTCCCTTGTGTGATAAAGGGGTGCGCTCAGATTTGTGCAATTGAGGAGGGAAAGCAGATTCATGGGTTGGTTTTGAAAACTGGGTTTGGGTCTGATTTGTATGTGAGGAGTAGTTTGGTGAATTTGTATTGTAAATGTGGCGAAATCGGGTTGGCTACAGCTCTGTTTGAGAGACTGGAGAGGAAAGATTTGGTTTCCTGCAATGCTATGTTGGGTGGGTATGTGAAGGTTGGAGAGATTACGGCTGCGCAAAGACTGTTTGATGAAATGCCTGCGAGGGATTCGTTCTCTTGGACTGTTTTGATTGATGGGTATTCGAAATGCGGGAAGGTTGAGGTTGCTCGGGAGATTTTCGATCGAATGCCGAGTAGAAGTTTGGTCTCTTGGAATGCCATGATTAATGGGCTTATGAAGTTGGGGGAGTTTGAACGTGCGCATGAGTTGTTCAATACGATGCCAAGAAGAAATACTGTCACATGGAATGTGATGGTTGCGGGGTATGAATGTAATGGGCTATATGTGGAAGCTCTGGAGGTATTTGATTTCATGTTGGAGGGGGGCGAGAAGCCGGATAATGCCACTGTGGCGAGTGCTCTTGCCGCAGTTTCAGGTTTAGCGCTTCTTGAAAAAGGTAGATGGATTCATTCATACATGGACATGAATGGATTTATGTTAGGTGGCATGCTTGGCACTTCACTCATTGAAATGTACTCCAAGTGTGGGAGCATTGAGAATGCTTTAACTGTTTTTCATTCGATATCCAAGAAGAAGCTGGAGCATTGGACTGCTATAATAGTAGGGCTAGGAGTGCACGGCATGGCTGATTATTCTCTTAAGCTGTTCACTGAAATGCAGAGATCAGGGGTGAAGCCTAATTCCATAACTTTCATTGGGTTGTTGAATGCTTGTAGTCATGCCGGACTTATCCAAGATGGTCTTTGGTATTTCAACCTAATGAAAAGTGATTATGGGATAGAGCCTGCAATTGAACACTATGGTTGTTTGGTTGACCTTCTTTGTCGAGCTGGGCATCTAGAAGTAGCAAAGAGTTTCATAGATGATGTGCCGATGAAACCAAACAAAGTAATTTGGATGAGCTTACTTAGTGGGTGCAAAAACCACGGAAATATAGAGATTGGTGAATATGCGGCAAAGCATGTAATGGATATGGAATCGGGCGCGATCGGATGCTATGTTCTTCTTTCTAACATGTATGCAGCATCTGGTCAGTGGGACAAGGTTTCTACAGTTCGAGAAAAGATGAAGGGGACTGGCGTTCGAAAAGAACCTGGTTGCAGTTTGATAGAACATAATGGAACAGTTCATGAGTTTGTTGCAGGTGACATGTCTCATCCAGAGCATGAAGATATATATGCAAAACTCCATGAGATGCAGGAGAAATTGAAGTGCAACGGACACATCCCTGACACAACTCAAGTTCTCTTGTGCATTGAGGGGAAAAAGGAGAAGGAATCCGAACTTGCTACTCACAGTGAGAGATTGGCCATTGCTTTTGGGCTTCTCAATGTGGAACCAGGGAGACCAATTCGGGTCATTAAGAACCTACGTGTTTGTAATGACTGCCATTCTGTTACTAAGCTTCTCTCAAAAATCTATAATTATGAAATTATAGTTAGGGATAATAGTCGGTTTCATCATTTCAAAAATGGGTCTTGTTCCTGCATGGACTACTGGTGATCCCCGTGTGTTGATTGTCAGCACTTCACACTGATCAGCATTGGCTTCCTGGTAATATATACTTGCAATCTTTCTTAAGTTCTTTTTTTTTTTTTTTGGCCATATTTTTTGTGATGTTATTGAACTGTGTTTTGAGCATGCCATGTTCATGCATATTTTCTTCCTTTTACACCATACTTAAAGAGAAATAGAAGCATACGTGCCGATTAAATTTCATCATATTTGCTTGCGCGGTTTTATATTGATAATGATTTTGCTTGGAAAAACTGTGTCAGTCTAAGCAATAGCGACGCAATATTTTTGTCTTTATTGCATTGTACTCTCTCATGTTTTTAATATTTGCGTGTTCTTTATTTCCTTTCGCTGGAATACTGATCAGTGTCTCCTTTGGTAAAATGTCGTTTATATTTGTCCACGTATTTACAATTTTCTGCCTTTTTCCGATCTCAATGGATTTCTCCATGAACATGCACGTATCTCTTCTAGATTCACATATCTTTGAATCTTTTGTTACGTATGAACTTTTGCAACTTCTTTCAGTTAAATCTATTTTGAAGCTTGCCAACAGTTGAGGATTATATTAATTGAAAGTTTACATCTTCGAACCTCGAAGAAGTCTCGTTAGGTAGAAACTCCTCCGTAAATGGATCTAATTAAAAGTATTTCATTCTAAGTACACACACACCTAGATACTTTCGAGTTAAGGTAAATCTTTTTTCATATGTAGTGAAACAAATCCGACTCATAAAAGTGTTCTTAAACTCTAAAATTAGTTTACTATCTGCTTTGACTTTTCTTTTTGAGGTCTTGTAAAGTTCTGACAATGCTGTATTTTTTTTTTTTTTTTTTTTTTGAGTTGCGCTATAGGCACCTCGCTCTTGCACAATGGTAAATCTGTTTTTAAAATTAGTCTCTTCCCAATTTACCCTTGATGGAAATCACATATTTGCCCTTTCCAACACTACAAAAAAATACAGCATTAGCGACGGGAAAACTCGTCGCTAATGCTGTACGACCCGTCGGTATAACAAAATAGAGACGAGATTATTTGTAAAGAAAAAGGACAGCAGTTTGAGGATGTGTATTGACTACCGGCAATTGAATAGGGTGACTATCCGAAACAAGTACTCACTTCCTAGGATTGAAGACTTATTTGACCAGTTGAGGGGATCAAAATTCTTCTCTAAGATAGATATGAGATCGAACTATCATCAGTTGCGGATACAGGAGGAGGACATACCGAAGACAGCTTTTAACACCTGCTATGGGCACTTTCAGTTCACAGTAATGCCATTTGTGCTCACCAATGCCCCGACAATGTTCATGGAATTGATGCACCGTGTCTTCAAGCCGTTCCTTGACCAATTCGTGATTGTGTTTATCGATTACATCATGATATACTCCAAGACTGAGTCAGGTCACAGAAAGCACATCAGGAAAGTGTTGCAAACATTGAGGGAGCACAAACTCTATGCTAAGTTGAGCAAATGCGAGTTTTGGGTTTCAGATGTGAAGTTCTTAGGGCACGTGGTAAATATTGAAAAGATATCAGTTGATCCTGCGAAGATCGAGACGATCCTTAGGTGGCCGGAACCCACTAATGTATCCGAGATTCGGAGTTTTCTAGGCTTAGCAGGGTACTATTGACGATTCATGCAAGGTTTCTCGTCGATCGCTTCACCACTCACCAAATTGACTAAGAAAGACGTGGCCTATGAATGGGATGATTCATATGAGGAGGCCTTTCAGCTGTTGAAGAACTGTCTGATTACTGCACCGATTCTGATTCTACCAGAGGCCGGCAGGGAGTTGTCAGTGTATACCGATGCGTCAGGGACTGGTTTGTGAGGTGTATTAATGCAAGACAAGAAAGTAATTGCTTACGCGTCCATCTAGTTGAAATTACACGAGAAGAACTATCTAGTGCACGACTTAGAGTTGGCGACAGTTGTGTTTGCTTTGAAGTTGTAGAGGAACTACTTGTATGGGGAAAAATTCACTGTCTACTTAGACCACAAAAGTTTGAAGTACTTGTTTACACAGAGCGAGCTGAATATGCGACAAATGAGATGGTTAGAACATTTGAAAAATTACGACTTCACATTCGAGTACCACCCTAGGAAGGCTAATGTAGTGGTAGATGTTCTGAGCCGTGTACGACTAGAGACAGAGTCCGAGACCGTAATGAACATTCAGGGAGTACCCACAGATGGCGTAGGGATCAGCTCAGATGTTTCAAGAGGTCAGGCGCGAGTTCAGATGAGAGCAGAGCCAGTAGCTGTGTATAGAGTGGTTGATTGTTATAGAGCCGATTCAGAGTATGGGAAATACATGACACTTGCAGATAGCAGTGATGATGTGGATTGGAGACTTTCAACTGATGGAACGTTGAGATTTTGGGATAGATTGTGGATACCATCTCATATATAGTTGAGGGACGACTTACTCTTAAAGGTGCAAAGATCTCGATTCACTGTTCATCCCGGGGGTAATAAGATGTATCAGAACATGAGGAGGATGTATTGGTGGTCGGGGATAAATGTGGACATTGCTACCTACATCCAGAATTGTGAAATTTGTCAACAAGTGAAAGCAGACCACCGGAAGCCGGGGGGATTGTTGCAACTATTACATATTCCGCAGTGGAAGTGGGAACACATAGCTATGTATTTTGTCTCAAGGCTACCGGTGACTCAAAAGGGTCATGATGCCGTTTGGATGGTCATGGATCGTTTGACTAAGTCAGTGCAATTCGTCCCTATTTCCATAGAGTATTCAGCATACAGGTTAGGGGCATATATGTAGACGAGATTGTCAGATTACATGGAGTCCCAGTGTCTATTTCGTCGGATCGTGATCCGAGGTTTACCTCTCAGTTTTGGAGTGGGTTTCAACATCGAATGGGGACCCAACTCAATCTCAGTACGACCTTTCACCCACAGACAGATGGGCGGACCGAGATATTTATTCAGATACTTGAGGATATGCTCAGAGCTTGTGTGCTTGATTTTTATGGGAGTTGGGATAAGTATATTCCGTTGTGCGAGTTTGCATACAACAACAGTTTTCAGGCGAGTATAGGCATGACACCGTTTGAGGCAGATTGGGGTGGTGAGTTTGATAATAGGAACTTAGAGGAGTTTTGTGCTAAACAAGGATACATACGCCAACTATCTTCTCCTAGGACATCACAACAAAACGGAGTTGTAGAAAGAAAGAATAGGACTCTCCAAGAGATGTGTAGGACCATGCTAAATGAGTACAACATAGCTAAACACTTTTGGCCTGAAGCCATTAACACGGAGTGCTATGTTCTCAATAGGGTAAATGTCCGAAAGCAAGTGAAAATGACTCCTTATGAACTATGGAAAGGCCGAAAGCCTAATATAAGCTACTTCAAGATGTTCGGTTGCACTTGCTATGTTCTAAATGATAAGGATCATTTGAACAAATTTGACCCAAATTCAAATGTGTGCACTTTTCTAGGCTATTCCATGCATAGCAAAGCATATAGGGTGTTCAATAGATCAACCAAAACCATAGAGGAGTCTATTCATGTCAAATCTGATGAAGTAGATCCCAAAGAGAAAATGATGCATGCCTTGGAAAAATTGAGGATTGATGATGATGATGATGATGTCACCCTAGGCCAAACATCCAATAGTCAAGAGGTTGAGGTGAGAGTGGAATCAGAACATAGTGCGCCTAAGAACTCAAGACTTCTTATAGGCCATCCCTCCCAACAAATTATAGGTGATCCAAACAAAGGAATAACCACTAGGTCATTATTGCACCGAGATGAGAGACACATAGCTTTTGTATTACAAACCAAGCCCACCAAGATAGATGATGCCTTAGGTGATGAGTTTTGGATCATGGCTATGCAAGAGGAACTAGGTCATTTCGTTAGGAATAAGGTATGGACACTGGTACCTAGACCTAAAGACTATACTATCATAGGCACCAAATGAGTCTTTAGAAACAAAAAGAATGAGAAGGGTGAGATTGTAAGGAACAAGGCTAGGTTGGTTGCACAAGGCTAATCAAGATGAAGGAATTAACTATGAAGAAGCCTTTGCACCTGTAGCAAGACTCGAAGCAATTCAGATGTTGCTTGCTTATGCTTGCTACAACGGGTTTCTACTATACCAAATGAACGTTAAAAGTGCATTCTTAAATGACTTCATCAATGAAGAGGTATACGTAGAACAACAACCAAGTTTTGAAGACCATGATCAACCAAGTTATGTCTATCGTATTCAAAAGGCCTTGTATGGATTGAGACAAGCCCATCGAGCTTTGTATGACCGACTTAGTGCATTTCTACTTGACAAAGGGTTCAAGAAAGGAACGCTAGATCATACTTTGTTCATTTTGATTAAAAATCGTGACATGTTACTTGTTCAAATTTACGTTGATGATATTATCTTTGGGTCATCCAATACTCGCTTATGTGATTAATTCTCATCATTGATGACCAATGAATTTGAAATGAGCATGATGTGTGAATTAACATACTTCCTAGGCTTGCAAATTAAGCAATCCAACATTTTCATAAACCAAACGAAGTATGTGAGAGACATGCTAAAGAAATTCAAATTTGAAAATTTGAAAGCATGTGACACTCCTAATAGTTCCAACATTAAAATGGACAAAGACCAACTAGGAAAATCCATAGATCCTAAACTTTACGGTAGCATGATTGGTAGTTTCCTATACTTGACCGCTGGTAGGCCCGATATTATGTTTAGTGTGTGTTTATGTGCTAGATTTCAATCCAAACCTAAGGAATCTCACTTGAAATGTGTCAAGCGTATATTTCGTTATCTTAGTGAACACAAGATTTGGGATTGTGGTTCAACAAAGCCAAGAGTTTCGAACTCCGAAGCTTTGTTGATTCCGACTATGCGGGGAGTCTAGTGGATAGGAATTTTGTCATTTGCTAGGAAATTCACTTATATCATGGTTTAGCAAAAAGCAAAATTTCGTTGCTTTGTCTACGGTCGAAGCCGAGTATGTGGCTGCCGGAAGTTGTTGTGCTCAAGTCTTGTACATGAAACAACAACTTGAGGATTACCAAATCCAAGTTGTTTGTGCTGAAATTTATTGTGATAACACAAGTGCAATCAACATATTGAAAAACCCGGTGTTACACTCCCGCACCAAGCATATTGAGATTATACACCATTTCCTTCGCGATCACGTCCAAAAGGGCAATGTTAAACAAATCCACGTGCCCACGGAGGACCAACTAGCTGATATCTTCACCAAGCCATTGGTTAGAGACTATTTTTCTAAGATTCGGAGTGAATTAGGCATATTTTGTGAGTCGGACTTCTACACATGTTTTAGTTGTTCCAATCCTTTTTATATGTTGTTAGTGAAATGTCCATAAAGTATGAGGTGAATCGGAGTTGTCCGTCAAAAACTCGAAAAATTTAATTTCAAATTCCAAATAGCAATTAGCGCGCTAGGTCTAATAATTAGCACGCTAATTGTCTCTGATTAACGCGCTAATCATCCCTGGCCCAGATCACTTATCCGCATCATTAGCGCACTTATTCTGTCATTAGCGCGCTAATGTCGTTCGGCCATGACCAATATATTACTGTTTTTGACCTTAAATTCTTCATTTTTCACACACCTCTCCTCTCCTCTTGGGTCTTCATCCTCTCCAACGACTTTCCCACGATCCCTAGGTAAATTTCATTACTTTCTTTGTCAATGTGTGTTTTTACTTCCTAACTCTAGGATTGAACCACCATCGTTGTCTCCATCCTTGAGTTTGTACATATGTCGACCTGTCGAAACGCTGCCCGTAACACCCCTGCGTCGTCCTCCCGTCGTCCCCAACGCGTCATGTTGTTGAGTCTTCATTATCTAGTAGCGAGTTCGAGTCCGCCCATTCATCAGCACCGTCCCACACCACCTCCCAATCGTCATCCCGTCGCGAGACTAAGTCTTCTAATCATCGTAGCGACACCTCGGCCACCGTCTTAACCAATGCCCCTCCAAAAGAGGGTCAGTCCAAATCCCTATACGAGTCTAAGTCCATTTTGGCGTCGGTCAGCCCACAACTTACGGATGCCAAAATCCTTAAGCTCGCCATTGTTAATCTCACGTTCATCGACAAGGCTCATCTCCCTATACGAAAGGTCATCTCCATATCGAGGTGGGCTACCTTTTGTCAGTATAAGGATGACTATAATCCACCATTAGTTTGAGTCATTTATTTCAATCTCGCCACGGAGAATACCCTTGTCATTCAGTCATCTGTCGGTGGTCGGTCTATCGAGATTACACAGGAGAGCCTCGCTCAATGGTTTGACCTTCCTTTGCACCCTCCTACCACTACCATTGGGTGTAAGTTTTTTAGTTGGCTATCTAATCGGCTTGAGGTGTTAAACTCTTTCACACTATCTGACAGGAACTCACCGTGTATCCATCTAGAGTCACTGACACTGACTTCAAGCTTATGCCTCGCCACCTATTTCACAGAGTTTTGCACAAGGTTATTCTTCCACGTGGCGGTAGTAAGAACTAAGTCACTTTACATGACATGTTTGTCCTCGAGCACCTACTTCGTGAAATCCCTTTAGTTTGCCCCACCTTATCATCGACTACATGACTAGCACATGTAACTCCGATCGTCATCTCTCGTACTCCCATATCATCACTTTTATCTGAGTCAGCCCAAGTGGATATTAGTTTAGGCGGTCATCCACTCTCTGCCTATGACACCATTGACATGGCCACTCTGAAGGCCATGAAGTACAAATATATCCATCGTGCGCAGAGATGGATTCGAGAGGAAGATATCTCAAATGGTCAACACTATGCGAGGGATATGAGTTTCCACTTCCCACCGATCCTCCAATTGCTTTTGATGAGAGAGACTACTTGGACTACAACTTTCTGTTCCTTTATGGTGGTAATGGTGATGATGAGGTTCACCAGGACTTTGCGGCTCCACCACCTCCACAGCAGCAGTCACAGCAGCAGCAACACCCTCCACACTATCCAACGTTTTATGGCGTTGCCCCTCCTCTCGAGATGTCTCCATCGATGGCGTACCTCTCCGCGCAATTGGGTTATATGCATGAGTACATGACTCGGACCTTCACAACCATCGACACCCGCCTTGAGCGTCAGGGTGATCAACTTCGTCGCATATAGGGCCATCTACTACCAGCCAGGCAAGCGCGAGATGGCCGTGCCTCCGGTTACTCCGCGTCAGACATCATCTCATTAGGAGGATTATCTAGGCATAACATAGTTAGGGGAGCACTAGGCTCATCTATATTAGTCTTCAGTGTTTTGATGTACATTTTTATGTTGTAGACTCAGCTGTTTAGGTCACAACTATGTTAATGTTCATTTTCAACATTTAATATCATGAAATATTTTTGCGTATCTCTGAGTTACTGTTTTGCTTTTATTCACTGCCCTATATTGTTTGCATGTGAATGACTTTCATTGATATAATTATTTATGTCTCATAATATGCATGTAGTGAGGGGGAGTCCTCCACCCACGTGTGTTGTTGTTATATTCATGGCTCATTTTCGGTTATGCTTGTTGTGAGGGGGGACTTGACCCCACTTTTTAATGTTATCAAAAGGGGAGAAATGTGAGTTGAACTTGAGATTGTTTGAGATTGCACTATGGATATGAATACACGTGAATTTCATTTTTGATTGTCAAGTTCATATTGTTTGTTATCATCAAAAAAGGGGAGATTGTTGGACCAAGTGGATAGTCACTTTTACTCCACCCGGGATTTTGATGGAAACAAACAAAGTGAAAGTATACTAATAAGTTTATCAAGTGTGTTTCAGTTAGTCAAAGTTTTTGGAATATCACATCTCAAGTGTTCAAGCCATACAAGTTCAAAATTCGGTCCACACGAGGAAACATAGACAAAAGATCATATTACATGTTGTAACATTGATGTAAGACACACAAGTTCATTTAAGCAAGCCTAATGCATTGGTTCATGCATTTCATGTTTTTCAAATCGTTTTTCAAATTTCAAGTGATCATTTGGAGTTTTAAATGAAACTCACCACTTGAATCAGTCTTATAAGCTCAAACTATGTGAAACCATGTTTTTATATTCACATCGTACTTTAAAAACCATTGTGGAAGTTTTCGGAAATGAAAAACTTGTTTTGAAAGGTTTTTGAAAAGAAAAATTGTGTATTTGCAAAAAAAAAAACCCTATGTAAGTCATGAAATCGGGATTTTCCATTTTCGAAATTTGTGAAAACATCCGGACCACCTAAACATGTTCTATGACCCTTAACAAACATGTATAACATGTTATAAGAGGTTTGGTAGGGTCCCGGATGCGATAAGGGGTCGCTAATTAACTCTAGGGCCAAAAATATTTAAGGCCCCTAACAAGCGCGCTAGCGCGCTAATAGTTATATTAGCGTGCTAATTGCAGAGTTAGCGCGCTAATGTTTAGGATTAGCTCGCTAGCTTAGAGGATTAGCGCGCTAATTACTTTTCTGATAGCTTTTTTTAAAAGCTGAAAATCACACTTAAATTTGAATAGATGATCAAATCTGAGCCCTTGGATCTCTAGAATGGTGAAAAACTGTTAAAAATGAATGTAGAACATTCTCAAACCACCTAGAACATTTTATTGTCTTGTCAAGCAAGAAAACCAAATTGTGCTCATAGTTTTCAAAAAAGAAGCTTGGATTTTTGTGTGCTATCACTTGTAATCTTTCGAGGCAACTGAATCACTCTCAAAACCAACGTTATTGAGGCGTTCTAAAGCTTACAACATCCACTCCAGAACCGATTTTCAAATCACTCTCTCGGGGTTGTAAGAAAGTTCGATTTCCTAGCTTTTCTTGTGCTTAAATTTCATATTTTTGTGTGCTTGACTTGTGAAATCATTTGTTGTGTTCTTGAACACATTTGTCTTGAGTTTTACACTTAAACTTGATTTACTAAACCCTAGGATTGGTTTGGACAAGAGTTTGCACTTAAACTTGATTTTTATCAAACTTCTTGTTCTTTGGATTTGAAATCGAATTTGTTTTAATCGATTGTTTGAAACGGTTTCATATTTGAGATTTGCACAAAATCAGTGATATACTTGCATTTCTCATTTGTTCTCATACTTGCACGCATTAGAGTGGTTAGGTTTTAGGAGGATTGCTTGTATTTGAATTTGGTGCCGCTTTACTTTGTAAAGTGAATTTGATTATTTTCATCTATTCTTTGTAAGTGGTTGATTGTAAGACTTAGTGAGATCTAAGTCGAAGGGAAGACCTAGTTGAGGCTAGACATAAACCCTAGTTGCGGCTAGGTAGGAAGTCCTAATTGGTGATTAGGCATTCTAGGCTTGTACGCTTAGGTTATAACACTTTTTGGCAATATAAGTGGGGGTTTGAAAATCCTAACCGGGGAGGTTAGGTAGTGGATGTAGATCATTGGATCAAACCACTATAAATCGCGCGTCTCTTTTCATCTTTTTTATCTCTTTCATCTTGCATTGCATTCATACTTGCATTTGAAGTGAGCACATAACATCTTTATTGTTGAATTATTTTAAAAAGGCGATAACTTCTCGATATACCCAATTCAAACCCCCTCTTTGGTGTGGTTTCAGATGACAAGTTTTTCTGAGAGTTTAGCAACAGTAGAGGCTTCAATTCTAGTATCTGAGTTGATTTCTTGTACATTTACTGGTTTAGATGCTGAATACCTACCTATAACTACAGTTCTGGAACACAAAGACAATGCATCTTGTCAAGAAATACAATATACATTATTATGTTTTGAAGCTAAACATGAAAAATTGCAGAATTTAGATGGTATTAACTCTTTAAGCCTGCAAACATCAAATCAGGCTAATGCTGCAGAAGTTAAGCATGAAAGTAATCAATCTTGGAACAATTCCAAATTAAACAATGCTCATGGAGGTTTTGGTGGTCGTAACAACAATAATAGAGGAAGAGGAGGAAGAAACAATAGAGGAAGATGAGGTTTTCGATTTCCAAGCAATAACAAGCCAACATGTCAGATATGTAACAAAATAGGACATATGGCTGCTGTATGTTATTACAGAGCAGATATGCAATACTTGGGAGCATAAGGGTTCAATAACAATGGTTAGGGACAACGGTCTCAGTATGGTCATCAAAGCATAGGGGTTCCAAATAAGGGAATGAGAGGAGATTTTCAGGGATCTCCTAGTGCTAATTTTCTTGGCTCTTCAAGTAATTTTGCAGGTTATGCACCTAGCAATTCCTTCTCTTCTGTTGAATTAGTAAATGATAATGCCTGGTATGCTGATAGTGGAACAACGGCACATGTAACACCTGATCAGTTTCAAATGTCAAATTGCTCTCCTACATAGGTATTAATTCATTACTTGTTGGTAATGGTCATGCTTTACCTATATCTTGTGTAGGGTTAGCTAGAGTTACATCTGCACCATCAAAACTCAAGTTTAATAACACATCATGTATACCACAGATCAAAAAGAATATACTCATTATATCATAATTAACTAAGGATAATAATGTGATTATTGAGTTTACTAATTATCATTGTTTGGTGAAGGATTCATTAACTAAGGAAATCCTGCTGAAATGAATACTTAAAGATGGTTTGTATCAATTTAAGAGTACTGATGTGCTTGGATTTGCATCAAATCAAAGGATGGATAGACGTCAGACTGGGCATTCTACATTCTTTGCATCACAGAAGTCTTCACTTTGGCATAAGAGACTGGGTCATCCATCTTATCAAGTTCTTCAGCAAATTACGAATTCTACTTTGCGCTTACCTGTTCCTAAACATGAATTTTGTTCAGTATGTCCATTGAGAAAACATCATGCTTTACCATTCTCTTCATCAAACAGTTGTACTAAGAGTGTGTTAGAGTTAATTCATACAGACTTATAGGGACCAGCACCTATTACTTCTATGGATGGGTTTTAACTACTATATATCCTTTGTTGATGACTTTACCAGATTTACATGGATTTATCCTCTCAAATATAAATCTGAAGCATTTCCAACTTTTCAGAAGTTTAAACTGTTAGTGGAGAAACAATTCTCTACCAGTATAAAGAGATTGCAATCTGACTGGGGAGGAGAATTTAGAGTATTCAAGTCAATTTTGGAAAGTCGGGGCATTACATTTCAACACCCTTGCCCTTACACTCATGAACAAAATGGCAAAGCGGAGAGAAAGCAAAGACATATAATTGAAACAAGCTTACTAGCTGAAGCCAAGTTACCAATGAGTTTTGGGTGGCATGCCTATGAAGCTGCTGTTTTTGTGATCAATAGATTGCCTACTAAAGTTCTTCGACGGGTTTCTCCATATACTAAAATGTTTCATACCAATCCTAATTACATGCTTCTCAAGGTGTTTGGCTGTTCTTGTTTCCCAGACACTCAACCTTATAATGCCAATAAGTACCAATTTAGGTATGAAAAGTGCTTATTTTTGGGCTACAGTTCACTTCACAAGGGCTATAAGTGCATGAATGCTTTGGGATGGATTTATATTTCAAGACATATTTTGTTCAATGAAGAAGAGTTCCCTTATACTACATTGTTTGGAAGTTTTGCATCATCAAAAATGTCAAGCTTTACACAAGTTCAGGGCCTTATGTTTTCCTTACCAACTGGAATCTATAAATCCACTGTTTCACCTACTTCTACATCACATCAAGTACCAGCTACTACAACTACTGATATATTACGTCATTCTGATGTTTCACATCATCCTATTTCACACTCAACCACTCCACCTTCTACACCATCTATTACAACTACATCAAGTGTAGATCTTACACAAATTAACCATCACCCTATGATAACAAGGGCTAAAGCTGGTATTACCAAAAAGAAGTGTTTGTTTCTACAGTTCATTCACCTGACACACTGCCTAAGTCAGCAGAAGAGGCTATTCTTATACCTCATTGGAAAGAAGCCATGGATAAAGGAGTATCAAGCTCTAATGCACAATCAAACTTGAAGTCTTGTTCCTGCCTCATCTCATTAAAACATAGTTGGGAATAAGTGGATTTTTACAATCAAAAGGAACTCAGATGGTACTATTAATCGGTACAAAGCAAGACTTATGGCAAATGGTTTTAAGCAGGTCTCTGGTGTTGATTTCTCTGAAACATATAGCCCTGTGGTGAAGGCCTCTACAATCAGAGTTATACTTTCTATTGCAGTGACTTTGGTTGGACTCTTCATCAAATTGATATTAACAATGCCTTCTTAAATGGTCAGTTGAATGAAGAGGTTTACACCAATCAACCTGAAGGGTATACTGATCCTAATAACACATGTATGGTGTGTCGATTACATAAGGCATTATATGGTTTGAAATAGGCAACTCGAGTTTGGTTTCATCGTCTCAGATCTCAACTGTTGTCTTGGGGATTTTCTAATTCTCATTTTTCTAATTCTTTGTTCATCACCAAATACAATGGAAGTATGATGTATGTGTTGGTGTATGTTGATGACATTATCATCACTGTTCAGACCATGTTCAGCAGTTCATTACAAAGTTGAATCACACATTTGCTCTAAAAAACATTGGTGATTTGAGTATGTTTTTGGGTTTTGAAGTTCATAGAGATCAAAGTGGTATTTATCTCACTCAAACCAGCTATGTTCATTCTCTTCTTCAAAAGGCTGGCATGTCTTCTACTAAGCCTGTTGACACTCCAGCTGTCATGGGCAAGGATGTTTATGCTGTTTCATCGTCTCTGTTTACTGATCCATCCTTGTATAGAAGCATATTAGGAGGCTTGCAGTATGTTGTTCACACTCGTCCTGACATTGCCTTTATTGTCAATCGACTAAGTCAATTCCAACAATTTCCTACTACATCTCATTGGTAATCTTTGAAGAGGGTTCTTCGCTATTTGAAAGGGACTGATGCTCATGGTTTAACTTTCAAATCTAGTTCTAAACTTCTTCTCACTGGGTACTCTGATGCTGATTGGGCCTCATCAATTGAAGATAGAAAATCGATTGCTGGGTATGTAGTTTATTTTGGTACTAATTTGGTATCTTGGCGATCTAAGAAACAAGGGGTGGTTGCTCGTTCCAGTACTGAATCTGAGTACCGAGCTTTAGCAAATGTGGCTGCTAAGATTACTTGGTTGTGTTCCTTACTGTCTGAACTTCAATTTCCTTTACAGTTGACTCCTATGGTTTGGTGTGACAACATGAGTGCCACAACTCTTGCTCACAATCCTATGTTTCATGCTAGAACAAAACACGTGGAAATTGATGTCCATTATATTAGAGATCAGGTACATCAAGGAAAGTTACTAGTTCCTCATGTTCCTACATATGATCAAGTTGCAGATTGCTTTACCAAAGCCTTGTCATCTAATAGGTTTCACTACTTGAAGACCAAACTTGGTGTAGTATCATTGCTACCCCTGAGTTTGAGGGGAATGTAAGTATTAACCATTGATACTAAGTATCAGGACATCAGAAGTGTTGTAACAGAGCATAGTGTATACTTGAGAGTAACAATTATAGTGAGGTTAATATTGTACTTTTATGTATTTGTCAGTCTGTTAGTTAGTCTGTTAAAGAAGAGACAATCTTGGTATGTACACGTGTAAGATATATGTTACATCTCACATAATATAAATAAAGAAACAGCTCTTCATTTACAGATGAAGAAGCTGAGACAGTTCTTCAACACGCTTGTTTTCTCAGCTGACAATTCTCAACTTGAAACTTAATGTTTTTAACCTTCTCACTCTTTAGGAATATTACACCATCTTGTCTTGCCCCCTAGAACTTTACTTTTTCTCAGCCATTTCATTGTAACAGCCCTTATTCCTCGTAAGGTCAAGATTTTGTCATGGTTGGCTCATCTCAATAAAACCAACACTTGTATTTTCAAAAAAAAATAAAAATAAAAAAAATAAAATAAAACCAACACTTTGTGATTATTATGCTTTTGTGTGTGCTGCGCGCGTGCTATTTCTACAGAATCTGCACTATTATTTACTATTCATTTTTTGTATTTTTCTTGATTTTGTATGTGCAAATTCTCATTACTAATACAATAATCGTTTCTTATGGGGAAAGAAAAAGTCGAAACAATCACTTAAAAACTTTTTGTGGCACACCTATGCTTTCCTCTATTTCAAAATAACTGCAATTGAAGTTAATCCATGCTCATACGAGGGCCATCAGCTTCAACTTCCGCTTGCACTCCAAGCTTACCCAACATTACAGCAGTCAGCATTAGCTTTCCTGCTTCAGGGAAATTCCTCAGCTGCATCAATATTCCTTCTACCGATGAAGCTGGATCCTTCAGAATCGACAACTCCACATTTTCTTGCCTCAATGGCAGAGCCTCATCAAAGCCACCTTCATAGGTCTCGGCTTCCGGTCCATAACACCTGCTTGAAGCTTGGAAGAGCACAGTATTCCTAAGAGTCTCTAAAGTCTTTTCATCGCTCCATCCTTGCATTTCAGATGCTTCATAAAGTTTTCCCCACTCGTCCTGGTTTGCAGCATACTTCCAGCATTCCTCCAGAAGGCCTTTATTAGACCTCCGAAAGGATGAACTGGTCCATGCAAAGACATCGAAAGCTAGCAAAGATAGTTCAGGTGTGTTGCCTTTTAGGCAAAGTCTGATGAGTTCTCCAGGGGGAAGCAATGATTGTCCAATATCTGGTCTCTCCTCAACATCTGAAACGAGCCTGATAATTTCATCCTGAAGAAAGAGGAAATGGGTTTGAGGTTCATTTGAACTGAAAGATAGCCATATAATAAGTTCATAGTAACTGATAAAGCACCGAATTATGTTGTTGGCCAGAATCGTTAAAGCCCCAAAGAGGTTCTGAGGTTAGCTTTCAAAAGGAAATTGTATTTGAAAAATGCGATATACCTGCAACTTCAAAATTTTCAAATCAGCTTCTATGCGCTCGATCTTTGCCTCAAACACACGGTTTGAACCTGTAAGCAATTCAAAACTGACGATAAGACAAAAGCTGGAAAAGATAATAAATTAAATCACATTTAGGCAAGTAAAATAAGAAATAAAAAACTTAAAACTAAACTTCGTCCTGGTTGCTTGAGAACAAAAAAAAAAAAAAAAAAAAAAAAAAAAGGAAGCCATACAGGTTAATGATCTTAACTTTCTGTATCAGTGTCTTGGCATGGCATCTCTATTATCAAATGCATTTAAGAGTAGAAAAAATTTAGAGTGTAGCCAATCTTTGGCATTATTTAGAACTTTGTGTTATAAAAATAAGATTCAAGGTGCTTCAAGAAAGAAACCTCTCACTCAGGCCGTCTAGGTATAATACCTGCCATTGCTGCTATCTTGGACAAATTTAATAGCCGCCTTCTATCAGCCAAAGAATGCTCCAACTTTAGGTTGTCCGGATCTGGACCTTGTTCAGATGACAAGTCATTATGACCCTGAGAAAGAGCTAGTGCATGAAGAGTTTCTGATGCAGAGGCAAACTGGTCTAAAAATATCTCATGAAGCCACATTAGATCTTTGTACTGCCTCAGAAAAATGGCTAGTTCTTCCGGGAATTCTTCCCCAAGCCTCAAAAGCTTGGAAAACTGGCGATTCAAATACAATTGCTTGAAGACAAAGTAACTAAACCCTTTATTAGGGCCTACGCTTTCGTGCTGCAAAACAAAGTTAAATACTTAAAAATGAGGATGAAAAAGGAACAAAAATGAAATGAATTAAAAATACATAAGAGGAAAATTGGAATGGGCAAGACTCAACAAAGTAAAAAACCACTAGATATTTTAAGCATGCATTATCTGCCTTGGATGCATCAATGAACATGAAAATGAACTGAACAAGTAAAGGAAATGTATCATTGACACAATTACTTGCTGCTGTGGGATACTGACAGTCTAAAGATATCATTTGGACAAAAGTTCTAAGCTAAAAAATTTATCACCCATACCCATTCCCATACCCATCTAGGGATGAATTCTCACTCATCCCCATACCCATCAAATCCCCGTGGGTATGGGGAATCCCCATGGGTAAAATGTTTTACCCATTTCATTCCCCATTAGGGATCCCCATGGGGGTTTTTATGGGGATTTTTGCGAGGATGGGGAATCTCGGTGGGAATTATTTTTTTTCCATTCCATTCCCCATTGGGGATCCCTGCGGGGATTCTCAAAAAAAGAATTGTAACATATTAAGTGTCAAATATACATACATAACAACACAATTGTTGAAATTCCAAACAAAAAAAAATCAACATATCATGCAATAAAAATTCTAACTACTAAGTGCTAACACTCATAATTAAGTTTCTACAAAATCATTGGCATATGCAAAACGAAAAGTTCAAATTCAAAATATTCCTTAAAGTCGCTATCACTTTAAACCACCAAGTCATCAACTTTTTTTAGTACTTTTGATCCTAAAATTCTAAAATATAAATATAGTTGCAAACAATTCAAAACAAAACATATAGTTATTAACTAACCAAATAAATTAAAATTATAAATCTCATTAAGAGGTTTTTTGTTATATGTACAAGTGTTTCGGAGTGGAAACTATGTAATATTATGTTTTATTTATATATAAATATCATATGGTGTATAAATTGATATATGAGGATCCCCATGGGTAGATGGGTATCCCCGTTGGGATTTCCCCGTGGATATATTTTACTACCCATATCCGTACCCATACTCGGGTGGGTATGAGGTTTTGTACCCATCCCCACCCCCATCCCCATTTAAAATCTCCATACCCCTACCCATTAGGGTAAATCCCCATCACCCGTGGGTATTCCCCTACCCAATTGCATCCCTATACTACATATCAGCAATCTTCCTACACCAATTTTGAATTCAATACGAGTTGGACAAGATAAATGCCACAGCAAACAGGCATATCGGGACATGATAAATGCACCCACAAAAAAAAAAAAAAAAAAACCAACATTAGTCAAGTACCCATACCATCAAATTTCGCAGAAGCGATGTATCATCAAGGTCGCAGCAGATATTCCATAAAGTTAGGTATCCTTCATGTCTTTTAGCAAGAGATAACAAATTCATAGAGAATTTCTTGAGGACTTCTTTGGGCTCTTCTGTATCCTTAATCGAATTCTGCAATAATCAGAGATTTAAGTTGGCATTGGATAGCGATCAACATAGATGCCCAATTTGATTGGGCACTGCCATACCCTAAGTTTGTAGCAGACATGTTGATGATAATTCAAGTATTCAACTAAATAATCCTTCAACTAATTCCAGAGACCACAAAACCAAACAGAAGCATGGACAAGCATGTAGATCACACAATTCACATTGTTATCTGCGAATCGGGGAACAAACGCAAAAGTTTGTGTCACTCGAAAAACAGTGAGTTCAAAAGGCTTATATATGCATAAAAATAACTTTCACACATGGAATAAACTAAACATTCGCTTATCTAGTCTGGGTATGCTACAAGACAAATCCAGAACATATTTTAGGGGCAGTCTTTATATAGTGTTTCCTAGGGAATAAAGGACAGAGGGAAGGTTTAATCAATACAATCAACATCATCCTGACATGTAATGGACAATCAGACCATAAATGTGCAGGAACTTGTAAAAAGTTGACATGATAACCCCAGTATAAAAATTTTGGTAAGAAAAGATTGACCTGGCAGCTCTCCTCAACAAAAGCCTTTACTTGTTGATAGAGGGAGTCCAGAAGCTCATCCCTCCTTCTCCAGTACTCATCTGACAAACCTTCATGTTCTTCTCCACGTTCCAATTTTGCTGTGATAGCGCCAGTGTATGCCTCAAGTAAAACATCTGTCAGGCCCTCTAGATGTGAATATAAATTTGATTTAACTTTCAAATCAGCTGTCTCCCTTAAAAGTTGAAGCATGAAAGAGGCAACGCACCAGAGCCCATTGCGGACCACAAGTTGGCAATACCAAGGAGTTAAGCCCTCTGGTGAAGGATACCACGTATGACGCTCATTCCTATACTGAATGGCAGCATATATTATAGTTGTGCAAGCATCTGAAATTTCACAAGCTTGCTGGACCTGAACTGCAAATAGCTCCTCTGTCCTGATTATACCTTGTAGATGATGACAAATGCAATTAAAAACTTCTTCCAGTTCAGAGACTTTACTATAAAATACTTCAGCATTATCCCTGTCCATCAGAAGAACTGCACTTCTACGGGCCTTCTCTCCAACTAACTGAATCAGGTCCCAAAGAGAACCCACCTTTTCATGTCGAGAGTCAGGATATGGACTGTTAGGTGCATTAAGTCGATTCTGACTATGCGTATTTTGGAATTCCCTCAATTGAATAATTCCAGCAAGCTTTTCACCATGCTCCATTATAGTCTGCAACGAACATCCTGATAATGGAAGTTAATGCTTAGCAACTCAATCACAAGAAACTATACATCATACACAAAATCGTAGTCGTCAAATCAGAATTGATAAGTCAGATCTGTGGACTTGGGATTGGATTCAAATTGTTAATCGAATCATAAGCCATAGGATTTTGCTCCTTTTTTCTCACTTCTAAAAACAGGTGAACTGATATAATAGCCTTTTTTTTTGAAAGTGATATAGTAGCCTTTATACATCAGAAAAGAGAAATTCATACATCAAAAATCAAATATATTATTCTATGAATTATATATATGTATTGATTCTATTCTATTTGTGATACTGAGAAAAAGAGTAAAAGCGGAACATGAAAAAAAGGATGAAAGAAACCATAAAATTCACCCAAAAAAAAAAAAAAACTAAAAAAAGAATCGAAAAGTTATATTGTCAAAATATAAAAGAAACAACGAAATCAAGTATATTGCATAAAAAATACAACATAGTCTCAATCCCAAATTAGTTGGGGTCCGCTACATGGATCAAACTCTTCCATCGTGCTCGATTTAGTGCAATTGATGGTGAGCTTTCCAAACCATTTAAATCCCTCCTAATTAATGCGCATAAAAAAATATCAGAAAAAATAAAAATTACAAATTGGAAAGAATGATAGAATCATAAAAAGCATATATGAAAAATAAAACCAATCTAAAAGCATGAAAGACAAAGCATGATAGAAAGAACAAGGGAACAGAGAGCAAACTATAATAAACTAGGAGTTTGGAAAGTTGGAAGCTGGTGTGAAGGAATCCCTTTGACTAAAAGCATAAAACAATAGACAAAAGAGAAGAAAGTCTCAAGAGAACCAAATAAGAAGAATCTAGAGTTTGAAGGTTATGAGAGAAAAGTGTGTTTCTTAAAAGGGGAGAGAGGACCATTGTTTGGGATTTGATGCATTATTGAATCCTTATATACGAAAATAAATAAAAGGCAAATATATTGGTCATCGGATTAGTTTAACACAAACTAGTACAACAACACTCAAAACGTAGTCAATTTAGGATTTTTTACTAGGATCTGATAGGTATGCGTAGGATTTGATTCAGATCATAGGTCATAGGATTTATACAATGTGCTCAAACATGAAACTAAGTGCAGCAAAAAAAAACAACTGTTCCTCCAAAGAGCTAATACAGACTTCATAGTTACAAGGTGGGAAGACAATATATGCAAATGAAAACTTCTGTGACAAAGTTTAGTTGTACAAGACATAAAATCTATTCTGAAAAACAAGGTGTTTAAAATTATTTCTCATGCCACCTAAGTGAAAAGAGAAGAAAAGGAAGCACAAACTCTGAAAAACGAATCAAGGCACACGATGATTATTAAAATGTCTACCATAATGTAATAAATATAAAATATCATTGGCACATACTCTGTTTTGATAGGAGTTCCTCGTGGCACTTGGAAAAAGCAAGAAATTGAAGAAACTTTTGGTGCTTCTGCTGCTTATCCAAAAGCTGAGATGAGACAACAGCCATAGCCACAATTTCAGCTCCCCTGGTTGTGGTCCAATGTTTAGCAAGAGTGTCAACTATTGATTTACTTGTGCGAGCAAATATATTTGCTTCATCATCCTTTTCAAAGGCTCCACAATTTTGAAGCTTTCCAAATGAATCATTAACCTGCCCAGACAGAAGAAAATCCTGAAAAAGGCGGCCTAGCAAGGCTTCTGACTCTTCATCTTGAGCAGCTCGCCGTGCTATTGTAGTCGATACTGCCCTTTGCCTTTCCCCCACATCCCATGCTTCTGAACTTGCTCTTCTGGGAGCAACATTGCCTCCAAATGAGAGGTTTCTCTTTTCCTCTTCAACAGCACGTCCATTTGAGCTTCCTTTACGTGACAAGCTTCGCTCAGGTGGCTCAACCCCACCAAGCAGAACTGCCTTCTCAGGTATCGCCCATACTCCTGCTTTCTCTGTTAGCACAACCCATGCACCTTCTTCGCTATCTTCTGTAGAAGGGAACACGGAAGTATCCAAAACTTTTCCTGCATCCCATGGTAAATCAAATTGATAGAGCCGTGTGGAATTTCTCCAATAATGAGAGACTGTTGCAGTTCCATCCCCAGAAAGTATAATTGTTGATCCAGAAGGCTTGCCTCCCACACGAAGTCTCATGGAGAACAAGAAGTTCTCATCTTCCACTCTTGCTTTTGGGATTATCACTTGAATAGGAGCTTTTTTCTCCAAAACTCTTTCATGAATTGATTCAGTATTGTCAGAAAAATAGTTGAGCCCAGATTTATACTGCATTACTAGAAGGAAGTACTGTGTATAACTAGAACTGCTGACTCTATCCTTACAAAACGTAGCCACAAGAATTGTCAATTCTTTACCACGCTCGTCAACCTGCATGTCCAATGGCCAAATTCGCTTCTGGCCAGCCAGGTCCTTTTTAATACCCAAGTCACTGTCAGTGCCAATAATCTCCTGGGACCAAAGCTTTGCAACAATTATATCAGAACTTAAGCTTATCCTAAAACACTGTATTTCTGTATCTGTCAATAGAAAGAACTCCCTATGAAATTCTTCAGGTGTAAAAAGCCGAAATCGCCATAGAAGAGACTTTGGATACCCCCTGCCAACTTGAGATTTACTACTCTCAATGTTGTGGTTGGACAGAGTTGTGAATGCTGTAGAAATTTCTTTCCTGTGAATGCCAGAGGGAGTACAATGAAACTGCCAAAGCGTGCCATCCGAGGAAGATGCAATGGCAACACAAACATTAATGGAAACAGGAACAGGAGAAGCAATCAGTGAATTGAAATAAACAGATTCAGCTGAATTAGTATTTCTACCCATCCTGCCAGGCTGCGGATGACCACTTGCCACAGATTTCCTGCTTTCTGAGTAGATATCTGGCCAATATACGACAGCTTTAGATTTCTGGTTGCACGCCACTACACCCACGGAATCAAACTTCTTGGCCACATTTTCTGCACTCCCTGATTTTCCAGACCAATTGACAAAACAAACCATCCAAACATTATCATGATTGGACGGTGCATTTATATCACCTTCTTCTGAAAAAGAGGAAGGTAATTCGAGAATGACACAATTTCTCGAAGCTGATGAGAGGTAACTCCAAACAGAAAGTCGATTTCCACAAATAATCCAAGACAATGATGTTTCCTTGTCAATTCCACCAGATATCCCTGGCTCGCCTACCAAAAGTAAAGACAAGAGTTTATAATCCCCAACTGAATGCTATCCTTAAAAGAAAACGAGAACAGTTATCAGATAAAAGTTGAAATGGATGCATCCCATAAGAAGAGCCATACTAACCAGGAGCACTCTTCTGTAGAAATCCAGCTTGGGCATCACGCACCTCTTCAGGAAATTCTCCAACATAAACAGGCTTAACTGGGTCTGAATCGGCCCTCTTTTCAACTTCCTTTACAGGTGAAATCCTAAAAACAGAGAATACAGTAAGCCATTGACACTATCGTAAAACAAAACTCCCCAACCAAATAACACCATAGTGATGAACTTGAATGCGATATTAAACAAAAGCCTTTCAAATAAAGAGATATAATCAGCATCACAGTTTCATTTACAGGCTTCATAACCAAACCCTACAATACCCATGACTGCCGTAACTCCATTGTATGGCGAGCCCAAGCATAATCGTGGGTACCATGTTTTTTAAGTTGAACTTCCAGTTAATGTACCAATAACAACAACATAATCTACAAAGAGCATAAGTACAAAGGCATGACAAAACGGAGTTGAATTTTCTTCGTCGCAAACAAGACTTATAATTATACTTATTCCGAATTCCCCCAAAAGCGACACGCTAGATCACGCAAATTATTCATTAATACTTTCCTTACATTAAGAATCTCCAACTTCCCTTCCACCCAACAACCCAACATCGGCAAATTGCTCACAAACTAAACATAAATTCCGCCAAGTCTCCGTGACAAATGTGATTATCAATTAAATACATGTACAAACACATTGGCGCCGCAATCATGCTTCATCGAACTCAATTATCGCTTCGACAATGCCATCGATTGACTAAAAACAAACATAATTTGGTCTATGTTTTGAACAAGAAATGGGCGACTCTTGGACGGAGGTCCTGCGGAAGGGAAAACGCGGCGGAGAGGCCAAAGCCATGGAGAACTGTGAATGGAGGAGGTTGTGAATTGAAAGGAAGGGTCTTCACCATCCATGAGAGGTCAAGCGGAAGCATGATGATCTATGAGGCGGGAGGTGAGCGGTCTTTTACTCTAAATCTATCTAGATCTGAGGCAGGGTGGATGAAAACATCATTTCAGGAGTGTTCCAGGCGAGATGAGAGTAAACAACTGAAGTTCCGCTATGGCCGAGACACAGTGTTCGTGCAACAACTCCACAACACAAGGGGAAGCATGATTCGCTTATGGAAGGTTACACCAAGTGGATGGCAATCCATTTTGGTACCGGAGGATAAAGGTGGAAAGGGGTGGAAGTGCTTTTCGGAAGCATTATACGCTCATGAAGCACATTGGATGATACCCAGAACAGAGCCTAGCAGGGAGCAAAGGGAGATTGGTAGCAGGGAGTTTGAGCCACGGGATGAATACAAAGGCATGGCTAGGGAAAAGGGTGCCTATGGGCATGATAGAGGTCACAACCAAAGATATAAGGAGCGGAGGATTTGGGAAACGGCGGTGGTAGTCTTTCGAGCCAAAGCGACAAATGATTCACCCCATTAAGCAAGCTATCTCCATCACAATTGGGAGGTGGATGGTAGCACATCCGATTGCTGACGATAGGACTGTATTTCTATGTAAGGATTGGAACGAAATGTATAAGATTTTGTGTGAAGGCAGACTTGGGCGTGAGACCTTAATGACGAAAATATGTCGATAGGAACAACGATTTCACTGGGAAGACATTTAGATAGCCTGCAAGGAGGAATGGATTCGAGTGGAAGGTGTTCCTCTTCACATGTGGAATGAAAACGCGTTTTGCTGAATCGCATCCCATTATGGAGGTCTAGTGGAGGTGGCAGAAGAGACAAAAGCGATTAAAGCCTTAAAGTTTGCATTTCTCAAAGTCAAAGGGGATGCTTTAAAGCTCTTTCCATCGGTTATAAGCCTCGACAGCCAAGAAAAGAAAATTACTCTTCATGTGACATCATTTGTTGACAATGTGGATTCTATAAGGGTTTTGAGGAAGCCATTACCAGATCTAACTTCGCTCAACGGAGAAGATGCTGAGGTGGCACGAGGGGTCAGGCCTTTCGAAAAAGTGGCGGCTGATACTCAGAGCATGAGCCAACTTGATGCTGTGGTGCTCAAAAAAAGGACTGATGGTTATTGTACGGTTGTACAGAATAGTGGGACCAAGAGAGGAGGTGTTGCACCTTTGGAGAATGGCGAAAAAAATGCCTTTAAGGTTAAGTGTATTTCAAAAATTCCTTGCACTAAAAAAGATAACACACATGGTACCGTCAAAGCTCGACTGGTCGGCTCATGCAGTAACCAAGGATCTGACACGTCACATGAGCCGATTGCATTGGGAGAACCAACGCAGATTTTACGATCTGCATCAACTGAGGAGCAGATAAGGGGTGGTGCGCGCCAGGAGGGAGGCAATTCAAATCTTACGGTTTTGGTGGATATGGTAACGAGGAAAGCCCAAGGCCCACAAGTAGAGGTGGGCTTGAATGATGGTCAAAGACAGATAACTGTGGAAGGGGAAACCCAAAACCATAATGTTGGGGTGCTTAATAATGGGCCTCAGGTGCGGCCTATTCAAGGGGCTAGTGATGGTACAGGGAGGAGCATCACACCAAATCCAACTCCCATTTTTAAACGCTCCAAATTCCTCTTCAAATTGAAACAATTACTAAGAAGTAAGAACACACTAAGACAGGGGCATATCCAGGGGAGGGATTTAGATCATGGAAAAACTGAAGAATGTTACAAAGCTATTCTTACATATCTTCTTCATGATTCTGATGAAGAAATTCATGAAGAGGGGAATGTACTTAGGGGTAGTCCACTGATAGAGTACGTAGATGATTCAGAGGACGAGTCGGAGCATCCGATACCATAGGAGGTGGAAGACGGATCGAGCGTGGATGAGGACGCTTGGCTCGAAGGTGACGAAGTGGTTCCAAACACTCCGCCAAATGCCTCCAATTTCTTGCTTGATGAAAACGACACGGAATTGATAGCCAAGATCTTTAGTCCTCCGCAATACAGAGGAGATTCAATCTCGAATTTCCTTATTAACAAAAATGATACGGAGTTGATTAACCAGATATTTAGCATATCGGATAATCAACAAAAGGGGCCAGTCATTGAGGAGAATGTGAAACCAATACAAGAGGTGGAAAGGCAGGATGAGACTATGGAGATGCCCGTGAGGCCTGATTCGATACTGGTCAATCCGGAGCTTGAATCTCTAGTTGAAATCAGGCCTAGTTAAATTGGATAATGCTACTGAAATGCTTCAAAACAATGATAGTCGAATTCGGAAGAGGGGTACACCTAGTTTGGAGGCAGAGATGAGAAGGCTTCATTTAGGGGTGAATTATGGTGAAATCACAGACAAAAGGGGATCAAGCGTTCATCAATGAAGATAATTTATGGAACACGAGAGGATCTGCAGGTATGTTGAAACAAAGGGCTATTACTAAAGATGTTTAGTGTCAAATAAACCCGGATATTGTTATTGTGCAGGAAATAAAGCAGATGATGGTGGATAGGGCTCTTGTTACTAAATTATGGGGGAATAGATTCAAAGAATGGATACTTCTATCGTCCGAGGGGAGAATAGGTGGGGTTCTCATCATGTGGGATGTGCGTAGCATAAAGGGAACTGATAGTCTTATTGTTTTTCAGCTTCAATTAAAATAACAGAGGAGAATGGTTACGTTTGGTGGTTATCTGGTATATATGGGCCATCTACGTTGATGGGAAGAAACAAATTGTGGAAAGAGATTGGGGCATTGTATGGGATGTGCTCTCCAAATTGGTGTTTAGAGGGTGATTTTAATGTGGTGCGGTTTATGAATGAGAAACTAAATAGCACTCGTACGACGACAAGTATGATTTTCTTTGATGGGTTGATAAGAGAATTGGAGTTAGTAGACTTACCTTAAATCAATGCCTCATTTACATGGTCGAATGGCCGGGCAACTCCAATATGTGCACGTTTGGATCGTTTCTTATTTACAAAGGAATGGGGGGAATTGTTTCTTAATGCAAGACAGTCAATTGGTGTGCGTAAGACTTCAGATCATTTTCCATTGCTCCTAGAGACGGGTCCGATTAAATGGGGACCCTCTCCTTTTCGATTTGAGAATGCATGACTTAAGCATCATTCCTTCAAAAGGGAATTTCAACAGTGGTGGAGGACTCATGATCGAGATGGAAGCCCAGGGTATCGATTGATGTTGAAATTGCAGGCTATCAAAGACAAAATTCGTGTATGGAATAAAGAGGTTTTTGGCTCAGTGTGTGATAAAAAAATGATGGTTACAAAACAACTACAAGATCTTGACTCTCGAGAGGCTCAAAATAATTGGGACAATGACAAGAATGAACTGCGATACTTCAAGAAGAATGAATTAGATCATCTATTAGTACTTGAACAAAGAATGTTAAAACAAAAAATGAAGGTAAAATGACTCAAGGATGGGGATGAGAATTCTAAGTTCTTTCATAGAATCTTAAATTCAAGAAGACACAAGGTAATGATCAATAGATTGAAACTAGCAAATGGGGTCTATACTGAGGATGAGGATGAGATTGTTAATGACATAATTGAGTACTTCCGTAAATTGTACACCAAGGAATCGGATGAGCAATGGGCTATAGAAGGGATTGAGTGGGCGACCCTTTCTCAAGAAAACACAAATAGTTTGGAAATCCCATTTACTAAAAAAGAAGTATGGGAAGCTGTTTGTTCATGTTCTGGAGATAAAGCTTCTGGACCCAATGGGTATTCTATGGAGTTGATCAAAGAGCAGTGGGGCAAAATGAAGAAGGACATTGAACGGGCATCATAAATAGAAGAACAAATGAGACTTATGTTTGCCTCATACCAAAAGTTTCTAAACCGGATGGAGTCGCAGATTTTAGACCAATTAGTTTGGTTACATCCCTATATAAAATCATTTCTAAAGTCCTGGCTAAACGGATGGGGAAAGTGATGGAGGTGACAGTTGCGAAAGAACAATGTGCATTTGTTTCAAATCGACAAATTTTGGATCTTGTGTTAGTTGCAAATGAGATTGTCGAAGAAGCACGAAAAAGGAAGAGGTGTGGCTATGTGTTAAAATTGGATTTTGCTAAGGCCTGTGATAGAGTGAATAGGCAGTTTCTTGATTACGTTTTGGAAATGAAAGGCTTTGGCATGCGATGGAGGCGATGGATCATGGGATGCCTGAAATCCTCAAATTTTTCGATAATGGTCAATGGTCGTCCTAGAGGAAGAATTGATGCAACTAGAGGGTTACGTCAAGGAGACCCTTTATCTCCATTCCTTTTTATTTTAGTAGTCGATGTGATGGGAAGAATGATTGATGCGGCTAAAGCTCACAGTACTATTCGTGGTTTTGAAGTAGGTAGAGACAAATTGAATATAACACGTCTCCAATTTGCAGATGATTCGTTGCTTTTTGTGGATGCAGAGGAAGGTCACTTAGAAAACATGATGGAGATGGTGAAATAGTTTTGCAAGATCTCGGGATTAAAGCTTAATGATAGTAAGTGTTCTCTCCTTGGCATTAATATTGATGACTCAAATTTACAAGAAAATGTACAGAACATGGGGTGCTCTTTTGGGCAATGGCCGATGACTTACTTGGGCATGCCCCTCGGGGCCTCTCCTCGAAAAATCTCCTTTTGGGAGCTTGTAATGAGAAAGATTGTGAAGAGGTTAGATGGGTGGAAGAAGGGATACTTGTAGAAAGGTGGACGTCTCACTCTCATACATTCGGTGTTAGGGGCTCTGCCTACATATTACCTATCTCTTTTTCGTATTCCGGTGATGATTGCGAAAAAATTGGAAGTATTGATGCGTGACTTTCTATGGCAAAAAATGGGCAGTGACTCCTCTTCTCCATTGGTAGCTTGGGAGAAATGTTGTTTATCTAAAGAACAAGGGGGGCTTGGGTGGGAAATCTGATTTTAAGAAACAAGTCTCTACTTCTCAAATGGTTATGGCGGTACTTAAGAAACTAGATAGTATATGGGCCAAGGTGATTCGCGGTCTGTATGGAGGTGATTCCAATAACCGGGACTCAGGAAAGCCAAATGGGGCGTCAACCCGAAGTCCATGGCGGCAAATATGTCTCGACAAGCAGTTGTTTGACAGTGGGCTCAAGTTTTTGTTGGGTAGAGGGAATCAAATAAGGTTTTGGACAAATTGTTGGTGTAACGAAAGACCATTGAAGGAGTTATTTCCCCACTTATTCAATGTTTCAAGGGAGCTGGATGCCATGGTTGCTGATGTGTTGTTAATGGGGAATGGGTCAACCTCACAACCTTTGAGGAATTTACAAGGCTTTCGGAGATTGAGATTAATGAATCGATTGGTTTAGTGGAATTGTTGGGGTCGATCTCTCTAGACCCAAATGTTCTGGACATGAGGCAATGGAGATGGGCTAAATCAGGGACATATGAGGTTGGCTCCTCTTTTTTCCATCTTATTTCTCAATCCTCAAACGCACGGTGTGATGCACATAGAACTATTTGGAAGAGCATAGCTACATCAAAGGTGAAGTCTTTTTCGTGGGTACTATGGCAAGGACGGGTTAACACTGAAGATATTCTACAGAAACGCTGCCCCCAATGGTGTATCCAATCATCGCAGTGTGTGATGTGTAAAAAGTCAAGCGAGTCTATTGATCATTTATTTTTATCTTGCCCCTTTGCAATGTGACTGTGGAAATGGTTAATGGAGGAACTTCATCTGGTGTGGATTACCTCTAGGAACGTTGCTGAGTGTTTGGGTGACAATATTGCAGCATGCCCTGGTGGGAAACGCAAGATCTTATGGGCAGCAGGGAGAGTGGGACTATTGTGGGGTATTTGGTTAGAACGAAATCGAAGGTTGTTTAATGAAGCCGAGAAAGGGTGGGCTCAGGTTCGCGATGGAATCGAACACATTGTGGAGTATTGGACATTGAAAGATAAGGATTTTGAAGGGTTAAGAACTAATTGGGTACATGGTGGATGGAGTAACATTCTATGAGATCTGATGATATATTTGGATAAGGGTATGTCATGTACAGTGGGTAGGGGTAAGATGTATCTAGGATGATCATTGTTGTAATTTTGATTCCCGCTTTTGTATATCCTAGTCGTATGATCACGAGTTCAACCTAGTTGATTCGGTGAGAGTACTGCAACATGTTGGGGCAAGTTTTGCATTATTGGCTCGACCTCAATGTGGGGAAACGAAGTTTGTTTCATAGGGACGACGTGTTTTTCCCCTACTACACTGGTAGGGGTTTTTTTCGATTTTATTTAACAGGAAACACATTGTTTCTCGCCATGTACATAATTTTGGCTATAGTGAAATAAAATCTCGTTCCTATCAAAAAAAAAAAAAAAAACAAACAAACATAATTTAAGCGAAATCGAGTTAGAACACCAAACAAACATCTTACATTCAGAAACACAAATTAGATTGATTCGAATGGTTTACCTGGCGAGAACTGACAACCGAGACGCCCAAGGAGCAGGCGTACCAGTGTTGGGCCGATTCGGCACGGTGGTCCCGAGAGCCGACGATGACGACCTTCGATTCTGTGTGAGCGGAGTTGCAGGGGCGTCTGTCAATGGTTGCCCTAGACTATGATCTTTGGGGGCATTAATGTGGCGCTTGCGCGTCGCGGGGGAGAACATGATCGATTGATTGAGATGGTGAACTGAAGTTGGGGTTTAGGGTTTGGAGGAGATGTGAGAGATAGAGAGAGAGAGAGAGAGAGAGAGAGAATTAGGGCTTGAGTTGGGCCATTTTCGCGCTCTCTGTGACCTTTTGAACAGCTTGCTCAACGATGCATTTCAAGTGAGAGGAAGTGAGAGCGAGAGAGTGAGCACCGCTGATGTTACACACTAGCAGACTGGTAGAAATATAAACCAGGGAAATGCTAAGGGCATCTCAAATAGATGTGGATTGTTAACATGAATTATTGTCACATCGCCAATAATATAGATAGGATGGTCATCTCATGTTGCTTAAGGCATCAATGGGCATGTAAAGACCTCTTACTACACGTCCTCTCCCATTGAATCGCAAGGTAAGTTGGCCCATGAGCTTTCTATTGTGTGTATAGCCCACAAAAGTGTTTTTTTTTTTTTTTTTTTTTGAATGTGTGATGTGATCGTGGGTTAACGCAGCGAAGATCTATCAAATTGAATTGCTTGAAAAACTACGAACATACAGCTTATGGCAAGAGAATTAAAACCAAAATCTCAAAAAAAAGGAACTTTATTCATCAAAAAAAAAAAAAAAAAAACATCCATTACATCGGTTCACATGCTTATGTATAAGCTTTTCAAGTCACCGACATCAGTTATAGAAAGAATAAAATTACTAAAATAACCCCTTTAACAAACTTATATACTCCTTAGACCCAAATTTTTAAAATAAAAACCCGTGACCTAGGTATATTACTCTAAAAAAACAGCGTAAAGAAAATTCCTATAATAATACCTGAGACATATACACTTGATAAAAACATTAAGCAACTTCCTATAGACTCCTATCTATATATGTATATGTATAGTAATAAAAATTAAGCAACTTTCTATAAACTAATTACATTCTAACTAACTTAGACTTCAAAATCAAACAATTAAAATAACGTAACACACAAAAAGACTTCTAAAAATTGTGTCTCTTACAGATGGCCCAACCCTTCATCATTCTCATGATATACATCTCTAATTCAACCCATGCATATATCATACTCTCCATGTTGACAAAAATTCGCCCTCAGATTTTCGTACTTTCTTGTGACTTTTGATCCGAAATAATCTTCTCCTAAAAAGTAGTCTCGACTAATTCGATAATAGGAAATAAGATAAAGTCGTCGGTCTCACTTTCAAGACCATCCGAATCAATGTGACCGAGAAAGTCTTGACGAAAATCATTGAAGTTGATGTCGTTCGCAACCTTGGTCAATGAACAAAAATATTTTGCAAATTTGACTTCTGTCGTTGCAATAACTCTACGGAATGTTGATTGATGGTGGCATCGTCAACTACCGCTTGCACTTGAGGACTTGTAGACAGTGGAATATTCGTGACAACACGACCTTCATCTCCAAAGACCGCCACCGTGTCTATAATGAAGCATTGGTCGTCGTCGTCAAACTTTGGCGGCTCATCAAAGTTGACATAATTTTTTTCGTCTTCAAATTCACCTTCCCCATCAGAAGAGAATTTTCCTTGTGTTTCTTCAAAAACAATAAGGTCTCTTCAACAGTTGGGGACATGGATCCTATGAATCCTTAACAACTCTGCCATCCCTGCGGATAACTCATTAAGTTGCACGCGCATTTGTTCTTGCGATGCAAAAAATTGAGCAAAAAATGCTCGGTTCGGATTTGGTCGTCTTGTTGATAAACATCATCGACTCGTTGTTGGTTCTGATTCTTCTTCGAGCCATGATTATCTCCAAATCAAGATTGATGAAGGCTCTAAAACTAATTAACGCAGCGATGATATTCTAAATTGAATTGCTCGAAATACCATGAACAAACAACTTAGGTGGTAGGCGTTCTGCAAGTATAACAACTCGCTTACAATAATAGTGTAACCAACTTGCGTTGATTACAAATAGTGTTCTCAGGGAAAGATTTTTGCACTTAGTTATTTTCCTAGTTAACTTTAAACTATTGCAAAGGAAATCGCTTTTTAATTGATTTTATAATTTAACTAAACTAATCTATTCTAATGAATCAATGCAATTTACTTAAACTCTTATACTAAGACTATCTTAGTTCATAACTTCACTTAGGTAATGAAATGCTCTGTTTTTCAGCCACTTAATCATCTTTATAATGTCGTATGCAATGCCTAATTAGAATAAACATATTTCGTTCAAATCCACTTTAACCCACTGTCGTGACGGAAAGATTCAAATTTGCAAACTAGAACTCCACCTGTCGGTGTGAATAACATAAGCTTCATATTGCTTTAATGTTCGAAATCTTTAGATTCATAACCAATTAAGTTTACAATCTATGCCTCCATAATCAACAACTATCACTAGATGTTGTGTATTTTACGGGTGTACCATCCATTTCTGGCTTAAAAGCTTCAATGGTCATGATAACTCTTAAAACCTAATATCAATAAACATGTGATCAAGATGTCTACAACATTACGCTCAGAATCAATACAAATTCTAACCATTGCACTTTTTATATCAATTTCTACACATGTTCATAGCATAGCATACATACCATAGAATCCATTAATCCCTAAGATTAATAGACTACTCACACTTCTTTAAAACGAACATGCACATAGTGGTATTCATTGAAATCAAAGATACATTAGAAATACTTCAAATAAATCAATAACACAATATCCGAATCACCACACATGAGTCTTCAATGTCTTATCTCCACAAATCGTTCTAATACTCAAGAATAATGTAAATCTATACTAAAATATGTTAATGGCTGCTAATGGTTGATGTGTGTTGTGTTTACCACGTCCTAATATCTATTTATACTTTCTAAACATAATTACAAAATCCTACTTTACAATTTAACACAAAATAGAACTTAAACTTTCTATTTTCTTGTGTTCCGACATTGTCACTTAACCCCAAAGCGATGTGTGTAATGTCACGACACCGCCACTGCCGTCGCTTTGTGTACTTTTTCCTCTATTCAGTGACCTGGGCGTCATCCCTTTGGCCTTTGGCGCCGTCCCTTAGGCTCCACAACGCCACCACTGCGCCAACCTCTCTGTCTCGTTTTCTTCACTTGTCTTCTTTCCCATGTCGTGCCTAGATCCTCCATGTCGTCCCTTCACTCTCCATAGCGCCACACCTTCATGTCACGATGTCAACCCCATTTTGGTGAGTTTTAGCTGCGTTTCTTCTCATTTTTGCTCATTTCCTTCCTTTATGCTACCTGAAAATGCATAAACACCATTAATTAGAGCTCATTTAAGGATATTTATACATATATAAGTCTAAATACACTTATCAAATACCCCCAAACCTAGGATTTTGCACGTCTCGAGCAAAAGTGTATTTTACTAAGTCTCCTAATTACCCCTATTACTCTAGTTCTCGTTCATTTTACATTGCTCATGGTGTATCCTTCAATTAGCTAATTAAGTTTCAAGTTAATAATCTACTCAAGAGTTTTTCTCTTTGTAAAAATTTATATTTTTAAAATATGTAGTTTTAACAACACATACAACTCACTTTCGCAAACACCAAAGTAGATCACAACCAAAACCATCACTTCTCACAAGTTTGTTTCACCTCGACACTCAAGTAGTAAGTGTATAATCTCATGATTTCTCATTAAGCTTAGGAATTCATGAATAAGCATAGATCAAACTAATTTTGGTAGACTTTATGTCATGGCCCAAATTTCTAAATCCTAATTTAATATCTAAATCAAGATTAATGACCCGTGGCGTGATACCCGCATCGAGATACGTGTCATGACCGAGACAATGTGGCTGAGGTATATGTTATATTTGTTGTGGTATATGCTTAGTGTATTGTATATATGTAGACTACTAAGTTACTCCTACTTGTGTTTATGTGTCGAGATATGAGTGGGGACGCTCTTCGAAGTGCGTGCCGGCGTGAGACCGGGGTAAAGAGTGATGTGCTAAGTTTATTTAAGCTTAATGTAGCTTTAATAGTGATCTTAATGAGGCTATGATTGATTATAAATGAAATGTACCTAAGTTATCATTTTAAGACAATAGCCATGTGATATTTCTCGAGATAGGTGTTGACACATCTAGAAACAAATTGAGTTACACATTGGTATTACTTAGATTAAGTAAGTGGAGAGTAAGTGGGAAATGTGTCAATGTGTATACCAATAGATGAGTCTCGAGATACGTGTGCACACGAAGATCAATGGCTATCCATTAACCATATCCATTTCATATATATAGCTAAAGATCAACTCATGTTCATTTTTCAAAACTTGGAGATGAAGTAAACTTGCTGGAGAAGAAGTGAAATTGAAGAAGATCAGTTGCTTTGATGATTTAAAGGTGTAGGAGTTGATCGAGCTTAGAATATATCAAATAGGTAATTCACTTACACTAATTAACTTAGTTAAATTGATGAATTTATGAATTAGATGATATGTATGGCTATTTTTATGTTGTTATTGATGTCTTGGAACTCTGGAGGAGTGTACGAGAGTTCTTAAGGCATTGGTATAGCCTATGCATGGAGAAAACTCAGAATTCTAATTGCAGAATTATGGGTTTTCCTACACATAGCGTGTTAGGTAGGTCAGTGAGCAGGTTAGAGAAACTTGGTAGCACGCAAATGAGGCCACTAGCGCGCTAATCAAATCACCCAGTTCGCTAGGTGCTATTACAACATAAAAATCAGCAGTTTCCTAAATTTGCTTAAACACTATAAATAAGTCTAATACTTTAAGTAAAGGTCCAAACATACTAAAAAACATGTTATATGATATCAAGAACCTAGGGGAAGTGTCTTGGGGGTTCAGATACGAGTTTTGAGGTCGGGAGGCCGAATTAGCTTAGGAAATTGTGTGAATTGTAAGTAAACTGATTGGGATATTTATTTATATTTCATTTATGTTTACTTGTTCATTTCTCTTCTTTTGGACTGATTGGCCTATTGTACTTCGTATACCATAACTCGTTTCCTTTCTCATTTCATGAGTTTGCATTCATGGTATAGATTGTTGGTTAAATGATTTCATTGCCTCCAAATCATGTGCTATGTCATTTTGATTGTTAATATATGTGGTCAATGAAATAGCATGCTATTAGGTAGGTGTTATATAGTGTTGTAAATCTATTTCCATTGTGCATTAAATGTGCAATTGCTTTATCGAATTCTCAAACCATATTATCTCTTGAAATAAGAAAGTAGTTTTTGTATCTAGGATCATTACATTACAGAGATAGGTCGCGACACACGGGGTCACTAGACTATCCGGGGATGTCGGGATCTCTCCACTATAACTTGGGTGACATCACGAAGTATGCGACCCTAGGTTGTTGGCAGTACAACTTGGGTAGCTTCACGAGTTATAAGACTCGGGGTTGTTGGCAAGTATATATCGCAGGTGACTGGCACCTGGCACTTGGGATGATTATAAAGGTGTAGAGCACAGCTCCGACCTTCACAGAGATGTAAAGCTCAACTCCATCCTTATATAATGGAAAAGACTGATGTGATAAAGATCACGACCGACCGACCGTAGATCATTCCTACTTAGCAGAGTGTCAGTTTCATAATGTTTAACTGGAGTATCTTTTAGCATGATTTCCTTTCAGCATAATTGCTTTTATTATGCTTTGAGATACTTGTTGCATATTTGGGAATGTGAACGAATGTCTTTCGGTATTACTTTCTACTTTCTTGTACTCACTATCCTTTTTATGACGGTGGGTGCAAATCCATCGAGTAGCAGACCAGGCAAAGAGAAGATCAACGACTACCTTTGAGCTAGTGAAGTGCTGCTACATCGGATTTTGTAGGTTTTAGTTTTATTTGATAACTTTTATATGTATTTCTTGTACTTTCGGGGTTGAATAGATTATGGGTTGAGAGATAGCACCTTGACTTGACGCATGAAGATATATTTTCACTATTTCATTCTATATATGCATGTGATCATCTTTTTTTCCCGATTTTCTACAATTATTAGGCATTATGTTAAAAGCTTCCGCTAATTTGTTAAAGACTTCCGCTGAATACATTTTTTTAAGTTTGTAAACTTTTAATTAACTCTGATTTATGAATTGACTAAAAGTTAAGTAAATACTCATGTTTGAAAAATTATTTGATAAGTAGTAAAATTTTGGAAAGGCTAACTAATTTCCTGTTAAGTCATACATGGTAAGATTATGGCTTAATAACGGGATTAGGCCAGACAGTGCCCTAGTTTGAGAAGGTCGTCACACTTTAGCACTTCAAGAGTCTATAGGACTTAACATAGTTGGAAAGAAAACTTAACCCAATTAGCTACTCGTACTTGAACTAAATCTTTTATTTGAAGAATTTTATTTTACTTCCGCTTTGTTTTCTTTGTTTTTATCTCTCATTTCTTTTTTTTTCTCCTTATATTTTTATTTTACGGTCTTTGCTCCTTTTCCTATGGACTCTGTTTTTTCTCATTTTTTCCAACCATCAAGTTCTCTGCTTTATTTTTTCGTAAAACTTGTAGGTCACTCTATTTTTTTTTATTCTAAAACTCTTGTTAGCACTTCTCACTTTCACTTAATCAAGTAAGTTAACTCTCACTTTTCATTTACAATGTCTATTTTCTCCCCTCTTTGCACTAAGTCTTTATTTACTTTTTATTTTAAAGTAAGACTCACACTTATTATAGCATTCCTTAAAGATCTAACTTTTTACACAAGAAGTGTTCTAGTGTTCTTGCTTTTATTTCAAGTTCATTGTCTTCCCTAACTCTAGGTTTTTAATCATGAAATCATACCGTTGTTTGCTACATTTCATTATTTTCTTCAAAAATTTTAAAAACACTCTCTTGAGTTTCATATCAACATGACACTTGTATTTTACTCATCCTTAATTAAAGACATGAACACGCAAATGAATTACTTATTCATTACATATTACTATGTATAACCAAATCTATACTGCTTAAACTTGTTCAAATAGTAAGTAAATGAAATAGAATTACACTACCATGCTTTCCTCTTTAACTACTTCAAAAATAAATTTAAACAATCATACCTGCAGTGTTTATCCTTATTTCATACTTTCTTACATTTTCTCATAGTGTAGTGTTGATGCCCCTAAACTTAAACTAAACCTTGTCCTCAAGGTTTAAAAATAAACCTGAAATCATGAAAACACTAAAACACCAAACATATATAATAAAACATGATATAAAAATATCCCTATAGCTTATTGATACTTTATGAATCTTCTGCATCTTTTTAGACTTCTCCTGCACATTTTAGCATAAATTTTTAAAAGTTAGAAAACCATTACGTGTTAATTGTCCTTAACTAGACTAACTAACTAACTAACTGAAATTGAAAACTTAAAATTTAAAAACCTTTAGGATGCCTCCCAGTAGCGCTTAGTTTAACGTCATTAGCCTGACGCTTTTTCGCTCATTTAGTCCGAGTCAAAACTAAGATACTCCAATTGTAGATAAGAGATTATGATTTCATTCTCATTCGGATGTACTTCTTCACCATCGACAAATACAACTTTCTCTGCATCACCACCCTCATCGATACTCATCGTGATCTTCTTCATTCTTCTGTATAACTCTATATTGGCAGTGTTCAAAAATGGCCTCCCAAGTATCATAGACACATCATCATCCATATCGTGATTCATAACCTCAAAACTCGTAATGAATGTGAATCTACCCACTTTCACATGCACATTCAAGATTCTTCCTATAGTTGATATCAACTTGCCATCAACTACTTGCAAATTAGTTGTATCAAGACAATTGATCTTCAAATCGGCATGCAACATGTCCATTATTGACATGACATTGATTGAGGCTCCCGTATCACATAAGACATTTCTAAACCAGTGCCTATCGATGCTTATTGGTATGCATATTTCTCCTAAACCACTCTTTTTGATTGGTTGAAGTCTGGGGATGAACTTGAACTTTAGTCCTAGTTTCCTTGGAACTATCTTGATGACATTGCTTTTTAGTTGTTCTTCATAAGGTCCTTCATCTTTTTGTTTGATCTTCCATTATTATTTTTTGTCTTGTTATTTTTCAAGTCATTGATTCTTTGTTGCCTGAATCCTTCGAGTTCATCTTTCCTCACTTCCGTTCCGTTCTCATGCATCTCTTCATGCTTGCTCATAGATAAAGTGTTGACTTTTTCTAGCTTGTACATATAAATGGTTAGAGATGGAATTGAGATGAAATCAGTCAGAGACGGAATAGAGAGAGATTAGAGACGAAATAGAGATGGAATAGAGATGAAATTAAATTTCGTATA
Organism: Stephania cephalantha; assembly: GCA_039657325.1. Taxonomy (NCBI): domain Eukaryota; kingdom Viridiplantae; phylum Streptophyta; class Magnoliopsida; order Ranunculales; family Menispermaceae; genus Stephania; species Stephania cephalantha. Next base: position 38,067,270 of record CM077571.1, read on the forward strand.
AAAAAAATGGCGCAAACTTTCCCACCAAAAGTTTAGTAGTTTATAACCGCCCATTACGTCTCGAGATTCGTGCGTAAATTGATGAAGACAATTGAAAAATAGAAATGGATGATTAAAATCATAAATCATAACTGTTTCTCTCCTCCTCGAACTCTCTCTCCCTCCTCGAACCCTCGATCCCTTCCTTCCCAAACCCTAAAATTTTGAATCACTCATTGTTTCATGGTCTCATCTGATCTCTACACCGTCAACTCTCTCTCTCATCGAACTCTCTCTCCCAAACCCTGAAATCTTTGCTCAATGTTCTCAGCCATTAATTCCTCTATTCACGGTGTCATCTGATCTCTGCACTGTCAAGGCCAGTCATGACTTTGTTAGTTAGGGTTTGAGTTGCTGTCTGCCATTGCGATTGAGACGGTGAGTTTTCGTGGTGTCTGCCGGAGCTCGTGCCGTCTACCATCGCTGCCTTTGAAGCCCTCGCCGTCATCTGAGCTGTTCATCGTTGTCGTCTACTCTGTCCCTCATCGTCGTACGTTGCACACCCAAGTGAGATAATCCCTTCATTGAAATACCCTATTCAGATTTTCCCTTGTTTCTCACTAGTTTATAAGATTTCGATGAGTTTCTATGGTTTAGATGGTGAAAATTTGTTTATGTTTTAATGGGAATTCTATTTTTTCTTATTTTTGGAGATTTCATTGGATGCCCAGGTTAGATAATCCCTCCATTGAAATACCCTTTTTTGATTTTTTCTTGTCTCTCACTAGATTGTGAGATTTCGATGAGTTTGTGTGGTTCAGTTTGTACTAATTTGTTGTTGCTTTGATGGGTATTCTGGGTTCTAGTGAACATTTTTTATCAGTTTAATATACATCAAGGCTTATGTTAACAAGCTTGTTCGATCCCCGCAATTATAAGAATGTCATATGAGGATTTTTTTTGGAGCTAGTTTGATGTGTATTCTAAGAGCTCCAAGTTGCTTATGCATCTATTCACACAATGAGTTCAGTTAGGAACAACGGAGAAATGTATCCTCGAAACCAAAGAAAACATGGCTACTTTGAATAGTGCTGCGAAGTTAGGGTTTTCTTTAATTGGAACTTGGAGGGAAAAAATAAGTTAGGGAAAATGTTTGGTTTATAACTTTATATGACAATGAATTTGTAACTATACTTAAAAAATTTAAAGTTGAACTTGTAAGTCATTTTGACCTGATATTTCTTTACGTCATTGCTTTTTTTTTGTGTCTTTGCACAATTCTCTTATCTTATCCAATATATGCTTGAAATTATATAATTCCTCTTATTTGAAATTCTCTCTCACTCTTTTACCTTTTGTATATTAATGTTTGTAGTGTTTTTTTACTCCATTAAGAGATCTCATTCGATTAGTTTTGTTTCTTTAATTTGTTGGTTTTGAGCAGCAACAATATATTGCAAATTTCAGGCTTTAGTAGTATGAATGTTGAAGCCTTTGATATTGTGGATGTGAGTAGGGCTGATAAATCATCAATACAATATGTTCTTGCATCTGCATCTATTGAATAGTAGTATGCGTGTGCATCTCATCAACTAATTAATATAAATTTGACTGAAAATCAATTGAGCAAAGTTGTTAAGCCTATCTTTGTTTCGGATATTTCCTCCGCTTCCACAAGCCGAACTTTTAAGTCTCTTTTTTTCGTATGAATTCCATTAATGGCAATTGAAATGCAGACTAATGCCTTTACGAGAAAACCATAACATTCATAACATAAAAGCGATCAAGCCAACCAAGTGGAGCTGAATGATTTTGTTTGTGGTCACCTATGTATGAGGTTGAGGGTTCGAGTCTCTTAGTGTGCAAGTTTGAGAGGTATTAAGTTAATTAGTTTCTTATTATAAAACTACATAGTAGAGATCAAACAATATTTTTATTGGAAATCAAATAGTATGTTAGAATGGATAAGTAGAAAATTAATGGTTGTTCTGCATCTTTAACAAATATGAGGACTCAAATGTGATGTTTTTACTAAAATTTTACCTTTTAATTTTGGACCTTGTAAACCAACTTTAAGAATGCATTTTTTGGTATAGTTTGAAATACTTTCCTTGTTGATGCCAAAAAGAATTTGTCTGAGGTATACTAGAATAGCAAGAAAGTAAAAGAGGATTGAAGAGTCAAGATCATGACTCAAGACTGAACGAGGGGACATGTTTTTGAGCTCTTCAACCTCTTCTTCTTTCTTGCCTCTTGAACACCCGCCCTAAATTTCAGAATTCTTTTTCAGAGCAATGAGTATCGTGAAAAGCCCGTTCTACATGTGGTGCATTAGAAGCCAAATATTACATTGGGCCAGAAGTGACTGGTTACTTGAAATTCAGAACTTATTTTAGGAAGTCTAATTCGATGTGGGATTTATTAAAAAATTGATATGGTAGAAAATTAAAATTATATGTGTAACTACATTTAAGTGTTATGGGGATGCATCTTTTGTCAAGGTACCGTATGATACCCATATTGTTTCAAGTTAATTGGGAAGCATGTTTATGATCTTCAAACATATTCATATAGCGTGGTGGTCTAAAAATAATATTTATAATCCATACAATGATTGACTTACATGTGAGCAACAAGCCACCTAAAATTTTATTCTTAGTATGATTACATCTATGTTGGATATATCCGAATGATTATAATTTATAGTATTACAAGTCCTTTTTGTCTTTATGTTTGATTTTATGTCATTTTAATAAAAAATATATAGTAGTAATGGTCTTTTTGGACACTTTATTTCTACTTTTGGAGTTTTACTTTTTTTCTTTTTCCTTGTGTATGAGATTGGTTTCTTTTCTAGCATTTTCATATTTATTTAGATTGGTAGCTCATTTTTTTCACATATTTGATTTTCAGGGTTCAAGTTTGATTGTGCAGTAGCTGTCAGTGATCCCCTTGCACTACTGGGAACTTCTTCACTTCAAGGTACTTGTTCGATAAATATAGTTTCTTAGAATTCTATATAAGATTGTATAACAAGGTTCTTGTCTATATGGTTGTTGTGAATCATTTGGACTGTTTGTATTGCAAGCCTCTCTAAGGGCCACGCGGCATTCCTTAAATCTTTATTTCTTTTTCCTTGTTCATTTATGATTTTTTTTACAAGTAATTGCTTATACCTTTGATCTTTCTATGCAAGAAGACGTATATCGAAAGTAGAGTTCTTAAAATCACGAAAAGGTGTAGTAAAGCTTATGGTACCCCTAAAATCTTGTACAAATAATGGGTCAGGTTGCATTACCTTTAATCAATGGTCTTGCATTTGACCTTTAAGAGTGGGTTAATCAAGTTATTGTATATGCATCCACACTAATTAACTTTCTTAGCATTGAAAACATACAAGTGCATTGATTTAGCTGATATCAGGCTAGTGAAACTCAATTTGAATTCTGAGGAAATGATTTTGCAAGTTCTAATATGCACTTAATCTCTTTTGAGACAGAATGAAGCTATGCATTTACAAAACCTTTTCACTTGTTTGAACACCCCTGCAATTCTCTCAATTACACTCATATATTGTTGTTTTAAACATACATTGCCCTAAATATGTCCCATTGTTTTCAAAAGAGCCTATATATAATTGACAATGGTGAGTTTTTTTTTATATCTTGTTGTCAATCTTTGGAAAGTTAATTTTAGTGTTACCAGCACTGAATGTTTTACCCTGTGATGGATGTTGCTAGGATCAACCTATTTGCGCAATCTTGTTTTCCATTTGGAGATATGGCTCTTTTTGTAAGTAGTTTCTCTTAAAAGGAATGATATATGGAAAACGTGATGCTTATTTGTAAGTATAACCATTGGAGAGGGAGTTCAATTCTTCTTGTTTTAATGCTAAAAGCTCTATGTTATTCTCATTGCACATATTAGAATCCTCATAATGTTGTTAATGCTTTGATCTTAATTGTCAAAGGACTAAAGCAAAGTCAATAGTGTGTGTGTTGTTTCTGCTTTGTTTTAGTGTTTGTTAGGACTTGTTGTCTTTGGTGACTTTGTTTGAATTGAATGAAAATTGGGTCTCCCTAAGGAACTTCATGTATTGACTATGGTGTTGTATTTAATGTTTAATATGAGTTTAGTTTATTTCTTGTTCCTTTTTAGCTCTAGTACTCTCTACCTATATATGTGTTTAATTGGCAAATGACCAAAACAAAGTAAATAGTAAAGAAATTAAAAAATAGGTTCCTAGCCTCCTCAATTTCCAAAGAAAATTCTAGAAGTAAAAGCTTTAGAGAGAGTTATTACTTTCTATGTATGATTATTATTACTTTCTATGTTTCTTCAAATCCACCATTTCTCTCATTCGCTTCTAATCTGCTAACGAGTTCAATAATCTCTCCTTCACCTGCTTTTTTTTCAGGTGCATTTTGGAGTTCCCCTCGAGAAGGCTACTCCGACTCCTCATTCTCTTTCAGTCTTGGTTGATTGGGTTGGACGCTCTCCAATATTTCATCCATTCTCTCTCTTTTAAGGTACTTCCTTCATCCATCCATTCATTCATTCGAACCTGGAAGATCTCTGTTTGAGGACTTCGATTTGGCGGACTTCGATTAGAGAACTAGCGAGTTCTTGATTTTACTATAATGGCGGATTTTGATTAGACCAGTTCCATTTCACTTATATTTAGGAGGTTTGGTAGGACGTTGAATTGTTTTGGTTTTGGTTTTGGTTTTAATGCTAGAGGAGCATTAGGGAAGTGGCTGAGCTATACGGATGCGAGAAATCCTTGCCCGTAGTCGAAATGCATCGTTCTTTGTCAGGATTGCATTCTATTGCTCTAAGTGCTTTTGAGAGGCAAGGTTTTGTGCTATATTTTCTTTGTGATTTACATTCTTTGATCTCTTCATGCCACATTTTTTCATGTATTTGCTACTATATTTGGTTCAATTTTGTTTCACTATTCACATTTGATGAGCTTATCAGCTCTATTTTGCAAGGTTTTTCAATTATTTATCACACTTTAGACGACTTTGTGAGTTATCTTCTTTGGTCATTCTACGCAGTTGTTATTTTTTATGATTCTGAAGCTGTTTTGGAGTGATATTTTGGGGGGTTTTGTTGTTGGGAAGTTAGGGATATGGAGTTGAAGAAATTCGGGGGAGATTTGCTCCAATCCCAATTAAATCAGAACCGACAACCTACCTCATCGGCCATGAAAACACTAACTAATAGGCCTAGTTTTACAAATCAGTAAAGACAAATATTAAACAATGCATTGGTGGTGCTACATTTGTGATTATACAAATCAAGGCTTTCCTCTCAAAAGCCATATTTTATCTTAACAAAATGAACTTAAAATACATTGAACAAAATTTAGTTGAACCTAAACGTGTCCTCACTAATCTCAGAAAATCCTTGTTGTTGGTCTTGCCAATCAAAAATCAACTATATTCCTAACAATGCTACTACTATAATTAATATTCCCACTAAGTGAATTAATCCCATATGAAGCAGTGCACATAGTACTACAATGATGATGAGGAATATTGTTAGCAGTAGTACTTGAAAATGTGAACCTTAAGCTGTGTATATATGCGTGTGTATAGATAAAACAACCAAAAGAGTAGGTATAGATGAATAGTACCTTCAATTATATATTTTCTACTACTAGCTAGGGTTCTAAAAACTAGGATTACTATTTGAGTTGATCTGGCTATTTCACTTAAAACGTTAAGAGATTTGAACCTCTAACCTTAAGGAGGTACGAGTGAACAACTAATAGGTCCCAACGTAATGTTTGTTTTGGTTATTCCACTTAAAACGTCCTAAGATTTGAATGTCTAAGTCTCTAACCTTAGGGAGGTAAGAGTGAACAACTAATGGGTCCCAATTAACAAAACATACACCAAAGCAATGTTTGTTATATTGTTAGCTTTATTTTGTTATTTGTTTTTGTACAATATTATGTTAAGTGTTAGTTTGTTACTAAAATACTATTCTTAATGCTTTGGTATATGTATGTACCTATTGGTCGTCATTGGTGTATTAAATTTTACCATTTAAAAACTAAGGCCAATCAAAACTATATGTATTGTTGAAAGAATATGATTGGCCATCTCTCTATCCACTTCATCAAGATTATTATTACACTAGCAAGAGAAATTCACCTAACACTCTGCTTTTGTTGCTCTCCATTCACGTGAGTGATGAAATGGGTGAAGAGGACAAGAGAGGGTAGGGTGTTATTTTTGCTGCCTTTTAGGGTTCTTTAATTGGTTCATGATCATTGAATAAAGAAAAGACCTACTTGTCGAAAATAAATAAGGGACCATATGTTATTATTGGCTTTGAAGAGTATAAGTTGATTGTATCAGCTAGATACATAATCAAGTCCTAGCTAGTACTGTGGAATGTAGGAAACATGAAAGTTATAATTCCTCACCCTGAGAGAGCGTCCTTGCATCCTACCTACCTACTAATCCACTTTGCAAGTAATTGCTTATACCTTTGATCTATCTATGCAGGAAGATGTATATCGAAAATAGAGTTCTTGAAATCACGAAAAGGAGCAGTTAAGCTTAAGGTACCCCTTTTAAAAAAACTAATTTAATGCTACTATTGTATTGTTACCATTATGTGTGTTTTTGTGTTTTTCTTTTCTTTTCAATTTTGGTACTGAAATAATGTAAAATACAACGAATACCATCAATTCATGGTAACAATAGTGGAAAAGAAGACTTAAAATAATGTGAATAGATGTAATTTAAGTTATAATCGATTTGAATGTTTTTGAAGCCTCGTAGATGCACGTTTGAGAGAATTGTTTCAACTTGTGTAAATTGTGAAGTTTGTGGTAGCCGCCATTGTTTGATCTTATAATTAAACTAGTTGATCCATGCTAACTGATGGGTTGATTTTCAAATCATTTAGATCCATTGTTTGATTTGTTGAAATTAGATTGTGAAATGACCTTTTATTCTATATTTCTCTAGATTCTTTCGATGCTATTCCATTGTTTGATTTGTTGAATATTGATAGTTCTTTAGCTAGTATATGGGATGTTGGACAGGTTGAAAAATAAGGTGAAATAATGTATATGCATCAAGTTTTTGAGGCTTTGCAATGCACAGTTTCTTTTGTGTCACCCTTGCAGTTTCAAGTTATGATGTAGCATCGAGTTTCAAGCACATGTTATTTTTTTCTTCCTTTGTTTGTTTTCAGATTTCTGCTCTATCTTTCACGTATTATTGATGGTTTCATTGACATTGGGTATTTGTTGAAAATGAAATACTGGGAGCTTTGATCTAATGTGGTATTTGTATGCCGCTTATAACTTATGAGTTATGATTTCTTGAACTCCTTGTTGCTTTTATTCTTACGACCAAGTATCCTACTCTATTTGGTATCAGTTATAGGAAGAGCTAGGTCTTAGGAAAGTAGAAATATACAAATGGAATTGAAGCCACAAACATACATGAAGTTAGGCACATTTTTCCTGAGATTAAGAGTATTAAACTCAATCCACAAACATACATGAAGTTAGAACTCAACAAATGTAAAGTTTGTTTTGTTTTAATTTATTTGTATCAAACCACCTTTATTCAATGCATACAAACAAAGCTTTTTGTTCATGTAGTTAGCGAGGTTCTCAGATTCCCCATTCTACTAAATTGTGTATGTTGGACACACAAGTAGACTTGTACTGTCGGAAATTATTAAACTAGTTGACTAATTTAATTGCACAATTACAATAGGAATGTCGTCTACAAGTCGAGACATGATGTACAATCGTCTCGACAACGGCTTTGTTCGAATTGAATTCTCGGCAAGGGTTAAAGAGTTCATAGCATTTGCTAAGCAACATTGCTTACCTACCAAAGTGAAAGGAAGATTAGATGTCCGTGCAATTATAAGAAATGTAGACTTGTACCGTACCTGGACGTCGAAACGGTTGAATACCATATATGTAGGTATGGATTCGTTCGGGATATCACTATTGGTACGAACACGGTGAGAATGGTGGTCTAGAGCCACCAAACTTCTAACAATTTGATAACCATATTGATGATGCTGATGGGGGAGGTTTTGATACGACAACTTACCATAAGATGCTACACAACGTGGCAGGTCCAAGTTTTAATTGGAATCACATGGAAGAATCACCAAACCCCCAAGCATGCCAACTATATGACATGATTGAGGCTAGTAGCGAACAATTGTGGCCGGGGTGCGAAACCATGACAAAGTTATCCGCAATGGCAAGATTACTTGCGATCAAGTCAAAACACCATATCTCTGAACGAGGGTATAATGAAATCATAAAATTCATGAAGGATTGTTTGCCAACTGACAATTCATTTGTTGAAAATTTTTATGCCACTAAAAGACTAATGAGAGGTCTAGGTCTTCCAGTTGAGAGAATAGATTGTTGTGAGGACGAATGTATGATTTATTGGGGAGTGGACTATGAATTGACATCATGTAAATTTTGTGGAAAATCACGCTACATTGCACAGCGACGAGGTCGTGGAAGGAAGACCTAAAAAGGCCATTGCAAAAAAATGTACTACTTCCCTTTAGTCCCTCGATCGCAATGATTGTATGCGTCTGAGTCAACGGCAAAACATATGTGGTGGCATGGAGAGCATTCCTCGCCAGAAGATGTTATGCAACACTGTTCTGATTCGATTGCTTAGAGGCATTTTAATTATGTCAACAGAGACTTCGCCGCGAGGTTCGGAATGTTCGTTTAGGGTTGTGTACAGATGGCTTTCAAGTTTTAGGGATTTCAGGAAAATCGTACTCTTCATTGCTCGTAATTTTGACTCCGTACAATCTTCCACTATCGATGTGCATGAAATCTGAGTTTATGTTCTTAACGGTTATCATTCCTAGACCGACCAACCAAAAACAAAAAATTGACGTGTTCCTTCAGCTACCTATAAAAAGAGTTGCAAGATTTATGGAACAACGAGGTGATAACTTACGACGTTTCCACAAAGACGAATTTTCATATGCGAGTGGCCCTTTTATGGACTGTAAGTGATTTCCCTGCAAATAGCATGTTGTCCAGTTGGAGCACACACAGTAAGATGGCTTGTCCATATTGTATGCAGGATACAAATGCCTTTCCATTGCGAAGTGGTGGAAAAACATCGTGGTTCGACTGTCACCGTCGTTTCTTGTCGAAGAACTCACCATTCAGGAAAGACAAAAAAATATTTCTTAGAGGAAAAATCGTACTAAACGATGAACCGCCCGCTTTGCTATCTGGTGAAGAAATTTTGGCAGAAATTGAATCGTTGGGCTTGATGAAGGTGACAAAAATCAGAGCTAATTCTGTGAATGGGAGGATAGCTAAGACTTCAGGATGGAGAAAAAGAAGCATTTTCTAGGATTTGCCATATTGGAAGACAAACTTGATCTGACACAACTTAGACGTCATGGACATCGAGAAAAATGTTTTTGACAACATATTCAACACTATTATAAGTGTACCGGGCAAAAGTAAGGATAATGCAAAATCGAGACAAGATATTCGTAAATATTGTCACCGACCTTCTCTACAAATTGATTCAGCGAAAAATACTTACATCCTTGGATGCTATGCTCTCGATAACTCAAAAAAGCAAAAATTGTGCAAGTGGGTTGAAAAGTTGTGTTTTCCTGACGGTTATGCTTCAAACTTGGTCGATGTGTGGATCCAAAGAAGTTGCGACAGTTCGGCATGAAGAGTTATGATTGCCATATTTTCATGCAACGCTTGATACCAATTGCATTGAGAGTACTCATCCCAAACGCGGTTTGGGTTGCAATTACCGAGCTGAGCCTATTTTATCGATCCTTGACTGCAAAAAGTGTCAGTCTCAAAGATATGGAGGTTTTAGAGTCAGAAATACCTAAGATCATTTGCAAGTTGGAGAAAATATTCCCTCCAAGCTTCTTCGACTCTATGGAACACCTACCAATCCACCTGGCTTACGAAGCTCGTATGTCCGGTCCAGTTCAATTTCGGTGGATGTATACCTTTGAGAGGTATTATCTTGAGTTCCTGAAATTGTTTTTCCATTCAATAAAGTTTTAAATTAACATTAGCTAAACTTCGATAGGTACCTTAAGCATTTAAAAAACAATGTTCGGAACAAAGCGAAGGTCGAGGGCTCGATGTGTAATGCTTATTTGGTCGAATAAGTCACATCGTTTTGTTCTTACTACTTCGAAGATCACGTCTTTACGTTGCACGACAACGTGCAACGAAACGACAATGGTGGTATCGGGCCCACACCGCATTTTGTGGGCAATTTCTCAATTTTTACTTATCTTGGTCGACCCTTGGGCAAGTCAAGGAGCGGTACTTAATAGAGCAGGAGTATAATGCTGCTCATTCATTCATACTGCTCCATTGTCCAGAGATGGCTCGTTACATCCAGTATGTTCGTCAATTTCATTCAATAATGCAGTACATTCATTATTCATCTTTTACCAAGACATGATATTTACATGTTCGTTTCTTGTAGGATCTTTATCGATGAAATCATTCAAGGAACGGGGGAGTCGGAAGTCGATACTAGTCTAGAGCGCAACTTCCCTATTTGGTTTGAAACATATGTAATGTTATTACAATTGTAGGTTATCGCTTCGTTTATTTCTCTCATAAATAATGTGTCTTAAATTTCTAAATTTTCATGAATAGGCTCGGAATTGCATCATAGATGAGACACTTGTTGATCTTTCGGTTGGTCCTATTCGATCTTGTAATGTGTACCCTAGTTACCTAGTGAATGGGTATAAGTTCCACTCTGAAACATATGATGTTAATAGATCGACGCAGAACAACGGTGTTTTGGTGAAGGGTTCTAACTACGCCGATGTTTCCCACGACTACTATGGAGTACTAAAAGAGGTTGTAGAGATTGAATATACTGGCCTCAAGCGTGTGGCATTGTTTAAGTGTGAATGGTATGACCCTACACCAAATCATGGTATGAGGACTCACCCAACACTTAAATTGGTAGAGGTTCATCGAAGTCGACAATATAACAACTATGAACCATTTGTCCTTGCAATGCAAGCCACTCAAGTGTACTACTTTTTGTATCCTTCTTTGAGGAACGAGTGACAAGAATGGCTAGCAGTTTGTTGTTGTCAAACAAAATTCGCCGACGAGGAAACGAGCAAAGATGATAACGACCAAGGCTCGGCAGAGATTGCATTCCAAGATGGTGAACCCACCACATGCGTAGTCGACGATGCAATTTAAGATTTCAACAATCTGGATGATCCAAATGGGACCCGCGTCATTGTTGAAGTGGGTCCAAGTCAAGAAGACAATGACTTCATTGTCGATAGTGGAGATGATTCAGAAGAAGAATCATCAACTTCTCGTCATGAGAGTGAATTTGAAATGGATGACAACGAGTAATGTTTTTCTATGTTATGTCAATGTTTGATCGACGTTACGTGAACTTTCTAAACCTTTCTTCATGAGTGTTTAAGATTGGTGTTTTTTTAGGTTTTATGGCTCGCAGTGATCAACCCCCACTTCAAGGTCGCACATTACCTCAGGGCGGTCGAGTGATACCTTTAGGGGGTCCTCGTCCAGTCGAAAGAAGTGCAGCACAGACCCCAGGAACCGATATACCGATTGGACCTCATGGACCGGCCACACGAGGGGGTCGAGGAGGTCGTGGCAGTCGAGGTCGTGGGTCAGTTCCTGTCCTATCGATTCTGACTTCTCGTTCACTCAATCATGAGTTACAGTCAGCGTCACCTTCACCTTCCAAACCGTCCGCGTCGCCTGTACCATCGACATCGTCGTCTAGAACCATACCAAATTGCCCATTGCAGTCACCATTGGTGACATCGAGACATGACACTCCTGTACCGACGATGCCTGCGCCTCCAGCCACTGCGTCACCAGTAACATCCCCATCCTATGAGGGCAGAGCAGGCTTGCAGGTTACAGGCGCTCCGCGAGCACCTCAGAGGAAAGAGGCCGACCCCCTCGCGTGTATAGGATCCCGATCACACCGATTGCGAATAATACATAACTTTGTATTTGATTAATTAACCTTTGTCTAATTATCCATGTAAACTATTAAATAAGTTTTGAAGATGTTATGCATTTTAATGAAACACGAGTAATTGCATTCTTCTCATTCTTGTGCACGGAGGATGACAAAAATTTTCAAAAGATGGATGATTCCAGAATGGTATTGTTGGAAGTCGATACCGAATCATCATATGGACCACTACTGGCGCCAATGGCATGTACGCAGGACTAATAAATGTCTTAGGATTTATACAAGTTTTCCAATGTCTCGTAATAATTGCACTCGCCATTTTATAGTTATATTTTAGATAGGATGACACGATTCACGAGGATCTCATTCGTGCGGCGTACGACACGCATGCAGGCACCACGTACACCGCATTGATGCATAAGTTAAAGAAGAATCATGTCCAACCAAACTTTGTTACAGATGAGGCGTGAAGGAGATACTTGGAGTACTAGGAGAGAGCGAGGACTTTCTTGCCAGGTCTATGCACGCGTCTATGAAAAGGAACACTGAGGTTGAAGGACCTGGGACTGGACCCTCCAAACAAGGTGGTGGCTCAATGTCTTTTGTGACTACCAATGAAAGATTGGTAAGTGTTTTTATACTCTTGTTTATTTTTTCATTTCTACACTTGTTCACTATCCTTGTGTTTGCTTATAATCTTGTTTTTTATTTCTTACACATTGATGCTAGTTTAACTCATTTGCGTTATACAAATTTCATTCACTTCAGTTCATTTTATATCACTTTTATGCAATTAATTTGTGCTTGGCGTATATAAGTGCGCTGACCTACTAGTAATTGACATATTAAACATTTTTATAACTTTTCTATGTAGAGTAATACATCCGAGATGCCACCTATTGTGAATGAATTGTATTTGCACACCGTAAATTATGACAGGGTGACATTTATCGATACTAGATCGGAGCGGTTCTATGAAAGTATAGAAATATGAGCTAAATAGTAGTAAGTTTACTTAAAAGCATATCATTTAAGTTGTTTATTGTTGATCCATGCAGGCTAAGCTCTAGAGGAGACGTTAGGAGCTGACCTAGGCTACACCGGACCAACCAGCGGATGATGAGGCAGTGTACTACAATGTGGCGGGTGAGTGTCCCAGAGGACGTGTCTATGGTCTCGGGTCGTTAGGGAGAAAGAAGAGAAGATATGCAGATCCTTGTGCTAGCACATCCCAGATGCCGTAGATGGTGCCATGCTCAAAGTTTGATAGTGTTGCCGAGCAATTACGACATGTTGTGGCGTTTATGCAGAGGCAATTAGGGATGACCATGGACGGAGCAGGCCTATCTTAGCCACAGCCACCACCACCACCACCACCACCACCACCACCACCTCATGAGCAATAGCAGGAGCAAATAGATCTTGTTGATCCACTACAGCAACAGGACAATGTTGATCGGGAAATGCAAGATTGGCTTACGAGAGATGAGCAGCTTGGGGATACTTAGGTATTTTTATGGTAGTTTGCGTAACTTTGGCGATGGTAATTCTTCTTTTGTGGATATTTAGAGGACTAAGGTGCAAGGGATAAACAATTTAATGATACTTAGATATCTTTTATAATTGTTTATAGAACTTTTAGATTGATAGTTCTTTTTGTGCATATTTAGAGGATTGGTGGCTTTTTGTGGTTGTTGTAGAATAATAGGATTGGTGGTTTTTGTGCATACTTAGGTATTTTAAATATTTATTATATTTGACAACCTTTCGTGGATATATAAATATTTTTTAATGTCGAATTGTACATTTTTTTTCTCATTTGAATTTTTGTTTGTGATATATATTGTTGATGTATGTATATCAAATTCTACTTTTTCGGGATGTTAGCACCCCCAAGGAGTTGTTGGAGGGGGTGCAGGTGATGAAGCAAGTCCGGTTGTTGTATTTTCAGGTTTAGAGGTTTTGGAGAACCAATTGGATTCTTCTTAGTACTGGAAAAAAAAATTGGCGTACAAATGGAATTGAGACGGATTTGCAACGAAATTCATAGATTTCGTTGCCATTCCGTCTCTAATTGGCGAAGAAATAGCTGCGACAAACTGGGTAATACTCAATTTAGACACAGAATAGACACAAATCAGACATGGAATGCATGCATTCTGTTGCTGATCCGTTGCAAATTAGCAACGGATCAGACACGGAATTCATAATTTGCGTTTCTGATCCGTTGCTAATTAGCAACGGAATACAACTAGAACCATTCAGTTTGGGAGAATGTCCATTTATGTTCCGTCTTTGTTCCATTTCTAAATGCATCTCAAATTCGTCTTTAATCGAACGGAACACACTTCCGTAGCTGACTAAATTAGCATCGACAGTTTTAGAGACGGAATCGATTCCGTCTCTATTCCATTGCAGAATTAAATTAAAGACGGAATTGATGCTATTAAGCAACGAAAATTTCCATTTTTGATCAGCTATTTTATTGTAGTGATTCATACTCAAATAGTCTAAACCATAGATGGCATTTAATGAATGCTCATTAAAGGGGACCATTATTCCTTTCACCTTAACTGGGTCACCTTTTTTAGTAAACTTCGTATTGGCATAGAACTCGTAAACTATTTCACTTACTCTATTAACCTTGTTCTCTCTTTAGACTTGAGTGAAATGTTCCCAACCCCGTTGCCTAATGAATTTATTGACTCTCTTATCATATTTAGTTGGTAGGTTTATTTCTCTTTCGCAAACAAACTCCTTACTCTCAATGGCCACTATCTCTCCTTAGCTTCTCTACTAATATAGCACTTAGACTTAAAAGGCCTAGGGACATCCTCATTTGGATCTCTTGAGGATGATGCCTCATTATCATTTGTCCTTACTTCACTAACTTGACTCACTTGCCCCCTTGTTCTTGCCATTTCCATAAAAATTACACTACATAAAAATTCACAACAGGTCTTCAAATCGTCATTTACATGCCAAATAACTTAAAAGACACATACCAATTCATTATAAGTGATAACACACCAAATTACATGTATTTTAGTGTGTATTTCATGTGTATTTAGAGGTTAAATCTCCAATTTATAGCACTCATCCTTTGTTTTAGTATTTTAAGGACCAAAAGAAGCAATATGATTAAAAAAATAATAAATTTGGGTCCTTTGGAGTGTGTTTGATGATTGGCCTTGAAAAGTGTGGTTGCACGCACTTTGAGACAGTCGCGTGGGACCCGCATTGGTTCATGTTAGTTGTTTGGTGGTCCGAAAGAAGTTTTGTGATGTATTGGTTGAATGAATTGAGCAAAAAATGGCTAAGTATAATTTTTAATGTAGTGTGCTTCAACATCTCTTGGATTCTACTCGAGACATGCATCGTGCATAAGATCAAAAGCCATAGAGCAACCATGAGATGCAGTAACGAACATACATGGAGCACACAATGTCTCAATAACTATGAGATGTTATCTCGAGATTCGTGCCACACTTTCTCCAACCTCACTCAATTTTTCTTATCTCCATTCCACCTTGCCTCAAGATTCGTGTCGCTCCACCTCCCACACATTCACACGAGTCTTACCTAAACACCATATGCCGAGCTCCCCTTCAATTTGCCTCAAGATGCGTGGATCGTCATATGCGCACTAGACCTCCCATTACGTCTCCTGCCAAGCTCTCCTTGGATTGTCCTCGAGTTACGTGACAGCCATCCAACTACGATCGCAGCCATGGATTATCATAAGCGTACGAGTCAAGCTCTATCCCATGCGAATTCAATCTTCTCTCTCATCCCGTAAGCAATGTGTAATGAGCTTCCTTTCGATTTGCCTCAAATCGCATACAGGTCCTTCAAACTATGATCTTAGTCATTGCATCCTCCTAGGCACACGTGTTGATTTGATCCAACCAATTAAATAAACAATTCGATTCATATGAATTGAATTCATAATTTTTGAGAATTCTCTCTCTTCTAGACACCAAGAACACTATAAAACTCTCCCATTTGGGTCATTCTATTATCTCATATCCAGAACAAAATTTTATAATTCCATTCCCATTCCATTAACACCACTATGTCTTTTCGTTCTCTCCATATTTTCTTCACCTTCTTTCTTTTATTTTTATATTTTTATTTATAGTTGGTGATGGAGATTATAATGGTATTATTAGGCTAGTCTATTATTTAGATTAAGGAGACCTGTAAGTGATTTATGAGATTCATGTTTTAATTTCTATATTTCTCCATTGATCTCTTGTATTTTCAATTGCATTATTTTATTGATTCTATTTTAGAGTCTATATATTTCTACTTATCTGATGTGTAAATGCATGTGCACACTAGTTAGGTTAGGATTCATTACTAGTGATCCTACCATTGCTCGGTAAGGGGATCATGTTAGGTAGCGAGTGGAGCCTTGTCTATTTACAACTGGTGTGCCCCCGTACAATTAGGATATGAGATGGGAAGCAGTGTGTTATAATTTCCACAAGTGACAAGTGGAAAATTCGACGCTAGTTACCACTCATGATTGGTGCTCATAGAGCGTTAATGCTGCTAGTCTGTTGAAAACTTACAACATATCTGATGGTTTTGCTTGTCTAGTTAGTATGTGCTTGTGTCGCACGTTCCCTCTACTGACATGAGGAGAAAGAGGTGGCATTGGTCACTATAAGCCTATCGATAAGACTTGATGAAAAATAACCTTTTCGAATCGACGACTAAATCATACTTATAATGTTCTATGTGTCTCCTTGATGTGGAATTATTATTTAATTTGCTGGTTTATTAGTATTTATGTTATTAGTATTTATGTTTATTTATTTTCGCATTTACTTTCCTTGTTATTAATTAGTTATTAGTTTATATTAGTTTTCTCTTTAAAACCCCCTTTGATAACCTAGAGTTAACCCCTGTCTGTATGGGTTCAACCCCATACTTACCTCACTACATATCCAAGTAGTCGATAAATCGGGACTATTATTGGTGTTGTACGATGTGGCATCAATTTTTGGCACCTTTGCGGGGATTGGTGTTGATTAACTTTAGGTTACTATTTTAAAATTTTATACCTTTGTATCTCTGTGGTTTGCAGGTTCACTTCATGGCTAACTACTCCTACCATTATGATCATGATTCATATACAAACTCACACTACTATTGTGTGAATAGGGTAAGTATGTCATGTCATGAATAAGATTTTTCTACTCAGCATTCTTTTGTGCAACAAGTCAATGCTTGTGAATTTTGTAGAGATTACTCTCATTCCCTAGAGCTTGCCCGAAACAGATATATTGTGTGTGGCAGTTAAGCCAATTTGGTGGCAATGCAGATAGGATTCTTATGGATGTACCATACTTGATGCAAAAAGAAGAGAGAATGAGGTTGTATTCATAAACCCTTCCTAGCACAAAACTTGAGAGTCCCAAGCCTCCTAAACCTCTTGAGGAGCCACATGTTGACTGTTATGAATCCATGTTAAGACAATCGATTCCTGAATGGAAAGAACTATCTTTAAGGGAAAAGATGAGGATAATCTTTGATAAGCAACAAATATAGATGACTGAGGAATAGCTCGACCAATGGATTGAAGGAGAAACTCGACGAATAGAGCATGAACGCAAGGCATCTATGATACTAAATGCGCAAAAGAAATGATTATTTCCATTCATAACATTGGATATCAAAGAGGAAGAGTTGCCCATGTAACCAATTTATGATCTAGAGGAAACCTTGAGTCTTGTTTCTTGTGTTGAGATGGATGAGCTCACATCAGATGATGATTGGTTTAGTGAAGAAGAAGACGAATCAATTGAAGAATTTAAGTTAAGCTTCACGAACATTTCCCATGATTGCATAGCTTCTAATGATAAGAAGACTGAGAAAGAAGTTGAAGTGACTTTCGAAAGGTCAAATGAGTTGCAAGAAGAGAGCAAGAAAGACTAACCTATGGTGTTGGTGAAACACCTCTTGTGCCATGCATACGTGTTGAATTTTACATAGGGGTGGAAGAAAAAAAGCACTTAGAGATTTTCTACACGGCCGACACCTTTATGTTGGATGTTTCAGATGAGATAGAATCTTTTATGTTAGAAGTCCAAGATGAGCTCCAAATTATGAATGAGGGTGTGCCAATTTCATTGCCCAAAGTCACTATGAAGATGTTCGTTTGAGACTACTCCCATGTAACTAGTGTCAAGTGATGATCCAGGCCAAGTCTAGCCAAAGGCTTGAAAGAAATGCGCTTGTTGGGAGGCATCCCAGCTTTGTTTTATTTATTCATACATTTTTTTCTGCTTAGTTTCATTTTTAATTATTTAGATTCTAATAAAATCCTTGATTTTGTGGATTTTTCAGATATATGGAAATAAAAGAGCACCGGAGAAAAGAGAAGTACCTTATGTTTGGCGTCAGGTTTGATTTTGAATATCATTTTTGTTAGCATGATAGAGCATTATTAAGAAATTGAGTGTTATGTCATAAATACGTGTTTTGAGACTTGGTTGGGAATTGAAAACCAGTTTAAGTCATCGTATTAGTGGCGGGTCTTTAATTAGAACCTAAACCCGTAGACTCCATTCCACCAACTTGTTGATCTTACCCTTAGTTGTAAGACTTCGGGCTCGTAAGTTTTGGTTGGAATCTTTTAAGTCAAATCCTTATTTGATATTTCTTATTCTTATTATGTTATTGGTTCGACATTTTCCTTAAGTCACCTGAATAGAAGAGGGATTGTATGTTTTATTGATGCATCATAGAGATAGTGTGATATTTTTGTACTATAACATTAACACACTTAACTGCACATCACTCCTTTTGCATATTGTTGGTTTCTTATATATATATATATGTTTCGCTCCATTCATTTCATTTTTTATCATCCATTTTGATTTCACTTATTCTTTTGGATTGTGTATGGTTGAACAACTTTCTTGAACCTTAAGGACAAGGTTCAGGATAAGTTTGGGGGTATGCATGTATGTAGTTGGATTAAGTGCATGGATGAACCGTAAGGATTTTCATCAAATTTTTGCGATTTTATATTTTTTTTTAATTTCTAGTGAAATACATGTAATATCGTTTCATTCATTTCATGGATTGGTAGTTCAGTTGGTTGTTACACATTTTCAAACATGTGAATTCTTTCTTTTCTTGTTTTTCCTTTTATTTTGATCCTAAATGAATGCCCAATTCTAGCTTAGAATAATGATTGACATTTTGAGAATTCAATGTTGATTGATGGAAGCCATGAAATGGACACGACATTAGGTAAACCATAGGTGAAACACCATGTTCTTGTGATTGGTCTACTGACTGAGGCTACACCAACAAGTGCTAGTGTGGAGTCGATGCTCTATGCTGGATATAAAAGATGGGGGAAGAGGTAGGCAGTCTTTGTCTAGCCTTTAGCCGTAGCCCACATATAATTTATCCCTTGTTAGCCTAGTTGAGCCAACCCAACTTGCTACCTTAATCACCTATAACGAAACCCATAACCCAAAAGCCTTATGATTCTCTTACCTATATTGAAAGGCTAATTTATCATAGCAAAAGTGAGAAGTGCTAACAATAGTTTTTAAATAAAAAATAGAGTGTCCAACAGGTTCCACAAGAAAAAGTAGTAGGGAATCTATTGGTGGGAAAAAGTAAGAAAAACATTATCCACTGAAAAAAAGCACGAACCATACTAAAAAAATATTTTTAAAAAATAGAGAATCTATATAAGTGAGATAAATAAAGATGAAAGTCTATAAAAACACCTGAATTAAAAGATTTAGCTCGAGTGCTTGCAGCTAGATTAAGTAAGTCTTTCCAATGCTTTGAATCCTTTAATATCCATTTCCTTGTTACCCCAGCCCAGCCATAATTACCCAAAAGAAAGTCCCATTGACCCAAAATGATATTTTGAATATGTCAGTTGAATGGTTGTATAAGTTTCTATTTGTGAAATCTTGGTATTTAATGCCCTATTTCGAGATTGTATGTTCTGATGTAACTCATGACTAATAGATGGCTTTAGTCTTGACGAAACCTAATGTTTAGCGGAGTGTTCTTCTTGGAAGTTGCCAAAATATCTTGACTTAATGTAATCGGCTTTGCTTGAGTGTTCTTGTTTTCATATGGCAAGTTTAATGAAACAAATTGGACGAAACCATTGAGTTAGTGTTGGACATTATTGAAGCTGATGTGAATTCTTTGTATGTAAGTTGATTATCTTACACTCCATTACTCAAGGGATGAGCAAATGTCTAAGTTTGGGGGTATTTGATAAGATGCCAACTGTGCTATATTTTAGTGTGTATTTCATGTGTATTTAGAGGTTAAATTTGCAATTTATAGCACTAATCCTTTATTTTTGTATTTTCGGGACCAAAAGAGGAAATTTGATAAAAAAATAATAAATTTGGATCCTTTTGGAGTGTATTTTATGGTTGGCTGTGAAAAATGTGCTTGCATGCATTTCGAGACAGTCACGTGGGACCCACATTGGTCCATATTGGTTGTTTGGTGGTCCAAAAGAAGTTTTGTGATGCATTGGTGGAAGGAATTGTGCAAAAAATGGCTAAGTATAATTTTTAATGCAGTGTGCTTCAACATCTTTTCGATTCTCCTTAGACATGCATCGTGCACAAGATCAAAATTGATGGAGAGCCAGGTGATGTAGCAACAGACACACATGGAGCACGCAACGTCTCAATAACCAATAGTTGTTGTCTTGAGATCCGCACCGCACTATCTCCCACCTTACTCGATTTCTTTTCTCTCCATTCCATCTTGCCTCAAGACTCGTGCCGTACAACCTCCCACACATTCACACGAGTCTTCCATGAATGCCATATGCCAAGCTCCCCTTCGATCTACCTCGAGATGCGCAAATCTTACTAGGCGTATGAGACCCCCCATCACGTCTCCTACAGAGCTCCATATAGATCATCCTTAAGTTGCGTGCTAGCTATAAAACTGCGATATGCAGCCGTGGATCTTCCTAGGCATATGAGTCAGCCTCTACCCCATGTGAATTCAATCTCTCTGTGCTCTTATGAGAAATGTGTGCGTGGCTTCCCTTCGATTTGCCTCAAACCACGTGCAAGTCTTTTAAACTGTGATCTTGGCCAGAATCCTCCTAGGCGCAAGTGTTGATTTGGTCCAACCAATTAAATAACCAATTCGATTCATATGATTGGAATTCATGATTTTTGGGGATTCTTTCTTTTCTAGAGACCAAAAACACTATAAAACTCTCCCTTCGATCATTCTATTATCTCCCATCTAGAACACAATTCTATTACATTCCACATTCCATTTCCATCTCTATACCTTTCCATTCTCTCCATCTATTCTTCACCTTTCTTCTTTTATTTTTATATTTTTATTTGTAGTTTGTAATGTAGATTATAATAGTATTATTAGGCTAGTCTATTATCTGGATCGAGGAGGCTTGTAAGTGATTTATGACATTCATGTTTTAATTTCTATATTTTTTTCCATTTATATCTTGTATTTTCAATTGCATTGTTTTATTGATTCTATTTTACAGTCTATATATTTGTACTTATCTAATGTGCAAATGCATGTGCATACTAGTTAGGTTAGAATTCATTGCCAGTTATCCTACCGCCGCTCGATAAGGGGGATCACATTAGGTGGCGAGTGGGGCCATGTCTGTTCGATTTTCCCCTTATGCAATTTCCACTAGTGACAGGTGGACGATTTGAAGCTAGTTACCACTCATGATAAGTGTTGTCATAGAGCACTAATTTTGCTAGTCTGTTGAAAACCTACCGCATATTCGGTGGTTTTGCAGGTCTAGTTAGTATGTGGTTATGTCGCTCGTTCCCTCCACTGACATGAGGAGAACGAGGTGGTAGTGAGTCACTATAAGCCTATCTATAAGAGTTGATGAAAAATAACATTTTCTAATAGACAACTAAATCATACTTATAGTGGTTTATGTGTCTCCTTGATTTGGATTTATTATTTAATTTGCTATATTAGTAGTATTTATGTTTATTTATTCTCGCATTTACTTTTGTAGTCATTAATTAGTTATTAGTTTATATTAGATTTATTTTTAAAACCCCTTTGATAACCTAGAGTTAAACCCAGTCTATCTGGGTTCGACCCCGTACTTGCTTCACTACATATCCAAGTAGTCTGTAAATCGAGACTATTATTGGTGCTTTACGACACAACATCAATAAGCCACTCTAAATCCACACAACTTAAAATTCTTATCCAACAACCTAATTTCCTCAATTCATTCAATTTCATCAATAATATCCAAAAATTTCAAAGCATAACGAATGAAATTGTAAATTTACCTCAATGCTGGACTACTAGTGTAGATTACTCATCCAAGCTTCTATTAATCAAAGTCCTCTCACTTTGCTCACAAACTAAAACCTTATTGCTCTCTTAAATCAAATCTCCAAATCAATGTCGTAGCTCTCCTCCTTGTGCAAATCTGCAATGCCCCTTTTTTCACTATTAATTACTAGGAACACTATTTTTTCTCTTAAATTGCTCAAATGTTGGTTCTATTGGGATGTATGCTTGGTTGGTGGTGTATGGACTAGGATTCAAGTGTAAAAAATATGGCTTGAAAAGGGGTTTAAAACCCCCTTCTCGCCGCCGACGCCACCCCTTATAGGGCATGGCGCTGCCACAGTGTGGCCATGGCATCGAGGCACATGTGAGCAGTTTTGCTCACAGCTTGGCTTTGATGACCCAAAACCCAATAGACCCGCCCTAGGGGCAATTTATTAATATCCCAAACCCTACTCTAAATAAGCCTTACTATCAAAACCAAATTGTAAACCCTAGCCCTTTTTATTCAAAAACAATACGTTTGAGAGAAAGAAAAATTGGTATCGGTTGGATTTGCTAACTCAAAGAGACACCACCTAGAAGGTAACCTTCACCCTTATCTTCTTCATCATGCTCCTTTTTTGAAGTTTTTAATGGGTTCCACATGTTAGGTTTGTACAAAAAGAATAGAAAACACCATATGGGGTCGACAACACCGCGACACAGCAGGAAGTGGACGACGACACCCTGCTCGCACAGACATCCCCGACAGGGACGTCTCCAGCACCGCCTCCCTAGGATGTCCCTACCTAATGCATCTAGGGGCCTGTTTGGCCCCTGGACATTAGACTAGGGGCCAAACAGACCTTGGACGTTGACTGGTCAACATGTGTTAACTGGTCAACACAAAAATATATAAAAAATAATAATAGTAAAATACAATAAAAGAATAGATATTATAAATAAACAAAAAAAATATTTATACAAATATAATAAAATAAAAGCAAATATTTGCTTTCAAACGGGGCATTACCACGTCTCCGAGGGAGACACATTGGGTGCGAAAGGGACTGGCGAGACCCACACTAGTGGATCCCAAAGACCAAAAATGGAAAAATATTTTAACTTTAAATGGAAACATTTATCTATGAGATGTGTTATGGTTGTATAGTGTCGCGCAAAGATTCACATTGGGCCCTGGGCGTACTAGGAGTGGTTATAAGTGTCACGACGAGTTGAGGTAAGTGAGGAGCTCCGCTCATCTATTAATTGTGGCTTGCTACTAATATATTTAGAATCATGATTTAAACTAAAGGACTTGGGATGGGGTTATTACCTACCTGTTTGACTTCATGTAAGGCCTCTTGCTGAGTCGTAATAACGCAGTGGAACAAAGTCGTCGATTTCTGCAAGGGCTTCTTTAGGAGTCGTGGATGCACGATGGAACCAAGTCACCTGGGCCTCTTGAGTAACCGTGGACACATGGTGGAATCAAGTCACCCACGCATATTTATTATAATTTGATAATTGGGTCAACAAGGGGAGGTAATGACAAATGAGATAATGAACTTGCATTTATACCTATTGCATTCTATGTATCTTTCTTGTAACCCTTTGTATGCAAAAGTTGATTTTCCTATGTTTTACAACTCTTAAAACTCCCTATCACTACTTAAGTTGCTTTATGAATATGATATGCTTACCCATTATGGGAATTGATGCCACACTACATATTTCAATGCTATGTTGATTTTAAATGCATGCTAGCTTTATTTTGCTTTATAGGTATTACTTGCATGTTTAATGTTTGAGCGTACTTCTTCTCTTATTGGGCTCCAATGCTTTTTTAGCTCACCCCACTTACACTACAGGTCCATCTATGAGTGCGATTGATCGTTGCAAGGGGAAGGCCATTGCTTGAAGTCTCCTTGCAGCATGAGCATTGCATGATATATCTACTAGTTTTGAAAACTATTAATAAGGGTTGCAACCTAAGCAAGTATGTTGGGTAGTTAAACCTTTCTTTAGTTAGTTAGATACATTTATAAGTATTTGAAGGTTAAGAAAATTTTATATGGTTTTGATTTGCTTAGGAGAATTTGAGATACCTGATGGTTTGGTTTATGATGACATATGATATTTATTGAAATTCCAATTCCACATTCTGTTGCAATATTGTCTATATGTTATTCCATAGGTTTTTTTGGCGTACCAGACCGTTATTTGGGCCCAATTCAGGTATTGGTCAAAGTGGTGGTTTGGGCCAGGCAATAGGTCGGGGAAGGGTCATTTCAGTTGGTATCAGAGCGTAGGAATTAGAACCTATGGAATGATAGGTTAGGAAAACCTAAGTTTGTAGAGCCCTTAATTTTGAAGGTTGAAGTTAGGTTGAACAAATCAATGGTTTGGGACATTGGTATTAGTTGAGTTAATAAGCATAAACTACAAATCTTAGGATGGGAACGGATTGAAAAAAACTTGAATAAAACTTTTGAATAATATTATTTGCTTTGTGTTATAATATCGAACACATTTAGATATTTTATATACTCTCTTAATTTGTAGGACTAATTCGCTCTTGTTTGCTCCATAGTTTCATTTTGAGCAATCAAGGTGGAAACTCCTACAATCTTAGGTACACGACGGATAGGGATGAAAGGAATTGGCGCGCTCAAATGGATAAGCGCATGACTTCTATGACCGAAACATAACATAAGGCCATTCATGACATGAGTTCCACTCAAGACCAAAAGTTGGCAGACCTGGCGCAATCATAAGAAAGGAATATGGCGCAATCTAAATTTGGATAAGAGGATGAAGACTCTGAATATTGATGAGTGGACCATAGTGAAGACTCACGAATATTGATGAGTGGACCATAGTGCTGCTGGTGGCATTTTTGTTAGAACATAAGGCATACAAGTGATGGATGACTATCAAGAGGACACATGGAACTAATATGAATTGGCCATAGTTCAAGTGTCTCTTTTACGAAGAATGGTTTCCAGAGCCAATGAAAGATGCGAAGATTCGATAGTTCCTTGCCTAAGCACAAGGCAATATGTCAGTGGCTGAGTATGCATCAATGTACAACGAGTTGCTGAGTTTGCTCATGATTATATCCCGATAGAGTAGATTTGTAAGAGGAGATTTAGTAATGGATTAAGGTCGAATATTAGTGATATGGTAACAACATCCAGATTTGAGACATATCACCAGGCATACCATCAAGCACTTGAGTGTGAGGCATAACTTCGTTGGGGTTTCATGCAGTTTCAGCTAGGATCTAATTAGTTTAGTTATGAGAAGCGTAGCTTTGGGGGTAACTAGAACAGTCAGGATGACAGTTTCAAGAAACCAAAGTTTGTAGGGTTTTCTAGTGGATATGCACGTTCTGGTACAACTTCAAAAGCGTCACGCACTCCTACAGCTAGTGCTGCATACACACATGTCCTTGCTCATATGGCTGCACAGAGTGTGGCATTCAGGTCACCGCGTCCACAACAGTAGTCTTAGCAAAGTGGAAGTAAGGGTTAAGGATCGAACGGGCCAAAGCGAGCGCATCAGTGAGTGTTGTTCAGCTACCACTGATAAACCAGAGGCTACATGTGATTTGTTACCAGTGTGGGATTCCAAGAAACATCCAGAGAAAATGCCATAACCCGCCACAATCTAAGGGGAGCACAACCCCAATTTCTCGAGTAGAAGTTAATGAAGTTGTTGGGCAATATAGGGAGGCCTCGTGTCAGTTGGTCGAATGGACTATTTCCATTAAGGATTGAGATATGCATATATTATTTGATTCTGGTTCTTCTATTTAACTCATATCAAGGATCGTAGTTCATGCTTTGGGGTTGACACCGGTTAAAGCACACACTTACCTGATTTTGAGTACAGTTTCTACCGAACAAATTTATCCTAATATGGTATGAGAAGGTGCAAAATTAAAATTGGGGATAACACGATGATATTTGATTTACGGGTTTTAGAGTGTCTTGAGTTTGAGTTTGATGTATTACGGCATGGACTGGCTAGCGGCGTATCATGCTAAGATATATTTTTTTCATTAAACTTTAGTTTTCTAAATCCCAGGCATTACACCATTTGAGCTCAAAGGTTGTATACCGACCAGTGCCACCACCTATGGTAGGGTTGCAAGTTTGGCAGAGATAGAGACCATTGCGAGCCTGACTTCTATGGGAGAGGAAGGACAATAAGTTCTAATTGAGAAGATTCCAGTGGTTAGGGATTTTCCAGGATGTTTTTCCCTCAGACCTTCCGAGAATCTCTCATCATTCAGAGATTGACTTTATGATTGACCTTATACCCGGTGCGAGACCAATTTCTAAGACACCTTATCGTGTGGTGGCTATTGAGTTGAAGGAGTTAAAGACGCAGTTAGAGGAGTTGACTTAGAAAGGCTTCATTACACTGAGTGTATCGCTGTGGGGAGCGCTAGTGTTATTTGTAAAGAAGAAGGACGACATTTGGAGGATGTGTATTGATTACCAACAATACAATATGGTTAATATCCAAAAAAAGTATCAACTTCCTAGGATTGAAGACTTGTTTGACTAGTTGAGGGGATCAAAGTTCTCTAAGATGGATATGAGATTGGGCAATCATCAGTTGCATATAAGGGAGAAGGACATACCGAAGAAAGCTTTTAGCACCCATTACGGACACTTTCAGTTCACTGTGATGACGTTTGGGCTTACCAATGCACCGACTATGTTCATGGACTTGATGCACCGTGTTTTCAAATCATTCCTTGAACAGTTTGTCATTGTGTTCATCGATGACATCATGAAATAATGCAAGACTGAGTCAGATCACAGGAAGCACCTCAGGAAAGTGTTGCAAACTTTAAGGGAACACAAAATTTATATTAAGTTGAGCATATGCGAGTTTTGGGTTTCATAAGTGAAGATTTAGGGACACTTGGTGAATACAAAAGGGATATCAGTTGATCCTATGAAGATCGAGGTGATCCTTAAGTGGCCACAACCTACTAATGCTTACGAGATTCAAAGTTTTTTAGGCTTGGCAGGAAACTATCGCAATTCGTGCAAGGTTTCTCATCCATCACCTCACCGCTCACCAACTTAACTAGGAAGGATGTTGCCTATGTATGGGATGATCCATATGAGGAGGCTTTTCAGTTGTTGAAGAACCGCCTAACTACCACATCGATTTTGATTCTACTAGAGGCCTGCAGGGAGTTGTTAGTGTATACTGATGCGTCGGGGACTGGTTAGGGAGGTTTATTAATGTAAGACAAGAAAGTAATTCCTTACGTGTCCAGGCAGTTGAAAGTACATGAGAAGAACTATCCAATGCACGACTTAGAGTTGGCGGCAGTTGTGTTTGCTTTGAAGCTATGAAGGAACTAGTTGTATGGGGAGAAATTCACTGTCTACTCGAACCACAAAAGTTTGAAGTACTTATTCACTTAGAGCGAGTTGAACATGCGACAGAGGAGATGGTTGAACTCTTGAAAGACTATCACTTCACGCTTGAGTACCACCCAGAGATAGCTAACGTAGTAGTTGATGCTCTGAGCCGTGTACGACTAGAGAAAGATTCTGAGACTGTAATGAATGTTCAGGGAATACCCGTGGATGGCTCGAATGTGTTGGCTCATATGTCTTAGAGGGCTAGGCATGAGTTCAGATGAGAGCAAAGCCAGTGGCTAGGTTTATAGTGGTTTACTGTCAGAGAGTCGATTCAGAGTATGGGAAGTACATATCACTTGCGGATAGCACATATGACGTAGATTGGAGACTTTTAGCTGATGGAGCGTTGAGATTTCGATAAACATTATGGATACCATCCCATAGATAGTTGAGAGATGATTTACTCTTAGAGGCACACAGATCACGATTCATTGTTCATCCTTGAGGTAACAAGTTGTATCAAGACATGCGAAGGATGTATTGGTGGCCGGGGATGAAGGTGAACATCGCTACGAGATTTGTCAACAAGTAAAAGCAGATCACCTAAAATTGGGATGATTATGGAAACCATTGCCTATTCTGCAGTGGAAGTGAGAACATATAGCTATGGACTTTGGGACTACCGACGACTCGGAAAAGGCATGATGTGATTTGGATGGTCGTGGATCGATTGACAAAATCAGCTTACTTCGTCCCAATTTCCATGAAATATTCGACATACAAGTTGGGAAGCATATAAGTAGACGAGATCATTATATTACATGGAGTTTCGGTGACTATTGTATCGGATCGTGATCAGAGATTTACCTCTCAATTTTAGAGTGGGTTTCAGCACCGGATGAGGACTCAACTCAATTTTAGTACGATTTTTCACCCTTGATGATGGGCAGACTAAGGGATTGATTCAAATAGTTGAGGATATGCTTTGAGCTCATGTGCTTGATTTATGTGGGAATTGGGAGAAGTATATTCCGATGTACGAGTTTGCGTACAATAACAGTTTTCAAGCAAGTATTGGCATGGCATCGTTTGAGGCACTTTATGGGAGACCATGTAGATATCTAGTTTGTTGGACCAAAGTTGGAGACGCCATGTTGATCGGCTCGGAACTTGTGCATGACCAAATTGAGAGGATAAATTTTATTAGGCAACGATTAGAGACTGCCCAAAGCTACCAGAAGAAGTATGATGACAAGAACCATTAAGAGGTTGTGTTCAAGGAAGGAGAATTTGTACTATTGAAAGTCTCACCAATGAAAGGGCATTACCGATTCAGATTGAAAAGAAAGTTATCTCCTAGGTTCATCGGACCATTCAAGATCAAGAAATGAAAAGGCCCGGTAGCTTTTCGCCTCGAGTTGCCACCGCAATTAGTTGGAGTTCATGATGTCTTTCATGTTTCTATGTTAAGGAAGACACATAACAAACATGCACCGAGGATCGATTGGGGCCAAGTTGATTTGAGGGATGACGTGTCCTACGATGAGCAACCGATTCAGATCATGGATAGAAAAGTGCATAAACGTCGAAAGAAAGAAATCCCATTGGTGCAAATTCGGTGGCAATTCCATGGAGAACAAAAGTTGACTTGGGAGCATGATGACAATCTGATGGAAAACTTTCCATTCCTTTTTGAACCAGAAGGTATGACTTTATATTACTTTCGAGGATGAAAGTTCTTTAAAATTGGGATGTTGTGACGACCCAAAACCCAATACACCCACCTTAGGGGAAATTTAGTAATATCCCAAACCCTACACTAAATTAGCCGTAATATAAAAATCAAATTATAAACCCTAGCCCATTTTGTTCAAAATCAACATGTTTGAGAGAAATGGGAAATTGGTATTGATTGGATTTGCTAACTCAAAGATACACCACCTAGAAGGTAACCCTCACCCTTATCTAGGTGCTCAGGGGTAGTGCCTCTAGGCAGCCCGTGCATTAGGCAGGACGCATCTAGGGGCCTGTTTGGCCCCTAGATATTAGACTAGAGGCCAAACACCCCTGAACGTTGACTGGTCAACATGTGTTAACCAATCAACACAAAAAATTAAAATACAATAAAATAATATATATATATATATATATTAAAAATAAAAAAGTAATATATATACATATATAATAAAATAAAAGCAAATATTTGTTTTCAAACGGGGCACTACCGTGTCTCTGAGGGAAACCCACAGGGTCCCCCCGCTCGAACTTCTTATCCTGTGATGGGGTACCCGCGGGACCCATACTAGTGGATCACTAAAACTAATAAATGGAAGATTTACTTAACTTTAAATGAAAGCATTTATTTATGAGATGTGTTATGGTTGTATAGTATCGCGCAAACGTTTACATCGGGCCTCAAGCGTACCAGGAATGGTTATAGATGTTGCCGCGAGTCGAGGTAAGTGGGGAGCTCCGCTTATTTATTAAATGTGGCTTGCTAATAGTATATTTAGAATCATGATTTAAACTAAAGGACTTAGGATGCGGAAATTACCTACCTTGTTTGACTTCATGTAAGGCCTCTTGGGGAGCCATAGTAACGCTGTGGAACCAAGTTGTCCATTTCTGCAAGGGCCCCTTAGGTGGTAGTGGATGCATGATGGAATCAAGTCACCCGGGCCTCATGAGGAGTCGTGGACACACGGTGGAATCAAGTCACCCACGCATATTTATTATACTTTGATAATTAGGTCAACAAGGGGAGGTAATGACAAATGAGACAATGAAATTGCATTTATATCTATTACATTATATGTATATCTCTTGTAACCCTTTGCATGCAAAAGTTGATTTTCTTATGTTTTATAACTCTTAAAGCTCTCTATCACTGCTTAAGTTGCTTTATGAATATGATATGCTTACCCCTTGTGGTAATTGATGCCACGCTACAAATTTCAATGCTATCTTGATTTTAAATGCATGCTAGTTTTATTTTGCTTTATAGGTATTACTTGCATGTTTAATATTTGAGCATACTTCTTCTATTATTAGGCTCTGTTAGTTCTTTAGCTCACCCCTCTTACACTACAGGTCCATCTATTAGTGTGATTGATCGCGGCAAGGGGAAGGCCATTGCGTGAACTCTCCTTGCGGCGTGAGCATTACATGATATATCTACTCTTTGTTTTGAAAACTATTAATAAGGTTTGCAATCTAAGCAAGTCTTTTTAAACTTTTCTTTAGTTAGTTGGATACATTTATAAGTAATTTAAGGTTATGGAGATTTTATATGGTTTTGATTTGCTTAGGTGAATTTGAGATACCAGATGGTTTGGTTTATGATGACCTATGCTATTTATTGAAATTCAAATTCCGCGTTCTTTTGCCATGTTGTCTATATGTTATTTCACAAGTTGTTTAGGAGTGCCAGACCGTTATTTGGGATTGGTACAGGTATTGGGTCTAAGTGGTGGTTTGGGTCGGGCGACCCGACCCTAGGTCGGGAAGGGTCGTTTCATTGGCAACTTCGTGGCACCATCCTTGTTAGCCCATGGCTTCGTGTGTGTATACGCACGATGTCAACCAGTCTATCTTCATAAATTGTAAATTTTTCATTAACTCCCTATTGGAAATCTCCCACCTCTGTATATTACTACACAAGGCATTGTGACAGCATGAAATACCCTATATATAATAAAATTTCTTAAAAACTTACCCGTGATTTGTCAATGTACCTGACCTTAACTACTTGAACTTTTTTGCTCTTTTACGTTCTTTGTTGACTTAGCTGAGACTTCTTCATTTCGATGGAAGTTCACCCGACAAATGGACTTTCCTACACATTTAGCATAAAATTTTCAAAAGTTAGAAAATTATTATAATGTTTGGATTGTTCTACCTACTAGAGATAAATCAACAACTGAAATTCAAAAACTGAAATTAAAAACCCATGGGCTACCTCCAAGTAACACTTCGTTTATCTTCCTTAGCCTTATGCCATTTTGCTCGTTTACTTTGAGTTTAAATCGAGATACCCCATTTGTAGGCCAAGAGATAATGATATCTCTCTCGTTCAGATGTACTTTTTGCCCTTCAACAAAGACAATCTTCTCGCTATCATCATCCTCTTTGATACTCATTGTGATCATTTTCTTCCTCGTATCCAGACCGCATTGCCAGTGTTCAAGAATGGTCACCCAAGCATCATAGACACATCATCATCTATATCATGATCCATAATTTTAAAATTAGTGAAAAATGCAAATCTACCCACTTTCACATGCACATTCAAAACTCTCCCTATTATTGGTACTATGTTACCATCAACTACTTGCAAGTCGGTTGTATCAAAACAATTGAACTTTAAATCTGCTTGCAACATGTCCTTTATAGACATTACATTGACTAAGGCTCTCGTATCACACAACATGTTCCTAAATCGGTGCCCATCAATGCTTAATGGTATGCATATACATCCTGGATCTCTTCTCTAAATTGGTGAAGTCTCGGTGTGAACTTGACTTTTGGTTTCGGCTTCTTTGGAAAAACCTTGATGCTATTTCCTTTCGGTGTGCTTTTTGAGGTTCTTCATCTTGTTGCTTAGCTGTCCATTATTTTTTTCCTTTCTTGGTATTCTTCAAGGCATTGATCTTTTGTTGCTTGAATCCCTCAAGTTCATATTACCTCACTTCCATTCCAGTCTCATGCATAACTTCATATTTTCTCATAGCCAAAGTGTTGACTCTTTCTGGCTTGTACATCATTTGTTCTTGCCTTGGCACATTCGTTGCCGCAATACTAATCATGTGAATAGCACTAACATTCTCTTTGGGATTTGTGATAGTGTTACTAAAAAATTGACCTAGTGACATATGAGAATTTCATAAACTTTATTAAGAGGATAATATGTATTTTTGAATTTTATTTAGAATTTAGGTATCTGAGGTAGGACCCACGCATTACAGATCAGAGATTATAAGGTACAATGTTATTTTTTTATGATGAATGTTTATTGTAAGTATTATATGATATTTTGTTGCAACGTCGGAGTGTGTTGAGATGTGTGACACGTGTTGTGCGTCCACAATAGTTTCCCGAATTTTTCTTTTATTTGTAGTAGTGGTAAATGTGATATCGTCTTCAAAAGGATTTTTCTAACTTCTACGGAAAGTATTTTTTTATTGTTTTTCTTAATTTAGTTAATCTAATTAAACGGGAACTAAAATACTAAATAACTAAAATCAATAACTACTAACTTAATTAACCAAACTAACTAAACTAATTCAAACAATTCAATGCAAACTTAATTAAATGAAATTCGAATTCAATATAATATAAATATCTAAACAAGCATCTAACAAATCCCTACTAAACAATTTAATATACTTGGATTGCATTCAAACACTAAAATATAACATCACCTCATAACCTAGTTTAACTATATCACATGGAATCTTATAATTATTAAATCCTGATTCATTATAGGTTGATTACCTTTAGTAAACCATTAGTTTTTTTAAAATTTAATGGAAAATAAGCCATATCTTTATCATTGTAAATCTACCTATTGGATAAAACACAATAAAATAGAAATACGATAGCCTTAAAATTCAACGAAAATCATGCCTAATCTGAATGAAGTATTAATTAAAATATGCTAATCAATAAATAACTTAGAACACATTCACCTTGTGTCAGAACTCATTTCCTAGATGAATCGCGACTGACCTAGGTCGATCTTTAACTCACCAACCAACTCGGTCACTGAGTTAGGAACCGAACTAGTGAGCCTTCTTTCAAAACTAACTTATTATCATTTATCAAAAATTGAGATTTAGTAATGAATGAGGCTTGCTGCAAAATATTATTAAATAAAACTTAATCAAAGTTTTGACATAAAGGCCAATAATGACATTCAAAAGTTATCAACTAAAATAATCTCTCTAGTTTAAATCCCAATCCTATGATATCATATAAAATAGAAAACAAGTCTTGACAAGTTCGAAACTTGTCATTATACCAATCGAATACACAATAAGCTCCTCTAGATCGATGGAGCCTTTGTCTACCGCAGACGAAGAACCCGTGGGGGAAAAGTAGTAGAGCACAAAGGGGCAACAATGCTCAGTAAGTTTAAGTAAGTTATCAATATTATAATAATTCCATAATTATGATGCAAACAAAATAACAATGCATGACCTGCAAAAATATTTAACATGACAAAAGAGATAATCAAGAAATATAATAACAAGATAAATAATCTATGTAAATGAAAATGCACAAATGTTAGGCATGCATGAGTCACCGTAACTGAATTTTCCAACCAAAATTGAAGTTTGTAAAGGTTGACCATACTATGGCCGTAGCAGTGTCAACTCTCCATTCCTAACACCATAGAGTTCCATTCTATCACCAAGTCCACATCTTGTCCAACTGGACATACCACCTACTACTCAAATTTCTTGAGAACATTGGATCTTATTCTTATTCTCAATTTGTTGGTTGAACCCGGATAGCCTCTTCGTTCGACAAGTCTAGGCAATTGCTCTATTTTGTTCTTCTTAGCTTGGTTCTACAGTCCCGAGCATTCTGGTCGAACTAGTAGTATTTTGGTGCAAGGACTCCTAGCGAGCTCCACTAAGTGAACAACATACTTACCTTACAATGCACCCCACTTTCCCAATAACCTAGCTACCTGATTCACGTAACCACATAACTAATAACAATAAAATAATCATAATAGAGATAACTTAATCCCAACTTACTCGGTATGCTAATTCTGCAATTTTTTTGTTGGCACTCACGAGCGTACTTTAAACTTCAATCAACCTAAATATGTTAAATGTTGATTAACTATACAAATTAACTTGAATTTTGCTGATGAAACTAATTTCAAATATCTTTCACAACCTTTAGAAATACATATTTAAAACACTTTAAAGTATTTCTTATACATTTATATTTGAAAATCTACTATTTTAATTTAATTTATTACTATTTTAATATATTTATTATTATTATTTTGTTATATATATGGGGCAGTGTTGAGCCTGGATCAATAAAAGCCCAGGCTTGGTGACCTGGGTATGGGGGGAAGGGGGAGTGGGAAGGAGCGTACGCGTATTCCTGCAAGTACGTTCCTGCCCTCCCCCCCAAATGTTTTAGGGGTGGGGCTTGATCAGCCCAACATAAGGTTCGAGCTTAGGTTCAATCCCAGGCCCAAGTGGGGTGCGCACAACTTTTTCGCTCCCCTCCCTCTATTCTTTCTGCGAACTACACAAACAATGCAGTTCGCCCCTTATTTTATTTTGTTTTATTTTCTTTTATTCGATCAAACATCAAATCTCTAAAGGAAACTCTTCTAATCAATAAGGAAAACTTATTAACAAAACTTAAATACATTTAGATTGCACACAATACTCGTGTTTCAATTTAGATCTATACTTTGTTTTCGAAATAAACCCTATGACATAAGTAAGCAGATAGAAAACCCAATGAAATCTCGAAATCAGTTGATTTATCAAATTAAAATACAAAAGAAGGTTACCTAACGCGAGGAACTCTAAATATTGTCTTCCTCGTCCCTCTCTCGGCTTTGCTTTTTCACCCTTTCCTGGTCCTTTGTGTGTTTGATTTGTGTGCATTATTTTTCTCTCCCACTTTGTTAAAAAGTGATATAGATAGATTCTAAAATCATTCCTATATTAAATCAATCAAAGATTTTCAATTATTTTTCTTTCCTTAATCATCAAATCAAAGTGATCAACTAATAACCCTAGTCGTCGTCTCATTTCTTAAGCATTTCTATTAAGTGTGTACTCTCTTATGGGCCCACATTAGGGTGAGTTAAACTACGGTTTACACACCATCCATATACAAATAGGGTATACGTTACTAATTTAAAAATTAGGGTCTTCACACCTAGAACATACACTCGGTAATTTGATCCTATAGATTAATCCTAGTTACTACTTCTATAATTGTTATCAATAATCATAAATATAGAGTCAATATCAAAATATCATAATACATATTTGCAACCATGCATACAATATCAATCCTCATTAGTTGTAATTGCAAAAATAATTTATTAAAACTGTGATTGTTGTGTATGATTAGATTTAAAGCACTAAGTACATGATTCGTTAATCATAACTATATAACAATCCAAAGTATATACATGTCTAGGGTTTGTTTAGATTACTAAACTACTCACTTATGCTGAAAATAAATATCACAATAATATAATTGAAAAACATAATTAAATAAATACTTCTTAATGAAATAAACAAAGCTCCAATGTTGCTTCAAACATAAATTCAATAAAAAGTAACTAATAGCTAATAGAAGTCTTAAAGAAAATGCTTACAGAGTGATAGAGAGTAATTTCGAAGCCCTAAGGTCCTATTTATAGTTTTCTAAGGTATACAAATCTTAGATAAACTCAAATTCCTTGTTTTTATCTAAAAAACTTGTAACCGACCACAACGATTTATCAGCAATTCCATTTTGTTTACAAATTGCTGAGTTAATTACTGAAAATATCTCTTTGTGCTCCAATGATTCATCATGTGATTCCCTTGTAGATCCTAATTTGTAGGGAAATCGCTAGACCTTCTCTGTTGTCGATTTATGCAGCGATTCATGTTTTATCTCATATCGCTGGAAAGTCGTTGAGCTTTTTCTCTAGTTGCCTATTTTTCTCGTATCACTGGAAAGTCGCTGAGCTTTTTCTCTAGTTGCCTGTTTTGCTCTTCTTCCTTTTTTTCTTCCATTTTTTCATTTTTCCTAATTAAATCCTGAAATCACAAAAACAAAAGAATACCAAGTGTAATATCATCATTTATATCTAAAAACAACCTAAATTACACTATAAAACATATTTAGTTATAGACTTGTCTAATACCTCCAAACTCTGCACTTTGTTGCCCGAGCAAAGGAATACCATATTCTCTTCTCATTCTTTATATCTTGATTTCAATCTAATTCATCTTAACTTTAAATAATATAAGTTTTAAATAGAAGTGATCTTCAAATAGAAACATATTATGTATAAGTAACTTGAAGTTATGATATAATAGAATGATTTTAGAAAAAACGAACCATCCCTTAAAGATAACTCAACCACCAAATGCAATATCCCATATAACTTAAAGTTCAATCAATACCAAGGCTAGTACATAATACAGGTTTTCTCAATCTCCACTGACAAGTATCAAGTTTACGATGACGAGTGTAGAATATCAAAACACAAAAACCACTAGATTAATCTTAACTTTAGAAAATACTTTATAAGTAGTACCACAATCAAGATCAATAGGAATTTCGCCAAGATACCAATGAATATATCTTTTAAAATGTGTTAGATTAAGAAATACTTCACTCAACCCTTGCTTCAAGCTATGACGAACCCAGTTCCCCACCAACTAGGCCTCGCTGAACTTAAACCTATGTGAACCCCTGAGCAATGGGCCTAGTCAGCCTTCCTATTCATCAATATAAATGAATTCATAATTTTAAGTTGAGTAATCAGTATTTTGCAATTTTTAAAAGTAAGCGGAAGCAATTAATAACTTAAATAACTCAACATGTAAGAAAATAAATAGTCGAACAACCTATATGTGAAACCTTGCATATAAACAAGACTATATATCAAGTGACAAGTGTAAAGTGTATACAAGTCATAAACATCTTTCAACTCCAAATAAGTATCCCAAGTGTGATAATATGACATACATAAGTAATAAAAAAATAAAAAACGTACAAAAGTGAGTAAGGGAGGGCAGTTCCAATGTTCTCAGAGTAGATCTGTGACGGCCCCTCTCCTAATCTAGGGAACCGCCCAACCTAATTCGGTAATTAAGCCCTAATCATATCCACGCAGGACTTAACTACGTATTAGTCAGCCTTTACAACCTATTTTCTCGTATTCAGGATAAGTAATACACTAGTCCTACCAGTTTATAAAATCTAGAGTTA